>JAQPPZ010002549.1:12820000-15511759 GCA_028583015.1 Wollemia nobilis
ACTGCCACCTCAATTGCAATTGAAGCATCTCACCAAGCTATGAAAAATACACATATTCTTCTAAAATCTCTCTGAATGTCCCAATAAAAGACACTCAGACTACAAACCCTAAGGCCACAACTAGTTCTATTTGTTTTCAACGTTAGGGGTTTATTCCCATAGAACACATTTCTATGGAAACGACCACCAAGAACTCCTGACAAGTTGTTGTCTCAGACCAGCACGAATTTCTCGCTCATGTTACTTCGACAACAACAAAAATTTGGGGGCTTCATGGCGTAACTCACAGGTTTAGTTGTCCACACAGCTGAGGAAGGATTTTCAGCATGAGAGCTTCATAGAAGGGTTTTGTGGATCCAAACTGCTCTGTGTTTACCCATCGTACTCATTGTGTATACTTCCTCTTACCAAATCTAATTCTGCAACTGAGATTTATAACTACATATCCTGTCTATTTACTTCACAAGCTACAAATATCTTAAGGAAAATAGAAAAATACCTGCCCTAAACTATTGGATCCGCTGAGCTTTCCATGTGTTATTAGGAAGACCTAGCTATAATAAAACCCCATGTCCTCCTAAAAACTATCCGAGCATCCCAATAAAAATTCACAGATGATGAACCCACTAGCTACAATCGATTTTTGGTTTTTTTATTTTAGCAGTGGCTGGGTTTATTCCAGTAGAAACACAGTTCTGTGATAACGGCCTCTAAGAACTCCTCCCACTTCAACTTCATCCATTTCTCATATAGATATAATTGAAGTGAATAAGATTTCATCTAATAAAATTGTATCATTTTAACAAATGGAGAGGAAAAACAATGCATTTGTAATTCCAACTCCTACTCTACGATCCGCTTAGTGGTGTGATGCTTTCACAATATGCCTAAACTCGAAGGTATTTTACATAAAACAAACACATTTATCAGATTACTTGCATTCATACTTTTATTGATAAATTATAGAAATATACATCAATAACTTACATAAAACATATTATAATCATCAACATAAGAATGAAACATTTTGTTACAAAAATATATGCCAAATACCTCTCATCGTTTTCCCCAAAATTGAAATCTGTGCATGTCCTCATGCATATGGAGAAATGAGACAAACAGAATATGATAATTTTTACACATATATCAGATGTCACCATCCAGATCCTTGCAAATAAATGAAGGATTAAATTTAATCAAAACTCATAATGTCTTTTCAAAAAATTATTTGCAATTCACAAAACAGGACATCATAATTATTTAGTAATGAACAAATAGACATTAGACATAATTTTTAGAAAAGAATCATTGATATTGAGAAATAAATATTTCCATAAATACGTAAAATATAAGCCAACACGTAACACAGTTTTAATCAAATATATGCTACTAAAGATAAGACATTCTAGATAATAATACAATTGTACAAAACTTATCAGAAAATAATAATTCTGGAATTATTTATCAACAAAAATCATAAAAATAATGTACCATTCACAACTATTTTCAGATAACTGTTCCTGTAAAAGCGTGTTATCAGAACAGTTCTTAATAGAAAAATACATTCTCCAAATTATTTTTCCACAATTTAATATAAAACATCAAACATTATTTGTACATGTTGTTTTAAACATGAAATATTTATATGCAACATCATTAAAAAGGTTTACGTATATTACTAAAATAATTACAGATAAAACAATAAACATTTTGTAGATAAAAGTAGTAATATATCAATATAAAAGTCTGAATAAAATAATTTAACATTTTTTGTAGTTCATCCGATTTGTGCTCATCAAGTAGAGATTCGTGACAATGGTAGTCTCAACTGCAGTAACCTACGTTCATGTTTCACCCGTTGTACTTTCTCTTTTACCCTTTGTTTGCCAATTGGTGTTTCAACCATGATTTTATTAATGTGCTCAACTTCATGAGAATCCTCCTTCTGCTCGACATCCTATGTTTGAGAAGGTGGGGGTTCCTCAACCAATGCAACAATATTATTTATTACGATATTAATTTTTGGAGGTATCCTGATGTTCAAGACAAGATTCCCAGGTACAGTTCCTATCTTGGTGGGAGGATCCAATCTCTTCGATTGATTCTGCTGAGTTAAACTGACAATATTTTGGGAACTTTCTTCCTCAAGAATCTTAGAAAAGTCAAAGGGTTTATTTATGTAGACTGCTTTGCTAAAATTCATATATTTTTTTGGCTTTTAATCGGAGGTGGAGCTTTTGTTCGGGGAAGCATCGACATGTCGTGATCGATTGATAGAATCAACGGGTTTCATCACCCTATCCCTTGAAAGTTGTTTAATCAGGTCTATATGGAGGGCAAGGGCTCACTGAATTAGTTTAGAATGTTCTATGAAATTCTCTTGCAACTTGTCAATTTTTATCTGTAAGACAGTGTTTTGTGCTCGAAGGTGGGATAGGATTTCGGCAGTCGACTTAGGTGCAGGTAAATCAGACTCATGCCCTGGTGTATTTCTTTTCTCATGAGTTTTGATAGTATTTTTTTGATGCCTAATTTTTGGTTGGGTTGGTTTAATGGTTTTAGCAAGTCGACGTTTATGTTTTGGACTGTTAGGTTCTTCCTCCTGATTGTCAAACTCATATTCTTCTTTAGTCGAATTATCTTCCTCAAACTCATTCTTAGTGAATTCAGAGTACTTCGGTAGGTTAAATTCTTCAACTATCCAGTTCCAAGCAATTTTGACTTCATGAGCTTTCTTTAAAACTATTAACTTAATCAAGTCGTGATGTGCAAGTAGGTGCAATTTGGATTTTTCTTGAGGATTTTTAGGCTTAACTAGTAAAACTATAGACTTTAAAGATTGAAATAAGAAGTAAGGTAGATTGATAACATAGTCACTATTTTTAGCAAACTTCAAATTTATTAACATACGAATATGGTAGGTTACGCAGGTGGACATACGTCCTTCTAGGGTCAAAAACTTAATAATCAGTACGACTGCTTCCTACCACATGAGGGGGAGTGAAGAAGTAGCCACACTCTTAATCCAACCCTCCTTATCTCGGATAATAGTACATTTCTCACCAAATTTAGCTACTAGTTAGGTGACACTTTTAGAGGGGTTTTGTAGTATGGTAACCCTACTTCTGGTAGACCCAGTACCTCAAAAATTAAGCTAGGGTTAGGGTCAAATTGAATGCCTCCAACTCGGGTGGTCATCCTATTAGGGTCACAATTCAGGATAAACTATTTAGCCACACCCTGGTCATGCCCTCTAAATTTTGTGAGCCTCCCACCATCTATATTTTTGGAATAACTTGGTTACAGAATCACTAGGATTATGTGTTTCAATAGAGGACGGTTCACTACGTTTTTGAAATATAGAGCGAGGCATAGTGGATTTTAGGATTTTTAGTGTAGAAAGGGGTAGGCAGAGTTTTTTTTTTTTTAGAAATTTTTAATATTTTATAAATTGAAAACCCTGCAAATATTCCAATAGCAAAATAAAACTTCTTTTACAATTATGTAGAGTATTTTATTATTCTCAGAAATGAAAATGTAAAAATAAAATCGAAGTAATTTTTTTCATAAACTTGTTTAATGGTTAACCCAAAAAAATTATCAAAAAAACCATTCTTAATCCCATCCTAATATTCTACATACTTTATACGTTTTTATTTTAATATCCCCTTTACTTATGTGCAGTAGAATGATAAAGAAAAAAAAAATGATTTTGCAACAATTGAACAGTAAACGATGTTTTACCTGCACTTTTGATGTTACTTTGCCACCCTTCCTATGTCGTTGAATAAATTATCCTTCTGCCCGTGCAATTTATCAAAATTCCAAATCTTGCCTCCGTTTAATCGAAAGAATTCAATAATTTTTATCGAAAAAACCAGGAAATTTTACTTAGGGTAAAGTTATAGAGGGTCGTCGACGATTTCGAGTGACTTTCTACGAAAGAGATGATTTAGGCTAGTTTTCCTCTACATGGTTGCATGCAGAGGTCATGCATCGTTGATTATTCTTTTGGTTTGATAAATCATCGTCCATCAAATTAGTTTTAATTGATGGCATATGGCTTAGATCCATATCACTAGTACATAATTTGTCAGTGAAATCCATGCGTCGGCAATTGTCTCCCTCCTACCAATATCATGGCGAAACTTCTAGACCCATAGTATTTTTTTCTTCCATCGCAACCCTTCATTCAAATTTTAATCAATGGCTAGCATTGTCCATCCATGTTGTCTCTTGTGATTGGCAAAGATAATCCACCTGTCCTACAATGGTATGGGTCCTAGGGTGGTTGGTTTCCTCTTGGTGCCAAACCTACCCGCCACCTTGCATGGTGAGGGTGGACTTTACCTACCAAATGTTATAATATCTTTGGTCACCTGATGGCTAAAAAACATTATTTTAATTTTTTGCCATTATGCCATATTTTGCCTATGTAGCACTTTATTGCTAACGCGACCAAGTGGATTGGTCCACATCCTCATTTATGCACGTGTTCCAATAAACCATTGTTCTTTGAACTCTTACTTTCAACCCCGAGAATAGTTGTGCTTTCAATAGGGATTTTAAAATTTAATCGGCACATGGCACCAGTTCGTATGTACACATCATAAGAGGGTTCCCCTTAATTTACTTAAAATATTACTACCACATTTCCCTTAAAATATTTTTTGATGCACATTTATTACTTGTCTTGTCGTTACCTGTATTGCCACATGTCTCTCTTGTCTAGCCGATTTTAAATTTTTAAACTTAGAATATTTTGTGATATATGTTTACGGATGATTTCTACAAATGGTGCTTACAGAATATTGTTACTGATGATACCTACAAAAATTATTTACATAAGACGTTTACAAAAAAAATTTCTACAAAATATATTTACGAAAGACATCTACGAAAGATATCTATAGAAGTCATCTACAAAATACTTCTAAGGAAGACATCTACATAAGACTTCTACAGAAGATATCTACATAAGTCATCTACATAAGACTTCTACGAAAGACTTCTACAGAAGACCTCTACAGAAGATATCTACAAAAGACCTCTACAGAAGACATACATGAGACTTTTATGGGATTAGAGTTTTAAAAATATCCTTTACCTATTTCTCCTCCCCCCAAACTATATTGTGAACTTCATATACTTCTTATTTATTCCTCCCCCAAACTGTAATTTTGGCTATATAACCAAAATGATAAGGGTGTTTTATTTATATTGATGGGGTTTATTATAATTTTTCTGATTGTGCTTCCTGAATTTCATTAAGGAGTATCCAAGTGATAGAAATATAATGATTAAAAAGGTTGATATTAGTCATCAATGTATACAAAAATATATATCTATCAAATACTTAGGATATTTTCAATCATTTAGAAAATATGGAATAGATATTCTAATATTGGGATGGCTTTTTCTAAAAGATATAAAGTTTGATAGATACAAGCCATGTTTTTGTAGGGAAAAATGCACCAAAGTACTTTCATGAGAATTTGCTTCTGACTTTTGCTTGCTTATGATATTCTAGAGTTATTTCTCAAAGACTTCAAACATTCTAGTGACTTTTAAACAACTTCATTTACTCACTTCACAAATCAATGTGGTGTTAAAGTCATCCTAGTGTTTTCAAGCTTCTTTAGGACCAACTGTGTGTGCAGTGAATGTTCATTTCCCATTATGAGTAAGGATTGAGTAAAAAAATGGTCACTTCTGCCAATTAAGCTAGCTTATCTTGTAAACATCCATAGGTCTTATCCAGACTTAGTGTTGATGCGTAGGGCTTACCTTATTGCCAGGAAGGTTTCATTCAACCTATTGTTGTAATGAGGATCACCCTATGGTTTTCAAGACACTAAGAGTTCTAGGGATTCAAGCTCTTTTACCCTTATTTGCCTTTTCTTTGAGATACTTGCTCATTTTGTAAGTAGCAAGGGATTTTTATTGCCTTTTCAGAGTTCTTGCTTGTTTTTAGGGGAAGCAAGAAGATATTTTTGGGATACTTGCTCGATTAGATGAGGAGCAAGGGATTTTTTTATTATTTTTGGAGTAAGAACTTTGGGGAGTTGGATTCCCAACCACTCTATCAAATTCCTTATGGGAATTTTATCTTATCCTTACTATTCTTCTCCTTTTATTTCTTTTTAGGGGTGAAGGGCAAGCTTATCCTTTTGCCAACTCATTAGTACTCTAGACCATGTGCATAGATGGATAAGCAGGGGAAACCTTTTACTCAATGGTAGTAGTGACTTATGAATTAATCCTTCCAATTCTCATAATATTTTTATATGTTCCAATGTGCATGGTCCAAGAGAAAACTTGATTAACTAGGAATATCTTACAACATCAAAATATTGCTTGACTTTCAATGAAAATTTGCTTAAGACACTAGTGGTGGTTGAATAATTGAAAAACATCTAGATCTTATCTAGCAAACAAGGTATTATGCAACATATGGTAGTCATTCTCCTACAAATTGTTAAAGAAATATCCTTTTAGGCTACTTTTGAAACATTGAGACTGAAAATTGATGAAAATAAGATAGAACTTATTGCAAATATAGAAACTTCATGATGAAATAAAGGAAGCATAATATTTTTTTTTTTGGAAAGAGAAGTTATTATTCAATGGTTGTTGTTCAGAAATACTAAGGTGGTGTATGAATTTTTCTTTAGATAGTGGCTTTTTTTATAGTTTAAACCTATGCCCATTAAGTAGTAATTTTCTAGTTGAATTGTCAATAGGCTTTGAGTTTTACTGCATCACTTCTAAATATTTTCTAATTGAAATTCTCATGATACAATATGTTTGTCCTGCCACTTTATAGTTTTGTTGGTTCAGTCCTGTATAATACCTCTATTTTATTTCATTATTATTATTTTATATGTATGTATATATACTTTATTTTTATTTTATATATATTTATTATTATCATTGCTAATTATATATATATATATATATATATATATATATATATATATATTTGGCAATAATTTCTAGAGTTTTATTGTAGTAGACTGTCTTAGACTATTTCCCACCATCTAGCAACTTTTCTTTTTGTTTTTCCTTCTCTCTCTTTGGTTTTGGTTTTGTTTGGGTTTTGATTTTGATTTTCTGTTTTAATCCCACTGTTGTCAAGTTTAGATACAAATCACAACAATTGATTTTATAACTATCCTTAAAATAGCAGAGAATAATTGAAATAAAAATGTTTTGCTAAAATTAGATGTGACTCGCATTCCTACAAATCTTTATACAACCAATCTTAGCACATTAGGAGCAAAATGAAATACTACAGGAAAAGTAAAATTTACTGAAAGTAAAATGTTAAACTATTATTGTTTGTTTGATTGTTTAAGAGAATTTCACTATGGTTGTGTCACTCAACCTTACCTACTTCCTACTTCTAACAGGGTCCTAAACCAATGTTTAGGTCTTTTTCAATGTATACCTACTTCCTATTTTTCTCACAGGGCCTAAGTCAAACTAAACAATAATAATCACCCAAAGTTGGAAATGTATAGGAAATAAAATTTTCTGAAATAAAATGTAAACTATTACTACTTCTTTGATTATTAGGAGGGTTTCACTATAGTTGTGTCACTCAACCGTAACTACTTCCTACTTCTAACAGGGTCCTAAGCCAAGTTTAGGTCTATTTCAGTGTATACCTACTTCCTATTTTTCTTGTAGGTCCTAAGTCAACTAAGAAATAATAATTACCCAAAGCAAGAAATTTGCAGGAAATAAAATTTGCAGGAATTGAAATTTGCAAGAAATAAAAATAAAATTAAGAAAGCAGTAAAACTGATTCCTCAAGAGAAATGAACCTGACAGTGTCGTACAAAGGGACTTGTTGGGACCATATTGTGCCATTTCGACTCATATGCATGCAAAGAACTCATACATACCTCTTTCTGCATATAAGTAAGCCTCACCTAATTGCACTGTCAAGTAGTTTTTTTGATTATCCACTACGATGCTACTCTCCCGACAACGGTGTCAAAATGATCGGTTGCAATAGCTTACATTTAATTTTTTCAATCCGAGGGTAATCAAGGTTAGATTTAAAGAGTAGCAATATAGTATAGATTGTACCATAGTAATTAATTCTAAGCTTGATTTTGATCTCTTTTAGTCTCAGGTTTTGCAGAAATTAAAGTTTGCAAAAATTAAAATAAAATAAAATTGTGTTTAAACTAAAGATGCAATTTAGACTAAGTCTATATGAATATGTGTGGATCCACATATGATTTAATGATGCATAGTATAATTCATAATTATTTATTGTGCAATTTTAATTAAGTTTATGCTCTAAGACTTATTCTACATTCTAACTCTATCTACCGTATTTTGGGGGAAGAGACTTAGGGACTAACCTTTCGGAGTGGGCCCTGCCTTTGAAATTTTAGTATTAACCTCCTCCCCTTTCTCTACTCTACTTTAAATTCAGTAATCTACTCTCATTTAATTAATCTAATACTTAATTATTTCATGATTGTAAGGAAACAAAAGAAATAGAAATTACCAAGGTGAGCAAAGTGTAAAGAAATTATAAGATATAGTTACCATATTCGGAAGAAATTGTTGTTGCTTTATTACTATAAATTCAAATGTATTTGGTTGCACATCCAAATTTTAGAAATTGTATGCGGATAATTACATTAGAAATAGTCACAGATTATGCATTTTCTCCATTAGCTAGCCAGACCTTTTCAAAGGTCTCCTATGTAATATATATTATGACTTGTACAATTCTGAATAAACTCTTCCATGTATTTTGCCATGTGGAGTTTGTGGACTTATGATGCGACAACTATGTACTAACCAAAATAATCTAAACTAATACAATTCATATTCCTGCTTGGACTCGGTAAACATCTTGAATGGTCCAAGTGGCAATACGTAAGCTAACTTAACAAAGAAACACTAACTTTGATATTTTGTAAGATATACAATATAACCATATGTCCTTTATTCTAGGAAAAGGCACTAACAATATTGTGTCTAAATATAATAAACCTAACAATAGTTGGATTACACAACTTTATTGAATAAAGTAATAACAACTTTATTAATCACAATATTCCTCGTGAAGAATACATGACAAATCAAATATTATGCTAACTAGAAATACTTGGCTGCCATGTGAAAATGTCATGGTGTCACTAATGTGGCACGCAACATCAGTCAATGGACTTAGTCATCCTTCGATAACTGCTAGTAAAAATATCCTTCAGTAACATACTTCAGTAGCTACCTTCTATAATGTATTTTGGTAACTATCTTTCGTAACATGCTTTAGCTACCATCTTCTATAATATGCTTTAGCTACCATCTTCTGTAACAGTGATTTTCTACTGCTCTATCACCGTTCCTTAAGCTTCCTTCATCCTTTGTTCTAACGTCCATCTTCTCGCATCCAAGGTGTATCCCAAGTCTTGTGCTTGTTGCATCATTCATATGTGGAACATTCTTCAACACCTTTCTTGCATAATTACTCATAACTTGAACGTATTTTACATAAAACAAACACATTTATTAGATTACTTGCATTCATCATTTTATTGATAAATTACAGAAATTTACAACAATAACTTACATAAAACATATTATATTCGTCAATTAAACATAAAAATGAAACATTCTGTTATAGAAATATATGCCAAATATTCTCTCATTATTAGGATTATCCCTTCTTAGTCTTTAGATAAGGGGATGTCATTTTCTTCTTCTAGCCATCATTCAATCTATGTCAAGTCCATCAGGTGTAGTGTCTTAGTCTATTTTAACTTCACCTTCATGGTGATCCCTTAAAATCCATGCTTGTCTTCTCCATATCTATGATGGATTTCTAAGAAATAACAACTTTTTGTGATTATCTTCTCATGAATATAGGAACTAGGTGTTGCTACCCCACAACAGCCCAAGTTGTAAAGGAGAGTTTTAACCAAGGTTAACTTTAGAGCCCTTCCCAAATAAATACCTAGAACCAAAATATAACTCTCTCCCTCTCTCTCACTCTGCAAGCATCAAAACAAAGGTATCTTCTAGAATGGAAGCAAAAATAATTATCTTAAGCATACAAAATTAAATCTAACTAACCATTAAATCAAAGCATTATGCATGGATAAGAACCATAAAATTATTCATTAACCTGTCACAATTAGTCATCCAATTAAATGTCTAGATTACAAAATAATGGTCTTTGCTTCTATTACAATAAATCCTCTTTCACCAATAATTATTTTCAACACTACTTAAAGAATAATGAAGAAGTAATTTAGCATGATATGATATCTTCTTTCCTTGGCCTCCACAATAGTTTATTACTAATGTGGGGATTATAACAACTCATTTGCAAGTACGAATGCATTTCTATATGGCTCAATGCACACAAAAAAGAATCCCATACTTCTTTTCTAAAATATCTTCCACAAATATTTTAAAAACCCAAGCCCTTGCATTTCTATAAAATCAATTCAATATAGTAACACAAGCAAAAGAAGCCCATACTTCTTTCCAAGATATTTTATGCAAATATCATATTCCAAAGCTATACATATCTAATTCAATATAGTAAAATATAAGGAAATAAGCCCATACCTCTTTTCCAAAATATTTTCCACAAATACCAAATTCTAGAGATATATTAACCCTTGGTGATTTTAATAGTGAAATTGACTCATCATTTGGTTAAGCAGCAAACTTAGAGATCTAAGTAATTAATTTTCCATGAGCAAGTCTTATCATTCCTTTGAAAGACTTATGATTAATCTATCACTTGATTAAGTAAACCAAAGATTATAATGAGTTAATTCCATCATTAGACCAATTTCCAAACTAATATATCATTTGATTAAATATTATAAGCATTAATAGTTGGATTAATTACCAAACTAATCTATCATTTGATTAGTTAATAATCTAAAGATTATAATGAAATAAACATTAGTTTAATTACCAAACTAATCTATCATTTTATTAGTTAATAATCTAAATATTATAACAAATTAACCATTAGATTAATTGCCAAACTAATCTATCATTAGGTTAATTAATGATCTAAATATTATACCAAATTAACCGTTAGATTAATTGTCAATCTAATATATCATTTGATTAAAGATCATGAGCATTAATATATCCTTAGATTAACTACCAATTGGAATAGTAGTCCATCATTAGGTTAATCCCATCCTTAGGATTTTTATTAAATTAATCTAACAATTGATTAATTCCAAACCTAATGGTTAACTTAATATATCATTAAAACCAAATATTATTTAATGATACTCTTCCATATGATTGATAGCAAAACTAAAGTTTCGTTGCACTAATCTATCCTTAGTTTCTTTGCAAAACTAAATATTAGTTAACATCTATCTATCAAAAATAAATCTAAGGTATACTTTGCATTAATCAAACCCTAGATTAATTGTAAACTAAAAGATTAATTAATATTAATATTTCTAAAGTAAAACCAAGGTGCTATGCATTAATAAAACCTTAGAATAATTCAAGATTAACTAATACTTATAAAAAAAATCCAAAGGTAGCATTAGAAACATTTAAAACATTCAAGCACTCGATAACCTAGCTCACCATCCATCTTAAGCTAGAAAAGCACAAAGAGTTAAATCTAAAAATCCAACCATGGAATTATTTAAAACTCAAAGTAAAATTAAACCCTATACCAACCCTAAGATTTATGTATGCCAACAGTGATTTAATATGACCATGATAGAATGGCACCATGTACATTGTCTCAAGTGTGAACAACCTACAGTAGAACTTCAAGCATGCACAACGACTTACCCACATAATATAATATTAAGATGCATTATAGGCATCATTTAAATTGCAACTCCGGTACAACTAGCACACATAAATATGATAAGAAAAAAGGATTTTGTAAGCTAATATCCAAGCAACGATGTGAAGGTAAGCCAGGGACACATCTATAGCAACCCATACCATATTTACCACTCCTTGGGTGCTCCTCACCATGCAAGGAGAACACATTCCTTTATGGTGAATATAGCATTCAAACCTAGGCTCAAACAATCCATATCATCCTAAAAACGAAGAAAATAAGACACATGAAATAGCAACAATATAAGGAATCACAATCAAATATCTTATCATGAAGGAACAAAAGCTTAGTGAAACACCAATGCAGTCAATCCAAAATCTATGGATAATACCTAGTAGTCCTTCATAAGTGAACAATACCAATAATTCTTGTTCACTACCTCATGCTTCAAGAATTACATGCCCTTGCATTGCATATCCAATATCGTGCTCTCCTCTTACCTAATTCTCATGGTGCACCTACCCCCATATTTCCAACCTGCACCCTCTTAAAGGCCCAAGGAAAGAGGAATGTAAAATGTTTTTCATACAAGATCATGTGGTAACGTTGGAGGTATTTCTCTATCCATTACTTCCATAAACCAACATTGTTACCATAGCAAGAAAAGAGGGAAAACAAAGCATATTTAACAAATCAAGACAACTCCACAAATGCTTACATCATGTAATAAGTGCACCACCATCTCAAAGCATAAAGGTGACCCAAAAAATAGCTACAACAAGAAAATATTAATGCTCACAAACAAAATATAAGGCATATTCTTATGATGGAAGAATTACCAACCTTAAGCAAATAAAGATTATTTTTCAACCTTAGGTAAAAGAAGATTATTATCAACCAACTAATAATTATTTCAAAAGCACACAAGGATATAATCAAACTATCATTCCAAAAACAAGAACACATGCATCCCTCAATGTTTTGTATCATCATTTTATCCCTAAATGAGTGGCACCTTATTTAATATAGACTCAATCTATCACCTACTCATGTTAAGGAGGCTCATTGCAAGCAACTTTCTTGGCCCAATGGTATGAATGTGAGCATAAGCAAACCATAATTTGCCTACATGAAAGGGTACTTATTCATGTTACCCTAAGTTATTTTATGGACAAGTCATCATCATCATTTTACCTTCTATATGGTCTCTCATTCCTTGTGGCCATTTTTTTTGTCCATCCATGAGAGTTCCTAATCCTACACCCAAGTAGAGCATCAACAATACCATATTCTTACATAAAATGGACACTATATTAGAAGCATATATCAATCAAAACAATAAATTTAAGCATTATATATCATTTACTAATACATAGTTTAACTTAAGTAGCAATTCCTACCAAGGTGGGTCGTGACAGGTAGTAGTTGGAGAATACTATGACTGAGCATCCTACCTCTCATACTACATAAAGACTTTCTTGATACAAAGTACAAAGAATTTCTCAATGGTATTTGATGTCATTGGATTACTATAAAATTTTGCAATTCAGAAAAGGATAGATATTCTAGGGTTGGATCCTCCCGAAGAGTTACTAGAGTTAGCACCAACATTTCTAGGTGGATAAATTCAAATCCATAGACAAAAGAAGGCACTTTGAGAAAAGCATCTAGGATAAAGAAGATGTTGAGGATGGATCTACTAGGAAATATACCTGGTGAATATTTTTAAAGGATATACCACCATCAAGGTCGGATCCAACCCAGAAGTAGAGGAAGCATAGGATGTTATTACAAGAAGAACAACCTCAATCTACACAATAGGCCATAGTGGAGGCAGGTGGTAGGACGAAGCAGGTTGTGTAAGAAAGGAAACAATAATAAACAAAGCAACAAGAGACTAGAGGAGAATCTATTGTTGGACAACAAAAATACTTAGATTTTATAGAAATTATGCCCATAGATAGAGAAGTCCAAGAAGCTATGGATATGTTGGGAATGTATAAGTTGGAGTAACTAAATTTTTAGTAAAATTTTAGCAGCTTGATCCAAGTGCATCACCACTAGTATAGGAGTAGTTACACTTGAATATTACATCTATAGTATAAGAAGTTTGGGCAAGGAAATAAGTTACACTTGCTAAGAAACTGAAGAAGGAAAATCCAACTAAGTCAACAAAGATGCTAGAAAAAGGAAATAAATTGACATAAAAATATGTAGTACCTATACTAGTAGTGCCAAGATCAAACTTAGAAGATAGTGAGCACTCAAGAAGAAGCAATTTATTTATGGGAGAAAATATCCAAAAGAAGAGATAGTTGGTTGATACAATAGAAAAATAGTAATGGGGGGGAAAGTAGCAAATAAACCCATAAATTTGTCATGGCAAGAAGAGATAGTGATGGAGACTATTGTAGATAATGATATAGATGGAAATTTAAGTGAGCATGTGGTTATAGAAATGTCAATTTTTAGGCAACCACCCAAGTTGGAAGAGCACATTGATACTCAAGTCAATATTTATTTTTAAGTGATATCTAGATTTATTGACACATTGAAATTAGAATTTGAGATAGCTTGTGTTGGACAGTGGAGAAAATGGTAGTTGATGACAGAGAATGATTTGGACAAGTTAGTCGACTGGATCCATGATGAGGAATGGATTAATATGAAACTTGCCATCATTCATAAAATGTGACCTTAGGATTTGGAGACTAGAAGTGCCAAAACAATGGTTGGGGTATGAGAATTTCTAGAAGGAACCTAAACACTATATAAAAAACCATCATATATCTACATCAATGGAAGTCATAGTTTACTTTACCCACCAATTGAGACACATATGTAGTATGTGGAATTGGCATGAAATTACTCTCAACCTATGATAAGGTTAATTTTTTGGCATATTGATGCAATGGTTAGCTATAGACATAAATAAGCTTCATAGTGTAGGTGAAGAGAAAGCTAACCTACTATAGACAATAGAGCCTAAATCTGGTAGGTAAGTGAAGTAGTCAAAGTAGAACTAGCCAAGCTAAAACAAAAGCTTGAGGAGATGTGGGAGAAAACAAAGGAGATTGAGGAGAAGAATAAGGAAATTAAAGAAAAGAACAAATGTATTGAGGAGAAAAATGCAATGATAGCACAACTGAAATTCAAGTGCTCAATTAGAGAGTAATTGTGGTAAGCTAATATAAAAGAGTTATATAACAAATACCAGTTGATTATAGAATGAGATGAGCAAATTGTACCATTAATGCAAAGGACTACAAATGAGGCCTTCACAAAAAATGGGAGGATATCTTGGCAAATTTGGAAACAATAGAACAAAAATCCAACCATTTTAGTCTAGAATGGTCTAAGTACTACAATTACACCAAGAGAATCAAGGACATGAAGGAGACCCTAAAAATACAAATTGTTGAACTGGGAAAATTGCATGTTCCACAACCTCGACAACATCAATAGCCAAGTTTTATTCCTCTAGGGAAGAAGGAATTCGATGAGGATGTTGACTAGTCTAAATGAGAGGATAAAAGTAGGCACTAGTTCCAAGTAGAAACAAAAATGAAAGAGTTTGTAAAAATATCCAAGTGTTAGGCACTAAGTCCAAAAGATAATAAAATGTAATGCAATGATATACAATGTAGTGAAATGAAATGCCAATGAAATGTAATGTAAATATCATAGTCATCATAATTGAGTGCCTTAATATTTGATATATTGTAAAGTGGCATTATGTCTTAGGAACATAGACAAGGAAAATGTTGTATGCAAGGTGTCCTAAAAATAATTGCTACTAACATCTAGGGATACACTATAAGTAGATCCACCTTTCAATCATTAGATATCCATCCATCCATTCATATGCATATAGAGATATGTATGTGCAGAGAGGCATAGTGTATGCTACAATAGCCATTACCATTGATGAGCATATTGCAATTTTGATGCTATAATATGTATGCTATTTTGGTAGATCAATCAATGTGAGGATCATTTTCCAATTGTGTGTTGATGTCTATGTAAATTGTTAGATTACTAGACTTGTGTTGTTAATATAGTTGGTTATAGTTTAGAATATGTAGTCAAGTAGGCTAGTTGTAAGTCATAGTCATGAAGTGCAAATACCATCACATAATATCGATAAATATTCTTATGGAGAGTTGTCATCTTGTTGGATTAAAGTCATCATTTGAGAGACTCATCGTCTAAATTCATGACATCATACTACCATGTGGATGTCATCATGTCATCATATGGACCTAACAGTTGATGTTATCTAGAGAGTATCATAAAGAGGATGTCATCTAGGAGTGTCATCATGCTAACTAAAGTCTAACCTATCATCAAGTGGATATTTTTGTTACATGTACATTACCATCTGAGATGTTGATAATGATGATGATAGATTATCCCAAAGTTGTCAAATGTAGACCTATTGGCTCCTGAACTTTATTACTATCTCATTTTATAAAACCTCAATATTGTGCTACATTGCTTTCATACACATACTTTGTTGGTTGGGCAACTTGTCTCCTCGATTTTCCCCTCCTCACTCTTCTTTAGAGTTGCAAACCTAAGATCTCACTCCACCAATCTTCTTCATTACTATTTGAAATCATCAAGGACACACTTTTGGACTCCTAATTCAAGTTTACATATTCCACCCTACTTGGTAATGATGCTTTATGGATGTTTTTTCATCCCACTTTAGTTTCTACAGTTATATTCCTTGCTTGGATATCATCTCGTAGCCTTAATATCTCTTGTGCACACTATGTCCTTAGATATTTATTTTTTTCTTTGATAATGCTACTATTGTGTTTCTTCACGTATTATCTATTGTGTACATCTAGTAGCTACCAAAAAATTTATTCCTTCATAATTGTTACCTTAACTTTGAGGTACATGCTTTGGTGGTTCTAGTTTTATCTAACATCCATGACCACCATTTGCTATATATTTTTCTCATTCAATGATCTCAGTATATTTTTTCTCTTCCATATTTTGAAATATCATATGCACCCAAATTCTTCTACATTTTGTAGGTTGAGGCTACAATTCTTCCTATTCAATTATGGGTTACACATTATTCTCTCCTTTGAATAGCCAAGCTAGTTGTTTTGTAAATTCTAAGTCACTATCTTCTCATGCATCCCCTCCTTGGTTTGAAGTGGGTCCCCATATTCTTAGACCAACATGCCCTCAAAAGGTTCTAAAGGATTATATTGTGTTGTAGTCATGTTTTTTATGCTTGCTTCTTCAACTAGTTCAAAATTAACCATATTCATTTGTACTTTCATTTTATATGGTTTTAAATTTAAACCATTAACTATATTGGACAATTTTCAATCCAATTTATTCAATTTCACTATGTCATTATCCATAATCTCCTCAACTTGGAAGAGTACAAGCCACAAATTCTTCAATTTTTTGGCTTGATCTCTATTTCACCATTAAAATTTAGGACAAAGTCACCTTGTTTTAAATTCACCCTCCTCAAGTGCTTGTTATACCACAAATTCCTCTATTGTTGAGAAATCTCTATTGCTCATTGGGTCATCACTCTTTTATCATTCATTTTGATTAATGTCATTAGCCTCTTATTTAGGCTAAGTCATCACTCTTTTTTCATTCATTTTGATTAGTATTATTAGCCTCTTCTCTAGGCTTTCTTGCTCATAAAAACAATTCTATATTGTCACTCAAAATCAATATCAAGAACTCAATTGTCATAATTACCTCCTATCTATACATCAAATAGAGCAGTGTATGGTTTATTTTTTACTTAAATAGTTTTTTATGTCCATAGAACTACTAGCAATATTCCTCCCAATTACCATCCTCAATCCTGCACATCTTATATATGATTGAAACTAATATATTGTTTGTTACCTCTACTTTCCTATTTTTCCTTGGGGAATATGGACTAGAAAATGAGTGCAAGATCTTGAACTCTATAGTGTACTTCTAAATAATCTCATTGACAAATTTTTCTTTTTAATCACTCATCAACTATAGAGGTAAACTAAATATTGTAATAACCTACTTGTATAAGAAACATGTAGTTCTCTTTTTAGAATTATCAGAAAATGCCCTTGCCTTGATCCACTTCATCAAATTCTCAATTTCCACCACACTACATCTACATCTTCTTTTGTTATTTTTCAATGGTTCCATAAAATATAGATCCCATATCTCGAACAACTCCTATAGCCATGATGGGTGTAATGGAATGAAGTCCCTCTTCAACTACCTCCTAGCTCTCTAGCACATATTGCATGAAGTCATAAACTCCTTCACATGGTCCACCATAGCTCTACTTGAAGCACCTTCCTCATGGTCGTGTCTGCCTCATATGCCCTCTTGCCAACCCTTCATGAGCTTCGTTCAATGCTAAATTCACTTCCTTACCCATCACACATTTCAAAACTCCATCAGGTCTAATTTTATACAATAAACCAACTATCAATTGGAACAATTCTAATTTGATGATGATTTTATTTATTTTGTCTATCATTAATTATGGAAATTTTCTCATCGATACGTATTCTCCCATGTATTTGTACCATGATGATACCATACTTATTGCAAATAAATGAGTATTTAGAAATTCATTTGACACTCCTCCCTCTGTAAGTTCTTCATATTGAATCCTTGACAACTAATCTACTATTGTTAAGACCCTATCCTAACATCATTAATAATTTTATAGTCATGTGGTACATTAGGTAACTAGGCTTATGGGCCCATACGAGGTAACCTTTATCTATTATAAAGAGACATTAATATAGATGTAATGATTATTTTTAGGAGTTACTAGCTCAAGCCCCCACTTGCATGTGGATGGGAACCCTTGAGCATTAGGGTTAGGGTTAGCTAGAGTATATAAAATAACCAAGGGAGCAAGAGGATGGATCATCTTATATTTTCATATTGTGATGAATCTTTACTTCCAAAGAGGTTTCCTCCTTGAAGTAGCTTGTGATTTTTTAATATGCTTTTAGTTTCTACAATATAATTTTTTGTAGTTCCATTTCATGTTGCAATGCTATTAATTATTTGCATTAATTTCCATTTATTATCATAATATTATGTGGATGTGCTTTAATTTACTATAATATTTCTAACAAGTGGTATTAGAGCACTTTCTAGGGTCATGTCCTACTGCAACTATAATAGTTCTTATCTTGTCATTATGTCCTATTACGTATATTTTTTCTTTATTTTATTTTTCCTCTTAAATATCTTGTGAAGAAAATTAAGTCATTTTTTTCTCTTTAGTTTAATAGGCTAAAAACGTTATGCCAAGGATTTTCAAATATCATAGAGTTATTGTTATTGGCTAAGCTAATGAAGTGAGGGGTGATCAAAATCCAATACCTAAGCCTCATAAAATACTCATATATGGACTTGAGCTCCCACATACCTTTGGATATATAGGGAAACCCTCTAGGTTAGGAGAGACCTTTAGCCCTAGGAATATTTCAACCATGTATCTATCCATAGTGCACTAAGAATAGGACTTACAAATATTGTCCTCTTGTACTAATGAGAGAGGTGGGAAATTCACTCAAGGGTATGTGGAATCCTCCTTGAGTAGTTGTTTGAAATATTGGTCCAAGAATTATCAATCACTGCTACAATATAATAAATGGCTATGGGAAGTACATACACCTTAGCCTAGAGTCACCTTTATTTTATAGTCTGTCACCCCCCAAACCATATTATTGAACCTAAAAAACTTACATAGAATTGAGCATACTATGGAGACTAAACTCACCATGAAACTAATGATACAATAATCATTCATGGTCATAAGGAACAATAGTGGTGTCAATAACAGTTGTGAATACAGTTAAGGTCAATAATAAATAGAATCTTGATAGTCAATACAGTGGTCAAATAAAATTAGTCAATAAGTAGTCCATTAGTACAAAAGGAACCTTTCTTAATAGTCAGTAAGTACAATCGAAACCCAATGTAACAGTTAATTAGTATAAATAAAAGTATGAGAAAATTTATTATTTTGATACCTAGTCCATTATGATCATCTTGTTGCACTTAACTGTGGGTAGAACTCCTCACCCACATCCATCTCCTTAGAGGGAAATGAATTTTTCCAATAATGTGTTTCCATTTTTCTAATATAGAGAGCCTTTGAAACATAACCAGATACCTAAAACAGTCATTGGATCAAAAAAATGTAAGATAAGCAGGAATAATGCCAAATTTTGCTAAGTGTAGAAAAGTTGTTAAAAAATCTAATGAAAGTGTTTGACATTGAACAACTGAAGGTAGAAGAGTCTGAACTCAAATATTCATTAAGTATGAAACACTATCGAAAAATAAAATTCTAATGTCAACAAGGGCCTAATGAAAGCCCAACATTCGACATCACATGGAAAATCATCCAACACATTAAGAGATAGTTTTTGGCTATGGATAAAATCCTGCATCTAGAATTGTAGCAAAGTCTAGCAGGTACAATAAGTTTAAGCTATATGGTAATAATATTATCAAATAATTTTGGATGTTGAATTCAGCAAGAGTAGCACAAAAACCCAAAACAACAAAAGAAAGCTTGAATTAAATAGAAAATATTATAATTCATGGAACCTGATACACTAGGCAGCATAAAGTGGATCTAACATTTGGCATCTAGATTTTAGTAAAGTGCTTCACTAAGATAAGTATAAAAGAGCATCAAACATCCTAAATTTTAACATCATCAAGAAAGGATAAAAAAAACTAGCATCTAGCAAAAGAGGATGGAAGTTGAAGGTGTTGAATGAGTTGAAAGGACCAAGCATGCTCCTGGTTGTTATATACTTGAATATAAATCATTCAATTGATCAACTCTTTAGCATTTACAATTTCATAATTGTATGATGACTGTGCTATATACCTTTTCAATGAATATTATATTATTTTATGGCTTCTTTCTCAACTTTTTGCAAATCATGTATATATGTCAAATGAGTGATTAAGCATTTCTTTTAAAGCTATATAAATGGTTAATTTTGTTATAATTATTATTCTTTT
The DNA here is from genome assembly GCA_028583015.1 of Wollemia nobilis. NCBI lineage: Eukaryota > Viridiplantae > Streptophyta > Pinopsida > Araucariales > Araucariaceae > Wollemia > Wollemia nobilis. Next base: position 12,840,861 of record JAQPPZ010002549.1, read on the forward strand.
TAAATTTTTCTTTGGATTTTTTGTTCATTAGTTCCTAGAATGCTTGATAATGCTTAGCGTCTATTATAATTAAATATTTTGTAATAAGAAAAGTAAGTTGGTCTATTAAGCAATCTAGTTTAGTTCATATTGTGAGACTCATGCATTATATCTCTTAATGTTGATAAATTTACATAATTTTTAGCTTAGCTACTTTAGTCTACAATCCCATTTAGTTAGTTTATTTAGGACCATAGGAGTTGGTATACTCTGAAGGTTGACTCAGAGATCCCTATTTTTGAGTCACCCAATCTTGGTCGAGGTCTTGAGGGCACAACTCATCCACTTAGGTGAATTTAGGACAAATAGTTTTTTGGCATGCTTGGTGGGACCCAAATCTCACATTCGTAATTGAGTAGTACCATGGTGATATTATTCTCTAATAGATCAAAATCCAATCACCTGGTGACTCCACTAAAATTATATTCTAAAGAAACCCAACCACCATTTGACTTGCAAGATTATGCTCACACGAACAAAAACTAAGAAACTAGAGGTACCAATATTATTTGTAGAATTACCTCCTTTAGAATTTAGAATACATAGATCCTCATCATCTCCTACATCACTAGCCTCTACAAGACCTATAGAAAGTAAAGGATCTACACATTTTACATCTCTTCCATCAGTCTGCTCAGCTAGATTTGAAAAAATGACTCAAGTTCTACCTCCACAAAACTTTCCCAACTAGAATAATAAAAGACCACTTAACTTGGTGAACCAGAATCTCATTCCTCTAATAGAACAAAAGGTTTTTCCAACATATGATGACACTGGAAATTAACCTATGAGCATTCCCAAGATATAGCTTCATTAGTTGTAATATATAATATTTATGATAAGGACATTATGATAAGATTGTTGATAGTACCATTGAAATGTAGGTACTATATTGGTACCAAACCCTTTAGGATGGTTGCATTAGTTCATGGGAACAACTTGTTGGTAGACTAGTGCAAGAATTTAATGAAAAAGTAGATCCATTCTCACTATTAACCCAATTCATGACCATACAAAGGCATACCTAGGAGGCAATAATGGACTTTAATATCAGATTTAGCAAAACATGGAAGAATATCATAAGGATTTAGGCCAAAATATGCCCAAGAATTGTACTACTATTTTTATGCTTTCAACTTAGATCTAGGCTTGATGATCTGGCAATATAATGTGTAGACATTTTTAAAAAATTATCAAGCAACTATAGTAGCAAAAAATACTCTAATACCTATAGGTAGACTTCCTCTTAGGAATGTAATACCAATATTTTTTAAAATCCCACAACAATATTATGAGAAACAAACATAAGTTATAATCACTCATTTTCCAAATGTATCTCCAATCCCTACACCCAAATTTCTAGCATTATCAACTCTAGTATTGTTGACACCTCCTACCATACCTGCATTACCAGCTCTTGAGCCTCAAACCGCTAGCATGAATGAGATTATGATAGCATTAAAAAATATAATAAATGAGATTGCATTAAAAGGAGAAAATCTAAGAGAAATTTCTAGCTTAGGATATTTCCATACATGGTAAAAGATCAAGGAGCTTCTGCTAGAAATACTGGTACTTGCAATTACCCACATGGTGAAAGTACGTGCATGCTTCACCAGCATCAAATGTAGAATATTATGGTTGAGAAAGAAAAAAGAGCATAGAAGATCTAGATAAACATGCTATGGGAAGAAGACCAAAATTTTATAGTGCAAGAAGAAGAGCCAGTTTTAGTGCTGACATGATCGAGAAATAAGCCATTGCAAATAGACCGTAAAAAGCTAAATCCATTCAAGGTTCCAACCCAACAAATCCAACAACCAAAAGAGGAAGTAGCCCAACCTACTTAGTGAATATAATAACCTATAGTAGAGCCTCTAAAAGAACAACATAAACCAATGCAAGCAAAATAATTTGAAACTTAAGAATAGGTTAGAAACAAACTCTAATACCCTTCTCTCACTAAGCGACAAAGTATTGAAGCAACATAGGAATACCAAAATAAATTCAATGACCTAAAGAATATGAAAAATAAGCAACCAAAATCCTCCAGCTTCGACAGTATGGATGAGCTAAAGAAAACACCATCTAAAGCAAGCATGTATTATGCTTTAATGATTCCAAGATAAATTGATCTTCTTCAAGCATTGCTAAAATCCATTAGGTCTAAGGATCAAATTTAGTCAAAAATAAATCTGACACATGGTAAACCTACTCCAAGAGCAAGTAAAAATAGGTCACCTCCATTCTACATGTCCTTGTGTATGGAAGGATGGGTCATACACAATTGCATGATGTATTCTAGAGTAGTGACAACGGTTCTTCCAAAATCCATACGTAAAGCAATGGGCATGGAATACACACGTTATAGTCCTGAAGTGTTGTAGCTAGACATAACTCCAATGAATATTGTTGGAGGATCAAGGATATGTTTATGGTGCTACATAGAATACCTCATATAATATTCATACAAGAGATAGTTGTAGTAGATTTGGATCCCTACTTTGGTATGTGCCTTTCTCATGAATTCATAGCCAAACTAGGTGGATACCTATCCTTAGATTATCCACACATGGAAATTTCTCATAAGGTTAGGAAGATGAAAATGTTTTCTAAAAAAAAATTGCTACCATATAGAAAAATTGAAGATGAGGTTTAGCAAGACAATAATATCAATGTAATTAGCAAAGATATTGATCCAGTAGAAGGAATCAAAGATGAACTACATATCGAAGATTAGTTCTCATTTAAAAACTTCAATTCTATGGTTGAAACAATGATTGAAATTTACTCTATTTCAAAATCAAAAAAGAAAAATTCTCTAGCCATCGCAAAAAAAGATCTCTAAAAAAATGAGATATGGAAGCTCTACTTTTATGGAGCTAGGTGTAAAATAGAACCATAGCAGAGATTATGCTAACTTTACCATCTAAAGGAACTAGAATATTGTCATATTAGTTGACCCAGAGCTATACCAATAATGCAATAGAGTACGAGGGGATGTGTATTGGACTCAAAGAAGCAAAGAATATGGGAATCGAGTTATTAATAATATAAGGATATTTTGAATTGGTGGTAAATCAAGTTACAAAAAGATGCAGCAACAAGCAATATTATCTGAAAGCTTATTGAAACAGAGCTTGGGATCTGTTTGAAAGCTTTGATGCACTAAATATAAAAGTAATTCCTAGAGAGCAAAATATGCAAGTTGATGCATTGGCTTCCCATGGAGCCAATTTTTGTATAGCCTCTGATTTAATAAAAAGCTTAAGATCTTTTAAACCAACATTTAGGTCATTATTGTTAAATAAAGATTCCTTTTGGAAAGTATTTGACAATGATAGACAGATAGTAGAATTTTTAATTTTTGAAATGGACTGCATAAATAAAACTAATGACATAAGCAAGGATGAAGTGGTTCAACTAAAAATAATCATATTCCTAAGGGACTAATCACTCTCAAAAATGTATTCCATAGCAGTGACCATACAATTGGCCAAAATATGAATATTGATGAACATGAGTTCAGAGAAATCCAATTAGAGCCCAAAAAGAATTTAAAATTTGGCGTAAAATTCTTTGAAGAAGTTCAGTATCTTTTAAGTTTGTGCAAGGAATTTAGTGACATCATTGCTTGGAGCTATGATGATTTAAAATTCTATAGTAAAGAGACCATCCAACACACTATAGAATTATTACCCAATGCTAATCCATTTCAACAAAAGTAGAGGCTCATAAATCCAAAAATAAAAGCACTGATAAAACAAGAATTGTTGAAGTTCCTAAGTGCAAAGATCATTTACCAAAAAAACATTCCATGTAGGTAGCCAATCTGGAATTGGTCAAAAAAACAATGGATATATCCTCCTTTGTATAAATTTTAGGAACCTTAATAGAGAATCCTTAAGAGATCACTATTATTTGCCCCAGATTGATAAGATCTTGCATATTGTTGTTAGGGCAGAAATATTTTCATTATGGATGGATTTTTAGGTTTTAATCAAGTATGGGTCAAAGATGATGATCAAAATAAAACTTCATTCATAAAAAAATGGGGAATGTTTTATTATCATGTTGTATATGTGTTGGATATTTTTCATGTTTTATAGTTATAAAAGGAGGAAAATGATTTTTTTTATATGGGTTGCTTTTGGGTTATTTTTAAACCCATGGTATTGTGACAATGGTTTTGTAAAATTGGTGCATGTGCCTTTGTTATTTATTTCATACTTGCATGAAGTTTTAAAAGTATAAGAGAGAACTACATTATTGTATTAGAGACAATTGATTTTATGCAATATGCATTAGGGTTTACAAAGAGTTGCATTATTATATTGGGTATAATTTAGTTTATGCCATAAGAAGAAAGGTTACTATGTCATATTTTTACCCAAAAGGGTTTTGTAGACATCTAAAAAGTATCACATTTGTAATGGTTAATATTAATATTTAATAATGTGTACAATTATTCTAATTAATGTATTGCAAACCTTAGAAATTATTAATATTAGCTATTCTAGCCCATTTGATCCACTTTAGCCCCTTCCTATGCTCAACTATGATCATAATGATACCATCCCACTATTTTTAACTCTAGTTCACATTAACTCTGACTGGCATTTGATTCCCCTCTTTCCTCCACTTTCCAAGCACATTCAAAGCATTTGGGTGAGGATTCCCTCCACCTAGGTGCTTTGTTGATAAATACCAATTTGATGGGTGAGGAATCTCTTCATGAACGGGGCATTCATATGGCACATCATAATGCATCATGGCATGTAATATTGCATCATGGCAGGTCATAAGGTGTAATGGCATGTCATAGGACATCATAGCCCAAACAAGGAAAGTTGTACATTTATCCACCCCAAGTGGGGAATACCTAAGATTCCTCTCTTATGCACCCATGCCACTTGTCCCTCACTCTCTACCATCCCTGTGACTCTTTTCACATCCCACCTTAGAGAACTATTTTTAAGATGCTATTTGTGTAGTGATAGTTGGTTTTAATTCTTAATATATTTGCATTGTATTTGTCAAAATAAAATGATGTTGCATTGCTTGATTGTAGGAACATTTATTCTCATAGGTGGAAGACTAACCACCAAGATATGAGAAGGAAAATGATGACTATGACAACTCAGCAGGTAAAGCTCATATTTCTATCATCACTAGTTATCTCCCTAATGGCGGTGTTACTTGAGTATTACTCTAAAAGTCCTGCACAATCAAAGGAAAAACGGTGATGGGGGATACTGGGCACATGCATCGAGTGCTTGTATACCATTTGTATTTGATTTCATGATTGATTTGCATGAGTTTGGTTAATTGAATTTTATTTGAAAATGCACATTAAATAATATTTTGCATTTTTCAAATTATTTTAATATATATATATATATATATATATCATGCAATTTATGATAATTTAGTGAAATCTTAATTTGAGTAATTTTTAAAGTAAAATATTTATTTTGAACATGCTTATTTGATCTAGTTGATCCTATTTTAGAAGGAAATTAGGTAGTTTGTGTTTTTATGAACTTGCTCAATTTTGATTGGATTAAAACATGGAAAGAAAAAAAAACTACCTTGAAGAATTAAATAATCAAGCTTTCCTACACATGGCTAGTTTGGGAAGGTTGAAATGGTGGATAATATTATTTTCTTATCTCTATGGATTCCCTTTCCATTAAAATAATATATATTAAAAGCATCCTGCTCATGGGATAAGAAAAAAGAAGATAAAAAAATAATAAATATATTTAGAAGCATATTTTTTGAAAGAAAGAAAGCAAATAATAATAATAATAATAAATAAAATATATACTTAGAAACATCTTTCTTGTCTAAGAGGAAAGAGAGCTATAAATTTCCATAGAAGTTGTGAAATAAATGCTAGCTTATGTTATGCGGGAGAAGAGGCTAGAAGGGGTGGACGGAAGGAGAACATTCAAGCAAAACTTAGTTTGGGGTTTGCAAAATCTAGGTGTGGAAGTTTCCTCTTCCTTTACGTATGATTAAATTGTTTTCTCCTATTTACTCTATTACCCTGAATGATGATTCGTGTTAATATTTGGAGAGTTGTTTGTAATCCTATTGCGTTCTATTTTAATTTGGGTGTTCAAATATAATTGTCAATACTATCTGTGTTGTCCAAAGGAGGGTATTCTGTATTATATAATTGAGTATTGGAACCCTGGTATAGATGTAATAAGACCCCATTGCTTTAAAGCCATTTATCCAAGCTTGTAGAAGCCACATTGGCCTTGACTGTCAATAGAATATTTTAAATTGGAAAGTTTAATCATCCACTAGCCAATCTATTATGTCTTGCATGCCTCACTATGACTCATAGCTCTAATAGTGATGTAGGAAGTGACCGTCATTGTGAATGGTCATGGAAAAATTATGAAAGATAACTAATCACTAGAGTAGCTCATTCTCAGGGTCGACTAAATGTTTGGTTTGATCTGTAGAAAGAAATTTGAAAAAAAAAACAAACCTTGTTATAGCACTTCTCATTCAATTTTTCAAGAGTGATGCTTTGTTTTAAATCAAACCTTAGCCCTACGCATGACAATGCAACAGACTCCTCTGCACGAGCACGGTTATGAGAAGATATGGTGGTCTATGCAAATCATTTCTCATATGCTGCATATGCTCTAATGGCATGGCATCGACAGAACTTCTAGCTCATTGATTGACCTTATAAAACAAACCTTTATTATGCTTGATTTGTATACATTCAATCAACTATGTTAATTCTCGTGTAATAGAATGTTGAGACCTTTTTTGGAATTTCATTCGAAACCAACTAATACCTTGTGTTTCTAAGGTCTTTTCATCACTGTGGAATGCTTGAACCTAAATTTGGAAGTCATCTTCCTTAGTGTGTAGTCGAGCTGTCCAAGATTATATTCACTATCGATTAGAGTAGTGCGTTTTCCCCATCATATGGCACTGTCTTTAATGGCAATATATGGTCAAATAGAAGGGTTTGTAAAGAAGAATGGGTTTCCTCTTAATTCCCATATCCAACCTATTTTGCTTTAGTCGGGGATAGCCAAGATGTTATTGTCTAGTGACAAAAGCTTATACCTACCTCTTTCTACGGCTTAAAACCTTCTATGGCTAAACTTAGAGTAACTTTGAGGGTGAAGCTTTATGTTGGATGTAACAAAGAAACCATAGGTTCTAGTTACTCAATGCCTTTATAGGATAATAGATATATTAAATTTATGATCCGAATGGAAGTGAATAATATCTATTGTATTGAAAGGCTTTTTGTGATAAATATCAAAGCATATTAGAATCTATTTACTTTATGGAGGTTGAGAGTATATATTTTATCATAAAATGATATAGAAAGTTACCAAATACAATATTTCTTTTGTAGTCATTGGGTTTCAAAGGAATCATATAGAATTAAAGCAGTTTCCTTTATTTTTGGAATGATTAGAAAATCATATTGAAAATAAGTATATTTGTAAATATTGATTTTGTTCTCTAAAAATTTGACTAGCTTTAGAATTAAAGCAATTTTCTTTATTTTTGGAATGATTAGGAAATCAGATTGAAAACAATTAGATTTGTGATTATGTGATTTCCTATGTTAATATAGAAATGTATATGGGAAGTTTGAATTTAAATGGAATCTCCTTTATGTTATGATGTCATAGGATTATTCCACATAGGAGACTGTTTATGTTGAATACGAGACTTTTGCATATTAAATTTAATTAATTAGAATAATGTATTTTAATGGGTTGTGTAATATATGAACCAAATATTATTGGATATGTTTGAATGGAGATTTTATATCAATTTTTTTGTCAGAACAAGTGAAATTATGTTTTACATTCATCTTATTTAATGGAATTAACAACTAGAAGAGTGGAAGAGATGTCTTCTAGTTTTGGGAAGGATGGATTGGTGTCCATTCCTTGGGAAGAGGTATGGGACTCTTCCTTATGTTTGGTGGTAATCCAAACGAATGATGAATGGGATTAAGAATTAATCCTTGTTATGAAAATATTAAAGATGGATGAATTATTTATTCATGCTTGGTGATTTCTTTGTATGTGATATACATTTGGCAAATGTGTGATGCATGATTGCATTTAAATTTGATAAGCATGGTTTGCTTGTAATGCATTTGGCATAAATTGCATCCGAGTTGTCCTGATCCCTTCACTATCATCTCTCACTCCAAGAAGATTCAAGACATTCCAGAGAAGGACCGGACAACAAATTTTGAAGACTATACTTTATGTTTTGAGATATTCTCATTTTGTTGTAAGCATGATTATTGATATAGATCCAATGTAATTATGTAGGGCTGAAATAATTTATGTAAAATCAGCCATGATTTGTAATATTTTATGTATTTGATTACTAGCTTTGTAAATTAGAGATAAAGTCTTCATATTGTAATATTCACCTCTAACAAATGTTAAGTGATATATGTTTTGGAAATTGATCAAGTAATGGAAATTCTTTGATTAGTATATTTTGTCAAATATATGATGTTTAATGAATGTTTATAATTTCTATCTCTTATTGATTACAATAGTGTAGAGGGAAACTTATGGAGGACCTACACAACAATACTAGACAAAACAATACCATTAATCTAAGTTAATTAGAAGCAAACCAAGCACTCAATACATTTGGGAGGATGACAATCAATCACCAAACAAATAAGATGGCATTCCAAGGATTATGTAATTTTAATCACGTGTAGTGATTTTGTTATCTTAGTGACCCCATCGAGAAGATGTGGGTAGGATCTAAGATCTATGAATAACCATTATTGAGGTTATTTCATCTATGATGGTTTTCCATATTCAAGGCATTCACCTATATAGGGTGATTTCCCTTTTATGAGGGATGAAACCTAACGCTTTGAGCATTCTCATATCCGAGTGGTATGAGGGTTTCGTAGAAGTTGATCACTTCTACTCAAGAGTGACTTTGATCAAGTCTCAATATCTCTTGATAATATTTGCCTTGATAACTTACAATCCAAATGGAATGATTCTATCTTAGATCATGATTATATACCTTACCTCATGAAAGATGTATTTATATAAAAATATGGATAAGATGGTAACAATTGGGGTTGTTATAGTTGGTATCAGAGCCCAGGCTAACTAGTAGACTCTAGCTAGATCTAGGTTAGAAAAATATTTGGGCATGAAACAAAACAACTCAAACATAAGTTCCATAACTCTAAATGATGCACACTTGGTAAGGACAAGGTTAGTACTTGAGATTACTGATGTCTGAGTTCCTATCCCCCATGAATAGATCCATAGTCATTCAAAAGTGGAAGAGCTAAGTGAACCCTCCTTCTATGGGTTTTAAGCGGTGTACCTTAGAATCTTTTGGGAAAATTACTCGACATCTATATCTTTTGACTTACTTACTCCTTATTCTCAAGTGTGTATGAACAACAACAGAGTTAGTGGACTAAACTAGGGAATGAACCTAGTAGTAATAGATTACTTGAGAAATTATGATGAAATCTAGTTGTCTAGAATTTCAACTACGAAAATCAGTGAGAATTAATACAAATTTTTACTCTAGGTAAACATGGCGACAAGCTTGAGAAGTAAGAAGAAAGGAACCTTGCAACAAGCTAGTCCTGATAGTCCTAAAGCCAGAAAAATAGGAGAAAGTTCTAGGAATTTAGATAAAGATATGGAGAACCTTAATGCCATGGTTTCCATAATGTAAGATCAAATTCAATAGATTTTGCAAGCTATAAATTCACAACATCACCACAACAACAATCATGAGATGGAAAATCCAGAGGTTGAGATTAGAGAGGATGAAGATCCCGAAGAGCGTGAAAACAAGGCCCGCATGAAGAAAGAAATGGGCAATGACATAAAGCATATTAAAGTGACTAAGTTCATGGGAAAAGGAGGAGAAGATGCAGCTGAGTCATGGTTAGATGAACTAGAACTTCATTTCTCCATAAGAAACTACTCCTCTAAAACTAAAATGACATTTGCTCTTTCTCATCTGGGAGGAATAGGAATTGACTAGTGGAATGCTTATAAATAAGAACATAAGATCTCACCTAACAAGTTGAAGTGGGAAGTTTTTGTGGAAGATTTTAAGGATAGATTCCTTACAAAGCAATTTTATTTGAATAAATTTAAGGAATTCTTCGCATTTCAACAAGGATCAAGATCTGTGGAGGAATACTATGAACAATTTGTGAGACTCCTTAAATATGTGTCATCCTATAACCAGAATAATGAGATGAAAATACATAAATTTATCCTAGGAATGAAGCCTTGGATCAGAGATAGGGTAAGCGTACATGTTCATAACACTATGCAAGAAGCTTATGATATGGCTCGAAGGACAGAGTCTACTCAGACTACTAATGAAACTCACAATAGTTCCACAAAATGGTCAAACAAGGGATAGAAGTTTCAGAAAAAGAGAAAGTGGGATAATGGATAAAATTAGAAGAACAAAGGAAATCCAAAATTTGAGAAGCACAACAATGGTGGTAAGAAGAATTTCAAGAAATAATTTCACCACAAGAATAACAATTACTCCAACAACAACAATAGGGATTTCCAGGCTCCTAAGCAGCCAGTTCGCTACAAGTAGTGGATACAGGAAAATAGGTTCAAGAAGGAGATTCAAACTCAAGGATAAAGTGCTTCAAGTGTGGAGGTTCACATTTTGCCATTAACTACCCACAACGTGCAAGCACTAGCTCTGACAGGCCAAATCACAAGATCTATGCAACAACAACACAAAACTTGGATGGACAAGCTACACCTCTGCTACTAAATGGTAAACTTTTTGATAAAGAAGTTAGCATTTTAATTGATAGTGGGGCTACCGATAGTTTTATTTCTAGTAACCTAGTAAGGGATATGCCAGAAAAGCCAGGATCTTTGGCACAAGGGTGGAAGGTTGAGTATGGATCAGGGTAAACTTATCATGTTAATCAATATTTTTCCTCAACTCAAATTACCCTACCCAATGGCTTTACTAGGTGGCATTTGTATGTAGCACCCCTACATGCTTTTGACATCATCCTGGGAATAGACTGGTTGAAGGCTCATGAAGCCTTGGTAAATTTTTAGGAGAGATGGATTGAGTTTACCAATGAAGACAAAGAAAGGCAAAGGATGTATAGTGAACCAAGAGAATTTCAACCAATGCTAATTTTAGCAATGCAACTGAAGAAAACTATTAGAAAAGGAGGAATGGTTTATGTAGTTAAACTCAAGGAAAAAGAGGAAATTCCAAAGGAAGAAATTATTGGAAAATTTCCACTATTGCAGGAATTTCATGATGTTTTTGTTGATGAGATACCTGGATTACCGCCTAAACATGAATTTGATTTCACCATAGAATTGATGCCAGGTACTGAGCCTATCCATAGAGCTCCTTATAGAATGAACCCCATCGAGATGCAAGAATTGAAAGTGCAACTTCAAGAGTTGCTAGAAAAAGGGTTGATAAAACCAAGTGTATCACCTTGGGGAGCACCTATTTTATTTGTGAAGAAGAAATATGGTTCATTAAGGCTATGCATAGATTATAGAATGCTAAACAAGGCAACTATCAAGAATAGATATCCATTACCAAGGATAGAAGATTTATTTGATCAATTAAAAGATGCCACCATTTTCACAAAGATTGATCTAAAATCTGGATATCATCAACTGAGAATTCGAGAAGAAGACACACATAAAACCGCATTCAAGACTAGATATGGGCACTATGAATTTATAGTCCTACCATTTGGATTGACTAATGCACCAACAACTTTCATGAATTTGATGAATAGTGTGTTTAGAAAATAGTTGGATCGATTTGTGTTGATATTCTTGGATGACATTTTGATTTATTCTCGTAATAGAGAGGAACATGATAAGCACTTGAGGATAGTGCTAGAAATTTTAAGGAAGAACCAACTCTATGGGAATTTGTCTAAATGTGAATTCTATGTTCCACAAGTGCATTACTTGGGGCATATTATATCAGTGGATGGGATCATTATTGATCCAAAGAAAATAGAAGCCATTTTGAATTGGCCACCTCCAACAAATGTGACAGAAGTAAGAAGCTTCATGGGTTTGTCAGGATATTATAGGAGGTTTGTTAAAGACTACTCTAAGATTGCTTATTCAATAACCAACCTTCAGAAGAAAGGGAAGGAGTTTAAATGGATAGAAAAGTGTGAAGAAGCATTTAATTTTCTTAAACAGAAACTAACCTCAGCTCCTATTCTGAAGATTTTGGATCCCACAGGAAATTTTTTAGTTTGCACCGATGCCTCTTTGGAAGGGTTAGGAGGAGTCCTATCCCAAGATGGTTCTGTAGTAGCATATGAGTCTAGGAAACTCAAAAAGCATGAAGTTAACTATGCTACTCATGATTTAGAACTTGTTGCAGTTGTGCATGCCTTGAAAATTTGGTGATATTATCTGGTTGGTAGACCATTTGAGTTAAGAACCGATCACCAGAGTTTGAAGTATATCTTCACTCAACCATTACTAAATGCTAGACAAAGAAGGTGGATAGAGTTCTTAGCAGAATATGATTTTGGTATTGAGTATATCAAAGGAAAAGAAAATAAAGTCATTGATGCCTTAAGTAGGAGGAAGCACATAGCTGCATTGACTCGTAGTCATGTGGATTTAATGGGGCAAGTCAGAAAGATGCAGTGTCAGGATCCTGAATGTAGTGAAATTCGGGTTAAGATAGAGCAAAACTTGAATGAAAACCAAGATTATAGCATGAAATATGGACTTTTATGCTTTAGAGATCGAGTAGTCATACCTAAAATGGGTGATTTGAGGAGATTGATCATGCGAGAAGCTCATAATTCTCCTTATTCTACTCATCCTGGAGGAGCCAAGATGAGGGAAAATATGAAAAAGACCTTTTACTGGTCGGGCATGAAGAAATATATCACTGATTTTGTGGCATGATGTTTACAGTGTCAGAAGGTGAAAGTTGAACATCAACATCCAGCAGGAAAATTATTTTCACATGCTATACCCACTCACAAATGGCAAGTAATATCAATGGATTTTATTATCGGTTTGCCAAAGATAAAATATCATCATGATGCAATTTTTGTTATAGTAGATAAACTCACTAAGGTTGCACATTTCATACCAGGATGTACTACAGATGATGTTGTAGTTGTTGCCAATAAATTTGCAAAAGAAATTTTTAGGTTGTATGGATTTTCGGAGATGATTATCTCTGATAGGGATTCTAGGTTTACTTCTGAGTTCTAGAAGGCTCTCCATCATGCAATTGGCACAACTTTGAATATCAGTTCTGCATACCATCCTAAAATGGATGGATAGATAGAAAGGGTTAACCAAGTTCTGGAAGATATGTTACGCATGTATTGCATGGACCAGAAGTCTCGTTGGGAAGACTATTTGTATCTGGTTGAGTTTGCTTATAATAATAGCTATCATTCTTCCTTGAAGATGGCCCCTTTCGAAGCTTTGTATGGCAGACGGTGTAGAACTCCATTATCATGGGATAATCCCAAGGATCGGGTTGTCATTGGACCAAAAATGGTCAAAATAATGGAAGAGCAACTAGGACTAATCCGTCAAAGGCTCAAGGAAGCCACGGATAGACAGAAGAGTTATGCAGATTTGAAAAGAACCCCTAGAGAATTCTTCGTAGGTGATAGAGTGTTTCTAAGGGTAAAACCTAAGAAGAGTGCCATTAAATCAACAAAATTGGATCCTAGATTTGTTGGTCCATTTGAGATTGTGGAGAAGATAAGTCTTGTAGCCTATCGGCTTGACTTACCACCTAACCTATCAAAGATCCATAATACTTTTCATGTATCCCTACTTAGGAGATATATTGTTGATCCTGATCATGTGTTAGATGTTTCTAATTTACAGATGGTAGATCCGACAACCTTTGAAGTGAGACCTGTGAAGATCTTGGAATTTCGTTCCAAGACTATGAGGAAGCGTAATATTGATCAGTGCAAGGTCCAGTGGGACCAGTATTATGAAAATAATTCCACTTGGGAAAAAGTGGAAGATATGAAAAGACACTTTCCTTATTTATTTAATGATGCTATGTAATAATACAGGTTGAACTATGGACCACTTATACAAAGTGGAAACTATGCCAAAAACTATGTTTTATTGATTGTTATGTAATAATTGCAGGAAAACACAGAGGACTGTGTTTAATCTAAGGGGGGAGTATGTCACATCCCACCTTGGAGGACTATTTTTAAGATGCTATTTGTGTAGTGATAGCTGGTTTTAATGCTTAATATATTTGCATTGTATTTGTCAAAAGAAAATGATGTTGCGTTGCTTGATTGCAGGAACATTTATTCTCGTAGGTGGAAGACTGACCACCAAGATATGAGAAGGGAAATGATGACTATGACAACTCAACAGGTAAAGCTCATATTCCTATCATCACTAGTTACCTCCCTGATGGCGGTGTTACTTGAGTATTACTCTAAAAAGTCCCGCCCAATCAAAGGAAAAATGGTGATGGGGGATACTGGGCACATGCATCGAGTGCTTGTATGCCATTTGTGTGTGATTTATATTTGATTTCATGATTAATTTGCATGAGATTGGTTTAATTGAATTTTACTTTGAAAATGCACATTAAATAATATTTTGCATTTTACAAATTACTCTAGAAAATATTGAAAAGAATATCATGCAATTTATTATGATTTTGTGAAATCTTAATTTGAGCAATTTTTAAAGTAAAAGATTTATTTTTTTGAGCATGCTTATTTGATCTAGTTGATCCTATTTTAGAAGGAAATTAGGTAGTTTGTGTTTTTATGAACTTGCTCAATTTTGATTGGATTAAAACATGAAAAAAAAAACTACCTTGTAGATTTAAATAATCAATCTTTCCTACACATGGCTACTTTGGGAAGGTTGAAATGGTGGATAAGATTCTTCTCTTATCTCTATGGATTCCCTTTCCATTAAAATAATATATATTAAAAGCAACCTGCTCATGGGATGAGAAAAAAGAAGATAAAAAATAATAAATATATTTAGAAGCATCTTTTCTGAAAGAAAGAAAGCAAAAATAAAATAATAATAAATAAATAAAATATATATTTAGAAACATCTTTCTTGTCTAAGAAGAAAGAGAGCTATAAATTTCCATAGAAGTTGTGAAATAAAGGCTAGCTTATGTTATGTGGGAGAAGAGGCTAGAAGGGGTGGACGGAAGGAGAACATTCAAGAAAAACTTAGTTTGGGGTTTGTGAAAGCCAGGTGTGGAAGTTTCCTCTTCCTTTACGTATGATTAAATTGTTTGCTCCTCTTTACTCTATTACCCTGAATGATGATTCATGTTAATATTTGGAGAGTTGTTTGTAATCCCATTGCATTCTATTTTAATTTGGGTGTTCAAATATTATTGTTAATACTGTCAGCGTTGTCCAAATGAGGGTATTATGTATTATATCATTGAGTATTGGAACCCTGGTATAGATGTAATAAGACCCCATTGCTTTAAAGCCATTTATCCAAGCTCGTAGAAGCCACGTTGGCCTTGATTGTCAATAGAATGTTTTAAATTGGAAATTTTAATCGTCCACTGGTCAATCTATTATGTCTTGCATGCCTCACTGCGACTCATAGCTCTAATAGTGACGTAGGAAGTGACCATCATTGTGAATGGTCATGGGAAAATTATGAAATATAACTAATCACTGGAGTAGCTCATTCTCAGGGTCGACTGAATGTTTGGGTTGATCTGTAGAAAGAAATTTGAAAAAAAAATAGACCTTGTTATAGCACTTCTCATTCAATTTTTCAAGAGTGATGCTTTGTTTTAAATCAAACCTTAGCCTTGTGTATGACAATGCAACAGACTCCTCTGCATGAGCATGGTTATGAGAAGATATGGTGGTCTATGCAAATCATTTCTCATATGTTGCATATGCTCTAATGGCATGGCATCGACAGAACTTTCGACTCATTGATCGACCTTATAAAACAAACCTTTATTATGCTTGAATCGTATAAATTCAATCAACTGTGCTAATTTCTGTGTAACGGAATGTTGAGACCTCTGTTGGAATTTCATTCGAAACCAACTAATACCCTATGTTTCTAAGGTCTTTTTGTCACTGTGGAATGCTTGAACCTAAATCTGGAAGTCATCTTCCTCAGTGTGTAGTCGAGCCATCCGAGATTGTTTTCACTATCGATTAGAGTAGCGTGTTTTCCCCATCGCATGGCACTGTCTTTAATGTCGGTATATGGTCAAATAGAAGGGTTTGTAGAGAGGAATGGGTTTCCTCTTAATTCCCATAGCCAACCTATCCCGCTTGAGTCGGGGATAGCCAAGATGTTATTGTTTAGTGACGAAAGCTAATACCTACCTCTTTCTATGGTTTAAAACCTTCTATGGCTGAACTTAGAGTAACTTTGAGGGTGAAGTGTTATGTTGGACGTAACAAAGAAACCATAGGTTTCAGTCGCTCAATGCCTTTATAGGATAATAGAGATATTAAATTTATGATCCGAATGGAAGTGAATAATATCTATTGTATTGAAAGGCTTTTTGTGATAAAGATCAATGCATATTAGAATCTATTTACTTTATGGAGGTTGAGAGTATATATTTTGTCATAAAATGATATAGAAAGTTACCAAATATAGTCTTTCTTTTGTAGTAATTGGGTTTCAAAGGAATCATATAGAATTAAAGCAATTTCCTTTATTTTTGGAATGATTAGAAAATCAGATTGAAATTAAGTAGATTTGTAAATATTGATTTTGTTCTATTGAAATTTGACTGGCTTTAGAATTAAAGCAATTTTCTTTATTTTTGGAATGATTAGGAAATCAGATTGAAATCAATTAGATTTGTGATTATGTGATTTCCTATGTTAATGTAGAAATGTATATGGGAAGTCTGAATTTAAATAGAAGCTCCTTTATGTTATGATGTCATAGGATTATTCCACATAGGAGATTGTTTATGTTGAATACGGGACTTTTGCATATTAAATTTAATTAATTAGGATAATGGATTTTAATGGGTTGTGTAATATAGAAACCAAATATTATTGGATGTGTTTGAATAGATATTTTATATCAATTTGATTGTCAGAACAAGTGAAATTATGTTTTACATTCATCTTATTTAATGGAATTAACCAACTAAGAAGAATGAAAAGATATTCTAGTCTTGGAAGGATGGATGAGTGTCCATTATTTGGGAAGAGGTATGGGACTCTTCCCTATGTTTGGTGATAAACCAAACAAATGATGGTTGGGATTAAGAATTAATCCTTATTTATGAAAATATTAAAGATGGATGAATTATTTATTCATGATTGGTGATTTCTTTGTATGTGATATACATTTGGCAAATGTGTGATGCATGATTGCATTTAAATTTGATAAGCATGTTTGCTTGCAATGCATTTGGTATACTTTGCATCCGAGTTGTCCTGATCCCTTCACTATCATCTCTCACTCCAAGAAGATTCAAGACATTCCAGAGAAGGACCGGACAACAATTATTGAAGACTATTATACTATTCATTTAAGCATGATTTGAGTTAGTCTCATTGTAATTATGGATGGCTGAAATAATTTATGTAAAATCAGCCATAATTTGTAATACTTTATGTATTTGATTACTAGCTTTGAAAATTAGAGATAGGTCTTCATATTGTAATATTCATCTCTAATTAATGATAAGTGACATATGTTTTGGAAATGGATCAAGTAATGAAAATTCTTTGATTAGTATATTTCGTCAAACATATGATGTTTAATGAATGTTTATAATTTCTATATTTTATTGCTTACAATAGTGTAGAGGGAAACTTATGGAGGACCTACACAACAATACTAGACAAAACAATACCATTAATACAAGTTAATTAGAAGAAAACCAAGCACTCAATACATTTGGGAGGATGACAATCAATCACCCAAAAAATAAGATGGCATTCCAAGGATTATGTAATTTTAATCAGGTATAGTGATTTTGATATCTTAGTAACCCCATCAGAAAAATGTGGGTTGGATCTAAGATCTATGAATAACCATTGTTGAGGTTATTTCATTATGATGGGTTTCCATATTCAAGGCATTCACCTATATACTGGTCTTGGTGGACAGTATGGTTAAGGGTGATTTCCCTTTTAAGAGGGATGAAACCTAATGCTAGGCCTGTGTTCTCCTACCCGAGTGGTATGAGGGTTTCATAGAAGCTGATCACTTCTACTCAAGAGTGACTCTGATCAAGTCTCAATATCTCTTGATAATATTTGCCTTGATAATTTACAATCCAAATGGAATGATTCTATCTTAGTTCATGATTATGACCCTTGCCTTATGAAAGATGAATATGTATATATAAAAAATAAAAATAAAAATCGGGGTAACCATTGGGGTTGCTACAACTCTCCTCCACCCATGGGAGACTTTACAAATAGGTCCCCATTTTTATTTTCATGTGTGCACAAAATTTATAACAAAACTCTGCTCAAATTTTATTTGATTTTGTTGTGTATGTGTTTGACATTGTGATTGTAGGTTTACCATCTAGAGAGCTTGAAGGCATCAACCATGGAGACTCTTGGGATTGTTTACTAACATTTATTTTTGCATCCATACCTATAGTTGATATCCAACAGTGCACCAGATCTACAACAAAGACCTCGAAAAAAATCTAAAAAGGCTTAGATTCAAGATCAAAACCCTCTTTCGAATAACAGTCTCAATTGTCCAGGGCAGTCAACCAGTAGCACAACCACATAGGGTGGTTACCCATAGTCTCAATCACCCAATATGATTACCCAAAAGCATAACTATACAGGGTGCTTACCTAGAAATCCAACCACCATGGGCGGTTGAGCTTCAAGGAAAACAATAGCTTCTAACCAACCATAGACTACACATAAAGGTAAATAAGGTATTTTATCAGGTTTTTTAGGTATTTCATACAATTTTATGACTTGTGCATTTGATTTTATAAATTTTTGTAATGTTTTATTTGCTTTTGTAATCCTCTTTCATGGTTTTAGGTCTTATCTCAAAAGACCCCACATATGCTATTGATGTTGTCATTGTGAACTTATGTGCAAGTATTGGATACTCATGGAAGCTTAGGAGGTCAAGCAATGCTCCTTTTAAACCCTCCTACAACTCATTGTATGCTTGAGGAGATAACTTGCAACACCATATATCTAGTAAAAGAAAACCCTCCATTTTGGGAGGTCGATTGTAATCGAAAAGGCTTATTTGTAAAAGATAAAGCTTATCAATATCAAATCTATTGCAAATCTCTTTATATTGTATTTTGTCTATTTTCAATTGTTATGGTGTATTTTCTCTTTCACACAAATGGTGATCATGGTAGGACCCTTTGCCCATAACACATTTTATGCTTGTTGTTTTGCATGAGCTTTGGCACTTGCATCAAGCATAGAATGTATTACATTTTGCTTAGGGTTCTTTGTGTTTGCATGCTAGTTTAGCTTACTTTATTAACCTCCTCATTTATCTATCTATTACAGTCACCCAAGGACAGGAAAGACACAGTAACACCTCTCAGATCATAGTTGGATCTTGCAAGATATACCCTCACAGGATCAAGCACAACTGCCTAGGGAGGTTCATAGACTCAGAGAACCACACAGGGTGGTTCACAAGCTTAGGCACAACCACCCAGGGCAGTTCTCTAGCTCAATTTCAACTACACAGGGTAGTTCTCAAGCTCACACACAACTTCCCAAAGCAATTCTCAAGCTCAGTCTCAACCATCCAAGGTGGTTCTCAAGCTTAGACACAACCACCCAGGGTGGTCCTCAAGCTTATAAAACCATTGCACATGCTCAAGTTCAAAGACACAATATGCTCAGTTTTCTTTCCTTCTATCATAGGCTTGCAGGTTAGTCACTCATGTTCTTTAATATTGCACAAAAAATCGTAGCGTAGTTATTTTTATTTGTTTATTTAAACCTCATTTCTACCTTTCTTTCAAAATTAAAAAAACAAAAACAAAAATAGCACTAGCATAGTAATTTTGTGGTTTCTTCTTCAAAACTCAAAGGCACATTAGTCTAGTTGTTTCTTTCTATTGCTTTTCAAAAACTCAAAGGCACAATACTTTGTTATCTCTTTTTGTTCTTTCAAAATACTCAAGGTGCATTAGATTAGTTGTTATTTATTTTTAAAAACTCAAATATTCCTTAGATTAGTCATCATTTGGTTTTCCAAACTTAATAGTTTATGTTGTTATTTCCTTTTCAAGATAAGTAGATCAATTATTGCATACCTCCATAAGCTCACTTAGATCAAGATTTATTTTAATAGCATATTATATGATTGTTTTCATTGCATATTTAGGATTAGTTTTAAAATTGCATGGTAAATAGGCATCAAAAACAAAACAAAACAAAAAAAATCAAAACATCAAAACATTCATTGATTGCTTGTTTTTTTGTTTGTATAGATATTGTGTTCTTCCTTTAAAAGAGATAGAGAGAAGAGTGAATCCACCAATACTCTTTAATTTCATATAGCCTATGGTAACAACCTATAGTCAAGCCAAGTCTCCATGGACCATTCAGCTCAATCCGCCCATTCTTCAATCGCTCCCCCAACTTATCAGGGGGATGCATCCCAAATCCATTAGGGTAGCATGTTTTATGAAGCCCATGAGTACATATCTCCCACACCCAAGACTCATCATATTAGGTTTGATCAAGGTGTCAATCACCATGCCACTCACACCACCCCTTATGGGTCCCTTCATCCTAAGACCCCCCTTCTCCACTAGATCCAAACATCATGCTCATCAATCTGGAAGTTGTCCATCTCCTTTTCACCAATCTAATCTACCATGTCCAATTACCTCCTACTCCCCAAGACCCCTCGTCATAAAATCCTCCACCACCTAGCTCATTCCACCTATATTTAGCCCCACTACACATTCCTATCCGCACTAACTCCACACTCACTCAGGTGTAGGCTTATAAGTCTTATCATCCTCCATCACCACTTGCATATTATATTTTCCACCACACATCGAGTGTTCAAAATTTTGGAATTCCACTAGTGTCACCACCTAGGGTAATTAGTGCCACACCTCCACAACACATCGTAGGACCAATATCTATGGCTATTGACCTTAATCACCCATCTTCCTCCAACCATGTCCACTCATCGTAATCCTCACACACTCCTCACCCACATCATTCGACCCAAGTTTGTGATGCTTCCCATCTACACTGATCTAGTCTATTTTCTTCTTTTCAATTTCCTAACTACCTCCCCAATTCATGACTTTTCATGTCACTTATCTCACTGCTTACCCTTCATCCCCTACCATTGATATCACTCGAGCACATGTTGTAAATTCTTCTACCTCATGTTCTGCCTATCCTCCATAATTCTACAATCCTAGGGTATCTTCTCATCAATTATCTTCCCATCAAGTACCTCCTAATAATTTTCCATATTGTCACATCATTTCTTCACACAAAACCCACATTCCCCAAAAACCACCTCAAACTCCCCATCCTTCATCTAATTCGTTGGCCCAGGGATCTTTATTTCTCCAATAACCATCATGGGCCTCTTATCTTCCTATGATACCTATGATCTATTCCTATCCTCATGACTCTCATAAATGGCTTGTGATGTAGTCATATAACCCACACTCTCATCAACCACCACCTCATCAATATTATTCCACTCATAATCCATATAAACCCACATCTCAACCATACCAATCGCACCCCACCCAATACATGCATCATTCAAACTCTACACAACCCCTTCATTCCTACCCATCATCATATCCCCAACCTCAATCGACTACCTATCATTAGTAATGTACTCAATAACCACCATCACATCCCTTGCATGCCCACAATTATTCTCATCAACATCATCAATATACTGCCTTAGGATCTTAGGTCCCATAAGTGTAATATTCTAACCCTAACCACCACCATTACCATCACCTCTATTCACTCCAATCATATTCCTTCATCGATCCATACCACCTAGCTCATCATGGCACTCACTACTTAGCTCTCCAAGACACTCTCGATGCACTCCAATAGTTGGCCAACAAGTTCAATAGCTTGGAATCATAAGTTACATGCATGGGTTATCAAAATTTAACCTTGAGACAACTTCAAAACTACCCCATAAACCCCTTGGTCCCAATGCTACCTTATCTTCCCTTGTTCAAAATTCCTAAATTTGAAAAGTTTAAGGGCAAAGAGAATCCTCAAGATCACTTGAGCACATTCATCAACAGTTGTTATCTCATAAATGAGATAGACCCCCTCATGCTCCATACCTTTTTGTTATCCCTTATGGGAGGAGCTTTGGATTGGTACAATCATCTTGCTCAACACAAATTGTATAATTTTGAATAGCTTTCCAATCTCTTCCTAGAGTGCTTCATTCTAAACATTAAGAAGAATACCACCTTAACAAATCTTACCAATATTTATTAATTTGATGATGAGTCTATCCTTGATTATAGCAATCAATGGAGAGTGTTACTAATTGAGTTACCCTTCTTTATCCCCATCACTGAGCTAACTCATATATTTACTCAGAGTTGTTCCAAATCAATATCTCTCCTTCAACTCCAACAATATCAAACTCTTGAAGAAGCTCTCACTTAAGTCAAAATTATCGAGGATATCAAGAAGAATAATCAAGCTTCGAAAGAAGGAATGGCCAGGTAAAAATGCTAATGGTAACAACACAAACAATCAATCCAAACCTACCCAAGTCAATCAAGTAGTTTTACTCAACCTCCTCAACAAAAACCTCAACCTCCACCACAAAAACCTTATTTAGCCATAGTAGTTGTTATAGAATACTGTGTTGCTTCCTACCCAAAATAAAAATACCACTCATTAGGTTGCGCACACTCAACAGACCCAATGCAAGTTTACACCTCTTAAATCCCCTATCTAGCATCTTTTAAAAGCATATGGATGCACAATTGATCTCCTTAATTGAGATAAGACCTGAAGATCCAAAAAAACCTTTAGGAAGAGGGTATAGAGAAGATCGGTATTGCATCTACCATCAACAAAAGGGTCATAATATCGATAGGTGCATCCAACTTAAGCACAAAGTGCAGGATTTGATTGAAAGGGGGCTTATCAAAGTTGACAACCCTCTTGCTCTTCCTAATCAACATCTAGATATCTATAAAACCCTATTACCACAACATGGTACTACACAACTAGACACAGGAGATACTAAGGCTGCTCCTTAATAAAATCAAGTTAACCATATCAACAAAACTCCCAATTATCTAGGTTTTATTGGCATGATTCATGTGGTCACTAGAAATTAGCGATACCTAGATCCACCCACACAAACAACTGATCCCTCAAATGTGTCATCCTCATCAATTGCATTGCCTCCACTAGTGCAAGTCACCATTACGCCTCAACTCCAACTAGTAATTTATCTCAAAAGTAGGCTTACCCATAGTCTCAAAATGGCCTTATATAAGCTCTCAATTTCTAAGTTAATCCAACAATTGCCTCCCCATCAAGAGGCCTTAATGAATATCCTCAAATCCATAGAGTTATAAATCCATGATCCTAACGACTTTGCCAATTTGTGGGTAACATTCAAACCTACACTTAATCGGTCATTAAATTTCATGATACTAAGATTAAGATTGTCCTAGTAGAAGGACTAGATCTACCCTTTCACATCATAGCCACTGTTGACAAAAAAATCTTTGAATGTGTCTTAATTGACATGGTATTATCCATCAACATCATCACATCATCCACCCTCAAACATCTCAATCTTCTACCCACTCATATCATCTATTCTACTTTCACTCTATGAGCATTCAATAACACCCTATTCTCAATGCTAGGAACAACCATCATTCCTATCCAAATAGGGGCCTAGACTATCCACACTTGATATCATGTCTTGGATGGAGAGATGCAATACAATGTACTCCTAATTAGACCATGGATACGCGATATGTGGTGAGTGCCCTCAATCTTGCACCATTATCTCAAATACACACATGAGGATTGCATCCATTACATTCCAGTGGACGATTAACCATTCAAGTATTACCACATGGTCACACACTCACATGAGTCCCCTTTGTCTTCAACACATCTATCTCTCACTCATTGCCCACTCAGCTCATCACACCAATCAACCACATCTCCCACTCCCTCACATGTCCCTCACATTGCCAATATATAACCCACTCACTCGATCTCACCCAATCCAATCCCCCCTTCTTCATCCTTGGGTACCAACTACACCCCTCATCCTACCTCAAATCAAAATCATCCATCTTGTTCATATTCTTCATACCTTCCTTCTCAACACTACTGACCTTCTTTCTATCATTCTCCCAATGCTTAACCATTTCACCCTTCTTCTAGAATACAAGTCTTTCAACCCCATCCCCAACCTCCTCATTCTCTATATTATTTTTATACCTCTTCATTATCTTTAGGGGCTCAAACTTCATCCTCAACCTCGTCCATCACACCCATAACACAACATCCTCCCCCTATAGCTTCTTTTGTCAATCACCCCACCTACTCCATCCAAATCACACCCTTCTACTTCTTCCACTAATCATAACCACCATTGCAAGGCTCCTCCACTTGCTCCTGTCACCTCTCCCATAAAAAATGCTACCACCACCCTCACTCCTACCACCATCACCTCTTCTATATCCCCCATACCTATGCCCACTCATGCATCTCAAACCATATATTCTTCCATGACACCTAATCCACCCCCACTGCCAAACTCATATGATGCGCATCTATCCATCCTTGATATAGATCAAGGAACATCCACTCCGATTTTACAATACTCCGCATCTCAGTCCACTTTTATGGATAATTCAGAGTCATCATTTTCATCCCCCTCTCCAATGCTCTCATATTAGACCCCCAATGTTGTTGTACATATGACCACTCCTAGCATAGGAGAGTACCTTGTACATAATATAGCATTTTTACCTCTAGTCATAGAATTGGTTAGGGATTTTGGTCACCCTAGCCATACCTTGTTAACTGTCGATGTCGTTATCCCAATGGGCTTCTCTAATCACACAAATTTTGTGCATGGAGGAATTTATTCATCAATAGATAAACCTCCCAAAAATGAGTCTGAAGCCTTATTTTTTGACATCAAATTTTTGGATAATCCTTCATTTGCCATGAAGTACTTCCATCATTTCAATTGGTGAGGATACAGTCTTGGCCGCTGCGAGAAAGGAATCCAAAGTATTTTGGAGCCTCATTCTCAACCTCCTCAGGACAAACATGGCCTAGGCTATGATCAACATTCTCCAATTGATCCCCTCAAAGATGATCTTCAATGCATTATCCTTGGACTCAAGGAGGATAGTGAGGATGAATACCCTGATCTTGAGCATGCTCTCACACTATCAACAAACCTTTTCCAAGTTGCCACCATCCATGCCATCTCATACACACTTTAGATGATGAATTGGACAAATCATTTGAGGTACTTTTGATTTCCTCTGATAGCTCTAAAGATGAATAATCTCCTATTATCCCCATCACAAACACAGATGAATTCTATCTGTGTAGTTACCCATTCCACTCCCCATTTTTATATGCTTATTCCATTGGAATGTCCTAACACATCCATCAATAATTTACCTCCACCATGGCCACCTCCACTAGATCCCCATCCACCTATTCTCAATCAACTCCTTCCTCAAGAGCATGTGCAAGGGAACTCGAACTCGAATCCACAATCCCCCAATTTATGTTGACTTATGCACACCCCTCCATAACCCATATGATCTTATACGTCCCATCTCCATCAATATAAATCTCATTGAATTTGAGTGTAGTTCATCCCCTCCAACTATCTCTTATTTATATCCCTCAAATAAATTGCTTAAAAACTCAAATATTTAGTTTCCTCCTTCACCCCCTTCTTTGCCTTCTTTTTTTTATAACATTGAAGTTAGTGAGGTTGTGCCACCACTTCCACATAATGTTGTAGATGACATCCATATCATTCCCACCCCTCATTAGCTTGAGGAGGGTTCCCACATGATAATATATGAAACCATTAATGTCAACATAAACACAGATCCAAATAACCCTAAAATCATCAAGCTTAGGAAAAGTTTTATTTCCACATGTTAATTAAGGAAACCATCAACGTCAACATCAACACGAATATAAATAACCCCAAAATCATCAAGCTTAGGAAAAGTCTCTCAATCTAAGAGCAACAGAGCTTTTCCACACTCTTAAAAAAGTATCAACACGTCTTTGTGTGCTCCTATAAAGATATGCCTGGTCTTGACCCAAACCTTGTCATCCATAACCTCAAGCTAGACCCTAACGTTAAGCCAGTAAAATAGAAGTTGAGGAAACTTCATCCTACTATAACCATAATGGTTAAATAAGAGTTGCAAAAACTCTTAGACGTGGGATTTATTCAACCAATTGACTATCCGCATCAAATTTTGATGGCAAGCCGGGATTCGCATGAACACATTCACAATAATTTCATTGAATTTTCATTAATTTGCTTAATACAGTCTTACAGCAGCCTTCCCAGCATACAACTTCTCTTTCCCAATCCCGAACTTCACCATCCTCCCCTTACAAAAATTTTGGTCTTTTTTTAACGAGGCCCCCGATCCTCTAGGCCATCAATGCTCTGCCTAACCATTTTCAAATTCGAATTTTCCCTCCCTCGGTCGAACTTCCAAATTTTTGTCATAAAGGGGCCATTGTCCGACCCACCATGAGAAACCCCCATTAATGATCTTCTCTGACCTGCAAACGCCGCCTTGCTCAGATCGTCCTTCTCAGTCTCTGTTACGCCCATAATGTCCATGCTCTGTACTATTGCGAAAGCCATCCCCCTCTTTAATACACGCGGTCGTCAATTTTAAACTTTAACCTTCGCGGCAGCCGCGCGTCTAACTCTAGCTCGGTATTCAACTGGCCACGTCACCATAAGACACGTGGAGACCACGTGTCACTGCAGCTTGCCTTCTCACCAGCCTTCGTGTTTTCATAAGCTTGACTTCCTATCAGTCGCGATATCGTGACATGTCGCGATATCGCGACCCACTGTCTTCCCGCCTTCATTTTGGCAAACAAAGCCGCGATATCGTGACATGGCGCGATATCGCGACATGTCGCGATATCGCGACCCAAAGATCAACCTTTCTCTTCTTTGCAAGACACGTCGCGATACCGCGACGTCGCGATATCGCGACGTCGCGATATCGCGACCAAACCAACCTCCCTTCAAGTCTGCACCGCCCTTTGTTTTCTTTTGATATCACGTCGCGATATCGCGACCCAAACTGTCCCTTGCCCATGCCGAAGTCTTGGGGTCACGATTTCGCGACTCCAGCTTAACCTTTGCCTTGCTTTTGAAAACTTCCCCGAAACTTACCTCCTTTTACAAAACTTCCCCGCAGGAAAGGTTTGGAACCACACTAAATTCAAAGTACTTAGAAAATAAAATAAAAGAATTTGGAGGATGCAAGATTGCCCTTCTCACACCGGATGCTCCTGCATCAGACACCCGGGGTAGATTAGAAGTGAGCCTCACTTCTGTTTTGTTGGGGGAAGACCCAAGCGGTCAACCTCCGTCTTCGACACCCAAGTTGCATCCTCAACAGGTCTGCCTTTCCACTTAACTAAGTATTCAGAATATTGTCTATTTCTGGTGCTTCTGCCCTCACGAGTATCCAATATCTCTTCAACCTCATTGGTGGTTGGAGTAGATGCCGAAAATTGCCACACTTCTGCACTAGGTGCCTCTGCACTTTCCCCTTCATGGTACTCCACTAGATCTGAAACATTGAAGACAGGCGAAATACCAAGCCAACTTGGCAATTCCACTTCATAAGCATTTCCTGACTCCCGTTTTCCCAGTATTTTGCATGGCCCAAATTTCTTCATCTTCAATTTGTTATAAGTCTTGGCAGGAAATCTCTCCTTCCTGAGATGCACCATAACCTCATCTCCCACCTTGAACTCCTTGAACCGCCGCTTCTGGTCCGCCCTTGTCTTATACTGAGTGTTCATTTTTACAATCTGTTTCCTCACTTCCTCATGCAGACTTCTCATGTGTTCTGCAAATTCTTCTGCCTCGGCACTACACTTTTCTGTCCTGTCCAACTTCCTCAGTTCAGATACATTCCTCGGGCTGTGTCCATATACTATCTGGAAAGGAGACTTATTGGTGCTCTTATTGACTGAGTTGTTATATGCAAATTCTGCTTGCGGTAAGACCAAATCCCAACCCTTGGGTTGATCCACTATCAAACATCTCAGTAAATTACCCAGGCTTCTATTGACCACCTCCGTCTGCCCATCAGTCTGTGGGTGGTATGCTGAACTGAATTTCAGGTCTGTCTTCAATTTCTTCCACAGAGTTCTCCAGAAATACCCAACGAACTTTGTATCTCTGTCCGAAACTATACTTCTTGGTAGACCGTGAAGTCGTACCACCTCCTTGAAGAACAATCCAGCAATGTGAACTGCATCACTTGTCTTCTGGCAAGGAATAAAATGTGCCATTTTGGAGAATCGGTCAACCACCACAAATACAGAGTCATTTCCCCTCTGTGTTCTCGGCAACCCGAGGACAAAATCCATGCTTATATCCTCCCATGGCCTCTCAGGTGCAGGTAAGGGCTGGTACAGTCCTGTGTTTTGCCTTACACCCTTTGCCATCTGGCATACTCTGCAACCTTGCACAAACTTCCGCACATCCTGCTGAAGTTGTGGCTAGTAGTAATTTTCCTCCACCAGGGCAATGGTCTTATCCCGACCAAAATGCCCAGCCAGTCCTCCACTGTGTTTTTCTTTAATTAAGTTCTCCCGCATAGAGCTCCTTGGAATGCATAATTTGCTTCCTTTGAACAGCATTCCATCTTGGATCAGGAAATCCAACCATTTTGTTCGGTCCACCGTAACAGGTGTTAAGCAAGCCTTCCAAGCTTCTAAAAAATCCGGATCTGCAGGGTACAAATCATTCAGTTCTTCAAACCCCACTACTTCGACTGTTAATCTAATCAGTAAAGTCTGCCTTCTGCTCAAGGCATCTGCAACTCTATTTGACTTCCCACTTCTGTGTTTTAGCACAAAGGTATAACTTTGGAGGAACTCCACCCATTTCATGTGCCTTTGATTCAGTTTTGTCTGACTGTTAATGTACTGTAAAGCCTGATGGTCAGTAAATAGTACAAACTCCTTTGGCAATAAATAGTGTCTCCACTTTTTCAGAGCCTGAACTATAGCATAAAATTCCTGATCATAGACTGAATACCTTTTTCGAGCATCATTTAACTTTTCACTGAAATAAGCAACTGGCTTGCCTCCTTGACTCAGTACAGCCCCTATTGCACTGCCACTGGCATCACAGTCCACCTGAAATACTTTGCCAAAGTCTGGAAGTGCCAAAACTGGTTGTTCTGTCACTTTTCTCTTTAATGTATCAAAACTCTTTTCAGCCCCTAATGTCCACTTGAACTCCTTTTTATCCCCCCTCATTGTTTCTGTGAGAGGTGCACAAATACTGCTGAAGTTCTTTATGAACTTCCTATAAAAGCTGGCCAAACCATGAAATGACCTGACTTCTGTTGTGCTTCTCGGGGTAGGCCACTCAATGATGGCTCTTACCTTCTCTGGGTCCATTTTCAGGCCGTCTGCTGAGATTACAAATCCCAGGTATACTAACTCCTTCTTGACAAAATTACACTTTTTCAGATTTATTAACAACTGCTCTTCCCGCAGTTTCTCAAAAACTCTCCTGATGTGCATCAGGTGTTCCTCCAGGGTCCTCCTGAATATCAATATATCATCTAAGTAAACAATAACAAACTTTCCCAAGAATTCCTTCAGTACTTCATTCATCAACCGCATGAAAGTACTTGGTGCATTGGACAGCCCAAATGGCATGACCAACCACTCATATAAGCCTTCTCTTGTCTTGAAGGTTGTCTTCCATTCATCTCCCTCTCGGATACGGATCTGATGATAGCCACTTTTCAGGTCAATCTTTGTGAAGTATTCAGCTCCACTTAAACAGTCCATGATATCATCCATTCTTGGCAATGGGAATCTGTACTTAATAGTAATTTTGTTGATGGCCCGTGAATCTGTACACATCCTCCATTCCCCATCCTTCTTTGGCGCCAGCACTGCAGGTACTGCGCATGGACTCAAACTTTCTCGGATCAATCCCTTTTCTAATAATTCCTGGACCTGTCTATTTAATTCTTCAGTCTCTACAGGTGTCATCCTGTGTGCAGCTTTATTTGGCAAGCTTGATCCTGGTACTAAATCTATATGATGGCTAATTTTCCTCACAGGGGGTAAACCCTCAGGCACATTGTCAGACACAATATCTGGAAATTCCTCCAGCAGATTTAGAACTTCTGCTGGGGTATCCTGGCATTCCTTCCCCCTAACTCTAGGGATTATTGCATAACATAAATGTTCGTGCTTCAACCCGTTCAAAAACTCTCTCCCCTCAACTAAACAGACTCTGGAACTGTCACATACCTTTTCATCCGCATCCTTTAAGGGCTTTAGTTTATGGCGTACACCATTCTTTGTCAATGAGTAGGTGTTGGCACGGCCATCATGCACTGCATTCCGATCGAACTGCCAGGGCCTCCCCATCAACATGTGGCAAGCATCCATGGGCAGGATGTCACACAGGACCTCATCACAATAATTTCCAATGTTAAATTTAACGGAACACTGCTCATTGACCAAAGCTCCGTGGTCCTTCTGTAACCATGCGACCCGATATGGGTGTGGGTGCTTCTTCCTTTCTAACTGTAACTTTGTAACCATTTCCTCGTAAACCAGGTTATCCGTGCTACCATTATCAATAATGATATTGCAAACCTTGCCCGCACATTTACATCTGGTGCGGAATAAACTTTTTCTCTGGTCTGTGTCCTTCTCCTCGTTCAACAGGACTCTTCTTACAATCATTGTTTCTCCTCTCTCCGCATCTTCGAAATGCTCAGACTCAGCACCTTCTTCTGCCACAGCAGCTCTGGCTGGACCTTCAGGCCTCTTGTTCGTTCTCTCCCGGTGTTGTGGACATTCGAATGCACGATGCCCTTCTTCACCACAGTGGAAACATGTTCCACGGAACACTCCCCTTCCAAACCCCCGTCCAGATCCACCCCGTCCTCTTGGGTAGCTGTTCTGGTCCCGGGGCTGATAAACATCCTCCTCTCTTTGATCTTGGTTATTACTGGCTTCCCCAGCCTTCTTCGGATCTTTATACTTTTCTCCACTGGTCCTCCCACCAGTTCTTCCACCACGGCCCCTTCCTCTTTGTTTGCCTTCAAACCGCCTATTCAGTTTTTCTTCTACCTTTAAGGCAAACTGGTAAGCATCCTCAATGGTGCTTACCCGAACTAGGCTCAGCTCTTCCTGGATGCCGAGTCTCAACCCATTGATATAACGGGCCACCTTTTCTTTGTTCGCCTCTAAATGCCCCGTTCTAATGGAAATCTTGTAAAACTCTTCGGTGTACTCTTGGACAGTTCTGTTCGTCTGCCTCAAACTCTGCATCTTTCTTAACAGATCCAACTCGTAGTCTGTCGGGATGAACTGTCTTTTCAGCTTCTCCACCATTCTGTCCCATCTGGTTATTCTCTCCTTCCCTCGTCGGTTCCTCTCCAACTGTATCCCCCTCCACCAAATGCTGGCGTGACCCTTCAACTTGGTCTTAGCAAATCTGACCCGATTAGGGTCCTCAACCTCCTCGTACTCGAAATATTCCTCTAAATCATTTATCCAGTCAATTACTTCTTCTGGATTCAAGTTACCCGAGTACGTGGAAACCTCCATTTTTGGTTGCTTTCCAATCTGAGAGATGGCCTTGTATAACCGAGCTTGTGCAGGGTCCATAGCCTCTTCCTCCTCCTCAGATTGGTCTTCCTCTTCAACTTCGTCCTCACTTTCCTCATCCCTTCCGGGCTCGTGCCTTCTGCGTAATTCTGCTTGCAGGGCTTGAACTTGCCTCTGCAAGGCCCGAAAGTCTTCGGCCGGTACTACATTCCCGACTCCGCCACGGTTTCTTCGTGGAGGCATTGTATTTTATCTTATTTATTTATTTATTTATTTTTTTATTTAATTCTTCCACAGATCCTGGTGTAACTGCCTCTCTCCGGCGATCTGTTACACGCTCAGGAGCTCCCGCTCTGATACCACTTGATGGCAAGCCGGGATTCGCATGAACACATTCACAATAATTTCACTGAATTTTCATTAATTTGCTTAATACAGTCTTACAGCAGCCTTCCCAGCATACAACTTCTCTTTCCCAATCCCGAACTTCACCATCCTCCCCTTACAAAAATTTCGGTCTTTTTTTAACGAGGCCCTCGATCCTCTAGGCCATCAATGCTCTGCCTAACCATTTTCAAATTCGAATTTTCCCTCCCTCGGTCGAACTTCCAAATTTCTGTCATAAAGGGGCCATTGTCCGACCCACCATGAGAAACCCCCATTAATGATCTTCTCTGACCTGCAAACGCCGCCTTGCTCAGATCGTCCTTCTCAGTCTCTGTTACGCCCATAATGTCCATGCTCTGTACTATTGCGAAAGCCATCCCCCTCTTTAATACACGCGGTCGTCAATTTTAAACTTTAACCTTCGCGGCAGCCGCGCGTCTAACTCTAGCTCGGTATTCAACTGGCCACGTCACCATAAGACACGTGGAGACCACGTGTCACTGCAGCTTGCCTTCTCACCAACCTTCGTGTTTTCATAAGCTTGACTTCCTATCAGTTGCGATATCGCGACATGTCTTCCCGCCTTCATTTTGGCAAACAAAGCCGCGATATCGCGACATGGCACGATATCGGCGACCCAAAGATCAACCTTTCTCTTCTTTGCAAGACACGTCGCGATACCGCGACGTCGCGATATCGCGACGTCGCGATATCGCGACCAAACCAACCTCCCTTCAAGTCTGCACCGCCCTTTGTTTTCTTTTGATATCACGTCGCGATATCGCGACGTCGCGATATCGCGACCCAAACTGTCCCTTGCCCATGCCGAAGTCTTGGGGTCGCGATTTCGCGACTCCAGCTTAACCTTTGCCTTGCTTTTGAAAACTTCCCCGAAACTTACCTCCTTTTACAAAACTTCCCCGCAGGAAAGGTTTGGAACCACACTAAATTCAAAGTACTTAGAAAATAAAATAAAAGAATTTGGAGGATGCAAGATTGCCCTTCTCACACCGGATGCTCCTGCATCAAATTTCAAACATGGTGCCTGTTGGCAAACCTAATGGGGGGATACACATTTGCACTAAATTTTTGTGATCTTAAGTATGTCCTAGGATGATTTTCATCTCCCTAACATTGATACACTCATGGATTCCACTATGGGCCACCAAATGCTCTCCCTAATGGATGGTTTTTCAAGATATAACCAAATTCGAGTTAATCTTGATGACCAATACAAAACAGCTTTTACATCGCCTTGGGAGGCATTTTACTATAAATTCATGTCATTCGATCTTAAGAACACAGGAGCTAGATACTAGGAGCCATGACTTACATATTCTATGATTACATTTACAAAATCATTGAATATTACATTGATGATATCTTGGCCAAATGTAAACATACCATGGGCATATAGATATTTTATGTAAGGTTT
The DNA here is from genome assembly GCA_028583015.1 of Wollemia nobilis. Classification (NCBI taxonomy): domain Eukaryota; kingdom Viridiplantae; phylum Streptophyta; class Pinopsida; order Araucariales; family Araucariaceae; genus Wollemia; species Wollemia nobilis. The sequence goes on from JAQPPZ010002549.1 coordinate 12,874,640, forward strand.
TTGATCGCTTTCTCGAGCATAACGTGTGCTTTAATCCCAAAAAGTGCATCTTTGGTATCATTTCAAGGAAAATTTTAGGATTCATCATCTCCAAGAGAGGCAACGAAGTGGACCCTAATAAGTTCAAGGCTATCATCGAAATGCAACCCCATATGACCCTTAAAAAACTTCATAGCTTGCAAGATAAGATTCAAGCAATCCATCGCTTTATCACACAATTGTCTAGATAATTGCAAGTCATTCAATCATTTTTTGTAAAATGGGATTACATTCAAATGGACCATAGAATGTCAAAAATCCTTCAATGCTATCAAACATTACCTTGCTTCCCCTCTGGTTTTGTTCTCACCTAGATTCGGCATTCGATCCCATCTGTACATTTTTACCACTAAATTCATTGTAGGGACTATGTTGGCTCAAAATAATGAAGTTAATCGAGAGCATGTTATCTATTACATTATCCATACCTTGGTGAGTTATAATATAAGATATGCATACATGGAGAAGCTATGCCTTGTTGTGGTCTTTGCCACCAAAAAGCTTTGCTACTATATTCTCAACCATACAATGTATGTCATTGCCAAATATAATCCTCTATGGTATATGATGAGTCACACTTACACGAATACCCAAATGGCAAAATGGATAATGTTATTAATAGAATTTGATCTATAATTCATAATTCAAAAACCCATAAAGGGTCAAGTCATCATCGACCAACTCGCTAAAGCTCCTCTTTAATATGATAAACCTCTTATCATAGAGCTTACAAATGACTGTATCTTCAGTATTACTGAGCTCAAAGAGCATGTTGGACCTAAATATGATGTTGACATCACCCTTTTATGTTATGGATCTAAATGAAAAAAAAATTAGAGGTGCAAGAATTGTTTTCTTCACACCTCAAGGGATTCCCATCCCTTCATCATTTAAGCTTGACTTCCCCTGTACTAACAATAACGTAGAGTATGAGGTATTAATTTTAGGTCTTCAAACCATTGTGGCAATGCAAATTAAATGTATCCACATCATCGATGACTCCTAACTCATTGTCAATCATATCAAGAGGATATACTAGTGCAAATGCTCAGTCCTAAAAGCTTACAAGCAAATTGTTGAAAAGTTACTCATCAATTTTGACTGGTATGACATAGATTCTTTACCAAGGTTGTCTAATAATTTTGTAGACATTATGACCTCTCATGGGTCCCTTATCCCACATAACCTCTCTAATAATGTTACTCACGTTCACATCACAATGCTATCCAAATCAACTATCTCCTGAGAGTCATATAATGATGAACGAGATGTGCATCTAATTTAGATCAAGCCCTACCACATTGTTTTCATGTAAATCAAGTTTTTTAAAACTCAATACCCTTCCATCTAACTTACTACCCACTGCTAAACATACGTTTAAAAAAAAAGCGGTTCGATATACTCTCTAAGAGACATGTTTTATCACCATGGCTACGATGGTGTCCTTCGTTGTCTCAAACCACAAGAATCCAATTGGGTAGTGTCTCAAGCATATTATGGTACATGGGATGGCCATTGTGAAGTGTATTTTGTGCATGGGTTACTATTGGCCCACCATGGAACATGATTATTGCACATATGTCAAGAAATGTGAAAAATATCAACAATGTCAACATCATGCCAATTTGACTCATCTTCCATCATAAGCTTTACGTCCCATTTAAGCCCTATGGTCATTCTCGCAATAGGGATTGGATCTAGTTGGGAAAATCTCCCCTCCATATTCAGGTAATCACACCTTCAGCATCACCACCATAGAATACTTCACCAAGTGGGTTGAGGCTATTCCTCTTACCAGCATGATAGGACCTCGAATTGCAAAGTTTATACTCCTATACATCATATGTCATTTTAGTATCCCCTCAAAAATAATTTTCGATAATGATACATCGTTCAATAATAAGGATGTTCAAGTGCTATGCAACAAGTACAATATTCAACATAGTTTCTCAATGCCTTATTACCCTCAGAGCAATGGACAAGCTGAGGCAACCAATAAAACTATTTGTGTTGTTATCAAGAAAATGGTACAAGAGAATCATAAATATTGGCACCTTCAACTCCCTTTGGTGCTTTGGGCTTATTGAACTAACATTTTCATGCCAATAGGTGCAACGTCATTATCTTTAGTTTATGCTATTTAAGCCATCATATCTCTTGAGCTTGATATCCCAACTCTGCTTATATCTTTGCAATAATTAATAGATAATGATACAACTCGTCAAGCTAGGCTTGATCAACTCACACTTATTAATGAACATTGAATCAATGTTCTTGAGCACCTTTGCATTTACCAAGATCGAATCAAGTGAGCCTATGGTCATAAGATCCATCCAAAAGAATTCCAAGTTGGTAATCTCATGCTTAAGAGAATCAACAAAACTCAAATATTCCACCTCACTTACGTGATAAGTTTTCTACTAACTAGCTTGGTATGTTCATTGTAAACAATCATTTGTGTGTGTTCAAAACCTAACTACTATCACAATGTAACATGATCAATTTTAAAAAATCATCAATCATCAAAAAATATAATAATAATAAAAAGGAAACTTTCCTCTGTCATCCTTCATTTTTATCCAACCATTCCCCAACGTCTTAATAGGAGAAAATTGTGAACATATCACCAACACATGATGCCACACTTACAACGAAGATATTAAAATTTGTGGAATGGTTGGATGAAAATAAGGCATGCCCAACATCGAAAATTCCAAATCAAAAACATCAAAATCACACTCAAAATCAAGAAAATAAAAGACACACTCATGTCACAATTATTTTTCATTTCTTAATTAACCACTTACCACCTATATCCTTGTTGTTTTCATTTTTCTTTCCTCCTTATTTTTCTTCTCTCATTCCTCACATATCACTCCTCATTGTACGATCATGCTTTGAGTGGCTACATACCACGGATCGATGTGTTCCTCCCCCTTCCTCTTTTTCATCTTCTTTCTCTCTATTTTCTTGCTTGTTCCTCCTATTTCATTTTCATGCCACCAACAACTCATTACCCCTTCATTTTGTACTTTTAAATTTGTCTTAATACTATTTTTATCATTGTTCGATTAAGTTTGACACCTATCATCACGAAGGATTTTGGTTGTGTTAATCAAGGGTGTCTTCATAGTCATAGTTGTCTAACCTCTTTACATATGCACCTTTTCAACACATACACTATGTCCACCATTCATTGTTCACCATGATTGATATCTTTCCTCTCATAGGTTTGGAGAATATTCAGGTTATTTCAGTCATTCAGCCATACCTAGAGTCTTATTCAACCTTCATTTAAAGTCATGTATCACTTGAGTGCTACAGGCCTTCCTGTTTACCTTAGGTTTTCTCTTGGACCTTGCATATTTTACATATTAATCATATTTTGAGTCTAAGAAAGATGAATCCATGTGTAGGCGAACGGTTTTCTCTGCTCATTCTATCATACCATAATCCGACCCCAAGGATCAATTTTGTAAAAAAAAAAAACATAGATGCAAAAAAAGAAGCAAAAAGCATCATCAGTTTCACTTATCATGGATCCTAAGGAATTTTATACATCTCCATAGGGGCTATAGAAACTTGGCTGGAAGTGGAGCAACATCAAAGGATTGTGGAGCTATCTCTATCGACGCTATAGACACCTAACTCATAGTAGAGTATGCCCTTGCATGACATGTCTCTCACATTAGCGACCTTTTGTATAGACCTATGTTCGCTCACGGATGAGCTAGCTTATAAAGGCTTGATTCATAATTTGTCAGTCCTACCTCTCTCAAAATTAAAAATTAACATCACTACACACACATTGATCTCTTAGCAACTTGACTCCCCTGGTTGGTCTTAGTATCAAGAGATTATTTGATCAGTAGATGAGTTTTATTGATGTCACTAGCATGTTTGAGCCTCCTGAAAGCCCTTGTTGATCCTTCCTTTCTTAGGATAGATGAAATGACAAACTATGCAACCTTTGTTCTTGCAACTTATTTATTTCCTGTATCCATAGTGTCACATTCACTCCATTCCATTCTACAATTATGTTAGTACATTGCGTTGACGCCCTTGATTAATAAATCACTTCACACATGAGTGATAAATTGTTAAGCATTTTCAAACAATAATCAAATATGCATTTACCTACCATCTTCTTGCATTCATAGTTCCATAACCATTCCATTTCATGTTAGTCACATTTATCATTTTCATAAGTAAAACCATTTATCATGAGCATCTTCACATGCATCTCATTTCAATCACAGTATATATCCATGCATCATAAATAAATTTACATCTTACATCATTATCAATTCATAACACATCACATCATCATCATCATCATAAAAATGCACAACAATTTTGAACAAAATATGTATATATCATCTTGCAAACATCATCATTTTGATTTCTAAAATATCATTGGAGTGAAAAGGATTGATTGTGGTTTCCTTTTCAAAAGTGGCTGGTTAAATGCTTCAAGGTTTTTTGTTTTGATAATTGTGTTTAAACCTTGTTTTATAAGCATAGTTGTTGAAGCCCATTGGTTGTGAAAGAACTTGAAAAAAACATGAGTATCATTGTTATGTGAGATTTGTGGTTGAGCATTGTTGGAAACATTTGAGGTTGTTGATACATGCTTGGACTAGGGTTTCTATGAGAAATAGTAGTCCCTTGTGGTGATTGGTTGAGTTTATTTGATTGAGCCTAGTCAAGTGATTGTGTGAGGTGATTGGTCAAGTTCCATGAAACAAAGTATTCCATAATTCTGATTTGAGTTGAGAGTGAGATTAGAAAATATTGAGTCTCTAAAAATTCTCTTTATGCTTCTATGAGTTGACTTGAGTTGAGTTGAGATTGATTTGAGTTGAATTGAGTTGAAGATTGAGCTTAGAACATATTGAGTCTCTAAAAATTCTCTTTATGCTTCTATGAGTTGATTTGATTTGAGTTGAGTTGAGATCATTATGGATCATTATTGTCATCCATTGAAGAGTACATTGTCATTCATTGTTGAGTTCATATTTGAAGCTTTACCTTGATATATTTGTGGATGATATTTGAATGCTACCTATGCATGATATATTGAGCCTTTGAGAAGGCCTTTGTGGATAGTTTTGGGATAACTTTATGGACAATTTTGGGATAGATTTGTGGAAAGTTTTGGGACAGCTTTGTGGACAACTTTGTGGACATATTTGGGATAGATTTGAGAAAGTTCTTGGTGAGCTTGCTAGAGTAGATTTGAACAAGTTCTTGGTGAGCTTGTTGGAGCAGATTTGGACAAGTTCTTGGTGAGCTTGTTAGTGCATATTTGGAAAAGTTATTGGTGATCTTGGTAGAATAGATTTGAGCAAGTTATTGATGAGCTTGCTAGAGCATATTTGGGCAAGTTCTTGGTGAGATTTCTAGAGTAGATTTGGATAAGTTCTTGGTGAGCTTGTTGGAGCATATTTGGATAAGTTATGTGTGAGCTTGTTATTCAGATTTGAACAAGTTCTGTGTGAACTTGTTATTCAATTTTGGACAAGTTTTGTGTGAGTTTGTTATTCAGATTTGGATAAGTTCTGATTGAACTTGTTATTTCCTAGTTTTGAGCAGATCAAAGAAATCATTGTATTGGATAAGGATCCTTATTTCTGTGTGAAATATTATAAGGATATTATCTAGTGGAGTACCCCATATTTGGGGAACCACATTAAATATTGTGTCTCAATTGTATGTGGTGACTTGTGCTCTTGCTTACTACTGCTATCTGAGTTATTAATGCACACTGCTATATTTGGTTATTACAATTAAAGACATTAATTAATATTGAATTGGAAATAAAATAAAAAGTGGTCTTATACTTTTCACCCCCCTCTCAGTATAAGCTTGTGTTCTTCAATTGGTATCATAGCGGGTTCCTTCGAAAAAGCTAACATCTTGAGGGCAGATTATACAATATCACATATGGCTTCAAAAAATGGATCATCTACAAAATAAGGTTCCATTGTTTGATGGTAACAATTATGCTTTTTGGAGCATGAGGATGAAGACCTACTTGATATCACAAGGATATGATAATAATGTTAGGCTTGTAGGCTACATCATCATGGCCTAGTGACCTATAAAATTATGGTCACATCATCACCTCAAACCTCAAGGCTACCCACCACTGGTCGTGTCACCTCCCTCATACCTCGATCTATTACCACTCCACTATCTCCGTCGTTCATCCCCTCAAGAGGATCCAACACCCAAAGCTTGTGATGTAGGTGGCTCTTTGAGTTGTGGTCTTACCACAATACCTGAGGGTCCACTGGTCGGGCTCTACTATGACCCTATCAATGTCATCCATGGAGGGAAATCCAATACCTCCCTTAGCAGGATATCCTCCATATCCAATGCCCTCTCTACCTCCAATAATTGTTGTGTTATGGTCCTAGTCACTCTAGACCACCACTACCTCTACTTGTACTCTAGCTAGCTCAACCCGTAGTGTCTCGCTAGTCTATCATAGTTCTTCCATTTTAGTTGTCATGTGCTCCCTCTCTACCATCGCTACATCTAGCTAGTGGCGTAGATCCTCCCTCTCAACCACTCCCATCTCCACCTACTATCATAGCTCGTCTTGATCGATCGTTGCTACCAATATATCCTCTTGAAGCTCTTACTAGTATGTGCATCAACCTATCATGTTTGCTCACATCCTCCTCTCTCCCTTCTACCCACTCCTCTCTCTTACCACTAGCAAATCCTATTGTCACTCCACTTCTAAAAATTGTGCTCTTGTCTGCCCTAGATCTACTTTTAGGTTGTCTTACTCTGCTTGGAGATCTGCTACCTCCTCCTCCATCGTTCTAGGTGGGTCTCCCACATTGTCTATCCATCATCATTGTGTTAGTGGCTCATCTAGTTTATCCACCTCCTCTGCTCCACTTGCCACATCCATTCCCCCCTCACCCCCTTTAACATACTTATCATCCACCCTCTCTATCGACCCTCTAAGATCACCCTACTAGGTCGCCTCTTGGGCTTCCAATGATGTGTCATCCAACATGCGTCATACTCTGGGGTAGTACCAATTTCATCTACATCTACCACCTCAATATCCTTGTCTGCCTCCTCCTTGACTCACTCTACTTGTGGTAGTGATAATGTGACCTCGTCATACCATCTCCTATATATGATAGATGGCTCTGGAACCCCTTATCTCAAACTGAACTATCGCAACACCCCTAAAAACTAGAATAGCTCATGCTTTGTCCCATATAGACCAGTTAGCCATCTTATATACCACACCCAACTCAAGTGCATTCAATCCTCTACCCATGTGGATCCTGCCCTCCATGGCCTCCATATCACTACCTTGGCCTCAACTCTACACATATCAGTCGATAATATTTCCCACCCTTCTTCTACGGTCACCCTCATGGTTCTTTCCTTATTGTGTCACCATATCAACATGTATGATCACTCGATCACTGCCTCCCGCTCTAGCTCACATGGTAACATCGTTGCTCTGCATATCGTAAAGTGATCCCACTCCCAAATCTATAACAATACACTACAACCATCCTCCTCAGTCATCATACCTCGTACAACTCAATATACAACTAGGTAAATAGTGTTTGTGCCCATGTACATACTATCGATTTATCAATCAAATCCACCATGAATCTCAATAGATTCCATGGAAATCAAGCTCCACTCAAATCTGGCAGTATCACATTTGATATAAGAAACATCACAATCAGTTAACATGGTGTTGACCTCCTCATTCCATACTCTACCAAGTATTGTACCCTATCATTTTTTGTATCTATTATCTCCCACTCCTCACCGTATACCTCCATCAACACCTTTTCCCTATCCATGGTTGTGCATATAGGGATACCTTCCACTAGTAGCCAGAATATGTGATACATGTCCTCCAAGGTCATTGTCATCTCCCCTATTAGAAGGTGGAAGTTCCCCCTATCTGGGTCTCATCATTATTCTAAGGTAGAAAGGTACCCCTAATCAGCGTGTATAGCCTCTATCCATGCCACCTCCTTCAAATCAATCACCTCCAACCAATTCTTGTCTGCCTCTATCAACTTGTCTTGGGCACTTGTAAACACAGTGCCAAATCGATGTCGTAGTCGTAGCATCCTCAACTGCAATCACCACAACAAAGTCTTCAATTCACCATTTCCATTTCATAAAAAAAAAAAATTTACCCATCCCATCACATCTTAATATCACACCAGTTCTAATTTCTAATTTCTAAGTTCAAAAAAAAATCGCCTCCTCTAAGGCATTTAATTTTAAAAAATGACAAAAAAACTGCAAAAAATTAGCAAAACATAGCAAAAACAAAGGAACCGAGGTACTTACCGGCTTTGCATACCTTCCAAATCTCGTTGTTGTGCTCGTTCCCACCATCTCGCCCACCACCTTCTTCTCTTTCTCTCTCCTCTATTGCCCTTCATAGTTGCAAAAATGAATCCACCAACCTTATTTATAGCTTTGTGTTGGCAACTTCCCAAATAGGTTCCCAACTGCCCTAGGCAATCACCAAGGCATAAGCAACCGCCCTGGACGGTTCCCAAGGTGCTTGACAACCGTCCTAAGCAATTGCCAAGAAGAGTTTTTTTCACAAAAGCTCTAAAATTTTGCAACTGACCCCTAAAATCACTTTTTTCATCTTCCCTTCTTCCATGTAATTTTCATCAATCTTTTGTCAATAAACTCATGTTTGTTGTCCCTTTCTCGCCATCCACTTGTCGTTTGAGGGGGTTGAAAAGTACCCATGAATTTTGTCTCAAATCAATTTAGTATGTAAACACCTAATTTTGGAGTTGTGTGTCCAAAAATATTTGTCTAAAGCTATCATTAACCCTCCCTCTGCTGGTACAAATAACAAAACTCATATTTTATTTTCTATTTTTAAAATTTCTAATCAAAACCCTAATTCCAAGACTCAAATTCTAATCAAATCGATCTCGTAAATTCATCAAAGGTAAATATTCAAGGATATTTGTCACTTCCATGACTAGGGCATCTTACATTGTTCTTGATTTGAGATAATCTTGCATCACCCTCCTCAAGGCAAAAGTCACTTCTCCTTTCACCAATCATTTTCTCTATCGTCAATATAGCAAGTCAGTGTCATCAATTTTTGCACTACATTGTGTTTTCACACAATGTGGTACAAAAAGGGGCATCTGTAGACACCTAAAAAGTGTCACATTTGCAATGGTTAATATTAATATTTAATGTGTGCAATTATTTTAATTAATGTATTGCAAACCTTAGAAATTATTAATATTGGCTATTCTAGCCCCTTTGACCCACTTTAGCCCCTTCCTACACTCAACCGCGATCATCATGAGACCATACCGCTATTTTTAACTCTAGTTCATATTAACTCTGGTTGGCATTTAATTCCTCTCTTTCCTCCACTTTCCAAGCACATTCAATGCATTTAAATGAGGACTCCCTCCACCTAGGTACTTTGACTTTGATGAGAAATGTCAATTTGGTGGGTGAGGAATCTCTCCATGAAAGAAGCATTAATATGGCACGTCATAATGTGTCATGACATGTCATATTGCATTATGGCACGTCATAATATGTTATGGCATGTCATAGGATGTCATAGCCCAAACAAAAAAAGTTGCACATTTGTCCACCCCAAGTGGGAAATCCATGTTATTTCTCTCTTATGTACCCATGCCACTTGTCCCTCGCTTTCTTCCATCCCCACCTCTCTCCACCCATGGGAGACTTTACAAATAGGTCCCCATTTTCATTTTCATGTGTGCACAAAATTTATAATGAAACTCTGCTCAAATTTCATTTGATTTTGTTGTGTATGTGTTTTGACATTGTGATTGCAGGTTTACCATCCGGAGAGCTTGAAGGCATCAACCATGGAGGCTCTTGGGATTGTTTACTAACATTTATTTTTGCAACCATACCTACAGTCAATATCCAACAGTGCACCAGATCTATAGCAAAGACCCAAAAACAAATCCAAAAAGGCTCAAATTTAGGATCAAAACCCTTTGTCAGATAACAATCTCAATCACCCATGGCTATCAACCAATAGCACAACCGCACAGGGTGGTTACCCAAAGTGTCAACTGCCCAAGGCGGTTACCTAGAAGCACAACCGCATAAGGCATTTACCTAAAAATCCAATTACCACAGGCGGTTGAGCTTCAAGGCAAACAACACCTGACCAACCACAGACTACACAGAAAGGTAAATAAGGTATTTTATCAACTTTTGTATGTATTTCATATAGTTTTATGATTTTTATATTCAATTTTGTAAAGTTATGTAACGTTCTATTTTCTTTTGTAACACTCTTTCACGGTTTTGGGCCTCATATCGAAAGGCCCTACATATGCTATTGATATTATCATTCTGAGCTTGTGTGCAGGTATTGGATATGCATGGAAGCTCAGGAGGTCAAGCAACGTGGCTTCTAAACCCTCCCACAACCCGTTATGCGCTCAAGGAGATAACTTGCGACACCATAGATCTTACTTGTAAAAGAAAACCCTCCATTTTGGGAGGTCAATTGTAACCAAAAAGGTCGATTTGTAAAAGACAAAGCTTATCAATATCAAATCTATTGCAAATATCTTTATATTGCATTTTATCTATTTTTAATTGTTATGGCGTATTTCCTCTTTCACACAGATTTTCCTAGGTGAAATATTGTGTACTATGTGTTTGCCTTATTTCTTCATCTTGATTATGTTTTATTGCTTATCTAGTTTAAGTTTATCGGGGAATACTTGCTCTTCATAGTAGTATCAGAGTTAAGTTTTAGCTTTGTTTGAAGAGTAAGGGTTTCTTTCCTGTGATAATTTTGATAAGGGTTTCTTTTATTCACCTTACAACTTTGGAATATCAAAATTAGTACATCGCCACTTATGGTGTCAAAACAAATATTACAAAATTACAATGTGTGCACTTGAATTTAGTGCATTTATTTGATTTTTTCTAGTCTACTTCGACTAAGGCATGTTAGAACTAGTACCTACATCCCAACACTTTAATGAATCCTTTGCATCACTTTCACAGTTCAAGGCTCACTCCAAGGCCTCTTGATATGATGTCAAAGGCACCACCCTGATCTTCTTCTGATACATAAGAAGAAGTCCCTCTACGAAACACCTCTTCCTCAATGCATCTAATGGATCTTTCTCCAAATGGATAAACAACCTAGTCAACCTTTGGTTATACAAACAAACAAGCTCTTTCTCACCTTGTTCCATTCTATAAATTTCAGCAATGCCCTCGTTGTCATTGTGGAACAATCGAAATTCCTTCACAAAAGCTTCATACAACTCATCCCACATTTGGTAGTTGCCTGGCAATCTCATCTACCAATCCATTGCAATTCTAAAAAATATCACAAGTAATAACCTTTTCCAATCTGCATCGTTTTTTTTCCCATTCACTTTCCACATTATGAGGCAAATTTTCCAATGCCTAACTAGGTCTTTTGTTTCTCCTCCATGAAATATTGGACACTTACATGATATGCCAAAATTGGTCTTTGTTGTGAAAGGTTGAATTGACATTGGCAACAATTGTTCACGTGGCTCTCCTTCACAACATTCATCATGCACATCTTTAAGCACACCACATTGCAATTACTCTCGTGTCAAACTCCCATCTCGCGCACCATGAAATGTGCCAACCTCCTGTTTCTCTGATTTTGGACTCATGTCCTGCTCGCCATTGAACACACCAACCTATAGTTGCTCTAGTGCCAAACTCTTGTCTCACGCACTATCAGACACACCATCTTGAATTTGCATTGATGTCAGACTTTCGTTTCGTTCATCATTGGGCACATCAACTTGCAATTGCTCTAGCACTATACATTCTTCATCGTCATGCAATTCCTCACCACCACATAACTCACTATTGCATGATTATCTATTGCTATCAAGTAACTTTGTCATCGTCATTTAATTCACCACCCTCGATATGCAACTTTGCACTGCTAGCAGGTAACTCTTGGTTATCGACATACACATCTCCACCGCCATCATGCAATTGTCCACACACAAACCCTTACACCTCCTCCATGCATGTTTGCTTGCATGTTTGGTTGGGCATCCACTTATATTTCCGTTTCATGCATCGACCCTTCGTTAGCATCAAAACACAAGTTTGCATCTTAATCTCCTTTATCAGCTACATTGTAATTATTCCATTGTTGTTGTGTACCTTCCTGAGTGATTTGCTCATCACAACTCCATGTCACCAGGCTTGACCCAAATTCGAATAGAAAATGGTACCAAAATATAGAAATAGAGGACCCAACTTCAAGTAGGCAATGACACCAGAATGTAGAAATGGATGATGCAACTTCGAATAGGCAACGATGCCAAAATGTAGAAATAGATGACCCAACATCGAATAGGCAATGACATTAGAATGTAGAAATAGAATATAAAATACCACACTTGAGAAAATCAGAATCGACATAGAAAAAGAATTGGAAAAAATTGGGAATCAACAAAAAAAGGGGAAAATTTGGCAAAAAAAAACGAAGAAAATGCAATTTTACATTGAAAAAAAGCTTTTTCATGCATATCATATTTTTTTGAAAAAGTAGGCAAAAATCACCTATTTTTTCAAAAAAATCGGGATTCTAATGTAATTTGAATCGACCCTACTAAGTCGGAAAAAATCATATTAGATCAGGATTTTCGTAACTATGCAAAATACTGCAACATAATTCCATCACCACTTAAATGAACAAAATATACAATGTGAATAACTTACAATTACAATGCATATACTGCACACACAACATATATCACTGTTGTAACAACCCAAGTCCTAACCACTTGGTTGTCCTATCATTGAGGTCACAGTGTGAAAAATTTTCAACCCAATCCAAAAAATTTACTAGCACGTGGTATGCTAAATCATCATGAGTGCCATTCTGCTGTAGACAAAATACTCACGAGATCGAGATTGACCAAATCTCGTTGTTATTGCCTTTAAAAGAACTTACTCTCTCCCGAGATTCCTAGTTCTGGTTGGGGTTTCTCCTCTAGGGCCCATTTCACCTAGAGGTTGGACGCTTATATTCCCCGATAGCATATACATGCCAAGTGCTAGATGGAGTTACTCCTTTCCAGTAACCCATCTAGGGTCCGTCAACACCCTGACTTATGGACCAAAAGATACATGATCTGTCCTGATAAGCGACGAGATGTCCCATTCCATCTCGAGCTGTGCAACAATCATTCCAAGATCAGGTAACTCTTCACTGTACTATAGGTGGCGGCCTAGGAGTGATGCCCATTTCATCCTCCTTTACCTCTTGTCCTGACCCTTCCCATTAGGAGTGCAACCACCCCTACTATCAGTAATTGACCTTCCCTCAATTACTGAGGCTATACTTATGGATGGATATCATAAGTTGGTATAGTAGGTTATTTTGTTCATTTTCTAGAATGAAGAGTTTCACCATTTTTACATTTGTTAGTTGAGATGAACTATCCTTGAAAAGCAATTATACTATCAATATTCAAAAATGATATTTCATATTATTATTTTTTTAGAAAAAAAAATAACAATATCATGCCATAAACATGGATAATCTACTTATAATATACCAAAAAAATTTATATGCAATAAAGGGAATTCTACAAACTTACCTAAACTTTAATTACATTTTACTTACCTAAACTTTAATTACATTTTAATTTTCCTAATTCTAATGTAATTAGACTACTAACATTTGTCTACGATTACTTTATTAGTGGTCAAATAAGTTTAGAACCATAGTTAAACTAGTATCCCATAACAAAACAACCATATTACAATATTAATTAAGCCATATTAAAGGTTACGTGGATATCACCACACTCTCTAAAAAGGTATAACCTAATAGGATGGCTTATGAAGATTCAGGCGATATATTTATTTATATGTATTAAAATATAAACTATTTTCCAAAATTTAAATAACCCGCACTTCAATATATACCTTATATTGACATTTATCAATAAAATCTAAGTAATACACTTTAATATAAACATCAACTCTAAATGAATTTAAATTTATCCTATTAGGACTTAAATGAAATTAATAATTAGCACCAAATGAAATAATGTTGTTATTTGCAACTTATTGTAATTTTATAATTTCTCTTTTTTATTATTATCCCAAAATAAAAAAATACAACACATGAATTACGTTTTCTTCAGTTTTTGCCCTAAGCTTTTACCTATCATACTATCTTATGATAGCTATGACACCAAAAGTGAACAGAAAGATGGTTGAGGGTAGGGTTCATAAGGAACTACTTCGTCAGCACACCCCTTTTTTTAAAGGTAAAGTGACTCCAGTAACTTTACTTCGTTCAACTTAATATAAATAATTAATAATAAAATTCCACACAATTAAGCAATGAAGTTGATAATGACAATATTTATATCGCATCGTATTCTTAAGGTGAATTTTTCCCTAAAATACAATTGTTATATGTTTGTTTAATCTTCTCTAATTCAGATGGAATGACCTAAAGTGTTTTCTTATATAATATTTTTTTATTATTAAGCTACCACATTAAACACATATTTAACCCATTCGATGACTTTATGCTAGAACGACCTATGTCTCGAAACTTTTAAAATATCCATTATGTTGCATATATATATAAATAAATAAATAAAAAGGCCTTAATCTACACAATCATGATCTTTCACTTATTTTTATTATTTTTTAAACAAAATAAGTAAAAATAATTATATAACGTACCTTTCATTACGTAGAATATCATAAAGTGTCTACAACATGAATTAAAGCATAATATTTATAAATATACTATTCATTTACCTTTTTATATATATAATGATGAAACGATGATATAACTATGAATATAATACAAGCAAAGACCCTTTTACACTGCTCTATGAGCACCTGGGGTTCTAAATTTTCAGCCAAAACCATTGGATTAAAAAGCTGATATGCTAATTAGGTTTCCTAATACTATTATAATTAAAAGTATCACGTCGCCCAATAAAAGTAACACTATGGTAAGTTTAAAGTACTATCGAGCCTTTCAATAGTATGTGCTAAGGTAGGGAGTTTAATATAAATATATATATATATTTTTTTAAACTTAAAATATAGCTTTCACTATTTTTTTGACACAGTGCCAAGGAAAAAATATGGGACAAAAAAGAGGAGGCTTTTTGTTGTTTTGTAGACTTCAAAAAGGCATTTGACACAGCGCCAAGGAAAAAATTATGGAGTAGAATGGAAGAGCTAGAGGTTCCAATTCACTACAGGGCAGCAGTCCACAGACTATATGAACATGTAAAGGCTAAATTCAGAACACAGGAAGGGTTATTTGAATGTTTTGATAGCAACATAGGTGTCAAACAAGGTTGCCCTCTATCTCCGACCTTACTTGGGCTGTACATTGACAAGTTAGAAGAATGGATAAACAAATTTGGGGGAGAGGGTGTGCACTTAACTAAATATGTGGTAAAACTCCTCATGTATGCAGACGATGTAATTCTTGTGGCCAAAACAGCCAAAGATCTAGAAGATCACCTTTGAGCTCTAGAACTCTTTTGTGAGGAAGTTGGGATGCAAGTGAACACGAGCAAAACAAAAATTATGATTTTTTCAACAAAAAAGAAGCAACAACTCGAATTTCAACTTGCAAGAGAACAATTTGAGGTAGTAGTAGAATACAAATACCTGGGCATAAACTTTCATGACAAACTTAATTGGAATACATGTAGGATGAAAAGAACTCAAAGTGGTTGGAGAGCACTATATGCACTTCAAAACAGGTGTAGGAATGTCGAGTTGTGGGACTGGAAGACCACCAAGGTCTTATTTGGCCTACTTGTTACACCGGTTTTGTTGTATGGTTGTGAGGTGTGGGCTAGTGGCACAACAAATGCAAAATGGAGGCAAATAGAAAGGATTCAAAAATATTTAATCACAAATTTTCTCAAAATTAAGGCCACAACCCCTTATGAAATTATTCTAGCTGAAACTGGAATGTTCCCTTTAGAAGCAATTGCTATGACCAAGTTGTTATGTTACTTGAAAAAAACAGAAAACATGAAAAATGACAGATGGCTTAGAGTAGCTAGGGACGAAGAGTTGCATAGGCTGAAGAATACATGGATGAAACAAAATAAGAAATGGATGAAACGTTGGGAAATCAACATAAATGAATGCCCAAATGTCAACAAAGACAAAAAATTATTTGAATGAAAAGTTCAGAAGTGAAATGTGGAAAAATACAAGCAGGAAAAGACCACAAGGAAAAAGCATATATAGGTGTTGAAATCAAGTGGAAGGAAAAAATCCTCATTGCTCAGATAAGGACTAGCTCTCATAGGCTTAGATGTGAAACAGAGAGATGGACAACACCCAAAGAACAATGGGAAGAAAGGATATGCACTCTATGCAGCACAGGGGTAGTAGAGACAGAGGAACACTTCATCTATAAATGCCCGAGTTTTTCAGATATCCATGGCAAATACAAAGAAACACTTGGGAACGGGTCTATGACAGAGTTATTTGAAGACAGTAAAATAAAAAAAGTTGAGGAATTGCTAACCCAAATCAGGAGAAGGAACAACCTTCTCAAAGATATTAAAGATCATATGATATGACTTGAGCAATTGTATTTCCATATTTGAAGTCCCATAGACCATATTTGGGTCTCGGGACGTAATTAAAATCTTTCATTTCACTATTATAACAATGCCATCTATTTAAAACTAAGTCCAATGAGCAATCCAGAATTCTTATACGGCTTTTAAGATTGTCAGTGAACGATTGCTACTTTTTCAATATTTATTTTTATCCAAAGATGAAGAAAACAACAGTGTCTTAGTACTTCATTCCAGCATTACAATATCACTCAACTCTCATTCATAGTCTCTTGGCTATCTACCAACGTATGGACATAGAAAGCAGTTTCCAGCAAACGACTTTTGTAAGGCACTAAAAGAAATACTTTTTTTCAAAAATGGTCAGAAAATGACTGCAAACAAACGGCAAGGGCAATACATCAGAAAGCTTAATAATCCAGTTATACTCTTATTCACAACCTATCCAGATGCAAGACGTCACCAGGTGTACTAGACAGTTGCTATAAGTAAAAATTAAGTTAAATTTCCAGCAACATAGCAACTACAGTTTTTTTTTTTAATCTCATCTACTATCCATAAAAACAATTTCACAACATGTAATCCTTTAGAACTTTAAGGTATACCCTTAACAATGAAATACATTCCTTTTGCCATATAAAAGATTGTAAAATTTATCACCAGCAAATACTTTTTAAAGTCTCAGTATACATATATTCTTCCTTCAGCAAGAAATTTCTATTATATGGAAAAAGAAATGTTTTTCTTTTGTTGATCTTCCAAGATAAATTTCTTGGAAACTTGAACATAACAGCTCCTGTGTTGAGACAGCGGCCTTACTAGACGAATGTCCAGGCGAACTCTTATAGGAGGGAATCAGAGTGGCCAATCTAACTTTTGGATGCATTCTACTTTTCTAAATGCAAACAACTAATGCACAGTTTTTTTTAAGAAAAACCAGTATTCTTACTGTCTAATTAAAAATTCAACAGTTTTATTTGCTCTACTAAATTGTATCTTCTCTTAGTACTGCATACAAAAAAAAAACTTTGCCAGAACAATAAGACAAACATACAAAGTTTACTCTTATGTGAAATTATCTCAAAATCCAGTTAACATAAAGACTTCAGCATATCACAATTATCGTAGCTAACAGTCAGTTCTATCCAACCTGTTAAACTGCTACAGAATTCCTTCCCTGAATACAGATGACGTTGTCCCTCTTCCTTCGCCGATCTCCACACATAAGTTACTGAGTTTTTAATATTTCCTAAATATAGATATTTCTTTAGGGGAGATAATGTGACATTTGTATTTTGACATGCAGTCCCTCATGCTCATGGGCCCGCCAGCTGTATTTTAGGTATACATGGCCGGAACCTTCTTAACATGCTTATTTATGTTTTTTATTATTTTCTTTTTCTTACATTTTATTTACTTTAATTTTAATTTATGGTTATTATATATATATATATATATATATATATATATAATTAATTCAATTAAGAAAGTACAAAACCTAAATGCAATCTATATGGATGCAACTACATGGACTGCTGGCGGATGTACTACCAGTAGGGTTCTTTGACCCTATCAATGGCGAATACCCCGCCGCTCATCATTTCCCCAGCTTACCTTCCGCCAGAATTCTTTGTCAGCCACTAGAAGGAGATATACTTCTGCTAAACTGCTCTTTTACCAGTGACACCTGCACCTGCAACCACAAGAAGATCAGCAGTACCACATTCTTGCAAATAAAGCAGACAACTAGATAGTTAATTCATTGAGGGTTGTTACAACTGCCCAACACAACAGTTCAAACAACCTGGCACAGCATTTAGATGGCTTGGCACATCTCACACTGCCCAACACAACATTTAGACAACCCAACACAATAATTCAAACGACCCAACACATCATTTAGATGACCCATCATAGCATCTCACATTGCCTGGCACAACAAGTAGACGACCCACTACAACAATTCAAACGACCTGACATAGCATTCAGACGCCCTGAAACAACAGATCAAATGGCCCAACACAACATTTAGACGACTTGATACAACACTTCAATACCATGCCAACCTTGATACCCACGTACCATGCCAACCTTTCCTTCGATGCCAACAACACGAATGAATGAGGGAAGTATTATTAGTACAACTGAGGTAGTTGCATCCTCCAACTTACTGACTACCTAACACCTCATCATTTTCTTGAATTACATTTGACATGCATTGACCTACATTTTACATTTCATTTCATGACTGACTTTAAGACTAATGACTTATCTGTACATTACTAATATTTCACTTTAAATTACACATTGTCACGTACAATATTACATCACAACTTTATAATATCAAATATATCAAAACTCTTAATGTGTATGTACTTGACTTCCAACGCACTTATTCATTGATTATGCAGACATGTCAATTTGCCTGCCTAAAACATCAAACCCTTAAGGTCAAGAGACCCCGCCTAAGGAAAGGGTGTAGAGAAATTTAAGAGCGAGAAAAACTTATCTGCAGGTTTTTGAAGGGAGAGGAAAGCAAGATTAAAAATAATCTGCTAGTTTGAAAAACATATTTATAAGACTACCACGCGATATTTATAAAAAGGGGGTGGGGGGAAGTGTGATAAATAATCACATCTCCCTTTATGATTTATTACCTGTGGCCATTCATTTTAAAGAGTAGCTTATGTATAAACTAGGCATTTAGCTTTATTTTTCTTATGCTCATTCCGATGAAAATCTATGTGCACAACAGAAAAAGAATCAGAAAAGTCTCCTATTGAGAAGCTATTTGCAATGCTTACACTCATGAGCCAAAACAAAAAGGATTGCATTTATCATGTCAATATTGGTTTTCACTTTGAAGAAGTTTCCAACTTGTTAATATTTGTAATGTGCAAGAGTGTTCTAGAAATGCAAACAAACATATAATGCAATAATATATTTTCAAAGACAACAAAATGGAAAGAACAAATCCTAGGTATGCAGCACACAATAAGTAGAGATCAAAACATTTATTCTTCACATTCCGATTTTTTGGAACACATCTCTAGTTAATGGCATCAACGAGTGTACATTGACCCATAGATCATCTTTATGAGCATGTATTAATGGTATGCTCAAAACCAAGATAGGGTGTAAATGTAATCCTTGCAGATGGAGGTTAGCAAATGACAACCTTCATGTCACCCAACTACTCATGCACTAACACAACTTAAATGTACCCCTAAACACAACTATATACATCACAACTCTTTACTACATGACACAACATAACATGTAATGACCTAGACAAAAGGTTCAGCTCATCAATTAAGTCGAGTCAAACTTAAAGTTTAAAAAGCTTTTGATTTTGTACAACTCATATAGACTCATTTGGCTTATGTTTACAAAAGGTTAAGCTCATCAATTAAGTCAAGTCAAACTTAAAGTTTAAAAAGCTTTTGATTGTGTACAACTCATAGACTCATTTGGCTTATGTGGACCAACATGTCTGCCTACAATGATGAGCTATTCAATAGTTGGCATAATCCTTATGAATTGGGCAACCAAGAAAGAGACATTGTATAATGTTTAAGGTAAAGTATCTGTAGCAGTTCTAGGATGATTTAAGTCTAGAATTTAGAACTACCTACATTTAATTGGATACCATGCAAATAAAGGAAAGGCAATAATCATAATAAGCATTAATCAGAATCACAAGAAAATATATTGCTTAAGAGTTCATCCAAAAGGAATTTATTGTCTCAAGCTATCCATTAAGTTCTTTGAAAATGCATACTTTAGAAGTTTGTCGAAATATTGTTCTTCTCAAAGACGTTTTTTTAACTTTAGCAGAACCAAGTCTTTTTTCCTTACCATATGCATTAGTTCACCTGAAAATCTAGTTCCTAGAAGGAAAAAAAAAATACATGAATGATCCAATCTAGGTGGTAGAAATGACTCTGCCCCCTTTTCTCTCCATATCACTCCCAGTTTAATTCATAACATTTGTATGCATTATCATCTTAAGTTTAGTGATCTCCTCTCCATATAGAATCACATTCCACAAAAGCATTTCTTAAGCTCTTGATCTATAACAAACAATGTATGCTGCAACTTCCTCAACAATTATGATAGCAATTTTATTCAACTAAAGTGCATACAATGTCAATAGCAGGTTGTAACAATATGAGTTAAACAAGAGAAAATTGATTATTGATTGAAAATATATCAAAAACTCGAAAATCAATTATTTAACACTGGACAAATCTTAGCCAACCTGAAGGAGTCACAAATCATTCAATTATGACCATGGCCAAGGAGCATCTCTCCAAGTACACCACCGTCGATGCCCAACATTACATTCATTCAAGCAAGATACAGAATTTTCAGTATTCATTTCATGTGTTCTTTCACATGAGTTTTTATATTGGCCATATGCTGGAGTAGATTGCAATTGACTATCACGCTCTAGAGCTTGCTCCCTGTAAGCCTTACCATTTGCATACTTAGGATGTGATACAAAAGGCACACCTTTGCACAATAATTGAAAAGCCTGCAAATCAAATTTACAACAATTAAGTTTACAGTTTGTTCATATTGTATTTATTAACATTGAGAAAGTTCCTGAAATTCCAAGATCATGCATGAGTTGAAAATGGAGTTATACTTTGGTTTTGAAATTTTAACTTTTGCAACATGCAACTATGTGAAGTTGAGATCATACAAGTTGTGAATGGAACTATGATTTGGAATTCAACTTTATTGATGTGCAAGCATGTGCACATTCATGCATGAGCGTTTATGTTTTGCTTTGAGAAGACATCTAGACACTTGGCAAGAAACCACCGTCTAAAATCTCCTCTGTTACGGAGAGCTAGAGGATGAAGCTAGTAGAAAACTGGAAAAGTTATAGTAGGAGACTTGCTTGCATTTGATGTGTTAAACTGGTTATTGTATATTCCTATACAAGTTAATACTTAAAAGAATGTTGAAATCGTATTGTCTATTTTTAGTTTACATGGAATGAATGAAAGAAACATGAAATGAAAAAATCATGATACTGATCATATTTTAAATGATCTATGGCATTAATAATATTTTTAGTTGATGCAACTTAGTTTATGAAAAAACAAAAAAAAGATGTGGCCATGTAATTTAAGACTCTCACATGACGATTTTGTAGCACACCCTTGTACTAAACATCTATTGCAATAAGTCCAAGGACTGCATAGAGGAATAAGAATTAGTTCATAGGAAGAGAATAAATAAAATACAGCTAAGCAAGAATAAAGTATGGCTAAGAGAACAAAGCAAGTCCAGTTGGAGAAGTAAACAAGTACAGTTGGGAAAAAGTAGCCAGTTAAAAGAAGAGAACAAAGCAAATGTAGCTGAAAAATATAGCAAGTGCAACCGGACAATAAAGCAAGTATGGCTTAAGAACAAAGCATGAATAAGATAAAGCACTCCTCATCTATGAGTCTCAGAAAAAATTATAAATAAGGTGTCTTTGTACTAAGCAGATAATTGTTATCCATGGAGAAGAGAAGATTTCTTAACTTCTAAAATCAAGAGTGGCTCATCTATGAACTTAGGCTGTTCCATTTATTGGTTGTAAGTAGAATACATTTCTATTGCTCATTCTATTAAGCGTTTATTCCCAGATCTGTTTTCTTATACATTTTAGAAGTCATATTACAGAATTCACCTATATATATATAGATATAGATATAGATAGATAGATAGATAGAGAGAGAGAGAGAGAGAGGGGATTTTATATATTTCAACTAATATTACAGATTTGAGTTTTTATCAGTTTTGAGTTTCAATTTCAGATCTAATTAGATTCAGGATTACCTCATTTTATAGAAATATGTGGCCATGTTAGTCATTTTGATGATGATTTTGTAGCACAGCCTTGTACTAAACAACCTACTATTATAGAAATACAAAAAGATTATAGACAGCCTATTTAAACTTGAAATTCTTAAAAGTACTCTTAACAGAAAGCCTTAAGAGGATAGGAAGCATTTTGTGAGAATTTTGCAATGAAAATCTGAGATTTGTTAACACTAAAAGTACCCTCTCATCTGGCCCTAAATACGTTTAAATTGTGTGTCATCACATCTAGATCTAAAGAGGTTACTGTATCACAAAAGGATATTGATATGCAGATTTATTAATTTCTCTTCCACTAAAATCACTCTAACGAATTGGGTAGATAATTCTTGGTGTTGCAAGTGCACATAGTCCTTGGACTC
This sequence comes from Wollemia nobilis, assembly GCA_028583015.1. Taxonomy (NCBI): domain Eukaryota; kingdom Viridiplantae; phylum Streptophyta; class Pinopsida; order Araucariales; family Araucariaceae; genus Wollemia; species Wollemia nobilis. Next base: position 12,897,570 of record JAQPPZ010002549.1, read on the forward strand.
TTTTGTCATTGACATGTCAATTAGGTATATGTTAATGTTAATAAATAGCAGACACAAATGTAAATAGATGACTCTTCTTATATGAAACCATTCAAATAAGAAAGGCATACACATGATGTTTAGGCTATGGAAAATCATTTTAGTTATAGAAATTGAAATCGTATTTATATCCAAAAGTAACCAAAGTAGATGAATTGGACATGAAACTATGGCCAAGGCCAACATAGTATGATGTAATATTGGATAGGCCTAAGGGTACACATTGTACAATATATTGAATTTATTGTAATATTTTATTATGTAAGCCCTATGGGCAACAATTAACCTTGTTATGGTTAAACCCACCTTATAAACTTGTAATTAACCTTAAAGCCTTTCTTGTTATGTCGACTTAAGGTTAAGTTCATTTATGTATTTGGGGTTTTGGTATTGGTATAAATACCCCCCACCACTCCTCATTTGATAATAGGAGTGTTGTGAATCTTATCTATGGATAATACAGTGATTATTTATGGTACCTATGGGTGCCCCCCAATCTCTATGTATCTTTTACTTTGGTCCTTTTACGCTTTCTATATAAGATTTGAGTGGATGGATTGTTTTTATTCATTTACCGAAAATATTGTGATTCTAACATGGGATCAGAGCAGGTATGGAAGGACATTACTTGGTCATGCAGGAAGTATAATTGGGGCCTCTGATTTTTCTTTTGACTTCTTGGACAAATCTCTTTTCAAATATTCATAAACATCTTTTGTATAAGGAGCAAAGAAGACCATATTCATTCATGTGTCTTTAAAAATCTTCGGATTTTTTTTGCCATCATCAAGGTACTTGTAATTCCCTCCAAAAAAAAAATATACTTTTTTAACCTCCTCTGAGGTTTCTACAAACATGCTACGTCAGTTCGAGGGCAAAAGACTGGAGAAGACATTGCTTTGAAAGAAAATTTAAAATGGAAGAATTTTAATTTCTGTGCCAATGTTTTGGTGCACGCTACCTCTTACGCGTGCACCTAGGCCGCTTGGTGCCCTTTTTGATATGCATGCCCTTCCTTATGGGGAAGAGGTGTTGCTTGGTAAGCGTCGTGAGGACGCCAAGCCGACTAGCTTAAAGGAGGCTAAGGCATTTGATGGAGAGAATTCAGGGATCAATCCGAACACGAAAATATCATACCTATACGCGTTCCCAAGTTTTGATCGATATCCGCGGAGTTGATTATCCCTCTCGAGAACGAAGATTTGAGGCGGTTCATAATTCACCAAGTACTCGGTATAACCCACGCATTCGTGTACAAACCAGTGTAGACGAGATAACACGAATATCTCCGGTAGTAAGTCCATTTCCATCAGCCGGCCGGTGGGAGCGAGAAGTATGGGATATGTCCGGTGTTTATTCCATCAATCATCCGGATCTACGCCGTATATTAACAGATTATGGTTTCGAGGGTCATCCATTACGAAAAGACTCCCCCCTGAGTGGATATGTGGAAGTACGCTACGATGATCCGGAGAAACGTGTGGTTTCTGAACCAATTGAGATGACCCAAGAATTCCGCTATTTCGATTTTGCTAGTCCTTGGGAACCTTCGATAAGAGAGGCGCGTAGCGACTTCGAAGAATAGGTTAGGTCGGGCGAACGAATAGATAGGAAATGCTACCAATGAGCCGGAGAAGAGAAGGCCGCACGACCTTAATTTAAAGGGCTCGGGCCTCGAGCCCGGACCCGCTGAACCACCCAAAAAGCTTCTTCGCATATCAGCTGGTTAAGCGAGGGGGGAAGGTTTCAGATAGCACATGACTTATTGATCAATAGGCCTTCTATATCGTCTACGCGTTAGATCCATCCCTCTCCTCCAAAAGGGGACTTAAGTGAATAACCATCTTAAGCACTTGGGTTAAGAGTTAAGTTCATAATTTTTCTTACATCTCCACCACCAAGAGCCCAAGTCTCATATACACCGCCAAAATACAAAGCCTTAAGCACTAGGAGAAAAACACCAACACCTAGCAGGATTAGATGAATACCCTCTTAAAATTGTGGTCATTTTGTTCCCATCTTTCCATACACAAATAGGTTCATTACTCCGACCCAGAATACAATTAATCCGGCATGAGCCTTACAAAAAAAGGGGAGCCCCAAGCTCATAATTTACCCGACAAATTGATAAGTCGAGTCAGCCCACCAAGCTCTCCCAGTGCTTTCTTGGTCACGACTTTAAAATGGAGGAGGGAGAGGGAGATTTCTGTTCTTAATCTGCAAGTCGCACTCCCGGTAGGACTAAATAATTGGAACGAAAGATAGCTCATAAAAGCACTCGCCAGCATGCACTCACCAAATTGAGAGCCTTTGAAAAAATCCCGGATTTACCATCAATAAACAAAGGGGACTCTCACTCCTGAGATGAAATAAATGTTTTTAAGCTCTCCTCTCTATTTTAAAAGGGTAAGTATCCACCCCCAATTAATAGATTTCATTTGCCCCTACGAACCGGGGGACAGAGTCATCGTACGAGAAAGAAGCCCATTTATAAAGCCGGTCTCGGCTCTCATTATAAAGCTTATGGAAGACGGATTTCCTTAACCCTCTTACCGTCATAGTCTGGGATAGGTGCCCATAATCGAAGCGCTCACCTGGTTCTGTCATTCATGCACTCTTAAGTGGGTTAGAAGAGATCTCAACCGTGATGATGGAGAGAGGGCCGGCACCACACTTCTTTACCGCTGGCTTCTTCCCCTCTGTTTCTTGATGGCGTTCTCTCGCAGGGGCAAGCTTTGATATAATACTTGGGGGCGGGCTCTTAAATTCGAGATAAGAAAGAACGACCGAAAAGAGATAGAGGTAGAGGCACTCTGGCCAGTTGCTTGACCGGACTCTTTAGGGAGAGAGCAAGCAGTCAACCCTGTGTCGTTGCCCCTCGATCTCCTTGAGTTAATACGTGAACCTCTTATTCTTATAAGGACTCAACCTCCATAGAATATTTGGGAGGGGGCCCGGCCTCTCCATTTTAAAAGCGCTCTCTATTTTCAATTTAAAAGGTTCCCGATCTCGCTAAAGATCTTTTTCGTTCCCGGATAGGCTGATCGATTGGGCACCTAATGTGCCGGTAAAGAGGCATATTTAAAGTCCAGAGTTCGCCAGGAGCTCTACTCCTCCCTCCTCCCCTCTATTTTTCTACCTCTCTTTTTCGGGTTGGTTGGTTGCATTTCCTCAAGCTCAAAACCAGAAAGCTTATAATAACTCACTCCTTTTATAATACAGTGCAAGAGCTTTACTCATTATATGAATCCCATAAGTATTATAATAAGGGATATAATACTATGTTGGCATTTTATTCTGAGATACTTTTTAGCTGTGAATTCTTCAGTATTGCTCTCTAAGGTATGGTCTAATCGGACAGGACAACCAATGGGTCAGCCAAGCAAAAGGACAGATCTTGCATGCACGAGGTTCAAGGTTCGAACCTCACTTTGTTTGAATTGCACTTCGGATGGAAAAGGAGAGTCTTCATGGAGGTGTCCCCTTTGTAATCCAATAGAGCGCACAACCCAATTGATTTTTCTTCCTCGATCAAAGGCACTTGCAGCCTCAAAGAGCAAGGTTCAAATCACGGTCAGGCTATTTTTTTTGGTCAAAGGTGCTTGCAACCTCAAAGAGCAAGCTTCAAATCACGGTCGGGCTATTTTCTTTGCTTAAGTATGTTTGTCTCAGCACCAGATTTGAAGGTTTGTGCACAAGTTAAAATGACCTCAATCACAAAGGCATGTTGGGCATGTTGGTTAGCCCAAAGCACCCACCATCCAAGAGACCTAGGTTCAACTCCCACCTTTGGTGAACTCAAAGACTTGTAGAGGAAATGAAGATTTGGCTGACATGGTACTTTCATGCGCCACATAAACCAATATTTTTTTATATCTATACCCAACCATCCAATTAGATGCAAGCAATTGTCTAAGTCACACAGGTCTAGATGCACTAAAGTGGCGAAAAATAAGTGGAAGACACCAAAAAATCACGGATCACCAAGAGACAACAGACAATTGGACATCATTTCTCTAAGATTTGGAGCTTTAATTTTTCATTTTTGGGGGTCTGTTAGGACAAAAACTCTGGAGGCCAAAAATTTTGCATACAAAAGCATTTTAAGCCCATTTCTTTTCAATTTGCAATATTTTTCGAGCTCTATACATTGGTGGCATCAGTTCAAGGACCTGTTGTAGTGTTAAGGGTCAGATTGTATAAGATTGATCACCAAGCCTTAATGGGCGAAACTACAGTATTTGGTCAACTCAAATGATTGGCCTATTATGTAGTAAGAACCTATGGTGCATCTTTCAAGAAGATAAAGCTGCAGCCCTTGATAATGATTGGCCTATTATGTAGCAAGAACCTATGGTGCATCTTTCAAGAAGATAAAGCAGCAGCCCTTGATAATGAAACTCACCATCAAATGGAAGAAGCTCTTGGCCTAATTTCCTTGTTGATTGAACCAAAAATGCTTTTCCACATCAAAGAGGGGATCAAACCTATTAGGGTATGCTCAAATTGATTGAGTTTGATAACGTTGAGGACTATATTGCGAGATTTAAGGCATTGACAACAGATATGCATTTTCTGGACCCAAAAAGAAATATGATGCAAAATGCATGAAGATTGTCCTTGCTAATTTCTCCCCTTATTTTCAAATGTTAAACCTTATGGTTCATATGATTCCTATGTTTTTGGAATCTCAAAAAACTCTTACTCTTGATCAGCTTTTCTCTCTTCTAGTTCATTTTCAAGTGGCAATGAGGAATTGTGGTGGCACTTCACAAATTCAGGCTCATGCAAAGGAATTCAAATCTAAGGAGGCTAAGACCCAGGGGCCCAAGGGCCAGGCTAAGTCTTCAAAGAAGTCAAAGACCATTTGCGGATACTGCAAGGGAAGGATATCCAACAAATAATTGCTTACTAAAATTGCAAAGGATTGAAGTTGAGTTCTTGAATATGGGTGGACGTCTTCTATATGATGAGGGAGATTCTAAAGGATATGTCTCAACTGTAGAGGACCACTAGAGCATCCATTATGGGGGGAAGATATTATTGTCACTAATGTCTTCTCTCCTTGGCCCCTCAATTCAGATTATGGGGGGTGTTGAAATTATAATCTGATTCATGGCCAAGGCCGACATTGTATGATGTAATATTGGATAGGCCTAAGGGCATTCATTGTATAAACTTAAATTATTGAATTTATTGTAATATTTTATTATGTAAGTCTTATGGGTCACTATTAACCTTGTTATGGTTAAACCTACATTATAAACTTGTAATTAACCTTAAAGCCTTTTTTGTTATGTTAGCCTAAGTCTAAGTCCATTTATGTATCTAGGGTTTTTGGTATTGGTACAAAAAACCCCCACCACTCCATTTGTATAATCAGAGTGTTGTGAATCTTATCTATGGATAATACTATGATTATTTATGGTGCCTATGGGCTCCTGCAATCCTTATGTCTGTTACTTTCTTTCGTCCTTTTACACTTTCTGTATAAGATTTGAGTGGATGGATTGCTTCCATTTCTAAAAAATATTGTGAATTCCGATATGAAAATCTCTCTCATGCAAATTTAGATGCTTGGACTTGTGTTTCCTCCACTTGTAGTTTTGCATACTCGGGAATCTTCGAAGTGTTTTCTTCCATGCTGCCATTTATACATGCTTTCACATCTGCTTATGCATGCATTGTGGAATATTCCACTTGTACTTTGCGTGCTTATGCATTGTGGAATATTCCACTTGTACTTTGCATGCTTATCAAATCTTCCAGTTTGTGAGAATTTCATGTGAAACTTTACATATTGGAAGTTGGTTTCATCGATAACTTTAAAGTCTAGAATTCATGTATTATAGCATATACTCTTAAGGATCGACTATTATTTTGATACTACCTGGAGGGGTGGGCCAGGCCTGTAACCTAAAAAAATACTTTTGCCTTGTACGTAAGTCTTGGGTGTCCTCTTTTTATGATCATGCCATTCTCTACTCCAGTTCCATTTGCTTCATTGTTTTGTGTACTTTATTTTATGTTCTTTACTTCTGGTTTCACTTTATTCTTATAAGTACTGTATTTTATAATGGTACAAAAGCCATATCGTCTTTAGGTTGTCTTTGCATTCTGCTAAAAGTAATAACTCATTGAATAGATAATTGTATTTTTCCTAAATGTTGAAATTTTGCTTCTGTACAGCATTTTCTGGCCTCCTTGGGATTCATTCAAAATTCAGTTTATACGTTTAAGTTAAAATTTAGTCAGTAGATAGATCTCATTCTCCACATAGATCTTCTCTTCACTGTCAGTATCTCATTTTCCATCAGTACGAGATTATTGGGAAACCTTAAAATCCGTGCTCTGAAATCATTTTTTCCTGGATCAACCTGAAAATTTATGAGGTATATTTTGTCATTCTAAGCACTTTTCTCTTGTGCTGCTAGCTAAGCCTGATTGTCTATGGTGTCGAGTTATTTCAGGATTTTTAGTGAAAGTTTTTCTTGAAGGCTTTACATTGGTAGTATTCATTTCTAACAATTTCTATCAGTTATTAGCTATTTTTTCAAATTATGGCCACTCCCAAATTCAAGTTGAATGGCCATAATTTTGATCTCTAGAAGCAGAAAATGGAAGACTTATTTCACTGGAAACTCCTTTTGGGCATTGTGAAAGAAATGGAAATGACAGCTTTTGACAAAAAGGTAAAAAATAGTCCTTGCATAGATCAATAGAGGCTCGAAGACTTGCGATGACAATGGAAGATGATCTTCTACATCACATTCATGTGAAGGACAGCACTGACATAGAAGCTTGAGAACACATTAATTCACATTTTGGCAAAGTTCTTCAAGTCTCTTAGGGCATTGTGATCTAGCATTCTATTTAATTGTTGTTATTGTTTTTACAACTATTCAACATTGACAAGTTGGTTTGAGTCCAAATTATTGATGCCTTATCAATGACAAATGTGAAGGGACACATGCCTTCAAACATGATCTAGTGAGAGTCTCCTCTCATACTAGATTTATTGGGTTTTGGTGCACTAAACTGTGTTTGAGCTGTGTTGAGAATCCAGGTGGGACAGTCCATAACAGAAGGTCCCAAGTGATGATCTCAAATATGTTAAAATGGTATTGTGTTTATGCATATTGCAACGCTTCAAAATTCTCTCCCAGGTTGGCTATACAAGGGTAATAAATGCATGTATGTTAACGTTATGGTTCACCTCTTTAAGCTAGATAAAAGACACTATCATTGATCAACGGACTCCTGTATAATATGGGACCTGACATGACGCTACGCAGATGTGTGATAGAAGAAGAAATGTGTAGTACGTCGCAAGAGGCATATAAGAAGCTGGTAGGAAGCAACATGGGGCGGGATGCGATGGAGGGAAAGGTCCAACAGGATGAACTATGGTGGCCAACCCTATTTCGTAACTCAAAGTAGTATTTGATTGCATGTGATACCTTTCAGAGGATAGGAAAGCCACTATGATGAGACTTTATGCCGTTGCATTCACTGTAGTCGTAAGAATTGTTTGAGAGGTGAGAATTAGACTTTCTTGGACCCCTGAAGACCAACAAGACAAAGGCAAATATGTGTCTTAGAGAGGTGCATTTAGAAAATGTCAAGAGATGCTAACTGTTGTTTACTGACATCTTTTTTGACATTTCCCAAAACGTCTTGAACAAAAGACAATTGCTTCTTTACATGTATTTTCTGCGCTACTATACATTTCTAATAAGTTTGTTGCTTCTTTCACAATGCATGAATTCTCTATTTTTTTTGACATATTAGAATTGAGAATGATGCAAGGTTTACCAAAGATATTAAACTTGTATGCTATGACTTAAGAGTTTACAGTTCAATTTTTGGCATGAATCTAAGCATAGCATCAGGATGTATAGTGGCATTGAAGAATCAGAAACATTTTCGAGCACTATCTTGCGTAATGAACTTTGAGATTGTTCTGTCAAAGGTATTAGTTGAAATTTGAGACATGGTTAAACAATCTGCCATGCCATTGTTTTGCATCTTAACATATATACCATATTTGAAATGATTGATTTTCCAATTCATTACTTGATTTTGATGGATTTTATTGTATGTATATTGTAGAACTCCTGCACAACACGCTGTATGTAACATTCATTATGTATTGTAGAACTCCTGATGAGGCATGCTTATTGAGTCTCGGCTGAGTACTTGCGTGCTATGCCCCGGGACACAAAAAGGGTGCAAAAATGTACCCTCTTTGCTCTTAGAATCTGCCACTTGAGCCTGTTCCCCTTCTTGGCCCATTTCCTGATGGAAACTGCAAGCAACCATATTATCCATTGCTTGAGCAGTGCTTGCACATTCCCATCGTTGGCCTTGGACGAGATCCGCCTCTTGAGCTCTACACAGCTGCATTCCAGGTTTCTGCACAGTTTGAGGGATCTGCCATGGTGAATACTGCGCGGGGTGGACAGGAGCAGCAACTACCGGAGAATGTGATGGAAAGGCAACTTCTCCCCCACGGTATTTTTCCTGATAGGAGCAGAAGCCGCTCTGCTTGTACTGCTTCCTCAAAGATTTGAGGGAATCTCTGTTCCCCTGATTGCAGTAGGAGGAGGCTTATATCCGGGTGGAAAGCCCGAACATAGAAGAGGTGGGCCTGGATGGGTGTCGGTTGGATTTCCTCTGGAATTCTCCTCCAACTCCTGCAAAATCGGACATTGAATTCTGTGATGCTCTCCAGAGGTGCTCTCGTGATGGTGGAGAGGTGCATCAAGAGTTGGAAGGGATCCTGAGAGCCGTCAAATGTGTTGATGAGTGCTCCCGCTAGGTCCACCCATGAGCAGATGCTCTTACACCCGAGTATTTTGTACCACTACAACGCCCTTCCTTCCAGAGATAGGACCAGAAGTCTGATCATGACATCTTGGCCGACGTTCGCTCCGCTTGCTGCCTGAAACCGGGGTTCGTTGGAGATTTGAGCGAACTTGAGAGCATTTTGGCCGACATTCGCTCCTGGCCGACGTTCGCTCCGCTTGCTGCCCGAAACCGGGGTTCGCTGGAGATTTGAGCGAACTTGAGAGCATTTTGGCCGACATAGGCATTTTGGCCGACGTTCGCTCCTGGCCGACGTTCGCTCCGCTTGTTGCCCGAAACCGGGGTTCGCTGGAGATTTGAGCGAACTTGAGAGCATTTTGGCCGACGTTCGCTCTGCTTGTTGCCCGAAACTAGGGTTCGCTGGAGATTTGAGGGAACCTGAGCTTCCTGGTCGACATAGAACATCCTGGCCGACGTTCGCTCCTAGCCGATGTTTGCTCCTGACCAACGTTCGCTCCTAGCCGACGTTCGCTCCGCTTGCTGCCCGAAACCGGGGTTCGCTGGGGATTCGAGCGAACCTGAGCTTCCTTTGCCTTGGGCGCTTTTTAGAGTGGGTTAACCCTGAAGCCAAGGTTCGCTGAATTTCGGGAGCGAACTTGAGTGCGCTGAGCTTCGGGAGCGAACCTGAGCATCGGGCGAACTTGAGCATTCCGTGCCTTAGCCAAATTTTCTGGCCCGAAATTGAGCTTTCTGGTTCTGCTTCCCGGGGCCATAACTTTTGATCTGCTGCCCCAATCACCTATTATAATATATCGCCGGAAAGCTTGCGAAAATATCTGCAATGACGAAATATCCAAAGATCATTTCATCCACTTTATCGTCCTCATTTAGGGCCTGCGAAAATGCCAACACTTGTGCATGTGCTTTGTCACTTAAAGCTTCATACTTGGGCAAAATTTTGTCAAAAAATTTAATGTGGCAAAAATGCCAACACTACCCAATTACCACCAAACCACTTGTATACATCAAAGCATTAAAATATCCCATAACACATAAAACCACTTTTATTGTAATAACCCTCCCTATCTAGTTCTCTAGGGGTTTGCCAATTCTTAACCTTTTTCGTGAATTTTTGATATACAAAATCACAAACACGGAGCAATCCAGAATTCTCGAAAATATTGCTTTATTCTTATGTTAAAACTAGGGCACAAATTACAATGCAAATACCTCAAATGCTGATGAAACCCTAGCTGCTCCGTACTCTATAAATGATGATGAAGGCTCAGCCCTTCTGATGTGAATACTGTGTGGTGTCCCAGCTCCAAATATTCCCTGTATAATCTCTAAATGACCGTGTGGTAACCCAACTCCAGAAGTCTTTAAAACTGAAGTCCAACTGCAATCCTTGTGTGGAAATGTCTAGATTGACCCGAGGGTAATCTTGCAACCCCGAAGCCAATGTCCCTGTAAGAGGTTGTCGTCTCTCACAAGCTCCGGAATCTCTGTAAATGGCTCGCCGCAGAGTCCTCCAAAAAACCAGAGAAAAAAATAATAATCTTCGCATATCTCCAAATGAACTCAAATCCTCCTTTTATCTCCTCCATAGGTCGACTTAGGTTTAGGTCACTTTTAGGGTGGGCAAATATAATTTTATCAATTTTTAATTCCACCTTATTTCTCCTTAATTTATTCACCCCCTTATGCCTAGGCTTAACGACTTTTTAAGTCGTCACTTAAAATGGCCCCTTTTAAGTATAAAATGAATTTATAATAAAATAAAGTCACTAACTTTACAAAATTAAATTAAATAATCACTTTATTAATTTTATCTTCGACCATTAAAATTTCCAACCTCTGCCCATCCGAATTGAAATCCGCGAATGGTTTTGGACACCCATTTCACTCAAGAATATCACTGCACTGTCTGTTGTCCACCGAAACCCTAAAAACGAACATGGCTAAAAATAGTAACTTTGATCAAACAAATCTCCGAATGAGCCCAAACGACCATCAATCAATAGCTCTCTGGTTACTGACAAAGATTTTGATCTCTCCAATGGCTCCCCTCCATCCGACTTAGCCTACGGGAGCTCGTGTATAGGCTAATCTGCTCTGCACCTGACTGCGTAGAAAAGGGGACATTACATGTATACATCAAATCATTAAAATATCCCATAACACAAAATAATATTTATTACAAACTTATGTCACCATATACATGTGACAACACTATATGACATCAACACATACAACAAACTGTATGATACAACTATATATGTTCACATGACATGGCACATGCATTCAAGTGCTCATGCAGATGTAATGTTCATTCATGCACCATATTGTCTTCATACATCTATCCCCTCCATTATAGCAGTTAGCATCCACCCCAATACACCAACTCGAAACAACAAATGAGGTATATCTACTAGTATCCATGCATTAAGCACTTGCCGTGTTCCTTCTACTTTTTCATCTTCCATACATCTACAATTGGTCGCTTTGCAAATCTTACCCATCACAACGTTGTTCTCCAATTGCTTGTGTTTCGTGCAATTTGTTGCATCGCAAGTTCGATAGGTAATGCATGTCGGCCCTATACCCATATGTTAGGGATGAAAAGCGTGGGAGACCCTTGTAGGGTCAAGTGGCAGCACCCCTCATGGACTATAGTTCTCCAGCATCAAGTTTCTACCACCCCTCACATCCCAAGGAGTTGTATCCTCTTTTGTTGATTCCATGACCATGGATGCTTGAAAAGTCCTGATAGGTCGAACTTCATGTCCTCCTAGGATTATCCAACCAAGCCCTCTCAGTCATGGCCATTCTCTTGGGAGTATCATTAGATCCTTAGTTATCAAATTCATCGAATTTTATCTATAAAATTCGAAATTCATCGAATTTGAAACTCTAACGAGTAAATTCAACGAATAAATCTTAAATTCGATAGAAAAAAAATTAACAGAGATATAAAAACCCTAAAATGAACAGGGTCGCGGGGACTGGTGGTGAAAACGTGGATTTTGTGGCCGCGTTTAGTGAGGACACGGTGAAGGGTAAGGGCGTGGCGTTCCAAGCCTCCGACCTTGTCCTTTTCCAGCCATTTTTTAACAAAGACGGCAATTTTCAGTCGTCTTCTCCCGTAGTCTCTGCCGAAGCTAAGTGCGTTCCATGACGACTCCAGCTTGCGGAGGTCTCCCGCGTAAGTGGTGGCTCCTGGGATCCGATCCTTGTACGTAGCAGTTCTCGCTATTATCGAACTTGATGCAATGCTAATTGTCTCTGCAGCTCTTGGTATTGCAGAGTCCCTGCACTGCGGGAAATCTGCGAACCAAAATAGCAGGGGAGTATAGAACACAACAGAGATTACGAGGAGAAGTCTCCAGAAAAAAGGCCAAGAGCACAAGAACTTCTTCAAATTCCATGACCTATCGTTGGAAGCTCCATTAGCGCCCATTTCTCTCGTTAATGGATTTCTTTCTTCCTCATCCTTTCCCTTAGTTGTCAGCCTTATTCTTCATCTTTCCTCATTCCCGTGCTCTGGAGCAATTATCACCCATTTTGATCCTAATAAGGTTAGACAAAGTTACAAAAATGTTTATATTTTTTAAAATATTTTAAAGTATATATTTAAAAATATATATATTAAAATCAAATATTATAATTTTTTATTTTTTATTTTTTTAATGAACACACCCATCTGCTCACACACTCACCCACGCCATGATCTGAATTGTATCTTTGATTTTTAAATTTTATATAAAAATAAAAAATAAAATTATTTCAAAAAATATATGTGCATTTATAATAATCGAATTTTATGTCGAATTTTATTTCGAATTTTTAAACATGTCGAATTTTTTTCGAACTTTAAGAGTGTCGAACTCGAATACGAACTCGAACTTGATAACTAAGATTAGATCCTATGTTGGCCCTTTTGGAATATTTGGTGATGACAATGACTGTGCTTCTACTTTACATCCCCACCACAAATTAATGTTGGAACTTGAATCCCCTAGAGCTGATTTCTTTCTTCATTTTACCTTGAATTCTGGCTCTCTTCATCATTACTTTTAGCATATTAGAGTTTATCCATTTTGGGTAACACTCAAGGCTGTAATTTTATGCCCTACATTTGCTCGACTTTAGTGTAGTTTACACTAGATTCTTTAATCTAGTTTAGCTTATTTTTGTAGTACTTTTGGTTACCACAGTATATAGTCTCAACTTTCTTCAATGAGTCCCATTGGCCTACTTTGGCCATATATGGACATTAACAAAATTATCTCTCAACCACTCAATCATTGCTTCTGTCACCATCTCATCTAATTTATTCCCATGGTCAACAATTTAGTGACAAACAATGACAACAATCACAATGGGCAGGTATGTGAGATTGCTAGAGGACGAGTACCAAACTTGGGAAGAGTTGCGTGAAGTATTTGTGAAGGAATTTCGATTGTTCCACAATGATGATGAGGTCATTGTTGAAATTTATAGAATGGAATAGGGTGAGAAAGAGTTAGTCCAGTCCTACAACCTACGGTTGAGTGGGTTGTTTACCCATTTGGAGGAGGATCCATCAAATGCATTGAAGAAAAGGTGGTTTGTGGAGGGCCTTCTTGTGTATCAGAAGAAGATCAGGGTGGTCCCTCCAACATCATATCAAGAGGCCTTTGAGTGGGCCTTGAACTTGGAAAGTGATGCAAAGATGTCATCAAAATGTTGGGGTCATGTTAATGAGGATGAGAGCAACCTCGATATGGAAGTGACTGAGACATTAAAAGGGACTCTAACCATAGTTGAAAAAATTAGAATCCGATCAGAATTGGCATGGAAAAAGAATTGAAAAAAATCAAGAATCAACAAAAAATCGGGAAAAAAACGGCAAAAAATCAGCAAAAAGGAACTGAAGAAAATGTAAATTTTCATTGAAAGAAAGCTTTTTTCATGCATATCACAATGAATTAATGTTATGCAAATCAAATATTAATATTGTAAGTGATACAAGCTTAAACTACACATGAAAGTGGCAAGTGATACAAATAATGAGAAAAAGAAGAATGGGCCCAAGATATTGTGGAGCAACAACAGATGGAACTCAATCATACAAGCAGAACCTGGTTCAAATCCCCACATAGTGATTGACACTTCTGCAATAAGGCCTCCTATGATAACACAGTTTGTTGTAATATCATATAATGTGGTTTATTGAAATACTGCAATGATGCAGTCATGCTGTAATAGGAGTGGAGCCTTTTTCAACCCCATAGAACCATATGAAAATAAATAATGCAAATACTACTAGGAATCCTTGATAAGAATAGATCACACAAGACCTCAAACTGATTCAAAACCAAAAAGTTTCACGTGCTTACATAGTGAACACGTTCTCCAACACAAAAAGCATTAATAACTTGCAGATGTTAAATTGTCATGCTGTTTAAAACTTGTGTGAAAAGGAGGATTAGCTGAAATACTTTATGGACAAAATGCTCATAAACCAGAATTTACAGTAAAATTTTGAGAAAGTATGATAAACAGATTTTGCTTTCTACAAGACTTTCTTTAGACCACTATGTAATCTATCAGAGTTGGTTATTGGTTTTGAGACACTTAGTTGCTTGACAACTTCTGCTTTTAGGACAATATGTTGTTTTCTCACAAAAGATATAAGAGACAACTAATAGCAATTGCCAATGATCAACCATGCAGTTTTATCTTTTTCCTGGACATTCAACTAGCATTTGGAATGTTTTCAATTTCAGCATATGATAAGTAAAGGTTGAAAAACAGGTTTGGTTTCAGATAGTGTGATACTGATCATACACAGTGCAAAGTGTAAGTCGTAACATGAACACTTGAAACACTTTCAATGTAGCTTGAATTTACAGTTAATACCAAACAGCCACAGCTCTCAGACTCATTCAAAGTGAATATCTTGGGCCCATTCTTCTTTTTCTCCAGTTTGGAACAAGCAAAATGAGGCAAAATGAAAAAAACAAGCAATTTATGCCCTTTCCCCAACCCATGCTGCCACAGCCAATTTTTTTGACAAAAAATTGGTGATTTTTCAGAATTGCGATTTCAAATGCAGGTTTTATCAGCAAGGGCAGGAATCGGCAAAAATTGAGATATTTTGGCAATTTTCTCAACTATGACTCTGACGATGAGAGTGACTCTTGCAGCGAAAGTGATTATTCTGAATACAAGATTAGTTTAGACAATGATTTGAGCGCATCATCCAAATATTGGGGTCAAGAAGTTAGTGAAGAAAGTGACTCTAAAGAAAACAGTGATGACGCTGATGATGAGTGTGACTTGGAAAGGACAAGATCATTGCTACGAGTATATGCAGCACAAAGGGAAATTTATCCAAAAAAGAATGTCATCGGTGATTTGGTCTGTGAAAACCACCATATAATTGAAAGATGCCAAATTGAGTATGATATGGAGGGCAGACAATTGTGCAATGTCGGCCATGCCATTTGTGGGGGAACGTTGCACGTGAATATCAAAGTACTATAAGTCTAGACAACCCGGTGATGTGTAAAGGTTCGAAGAGTTCGAGAAGAGTCGTAGCCTAAGCCAGGAAATAGAAGAGGTGAACTTGTTGAAGCTGATTCCATCTAAGGAGATGAACTTGATTACAAGTGAGGAAGCAGAGAGTAATCTGGTGGCGAACAATTTGGCGACGAATAATCTTGCGAAGAGTAATCTAGTGACGAATAATCTCACAGAGTAATCTCACGAAGAGTAATCTGGCAACAAACAATCTGGTGACAAGCAATTTGGTGAACATGGCAACAAGCAACTTAGGAAGCAACAATCTGGCAAGCAGTAGCTCAAGGATGAGTAGGTTGATGAGCATGGCAAGCAAGGGTTTGGCTGAAATTGGATAGAGAGAAGTGCATGAAGTACCAGTTGAATCTGCCAATGACAGCGGAATTGTACCTAGAATGGAGCTTCCAAATAACTACCAACATGGTATCCACTCACCAAACAATGAAGTGCACGGGTCAATGACAGAGCAATAATGAGTCCATGACACATTTGAGTAGTGATGAAGACTGGAGTAGTGTCAGCTCCAATTCGGGCTTAAAAAGGCAAAGAGAGAACATGCAAGGTAGTTATGATAATCGTTTAAGGTAGTTTCATAACTACTTTCATCATGGAGTGCCAAGGATGGCAACATGGGGGTTTGTCGATGACCAAGTAGTAAATTGTCTGCCAAAAAGCCTTAACCAAACAATTGGGTAGAGTTGTCAGGTAATGGAGAAGAGTCACCAAACAGTGGAAGCTTGTCGCCAACTAATGCAATGCAGCAAGAAGATTGGCTCAGAAGTGTCTCTGACGATGTTTGTGACAAAGAAGCATGCATAGCATAGAGAAAGGGCAAACAAACAAGGACAAGAGCAGTCAAAATCAATTGGAGCCAAGGCCAACAAAGAAAAAGAACAAGTCGAAAAATCTCATAAATCAACTAAGTGTGTAGTTGGCGGCACTAGGAAAAGCAAGGATTGCCATCATTCACCAAAGATGACCAATTCGTTGGGCAATCTGGGTAGGCCGTCAACTCGCCCAGGCTGTTTGCGGTATATGCATATGACGATGGCCACCCAGGCTGTCTAGGTCGGCCGTCAGGCCCCCTAGACTGTCTAGGATGGTACATCCAAGGAGGGAGGTCGTCAAGGCACCTTCCTAGCTGTCTGGGGTAGTTGACTTGGCCCCAGACGACCCACAAGCCATATAAGCTACCCACTAGCCATTTAGGAGGGGCAAGTGGTCCCTAGACAACCTTGTGCCGTCAAAATTAGGGGAGCATCTAGGCACCTCCTTGGTGGTCTAGGGAGGCTGCCCAAACCCAAGACGGCCCAAAGGTTGTCAACTACCAGGCCAAGGTCATCTGGCCAAGGAGGAGGGTTGTCGGGCCTAGGGTCTTTTGACCTAGGAGGGTCGTTTGGCCCAACAAGTGGGTCGTTTGAGGTGAGATAGGGTTGTTTGAGGCCAAGAGAGGGTCATTAGAGGCCAAAACGAGGTTGTTTGGAGCCAGGCGATGTCATCGAGAGCTAAGGAGAAGGCATTTGAGTGAGTTGAGCAAAGGCCATCAAAATGCAAACAAGGAGAAAATTCAGTTCAAATAGTGAGGGTTTCAATGGTTTTGTGGTAAAGGTTTCAAGATACATGTTGTCCATAGTGTATCCATTTGTATTTGTAAGCTTTCCCATTGTATTTTGTTTATTTAAGTGTTAGTGGAACTGTACTGCAATGTGTTCCATTCTTACATTTTGGTGTCGTTGCCAGTTCGAGGTTGGGTCAAGTTTGGTGAAATGGAGTTGTGACACTCGAGAAGGTATGCAACGAAAACAATGGAATGATTACACTACAACCGGCAAACGACACAGTTTCCCTTGGGAGGAGGAAAGACTGGAGTTTACAACAAAAGAAGACACTTGTTTGTTGACAACTTGACACTAATGAAGGACCAACATGCAAAGCAAACAAATTATTATGAACACTTTGCATGCACGTATTATTACAAACACTTTGCCATGTACTCACACAACACTACATTACACTTTGTGCACACACATTCACACATATACATTCCTACGCTCAAACATGAATTCATGTAGACATATCAAATTGTCTGCATACATCTATCCTGCAAAACAAATGCACATTTCAGTTTAGATAGTAAGGGTTTCAATGGTTCCCTCAGGAGGAGGGATGATTGGAGTTTGCAATAGAAGAAGACACAAACTTGTTTGTTGATGTTGATGAAGGACCGACACATGAAGCATACACATTGTTACAAACACTTTACATGCAATTATTATTACAAACACTTTGCCATGTACACACACAACACTACATGACAACTTATTAAAAACACTTTGTGTGCACATCTTCACACGTATATGTTCCTACGCTCAAACATGCATTCATGCAAACATGTCAAATCATCTACCTACATCTACCCCACGAACCAAACATTTCAGTCCAGACAATGAAAGTTTTGGTGGTTCTGCACTTGAGGTTTTAGGATACATGTGTGCATAGTGTATCCATTTGTACTTGTAAGTATTCCCATTGTGTATTTTGTTTACATAAGGGGTAATGAAATTGTATTGTAGTGTATTGTGTTCCATTTATACATTTTGGCATTGTTGCCTATTCAAAGTTGGATCGAGTTTGGTGAAATGGAGTTGTGATGCTCGAGAAGATATGCAACGACAACAATGAGATAATTACACTATAGCTGACGAACATGTAGTTTCCCTCGAGAGGAGGGAATATTGGAGTTTACAACAAATGAATACGCAGACTTGTTTGTCGACGTTGATGAAGGACCAACGCACGAAGCATACGCACATTATTTCAAACACTTTGCACAAGCATATTATTACAAATATTGCCATGTACACGCACAACACTACATGACAACTGCTTACAAACACTTTGTGTGCACACATTCACACATACATCCCTAAAATCAAAAATGTATGCATGTAGACATATCAAATCGTCTGCCTACATCTATTCCAAATTCACGTTTTGGGATACATGTGTGCATAGTGTATCCATTTGTATTTGTAAGTATTCCCATTTTGTATTTTGTTTATATAAGTGGTAATGGAATTGTATTGTAGTATGCTGTATTCAATTTCTACATTATGGCGTCGTTGCCTATAAGTGTCGTATTCCATATTTTTTATATAAATGTGTTGTATTCCATTTCTACTTTATGAGGCCAAGGGAGGGTCATGAGAGGCCAAGAAGAGGTCGTCCAGAACCAGGAGAGGTCATCTGAAGCTAAGGAGAAGGCATTTGAGTGAGTTGAGTGAAGACCACCAAAATGCAAACAAGGAGAATGTTTCAGTTCAAATAGTGAGGGTTTCAATGGTTCTGTCCTTGAGGTTTCAAGATACATGTGTGCATAGTGTATCCATTTGTATTTGTAAATATTCCCATTGTGTATTTTGTTTATATAAGTGGTAATGGAATTGTATTGCAGTGTGTTGTATTCCATTTCTACATTCTTCTGTCGTTTCCTATTCAAAGTTGAGTCAGGTTTGGTGATATGGAGTTGTGACGCTCAAGGAGTTATGCAACAAAAATGAGACAATTACACTATGTGACTATAGCCAACAAACGATAGTTTTCCTCAGGAGGAGGGAAGATTGGAGTTTGTGACAGAAGATGCAGACTTGGTTGTTGATGCTAATGAAGGATTGACACATTAAACAAACATACAACCAATCGCACAAGTGTATGTGTAACCAGACATGCACGAAGGAGGCACGCAAGTGTTCACACAAAAAGTGATATACGAGCATTGTAGCACAGCCGTGAGGATTCCCAACAATGAGCTACTGACATAGTTTAAGAGCCAACAGGTCTACAATCAACACCTTCGGAACAATTCATCATCATCACCATCTCAAACGACAATGTACATGTGACGACAATATCCACTTGATAGGCTAGACTCAGCTCTCAGTCAGTATGACAACACTCCCTAAAGGCATCAGGTAGACGACATCCTCTAGTCAACATTCACTAGACAACATCCACTAGTTGACATCAACAATCAGTGTCCCATTATGGCATAACAACACCCACGTGGCTACATGACGACATGACTTCAGACAACAATTCTCCTAGACGACAACTTTACTTCCACAAGACAACTCTCCACAGCAACAATTGTCGGTGTCTACACTCCTAATTGCAACTTGCAACTAGCCAATCTAACTGCATCTTCTAACCTGTAATCAATATATTCACAATAAAAGTCTAGTAATCTAGTAAATCACACAAACATCAACACACAATTGGAGAATGATCCTTGCATTGATTAATCTGCCAAAATGGCATACAAATTACAACATCAGACTTGCAATATGCTTCGTCAATGGCAATGGCTCTTACAAAGCATACCAATATGCACCCCTCTACACATACGTCTCTCTCTATGCTCATATGGATCTCTATCTACACATACACACACCTACATATGCATGAAACAATGAAGGGGGGGTCTACTTATAGTGCAATCCTTGCCATTGGTAGCAATGGTTTTCAGGACACCTTGCACGTAATGGCTTCTCCTTTGCCTACGTACTTGGGACATAATGCCACTTTACAATATATCAAATATTCAGCGCTTGACTATGATGGCTATGACATTTACATTACATTTCACTGGCATTTAAATCATTTCCTTACATTACATTGCATTTCATTTGGACTTAGTGCCTAAACACTTATTTCTGCAAACACCTTCATTTTTGCTTCTGCTTAGAACTAGTGCCTACATCTATCCTCCCCTTTAAATTGGTCGACGTCCTCATCAACTTCCTTCTCTGCTCCGATGGGGCCAAACTCGGTTGTTGAGGTTGCGCAAAAGATACTCCTCCCAACTCAGCAATTTGCAACTTCAATACCACCTCGTCCTTGAGTCTCTTGGCGTAATTGAAGTACTTGGCACATTCTAGACCAAAATGGTTGGCTTTTTGCTCCATTTCTGCCAACTTCATCAAGATCTCCTCGTCCCTTTTTGCAAAGGCCTCATTTGCAATCCCCTACATCAGTGCTACAATTTGCTCATCTCATTCCGCAATCAACTGATCTCTGTGCTACAGCTCTTTTTCTTAGCTTCCCCCAGTTGCTCTCTGATTGAGCACTTAGATCTCAATTGTGCTATCATTGTGTTTTGTTCCTCAATAATTTTGGTCTTTTCCTCAAGCTCCTTTGTCTTTTCCTGCATCTCCTCAAGTTGTTTCAACTTGATTAGTTCTGCTTTGGCTTCTTCACTTGCTTGCCGAAATTTACCCTTTGTTGTATGAAGGAGGTTAGTGTTGCCACATTTTGCTAGGGGTAAAAGAATTTTGAAATTTTCTAACAGGTGGTTGCCTCCCTCCTTCCTTATTGCTGTTTTCAGTTTCCTTGCTTCAGTTCCAGTTTGTTCAGTTTTCAGTTAGCAGATCATTTTTCGAATTTGAATGTAAAAACTTGAAAGAAAAATGAAAATTTTTCCTAAGTGTTGGCCCCTGCCCGCGATCGCCGTCGCTTACGGGCGATTCCTGGCAGCGCGGGCCGTTTCTGCGACCAAGGGCAGCATTGAACCAATTGAAAATCTGCCTAAGTGTAAGGCTGCCGGCGATCGCCGTCGCCCGCCCCCGACGCCCGTCGCTGCGTAGTTTTTCAGCGACCCAGAGCATGGCAAAGAAAGGCAAAAAAATGGCTAAGGGTCGGCGACCGGGATCGCTGTCGCTTGGCAGCGACGACCGTCGCCGCCCTCTTATTCGGCGACCAAGAGCATTCCTTCCAAAAAATTCT
The DNA here is from genome assembly GCA_028583015.1 of Wollemia nobilis. Classification (NCBI taxonomy): domain Eukaryota; kingdom Viridiplantae; phylum Streptophyta; class Pinopsida; order Araucariales; family Araucariaceae; genus Wollemia; species Wollemia nobilis. The sequence continues at coordinate 12,918,765 of JAQPPZ010002549.1, forward strand.
AAGTGTGCAGCCGACGGCGATCGCCGTCGCTGCCAAGAAAAATGAGGGCCACCAAGCATTTGCGCGCGACGGCGGGAGCAACCCCGCCCACGATCACTGTCGCCGCCTAGCGACGCCCAACATCGCTGAATTTTTCAGCGACGGCCAGAAAAAGAGCAAAACAAGAAAAATTCTAAGTGTCCCCCATGCTAGCGATCGCCGTCGCCGTGCATATTTCTCACCGGCGCTGCAGATTTTCAGCGATTTGCAGCACAGGTCCAGCCCGCGATCGTCGTCGCTCATCAGGTTTTCTCGAGGTCGCTCAATTTTTGAGCGCTCGGCAGCAGGGGCCCATTTTCAGCAAGTTAAGCCGGAGTTTCCCCAGTCTTCAGGGCTGTTAAGCAAATAGTGCCCCCAGATAAAAGCAGATGAAGTTTCGGGATTTGGGCACGTGTCACAGAAGATGAAAATGTACTTCAAGGACAGGATAGGTGAACATTGAAAGACAAATTGTACTGCACCTACCGCATTGACTGATATTCCCCTTTTCAACCACCGAATCTGTCGGAAGTAGTACAAAATCTAGGAAAACCATGTTGCAAGTACAACTACGGCCGACAAGAATCAAGTCAAGACGCTTTTGCAGCTTTTGACAGGTTCGGGTATCTATGCCCAGAATGTAATTTGGGGGGAAAAATCTGCTATAAATAGCAGTTCAATTCATTGTAATCGGGGGGGGAACATATTGCTAAGAAGCTGCTGTAACTGAACGTTTGCTTTTGAATCAAAGTATACTTGGCTCCGTTATCTGTCTCTTTCTTTTATGCTGCCTTCTGTAGGTATTTCTGCATCGTGTCATTTATTTTTCTGATTGCTGTCATTCTGAACTCTGGATTTCAGCATTGGCAATTAAGTAGACCTAGAATACCGAATGAAGGATACATAGGATAGAATTGCAATATCGGTTTCTGTTACATACATTGCTTTGATTGTTGTTGGTTTAGTGATAGGTTAGTGACTGTGTTGCTTGTTCTTCCCCACCTGAAACACATGATATTTCATTTCTTTCAGCATTTTTATCTCTTTCCAGCACTCTTATCTGAAACCCCAAATTAGATTAGTATAGGAATCCGGCCTTCTCCGGAGATTGGCATGGAAGGCATTCCTTCCTTCCGGCCTTTCAATCTATTGGGCGAATCTAGGGCGCAAAAGATTAAAATCCTTTCCTAGTGGCAGATTCGTAACCAACAGTTTCTCTGGCACGCCCGGTGGGACACGAGTGTTCCACCCCAAAACAGAATCGAAGCATCGGTGTTCGCTTCATTGCTTCATTGCTGTCAAATCTGAACACCTGGCGACTCTGCTAAACTTGAACATTCTCTGAGTCTCAAAGACTGGTCCAATATCAAAATCTCCTTCATGCATACGAGATGGAGAGTTAGGAACGCGGGACAGGAGCCTCCTGAGTTTTACGAGCTTGACATTAACGCTGTCGGAGAACACCCGAGGCTGGTTGATTACCACGCCGATCAAGACGAAGTTGAAGAGACAGCTTCGGAAGGCACCGATACTGATTACACTACTGATCAGCCCGAAGAAGACGATCAAAACGCTGATATGGCGAATCCTCAACCTAATGCGAATGCTCAGCCGAATGCGGCCGAGTTGTTCCCAGCAGTTGACTCCACTGGACCTCTCAATCTAGCGGGGCAAGATGTTGTTCCGCCCGCTGCTTTGAAGGCTATTCCCACGTATGATGGAACTGGGAAGACGGCATACGAACATATTCAAGACATCCTGGCCTTGGCTGCGCTTCATTCCATCACTAATGAAAGTGTCAAAACCCGGATTTTGGCGCTCTCTTTGCAGGGGAAGCTCCTGTAGTAGTACAGATCCTTGTCAGAGGGCGTTATCACGGGATGGCCTCAACTGGCTAGTCGGCTGGTCAAAGGATTCAATGAGTCCGCTGACCCATCCTCGTTGCTGCACCAGTTTCAAACCATTCAACGGCATCCGCAAGAGGAAATATCAGACTTCAATGTGAGGTTTGCGCGGTCTTGGAAAAGAGTGCCTCCTGAACTACGCCCGTCCGACGGACAAGCTGCCCACTACTATGTCAGAGCATTTGGCTCTGACATCAGTTTGGTCATCAAGTTAGCCCGCGTGAACACTTTTCCTGAATTGTATGAGGCAGCTCAGAGAGCAGAGCTAGATATGATTGCCATAGGTAGACTCCCGCACAAGATGCAGCCGCCAATCTACCCAGATTTCCCTCAATCGCAGTATCCACCAGCGTCTGCCTCCTCCGCTGCATATCATGATCCAACATGGAACCCTGCACCAGTGGTCACTCAATATTCTCCCCAGGTGCATTTCCCCACTCAACCTGCCCCTCCGCTCCCAGCTGCCCCGCGACATCTACCTCTTCCCGCCCCTCCACAATACCCAGCATTGCCTCCAGCACCCTTGTTGGCACCATTGCCTCCGCCGGCCCAGCCGATACAAGCCATCGACGTGCAGTCCAAGATTCTACAACAAATGGAGTCACTTACTTCTGTCTGCCAAACGCTATCCAATGACATGGTTGTGATGAAGAAGAAACAGGCCCAACAGGAATTTATTCCTAGGAGACCATACCCTCCTTCGGCACTGACAAGAGATCAAGCCACTCAAGCTCAAAGGCCTCCAGCGAGAAATGTCGTTAACAACGCTGAGCCAAGTACTTCAGATCGGGTGCATTGGTGTTCTACTTGTAATGATCCGCATGGAGAGGACAGTTGCATGCTACATCAGCATTATATCCAAACTTTGGCAGGCAGCATCCCAGAAGACCAAGTTAACATGATCCGGGAGGAAGAGCGCAATTTTGCGGTCTCTGAAGAGGACCCGGTGTCAATTCTGACCAAGGAGGGAAAAAGGCCAATCGAAGTCGATACGGCCCAAATGAAGCCATTGAAGGTGTATACCAGAAGAGAAAAGGTGCAACCCACTGCGGAAGCTCCTAACAAAGGACCGCCTGTGCCTCCTCCACCGACAAAAGAGAAGCCCCAACTCGCAAGGACTCCAGTGACTCAGCCTCCCGCAGAAACCAAGGAGCAAGCTCGAGAAAAGCTCAAGTACCCGTCGCTGACAAAGCGGCAGAGGGTTGAGGCCACGCAGCAGTACCGCACCAAGTACGAGCCAGCGAAGGAAGCGGAAGGGCCTGGTACTTCGGCATACAACATTGTTGATGAGTTGAAGAAGACCCCGGCGAAAATAAGCATGTATGATGCTCTTCAGCTCCCTGGTCAAGTGGACCTGTTGCAAGAATCCCTGAAGAATGTGAAGGGAGGAAAGCCACCGCAGCCCGTGCTAGCTCAGCCCCTAACAACTTCAATCACTGGGAAAAATAGACCACCCCCCTTCTATTTGTCTTTGCGGATGGAGGGACATGTGGTACACAACTGCATGATTGATTCCGGTGCATCAACTACCGTCATGCCGAGGGTTGTCTGTGAAGAAATTGGCATGGAATACACGCGAAGCAGTCAAGGTGTCTTGCAACTAGATGGCACTCCTGTGAAGACGGTAGGCGTCATCAAAGACATTCCTATCCAACTGCACAAAGCGCCTGATATCGTGGTCATCCAAGAAGTCGTGGTCGTTGACCTAGAGCCCTACTTTGGCATGTGCCTCTCAAGAGAGTTTACCGCCAAGTTGGGTGGATACTTGTCGCTTGATTACTCACACATGGAGATCCCTTTCAAAGGGAGGAAAGTAAAGATATACAATGACAAACCATCCACTTTCCTGGTAGAACAGATACCTGAGGAGGGACGGCAGAGTGAAACGGTCCATTTGATGACCGAGGAATTAGCAGAAGTGGACATGGTAAAAGAGGCCATAGAGCAGCTACAAGTGGAGGACGAGTTCTCCCTGCTGGACTTCAATGCCATGATTGAGTCAGACATAGGCTGCTACTCCGTCACCCAGCCCGAAAAGCCAAAGGAGACAGCCAAAGAAGACATAGGCCCTACCCCGAATGAGTTGTGGAAGCTATACTTTGATGGCGCCCGACGCAAGAACGGCGTCGGGGCAGGGGTCCTTCTAGTCTCGCCATCTGGAATACAAAAAGACTACTGCTACAGGCTGGCCTGGAGTTGCACCAATAATGCAGCAGAATATGAAGCCCTGTGCTTAGGCTTGAAGAAAGCAGAAAAACTAGGGATCAAACACCTGCAGATCTTCGGCGACTCAGAGCTAGTGTGCAACCAGATCACCAATAAGTGCGCCTCCAAGAAGCATTACCTCAAGGCATATCGCAACCGCGTTTGGGATCTGATGGAATCATTTGACTCCTTGAATGTCAAAGCTATCTCCAGAGAAAAGAATAAACATGCTGATATCTTGGCGTCCGTTGGAGCTAGGTATGTCCCGATGACACTATGCAAAAGCCGAAGCCGGTTCGTACCATTTACAGGCCTTCTGTGCTTGATAAGGACACCCATTGGCAGGTGTTCGATTGCGACGAGGATATCGTCAACTTTTTAATTCATGAAGCGAGTTCAATCGAAGGTAGAGACCCTGATGACGAGCAGTATGAGGGGTTGATACAGTTAAAAAATAATCATGTCCCGAAAGGACTGATTACCCTTGAAAGCCTATTTGATCAAAATGATAGAGCTATATCCCATAGGATCAAGGTTGACTCCAAGCAGTACAGAGATCTGGAGCTTGAACCAGGAAAGGTGATCAAAGTTGGAACAGACTGCACCACAGAGGAACTGGAACAGATTCAGGCCTTGTGCAGAAAGTACCCAGATATTGTAGCTTGGTGCTATCAGGACCTCAAGGGGTATGACAGAGAGATTATTCAACATACAATAGAACTAGAAGAAGGGGTTAAGCCCTTTAGGCAGAAGCAAAGAGCGGTCAACCCGAAAATCGAGGCTATGATGAAAGCAGAACTTTTGAAGATGCTGGAAGCCAAGATCATATACCCTATCAAGCATTCTTCTTGGGTCGCCAATTTGGTCCCAGTCAGGAAGAAGAACGGGGATATCCGCCTCTATTTTGACTTCCGCAATTTGAACAAGGCCTCCCTCAAGGATCACTATCCGCTCCCACAGATTGACCAGATTCTCCATGTTGTCGCGGGAGCTCAGATATTCTCTCTCCTAGATGGATTTTCTGGCTACAACCAAGTCTGGGTGAAAGATGAGGACCAGCATAAGACGGCGTTCACCACCAAATGGGGAACGTTCACCTATCAGCGCATGCCTTTCGGCTTATCCAATGCTGGGGCCACATTCCAGAGGGCCATGGACATTGCCTTTCGAGAGCTGCTCAATAAAATCATTGTCATTTATTTAGATGACATGACCGTGTTTTCCCACAAGAGAGAAGAGCACACGTCTCATCTGGAGCAAGTGTTCGAAAGATGCCGGGAATTCGGCATATCTATCAATCCCAAGAAATCAGTCTTCGCGGTCAAGGAGGGAAAGCTTCTGGGCCATGTCATTTCCGAAAAAGGGCTAGCAGTTGATCCTGACAGAGCAGAAGCTCTTCTGAAACTTCCCCTCCCAGTGGACAAGAAAGGGCTCCAGTCTTTCTTCGGCCAGATCAACTTCGTGAGGAAGTTCGTGCCTGATTTCGCTCAAGTCATCAAACCAATGGCCGAACTATTAAAAAAGGATGTCGATTTTGTCTGGACTGAGGAAAGAAAGAAGGCATTTGAGGAAATCAAGGCTAGAATTGCCCAGGCACCTGTGCTGGTAAACCCAGACTACTCTAAAGATTTCATCCTGTATGCAGTTGGGGAGCCTGAGAGCTATGCTACAGTCTTGACCCAGAAGGGAGACGATGGCGAAGAGCGACCAATAGCTTTCTTGAGCCAAGTAATCCAGCCGCACGAAGAAAGATACAATTTTATCGAGCGACAAGTGCATGCAGTCATGAGGTCCTTGAAGAAATTTAAGCACTTTGTCTCTCAGAGCCGGATTACAGTCTTCGTGATACACCCCGATGTCAGAAATTTTATCATTCAGGGTGAACTAGGTCACAAGAGGGCAGGATGGATTTCTAAAATCCAAGAATTCGACATAGAGGTGCAACCCACCAAGCTAATCCGAGGTCGGGCTCTATGCCAGGAATTGGCCAGGAGTGCTACTGCCGAGGTGTCTGCTTGTCAGTGGGAAGACCCCATAATGGAAGGGAATTTTGCCAACTCCTTATTAGAGGAGAGCGACTGGACTGATGACATAGTATGGTACTTCAGCACAGGAAGATGTCCAGATCAGCTCAACGCCTCACAAAGAAGGAGGTTTCGGTTTAATGCTTTGAAATATGTTCTGCGCCCCGAGGGGCTGTTTTACAAAAATATTGATGGCGTTCTCTTACGTTGTGTCAAGGGAACTGAAAAACAAAAGGTCCTCGACGAGTTCCATTGCGGAATGTCGGGAGGACATCTTTCAGGGAGGCCTACGGCCTTAAAAATGATTAAAGCGGGCTATTACTGGCCCACCATCTTCGTAGATGCGCAAGAAGTCTGCCAGAAGTGTGAAAAATGCCAGAGGTTCGCTGGTCGGAATAAGAATGCTCCAATGCCTTTACAGCCAATTCAGGTGGAGTTTCCCTTCCAACAGTGGGGCCTAGACTTCATTGGAAAGATCTCCCCAGAATCTTCAGCAGGGCACAAGTTCATCCTAACTGCCACAGATTACTTCACCCGCTGGGCCGAAGCTATACCCACGAAGCACGCTGACCAGGAGATAGTCATCGCTTTCCTGGAAAGTTTGATAACTCGCTTTGGAATCCCAGAGGCGATTGTGACAGACAACGGTCCAGGTTTCACGGGAGCCAAACTCACAGAGTTCACTTGCAAGTACAACATTTACCACAAGACTTCTTCCAACTACTACATGTTGGTTACGAATCTGCCACTAGGATAGGATTTTAATCTATTTGCGCCCTAGATTCGCCCAGCAGATTGAAAGGCCGGAAGGAAGGAATGCCTTCCGCGCCAATCTCCGGAGGAGGCCGGCTTCCTATGTTTTCTCAATTGGGGTTTTAGCTCAGAGTGCAGGAAAGAGATTACAAATTACAGAAAGAAACATAAATATGCTTGTTTCGGGTGGGGAAGATAAGCAACACAAAAACTAACCAATCACTACTACTAACAACAATCTAAACAAAGTATGTAACAGAAACTATTAATGCTATTTTATCCTATGTATCCTTCACTTTAAGCATTCCAGATATACTTAATCACCAATACCGATATCCAGAAAGCAGAATAGCAGTAATCAGCAATATAAGCAACATGAGGCAGAAACACTTAACAAAGGCAGCATACAAGATAAAGACAATTAATAGAGCCAAGTATATTTTGTATTCAAAAGCAAACGCACAGCTACAGAAGTCTCTTAGCAATATATCTCCCATCCACCCTTATACAATGATATGAGGCTGCTATTTATAGCGCAATTTTCCCCCCGATTACAATGTGGGCACAGAATCCCAGACCTGACAAAAGCGGCAAAAGCGGCTGATGTTGACCTCTGCGGGTATGGAATGTACTTGCAGCAAGGTCCACCTGAAAACATGGCAGCTACGTGGCAATCCGGTAGATGAAACCTCGAGTCAGTTTGAATGAGGGCAGATGCGGTACAACTTGTCAGTTCACGCTCATCTGTCCGATACCCTGGTGGCACACCTTCTCGTCACATCTTGACTCAGATCCCAAGACCGAACACCTGTCAGCATCTGATGGAGGGGGAAAAATCATCTTAAAGCTCATCCTTTATATTTCTATCCCGCCCGACTGCGCACAAAACTGGAGCGCAGTCGGACGGCGCAGGGTGGAAACAGCGCAATCGGGAGGGCCTTCGTGCCTTAGGATCTTCTCACAACTTTCATGTTTTCTGTCCTTCCGCCCGAGTGCGCACAACTTGGTGAGCGCAGCCCGACTTCGCAGCGAAGTCGGGCGGCTCAACACTTAGATTTTTTCTTGATGTCTTCACAGTAAGCCCGCCCAAGTGCGCACCGTCTTCAGGGCGCCGCCCGACTTCGCTGCGAAGTCGGGCGGCCCAACACTTAGCCGATTTTTTGCAGCTTTTCAAATGAGGCCGCCCAGGTGCGCACGGGATTACGAGCGCAGCTCGACTTCGCTGCGAAATTGGGCGGCTCCATACTTAGCATTTTTCTGGGCTCAGTTCTGACAATACCGCCCAGGTGCGCCAAAGTGGACAAGCGCAGCCCGACTGCGCAACGCAGTCGGGCGGATTACAACACTTAGAAGATTTTTTGGGCAAATTTGCCCACTCACAGAAACAACCAAAGACATAGAAAAGAAGATGGAGAAAGTGAAATTGATGGCAGAAGAGTAGAAGGGGCATGAAGAAGAAAGGGAAAGAAGAAAGAGGGAAGGCAAAGCAGCATCCTTACAAAATTTTCAAGACATGGCACCCCGTGCAAAATGTGGCAACATTCCTGGCGGCTCGCGGGGTGTCGAGCTCGCCTCGATGCAACGAACCAGGCCTTTATCCCTTGGGCACAGAGGCACTCCCGGCCCCTGCATCCTGCTGCTGCTGCTGCTGTTGACGCTGCTGCTGAGCCCCCTGCTTGGGCAGTTGTTCTTCCTCCTGTTCACTCTCAGCAGTCTCTTCTTCTGTACCTTCCTCTTCCTCTTTCTCTGAGCCTGATTGCTCAGCGCCACTGTCCCCTACCCGCTCACGGACGTGCTCGTAAGCAGCCTTAGCTTGATCCCAAGCTGCTTCCTGGAAGGGCTCTAAGTCGCTGATATCCTTCAGCGTCTTTTTGAATGCCGCGACCATATGCACGTCGATGGTGTCATATCTCTCTCCCAGCTCCTGGAGGCAAGTATTGATTTTACAAAATTTAGACACCATCTGGGTCACCTGTGCCTCTTGGACTGGGTCAGTCCAACCATCAATCTCGGACGTGTCTGCCTCAAAAACCTGCCAGTCTTGCTTTACTTGCTCGAGAGGCAGAAACTCTCCATATTTGACAAAGCTCGGGAATCCGAGCGTAGACAATGTGTTAAAGGGGGCCAGGCAGATGTTCATTTCATGGTTCAACACATCCAGCATCTTTCTGGCAGCCCTAATCTTCTCAGATTTTTCAAAGTAATTTTGCAAGGTAACCCTTGCATCTGCCCAGTCTAGGGCAATACGTGACATGGGTGGGAATCGGAGGCCTTTGCGCTCATACTCCTCAAGTTTTATCGCCAAGTCTAGCCATCGCCGCGCTTGACGTTCGGCCTCCTCTACCGTAGGCTTACCCTCGGCAGAAACTTCTTGAATTCTGGAGACGAAATCCAGGACGGATAAGGATCTGACAACATTTGCCCTGCAACCTGTCAGCAGGCCAGCCCTCATTTCTTTGATCTTGTCCTTTGAAAAAGCAGCAGCCTGGGATGCCTTCTCTTCCAGCAGCGCCTGAGTCTGCTGGAGCTGATTCTGCAACTGGGCAACATGCACCAGCGCTGCTTTCTTATCCTCTGCCAACTGATCAACTACTTTTTTCTGGGTTGTCGCCTCCTGCTGGGATGCCGCGAGCTGATCCTTCAACTTGTTAACCTCCTCCTGGGCGGACTCCAGCTGCGTAGTCGCCTTGGCCAGATCCTCCTCCAGCTGTCTTGAATCGTTCTGAAGCTGAAACAACTTCTCCTGGACTTCGAGCCGCTTGACGAGGAGATTGTCAGTTCTTCGACGGATCCCATTAATTTCATACTCCTCGCTTATATCATCAAAGCTTTTCTCCTTGATCCGGTGCTCATAGTCTGCCTCGGTCATCTCCCGGAGGGGCTTCTTGACTTTAGGCACCAACTTCTCCGTTCGGAGCACCCTTCTGTCCAAGTCATACTTGGTGCGCTTTACCGGTATGGCAATCTCCTCGGCTCTTCTCTTCTTCACGCCCTGGAGGAAAGAAACAGAACTCCCTGCGGCCTTTGCAGCTAAGGGCTGATCATCCGTGACTTGCATCTGCTTATCCATCAGCTCCAGCTCTGCCAACATGGGGTACGCAGAGGCCAAATCCTGCTGCGGCATCCTCCCTGAAAACAATGAGGCGGGTGGTACACCAGAAGACAAGGCCGCTCTTGTGGGCGACCGGGACCTAGGGGAAGTGGGCGGTTGCTGAGGAGGTGGAGATGGGGTTTGGAAGGAAGTATCGGCGGCGGGTGAGCGGCGTGGGGACGGGGAGACTGCCTCAGTGCTAGCCGCGGGAGAGAGACCTAGGGTTTGACCCAGGGTTTGGAAAATATTGGGGTCTTGGGCGAAGTGGCCAAAGGAGCGAGGGCTGTGCTGGGACTGCGTGATGGGTGAAGAGGATGAGGCAGCTATAATGTGCCCAGATGCGGAAGAGGAGGGCGTAACAATAGGGCTAGCTGGGGTTTGTTGCACAGGGGAAGAGGACGTACCTGCGTGCTCCGCCTGAGCTGGTGCTTGAATGAGTCCCGCGGCCCAGGCCTCTGCTTCTCCCTGAGGACTATCCTCGATTGAAATTATTTCGCTTGCAGCTGCTCTCGTTCGTGGGGCCCCCACTGTCTGTTGCGCAGCCTCCTTCTTGGGCCGCCTTTCTTTAGTTTTCTCGCTCCTTTTTCTTTTCTTCTGTTTTGGAGCGGTTGTTTGCTCGGGAGGAGCAGAAACGGTTGATACGTCAGGGGCTGGGGTGCCCACGGTGAATTTGTACTTGGGCCTCGTCGGATCTGTGGCCTCTACTGCTGCCTCGCTGGCTGACCCTTCGGGCTCCTTCTCTGTCTGCGGCGACTTTTCAGGTGTTGAGGACAACATTGGGCCCACCTCTTTGCCTTTTGGCGCTTTGCTGCTGGACGACTTTCGAATGGGCAAATGCTGAGGAGGGGGCTTCCTTTTATATCTTTTCCTGGCGCCTAGGGGAACGTAATCTCGAAATGCGAACGGCTCCCATTTGCCAGCGTATTTATCATACAAGTTGGAAAACTCATCATCTATGGCCAACGTCTTTTTCTCTGACTTATCGTGCCGCGTGCGACACCTCATCTTCCAGCATTCAATGATTTTGTCTTTACTCCAGCCCAGCTGCGCCACCTTTGCGAGCAATCTTCGAAAACCAACTGATCCCGGTTTGTGATCATCGTTGTGCTCGGGATCATAGTCTACTTCGACACAGTAAAAGTCATGCCATGGTGGCCACGACTGCATCTGTTCAATGTGCCACTCTAGGTCTGCCCCTGTCTTATTGCACCTTTCTTCCATGATCTCCGCTCGCGGGCAAACGTGCACGAATTTTCCTCTTACCCCAATTGGGTCGTATTTCCAGCGCTGCGGCAACTGTACCAGGCCCAAGTTGAGGAGGGTCTGCTCTAGGTAGACATGCTGCCCAATTTCGTGGACCTCAATGTTTCCCCAGGTAAAAGGATATTTGAAAATATGGCCCCTCTTCTTTCCTTGGCCGAATTCTTCTTCAACGCAGTCCATCTGCCGCGCTGCCTCTAGGCCAAAATGATATTCAGTACAAAAATAGGGCAGCAGGAATGGCTTCCCTTTGAACCCGTAGATTCTGATGATGATGCCCTGGGTCAACCGGAAAGTGTCCCCAAATTTGCTCCTTGACAGGTACTTCGTCATAACATGGGGAGGGCGACTCGCCTTGCCATTGAAAAGTGCCAGGGTCATACCCAAAAATTTGAAATTAAAGTCATAATATGACCCTCTCCTATACAACAGTTCTGTCCATTCATAAACTGGCAGCGGCGCGCCTTGCTCGTCCACTTTCTTAAGCCCGAGGATCTTTATCCGGTAATGCACGTGATACAGGCACAACCATACAAGAAATGAGCAGTGCCTGAATTCCGTCGTCTGCTTCTGCTGTATCTTCACCAGACTTGAATGAATGGCGTACGCCACCCAGTCTGCCCAATCGAAATAGATTGGGCGCCTTCCGCTTTTTAGGACATTGGGGTCATACAACTCCCCATGTAAAATACACTCTGCGAGCGCCAGCTGGTATGGGTGCACTTCTGCATCTGTGCCGCAGCCCAGAACCCAGGCAAGAATAGTGTAGATATACTTGCTGGTGAAATTGTCCAGGGGTATAGGACCAGACGACCATCTTGTAGCCGGCAGTGGGCACTTCAGCTCCGAATTAAGAAATTCTCTCATCCTTTTGCCTTGGCTGAACCTGCCCGCTTGCTCTTCCAAATTGATCCTCCTGACAATGGCGTTTGGGTCGTATTCGAGCCCCGGGGCGAAAGCTGGCTGTACGCTCTCCTTAAAGAGGGTAAACAACACCCTTCCTTGGCAGTCGCAGACCTGCCGGGTGGCTGGTTTATAATATGTCGCAATTGACTCGACCAGCTCTGGGCAGTGGTGAACAGGAGGGCACAAGAACCAGTAAAGGTTCGACCTGTAGGCGGCCCCGAGATGGTGTGAGGGCGAGACCTTGTCTGCCCATTCCTTGACATTGGGGCGCAACTTTGTGATACTAATGGAGTAATCTCCGTCTCTGTACTCGGCCAGGCGGTTTATGGGCGGCTGAGGAGGACCTTGCTTCTTGGAGCTTCTCGCCCTGGATTTTCCTTTTTTCTCCTTTGGCGCCTCACTTTCATGAGCGCTCGAGTCGGTCTGCTCTTCAAGTTCCTGCTCTGAATCACTCGGGTCCGCCTGCATGGGCGCTTTCCCCTTGTCTGTACTCGGCCCCTCACTCATGGTGCTGGGAATCAGTAAAAATTACAGCTATTACTTGGCAAAATTTCGCACTTACTCCTCTTTCACAGCGCAGCTCGAATTCACTTTGGTAACTCTGATGCTCTGAGTAAGTAAGAAGCCTTTTTCTAAAAATGGGGAAAGCAACATTAATGGCGCTAGGGGGATTTAAAGTTCTTTGCTCGAAGTGGGTGAGAAGCGTCGTTATTCCTCGACGGCCGCGCGTGGGATCTCCTGTTGGAAAGCGCGACTTGTACGTCGTTGGACCCTTGTGCGCTTTTTTATTTATGACATCTGCTTCGAACATCGCGCAATCATTCCTTAAATTCTTCAAAACTCGTGCTCATTATGACGTCAAGGGTGCCAACTGGGCACACGCTTCGAGGCATTTAATTGTGGGAGCGTGCTGTGAAACCTTAGGCAAGCTAGCAATTTTCTTTTTTAAACCCCCGACCAAGTGCGCTCAAAAAACGAGCGCAGTCCGACTTCGCACTGTGGAAGATGCGCCCTTGGGAGGCCGACACTTAGAATTTTTTCCATCATACACCCTGCCTCTAGGACGCGCCCGTCGGAGTGCGCAAAATTTTGTGTGCGCAGTCGGGCGGCGCAAGGAAAAATTGCGCAGTCGGGCGGGACACTTAGCCATTTTTTCATTTTCTTGTTTTGCTCCCGTCCGGCTGCGCTCAAGATAGGGTGCGCCGTCCGACTTCGCTGCGAAGTCGGGCGGCCTCCCCAACACTTAGAAAAATTTTTGAGCCCTTTCCCACTTGCTTGCGTCTTGAAACCTCCCGACGTCGCACAAACCTAAGGGCGCAGCCCGACTTCGCTGCGAAGTCGGGCGACTTTTCCTGCCTTAGCCACTTTTTTGGGACTTGCCATGCACCTTTCTTTCCTAGAACACTTGGCTCTCTTTTTTGAATAAAAGCAGGAAACTAACTAACTGAAAGCAATATTTACATTCAGAAATAAAACTGAACTGCAGGAAATAAAAATATGTACAAGGGGAAAACCTCTGGTAACCTTCAGTGGTAGTAGGCTTTCAGATGAAAGCCATTAACGGGGATCGGGAGGATCTGACCCTCCATGTCTCTTAACACGAATGCATTGAACTGGTTTACTCGGGCGATTTGGTAGGGGCCTTCCCAGAAGGCATCAAACTTGTCATGGTTGCCCGGTTTCGCCTTAAGTGAGTCCCATTTCAGCACTAAGTCTCCAATCTTGAAGACTCGGGCGGTGGTTCCCTTCGCAAACCAGCTCTGGGTGTTCTCGGCGTGCTTGGTAAAAGCCTGATACGCCTTTTCCCTTTCCTCTTCCAATTGCAACAGCTGAGCCAGTCGGGCATCCACGGGGTCCCTGTCACCTTTCTCATCTTCTAACAACCAGAGTGCGGGCATCTCTATGTGGGTAGGCAAGACAACCTCTTTGCCATATACGAGCGCATAAGGGGACGTCTTGATGGACTTCTTGAAAGAGATACGGTCCGCCCATAACGCTCGGTCCAGGAGTAGGTGCCACGACCTCTTGTTCCTTTCCACAGTCTTCTTTATAATCTTCAAGAGATTTTTGTTGGTGGACTCGGCCAGGCCGTTTCCCTGCGGATAGTAGTTTGAAGACATCTTGTGGTATATGCCATACTTGCTGGTAAACTCAGTGAGTACAGCTCCTGCAAACCCTGGACCATTGTCCGTGACAATTGCCTCTGGAATCCCGAAACGGGTGATGAGGCTCTCTAGGAAACCGATGACCGTCTCTTGGTCAGCATGCTTTGTAGGCGTTGCCTCGGCCCATCGGGTAAAGTAATCTGTGGTTGTTAGGATAAACTTATGCCCCGCCGAAGAGTTGGGCGTTATTGTCCCGATGAAATCCAGACCCCACTGCTGAAATGGAGTCTCGGCTTGAATTGGCTGGAGGGGCAAGGGTGCTTTCCGATTTTGCCGGCGAACCTCTGGCATTTCTCGCATTTTTGACAGACTGCATGCGCGTCTGCGAAGAGGGTGGGCCAATAATAGCCCGCTCTGATGATTTTTAAGGCCGTAGGCCTTCCTGAATGATGTCCTCCGGGCATCCCAGAATGGAATTCTCCGAGGACCTTCGGTTGATCTGATTCTTTGACGCACCGTAACAGGATGTCGTCAATATTTTTGAAATACAGCCCCTCGGGGCGTAGTATATACTTTAAGGCATTAAGCCTAAACCTCCTTCTTTGTGAGGCATTGAGATGATCTGGACATCTCCCTGTGCTAAAATACCACACCAGGTCATTCGTCCAATCACTCTCCTCTGATAAGGAGTTGGCAAGGTTGATTTTTGTCATTGGATTCTCCCACTGACAAGCAGAGACTTCGGCTGCAGCACTTCGGGCCAATTCCTGGCATAGAGCCCGACCTCGGATTAACTTTGTTGGCCGTACCTCTATGTCAAACTCTTGGATTTTGGCAATCCATCCTGCCCTCTTGTGACCAGGCTCTCCTTGGATGATGAAATTCCTGACATCCGGGTGTATCACGAAGACAGTTATCCGGCTCTGGGAGACAAAGTGCTTGAACTTTCTCAGGGATCTCATAACTGCATGGACTTGCCGCTCAATAAAATTATACCTTTCTTCGTGCGGCTGGATCACCTGGCTTAGGAATGCAATTGGACGCTCCTCGCCATCATCTCCCTTCTGAGTCAGGACTGCAGCGTAGCTTTCGGGCTCTCCCACTGCGTAAAGGATGAAGTCCTTGGAGTAATCTGGATTTATCAGCACTGGGGCCTGGGCAATCCTGGCCTTGATCTCTTCAAAGGCTTGCTTCCTCTCTTCAGTCCAGATAAATTCAGCATCTTTCTTCAGGAGCTCAGCCATGGGCTTGATTACTTGTGCAAAGTCAGGCACAAACTTCCTTACGAAGTTGATTTGGCCAAAAAATGACTGCAGCCCCTTTTTGTCGACTGGGATGGACAAGCGAAGAAGAGCCTCCGCTCTGTCGGGGTCAACCGCAAGGCCCTTTTCAGAAATGACACGGCCTAGCAGTTTGCCTTCTTTTACCGCAAAGACTGACTTCTTTGGGTTGATTGATATGCCGAATTCGCGACATCTTTCAAATACTTGGCGCAAGTGGGAAGCATGATCCTCTCTCTTGTGTGAAAACACAGTCATGTCGTCCAAATAGATGACAATGATTTTGTTGAGCAGCTCGCGGAACGCCAAGTCCATAGCCCTTTGAAATGTAGCCCCGACATTTGAAAGACCGAAAGGCATGCGCTGATATGCGAACGTTCCCCATTTGGTGGTGAACGTCGTCTTGTGCTGGTCTTCATCTTTCACCCAAATCTGATTATAGCCTGAAAATCCATCCAGGAGAGAGAATCTCTGGGCTCCTGCAACCACGTGAAGGATTTGATCAATCTGAGGGAGTGGGTAATGATCCTTCAATGAAGCCTGGTTAAGATTTCTGAAATCTACGCAGAGACGGATGTCTCCATTCTTCTTCCTCACGGGAACCAGATTTGCGACCCAAGAAGAATGCTTGATAGGATAGATGATTTTTGCTTCCAGCATCTTCATGAGCTCGGCTTTCATCATGGCTTCAATTTTCGGATTTACTGCCCTTTGCTTCTGCTTGAAGGGCTTTGCCTGGTTCTTCCAGCTCTATGGTGTGCTGGATCATCTCTCTGTCGTACCCTTTCAGGTCTTGGTAGCACCAGGCTACAATATCTGGGTACTCTTTGCATAGAGCTCGGATCTGCTCTAACTCCTCATTGGTGCAATCTGTTCCGACCTTGATCACCTTTCCAGGTTCCAATTCCAGGTCCATGTACTGCTTGGGGTCCACTTTGATCCTGTGGGATATGGCTCTATCATTCTGATCAAAGAGGCTCTCCAGGGTAATCAGTCCTTTTGGGACATGATTATTCTTTAACTGTATTAACCCCTCATATTGCTCGTCATCAGGGTCTCTACCTTCGATTGTACTAGCTTCATGTATCAAAAAGGTGACGATATCCTCGTCACAGTCGAACACCTGCCAGTGGGTGTCCTTGTCAGGCACAGAAGGCCTATAAATGGTACGAACCGGCTTCGGCTTCTGGACAGTGTCATCAGCCGGGACGTACCTGGCTCCAACAGACGCCAGAATGTCAGCATGTTTATTCTTTTCACGAGAGATGGCTTTGACATTCAGTGAGTCAAATGACTCCATCAGATCCCAGACACGGTTACGGTACGCCTTGAGGTAGTGCTTCTTGGAGGCGCACTTGTTAGTGATCTGGTTGCACACCAGCTCTGAGTCGCCAAAGATCTGCAAATGTTTAATCCCAAGCCTCTCTGCCTTCCTTAAGCCTAAGCACAAGGCTTCATACTCCGCCGCATTGTTAGTGCAACTCCAAGCCAGCCTATAACAATAGTCCTTTTGAATGCCGGATGGTGAGACCAGAAGGACACCTGCCCCGGCGCCATTCTTGCATCGGGCGCCATCAAAGTACAACTTCCACAGCTTGTCTGGGGCAGGTCCTACATCCTTCTGAGCGGTCTGGTCAAGCCTCTCAGGCTGAGTGACGGAGTAGCAGCCCAGTTCGGTTTCGATCATGGCGTTGAAATTCAACAAAGAGAACTCGTCCTCTACTTGCAGCAGTTCCAGGGTTTCTCCCGCCAAGTCTACTTCTACCAGCTCCTCGGTCGTCAGATGAACCATGTCATTTTGTTGCTCCTCCCCGGGTATCTTCTCGACCAGAAAAGTGGAAGGCTTCTCATTATAAATTTTCAACCTCCTTCCTTTGAAAGGTACCTCCATATGTGAATAGTCCAGCGACAAATATCCACCCAGCTTCGCAATGAACTCCCTTGAGAGACACATGCCGAAGTAGGGTTCCAAGTCAACCACTACGACCTCTTGGATGACCACAATGTCGAGTGCTTTATGCAGCCGGATGGGGATGTCTTTGATGACACCAACTGTCTTCACAGGAGTGTCGTCCAACTGTAGCACACCTTGGCTGCTCCTTGTGTATTCCATACCAATTTCTTCGCAGACAACCCTTGGCATGACAGTAGTCGAAGCACCGGAGTCCACCATGCAGTTATGCACTATGTGACCTTCCATCCGCAAAGATAGATAAAAAGGTGGCGGTCTGTTCTTCCCGGTAGCAGAAGTAGTCAAGGGCTGAGCTAACACAGCAGGCTGTGTCGGCTTCCCGTCTTTTACATTCTTCAATGATTCCTGCAACAGGTCTACTTGTCCTGGGAGCTGAAGAGCATCGTACATGCTTATTTTTGCTGGTGTTTTCTTGAGCTCATCGACTATATTATAGGTAGAAGTACCGGCCCCTTCTGCTTCCTTCGTTGGCTCGTACTTGGTGCGGTACTGCTGCGTGGCTTCGACCCTCTGTCTCTTTGTCAGGGACGGGTACCTCAGCTTCTCCTGAGCTTGCTCTTTTGTTTCAGCTGGAGGTTGGGTCGTTGGAGCCTTGATTACGGGAGCCTTGAGCGCCGGGAGCTTCTCTTTGGCAATCGGAGGTAAAGGTGGCTTATCAGGAGCTGCCACAGCAGGCTGCGTCTTCTCCCTTCTTGCATATACCTTCAACGGCTTCATTTGGGCCGGAGTGGCCTCAATTGGCTTCTTGCCCTCTTTGGTTAAGAGGGATACAGGATCTTCTTCAGGGACTGCGAAGTTACCCTCGTCATCACGAATCATGTATGCTTCATCCTCTATGGCGCTACCCGCAAGGGTCTGAATATAATGTTGATGCAGCATGCAACTCTCTTCTCCATGGGGGTCGTTGCAAGTAGAGCACCAGTTGACGCGGTCAGAAGTACCAGGCTGAGCATTGTCGGCAACATTTCTTGCTGGAGGCCTTTGCGCTTGAGCTGCTTGATCTTTTGTTAGCGCAGGAGGAGGGTATGGCCTTCTAGGAACAAACTCCATCTGAGCTTGCTTCTTCTTCATGATTGTCATATCATTGGAGATTGTATGGTAACCGGAGGCAAGAGCCCGCACCTCCTGAAGGATCTTATTTTGAATATCATTATCGGCAGGCGCCGGCCGGGCTGGCGGAGGTAAGGTGGCTAATGGTGGAGGAGCATGAAACGCCGGATATTGAGGGGGAGCGGGAAGTGTTGGATGTTGCGGAGGTGGCGGAGTAGGATAATGGATCTGAGGTGGACCGTACGGGTCAATGACTGGCGCAGGATTCCATGGCTGATGGGGGTGATGATTGGATGAAGACGGGGCCCCACCCGAAGCGGGTGGATATTGGGACTGAGGGAAATCCGGGTAGATCGGAGGTTGCATTTTATGAGGGAGCCTGCCTATAGCAATCATGTCCAGTTCTGCCTGTTGAGCAGCCTCATATAATGCAGGAAAAGTGTTGACCCGGGCTAACTTAATAACTAGACAAATGTCCGAGTTAAAAGCTCTCAGGTAATAGTGAGCAGCCTGTCCTGCGGAAGGACGCAGCTCAGGGGGTACTCTTTTCCAGGACCTCGCGAACCTCACGTTAAAGTCTGATATCTCCTCTTGCGGATGGCGCTGAATGCTTTGAAATTGGTGCAACAACGAGGAGGGATCAACGGACTCATTGAATCCCTTAACTAGCCTTCCAGCTAGTTGGGGCCATCCCGTGATAGTCCCCTCCGGCAAGGATCTCCACCAGTAGAGAAGCTTTCCTCGCAGAGAGAGAGCTAACAGTCGGGTTTTAACACTCTCATTGGTGATAGAGTGCAGCGCAGCCAAGGCCAGAATGTCTTGGATGTGCTCATATGCTGTCTTCCCCGTGCCGTCATAGGTAGGAATGGACTTTAAGGCAGCAGGCGGGACAACTTCTTGTCCGGCTAGAGCAAGAGGGCCTGTGGAATCAACAGCTGGGAAGAGGTTATTATCATTCTGCTGATTCTGGGCAGCCATGTCTTCTTCCTCTTCTTCGAGCTGATCAGTGGTGTAGTCAGTATCAGTACTGTCTGAAGTTGTGGGTTGTTCTTCAACTTCGGCCTCCTCAACTTCTTCAACCTCTTCCACTTCAGCTTCTATCTCAGCTTCAGATTCGTGCTCGAACCTATCGTCTTGGTGAGCTTGGTAGTCAGCCAGCCTTACGCGCTCTCCAGCAGCGTTGATGTCAATTTCGTAAAAATCAGGCTGTTGTCCTGGATTCCTAGCTCTCCACCTTCTTGTGTGCATGAAGGCGTTTTTGATATTGGACCAGTCTTACGGACTCAGAGAATGTTCAGGTACAACAGAGTCGCCAGGTGTTCTGATTTGACAGCAATGAAGCGAACACCGATGCTTCGATTCTGTTTTGGGGTGGGAAACCTTCGTGTCCCACCGGGCGTGCCAGAGAAACTGTTGGTTACGAATCTGCCACTAGGATAGGATTTTAATCTATTTGCGCCCTAGATTCGCCCAGCAGATTGAAAGGCCGGAAGGAAGGAATGCCTTCCGCGCCAATCTCCGGAGGAGGCCGGCTTCCTATGTTTTCTCAATTGGGGTTTTAGCTCAGAGTGCAGGAAAGAGATTACAAATTACGGAAAGAAACATAAATATGCTTGTTTCGGGTGGGGAAGATAAGCAACACAAAAACTAACCAATCACTACTACTAACAACAATCTAAACAAAGTATGTAACAGAAACTATTAATGCTATTTTATCCTATGTATCCTTCACTTTAAGCATTCCAGATATACTTAACCACCAATACCGATATCCAGAAAGCAGAATAGCAGTAATCAGCAATATAAGCAACATGAGGCAGAAACACTTAACAAAGGCAGCATACAAGATAAAGACAATTAATAGAGCCAAGTATATTTTGTATTCAAAAGCAAATGCACAGCTACAGAAGTCTCTTAGCAATATATCTCCCATCCACCCTTATACAATGATATGAGGCTGCTATTTATAGCGCAATTTTCCCCCCGATTACAATGTGGGCACAAAATCCCAGACCTGACAAAAGCTGACAAAAGCGGCAAAAAGCGGCTGATGTTGACCTCTGCGGGTATGGAATGTACTTGCAGCAAGGTCCACCTGAAAACATGGCAGCTACGTGGCAATCCGGTAGATGAAACCTCGAGTCAGTTTGAATGAGGGCAGATGCGGTACAATTTGTCAGTTCACGCTCATCTGTCCGGTACCCTGGTGGCACACCTTCTGTCACATCTTGACTCAGATCCCAAGACCGAACACCTGTCAGCATCTGATGGAGGGGGAAAAATCATCTTAAAGCTCATCCTTTAATTATCTTTATTCCGCCCGACTGCGCACAAAACTGGAGCGTGAGCGATTGGGCGCGCGGACCGCAGCAAAAGGAGCGCGTGGCGGGAGCAGCGCGATCGGACGGGGATAGACACTTAGAATATTTTGGCAGCACTTTTCTGTCTTTTCGCCCGAGTGCGCACAACTTGGCGAGCGCAGCCCGACTTCGCTGCGAAGTCGGGCGGCTCAACACTTAGATTTTTTCTTGATGTCTTCACATTAAGCCCGCCCAAGTGCGCACCGTCTTCAGGGCGCCGCCCGACTTCGCTGCGAAGTCGGGCGGCCCAACACTTAGCCGATTTTTGCTGCTTTTTCAATGAGGCCGCCCAGGTGCGCACCGGATTATGAGCGCAGCCCGACTTCGCTGCGAAGTCGGGCGGCTCCATACTTAGAATTTTTCTGGGCTCAGTTCTGACAATACCGCCCAGGTGCGCCAAAGTGGACAAGCGCAGCCCGACTGCGCTGCGCAGTCGGGCGGATTACAACACTTAGAAGATTTTTGGGCAAACTTGCCCACTCACAAAAACAACCAAAGACATAGAAAAGAAGATGGAGAAACTGAAATCTGATGGCCGAAGAGTAGAAGGGGCATGAAGAAGAAAGGGAAAGAAGAAAGAGGGAAGGCAAAGCAGCATCCTTACAAAATTTTCAAGACATGGCACCCCGTGCAAAATGTGGCAACACTACCCATAGGGGAATGGCCTCGCCGAATCGACGAATAAAAATCTGATGCATATTATAAAGAAGTCTCTGGAGAGGAATAAAAGGTCCTGGCACTTGCACCTGAATCAGGCTCTGTGGGCAGACTGCATATCCGTCAAGAAGTCTATCAGAACATCCCCATACGCACTGGTTTATGGGAAGGAGGCTATTTTGCCTACCCATATTGAGATGCCTGCACTCTGGTTGCTGGATGATGAAAAGGACAACCTGGATCCTCTTGATGCCAGGCTAGCTCAGTTGTTGCAGCTTGAAGAACAGAGGGAAAAATCTCATGAAGCTTTTATGAAGCACGCTGGCACCACAAGAAACTGGTTTGCAAAAGGAGCCACTGCCAGGGTCTTCAAGATCGGAGACCTAGTGCTAAAGTGGGATTCATGGAAGAAAAAATCAGGCAATCACGACAAATTTGATGCCTTCTGGGAAGGCCCCTTCCAGGTTGCCAGGGTCAATCAGTTCAACTCCTTCGTGCTAAGAGACATGGAGGGTCATATCCTCCCAATACCGGTTAATGGATTTCATTTGAAAGCCTATCATCACTGAGGAACGTCAAGAGGTTCTCTCTGTACATAATTTATTTTCTGTTCTTTCAATTTGTTTGTTTTCCCGAATGTAAATATGCTTTTCAGTTGTTTTAGTTTTAGGCTGTTGAGCCAAGTTGTTCACCAGATCCTCGGGTCTAGAAAAACTTTGATTCCAAGTGGATGCAGAAGCAATTCCCCCTGCAAGGGAAAGTCCTGGAGAACCGAGCAATGGGAGGAGTTCGCCCGCCATCGCTCGCTTATTTGACAAATCCTGAGATCGCTTCGCTTTTTCGGCGATAGCAAGAATCCCCTCCAAGCGATGGCCGAATTGAGGAGAGCAC
This sequence comes from Wollemia nobilis, assembly GCA_028583015.1. Classification (NCBI taxonomy): domain Eukaryota; kingdom Viridiplantae; phylum Streptophyta; class Pinopsida; order Araucariales; family Araucariaceae; genus Wollemia; species Wollemia nobilis. Next base: position 12,941,241 of record JAQPPZ010002549.1, read on the forward strand.
AAGGAGTATTGCTAAGTAAAGTTGCCCGAGATCGCCCAAGTTTTGAGCAACCTCGGGAGCGCCCCCGAGTTTTCAACAGTTTCGAGCAAGCAAGAGGGTGCCAGATTTGCCTAAGTGTCCGAGAAATTCCCAAGATCACTCAAATCTGTTGAGCAAGCTGCAGCGACAGTATTGTCATTGTTGTCAACACACTCAGATGGACAGGTTGATGCAGTGGACAGTTGTTCGGAGGTTGTTCGGAGTATGTACAATGATGTTCAATGCTTATGAGGATGTTTTTGATGTTCGGGTGAAGTTGTTACGAGGTTGTTCATGCAAATTTGCAAAAGTTGAAAAAATCGTCGGGGAAGTTGTCAAAAAATTGCAAAAGTCGTCACGGGTGCGAGTTGGACAGGATGGATCAGTTTGGAACATGCCAGCATGTCAGGAAACAGTCCAGAACAGCGTTGGAGGTGTTAGCACAGTGTTTGGATTGATCGGTGACGTTTCCGGTATCTTGGCGGATGATTTGGCAAGTGGTTGTACGGGCCGAAAAAGAGCAGTTTTGTCAGAAGCACTGCGAGCAAACCGAGAAGAATTTGATAGCGAAATTCGAACTGGAGGTGGTCGTTATCTTCAAGAACATGTGTTCCAAATTTCCACCAAAACGGAGAAACGAGGCGAATGTTACAAGCGTTGCAAGACTGTCACAAAAACGCTCTTTTTGGAAAAAGTGTGTCAGCAGCAGTTTTCGTGGAGGTGGTACAGGCGAACCGTAAGGAGTTATGCAACGAGATTCGGACTGGATGTAGTCAGCATTGCGGAGATTCTACGTTTCAAATTTCGGAGAAAACAGAGTTACGAGGTGAGAGTTATGATTGTTGCAAAAACGGTACAGGTCACTTTTATGTCAATTTGTTCCACTTGTGCAAAATCCTTCAGTTGGCCGTTTCGACCTTGCGAGTCGCCGAGTTTCGGTTTCGGTGTTGTTACACCTTCAAGGCATCAAATAGAGCATCTTTCGTTTTTGGTTTGAGGTGTCACGTGGCTCGAAGTAAGAGAACGAGTAAGGTGTCAATTCTTTGCATGTGACGTGTTTGACGAAATGCCTTCTCAAAATAAAAAAAGGAAGTTATATTGTTTTAAGAAGCTTCATTAAAGAAAATATTTTTAAAATTGAAAAAGGAAAAAAGAATGCAAGTGTGTGCTTTTTAAGTGACAAGGGATTTTATTGAAAAGTGGGGACTTTATTTTGTGAAGAGAGAAGTGTGTGTGGAGAAAAATAAAGAGTGAAAATCCGTGATTTTTGGAGAGAGGTGAAAAACGTCACTTCAGTATTTTGGGCATAACTTTCTCATATGATATCCATTTTGGCTGAAATTTTGAGAGGAGTTCGCAGAAAAAGTGCTGCACAATACCCAGAAAGCGTTTAGAAATTGGCAGAACGAGCTAAGAGAACAATCAGTTTTTTTTTGTGAGAAGAGAAGATTCAAATTTTGAGTAATGCAGAGAGAGGGATGTTATACTGGGTGAAATAAAAAGTTTTAGATTTTGAGCTTACAGACCATAGAGGGTTCTGGTTTCGATGAAGACATTCATATATGTCATTTTATTATCAATATCAAAATCAAGTGGGTGCTTGGTAGAGGGGTTGGTGCTCCTTTATGTTGGTGCAGATAAATCAGGGGTTGGTGCTCCTTCCAGTGGGTGCTGGTAAATTGATTGTAAAGTTGGTGCTTTACAAAGGCTGGATTTGGATGGGAGTCCAAACAGTCATTTTCGGGGATGTAGCCAAATCGGTGAACCTCGGTACATCTTGTGTTGTGTGATGTTCTCTTGTTATACTTGCTTTATTTGGTTTTATGTTTTCATTGTTTTGGCTTTGAGTGTTGAAGATTTAAGTTTTAAAGAGCTACACTGATTCACCCCCCCCCCTCTCAGTGTCATTGTGAGACTAACAAAATCCTGAGCAATTCCAAGAATCGCCCAAGATTTTCGACGACAGCGATTAGCAGGAAGAGTGGGCGTGAATGAAATCAGTTCTAAAATCTTCTAAGTATGGCTAATCTCTCTGTCGCTCGCCAAACGTGCCTATTCCCAAAATCGCTCATTTTTCCAGCGACATCAAGCTTGGCAAAGAAGCGAGAAAATTTCAAAGTGACAAACCTCTCCGTCGCTCGCTTAAGGCGCTCATGCCCGAGATCGCCCAAGTTTTGAGCGATCCCGGGAGCGCTCTCACATTTCAAGCGAACATGAGAAAGAGGCACCCCAAATTTTCTAAGTGCTGCAGCCCGCTGTCGCTCGCTTTTCCAAAAAAGACGAGCATCGCTCTTATTTTTCAGCGACAGTGGGGATTTTAGGCAAGAGCTACCAAGTGAAACAGGCGGTTTGCAAAAAGTTGGAAAAAATTCTAAGTGTGGGTCCGCCCTCCGTCGCTCGCCCAACACGTCTTCTCCCAAGCATGCCCCATTTTGCGAGCGATGTCGGGTCGGATGGAAAGCAAATGATTGTTCCAAGGAAGGGAAGCCCTCCGTCGTTCGTTAAAGTGGCCTGCGCCCAGAATCACTCGAGTTTTGAGCAATTTCAAGGAAACATATAAAATTAAAGCGGGCCCCGTTTTTCTCCACTCAGTGACTTTGAAAAATATGCCAAAGAGCGGCTGAGGCCCGTTTTTCAACAAACGTGCCAAAGGAAAGAGGATTTGCACTTATTCCAAAAATGATTTCATAAAAGGAACGTGCTCCAAAGGGTAAAGTTTTAGATATTGGCGCCTCCAAGGAAGATCTCATGCATGGCCACCCAAGAACAGAATTAACGTCCACCAACTTCGTGCGCCTGGTATTAAATTCAAGTGTCGTCCATTACAAGCCCGTCCCAAAGTTTGCTGCTATAAAATCTCAGCTTCTCAGAAGCGCTTTACCAGAAAAATATCCGACGCGCTCTAAGCTGCACCAAGTAAAATTCAGTAGTCTCTTACAGTCGAGCAGCAACTGAACTGAAATTCGCCCTCGCCATGGGAAAGAAAGAAGGTGGACAGAAAGGAGTAGCAACTGAACTGAAATTCGCCCTCGCCATGGGAAAGAAAGGTGGACCAAAAGGAGCAGCAACTGGTCGCGCGACTTCAAGCACACCAAAAAGTGGGCAAAAGAAAGAAAGAAAAGATAAGGGAAAAGCCCAGGCAGCTGGAACTGAGAAGGAAAAGAAACCCCGGACAGCGCAGCCGAAGCCAGTTCCCCCTCCTCCCATCGATTACTGGATAAAGCTCAGAGATGGGATTTACTCACAAGGCACCAGTCAGCTGCGGCAGACAATTGATAATTGGCGAGAGAGAGTTTCTCCTTCGAACCCCTATGTCGCGGCTTATTTGTCCCACCTCTACTGGTTCTTGTGCCCACAGGTGCATCATTGCCCTGACCTGGTGGCGGCAATTGTTGAATATTACAAACCAAACACCAGGCAGGTCTGCGACCACAGGGGCAACGTTTTGTTCTCGCTCTACTCGGAGACTGTGGGAGCGGCCTTCGCACCGAGTGTAACATTAAACAATGAGGACTATACTATCAGAAATGTCAATCTTGGGGAGCAGACGAACAGATACTCAGACAACCCTAAGATGCGAAAGTTTGTAAATTCTCAACTCCATGAACCCCTTCCACCCCGGCAATGGCCGAAAGAGCCAAGACCTCTAGGCGATTTCAAAAGCTCTAGCATCTACACTATGCTGGCTTGGATTCTGGGTATCGGTACAGACGCGATGGTATTTCCATACCAAATCACTCTTGCCGAATGCATCCTGAGAGGGGAATTCTACGACCCCAAGGCCATGACTGACAGAACCAAGCCGGTCTTCTTCGACTGGGCAGACTGCGTTGCTCGAGGAATTCACCAGCAGCTACAAGAATTGAAAAGCGGCACAAGCGAAAGCTTCAAATACTGCTCGGCCCTGGCATGGCTATTCTTGTTTCACATGTCCAGCCATATAAGGTCACTCCCAGTTCAACGCAAGGATGATAAAGGTGCGCCTCTGCCTGTTTATGAGTGGACCAGGGTGCTACTGAGGGAGGAGTCTTATTACAAGTTTAATCTATCTTTCTTGGGTCCAGCCCTGGCACTTCTCCACGGTTCCTACCCGCGCGTCCCGTGCGCAATGAGAGACCAAGTTAACAGCCAGGATTTTGGCGACACTTTCCGGTTAACGCAGGGGTTTGTAATAAGAATTTTCGGGTTCACGGGCAAACCCTTCTTGCTGTCGTACTATACCACAGAATACCAGTTCGCCTTGGAAGCGTCGCGGCAGATGGACTTCACTGATGAGAAGTATGGCCAGGGTAGGAAAAAGGGGCATATATTCGATTATCCGATCACTTGGGCAGGAATCGAGGTCGGCATCAATGGACAACACCAGTACCTGAGCGCCACGCTCCTAAGCTTTGGCTTGATAGAGCTGCCCCAGAGATGGAAGTATGATCCCCTCGACATAGTGAGGGATTTCACAGGTGTACAGGACTTCCATGCCTGTCCTTGCAAGGAAATCATGGACGAGCGCAATAACCCATTGGGGAAAGATTTAGAATGGTACATTGAAGACATGCAGTCTTTCCCGCCATGGCACGACTTCTACTTTGTAGAGGTCGAATTTGATCCTGCCTGTAATAAAGAACACAGGCCGAATACAAAAACGTACAAGAAAATGGAGGCTAGACTGCAAGGCAAAGGGTAGAGGCTTGAAAAGACATTAGAATGGTGGATAATGCGCATCAGAACCGAAAAAGACAAATCTGAAAAAGACTTGGCCAATGACGACACATTTTCCATGCTCTACGATAAGCACCACGCCATGTGGCAGCCTATTGTATTCCGGTCCATTGTACCCCCAGGCTCTCAACGTCTATAAAAAGAGCAGGCCCCACTCAAACAGTTGCACTCAAGTGGTGAAGGGTCCAGCAGTGGGGCACATGCAAGGCAAGCTGTGGAGCCCAGAATGCAGCAGTCTTTCGAGAAACAGCCAACTGTAGCAGCGTCGTCCAAGAAAGAGGCAGCCACACACGTGCCTCAAGCAGCATAGGCTCTAGCAACGCAGGTGTCCCCGGAACCTCAGAAGAAAAAATCGTTCAAGTTGACAGTGAAGCCCCCCAAGGCTTCAAAAAGTTCTGACAGCCCGACGCCCACCACTCAAGAAGAAGAGGTTGCGCCTCTTAAGAGAAAAAGTAGGACAGAGAGGTCCAAAGGGCAAGGGACTGCAACTGATAAGAAGCTGTGCCACAGTCTGAGGTGACGCCACCACAAAAGAAGCACAGAACCTCAGAAGCCGCTGCAACAAGGGAAGATACACCCCCATTCGCAGAAAATCAGTAGATTGACCAAGTCTTCAGATCACCGGCTTAGGAGGAGCCCGCAGGTACGCATCCTTTATTCTCTCAAACTTCTAAGTCAGTGTCTGCGGCGCCTTTGTCTTCTGCTGCTGGAACCACCCCCGCCGCCATTACCCTAGAAAGCGTAGCAGCTGCCACCCTTTCCTTTGCCGAATCTCACACCCTCATCGAGGAAACCCAGCCCTTCATTGTTGAAGAATCCCAGCTGGGTCATTCTTTCGTAGAGCTTGCCACCCTTCAAACCCTAACCGAAACCCAGTCAGGCGCCGCTGTCTCAAATCTGCCGCAAACTCCCGGTCATTCACCCGCAGCCGGCACATCCCCTGAAAACCCTTCTGTCTCCCCCACTCAGGCTCAGTCTTCCCCAAGAGCAGAAGAGTATTAGACTGCTATTTCCCCTTCCTTGTTCGCGGAAGAATACATGTCGCAACAAGAGTTGCCTTTGGCCAGGCCTCTCTTCGGAGAGGCAGATTTGATCCAGATAATGGAGAACCAGCCTGTGGCAACGCAGGCTAAGCGTACCTCCAACAGATGGGCGTAAAACGCGATGAAAATAAGGACCGAGGAGATTGTTGGAGTAGAGAAGCGCTCCAGGTTTGACTTTAACATGCTGCTGTACAAAGAAAAGAGGATTCCAAAAGTTAAGAAGCCTCTGAAGGATATGACTACTGGAGATTATGAATATTGAAGCAAGACCAAGGATTTGAACGAGGTCAACTTCGAGAATGAGGCGCTAGCTCTTCATGATGGAACCCATACGCTGCGCCTGAAGCACCTCCAGTTGCAGGAGAGCTAATACGATCTTGAAAACGAAAAAATCAAGCTGGAAGAGGGCATGGCAAGAATGCAGGCCCAGTTAGACAGTTCTGAGAAAGAGTGCCAACAGCCGAAGCAACAATTGGCAGACTTGCAAAAGGAGGCTTCAGAACAGAAAGAGGTTGTCGAGCACCAGATAGAAGAGCTTCAGGGTCAGCTTCAACAGACTAAGCAGCAGCTGGAGGACAAGGTTGCGGAGACATTCTCCAAGGACCATATCAAGGAAATCCGCACCCGATTATTGAAGAACTTCAGACCCCGGGCTTCTAAGTCCCTTAAGGTTTTCACATTTGCCACCCGGGTCAAAGAAGCATCCGCCGAGGGTAAGCCTGTGGTGGAGGAGGCAGAGCGGGAAGCAGATCGCTGGCTCGATCTGGTCGTCAAGGCAGGGGCCCTTGAACCCTAGAACCTCCAAATACCTTCTACAGATTCCATTGCCTGTGATTGGGCAGCTGCAAGGGCAACCTTGCATTCTTTCTTTGAAAGATTTCAGAAGATTCAGAGAGCCAGAGCATTAATGGACATGTTGGAGCAAGAGAAAGACATATGCATGTCTCCCTTCCTGACTCTCTCCTCGCTCGGATTCTCGAGCTTTGTAGACAGTGAAGGCAATTTCCTGCCAAAGGAAGCATTGCGTCCGGCGTGGGATGCCTTTGCCAGCAAGAGCAGGTGACAGAGCTTACTTTTAGATTCTGCCTAATTCGCTCCTGTTTGTTAGATTTGAGCCAAAAGGCCGAGCAGATCGGTAGAGTCAAGATGGAAACCTTCAGGCACTTGGTGAGCGATATTCGCAGTATGGAGCCCTTCTCAGAGAATGCCTGGGCTCAAATTTAGAGCGCATTCGAGCACATACAAGCCCGTCGTGGCTCCGGGGAGTTTAATCCAGAGGAAGACCCAGACGAAGAGGAAGAGTCGTCCGAGGAAAAGTCAGAGGAAGGGGGCACTGAAAAGGAGATCGCTGAGGAAAATTCAGGGAGAAAATCCGGAGAAGACAATGAAGAAGAGGTTCAGAAAGGAATCCAGCAAAAGCAGCAACAGCAGCAAAAGGAAGCAGGGACCGGGGATGACTCCGGGCCCAAAGGATAAAGGCATGGATTCTTGCATCGAGGCGAGCTTGATACCCCGCGAGCCGCCAGGAATGTTGCCACATTTTGCTAGGGGTAAAAGAATTTTGAACTTTTCTAACAGGTGGTTGCCTCCCTCCTTCCTTATTGTTGTTTTCAGTTTCCTTGCTTGAGTTCCAGTTTGTTCAGTTTTCAGTTAGCAGATCATTTTTCGAATTTGAATGTAAAAACTTGAAAGAAAAATGAAAAATTTTCCTAAGTGTTGGCCCCTGCCCGTGATTGTCGTCGCTTACGGGCGATTATGGCAGCGCGGGCCGTTTTTGCGACCAAGGGCAGCATTGAACCAATTGAAAATTTGCCTGTGTAAGGCCGTCGGCGATCGTCGTCGCCCACCCCCGACGCCCGTCGCTGCGTAGTTTTTCAGCGACCCATAGCATGGCAAAGAAAGGCAAAAAAATGGCTAAGGGTCGGCGATCGGGATCACTGTCGCTTGGTAGCGACGACCGTCGCCGCCCTCTTATTCAGCGACCAAGAGCATTCCTTCCAGCCTTGAAAAAATTCTAAGTGTGCAGTCGACGGCGATCGTCGTCGCTGCCAGGAAAAGTGAGAGTTGCCCGGCATTTGCGCGCGACAGCGGGAGCAACCCCGCCCGCGATCGTTGTCGCCGCCGGCGACGCCCAACATCGCTGAATTTTTCAGCGACGTCCAGAAAAAGAGCAAAACAAGAAAAATTCTAAGTATCCCCCATGCTAGCGATCATCGTCGCTATGCATATTTCTCGCCGACACTGCATATTTTCAGCGATTTGCAGCACAAGTCTAGCCCGCGATCGCCGTCGCTCATCAAGTTTTCTCAAGTTCACTTTATTTTTTAGCACTCGGCAGCAGGGGCCCATCTTCAGCAAGTTAAGCCAGAGTTTCCCCCAGTCTTCAGGGCTGTTAAGCAGATAGTGCCACCCAGATAAAAGCAGATGAAGTTTCGGGATTTGGGCACGTGTCACGGAAGATGAAAATGTACTTCAAGGACAGGATAGGTGAACATTGAAAGACAAATTGTACTACACCTACCGCATTGACTGATATTCCCGTTTTCAACCACCGAATCTGTCGGAAATAGTACGAAATCTAGGAAAACCATGCTGTAGGTATAGCTACGGCCGACAAGAATCAAGTCAGGCTGCTTTTGCAGCTTTTGCCAGGTTCGGGTATCTGTGCCCAGAATGTAATTTGGGGGGAAAAATCTGCTATAAATAGCAGTTCAATTCATTGTAATCAGGGGGGAACATATTGCTAAGAAGCTGTTGTAACTAAACGTTTGCTTTTGAACCAAAGTATACTTGGCTCCGTTATCTGTCTCTTTCTTTTATGCTGCCTTCTGTAGGTATTTCTGCATCGTGTCATTTATTTTTCTGATTGCTGTCATTCTGAACTCTGGATTTCAGCATTAGCAATTAAGTAGACCTGGAATACCGAATGAAGGATACATAGGATATTATTGCAATATCGGTTTCTGTTACATACATTGCTTTGATTGTTGTTGGTTTGGTGATAGGTTAGTGACTGTGCTGCTTGTTCTGCCCCACCTGAAACACATGATATTTCATTTCTTCCAGAATTTTTATCTCTTTCCAACACTCTTATCTAAAATCCCAAATTAGATTAGTATAGGAAGCCGGCCTTCTCCGAAGATTGGCACGAAAGGCATTCCTTCCTTCCGGCCTTTCAATCTGCATGGCAAATCTAGGGCGCAAATGATTAGAATCCTTTCCTAGTGGCAGATTCGTAACCAACAGTTAGCTTTCTCTTTACCTACACTATGAAGCTTTTTGATACTTGCAGCAAACCATCGCGCTAAGTATACCAAATATTTGATCTTAACATAATTCGGAAATAACTCTGGTGCCAATTCCACATACTGCACAATTGCTTCACTCGGTGGACAAAGTACACTACGATTTCCATTTTTATAAATACAAGCTAGTCTTCTTTACAGTCTTTGAGTTCCCTCTGGCAGTTCCTGTACCCCAAACATGGTTCTGATACTATTAGTCTCCAACTCCCAAGGCTGCATTTGATGAATACTAGCAAGTTTTGTCATCCATTCCTCGTATGGATCCAGTTCACTAACTTGCCCAGCTCATTATCTGTCATTAACTGCCATTTTCTCCACTGCCAACATAGTCGATCTCAAATTCCAATTTCAATCTATCAAGAACTCCTAATATCTTTTGCAAACAAGTACTGACTTGAGCATTAATGTGCTCTCCCATCTCTGGTGCTTGCCTGAAATTCGACACTTCTATTAGCACATGTTCACTTAAATCGTCATCTGTGATAGTCTCCACCACATGCTCTTCTCCTTCCCCAAACAAATCAATGGCCTTCTTTGTTGCTTTGGCTTCCGTTATTGGTTTTTCTACCGTATCAACCGTCTCTTGTTTTGGCTATTTCCTCCCCTAAACAAATTACATCTTCTCAAGTGCTCACTATCTTCTGAGTTTGATTTGGTTGTACCGGTATAGGTATTGTGTCCTATACCATTTCTTTCCCTTTTTTTGACATCTTAGCTAGCTCCGTTGACTTCTCTTTCTCCGGTGTTTTAGCTAGGATAACTTGTTTCCTTGCCCATACTTCTTCCACTATAGATGTAATCTCAAAGGGCGGCTCCCCCTGTATTGGCAGTGTTACAATTGGATCAAGTTGCTAAACTTCTGCCAAAAATTCAGTTACTCCAACTTTTACATTTCCTATTGCATCCACAACTTCCTACACTTCCCTATCCATGGGCACAATTTCTGGAAACTATAATTCCTGTTTAGACTCCATCTCCAGCTGTTGTTCAATTGCAGCTTCCTCTCCAACCTCTTGCTACACTACTTGCTATAGCCTTTCTTCCACAACCTGCTCCATTTTGCCACCAACATCCACTGTGGCCTAATGTGGGGATTGATGTTGTTCTTCCAATATCAACCTTTGCTTCTACTTTCAGGCCGACTTTGGCTTTCACAGTGGTGTATCATTCTACGAATCTTCACTAGGTAATTTGCCTGTAATATCCGTCCTCAATATCCTCTTTGTTCTAGAGATTTTTGCCGGAGTGCCTCCCTTCGTTTGTGGCTTTGCATCCATCCATCTTAGAACTATCGGTGCCAACTCCGGTAACTCTCTAGGAGGATTCAATCCTTGCCTATGTCACGACATTCAGCAGCAAGCCAATGACATGAAATACCATTGAAAAATTCTTCGTACTTCACATCAAGAAAATCTTAATGCGATATGAGGTAGGATGCCCAGTCATAGGCTTCACCAGTTACTATCCCTTGCATATATGGTATGAGCCATATGGATAACTCTGAGGCTCTCTGCTCCCCGGATAATCTTACCATTATGACATTCATGGTGCATTGTAGCTCCACTCCTCAAGTGCTACTGCTTAACTCCTTGGCTCCCGTGCGACATTAATTTCTGCACTTCTAGGGTGAGATCCATCACTTCCTGGATTAATCATCTTTTTTGTTTAGAATTCACTGAATCTTTCACCACCAATACTCCTTAATTTGGTAGACCAAAAGTCCTACAGTTGCTTGCCGAAAAACAAACATTCAACGATCGGTCACCCACTCGCACTTTGCTGGCATTTTGTTGCAAATCATATGTCTCCAACATTTGTAGTAGATAATCCTTAAAGAACTTTTTTTTTTAAGTTTGGCACCTGCAAAATGAAGTTAACTCTTGCCTCCTACAACTTCATCTACAACGGATGCTTCTTTGGGGCCCTCTCCCACCATGTTCAGCAGTATTCTCCATTTAAATGTACCCACGTTATATCCTTCAAAGGTACCTTCTCCTCCATTTCTTGATATCTAGCATTCCTTCCCCTTCTAGAATGCTAGCTCCTGTTCTTTGTCGTGATTGCCTTTCATTGCCTCTTCCCATACCCGAAACATAGTCCCTCTCATCTCTATGTGAGCATCCTCCTTGACTATGCCTCGTTCGTCCTTTCGACATAGGATCTGATGGAGCTCTTCTTTGCTACTCCATTGGTCGAATCCTTTCGAGAATCATCGACTTATTGTGCATCTTGGTGATCTGTCTTTTTCCCTTCTTGACGACAATTTTTTTTTTTCAAACTGTGGCAATTTTTTCGGTTGGCACCTTCTCTTGGACGACATCTTCTCTCATCTTTCCTTTTTCTATAGTCCTACCGATGACACTTCTAGATTGACGACACTTTTCTTTTGATAGCAGTACTTGGGCTGTAGATAACACTCCTGGTGGTAGTCCTACTGACAACACTTTTTTCAGTCAATCATGCTTGGGTTCCAAACAACAATTTCTTGTTGCAATCCTCCAAACAATGCTTCCTTTCCCTATGTCAGTTGACAACTCTTTCAGATGGTAGTTTTGTTGACTCTCTACCTTCGATGGCACTTTCAGATGGCAACTCAATTGACTCTTTGCCTTCGACGACACTTTTAAACAACTCCTCTAACTCTGTGCCTCAAGCGATAGCTCCTCAAACGGCACTTTCAGACAACTCCTCTGACTCTGCCTCAAACGGCAATGGCAACTCCTCTAACTGCTCTTCGAATGATAACTCATCTATTCGTCTGACTGCAATTTATTTAGACGACGGTTACCCTTTTGTGCGTTTAACTAATACAAGGGTCTTTCAAAAATTCAGTCGTCTTCTTTGACATGTACAACCCTTTCTCCCTTTCGTATGGTTTTTTAGCAATCCTTATCTTGACCCACAGGCACCTTTGCCCTTTTTCCACTTCCTTCGTCTAAAACACCCTTGTCTACAACTCAATCCCCCTTAAGCTTCAGCAATGTCTCCTTGGCAATGTTGTCCTTTTGTGGCTTTCTTCTGCACTTCGCCCAACGTCTGTGTGGCTTTCTTTTGCATCTTCTTTCTTCTCTCTTACCGATCCCGACTTGCCTCTATTTATAATTTTTCGAAATCATTTGCCTCCCATGCAGAATGCTTATGGAACTACCACTTTGTTGATCTAACTGACGAATGATCACCACCTCACCACCCTGCATGCTAGTGAGAGTGCGTTTCCCGCTTTTTTCCTATTTTTCTCTTTTTCTCACTCTTTGAATTTTTATTATTTTTCTATTTTTCAATCTTCTATCTACATAATTTACAATTGATGACTGCCACATGTCATCTCTTCCATATAATTCGTATGGCGATGCAAACTTGGATTTCAATTGCGTCTTCTACTGATGAATTGCGTTCTTCCCTCCTCTAACGGCAATTTTCATCATGCTCCATCTCATGACTGCGGGTATGTCGCCTGCCCATCCTCCTGATGACAGTCTTCTCTTTGGGTCCCTTCCTAACGGTGTCCTACTGTCTAATGATCTTGATGGCATCTTGTTGTCCTCTCATCCTGCTAATGGCCTTCTTCAGACTACACCCTGTTGTCCTATCCATATGCAGACTCAGTCCTACCGTCCTATCAACCTCTTGATGGCACTCTACCCTCCTTCCAACCTATCGATAACACCCAAACACTTGTCTTGCTTGACAACTTGTCTACCCGATTGGACCTATGGGATGACCCATCCTTTGCAACTCTTCTCTATTTTGCCACTCTTTCTTTTCTAATTCGATACCGTTCTTCCGTAGTCCATCGTCTGTCTCATGATGGCTCTATTACCACCACTTCTTTCATCTGGCGAACCTTCATAATGTGGGACTGCCTACTCCCATCCTCCGACTATTCGGGGTTCGTCTAAGTCCTCAACCATCTATTACGGCATCTTCAGTTTCGACATGAATCACGAGACAATCCTAGAGGCCCAACCTAATGGTCACTTAAGAGTTGGTTGTTTCATGCCTGATCAAAGAATGGTCCTTATGGCCCATTTTGTGGACCCTGTTGCCTAGGGGTAGTGGGAGTGAAATTTCTTCCCCTCAAGCCACAAGAGGGATACCAACCAAACTCCTAACTTGGATGGGTAACCTTAGACTACTAGGAAGGCCCGACGGATTCCTTGAATTGCCTAAGTTACCTCCTTATGATGCCAATATTGGAGTTCCAAGTAATCCTTGCAAACTACTAGGTTCACCTTTTCTTTTAGCAAGAGATACTAATGTATCTTCAAGTCTTCTCCTAGTCCATCTTCCCTCGGATTGGGCATCTCTTCTCTCTTTTGTTTGGGGAACTGGTTGAGCTCTCATCAAGTTCTAGATATTCTTGTTAGTGGTGAACTTAGGCTACTACTGCTACTACTGTTTATGTTAATTACATACGAGCTCATAGAGGAACTACTTGAACTCATGGATAATGAACTACTGCTTTCTAACCACCTCTCTAAACTATTGCTTTCTCCTTGTGATGAAAGTACTTCGTAGATATCTCTTCATAATTCATATGCTTCTTGTTCTCTAGTCATTCATTGTTGTTCAAGGTCGTTCAACTCTTGTTATCTTTGCACTTCTCTTTCGTTGAGCCTTTGCATTGTCTTCTTGAACAATTTGTTCCCTCATCCTTGCATTATACATATGCAAAGTCTTATACTCTTCTTGTACTCTTTGTGTCTCCCTACGCATCATCTGTTGTAGAATTTCAAATTGCATCAACTGCCCTGTCTCTTCTTCACTTTCTTCGCTTCGAGATTCATCATTGGATTCTTCTTCACTCTAAGATTCTGGATTAATTCTTTCTTTTGCTTCAAACTCCATCCTTTGCAAATCCTCATTTGTAAGCAACCGAAGTCTTCATTCTTCCTCTGTGTTCAAAAACCTTACATGAACTTGTACTCTTCTTCGTTCAATTGGTCTAAGCTCCAACTCTCGTTGTTCAATCACAAGTTGTTCACCTCCTTCTGTTCCAAATAGCCACCCTATATTCATTGCCTCCTCTTCCTAATTTACACCATCATTTGCAATCCCAGTTGGTTCTCCTTGTTCTTGGAACCGAATTCCTTCAAAACTGTTTGAAGACTATTGCGATGCTTCAACTAGTTTTCCTATGGTCTCTTCCTTTGATGCTTCTACATGAATGTAAAAACAATGTGGTGTGAACACCTCATAATCCTCCATTTGCCAATGGAAGAGTCCTTTGTCAAAGTCTTCCTCATCCTCTGTACAATATTCAAGCTCCAACACTCTGCCCTCATTTGGTTCATATCCACTCTCTTCATCCAACAATGAACTTGTCAATTCGTCCAATGTTGCAGTATCTTGAATTACGAATTGATTCTTCAAATTAATCACATACTTGTGTTGGCCTTTCTTAAATGTGAGGCGTTCCTTTTCCTAGTTGTGATTCCCTTTGGTTGTGATTCCCTTTGGCCATCCTTAGCCATCCACGACCTAGCAATACATCATAAGCTGGTTTTTGCATTGCAATCACCACAAAGTCCATGATGAAGTCTTGATCAACAATCTTTACTTTCTGGTTTGTCAATACACCCTTCATCTCTATACCATATTGATCTGCACTGTACAATTGAAAGTTTGGAGACCACAAAAATGGTGCCCCAATATCTTTCCACGTCTTTTCTAGCATGATATTTACACTAGACCCTCCGTGGACGATTACCTATGTTAATTTATGAACCAATATCTCCATATGGATCAAATTCAGCCTCTTGCCTACTTCAATCAACACCGTAGGATCTATGTATTGATCCTTTTTATAGCTGCGACCTCTCTTGGCTCCACCATCATTTTCGTACAAGTGATCTCTCCTACCTTCGCATACAAGTCAAGAATTGTGCCAAGTAGACTGGACACCTTGACCTCAACCGTCATGTTCAATGCTTGTGCCGCTAACTTCTCCATTGTTGATTGCTTCCTCAACACTTCTTCAGGTTTTTTCAACATCTTCTCTTGGAGTAGTCTCTTGTTTCATTCTCTCCATCTCTTCTTCGATGATGTCATGTGCTACCTGCCATCGCTCCTCCTTGGCAAGGTTCAAATATTGCTCAATCTTCTTTGCCTAAGCTCTAGTTACCGCCAACACATGTTTCTCCTTCTCTTGCTAGTTTGTCAAAGGTTCACTTATGTCAAGCAAATTGACATTCTGAGTCCCATTGGAACTCGCTTTCTTCGAGCAATTGACCTCCTTGTGATTTCCTAGGCCGCACCATCTACACGTGCGTCATATTGTTTCCACTTGTACCTCCTGTTTGTGGGCTTGAACAATTCTTTGCAAAATGTCCCCACTTTTTGCAATTTCTATATTGGATGATTGGCCTTCCATCCAAATCATATTGTAATTGACTTTGTCCTCGTCGATTATTTTGCTAGTATTGTCTTCCTCCACAACGATTATTTCTATAACCACTGCTAGTTGCTCCTTGTCCATTCCTTGATGTATTTGGCTTTTCTTCTTTTGTCTACAACGTCATTGTTTGATGCCTTACACTTCTTAAATTGAATGGACATCCTTCGATAGCATGCCCCAGCACATCGCATATATAACAATATGCATTCTTCAGACACTTTACATTCGTGTGCCCTTCTGATTTATAATCTGAGCACCATATGTCTTTCTTCTCTTTTCTCTTTTTGCCTTTCACCTCATTAATCATCCTTTCAAAATCCTTTTTCATCGATTGGATTGTTACATGCTATTCCTCTTTGTTACTATCAGAATCATCACTTTTGAAGTGACTTAACCCAATTGTCATTTGTTTAGCTTCGCTCTCAAAGTTCCTTGCCCTCTCGTAGGATTCTTCATATGTCGAGGATGGTATGATCTTCATTTTCTTCTTGTATCGTGGCAATAGCCCGTCAATAAACCATCTCTTTACCATTCCATCTATCGGTTGCAACTCCATCTTATCGATAAGCTGCTTTAATCGTCGAGTATAGGATTTTATATCTTCGTCCTATTTTTGTTTAGTGGAGTATGTTTCAATTATAATTTCCCTATCATCCCTTAACGATCTGAATTCTTTCTTGAATTCATCCACTAAACTTTCCCATGTCGTGAAAGGTTGTGTGGCTTCTCTCTTCAAATGCCAATCAATTGCAATCCTTCACACTGTCGCTGGAAATAGTTGTAGCGACACATTAGGGTCCCTTACTCCGTTGGCTTTCCATATTGTTGTACATGTCCCTATATGTCGTACAAGGTCTTCCTTCCCTTCTCCGATAAAAGGTGGGCATTTTTGTTTGCCTACCTGATTTGCAATGTTTGCCATTGGTGGTTGGTTTTCCTCTCCCGATTCGTCTCCACTCAATGATTGTTCGGACAACACTTCGTCTCTATTTGCTTTTGTCCTGGGCAGTTATTCTCTTGGTGCTTCTTGACCATCTATATTGCCTTCAAATAGTCTTCGTCCAGACTCAATTGCACCTTCACTTCACGACCTCCTTCGTGAATATACGATCTTTGGATCTAGCCGAGCACTTACGTGCGGTTGCTCTAGTACCTAACTCTCGTCCTCTGTACCTATTGGCAAACTTCTCCCTGCTTGTTCCAGCATCAGCATCCACTCATCGTCTACTTGTGCACACTCCACGGTGTCTTGTCTTACACGAACGTTTTCTTTTGTTGTTTGATGCGACCCACCTTGCACCCCATATTCCGTTGTTAATAGCAATGTCTACCACACTCCGCTCTCGTCACTGGAGCTATCCTCCTGAGGATTCCAAACATGCTCCACTTCAAGTTGCTCAAGTTCTCCCCTTGACTGTAGTCCTCGATTGGCTATTCTTACACTCCTCATAGGTTGCTCAAGAGCTCTCACTCAATTTCGTCTCCTACGTTTGTGAAACCAAGTATCTATCATCCACCTCATTAATCTTCATGCGTGCTAATGAACATGCTAATCCGTACTTCGATTATGCAACAGTGCCAAATGTAACACAACGATGAGGTTTCCCAACAACAAGATGGTGATAGAGTTTATGGGCCAACAAGTCTACAGTCAACACCTTTCGGACAATTTATCATCATCAGCATCTCAAACAACAAAATACATGTAACAACAATATCCATTTGACGACAGGCTAGACTCAACTCTCAGTCAACATGACAGCACTCCCAGATGGCATCAACTAGACGACATCTTCTAGTCGGCATTCACTAGATGGCATCCTCTAGTCAGCATCAGCAATCAGTGTCCCATGACGGCATGATGGCACCCACGTGGCAACATGATGGCATGACTTCAGATGACAATTTTCCTAGACAACAACTTTACTTCTACAAGACAACGACTCTCCACAACAACGATTGTCAACGTTGTCTGACAACGTCTGCACTCCTGACTGCGACTCGCAACTAGCCGATTTGGCTGCGTCTTCTAACCTGCAATCAATATCTTCACAATACAAGTCTACTAATCTGGTAAATCACGTAGACATCAACACACAATTGGATAATGATCGTTGCATTGATTAATCTGCCAAAATGTCATATAGATTACAGCATCAGACTTGCAATATGCTTCGTTAATGGCAATGGCTCTTACAACACACCAATATTCCCCTCTACACATACGTCTCTCTTTGTGCTCATATGGATCTCTACCTACACATACACACCTACATATGCATGAAACAATGAAGGGGGGGGTCTACTTATAGTGCAGTCCTGGTCGTTGGTAGCAACGATTTCTAGGACACCTTGCACATAACTACTTCCCCTTTGCCTACGTACTTAGGACATAACGCCACTTCACAATTTATCAAATATTTGGCGCTTAGCTACGACGGCTACAACATTTACATTATATTTTCATTGCATTATATATCATTGGCATTTCATTTGGACTAACTTAGTGCCTAAACACTTAGACATTTCTGCAAACACTTTCATTTCTACTTCTACTTAGAACTAGTGCCTACAAGCATCCGCACATGAAGGAGACAAAAATTTTCGCGCATGAAGGAGATGTACAAGTGTTCGCACACAAGGCAAAAGCGCAAGTGTTCACGCACAAAGGTGACGTGTGAGTGTTTGAGCATAAAGCAGACATGCACGCCAACAAAGAAGTTTGTGCACGTAAAGATGTGCATGCCAACACGGAAGTGCATGCTAACAAAGGTGTGATGCTGACAAAGAAGTTTGCACGAGTAAAGATGTGCATGCCTACATGAAAATGCACGTTGACAAAGACAAAGAAGTGCATGGTAACATATGCAGAAGCAATGAAGACATGTGCTTAGATGGACAAGTTTACCCAAGCTAAGATGTGCATGCAAACGGATGAGCTCGCATAGTCAAAGACACGAGTGTAGATATGGAACTTTGTTGTCCATGTTGATGAAGTTGGGCATGAAGCTGACAAGAAGTTTGATGAAGGAGATAACCTAGTTTGGTTAGAAAGGCTAGGAGTGATTGGATCACGTGTTGGGGTAGATAGTATGCATGACAAATGTTTTGGCACTACAGCAATTGCAAGTTCGTGTGTCCGATGGTAAGCGAGATGGCAATCTGACATCGGAACAAATGGATGATGGCGTGTTACGACAATGCGCAAGACGAGCTTCCGGCACGAGAGCAATTGCAAGTTGGTGTGCTCAATGGTAAGCAGGAAAAGAGTCCAACATTAGAGCAATTGCAGTTTGGCATGTTTCATGGTTCACAGGACTAGAGTCTAGCATGAAAGCAATTGCAATGGGGTGCGTTTGACAATGCGCATGAAGAGGGTGAGATATGCAAATAACCATTGCCTACATCGAATCAACTTGGCACACCAAAGACCAATTTTGGCATATCACATAAGTGTCCCATGTTTCTTGGTGGTGAAACAAAGGACCCAATCAAGTATTGGAAAATCTACCTAACAACGTGGAAGGCCAATGAGACGAAGATTAAAGCAAATTGGAGGAGGTTATTTCCTCCGACATTTCATGGAATCACAATTGACTAGAACATGAGATTGCTAAAGCTCAAGTACCAAACTTGGGAAGAGTTGTGTGAAGCATTTGTGAAGGAATTTCAGTTGTTCCACAATGATGATGAGGTCATTGCTGAAATTTATAGAATGAAATAAGGTGAGAAAGAGTCTATTTGGCCTTACAAGTGAAGGTTAAGTAGGTTATTTACCCATCTAGAGGAGGATCCATCAGACACATTGAAGAAAAGGTCATTTGTAGAGGGCCTTCTTGTGTACCTAAAGAAGATCAGGTTGGTCCCTCCGACATCATATCAAGAGGCCTTTGAGCGAGCCTTGACCTTGTAGAGCGTAGAAATGGAATACAACACATTGCAATACAATTCCATTACCACTTAGATGATACACAACGGGAATACGTACAAATATATGGATACACGGCACACACAACATGTATCTAGCACTAACTATCTACAATACATCATACTCTAATGAACAATCTACCAACAACACACTTCGAACAACAACATGCACATACCTCTCTCCCTTGCATCTCCCACATAGATGCGTACTTATAGACATAACAAGGTTGGTAGGTGGTTGGCAACTACCCAACTACCTCCGAACTACCCATTTACATAAAACATTAAAAATACCCCATTACTTTACATTATTACAAACACTTTGCCATGTGTACATTATTACAAACACTTTGCATGTGTGAATTATTACAAACGCATTGTGCACAAACATTCGCATATATACATTCATACACTCAAACATGCATTTTTTCATTCATTCAAACATGTCAATTCATCTGTCTACATCTATCCCCTCCTCTAGACTTGTCAGCATCCTCAACAACATATGAACTAAACATTGGGGATATAGTCATTGAACACTTTATTGGAATTCTTGTCGGACTCCCTTCGCATTCTCTTGTTCCAAACATCTTCTACAACTAGCTTTACTTCAAAATGTTGCCAACAAAATATTGTTGTTTGATTGCTTGCTCCACTCCTTGCAAGCAGTTGCATCACCAATACGATGGGCAACATCTCTCGCCACCTTCATTGGGGGTTAAGGGGTAGGATCCCCCTTGCAGAGTCAAGAAGCACTACCACTTGAGAGGTCGAGGGGCAGCGCCCTTCAGACATACCCTCAACAACGGAATCATTGCAACACTCATTATTTGAACTGAAATTTTCTACTCGTCTGTATTTTGGTGGCCTTCACTTGACCCTCTCAAACAGCTTCTCATCTTTCAATGACCTCTCCCTAGCTCTAGACAACCTCTCCTTGTCTTTGGATGACGTCCTCTTCTCCTAAAATGACCCTACTTTGGCTTTTGATGAACATCCCTTGACCTTAGACGACCCTCACTTGGCCTTTGACAGACATCTCTTATGAGGACAACCTGTACTATATCCCAAATCCCACTATAGCTATGGTACAATCGAGATCTAGCATAGCCCAAGTCAAATCTCTAGCTGTCTAGGTCATGCCTCTTAAAAATAAAATGGCTCTCTATCCCTCTCTCTATGTGCCTGCATCAATTCATCGGGAAACGAATCGAGTGTTCTATAAAAGATAACAGGATTTTAAAGCCCATGAACTCATGTCTGTCGTATTCTATTATTCCATCTCAACTGGAATGAAAGGAACGCTCATTGAATCAATAATAGTGGCCGCTCGCTCTTATAATTCGTTGACTTTCCGAGCCCATGATCAGTAAGAAGAAGACTTCGAATTATTTAAACCAGATCGATCGCACTCGACATCATAGCGTAGTTCATATACGAACGAAATTCGATCACTAATCCTTGACAAGTGGAAATTGATAGGTGGAAATGGACAAGTGTTGGGGATCACTCGCCCCCTCTGACCAGTAAGACCCTTTACCCGCATCGATTTCAGGTCTATTGGGCTTCGGGTTCTTTCGGCCCTCCCTCTGAATGGATCGGGCGGGCACCGAGAGGAGAGGGGCAGGACTCTTCCAAAGGCGAAAGGCCGGTCCGGGGAGACGCATGTATGATCTGTCGATATCTGAACCGGAAATCCTTTTTCTTATGGAATAGACAAGCGCTCAAAGCTCTGGTCTGCTCTGGGCGGCCCCGAGGAGAGGAGAGCCCCTTGAAAGAGTAAAAAAAACCATATTTTTAAGAGCTCTCTATCTATAACCGAGCCCCATGTTTAAAAGGGCCTTTAAAAGCCGAGGGGGAGGGGAGAGCGATCCTTTAATAATAGAGGGCTTTTTATTTTGAGCTGCCGGTCCTCTCTATTTCATGCAGTAGGCTCGTGTGAAAGGCAAGCAGAAGCTAGTTGTTGGAAGATGAGAGTGTGGAACCCTCGAACCGGGGGTACCGAGCAAGCGAAAGCAACGCCAGCGGGGCTCCCGGTAGCGATCCAGGTTGACCAGGTGCCTCAGATAGATAATCCGCCAGGTAGAAACCGGCATTGATTGGCGCCAGGGAGAAGCATTAACGCATTGGTGCCTCAGCTCAGATAGAGAATCCGCCTGGTCCAGGTGCCTCAGATAGATCGAATTCAACCCCTCGACCCTGAATAAAAGTAGACAAATTGACCTTTATATCTTAAAAGATGCCTTAAGATTTTTGAGAGCATGTTCTCTTCTCTTTCGATCCAAAAAAAGCTTCGAGAGTTACCACTGTACTCACTTGCCAGATCCCGTTTACAGACCGAAAATTAATTAGCAACAAGGGGGACATTTTATTATAAAAGAGGGAAAATGGCTGATCTTACCCCCCCTCCCTAATGGATGGTTTGGAGGCATGCCTGGAAATTCCATCAATAGGTAGGGCTATGGAATGAATAGATAGCAGACCATTTAGAACGAAAAGCAATGGCTATGGAATGAGTAGCTTAGAATAGCTATGGAAGAACGACCAAACCATAGAGGGGTTAGGCCCGTCTCACGCTGCTCTCATCTCCAAAAAGTATCTAGTAGTTGATTACTCTCCACCTAACTCGTCTATTTCTCCACAGGCCAATAGATCTCCCAATACCCCCACTTACCCAGATGGTAGGGTTACCTTCCTTCTACGAATCAGAGTTTTCGTAACCGAGGTATGTATGTCCCTAGATAGTTCATCGCAGGAAAGAAGCAGCCCAAAAAGAAAAATAAAAGTTTTTTACAAAGAGCAAAAGCAACGCTGGATCTTATTTATAACCTTGATACCCAAAAGGATAAGGACGTATTGTCCCTATCCCTAGGCCTACCTTAGGGGAACTCCCCAAAAGAAGTCGTTATGCGGCAGAACCTGCTCCTATCCCCTTGGCCGAGCTTCCTGGAACCTCCCAACAAGGGGATGACCTATTTCCTTTGGTTCCAAAAGGTGTATCACTAGCAGTATTGAGCCCGGAACATGTTGAAAGGTGGCTTTTAAATTAAAGAGCTCTTTCTTTGGAAAGCCCCAACCCCTCCTTTTTTTCCAAGAGCTCACCACTCCTCTATAAAAGAGATCGAGAATATTCCGAAACCAGAGGAGGTGAGCCTTCTATTCGTCTTAAAGTGTTTCTTCCCTCTCAACCTCTCGATTCTTCGGTTTGTCTTTCTTCCCTTATTTCTAAAGGTGCTTTCCGGTACTTAAAATCCTTTCGTATCCGTGTTATTGCGATAAGCGGGTGTAGGGAGTATGGGTCTGTTTCCGTATAGAATCGTCTTGGTGTTGGGTAACCAGATCGTCTGATATGAGGTTATTGATGAGGGAAAAGTGATTCTATAAATCTAGGGAGAGCTCTCTATCCTTTTTGAAAAGAGAGAGGGGCGGGCTTTAAAAGTTGTTAATACGTATATAATAGTCCTTAAAAAGAGGCTCTCTATTTTTAAACCCCAGCTAAGCGTCATTTTATCATTTTAAAAAGAGAGAGGCCCTTTAAATCATAACCTGGATCGCCCTTGTTTTAAAATAGAGAGCGCTTTTACTTTTAAAAGAGGAGAGAGGGGATTGCTTTAATAAAAAAGCCAAAGGATCGAAGCCTCTCCTCTCCCCTCGGCAGGCAGGCAGGCGGCAGGCTAGGCTATTTGAAAGGCAAAGGCAAAGGCAGGGCAAGACAGGGCAAGGCAAGGCAAGGCCCCTCCCCTTTTTAAAACGAGAGCCCTCCCCCTTTTGAAAAGCAAAAGCCCCTTTTTAAAATAGAGAGGAGAGCCCTTCAAAAAAAGGTTCCTGTATCGGAATCTGCTTAAACAATAGGGCGGCCCCTTAAATAAGCTTCGGTGATCGAGGGATGATGGCTTGGAGACCTTCCATTTTCGAGTGCTCAGGTGTTGCGGTGGCACTTGAGAATATTCATTCATCACTCGCTCACATTTGAAAAAGCAAAAGCTTGCTCTTGGCTCGACCTCTATTTATTAGAAAGCATTTATGTATCGCAAAACCGTTCATGATCTATACCTCTCTATCCATAAGGTGCCTTAAAGTTTTAAAGCGATTTTGATGGATGATCTTTAGGTCTCAGTTCCCAGCTTTAAATACTGCTGTTTTTTTTGGTTGGTTCCCGAAGTCTCAGATTGGTGATCAAAAGCCTTTTTGTTTTGAGGTTGTTTTTTGGTGATCAAAATCGATGATCATAGAGTGGTCAAAAAGACGTGTATATATTTCGTATGAATGTGGATCATAAATACGTGGATGATCTAGGTAGATGATCAAAATGTATCATATTGTGCTGCGATTCATGTTTTCATTCCTTTAGAAAACAACAATCTCCTCTCAACACATGGCGATTCGGTGCTGTGACACATGAATTCGATCTGTCCAAGATGTTGTTTTTATTCCTATCATTTTAATACTTGAATCCCACAACTCTTATCCATTTGTACAATCGAGATCTAGCATAGCCCAAGTCAAATCTAGAAGTCCTTCCCCCTCTCTATTTTAAGAAGGGAGCTTCGTTTGATCCTAATCCACTTGTCAATTCTTGTTGTAAGAATTCCTAAATGAATCAACTAAAGGTTCAATCGAGCTTATACATCTTCTTCATCTTCAACAAACAACGTTTTCACTAAGGCAAGGTCTTAAGAACTAAACGAGATCTCAATTAAAACAAGGAAAGTTTGAACCTTAAAGATCCCACCCGGAATAGAATAAAATGGATAGAACCCTTAGAGATTTTAAGAGCATCAATAGATTCACATCTTTGAGAGCCTTTATAATATAATAGTTGACTCTTTTTCGAAACAATAAAGGCACTCCTCTCCCTCTCAAGGCAAGGGTTTCCCATTTTCATTTAGGTACCCCTTTTTCAAAATAGAGAGGAGTGCAGTGCCGAATTATAGAGAGCCCTCTTCATTCTTTGAAAAGGTCCCGAGCGCTTGTGCCTTGACCAGGGAATCAACTCAAATCCTTATCTAAAAGCGCCCAGCCCTCTCCCCTTTGTTTTAAAAGGGCCTTTTTAAAACGGGCAAATCCTCAATATTAAAGGTCTTGGAGAGGTCGAGCCATCAGATTATCCGAAGGCATTCTCTAAATAAGAGATGTCGGATTGACCCGATCCTAGATACGGAGGAGAAGGGACGAGGACAAATTCGAACAGTTACTCCGAGCTAGCTAGAGTAGGGTTGATCAGGCCCAACCCCCTTTAAAATAGAGAGGTACAGGGAGACGGAGTGGGAGGAGCGGGAGCGAACAGCACCTATTTTAACCTCTCTATTTTTAAAGGACAATCGGCCGGTAGGACCAGAAGAAACGAGAGGGCCTTCTCGAGCGTGGGAAGAGTAGCCACAGTGTTATTCATTATAGCAAACAGACTCCTTAAGATTGAAGGGCCGTAGTAAACCGCTTCGATATGGCATTGAACGGAATCTCTTGAGCGAGATCGGACATACATCTATCTAATCCACCAGGGGTTCGTACGTAACTCATCAATATCAATCCGTCCTTACTAATTCAAGACCCAGCCAGTAATAGGGGGAGATTTTATTAGTTAATGTTATCAAGAATGTAACTACTTGTAGGTAGGAGATTCTAGCCCGGGTGGCATTTTGCATGTAAGCCAACCTTGGGAGTTAGGTGGTTGATGAAATCCTTAAAACTGTGAGGGAAGTATTGTATGTATATTTTTGCATAATTGAATGAAAGCATTGAAGGAGGTTTCCCCCTTGAAGAGGCCTGCGATTCTATGTTATTTGTGAGATTGTTCTTTTCTGCATTTATATTTCATAGTTGTGTTGTGAGCTTTATGTTTATTTGCAATATTTGTGTTTGTGAATATTTTTAAGAGTAGATTCCTAACAAGTGGTATCAAAGCATTTTCCAGGGCCGTGTTCTAGTGCGACTTTCACAATTTCTGCTATTCCAACTGTTAGGTATAAGATTTTTGTGTTTCTGTTTTTCGCCAGTTTTCCTTATTAAAAAAAAATACAGTCCTTTCTTTTTCTGCAACAGTTGTGTAGATTAGAAACTGTTGTCACATTTTGCACGGGGTGCAATGTCTTCAGTGTTGTAACAGTGCTGCTCTTCTTTTCCCTCTTCCTCCATTTTCCTTCCTTCTTCTCTCCCTTTCCTTTTCTTTCCCGCATTCTCTTTCTTTCCCCCCTTTCTTGGAGTCCCCCAGTTGATTTTTCAACTTCCCAGCAAGTCACCTGAAAAATGGCTAAGTCTGGGTGCGAAGTTCGCACTTCGCCCAGTCTGGGTGCGAAGTTCGCACTCGCCCAGTTTTGGTGCGAAGTTCGCACTCGCCCGATCTGGTGCGAAGTCGACTTCGCCCCTCTTACGGCGCACCTTGCAAGCAGCGGTAGCGGGTGACAAAAGAAAAATCAAGTCTTTGGAGCAAGTCCGTACGGCAGCAGACATCAGGTTTCGCCTGTGCGCAGTCCGACTTCACACCGAAGTCGGAGTGCGCCCTTGACGAGTGCGCGATGAGGGAACAAACCCGGAATTTGACCAAGGCATGAAGGCCTTCCCGGCGCAGCTTGCGTTCTGCCCGCGCATCCCGAGGTGCTCCGATCCCAAGCGAAGATGGACGGACGCCCTCCAAGGCGGACACGTGTCAAACGACATCATCCATCATCGACAAGTGTCCGGCTCGGGATTAGAGCCGAAACGTGCCGAGCAAAAGGACGAGCATGGGCTGCACTTGCTGTGCCAGTAGCCTCATTCAAAGCTGATCTGAGGTTCTACCTGCTCCGGCTACCCGCATCCTTGCCGGATTGAAGTTACGCCGGCGCACCGCCATGTAGGCTGTCCGGCTTCCGGGAAGACCATGCTTGCGGGTACGGTCCGGTCCGACAAAAGGTCGGCATTTGCAGCTCTTTCGCCGCTTTTGTCAGCTTATGTTTGGTCGGGACCTTGTGCCCATTAATGTAACGGGAGGGACTCGGGCTATAAAAGCCCACCATGAATTCATTGTAAAGGGTGGAAGGGGAATGTCTGTTAGGGAACTACTGTGCCCATTGTAACCGTGCTTACGCTTATGAATATAATCTGTATGCATGGTTACATTACTGCTTATACATTTTTTATGCTGCCTTTCTATTCATGCCTTAGGCTAACCTGTCACGGCTTGCTGATTCATTTCAGCATTTGGTGAGCAGGTGCCTCTAGCATTGCTTGTTTAAAGCACCCCCTGTACTTCATTAGTTAAAAGGATACATAGAATGGATGTAGTAGCAGTTCCATCAGTTATGTGTTTTGTTGCTGGCCCGTATCTGGTGACTGATGCGATCCCGTACTGTTAGTTCCTTGTAGGGAATGTCTGTTAGGGAGCCATTGGGCTTGTGCGGTTAAATTCTCTACATAAACACATATACACGGTTCTGATATCTCTAGTTTGCTTTCTACTCTTGTTAGTGTACGTATCTGGTGACTGATGCATTGTCGTGCTGTTAGTTCCTTGTAGGGAATGTTTGCTAGGGGATCATTGAAGGTGTGCATACACTGCCTGAGTATCGGAAGTACACGTAGTTTTTGCAGTTCCTGGTCATGCTTTGTGTTTATAATGCAGTAAGTAGCGGTAATTAGTGTGTTCCCGTACTGTTAGTTCCCCCACCAACCTCTGGACATATTTGTAATTCCTTTCTGTACATTTGTCTCTTTACGTACATTTATCTCTTTCCTGTACTCTTAGCTTAAATCAAACCCCCGAAAGGAGCCGGCCTTCTCAGGAGATTGGCTCGGGAGGCATCTCTTCCTTCCGGCCTTTCATCTTGGTGGGCGAATGCGGGCGCATTAACCCAAAATCCTTTCCTCATGGCAGATTCGTAACCAACAGTTTCTCTGGCACGCCCGGTGGGACCCTGGTCCCACGTTTGAAGAAGATTTTCTGATCAGTCTCCACCTGGCGCTGACAGTGTTTTCTGAGCACCTGGTGAGACAAGGAAGTTTCTCACCCCCGACAGAATTGAAGCTCCGGTGTTCGCTTCATTGCTGTTCCAAATCTGAACACCTGGCGACTCTGCACGAACAAATCCTCTGAGTCTAGAAGACCGGTCCCAGCACCTTCATGCACACGAGAAGGTGGCAAGCAAGGGATCCAAGAAGCCCGCCTGAGTTCTACGAACTGGACATCAACGCTCGAGGCGAGATTCCCAGGCTGGCTGATCCGCGAGCTCGTTTCGACGAAGCCGAGGCTGAGATCCAAGAAGAGGCCGAAGCTGAAGTCGGAGGAGCCGAGTACGAAATAGAAGAGGCCGAGGAAGGAGAAGATCCTGCATCCTCGGAAAGTACCGACACCGAGTACACAACCGACGGCGGAGAAGAAGAAGAAGAAGAAGAAATGGCTGCCCAACAGCCGAATGACGATGACCTCTTCCCGGCGGTGGACTCTACGGGGCCCTTGGCCCTGGTCGGACAGCAAGCTGTGCCCCCTGTTGCTTTAAAGTCTATTCCCACATACGACGGCTACGGTAAGACGGCGTACGAGCACATCCAGGACATCCTTGCCCCTGGCCGCACTGCATACTATCACCGATGAAAGTGTGAAGACCCGTCTGCTGGCCCTTTCCCTGAGGGGAAAGCTTCTCTACTGGTGGAGATCGCTGCCAGAGGGATCCATCACAGGGTGGCCCCAGCTTGCCAGGAGGCTCGTAAAAGGATGCAACGAGTCTGCTACCCGACTTCTCTCTTGCATCAGTTCCAAGCTATCCAGAGACATCCTCAAGAGGAGGTGTATGATTTTAACATTAGGTTTGCGAGATCCTGGAAACGGGTACCTCGCGAACTTCGGCCTTCAGCCGGCATGGCTGCTCACTACTATTTGAGATCTTTCAACTCAGACATATGCACTGCTGCGAAGATCGCGAGAATTGATGAGTTCCACTGCGGCTGTACGAAGCTGCCCGACAAGCTGAAGGCGACATTATCTCCATCGGCGGACTCCCGTCCGAGTGCGGGAGCCCATCCATCCCGACTTCCCCGGATCACGGTATCCTCACGCCACGGTGGTGCGCCGTCCACGTCAGGGCAGCAACCCCGACGACAGTGGAATCCGGCGCCGGTCGTAACTCCTTACGGCCCGCCTCAGTTGCATTACCCTCACCCGCCGCCTCCTGCTCCGCATTTTCCAGCACTTCCCGCTCCTCCACAGTACGCATCTTATTCTAACCCCCCTCCATTGGCCGCATTGCCTCCACCGGCACAAATGCCGCCACCTGACAGCAGCATCCAGAACACGATTCTACAAGAAGTGCGGGCTTTGGCCTCCGGATACCATGCCATGTCCAATGACATGACCGCTATGAAGAAGAAGCAGGCCCAGATGGACCTCGCTCCTAGGAGGCCATATGCGCCCCCGGCGCTAACGAAAGACAAAGCGCCAGAAAACCAGCCGCAGAGGCGTCCGCCTCGAGAATTGCTGCTATAGAAGACCCGCCTGGTCCTCCCGACCAGGTTAACTGGTGCACTACGTGCAATGACCCGCATTCGGAGGAAGACTGCACTTTGCACCAGCACTACATCCAGACCTTGGCCGGCAGCGCTATAGAAGACGATGAGCTGTACATGATCTTGGACGGCGAGGCCAACTTTGCCCTCCCGGAAGAGAATCTAGCGCCACCCGCCAAGGAAGAAAAGAAGGCCGCAGATGCGGTCAAGCCCTTGCAAGTCTACGCGAGAAGAGAAAAACCGCAACCGGGAGGGCTGCCACCATCCTAGCGGGCTGTGGCCTTTCACAGCCCAGGAGAAGGCGTCCAAAGATAAAGCTCCAGTCAAGCCTTCTCCGGAAAAGGCTGCCGCTGTTCCAGCCAAGCCTCCAGCAAAGGCCCCAACTCTGGCTAAGGCTCCCGTACTTCAGCCTCCAGCTGAAACCAAGGAACAAGCCCGGGGAGAGGCTGAAGTACCCGTCTCTGACCAAGAGGCAGCGAGTTGAGGCCACCCAGCAGTACCGGACGAAGTATGAGCCGGCAAAGCAAGCAGAAGGAGCTAGTACCTCGGGCTACAGCATTGTAGACGAGTTGAAAAGAACACCTGCTAGAATCAGCATGTACGATGCTCTTCTGCTCCCAGGTCAGGTAGATCTGCTGCAAGAATCATTGAAGAACATGAAGAACGGCAGACAGATACAGCCCGCTGTCCTGGTTCAACCTTTGACAGTCTCCGCCACTGGGAAGAACAGACCGCCACCCTTTTATCTGTCTTTACGGATGCAAGGGCACATAGTTCACAACTGCATGGTGGACTCTGGTGCTTCCTCGACTGTGATGCCGAAGGCCGTCTGCGATGAGATCGGGATGGAATACACACGGAGCAGCCAAGGCGTGCTTGCAATTAGACGGCACCCCTGTCAAGGCAGGTTGGTGTCATAAAGGACATCCCTATCCGACTGCACAAAGCTCTCGACATCGTAGTCATCCAAGAGGTCGTGATTGTTGACCTGGAGCCTTACTTCGGCATGTGTCTCTCTCGGGAGTTCACTGCGAAGTTGGGCGAGTACCTGTCTCTAGACTACTCACATATGGAAGTGCCCTTCAAAGGAAGGAGGCGAGAATTTTTAATGAGAAGCCTTCCCCCTTCCTAGTAGACAAGATACCGGAGGAGAGATGGGTGTATGGTTCGGTTGTCGGAAGAAGAGCGGTGACGAGTGGAGCCCGGCCGAGCAAGCCCTCGAAGTGTTACAACTCGAAGATGAGTTCTCGTTGCGGGATTTTAATGCCGTAATCGGGACAGAGCAGGGCTGTTACTCCATTAAACAGCCCGAGAGGCTTGACGTGTCGGCTGCAAAAGAAGTGGGACCTGCACCCGAAGAGCTGTGGAAGCTTTTCTTTGACGGCGCGCGATGCAAGAATGGCGCCGGTGCAGGGGTACTCCTGGTGTCTCCAACCGGAATCCAGAAGGACTATGCCTACAGGTTGGCTTGGAGCTGCACTAACAACTCGGCGGAATACGAAGCCCTGTGCTTGGGTTTGCGAAAGGCGGAGAGGCTCGGAATTAAGCACCTCCAGATTTTCGGAGATTCAGAGCTGGTGTGTCACCAAGTTATGGACAAGTGCGCATCCAGACAGCACTATCTCAGAGCATACCGCAATCGGGTGTGGGACCTGATGGAGTCATTCGACTCATTGAGTATCAAAGCGATATCGCGTGAGAAAAACAAGCACGCTGATATCCTGGCGTCTGTTGGAGCCAGGTACGTTCCGGCTGAAGACGTTGTCCAGAAACCGAAGCCGGTTCCTACTGTCTACAGGCCTTCTGTGCCTGATAAGGACACCCAGCGGCGGTGTTCAGTTGTGACGAGGAGATCGTCACATTCCTGGTTAACGAAGTGTGTGTAATCGGAGGTAGAGACCACGATGGCGAGCAATATGAGGGTTGATACGATTACGGAATAATCACGTCCCAAAAGGACTGATTACATTAGAAGTCTCTTTGATCGGAATGACGAGCAATATCCCACGGGATCAAAGTAGACCCGAGGCGGTATGCTGACCTAGAACTTGAACCTGGTAAAACTATCAAGGTCGGAGCAGGCTGCACGTCGGAGGAGCTGGAGCGGATCGGATCAACTGTGCCAGGAGTTCCCAGACATCGTGGCCTAGTGCTACGAGGATTTGAGGGGTATGACGAACTGTCATCCAGCATACCATTGAGCTAGAGGATGGCGCCAAGCCATTCCGACGAAACGAGAGGGCCGTGAATCCAAAGATTGAGGCCATGATGAAGACCGAGCTCTTGAAGATGTTGGAGGCCAAGATCATCTACCCCATCAAACATTCATCCTGGGTCGCGAATTTGGTGCCGTGAGGAAAAAGAATGGCGACATTCGTCTACGTGTCGACTTCGAAACCTTAACCGGGCTTCCCTCAGGGACCACTATCCGCTTCCCCAAATCGACCGGATCCTACATATCGTTCTTTGGAGCCCGAGAGATTTTCACTTTTAGATGGATTTTCCGGCTACAACCAGATTTGGGTCAAAGACGAAGACCAGCATAAGACGGCGTTTACCACCAAGTGGGGGACGTTCGCCTATCAGCGCATGCCGTTTGGCTTATCCAATGCTGGTGCCACGTTCCAAAGGGCCATGGACTTGGCCTTCGAGAGCTGCTCAATAAGATTATTGTCATCTACCTCGATGACATGACTGTTTTCTCTCACCAGCGAGAAGATCATGTTTCGCACCTACGGCAAATATTTGAGAGTTGTCGAGAATTCGGCATTTCTATAAACCCGAAGAAGTCTGTCTTCGCGGTAAAGGAAGGAAAGGCTGTTGGGACATGTCATCTCCGAGGAAGGCCTCGCCATTGACCACGACGAGAGCGGAAGCCCTCGTTCGCTTGCCGGCCCCATCGACAAAAAAGGGCTGCGAGTCCTTCTTCGGTCGGATTAACTCCGTGCGGAAGTTCATCCCGGACTTCGCACAAGTGATCAAGCCTATGGCCGAGCTGCTCAAGAAAGATACACCTTACGAATGGGTGATGAGAGAGAGCAAGCCTTCGAGGAAATCAAGGCTCGGATTGCACAAGCTCCGGTGTTGACCAACCCGGACTACTCCGAGAGACTTCATCATCGTATGCGGTGGGAGAACCCGAAAGTTACTGGCTGCAGTCCTAACTCAGAAGGGAGACGATGGTGAGGAGCGCCCCATAGCATTCCTCAGCCAAGTGATTCTGCCGCATGAAGAAAAGTACAATTTTATAGAGCGGCAGGTTCATGCTGTCATGAAGTCCCTTCGAAAGTTCAGGCACTTTGTCTCCCAGAGCAAGACTACTGTCTTTGTGATTCACCCGGATGTTCGAAGCTTCATCTTGCAGGGAGAACCGGGTCACAAGAGAGCGGGATGGATTGCCAAAATCCAGGAGTTTGACATTGAAGTGCGGCCCACCAAGCTTATCAGAGGCCGGGCCTTGTGTCAGGAATTGGCCCGAAGCGCGTAGCCGGCATCTCCGCTTTGTAAGTGGGAGGACACGGCGACACGCATCTACCTAGCCGACTCCTTATCGGAGGGGAGTGATTGGACAGATGAACTGGTGAGATACTTCTGCACCGGAAGATGTCCCGATCACCTGAACGCCTCACAACGAAGGAGATTTCGGCTAGGTGCACTTAAGTACACTCTTCGCCCCGAGGGGCTTTACTTCAGAAACATTGACGGCATCCTGTTGCGGTGCGTCTTAAAATCTGACCAGCCTAGGGTCCTCGGAGAATTTCATTCCGGGATGCCTGGGGGTCACCATTCTTCAAGGCCAACGGCCTTAAAAATAATAAGGGCTGGGTACTATTGGCCCACTTTGTTCGCAGACGCGCATGCGGTCTGCTCTAAATGTGATCAATGCCAGAGGTTTGCCGGCCGAAGCAGAAAAGCACCCCTGCCCCTTCAACCGATTCAGGCCGAGACTCCGTTCCAGCAATGGGGTTTAGACTTTATTGGGGTGATTTCTCCTAACTCCTCTGCCGGCCACAAGTTTATTCTTACGGCTACCGACTATTTCACGCGGTGGACAGAGGCGATCCCGACCAAGAACGCAGACCAAGAAACGGTCATCAGGTTCATTGAGAGCATGATTACCCGCTTCGGGGTTCCGAGTCGATTGTGACGGACAACGGTCCGGGATTTGTAGGCGCTGTACTCACGGAGTACACCGGCAGACTTGGCATCTATCACAAGATGTCTTCTAACTACTACCCGCAGGGGAATGGCCTTGCCGAGTCCACTAACAAAAACCTCCTGAAGATCATCCGGAGGACCATTGACAGAAACAAGCGGACTTGGCACTTGCTCCTGAACCGGGCGGCGTGGGCGGACAGAGTTGCGTTCAAGAAATCCCTAAGAACGTCCCCCTATGCGCTCGTTTACGGTAAAGAAGCTGTCATGCCATCACATATTGAGATCCCTGCCCTGTGGATGATTGACGAAGACAGATGCAGCGGAGACCCGGTGGACGACAACTGTGCCAACTCCTGCAGTTGGAAGAAGACAGAGAAAGTGCATACCGGGCCTTCGCGGATCACATTGCGGCCACTCAAGGCTGGTTTGCAAAAGGCACCACTTGCCCGAGTTTTCGAAATCGGGGACACAGTGCTTGAAGTGGGACTCATACAAAGCAAAGCCGGGTAATCACGGGAAATTTGATGCTCTGTGGGAGGGCCCTTATCAGATTGCCCGGGTAAACCAGTTCAATGCCTACATACTGCGGGATATGGAGGGTCAGCTCCTGCCTATCCCTGTTAACGGGTTCCACTTGAAACTTTACCGTTGTTGAAGGTGCCCGAGTGGCCCTTCCTTGTAAAAAATTTCCCTCATGTTTTTCCATTTCTCGGCATGTACAGTTTCCAGTTTTCAGCTTTTAAATTGTTTTTCTCCGTTTCTTGAGCTTAACTGCGGCACGGGAAAGAGAGGGACAGACTTAGCGGCGAAGTACATCGTCGCCCTCAGGAAGGGCGAAGTTCGGCTGTGCAAAGGGAGGAAGAAAACAAACAAAGAAAGCAGAGAAAAAGGGCAAAAATTCGGCTAAGTGTTGGCCGAAGTCCGACTTCGCAGCGAAGTCGGGCTTCGGGCCAGCCACTGAGCGAAGCGCGACCGAGAGGAAAGCCAAAAGGGCACACAAAAGACAGGCTTCGCCAAGTCTTGACCGAGGACTGACTTCGCGCGCGAAGTCCGGCTTCGGCCAACTTTCGTGCGAAGTCCGCACTTCGGCCAACTTTCGTGCGAAGTGCGAACTTCGCGCGAAGTTCGTACTTCGCCCCAACTTCGGCCGAAGTCCGAACTCACCTCAGTGTTTGCACTGCGCGGCTTGTCCAAGAGCAGTCTAAAGAAAGTATTAAGTGCGGTCAAAGGCCCGAAGGTTGCAAAGGACCCGGACTGCGCCCAAACCTTGGGCACAGCAAGAAAGAAGCAAAACAGTTCAAGCGCGCACTTCGCGCGAAGTTCGAACTTCGCCCGAAATTCGGGCGAAGTCCGACTTCGCCGGCGAAGTCTGGCCGCGCCCAACTCTGGGCGAAGACCGGCTGCGCCTCGTTTTCTGGGCCAGTTTGGGGCAGCGTTTAAAAAATGAATAAAAAATTCAAAAAATCCCAAGCTGGGCCCAAGGCGCGTTTGTAACCGTTTTAGAGTGGGTTTCCGCACCGAGGTTCCGTCTTGAGCAGTGTGCCCGCGCTCTTGCAGTGACGTCAGCCATGGCGCAATCTCCAAAGCAGAATTAATGATTGCACAATCTTCAAGGGAAGGTGCAACAAAAGAAGCATGGCACGTCTGCCGGAGCGCGCTTTTTCCAAACATCCTCCTGCGCAGCCACCAAAGAGCCTTAACTCAGCCGACCTACCTCCTCCTGCGCGGCATTAATGGCGCTGTCTTTATCTAGAAAAGGGGGTCAGATGTTTTTAAACATTCCAGACTATGCAGATTATTCCTCGGACAGTGCAAATTATTCCTGTGACAGCGAAATCTGCTGCAGACGCCTTGAACTTGCAATTATTGCTGATTCGGAGAGATGGACAGAGGAAAGATGCCAGTGTCAGCGCAGTCCAGCGAAAGTGGCGAACCAAAGGATTTACCGCGGCCGGGCGTTTTCAGAAGTGAAACCCCGCCAGAGAGAAAGTCAAAGTCCCGGACGAAAAAAGTACAGCGTGGGCAAGCCCCACCACCTCCGGTGAATTATTTGTCGGGATACAAGGACGGCTCTTTTTCTATGAGCCTAACGAAGCTGCGGGCAAATGTGGAGAGTTGGGCTGACAAAGTTTCGCCCTCCCACCATTTCGGAGCGGCGTACAAATCCAATCTTTTCAGATTCTTGTGCCCTCCTGTCCACCAATGCCCGGAACTGGTAGACCTAATTGTCAGACACTACAAACCAGCTTCCGGGCAAATTTGCAGCTCCAGCGGTAAACCCTTGTTCGCACTGCGCAGGGAGACTGTCCGACCAGCTTTCGCCCCAGGGTTGGAGTATGACTCCAACGCCATTCTCAGAAAGATAAATTTGGGCGAGCAGGCGGGACGTTTCATGCCAACCAAACGGATGAGGGAATTCCTCAATTCAGAGCTGAACGCCCCGCTTGCAGCTGGACAGTGGCCAACCGGCCCCATGCCCTTGGCACAATTCCAGAACAAATACTTGTACATTATTTTGGCATCTATTCTTGGCTGCGATTCTGATGAGCTGGTACAGCCGTACCAGCTAGCGCTGGCAGAATGTCTCCTATGTGGAGAATCCTACGAACCGGCAGCACAGAGAAGTGGGAAGCGTCCCATCTCTTTCGACTGGGCAGACTGGCTGGCTTACGCCGTTCATTCCAGCCTGGTAAAAATCCAGAAGAGGCAGTCTACCGATTTTCGTTTCAGTTCTGTTCTAGCCTGGCTTTGTTTGTACCATCTGCACCCCCAAATGCCGATCCTGAACCTGAAGAAGGTCAACGAGAAGGGAGCACCACAGCCCGTCTATAGCTGGACGGATGACTTATACCGGAAAGGGTCCTACTACAAGTTCAACTTCAACTTTCTGGGATTCGTCATGTCAGTCTTCAGTGAAAGCGAAATTCCTCGCCCCCCGAGAGAAATGACGAGCGCTTTGATAAATCAGAAGCTCGGGGACGTTTTCAGACTGACGCAAGGAATTGTGGTCAGAATCTACGGATTCAAGGGCAAACCCCATTTGCTGCCCTACTGGTGCTCGGAGCATCTGTTCGGGATGGAGATTGCCCGACAAATGGACTATGTTGAAGAGGAGTTCGGCCTAGGAAAGAAGAGAGGACAGATTTTTCAATATCCTCTTTCCTGGGCAAATGTTGAGATTTTTGAGGTAGGACAGCATGTCTACCTTGAGCAGGAGCTTTCCCGGATTGGCCTGGTTTTGTTGCCGCAGCGCTGGAAGTATGACCCATATGGAATAAGGGGAAAGTTTGCGCATCTCTGCCCCGGGCGGATATAACTGAAGATAAATGCGATGTGGTCCATGTGGATCTTGGTGGGAAATCGAGCGATGGAAGCTTCTCCTCCCTGGCGGGATTTCTCTGCGAGGAGGTGACATACGACCCCAAGCGAAACCCGGACCACCGGTTTTCATCTCCGGGGTTCAAAAAATTTCTATCCAAGATAGCGGGCCTTAACTGGTCTAAAGAAAAGATCACTGAATCTTTGGAAGATGAGATGCCGCACGCAACACGACAAATCCACAAGGAGAAACCTGGCCGTAGATGACGACTTTTCGGTTCTCTATGACCAGCATCATGACAGCTGGCGGCCGTTCGCATATCAAGGTTACGTTCCCAGAGGTCCCTTTGAAGGCTATAAAGGAGGGTCTCCCTCCCAACAGTTGTACACTTCGGCAACTACCAGCGTGGGCCCGACAGACTTCCAGGTCGATCCAATGCAGCCCGTGGCTTCCAAGACGGCGCCTGAGAAGGCAAAAGAGTTAGTCAAGGCAACGCCCGAGGCAATCCCTCAGGCACGAAAAGCGCCAGCGCCGTCAGAAGGCAGACCGGTTGCGGCAGACCTTCTGCAAGTCAAACCCCGGTACAAGTTTACCGTGGGAGCATCAGCGCCTGCTGCACCTGCTTCATCTCCTTCCCCTGATCCAACCGTTATTCCAGAAGAGAAGAAGCGGAAGAGAGTCGAGAAAATCAGGCGACCCTAGCCTGATAGTGCAGCAGCCAGTTGCAGAGCCGCAGCCGCGTCCTGCCGCCGCGAGACGGTTTCTGCAGGCCAGTCCCAAGCCAGCCGCCGAGACCAGAAGCGAAGACATCCACCCGGCATCGGCTCAGGCGGAGCCCGCAGGTACGTTTGCTGCCCCTGTCTCCTTAGTCTCACCCAGTCCTACTCCCACTCCGTCTCCCGCTCAATCCGAGCAAGTTATGGCCGCATCCCCTTCCCCGTCTCCACGCCCTCCTTCTAGCGGCCCCCATTCTTTTGATCAGTTTGCTCAGAACCCTAACGTTTCTCTTTCTCTGAGCACAACTCCAAACCCTTCGCCTGAGGTTAGTGCTGAGGCTGTCCGTTCACCGTCACATCCTCCGTCTCAGCCGCTTCAAACCCTTGCAGTATCAGCCGCTCCCATCTCCATTTCCCGGTCGCCCCCACAAGCGGCCGATTCTTCCAAGGTCCGTCCGGTTCCTCCTGGTCCCATCCCCGCAGGAGAGACGTCTCAGCAGAACCCTAGGCTGGGGGAACCAGATTTCATGGACGACCTCCAGAATACAGACGACTTGCCCCTGGCAACGAGGGCTGTAGAGTATTCTGTCTCTTTCCTCCAAGACCTGAAGCGGAGGAGACATGAAGAGATAGCCGCCCCGGCAAAACGTGCAAAGTACGATTTCGGGAGGAGAGTGATTACAACGAGAGAAGATAATCCCAAAAGTAAAGAAACCTCTCCGAGAAATGACCGGGGGCGGACTACGAGCTCCAGACAAAGGAGAAGAGCTTTGACGACATTAACAAGCAATATGAGATTCAGTCGATCATGCGCAAAGCTGATAATCTCTTTGTCAAAAGTGCGGAGGAGCGGGGAAGAACTTTTCGGGTTGCGAGGATAAAACAAGGCAGCTTGAAGAGGACCTGTCTAGGTCCACTGAGCAACTAGAAGCGGCGCGACAAGAAATAGATGAACTCAAAGCCTAGCTGGCCGCTTCTCAGCAACAAGCCGCAACCGAAAGGAAAGCAGCCTCGGAGCAGATTTCTCGGCTCCGGGAGTCTTTGAAGCAGGCGCAGTCGCAACTTGCGGAGAGAACATCTCAAGCGACGGTCTTTTCAAAGACAAAGGTTAAGGAGATGCGGGCTGGTTTCCTGCGGGAATGCAAGCCCCACACCTTCAAGGCGATGGCAGTTCTGGATTTTGCATCCAGAATTCAAGAAGTTTCTGCCCGGGAAAGCCTGTGGTAGAGGAGGCCGAGCGCCAGGCGAAGCAATGGCTGGACCTGGCGGTAAATCTTCAGGAGCGCGAGCGCAACGGCCTCCAATTTTCTCCCGTGTCCTCATTCGCTGCAGAATGGGCAGGTGCAAGGGTGACCTTGCACAAATATTTCAAAAAAGTTGAAGAGGTGAGAGTTGCCAGACGAATGCTTGATGCATTCGGACATGAAAGAGATATATGTCTGGCTCCCTTTCACGCTCTTTACGAACTTGGGTGCCCAAGTTTTGTTGAAAATGGCGAGCTCCTCACCCTAGATCGGGTGAAAAGGAATTGGCAGTCCTTCGAAGCAGATACAGCTGAAATTGACAGCTGGGCTGAGCCAATTCAAGACAGTCAGGTCACTCAGATGGTGGCCAAATATTCCAAGATCAGCTCCTACTTCCAGGAGTTAGAAAAAAGATACCTCACCATCGACCTGCATGCGGTCGCTGCTTTCCACGCAGCATTAGAAGATGCAACTGACCGCCGGCCATTCGAAGCAGAAGCTTGGCGCCCGGCCCAAGCCGCATACGATCGCATTCGCGAAGCAGAAGCAGGAGATGGAGAGCTTTCGGAAGGTAACTCTGAGGGAGCAACTGATAAAGATGAGTCTGAAGAACAGTTGCCACAGGGCGAACAGCGAGAGCGGCAAAAGGCAAGGGAGGCAAGTTCCTCTGCACCCAAAGGATGAAGGCATGGATTCTTTGCGCCGAGGCGAGCTTGACACCCGCGAGCCGCCGGAAATGTTGTCACATTTTGCACGGGGTGCAATGTCTTCGATGTTGTAACGATCCTTGCTCTTCTTTTCCCTCTTCCTCCATTTTCCTTCCTTCTTCTCTCCCTTTCCTTTTCTTTCCCGCATTCTCTTTCTTTCCCCCCTTTCTTGGAGTCCCCCAGTTGATTTTTCAACTTCCCAACAAGTCACCTGAAAAATGGCTAAGTCTGGGTGCGAAGTTCGCACTTCGCCCAGTCTGGGTGCGAAGTTCGCACTTCGCCCAGTTTTGGTGCGAAGTTCGCACTCGCCCGATCTGGTGCGAAGTCGACTTCGCCCCTCTTCTGGCGCACCTTGCAGCGGCGAGCGCGGTGACAAAAGAAAAATCAAGTCTTTGGAGCAAGTCCGTACGGCGGCGGACATCGATTTCGCTTTGTGCGCATTCCGACTTCACACCGAAGTCGGAGTGCGCCCTGACGAGTGCGCGATGAGGGAACAAACCCGGAATTTGACCAAGGCATGAAGGCCTTCCCGGCGCAGCTGCGTTACGCCGCGCATCCCGAGGTGCTCCGATCCCAAGCGAAGATGGACAGACTGCCCTCCAAGGCAGACACGTGTCAAACAGCATCATCCATCATCTGACAAGTGTCCAGCTTCGGGATTAGAGCCGAAACGTGCCGAGCAAAAGGACGAGCATGGGCTGCACTGCCTGTGCCAGTAGCCTCATTCAAAGCTGATCTGAGGTTCTACCTGCTCCAGCTACCCGCATCACTGCCAGATTGAAGTTCTGCCCAGCGCACCGCCATGTAGCTGTCCAGCTTCCAGGAAGACCATGCTGCGGGTACAGTCCGGTCCGACAAAAGGTCAGCATTTGCAGCTCTTTCGCCGCTTTTGTCAGCTTATGTTTGACTGGGACCTTGTGCCCATTAATGTAACGGGAGGGACTCGGGCTATAAAAGCCCACCATGAATTCATTGTAAAGGGTGGAAGGGGAATGTCTGTTAGGGAACTACTGTGCCCATTGTAACCGTGCTTCCCTTATGAATATAATCTGTATGCACGGTTACATTACTGCTTCTTCTTTTTTTATCTTTGCCTTTCTATTCATGCCTTAGGCTAACCTGTCACGGCTTGCTTGATTCATTTCAGCATTTGGTGAGCAAGTGCCTCTAGCATTGCTTGTTTAAAGCACCCCCTGTACTTCATTAGTTAAAAGGATACATAGAATGGATGTAGTAGCGGTTCCATCAGTTATGTGTTTTGTTGCTGGCCCGTATCACGGTGGTGATGCGATCCCGTCTTGTTAGTTCCTTGTAGGGAATGTATGTTAGGGAGCCATTGGAGCTGTGCGGTTAAATTCTCTACATAAACACATATACCCAGTTCTGATATCTCTAGTTTGCTTTCTACTCTTGTCAGTGTACGTATCTGGTGATTGATGCATTGCCATCTTTGTTAGTTCCTTGTAGGGAATGTTTGCTAGGGGATCATTGAAGTTGTGCATACACTGCCTGAGTATCGGAAGTACACGTAGTTTTTGCAGTTCCTGGTCATGCTTTGTGTTTATAATGCAGTAAGTAGCGGTAATTAGTGTGTTCCCGTACTGTTAGTTCCCCCCACCAACCTCTGGACATATTTGTATTCTCTTTCTGTACATTTGTCTCTTTCTGTACATTTATCTCTTTCCTGTAATCTTAGCTTAAACAAACCCCCCGAAAGGAGCCGGCCTTCTCCGGAGATTGGCTCGGGAGGCATCTCTTCCTTCCGGCCTTTCATGCTGGTGGGCGAATCTGGGCGCATTAACCCAAAATCCTTTCCTCATGGCAGATTCGTAACCAACAGAAACCTTGTGCCAGGGGTTTTAAAATATTGTGGAGTTGTCGTTATTGGCTAAGCTAGATAGCCCATAAAGTGTCTAGTGAAGTGAGGGGCGATCAGGCTCCAATACCCAAGCCTTAGACAACACCCACGTACGAAATTGAGCTCCTACGTATCTTCGAGTATTTAGGGAGGCCACCTAGGATTAAACAAACCTTTATCCCTAGGAAACTTTTCGGCCTTGTATTATCCATAGTACATTAGATACAGCATCCGAAAAGATTACCCTCTCGTACTGTCAGAGAGGCAGGTAGTGTGCTCAAGGATATGTGTGGAATCCTCCTTGGGTAGTGGCCTAAAATATTGGTCCGAGCACTATCATTCGTCACTGCGGTATAACAGAGGGCCTCTGGGTATTACATACACCTTTGCCTAGCATACCCTGGTTCTGTCAAAAAGTTTAACTTGCAGCAAACATCTTATTCTGTGAATTTTGAACCAATTACCATACCCTTATCACAGAAATTGAGCATACGAAGAAGACATCCCTATTCCAAAGTTCTTCCATGCAAAACAGTCAAAACAAACAGTACATAAATATAATAGGTGAACAAAAAACCACCAGAGTCAAAAACAGAGAACAGGGAGGTCAATGTCAGTTACAGTTAGGAAATTCCATCAGTAACAGTTAGTACAGGGTCATCAGGTTGTCAGTGTTAGAACAGTTACCTATGACAATCAAAATTTAAACAGACAGGGAATATATGCGACAATCAGTTTAAGGTCGTCAGGTTAACAATGTAAACAGTTACCTGTGGCAGTCATTATTTAAACAGACAAGGAATATTTGTGACAGAGTCAGACCAGGCAAGTGACAATGCAGTGTCAGGAGAGGTTAGTAGTCAGAACAAACAGGGCATAGGTCAAAAAGGATTGACCGATACAGAACCCAACTTTTGAACCAAGACTCCAAAGGAAAAACCAACCACACCACTAGACTTACAAAACAACAATATTAAAAATAAGTTTGGGGGTGTCCAAAACTAGTGTTGTGGTATATAGCTCATTGTGATCGTCTTCTCGAGTTGATCATTTTGATATATAGCACCCAAATCATTTTTTGGGCTACTTACTAAAAATAGTAAACCCTAAAACCACCTTTCTATTTTTAGTAAATCTCACCAACATGACATAACTCTAAGAACATGGCTACTGGTACTTGACAACAAGAACTAGATAACCAAATTTCTCAAAAAGTGGATGCTATTGGCACCAAATATGGTCCTCACTCAACCACAGCTTACAGGATATAAAGACACAAATCAAAACCTTCCAAGAAACTGAGTGTGGTTACCGAGGCACAAAAAGAACTTAAGGCAAAGTTG
This sequence comes from Wollemia nobilis, assembly GCA_028583015.1. Classification (NCBI taxonomy): domain Eukaryota; kingdom Viridiplantae; phylum Streptophyta; class Pinopsida; order Araucariales; family Araucariaceae; genus Wollemia; species Wollemia nobilis. The sequence continues at coordinate 12,983,469 of JAQPPZ010002549.1, forward strand.
GATAGTAGTACTGACTCAATTGGTCATCAGGATCAACAGGATACAGGTACAAGTCATCGCCAGTGAAATGTACCAGATCATAATGGATATAAATTGCCAAAATTAGACTTTCCAAAATTTGATGGAAAAGATCCTGAGGGGTGGATTTGTAAGGCCGAACAGTATTTCACTCTTCATAATGTCCCACGCTACATGTGGTTGACCATTGCCTCTTTCAATTTTGAATCCGATGCACTCCATTGGTTTCTATGGCTTAGGAAAGCTGAAACTGAGCTTTCATGGCAAGATTTTGAACGTCTATTCACTCGCTTTGGTCCTAGTGAGTTTGAAGATTTTACAAGAGCTCTTTTCAAACTTAGAAAAACATCCACCGGTGGAGAGTATCAAACTCAATTTGAAAAGCTTGCCAATCATACTATTGGTCTAACTGCCGACTCTTTCCAAAATTGTTTTGTGAGTGGGTTGAAGGATGACATTAGGGCTGAGGTTAAACTATTGAGACCCCAATCATTACCACAGGTAATACAATTGGCTAAATTGGTTGAAGAAAAATTTAAGGCCCTAGGACGCACCTCTAAGTTTTCTCAATCTCGACCATCCTTTCTGTCCAAGCCAATGACAAGTCCTACCACTAAATCTCCAACTATTAAAAAATTGACTCGTGAAGAGATGGAGAGTAGAAGGGCACAAGGGCTATGTTTTAATTGTGATGAAAAGTATTCTCGGGGGCATAAGTGTGTGCAACAAAAATTATTTTTGCTCGATCTAGATGAAACACCAACCGCAGAATCATTAGAGGACGAGGAGGATCCTCAAGAGGAGGAAACATCAGATCAAGCAGCAGATTTAGAGGACTCCCAACCAAAAATCTTTGTGCATGCCTTAGCTGGAGTTTCCACTCCCCAAACAATGAAGGTGATTGGCTACTTCAAAGGACAACGGGTCATCATTCTTATCAACTCGAGTAGTACACAACTTTATTGATCCACATGTAGCCAAACAAGGAAACTGTTACATTACTACATGTAATTCCTTTGAGGTCATGATTGCTAATGGAGGCACCCTCCTGTGCAAAGGAAAATGTCATAATGTCAAACTTCAGGTTGGGGATTATAATATCAAGACAGACATGTTTGCATTATCCCTTGGGGGGTGTGATATCGTTTTGGAAGCCCAATGGTTGTTCATGTTAGGACCGGTTTTGTGGGATTTTGCGGAGTTGTGGATGAAATTCAGTCAAGAGGGGAAGGAATATACTTTACATGGCATGAAAGCTGGTGCGGCTCAGTTTATTTCTACTCATAAGATGGAAAAGTTGTTAAAAAAGTCCTCCCATAGAGTGGTGGCACAACTCTTTGCTATAAATGGCCCTAAGGAAAAAGAACATAACTATTCTCTGCAATTACAAGGATTATTAAACAAATATGATCAAATTATTTAGGAACCCAAGGGGCTACCTCCTCATCGCTCTTTCCTAGTAGTCTTCCTCCTAATGTTCGTCCATACAGGTATGCTTATGCTCAAAAGTTAGAAATTGAGAAAATAGTGCAAGAGCTTCGTTCTACTGGGATTATCCGTTCCAGCGTTAGTCCCTACTCTTCACCCGTGTTATTAGTAAGGAAAAAGTATGGCACTTGGTGCTTGTGTGTGGATTATTGAGACCTCAATAAAATCACTATCAAGGATAAATTTCCAATTCCTGTGATTGATGAACTACTTGATGAGTTGCATGGGGCCCAATATTTTTCCAAGTTGGATTTGCAATCAAGATATCATCAAATTCGCATCAAGGATGAGGATATTCCAAAAACAGCTTTTCAAACTCATGAAGGGCATTACGAGCTCCTAGTTATGCCATTTGAGTTAACCGATGCACCTTCTATCTTTCAGAGTCTGATGAATTCCATTTTTCGCACCTTCCTTCACAAATTCATTCTCGCCTTTTTTGATGACATATTGATTTACAGCCAATCATGGGAAGAGCACCTTCAGCACTTAGATCACACACTAAAACTTTTGTCTGACCATCAGCTATATGACAAGATGTCTGTAGAAAGGGTTTTTTACATATCCCAACAGTTCCCTTTCCACGTAAATAATCTACAGATCTGCAAGCATTGTAGTATAGCAATAATAATACGCAGAAATTCTGCAACAGCATTAAATAACAGCAGTAATGGCAGAAAATACAGCAATAACAGTTAACAGTAATTACAGCAGTTTGTATTAATAATGGTAGGTGTGATACAGCATTACAGTTTCATCAATACAATCTACAGCCATCATAACCATGGCTGTACACAGGACTGGACTGCACTTTGCCATCAATCTGCATGAATGCCCTGCAATATCTCCTCTAGGTATCCATCATTCAACCCTAGGCTGAACATCCTTCATGGCTGCATATCATGCTAGACTGCATTCTGCCCATAGACTTCAATCCTCACACGTACCAATCTTCCGCAACTCTAATGAATGAGGGGGGTTTATTTATACACCCACCAAGTAGTTACTTTCTCCAACTACCTTGCAACTACCCTCAAATTACATTTTATGTGCATTTGCTTTGCATTTACATTTCATTTGCACTACAGGACGAAATAGCTTATTTAGCCGACTTACATGATTTAATATGACTTTATTCTTTACGTACAATATTAAATTGCACTTACAACATTAAATATATATGCATGGGCATTTCGTCAAACACTTTGCGTGCATTTACAATAAAACACATAATATCAAAACTGGTTCTGCAATTAAGGATATCTCAATATGCCTGTCTACAATGTCCAAATGCTGTTTTGGCCAGCAAGAGGGTGAATGCTTGGGTCACATTGTCACTGTTGGCCACGAATCCGCCACGAGGAAAGGATTTGTCGCTATTGCGCCCTAGACCCGCAGACCAACATTGAAAGGCCGGAAGGAAGGGATGCCTTCCGGGCCAATCTCCGGAGAAGGCCGGCTCCTTTTGGGGGGGTTTCTGATTTAAGCTAAGGGGAACGGGAAAGAAATAAATGTACAGAAAGAGACAAATGTACAGAAAGAGATTACAAATATGTCCAAAGGTTGGTCGGGGGAACTAACAGTACGGGAACACACCAATCACCGCTACTTACTGCATACAAACACAAAGTATGGCAAGGAACCGCAAAACCTAGGCGTCATTGCCGATACACAAGCGAGTGTATGCACGGCTTCAATGGCTCCCTAGCAAACATTCCCTACAAGGAACTAACGGCGAGGGGATCGCATCAATCACCGGATACGTACAGCGACGGGGGTAGACGGTAAACCTAGATATATCGGAGCCGGGTATGTGTTAGGTAGAGAGTTTAACCGCACGGCTTCAATGGCTCCCTAGCAAACATTCCCTACAAGGAACTAACGAGCGAGGATCGCATCAATCACCAAATACGGGCCAGCAACGTCACACATAACTGATGGAACTGCTACCACATCTATTATACGAAAATTAAAAGTACAGAAATAATGCTAAAGGCGCCGGACCATCAAATGCCGAAGTGAATCGACAAGCCATGACACAGAATCGCGTAAAGCATAAGCATAAGAAATAAAAGCGGTAGAACAGAACCAGGCATACAGATTGTATTTATATGCAGAAGCACGGTTACAGTAAGCACAGTAGTTCCCTAACAAACATTCCCCTTCCACCTCTTACAATGAAAACGTGGTGGCTATTTATAGCCCAAAGTTCCCCCCGGTTACATTAATGGGCACAACGTCCCAGTCAAACATTAGCTGACAAAAGCAGCCGCGGAACTGCTGATGCTGAACTCTGTCAGTCGGATCGTTCCCTCGGCATGGTCTCCCGAAGGTTGAACAGACCACGTGGCGGCGCGTTGTGTAGAACTTTATATTGACGAGATATGTGGGTAGGCGAGGCGGTGGAAACTTACGTCGGTCTTAAATGAGGCAGGCTGGCATAAGTAGTGCGGCCCATGCTTGTCCTTTTGCTCGGCATGTCTTGGCTCGGATCCCAAAGTTGGACACTTGTCGGATGATAATGCTTGACACGTGTCTGCCTTGAAAGGCAGTCTGTCCAACTTCGCTCGGGATTAGAGCGCAATCGGGTAACACAGGTGAAAAACAGCGCGATCGGGTAGCACTATTTCCCTCCTGCGCACCGGTCAAAGGGCGCAATCCGACTTCGGCTGCGAAGTCGGGTTGCGCACCGGCACTTGCTGATTCTCACCGCCGTTCGGAATTCGCACGGACAAGGGAGAGCAGTTCGGACTTCGCGCAAAGTACGAACTTCGCCCCAGCACTTAGTCGTTTTTCTACCAGCCTGCCAGTTACAAGGTGCGCCCAGAAAGAGGGGCGAAGTCGGACTTCGCACCAAAACTGGGCGAAGTGCGAACTTCGCACCAAAACTGGGCGAAGTCGGACTTCGCACCAAAACTGGGCGAAGTGCGAACTTCGCACCAAAACTGGGCAAAGTACGCACTTCGCACAAAAAGCGGGTTTCCTGGTTCGGCTTCCCGGGGCCATAACTTTTGATCCGCCGACCCGATCGCCTATTATAATATATAGTTGGAAAGCTTGCGAGAAGATCTGCAATAATAAAATATCCGGGGCTCATTTTGTCCATTTTATCGCCCCTGTTTATGGCCCGCAAAAACCCGAACACCTCAGCATACCCTGACACTTAGCCATTTTTCAGGCCAACTGCTGTCAATTTTGAGAAGAATGAGAATGTAGGGAAGAGAGAGGAAGGGGGAGAAGGAAGAGCAGCTCTCTTAAAAAAATTGAAAACATTGCACCCCGTGCAAAATGTGACAACAGTCACTAAGGATGGTGTTTAGGTTGATCCCAAAAAAATTCAGGCTGTCCAAGAGTGGCCTAAACCTCATACCCTAACGGGACTTCGCGGTTTCTTTGGACTCACGGGCTATTACATGAAATTTGTGAAGAATTATGGCAAGATAGAAACCCCCTTGACCGCCATGTTGAGGAAGAATACGTTTATGTGGTCAGAACCAGTCAAAAAGGCTTTTGTTGATTTGAAAAAGTATGTCATGACCACTACTCCTGTGTTAGCAATGCCAGATTTTTCTAAACCCTTGTCATTTAAAGTGATGCTTCGGGCATTGGCATTGGGGTTGTTCTAATGCAAGAAGGTAGACCCTTGGCTTTTACTAGCAAGGCACTATCAGGCCGAAATTTGGGTAAGTCTACCTATGAGAAAGAAATGCTTGCCATTTTACATGCAATCAATCATTTTACATGCAATCAATCATTGGCGACCGTATCTTATTGGGCGACATTTTTCCATCAAGACTAATCATCAGAGTCAAATACTTTTTAGAACAACGAGTGGCCACTCCAAAACAACAAAAGTGGGTTTCCAAATTGTTGGGCTATGACTATGATATCACATATAAGAAGGGTAAGGAAAATGTAGTGGCGGATGCTTTGTCCCGATTACATGAAGAACAAATTATGCTCCATGCTATATCCACACTACATCCTCAATGGATTTATCAACTACGTGAGGAACTACTCAAGGATTCCTCTTTGGCAACTGTCATTCACCAACTTCGAGTAGATCCTCAGTCCTATCCTGGGTATACTTGGGATGGCCACAATTTTCGATACCATGACCGTATTGTCGTACCCACTCATTCACAAATAAAGGACCTCATTCTTTAGGAAATGCATGCTTCCCCAACAACTGGTCATTCAAGGTTTCTCAAAACTTATACCAGGACCGCACGTATTTTTTTTTGGCGAGGCATGAAAAAAGATATTGATACTTTTGTGGTTGAATGTGATCGTTGCCAAAGTATGAAAGGTGAAACTGTGAGTTCCCCTGGTATCCTTCAGCCCTTGTCGATTCCAAAGCAAGTTTGAGCGAATATTTCTATGAACTTCATTGAAGGGTTGCCTAAATCCAGCAACAAATCAGTTATTCTAGTGATAGTGGATCATCTTTCGAAGTATGCTCCTTTATGTTCCCTATCCCACCCATATACCACCTCCATTGTCGCTCAAATTTTCCTCGACTTTATCTTTCACCTCCATGGAATGCCAAAATCCATTGTTTCTGATAGGGATCCTACCTTTACTAGTCGATTTTGGCAGGAATTGTTCAAGTTGCAAGGAACACAACTCAAGATGAGTTCGGCCTATCATCCTCAAACTGATGGCCAAACAGAAATTGTGAATAAATGCTTGAAGACGTACCTTCAATGCTTCACCTCTGAACATCCTATACATTGGGTCACATGGCTTCCTTTAGCCGAATGGTGGTATAAAACCACATATCACACTGCCACTAAGGTGCTCCATTTGAAGTAATCTATGGTCAGCCTCCAACAACACCAACTTCTTACATACCAAGCAGTTCCAAGGTTCAAGCTATGGATTCCACTCTTCGCCAACGAGATTCCCTTCTTCGCTAACTCAAGATCAATCTGGACGTGGCTTAGAACCGTATGAAATAGCAAGTTAATCAACACTGTACCGAGTGTAGTTTTGTCATTGGCGACATGGTTTTCCTTCACTTGCAGCCGTACAAACAGTCCTCTCTCCAACTTCGTGGTTGTCAGAAACTTGCTACCAAATACTATGGTCCTTATCAGGTGTTGCAAATGATCGAGTCGACTGCATACAAACTACCCTTCCGACTAGTTCCAAACTTCATCCAGTCTTCCATGTCTCATCTCTCAAGAAAGTTGTTGGCAACAAGGTGCAAGTGTAGTCTACACTTCCAGAGTTGGATGAGGAAGGTTCTGTCATTCTTGAACTCGAATGCATTCTAGACCGCCACTCCCGTAACCTTCGCCGACGTGTTCTTACCGATGTTTTGGTCCAATGGCATGGCTTACAACCGGAAGACACGACGTGTGAACCTCTTCAACAGCTCTAGCAACAGTTTCCTCATCTTCAACTTTAAGGACAAAGCTTTTCGACGAGGAAGGGCATGTTAGGACACCATCCTAACATTATGATGTAATAGTCCTAGTTGAATGTGGGGAACACCCATGTTAATATTTTGTAATGTTTTGTAATATTTGTGGATCTAGAAGCGCCTAGACAAGTGGCACCATTTTATGTAACTGTTATCAAGAATGTAACTGCTTGTAGGTAGGAGATTCTAGCCTAGGTGGCATTTTGCATGTAATCCAACCTTGGGAGTTAGGTGGTTGATGAAATCCTTAAAACTGCGAGGGGTAGTATTGTATGTATCTTTTTGCATAATTGAATGAAAGCATTGAAGGAGGTTGCCCCCTTGAAGAGGCCTGCCATTCTATGTTATTTGTGAGCTTTATGTTTATTTGCAATATTTGTGTGAGTGTGTTTATTTTTAATAGTAGGTTTCTAACAACTTGGTCATCTAGGAGGGGCAAGTGTCCCTGAGACAGCCCTTGGGCTATCAACCTTGAGGGGCAGGGTGAGGGGGAGGAGGGCGGGTAGGACTTTTCCCCAATTGTTTGGGAAGGTTGTCTGACCCCCAAACAACCCCTAGTTTGTCAAGAACCCAACCAGGGTCGTTTGGTTGGGAAGGAGGGCTATCAGGTTCAAGAAGTGGGTCATCAAGCCTTGAAGGAGGGTCGTCAAGTCCAGGGTTGTCTGGCCTAGGAGGATTGTCCAACCCACAAGGTAGGTCATTTGAGGCCAAGGGAGGGTCATGACAGGCCAAGACAGGGCGTTCTGAAGCCAAGGGAGGACCATTAAGAGGCCAAGAAGAGGTCAATTGAAGCCAAGAGAGGTCATATGGAGTTAAGGAGAAGGTGTTCAAGTGGGTCGAGCGAAAGCCACCAAAATGCAAATAAGGAGAAAATATTAGTTCAAATAAGGAAGTTTTCAACAGTTCTTCCATTGAGGGTACGTGCGAAGGGCGCTTCCCCTCGACCCAAAAAAGAGCATCGCCCTTGATCCTACAAGGGGCTTTCCACCCCCTTGACCGCCAACACAAGCGGTGGCAGGCGTTGTCCATCATATTTGTGATGCGACCGATTGCAAGGAGTGGAGCAAGAAATCGAAGAACACGTATGTATGTATGTATGTATGTATGTATGCATGTATGTTCGTATGTATACATAATACATACATATAAATAGGTATTAGTCTGTTTATAAATACATACATGTGTGTGTGTTCTCTTTAATCTAGACATGGAGAGAAATACAAGTAAATAAATTTATAGCTTAAATCCTCTCTGGTACATGCAATGCAGCTCTAGAAATCATTTTTTTTTAAATTGAACCTAAAGAAATCAGCACATTATTTCACGTAAGAAAGAAAAACTGAAATGACTAGATACATGCAAAAATTTCGACTCTTTCTTTGAAAGTAAACATTCACTAATCATACCTGCCAGTAAATCCAAACAGCCACTTTTTGAGGCATCAACCACAAGAATATTTCTGGATTCACCATCAATCGCTCCACCTTCTGTGCACGAAGGGTTGCAGTGAAATAGTTACCAAAATCAGGGTGTTGTACCAAAATTGTCAAGGAGAGACTTCCTGCAGGAAGGCTTGCATGCATTTTCCAATTTCCAAGCATATCCTGCAAAACATTGATATAGAAATCAAACCTAACATCTTACATCAATTTTGTATTCTTACGTGTATCAGTCCTCGATGAACAAAAACAATCTTAACATCCTCACCTTCAGCTATATTGTTGCCTACTATTCGAAACTCTTTGCAAACAAGGGTCTTGGTTTTGTCTTTTGAGTCTTGACATATCATGAAAGATTCATTAATATTCAACTTTATGGCAATTCTAAAAGGTTGGTCCCAATTTCCTGATGAGGCCTTCCAACATCCTTTTTCCACTCCAATACTGAGAAATGCATATAATCAACTCTGAATATCCTAAGAATGAATTATAAGTACTAGAAATATGATAAGATGTTTTAATATAATGGAAACTTTGTCAGCTGAAATGGACACTAATGTTAAGCTCCAATACAGCTTGAGATAGGTGTTGAGCTATGAATGATTACCATTATTGCCACATGTCATGGTAAGAAAACTCTCACTAGGAGAGGAACCTTCACCATGTTGAGCAGTGAGCCTTTGTGATTTTACATCATATATAACCCTTTCAAAGCCAATTGTTTAAGATCGAATTCTCCACACTAGGACGCACAGAGGAAAAAAAATATAATAGTCATAAAATTAGAATTGATACAATCTTACTTCATCCCTTAGTGCCACAATATGCAACCCTTCAATACACAATTTTATGGGAGAGACACCTCAAATGTATTTTTTTTATGGCTAGCATCCTTTAGGGTCCAAATTAACAATGGTGATTTCCATAGTTACGAAAATCTGCAAAAAATCGGCAAAATCACGATTAAATCGGGTTTGATTACCGACCCGATTAAATTGGCAACTTATCGCGATGCGGCCGATTTTTTGAAAAAATTGCAAAGCCGACCCGATTAAATCGGCAACTTATCGCGATGCGGCCGATTTTTTGAAAAAATTGCAAAGCCGACCCGATTAAATCGGCAACTTATCGCGATGCGGCCGATTTTTTGCCAATTTTTTGAAAAAATCGCGAATCGCGATTTTTCAAAAAATCGCCAAAAAATCGGCCGCAGCCGCGCGGGTAGAGGCTGCGACCGATAAAAGCCAAAAGTTTTTTTTTTTTTTCATTCTTTCTTCCAAGCAGTTGCAAACAAAAAAATACACCTCCCCTTGTGCTACCACCCCGACGGGCCCGACCAACTACGCCAAACCATCCTAGTAGGAGCGCGATCGATTGCGGTGTGAAGGAATCCGGCAGATTGATTGCGGTGTGAAGGAATCCGGCAGATTGATTCACACCGCTTGGAACCCCGTTTTTTAATTTTTTTTAGGGTTTTTTTTGGTAAGGGCTTAGGTTTTTAGGATTTTTTTTTCTCTTTTAAGTAAATATTGCTGCCTATCAATATTGTAATTTTGTTTCTTCTAATTTTTAGGGTTTAGGGTTTTTTTAAGGGTTACGGCTGTTCTAAATTAGGTTTAGGGCTGTTTTTTTAGGGTTAGGGCTGTTTTTTTTAGGGTTAAGGCTGTTTTAAATTAGGTTAGGGTTTAGGGTTAGGGCTGTTGTAAATTAGGTTAGGGTTTTTTTAGGGCTGCTTGAAATTAGGTTAGGGCTGTTCTAAAATTGTAGTTTTTTTAGGGTTTATTTTTTTTTTCTTTTTTTTCCTTTTTTTCAAGTGATTTGTAACTTTGTTGTTAATAAATTGTTTCCATGTGCAGGCATATAAAAAATGAAACCATTGGATCCAGCATGGGCGTATGGAACGCCAGGGCAAACAAAAAACAGTTTTAAATGCAATTTTTGTGGCAATCATTATACTGGAGGCGTTTATCGCCTCAAGTTCCATTTGGCACGGTTACCAGGAAATAATGTAGCATTATGTGATAAGGTGCCAGAAGATGTAAAAAACAAAGTAAATGCCATGTTATCTATGGCAGAAGAAAACGCAAGCAACAAAAGAAGTTATAGCGATGCCATTTCATCCCCCCCTCCCGAGGTGGCCGTATGAGTGGGCGTGGCAGCCTTAAGCGGTTCTTTCAACAAAGTAGTTCGAGTCCAAGTGCACAAGGAGCTAGTGGGACGGGAGAGTCCTCTTTTGTAGACTTAGACCGTGTTGTGCCAAGGGCAGGGACACAATCCACGCTTGAGGGTATGGCTGCGTGGAACCAAGAGAAGCACACTGCAGCGACGAAAGCCATTGCCACTTTTTGGTACTATTCTGACATTCCCTTCAATGTGGCGAGGTCTCCATACTGGCGACGCATGATAGATGTTGTCGCAAGCTGCGGCACAGGATATAAGGTGCCAACTTATGATGATCTTAGGGGCCATCTCCTTCAAGAATCTGTGAACGACATTCAGGTTGTGTCATTGTGCTTGACTAAATTAATATATATAATTATATGACATGACTTTTTTTTATATTTATTAATATGATAAAATCAATATTCAATGTGCATGACTAAATTTTTTTTTTACTTTAGGTTGTGCTTGACAACCAGCGTCAGGTGTGGAGAACCAAGGGTTGCACTATTATGTCTGATGGTTGGACAGATGGGAGGGGAAGAACCCTCATTAATTTTTTGGTTGCATCTGCAGAAGGAACTGCATTCCTTAAGTCAGTAGATGCATCGGCACATGTGAAGAGTGCCGAAATGCTTGCAGGGTTGTTGGAGGAGGTTGTCTTGGAGGTTGGGGAGCAGAATGTTGTCCAAATCATCACGGACAACGCAGCAGCATATAAGGCAGCCGGGAGGATTTTGGAGGAAAGATTCCCCACCATTTTTTGGACCCCATGTGCAGCCCATTGTCTTGATTTGCTCCTCGAGGACATTGGGAAATTACCTTGGGTAAGAGAGGTTGTAGGGAAGGCTAAGGCCATAACAAAATTCATTTACAACCATTCATGGGTCCTTAACCTCATGAGGCAATTCACCAATGGGAGGGAGCTAGTGAGGCCTGGCGTTACACGCTTTGCCACAAACTTTGTGACATTGCAGAGCATTTACAATGCAAGAGGGTCACTAAAACAAATGTTTGTGAGTAATGAGTGGAATTCAGAAGCAGCTGCAAGATATCGCACATCATCCGAGGGGCAAAATGTTTATACTTCTTTGTTTGAGGAGGACTTCTGGATGGCCATGGATGAGGCCATCAAGGTACAACTACAAGACTACGCTTATTTATTTGTTACTTTTTTATTTAATTTATGTTGTAAAATATTTTTCTTTAAATTATTTTTTGATTTTTTTTTTTTTCAGGTATCAGAGCCATTGGTGAAGGTTCTTCGTCTTGTTGATGGAGAACAATTCCCAATGGGTTTTGTATATGAGGCTATGGATAGGGCGAAAGAGGCCATTGCTGCATATTATGAACATAACCGCACAAAATATGATGCCATTTGGACCATCATTGATAACAGGTGGACATCACAACTCCATAGCCCTCTTCATGCAGCGGGTTACTATTTGAACCCCAAATTATTTTATGAGCCCACATTCCGTGCTGATTATGAGGTCAAGATTGGCCTTCAAGATTGCATTGACCGCGTGTTCAGCAAGACACCACAATTAGGCGATGAAACCCGTGCCGAGATACAAGATTATAAGGCATGTCGTGGTCGCCAATTCCCATCTGTGCAATGCAAAAATGCTATTAAGAAATTGAGGCCAGGTAAACCGTAAACCTCATCGAATTATTATTTATTGTCTTCTGATTTTGTTTTAAAATTTAAACTTTTAAGTTGTTACATGTAAAATATTAATTTTTTTTTTGGTTGTTGTTTCTAGATTTATGGTGGGAGGACTTTGGTGATTTTACGCCCAATTTGCAACACATGGCGGTTAGAATCTTATCCCAACCATGTAGCTCTTCAGGTTGTGAGCGCAATTGGAGTATGTTTGAGCACATACACTCCAAGAAGCGCAACAGACTTACACAAGAAAGGTTAAATGATCTTGTGTTTGTGCACTACAACCTTCGTCTCCACCAAAAATCTTTTGAAAAACCAAATATTGAGCCCATTGACCTAAGTGACATTGATCCATCATCTGAATGGATCACAGATGCAGAAGCACAAGAGCAGGAGCCGCAGGTAGTAGTTCAAAACTTCAAATCTTGTTGGGACCTTCTTCTCCTCTCATCCTCTTCGTTTAAAAGCATATCTTATAGTTATAGTATTTTTTTTTGTCCCTTTCCTCATCTAGTTGAAGTTTTGAACTTCTAGGTACAGCAAGATCCTCTATTCAGCATGGAAGAATTGCAAAACTATGAGACCCTAGCGGAGGAGATGGCAGCAAGGGACCAAGAAGAGGCCTTAGCACGAGAAGCACAGACATCTACAAGCACACATCAAACAAGAGAGACTAGGGCTTATGTTAGGACAAGGGGCAAAGGAAAACTATAGATAGTGGGCCTATTGAGGCATTTTGAGACTTGACACAGTTTGCAATTTGTAATTTTGTACCTTTTAAAATGATAAGCAATACAGGATGTGTTTTGTGAACTTTTGTCACTTTCATGTGTACTTAAAGCTTGAGCCTTGTATGATGTCTTGACTTGAATTGTTGTTTTTATTGCAATATCTGATTTGCATAATGTTAATTCATTGTAATATGCATGAAAAAAAAAAATAAAAAAAAAAATCGTTTTCTTCGGTTTTTTTTTTTGCCGATTTTTGAAAAACTCCCGTCTCATTGCCCAGCCGATTGACTCCCGATACCGATTTTCTCAACTATTGTGATTTCCATGTGGTTGCAGAACATGTTACTTCTAGCCAATTGGGCATGACCATACACCATACAATGTAGGCAGCAAATCCAACATGGTGAAAGCTCACATGCCACTGCAGCCATAAGTCACTATGTATATGTCATACAAATGAGCATTTTATCTTGTCCATATCTTAATATAGTTTTTGATATACCTGTTGTTGTAGATAGGTTGTCACATATGGATGCATAACACCAAATGTTATAACAAAGTTGGTAGGGGTACTTTTCATTTTTTATGTATATGGATATCGAGTGGTAGTTGGTAGTTAGATGGTTTTCAATTTTATCCCCTAATGATCCTCTTGTATATATTCACCCCTAGAATTTGAGTTGTGTACTTTACGTTGTACATGTTCCTTGAGTAATCATATGTTCATACTTGTTAAAGCATTGTATGAGTGTTGAGTGTACGGTATTGGATTCTCTTTGATTGCATGAGGTAATAGCATATTGATTTCATAAGGTATTCTAAGTTATTTCGATTTTATACTATTGTATGTTATTTTATTGCACTAAATGGAATAAAAGACTACTACATTTGCCGCTGTTGCCACAACAAGTCTAGATCAAGAGAATGCAGTGACAAAGAGTGAACATGACGAGAATTGAATGGGCAACAATCACAAATTGTATGTAGACATGGATGTGGGCAGCAACGAACATCGTGTGAGCCTACATACAGATTAGAGTAGATCAAGCAATGTACAGTACAATAGATCAAAAACATGAAGATGGTACAAAAGATGTGTGTGAGGACATGTGAAGAAGTTTGAGGAGACCCTAAGAGCCCCTTCCTTGGATGGAAGGAAGTGTAGAAGGTAAGCCCATTGCAAAGCCCCATCGTGACAAGGGAAGAGAGGGTGTGCAAACACCTCTGTCTATCCTTGTATTTGGACAAAGACATGTCGATAATCACAACAATGTCGTCTTGACTATCTAGGTGACAACGGGAGTCTTGCCACCAGAGATCCAAAAGTGTGGCCCGCTCAAGAGGTTGGAAGTCCTCAAACAGAAGATTTTGTCTCCAACAAGGAAGGCAATGTGGAACTAATGAAGCAAGTTTGGTGGGAAACATTGATGTTATAGGTTGAAGACAAACAAACGACGAAATCCAAACACATTGAGGAAGACGTGTATGTGGAAGACTAGAATCACATAATCAACATGCGTGTTGTAGGCACTAGTTCTAAGAAACAAAAGTGAAGTGTTTGTAAAAATGTTTAAGTAACAAGCACCAAAATCTTATTCGACTACGAGCACCGAATCGAGGAGAAGAGTTTCGACAATATAAGTGAGGAATACGAAATTAATGGTATTCGTCGAAAGACTGATAATCTCCTTGTTAAGCGGCTCGAGGCCCAAGAGAAGTTGTTTCAGCTTCAAAATAAATCAAGGCAGCTGGAAGAGAGTCTGGCCAAGGCTAACACACCTGAATCTGCTCAGAAGGAGATTAAATATTTAAAGGACCAGCTTGCTGCGTCCCAGCAGGAGGCAGCAACACAGAGGAAGACAGCTGAGCAGCTGTCAGAGGAGAAAAAGGCAGCACTCGAGCATGTTGCCCAGTTGCAGAATCTGCTGCAGAAAACTCAGACACAGCTGGAGGAGAAAGCGTCCCAGGCGGCTGCCTTTTCGAAGGACAAGATCAAGGAGATGCGGGCTAGTTTGCTGCAGGACTGCAGGACTAATGTTGTCAGGTCCCTGTCCGTCCTGGATTTTGCATCCAAAATACAAGAAGTTTCTACCCAGGGAAAGCCTGCGGTAGAGGAGGCTGAACGCCAAGCGAGGCAGTGGCTAGACTTGGCAATAAAACTTGAGGAGTTTGCGCACAAGGGCCTCCGATTTCCACCTATGTCACGAATTGCCCTAGAATGGGCAGATGCAAGGGTTACCTTGCAAAACTACTTTGAGAAAACTGAGAAGATCAGGGCTGCCAGGAAGATGTTGGATGTATTAAACCATGAAATGAACATCTGCCTGGCCCCCTTCAACACTCTTTCTAAGCTCGGATTTCCGAGCTTTGTCAAGGATGGAGAATTTCTGCCCCTAGAGCAAGTAAAGCAAGACTGGCTGTTTTTTGAGGCAGACACGTCTGAGATTGATGGCTGGACTAACCCAATCCAAGAGGCACAGGTGACCCAAATGGTGTCCATATTTTGCAATATTAACACATGCCTCCAGGAGCTAGGAGAGAGGTATGACACCATTGACATGCATATGGTCGCAGCATTCAAAGGAGAGCTAAAGGATATCAGCGACTTAGAGCCCTTCCAGGCAGCAGCTTGGGATCAAGCCAAAGCTGCCTACGAGCACGTCCGCGAGAGGGACTAGCCTGCTGAACAGGAAGGCGATGGTGGTGCTAAGCAGTCAGGCTCAGAGAGAGAAGAAGAGGAAGGATCAGAAGAAGAAACTGCTGAGAGCGAGCCCGAAGAAGAAACTGCTGAGAGCGAGCCCGAAGAAGAAACTGCTGAGAGCGAGCCCGAAGAAGAACAGCTACCCAAGAAGGGAGCTCAGCAGCTGCAGCAGGATGCAGGGGAAGGGAGTTCCTCTGCGCCCAAGGGATAAAGGCCTGGTTTGTGCATCGAGGCAAGCTCGACACCCCGCGAGCCGCCAGGAATGTTGTCACATTTTGCACGAGGTGCTATGTCTTCAAATTTTTGTAAGGATGCTGCTTTGCTTTCCCTTCCCTCTTTCTTCTCTCCCCTTCTCCACCATCCCCTTTCTTTTCTGCCATCAGTTTCATTTTCTCTAGCTCCTTGTCTATGTTTCTAACCGTTTCTCTGAGTGGGCAAAAATGCCCCAAAATCTTCTAAGTATTGTTGTTCGCCCGACTGCGCAGCGCAGTCGGGCTGCGCTGGCCTATATGTGCGCACCTGGGCGGAATTGAAAACTGAGCTCAGAAATTGACTAAGTGTTGAGCCACCCGACTTCGCAACGAAGTCGGGCTGCGCTCCTAATTTCATGCGCACTTGGGCGGGCATCTGATTGAAAAATGGCCAGAAAATTCTAACTGTTGAGCACCGCCCGACTTCGCAACGAAGTCGAGCGACGCTCTAAAGTTAGTACGCAGTAGGGCTGGCTTGCCTGGAAACATCAGAAATTGGCTAAGTGTTGAGCCACCCGACTTCAAAGCGAAGTCGGGCTGCGCTCACCAGTTCGTGCGCACTCAGGCGGAGGATAAGAAGATGTTGCCTAGGAAATTTCTAAGGCACGAAGGCCTTCCCGACTGCGCTGCTTCCACCCTGCGCTGCCCGGCTGCGCTCCAATTTTGTGCGAAGTTGGGCGGGAGATAAAATATGAGCTTTGAAGGCAATTTCTTCCCCCCATCAGATCCTGACAGGTGTCCAACCTCGAGATTCGAGTCAAAGATGTGACAAAAGGTGTGCGAGCATGAACTGACATATTGTACCGCATCTACCCTCATTCAAACTGACTCGAGGTTTCATCTACCGGACTGCCACGTAGCTACTAAGTTTTCAGGCGGACCTTGCCGCAAGTACATTCCATACCCGCAGAGGTCAACATCAGAAGCTTTTTTCCACTTTTGCCAGCTTTTCCAGCTTTTGTCAAGTCTGGGATTCTGTGCCCAAAGTTGTAATCTGGGGGGAAAATTGCGCTGTAAATAGTTGCGCCATATCATTGTATAAGGGTGGATGGGAGATATATTGCTAGGAGACTTCTGTAGCTGTGCGTTTGCTTTTGAATGCAAAATATACTTGGCTCCATTGATTGTCTTTATTTTGTATGCTTCCTTCGTTAAGCATTTACTGCCTCATGTTGCTTATATTTCGATTACTTTTATTACTGCTCATCTGGATATCTGTATTGGCAATTAAGTGTACCTGGAATGCTTAAAGTGAAGGATACATAGGGTAAAGTAACATTAATGGTTTCTGTTACATATTCTACTTAGATTGTTGTTAGTAGTGGTGATTGGTTTGTTTCCGTGCTGCTTATCTTCCCCACCCGAAACAAGCATATTTATGTTTCTTTCAGTAATTTATAATCTCTTTCCTGCACTCTGAGCTAAAACCCAAACTGAGAAAATATAGGAAACCAGACTACTCCGGAGATTGGCACGGAAGGCATTCCTTCCTTTCGGCCTTTCAATCTGCTAGGCGAATCTAGGGCGCATATAGATTAAAATCCTATCCTAGTGGCAGATTCGTAACCAACGGGAACCATAGCTTGGAACTTTGCAAAGTTATGGATGCAATTTTCACAGAATGGTAGGTCCTACACTTCGTGGTTCGCTAGCAAGATCTCCCCAAATTATCAATTCAAACCGTATGGAGAAGTTAAAAGAATCTTCCCATGGGGTAGTAGCTTAGATATTTGCAATTCTACAGCAAATTTTGGCAGAGGACAAACCACCAAAAGATGTGCAACTCGTTCTGACTAAGCATGATGCAATTTTTGCAGAATCGACAAAATTACCACCACGTCGTTCCCATGATCATGCAATACCATTGGTACCCTGTAGTGTGCCACCTAACATCAAACCTTATCGGTACCCCTATGCACTTAAGTCAAAAATCTAGCAATTAGTACAATAATTGTTACAAGTAGGAGTCATTCGGCCTAGTAAAAGTCCTTATTCTTCTCTAGTCCTATTGGTTCAAAAGAAAGATGGGTCCTGGCATTTGTGTATAGATTTTTGTGAGCTCAATAAGCTCACCATTAAGGATAAATTTCCTATTCCAATGGTAGATGAATTGTTGGATGAGCTGCATGGTGCTATGTTTTTCTCGAAGTTAGATCTTCGCTCGGGTTATCATCAGATAAGGCTCAAGAAGGACGATAGTCCCAAAACAACATTCCGCACTCATGAGGGCCATTATGAATTCTTGGTTATGCCATTTGGCTTAACAAATGCACCTTCCACATTTCAGAGCCTCATGAATAACATCTTCCACCCATTCCTTAGCAAATTCATTCTAGTTTTCTTTGATGATAGTTTGGTTTATAGTCGCTCTTGGGAGGAGCACCTCATCCATTTGGATCAGACTCTATAGCTTTTGTCTCAGAATAAACTTTATGCTAAGAGGTCTAAGTGTTCTTTTGGGTTGACAAAAGTAGAGTATTTGGGACACATTGTCACCAAAGATGGAGTTAAAGTTGACCCTAAGAAGATTCAAGTTGTTCAATATTGGTTGAAGCCTCACACTCTCAAGGGACTTCACGGATTTTTGGGACTCACAAGGTATTACCGCAAATTTGTTCAAAACTATGGCAAAATAGCTGCTCCTTTAACGGCCATATTAAAAAATTATTCTTTTACTTGGTCAGGCCCAACTGAGAAGGCTTTCTTTGACCTAAAGCATGCTATGACAACCACTCCAGTGTTAGCCATAACTGAATTTTCTAAAACTTTTCTAACTGAAAGTGCTGCTTAGGGCAATGGCATAGGAGTCGTGTTGATGCAGGAGGGAAGACCATTGGCCTTCACTAGTAAAGAATTTTCAGGCCGAAATTTGGGCAAATCTACTTATGCAAAGGAGATGCTCACTATTCTGCATGCGGTTAATCACTAGCGAACATAGTTGAGAAAATCGACAAAAAATGGGCAGAATCTCGATATATTGCCATTTTTTTAAAAAATCGACAAAAAATTAGCCTTAGCCGCACGGGTAGAGGTGGAGGCTGATATAAAGAAAAGGCCTTTTATTTATTTCTTATTTTCAACTCACCTCTTGTAAACAAAGAAAAACAGTCTTCCGCCTTGCTACCACACCAACCCAAACACGCGAAGGCATCCTAGGAATGAGCAATTGTGGTGTGAAGGAATCCAACAGCCAGCAAAAACCGCCCAAAAGATTCATTCAAGGTAAGAAATTCTTTGAAAAATCTTTTTTTTTCCTCCAACTTAAAACAAGGCTTAGAATTAGATTAGACCTATTTGCAAATAGTTTTGTAATTAGGGTTGTTTGCCAATTTTCTCAACTTTAAAACCCAAAACCCTAGTCTAGGGTTTTGGGTTTAAGGTTTTTTTTCGCCTCCTTTTAAGTAGATACTAAATTGATATATGCAAGCCAAATTATTAGCTATCAATATTTGTTAAACATTAAACCCTAAACCCTGGTCTAGGGTTTAGGGTTTTTTTTTTCTCCCTTCAAGTAAATAACTAAATATTGCCTAAAACTGCTTGATAACTATGTATGCAAGACCATTTTTCAGCTATTAATGTTTGAACTTCGAAGTTTAAAGTTTAAACCCTAAACCCAAAACCCTAGTCTAGGGTTTCAAGTTTAGGAATTTTTTTTATTCTTCTCTTTTTAAGTAAATATTGCTGCCTGATAACTATGTATGCAAGCCTATTTTTCAGTTGTTAATGTTTGAAACTTTGAAGTTTGAAGTTTAAACCCTAGGCCCTAGGGTTTTGGGTTTTTTTTTCCTCCTCTTTTTTAGTAAATATTGCTGCCTGGTAACTATGTATGCAAGACCATTTTTCAGTTGTTAATGTTTGAATTTAAAACTTTGAACTTTGAACTTGAAGTTTAAACCCTAAACCCTAGTCTAGGCCCTAAGGTTTTAGGTTTAGTTTTTTTTTTCCTCCCCTTTTTAAGTAAATATTGCTGCCTAATAACTATGTATGAAAGCCCATTTTTTAGATGTCAATGTTTCAATTTTAAACCCTAAACCCTAGCCTTTTGGTTTAGGGTTTAGTTTTTTTGTTCTTTTTTCCAAGTGATTGTAACTTTGTTGTTACTAACTTACTTGTTTCCATGTGCAGGCATATAAAAAATGAAACCATTGGATCCAGCATGGGCGTATGGATGCTAAGGCCAAGAAAAGGGATTTTAAACGCAATTTTTGTGGCTTGGGTTTTATTGGAGGCGTTTATCGCCTCAAATTCCATTTGGCAAAGATACCTAACAATAATGTCAAGGTATGTGATAAGGTGCCAGAAGAAATTGAAAATAAAGTAAACGCCATGAAAACACTAGTCTCAAAAGAAGTCATAGCGATGCCATATCATCCCCCCCTCCCGAGTTCCTCGTACTAGTGCCAGCTTTAGCCGGTTTCAACAGAGTAGTTTGAGTCCTTCAAGTGCACAAGCAGCTAGTGGGACGGGAGAGTCCTATTTTGTAGACCATTCCGTGCCAAGGGCACAATCCACGCTTGAGGGTATGGCCGCGTGGAACCAAGAGAAGCACAATGCAGCGAGGACAGCCATTGCCACTTTTTGGTGCTATTCTGACATTCCCTTCAATGTGGCAAGGTCTCCATATTGGCGGCACATGATAGATGTCGCAAGTTGCAGCGTAGGATTTAAGGTGCCAACTTATGATGACCTTAGGGGCCCTCTCCTTCGACAATCGTGGACAACATTCAGGTTGTGGCATTGTGCTTGACTAAATTTATATATATATATATATGGCATGACTAATTTTTTTTTATATATATTAATATGATAATATCAATATGCAATGTGCATGACTAAATTTTTTTTATACTTCATGTCGTGCTTGACAACCAGCGTAGGGTGTGGACGAGCAAGGGTTGCATTATAATGTCTGATGGTTGGACGGATGGAAGGGGAAGAACCCTGATTAATTTTTTGGTTGCATTTGCAGAAGGAATTGCATTCCTCAAGTCAATAGATGCATCGGCACATGTTAAGAATGTTGAAATGCTTGCAAGGCTGTTGGAGGTTGTGTTGGAGGTTGGGGAGGAGAATGTTGTCCAAATCATCACGGACAACACAACAGCACACAAGGCAGTTGGGAGGATTTCGGAGAAGAGATTCCCCACCATCTTTTGGATCCCATGTGCAGCCCATTGTCTCGATTTGCTCCTCGAGGACATTGGGAAATTACCTTGGGTGGCAATGGTTGTAAGGAAGGCTAAGGCCATCACAAAATTCATTTACAACCATTCATGGGTCCTTAGCCTCATGAGGCGATTTACTAATGGGAGGGAGCTAGTGCGGCCTGGCATTACACGCTTCGCCACAAACTTTGTGACATTGCAAAGCATTTATGATGCAAGAGGGTCACTGAAGCAAATGTTTGTGAGTGATGATTGGAATTCTAAAGCAGCTGCAAGATACCGAACATCACTTGAGGGGCGTAATGTCTATATTTATTTGCATAGTAGAGAAAATCGGAATCGGGTAGTAAATCGGCTGGGGAAAAAATCGGCAAAAAATCGGAATCGGCAAAAAATCGGGGAAAAAATCGGCAAAAAAAAAAACCGAAGAAAACGAATTTTTTTTTTTTTTTTTTCATCCATATTACTGTTGGCAATTTTGCCACACTGAATTTTGTTGTAAAAATTCTGAAAAGAAAAAGAATGAAAATTTTGAACTGAAAATGATACAGTTGTGTTATTTTTACTGTTTTAATATTTTCCTTCCTTGTAAACAATTCCATTAAATAAAAGGCTAATTTTGTTTTTGGAGACGCACAGTAGATTTGCTGGTAAGAAATTAATGGAATGTAGAAGGGAAAATTCAGCAGCAATGGACGTTTTGGAACGTAGAAGGGTTAATACGACTTTGGCATTTTTAATTCGAAGTGAAGGCACCTGAGAAGAAGAAGAAAAAACGTTTTCGCCCCAAGAAGGGACGAAAATCTTTTGCGCCCTTCCTTCAGGACGAAATTACTTTGAATGATTTTATCCAAACAAAGCGGAAGAGAAAAATTTGCAAGTTAAGGGTCAAAGTCAACGTCGCCCTTGGACAGGGGCAAAAATCAGTTTCGCCCCTCTTAGGGGCGAAAATCCAAATAAAAGCATCTTCGGGGCGAAAATCAAGTAAAGAGCTTGCTTGGCACGGTCAAAGTCAAAGTCGCCCCTCAACAGGGGCGAAAATCATTTTCGCCCCTTTCAGGGGCGAAACCCCAGTAAAAGCAGTTTTCGGAGCGCAAACATGAAGATGATGTCATCCAAGCGCAGAAAGGAAAGTCAAAGTCAATGTCACCCCTCAGAAGGGGCGAAAATCATTTTCACCCCTCTCAGGGGCGAAATTCCAAATGAAGGCGTTTTGAGGCGAAAGTCTCAGGGAAAGCAGTTTTACCTGCTGGTCAACGTCAACGTCGCCCTTGGGGTGCGGCGAAAATCATTTTCGCCCCTCTCAGGGGCGAAATTAATAATTTTTGCCTCCCTTTTTGCAAGAAGACGTTCTTAATCATTTTCGGGGCAAAATCACCCAGGAAAGGGGCGAAGCTCCCATTTTTTGCCTGCCATTTGAACAAAAGGATGTCAAGGGCGAAATCAATTAAAATAGAAGGCGAAATTCCAGCGTCGGAGGCTACCATCAACTCAGTGTTATTTCTTTTTTTTCCTCTCAGAAGTGCCATATCAGCAAATATTTTCGGGAAAGGACAGAGATTGATAAAATTTAATGGGCAGCAAGAGCGATGATCCAAAATTTATGCTAAAAAGTTGTCACGATTAAATGCTACATCCTCAAATCCAATGCGATCCCGATGATTTTGGAGGCACCCTCTATGAATTTTGTTCCTTTTCGAAGCAAAATTAAATTTCGTTGATTTCAACTAGCAAGGGTAAGATTCCAAGGCAAGAGAGAATGTAATGGCACCTAGAATTTAATATTTAAGCTCTTGATTGCCGCGTGACACCGCTGAGTCTTGATGCACTGACGCCTATGACATTCTTTCCATCATCCATTTTTGTCGATTTTCCAAGCGCACTCCAGGTTAACCGGATCGTTGTCCCCTGAGGAATAATCTAATTCGAGTATTGTCATTTTGTTGTATTGTGCATTTAATGAAAGAGGCGAAATCCTCTATAAATACTAAACATTTTGATGTAATGAAAGGAGGATAGACACTCTGCAGTAAAACACATTAAGTTTTCTACATAAATAGAAAGACATTCGGCTTTTGGTTCCTTGAGCAGTATTG
Source organism: Wollemia nobilis (assembly GCA_028583015.1). Lineage (NCBI taxonomy): Eukaryota > Viridiplantae > Streptophyta > Pinopsida > Araucariales > Araucariaceae > Wollemia > Wollemia nobilis. The sequence goes on from JAQPPZ010002549.1 coordinate 13,006,618, forward strand.
TGTTTGGTTTTTTTTTGCTTGTCATTTCTGATTAAGTTCATGTCCTTGATTTGCTGATTTTAAATTCTGCATCTGGATTTAATTACTGCTTGTGAGGGAGTGAATATTGGAATGCTTCTTGGAAGTTATCTCTGCAAAACTGTGAGTGATTTTTGTGCCTGGCTTTCTGTTATATGCTAATCCATGCTTCTTGTGAATTTTTGTTGTTAGTTTATCCCCACCTTTCATATTTGGCTTATAGTCATATTTCCCATTTCTTTCTATTGTTTCCCATCTCTTTCCTGTTACCCTAAGCTTTAAACGAATGGATAGATTTAGTATGGGAGCTAGCCCTCTCTGGAGATTGGCCCGGAGGACATCTCTTTCCTTCGGCCTTTCAATGTTGGTCGGGTCTAGGGCACACAAATAATATTTTGTACTTAGGCAGATTCGTGACCAACAATTTTTGGTACGCCCGATGGGACTCTAAAAAGTTCCACTTCCAACAGTATTGAGGTTTGATGTTCGCCTTTGTACTGTATGATTAGAACATCTGGCAACTCAGCTCTACCCAGAAGCCTCCGAACGTGAAGTGAGCGAAAGCTTTCTTCATGATAACAAGATCGAAGGCCAAAGATCCAGAAGACCCTGTTGAGTTTTATGAGCTTGACACCCAAGTGCTAGGAGAACACCCTAGGTTGATCACTCCGGTTGGCCCATCAAGTGTAATATCTTCATAGTTAGTTGGTGTGTTCTCTGTTCCTTCGAGTCCCGCTAGCACAACCACTAGTTTTCCACCTCATTAACCACACACACGAGTTCACATGGCTCAAAATCCACCACCACAGCCACCAACGCAGTTTCCAGCATGGAACCACTCCGGACCTCTAAATCTGCAAGCTCAAAACCCGATCCCACAAGCGGCAATGAAGGCTTTGCCTACCTACAATGGTACGGGGAAGATGGCTTATGAGCATGTTCAAGATGTATCTGCCTTGGCGACGATCCACAGCATCACAAACGAGGATATAATGGTAAGATTGCTTGTGCTTTCTCTCCGAGGTAAGTTGCTTTATTGGTACCGATCGTTACAGCCTACCACCATTACTACCTGGGACCAATTGGCTGAATTGCTAATCAAAGGTTTCAACAAACAAGCGGACCCATTCTCTTTGCTACATCAGTTTACTACCATTCAGAGGCATCCGCAAGAAGAAATCGTGGACTTCAACGTCAGGTTCGTCCAAACTTGGCATAGAGTTCCCGATGGTCTCCGACTGACTCTTGAACAAGCAACATTTTATTACCTTCGAGCTTTCAACTCCGATATTAGTATGGCCATCCCACAGTCTAATGTCAACACATTCCCTGATTTGTATTCTGCTGCACAAAAAGCCGAAGCTGATCTGATTGCTATTGGTAAGCTTCTGCCAAAAATGGCCATGCCTATTTTCCCCGATCTTCCGCAGTATTTGTATGCTAATGCATCTTCTCAGCCTTTGCCCATGTCACCCATGTATCCAATCCCTTCATGGAATCCAAGTACATCTCAGACCACAACAACAAATTTTGTCCCTCAACTCCCCGCTCCAACCATTCCGCAGTTACCAGCTCCATTTCCATTCCCAACACTACCATCTTCGCCTGTCCCACTACCATTACCAGCTCCTCCAGCACCCTCAAACCCTGATCCACAAGAAAATTTGTTGAAGGAGTTGCAGTCTATGAACTCGGCCATAAGAGCAATGGGTAATGAAATCACGGTGATCAAAAGAAAGTAGGCTAAAAAAGATTTCCATCCTAGGAGATTTCAACTGCCACTGATCATCAGGGAGCAAGAAGCCTCGACCAGCAAGGCGCCTAAGAGAAATCCGTTGGTGCTGACAAATGAAGAAGCTAGCACATCCGACAAAGCATATTGGTGCTCTACGTGCAATGATCCGCATGGCAAAGAAACTTGCATGGTTCACTTAAACTACGTGCAGACATTGGCAAAAAGTTCCTCCGCTGGTCAAATCAACATGATCACAGAAGTTGATCACAACTTTATGGTCCCTTTTGAAGAGCAAGTTGCAGTTCTCACGAGAACTGGGAGGAAGCCCGTTACTATGGACCCAGCTGAGTTGGAACCCGTGAAGGTCCCTGCTGACTCAAAGGCGCAAAATGAGAAGAAACAAGCGCAAGCAAAGGTAGCTCTTTAGGTGCCCAAGCCAGATGCACCTGTCCTGTTGAAAGATCTTCTGCCTCCACGAGTGAAAGATAAAGTGCAAGAAAGGGCTTCTACTTCGCAGGCAAGAGCTGAAACGGAGGAGCAGGCCAGGGAAAAGCTTAAATACCATCTTTGACGAAACGTCAGAGGGTGGAGGCCACACAATAGTATCGGAGTAGATATGAAACTGCCAATGAAGCCATGGGGTCCTATGCATCCACATATAACATCGTTGAAGAATTGAAGAGGATCCCAGCCAAGGTGAGTCTCTATGATGCACTGCAATTGCCTGGACAAGTGGATTTTTTGCAAGAATCGCTAAAATTTGTGAAAGACAAGGGGAAGAATCCGACTCAAGCAGTGTTAGCTCAAACGTTGACAACTTCTGCCACTAGGAAAAATAGACCACCCCCTTTTTACCTATCCCTCAAGATGGAAGGTTGGATTGTGCACAATTGCACGATCAACTCAGGTGCTGCAACGACTGTCATGCCAAAGGCAGTGTGCGATGTTATGGGTATGGAGTATACAAGGAGCAGCCCTGGTGTCTTGCAGTTGGATGGAACCCCTGTCAGGACAGTGGGGGTCATCAAAGACATCCCCATCGTATTGCACAAAATGCCGCAGATAACTGTGATCCAAGAGGTGGTCGTGGTTGATCTAGAGCCTTAATTTAGCATGTGCCTGTTACGGGAGTTCTTGCCAAGTTGGGAGGCTACCTCTCTCTTGACTATTCTCATTTGGAAATTCCTGTCAAGGGGAGAAGAATCTGAATTTATAACGAGAAGCCTTCAACTTATCACATAGAGAAGATAGAAGAAGAAGACACACCCATGAGTTTTGTCAACTTGATGACCGAAGAGTTGGAGGAATGAGATCTGATGGAAGAAGTTTTGGATGAGCTTCGAACAGAAGACGAATTTCAATGCTCGATTTTAACTCCATGATGGAGATCGAAATCAAATGCTACACCATCACTAAACCCGAAAAAACCGAAGCATGAGTGTCCGATGAGGAAGGTCCTGCTCCGGATCAATTATGGATGTTGTACTTTGATGGTGCCAGGTGCAAGAATGGTGCAAAAGCTGGAATTGTTCTCATTTCTCCTTTTGGCATATAGAAGACGTACTCTTATTGACTGACTTAGAGCTGCACGAACAATGCCGCCGAGTACGAAGCACTTTGTTTGGGTCTGAAAAAAGCAGAGAAGCTCAAGATCAAGCAACTACAGATCTTTGGAGATTCTGAACTGATCATCAATCAGGTAACTAGTAAGTGCATTTCCAAGCATCACTACTTGAAGGCATACCGAAACAAAGTTTAGACCTTTTCGAAGCTTGTACAACATTAAACATCCAAGCAATCTCGCGGGAGCAAAATAAGCATGTCGATCTCTTGGCATCCCTTGGTGCTAATTTTTCCCTAGTGGAGCATGTGGTGAGAAAGCCCAAGACTGTGAGGTTAATTTATAGACCTTTAGTCCTTGACAAAAATATCCACTGGCAAGTGTTCGAAAGTGAAGAACAAATTGTTAATTTCTTGATAAGAGAAGTTAGTGATGTGGACGAGAGAACGCTTGACGAGGAATAAGCCGAGGGTTTGATCCAACTGTGGAACAATCATATCCCAAAAGGTTTGATCACACTAGAGAGCCTTTTTGATCAAAATGACAAAGCAGAAAAGCATAGGATCAAAGTGGACGAAAAGGAGTACAATGAACTGCAGCTGGGACCCGAGAAGGTCATTAAAGTCGGCACTGATTGCACTCAAGAAGAGCTGGAACAGATTAAAGAGTTGTGTCATGAGTCACTCGCTGGACTCGCGATAAGTTGTCGAGTCACTCATTTCGTGAATGACTCGGGATTAACTGGCAATTTTGGCGATTTTTTGCCAATTTTCGTAACAAAGTTATTTGTTTGAGGACTTCTGGATGGGCCATGGATGAGGCCATCAAGATATAAAACTATGCTTATTAATTTATTTTATTTATGTTGTAAAATATTCTTCTTTAAATGATTTTTTCTTTTTTTTACAGGTCTCAGAGCTTTTGGTGAAGGTTCTTCGTCTTGTCGATGGAGAACAATTTCCAATGGGCTCTGTATATGAGGCTATGAGTAGGGCAAAAGAGGCAATTGTTGCATTTTATGGACATGCCCGCACCAAATATGATGCCATTTGGACTATCATTGATAACCGATGGACATCACAACTCCATAGCCCATTTTATGCAGCGGGTTACTATTTGAACCCCAAAATCTTTTGTTCTGCTACATTTCATGTTGGATATGAAGTGAAGCTTGGCCTTCAAGATTGCATTGACCGCGTGTTCTCAACAAGTAAACAATTGCGCAACAAAACGCGTGCAGAGATACAATATTATAAGGCATGCCATGGCTGCCAATTCCCATCTGAGTAATGCATAAATGCTATTGAGATATTGAGGCCATGTAACCCTCATCGAATTATTATATATTGTCTTTTTATTTTGTTTGAAACTTTTAAGTTGTTACATGTGAGATATTAATTTTATTTTTGTTGTTGTTGTTTCTAGATTTATGGTGGGAGGACTTTGGTGATTTTACGCCCAATTTGCAGCACATGGCCGTTAGAATCTTATCTCAACCATGTAGCTCTTCAGGTTGTGAGCGCAATTGGAGTATGTTTGAGCATATACACTCCAAGAAGCACAACAAACTTACACAAAAAAAGTTAAATGATCTTGTTTTTGTGCACTAAAATCTTCGTCTCCACCAAAAAACTTTTGAAAAAACAAATACTGAGCCCATTGACCCAAGTATCATTGATCCATCATTTGAATGGATCACAGATGCAACACAAGAGCAGCAAGAACAACAAGAGCCTCTATTCACCATGGAAGATTTACAAAACTATGAGAACCTAGCGGAGGAGATGGCAGCAAGGGACCAACAAGAGGCCTTAGCACAAGAAGTGGCGCCGACAACTACAAGCACACATCAACAAAGAGAGACTAGGGCTTATGCTAGGACAAGGGGCAAAGGAATTGCAAGACATTAGTGTGTGGGCCTATTGAGGCATTTTGACACATTTTGTAATTTGTACCTTTTCATATTATAAGCAATACAAGATGTGTTTTGTCACTTTCATGTGTACTTAAAGCTTGAGCCTTGTATGATGTCTTGACATGAATTGTTGCTTTTATTGCAATATTTAATTTGAATAATGTTAATTCACTGTAATATGCATGAAAAAAACTTTTTTCAATAAAAAATTTCGTTTTCTTCGGGTTTTTTTTTTGCCGATTCTTTCCCTGATTTTTGGCCAATTCCCGATTTTTGTCATTTTTTAAAAATGCCGATTCTTTGCCAATTCCGATTTTCTCAACTATGCTGGCGACCCAATCTCATTGGGTGTCATTTTTCCATCAAAACAGACCACCAAAGTCTCAAATACTTCCTAGAGCAACAAGTCGCCACCTCGAACAACAAAAGTGGGTCTCTAAATTAATGGGCTATGATTATGAGATTACATATAAAAAAGGAAAGGAGAACATTGTGGCTGATGCCCTCTCTCGACAATTTGAGGATCAAAGTATGTTATGTGCTATCTCTTCACCCATACCTCATTGGATTAATTCTCTCAGAGAGGACGTGCGCAAGGACTCCTGATTGCAAACTTTGATTGCCACACTTCAAATAGAGCCTACCTCATGCCCGGGATACACTTGAGATGGACAAGATTTGAGATACCTTGACCACCTTGTTCTTCCCTAAACTTTTCAACTACGAGAACTCATCTTGAAGAAAATGCATGCCTCAACAACTACGGGCCATTTTGGGTTCCTCAAGACTTAAGAAAGGATTAAGCGTACTTTCTTCTGGAAGGGAATGAAGAAGGATATTCACACTTTTGTGGCAGAATGTGACATATGCCAACAAATGAAAGGAGAAACAACGCATTCCCCTCAAACTCTTCAGCCCTTGCCTATTCCAAAACAAGTATTGACGAATATTTGCATGGACTTTATTGAAGGTTTACCTAAGTCAGGAGGCAAATCAGTTATTTTGGTGCTAGTGGATCGTCTCACGAAGTATGCTTATTTTTGTTCCCTCTCCCATCCTTACACAGCCTCAGTAATAGCCCAAATATTTTTAGACTCCATTTTTCGCCTTCATAGCATGTCCGCATCTATTGTGTCCAATAAAAACCCTACCTTCACTAGTCATTTTTGGCAAGAATTGTTTAAGTTGCAGGGGACTCAGCTCAAACTGAGTTCAGCCTATCATCCAGAAACAGATGGTCAAACAAAGATTGTAAACAAATGCTTGGAGACCTACCTTCGTTGCTTTGCCTCTGAACATCCTACACAGTAGGCAAAGTGGCTTGCCTTGGCTGAATGGTGGTATAACACTTCATATCACAGTACAACCAAGGTTACCCCTGTTGAAGCAGTTTATAGTCGTCCTCCATCAACACCCTCCTCCTACATTCCAAGAAGCTCCAGGGTTCATGTTGTTGACACTAGACTCGGCCAACATGCCGCAATCCTCCATCAATTGAAGATGAATCTAAAATTGGCCCAAAATCGTATGCACCAACAAGTTGATCATCACCGTTCTAAGCGCAGATTTGAAGGAGGAGATATGGTTTTTCTCCGCCTACAGCCATATAAACAGTCCTCACTCCAACTTCGCAAATGCCAAAAACTAGCTGCCAAATACTATGGACCCTAAGGTCTTACAACGGATTGGTTCAATGGCCTACAAATTGGCCCTCCCGACAACATCAAAGCTCCATCCTGTCTTTCATGTATCCTCTCTCAAGAAGGTTTTTGGTAATTAAGTATAGGTTCAATTTGTTTTACTAGAACTGGATGAAGAGGGTTCCATCTTGCTCGAGCCGGAACAACTTTTGGACAGCATATCGGGCACTCTTCGGAATCGTGTCATCACTAAGGTTCTTGTTCAATGGCGTGGACTACAACCAGAAGATTCCACTTGGGAGTCTCTCCAGTAGCTAAAGCACCAGTTTCCTCATCTACAGCTTTGAGGACAAAGCTTTTTGGAGAAGGGCATGTCAAGACCCCATCCTAACACTATTTTTTTAATTCTCATATTATTATGTAATGACCCCTCTCCAACGTGGGGACCATAATGATATTTTGTAATGATATGTGGCAAGTGAAGCACCTAGACAAGTGGGGCCATTTCATGTAACCATTATCAGGAATGTAACTGATGTTTGGTAGAAGATTCTAGCTCGAGTGGCACTTTGCATGTAAGCCAACTCTTGATCTTTAGGTTAGGGTTGCATAAAGTGTATCTTATAAAAACAAAGGTCCATAAACGAATCGAAGAGGCCTGCGATTCTTTGTTGTGATTTGTGAGATTGTTCTGCATTTACATTTTGTATTGCAATATTTTGTTCCTTCATGAAATTCTATTTTTATTACAATTTTTTTTGTGAATGAGTTTACTTTTATTAGAAGGTTCCCAACAACTATCAAGGGTATCCATGGAGATCTATAATGTGCTAGGTAGAGAATAGATACATTTGCACAGACTGTGATGTAAGGCAAGTGTCATATAGGTAGGAATGAATGCAATGTCTACTCATTACATTCATTCGTTGTGATTGTGTATGCATTGTGTGTAATGCCATTGTGGATTGTTGTAGCAAGGTAGATTTGTAGATTGTTCCTCTTAAGTTTTGTATGCTAGAGAGAAGCATATGTTGGAAGAGTGTCGTACAAGTGCTTGGCCGTACAAGTGACATTCCATACAAACAGTTGCTGAATTGAGTTGTAAGTTTGCAAATTGAAGTGTTGATTGCAGTAATTGCTAATTGCTAAATCTATCATATCAACTTGTTCCTCCAAGAGTGGGCACCAACCATTGTGCTACAAAGAAAGGATGCCAACAAAGAAGAGATGCACAGAGAAGGGTGCATGAAGCCAAACTATAACAGAGTCCTGGAATTGGAGGTGTATGGAAGCTAAGGCACACTTTGACAACAATCTTCTTCATTGGCATATGGAAGATTATGAATTTTTTCAACCAACAAGCATATGTATTAATTAATGTGGAAGATTCAGTTATGGGTGACAAGGGAAAAGAAGTGGTACTCGACACCTTCGAGGTGGGTGGGTCAAATACTGATGCTGCAGCACATACAAAGATGAAGAAAGCCGACACAACAGTTGAGGACAATGATAGGCCAACCTGTGAAACAGCAACCTGCACCTTGACGCTTTTGTGATAATGCAGCCTGCAATAATGTTGTTTGGTGAAAAAATGGTATGGGGCCTAGCTCAACCCCCATTTTTCAATAAAAAAGGTATACAACTAATTAAAGAATCCCTTGAGATCATTAATTGCCATTAAGAAGGCACATAAGGTATATATTTGGAAAAAGAGAAAAGTGACCATATTAAAGTTCCATGAAATTACAAATAGGACAACCTAACACAGCCCAAGCTCACCATTGCCTATCGGGAACAGGTCAAGGTGGCTATTACCTTGAATGAATGCAAATTAACATAGCTCTAAAGGGGATAAAATTATATATACCTTGCAGAATGAATGTCAATAAACAAAAGCACTGGATTGAAGCAAGATTTTAGTAATAAAACAGACAGTAATACAAAAATGACTCATAAAATGCAGTTTAAAGATTAAGTATGACATACTTATGGTTGCAAAAGGATTATAATTGATGGAATGAGAAATACTGAGAAAAGTTGTAATGTGCAAGCAACAGATAAGGAATAAGGATGAAGAATGACCACTGGAAAGAACACTAGAAGAGTCCTGGAAACCAATAAGAGGCGCTTGGTAAAAGTATAATAGCTAATGGATAAAAAGATGGAGGATGCATAAGCTACTCTGACTTTAAGGCAAATCAATGCTGGAACAAGTTTGACAAGAAAATTTTGCAAAACATATGCGAAGGAGAAAAGCAGTTGTTGATTTTCACAGGCAATTTCATCCACCTTACCAGCACAGGGTGCAAACTTACTTGAAAGGCAACTTCCCTCAAAAGATAAATGGCATCATTAATAATAGCATCTTGCTGACTTCAATGCAGAATTGAGAGAGAAAAATCTAAGGGAATACTGAGAGGAAACATTGTCAAATATGAAATGCAGGAGTCGTCAAAAATGAAGAGCACTTGATTAAATCTAGCAGTAAGGGGAACCTAAGAGAAAAGATACAACTCAATAACAAACAAAAGGCTGCATAAATTATATGACAGAGATGTCCCTAGGATACTGGATTTGTTTTGCAAGCAAGCAAAACAAGAAAGAATAAGCAAAAGACAACATTCAAACTAACAGTCCAGCAATATTAATAACCCTGATCATTGTGATTATATGTTTTTTTCCCTTTGGGGATTTCCTACCTGGAAGACAGCCATTACTCTGGTGCTGTAAGCTTTCTATTGCTGTGGAATTCAAACAATAACTAAGTGCATGAAGGCATTACTTACTGTCATGAAGTACAGCCAAGTTATGGTTTATATCATTATCAAGACAATGGTCAATCTAATATAGTCCTTCCAGTAGATGATATGTTTGGTTTAAAGCTGCTGAGTTCTATTTACATTTTTCAGTAACCATAGCTTGCTAGAACATTAATTTACACCATTCTACTTGAACTAAGATGCATGTGAGTCTTTTAGTATCAATAGATTAGTAGTGCAACTCCTCCATCTGCTTCTGAATAATCTGATAGTTTTCAGCTTTCAAGATGAATTAAGGATATTGGGGATTTGCATTCCCTCCAATTTTAAAATTGACTTGAGGCACAACATATTCTTTTGGGAAAAGAAGTTATTCATTAATTCTTTCAGATCAAATGACTTGGGCCCGGCAATTGTCCAGAGTAAACATGCATGGACTAGAGAGCACTCAAATGTAACCAACAAATAACAAACCTGGAAAAATCTTGACCGTACATATCAAAGTAATAAACTAAATGGATAAACTTACCATAAAAGGACTAACATGCAAAGGTTTTGCAACCAAGTCTGAATTTGGATTAAAAACAAAAGAGACTCTCTCCCCCCATGGTGTATTTGTTACCTGCCATAACAAAGAACAGCTAAGTTGCTCTCTTATTTTCAAAGTGTATAAAAACAATGCATTATTTCTTCAGTTTTAGAGAGATTTGAACTTACAAGAAAAACAAAGAAAGATGAAACAAAACTATCATTTGTATGCTAAACTAAAAGCAATAAGAACAATAAGTTGTACCTGCAAAACAAATGGAAACAAACCAAAGGAAACCCTTTATAAGAGTTCAAACATCATTAGTATAAAGTTAAACAATCTGCTAGGACTTTGAAGTGAATACCTATGCAATGTAAGCTTCAATTAATGATTCTTTGCATGCCTAGCCCACCATGCTCAACACTTGTCCCTTAAAGGCATATACCAAGTCACTTCTTTGGGATATACTTCCTCCTTTTTTGCACCTAATTCCCCTTACCGTTGGACTTCAAAGCCAAACATGGGCTTCCACCAGATTGCAAGATGTGTTCTTCCTTTTCTTGAGAATGTTGGCATCTAGAAGATTTTTCACAGCACTTTCTGCAAACATATATTATCGCAAGCCTCTTCAAGGGGGCAATCTCCTTGGAAGTAGAGCTTTGCTACAATGTGAAACATGAGATGATACATTCCTTTTCCACCCGTGTTTATATGCTCGTATTTTCATATAAGTAACTGTTACATCATTATAATAACTCCTACTTACAATAAGTAATTGTTACATCGATTACTAATTCCCACTTATAATAGAAGTAGCGGTTACATCATAATGGCCCCATACACACTAGGAACCCAAGGTGCAACATTACATCCTGGTAGTTATGTTAGGATAGGGTCCTAACATGCCCTCCCCCCTTCAAGAGATTTTGTCCTCAAATCTTGAGGTGAGGAAACTGCTGCTGAAGTTGATGGAGTGGCTCCCAAGTAACATCTTTTGGCTACAATCCTTGCCATTGTACCAAAACATCAGTGAGGGTATAGTTACAAAGTGTGCACGTCTGTTGGTCCAAAATACTTATGAGTTCCAAGATTACTAAGCCGTCCTCATCCAACTACGGTAGTGTTGATTGAACTTGTGTATGGCAGCCAATGACCTTTTGTATGGAGGACGCCAAAAATTTGAGCTTGTAGACTACAGGGCCAATCCGTTGTAGCACCTTATATGGTCCATAGAATTTAGCTGCAAGCATTTGACAACCAGGGAGTCTAATGATGATTGCTTGTATGGATGCAAGCGTAGGAACACCATGTCTCCAACATTAAAACTATGCTTCGAGCGGTGTTGAGCAGCCTGATGCCGCATGCAATTCTATGCCATGGCCAAATTATCTTTGAGACGTTGAAGGAGTTGCGTACATTCCCTAAGAGTGGAATCTATGGCTTGAACCTTGGAACTTCTTGGAATGTATGATAGAAGAGATGGTGGATGATGTCCATAGATGTAATGTCCCAAAAATAAATATTTTTTGTAAATGTCTCCTACACTTAATTATAAAAGTGAAAAAGGGGTTCATGTGACTAGGAGACATAACTTAAGTTGTGTTTATTTATGTTTTATGTTTTTATGTTGTAATAAGGCACTTTAAGTGATTTTAGGGTTGGGAGATGTCAACTCCAAATTAGAACCTCACCCTATATAAGGGAGTGAGGCGTCCCATTTTGGGCATGTTATGTTGATATCGAAATTGAATATTGAAACCCTAGAGGTTCCATGAGTTGAGATTGCAGGTCTTGCTCATTCCCATAGTGCATTGGAGGTGCATGGTTGGGGTCTTGGCAATATCATTGCGGGTGTTATTGCCCTAAAATATCAAAAATACAAAAAGAGGCATCTTTGAGGAGTTCGTGGCATTTTTGGGAGCATTTGTGTCATGTGTTTCAGATCTGTTGGCAGCCCCAAACCCTACGCTTGTATTTGGGGTCATTTTTGAGGAGTTTTTGCATCTGTTCAGCCTTGGGGTTAGTTCGTCCCACTTGTGGGAGTTTGTATCTGCATTTTGAGTTCCTTGAGGACCCATTTGTCCATTCCAGTTGTTATATTGGTTTGGCAATATTTAATATATGATACTGGCTGATTTCTCCTCATACTTGTGTTATTTTATGAGCAATTTCTGAGTTATTTCCTTGTTGTACTTAATTTCTGCATTTTCGTAGTAAGGGTTTGTTGTTCCTAAAAAAGGGACATTACAAGTGGTATCAGAGCTGGAATCTTGCCAGCCTGTGATTCGTGGTGATAAGTGTGTTTCTGTGGTGAAAAGTTGTGCCCTAGTGAAAATCGCGGATTTTTAGGGGATTCGCGGATTTTTAGGGATTTTTTTTCAGAAAATAAAAATTGCAGATTTGGATACCCTTTTGACCAATTTGCAGTTCTGTGGTTTCAGAAAATTTTTTTTGGTGGTCAGAATTTCAGATTTCCATCTTTTTAGGGTTTGATAGGGTTTTATGCATCGTCCTCCTGTTCATCAGTATTTTACTAGGAGAAACAGACTCGCTTTGGAAATTTCAAACGGGGAAGAGGTTGAGGAGCCCCAAAGGCCGGTTGATAGGACTGAGCAAAAATTCGATGCCCTACTTGACATCTTGCAAAGAATGGTGTCCTTACAAGAGACAAATCAGCAAGAATTGAGGGCAGCTTTGGGCAACCCAAATGGCACAAGGAGGGAAGGAGAAAGGGGAGGCAACAACAATGGGCATGAGTCATCATCTAACTCACACCCTCCCTTGCCTAGGCCGTCCAAGCCTATGTTCCTTGTTCCACCACCTCCACCGGAGGAAAATGAGGTAACTGATGAATTAGATGAATGGTTTGCTGCTTATAGTAATAAATCTGAGGGTTTTAGGGCAGCAGTTTCTTTTGATAAATATTTGAAGATTGTGGGTAAATCTGTTGTTGAGGCTAAAAAGAGAAAAAGAAGCCATTTTTGCATCAAAAGGTGACCATTCCCTCATTTAATGGTCAAGATGGTCTTACAGCTAGGGCATGGCTTCAAAAATTGCAGACTTATTTTACCTTGGAGCCTATTTACGAAGGCTGATGCGGTTCAGATTGCTACACTCCACCTTGAGGGTAGTGCTTACTCATGGTGGCATCATGGGTTAGTAACCCAAGGGCATGGTGATATTGATACATTTGATGAGTTTTGTACCAGGTTTTTGAACGGGTTTGAAAGGAGGAATGTGGAAGAGTATTTCAAGGAGCTTGCCACTTTGAAGCAAACTTCATCCATTCATGCCTATGTGGAGGAGTTTGAACAACTTTCAGTTCAGGTACAAAATATTTCACCCAAGAGGGTAATTTTTCTTTTTATGGATGGTTTGTTGGAACCAGTGAAGGGATTGGTTAAAGCTTTTGAACCAGCCACTCTTGAAGATGCCATTAAGAGAGCTTTAAGCTTAGAATCTGTTTTACCTCCTAGACAGAAATATTTTGCACATAATCCACCTGCTAGACCACCTTTTGCAGCCAGAAAAACAGTTTTTGGACAGCGGTATGGGCAGCAAGGAAACCTCACGCAGCAAGGTGGAAATGAGAGAAATTTTTATGGCAGGAATCCCACGCATGGAGAAGGTTTCAGATCTGGTTTTCAGCCACCTAATAAGCCCCCAAATGGCCCACGCTTGACACAAGAAGAGAAAGATGAGCTAAGGAAACAAAACAAGTGTTTCATTTGCAAGTCTCCTTGGCAAAGAGGTCATAAATGCGAAGAAGGAGGTATGAAAATCATTGAATTACATTCTGATTCTGATTATGATAATCCTGATTTTTATGAGGCAGATGAGACACCCTTGGAAGAGGAAGCACAAAGGGAGTATGAGGAAGTTCCTGAAGGTTCCCTAGCCACTTTAAGTGGGCTGAATCAGTTTCGCACTATTAAGGTACCAGGTAGATCTTTTGATGAAAAGGTTATTGTTTTAATAGATGGTGGTGCTACTTACAATTTTGTTGATGAGAAGTTTGCCACTAGAAAGAATCTTCCTACAACTATCATTCCTGGTTTTAGTGTTGCTATTGGCAATGGTGATCTTATCACATGCAACAAAGTGGTAAGAAACATAAAAATTAATTTTGGCAACATGGAAGTAGATGAGCAATTCTTTGTTTTTCCCTTAGGAGGTATTCCACATATGGTTTTGGGTGTGCAATGGTTGTATTCACTTGGTGATTATGTTACTAATTATCAGAAATTAGAACTGAAATTTGTGCTTGAAGGGAAAGATGTGGTGTTGCAAGGAATCAAGGAAAATGGGTCAAAAGATTCTTGCAAAATTTTGGAGGTTTCATACAAAAGAATGGAGAAGATGATAAGGCATAAGGACGTTGAGTGGGCAGCTGTAATTTTCAGTTCAGAAGGGAAAAAATCAGCCACCTATCATCCTCAAATTCAAGGTTTACTACAAAAACATCTTAAGGTATTTTCTGACCTACCTAAAGGTTTGCCACCTAGTAGAGGTTTTCAGCATGTTATTGAATTGGAAGCAAATAGTAAACCTGTCATAATTAAACCTTATAGGCATCCTAAGGTTTTCAAAGATGAGATTGAAAAGACCATTGCTGATTTACTTGAGAGTGGGCACATTATTTGCAAAGATGGGGTGAAGGTTGATCAAACTAAAGTTTCAGCTGTACAAAGATGGCCTATACCATCCAACCTAACGGAATTGAGGGGTTTTGTGGGTTTATGCAGTTACTACGGGAGGTTCATTAAGGGGTTTTCTTCTTTGGCTGCCCCCTTACTGAATTAACTAAGAAAGGGGCCTTTTCATGGTCCAATGAGGCTCTTTTAGCTTTTCTAAAGCTGAAAGATGTAATGACTTCCACTCCTTTACTTGCTATTCCTGATTTTTCTGTTGCTTTTACTATTGCTTGTGATGCTTCAGGTGTTGGAGTTGGAGCTGTACTTATGCAACAAGGACGCCCCATTGCTTATGAGAGTAGAAAGCTCTCAAATGTGGAGAAAACTTTCAGCATCTATGATAAAGAGATGCTAGCTATCATGCATGCCTCGACCAAATTCAAGCAATACTTAGTGTGTGGCAAGTTTGTGGTCAAAACAGATCATAACAGTTTGAAATACTTCTTGGGGCAAGTTGAACTGAATGAAAGACAGCAGAAATGGGTAACAAAGTTGCAATCATATGATTTTGAAATTGAGTTTGTAAAGGGTAAGAAGAATTCAGCTGCTGATGCACTTTCTAGGCACCCTACTTTTCATTCTCTTTCCATTATTTCTGCTGATTGGAAGGTGAAAATTATGGCTGAATATGCAAAGAATGATTTTTGTTCTAAACTAATAAATGGGCAAGTTGAAGATGACAGGTTCAGCCATAAAGAAGGACTGATTTTTTGCAAGGGAAGAGTGTTTTTAGTACCTGAATCGAAGCTGAAACAAGCTTTAATTACAGCCATGCATGATGCTCCACTTGTAGGCCATCCAGGTTTCTACAAGACTTACAAACAGAGTTAGAGAAAGATTCTATTGGAAGGGTTTGAAAAGGGATGTCTTCTTGCATGTTCGGGAATGTGTTATTTGCCAAGAAAACAAGGGGGAACATGAATTTGCAGCTGGTTTACTTCAGCCACTTCCTATTCCCAATCAGAAATGGGAAAGTATCTCCATGGACTTCATTACTTGTTTGCCCAAGGTATACATGAAGGATTGCATATTTGTTGTTGTTGATAGATTGACAAAATTTGCTCATTTCTATGCCATTTCAACAACTTGTACAGCCATACAAGTTGCTGATTTGTTTTTTAAAGAAGTTTTCAGATTGCATGGTTTGCCTAAATCCATTGTGAGTGATAGGGACAGCAGATTTTTGAGCATGTTTTGGCAAGAATTGTTTAAGCTATGTGGTACTAAATTGACTCCTAGTACTAGCTACCATCCCCAAACTGATGGGCAAACTGAAATTGTTAACAAATGGCTTGAAGGATATTTGAGAAATTATGTTTCAGGTCAACAAAAGGCATGGGTTAAATGGCTGCACCTTGGTGAATATTGCTACAATTCTACTTATCATATGTCCATAAAAATGTCTCCATTCAAGGCACTTTATGGTTATGATGCCCCACACTTTTCAGATCTGATTTTTGGTGATTCAAGGGTCCAAAAAGCTAGAGACTTTGCAGCAGAAAATCAAGATATTCTTAATGCTTTGAAGGACAATATTCTTACGGCACAAAATCAGCAGAAGAAGTATGCAGATCAGCAGCGTAGTGAGCGCTCATTTGAGGTGGGAAACTTGGTTTATGTTAGGTTGCAGCCCTACAAACAGTCTACATTGAAAAGAAGTGGAGCAGAAAAACTCAAACCCAAATTTTATGGACCTTACAAGGTGTTGAGTAAGGTTGGACAGGTTGCATATGCTTTGGAACTTCCAAGTGGAAGTAAAATACATAATGTCTTCCATGTTTCTTGTTTGAAGAAGGCCTTGGGCCAACATATTCAGCCATCTTCAGATTTGCCACCCCTTGATGATGAAGGAAAGCTCATTCTTGAACCTGAATTGATCCTTGAGACAAGGGAGAGAAAGCTTAGGAGTAGGATTGTCAAAGAATATCTTGTGAAGTGGAAGGACTTGCCTATGGAGGATGCTACTTGGGAAGGTGCAGAAATTTTAGATGCTCCTGCTTTGACTTTGCTTGAGGACAAGCAATTTGAGGAGGGTGGACTTGTAATGTCCCAAAAATAAATATTTTTTGTAAATGTCTCCTACACTTAATTATAAAAGTGAAAAAGGGGTTCATGTGACTAGGAGACATAACTTAAGTTGTGTTTATTTATGTTTTATGTTTTTATGTTGTAATAAGGCACTTTAAGTGATTTTAGGGTTGGGAGATGTCAACTCCAAATTAGAACCTCACCCTATATAAGGGAGTGAGGCGTCCCATTTTGGGCATGTTATGTTGATATCGAAATTGAATATTGAAACCCTAGAGGTTCCATGAGTTGAGATTGCAGGTCTTGCTCATTCCCATAGTGCATTGGAGGTGCATGGTTGGGGTCTTGGCAATATCATTGCAGGTGTTATTGCCCTAAAATATCAAAAATACAAAAAGAGGCATCTTTGAGGAGTTCGTGGCATTTTTGGGAGCATTTGTGTCATGTGTTTCAGATCTGTTGGCAGCCCCAAACCCTACGCTTGTATTTGGGGTCATTTTTGAGGAGTTTTTGCATCTGTTCAGCCTTGGGGTTAGTTCGTCCCACTTGTGGGAGTTTGTATCTGCATTTTGAGTTCCTTGAGGACCCATTTGTCCATTCCAGTTGTTATATTGGTTTGGCAATATTTAATATATGATACTGGCTGATTTCTCCTCATACTTGTGTTATTTTATGAGCAATTTCTGAGTTATTTCCTTGCTGTACTTAATTTCTGCATTTTCGTAGTAAGGGTTTGTTGTTCCTAAAAAAGGGACATTACAATAGACCACTTCATAGGGTGTCACCTTGGTGGTGGAGTGATACGTAAGTAAATTACCACCATTCTACCAACGGAAGCCATTTGACCCACTCAGTTGGTTGCTCAAATGCAAAGCAACGGAGATATATTTTTAAGCACTTGTTAACAATTTTCATCTGCCCATCTATCTAAGGGTGGTAAGCCGAGCTTGTCTTGAGATGTGTACCTTGCAACTTGAATAGTTCCTTCCAAAAATGACTAGTGAAGGTGGGAACTGTTGGTTACGAATCTGCCACTATGATAGGATTTAGTGCAATACGCCCTAGATTCGCCCAGCAGATTGAAAGGCCGGAAGGAAGGAATGCCTTCCGTGCCAATCTCCGGAGAAGGCCGGCTTCTTATATGTTTTCTCAAATGGTTTTAAGCTCAGAGTGCAGGAAAGAAATTTGAAATGCAGAAAGAAATATAAATGTGATTTGCATTGGGTGGTGAGGATAAGCAACACAACAACTATCAATCACCCCTACTAACAGCAATTAAATACAGAATACATTACAGAAACTACCAATGTCATTCATTCTATGTATCCTCTAACTATGCATTCCAGGAATACTTAATCATCAAATACCGATATCCAGATAGCAGAATAACAGTAAGCAATAACATAAGCAACATGAGGCAGAAATGCTAAATAAAGGCAGCATAAAGAACAAGAACAGTCAATAGAGCCAAGTGTATATTGTATTCAGAAGCAAATGCACAGCTACAATGGTTCCCTAGCAATATATCCCCCTTCCACCCCTTTACAATGATATGGCGTAGCTATTTATAGCGCAATTTTCCCCCCGATTACAACTTTGGGCATAGGATCCCAGACCTGAAAATAGCTGACAAAGCTGACAAAAGCGACAAAAAGCGGCTGATGTTGACTTTTGCAGATAGGGACTGTACTTGCAGCAAGGTCCACCTAAAAACTTGGCAGCTACGTGGCAGTGCGGTAGATGAAACTTTGAGTCAGCTTGAATGAGGGTAGCTGCGGTATAATAATTTGGCTCACGCTTGCACTCCACCCGTCACATCTCTGTCTCGAATCCCGAGGCTGGACACTTGTCAAGATCTGATAAGGGACGAATCTGCCTTGAAAAGCAGTCTCTCTTTCATGTCCGATTTCGCCCGGAATTGGAGCGCAATTAAACAACGCAAAGGGGGAAGTAGCGCAGTTGGGGAGGCCTCCGTGCCTTAGACAGTTTTTGGGCTGCTTGCAACATCCTGCCCAAGTGCGCACGAGTAAGAGGGCGCAGCCCGACTTCGCTGCAAAGTCGGGTTGCGCACTCCACATTTAGCTAGTTTCGGCTTACTGCTCCGACTGTGCATGAAGATGAGAGCGCACCCCGACTTCGCTGCGAAGTCGGGTTGCGCACTCAATACTTAGCCATTTTCAGGTGCGCACAGAAATGAGAGCGCACCCCGACTTCGCTACGAAGTCGGGTTGCGCTCTTATACTTAGCAAAATTTTGATCATCTCTCCGCTCTTCGCATCCCCGAGTGCGCTCAAACTTAAGGGCGCAGCCCGAATTCGCTGCGAAGTCGGGTTGCGCTCTTAGAATTAGAAATTTTAGGGACCTTGGGAAATTGACCGAAGAAAGTACACGAGGAAAAAGGGGAAATGATGGGAATGAAACTGACAGAAGGGGAGAAAGGGGGTAGTGGAGAAAGGGAAAGGAGGAGGAGGGAAGCGAGAGCAGCATACTTACAATAAAAATGAAAACATGGTACCCTGTGCAAAATGTGGCAACATTCCTGGCGGCTCACGGGGTGTCGAGCTCGCCTCGACGCAAAGAACCAGGTATTTATCCTTTTGGCGCAGAGGAACTCCCTTCCCCTGCATCCCGCTGCTCTTGCCTCCCCTTCATGGGTAATGGCTCCTCTTCGGATTCACTCTCGGCGGTCTCTTCTTCATTCTACTCCCTGAATCTGAATGGTCACCACTGTCACCTTCTTGCTCGGCTGGTTGCTCCCGCTCGCGAACGTGATTGTATGCGGCCTTGGCCTGGTCCCGAGCTGCCGCTCGGAAGGGCCCTAAATCGCCGACATCCTTCAGCGCTGCTTGGAATGCTGCAATCGTGTGTACATCGATGGTGTCATATCTCTCTCCCAACTCCTGAAGGGAGGTGTTGATCTTGCAATATCTCGACACCATCTGAGTTACCTGTGTCTCCTGGACTGGCTCGGCCCAGTTGTCAATTTCCGATGTATCTGCCTCGAAAGACAGCCAATCCAGCTTTACTTGTTCAAGGGGCAGAAACTCCCCATCCTTGACGAAGCTTGGGCATCCGAGCTCAGAAAGAGTGTTGAAGGGAGGCCGGGCAAATATTCATTTCATGGTTCAATGTGTCCAGCATTTTCCTAGCGGCCCTTGTTTTTTTTGTCTTTTCAAAGTAATTATGCAAGGTTACCCTTGCATCTGCCCAATCTAGGGCAATTCTGGAAATAGGGGGAAATTAGAGGCCCTTGCGCGTGAACTCTTCAATTTTCATTGCCAAGTCCAGCCACTGCTTCGCTTGGTGTTTGGCCTCCTCTACCACGGGCTTTCCCCGGGCAGATACTTCTTGGATCCTGGATGCGAAATCCAGGACGGACAGGTACCTGACAACATTAGCCCTGCATCTGTGCAACAAACCAGACCGCATTTCTTTGACCTTGTTTTTCGAAAAGGCCGCTGTCTCGGACGTCTTCTCCTGGAGCTGAGATTGGGCCTGCCTTAACGAATCTTGCAGCTGAGAGACATGTTCCAACGCCGCCCTCTTCTCTTTTGACAGATGTTCAGCCGTTCTTCTTTGTGCTGTAGCCTCCTGCGGCGGCGAGTTGTGCTTTCAAGTCCTTGATCTCCTGCTGGGCAGACTCCAGCCGCGTGGTGGCCTTAGCCAGATCTTCCTCCAGCTGCCTTGAGTCATTTTGAAGCTGAAAGAGCTTCTCTTGATTCTCGAGTCGCTTAACAAGGAGATTGTCAGTTCTGCGGCGAATACCGTTGATTTTGTATTCTTCGTTTATGTCGTCAAAATTCTTCTCCTTGACCCGGTGCTCATAGTCAGCCTCGGTCATTTCTCGGAGAGGCTTCTTTACCTTAGGGATCAATTTTTCAGTTCGCAACACTCTCCTGTCCAAGTCGAACTTGGTGCGCTTCACCGGGGCAGCTATCTCCTCGGCTCTTCTTCGTTTGACGCCCTGGAGGAAAGAGGCGGAACACCCTACGACCTTCGCTGCCAGAGGCTGATCATCTATAATCTGCAGCTGCTCCCCCATGAAGTCAAGCTCTGCCAGCATCGGATACGCCGAGACTAAATCCTGCTGAGGCATCTTTCCCGCAAACAATGAAGCAGGAGATATCCCAGAAGGCGTGGTCGCTTTCAAGGGCGACTGGGTCCTAGGGGAAGCGAGCGGCTGAGTGGGAGGTGAAGGCGGGGTCTTGAACAATGGAGGTGAGTGGCGCGGCGATGTAGGTACGGCTTCGGCATTGGCCGCGGATGAGGGGTCTAGGGTTTGACTCAGGGTTTGGAAAACGTTCGGGTCCTTGGCAAACTGCTCGAAAGAATGGGGACTGTGGAAGGATTGGGAGATATGCGACAAGGAGGATGCGACTAAGGCTTGCCCTGATATAGTGGGGGACGGTGTTACGGCAGGGCCAACGGGGATTTGGGGAACCGGGGAAGAGGACATACCTGCGGGCTCCGCCTGAGCCGCTGATTGGAGGACGCCTGCTGCCCAGACTTCTGCTTCTTTCCCTGGGCTGTCCAAAGAGATGATTTCCGGCGCGGCTGCCTCTGTTCGTGTCGCAGCCATTTGCTATGCGTGACCTCCTTAGGCCATTTGGCCTTTTTGCTCCTTTTCCTCTTCTTTTCTTCTGGAGCTGCAGTTGGCTCGAAGGAGGCGGAGGAGGTTGGGGCGGTTGGCAGCGGTGTTCCCACGGTAAACTTGTACCTGGGTTTTGATGGAAGAATGCTTGCTGTCGACGGCCCACCGGTTGACTCTTCTGGCGCCTTTTCCTTTTGGGGGGCCGCCTCACTAGTTGAATTTTCTAGATCTTATACCTTTTGAGGTAACGCTTCAGGAGCTAGAGGCAACATCGGGCCCACCTGACTGCTTGTTGGTGTCGCGCTGGAAGTCCCTTGAATGGGCAATTGCTGGGATGGGGGCTTCCTTTTATATCTCTTTCTGGTGCCTAGGGGAACGCAATCTCGAAACGCGAACGACTCCCATTTGTCGGTGTATTTATCATATAAGGCCGAAAATTGATCATCTACGGCCTATGTTTTCCGGTTAGACTTGTCGTGTTGCGTGCGACACCTCATTTTCCTGCATTCAATAATTTTGTCCTTTTCCCAGCTGAGGGGCACCACCTTTGAGAGGAATTTTTTGAAGCCTGCTGAGTCTAACCTGTGGTCTGGATTGCGCTCCGGATCATACTCCACTTCCTCACAGTAAAAGTCCTACCATGGCGGCCATGATTGCATCCGCTCAATGTGCCATTCCAGGTCTGCACCTGTTTTATTGCACCTTTCCTCCATGATCTCCGCTCGGGGGCAGATATGTACAAACTTTCCCCTGACCCCAATCGGGTCGTATTTCCAGCGCTGAGGTAGCTGTATCAGGCCCATGGTGAGGAGTTCTTGTTCGAGGTAGATATGCTGCCCAATCTCGTGCACTTGAATGTTCGCCCAGTTAATAGGATACTTGAAAATATGGCCCCTCTTATTTCTCTGGCCGAATTCCTCTTCGACATAGTCCATATGGCGCGATATCTCCATACCGAATTGATGCTCAGTGCAAAAATAGGGCAGCAGGAACGACTTTTTTTTGAATCCGTAGATTCTGATCACAATGCCCTGTGTCAACCGGAAGGTATCTCCGCACTTGTACTTCCTCAGGTAGTTCGTCATGGCCAGTGGGGGGTGAGATGCCTTGCAGTTGAACAGCGCCAGGGTCATACCTAGAAATTTGAAGTTTAAATCGTAGTACGACCCCCTTCTCTACAGGGCTTCTGTCCACTCTTATACTGGCAGCGGCTCTCCCTTCTCATTTACCTTTTTTAGGTCAGGTACCTTAATCCGGTAGTGCGTGTGGTACAAGCACAACCATGTGAGGAACGAGCAGAGCCGGAACTCTGTTGTCTGCTTTTGCTATAACCTGACGAGGTTCGAATGTATGGCGTACGCCACCCAATCTGCCCAGTCAAATAAAATAGGGCGCCTTCCGCTCCTTTGCGCAGTGGAGTCATAAAACTCTCCATGCAAGATGCATTCCGCGAGAGCCAGCTGGTACGGGCGCACCATTCTATCTGTGTCGCAGCCGAGTACCCATGCCAGGATAGTATATATGTATTTATTCTCGAACATCTCCAGGGGTATAGGGCCTGTTGGCCACTGTCCGGCTGGTAGCGGTGTCTTCAGTTCCGAGTCAAGAAACTCCCTCATTCTTCTGTTCTGAGCGAATTTGCCCGCCTGCTCGTCCAAGTTAATTCTTCTGACAATGGCGTTGGGGTCGTACTGGAGCCCCGAGGCGAAGGCTGGCTGGACGCTCTCCTTGAAGAGGGTGAACAACACCCTTCCTTGGTTGTCGGAGTTGCCGGGTAGCTGGTATGCAGCCCCGACCGTTTCTTGGTCTGCGTGCTTAGTGGGGATCGCCTCCGCCCACCGAGTGAAATAATCGGTGGCTGTAAGGATGAACTTATGTCCCGCTGCAGAGTTAGGCGTAATGGCCCCGATGAAGTCTAGACCCCACTGCTGAAACGAAGTCTCGACTTGAATTGGTTGGAGGGGCAAGGGTGTCTTTCTATTCTGCCAGCGAACCTTTGGCATTTTTCACATTTAACACAGACCGCATGTGCGTCTGTGAAGAGAGTGGGCCAATTATACCCGGCTCTGATAATTTTTAAGGCCGTAGGCCTCCCAGAATGATGTCCCCCAGGCATCTCGGAATGGAATTCTCCGAGGATCTTCGGTTTATCTGTTTCTCTGACGCATCGCAATAGGATGCCGTCAATGTTTTTGAAATACAACCCCTCGGGGCGCGGTACATATCTCAAGGCGTTTAGCCTAAACCTCCTTCTTTGTGAGGCATTGAGATGATCTGGACATCTCCTTGTGCTAAAATACCGCACCAGGTCATTCGTCCAATCACTTTCCTCTGATAAGGAGTTGGCAAGGTTAGTTTCCGCTATCGGATCTTCCCACTGGCAGGCAGAGATTTCAGCTGCAGCGCTTCGGGCCAGCTCTTGGCACAGGGCTCGGCCTCTGATCAGCTTCATTGGACGTACCTCGATGTGAAATTCTTGGATTTTGGCTATCTATCCTGCCGTCTTGTGATCTGGATCCCCTTGTACGATGAAATTCCTGACGTTCGGATGTATCACGAAGATAGTTATCCGACTCTGGGAGACGAAGTTCCTGAACTTCCTGAGGGATTTCATCACTGCGTGCACCTACCGCTCAATAAAATTATACTTTTCTTCTTGCGGCTGAATCACCTGGCTTAAGAACGCTATGGGGCGTTCTTCGCCATCATCTCCCTTCTGAGTCAGGACTGCGGCGTAACTCTCGGGTTCTCCCACCGCGTACAGGATGAAATCCTTGGAATAATTTGGATTTATCAACACCGGAGCTTGCGCGATTCTGGCCTTGATCTCTTCGAAGGCCTGCTTTCTTTCGTCAGTCCACAAGAATTCGACATTCTTTTTTAGGAGTTGGGCCATGGGCTTAATTACTTGTGCGAAGTCTGGTATGAACTTCCTCACGAAGTTGATTTGGCCGAAGAATGATTGTAACCCCTTCTTGTCGACTGGGATGGGTAAGCGGAGAAGGGCTTCTGCTCTGTCAGGATCCATTGCAAGGCCTTTCTCAGAAATGACATGTCCTAGCAGCTTACCTTCCTTTACCGCGAAGACTGACTTCTTCGGGTTGATGGAAATGCCGAATTCACGACATCTCTCAAATATTTGCCGCAAGTGGGAAGCATGGTCCTCTCTCCTGTGAGAAAATACAGTCATATCATCCAAGTAGATGACAATGACCTTGTTGAGCAGCTCCCGGAACGCCAAGTCCATGGCTCTTTGAAACGTAGCGCCGGCATTAGACAGGCCGAAGGGCATGCGCTGATATGCAAATGTTCCCCATTTGGTGGTGAACGCTGTCTTGTGCTGATCTTCGTCCTTTACCCATATTTGGTTGTAACCAGAGAATCCGTCCAAGAGAGAGAACCTCTGTGCTCCAGCAACGATGTGGAGGATCTGATCAATTTGGGGAAGCGGATAATGGTCCTTAAGTGAAGCTTGATTGAGGTTTCTGAAATCCACACAAAGGCGGATGTCTCCATTCTTTTTCCTCACAGGGACCAAATTCGCGACCCAAGATGAGTGCTTGATGGGGTAGATGATTTTGGCCTCCAGCATCTTCAAGAGCTCTGCTTTCATCATTGCTTCAATTTTTGGGTTCACTGCCCTTTGCCTCTGCCGGAAGGGTCTTGCATTATCTTCCGGCTCTATGGTATCTTTGGATCATCTCTCTATCATACCCCTTCAAGTCCTGGTAGCACCGAGGCCACAATATCAAGGAACTCTCCGCATAAAGATATGATCTGCTCCAGTTCCTCTTCAGTGCAGTCCGTCCCGACCTTGATTGTTTTTCCAGGTTCCAGTTCCAGGTCCACGTACTGCTTTGGGTCTACTTTGATTCTGTGAGATATTGCCCTATCGTTCTGATCAAAGAGACTCTCTAGGGTAATTAGTCCTTTCGGGACATGATTGCTTTTTAACTGTATCAACCCCTTGTACTGCTCGTCATCAAGGTCTCTACCTTTTATAGTACTTGCTTCGTTAATAAAAAAAGTGACGATATCCTCGTCACAGTCAAACACCTGCCAGTGGGTGTCTTTATCAGGCACAGAAGGCTTGTAGATGGTACGAACCGGATTCGGCTTCTGGACAGTGTCATCAGCCGAGACGTACCTGGCTCCAACAGACGCCAGAATGTCAGCATGTTTATTCTTCTCACGTGATATGGCTTTGACATTCAAAGAGTCGAATGACTCCATCAGGTCCCAAACACGGTTACGGTACGCCTTGAGATAATGCTTCTTGGAGGCGCACTTGTTCGTAATCTAGTTGCACACCAGCTTTGAGTCGCCAAAGATTTGCAAATGTCTCACCCCTAGTCTCTCTGCCTTTCTCAAACCCAAGCATAGAGCTTCATACTCCGCTGCGTTATTAGTACAGCTCCAAGCCAGCCTGTAAGTGTAGTCCTTCTGGATTTCGGATGGGGAAACCAGAAGTACACCCGCACCGGCGCCATTTTTGCATCGGGCGCCGTCAAAGAACAGCTTCCATAGCTTTTCTGGTGCGGGTCCAATCTCTTTCCTTGATGACTGGTCAAGTCTTTCAGGCTGGGTGACGGAGTAACAGCCTTGCTCGGTCTCAATCATGGCATTGAAGTCCAGCAAGGAGAACTCATCCTCTACTTGTAACAGCTCAAGGGCCTCCTCTGTCATATCAACCACTACCGGCTCTTCAGTTGTCAACTGGACCATGCCGTTCTGTGGCTCTTCTCCGGGTATCTTCTCTACTAGGAATGTGGAAGGCTTTTCATTATAGATCTTTAGTCTCCTTCCTTTGAAGGGCACTTCCATATGTGAGTAATCCCGAGACAGATATCCACCCAGCTTTGCAGTGAACTCCCTGGAGAGGCACATGCCGAAGTAGGGTTCCAAGTCGACCACAACGACTTACTGTATGACCACTATGTTGAGGGCTTTATGTAGTCGGATCGGGATATCCTTGATGACACCAACTTTTTTGACAGGGGTGTCGTCTAGCTGCAGCACACCTTGGCTGCTCCTTGTATATTCCATACCGATCTCTTCGAAGACGGCTCTCGGCATGACAGTCGTGGAAGCACCAGAATCCACCATGCAGTTGTGTACTATGTAGCCTTCCATCCGCAATGACAGATAGAAAGGAGGTGGCCTGTTTTTCCCGATGGCAGAAACTGTCAGGGGCTGAGCTAACACAGCAGGCTGCGTCGGCTTCCCGTATTTTATGCTTTTCAAGTTTTCCTGCAGCAGATCAACTTGCCCAGGGAGCAACAGAGCCTCGTACATACTTATCTTCGCAGGGGTCCTCTTTAGCTCGTCAACTATACTGTAGGTTGAAGTACTAGCTCCCTCTATTTCTTTCGTAGTCTCATACTTGGTCCGGTATTGCTGCGTGGCTTCGACACTCTGTCTCTTCGTCAGCGACGGATACCTCAACTTCTCTTGAGCTTGTTCTTTTGTTTCGGCTGGAGGTTGGGCTGCAGGGGCCTTCATCGCGGGAGCCTTGAGTGTAGGGAACCTTTCTTTGGCTGTAGGGGGCCAAGGTGACTTGTCAAGTGGTAGCCCAGCAGGCTGCGCCCTCTCTCTTCTGGCGTATACCTTTAACACCTTTGCTTGGGCCACGACAGCCTCAATGGGCTTTTTGCCTTCCTTGGTTAGGAGCAACGCAGGATCTTCTTCTGGGACGACAAAGTTGCCTTCATCGTCCAGGATCATGTATGATTCATCCTCTATGGCGTTGCCCGCAAGGGTCTGAATATAATGCTGATGCAGCGTGCAACCTTCTTATGAGTGTGGATAGTTGCACGTGGAGCACCAGTTAACCTGGTCAGAAGTTCCAAGTTGATCCTCATTGGCAGCATTCCTTGCCAGGGGGTGTTTTTGAGCTTGTGCGGCTTGATCTTTTGTTAGTGCCGGAGGAGGATATGGTCTCCTTGGAAGGAACTCCATCTGGGCTTGCTTCTTCTTCATTATCGTCATATCGTTGGACATAGTATGATACCTAGAGGCCAGAGCCCGTACCTCTTGGAGGATTTTATTCTGAATATCATTATCTGTAGGCGACAACCGGGCCGGTGGAGGTATTGCAGCTAACGGCGGTGGTGCAGAATACACCGCGTAATGAGGGGGAGCTGGGAGTGCGGGATACTGCGGAGGCGGAGGTGGTGGGTTAGGATAATGGATTTGAGGGGGGCCGTAGGGGTTTATAACTGGTGTTGGATTCCATGGCTGTTGGGGGTGCTGACTTGAGGATGATGGCATCACACCAAAGGCCGATGGATACTGGGACTGAGGAAAATCAGGATAAATGGGGGGCTGCACTCTATGAGGAAGTCTGCCTATGGAAATTAAGTCTAATTCTGCTTGTTGGGCAGCTTCGTATAGGCCAAGGAAGGTATCGACTCGGGCTATCTGAAGGAGTAGATAAATATCCGAATTGAAAGACCTCAAGTAATAGTGTGCCGCTTGACCCGCCGAAGGTCGCAGTTCGCGAGGTACTCTTTTCCAAGACCTTGCAAACCTTATGTTGAAGTCTGATACCTCCTCTTGTGGGTGGCGTTGGATACTCTGAAACTGATGCAATAATGAAGAGGGATCGACAGACTCATTGCATCCTTTTACAAGCCTGCCTGCCAACAGAGGCTTCCCCGTGATAGATCCTTCTGGCAAAGATCTCCACCAATAGAGAAGCTTCCCCCTCAGAGAAAGAGCCAATAGACGGGTCTTGACACTCTCATTCGTAATAGAGTGTAGCGCAGCCAAGGCTAGGATGTCTTGGATGTGTTCATATGCCGTTTTGCCGTAGCCATCGTAAGTAGGGATGGCCTTCAAGGCAGCGGGGTGCACACCTGTCAGAATCTGATAAGGGGCAAATCTGCCTTGGGATTTCGTCTCTCTTTCTTGCCCGACTTCGCCCGGAATTGGAGCGCAATTAGACAGCGCAAGGGAGAAGTGGCGTAGTTGGGGAGGCCTCCGTGCCTTAGACAATTTTTGGGCTGCCTTCAACATCCTGCCCGAGTGCGCACAAGTAGGCGCAGCCCGACTTCGCTGCGAAGTCGGGTTGCGCACCCAACACTTAGCCATTTTCGGTCATACCGCCCCGACTGCGCATGAAGATGAGAGCGCACCCCGACTTTGCTGCGAAGTCGGGTTGCGCACTCAATACTTAGCCATTTTCAAGGCTCCACTGATTCCCAGGTGCGCACAGAAATGAGAGTGCACCCCGACTTCGCTGCGAAGTCGGGTTGCGCTCTTATACTTAGCAAAATTTTGATCATCTCTCCGCACTTCGGCTCCCCAAGTGCGCTCAAACTCAAGGGCGCAGCCCGACTTCGCTGCGAAGTCGGGTTGCGCTCTTATACTTAGAATTTTTTAGGGGCCTTTTGCTCTTTTGGGGAAGCGACAGAAAAAAGTAAAAGAGGAAAGGGGGGGAAATGAAGGGAATGAAACTGATGGAAGGGAAGAAAGGGGATAGTGAAGAGAGGGAAAGGAGGAGGAGGGAAGGGAGAGCAGCATCCTTACAAGAAAAATGAAGACATGGCACCCCGTGCAAAATGTGGCAACAGGAACATGGTCAGAAACAATGAATTGTGGCATGCCATGAAGGCAGAAAATGGAAGCAATGAATATTTGGGCAACTATGGAAGCCTTGTAGGGGTGGGCTAGAGGACAGAAATGAGCAAACTTAGAGAGACGATCCACCACCACAAGAATGATTGTTTTGCCTCCAAACTTGGGGAGCTCTTCAATAAAATCCATTAAAGTGTTTGTCCAAACGGTCTTCAAAATATAAAGAGGTTGGAGTGTGCCTAGTGTGCATATAGTGTTCCCCTTTCATACACTGACAAGTATCACATTTTGCCACAAAAATCTAAATATCCCTTTTCATCCCTGCCCATGAAAATGTGTGTTTAGCCCGCTCATAAGTCTTTAAGAACCCGGAATTTCCTGCAATCGGGGAAGCATGCATTTCTTGTAGTAGAGATTCATTTGCAGGAACAACAAAGCGGCCTTGATATCTCAAATGTTGCCCATCCCATGTATATCCTAGCCAAGAGTTAGGATCATGTTGAAGTTGCTAAATTAGGGCTTGCAAGGTAGAATCTTGGGTCACCTCTTCTTGAAGTTGGTGGATCCATTGAGGAAGTGGAGTTGAGATGGCACACAACATACCCTAGTCCTCATGTTGGCGGGATAATGCATCAGCAACTACATTTTCCTTGCCCTTCTTATAAATTATTTCATAGTCATACCCTAGTATTTTGGTGACCCATCTTTGTTGTTCACACGTGGAGACATGCTACTTAGTGTGGTGATCAATTTTTGATTGAAAAATGGTGCCCAATGAGGTAAGACCTCTAATGGTTGACAGCATATACATCTTCTCATAGGTCGATTTGCCCAAGTTTTTTCTTGACAATGCCTTACTAGTGAAAGCCAATGGTCGTCCTTCTTGCATAAGCACTACACCAATTCCACTTCCCGAAGCATCATTTTCAACCACAAAAGGCTTAGAAAAATTGGGCATTGCTAGCAAGCGAATTGATAGCATAGCTTGTCTAAGGCGCATGAATGCATGCTCAACTGGTTCTAACCATACAAATGAGTTTTTCCTCAACATCGTTGTCAGGGGAGATGCAATTTTTCCATAATCATGATGAAATTTCCTATAGTAACTGGTGAGGCCTAAGAAGCCCCAGAGATCTTTGAGAGTGTGTGGCTTGGGCCATTCTTGTATAGCAG
Source organism: Wollemia nobilis (assembly GCA_028583015.1). Taxonomy (NCBI): domain Eukaryota; kingdom Viridiplantae; phylum Streptophyta; class Pinopsida; order Araucariales; family Araucariaceae; genus Wollemia; species Wollemia nobilis. Next base: position 13,036,839 of record JAQPPZ010002549.1, read on the forward strand.
CAATCTCCTTTGGATCCACCTTGACCCCTTCCCTTGAAACTATGTGGCCCAGGTACTCCACTTTCTACATTCCAAAGGAACATTTGGATCGTTTTGCACACAATTGATTATCAGCCAAGAGTTGCAAGGTTTGGTCCAAATGTTGCAAATGCTCCTCCCATGTGCGACTATAAATTAGGATATCATCGAAGAAGACCAAAATGAATTTGCGCAAAAAGGGCCAAAATATTGCATTCATAAGACTCTGAAAGGTTGAAGGCGCGTTGGTAAGACCAAAGGGCATGACAAGGAATTCATAATGGCCTTCATGAGTCCAAAATGCTATCTTTGGAATATCTTCTTCCCTTAATCTTATCTAATGATATCTTGAACGTATATCCAACTTTGAGAAGAAGCGAGCACCATAAAGCTCATCTAGCAACTCGTTAATGACTGGAATGGGGAATCTGTCCTTGACAATAATTTTGTTGAGTTTACAGAAATTCACACATAACCACCAAGACCCATCCTTCCTGCAAAACAATAGCACTAGAGATGAATATGGACTAACACTTAGCCGAATGACCCCTATTGCTAACAACTCCTACGCCATATTTTCAATCTTCGTCTTTTGTGCATATGGGTACCTATAAGGATGAATGTTGGGGGATACACTTCTTAGAACGAGTTGGATAGCATGATTTTGGGTGCACCTTGGTGGTAACCCGTGGGGTTCTGCAAACATGAATGCATGCTCATCCACAATTTTTTGTAATTCAATCGACTGAATTGATTCATTGGTAGTCGAGGCTTGTAATGCAAACAATTGTGCCACCACTCCTTGAGATGATTTCTTCAAAAGCTTTTCCATTCGATGGGAACTGAAGAATTAGGTAGGGCCTGTGACCATCCCACGGAGAGAGTATTGCTTCCCCTGCTCTGAGAATTGCATCCATATCTCAGTAAAGTCCCATACTATCTAGCACAATGTGCATAGCCACTAAGTTCCCAACACAATGTCACATCCTCCCAAGGGAAGGGAAAATGTAATGTCCCCTTCTAATCAGCTAGTGGGAGCACATTGAGACTAGCCTATACACGGGTTCCCGTAGGCTATGTCATATGGATGAGAGCCTTTGGAGATATTTGAGACAGCTTTTGGATTCTTAGAGCTCAGTTTTGGTGGTCGTTCGGGGTCAAACGGAGCTAGGATGCTAGAATTGCTATTTTTAGCAGTGTCGGGTTTTAGGGTTTCTTGCCGAGCGGACAGGGGGATGTTGTTCTACAACGAAATGGGTATCCAAAACAGGTTTCAGTTGGTCAATCGGAGTTTCATAAGGCAGAGTTTTTAAAGCGCAAAGCTTGGCTTTATTAAGTGAATTATTAAATTCATTTTATAAAGTTAAAACTTTATATTATAATTAAAGGGAAAGAAATATGTTTATCCCACATTGAGCGCGCAAAAAAGAGTTTGCCAAGGAGGAGCCTATTTATTCGGTGGCTTGGTCTCATTTCGGATATTCTGGTTTATGTTATTTCTTCTCTTGGAGATTAAGGCCGATGGCTGATATTTCTTCATCGAAAGGGATGCAAACCCCAATCGATAACCCAATGGACGAAACCCCAAAGGGCAGATCGGTTCCATTTCAGGGATCGACAGTGTGCAGATTGTTGAAGTTCTGAGGACGGAAACCCTCAGTATTGGAGAAGGGAGCTGGACGAAAACCCGGTTCTTGGCTGGTGAATTCACTCGGATTCACGCTTATGTGATTCAATCAAAGATTTAGAGGTTTATAGTCCATCAATTTGAGATAATAGCAAATTGATTTGGGGGTGGAACACTACAGTGGTATCAGAGCTAGTTTTTCCTGCCAGCCTGTTCAGGGTTTCATTGCGAATTTTGTGAAGTCTTCTATCGAAGACAAAATTCTCAGGTTTGATTTGGTGGAAATAATTCTTTGTTTGAAATTATATTGCTTGAAAATTTGCGGAGTATAGAAGATTAGCAGAAGTTAGGATTTGGTTGCCGTTTTCAAATCTAGGGTTTCCAGTTTCTGGGTATTGGTGATTTGAATACCCATTTGGTTGATTTGGGCTTTAAGAGTTCGGGTATTGTTAATTAAGAGCTCAGGCTATTCTGCCAGCTTGTGGAAGCCTAATTAAATTTCAGATTCATGGAGTCTTATAATGATTGGTCTAGGAGACAACGTGATTGGGATAGGACTCAGAGTGAGATACAAAAATCCATCAATCAATTAACTGCAATGATGCAAATTTCTCTACCTTCAGTTTTTCCTCAGGATAAGGTTGATTTTTCATTCATAAAGTTGCCGAAGAAAGTTGGAGTTCAACAAAATACTTTACAAGATCCTAAATTTGCAGCTAATATTGCGGCTAATAAAGTTGAGCTCGTTGTCCCAGAAAAGTTGGAAAAGCAGTTGACAGTAGCTATGTCACCTAAGTCAGCACCTATGGTTCCCTCTAAGGCTAAGGTTGAGCATCACACATCCAATAACAGAAAACAGATTCAATCTGCAGAACATTTCAGTAAAAGAATGGATGTAAGTTGTAAGCTCTATGCTTTGGGGAAACAACTTGAGTCCCAGAAATTGTCAAAAGATGTTCTTCTTGACAGTCTAAAGGAAATGGATACATGTCTAGTTGAACTAGATCAATCTGATCGTGAGGTTTTGAATTGGGCAACGAAAGTACCTATAGTTGCATTAGGCCAGCATTGGATTATGAGACATGCAGACAAGGACGTGAGACTTGCAGTCACCTCTTGTCTCAGTGAGATCATAAGGATTACAGCTCCGGAAGCACCCTACAATGACGACATCATGAAGGAGGGATTACAGCTGATGGTTGACAGTTTTCATGGTTTGAATAACATCAGGGACCGATCCTATGGTAAGAAGGTTAGAATTTTGGAAGTGATGGCAAAAATTAGAATATATGTCTTTTTGCTTGATTTAGATTGTGCTGATCTTAGTCTCCAGATGTTTCGACATTTTATGGCTTCTATCAGTGAAGATCATGAAGACATTATATCCTCTTACATGCAAACCATCATGGTACGCATCATTGAGGAAAGTGATGACTTTACCCAGCCCATCTTGCCCAAGTTGATGGTTGTTTTGAGGCAAGGACAGATTACCTCTTCAGCTGCACGTAAATTAGTTGACAATGTTTCCAAGCAGTGTGAGAAGAAGCTGAAACCTCTCTTGGTACAGGAGGAACAGGAGAAGGAAAAGAGACCGAGTGACTTACAGATGCCAGGACTACCTCTCAAAAGCAAGAATCAGTTGAGAAGAGAACAGCGTTGCTTCACTTGCCAAGAAGAGTGGTCACTTGGACATATATGTGGGCCCATAACCCACAAGTCCCAGGACAACTATAGTACCGAGGGTAATGACAGGACAACAGTTGTGGAATTGCTTCCAGAGCAATCCAGTGAGGTCTGTGAGACCTTGGACATAAGGTATGATGAGCCTTGCATTTTTCCTGGCAACAGTTCATTGTTGCATGGTGTTTTTTTTCATGGTGAAGACTCCAAATTTGATGAGGAGATCGATGTCGATGAAGATGTCTCCTGGTTAAAGTTAGAAACAGAACATACCAGCAAGTGGTTGGATGGTGGCTTTCCTGATGAGTTGGAGAGTTATGCTGATGAAGTAAATGAGAAGATTGATAGAGACAAATTTCCTTTTGATCAGGGTGCTGACCTGAACATTCAGACTGCTGAAATTCAAAATATAAACATGCCACCTCTTCAAGAAACTTGTGTGGAAGTACAGGAGGGCAAAATTGATGAAGATGAAGTTAATTCATCTTGTGGATCTCATTTTCGTGAGGGGCATAATGAATTTCGTGATAGTGGTGAGATCATAGAGCATGCTGATTTTGACATTGTTAAATCAGCAGCTGGTGAGGATGTGCATGCAGTTGATAATTCTTGGGTTGAGCATGAGTCAGTCCTAACTTCAGTGCACGAAGTTGGAGAGTGTAGTGTCAAAAGGAATGCTGATTCTGATCATTATGCCAAAGATGGTAAATCAGAAACTTTATTGTGTGCTGCTGATCACAATCCAGAACTTGATACAATGCAAAGTTGGAAGGATAAGTTGCAGGTTACAGAAGAGAAGATTGTCCAAACATTAACCCATTTGGATAGCACACACAACTTTGTTGAATATCTTCTATGGACAGCTCAGCTCAAAGATAGGCAGATAGGGTTGATTGATGTCTCCTCTGTTGAAAGCGTGCAAACTATTAAGGTAGAAACTATCAAGCATGCTTTGGAGAAAATAAAATCTGATTACTTGCAATTGTTATCTGATAGGGATTTGGCTATCCAAACTGCAGAAAAGATGTACCAAGAACTCACCAAAAAGGAGAAGATAATTAACAAACTTAACCTTGAGTTAAGTTTTGTTCACAAAGAAGAAAATTGGTCAACTGTTACAACCACTCAGAAGGAACAGCCCGAGTATGATGTTGATGCAGGTTCATTTCCTTGTGTTATGATTGGCGAAACATCTCCTGACTTCTGTGTGCAGAATGTTGAGAGTTGTAGCACAGGTGATTGTATAGACCCTTCCATGGAACCAGTTGGTGAAGTTCAGATGGACTGTATAGTGAGGTATGCTCATAGTTTTTCTTTCAGTCCACATGTTGATGATTTGACCATGTCATATATGAATGGGAAGAAGGGTTGGTATAAGGAGTTATATGTATCACCTTGGCATGAGGTGCTCTTCCCTATAGTTGTAGAATCAGTTTCTTGTTGGGTTCCTCGTTTGTCAGTCCAGAATGGGTTCTCCGTTGAGCTGCAGAATAATTCAGTTGTAGTCAGAGTGGCACAGCAGAAATTATCAAATTTCGGGAATGACAAAATCCCTATTTGGCTATGGGATCCAAGAATTCCTCTGAGGGATGGATTGTTTTATAGAGTGGCAGAGCTCGACAGAGTTACCGGGGCCGGTTGTATCGGACGAGACGAGTGTTTGAGTATCGATATCGGTTTGGTGACAGAGCTTGACAGTGTTTTCAGTTTCTGGGATGACAGTTCAGGGCAATGTCTTCATCATGAGACATTCTTCAGATTTATTTGGGATTCTGGCATACAGATCATATTGCTTGAGGACAAGCAATATTTGGGAAGGGCGGACTGTAATGTCCCCTTCTAATCAGCTAGTGGGAGCACATTGAGACTAGCCTATACACGGGTTCCCGTAGGCTATGTCATATGGATGAGAGCCTTTGGAGATATTTGAGACAGCTTTTGGATTCTTAGAGCTCAGTTTTGGTGGTCGTTCGGGATCAAACGGAGCTAGGATGCTGGAATTGCTATTTTTAGCAGTGTCGGGTTTTAGGGTTTCTTGCCGAGCGGACAAGGGGATGTTGTTCTACAACGAAATGGGTATCCGGAACAGGTTTCAGTTGGTCAATCGGAGTTTCATAAGGCAAAGTTTTTAAAGCGCAAAGCTTGGCTTTATTAAGTGAATTATTAAATTCATTTTATAAAGTTAAAACTTTATATTATAATTAAAGGGAAAGAAATATGTTTATCCCACATTGAGCGAGCAAAAAAAGAGTTTGCCAAGGAGGAGCCTATTTATTCGGTGGCTTGGTCTCATTTCAGACATTCTGGTTTATGTTATTTCTTCTCTTGGAGATTAAGGCCGACGGCTGATATTTCTTCATCGAAAGGGACGCAAACCCCAATCGATAACCCGACGGATGAAACCCCGAAGGGCAGATCGGTTCCATTTCAGGGATCGACAGTGTGCAGATTGTTGAAGTTCTGAGGACGGAAACCCTCAGTATTGGAGAAGGGAGCTGGACGAAAACCCAGTTCTTGGCTGGTGAATTCACTCAGGATTCACGCTTATGTGATTCAATCAAAGATTCAGAGGTTTATAGTCCATCAGTTTGAGATAATAGCAAATTGATTTGGGGGTGGAACACTATAGAAAAAATGTCCTTCCTAAGGTTGTATTCACCCATCCGCACCTTAATATTTTTACATTTTCCTTTGCACGGTAGGGTTCCCCCATTAGCCACCATGACTTCAAAAGAATTGCACAAGTATATGTAACAATCTGCCTTTTTGGCTACCCATGGATCAATAAAGTTGTGGGTACTACCTGAATCAATGAGGATAATGTTTGTCTCTTAAAATACCCTACCACTTTCATAGTCTAGGAAGTTGAGATCCCCACTAAGGCATGTACTAAAATCTTTGGTGTTTGATCCTTTGTCGGTTCTGGCTCTTCAAGTTGTTCTTCTTTATGTTCCTCCTCTTCATCCTGTGATTCCTTGGTGGAAGGTTTACCCACAACAAGTAAATACAATTTCTACCGTATGCAATTTGGCCAGGAGAATATTTATCATCACACTTATGACATAGTCCCTATGCCCTCCAAGCGTCCATTTTTTCTTGGGTAAGGCATTTTATTGGAGGCAGTTTATTGATTGGATTTGATGGAGTCCGAGGTAAAAGCGACGTTCGAGTGTTTGAATTTTGTGGAGGTTTGAAGGTATGCTTTTGTGCTGCAAATTAATCTTCAGCTAGCCTAGCCAAAACTACTGCTACCATCATGCTCATTGGCTTGAACATTTTTACTTCAGCATGGATATCTTCCTTTAAGCCACTAATGAAATAACTTTGGAAAAACTCTGCACTTAATCCCTTTGTGCGGTTCGCCACCTTTTCAAACTATGTTTGATATTCACCAACAGTTGTTTGTTTTAATTTAGTGAGTGCTCCAGTGAAATCCTCATACTCACTAGGTCCAAATCAAATGAGTAATTATTATTCAAATTCAACCCAAGTAAGATGCAGGTGCATATTCTCCAACCATTGGTACCATTGAATTGCTTCATGCTCGAGGTTGAAGGATGCTATTGTAAGCCTTTGATTATGGGGAATGGCATGAAGAGCAAAATATTGTTCGGCCCTATACAACCAACTGGTTGGGTCCTCACCATCAAATTTGGGAAAATCTAGCTTGGGAATTCTATGATTTGTATTATTGGGCAAGGTATTTCGTGCTCTTCCCTTGGAACTACCTTCTTGACTCCCTATTGGCCTGTCTAATGTGTAGTATTTGGCATCTAGGCCTACTATATGACTCTCAATGTCATCTAATCTATCCAATGTTTAATTTGGATAATCGGAATGCTTACTACTGATCTTCCAAAAGTTTCACTTGTTTAACCAATTTATCTCTTGGGCAGCTCTAATACCTACGGCCATTTTTAAGCACTTTAGGATCGACATGGACTACACCATAAAATGATAAATTTGGGATTCTCAAAAAAGTGTATGGGTGTTATATATCAAAACAATCAGCTCGAAAAGAGGGTCAGAATGGACTATACCACAAAATGACAATTTTTTTTTTTTTTTTTGGGTGGGGGGGAAACTATCAACCAACTGCTCTGATTGTTAGACTGGGTATTTTCAGCATTATCAAACTGGAAATTGACACTAATTGCTCTGATAACTCACTGCTCCTACAGCTAACCACTAACTGCTCTAATATATTCCCTAACATTGGCAATTGACTGCTTTGATATATTCCCTATGCTGTCAATTGTACTATACTATCAACTGTATATTTTCTATTTTATACCACTTGGTATTCAAGACCCGACAGCCTGTGATGAGAATAGTCTCCTACACTATGCTCAAATCTGATTTTGGTTCTGGCTAGGAAAGGACTGAAAACAAGTTCAATAGGGACATTCTAATAAAAGGTGTCTAGTTTCATAGGCTCTCTTATATACAATCTCCAATCATGATTAGTGGCCGGCCCAATATCTCAAAGCTCTAACTACGGAGCATTCCACCATACCCGTAGCCGCACTATCCGTCTCCAAGTGCATAACTTCCCAGGGCTAACTGCTTACCAGTGCACCATAAAACTCAAACAAACAATATCTTCATATGGATAAAGGCTTCTCCTATTCCTAGGGGGGTCTCCCTCTATACCCGAGGGTACGTGGGAGCGAACAATCCACTCACCTTTTTAATGGCAGCCTCACTTGAAGCCATTATCCTAGTACCTACAATGGAACCTATAGTGCCTCCTCACACAGTCTAGCTTCTTGGTTGTGTTGGAGTTCCCACTTGCACTACATCCTTTAACAATCCACGTGACTGAATTTGTTGGCCCGCCACCACTCTCTACAAATTGCCACCAACTGTCCTCTTTGCAGGATGTCGTGGGGGTCCTAAAGAAAATACTTTAGTACCTTGACTTACAAGCTACTATTGTTGTTGTTGTTGGGGCTGTGATTGTTGCAGTTGCATTCCCATCTACTACCACTACTACTCCAGCTACCTCTGCTTCTTTTCTTTCTTGACTAGTTCCTCTGCACTTGGAAGCTGCTTAGCTCCATCATATTCTTCACTTTCTTCAACCATGGCATCCATCTTGTCCTCCTTGTATCCCAATGCCTCTTGTGTTTTCATCTTCTTTGTCTTCTTATTCCCTAACACTACCTTTAGCATAGTTCCAACTTTCATTAATAAGGCAACATGCACCCAATGGAAATGGTAGGCGTATGTTGAGGTGAAGTTGTTGACCTTACTCTTTGCTTGAGGTGAAGTTGTTGACCCCTTGCCATGCCCTTGTCTTTCATCAAGGGTGCTACTTTGTGATCTTGACTATGCTCTGTGTTGTCGCATTCTCCCTCATTTAGTGTCCATTCCATGCTCTCACTCTCTAGCACGCATGCAATCAACTAGGCCTCTCCCGAATCCAACTCCAATGCTTCCTCCACAGGTGTGAGATCCTGCCTACAACACAGCCTCAAGTGGACATCTTCTCTGCAATTCCACCCATTTGATTCTCTCTATTTAATGGTTTCTTCTGCATTCATCCTGCAGACATTATCCTTGACTCCAAATTTTGCCAGCTTTCGACAGCAATTACCTCCAACTGTTTCAATCGTTTCCCCAATGACTTGTCTTCCTCTCGCAACTCCACATGGCACACTCCTTGTTTATCTCATTCTTTGTGTCTGTTTGCAATTGGTTGTACGGCCCTAACTGTCCAGTCGAATCGGGATATCTTTGATGACACCAACTGTCTTGACAGAGTGTCGTCTAGCTACAGCACACCTTGGCTGCTCCTTGTGTATTCCATACCGATCTCCTCGCAGACGGCCCTCGGCATGACAGTAGTGGAAGCACCAGAATCCACCATGCAGTTGTGTACTATATAGCCCTCCATTCGCAAAGACAGATAGAAAGGTGGCGGCTTGTTTTTCCCGATAGCGAGATCATCGTCAAGGGCTGGGCTAACACGACGAGTCTGCGTCGGCTTTCCATCTTTCACGCTCTTCAAGGATTCCCGCAACGGGTCTACTTGCCCCGGGAGCGAGAAGAGCCTCGTATATACTTATCTTTGTCGGGGTCTTTTGAGTTCATCAACTATATTGTAGGTTGAAGTGTCGGCTCCCTCTATCTCTTTCGCTGGCTCATACCCGGTTCGGTATTGCTGCGTGGCTTCGACTCTCTGTCTCTTCGTCAGCGATGGATACCTCAGCTTCTCTTGAGCTTGTTCTTTTGTTTCTGCTAGAGGTTGGGCTGGAGGAGCCATCATCGCGGGAGCCTTGAGCGTCGAGAACCTCTCTTTGGCTGTAGGAGGTAAAGGTGACTTGTAAGGTGGTAGCCCAGCAGGCTGCGCCCTCTCCCTCCTGGCGTATACTTTCAACGGCTTCGTTTGGGTCGTGGCAGCCTCAATGGGCCTTTTGCCTTCCTTGGTCAAGAGTGACACAGGATCTTCTTCTGGGACTGCAAAGTTGCCTTCATCGTCCAAGATCACGTATTCTTCGTCCTCCATGGCGCTGTCCGCAAGGGTCTGAAGATAATGTTGATGCAGCATGCAACCCTCCTCTCCATGTGGATCGTTGCACGTGGAGCACCAATTAACCTGGTCAGAAGTGTCTGGTTGAACCTCATTGGCAGCATTCCTCGCCGGGGGCCTTTGCGCTTGCGCAGCTTGATCTTTTGTTAGCGTCAGGGATATGGTCTCCTCGGAAGAAACTCCATCTGGGCTTTGCTTCTTCTTCATTATCGTCATATCATTGGAAATAGTATGATAACCAGAGGCCAGAGCCCGTACCTCCTGAAGGATTTTATTCTAAATGTCATTATCAGCAAGCGCCGGCCGAACCGGCAAAGGTATTGCAGCTAATGGTGGAGGTGCAGAATACGTCGCATAATGAGGGGGAGCTGGGAGTGCGGGATACTGCGGAGGTGGAGGTGGCGGATTAGGATAATGGATCTGAGGCTGACCATAAGGGTTTATAACCGGTGCTGGATTCCATGGCTGCTAGGGGTACTGATTTGACGAGGATGGCATTACACCAGACGCCGATGGGTATTGTGACTGAGGGAAATCAAGGTAAATGGGAGGCTGCATTCTATGTGGAAGTCTGCCTATAGAGATTATGTCTAATTCTGCTTGCTGGGCAGCTTCATATAGGGCAGGGAAAGTGTCGACCCGGGCTATCTTGAGAAGTAGGCAAATATCCGAATTGAAAGACCTCAGGCAATAGTGCACAGCTTGTCCTGCCGGAGGTCGCAGTTCGCGAGGTACTCTCTTCCAAGACCTCGCAAACCTCACGTTGAATTCTGATATCTCCTCTTGCGGATGGCGTTGAATACTTTGGAACTGATGCAGCAATGAGGAGGGATCAGCAAACTCGTTGCATCCCTTTACTAGCCTGCCTGCTAACTAGGGCCATCCCGTGATAGCTCCTTCTGGCAAAGATCTCCGCCAGTAGAGAAGCTTCCCTCTCAGAGAAAGGGCTACTAGAAGGGTCTTAACACTCTCACTCATGATAGAGTGCAGTGCAACCAAGGCCAGAATGTCTTAGATGTGCTCATATGCCGTTTTCCCAGAGTCATCGTAAGTAGGAATGGATTTCAAGGCAGCGGGGGGCACAGCCTCTTGTCCAACTAGAGCCAAGGGCCCTGTGGAGTCAACTGCTGGGAAGAGGTCGTCATCATTTTGTTGGGCAGCCATGTCTTCTTCCTCTTCGGTCGTATACTCGATATCAGTGCTGTCCGAAGTTTTAGGTTGTTCTTCAATTTTGGCCTCTCCGACTTCAGCTTCTTCGATCTCGGGTTCTTCAATCTCGGTTTCTTCAATCTCGGCTTCGAGTTCGTTTAGGTGAGCTTGGTAGTTAGCCAGCCTTACGCGCTCTCCAGGAGCATTGATGTCGATTTCGTAGAGATCAGGCTGGTTTCCCGGGTTCCTTGCTCTCCACCTTCTTGTATGCATGAAGGCGCTTGGACCGGTCTCACGGACTCGGAGAATATTCAGGTACTTGTAGAGTCGCCAGGTGTTCTGATTTGACAGCAATGAAGCGAACACCAATGCTTTGATTCTTTTTTGGGGTGGGAAACTCCCGTGTCTCACAGGGCGTGCCAGAGAAACTGTTGGTTACGAATCTACCACTAGGATAGGATTTAGTGTAATGCGCCCTAGATTCGCCCAGCAGATTGAAAGGCCGAAAGGAAGGAATGCCTTCTGTGCCAATCTCCGGAGGAGGCCGGCTTTATATGTTTTCTCAATTGGTTTTAAGATCAAAGTGCAGGAAAGAAATTAGAAATGCGGAAAGAAATATAAATGTGATTGTTATGGGTGGGGAGGATAAGCAGCACAGCAACAACTAATCACCACTACTAACAACAATTAAAAACAAGATATGTTGCAAAAACTACCAATATCATTCATCCTATGTATCCTCTACCTTTGTAACTATTAAATACCGATATCCAGAAAGCGGAATAACAGTAAGCAATAACATAAGCAACATGAGGCAAAAATGCTAAGTAAAGGCAGCATACAAGATAAGAACAGTCAATAGAGCCAAGTATATTATGTATTTAGAACCAAACGCACAGCTACAGTGGTTCCCTAGCAATATATCCCCCTTCCACCCTTTTACAATGATATTTCCGAGCTATTTATAGCGTAAATTTCCCCCCATTACATCGTTGGGCACAGGATCCCAGACCTGACAATAACTGAAAAAGCTGACAAAAGCGGCTGATGTTGACCCGTGCCGGCATGGAACATGCTTGCAGCAAGGTCTACCTGAAAGATCGGCAACTACGTGGCAGTGTGGGGATGATGCTCTGAGTCAGGTTGACTGAGGGCAGCTTAAGTACAATGAATCAGTTCACGCTCGCACACCTTTCGTCATATCTCTTACTCGAATCTCGAGGTTGGACACCTGTCAGAATTTGATAAGGGGAAAAATCTGCCTTAGGAGCTCGTATTTTCTTTCTTGCCCGACTTCGCCCAGAATTGGAGCGCAACCAGGCAGCACAAGGGGAAGTAGCGCAGTTGGGGAGGCCTCCGTGCCTTAGAAAATTCCTGGGCTGGCTTCAACATTCTTTGCCCGAGTGCGCGTAGGTAAGTGAGCGAACCCCGACTTCGCTGCGAAGTCGGGTTGCTCAACACTTAGTCTTTACTGGAGGTACCATTATGGGCTGCTCAACTGCGCTCTTCTTCCAGGGTGAAGCCCGACTTCGCTGCGAAGTCGGGTTGCGCACCCAACACTTAGCCGCTTCTTCAAATGAGTCGCCCAACTGCGCATGAACTTGAGGGCGCAGCCCAACTGCACTGCGAAGTCGGGTTGCGCACCCGACACTTAGACAATTTAGGGCTTCACTGATGCCCAAGTGGGCACAGAACTGAGAGCGCAACCCGACTTCGCTGCAAAGTCGGGGTTCGTTCTATACTTAGAAAAATTGGGTTCAGCTCTCCGCACGTTGGCTCCCCAAGTGCACTCAAAATTAAGGGCGCAGCCCGACTTCGCTGCGAAGTCGAGTTGCGCAATACCAACACTTAGAAAATTTAGGGCCTTTGGCCCTCTTGGAGAAACAGTCAGAAGGAGAGGGGGGGGGGAATGAAGAGAATGAGACTGATGGCAGGGAAGAAAGGGGATAACGGAGAAAGGGAGAGAAGGAAGAGGGAAGGGAGAGCAGCATCCTTACAAAAAAAAACCGAAGACATGGCACCCCGTGCAAAATGTGGCAACAATAACTTACTATCTCCTTGGTGTTCCTCTCCTCACTCTTCTTCCAAGTTCTATGCCTAAAATGCCACTACTCCAATCCACTTCATCACTGCTTGAACTTGTCAAGGATACACTACTGGACTCTTGTCTTATGTTCCCAACTTCTTCTCTCCTTGGCAGTGGTACTTCATGGATGTCTCTCCATTCTACTTCACTTGTAGGTCTATTGGTAACCCATCTCCAAAAACCTAACTTTCTGCACACAGCCATCAACAACTCCTAACACTTGTTTGTTGCGCACCTCTAGGGGTCTCCTCTAGACTTGTTCTGTCTCTAGAAAAACTTCTACCCATTGCTTAAATATCTTGATGCATCCTTAACAACTCTTATGCATGTTGTCTCCTTAAATCTGCAATCTGATTGCTCACTTTGCTCACGCAACTGCTGTGTTTCTTCTCGCATTCTTAGTTGTGCACATCCAATAGTTGCAAGCAAACTCATTCCTTCATAGTCAAGGCCCTCGCTTCAAGGTTCCTACTTTAGCGGTTCTCCTTGTCCAACATACACTGCCACCATTCATTGTATGTTCTCTGTGTTTGATGATCTCAATCGTTCTTCCTCTTCTATATTCGAAAATCTGACATGCCCCCCAATCCGTCTACACAATGTAGATCGAGGCTACAATTCCTCTTGTTCAATCACGGGTTGCATATCCACCTCCTACCTACTTGACTTCTCGTATAGACATGCTAGTTGTTCCACAATTTCATTATTTGATTCACTGTCATCTACTTCACCATCTTGCTCGTTAGTACCACTTGGCTCCCCAACTTCCTAAATCGAGATTCCTTGGAAGGATCTCGAAGACTAACTTGGTGCCACTATCAACCTACATGTACTTGTTCCTTTGTTTGTTGGTTCAAAATTCACCATATTTACTTGTGCTCATATCCTATACGGATTCAACTTTGAACCATTAACTATCTTGGGATACAACATCCCATCCAGTTTCTTCAATCTTACTACGCCACTGATCATTACTTCCTCTACTTGGTCCAAGCCATAAAGTCTTTAGCTTCCGTGACTTGATCTCTCTATTGCCATTGTACTTCAAGTCTATGTCACTTGCCTTTAAATCCATCTTCTTCAAGTGCATGTCATGCCACAACTTTTGACGACATTGGGCAACCTTCGTGGCCCATTGTGCCATCACTCTCTTCTCATCTAGCTTGATGAGTGTCATTAGCCTCTCCTCTAGGCTTTCCTAGTCACCAAGACGGTTCTCATATGGCCACTCTCGCACTTGGTACCAGAAACTCCACCGACACGACTACTTCCTAACTGTACATCAACTGGAATGGAGTGTGGTCCGTTTTTTGCTAAAACGTAGACCTATATGCCCACAAGATTGCTAGCAATATTTCCTCCCAATTAGCATCCTCAATTCCACATGTCCTATACATTATTGAGACTAAGACCTTATAGGCTTATTCGTGGCTTCCACCTACCCATTTGCTCTAGAGTAATATGGACTAGACAGTAAATGTAAGATCTTAAACTCTATGGTGATATTTTGAATCATTTCATTGACGAAATGCCCTTCGAGATCACTTGTCAACATAAGAGGTGCATTGAATCTTGTAATCACCTACTCGTACAAGAAACATGTAGTGCTCTTTGCATAATTGTTAGGCAATGCCCTTGCCTCGACCCACATTATCAAATATTCAATAACTACCACAATGTATCTACATCTCCATCTATTGGTTTTCAATGGCCCTACAAAATCCAAACCCCATATTTCGAGCAACTATAATTGTGATGGGTGTAATGACATGAAGTCCCTCCTTAGTGGCTTCCCAGCTCTGTGGCACGTATTGCAAATAGTCACAAACTCTTTTGCATTGCGATAGAGGGTGGGCCACCACAGCCTTGTCAAAAGCATCTTCCTTGCAATTGCGTCTGGTCCCATATGCCCTCTTGCCATCCCTTCGTGAGCTTCCTTCAACGCTAAATTCATTTCTTCGTCCATTACACACCTCCACAACACTCCATCAGGTCCGATCTTGTACAATAAACAAGCTATCAACTGAAATGGTGTTGATTCTATGATGATCTTCCTCTCAGTTGTTGCCAACTCCTTTGGCAACTTGTCCTTTGACAAGTATTCACCCACATACTTGTACCACGACGATAACGTAGTAATTGAGAACAAATGAGCATCTAAAAACTCATCCGACACTCCTCCCTCCACAAGCTCTCCCAAGCGAATCCTCAACAACTGCTCTACTACAATGTGCTTTCCAATCTTGACTACTACTCAAACCACGAATTCCTACAACATGACGAGCCACCTGGTAACTCATCCGTGTACAGTCAACTTGTTAATCAAGTATAGCAACACTTGATGATCCACATAGAAAGCAAAGGGATTGGCAAGCAAATAGCGTTTGAACGTTTGTACCACATACACCATTTCCAAGGCTTCTTGCTCCGTAGTGCCATAATTTTTCTCCACATGGGACAACCAAATAGAAAAAGATATGGGCTAATCCAACCCATATTGCCCCTCTTGGGCCAACCCGCATCCAATTGCAAAACTAGACACATCAACATAGACGTGAAACTACTCCCAATCAGGAAACACCAAAATGGGTTGGCAAACCAACTTTGCCTTTATCTCCTCAAAGGCCTTTTGATGCTCCTCCGTCCATCTAAAAGGAACATTCTTGCAAGTCAACACATTCAATGGTTGTGAAACTTGTGCAATGTTTTTTATGAAGCGCCGTTAATACCGACATGCCCCAAAAAGGACTTCAATGAACTCACATCATTTGGCTCTTCTATGCTCATCACAACTTGTATTTTGTCAAGATTGGTCTTCAAACCTTCTTTATACACGACATGCCCAAGCAAATTCGCGTATAGTACCAATAACTTACACTTTTTCGGGTTCAAGGACAATCGAGCATTCACACACAACTGCATGCATTCCTCCAATGCCTCCAAGTTGAAGTTTTTGACACAGCAGTGAAAGCAAAAAACTCAATACAGCAAGTGTTGGGATTTCTTCAGCATAGTTACAGCATTAAACAGTTTTTCCAAAGAGCACTAAAATCAATAAAACGAAGGACCAAAACTATTCAAAATTCCATGAAAATTTCAGGGTAAATTCTACTCAATAATGGGTACTCTAAAAACTTTATTTCACGGAAAAATACCAACTACAGAAAAAGTTATGAGGTCTGCAATGTGCTCCGAAGTGCGCTCTGAAGTCTGGGCAAAATAGACTAAAACACGATTTTCAGAGGTGAAAACGATGTTCCAGAATCAAACAATCAATCATATGACAGGAAAAAGGGGATCTGTTTTCTTTCTTGGATCATTCTTTCAAATCCAATATCAAGCTTGGAGATCATAACTGTTTGGAGGTGGTTGCTAAAGGCGTAATGGAGGTGAACACAAGAGAAGGTACGAAACAAGTTTATGACATCTATTACACACCAAAATTGAAACATAATTTGTTGAGTTTAAGGCAGCTTTGTGAAAAGCACTACAAGATAGTGTTTGACGATAAGAAGTGCATTATTTATGATAAGTACAAAGGAAATAAAAATTGTTACTACAATTCCTATGACCAACAACAGATTATTTCCTTTGAATTTTGGAGGACAAGGGGGCAACCTTGCTAATGTTGTTGTTGAAAACAAGATTTGGCTGTGGCATCTCAGGTATGGTCATTTGAATTTTGCAAGTTTGAGGCTGCTAACTTCTCAAGAGATGATTTATGATTTGTCAAAGGTAGAGGAGCATAAAGGTGTTTGTGAGGGGTGTGCATTGGGCAAGAATGCAAGACAGAATTTTCCTAAAGAAAAGCATGGAGGGCCTCATACCCACTCCAATTGGTCCATTCTGATATATGTGGGCCTATGCAAACCAAGAGCTTGGGTAAGAATTCTTATTTTCTTACCTTTATTGATGACTATTCAAGAATGTGTTGGGTCTACTTCTTGAAACCTAAGGATGAAGCATTTTCTTGTTTCAAAGATTTTAAGAATCTTGTTGAGAAATAAAGTAGTTGCAGCCTTAAATGTTTAAGGACTGACCGTGGTGGGGAGTTTTGCTCTAATGAGTTTCTCCAATTTTGCAAAGAAAATGGTATTAAAAGGCAACTCACTGCTATACCCCACAACAAAATGGAGTAGCAGAGAGGAAGAATAGGACTGTTGTTGAGATGGCAAGGAGTATGTTACAGACCAAGGGGCTGAGCAATATGTATTGGGCTGATGCAGTCCAGACAGCAGTCTATATTTTGAATAGGAGTCCTACTAGTAGCTTGGAGAAGATGACCCCTTATGAGGTTTGGTATGAAAAGAAGCCCAATGTTAACCACTTCAAAGTTTTTGGTTGTTTGGCTTATGCACATGTGGCTGATGAACTTAGGAAGAAGCTTGATCCTAAGAGTGAAGCATGTATTTTTATTGGCTATTGTGAGAATACTAAGGCCTATACGCTTTATAACCCAAAAACTCACAAAGTGGTAGTTTCTAGAGATGTGATTTTTGATGAAGGGGGAGTATATGGTCATCAAAAACTTTATGTTATGATGGCAGTAGTGGTGGAATTTCTCCAAGTGTGCAGCCCTGTGCGCAGCCCAGCCAACAGATAGTTCAACCTAATCCACCAACCAGCCCTTCAAACAGTCCCTCTTCAAATGATGATTCTCCAAACATCTTTTCAAATGTTATGAAGACAAAAAGGGGGAAAAAGGCACTTCAAATTCATCCTCCTACTCAGGTTTTGGACAGTAATTTCCATAGAAGACTTACTAGAAGCCAAGCTCAAGAAATTGACCAAGTTGTTCAAAGGCTTGAGAAGATGCACATGTATGGTGATGAAGATGAAGGTGAGCCAAAAGGAGATGTTAATTATGCTTTGATGACTGTTGGTCACGAATCCGCCACGGGGAAAGGATTTGCTGCTATTGCGCCCTGGACCCGCGAACCAACATTGAAAGGCCGGAAGGAAGAGATGCCTTCCGAGCCAATCTCCGGAGAAGGCCGGCTCCTTTTGGGGGGGGGTTTCTGATTTAAGCTAAAGGGAACAGGAAAGAAATAAATGTACAGAAAGAGACAAATGTACAGAAAGAGATTACAAATATGTCCAAAGGTTGGTGGGGGGAACTAACGATGACGGGAACACACGGATCACCGCTACTTACTGCATACAAACACAAAGTATGGCAAGGAACCGCAAAACCTAGGCGTACTGCCGATACACAAGCAGTGTATGCACAGCTTCAATGGCTCCCTAGCAAACATTCCCTACAAGGAACTAACAGCAGGGGATCGCATCAATCACCAGATACGTACACTGACAGGGGTAGACAGTAAACCTAGATATATCAGAGCCAGGTATATGTGTTAGGTAGAGAGTTTAACCGCACAGCTTCAATGGCTCCCTAGCAAACATTCCCTACAAGGAACTAACAACGAGGGATCGCATCAATCACCAGATACGGGCCAGCAACGTCACACATAACTGATGGAACTGCTACCACATCTATTATATGAAAATTAAAAGTACAGAAATAATGCTAAAGGCGCATGATCATCAAATGCTGAAATGAATCAACAAGCCATGACACAGAATCGCGTAAAGCATAAGCATAAAGAAATAAAAGCGGCAGAACAGAACCAGGCATACAGATTGTATTTATAAGCAGAAGCACGGTTACAATGGGCACAGTGGTTCCCTAACAAACATTCCCCTTCCACCACTTACAATGAAAACGTGGTGGCTATTTATAGCCCAAAGTTCCCCCCGTTACATTAATGGGCACAACGTCCCAGTCAAACATTAGCTGACAAAAGCAGCCGCGGAACTGCTGATGCTGACCTCTGTCAGGCGGATTGTACCCTCGGCATGGTCTCCCTGAAGGTTGAACAGCCACGTGGCAGCGCGTTGGGTAGAACTTTATATTGACAGAAATGTGGGTAGCTGAGGCAGGTGGAAACTCACGTCAGTCTTAAATGCGGCAGCTGGCATAAGTAGTGCGGCCCATGCTTGTCCTTTTTCTCGGCATGTCTTGGCTCGGATCCCAAAGTTGGACACTTGTCGGATGATAATGCTTGACACGTGTCTGCCTTGCAAGGCAGTCTATCCAACTTCGCCCGGGATTAGAGCACAATCGGGTAGCACAGGTGAAAAACAGCGCAGTCGGGTAGCACTATTTCCCTACTACACACCGGTCAAAGGGCGCAGTCCGACTTCGCTGCGAAGTCGGGTTGCGCACCGGCACTTGCTGATTCTCACCGCCGTTCGGACTTGAGAAAGTGTTGGAGGAGATAGATGAGAAACAAAGTACTCCCATTGTCATTTTTTGTGACAACATGAGTGTCATTAATTTGGCAAAGAATCCTATCCACCATAGCAGGTCTAAACATTTTGACATGAAGTATCATTTCATCCGTGATATGGTGGAAAAGAAACAGGTTGAATTGAGATATTGTAGCACCCATGATCAACTAGCTGATATATTTACTAAAGGTGTGGCTAAAGCTCAATTTGTGAAGCTGAGAAAATCACTTGTGAGCCCTCTAAGCATAAAGGGGGAGAATGTTGGAATATGATGCTGACCATATGGCATTTCCAAGTCAGCAAAACGAATTTGTCCCTCATTTTGTAACTGTAGAATATTTTAGTTTGTAACTGTAGGAATATTTCAGCTAATAACAGTTGTAGATTGTTATTCTTCTTGTAACAACTTAGATTCTTCAATTTTTTAGTCTTAGATAAAGAAATATCTTTTCTATTGCATTGTACAAGTTATTTAGAGTGTGCAAACACAAATTCAAGGTGAAAAATCCATTTTCCCAGCCTGTTGTGTTTTCTTGTATTGTGCAGTCCAAATTTTACAAAAAGTCTGAACAACCTACTTTGGAGCTTAATATTTTTTCTGTGTTGCTCCGATTGTTGAACGTGATACACCGTTGGAAAGCTCTTACCAAGCACTTT
The DNA here is from genome assembly GCA_028583015.1 of Wollemia nobilis. Classification (NCBI taxonomy): domain Eukaryota; kingdom Viridiplantae; phylum Streptophyta; class Pinopsida; order Araucariales; family Araucariaceae; genus Wollemia; species Wollemia nobilis. Next base: position 13,056,885 of record JAQPPZ010002549.1, read on the forward strand.
CCATCCATATATCACATGCCCTATTTCATTTATGTTAAGCACTTTGTTTTCACCTCTAAAAATCGTGTTTTAGTCTATTCTGCCCAGACTTCAGAGCGCACTTCGGAGCACATTGCAGACCTCATAACTTTTTCTGTAGTTGGTATTTTTCCGTGAAATAAAGTTTTTTGAGTACCCATTATTGAGTAGAATTTACCCTGAAATTTTCATGGAATTCTGAATAGTTTTGGTCCTTCGTTTTATCGATTTTAGTGCTCTCTGAAAAAACTGTGTAAAGTTGTAACTACGCTGAAGAAACCCCAGCGCTTGCTGTATTGAGTTTTTTGCTTTCACTGTTGTGTCAAAAACTTCACATATCACAATGAATTAACATGATGCAAATCAAAAATTAATATTGCAAGTGATACAAGCTTAAACTACACATGAAAGTGGCAAGTGATACAAGCTGAAAGTCTTAAACTACACATGAAAGTGACAAACACATCTTAAATAAAGAAATTTTAAAGCGTCCAAAATTCAAATATTCTTGTATTGCTTATAATATAAAAAAAGTGCAAATTATAGAATGTGTCATGAATCATGACAAATACAATGCCTCAAGATCTTTGAATGCCTTTGTCCTTTGCCCTAGCAAAATGTCTAGTCTCTCTTTGATGTTGTGCCTTGGTTGCTAACTCCCCCGCCATGCTTTCAAAATCATCCATGCAAAAGAGACTTTCTTGCTACTGCTCCTGTTGTGGCTCTGTAATCCATTCAAATGATGGATCAATCTCGTCTATGTCAATGGCCTTGTTACTTGTTATAATTTTTTTATGATGGAGGCTAAGGTTGTAATGAACAAACACAAGATCATTCACATGTAAAATCATAAATTGAGATTATTGCGTAAGCCTGTTGTGCTTCTTGGAGTGTATGTGTTCAAACATACTCCAATTGTGCTCACAACTTGAAGCGTTGCATGGTTGAGATAAAACTTTGATGGCGAAGTGCTGTAGATTGGGTGTATATGCACCAAAGTCCTCCCACCATAAATCTAGAAAAAACCAGGAAAAAGGAAATTTAATAATTCACATGTAAAATCATAAATTGAAATTATTTTTTAAAACAAGATCAAAAGACAATATCAATAATAATTCGATGAGGATTATTTGGCCTCATAGTTGACCTTGCTCAAATGCACTGCGACGATGGGAAAAGGATGCCCTCACATTTCTTATAAGCCCACATTTCATCTTGTATAGTCAAAGGCCCCCCATTACCTCATAGTCGACCTCGAATGTATCAACATAAAAAAATTGAGGTTGAGGTAGTACCCTGCTGCATGAAGAGGGCTATGGAGCTTATATGTCCATCACTTGTCAATGATATCCCAAATGGGATAGTTTGATGTGTGAATATCCATAAAATGAGGCAATTACCTCTTTTCTCCTATCCATAGCCTCGTATATATATGCCATTGTTGATTGTTCTCCATAAACAAGAGGGAGAACCCTCACCAAAGGATCTGACACCTAAAAAAAAGGAAAAATAATTTAATAATAAAATAAAATAAAAAACTTGGTCTTGTACCTTGATAGCCTCATCCATGGTTATCCAAAAGGGCTCCTCAAACAAATAGTCATATGCCTTTTGCCCCCATTGGAGAGTTGTAGCGTCTTCGGAATTCCACTCATCGCTCACAAACATCTTCTTCAATGCCCCCTCTACATCAAAGAGGCTCTGCAATGTCACGAAGTTTGTGGAAAAGCGTGTAGCTCTAGCCCGCACTAGTCCCTCCCACCAGTAAATTGCCTCATGAGTTGGACCCATTTATGGTCATAGACAAATTTTGTACAAGCTCTAGATTTCTGTACAACCTCTACCTCCCAAGCTAATTTCCCAATGTCTTAAACTAGCAAATCGAGACAATGGCCTGCACATGGGGTGCAAAAAAAGGTGGGGAGTCTCTCCTCCAACATCCTGCCAGTTGCTACATATGCCGTTGTGTTTTCCATGATGACTTGGACAACATTCTCCTCTCCCACCTCTAACACAACCTTCTTTAGCAACTCTACAAGCGTATCGGCACTCTTAACTTGTGTCAATGCATTTACTGACTTAAGGAATACAATTCCTCCTGTAGAAGCAACCAAAAAATTAAGGTTCTTCCCCTCCCATTGGTCCACCCATCAAACATGATAGTGCAACCCTTCTTCCTCCACACCCTGCATTGGTCTTCAAGCAAAACCTGAATGTCGTCCATGGATTCACGAAGGAGAGGGCCCTTAAGGTCATCATAAGTTGGCGGCTTAAATCCTACGTCATGACTTGCAATGGCATCTACCATTCCCCGCCAGTATAGAGACCTTGTGACATTGAAGGGAAGGTTGCAAAAATACCAAAATAATGGCAACAACCTTCCTCGCTGCCCTGTGCCTCTTGTTCCATGCGGTCATACCCTCAAGCCCCTAGTGCAAAACATTCCGCAAAATAGGACTCTTTCGTCCCACTCCTTCAGTGTGCAACTGATGGACTCGAACTCTTGCGGTGAAACCAGCTAAAGGTGTTGTCGGTATAGTTTGTATGAGATCGAGAAGGGGGGGTTGACATGGCCTCACTTTGTCTTCGTTTGAGTTTTTTTCCTCCTCATAGTTTGAGAGGATGGCATTGCATTCTCTTATCATTAGTTGGCACCTGTGGGCATGTCCTAACATTTTTTCCTTTTTGCTTTGCCAAATGGTATTTGAGATAGTATATGCCTCCATGAATGAGAGCCCCACAAAAATTGCAATAAACCTCCCCTTTCTTATCCCCTTCCCTTGCATACTTCCATGTTGGATCTCTTTTCGTTGACATTTTCTTGTGGCTAGACAAGGAAACAAGTAACAACAAACAATTACTTAAAAAGTTTACAAAAAAAATGCTTAGGGTTCGGTAAACGTTAAACATTGAAAGCCAAAAAGATGGGCTTGCATAATGAGGCAAAATGAAAAAAAAAAACTTTTTATCGCGTTTCCTAGCCCTGTCCCATGCCAACCGATTTTTTGGATAGAGACTCGAGATTTTTTTGGAAAAATCCAAGTCATGAGCCCGAGTGACTCGGTGAAGCCGACTCGAAATCAACAAAAATCGTTGATTTTTGCTACCATGGTTAAAAATAATGTTTTCCACCTTTTTGTTCCTCATCCGAACTTCCCTCCTCTTGAGGGTTACAAACACGTTCAACTTTTGTTGCTTGTATCTCCTCGCCAGCAAACCCTATCAATACTCCACTTTCATGCAAGTCTTCCTCACCAACATGGAAGTTGTCCTCATGCACATGTTCACGTTCTTCTCGTTCTTGCTATTACGCAATCCGCAAACTCTGTTGTATCAACTAGTCTCTTGCTCTTCTACGTCCATGTCTCACACGTCCTTGTGATAAGTAATTTGTCATCCACTTCTCTCGTATCCAAGCTCCACGCGGTTATTGGTTCAAACTTCAAACGACAATGGCACCAAATATAGCACGGCGGTGGTATTCCACACTTGGAGGAACAATTAGAAATAACAGTTAAACTGCCCAAGCAATCTCACAGATTGCAGCCCAAACAACCTGGCACAATAGTCAATCAGTTTGCTCTTCAAGTCAGATGGCTCAGCTTGCATCAGACGGCCTGACACTAGCCTAGATGGCCCTGTACGAACAGAGTCTAGCAATCAAAATATAAACAGAAATAGTATGTAAATTATACATACATCACTAACATTGGATATAAATACATGCAAATAATATCCATAAAACAACGGTTGGATGATGAATTGATATTTACAAGATACTGCATTACATATGAGCCTATAAAGATGCATTGTGTATGGCTTTTCCCATCAACATACCCTCTATTGCATATACAAATTACAACCAGTACACTATCCTTAGCATGTAAAACCTCTACCCTATGCATATCCAATGCACTGTATACAATATCTCTTGTGTGTGTACAATGTACTCTCCTTGGCATGTACCCACTCAAATGAATGAGGGGGTCTATTTAAACTTGAGGGAAGGTAGTTATTGGCAACTACCAACCCTGAAACCTCACCTCTCTCATTACATTTATCTTGCATTTCATTTCATTTCATCTCCTAACTACAAGACAAACTACATGACAACTAACCTTTCATGACTTATCATACATGACTATCACTTAACTCGTCATTACTTTATTGCATAAAATATTAGGATATTATCAACTATATCCAAACCACAACAAAACTTTCCCAAAACTATGTTGTGCACGTACTGGACTTCCAACGCACACCTTTTATTTCTTTTGCTGAGGTGGCAAGTCAATACTAGCATCTATAGAGATTATGTAATCTGAAACAAGAAAGCAGAGAATAACAAAAATGTAACATGCAAGGAAATAAATGCACAGCAATTAAAATAAATCATAGATATTTCATTATTTTTTGGAACATACATCAACAAACCAGTCTTGTATGACAACTTGCATAAAATGTTGTCTATGAACAACATAACAAGGATGTACAAGCATACAACCACATTCCACAAACAAAACCACGAACATCATCCCTCAAGATTGTGTTAAAGGTGAAAATATCCATGAGAAGATATGAAGAAAGCAGTTGCAACCAATTAACCATCGTGCACCGTGATGTGTAACTAGATTCATAAATATTGAAAACACCCTTATACATTGTATATTATTAAAATACAAGGCTGTCATGCACACACAATTGCAACAAACACATGTATGATAAAACAACAAAACAACAATAATGTACAAAACACAAATTCTTAAATTACAAATCATAGTGATGACGATGGAGCTAGCACCGCACCGCACCACATCGGTTTTACCACCTAAAAAAAAAAAATGTGAAACGGACACTACTTAAATGACCTTTCTAGATAAGATATTTTATGACTATATACTATTTTCGAGCAAGGTAAATCTTTGAGCACTAAAAACCATCTTATAGCTATGAAGTAGTCAGGACATGCACAAGTGTCATGTAAGTGTGTAATGTGCAGGATATGCACAAGTGTCATGCATATTAGTGTGCAAGTGTGTAATGAGAGAAAGTGCACAAGTGTCATGTATGTAAGTGTACAAATATGTAATGTGAGGATGTGCACAAGTGTCATGTATTAGGAGTGCATGTAGAAGAGTAAGTGTCATGTAGAAGTGTGCAAGTGTCATGGAGTTAAGTGTGCATGTAAGTAGAGAGTGAAGAGTCTTGTATACAAGTGACAAGATGAGAAGCCAAAAGACATGAGAGTCTTGTCTTATGTAAAGAATAGAAAAGGTTTCAACTCTCGGATATGTGAGGAGTGCAATAGTCAAGTATTGAAGAGTCACCTTTCTATGTCTATATTATGGAGACAAAGCTCCATACAATGTATTGGGAAAACAGTCTGTAAAGATCACCATAGCAAGCATTTATAATATTGAAGCTTGTATACAGATTTTGAGCAATTTTATTGTAAGTATATTTCATGTTATTACATGATTGATTTTGGCCATTTACATTCATATTTGATATTATAGTGAATATTATAATTATATTGGCCAGTATATACTTTGATTGCTCTTATATTTAATTCTACTCTTGATTAATTATGACATAAGATATTGTGGCTTAATTATACTGGGATTTGAGATAGTTTGGCTTAAAAGCCAACAAGTAGTTCACAAGTTTTCCATTTCATTAAATAAGAAAGATGCACCTCCTTGTCTGAGAAAAATACTGCAATTTCTAGCAATGTTTGTAAGCAAAAATATTACATTTATGTTAAAATATGGCTTCGTACTTTTGGAAAGAGTCATCAACCAATGCATGTAATAAAAAAAATAATCCAATTGGAGAAAACTAGCCCCTAAGGCTTTCCTTGATCTTCAAACAAGCAATTAAATTTAAATATTCCATTCGCAATAGCCACAATTGACTAATAACCTGTTCCAAGAAGAAAGTTTGCCATATAGTGATTAGGTACTTTCAAACCAATCATATTTATCGTTGTATTCAAATCTAAGATCTTGATAATCATGCTATAGTTTATTAAAATTAATTTATTTCTCACAGAAGCTTACTTTTCCTTTTTCCTAATTTGTTGTACTAATCAAAGTTATATTACCAATCAATAATTGTCTCAATAGGGGATTTAAGACAAATAATGAAGCAGAAGCTTGGGCAGCTTTGGAAGGGTTAAAAACAGAGTTGAGAAACTCGACGAGTCCGAGTCCAAGTCGACCTTGCCGAGTCACTCAAGCCTACACTCACAAGTTTTCCAAGCTCGGCCAACTTTTCAAAAAATTCACCAAGTACTCAAGACTTGCAATTTTTGAAAAAACCCGCCTAATCCCGTGCAAAAACTTGGCAGGCGTCGCATGATAAAACCTTTTTCTTTTCCATTTTGCCTCATTTTCCTTGTTGCAAATTGGAAAGAGAACACTGCCTACCTGCTACTAGACCAAACAAAACACTAAAGTGCATCCTAACAGCAGATTTTTTGCAGTTTGAAGGAATCTAGCGGCCACCAACAGCCACCCAACTAATTCATCTGAGGTAAGAAAAACACTTTTCACCTGTTTTTGTTTCTTTTTTTCAGTTTCAAGCATGTTATTTGCTCTTTTTTTAAGATTTAAAGTTCAAACCAAATACAACAGTTGAGCTAGAAAAGCTCTTTCAAAGCTTCAGCTGTCTTTTTTCTTTTTCCTCTTTCAGCTGTCTTGTTTCTTTTTCTTTTTAAGTAATGCTGTTGTTTTTTTTCTCTTTCAGTTGTCTTGTTTTTTGTTCTTTTTCTCTTTCATTTGTCAATGTTTAAGCCCTAGGCCATTTCTTTTTTTTTTAAAGCTTATATAAGATAGGTAATTGTTTGTTGTTACTTGTTTCCATGTGCAGTCACAAGAAAATGTTAGTGAAAAGAGATCCATCATGGAAGTATGAAAGGGAAGGGATAAGAAAGGGTTTTTTTTTGCAATTTTTGTGGGGCTCTTATTCATGGAGGCATAAACCACCTCAAATACCACTTGGCAAGGAAAAAAGGGAAAGATATCAAGGAATGCCCAAAGGTGTTGACTAACGTTCAGAAAGAATGCAATACCATCCTCTCAAACTATGCTGAGAAAAAAGATCTCAAACAAAGACAAAGTCAGGCCATGGCAACCCCGCCTTCTTGACCTCGTACAAAGGGTACCGACAGCACCTTTACCCATTTTTACAACCAGAGTTCCAATCTATCGATTGCACACCCAGGAAGTGGGACGAATGTAATGTCCCAAAAATAAATATTTTTTGTAAATGTCTCCTACACTTAATTATAAAAGTGAAAAAAGGGGTTCATGTGACTAGGAGACATAACTTAAGTTGTGTTTATTTATGTTTTATGTTTTTATGTTGTAATAAGGCACTTTAAGTGATTTTAGGGTTGGGAGATGTCAACTCCAAATTAGAACCTCACCCTATATAAGGGAGTGAGACGTCCCATTTTGGGCATGTTATGTTGATATCAGAATTGAATATTGAAACCCTAGAGGTTCCATGAGTTGAGATTGCAGGTCTTGCTCATTCCCATAGTGCATTGGAGGTGCATGGTTGGGGTCTTGGCAATATCATTGCAGGTGTTATTGCCCTAAAATATCAAAAATACAAAAAGAGGCATCTTTGAGGAGTTCGTGGCATTTTTGGGAGCATTTGTGTCATGTGTTTCAGATCTGTTGGCAGCCCCAAACCCTACGCTTGTATTTGGGGTCATTTTTGAGGAGTTTTTGCATCTGTTCAGCCTTGGGGTTAGTTCGTCCCACTTGTGGGAGTTTGTATCTGCATTTTGAGTTCCTTGAGGACCCATTTGTCCATTCCAGCTGTTATATTGGTTTGGCAATATTTAATATATGATACTGGCTGATTTCTCCTCATACTTGTGTTATTTTATGAGCAATTTCTGAGTTATTTCCTTGCTGTACTTAATTTCTGCATTTTCGTAGTAAGGGTTTGCTGTTCCTAAAAAGGGACATTACAACGAAAGAGTCCTATTTTGCAGAATGTTCCGCGCCAGGGTGACAACCCACGCTTGAGGGTATGGCCGCGTGGAACGAGGAGAGGAACAAGACAACAAGAGAGGCCGTTGCAAGTTTCTGGTACTTTTTCGACCTTTCCTTCAATGTTGAAGGTCTCCAAAGTGGCAGAGAATGGTAGATGCCATCACATTTTGCAGCGCAAGATTTAGGCCACAAACTTATGACGAACTTAGGGGGCCTCTCCTCCGTGAATCTGTGGACGATATTCAAGTTTTGCTTGATAAGCAATGCAAGGTGTGGAGGAAGAGGGGTTGCACTATCATGTCCGATGGGTGGACTGATGGAAGGGGCAGAACATTAATTAATTTTTTGGTTGCTTCTACAGGAGGAATTGTATTCCTCAAGTCAGTGGATGCATCGACACAAATTAATAGTGTTGATACGCTTACATAGTTGTTGGGGGAGGTTGTGTTAGAGGTGAGAGAGGAGAAAGTTGTCCAAGTCATCACGAACAACGCAATGGCATATGTAGCAACTGGCAGGACAATGAGATTCCCCACCATTTTTTGAACCCCATGTGCAACCCATTGTCTCGATTTGGTACTCGAAGACATTGGAAAATCACCTTGGGTGTCAGAGGTTGTACAAAAGGTTAGATCTACTACAAAATTTATCTACAACCATACATGGGTCCTGTTGGTCACAAATCTGCCACAGGAAAGGATTTTGTACATATATACGCCCCTAGACCTGGACCAACATTGAAAGGCCGGAGGGAAGAGATGCCCTCCGTGCCAATCTCCGGAGAAAGGCCGGCTCCTATACTAAACTACTTGATGTTTTAAGATAAGAGTGCAGGAAAGAAATAAAAGGGATAGGGTAAGAAGTGTGAACAATTTGGTGGGAAAGAACCAACAACACGATTATCAACTAATAACTTGGAACAGCAGCAATAAATACCAAGAATAATGCATAAATGAACATCACGCAAAGTTCCCTATGTATCCTCTGGAAGAGTTCCAGAATTCAACTATTCTCCCACGCCTAAATCCAGATTTCAGAATTATAGCAATTAGGAAAATATGTGAATGTAACAGAAACCACTAACCACAGGCAGCATAAAAGGAGTTTAACGCAATATTGTCTCCCCTATGTATCCTTCAGGAGAATTCCAGGGTTCTGTCCCCAATTACACACCTAAATTCAGGATTCAGAATTACGGTATACAAATGAAGACAGAATAGCAGAAATAATCACAGAAGGCAGCATACAAGAGAGAAATGAGCCCAAAGTCTTTAATATCAATTGCAGGAATCAAGTTACAGCAATTTTCTAGCAAAAGTTCCCCCCCTTTCTCATTACAATTCATGGGTTTTTATAGAGGACCCAACCCTCTGAGCCATCAATGCACAAAATCTGGAAGTACGCCCTCGAAAACCTGAGAAATCTGCTCTTGCTCCTCTCGTGACCGAGCTCTCACATCCTTTTCTACAATTAGCAGCTACGGCCGCATTAACCGGGGAAATTTGCATTTATGGGCCGCCTGACTCGTCCTGAACTTCTCCGGGTGCGGTGCTCGAGTTGCTGCTAGGTCCGTCGGGCTCTCCTCCTGCGGCTGATATCTCTTTTCTGATTGCCAAAAATGAGCCCCGGGTCTTTCGGGCAAGTAAAAATTCATTTATGAAACACTCGATTGCCTCGAAAAGATACCCAGCCTTGGTGTGTGTGTCCTTGAAGAGGGCGCCCTTGAAGAGCTTCGCCGAATTCCAGTTCGGGACCTCACTTCGCAACGGATGTGAGCCGAAGCGGGTCTGACCTCCTTGGATGGGTACTTCGCGCGAAGGGACTTCCAAAAACAGCTTCGCGAAGACCTTGTGCCGAAGCAGATATTCCTTCTCAAAACATGGCTCTCAATCTTTCATTGCTTCGCCGGAAAAATGGGTTGAAGGCTGCTTCGCAAGAGTCTTTGTCCGAAGTGGATGCTTCGCTGATGGGCTGCAAAAATGCTTCGCTGCGAACCTTCTTCAAAATGGCCGTTCGGGGGGTTTTCGGCCGAAGTACAATTTTGCCTTGGAATATTTCTCCAATTTTCAAAGGGCAACTAGGCTTCTAGTGAGGGAGCTTCGCACAAAAGTTGGCCGAAGCGGGTACTTCGCAGCGTTTCAGGGCGAAGCAAATCTTGCTGGGAGAAGCGGTTCGCCAAGGAAAGGGGCCGAAGCGGATGCTTTGCTTAGGTTTCGGCGAAGCATTTTTCACACTTAGAAATTTCTTCATCGCTGCTCTGCCGCTTCGCAAAAACTGGGCCCGAAGCGAGTCTCCTGGAAGCTTCGCTTGCGAAGCTCTTTCTATGCCTTAGAAACTTTTGGGCATGCATTTTCATGTTCTTGTTTTCTCCTTGCGAAGCCTATAACTCCTGCTGATGCTGTGGGCGAAGCTTCTACATATGTAGCTTATTTACAAAGGGGGCAAAAATGATAGCCAAAGTTGCTAAAATGTTGTTTACAACAATAAAAAGAAAGAAAACAAACCAAGAAACCATTACAGAATTTTCAATTTTACTACCCCTCCAAGCAATGTGACAAAATTGTCAACATTCCTGGCGGCTCGCAGGGCAACGAGCTCGCCTCGGTGTGAGGACCCTTCAGCCTTCATCCGTTGGGCCAGAGTTACCTCCAGACCCTTCTCCTTTCTGCTTCTCCTGTTCTGAGGGTGCCTCCTCAACTACCTTTTTTCCTCTTTCATCTTCTTCATCGAGTGTTTGTTCCAGTTGCGGCGGTGGAAGGCGATCACGGATTCTCTCCATGGTTCGGCGAACATGGGCCCATGCTCCCTTCTGAAAAGGTTCCCGGTCTTGTAGTGCCTTAACCAGAACATGGAACCGATCAATTTGCCCAATGTCAGCATACTTGGCTCTTGCGCTTAGGTCGTTCAAACAAGCCGCGATCCTGCAATACCTGAGAATAAAATCCGTAACCTGCCCTTCTGTGACTGGCTCCTTCCATTCATCAATTTCAGAAACATCACTTTCAAAGCTGAGCCAGGCTGGTTTTAATTCTTCTTTTGCCAAAAGGTTTCCGTCATCGTCGGTGAAACTCGGGAAACCCAATTCTGAAAGGTTCTGGAAATATCCCAGAGAGGTACGCTGCTCCTGCTCAAACATGTCCAAAAATTGCTTCGCCTTTTGAGTTTTCCTCACCTTGGAGAAGAAGGCGCGAACCGTGGCTTGGGCAGTGGACCAATCTCGGGCTGTCCGACTCATAGCTGTAACCTGCAAATCTTGGTACTTAATGCTTTGTACCTCAAAAGCTAAATCGAGTCGGCTTCTTATCTCCTGGATTACCTCGTCCACTATGGTCCCTTTTGCGTAGAAGGGTTTTGGGCTTCGGTGATGTACGACAATATTGAGAGGGCACTGGAGGCCCGGGATCTGAAATTTTTGAGCAAATGCGAGCGGATGTCTTTGATTTTGTTTCTGTCAAACAGCTCTAAATTTTCCTTCTCATACAACTGCAGTTGCATCTGCAAGATCCTCTCTTCAAACCCTTTGGCCCTTACTTCAGCTTCGGCCTGAATTTTGCTCTGATTTTCTACTTCGTTCTGCAGTTGTTCCATCTGTTGTTTCAAGGCATCCCTTTCCTGCTTCATTTGCTCGCATTGCTTCTGAGCATCTTCTAACAATGAGCGAGTTCTAGCTAGATCTTCTTCTAGCTTGACATTGGCGTTTTCTGCCTCACAACGGCGTTGGTTGGCAATTATTGCATGTGCGCGGAATGTTTCTATCCTTACATGCATGGATTCAGATTCATTATCAACATCCATATATTCCTAGTCCTTGACCTTTTCTTGATACTCATAATCAGCAGAGGTCATTTCATCTAGGGGTTTTTGGACCTTGGGAATCTTCTTCACTTTATGCAATTTTCCACTTTTCAAATCGATTACCGCGCACTTCTCTTCTTTCGCCAAGGAACGTCCCCTCTTTCTCCTCGCCTCCTTGAGCATCTTGTCGGTGTTTTGCCGGGCTCGGATCAATTTCTCTGCTAGAGGGCTCTCCTTGATCATAGCTAATTCATTTTCTAATGAGGCTGGGTTAACAGCCAAAGGGGTAAACAAGTATAATGACTGTATGGGTGAAACGTCGTCAGTGGATTCGGCGGCGGGTGTGGTGGGGGTTTTGGCTAGCGAAGCGATGGCATGCGTGGCTGTGGAGCGGGAGTCGGGGTTCGGAGGTGAGGTGTCACCTCCGGTCTGACCAAGTATTAACGGGATGGTGGCGTGGGCGAGCGAAGTGGTGGCTATGGACACGTCCCGGCCTGACGACTCAGACGGAAGGGAAACACCCATGGGATTGGCGGAATCATGAGACAAATCTGTGACAGCAAAGGAAACTACACGGGAGGGTGATTGTTCAACTGGACAAGTATTTTTGGGAGAAGGCCCCAAGAGAACTTCGGTCGGGACTATTGTTGACACAACTTGAGAAACCAGAGTAGAAGAAGAGGAATGCGTACCTGCGTGCTCTAGTGATAGAGCAGAAGCGGCGAATTCCTGCGTGTTGGGTTCGCTACCCCTCTCAGCTTCTACACTCTCAACATTTTCAACTTCTCCACCAACGTTTCCTTCATCTTGGAGGAATTCCTCCACATTAATGATGTCTACCTCAGCACTCTCCTCTGTCCTTTGGGACACTGTCTTTCCAACGTCAATTTCCACCTAGCCTACTGCAGACTGTTCATTGGAAGCACCGGAAGGTCTAGTGCGAGGCTGCTTTGGATGAGGAAGCATCTGGACCTGTTCAGGTCTCTTTCTCTTCTTTTTCTCCTCTCTCCTGCTGCTGCAATGGCCTTCCAACATCAACATCAAAACCTCCAACAGGCTCCTTAGGCGGCTCCTGGTGTGTTGCTATTGCTTCTTCTTCTTCTTGTTCGGAATCATCAACGATTCTTCTTGGGCTTTCGCCCGAACCTGGGGCGCTGGGAAGAATGAAATCAGCAAAGGAGAGGGGTTGCCAAGATCCAACAATACCTACTGTTGGTTACGAATCTGCCATGAGGAAAGGATTTTGGGTTAATGCGCCCAGATTTGCCCACCAGCATGAAAGGCCGGAAGGAAGAGATGCCTTCCGAGCCAATCTCCGGAGAAGGCCGGCTCCTTTTGGGGGGGGGTTTTCTGATTTAAGCTAAAGGGAACAGAAAGAAATAAATGTACATAAAGAGACAAATGTACGTAAAGAAATTACAAATATATTCAGAGGTTGGTGGGGGGGAACTAACAGTACGGGAACACACCAATCACCGCTACTTACTGCATACAAACACAAAGCATGACAAAGAACTGCAAAACCTACGCGTACTTCCGATACACAAGCAGTGTATGCACAACTTCAATGATCCCCTAGCAAACATTCCCTACAAGGAACTAACAAAGCACGGCAATGCATCAATCACCAGATACGTACAATGACAGGGGTAGAAAGTAAACCTAGAGATATCAGAGCCAGGTATATGTGTTAGGTAGAGAATTTAACCGCACAGCTTCAATGGCTCCCTAGCAAACATTCCCTACAAGGAACTAACAGCAGGGGATCGCATCAATCACCAGATACGGGCCAGCAACGTCACACATAACTGATGGAACTGCTACCACATCTATTATATGAAAATTAAAAGTACATAAATAATGCTAAAGGCGCCTGATCATCAAATGCTGAAATGAATCAACAAGCCATGACACAGAATCGCGTAAAGCATAAGCATAAAGAAATAAAAGCGCAGTAACAGAACCAGGCATACAGATTGTATTTATAAGCAGAAGCACGGTTACAATAGGCACAGTGGTTCCCTAACAGACATTCCCCTTCCACCCTTTACAATGAATTCATGGTGGGTTTTTATAGCCCGAGTCCCTCCCGTTACATTAATGGGCACAAGGTCCCGCCAAACATAAGCCGACGTAAGCGGCGAAAGAGCCGCAAATGCCGACCTTTTGTCGGACCGGACCGTACCCGCAGCATGGTCATCCCGGGAGCTGGACACCTACGTGACGGAGTGCTGGGTAGAATCTTCAAGTCGGCAGGTACGCTGGTAGCTGGAGCAGGTGGAACCTCACATCAGCTTTGAATGAGGCTACTGGCACAGGCAGTGCAGCCCATGTTTATCCCTTTTGCTCGGCACGTCTTGGTTCGAATCCCGAAGCTGGACACTTGTCGGATGAAGGAAGATGTTGTTTGACACATGTCCGCCTTAGAGGGCGCTCTATCCATCTTCGCTTGGGATCGGAGCTCCTTGGGATGCGCGGGCAGAAAACAGCAGTAGTCGGGAAGGCCTTCACGCCTTGGTCAAATTCCGGGTTTGTTCCCCTACCGTACACTCGTCAAGGGCGCATTCCGACTCGCCGAGAAGTCGGACCGCGCACAGTGAACACCGGTGTCCGCCGCCGTACGGACTCGCTCCGGCACTTATCATTCTTCTTTGTCACCGCGCCGCGCTTGCAAGGTGCGCCCAGAAAGTGGGGCGAAGTCAGACTTCGCACCAAAACTGGGCGAAGTGCGCACTTCGCACCCAGACTGGGCGAAGTGCGCACTTCGCACCCAGACTGGGCGAAGTGCGAACTTCGCACCCAGACTTAGCCAATTTTTTGGGTAACCTGCTGGAAAGTTGAAAAATCAACTGGGGGGACTCCGAGAAAAAGGGGGGAAAGAAAGAGAATGCGGGAAAGAAAAGGAAAGGGAGAGAAGAAGGAAGGAAAGATGGAGGAAGAGGGAAAAGAAGAGCAAGCACTGCATTTTACAACATTGAAGACATTGCACCCCGTGCAAAATGTGACAACATTTCTGGCGGCTCGCGGGTGTCGAGCTCGCCTCGGCGCAAAGAATCCATGCCTTCATCCTTTGGGTGCAGAGGAACTTGCCTCCCCTGCCTTTTGCTGCTCTAACTGTTCTCCTTGCGGCAACTGTTCTTCGATTCATCTTTGTCGCTTGCCCCTCAGAAATGCCTTCCGAAAGCTCTCCATCTCAGGCTTCTGCCTCGCAGATGCGAGTGTATGCCACTTGGGCTGGGCGCCAGGCTTCTGTTTCGAATGGCTTGCGGTCAGCTATATCTTCTAATGCTCCGTGGAAAGCAGCGACCGCGTGCAGGTCGATGGTGAGGTACCTTTTTTCTAACTCCCGGAAATAGGAGCGGATCTTGGAATATTTGGACACCATCTCGAGTGACTCGACTGTCTTGAATTGGCTCACCCAGCCTATCAATTTCAGCCGTATCCGCTTCAAAGGACTCGCCAATTTCTTTTTACCCGATCTAGGGTGAGGAGCTCGCCATTCTCAACAAAACTTGGGCACCCTAGTTCTCGAAAGAGCGTGAAAGGGGGCCAGACAGATATCTCTTTCATGCGTGAATGCGTCTAGCATTCGTTTGGCCACTCTCACCTCTTCAACTTTTTTGAAATATTTGTGCAAGGTCACCCTTGCACCTGCCCATTCTGCAGCCAATGAGGACACGGGAGAAAATTGGAGGCCGTTGCGCTCGCGCTCCCGAAGATTTACCGCCGTGTCCAGCCATTGCTTCGCCTCGGCGCTCGGCCTCCTCTACCACAAGCTTTCCCGGGCGTAAACTTCTTGAATCCTGGATGCGAAATCCAGGACTGCCATCGCCTTGTAGGTATGGGGCTTGCATTCCCTCAGCAAACCAGCCCTCATCTCTTTAACCTTTGTTTTTGAAAAGACCGCCGCTTGAGATGTCCTCTCTGCGAGTTGCGACTGCGCTCGCTTCAAAGACTCCCGGAGCCGAGAAATCTGCTCCGAGGCCGCTTTCTTTTCGGTTGCGGCTTGTTGCCGAGAAGCGGCCAGCCGGGCTTTGAGTTCATCTCGTTTCTTGCCGTGCCGCTTCCAGCCTGCTCGCAGACCTAGACAGGTCCTCTT
This sequence comes from Wollemia nobilis, assembly GCA_028583015.1. Classification (NCBI taxonomy): domain Eukaryota; kingdom Viridiplantae; phylum Streptophyta; class Pinopsida; order Araucariales; family Araucariaceae; genus Wollemia; species Wollemia nobilis. Next base: position 13,072,806 of record JAQPPZ010002549.1, read on the forward strand.
CAAGCTGCCTTACTTTATCCCGCAACGCGAAAAGTTCTTCCCCGCTCCTCCGTACTCTTGACAAAGAGATTATCGCCTTTGCGCATGATTGTCCGAATCTCATATCGCTTGTTGATGTCGTCAAAGCTCTTCTCCTTTGTCCTGGAGCTCGTAGTCCGCCCTAGTCATTTCCCCGGAGAGGCTTCTTTACTATTGGGATTATCTTCTCTGTTGTAAGCACTCTCCTCTCAAAATCGTACTTGGCGCGTTTTACCGGGGCGGCTATCTCTTCATGTCTCCTCCGCTTCAGGTTCTGGAGGAAAGAAACAGAACACTGTACAGCCCTTGTTGCCAGGGGCAAGTCGTCTGTGTTCTGGAGGTCGTCCATGAAATCTGGTTCCCCCAGCCTAGGGTTCTGCTGAGACGTCTCTCCTGCGGGAATGGGATCAGGAGGAACCGGACAGACCTTGGAAGAATCAGTCGCTTGTGGGGGCGACCGGGAAATGGAGATGGGAGCGGGTGATGCTGCGAGGGTTTGAAGCGGCTGAGACGGAGGATGTGACGGTGAACGGACAGCCTCAGCACTAACCTCAGGCGAAGGGTTTGGAGTTGTGCTCAGAGAAAGAGAGACGTTAGGGTTCTGAGCAAACTGATCAAAAGAATGGGGGCCGCTAGAAGGGCGCGGAGACGGAGAGGAGGATGTGGTCATGGCCCGCTCAGATTGAGCGGGAGACGGAGTGGGGGTAGGACTAGGTGAGACCAAGGAGACAGGGGCAGCAAACGTACCTGCGGGCTCCGCCTGAGCCGATGCCGGGTGGATGTCTTCGCTTCTGGTCTCGGCGGCCGGCTTGGGACCGCCCAAAGGAACCGCTCTCGCGGCGGCAGGACGCGGCCGCGGCTCGCGATCGGTCGCCGCACTATCGTGCTAGGGTCGCCCGATTTTCTCGACTCTCCTCCGCTTCTTCTCTTCTCGGAATAACGGTCGGATCAGGGGAAGGAGACGAAACAGGTGCAGCAGGCGCTGATGCTCCCACGGTAAACTTGTACCGGGGTTTGACTTGCAGAAGGTCCGCCGCAACCGGTCTGCTTTCTGGCGGCGCTGGCGCTTTTCTTGCCTGAGGGATTGCCTCGGCGCTGCCTTGATCGACTCTTTTCGCCTTTTCGTGCGCCGCCTTGGGAGCCACGGGCTGCATTGGATCGACCTGGGTACTTGTTGGGCCTGCGCTGGCAGTTGCCGAAGTGTACAACTGTTTGAGGGGAGACCCTCCTTTATAATCCTCAAAGGGGCCTCGGGGAACGTAACCTTGATATGCGAACGGCCGCCAACTGTCATGATGCTGGTCATAGAGAACCGAAAAGTCGTCATCTACGGCCAGGTTTCTCCTTGTGGATTTATCGTGTCGCGTGCGGCATCTCATCTTCCAGAGATTCGGTAATCTTTTCTTTAGACCAGTTAAGGCCTGCTATCTTGGATAGAAATTTTTTGAACCCCGGAGACGAGAAGTGGTGGTCCGGGTTTCGCTTGGGGTCATATGTCACCTCCTCGCAGAGAGAAATCCCGCCAGGGAGGAGAAGCTTCCATTAATTCAATCTCCCGACCAAGGTCCACATGGACCACATCGCATCTATCTTCGGTTATATCCGCCCCGGGGCACAAATGTGTGAACCTTCCCCTTATCCCATAGGGGTCGTACTCCAGCCACTGCGGCAAAGAAACCAGAGCCAACCCGGGACAACTCTTGCTCTAGGTAGACATGCTGTCCTACCTCGGTAATCTCAACGTTGGCCCAGGAAAGAGGATATTGAAAAATCTGTCCTCTCTTCTTCCCTAGGCCGAACTCCTCTTCTACATAGTCCATCTCGCGGGCAACCTCCATCCCGAACAGATGCTCTGTACACCAATAGGGCAGCAGATAAGGCTTGCCCTTGAATCCGTAGATTCTGACCACAATCCCCTGCGTCAGTCTGAAAACGTCCCCGAGCTTCTGATTTATCAAAGCACTCGTCATTTCCTTCGGGGACGGGGGATTTCACTTTCGGTGAAGACTGACATGACGAATCCCAAAAAGTTGAAGTTGAACTTGTAGTAGGACCCTTTCCGGTATAAGTCATCCGTCCAGTTATAGACGGGTTGTGGTTCTCCCCTCTCGTTAACCTTCTTTAGGTTCAGGATCGGCATTTGGGGGTGCAGATGGTACAAACAAATCCAGGCAAAACGGAACTGAAACGAAAATTGGTAGACTGCCTCTTTTGAATTTTCAACAGGCCGGAATGAATGGCGTAAGCCAGCCAACGTGCCCAGTCGAAAGAGATGGGGCGCTTTCCACTTCTCTCGCGCCGCCGGTTCGTAAGATTCTCCACACAGGAGACATTCGCACGCGCCACTGGTACGGATGTACCAACTCGTCGGAGTCGCAGCCGAGAATCCATGCCAGGATGGTATATAAATACTTGCTCTGAAATTTCGTCAAGGGCATGGGGCCAGTCGGCCACTGTCCAACTGGAAGCGGGGCGTTCAGCTCTGAATTGAGGAAATCCCTCATTCGCTTGGTGTGCGTGAAGCGTCCCGCTTGTTCGCCCAGATTTATCTTTCTGAAGATGGTGCCGGAGTCATACTCCAGCCCTGGGGCGAAAGCTGGCTGCACAGTCTCCCTGCGCAGCCGCGAACAAGGGTTTGCCGCTGGAGCTGCAAATTTGTCGGAAGCTGGTCTATAGTGTCTGACTATGAGGTCTACCAGCTCCGGGCATTGATGGACAGGAGGGCACAAAAATCTGAAGAGGTTTGATTTGTACGCCGCTCCGAAATGGTGGGAGGGCGAAACTTTGTCGCCCAAGCTCTCCACATTTGCTCGCAGCTGAGTCGTGCTCATAGAAAATGAGCCGTCCACATATCCCGCCATGTAATTCACCGGAGGTGGTGGGGCTTGCCCACGCCGTACTTTTTTGGTTCGGGATTTTGACTTTTTCTCCGGCGGGGCATCGCCTTTGAAAACGCCCCGGCCGCGGTAAATCCCCCGGTTCACTGCTCACTGGATCGTGCCGACACCGGCCTCTTTCCTCTCGTCCATCTCTCTCGAATCAGCAATAATGATAGGTTCGAGCCGTCTGCAACAGATTTCGCTATCACAGGAATAATTTGAACTGTCCGAGGAATAATCTGTGCAATCTGGAATGTTTGCATGCTTCTGACCCCCTTTTCTAGATAAAGACAGCGCCATAAATGCAACGCAGGAGGGGGTAGGTCGGCTGAGTTAAGATCCTTGGGTGGCTGCGCAGGAGAATGTTTGGAAAAAGCGCGCCCCGGCAGACGTGCCATGTTTCTTTTGTTGCATTTTCCTTTGAAAAACGTGCAATCATTAATTCTGCTTTGGAGATTGCACCATGGCTGACGTTGCTGCCACCACTTGGGCACACTGCTCAAGACACAACCTTGGTGCGGAAACCCACATTAAAACAAGTTCAAACGCGCCTTGGGCCCAGCTTTGGGGATTTTCGAATTTTTTATTATTTTTTAAACAAGTTGTCTCAATACTGGCCCGGAAAACAAGGCGCAGCCGGGCTTCGCCCGAAGTTGGGTGCGGCCCGACCTTGCCGGCGAAGCCGGACTTCGCCCGAATTTCGGGCGAAGTACGAACTTCGCGCGAAGCGCGCGCTTGAACTGTTCTGCTTTCTGGCTGCGCCCAAGGTTTGGGCACAGTCTGGGTCTTAGCCGCCTTCGGGCTTTACCAACACTTAACGTTTTTGCAACCTTTGCTCTTTGGTCTTACTGCGCATTGCGACGCTGGGGCGGGTTCGGACTTCGGCCGAAGCTTGGAGCGAAGTGCGAACTTCGCGCGAAGTTCGCACTTCGCACGAGAATTGAGCGCAGTGCGCACTTCGCGCCGATGCTGGCCGAAGTCGGACTTCGCCGCGAAGTTCGCACTTCGCGCAAAAGTTGCGCGCAGAGGCGTACTTCGCACGGAAAGTATGCGCAGTGCGTACTTCGGTCAAAGCAGAGCGGAGCTTCCCTTTAGTGTGCCTTAGCATTTTTCTTGATCAAACTTCGCAATTTGGTTGGGCCGAAGTCCGACTTCGCTGCGAAGTCGGGCTTCGGCCAACACTTAGACAATTTTTTGCCCTTTTTCCCTGCTTTCTTCTTTCTTTGCACAGCCGAACTTCGCCTCTCCTGAGGGCAACGACAGACTTCGCTGCGAAGTCTGTCTTTCTCTCCCATGCCGCAGTTAAGCTCAAAAAAGAAGAAAAACGAATTGAAAGCTAAAACTGGAAACTGTACATGCCGGGAAAAATAAAAGAAAAACACAAGGAAAATTTTTACAAGGAAGGGCCACTCGGGCACCTTCAACAGCGGTAAAGCTTCAAATGGAACCCATTAACAGGGATAGGCAGGAGCTGACCCTCCATATCCCGCAGTAGGTAAGCATTGAACTGATTCACCCGAGCAATCTGATAAGGGCCCTCCCAGAGGGCATCAAACTTTCCGTGATTACCCGGCTTTGCTTTGTATGAGTCCCACTTTAGCACCAGGTCCCCGACTTCGAAAACTCGGGCAGTGGTGCGTTTGGCAAACCAGCCTTGAGTGGCTGCAATATGATCCGCGAAGGCCTGGTATGCACTTTCTCTGTCTTCTTCCAACTGCAGGAGTTGGCACAATCTGTCATCCACCGGGTCTCCGCTGCTCCTATCTTCGTCAATCATCCACAGGGCGGGGATCTCGATGTGTGATGGCATGACAGCTTCCTTGCCATAGACGAGCGCATAGGGGGACGTTCTGAGGGATTTCTTGAACGCAACTCTGTCCGCCCACAGCGCCCGGTTCAGGAGCAAGTGCCAAGTCCGCTTGTTCCTGTCAATGGTCCTCCGGATGATTTTCAGGAGGTTCTTGTTAGTGGACTCGGCAAGGCCATTCCCCTGCGGGTAGTAATTAGAAGACATCTTGTGATAGATGCCAAGTCTCGCCGGTGTACTCCGTGAGTACCGCGCCTACGAATCCCGGACCGTTGTCTGTTACAATCGACTCTGGAACCCCGAAGCGGGTAATCAGGCTCTCAATGAACCTGATGACCGTTTCTTGGTCTGCGTTCTTGGTCGGGATTGCCTCCGTCCACCGTGTGAAATAGTCAGTAGCTGTAAGAATAAACTTGTGGCCGGCGGAGGAGTTAGGAGAAATCACCCCAATGAAGTCTAGACCCCATTGCTGGAACGGAGCCTCGGCTTGAATTGGTTGAAGGGGCAGGGGTGCTTTCTTGTTTCGGCCAGCATACCTCTGGCATTGATCACATTTAGCGCAGACCGCATGCGCGTCTACGAACAGAGTGGGCCAATAGTACCCAGCCCTTATTATTTTTAAGGCCGTCGGCCTTGAAGAATGGTGACCCCTAGGCATCCCGGAATGAAAATCTCCGAGGACCCTAGTCTGGTCAGATTTTTTGACGCACCGCAACAGGATGCCGTCGATGTTTCTGAAGTAAAGCCCCTCGGGGCGAAGAGTGTACTTGAGTGCACCTAGCCGAAATCTCCTTCGTTGTGAGGCGTTCAGGTGATCGGGACATCTTCCGGTGCAGAAGTATCTCACCAGCTCATCTCGTCCAATCACTCCCCTCCGATAAGGAGTCGGCTAGGTAGATGCGTGTCGCCGTGTCCTCCCACTTACAAAGCGGAGATGCCGGCTACGGCGCTTCGGGCCAATTCCTGACACAAGGCTCGGCCTCTAATAAGCTTGGTGGGCCGTACTTCAATGTCGAACTCCTGGATCTTGGCAATCCATCCCGCTCTCTTGTGACCCGGTTCTCCTTGCAAGATGAAGCTTCGAACATCCGGGTGAATCACAAAGACAAGTGGTCTTGCTCTGGGAGATAAAGTGCCTGAACTTTCGAAGGGACTTCATGACAGCATGGACCTGCCGCTCTATAAAATTGTACTTTTCCTCGTGCGGCAGAATGACTTGGCTCAGGAACGCAATGGGGCGCTCCTCACCGTCGTCTCCCTTCTGGGTCAGGACTGCAGCGTAACTTTCGGGTTCTCCCACTGCATACAGGATGAAGTCCTTGGAGTAGTCCGGGTTTGTCAACACCGGAGCTTGTGCAATTCGGGCCTTAATTTCCTCGAAGGCTTGCTCTCTCTCATCACTCCATTCGTAAGGTGTATCTTTCTTCAGTAGCTCGGCCATAGGCTTGATCACTCGTGCGAAGTCCGGGATGAACTTCCGCACGAAGTTAATCTCGACCGAAGAAGGACCGCAGCCCTTTTTTGTCGATGGGGGCTGGCAAGCGAACGAGGGCTTCCGCTCTGTCAGGGTCAATGGCGAGGCCTTCCTCGGAGATGACATGTCCCAACAGCTTTCCTTCTTTTACCGCGAAGACAGACTTCTTCGGGTTTATGGAGATGCCGAATTCTCGACAACTCTCAAATATCTGCCGCAGGTGCGAAACATGATCTTCTCGTCGGTGAGAGAAAACAGTCATGTCATCGAGGTAGATGACAATAATTTTGTTGAGCAGCTCTCGAAAGGCGAGGTCCATGGCCCTTTGGAACGTAGCACCAGCATTGGATAAGCCAAACGGCATGCGCTGATAGGCGAACGTCCCCCACTTGGTGGTGAACGCCGTCTTATGCTGGTCCTCGTCTTTGACCCAAATCTGGTTGTAGCCGGAAAATCCATCTAAAAGTGAAAATCTCTGGGCTCCAAAGAACGATATGTAGAATCCGGTCGATTTGGGGAAGCGGATAGTGGTCCCTGAGGGAAGCCTCGATTTAGGTTTCGAAGTCGACATACGAGACGTATGTCGCCATTCTTTTTCCTCACGGGCACCAAATTCGCGACCCAGGATGAATGTTTGATGGGGTAGATGATCTTAGCCTCCAACATCTTCAAGAGCTCGGTCTTCATCATGGCCTCAATCTTTGGATTTACGGCCCTCTCGTTTCGTCGGAATGGCTTGGCGCCATCCTCTAGCTCAATGGTATGCCGGATGACAGCTCGTCATACCCCTTCAAATCCTCGTAGCACCGGGCCACGATGTCGGGGAACTCCCCGGCACGTTGATCTAATCCGCCCCAGCCTCCTCCGACGTGCAGACTGCTCCGACCTTGATGGTTTTACCAGGTTCGAGTTCCGTGTCCGCATACCGCCTCGGGTCTACTTTGATCCCGTGGGATATTGCTCGTCATTCCGATCAAAGAGACTTTCTAACGTAATCAGTCCCTTTGGGACGTGATTATTCCGTAACTGTATCAACCCCTCATATTGCTCGTCATCAGGGTCTCTACCTTCGATTACACATACTTCGTTAACCAGGAATGTGACGATCTCCTCGTCACAGCTGAACACCTGCCAGAAGGTATCCCTATCAGGCACAGAAGGCCTGTAAATGGTGCGGACCGGCTTCAGTTTTTGGACAACGTCTTCACTCGAACGCACCTGGCTCCAACGGACGCCGTAATATCTCGCGTGCTTGTTTCTCTCACGCGATATTGCCTTAACATTCAATGAGTCGAACGATTCCATCAGTCCCGCACCCGATTGCGGTACGATCTAAGATAGTGATGCTTGGACGCGCATTTATTCATAACTTGATGACACACCACTCCGAATCCCCGAAAACTGGAGGTGCTTGATTCCGAGCCTTTCCGCCTTTCGCAAACCCAAGCACAGGGGCTTCGTATTCTGCCGAGTTATTAGTACAGCTCCAGGCCAGCCTGTAGGCATAGTCCTTCTGGATTCCAGTTGGAGAAACCAGGAGTACCCCTGCACCGGCGCCATTCTTGCATCGCGCGCCGTCAAAGAAAAGCTTCCACAGCTCTTCGGGTGCAGGTCCTACTTCTTTCGCAGCTGACACGTCAAGCCTCTCGGACTGTTTAATGGAGTAACAGCCCTGCTCCGTCCCGATTACGGCATTGAAGTCCCGCAACGAGAACTCGTCTTCGAGCTGTAGCACTTCGAGAGCTTGCTCGGCCGGCTCCACCGTCACCGCTTCTTCCTCTCCGACAACCGGACCATGCAGCCCATCTCTCCTCCGGTATCTTGTCCACTAGAAAGGGGGAAGGCTTCTCATTGAAAATTTTCAGTCTCCTTCCTTTGAAGGGCACTTCCATGTGTGAGTAGTCTAGAGACAGGTACTCCGCCCAACTTCGCAGTGAACTCCCGAGAGAGACACATGCCGAAGTAAGGCTCCAGGTCAACAATCACGACCTCTTGGATGACTACGATGTCGAGAGCCTTGTGCAATCGGATAGGGATGTCCTTTATGACACCAACTGTCTTGACAGGGGTGCCGTCTAGTTGCAGCACACCTTGGCTGCTCCGTGTGTATTCCATCCCGATCTCATCGCAGACGGCCTTCGGCATTACGGTCGAGGAAGCACCATAATCCACCATGCAAGCTTGTGAACTATGTGCCCTTGCATCCGTAAAGACAGATAAAAGGGTGGCGGTCTGTTCTTCCCGGTGGCCGAGACTGTCAAAGGTTGAACCAGGACAGCAGGCGCATCTGCTTGCCGCTCTTCATGTTCTTTAGTGATTCTTGCAGCAGATCTACCTGGCCTGGGAGCAGAAGAGCGTCGTACATGCTGATTCTGGCAGGAGTCTTCTTCAACTCGTCTACAATGCTGTAGCCCGAGGTACTAGCTCCTTCTGGCCGGCTTAGCCGGTTCATACTTGGTCCGGTACTGTTGGGTGGCCTCAACTCGCTGTCTCTTGGTCAGAGACGGGTACTTCAGCTTCTCCCGGGCTTGTTCTTTGGTTTCAGCTCGGGGCTGAGGTATAGGAGGCTTAGCGGGAGTTGAGGCCTTTGGCCGGAGGCTTGGCTGGAACAGGGGCAGCCTTTGCCGGAGAAGGGTTAACTGGAGCTTTTTCTTTGGACGCCTTCTCCCGGGCCGTGTAAGGCCACGCCCGCTAGGTACGGTGGCAGCCCGTGGGGCCGCGGTTTTTCTCTTCTTGCGTAGACTTGCAAAGGCTTAGCCGCGTCTGCAGCTTTCTTTTCTTCCCTGGGGGGCGCCACTAGATTCTCTTCTGGCATGGCAAAATTGGCCTCGCCGTCCAAGATCATGTACAGCTCATCGTCTTCAATAGCGCTGCCGGCCAGGGTCTGGATGTAGTGCTGGTGCAAAGTGCAATCTTCCTCCGAATGCGGGTCATTGCACGTGGTGCACCCAGTTGACCTGGTCGGGAGGACCAGGTGGGTCATCTATAGCAAGGATTCCTCGGAGGCGGACGCCTCTCGCGGCTGGTTCTCTGGGGCTTTATCTTTTGTCAACGCTGGTGGCGCATACGGCCTTCTAGGAGCGAGGTCCATTTGGGCCTGCTTCTTCTTCATAGCGGTCATGTCATTGGACATGGCATGATATCCGGAGGCCAAAGCCCGCACCTCTTGTAGAATCGTGTTCTGGATGCTGCTGTCAGGAGGTGGCAACTGTGCCGGTGGAGGCAATGCAGCCAATGGAGGAGGGTTAGAATAAGGCGCGTACTGCGGGGGAGCAGGGAGCGCTGGAAAATGCGGAGCGGGAGGAGGCGGATGAGGGTAATGCATTTGAGGCGGGCCATAAGGAGTTACGACCGGCGCCGGATTCCACCGCCGCCGGGGTTGCTGCCCGGAAGTGGACGGCGAACCGCCGTGGCGGAAGGATACCGTGATCCGGGGAAGTCGGGATGAATTGGTTCCTGCACTCTGGACGGAAGCCTGCCGATGGAAATAATATCAGCTTCAGCTTGCTGGGCAGCCTCGTACAGCACAGGAAACTCGTCAATTCTGGCGATCTTCAGCAGCAGGCATATGTCTGAGTTGAATGATCTCAGATAGTAGTGAGCAGCCATGCCACTCGAAGGCCGAAGTTCGCGAGGTACCCGTTTCCAGGATCTCGCAAACCTGATGTTGAAATCAGACACCTCCTCTTGAGGATGTCTCTGGATAGCTTGGAACTGATGCAAGAGAGAAGTAGGATCAGCAGACTCGTTGCATCCTTTTACGAGTCTCCCGGCAAGCCGGGCCACCCCGCTGATGGATCCCTCTCGGCGCCGATCTCCACCAGTAGAGAAGCTTTCCCCTTAGGGAAAGGGCCACCAGACGGGTCTTCACACTTTCATCAGTGATGGTATGCAATGCGGCCAGGGCAAGGATGTCCTGGATGTGCTCGTACGCCGTCTTACCGTAGCCGTCGTATGTGGGAATAGACTTTAAAGCAGCAGGGGGCACAGCTTGCTGACCGACCAGGGCCAAAGGCCCCGTAGAGTCCACCGCCGGGAAGAGATCATCGTCATTTGGCTGTTGAGCAGCCATTTCTTCTTCTTCTTCTCCGCCGTCGGTTGTGTACTCAGTGTCGGTACTTTCCGAGGATACAGGATCTTCTTCTTCCTCGGCCTCTTCTATTTCGTACTCGGCTCCTCCGACCTCAGCTTCGGCCTCTTCTTGGATCTCAGCCTCGGCTTCGTCGAAACGAGCTCGCGGATCAGCCAGCCTGGGAACTTCGCCTCGAGCGTTGATGTCCAGTTCGTAGAACTCAGGCGGGCTTCTCGGATTTCTTGCTTGCCACCTTCTCGTGTGCATGAAGGTGACGGGACCGGTCTTCTAGACTCAGAGGATTTGTTCGTGCAGAGTCGCCAGGTGTTCAGATTTGGAACAGCAATGAAGCGAACACCGGTGCTTCGATTCTGTCGGGGGTGAGAAACTTCCTTGTCTCACCGAGAGCTCAGGGACCGTCGCGCCGGGTGGAGACGGATCGGAAAATCTCTCTTCAGATGTGGGACCCGAGTTCCTCCAAGCGGGTCAGAAAAACTGTTGCGCTAGGTGGAGACAGAACGGGTACCTCTTCTTTTAAAACGTGGGACCAGGGTCCCACCGGGCGTGCCAGAGAAACTGTTGGTTACGAATCTGCCATGAGGAAAGGATTTTGGGTTAATGCGCCCAGATTCGCCCACCAGCATGAAAGGCCGGAAGGAAGAGATGCCTTCCGAGCCAATCTCCGGAGAAGGCCGGCTCCTTTTGGGGGGGTTTTCGATTTAAGCTAAAGGGAACAGAAAGAAATAAATGTACGTAAAGAGACAAATGTACGTAAAGAAATTACAAATATATTCGTAGGTTGGTGGGGGGGAACTAACAAAGCACGGGAACACACCAATCACCGCTACTTACCGCATACAAACACAAAGCATGACAAAGAACCGCAAAACCTACGCGTACTTCCGATACACAAGCAATGTATGCACAACTTCAATGATCCCCTAGCAAACATTCCCTACAAGGAACTAACAAAGACGGCAATGCATCAATCACCGGATACGTACAACCGACAGGGGTAGAAAGTAAACCTAGAGATATCAGAGCCTGGTATATGTGTTAGGTAGAGAATTTAACCGCACAGCCTTCAATGGCTCCCTAGCAAACATTCCCTACAAGGAACTAACAAGCAAGGGATCGCATCAATCACCGTGATACGGGCCAGCAACGTCACACATAATTGATGGAACTGCTACCACATCTATTATATGAAAATTAAAAGTACGTAAATAATGCTAAAGGCGCCCGATCATCAAATGCTGAAATGAATCAACAAGCCATGACACAGAATCGCGTAAAGCATAAGCATAAAGAAATAAAAGCAGCAGAACAGAACCAGGCATACAGATTGTATTTATAAGCAGAAGCACGGTTACAATGGGCACAATGGTTCCCTAACAAACATTCCCCTTCCACCCTTTACAATGAATTCATGGTGGGCTTTTATAGCCCGAGTCCCTCCCGTTACATTAATGGGCACAGAGTCCCAGTCAAACATAAGCTGACAGAAGCGGCGAAAGAGCTGCAAATGCTGACCTTTTGTCGGACCGGACCGTACCCGCAGCATGGTCATCCCGGAGGCCGGACAGCCACGTGACGGAGTGCCGGGTAGAATCTTCAAGTCGGCAGTACGCCGGTAGCCGGGAGCAGGTGGAACCTCGCGATCAGCTTTGAATGAGGCCACCGGCACAGCAGTGCAGCCCATGTTTATCCCTTTTGTCGGCACGTCTTGGTTCGAATCCCGAGCCGGACACTTGTCGGATGAAGGAAGATGCCGTTTGACACATGTCCGCCTTAGAGGGCGCTCTATCCATCTTCGCTTGGGATCGGAGCTCCTCGGGATGCGCGGGCAGAAAACAAGTGCAGTCGGGAAGGCCTTCACGCCTTGGTCAAATTCCGGGTTTGTTCCCCTACTGTACACCTGTCAAGGGCGCATTCCGACTCTGCCGAGAAGTCGGACTCGCGCACAGTGAACACCGGTGTCCGCCGCCGTACGGACCTCGCTCCGGCACTTATCATTCTTCTTTGTCACCGCCGACCGCTCGCTTGCAAGGTGCGCCCAGAAAGTGGGGCGAAGTCAGACTTCGCACCAAAACTGGGCAAAGTGCGAACTTCGCACCAAAACTGGGCGAAGTGCGCACTTCGCACCAAAACTGGGCGAAGTGCGAACTTCGCACCCAGACTTAGCCAATTTTTTGGGTAACCTGCTGGAAAGTTGAAAAATCAACTGGGGGACTCCGAGAAAAAGGGGGAAAGAAAGAGAATGCGGGAAAGAAAAGGAAAGGGAGAGAAGAAGGAAGAAAAATGGAGGAAAAGGGAAAAGAAGAGCAGCACTGTTACAATACTGAAGACATTGCACCCTGTGCAAAATGTGACACCTACATAGAAAATAGCAAAGTCCTTATCCATTTCCAAGAGTCCGTATGACCTTTGCTTCCGGCGATGAACCCTCATCACCCACCATTCTTTCAATTGTGCCTCGCCCCAACTTCTTATTTCTCCCCTTAAATCATCTTTCATTTTCCTCCAGAACGCAGAATCTGGGTTCGGGAAGGGGTGCCGGATGGGATCATACTCAACCTCCATAGTGTAAAATTCATGCCACGGGGGCAACATCTTCATTCTCTCTAAGTGCCACTCTAAATCTCTGCCGGTGGGATTATTCCTCTGTTCCACTATCTCCGGTCGAGGGCAAACATGAAAGTTTTTGAATCTAAGATGGTCTCTCATTACCCCCAAGGGGTCATAGCACCATCGCTGCGGAATCTACAGCAGACCGAAGTCGGCAAGTTTATCCTCCAGGTAGACATGTTGTTTCAGGGCGAAGACTTCTACGACTCCCATTTTGAAGGGGAAATCGCAAGTCGGAGCCCACTTTCGGCCGTGGCCGTAGATGACGTTTGTTGCGTCGCTCTGACGAGCAACCTCCAAAGCGAACTGGTATTCAGAAGGAAATACTGGTAGCAGGAAGGGTTTCCCCGTGAATCCAAACAGGCGGACAACAAGTCCCTGGGTCAATTGAAAAACATCTCCCTTCCTTTCATTAACTATCTTATCTCTAAGGTCCACGGGCACTCGCGGGCAAGAACCCTGCAATAATTGAAGAGCGGGTCCTAAAAATTGCTGGTTAAATGCATAATACGACCCCGTCCTTGCCAGGAGGGGAGTCCACTGATATACCGGCAGTGGGGCTCCATCCTTGCCGCTCTGAGTAATGGCAATATGAGGAAAATGCCTGTGGGTATGATAGAAAAAGAGCCAAACCAAGAAAGAGCAAGGTCCAAAATATTGGCCCGTTCCAGCATTTTTAATACTAGCCAGCCGCGTATGCAAAGTCCGGGCCACCCATTCTGCCCAGTCAAAGAAAACCGGGTTCGTGTTTGGCCTTGATGGGTCTGGAGCATAAAATTCTCCTCGCGAAATGCACTCGGCCAATGACACTTGCCAGGGATATACATCAGCATCTGTGGACAGGCCCGCGACCCACGCAATGATGGAAAAGATGTCTATGTTCTTAAAATCCTTCAGAGGGCGAGGCATCTGCGGTAGCTTGCCTGAAGGGAGCCCATCCTTGAGATTTTCACTTAAGAATTTCACCATGTGGCTGGAAGTGTTGAATCTGTCCATTTGTTCGCTTAGAATGACATTGCGAACAGAATAACCCTTAGGTGGCCCTTGCAAGGGAGCGAAGGCTACCTGCACATCCTCCTTAAAAATTGTGAATAATTTATTACCCGCAGCATCCAGAACTTGTCTGGTGGAGGGTTGATAATTTCTGGCGATAGCACAGATCAACTCGGGACAGTGATGCGTCGGCGGAGTCAGGTACCAGTATATCTGCGAGTAATATGCGGCAGCCCTCTTGTTTTCTGCAGACAATCGACTTCTCATGTAGTCGATGGTATATCGCAGCTCCGCGATGCTCTTTGAAAGTTCAGTGTCCTTTATCCTCTCCCACCCGTCAATGGGCGGTTCTGCAAGTTGCTCCTCCTCTGACTCCTCTCCTTCTTCCATGGGTTGTTTCTCAGGACGCAGGTTAAGATCAACTTTCTTAGGTCTATGCTTTTTCTCTTCCTTACTCTTTTTAACCTTCTCTGGGCCGACTGCTTCGGGCTCCTTCCTTTTCTCCTTCGAATTCTTCTTTCCCATTTTTGATTCTCAAGAGTAGCAGAAATTCGATGCGGAGAACGAGAAGAACGCAGAATTCTGGTGAGGCTCCTACACTGTGCTTATCGGCGGGTAAATAGTTTTTTGTTGCTAAAGCTTGGGTTTTATAGCTGCAAGTTAAACCCACCACCATTTATGGCACCTGCCAAAATTAAATTCAAAAATCAAACCGAAGAGATTGCCTTGTTTTTTGATTGGCTTTGCGGCGCGGGTGCACGCGGGTCGATGTACTTCGAGAACCTTGCCCAGCTTCGAAAATCTAATCTCCCTGCCACCTCGTACTTGGGCACGACTTTTAATCATAACTACATTCTCTTGGGATGCGCTCCGCCACCTTTGCATTAATCCCGCACGTTTTGGACGTTCTCCTAGGCTGTCGCTGGCACACGTCTCAAGGCACATTTTAAATGCTTCTTGTTTTGCGACTTATGGTTTGGCGAAGCTGATTTTGGCGCAAAATACTTCGCGGCGAACCTCAAACCACCCCCGGTCTTCTATACTTCGGACCCGAAGTTGTTTTCTCATGGGATCCAGGCTACCTTGTTGCCTCATCGGCCGCTTCGCGAAAGACTAGCCCCGAAGTGGGGATTGAGCTACCTTGGGAGCGAAGCGCGTCCCTTTGTTTCTATTACTTTTACAAGCAAAGCAATGGTTCGCAGATTTTTCCTTTTGAAGTTGCTTCGCTCAGCTTCTTTTTGCGAAGCATTTTCCACGCCTTTGTCGATTAGGTACTTCGGAAAAGTATTTCCTTTTGCTCTTTCAGCGAAGCCTGCTGCCAAGCGAAGCAGTTTATATCGGATTTCTCCCTTAGGATTCGGGCACTATGAGCCATTCCTTGTTGTTGATGACACATTGTATTCTGGCGTCCTCACGTTTTTTACATCTTGGCAGCGAAGGTGCTTCGCAGCGAACTGACTCACATCAGCCACTTCGCGCGAAAAATTTCCGAAGGAGGTTTCCTTTTGACTTGGCAAAGCCGAACTTTAGCCGTGAGGTGAAACCTCATTGTTACAACGGCATGAGAATACAATCTCTATCTAACTACATACTTAGCTTCTAGAAAGTCTTAAAACAAAGTATGTACAAGTATGAACAACAGTATATACAAGGATAACAATTTTATAGAACCTTTTATTGATGGAAGGTCTTCAAGTGAAGACCGTTTACGGGAATTGGCAGAGTCTGGCCGGCTGCGTCTTTGAGGATGAAAGAGTTAGCCGAATTTACTTTGGCGATCTCGAACGGTCCTTCCCAGAACGCGTCCAGCTTGTCATGATTGCCTGGCTTAACCTTCCACGAATCCCATTTCCACACCAAGTCTCCCACCTTAAATGTCCGGACGGAGGACTTCTTCCTGAACCAGTTTCGGGTGATCTGGGCATGCTTTGCGAAGTTTTGGTATGCCTTATCCCGATCTTCTTCTAACTGTAGCAATTGGGCTAGCCTGACTTCCATAGGACTGGATTCTGCTTCTTCATCATTTAACATCTTCAACGCAGGAATTTCTATATGGGTTGGCAGGACAGCCTCTTTGCCGTATACTAGGGCGTACGGGGAGGTTTTAATCGACCTCTTGATAGATATCCGATCAGCCCACAAGGCTTGATCTAAGAGAAGGTGCCAAGTCCTTTTGTTCTTGTCTATGAGCTTTCTCAACAACCTCAACAGGGTCTTATTCGTTGATTCTGCTAATCCATTACCTTGTGGATAGTAATTGGAGGTGACCTTGCGGTATATCCCATATTTGCAGGCGAATTCATTGATTTTGGCGCTTGTGAACCCAGGGCCATTGTCCGTGACTATTGCTTTGGGGATGCCGAACCGGGTGATCAAGCCTTCTAGGAAAGTAATCACCGTTTCTTGATCAGCGTGCTTTGTGGGCACTGCTTCAGCCCATCTGGTGAAGTAATCAGTTGCAGTTAAGATGAATTTATGCCCTGCAGAGGAATTCGGAGAGATGACTCCCACGAAGTCCAATCCCCATTGTTGAAACGGTGCTTCCACCTGTATCGGATGGAGGGGCATGGGAGCATTTTTGCTTCGGCCAACGAACTTCTGACATTGTTCGCATTTTCGGCAAACCGCAAAGGCGTCGGCGAAGAGCGTAGGCCAGTAGTAGCCAGCCCTGATTATCTTTAAAGCAGTTGTTCTTCCTGCGAAGTGTCCCCCTGATAACCCTGAGTGGAATTCACCAAGGACCCTTTTCTTATCGTCTTCCCTTATGCATCTTAGAAGAACACCATCAATATTTCGGTAGAACAGGCCTTCGGGGCGTAATATGTATCGGAGGGACCGCATCCTGAAGTGTCTTCGCTGCGAAGCATTCAAATGTGGAGGACATTTCCCAGTGTTGAAATATTCAACTATTTCACTGACCCAGTCCTTTTCATCTTCTTCTTGATTCACGAAGCACTCTTCTGCCATTAAGTCATCCCATTGACAGGCTGTCACTTCGGCCGCGACACTCTTCGCAAGCTCTTGGCAAAGCGCGCGACCGCGAACTAATTTTGTGGGTCGAATTTCAATATCAAATTCCTGTATTTTGTTGACCCAACCAGCCCTTTTGCTGCCCAACTCTCCTTGGATAATGAAGTTCCGCACGTCTGGATGGATAACAAACACTGTAACCCGACTTTGGGAGACAAAATGTTTGAATTTTCCGAGAGATTTCATGACAGCATGCACTTGTCGTTCTATGAAGTTGTATTTCTCCTCATGGGGTTGTATTACCTGACTTAAAAATGCGATGGGGCGTTCTTCGCCGTTTTCTCCCTTTTGCGTCAGGATCGCGGCGTAACTCTCGGAGTTCCCCTACAACATACAGGATGAAATCCTTACTATAGTCAGGGTTAGTTAGAACGGGTGCCTGAGCGATTCGGGCCTTGATTTCCTCAAATGCTTCCCTTCTATTATCGGTCCAGATGAATTCGGCATCCTTTTTTAAAAGTTCGGACATCGGCTTGATGATTTGAGCGAAGTCTGGGACAAACTTCCTCACAAAATTAATTTGGCCGAAGAAGGATTGCAGCCCTTTCTTATTCATCGGTAGCGGGAGCTTTAAGAGAGCCTCAGCTCTGTCGGGGTCTATTGCGAGCCCTTTCTCTGATATAAGATGTCCCAATAATTTCCCTTCATTTACTGCAAATATGGACTTCTTCGGATTGATTGAGATACCAAATTCTCGGCATTTTTCAAATATTTGCTGCAAGTGTGAGGGATGGTCTTCTCTCTTCCGGGAAAAGACAGTCATGTCATCTAAATAGATGACGATAACCTTATTCAGCAGTTCGCCAAATGCTAGGTCCATAGCCCTCTGGAAGGTAGCTCCTGCGTTTGAAAGGCCGAACGGCATCCGCTGGTAAGCGAACGTCCCCCACTTAGTAGTAAATGTCGTTTTGTGTTGATCTTCATCTCTAACCCAAATCTGGTTATAGCCTGAAAAACCATCAAGTAGGGAAAAACGCTGGGCTCCAGCTACTGAGTGCAAGATTTGATCAATCTGCGGGAGAGGGTAATGGTCTTTTAGCGAAGCTTGATTTAAATTGCGGAAGTCGACACATAGCCGAATGTCCCCATTTTTCTTCCTGACGGGAACTAGGTTCGCTACCCAGGAAGAATGCTTTATGGGATAAATGATCTTAGCTTCAAGCATTTTCAGAAGTTCGGCTTTCATCAGGGCTTCGATCTTCGGGTTGACGGGTCTTTGCCTCTGTCTGAAAGGTTTGACTCCTTCCTGCAGCTCGATTGTATGTTGAACCAATCTTCGGTCGTAACCCTTCAGGTCTTGATAAGACCATGCTACTATATCGGGGTACCTTCTGCACAAAGATCGGATTTGTTCTAACTCAGCCGTGGTACAATCTGTCCCGACTTTTATCACCTTCCCGGACTCAAGCTCTAGATCCTGATACTGCCTAGCATCAACTTTGATTCTGTGAGAAACCGCTCTGTCGTTCTGATCGAACAGGCTTTCTAGAGTGATCAATCCTCTTGGAACATGGTTATTTTTTAACTGGACCAGTCCTTCATACTCCTCGTCCTTCAGGTTCCTTTCTTCAACAATGGCTGCTTCTTGGACCAAGAAATTGATGATCTGTTCATCATTGTCGAAAACTTGCCAATGCATGTCCCTATCCGGCACAGAGGGTCTATAAATCATCCTCACGGCCTTGGGCTTGTGTACCATGTCGTCGGCCGGAGAATATCTAGCCGCGATGGAGGCCAAGACGTCAGCGTGTCTATTTTTCTCCCGTGAGATGGGCTGCAGATTGAGTGACTCAAACTGTTCAAACAGGTCCCATACTCTGTTGCGATATGCTTTAAGATAATGCTTTTTGGAGATGCACTTGTTGGTGACCTGATTACATACCAATTCTGAATCTCCGAAGACTTGGAGATGTTTTATGCCTAATTTCTCTGCTTTCTTCAGTCCTAGGCATAAGGCTTCATACTTTGCTGCGTTGTTGGTGCAGCTCCAAACCAACCGGTAGCAGTATTCTTTCTGCTCTCCAGATGGTGATACTAAAAGTATTCCTGCCCGGCGCCATTTTTGCGTCGGGCGCCATCAAAGAATAATTTCCATAATTCCCCTTGGGCGAGACACCTTATTCTCTGGTTTAATGTGTTTCTCCGATTCCGTGATGGTATAGCATCCTATTTCTGTCTCTATCATGGCATTGAAATCTGTCAATGAAAATTCATCTTCAGAATTTAGCTGTGCAAGGGATTCCTCCACTAAGTCCACTTGTTCTATTTCTTCTGCTATCGCATGTACGGGACTATTGTTTTCTTCTTCGGACATCTTTTCTACGAGAAATGTAGAAGGTTTCTCGTTGTAAATTTTGACCTTTTTTCCCTTGAACGGGACCTCTAAATGCGAATAGTCCATGGATAGATATCCACCTAGCTTTGCTGTGAATTCCCTCGAAAGGCACATGCTAAAATAGGGCTCCAGATCTACGACTACCACCTCCTGTATTACCACAATTTGGGGTGCTTTGTGCAGTCGAATAGGTATATCCTTAATTACGCCGACCGTTTTTACAGGAGTACCGTCCAGTTGGAGCACACCGTGGCTGCTTCGCGTGTACTCCATTCCTATTTCTTCGCAGACCGCCTTAGGCATGACTGTCGTCGCGGCTCCCGAATCAATCATACAGTTGTGGACAATATGCCCTTCCATTTGTAAGGACAGGTAGAATGGAGGAGGCCTGTTCTTTCCTGTTATTGACGTGGATAGGGTTTGCACTAGGGCAAGCGGCGCTGATTTCCCAGCTTTCGCGGACTTCAAGGACTCCTGCAACAGGTCCACTTGTCCTGGCAGCTGTAAAGCGTCGTATAGACTAATCTTGGCAGGGGTTCTCTTCAGTTCGTCCACGATGTTATACCCTATGAGGGCATGTACTTCGGGTTCCTTTTTAGCTTCGTACCTTGTACGATATTGCTCCGTGGCTTCGACTCTTTGTCGCTTGGTCAATGAAGGGAACTTAAGCTTTTCCCTGGCCTGTTCTTTGGTTTCGGCCTGAGGCGGGGCTGCGGAGGCCTGCTGGGTCTTCTCTTTTGCTGGCACAGGATGCGAAACTTTGTCTGGGGCCTTAACAGGTTGCTGCTCCTTTTCGCGGCGAGTATACACCTTCAAGGGAGCCATTTGAGCTGCATCCACCTCCATTGGTCTTTTTCCTTCCCTGGTAAGAACTGAAACTTGTTCTTCTTCATCAACGACCAGGTCCTGATCCGCTTGTCTTATTATATTGACTTGACCACTAGGACTGCTCCCTGACAACGTTTGCACGTAATGTTGATGCAACATACAGGTACTCTCTCCATGTGGGTCATTGCATGTGGAACACCAATGCACGTAGTCAGAAGTGCTCGGTCCCTCGTCAATCACGGCATTCCTTGCCGATGACTTCCCTGGTTGAACCACTTGATCTTTGGTGAGCGCTGGTGGGGGATAAGACCTTCTTGGAAGAAATTCCTGTTGTGCTTGCTTCTTTTTCACGATAATCATGTCGTTGGACAAGGTCTGCACAGTGGAGTTCAGAGATTGAACTTCCTGCAGTATTTTCGCCTGCATATCTTCAGCTTTGGGGGTCGGTGGCAATGGAGCCATCGTAGGTATTGGAGGCAAGGTAGGGTATTGAGGCGGAGCCGGTAACGCGGGAAATGCCGAAGGGACGGTGGGCTGTGGTGCTGAAAATGTCGGAAAATGCACTTGTGGAGTAACGATCTGGGTTACAACGGGGTTGGGGTTCCATGATGAGATGGGATATACAGGGGTTGTGGAGGTTTGCGAAGTAGCTGCACCTAGGTATTGTGTCTGCGGAAATTCCGGAAATATAGGCATCGACATTCTTTGAGGAAGCTTCCCCACGGCTATCAAATCCATTTCCGCTTTCTGGGCCAGTTCATATAGTTCAGGGAAAGTATTCACATTCGAATACCTTACCATCACGCTGATGTCTGGATTAAAGGCCCTAAGGTAATAGTATGTTGCAGCTTCGCTGGTTGGCCGAAGTCCAGCGGGTACTCTTTGCCAAGTCCGAGCGAACCTCACATTGAAATCCGCAATCTCCTCCTGCGGGTGTCTCTGAATCGTTGTAAACTGGTGCAAGAGGGAGGATGGATCGGCAGACTCATTGAAACCTCTCATCAGTTGTCCAGCTAATTGGTCCCAACTCGTTATAGTGCCCGGAGGTAGGGATCTATACCAATAGAGGAGCTTTCCTCGGAGAGACAAAACCAGGAGCTTCACCATCACCCTTTCTTCTGTGATGTCGTGTATCGCTGCCAGAGAAACTATATCTTGGATATGTTCCAGAGTTGTCTTCCCCGTGCCATCAAAGGTAGGGATCTTCTTCATTGCAGCAGGCGGAACCTGCCCTTGTCCCGCTAGGTTTAATGGTCCGGAAGAGTTCCATGCCGGGAACAATCTGGGCGGTTGTTGTTGTGGCGGCAGCTGTTGTTGTTGTGCCATGCTGGTGCCTAGATTCGGAAACACCGGAGTTCCCGAAGTTCGTTGTTGATGGCTAACTGAAACGGAGGCACTCGGATGATCGGGGGAGTTAGGAGGGTTTGGAGGAAGACTAGCCGTTGTGCTATCTGAAGTTGGACCTTGTTCGTCAAAGGCAACCTCTTGCGAGGACGTTCCACGTAAAAGTGATTCAGGGGTGACTAGCCTGGAGCGTTCCCCGAAGGCGTCAATATCAAGTTCAAAGAACTCAGTTTCTTCTCCACTATTCCTAACTCTCCATCTCGTTTGCATGAAGGCACGGATATTTTAGTACCGGTCTCGACGGCTTTAAGATTCTCAGGTTAAACAGAGTCGCCAGATGCTAGAGTCTTCTGGTAATGAGATAAGCATCAGTTCTCACTACCACTCACAAGATGAGACTGACCGGGTCCCACCGGGCGTGCCAAAAACTGTTGGTCACAAATCTGCCACAGGAAAGGATTTTGTACATGTATACGCGCCCTAGACCTGGACCAACATTGAAAGGCCGGAGGGAAGAGATGCCCTCCGTGCCAATCTCCGGAGAAAGGCCGGCTCCTATACTAAACTACTTGATGTTTTAAGATAAGAGTGCAGGAAAGAAATAAAAGGGATAGGGTAAGAAGTGTGAACAATTTGGTGGGAAAGAACCAACAACACGATTATCAACTAATAACTTGGAACAGCAGCAATAAATACCAAGAATAATGCATAAATGAACATCACGCGAAGTTCCCTATGTATCTCATTGCCACATTTTGCACGGGGTGCCATGTCTTCATTTTTCTTGTAAGGATGCTGCTCTCCCTTCCCTCCTCCTTCTTTCCCTTTCTCCACTATCCCCTTTCTTCCCTTCCATCAGTTTCATTCCCTTCATTCCCCCCCTTTCTCCTTTCCTTTTTCTTGTCAATTTCTCCAAGAGAGCAAAAGGCCCCTAAAAAATTCTAAGTATTGGTATTGCGCAACCCGACTTCGCAGCGAAGTCGGGCTGCGCCCTTGAGTTTGAGCGCACTTGGGGAGCCGAAGTGCGGAGAGATGATCAGAAATTTTGCTAAGTATAAGAGCGAACCCCGACTTCGCAGCGAAGTCGGGGTGCGCTCTCATTTCTGTGCGCACCTGGGCATCAGTGGAGCCCTGAAAATTTCTAAGTGTTGAGTGCGCAACCCGACTTCGCAGCGAAGTCGGGCTGCGCCCTCAAGTTCATGCGCAGTCGGGGCGATGTGGCTGAAAAAGTGGCTAAGTGTTGGGTGCGCAACCCGACTTCCCAAGTCGGGCGCGCCCACTTACTTATGCGCACTCGGGCAGAATGTTGAAGCCAGCCCAGGAATTTTCTAAGGCACGGAGGCCTCCCCAACTGCGCTACTTCCCCCTTGCGCTGTCTGATTGCGCTCCAATTCCGGGCGAAGTCGGGCAAGAAAGAGATACGAGATCCCAAGGCAGATTTGTCCCTTATCAGATTCTGACAGGTGTCCAGCCTCGGGATTCGAGTCAGAGATGTGACGGGTGGTGTGCGAGCGTGAATTGGATTATTGTACTTAAGCTGCCCTCAGTCAAGCTGACTCGGAGCATCATCCCCTCACCGCCACGTAGCTGCCAATCCTTCAGGTGGACCTTACCGCAAGCACATTCCATGCCGGCAGAGGTCAACATCAACCGCTTTTTGCCGCTTTTGTCAGCTTCTTCGGTTAATTGTCAGGTCTGGGATCCTGTGCCCAATGATGTAATGGGGGGAAATTTACGCTATAAATAGCTCGGCAATATCATTGTAAAAGGGTGGAAGGGGGATATATTGCTAGGGAACCATTGTAGTTGTGCGTTTGCTTCTGAATACAAAATACACTTGGCTCTATTGACTGTTCTTATCTTGTATGCTGCCTTTACTTAGCATTTCTGCCTCATGTTGCTTATGTTATTGCTTACTGCTATTCTGCTATCTGGATATCGGTATTTGATAGTTAAGTATTCCTGGAATGCAAAGGTAGAGGATACATAGGATGAATGACATTGATAGTTTCTGCAACGTATTTTGTGTTTAATTGTTGTTAGTAGTGGTGATTGATAGTTGTTGTGCTGCTTATCCTCCCCACCCAATACAAATACATTTATATTTCTTTCTCGCATTTATAATTTCTTTCCTGCACTCTGAGCTGATAAACAATTGAGAAAACATAGGAAGCCGGCCTCCTCCGGAGATTGGCACGGAAGGCATTCCTTCCTTCCGGCCTTTCAATCTGCTGGGCGAATCTAGGGCGCATTACACTAAATCCTATCCTAGTGGCAGATTCGTAACCAACAGTTTCTCTGGCACGCCCGGTGGGACACGGGAGTTTCCCACCCCAAAACAGAATCGAAGCATTGGTGTTCGCTTCATTGCTGTTAAATCAGAACACCTGGCGACTCTGCAAGTACCTGAATATTCTCTGAGTCCGTGAGACCGGTCCAAGCGCCTTCATGCATACAAGAAGGTGGAGAGCAAGGAACCCGGGAAACCAGCCTGATCTCTACGAAATCGACATCAACGCTCCTGGAGAGCGCGTAAGGCTGGCTGACTACCAAGCTCACATAGACGAACTCGAAGCTGAAATTGAAGAAGCCGAGATCGAAGAAGCTGAAGTCGAAGAGGCCGAAATTGAAGAGCAACCTACAACTTCGGACAACACTGATACCGAGTACACGACCGGAGAGGAAGAAGACATGGCTGCCCAACAAAATGATGACGACCTCTTCCCAGCAGTTGACTCCACAGGGCCCTTGGCTCTAGTTGGACAAGAGGTTGTGCCCCCCGCTGCCTTGAAATCCATCCCTACTTACGATGGCTCCGGGAAAACGGCATATGAGCACATCCAAGACATTCTGGCCTTGGCTGCACTGCACTCTATTACGAGTGAGAGTGTTAAGACCCGTCTATTGGCTCTTTCTCTGAGAGGGAAGCTTCTCTACTGGTGGAGATCTTTGCCAGAAGGAGCTATCACGGGGTGGCCCCAGTTGGCAGGCAGGCTCGTAAAGGGATGCAACGAGTCTGCCGACCCCTCTTCATTGTTGCATCAGTTTCAGAGTATCCAACGCCACCCGCAAGAGGAGATATCAGACTTCAACATAAGGTTTGCAAGGTCCTGGAAGAGAGTACCTCGCGAACTGCGACCTCCGGCGGGTCAAGCTGCACACTATTACCTGAGGTCTTTCAATTCGGATATTTGCCTACTTCTCAAGATAGCCCGGGTCGACACTTTCCCTGCCCTATATGAAGCTGCCCAGCAAGCAGAATTAGACATAATCTCTATAGGCAGACTTCCGCATAGAATGCAGCCTCCCATCTATCCTGATTTCCCTCAGTCCCAATACCCATCGGCGTCTGGTGTAATGCCATCCTCATCAAATCAGTACCCCCAGCAGCCATGGAATCCAGCGCCGATTATAAACCCCTATGGTCAGCCTCAGATCCATTATCCTAATCCGCCACCTCCACCTCCGCAGTATCCCGCACTCCCAGCTCCCCCTCATTACGCGGCGTATTCTGCACCTCCACCATTAGCTGCAATACCTCCGCCGGCCCGGCCGGCGCTTGCTGATAATGATATTCAGAATAAAATCCTTCAGGAGGTACGGGCTCTGGCCTCTGGTTATCATACTATTTCCAACGATATGACAATAATGAAGAAGAAGCAAGCCCAGATGGAGTTCCTTCCAAGGAGACCATATCCTCCCCCGACGCTAACAAAAGATCAAGCTGCGCAAGCGCAAAGGCCCCCGGCAAGGAATGCTGCCAATGAGGTTCAACCTGGCACTTCTGACCAGGTTAACTGGTGCTCCACATGCAACGATCCACATGGAGAGGAGGGTTGCATGCTGCATCAGCATTATCTTCAGACCCTTGCGGGCAGCGCCATGGAGGACGAAGCATACATGATCCTGGACGATGAAGGCAACTTTGCAGTCCCAGAAGAAGATCCTGTGTCGCTCTTGACCAAGGAAGGCAGAAGGCCCATTGAGGCTGCCACGGCCCAAACAAAGCCGTTGAAAGTATACGCCAGAAGAGAGAGGGCGCAGCCTGCTGGGCTACCACCTGACAAGTCACCTTTGCCTCCTACAGCCAAAGAGAGGTTCCCTACGCTCAAGGCTCCCGCGATGAAGGCTCCCGCAGCCCAACCTCTAGCCGAAACAAAAGAACAAGCTCAAGAGAAGCTGAGGTATCCATCGCCGACGAAGAGACAGAGAGTCGAAGCCACGCAGCAATACCGGACCAGGTATGAGCCGACGAAAGAGATAGAGGGAGCCGACACTTCAACCTACAATATAGTTGATGAGCTCAAAAAGACCCCGACAAAGATAAGTATGTACGAGGCTCTTCTGCTCCCAGGGCAAGTAGACCTATTGCAGGAATCCTTGAAAAGCGTGAAATATGGAAAGCCGACGCAGCTTGTTGTGTTAGCTCAGCCCTTGACAGTTTCTGCTACCGGGAAAAACAAGCCACCACCTTTCTATCTGTCATTGCGGATGGAAGGCTATATAGTACACAACTGCATGGTGGATTCTGGTGCTTCCACTACTGTCATGCCGAGAGCCGTCTGCGAGGAGATTGGTATGGAATATACAAGGAGCAGCCAAGGTGTGCTGCAGCTAGACGGCACCCCTGTCAAGACAGTTGGTGTCATCAAGGATATCCCGATCCGACTGCATAAAGCCCTCGACATAGTGGTCATCCAAGAGGTCGTTGTGGTCGACTTGGAACCCTACTTCGGCATGTGTCTCTCTAGGGAGTTCACTGCGAAGCTGGGTGGATATCTGTCTCTGGATTACTCACATATGGAAGTGCCCTTCAAAGGAAGAAGATTGAAGATCTATAATGAAAAGCCTTCCACATTTCTGGTAGAGAAGATACCCGGAGAGGAGCAGCAGAATGGCATGGTTCAGCTGACAACTGAAGAACTGGTAGAGGTGGATATGGCAGAAGAGGCCCTCGAGCTGTTACAAGTGGAGGATGAGTTCTCCTTGCTAGACTTCAATGCCATGATTGAGACCGAGCAAGGTTGTTACTCCGTCACCCAGCCTGAAAGACTTGACCAGTCAGCAAAGAAGGAGGTTGGACCTGCACCAGAAAAGCTATGGAAGTTGTTCTTTGATGGCGCCCGATGCAAAAATGGCGCCGGTGCAGGTGTACTTCTGGTTTCCCCATCCGGAGTCCAGAAGGACTACACTTACAGGCTGGCTTGGAGCTGCACTAACAACGCGGCGGAGTATGAGGCTTTGTGCTTGGGTTTGAGAAAGGCGGAGAGACTGGGGATAAGACATTTGCAGATCTTTGGCGACTCAGAGCTGGTGTGCAACCAGATTACGAATAAGTGCGCCTCCAAGAAGCATTACCTCAAGGCGTACCGTAACCGTGTCTGGGATCTGATGGAGTCATTCGACTCTTTGAATGTCAAAGCCATATCGCGTGAGAAGAATAAGCATGCTGACATTCTGGCGTCTGTTGGAGCCAGGTACGTCCCGGCTGATGACACTGTCCAGAAGCCGAAGCCGGTTCGTACCATCTACAGGCCTTCTGTGCCTGATAAAGACACCCACTGGCAGGTGTTCGACTGTGACGAGGATATCGTCACTTTTTTGATAAACGAAGCAAGTACAATCGAAGGTAGAGACCCTGATGACGAGCAATACGAGGGGTTGATACAGTTAAAAAATAATCATGTCCCGAAAGGACTGATTACTCTAGAGAGTCTCTTTGATCAGAACGATAGAGCCATATCCCACAGAATCAAAGTGGACCCCAAGCAGTACATGGACCTGGAACTGGAACCTGGAAAAGTGATCAAGGTCGGGACAGACTGCACTGAAAAGGAGCTAGAGCAGATCAGATCTTTATGCGAAGAGTTCCCTGATATTGTGGCCTGGTGCTACCAGGACTTGAAGGGGTATGACAGAGAGATGATCCAGCATACTATAGAGCTGGAAGATAATGCAAGACCTTTCCGGCAGAAGCAAAGGGCAGTGAACCCAAAAATTGAAGCCATGATGAAAGCAGAGCTCTTGAAGATGCTGGAGGCCAAGATCATCTACCCCATCAAGCACTCATCTTGGGTCGCGAATCTGGTCCCTGTGAGAAAAAGAATGGAGACATCCGCCTCTGCGTGGATTTCAGAAACCTCAATCAGGCTTCACTGAAGGATCATTATCCGCTCCCCCAAATTGATCAAATCCTCCACGTAGTTGCTGGAGCACAGAGGTTCTCTCTCTTGGACGGATTCTCTGGATACAACCAAATATGGGTAAAGGACGAAGATCAGCACAAGACAACGTTCACCACCAAATGGGGAACGTTTGCATATCAGCGCATGCCCTTCGGCCTTTCTAACGCCGGCGCTACATTTCAAAGAGCTATGGACTTGGCGTTCCGGGAGCTGCTCAACAAGGTCATTGTCATCTATTTGGACGATATGACTGTATTTTCACATAAGAGAGAGGACCATGCCTCCCACTTGCGGCAAATATTTGAGAGATGTCGTGAGTTCGGCATTTCCATCAACCCGAAGAAGTCAGTCTTCGCGGTAAAGGAAGGCAAGCTGCTAGGACATGTTATTTCTGAGAAGGGCCTTGCAGTTGATCCTGACAGAGCAGAAGCTCTTCTTCGCTTATCCATCCCAGTTGACAAGAAGGGGCTACAATCATTTTTTGGCCAAATCAACTTCGTGAGGAAGTTCGTACCGGACTTCGCACAAGTGATCAAGCCCATGGCCGAACTCCTAAAAAAGAATGCTGAATTCTTGTGGACTGACGAAAGGAAGCAAGCCTTCGAAGAGATCAAGGCCAGAATCGCGCAAGCTCCAGTATTGATAAATCCAGATTACTCCAAGGATTTCATCCTGTACGCGGTGGGAGAGCCCGAGAGCTACGCCGCAGTCCTGACTCAGAAGGGAGATGATGGCGAAGAGCGCCCCATAGCGTTCCTAAGCCAGGTGATTCAGCCGCATGAAGAAAAGTACAATTTTATTGAGCGGCAAGTGCACGCAGTCATGAGATCTCTCAAGAAGTTCAAGCACTTTGTCTCCCAGAGCCGGATAACTATCTTTGTGATACATCCGGACGTCAGGAATTTCATTATACAAGGGGAGCCAGGTCACAAGAGGGCAGGATGGATAGCTAAAATCCAAGAATTTGACATAGAGGTACGGCCAACGAAGCTGATCCGAGGTCGGGCTCTGTGCCAAGAGTTGGCCCGAAGTGCTGCAGCTGAAATCTCTGCCTGCCAGTGGGAGGATCCAATGGCGGAAATTAACCTTGCCAACTCCTTATCAGAGGAGAGTGACTGGACGAATGACCTGGTGTGGTATTTTAGCACAGGGAGATGTCCAGATCATCTCAATGCCTCACAAAGAAGGAGGTTTAGGCTGAATGCCTTGAGATATGTACTGCGCCCCGAGGGGCTGTATTTTAAAAATATTGACGGCATCCTGTTGCGGTGCGTCAAGGAATCAGACAAACCAAAGGTCCTCGGAGAGTTCCACTCTGGGATGCCTGGAGGACATCATTCAGGAAGGCCTACGGCCTTAAAGATTATCAGAGCCGGATATTATTGGCCCACCCTCTTCACAGACGCACATGCGGTCTGTGTAAAATGTGAAAAATGTCAGAGGTTCGCCGGCAGGAATAGGAAGGCACCCTTGCCCCTCCAGCCAATTCAAGCCGAGACTCCGTTTCAGCAGTGGGGTCTGGACTTCGTCGGGACCATCACGCCCAACTCTGCAGCGGGACATAAGTTCATCCTTACAGCCACTGATTATTTCACTCGGTGGGCTGAGGCGATCCCCACTAAGCATGCAGACCAAGAAACGGTCATTGGGTTCCTTGAGAGCCTCATTACCCGTTTCGGGGTCCCAGAGGCAATAGTTACAGACAACGGTCCGGGGTTCGCAGGTGCTGTACTCACGGAGTTCACCAGCAAATACGGCATCTATCACAAGATGTCCTCAAACTACTACCCGCAGGGGAATGGCCTGGCCGAGTCCACTAACAAGAATCTGCTGAAGATTATAAAAAAAATAGTAGAAAGGAACAAGAGGTCGTGGCACCTACTTCTGGACCGGGCGTTATGGGCGGATCGCATATCTTTCAAGAAATCTATCAAGACATCCCCCTACGCGCTTGTATATGGCAAGGAGGCAGTTTTGCCTACCCACATAGAAATGCCCGCACTCTGGTTGTTAGATGAAGAGAAAGGCGACGGGGATCCAGTGGATGCCAGACTTTGTCAACTATTGCAGTTAGAAGAGGAAAGGGAGAAGGCATACCAGGCCTTTACCAAACATGCCGAGGTAACCCAGAGCTGGTTTGCAAAAGGGACCACCACCCGAGTTTTCAAAATCGGGGACCTAGTGCTCAAGTGGGACTCACTCAAAGCGAAGCCGGGCAACCATGACAAATTTGATGCCCTCTGGGAAGGCCCCTATCAGATCGCTCGGGTAAACCAATTCAACGCGTTCGTGCTCAGGGACATGGAGGGACAACTTCTCCCTATCCCTGTCAATGGTTTCCACCTAAAGGCCTATCACCACTGAAGGTGCCCGAGAGGTCCTTCCTTGTACATATTTTTCTCATTTATTTCCTGCATTTCAGTTTATGTCAGAATGTAAATATTTCCTTCAGTTGTTCAATTTTAGTCTTTGAATCCGAAATGGGCTAAGTGTGAGAAAAGGAGCAAAATTTTGCGCTGCTTAAAAGTCTGACCAAGGCAGAGAAAACCCCGACTTCGCAGCGAAGTCGGGCGTCGCTCCATAAATTGTGCGATGTCGGGAGTTTGAGAGAAAAAAGCAAACAAAAACGCCTCAAATTTTTCTAAGTGCTGGGTGCGCAACCCGACTTCGCAGCGAAGTCGGGCTGCGCACCATCTTGGGAGCGCAGTCGGGCAGCAGAGGAAGCAAAAATCGGCTAAGTGTGGAATCCCTACTGCGCAACCAATTCCGGGCGAAGTCGGATTGCGCACATTTTTTGAGCGAAGTCTGATTGCGCTCTTGATTTTGGGCGCACTTCGAACGACCCGTCAGGGAGAACAAGGGGCATGACGAAAAGTTTCTAAGTGTGGGCCCCAGGAGGCGCAATGTGTATAGCGCGAAGTTAGGCCGCGTTCCTTCTTGAGCCCTGGGCCAGAGTCTCCCTCGAAGTGTGTGCCCAAGCGGCGGCTGTGACGTCATTGGAAGCACGAGGTTCAAAATTTTTAAGGAATGATTGCGCGGATTTCGAAGCAGATGTCATTAAGAAGAAAGCGCATTAGGACCAACCGCGTACAAGGTGCGCCTTCCAAGGAAAAATCCCACGCGCGGCCGCCAAGGAATAACGGCGCTTTCTACCTACTTCGGGCAAATCACTTTAAACCCCTCCTCGCGCCATTAATGCTATGTTTTCATTCCTAGAAAAGGGCCCTGGCATACTCAGAACATCCGAATTATCAGGGTAAATCCGAGCTGCGCGTTTAAGAGGAAGAAAGGCGCAGAATTAAAGACTGTGGTGACTAAAATTCCCGTCTCTGCCACCACGAGCGAAGAACAGAAAATGGACAAGGGGAAAGCGCCAATGCAGCCGCAGTCCAGCGATACAGAACAGGAGGCTGAGGAACGCACGGAGTCCAGCGCTCATGAGAGCGAAGTGCCACAAGAGCAGACAAGAAAATCCAGGTCGAAGAGAAGCAAAGGGCAAGGTCCTCCGCCGCCGCCCGTCAATCGCCTGGCCGGGTATAAAGATGGCGAGTACTCCATTAGCCTCACCAAGCTGCGGCCCAATATTGCAAAGTGGGCAGGCAAAGTCTCGCCCTCGCACCATGTCGGAGCTGCGTATAAGTCGAACCTATACTGGTTCTTGTGCCCTCCCGTCCACCACTGCCCGGAGCTGGTTGAGTCTATTGTGACATATTACAAACCAGCTACCCGGCAAGTCTGCGACAACCAAGGAAGGGTGTTGTTCACCCTCTTCAAAGAAAGCGTCCAGCCAGCCTTCGCCCCGGGACTCCAGTACGACCCCGATGCCATTGTCAGAAGAATTAACTTGGATGAGCAGGCGGGCAGATTCATTCAGAGCAGGAGGATGAGAGAGTTTCTCGATTCAGAACTGAAGTCCCCACTGCCAGCAGGACAATGGCCGTCAGGCCCCATACCCCTGGAGAGGTTTGAAAACAAATATATTTATATTATCCTTGCATGGGTACTCGGCTGCGGCACGGACAGAATGGTGCACCCGTATCAGCTGGCGCTCGCGGAATGTATCTTGCATGGAGAGTTTTATGACTCCACTGCGCAAAGGAGCGGAAGGCGCCCGATTTTCTTTGATTGGGCGGATTGGGTGGCGTACGCCATACATTCGAATCTGGTCAGGATACAGCAGAAGCAGACAACCGAGTTCCGGCACTGCTCATTCCTCACATGGTTGTGCCTTTACCATACGCACTACCGAATTAAAGTGCCTGATCTAAAAAAGGTAAATGAGAAGGGAGCGCCGTTGCCGGTGTACGAGTGGACGGAAGCCCTGTATAGGAGAGGGTCTTACTACGACTTCAACTTCAAATTTTTAGGTATGACCCTGGCGTTGTTCAACGACAAGGCATCTCGCCCTCCACTGGCCATGACGAACTACCTGAGGAAGTACAAATGCGGAGATACCTTCCGGTTGACTCAGGGCATTGTTATCAGAATCTACGGATTCAAAGGGAAGCCGTTCTTGCTGCCCTATTTTTGCACTGAGCATCAGTTCGGTATGGAGACATCGCGCCAAATGGACTATGTTGAAGAGGAATTCGGCCAGGGAAAGAAGAGGGGCCATATTTTCAAGTATCCTATTACCTGGGCGAACATTCAAGTGCATGAAATTGGGCAGCACATCTACCTCGAACAGGAACTCCTCAACATGGGCTTGATACAGCTACCGCAGCGCTGGAAATACGACCCGATTGGGGTCAGGGGAAAGTTTGTGCATATTTGCCCCCGAGCAGAAATCATGGAGGAGAGGTGCAATAAAACGGGCGCAGACCTGGAATGGCACATCGAGCGGATGCAATCATGGCCACCATGGCAGGACTTTTACTGTGTGGAGGTGGAGTATGATCCGGAGCGCAATCCAGATCACAGGTTAGACTCGGCGGGCTTCAAAAAATTCCTCTCAAAGGTGACGCCCCTCAGCTGGGAAAAAGACAAAATCATTGAATGCTGGAAGATGAGGTGTCGCACGCAACACGATAAGTCTAACCGAAAGACATTGGCCGTAGATGATGAGTTTTCGGCCTTATATGATAAATACGCCGGCAAATGGGAGCCGTTCGCGTTTCGAGATTGCGTTCCCCTAGGCGCCAGGAAGAGATATAAAAGGAAACCCCCACCCCAGCAATTATCCATTCAAAAACCTCCCAGCAGGACGCCAACAAGCAGTCAGGTGGGCCCGATGTTGTCTCCAGCTCCCGAAGCGTCGCCTCAAAAAGAACAGGAGCTAGAAAAGTCAACCAGTGAAGCGGTGCCTCAAAAGGAAAAGGCGCCAGAAGGGTCAACCGGTGGGCCATCGGCAATAGGCGTCCCTCCGTCAAAGCCCAAGTACAAATTTACCATGGGAGCACCATTGCCCGCCGCACCAACCGCCTCCGCCTCCTCCGAGCAAACTGCCGCTCCAGGAGAAAAGAAGAGAAAAAGGAGCGAAAAGACCAAGCGGCCGAAAAAGGAGGCTGCGCAGCAGACGGTTGCGGCACGAACAGAAGCAGCCGCGCCAGAAATCATCTCTCTGGACAGCCCAGGGAAAGAAGCAGAAGTCTGGGCAGCAGGCGTCCTCCAAGCATCGGCTCAGGCGGAGCCCGCAGGTACGTCCTCTTCCCCGGTTACCCAAATCCCAGTTGGCCCTGCCGTAACACCGTCCCCCTCTGTATCAGGGCAAGCCTTAGTCGCATCTTCCCTATCGCCTATCTCCCAATCCTTCCATAGTCCCCATTCTTTCGAACAGTTTGCCCAGGACCTGAACGTTTTCCAAACCCTGGGTCAAACCCTAGACCCCTCATCCGCGGCCAGTGCCGAAGCTGTACCTACATCGCCGCGCCGCTCACCCACATTATTCAAGACCCCGTCTTCACCTCCTACTCAGCCGCCCGTTTCCCCTAGGACCCAGTCGCCCTTGAAAGCGACCTCATCTTTTGGAATATCTCCTGCTTCATTGTTTGCAGGAAGGATGCCGCAGCAGGATTTAGCCTCGGCATACCCTATGCTGGCAGAACTTGACTTCATGGGGGAGCAGCTGCAGATTACAGACGATCAGCCTCTAGCAGCGAAGGTCGTAGGGTGTTCCGCCTCTTTCCTCCAGGGCGTCAAACGAAGAAGAGCCGAGGAGATAGCCGCCTCGGTGAAGCGCACCAAGTTCGACTTGGACAGGAGAGTGCTGCGAACCGAGAAGTTGATCCCTAAAGTAAAGAAGCCTCTCCGGGAAATGACCGAGGCCGACTATGAACACCGGATCAAGGAGAAGAATTTTGATGACATAAGCGAAGAATACGAAATCAATGGTATTCGTCGCAGGACTGACAATCTCCTTGTTAAGCGACTCGAGAATCAAGAGAAGTTGTTTCAGCTTCAAAACAACTCGAGACAGCTGGAGGAAGATCTGGCCAAGGCCACCACGCGGCTGGAGTCTGCCCAGAAGGAGATTGAAGACTTGAAAGCTCAGCTCGCCACGTCCCAGCAGGAGGCTACAGCACAAAGGAAGACGGCCGAACAGCTGTCGGAAGAGAAGAAGGCAGCACTGGAACATGTATCCCAGCTGCAGGATTTGTTGAGGCAGGCCCAATCTCAGCTGAAGGAGAAGGCGTCCCAGGCGGCTGCCTTTTCGAAAAACAAGATCAAGGAGATGCGGGCTGGTTTGCTGCAGGGATGCAGGGCTAATGTGGTCAAGTCCCTGTCCGTCCTGGATTTCGCATCCAGGATCCAAGAAGTATCTGCCAGGGAAAGCCTGTGGTAGAGGAGGCCGAACGCCAAGCGAAGCAGTGGCTGGACTTGGCAATAAAACTTGAAGAGTTCGCGCGCAAGGGCCTCCGATTTCCCCCATGTCCCGGATTGCCCTAGATTGGGCGGATGCAAGGGTAACCTTGCATAATTACTTTGAAAAAACGGAAAAGACCAGGGCCGCCAGGAAGATGCTGGACGTATTGAACCATGAAATGAATATCTGCTTGGCCCCCTTCAACACTCTTTCTGAGCTCGGATGCCCGAGCTTCGTCAAGGATGGGGAGTTTCTGCCCCTTGAACAAGTAAAGCTGGATTGGCTGTCTTTCGAGGCAGATACATCAGAAATTGACGGCTGGACTGAGCCAGTCCAGGAGACGCAGGTAACCCAAATGGTGTCAAGGTTTTGCAAGATTAACACCTCCCTCCAGGAGTTGGGAGAGAGATATGACACCATTGATGTGCACATGGTTGCGGCATTCAGAGCAGCGCTGAAAGATGTCAGCGATTTAGAGCCCTTCCAGGCAGCAGCTTGGGACCAGGCCAAGACTGCATACAATCACGTCCGCGAGCGGGAGCAACCTGCCGAGCGAGAGGGCGACAGTGGTGAGCATTCGGATTCAGAGAGAGGAGAAGGAGGAGAATCAGAAGAAGAGACTGCTGAGAGTGAGTCCGAAGAACAGTTACCCAAAAAGGGGACTCAGCAGCAGCAGGAGCAGCGGGATGCAGGGGAAGGGAGTTCCTCTGCGCCCAAAGGATAAAGGCCTGGTTCGTTGCATCGAGGCGAGCTCGACACCCCGCGAGCCGCCAGGAATGTTGCCACATTTTGCACGGGGTGCCATGTCTTCATTTTTCTTGTAAGGATGTTGCTCTCCCTTCCCTCCTCCTTCTTTCCCTTTCTCCACTATCCCCTTTCTTCCCTTCCATCAGTTTCATTCCCTTCATTCCCCCCTTTCTCCTTTCCTTTTTCCTGTCAATTTCTCCAAGAGAGCAAAAGGCCCCTAAAAATTGACTAAGTATTGGTATTGCGCAACCCGACTTCGCAGCGAAGTCGGGCTGCGCCCTTGAGTTTGAGCGCACTTGGGGAGCCAAAGTGCGGAGAGATGATCAGAAATTTTGCTAAGTATAGAGCGAACCCCGACTTCGCAGCGAAGTCGGGGTGCGCTCTCATTTCGTGCGCACCTGGGCATCAGTGGAGCCCTAAAATTCTAAGTGTTGAGTGCGCAACCCGACTTCAGCGAAGTCGGGCTGCGCCCTCAAGTTCATGCGCAGTCGGGGCGACTTAGCTGAAAAAGTGGCTAAGTGTTGGGTGCGCAACCCGACTTCGCCCACTTACTTATGCGCACTCGGGCAGAATGTTGAAGCCAGCCCAGGAATTTTCTAAGGCACGGAGGCCTCCCCAACTGCGCTACTTCCCCCTTGCGCTGTCTGATTGCGCTCCAATTCCGGGCGAAGTCGGGCAAGAAAGAGAGACGAGATCCCAAGGCAGATTTTTCCCTTATCAGATTCTGACAGGTGTCCAACCTCGGGATTCGAGTCAGAGATGTGACGGGTGGTGTGCGAGCGTGAATTGGATTATTGTACTTAAGCTGCCCTCAGTCAAGCTGACTCGGAGCATCATCCCCTCACCGCCACGTAGCTGCCAATCCTTCAGGTGGACCTTACCGCAAGCACATTCCATGCCGGCAGAGGTCAACATCAGCGCCGCTTTTGTCAGCTTCTTTTTCGGTTAATTGTCAGGTCTGGGATCCTGTGCCCAATGATGTAATGGGGGGAAATTTGCGCTATAAATAGCTCGGCAATATCATTGTAAAAGGGTGGAAGGGGGATATATTGCTAGGGAACCATTGTAGCTGTGCGTTTGCTTCTGAATACAAAATACACTTGGCTCTATTGACTGTTCTTATCTTGTATGCTGCCTTTACTTAGCATTTCTGCCTCATGTTGCTTATGTTATTGCTTACTGTTATTCTGCTTTCTGGATATCGGTATTTGATAGTTAAGTATTCCTGGAATGCAAAGGTAGAGGATACATAGGATGAATGACATTGATAGTTTCTGCAACGTATTCTGTGTTTAATTGTTGTTAGTAGTGGTGATTGATTGTTGCTGTGCTGCTTATCCTCCCCACCCATAACAAATACATTTATATTTCTTTCTGCATTTATAATTTCTTTCCTGCACTCTGAGCTGATAAACAATTGAGAAAACATAGGAAGCCGGCCTCCTCCGGAGATTGGCACGGAAGGCATTCCTTCCTTCCGGCCTTTCAATCTGCTGGGCGAATCTAGGGCGCATTACACTAAATCCTATCCTAGTGGCAGATTCGTAACCAACAGTATCCTCTGGAAGAGTTCCAGAATTCAACTATTATCCCACGCCTAAATCCAGATTTCAGAATTATAGCAATTAGGAAAATATGTGAATGTAACAGAAACCACTAACCACAGGCGGCATAAAAGGAGTTTAACGCAATATTGTCTCCCCTATGTATCCTTCAGGAGAATTCCAAGTTTCTGTCCCCAATTACACACCTAAATTCAGGATTCAGAATTACGGTATACAAATGAAGACAAAATAACAGAAATAATCACAGAAGGAAGCATACAAGAGAGAAATGAGCCCAAAGTCTTTAATATCATTTGCAGGAATCAAGTTACAGCAATTTTCTAGCAAAAGTTCCCCCCCCTTTCTCATTACAATTCATGGGTTTTTATAGAGGGCCCGACCCTCTGAGCCATCAATGCACAATATCTGGAAGTACGCCCTCGAAAACCTGAGAAATCTGCTCTTGCTCCTCTCGTGACCGAGCTCTCACATCCTTTTCTACAAATAGCAGCTACGGCCGCATTAACCGGGGAAATTTGCATTTATGGGCCGCCTGACTCGTCCTAAACTTCTCCGGGTGCGGTGCTCGAGTTGCTGCTAGGTCCGTCGGGCTCTCATCCTGCGACTGATATCTCTTTTCTGATTGCCAAAAATGAGCCCCAGGTCTTTCATGCAAGTAAAAATCCATTTATGAAACACTCAATTGCCTCGAAAAGATACCCAGCCTTGGTGTGTGTGTCCTTGAAGAAGGCGCCCTTGAAGAGCTTCGCCGGATTCCAGTTCGGGACCTCACTTCGCAACGGATGTGAGCCGAAGCAGGTCTGACCTCCTTGGATGGGTACTTCGTGCAAAGGGACTTCCAAAAACAGCTTCGCGAAGACCTTGTGCCGAAGCAGATATTCCTTCTCAAAACATGGCTCTCAATCTTTCATTGCTTCGCCGGAAAAATGGGTTGAAGGCTGCTTCGCAAGAGTCTTTGTCCAAAGTGGATGCTTCGCTGATGGGCTGCAAAAATGCTTCGTTGCGATCCTTCTTCAAAATGGCTGTTCGGGGGGTTTTCGGCCAAAGTACAATTTTGCCTTAGAATATTTCTCCGATTTTCAAAGGGCAACTAGGCTTCTAGTGAGGGAGCTTCGCACAAAATTTGGCCGAAGCGGGTACTTCGCAGCATTTCGGGGCGAAGCAAATCTTGCTGGGAGAAGCGGTTCGCCAGAGAAAGGGGCCGAAGCGGATGCTTCGCTTAGGTTTCGGCGAAGCATTTTTCACACTTAGAAATTTCTTCATCGTTGCTTTGCCGCTTCGCAAAAACTGGGCCCGAGCGAGTCTCTTGGAAGCTTCGCTTGCGAAGCTCTTTCTATGCCTTAGAAACTTTTGGGCATGCATTTTCATGTTCTTGTTTTCTCCTTGCGAAGCCTATAACTCCTGCTGATGTTGTGGGCGAAGCTTCTACATATGTAGCTTATTTACAAAGGGGGCAAAAATGATAGCCAAAGTTGCTAAAATGCTGTTTACAACAATAAAAAGAAAGAAAACAAACCAAGAAACCATTATGGAATTTTCAATTTTACTACCCATCCAAGCAATGTGACAAAATTGTCAACAGGTCCCCTAGCTCATGAGGCAATTTACTGATGGGAGGGAGCTAGTGCAGGCTGGAGTTACACACTTCGCCACAAACTTAGTGACATTGCAGAGCCTCTTTGAGGCAAAGGGGGCATTGAAGAGGATGTTTGTGAGCAATGAGTGGAATTTCGAAGACGCTACTAAATACTGACTCTCCAATGAGGGGCGAAAGGTGTATGAATATATTTTTGAGAAGCCCTTATGGACAGCCATGGATGAGGCCATCAAGGTACAAGACTAAGTTTTCAATTTTGTTTTATTATTTTTTTATTTAAATTATTTTTCCATTTGCGAATATTGTATTC
Source organism: Wollemia nobilis (assembly GCA_028583015.1). NCBI lineage: Eukaryota > Viridiplantae > Streptophyta > Pinopsida > Araucariales > Araucariaceae > Wollemia > Wollemia nobilis. Next base: position 13,111,420 of record JAQPPZ010002549.1, read on the forward strand.
CAAATGTTTTATTGTAAATTATCTTTCCTTTTATTCTTTTTTTTCAAGTGTCAGATCCCTTGGTGAGGGCTCTCCATCTTGCTGATGGAGAAAAATCACCAATGGGATATATATATAGGGAAAAAGAGGCTATTGCCTCATTTTATAAATATTCCCAGCTCAAATACAATCCCATTTGGAAAATAATTGACCGACAATGGACATCTCAGCTCCATAGCCCTCTTCAGGCAACAAGGTACTACCTCAACCCCAAATTTTTTTATGCTGATTCTAGCCGACTACGAGGTTATGTTGGGCCTTCGACAATGCATTGACTGCATGTTCCCTGATGTGGAAATGAGCACTAAGATACATGATGAGATTCAACATTATAAGAGATATAAGGGTATCCTTTTACCATCCTTGCAATGCATTCGAGAAAAGTCAACTATGAGGCCAAGTAACCCTCATCGAATTATTATTTATTGTATTTTGATTTTGTTTTAAAAAATAATCTCAATTTACGATTTTACATGTGAATTACTAAATTTCCTTTTTCTTGGCTTTTTCTAGATTTATGGTGGGAGGATTTTGGTGCATGTACACCCAATCTATAGCACTTCAAGATAAAAGTTTTATGTCATCCATGAAGTGCTTAAGTTGTGAGCACAATTGGAGTATGTTTGAGCACATTCACTCCAATAAGTGCAATTGGCTTACACAGTAAAAGTTAAATGATCTTGTTTTTGTTCAATACAACCTTCACCTCCACCATAACAAAATTGCGGGATCAAGTAACGAAGCCATTGACCTAGACGAGATTGATCCATCATCTAAATAGATCACAGAGCAAGAGCAGGAGCAGAAGCAAGAGCCTCTATTCTCCATGGATGATTTTGAAAACCTAGTGGAGGAGTTGGCAACCAAGGCACAGGAAAAGACACAGGCACATACACAACAAGAAAGAGAGACTAGAGCTTCTGCTAGGGCAAAGGGCAAAGGCTTTGCAAGACATAGATAGTGAGCCTATTCGGGCATTGTCATGACACAATTTGTAATTTGTACCTTCTTTTTTTCAATGAGTTTACACATGTTTTTATGATGGGTCATGGTCCCCTCATACTGAGTGGGGCTTGAACCTTGGACCTCTCAAAGAGAGAAGAAAGCCATTACCATTGCAGCAAGCTTGCAGCTTCATACCTTCTTTATATTATAAGCAATACAAGAATATTTGAATTTTGGACACATTAAAATTTATTTAATTGAAGTGTGTTTTGTCACTTTGTAGTTTAAGTTTGTATCACTTGCCACTTTCATATGTAGTTTAAACTTGTATCACTTACAGTATTAATTTTTTATTTGTATAATGTTAATTAATTGTGATATGCATGAAAAAAACTTTTTTCAATGAAAATTTACATTTTCTTTCATTCTTTTTTTTTTTTTTTGTCAAGTCCCAAGTCCTAAGTTGGACTTGTCAAGTCCAACCCAAGTCCGAGTTTCTCAACTATAGTTAAAAATATGCAGACAAATGAAATGGAACAAAGTATGGATGGAAGGCGATTCACTAATAGTAATAAATGCAATTTTGAGGAAAGCAAAGGCTCCATGGAACATACAAGAGATCATTGTGGAAATACAAGACCTTGCTACAAAGTTTGAAGAAATCAAGTTTACACATACGTTAAGGGAAAGGAACAAATGTGTAGATAGGCTAGCCAATAGAGGGGTTTTAATAGAGGATAGTAAAGTTAAATTCTCTTTTCCATGGTTAGAGAAAGTAGTAATTTTAGCTGAAGCTGACAAGAAAATGTTGACTGTCTGAATCAAATAATGATTAAGATTTACTTTAATGTTTTCCATTGGTAATATTTGTTGTATTTTATAACATTAATGTGTTTTCATATAAACTATTTATTATAGTTCTTGTGGTTGCACTTATGCTTCAGGAAGGAAACTAACAATCCAAATTTGGTAAAGCAGACTATGATAGCAAGCACGAGTTTTGGAAATATTACTCTACTAAGATGCAGTGCATAGACCATAGAGGTGGAGTTGGTATTGTGAAGGTTGTTGTAGGAAAATGTCAAAAAAAAGGATGCTGAATTTTGGAATATTTGTATTTACAAAGAAAATTGAAGAAGATCCAAAAAATGAAAATTAAGAATTTAGACTTATTATGAAAAAAGATGTAGGTATCTATCTATAGCAACTCAATTGAGATGAGAATTGAATCTATTTGTAAACTCTCAAGCTCTAAAGGAGAGAGTTGTGATTTGTCAAGGGTGGGGGACCCAAGTACAACCCCTTTTTCTCCAGTAAAAACAAAAATATTTGTTAAGGAGTTTAACTCAAAATTAACTGTGATAAAAGCAAAATGCAAAACCCAATGACAACATAAATAAACAAGATGGCAAAAGTAGCATACATGTGACAATGTAATATTTGAATGCAAGTATTCAAGTTTTGTAAGTAAATTATAGGCCGTAATCACTACCAAGGTTCTATAGCTCACCTCAGCTATGCATTTTCTAAGAAATCTAGTGGATCCTTCCACATCATAGCAGTAATAAACACTTAACGGGTTTTGTTCATATCCGACACTTGTAGGCATTGTAAGGAGATATCTGCAAGAATATGATGATCAACATTGTTTCATGAACCTTCCTCAAGATGTTTTTAGTGAAATATGACGAAAACCAGTCAGTTATGCTAGCATGTGGCAGAACAAAACAAAAATCACAGAGTCTCTTCAAATAAAAACAAAAGATAATTAATACGAACTGTCATGAAAGGACAATTGGATGTCAATTAACATTGTTTCTCTCTCAACATGATCAGCTTTTGCAATGTCATTGTAGAAATAGATTGCAACATACTTCAATATAATTCCATTACAAATATATAAACAAAAGTAAATAATGGGGAATACTTACATATACATGTGGATCCACTACACACAGCATGTATCCTTCATACCCTAGTTATCTGCAATATGTCATGGTCTGGTCAAGCGTACAACACAGACTTGCCTTGACCATTATCAACTAATATAATCTTCAATGAACAACTCTAGCTCTACCCAAATAGATGCATACATATAGGTATTACGGGACCGGTAGGCAGTTGGCAACTACCTAACTACCATTGAAATAGCCGCATACATTTAAAAAAAAAAAAAGACCTTGTAACACACTACTCAATATATATTATAAACACATATTATCATGTATACACACAACATTACATAATACTTGTATACAACAACTCTATTTACACACATCACCAACACGTGGCACATCCATCCATGTGCTTATGTCCTCATATATGTGTTCATGCAAAGATCATGTTTATTCATGTGTTAGATCGTCTACCTACATCTACCCCTCCTTTAGACTTTTTGGCATCCTTGCCGACAAACTTGAAACAATTAGTAGGGCAAAAGCATTGAACATGCTACTTGAATCACTTTTCAAGTCCTTTCACTTTTTCCTCTTGCACACACCTATAATTGGTCGCATCCCACATCTCTGGTAGTGCAATAGTTTTTGCCAATTGCTTGCTACACTTTGTACAACTAGCCACATTGCAAGTATGACAAGAAATGCACAACGCAAGAACCCCCTTGCAACATTTTCATGACTATAAACGACATTTTCATGACTAGCAACTACAACATTCTTAAAACAATTTCTACACTCACACAACTTCCTTGTAATGCTTGAATTTATACTCACACTTCAAATGACCTCTTTCTCTTGTTGTCAAATCGCCCTAATGGCCTATTGCAATTAGACTGCCCTAATAGTCTCTTTATGCCAAATAGCCACCTCCTTCTGCCTTACACAGTTTGCTCAAATGGCCATCTCCAAACAGTCTACTTGGATGGCCTGTTGTGGACAGCCCTAACAAAGAGCAGGTAGCACGCGCGATGCATAGACAACAAGCAGCATGCACAATGCATAGATGGCAAGTGACATGCACCATGCACAAACGACAAGCAACATGCATGGTGCATGGACAACGAGTGGCACGTGTGGTGCACAGATGGCAGACAACGTGCATGGTGCATGGATGATGCACCCACAAACAACAACCAGCTTATATGGCTATGAAAATTCCTCAAACTGGGTGAATGCTACCAAAGATTTTTCTTTGAGGATTTTAACAAAAAACTTCAATTGGAAATTTTGTGTATGAAAAGCACATGTGGATGAAGTCCTAAACGTTCTTCTTTGTGGATGACCAATAGAAGTAATGGCGATGATGTTGTAAGGTCTTGTATATGCCAACATGACTCCTAGAGGATGAGAAATGGGCCTCCTTGATGGGTGTTTTTTATATTATTCTTGTCAAAAGCGCAAAGCTGCTCAAGTTGATAAAGCAATCCATCTCTCAATGAATAGTCCAACTCCAGAACCTGATTTGCCACAATGGATTGGTTGAGGACCTCTAAAATGAGATCAAAGTCTAATTGCTGGGGTAAAGTTGCTTCCATTCATCAACATGTAGCATAAAATACATCAAGAATGTTGTTAACCCATGTGGTTGGGCAAGCATGAAAATCAATTGCTTTCTTTACTGACCCTTTTTAATACCCAATCACCAATGCCCATTTCAAGGATTGATCATCTCCAATCTTGGATTGGGAAATCAAAACTTGTCATGGTTGATGAGCTGAGTGTAGAACGGTCTCCTTTCCAAGCAATTAAGGATGCCACTGCTTAAGTCCCTGGAAAAATGCATAAAACTCTTTGTCAAAAGTACTGTAATTCAACTTGGTTTTTGCAAGAGCCTCATAATGGTAGGCAATGGGATGTCCTCCCTTCTTCAAAATGGTGCTTGTGGCATATTTGGAAGCATAATCTCAATTCCAAAAGGTTGTTTAGACCAGGGAGAACAAGCACAGGTGAAACACAAAGAGCATCCTCAATTTTTTAAAGGTTGTTTTAGGTTGTGCTTCCTATGGGGAAGTGGATGTTTGTTAGCTGATGTAGAGAAGAAGGCATGTGTGGATAGTGGAAAACTTTTCTGCAAAAAAAGTCAATAAAATGAAGCTCCATAAGTCTGAAATGGTTGTTGATGCAGGCCATCTTGAAGCAGCTTGACTTTATTAGAATTTGGATGAATCCCATGCTTGTCAACAACAAAGCCAAGAGACAAAATAGATGTCTACCTGAAGAATGACATCTTCACTTTCAGTTGAAGCTTATGCTAAAAAAGAAGATTTGCATAATGCAGGTATGTTGTATATGCTGATCTCAGGTCCAGCTATAAACAAGGATATGTAACATAGAAGCGAATATAATATAGCCACAATATAATAAGGTCAAGATAATAATAAGAGTAGAATAATATGAGCAAATTAATATGTAAAAGAAGGCTTATAATATATCAAATAACATTCAATAATATGCAACAATATGAATGTAAATAGCCTTAATCAACATGTACTAAGCATGTAATACAACTTACAATATTAATTGCTCAAAATGTATGCAATCTTTATTACTCCTCTTTCTCTTACAAAAGTATATGATAGTAATGATCGTGACTGATTGTGATACTTGCTTATGGAGTATTGTATCCATAATATAGCCATAGTAGTGTCTCTTTGGATACTTGACTATTCCTTTCCATATGCCAAGTCTCGTGACTCTTGGCTTATCTACTTGCTACTTGCATACTTGATGAACACATATTGTATGCACACCTATACATTACGATTACACTTTCTAACTTGCACACTTTAATCTAAGACACTTGTGCACATATTTACATTACATATTGTTCTCATACATACAAGACACTTGTGCACATAGACTCAACTTACACTTGCACACTAACTCACATGACACTTGTGCATTTCCTGCACATTACAACTTTACATGACACTTGTGCATTTCCTGCACATTCACACTTACATAAAAGGGAAATATAACTCACACTCTAAACTATGACTCAACCCTAATCTATTATTTACAAATGTACCATGAAGGTACCATGGGGGTACATTAGCATGTACCAAATAATGTAATATACTCCAATAGATACTATCAAAATAAACCATAACAAAGCTACCTAGATAAGGCTTAAATATGTCATTGATGAGGTGCATAAAAGGAGCCATGAAGTTGGTATTTCATCTTCCATAGATTTTTCTCTTTTGAAACTAAGTTTGTGTATTTTGATTGCTTGCAATAGAACATTTTCTAGTCAATTAGGATGTGTTCTAAGGATTCTTTTCAAAAGGTCCAACTTCACATGCATTTGACTTAATATAATTAGCAATATTGCCATCAACTGTGATAATCTACTAGCATGCTTCCAATCTGTTTAAGCGAGTAAGCATCATATCAATGGTAGGTTATTCCAAATTGTTATTAGCATTGTAATAGAAAACAGCAAAGTAGAGTCATACAAGGACTGAAAAGGCACCCCGATATAGTTCTTCTTAGGGACTTTCATGATATCAATCTTATTTGAATGTGTCTCAGAAAAAACCTTAATATTTAAGTTTTGCATTAAACACCAACATTATGCGGTCTTTAGTCTTTAACAAAAATATCAGCTTCTGTAAGATATTCAAAACTAAATATTTAATATTAACTACATCCTTAAATCCACAACAATTAATCTCTTAATGAGACATGGAGATCTCATATAATTTCCCAAATTCTACGCATTGTCTAGTCTTCGAAGTCACCTCTCAAACATATAATTAGTCTCCCTTATGGAATTCTTCATAGATCAGGGCTGTTGGATTCTAAAGGGTCCTTTTGAATTCACCATTTATTTGTCCAAGAATGGTAATAGCTTACTAGAACTACCTCCCATGTCACTAGAGCTCTTTCCCTATAAAGAACGGAATGCAGACAATGCATGTCCTCCAAACCATGCAAGCATCTAAACCATTATTAAGGGGAGGGCATGCTTCTGAGCCTTGATGCTTACCAAGAAGAAATGTGTACTAAGTTGGCCAATCCAATAAATCTAAGGTTTAACTTTTGCTTGACAAGATTGGTATTAGTTTATCACCTATGTTCCATGGAGTTTTCACCATGATGGGATGGCAGGGTTTGGCCCCATAACCCGGGACAGTGGCAGGACAGCTTACACACACACACACACACATATATATAAGCCCCAAATTGGATTTTTTAAGCAAAAATTATAAATATGTAACATAACATAATGTAAAAGCATAGGAATCTAGGAATTAGGGATAATATAAATAATAAAAGCATAGAGAATGAACATCAAATATCCATCAAACATCCATCATTCATGTAACAATAAAATTTGAAAACCATAGGCAATTAGGATTCTCAATTCAACCATAGTTCAAGTTCCAACTACATAAGCAAAATGAAAGTGAAACCAAGTTCTTAGTGTTTTTGCAAGGGCATATGAAAAGTGAGCTTGTGTGGTATTACTTGAATGAAAGACTTGATGAACTATCTCCTTTGATTATGGAAATGCAAATGGCTGTGTGCACTCTATTATTGGTATTTGGAGTAAGGTTGTGTTGGACTTTACATGGATTCAATATGAAAGCATGTTAAACTGCCTGTAAAAGTTGCTTCTAGCAACTATAGGTCTCCTACACCTATGAGGCAATAGAGATGAAGTATATTAAGTAATCTATGGGATTGTAATCAAAGGGCATGTCTGAAATTAGTTACTCTACTTGCAAAACAACAAATGGAAGATTTGTTATGAGTCATATTTAGACCTGTTACAGGCTTGACAATCCTGTTATGGGCATTGTAGACATGTTCTATGATAATGCAAGCTCGTTAAATGTGTTTTGCTTCCTTGAAAGGCCTGTTAAATGCATTTTATTCCTTTTTGCATACCTATATATGCATCTATATCTTCTGGAAGACCTGCACATGCATTATACTTGTTTGGCAGACCCATTACATGCATTTGATGTCTTTTGCAAGACTTGTACATGCATTTATGACTCCCAAGGGGTCATCGAGGCCCACGCATTCACATTTTTAATACTTTTTTTAATCTATTTTTTTTCTTTTCTGACCCCAAGGGGTTGGACACCATCTGGACAACTAGTCGTCCTACGGATGGCCAAGGGACCTCCCAGGAATCTTGCCAGCATCCAATCCCAAGTCCCCAAATATGGGGATGTTTTAGCTTGTTCCCAAAATGCAGGGTGTCCCAGACCCAGCCAAACCAACCGAATTCGTGCAGCACCGCACTCCCTTTGACTCTAACTCTTTAGACTAGACTTGCCAAGAGCCACGAGTTATGCCTTTCCCGTATTCACCTGCACAAAGACAAACACAATGCAGTGGAGTCTTCTTGTACATGTATATGACATTAGCAGAAGCAAACACACAACGCTTGCAATGAAAGGAAACTTACTCTAACCACAAGAGGACTTCCACACATCATTATAAGACATATTTGGAGAAACAAGTGTATTTATTGCATTCATAGGGACCAACGATCCTATATTACAATAAGCAATCCCTTAGCCACCCAATACACTTTACAACCACCAAGTACGATGCATCACAACAAGCCCATACCCAAGGCTACAACACACCCACGTCGAGTCGGGCTCCGTCAACAATGCCCAACAAGGACTCAGTGATAACATGGACAATCCCTCCCCAGGACTCAGCACTCAATCCACCATGGGTCTCAGCTAGGCACACAGGTCCCGAGCCCAACAAATTGTCCATCCACAAGATCCTCTGCTCCTCCAGCACAACATTCAATCACACAAGAACAAAGAGCAACACAACTAAGACTCCTTACTCATGAGAGAAGCCACAGTGCCAACTGCCTGCTCCAGGCACTCCCAGTACCAATAAGCAAATAACATTTAAGTTCAGCCCATTCAAGATGCTCATAGTCCTTGTTGCACTGCACAAGTACAACAATGCCCACTACACCTCAACACTACACAAGCCATCCAAGCACCCTAGGACGCATGGTCTTCAACGCCACCTTAGCCTTCTACACTTGTCTTTGGTATTTGGAATAACACATGAACATGAGCACACCCAACCCGCTATCCCACAGCCTAGCACCAAGACAAGCATTCTACACCTTAGCATAGCACAAGGACAAAGCATCCAACACGCCCACAACCTCTCCAGCATGACACGCTGCCACACCAAGGCCATAGGCATTCACACAACACCCACAATGCACGTCACCCTTCACTTGCTCACACAAGAACAGAAAACATTCAGCCAACAATACCCGTTGTCTCTCACCACCCACTTGGTCATACAAAGACAGGAGCATTCACAAAGCTTGGGCACTCAACATAGCTCGCCGCTCCTCTCACAAAATACTTGCCACACAAGAACGGGGAGCCATCCACGCAGTGCCTTCACAGTCCCTCTAGCTCTAGCCAATGCCACAAAGCCATCGTCTGTTGACACCACACAAGGACGAAGCACACACAACCCATAGTCCCTTCCAGCACAATGCACAAGCAAGCCCTCAGCTTCAACCCAGCACAGGAACAAGGCACCAACCATGCCCGTTGCCCCTTTCAGTATGAACCATTGTTACACAAGGACGAAGAGCATTCCACCATCTCAATACACCTTGCCTCGCCTTGCACTCACTCAAGACATTGGAACCTCAAGGCAAACACTTTCTCACCACCACGACACAACAAGCCACTCGCTAGTTTTCCCTTCACATAGCAAGTTGTGAGTGTTGTCAAGGAGGCTTCAGACACGCGCCCCTCTCTTGTCTCAATCCACCTTACCAGTATTGTTGTGCACCCATTCACAACATTGGAACCTTAAGGCCAATCTCTTGCTAGCCATTACCGCATCACAAGCCATGGGCATTGTGAGGGATGCCGAGACACTCATCCCTCATATGAGGGATGGCAAAACAGGACCCCAAGGGGCAGTGACGCATCCTCGTGGAACATAATTTATCACCCAAGTAAACAGATTTGCAACCCAGCCTTGGGCAGAACTGTAAAACCTAAAATCCCCTGACCGAACACAAATGAAGGTGAAACTACAACTTCTGGACAACCAGCATTTGATATCCCCATAGTGGGCTTAAGATCTTAATACAAACCATATAATGTTTTCAAGTTGTATCTTGTTCAAGTGCCCAGAACAATCTAGATTCTCATGGGATGGATTTCCATTCACCATTGCCCATAAATACAAAGTGAACTCCTCTTATTCTTGTAATACCAAATGGTTTACGAGGCTTCATGTTACTCTATAGAAGAAAACAAAAAAATAAAATAATAAGAAGAAGAAGACAACTTTCTCTCTTGATATTTCCTTGCCAATGCCTAACATTGCTAGAGCTATTTTTATGGATATAAACAACTTAAGGTAAGCAGAGAAGTGATCTGCATGAGCCTAGAGTGAGTGAATTTAAGTAGCATCGTTCATGTTGAACAGTTCACCAGGACACAAAATAAATATTCGATTACAATGTTGCTCCAGAGTTAAATTGTGAACATTTAATCATGTTTTCTACAGCACATGCAACAAGTGGTTGTTTAAATTACATTCAGAGTGGGTAAGACTAGAAGGTATAATTTGTATTAAAACAATCCCAAAGAAGGAGAAAGCTGTTGAGAAAGCTACTTGTCAAAGATTAGAATCATTAAAAATTAGGAAGCTGTTGAGAGAGACATGTACCCTATTGTTATTTAAGTAATACAATTCATTGAATGATGTTATCATCACCCAGTGCAAACCCAACTCAAAGGGCAAAATAACTTTTGCTTCAGTTCTTTCATAAACCATGCTTTAGGTACACCCTCCATTTGTTGTTTGTTTTGATGTACATTCTAGTCCCACTTGATACAACTTGAGTGGACTAACAGTGAAGACTTCAGAAGTTTAACAGGAGGTTCAAGGTTTGAATCTGAAAGGAGGTAGGGTTGTACACCATACTCCGGTAACAAATATTTGAGGATTGTCCCATATGGCCTATGACCTCGTGGACACTAAAAACTATAGTTACGAAAATCTCGATTTAATCCCAATCCGATCCAACTTTTCACGATTCAAAAGGAATTCAGATTCAAGTTGCAGCGGAAATCCCTTTTTTTCCCCAAAAAATCGCGATTCCTACAGCAAAAAATCGGCCGTGGTCGCACGGGTAGAAAAAACAATATAATTTTTTTTTTTTCATTTTGCCTCGTTTTTACCTGTTCCAAACTAGAAAAGGGTGTCTGCCTACCTGCTACCACACCAAACAAAACACGCTAGTGCATCCTAACAGCCGATTTTTTTCAGTTTGAAGGAATCCGGCAGCCACCAACAGCAATGCTATACATTATTAACTGATGAAATTCTCCATAAAAAGATGTTGAACTATCAATCCAAACTTATTGCTCAATATGCTTGTATATAGGAGTAATATTTAAAAGCACAAGTGATTATTTGTTTTATAGGTTCATTAGACCACATGGGTCTTAAGAGATAGTAAAAAGTTAAAACCAATCGCAATCATCATTTAAGTTAATTTGTTGGTGTTTTATTCAGCCTATGAGTTGTTGAAGTCCCATATTAGTCATTGCAGCATCCTTTCTGCACCAAAATGCAAACAAGGAGAAAATTCAATTCAGAGTGAAGATATTAACGGTTTTTTGCGCTGCCCTTTGACACCCAACATAGGTGACGACGGGCGTTAGCAACCAAGGCACAAGAAGAGGCACAGGCACAGCGACAAAAGAGACTAGAGCAAAAGGGCAAAGGCATTAAAAGATCTTGAGGCATTGTATTTGTCATGACTTACGACACATTTTGTAATTTGTACCTTTTTTATATTATAAGCAATACAGAATATTTGAATTTTGGATGCATTAAAATTTCTTTATTTAAGATGTGTTTTGTCACTTTCATGTGTGGTTTAAGGCTTTAAGTTTGTATCACTTGCCACTTTCATGTGTGGTTTAAGCTTGTATCACTTAGAGTATTAAAATTTGATTTGCATAATGTTAATTTATTGTGATGCATGAAAAAAAAAAATCAATGAAAATTTGCACTTTCTTCGGGTTTTTTTGCGCCAATTTTTTGCCAATTCATGATTTTTTCTGATTCATTTTCCATACCAATTCTGATCTGATTCCTATTTTCTCGACTATGCTAAAAACTACTTTCCTTTCTTTTCTATGGAAATAAATTGCTTTCTTTCCATCAACAGCTAGTGTTTCCTACAAATACAAACCATTCTCATACATAGTTTGGTAGAAGCATTGCATGTTTGTCAAAGCCTTGTATAGGCACAAAACCCATGGGCCAATAAATGGTGAGCCTCTTGACACTTGAGATAAAACATTAATGATTTAAAACATATCTTATGAAGGATTTAGGATTACTTATATGTTTGAAGTCAGTTTTGTAATTGATAAAATAGAGGATATGAATATTGATTAAAAATTCCATTTTCATTTGTATTTGCTCATAAGGACTAAAGGGAAGCAAACTCTATTTAAGAAGTTGAGATGTAATAATCTTGGCAGACGAACATAGTAATTTGGAATTAATTGAAAATTTGACGGCTACAGATGAGTTTTGTCTCTTCAAATCTTTGTGGCTGTATGCTTGTTTTCTTTGTGGTTTGTTTTGTTCATATTGGCTGTCCTGCAGAGTTCCTACATTAATATTGTAGCCGTATGTGGATGCAGTTTTCCTTAAAAATACAATTTTTCTGTAAGCTATGTTTTTTTTTCTTCCCCTTTGGTAATAGGATGTAGGCTGTAGTAGTAGCTTCATGTATTCTGTCTAAACATAACATAAATCAATCCTTTAGTCCATGGCCTTAGCATTAGTAAATATGCAACATATTATAGCCAAACTGCATCCATGTATGGATGAAACCCTTTTTTCAGGTACATAAAGACTAGCCCATAGTATCAGGCTATGTTACCAGAAACGCGACGAGGGAGCCCCATTTCAGGTTTTTGCATGAAAAAGGGCAACATGATGAAAACGCCCGTTGCCAAGAGGTTTTTCAGCGTCTATGTTTGATTGCAAATGTTGATCTTAAAAAGGTTTAACATGATTTTTAAGGGTATTTTTCATTCAATCAATTGTTTTATGCCTCTTGTTGAGAAAATCTGTAAAAAGTCCTGATTTTTGCCGATTCCTGCCCTTTCGATAAAATCCCCATTTTTTGCCAAAAAAAATCTGCCCGGGTGCATGGGTAGAGGAAATGGTATAGCTTTTTCCCTTCATTTTGCTTGTTTTAAATTAGAGAGAGGGGTCTGCTACCTGCTACCCCATCAAACAAAACACTAAAGCTCATTTTAACGGCGGATTTTTCTGCAATTTGCAGGAATCCCGATTTTCTTGGGTTCTTTTTTGGCAGATTATTTTGCCAATTCTTAGAATTTTTTCTATTGGTTACTATAAATAAATATACAAATTTGATGTTAAAAAAAATTGAACTTTAAACCTCTATTTAAACTTCCAAAATTGCCTTTGTACTATCCAACCTTTGCTAAGCTCCACTTCTTAATCCGTTACCATTACCATCATGTTTAACATTCTTCATTTCTAATTTCTGGCAACAGGACTTTTCAAGTCTTCAGAAAATTTGAGTCCAATCCCAAACCCAAGTCTCTGAAAAATTTGAGTCCAAAACCCAAACCCAAAAGAGACTAAGCAGAGACTTTGCTGACGTTAAAAACATCATGAATGCTTACCATTCGACCAAAACTCTTTCCCTCTCTTTTCAGTCTTATTTTTTTCCATTTCACTCCAGTACGTCAACGCACAAGCAAACAATTAGTCTGGGGCAATAATATAAATTTGTAAGTTCCAACAATAGGCAATAGTCTAGAACTGCTATTTACGTTTGGCTGATTTTTCTTGGATTTTCACTGGTGGGCTGTGGCCTTAAAAGCTGAGATTCTATGGGTTGATACTTAAGCCCACAGCCTCACAAGCTAAAAATCCATTAATAACCTTTTTCTCATCATACAACTTTTTTAGAACCTTAGGGATGAGAGAGTTACAAAGCACTCAACTACTACTGACAAGGAACATAGCGAAACTCCAACCTGGACCAAGACAGATATAGTGTGGTAGCTTATCGCTTGGACCCTGCACTGAGCCTATTGTCAACACACAACTTATGTCATAGCTGCATTTGTGGTTGACTTAAAATACTAAACATGTAGCAATCGCCTATAGGGCAGTAATGAAAAACCCGAATTTTTTAATTGTAATAGTAATTTGTTAACCGCTTAAATTGTGCATTTTTTACCATTGATTTCTGATTTAAGCACGATTATAATTAAAAATTTCATTTTTAATTAAATAAACACTTGTTAGAAATTTACGTGAGAGGTACCATTTGCTAATAGCATAGTTTTTGCTTTCTTTCTTGCCTTCCAGATACCAAAATTTACCCTTGGAGGATAAAATCATAGAGAAATTCAATAAAATTTACTCACACAGGTCCATTAGTGCCTGCAATGGCCTGCACTTGAGCGGCATTCATGTGATGATTGCTGATGACGGGCAAAATCCAGGGAGGCGGATTGTTCAAATTGATGAGCGCATACCTCACCGGGTATTCAAACCTATGAACGACGGGTTGCCTCCGTTCGTGCCACACCCTCCCCTCGTACAAAATCAATCCATCATCTTTATTTTCATTGTTATGGGCCTTCTCATCTGCACAGGCGATAATAGTGTTTTTTCTGCAAAACATTTTACGACAGAGGAGATACAGACTGAGTAGGAATGATATTCCTACGGCCTTAATCATGCTACCCACTAAATAAAGGAGCTCCATTCCTGCACTCTCTGTTGGTCACCCTTACAGTTCCATTGTTGATTATGTATAGATCTCTGAACGAGGAGCCTGTAACTTCCGATCCAGTGAATTGTTATCTTACCCAGTGACCTGTACCTCCATATAAAAATTAAAAATTGTGAAATCTTTAGGAGACAATCTCAACAATCCCAGTAATATTCTATTCAACGATTATTATTTCATTGCTGTGTGGTTGTAATCCTAGACAGTAATATTCTATTCAACGATTATAATTTCATTGCTGTGTGGTTGTTTTGCCTTATATAGAGTTGTTTGTATTTATGTCCGTGTAATTATATTTTATTATAGGTGAGTTATATGGAATTGAAATATGTAGTTTATATGTGATGTTAGTTTTTAAGGGTTAGTGGATTTGTAAGTGTTTACTTGATCAGGGATTTGTTAAGAAAAGATCTGGGTTCAAACCTTGGGGTGTTAATTTGTAATCGAATTAGTCTGATTTGAATTCTTTGAGTGCGTATCAGACCGACGACGATACGAATTTCGAGTAATGGGTGATTTCAATCTCACGCTGAGTCGCGAGCCAACCCTATGGTTTGAACTATTGGAATCAACCCCTATGAGCCAACCCTATGGTTTGAACTATTGGAATCAACCCCCCTATGGTTAGACCAACGACGATACGAATCCCGAGCAATTGGTTGTTTCCATCTTATGTCGTGTAAAGAGCCAGTCCTATGGTTTGAACTATTGGGAGCCAGCCCCTATGGTTTGAACCCTGAGCTTGTCAATTACTAAAAATAGTGTGGTTTCCATCTCAGACCAGCAGCAGACCAACAACAACGATACAAACCTCAAGCAATCGGTGGTTTTCATCTCACGCCGAGTCAGGAACCAATCCCTATGGTTTGAACTGTTGGGAGCCAACCCCTATGGTTTGAAAC
This sequence comes from Wollemia nobilis, assembly GCA_028583015.1. Classification (NCBI taxonomy): domain Eukaryota; kingdom Viridiplantae; phylum Streptophyta; class Pinopsida; order Araucariales; family Araucariaceae; genus Wollemia; species Wollemia nobilis. The sequence goes on from JAQPPZ010002549.1 coordinate 13,127,103, forward strand.
CTGAGCTTGTTAGTTATTAAAAATAGTGTGGTTTTTATCTCACGCACCAGACCAACAACGACGACACGAACCCTGAGCAATCGGTGGTTCCATCTCACGTCGAGTCGAAAGCCAGCTCCTCTGATTTGAACAGTTGGGAGCCATCCCCTATAGTTTGAACCCTGAGCTTGTCAATTACTAAAGTAGTGTGGTTTTCATCTCATGTCGAGTCGAAAGCCAGCCCCTATGGTTTGAACCCTGAGCTTACTAAATATAGTGTGGTTTCCATCTCACGCCGAATCAACAACAAGACAAATAGGCTTGTTGGGAGTCAGCCCCTATGGTTTGAACCCTGAGCTTACTAAAAAATAGTGTGGTTTCCATCTCACGCCGAATCAACAACAAGACAAATAGGCTTTTTGGGATTCAGCCCCTATGGTTTGAACTGTTCGGAGCTAACCAACTCCGTTATGTAACAAATATATATAGAGAGAGAGGTGATATTCGCAAGATTTAAATTTAATTAATTGAATTATTATCGTTTAATATAAATTAAAAATAAAAAATATATTTAAAATCTATATAATTTTTCTATTTGGTTAATGTCAGAAATTTTTTTTATTAGTGTTGGATATTTCTCTTTTTCTTTTTGGTTACATAGGAGAGTTGGTCACAACCACAGGGTTCAAACCATAGGGGCTACTTCCACCAAACCTATTCTGCTTTGTTATTGTTGACCCGACGTGAAGAGAACCATTGGTCGCTCAGGATTCTATCTTCATCGTTGGTCTGACACACACTCAAAAGATTCAAATCATACTATTACCTTTGCAAACAGGCTACCCGAGAGGTTTGAACCTGGGTGTCTTTTTGATAAGTGCCTGGCTAGACAAGCACTTACTAATTTACCTAGTGACCATTCATAAAGGGGAGAGTTTAGCTTATCAATAGGGAAAGGTCAAACTATTACCCTTGCAAACAAGCTGCCCCAAAGGTTTGAACATGGGTGTCTTCTTGATAACTGTCTAGTCAGACAAACACTTATCAATCCACTTAGTGACCTTTCATAAGGGAAGAGTTGAGCTTATCAATAGGGAATTTAACACACCCACCTTCTCACACACTCGTTCACGTTGTAGTTTGAACCTTGGTCCTCCCAAAAAAAACCAAAGATCGAAATGTTACAATGTCCTCCCGAGAACATTTATTTTTATATCAAATGATATTAGTTTAACTAGTTAGATTCCTCAACATTTTAAAGAGGAGACTCATGTTAGAATTTTGTCAGTCAATAATGATGGAATATAGATAAGATACATTACAAATATAATTATTTTTATTTATATAATGATTATTATAGTTATCAATTTGGGTTGGGCAGCCCTATCCCACCATGATGTTTCATATGGGGAGAGTTGAGCTTATCAATAGGGAATTTAACACACACATGCACACCCACATTCTCACACACTCGTCCACGTTATGCTTGAAAATTGGACCTCCCAAAAAAGTCAAAGGCTGAATTGTTGCACTGTCCTTTCGAGGACTATTTTTTATATTTTCATATCAAATGATATTAGTTTAACTGCTTAGATTCCTCAACATTTTAAGGAGAAGACTCATGTTCAAATTTCATCAATAGGTAATATAGATAGGATACCTTACAAATATAATTATTTGTATTTATGTAATGATTATTATAATTATCAATTTGTTTATTTTTATTTTTGTAATGATTATTATAGTTATCAATTTGGGTTGGGCATCCCTATCCCACCATGACCTTTGATAAGGGGGAGAGTCGAGCTTATCAATAGGGAATTTAACACACACTCACTTCCTCACACACTCGTCCACGTTACAATTTTAATTTTGGACCTCTCAAGGAAAATCCAAAGATCAAACAGGTGTGTTGTCCTCGAGGACCATTTTTTATATTTTCATATCAAATGATATTAGTTTAACTAGTTAGATTCCTCAACATTTTAAGGAGGAGATTCATGTTGGAATTTTATCAATTGATAGACAAGATATGTTATAAATATAATTATTTTTATATATGTAATGATTATTTTTTCAATGAGTTTACACATGTTTTTATGAGGGGTTACGGTCCCCTCATATTAAGTGGGGTTTAGACCTTGAACCTCTCAAAGAAAAGCCAAAGCCCTTACCACTATGGTAAGTTTGCTACTTTTATTTATGTAATGATTATTATAGTTATCAAATTGTTTTTTTGGTGAGTGGGCAAACAAGTTGGTGTGAGGCAGCCAACTAAGGTCTGCGATATGTATCGCGAGTCCATTCAACTCCAGTTAAAATCAATTTGGCTACCATAAGTTCTTCTGAAGTTGCAAGCTTATTGTAGTGATAAGGGCTTTGACCTCTCTTTGAGAGGTCCAAGGTTCAAACCCCACTCGGTATGAGGGGATCGAGACCCCTCATAAAAATCCCGTGTAAACTCATTGAAAAAGTTCACGAGGGCTAGGTAGATTGGTAAGACATTGGGTACTTACCAAGAGGAGACCTAGGTTCAAACCTCGGGGGCATGTCCAATCTAGGTAAAGGTAGTAGTCTGACCTGAGTCCGCTAAGTGTGCGTCAACTTGATGATGGCGATACCAACCCTAAGCCATCGGGGGTCTCCTTCACTCTGGGTCATGTTTACCAAGGTGAGATAGGGGTTATAGTGGTAGCACCATGATTTGACGCTACGATCGGAGGCAATGCGACTTGACCCTGTGACCAATTGTTAAAAAGAAAAGGTAGTTATTGATTCCTCTATGTATCAAAAAAATATTTTTTTTTGTTAACGCACACAACACACACCATCGTGCCAAAACAAGTGATTCTTCGTGATGCACATGAGAACCAAAGATCAAACCACATGAAACTACACATGCACACATGTTGTGGTTTGAACCTTGGACCTTCCAAAGAGAGGTCAAAGCTCTAACCGCTGTGTTGTCTCCATTGGGATATCAATTTATTTTTAAAGATGTATTTGGTTTTTTAGGTAAAGTAGGGTTATGAAGGGGTTTTCCTTGACCTTTTACGTCAACTTGGTTACATCAAGCTATATAGCTTATTTGGTGTTGCCAAGATTTGAACTTCGGTGTGAGTTATATCACCTATATGTCTTAACCATTGAACCATAGTCTTATTGGCTTAAAGATGCATTTTTTATGAATTGACTTGTTTTATTTTTATTTTGTTACTACATAAGAGAATCGGTAACACCAAACACCATTGAGTGTTGCCACTATAAGCCCTAGCCCACTAGGTTAGATGACCTTTCAAGGCCTCAAATTGGGGCAGCTAACTAACAAACACTCAATTGCTACCATCCAGCCTATCCCTTTATAGGTTCGACGTTTAAACCTTGGACCTCCCCAAAGAGAGGCCAAAGCCTTAACCACTACGTTGTCCTTGTGGGACAATTTCACTTGTTTTATTAACATTTTTATTTTTTTATTGGCTACTAACAATGAAGTTGAAGGGTTGGCTATCAAACAAGGTTCTCTCAATGTTTGGGAGAATGGGGTTAGAAAGATCATAGTTGAGTCTGACTCACAGATTATGTTGGGGCATCTAGATGCTATTAGAAATTTTAGATCAAAATCTTGGAGGATAAGGAACATTGTGAGTCAAATTAAGTCCATATGGCAGTAGTTCGAAGATGTCATTTTGATCTATGTTAATAGAAAAAATAATGCAGTGGCTAAATTTTTGGTTAAAAATGGTAGTGAAAGTCCAATTGGATGCATGTTGAATTCTAATCAGGATAAGGACACTTTTGAATGGTTGGAAGTGAACCAAATGGTTCTTTGTTTGGCCAACAAAGACTTATGTAGGGATGAGGATAGGTCTAGAGTCTTGTCAAGTGTTAATTTTACCCAATTGTGAAATTACACTCTCCCTTAGGGTTTGGATCTCCAAAACCCTTTTTTTTTTTAAACAAAAAACCCCTTGCAGGGTTGCCTTGGTCTGAGAGACCACGAAAAGGGGGTTCTACACCGTCAAAGTCACCCGGGAGTCGCACCCGACCCTGCCTACACCAACATTATCAATTGGATTTTGGATACCCAATTCAGCTTTTTGGTAGGATGGAGATTTGAACCTGGGACCTCTCTTGGAGGATTTCCCTCTCCTCTCCAACTCACCTACAACACTTGGGTAGCACTGATTTATAGTGGAAAACACCCCTTTCAAGGTGCCACTTTTAACAGGTTGGGCATAGGAGGAATGAAGCCTTGTCGACCTCTACCAGCACATAGGACATTCTTAACTATACCATGTATCTGCAGGATGGAGACAAGGGGAATGGAACCTGGGTCGACCTCTACCAGCACCCAGGGCATTTAGCACTGCACCACAACAAGCAGATCTCCAAAACCCTCTCTTGCAAAGAAATTAAACAAACAATTTCTCCAAGGTCTCCACTATATTAGCATTTGCATGTGTATTAGTAATCTCAAATAAAGATGTATCAATTTAAATGCTTGGAACACCTTAGTGATTGCAAGTAATTGTAAACAAGGGGCAATGTTGGTTTATTTTACCATGCTACTTTAATGATTGTTCATGAAACCAAAATAAAAAATAAATGTGAATTGGCCCTCATATGACCACGATGTAGTGCCTTAGTTCCTTTTATCTTGAGGATTTTAAGGTAGATTTTATCTTCTCTTATTAAGTGGATTTTAATCAAGCTTTACCTTGCATTAAATCCTACTTTAAACATGAAAGTAAAGATTAAAATCTATCTATGAATGTGAATCCGAAATGATGAATAGGCTCCTTAAATGTAGCTTCTTATCATGAAGATAAAGATAGCCTTTGGTATGAATAATAAATTATTCCTCTTTGGTGAAATCAATTTTCACAAAGAGATAATAATTTATAGCCTTGAAATATAGGCTTTAAAATGTCATTTAATTATCTTTCTTTAATGAAATAATTTTCATAAAGAATAATAATTTAATGTGTTAAAACAATAGCCTTTTAATGTAACATATAAAATCACCTCTCTTTAATGAAATCAAAATTTTCATAAAGATAGGTGCATTAATGGCCCCGAAAAAGATAGCTTATGAAATGCCATAAAATTAACCCCCTTCGATGAAATTGAAATTTTCATGAAGGAAAGTTTATTTTATGCTTGCAAATAAAAAAATATGAAGCTGAAAAAAATCTGATTTGGACTCCAAAATGTAAAAAAATGAAATTCCGAAATTGTAAAATCTGCATCAAACAACCATTTTCAAAAATTTGTATAAAATTGAAATTACCTTGGAATGAATCTGAATCTGTTGCATATGATAGATTTTACATCATTCTTCACAACCATGTAATTATTTTTATCATTTTATTTTTTTCGATTTTTATTTTAATCTCTGAAAATTAAAAAAATTTAGCAAAAAGAAAGAAAAACATAAATGTTGCAACCCCGAATTTCTCCATGGACCCTGCAAGCATTAGTATTCTGCATAAAACCAGTATTAGAGTGACCCGACTTCATGCAATCAACATCTAATACGGTGCGAGCTTCAAAGGAAAAGGGTGCAATAAATTGAAAACGAAATCAAGTTAACCATAAAAAATGCATAAAACTTGAGACATTTCCAATTAATTGTTGCAAAAAGATATTCAATATTCCATTACAATGCAGAAAAAAAAATGCCCAAAGTTGGCATCCAAATGGTGAAAATCGGCCCAGCGGTATGCCTTCCTCCTCCGAAAAAATCCCAAAAGATCCAACCCTTTTTCTGTGCATCCATCTGGTTTTTAAAGTCTTCTCTCATGACCATTCGTTTCAGGTTTCCAAACCCTTGGTTTCTCCTTCCAACGCTGCTGTTTGGTTTTCCTTTTCTTGTTTTCAATTTTTTTCTCAAAACCCTTCGTTGGCTTTCCATAACGTCTTTCTTTCCTTTCTTTTATTCTCCTTCCACCTTACCTGCATATAACACACATGAATTAACTTTTAACATTTCAAAGAAAATAAAAATACTAATAAAATAATATACTAAAAATGTTTAAAAAAGCTTTTCAGGTTTTCCATCTACCTGTACATGCATCAAAAAAGCTTGAGTTAATTTTTTTATTAAAAACAAAATAACAAAATAAACTATATTAAAAGCATAAAGTTAAACTATTTAAAAATAAAATAAAAAAAAAGAAAAAAAAACATTAAATTTAAACTATTTAAAAAATGAACTAAAAGGTGGTGAATGAATTATTTTGTTTTTTTAATTTACTTTACGTGTATATATATATATATATATATATAATTTTTTCACTTTTTAAATTTTATATATATATATATATATATATATATATATATATAAACTTTTTTTTAAATTAAAAATATTAATATATTTAAAAAATAAAAATAAATTTGAATTGATTTAATTCAAAACATAAAAAACCAAAACAAAAAAAAACAAAAACAAACAAGCACCAAAAGAAACAAAAAAAAAACAAAAAATAAACAAAAAAAAAACAAAAAAAAAAAAAAAATAAAAAAACAAAAACTAAAGAACACAACAATCCAATCACTCTTACCATTATTTATTATTTTAATTTTTTGTTTATATATATATATATATATATATATATATATATATATATATATATATATATATATATATATATAAACTTTTTTTTTTTAAATTCAAAAAGCTTTATTTAATTATTATTTTTTATTTTACTTGCTTTCTCTTTTATTTTAAATTTGATTTAATTAATTTTAAATGTTTGAATTGATTTAATTCAAAACATTAAAATTAACCAAAACAAAAAAAAACAAGGAGGAACCTAACCAATCCACTAGACACTCAAAATGAAACAAAAACACCAAAACACAAAAATTAAAAGGTGGGTCCCCAATTATTGGGGCTAGTTGTGGAATGGCCACAACAAATGGCGACTCTACTGGGAAATGCTCCTGAGCATTTCGGTAAGAACCCAACCTGAAATGAAAACACGCAAGATTAGCGAGACATAATAATTTAGCAATGTCCCAAGAAGGTGGGGGTAAATAGCTTAAGAATGAAAACAACTAATCCATCCGCCTTTGCTCAGTGTGTGCAAAAGTGATTCATTTCCATATTTCTGAAAATCCTCCAGATTCCATCATCTCTTTTTGCATTAGGCTATGAAGTACAACTCAAGAAGTGAAGACTTTTACAGACAGAGCCCCACTGCCAGTCAAGCGTCTATAGCCCCGATGAGGTTTATCTAACTCACCCGTGTGTTCGCTTAATGCTTTGCAAAGCCCATCTATCCTAGGTGTGTCAAGATCTATTGCTCTATCTCTCTCACTCTCTCTCTCTTTTCTTTTTTTTTCTTTTTTTTCTCTCTTTCTAAGTATCAAGCTTTGCCTAGCCAGGGCCCCACAGCCAATCAAGCATCTATAGCCCCGGTGGAGTTTTCCTGAACTAGATGACAGGCTTCGAAAAGTCTGTTGCATCGCTTATACTAATGAACTCTTGCAAAAGCATCAAGTCTCACTAGGTTAGAAAGCCAAAGTGGAGCATTTTAGATTTTTGCCTAGGGTTGCATAATCAAGACAACTTCATCCTTCTTACTTTTAGAAACACCATTTAATGTGTGCGTGGGTCCCATGTGGAGCTTGGGCTAATATTTCATTGTTCCACTTTCCACCATTTTAGTCCCAACATCTGAGCATGATCACCAAATAACTCATCCCCCTTTTCTCGAGTTCATCAGTTTTTCAAATCAGGTGCTCCCCTACTAAGCAAAGAAACACGCAAATGGGCCAGAGACCAAAAGTTAGCGACCACAAAACATCACCTCAAAACAAGGGAACAACCTAACACACAAAACTAAAAACACAAACCAAAACTAAATCCAAACCCAAAATCAAAACATGAAAACCAAAACTATATACAAATGTACAATATGGTACAAGATGGTGCAAAAATTTGAACTATCACTTCCTAGGATCCCAAACATGATTAGAACATTTCAAGAGATATATAACATGATACACATGCCAAACTTTGTAGGAACCCAACAAAAACAAGATTAGGCCAAACAATACAACAATCTTCATCTTACCCCTCTCACCATACCAATTTAGTAAAGTTCCATTAATAATCCCATAGTGGAGTAAATAGTCAAATTGATTAGACAATAATTGATCTTCAATAGTTTCTTGTCTATTTCTTAGGATGTCAATTTTACAATTCTCTTCTTGATTTAGAATTAGGCTTTCCTTTTCAGATATGAGATCTTGCAAACTAGAGCCTATTTCTAAAAATTTTAAAGCCAAATCATTTTTCAAATCTGTAGACCAATCAAATTCATGTAACCATTTGCAAGCACCTAGGATATTTATTAAATGAGCATCATCATAAGATTTTATCCTAGATTCTGTTACTAATTGATTATGAACTTGATTTAACACTTCAAGCATACCAACTTCATTTTCATTTCGAATGGTGGAACCTAAAAGGTGAGATTTTACCTTTGGCACTTTTCCATTTACCATTACTTGGAGAGGATTTGAAACTTCCTCTTTTTTCTCATGACATTCATTATCATCATCATGTAGCACTTGTTCTTTCTCCATGACCTGTTTATCAAAGACACCAAACTTAGGTACCCAATTAAAAACATGTCCATCACTTTCAAACCATAAGTCTTGTCTATCTAGGGATGGGTCAACTAACACATCTCCATGATCAATTACTTGGGTTATTTCAGATAACGTGATATTTTCAATTGGATCATCGGTTATATCAAACCCAAACCATTCAGGTTCTAAAATTTCCTCATTTTGACATGGCATAGACATTGTAGAACCAATAAGTGGATCAAGATTTTCAATTTTCTTTCCCTCAAAGGAATCCAAAGCAAATGATTCTTCTTCTTTATCCATGGTTGTAGAATCCTTATCACTTTCCAAAATTTGATGAGATTTGAATCCCTCTTCCAAAACTTTCTCAAATTGTACAGGATTTATAATATCCTCGTGCGAGAAAACAATCCTATTATCCTGCATATCAATTGACACAAAAAGTTCATTAGAAGATTTAGAGTGAGCATATTCTTCCCATTTCTTCCAAGAATCATAGTAATCATCTTCCAAAACCAAGTTGTGACGCTCAAGTACTTCTTCATCATCTTCCGATTCATCAACATGTTTCTCATCCAATTCATCTTCACCTTCCCTAGATGGTTCAATTATTTCCAAAAGTGGGTTATTTCTTGAATTCAAATTTGTGAGGCTATCATAATCCAAATTGGTAACCCATGATTCAATTTTATCACAATTTGGAAGGTGTAGATCTTCTTGGCCATCAGTTTCAACAATATCATTCAAAGTATCTTCCGAGAACAAGTGGTGAAATTTTGTTATGTCTTCAAATGCATTTATTGATTCTCTTTCAAGTTCACTTTCAACCACTTTTGATGGCTTAGGAGCTTCTATAAGGGGATCAATTTTTACATCTTGCTCCATATAGTCACTCCAATCTTCCTTTGCGAGTACACATGACCAACTCATATCCTCATAGGTTTGTTCATCCCAATCCTCATTTGTGGGTAATGATTCTAGATCTTTTCTTTCCAAAACAAAATGTTGATATTTTGGTTCCAACTTCTTGTTACCCATCCATAGAATTTCTTCTCCAAAATCTTCATGCTCTTCAAGACATTCTGAATAGGCATTTACTTCAATGTAAGTCACATCAAAGTCTCTTCTATCACCTGAAGGAACATAACATGAAATATCATTAAGATTAGCATTATGAATTTTCTTCCTAGGATGATTTGGATGCATACATTGATGTGCTCATTTTTGTGATGGAACCACATCTCTACTTAACTTCTTAACCACCTTATTTTTCTCTTTTACTTTCGATACAAGCTTGTTGGGTTGAGTGGTAGAAGTAGTAGGATTAGTTGGATTGATATCAATAGACAAAGCTTGAACACTTGTTGTAATGGCTCCATGAGTGACCCCATGATTCTCTAACCGTGATGGAGTAGTTGGATGGATAGAAGTACTCGTATAAGCACATGTGGGAGCATACGTAGGTATGGTAGGGTAAAATTGATTGTGGGGCAAAACATTTGATATCAAATTTTGTTGTGCCCATGCTTGATTTACCATCGAGGTTTGATTGCAAGCCCCTAGTTGTCCTACCATAGGCAATTGCTCCATCCCATAACCTTGTGGCCTTAATTGTTGATCTACAATCATAGCTTTCGTGTAGGCCGAGGCAAGATTAGTAACCAAAGGATTTGTCCTAGTGAACATGGCAAGCAAGGGATCCAATGCCCCAAAGTATATTTGAAGAGCACCACTCTCCTCAATAGTATGGGGAGCAATCAATCTTGCATAGAGCTTTCGAAATCTCATGTTGAAAATTCTCACTGGCTCATTAGGTTCCTTCTTGCAAGAAGCAAATTGTTGATAAATCATGACAGGATCAATGAGCAACCTAAATTGATTGATAAAAGCAGTTTCCAATTGGGCCCAAGACGTAATAGAGCCAGTGGGTAAATTGATGTACCAATCATATGCCACCTCATCTAGGCTCCCAGGAAACAATCTACATGCCACATCCTCATGTTCAACATTCCATCTAACTAGGATATCCACATAGGACTGAATGTGCTCCTCGGCTAATGTTGTGCCATTGTGCTTAAACTTGGGCAAAAGTTTCTCTATGTTCTTGGGTAAGTCATGAGCATCTCCACTAATGTTCAAAGGATTACCATGCACCCCATACCACTTTCCAGTATTTGTAGCCATTAGTGAAACTCAAAGGATAACTTCAAAACCAATTTGTTAGTCAAATAAAGATTTCTTACAAAGAAGCATAAAATGACTAACCAATCTCAAATATGTAACATATGAATCATCATGTTAGCATCAACCAAGAGATATGTATCCATTAAACCATGAAATTGAAGAACATTCTCAAATTTGCAACATGTTAGCATTAGCACATCATCAAAAATAGAGAATGTTAGAATCAAATGAAAGTAATCATATGGAAACAAAACCTCGTTAGTCAAGACCAATGTTTTGTAAAATAAATATTTCAAGTAACATGAACAATTTAGCATCTAAATGGCCATAAAATAAATCAATTCAAATCCTCCTAGCTCCCAAAGTGTGAGTGTTAGAGGAAACCAAAGATGCTAATCAAATGAACTTGAAATATTTAGCAATTCAAAACTTTCAAAATTATACCAAATCACATTATTCCTGTATGAACAATCCAAAAGCGTTAGATCAATGAAAACCAATGCATGAATTGCTTAGCATAAATAAAATAAAGTAAACCAATTCAGGCCCTCCTTCTAGCGCCAAAATGTTGAGTGTTAATTTTACCCAATTGTGAAATTACACTCTCCCTTAGGGTTTGGATCTCCAAAACCCTCTCTTGCAAAGAAATTAAACAAACAACTTCTCCAAGGTCTCCGCTATATTAGCATTTGCAATGTGTATTAGTAATCTCAAATAAAAATATATCAATTTAAATGCTTGGAACACCTTAGTGATTGCAAGTAACTGTAAACAAGGGGCAATGTTGGTTTATTTTACCATGCTACTTTAATGATTGTTCATGAAACCAAAATAAAAAATAAATGTGAATTGGCCCTCATATGACCACGATGTAGTGCCTTAGTTCTTTTTATCTTGAGGATTTTAAGGTAGATTTTATCTTCTCTTATTAAGTGGATTTTAATCAAGCTTTACCTTGCATTAAATCCTACTTTAAACATGAAAGTAAAGATTAAAATCTATCTATGAATGTGAATCCGAAATGATGAATAGGCTCCTTAAATGTAGCTTCTTATCATGAAGATAAAGATAGCCTTTGATATGAATAATAAATTATTCCTCTTTGGTGAAATCAATTTTCACAAAGAGATAATAATTTATAGCCTTGAAATATAGGCTTTAAAATGTCATTTAATTATCTTTCTTTAATGAAATAATTTTCATAAAGAATAATAATTTAATGTGTTAAAACAATAGCCTTTTAATGTAACATATAAAATCACCTCTCTTTAATGAAATCGAAATTTTCATAAAGATAGGTGCATTTATGGCCCCGAAAAAGATAGCTTATGAAATGCCATAAAATTAACCCCCTTCGATGAAATTGAAATTTTCATGAAGGAAAGTTTATTTTATGCTTGCAAATAAAAAATATGAAGCTGAAAAAATCTGATTTGACTCCAAAATGTGAAAAAATGAAATTCCGAAATTATAAAATCTGCATCAAACAACCATTTTCAAAAATTTGTATAAAATTGAAATTACCTCGGAATGAATCCGAATCTATTGCGTATGATAGATTTTACATCATTCTTCACAGCCATGTAATTATTTTTATCATTTTAATTTTTTTTATTTTTATTTTAATCTCTGAAAATTAAAAAAAATAGCAAAAAGAAAGTTAGAAAAAAAATGAAAAACAGAAATGTTGCAACCCCGAATTTCTCCACAGACCCTGCAAGCATTAGTATTCTGCATAAAACCAGTATTAGAGTGACCCGACTTCGTGCAATCAACATCTAATACGGTGCGAGCTTCAAAGGAAAAGGGTGCAATAAACTGAAAACGAAATCAAGTTAACCATAAAAAATGCATAAAACTTGAGACATTTCCAATTAATTGCTGCAAAAAGATATTCAATATTCCATTACAATGCAGAAAAAAAATGCCCAAAGTTGGCATCCAAATGGTGAAAATCGGCCCAGCGGTATGCCTTCCTCCTCCAGAAAAATCCCCAAAAGATCCAGCCCTTTTTTTGTGCATCCATCTGGTTTTTAAAGTCTTCTCTCATGACCATTCGTTTCAGGTTTCCAAACCCTTGGTTTCTCCTTCCAACGTTGTTGTTTGGTTTTCCTTTTCTTGTTTTCAATTTTTTTTCTCAAAACCCTTCGTTGGCTTTCCATAACATCTTTCTTTCCTTTCCTTTATTCTCCTTCCACCTTACCTGCATATAACACACGTGAATTAACTTTTAACATTTCAAAGAAAAGAAAAATACTAATAAAATAATATACTAAAAACGTTTAAAGAAGCTTTTGACGTTTTCCATCTACCTGTACATGCATCAAAAAAGCTTGAGTTAGTTTTTTTATTAAAAACAAAATAACAAAATAAACTATATTAAAAGCATAAAGTTAAACTATTTTAAAAAAAAAGAAAAAGAAAAAAACATTAAATTTAAACTATTTTAAAAAATGAACTAAAACGTGGTGAATGAAGCACCATGGCTTCATTCACTACTTTTTCTTTTTATTTATACTTTTATTGTTTTTACTTTTTTTTTTATTTATATATATATATATATATATATATATATATATATATATATATTTATTTTTTATATATATATATATATATAAACTTGTTTTTTTTTAAATTCAAAAAGCTTTATTTAATTATTTTTTTTTATTTTACTTGTTTTCTCTTTTATTTTAAATTTGATTTAATTAATTTTAAATGTTTGAATTGATTTAATTCAAAACATTAAAATTAACCAAAACAATAAAAAACAAGGAGGAACCTAACCAATCCACTAGACACTCAAAATGAAACAAAAACACCCAAACACAAAAATTAAAAGGTGGGTCCCCAATTATTGGGGCTAGTTGTGGAATGGCCACAATAAGTCCACTGAGCCTTGTGGATCAATGGAGGATGAAGAGTTATTGGTTGGGTTTTTGTTACCTATTGTAGCACTCTTTGGCCCCTTTTGGGACAGGAGTGGTAGTGTTTGTAAGATTGTCAAGCCTACTAGGTTACTTCGGATTGACATAAAGCAGGAGTTTAATGAAGCTACAATATGGGCCTTCCAAGGTGGAAGCCTTCTCTTAATGAATTGGTAAACAACAACAAAGGTCTTCTATGGTCACCTCAAAGGGAGAAGCTTACTACACATGGGCCAATGCTAATTGCATAGGTCCTCTAAACCTACACAACACAATAAAAATGGTTAATATTGTTTAGGGTCATATCTCAATCAAACCCCTCATGATGAAAGACAAAAATACTAAATGAAATATAGATTAATGTATAATCAAAGAGTTGAAAATGATTAAATACTAATAAAACAATGATACTTACCTAATCAGAGGCTTTTTTGTTGTATTTCTGTCTGAAATAGGTCCTTGAGGGTGACCAAACCCCTAGGTGCATCCAAGATGATCTGACCTATCAGTATGGTTACCTCTATGTATCCTATATAGAAAGTTTCTTTGTTAGGAGGCTTTTTTTGTTGTTGGAGCTCCTTCCACGTCGGGTATATTTTGTACATATGACTAAGAGCGGTTTATTATGCAAAAGGGAGTTTGAAGAGACACATATGGGTATCCATGGTGGTTTATGGTAAGTGAGGGTTGATTGCACTAGAGTATAGAGTGATTTCTATAGAGTTTGGGTATGCAAGAGTGTTATCTCTCAAAATGATGAAAATGGTCTTCTATTTATAGACTTAGCCAAGGTTAGGGGGGATTGAGGTGTCCTATGAGGTGTCTAGTGAGGTGTTCCCTGAGGTGGCATGGTGCGCCATGCCTCATAAATGGATTTGAATAAGAGAAGTCCTCACCAATCCACCTGCAATAAATGGGCATGGGTGCACCATGCCTCATAAATGCATGGGACATGAAAGTATTCACCCATTATGGCATGGTGGATGATGACTCATCAATGCCTTGAATGCCTTGAATACAAAAAGTCTTCAAATATCATTTATGGTATTGAATGCACATGGGGATATGTGGGAAGCAAGGGTTAATGTTGACCATGGTTAGGTTGACCCTGGGTTTAGGGTTGACCAAGGTGAGGTGGAGGCTAGGCTTAGGTGGAAGATAGGATAAGGTAGGATTGACCATGAGTTAGGTTTACCATGGTAGGTTAGGCTAGAGCAGTCTAGGCTTAAGTGGAATCTAGGATACGGTGAGGTGGCCTTAGACATAGGCTTAATAGGTGGTCACATGGTGACCAGGGGCTAAGCGTAGGAAGGGGCTTAAGTGGGATGAATAGTGATTTTAGAAAATTATGTAAATTTTGTAGGCTTTGCAAATTAATTGATTGTTAGCACTGTACAAGGATAAATGTGGTATTTTTGGGTGTCTATTTTTACATCTTTTTGTATTGCATTGCATTATATGAAAACACGATGTAGTGCAAAAACTTATGGCACTAGATTGGTGGTTGGTGTGAGAGAGATGAATTGATAAAGGGTGATTGTGGTTGACCCATTGATTGATTATGATTGATTATGATGGATTATGGTCTTTGGTGTATTGTACTAATTGTTGAGGGAGGAGATGCTAGATTGTCTTCAGCCATGGTCAATGTAAGATGCCCAAATTTCTAGAAGGGATGCATATCCATGAAAATTTACCTTTGACATATTTTTGAGCTTGATTTGGTTTGGTAAGCCATCTAGCCCTTGGCAGGTATTCTCATGATGCTTCGGTCATAAGTGATATTTCATCTACCACTTTGATGAAGGGAATTAATGATTAACCATATAGTCTCAAGCATAGGGTGTAACAAATGTTTGTTTTGAATTAGAGTTTTGATTGAGAAGAGAAATTTTGATTTTTGTTTGCCCCAACAGAGGGCTTATGATAGTCTAAGGCAAAAATTGTTTGGATAAATGTGATTCCAAGATTGAGTGTTTGAATATTTTATCATTTGCAAGGTAACATTAGTGTATGATTTATACCCCATCAAGCGATGAGTTGATGGGTGAAAAATAACAATGAATCACTTGATAAATATTTGATTGGATAACCACAATTGATAAAAATGATAAACGAATGATAAAATATGTGAATGGGAAGCGGTTAACAAAAAATATTGTAAAATTTATTTGATCATATGGAGGGGTATGATGATATATGATCATACTTATCTGTACGATCAAGAAACACACACCTATATAAGCACGACTCAAGGGTGCATAATTTATTTTCATAGTGTGAGTTGAGAGAATTGGGAGGAGAGGAGTGGTGAAGTTGAGTTTGTGATGCAGAGCCCTATTGGATTTGAAACCCGAGTGTGCGAGATGATTAATAGTGGTACAGGAGCTGGTGATGGAGGGTGTACAATGCCGATAAGTGGATTTTTCATGCTATTTTTCTAATTTGGAAATACAATGAACCCTAGGGCCCAATTTTTAGTGAAATGAAACCATAGAAGAATGTTAGGCTAGTTACTATTGTTTGGGGTAAAGGATGAATGTGTTAGGGGCTTGCATGCATTTATGTGTGTTGTTTTTTTGACACATTGTTCGATGTACATTTGTTCTTGAGTTGTGCATATGTGTTTTGTTGATTTTTTTTACGTTTTGGTTTGCTATTTTACAAATTTGAAAATATTTACAATATTTTTGACATAATGGGTATCCAAAAAATACCATATTGTTTGATTGTGCATGTGTGTGTTTTTTGTATGTGTAGGTGTTGTTTTGATGAAAAGGTGTGTGGTAGGAAGAATTATGCTGATAGGTCAAGAAGCTAAAACAAAGGCATCATTTTCGACCACTTTTGGATTATATGAAGGATGTGTGAACATCAGGTTACCAAGATTGGGTCAACATATAGGGTTCCATGGGGTGGTATATATGTTGATGATTCACTGTGACCATGCTTATGTGTCGATATTATGTGAGTTTTGGGACATGGATAGGAACACGTTCCATTTCTTGATAAGGAAAATGACCATTACTTTAGAGGATGTGTGTAGGATTTATAGGATTTCGATAGGGGATTATGATTATGGTAGCGAGTAGCTGATAGAGGGAGGCTATGGTACATAGAGTCTTTGAAGATGAATATCAAGCGATGGATTATGAAAAAAACAATGTGTTATATAAGGACTATTGTTGTATCCATGTATTATCGCTAAGGCATGCTCTGGTGATGATTTTGATATCAAGTTACATTCTCCCAGACTCTTTAGGGGTGAGGTTCCCCTAGAACATGATCGGTGTTGTGTGCGATACGGTGGACTGGTTAGTGTAATTTGCATGGACACCAATGTTTTTGGTGTAGAGCTACAAAGAGTTGTATGGTGTTCAGATGATATCAAAAGCAGGGATGAGTTGTAACCTACTGGTACAAATATGGGCATGGGAGCATATAGTAGTGATGAGGTTTATGGGGTTGCCATATGAGTCCCATAGATTTATGGGGGAGGATGTATCGTATACTTTGAAATGGCATACTGATATAGAGACCCGATTGAAGAGGCCTCATGAGAGTAATACTTTGTATTATCGAGGGGTATTTGATGCTTTGCAGAGTTAGGATATTAGGTGGCATCCATGGAGAGGAGCACCATCATGGGCTAAGTATGGAGAGGATTTATACCAAGTGAGGCGAGGGAGATGGGTTATTGATCATCATGGATTGTAGGTGGAGTTATTCTTGTTTTCATGTGTACTAAGGTAGTTTGGATTACGACAAGGATTACCTAACCCATTAGTCATCATTTGAAGGTTCAATTGGGATCGTGGGAGTAGGGCATAGGTGGATCCCTTAGATATAGCAAGTGATGTGGATATTATGATACTATATGTGAAAGATGCAGGGACTACTGTAGAGTATTATGCTTGGTGGGTGACACAAAGGTGGAAGCCTGGGGTAGGAGTGGTGGATGGTGTATAGGATGCAAGGGCAGGAACAATTGGTGTATTGGAGTGGGTAGCTAGTGGGACTAGAGTAACAATTGGTATCTCAAAGATAGCAGTAGGTGTTGAGGTTTATGAGGAGGAGTTCAAGGAGGAGTCATCACTTAGATGATGAGTGCATTGATAGATAAATAGTGTATCAAGCCCATATGGGGTAACAAAAAAGGGAGGGGTAGGAGGTGCAATGAAGCAGACACCAAGAGATTCTATAGGAGAGATGAGGCTTACTGAGGTATTTTGGTAGGCCAATGTGGAGGATACCATGGAGGTAGATATGGAGGAGATGATGGAGGCTATGGAGGAGGCCAATATGTTGAAATATAGGATTAGACAAGTGGAGGCACAAATGGTCAATCGAGAGGTTGCCTGGACAATAGAGAGGATGGGGGTGGTAGCATAGAGGGATACAACTTTAGTTGATAGGGATAGACTACAATAGGAGCGAGATGGAATACTAGCAGAGTGGGATATATTATGGACAAAGGTTGAGCAGCTTAGGGCACAAGGTGATGTGGTAGCTCTACGGGCAAAGATTGATTATCTAAGACGAGTGAGGGAGGACATCAAAACTCTTTATTTTTGAAAGAAGGATAGATTTTCAATGTTGGATTTGGATATGGTGGCACAAAATGTGCCAATTCCACCATATTTAGCTTCTTGTTATTGATGAATCCATGGGAGTACGCCCTTAGTGGTCCCGACAATGCTATGATTTATCGAGCTTGCAACTTCATAGGCAAGGGGATCAATTCCAATACAATGTGGGGAGAGATCACAAAGGAGTGGAGGTGAGATGTCGGTAGGGCATGAGGGAAGTGGGGATACTCCTAGTGGTCAATAGGATTGAAATTATTTTTGGTGTGGTAGATGTGCCAACATTTTTGTATATTATGGCATGTATGTATGAGAGTTCATGATTTATAGATTGTGGTATGTGTATAGGTACAAATGATGTAGCCTAAAAGCAATTTTTGATGATGTGTAAAAGAATATATATATATATATATATATATATATATATATATGGATGATTGATTATTGATGGATATGGAGTAGACTTTGACTGTGTGAGTGTGATGTGATGTATATTTATTGTGTTAGAAATTTGATGTGTTGATGATGATTAGTTGGATGTTATGTAATATGCATCATTAATTTGAGGTCTTTGATGTTATGAATGAAAATGTAATGTTGTGTAAATGTGTGGTTTAAAACTTCATATGTGTTTATTTAAACAAAATTTTGGATATGTACTTGTGAATTTTACCATCACAATGGATGTAATTAATCAAGGATAAATAAATAGTCACACAAACATATTAACATAATCATGAGACAAGAAAACATGTAATGTGTATGATGAATGCAAATATAAAAGTTAACATATATAGGATATGCATAAAATGATTTGAGCATGAAACTAAATGATCATGAATAATGAACATGTAACCAAGATGATTGAACATGGAGTAATGTTTGGCATGGGGTTTTGTATTGCTTGGAAAAACTAGATATGATGTTGTTCGTTCTAATGTCCAAGGCATTTTAGATGCTAAAAGGATTTCAAGAAAGTCAAACACCTTAGTTTTAATAATCAAACTCATCTATTAGTCAGTTAATATCCTGTAGAAATCTTGACATCCTATATAAAATTAAGCTTATCATGGACCAATGTGTGTGCAATGATGTTTATTTTTCAATTTTGAGTGAGGTTGGACTAACCAATTATAAACTTTGCCAATATAAACTAGTTCATCCATGAGCATGCAATAGTTTGTACAAAAGAAGGTCACTAATGTGATAGACATGTCACCACTCGTAAGGCATACTCCACTGCCAGATAGGTGTCTAAAGCCTCGATGGAGGTTATCCTCATAATCTATCAATGTTTCTCCACTACCATCCAAGCGTTTATAGCCCCAATAGAATCATCTAAAATACCCGAGGATACCGAGAACAAGTTGTCTAGTAGTTATCTTTTTGTTCTTTTTATTTTTATTTGTCGGTGCTCTTTTTGCTTGCTCTTTTTTTTGTGTGTAGCTTGTCCTGCTTTGGATCCTCAGGCTTGGATCATGCAAATGATAGAGGGAAAATTGTTCACTTTATAGCAAGACTACTCAAGATGTTATCTTCTCTATACTCAAAATTTTGCTTAATGTGTGAGACGTGATTGGTCCAAGAAAAAACTCAAGTCAGCCAAGGATTACCTAATCCATTAGTCATCTTTTGAAGGTTCAAGGGGGATCGTGGGAGTAGGGCATGGGTGGATCCCTTGGATATATCAAGTGATGTGGATATTATGATACTAGATGTGAAGGATGCTGAGACCACTGTAGAGTATGACACTTGGTGGGTGACACAAAGGTGGAAGCCTAGGGTAGGAGTGGTGGATGGTGTAGAGGATGCAAGGGCAGGAACAGCTGGTGGATTGGAGTGGGTAGCTAGAGGGAATAGAGTAAAAATTTGTATCTCAAATATAGTAGTAGGTGTTGAGGTTTATGAGGAGGATGTCGAGGAGGAGTCATCACTTAGACAATGAGTGCATCGATAGATAGATAGTGTAGTAGGCCCATATGGGGTAACAACAAAGGGAGGGGTAGGAGGTGTAATGAAGTAGGCACCAGGAGATTCAATAGGAGAGGTGAGGTTGATCGAGGCATTTTGGTAGGGCAATGTGGAGGATACCATGGAGGTATATATAGAGGAAATTATGGAGGCTATGGAGGAGGCCAATATGTTGAGAGAGGATTAGAAAAGTGGAGGCACATATGGTCGATCGAGAGGTTGCTTGGACAATAAAGAGGATGGGGGTGGTAGCAGAGAGATACAACTTTAGCTGATAGGGATAGACTACAATAAGAGCAGGATGCAATGATAGCAGAGTGAGATAGATTGTGAGCGAAGGTTGAGAAGCATAGGGCACAAGGTGATGTGGTAGCTCTACGGGCAAAGATTGATGATCTAATATGAGTGAGGGAGGACATCAAAACTCTTTATTTTTGAAAGAGGTATAGAGTGTCAATGTTGGAGTTGGAGATGGTGGTACGACATGTGCCAATTCCACCATATTTAGCTTCTTGTTATTGATTAAGCCATAGGAGTACTCCCTTAGTGGTCCTGACAATGCTACGATTTATCGAGCTTACAACTTCATAGGTAGGGGGATCAATTCCAACACAGGATGGGGAGAGATCATAGAGGAGTGGAGGTGAGATACCTATAGGGTAGGAGGGGAGTGGGGAGACTCCTAGTGGTCAATAGGGCTGATTTTATTTTTGGTGTGGTAGATGTGCCACTATTTTTGTATATCATGGCATTTATGTATGAGAGTTCATGATTTGTAGATCATGATATGTATATAGGTATAGATGATGTAGCCTACAAGAAATTTTTGATGATGTATGGATGACTCTTTTGTTATATATATATATGGATGATTGATTATTGATGGATATGTAGTAGACTTTGATTGTGTGATTGTGATGTGATGTATGTTTATTGTGTTATAAATTTGATGTGATGATGTATTGATGATGATTAGTTGGATATTATGTAATATGTATCATTCACTTGATGTTGTTGATGTTATGAATGAAAATGTAATGTTGTGTAAATGCATGGTTTTAAACTTCATATGTGTTTATTTAACCAAAATTTTGGATGTGTACTTGTGAATTTTACCATCACAATGGATGTAATTAATCAAGGATAAATTAATAGTCACACAGACATATTAACATAATCATGAGACAAGCAAACATGCAATGTGTATGATGAATGCAAATCTAAAAGTGAACATATATAGGCTATGCATAGAATGGTTTGAGCATGAAACTAAATGATCATGAATAATGAACATGTAACCAAGATGATTGAACATGGACTAATGTTTGGGGGTTTTTGTATTGCTTGGCAAAACTAGCTATGATGTTGTTCATTCTGATGTCCAAGGCATTTTGGATGCTAAAAGGATTTCGAGAAAGTCAAACACCTTAGTTTGAACAATCAAACTCATCTATTAGTCAGTCAATATCCTACAGAAATCTTGACCATCCTGAATAAGATTAAGCTTATCATGGACCAATGTGTGTGCAATGATGTTCATTTATCCATTTTGAGTGAGGTTGGACTAACCAATTGTAAACTTAGCCAATATAAGCTAGCTCATCCATGAGCATGCAATGGTCTATACAAAAGAAGGTCACTAATGTGATAGACATGTCACCACTCGTAAGGCATACTCCACTGCCAGATAAGCATCTATAGCCTCGATGGAGGTTATCCCCATAATCCATCAATGTTGCTCCACTACCAACCAGGCATCTATAGCCCCAATGGAGTCATCTAAAATACCTGAGGATACCGAGAACAAGTTGTTTGATAGTTCTATTTTTGTTCTTTTGCTTTTGATTCTTTGGTGCTCTTTTTGCTTTTTTTTTCTTTTTTTATGTCAGCTTGTCCTGTTTTGGATCCTCAGGCTTGGATCATGTGAATGATAGGATGAGCAAGGGAAACCATTCACTTTATGGCAAGACTACTCAAGGTGTTGTCTTCCCTATACTCAAAATTTTCTTAATGTGTGAGACGTGATTGGTCCAAGAAAGAACTCAAGTCAGCCAGGGAAGCCTAAAATTGCATTAGAACTTGATGACATTCGACAAAGGTTGATTGGATGAACTAGGAATGGTTGAATAACCAAAAAGACTCTTAGTACCAAGCAACCATGAAAATGGATTGAACAAGACATCATGATAGTTGTGATAACTAGGGTATGCTTATTGACTAATGTGCAAAATGAGCGAATATGCCTATGTACAATATGATTGACAAGATACTTTTGACAAAGCACAACATGATAGTTAAATATATGACCATGATATGAACACGCAATGCATATAAATGATAACAAAAAAATGTGATAAAACATGTCCTTGATTAATTATGCCAATTATGAATGGTTAACGTGTATCGACGCATCCAAAAGGTGATTAAATTAGCACATTAGTGTTTGAGTGTTATTTATGCATGACTATTGAATGAATGAATTGAATGTGAAAGAATGATAGAAATGAGAAACGCAAATATTTGCGAGACATAAGGAAGACAAGAGAAAAGAAGGGAGAGTAGAAAATAGAAAGAAGAAAGAGAGAGGAAAGGAAGGAAAAGGAAAATGAGAGGAAGAAGAGAAAAGGACCAGTCAAAGGTATGTAGCCACTCATGTGTGACCATACAACATTGACATAGGACCTTGGAGAAACAGAAAGAAATGGAAGGAGTTTAAAAGGAGAAGATAAAAATTAGAGGAGAGAAGAATAGAAAAGAAAGGGGAGGGAGAAATAGGACCAATCAAAGGTATGTAGCCACTCATGTATGACCATACAACATTGAAAGGGGACCTAAGAAGAAAATGATGAAAAGAGGAGGAGATTTATAGAATTGAGGAAAGATGAGGAGAAGAAGAGAAAAGTAGAAATGAAGAAGTAGCTAATTCAATGTAGATTGTTGGAGGCACTTGTGTTAAGTGGTTGAATAAAGAATTCAAAGAATGAAAGAATGATTTTTAGCATTGTCATTGAATGCATTATGTTATTGTTGTTTATTATTTTTGTTTGGAATAAGAATGTACAAGAATATGAGAGCCTTATTTGATAAGTTCAGGTATAGAATGCATGGAGGTGAATGATATTGAGGGGTTCAGGTTCCTCTATTCCTTTGAGATTAGTGAGTCGATAAGCTCCAAAACCAAATTTTTTCTTGACAATGTAAGGTCCTAGCCAATTGGGAGTGAATTTATCCCATAAATGGTATGGTTGGTTTGGATTCTATTGATTTTCCTTTAGCACAAGGTCCCCTACTTGGAATTCATGCTCATGAACTTTATTGTTGTATGCACACCAAACACAATCTTGATAGACTCAAAGATGCTCAATAGCATTGATTTAACATTCATCAAGAAGTGTAAGCTAGTCTAGATGAGCTTGGCATGTAGTGTCATCATCAATGAATTCTTGGAGTAAAATTCACAAAGAGGGGATTTCTAACTCTAGGGGTATAATGGCCTCAATACCATATACAAGTGAAAATAGAGTTACCCTAGTAGGTGTGCAAACACTTGTTCTGTATGCCCATAGTGCTAAATGAATTTGATTATGCCAATCTTGATGAGACTCTACAACCATCTTGTGAAGGATCGCACAAATGGTTTTGTTGGTAGCTTTAGCTTGGTCATTACCCTGAGGATAATAAGGAGTTGAGAAACTATGTTGGATATTGTATTTATCACACATAGCTCGAATGTCCTTATTCTTGAAGCATATACCATTATCAAAGATGATTTTGGAAGGAATACCAAAATGATAGATAATGTGATGCATGATGAATTCAACAATTTTGGGTCCTATCATTTGGATTAGAGGAATGACTTCCACCCACTTGGTGAAATATTTCATGGTGGTTATGATGAATTTGTGTTTTCTTGATGAAGTGGGAGTGATCTTACCTATGAGGTCAAGACCCCATTGTGAAAATGGCCACATGGCTTGAATGGGTTGCAATGCTTATGATGGTAAATGAGTTAGATTGGCATGTTGTTGGCATTTAACACATTTCTTGATGTATGCACAACAATCACGTTCCATGGTGGGCCAATAATAACCCATGCGCAAGATGCACTTAGTGATGGCAATTCCACTAAAATGGCCACCACACGTACTATCATGAGCTACAATGATGACATGATTAGCTTCTTGTGGTTCTAGGTAGTGAAGGAGAATACCATCGTAGTTGTACTTGTAGAGGATGTCCCCCAAGAGGGTGTACCTTGAAGATTTCTACTTGAAGGTTCTTTTGCCAGTATGAGGTAGATCAGAGGGAAGAACATTGAGCTTGAGGTAATCCTTGATTTGGGAAAACCAAGAATTATAAGGCTTGACTTGGATAAAATTGACATCCACATCATCAAGGGATGTCTTCTATGAAATAGAAGACTTATGGAGGGTTGTTACCTATACATGGGTTATATTATCATGTGGGTTCTAGGGGATAAGGGAGCCAAGAGAGGCCATGGTATCTACAAAGTGATTTTTGGACCTTGGTGAGGCTTCAATGTCATACCACTCTAGTTTTGACAACTCCTCTGCAACTTGTTTGTACTATTTGAGTACATCACATCGACATTGGTAAATACCCTTTACTTGATTGACAATTAAAAGGGAGTCACCAATGATATTTAATCACTTGATGCACATTGAAAGTGTAGTTTTGAGGCTAAGGATAAGAGCTTCATATTCGATATTGTTGTTGGTGTAGGGGAAGTCAAGTTTAAAAGAGAAGGGGAGTGGAGCCCCTTGAGGTGTGAAGAAAACTACTCTAGCACCTCCCCCTTGTTCACACCTAGAACCATCAAAGAAGAGTGTTAGGTCAACATTATCTTTAGGTTCGACATGCTCTTCAAGCTTAGTAGCATAGAAGATAGAGTCATCAAGAAGCTCAATGATTAGTGGTTTATCATCTTCAAGTGGATATTTTACAAGTTGGTCAATGGTGATCTGACCCTTAATGGATTTCTTATTAATGAACTTGAGGTTGAATTTTGTTAATATCATGATCCATTTCATAGTTCTAATATTATTGTAGGACTTACCCATCATTAATCACAATGGGTTTTACCAAGTAATAATATAGGTGGTATGGTTTAGCATGTAATGGTGAAGTTTCTTGGTAGCAAAGACTACTACCAAGCACAAATTTTCCATATAGGTGTATCATATTTCGTATGACACCAAGGTATGACTTATGTAATATATGGCTTGTTCTTGGTTGACCTCATTCTTTTGAGCCAACATAGTTCCTAAGGTAAAATTGGTGGTTGATATGTATAGATGGAAGGGAAAACTTGGCCGAGGTGGGGATAAAATTGGTGGAGATGTAAGGTATTTCTTGATAGCTTCAAAGGTGTTCTAACATTCTTGGTCCCATTCAAATGCCACCCCCTTTTGTAAGAGGTGATTAAATGGCTTGCACTTGTCGGATAGTTGAGCGATGAAGTGATGAATCACTTGGATCTTTCCTTGCAAGCTATACAATTATTTTAAATTTGTAGGGGATGACATTTTTGTTATGGCCTTGAATTTTTTGGGGTCCACTTCAATACCCCTTTGAGAAATGATGAAGCCTAGAAGTTTGCCTAAGGTGACCCCAAAGACACACTTTTTTGATTCAGTCGCACGTTATGCTCGAGTAGCCGATCAAAGACTTTGCATAAAACATCGATGTGTTGATTGCGCTTTTTAGATTTAGCTAGTAAGTCATCCACATAATCTTCTACAATTTTATGCATGTAATCATGGAAGATATAGGTCATGGCATGCTGGTATGTGGTACCTACATTTTTAAGGCCAAATGACATGACCTTATAGCAAAATATCCCCCAAGGCATGGTGAAGGATATTTTATGTTGATCATCAAGGTTAACCCAAATTTGGTTGTAACCTAAAAATCCATCCATGAGGGAGAGCATCTCATGACTAGTTATGGAATCGACTAATATGTCAATGTTTGGAAGGAGGAAGTTGTCCTTTGGATATGCTTTGTTGATGTCTCAAAAATCTATGCATATGCGTATTCCTCCCTTTGGCTTTCCAATAGGTACCATGTTTGATACCCACTCAAGATAATCGATTGGTTGGATAAAACCCATGTCTAAGAGTTTTTGTAACTCTTCTTTTACCATTAAAGTAATTATGGGGTGCATTTTCTTGAGTTTTTATTTAACCAACTTGGCATCATTATCAAGAGTTAAATTATGGACCACCAACTATGGATCAAGGCCAGGCATGTCAATGTAAGACCAAGCAAAGATATTCTTGTATTGAGTCAAAAGTTCTATGAAGCTTTCTCGCTCTTGAGGAGATAAGATCTTTCTAAGTTTAATAATATGAGGATCATTGGGGTCAAAACTAAGGTTTATGTTGATGGTGTCTTCCACAAGCATGTGGGAGCCATATTCAAGCTAGGTAGGAATAGGGATGAGATGTAAATCATCCACTATATTCTCAATAAGGATCTTATCATGAATGACTTTGACATTATTTACAGAAGAAATTTAAGGGGGAAAGGGTGGAATGTAAGCATTAGATTATTGTAGCACATGTTTTGATGGAAGAAAGTCACGTGGGGAAGGATCAGAAGGAAGGTGATCAAAGTCGATGCAGTTTGGGTCGATGCTGAGAATCTTATTAGGATGAGCTACATAGCAGAGTGGGGCAAATAGATTGATGAAAATCATGTTTACTGAAGGGTTAGAATTAGGTGAGAGGATAGAATCACTAGAGGATGTATCCAATATTGATGGGTTGAATGGTTGGTGTAGGAATGGTTGTAGAATAGGTGGAGGAGAATATGGTTGATGTGAGGGCTAATGAGGTAGAATAAGATAAGGTATCTGATTGTGTGAATTGATTATGAAAGGAAGGATGTGAGAGGATACATCTTCAGAGCTGGTAGAAGTGATCAAGATATCATCAAAGTTGGGATCAAGCTCATCATCAAAAGTGTTGGTGGAAGTGATATGGATTGAGGAAACTTGGAAAAATCTAGGGGGAATATCCATTATGGATTGAGGGGAGAGGCTTTCACTAAGGGGCTCATACTCAAGATCCATGTCAAAATTGTCCTCGATAGTATCAAGGGTGAGGTGTTGGAGTTCATCCTCAAGAATGTCTATGTGGTTACGACTATAACCTAAGCCCAATTTATCTTTAGGCTATTGGTAAGGTGGGTCAATGAGGTTTCTAGGACCTTGTTCATAGCATCCAAGACCAAACCCTTTCTAATTGAAGCATTGGAAATACCATATGGCAAATGATGGGTTAGACATGTAATCGAGGTTTTTGCAAAATCTATCTTCTAACTCTTTGGGCTCAGGTTTTTCTAAGGAGGTGTCAATGCCTCCATATACAAAATTGGTTTGATTGGTTGGTGGACCAATGGGGATAATGATACCTATAGTTAGAGGTACATCTCGAGGATGACCAAAATCTCTAATGGACTACACACTAGGAGGGGAGATACGAGCATTATGTATAGTGTACTCCCTAGACTAGGATTGGTCATAAGTATAGATACATGGGGCATCCCTTGATATGCTTGTTGTGATAGAGACCCTTGATTTGAAGAAGAAGAAGAGGATGATGATGGTTGGGAATCATGAGGAAGATTGGTGGGGAGAGAGGAAATGGATGGAGTGGGCTTAATGAGTTGAGCATCATATTGCATAGCATGTTACTCCCAAGAGTGGCACTCTCTAGGAGTAGGCAAGATAGCATGGGTGGCATGTGTGAATTATAGGGTAAATCAAGAAGGATTAGTGGAAGGGAGGATACGAGGGCTAAAGGATCCTAGAAATGGGTGCATATTAGGAGAAAAAGTGGGAGGAGTAGGAAGAATGGGAACATTGGAAGTGGTGTTGTGAGAAGGTGATGGTCAAGGAGGAAGGTAAGTTGAATATAAGGGTGGGGGTGGAGGATTTGTAGAAGAAGAAGAAGAGAAGAATCAGGTGGTGGCTACAAGCTACATCATTAGAGAGTAGCTAATTGGGAAGAATGATTCACTGGAGAATCGAGATGAGGAGAAGGGGTTATTGTTGGAGGGCTTGGTTGATCTATAGGTGAAGGGACCGATTGAGCTGATGCATTAGGTTGAACTATGGTAGGGATAATGTGAGTGAGAGATATTGGTGGATCCTACGATAGGGTGACCATGTTGTAAAATTGAAAGGGATCATCATCAATAGAATGTGATGCACTTGTTCATCATGAAGATATTTCAAACAATGATGGAGTTTAGAAGGGACACATTGCATGTCCCTAATCCATGGTCACCCTAGGAGAATATTGTATTGCATCTCCCCTTCGATGACATGGCATAATGTGGGTATTATTTTGATACCTACCTAAATAGGTAGGATGATTGTACCTACTATGGAGTGTAGAGAAGTCCATCAAAAACTCAAAAGTTGAAGGAGGGGGGGAGGGGGGAGGGGGGGGGGAGGGAGGGGAAGGCATTAGTGCCATTAGTTTCCAAATCTATAGATTATAGGATATCTTTTAGGACCTCGCAGTGAGGCTACAATTATTATAGGAGGTTGTATATTGATAACTTAATCGATGCGATGCAGATTTGGTGTATGAGACTACTCCAAATGGTCACAATATTTTTTGGAATGGAGGGAGGAGTGCCTTGCATTGGTGGCATGGGGGAAGAAGTTGATATGATATGAGGGTTTCACTGTTGGTTGGGTCACAAAGGGTATCTTTGGTTTTGCACGATGACGTTGATCATACCCAAAAAACCTTGTGAGATAGGACACTATTCACATGGTTGATTTTTTAGGGTGGGGGTTGTGATGTCAAAGCACCGACCTAACTTTATCATATCTCATGCTTGGGTAGAGGGTTTCTATAAATCCCTAGGTTTTGATTTGGAGGAGCCAAAGGACTATCAATGTGTATGGATCCACGATCAATGAGATATTGAAGTAGATGGTGAAATTGATAATAATTATTAATATCATGCTCTATTTTTCTATGGTATTCAAAAAAGGTATGCTCATTATAGCCTTTATTTTTGGATGACTAGGGTCATCCAATCTAATTTTGGATAGAGCGATGTGTCCTACATCATACAACTTCTAGAAAATATTGGGTAGGGGCTCAAAAATAGGGGTCCATTTATGAAGTAAACAAGATGGACATATCATGCAACATAATGGTTTATTAGGTGGAGGAGGAGGAAAGGGAGGACTAGGTTGTTGATATCCTTGTTGTCGTGGTTGAGTGTATTGTGGTGATGGGGTAGGTGTTGCACTCAACACAACTTGGTTTGTTTGAGGGGGTTTGGATGGGTTGGGATTGGAGGTGCCCTTGTTGAATCTTGTGTTGGTAGGGTATTCAATTTTCTTATGGAGTTTAACCTCCCATTCTTGGATTTTAATATCCTCAATCACTTTAGCTTGAGCGATGACATCTTCAAAAGAGCAATGTTGTTGTATTTGTAATGTTGTGGATATATGTTTGGCACAAATATTTGCAAACATATTGATCAACCTTGTGCATGGGATGGAAAATGTTAGGTCATTGATAACCCCATGCCACTTGGCAACATAGTCATTGATTGAATCATCATCAAACTATTGCAAACTATAGAGATCAGGGAGTGATGTCCTTTTCTTGATTTTTATGGAAAAATGTTCTAGGAATGCATTAGCCAATTACTCAAATGTAAATAGACTATGTTGAGGGAGATTGTTATACCAATCCAAGGCTTGACCCCCAAGGGACAAAGGGAAGGTATGAAGCATAAGGGGGTCACTACCATTGATGTGATAACATGTAAACTTGTAGTTTTGTAAGTGCTCCTTGGGATCCTCTTTACCCTTAAACTTCTCAAATTTGGGTATCTCAAACCTATAAGGATAAGGATGCATGGAAACAGAGGGATTGATGGGGTCATTGTAAAGCTAGTTGTAAGTGGGATTTTGGGGCCCATAACCACTTGTTTGCAATTCCAAGTTTTTGAGTTGCTCCCTCATGATTTGCATCTCATCTAGGGGTGTTTGTGGTGTACTTCCATTAGGGAGGGTTCTGTACCAGTACAACATCTTACCTTTCAAGGAGATAACCAATAACCTAATCATGACATATTCGTCAACAATATTAAAAACAATGGCTAGAGCTACTACATCTTGGTAATGTTCGAACGCAGTCTTTCTAGTGCCATAATACGTAGGTAATAATTTTAGGGATATAGGGGGAATGACATTCTGATTAGTAAGGTTGAGGGGACCTGTATTTTTCCAGCTGGGATATCCTTGATTTTTATTCTGGTTTTGATTTTGAGCCATTTCTTTCGTAGGGATAACCAACTCTTGAGAATAATAATCAAAAGGTTTCTAATCCTTTGACGGTGTTCAGAATGAGATAGGCTCAGGGGATACTGATAGTTGTCACTTTAGAAAATTCATCTCAAAGAA
Source organism: Wollemia nobilis (assembly GCA_028583015.1). Taxonomy (NCBI): domain Eukaryota; kingdom Viridiplantae; phylum Streptophyta; class Pinopsida; order Araucariales; family Araucariaceae; genus Wollemia; species Wollemia nobilis. The sequence continues at coordinate 13,157,813 of JAQPPZ010002549.1, forward strand.
CTCAATAGGATCCTCAGATAAATCAACTTTACACCTTGTAATCATGAAATATTTCTACTGCAAGGCTTTCTAGGTTTATGATTCAATAGAGTCGCCAGGTGATTATTAGATAATCGAGTAGAGTAGAGAATCACCTAACTCTATAATACTCAAATTGTGAGACTCTTCGGGTCCCATCGAGCGTGCCAAAAAATTTTGGTCAGTAATCTACACCTAATGGAAGGATTGTGCGCCTTGTGGACTAGACCAACATTGAGAGGTCACAAGATGATAAAACCCTATGACCAATCTTTGAAGAATATCGGTTCCTTATGACTTGATAACTATTTCGACAGAGCTCAGGGAAAAAAAGAAAGAAAATATAACTAAGCTAACATAATTGAATTAAAAATGGGCGGATTAGCAAAATTAAGATATATGCAAGATGGAAGAAAAAATGTATTCACATACACAAACCATCTAATAGACCAACCAATACACTTCAACTTTCACTATTGACATTCACCATATGCTTGTAAATTCTAGAATTGATAAATCAACAGTTAAAATCCAGATTGCAAAATAACAACTAATTCATTTATCAATTTTAGTAGAAAAGCACAAACATAAAAATACATACATACGTGAAATGATTGGAAGGCCAAACAATGCTTTTGCTTATATTAATGTATTTCCTGTCTTGCATAAAAATTGTAATGGCTCAGAGCTGACCCATTGAATGGGTTACATTTACTTCTTTTATAATCGAGGGATGGGTCCTCCTTCCACCGGGTGGCTTCATTAATGCATAACGTACCACCTGGGTGGTGGGTAATCATCTTTATGATATCTCACTATATTTTATGAGACCCTTCAAGGGATAGGATATGCCATCAGACAATCATTATTAATTGCATCCCCTCTCCCAGGTTTTATCTTTGTTAGTGTGGTTGTACCCCTTACACTTATAGCCTTGATTGTGATGGCTAATCATTAATTTTACCTATAATCTACCTCCTTTTGATTTCATTGTATTGGTGGGAAACATTGCTCTCGGGTTCCAACGTGGAGCATTGGTGGATCTCTTGAAGGATACAACCAACATTAAATGCATATGATGATGTCTTAGAGATAGGCCTGAGACCTAGGCTAGCACCAAATTTGACCAGTCATCATACTTCCTTGTTAAGTTCTAGCCTTGAACAGGATGTTTTGGAGACTTCGTGGGTGACAACTCACCTTCCACCTTTGTTGCTCCATTCAAATGATACTTTTGAGATGATTTCACCCTTGAGGACCTTTGAAACAACTACCCTGGTTAGGGTGGGCATTTCTATATGACTATTTCCTAAAGGCTCTTCAAACCACCCACCCAATTTGGGGCATGGGTTTTGGGATGGCTCCACTCCTTTTAATATTCCAAAATCCCACTCTGGTGAGGGCAGGGTATTTCAAAACTTCCTTTGATTTGCACTTGCCCTCTCATAGGAATTTTCCACCTCAGCTTGGGTGGTGATTTGGTTAGAATGGAAAATATTTCCATGGGAAAAAATTTTGCCCTAGCATAACCCGTCCAAGACATGACCTTGCTTCTTAGTTGGGGCACGGATCTAAGTGTGCTGAATTATTCACCCCACAGTGATGCATTTGATTGGACACTTGTTGGTGTGCTTGATTGGGTACTTGGGTATTTGGTTGGTTTGGAACTTGAATGCTTGTTTAATTTGGCACTTGAATGTGTGCTTGATTTGACACTTGTGCATTTTCTTGGTTTGACACTTGAATATGCGCTTGATTGATATCCTAGTTAGGAAATTGGCTGTATATTTGACTGGGTACTTGATTGTGTGCTTGATGAACCATTTATTTGGGGATTTGTAAATTTATAGAAGGCCACTCATATGGAGAATATGGAAGAGGTAAAAAATATGGAGTGGTAGGTGGGATAGAAGTCCAAGAAGGGGGACAAGTGAAGAAATATGCTTGAGTGGATTGAGGTGGAAGAGGAGGTTGACTGTAAGTGGGAGAGGAGAAAGTGTTGATTTGAGAAAGAGGTGGTAAATAAAATTCGAAGAGTCAGGCTATTCATATTGTAAAGAAGAATAGAGGGAAGGGTGTTGAAGATAGGGCAAAATTTGGGGATTGAATTAGGAGAGAGGAATAGAAGAAGGTGGATGAAAAGGAGGAAGTGGTGGAATATAGAAAAAGGAAGGTGACAAAAAAGTGGGATAACTAGAATAAGAGGCTCCGTATACACTGGTGTGAAAAATATTTGGAGGGAAATTGGAAAATGAAGGATTGATGTTGAGAAGATTAGCCTAGAGAGGAGGTGTAAGTTGATAGAGAGTGGTGGGTGAAATAGAAGAACCAAAATAATATGGGACTCCTTGATGTGGATAAGGAAAGTGGGTTAAAACATGGAATGTAGATGAGGGAGGTGGTTGAAGAGGATTTTGAGGTGAAGCAAGATGTGAATAAGAAGTGACCTATGAATTAGGGGGAAGACTAGTGGTTGAAACCATGTCCATTGTCGATAGATAGTGTGGGAGTGAACCTAGCTTTAAGATGAAAGAGGAGAGTTATTATAGGAATGTGATATGGAGACAATGAAAAATGAGGTGAGTTTTTTTATGGATGATGAGAAGAGATGCAGAATGATAGTCATAAGAAAAGAAAGGTAAGGCAGTTTCGAGAGAAAAATAAATGACATATGGGAAAAAATTGGTTGAAGGTATATTCTCGCAAGGCTTGGAAGGTTGCAATACATTAGTGAAATTGTGTGCTAATGTTTGCTTGGGATTGAGGGACCAAGTTGGGTCATGTTGCCTATGTTTTAGCCCTGAGAATAGTTGAGTGGATTATGGGGTGGTGTGAATCTTGTTTCATCAAGCGGGCTAGAGGAAGTAGTTAAGGGTCGAGGATTCATCTGAGAGGTTTCCATGGCTAGGCATGCTTACTCTCTAGCTTGGATTTGAGTAAGCACTATGAGGAAAAGGTGAATGATTAGTAGGTGACTAAAATGGAGACAGTCTCTGGTTCTGATAAAAAATTATAGCTATATAAATAAGTCTAAATGAAAGGGTGTATTTCTGTGAGGTCTTGACTTGAACAAACCTGTCCCTATGGTTGACTTGAAAAGACATGTCCCTGTGGTTGACTTGACCATAAATATCCGTACGGTCAAGCCAAAGACAGGTTACAGAGGTAAAGTGCTATAAAAAATAGAAACTAAGAGTTTTGGAGCTATTTTGATGTCTATTTTCTTGTTTGTGGCATTTTTGTAGTAAAAGAAACTAACAAATCAAAGCAAGTATTGTCGTAAACAACAAACAAGTTTATGAGTGAAGTTTTTGAAGGTGTATTTGTGTGCATATGTGTATTGAGTTTGATTTAGACTATTGGAGGTGTGATTTTGAGTTTTTTTTTTTTTGATAATTATGTGTTTGTATTTATAGCAGGTTTTAACAAGGATCCCAAAACCTGATTACATAAGCAATGGGCCTAGGGCATCAATCCCTTGAAACTGAACACCAAAACAAAAATCTCGCCCAGCGGTAACAGTAAGAATGAAACAATCCCTCTCGGCGGGAAACAAACAAATAAGAAAAAAAGTAGTTTTGGAGATCCCGCTCAACGGGGAGTAGCCAAAAACCACCATCGAGAAGATCCCGCCCAGCAGGAAGCAAAGAAAAACCGTTACAATAAAATCCTGCCTCGCGAGAAGCAGTCAAAACCACCACAAACAGTCCCACCTAGCGGGAAGCAACGAGGAAATCCCGCCATCGGGAAACCAGCGAGAAAGAAAGGATCCCGCCTCGCGGGAAAACCGGTGAATTTGGCGGATCCCGCCCTATGGAGAAACCATCCCGCCCACCGGGAAAACATTTAGTTTAGCGAGAGCCATTCTGTAGGAAGTCGACAGCCAACACAGAGAGGATCTAGTCCATCGGGAAGTGACCAGAGAGTTGCACCACAAGGAACCCGCCCCGGGAAAACGGAAGAGGATCCCAGCGGCAGGGACCAAGAATCCCGTCCAAGCACAGAGCCTGTCGAGGATTCACAAGAAAAAGGGGGAAGCTGTCCAAACCCTAAACCGTCACCTCCACCGCACTGAGAAATGCAGGGGACCAGATCCACGTGAATCACCTACAAAAAACCCCAGGGGGAAGCCTGAGGGAAAAAGGGAAGGGATCCCCAACCAAACAGGGATCCCTGGGAAGCACCAGTCCGAAAAAACAACCAAGGAAACCCTAGCCGGCCGGGAGGGGCGCAGATAGTGGAGAAGGATCTCCCCCCAGGAGATCATCTGCAAACAACCACTCCCCGGGAGGGATGACCTGGGTTGAGCTAGGGACTAGGCAGAAACTAGGAGCCATGGGAGGGGGAGCAGGGGAGGGACCAGAGCCCTCCCCTCTCAACCGTGATTTTGAGTTTTGATTTTGTGTAATTATTTATGTTTTTTTGGTGTGTTTTCAAGTATAAAATATGCTAAGAACTAAATAAAAGGGATGGATAAATGAAATATATGAGGGGTATGTTAATGCATACCCCACAACTATACCCAAAGGTATGTAAGAAGTGGCTATATACAAATAGACAGATGACTTCTAGTGATAGAAATGGCTTGGGGTAACCAAAAGGGAGAATATAAACCTCTTATGAAAGAGGCTGTGCTATTTAAAAGCTTCGTAGGGCCAAACAGGATTTTGCTTCACCCTCAAGAGGGTTTTGTTAAAAATGATAGTTGCACACTCACAAATTATGTATAGCCATATGAGTAGGGGTATCTATCCTAACCTACCCTAAGATGCTCTCAAGGGTAGGGAGTTTTCTGGTGATGAAGTCTAGAAAATTGCTTGTGGGGGCTACTATGATGGCTAGGGAATGAGTCAATAGTTGGAGATGAAATCCAATGTTGTTGATCTTGATTGGTGGTTGATGATGAAATCCAACTTCACCAATGTGTGCAAAATGTGTATGTGTGTATGATTGATTTTTTTTTAGAAATCTAGATACGAAAAGAAACTAAGACTAGGAAAGCAATTCAAGTCTTTTGATTTTTCTTTTAGAAAAATAAAGTGTATTTTCAAAAAGAAAATTCTATACTAAAAAATCAAGAAAAGCACTTTGTGTAAGTATAGATCTATGCTAAAGATATAAAGGAAAAAATTGCTTGATTTCAGAAAAATTTATGCTAAGAGTCACTTGAGCACGACTCTGTCTACATTGGTCAAGAAATGCCTTTTACAATTATGACTAGATGTCTTGTAGAGCCTTATGTATGAGACAAATCAAGATTGTCTTAGCTAAAAATGACAAGTAAATTAGAGGTTTTCTTCATGCCTTATGCAAATGCGGTACACTATACTAGTGAAAAGACAATGCAAAAACCTATAAAATAATACTTATGAAAGGAAAGTTAAAAGCCATTTGATGGCAGACCAAAGAGATTTTGGTGCATTTTGCAAGACACTAAAGTAAATTGGAAGCATTTTGTAAAGTTCCCAAAGTAATTTGGGGCTTTTGTAAAGTAAATAGAGGCAATTTGTGAAGTGACAAAACAACTTGGCGCTTTTAAACTAAAATACAACTAAAGTATAGGGTTTTGGAAGTAATTACCTATGAGCCCAAGCTTTTGGAATGTTGCATGGAAGTTTGACAAGCTTTTGATTGTGTCCAAAACTTGACCAGATGGGACCCTGCGATCAATTTGATTGTACCTCTTTGTACGATCAACAACAGGGATGGTTTTTTGGAGCTTTTGATGTTGCTGGTGGTTTATTTGGTACAAAAACTAGTTTTTGTGGAGCTATGTGCAATATCAAATAACAAGTTAGATTTTGTAAAAAAGTGCCTATGAAAAGAAATAAAACTAAGCTATTGAATAAATACCTCAATATGACAAGCAACCAAGTTTTACGATAGGTAAAAAGAAATAAAAAGTGAATGATTACATCTTGTAGATACCATTTCATAAGGTAGTTTGTCCTTAGGAGGCAAGGTGGAAAGTGAGATAGCAATCCTAGAGGGGAAAACCTATCTCCAACTTACCTGCTATGGAGGATATGTAGAAACTAGTACCTTGCTGGTAAGGACCTAGTTTTTGGAGCATTGTGCTCATCCGAATGGATCCATCCGGTTGGTTTTATCGTATCCCTCCATACGGTCTTATAATGTAGACTAGAAAGGCTTATGCCTCAGACCTAAATTTCTATTTTAGTGTTTTGAGGGTTTTGTGGCACCTATAACACAAAACATTTGACATAAATGTTAGTTAGATGCTAAAAAATTAGCAAAAACATTAAAAAGTGGGTAGAGTCCCATCGTGATTGCCAAAATGTGCACAAATAAAACGTGATGTTTGCATTAATGAGTAAAATGGGGAGGTTACAAGATATGTCATTTTTACAAAAGTACCCCATGGGCTATAATATGGGCCTTCCAAGGTGGAAGCCTTCTTTCAATAAATTGGTAAATAGCAACATAGGTCTTCTATGATCACCTAAGGGGGAGTGGGCTTACTCCATGAGGGTCATTGCTAGCTGCATAGGTCCTCTAAACCTGCAAAATCCAATAAAAATGGTTAATAACATTTAGGGGTCTGTCTCAATCAGACCCCTCTTGATGAAAGACAAAAATATAATGAAATCTAGATTAATGCATAATCAAAGTGCTGAAAATTATTGGATATTGATAAAATAGTGATACTTACATGGTAAGAGGATTTTTAGCTATATTTTATCTAAAATAGGTCCTTAAGGGTGATTATACCCCTGGGTGTGGCCAAGATAACCATACCTATTCGTATGCTCAAATCTATGTATCCTAGACATAAATTTTTTTGTTGGGAGGCTTCTTCTAGTGCTATTGGAGCTCTTGTCCACATCAAGTAGTCTTTTGTACCAGTGACTAAGAATAATTCATCATGTAAAAAAGAGTGTAAAAATACACACGTGGGCATCCATGATGGCTGATGGTAAGTGATGGTTGATTACACTAGAGTCTAGAATAATTTTTGTAGAGTTTGGGTATGCAATTATGCCATCTATCAAAATGGTGAAAATGTCCTTCTATTTATAGACTTGGACAAGGTTAAGGGGGATGAGGTGTCCCATGAGGTATGGTATACTCATGCCCATTTATTACAAATGTATGGGTGAAGACTTATCTCACCAACCCATTTATGAGGTATGGCACACCATGCCACCTCAAGGGATACCAAATGTAGCACCCTAAAATTGGCACAGTTAAACCCTTAGTAAAAGATAAAAAAATTGAATTTTAACCCCAAAACCTCTCGTTAACCGCTCACCTCATTTTTTGTGCCATTTTTAGAAGTTGTTTGACCGTTGGACGATATCGTCGTCGATCTGACGATATTGTCCCAAATCGGACGAATTCATCTGGAATAGAACGTCTAGACGATTTCATCCCAAAATCAAATTTTCATAATTAGCTTTTGTTTTAACAACTTCTCCAACCCGGGCAGAAGTGTGTCTGTGCGGTTGGAGATTCCTACGTTGGAGATCTCCTAGATTGGGATGATCCCCAACCTCCTAACCTCCCCCTAATCTTATATAAACTTAGGATTTTCCCAGTTTATCCCCTTGGCTGATCATTTCCTTGCAACTTTAGTTTTTGCTATGTTAGAACATCCTATTCCCCATCATTTTCATTTGTGTTTTCAAGTTTTATTGTAGGATCTCACTGTGTTTCAGTCGAAGGAAGCTCGGATCGTCGCAGGTGATTTAACCTCAATTTCGGACGATCCTATCAAGGTCAGCGACGATCTCGTACGATTGAAGACGATTTTGAATGCAGTTCATATTGAGGGCAATCAGAGCCCTGATTTTGCATTCTCTATCTCTTTTCCTAGTTAATTGTGCATTAGATTAGTTCACTTTTGTTCTGCATCTTGGAGTTCACCTCATTTAGCATATTTGCATGATAAAATTCAAAATAAATTATTAAAACATTGCATCCCATTTGATTTGATATCAAGATTTATCATTTAAGTATTTATATTATTATTTCTATCATTTTGTATCATTCTTGCAATTATATTTTTGGTTTTTGGTGTCTGTTTTCATGATTGCAGGTTTCTGACGAATTCGTCAGGTCACTGACGATCTTGGCTGATCTCAGACGATCTCCTATGATCTGGATGATTTTGTATAATTATAGATGATCCTGTCATATCCGATATGATCTGGACTCCTACAAGCTTCAGAATCTTCATCAGACATTAGAAATCAGGTGCACTCTTCTTCATCTTAGATATTTTCTATATTTAGGATTCATTTATGTTTGTTTTCTTCATATAAACCAAAAATTTCATATAGAATAGCTTAGATTCATTTTTACCAACCTAGGAGTCTGAATGATTGAACATAAAATGAACACATCAAACCCATTCTCAACCTAGGCGTGGAAACTGCCACTCAAAGTTTCCTGGTGAACCCCACCATCCATCGAAAATTCACCCTTATACCCCTCCCCCGAGAGGCACAACCTTCAAAGGGCCTCTCTATCCGAGGTATTGTCCCATCCTTCTCGCATCCCCCTTCCGGGCACGTATCCTTTAGCCTGAAGGTAAGGGTGTAAAAAAATTGGGCGATACATTTTGGTGAACCCAACGTGAAACTAAAACACCTTTTGAAAACAATCCGAAAAAAAAAAACACATTATTAAGAACATCTAGAATCATTAGACAACCGTTAAATTTGCATATCATACTTAAATGGTAGATTATAATAGAAGACGAGTTGTCACCATAAATGTTGAAAATCAATTAATGGCCATAGAGATTACTTCTGTGCTTAGAGCACCTCAAACAAATAAATCCCAATCTTTGTGGGATGAACTTGATAGGAGATTAGGTATTATTGAATCCAGATCTGTAGAACTTAGGCAAATTAATAGGTTTTTCCTAGATAGAATCCTGGATCCTGATCAGGTGACTTTGTATCATGAACTTTAGAGAGTTTGCCATAGGTGGTTAGCAGATAAAAGAGCACTTGTGTCTTCAGAATTATATACCTTTGAGGAGTACCTTGAGAACGCAGTTGTAGTACATAAATTTCTATCTCGTATAGAGGATCAAGAAGTCATTCTTATGGATAGAAAAATATGGAATATAATTCCTAGAGCTGTGTTGTATCGAGAGTATTGCCATGAACTTTATTTTTACAAGTCAGAGTCCGAAGTAGATCATATTACCATAGCACACTTTGTCAAATTCTTGAAAAACCACTTCCAATTTGAAGAGGAGCATTTCATGACTCCTGATGAACTTGACCCTATCAATGATATCCATAAACTATTCATAGAAAAATAAGTCATTATTTTTACTATTGTTATGTCTTGCAACTAGCATGCTATTTGTTATTTTTATTCTCGTAAAATAATAATATAATAATAAAAAACAAAAAAACAAACAAAATCAAAAAAATTTCCTTTTGAAGTATTATAGTAGGTATATAGTTAAAATATATACCTCTCAACCCTACCGCATAAATATATATATAAGTATATATATTTGCTAAAACCTAAGTTTAGCACAATGCCTAGACTTAAGAATGGAAAAAAAACCGAAGAAGATGAAGATTGGTTAGGAAGACCATTAACTGACCAAAATGTCCCTCCTGTGGACCAAGTTCAGGAAGAAGAGACCCTAGACCAGCAAGAAGAAGAGCTTGTTGTAGGAAATGAACAAGAAGAAACTATTAGAGAGGAAGGATCCTCATCCTCTAAAATGTCTCCAAGAGGAGCTATCACTTTTGAAAACATGGAAAAATTCTGGAAGTTCATTAACACTAATATTGGTGTTTTTAATAAAGTAGCTCATATGGACAAGGATCAAATTAGTGACACTCAAGCAACTCTAGAAGAAGTATTTCACACACGCACTAATCCCTTGTCCTTTATTGAACAAGAGAGTGATCAAACTGGACAATCCAATTTGGATATAGTAGCTACGATCCGGAACATGCAACAACAACAGGTTACCCAACCACCTAAAGTGCCTGTTAACAAGCCTAGGGTCATTCCCGCACAAAAAAACCATCATTTACTGCTCTATTTCGCCAAGATCTTGATCAACATACCTCAAATCAACAAAAACCTCAAACAAAACCAAACACCAATTACCAAAAATCTAGGGTACAACATAATACTATTACAAATCCTCTTCATAATACTCTTCCTACCAACACTTTGCATAATAGTAATATAGCATCTAATCCTTATGTTACACCATCATACACTCATAGATCCCATACCTCTGTCCCACCGAACCAATATGGTGGACAAACTAGCAATCTTGAAACCATGGTGAAACAACTAGTTTCCCGCATGGACCAGATATATCCCTACTATCCCTCGTACAACTATCGAGAGATGTGTAGTCAGCCTTTAGATCCTATAGTCGTAGCACAGCCGTATCGTAAACATTTTCCTATGCCTGTTCTTCCCATATATAAAGGAACCGAAGATCCCATAGAGCATCTTCGTATGTTTAGGATAACATGTCATGATATATCACATGATGATTTGTTATTACTAAAAATGTTCCCAAAAATCTTGGGAGGAATGGCATTAGAGTGGTATTATCAATTACCCACTAATTCTTTGAGGAATTTCGAAGAAACTGCCAAGTCTTTTGTTCATCAATTTAGTGCCTACATCGAAATACATGTGACCATTAAATATTTGTATAACTTAAAACAGGACAAAGATGAATGCTTTGCTGATTTTCTAGCTAGGTGGAGATAGTTGATAGGAAAATTGCACTTTGTGTTACCTTATAGGGAGATGTTGGACATCTTTATTAATAATTTGCAAGAGCAACTATCTTACGAATTATCAACTGCTACCTTGACCACCTTCAATCAGGATATAGACTTAGCCCGAAGAGTGGAAGATGCTCTCATTAGGAGAGGCCAGCTTAAAAAGAAATATGATGAGAAAACATCCAAAAATCAATATAAGAATAAAAAAGTTGTGGGTGATGGAGTCACCGATAGCAGAAATATTGCTAATGTTAATGTTGCAAAGACAACAGAGAAATTTGTACTGAAACCTCCTGATAGACCTCCTCAAGAATTTACTAGGTTAAATCAACCTTTATCAACTATCCTATCGCAATTATTAGAATGAGGTTTGATTCAATTACCAAATATCCGGGAACCTGATCCAACTATACCCGGATACAGAGCAGATTTACACTGTGACTTCCATAGAGGACCGGGACACACTACCAACTCTTGTAAAAGATTAACATAAAATACATGACTTTATTAATAAAAATGAGATGGAGGTGCAAGCCTTTCAACCTAAGCAGAATCCTCCTAATAATGTTCAAAAGAACACCCCACAAAACCCGAATTAGAACGCCAATCAATCATTGGACATCTTTCAACATCCCTTACCAAAACATGTTAAGGAGGTGGCTAATCAAATGGAACATCATAATGTCCCTCCTCCTGCCCGATATGTAGTAACTATTAGTGGGCATTTACCTGCTCATGATCTAGAAATCTTTGACACAACTTTATCCGTGGTTACAACCAAGCCTCTATATAATATTCAGATACCCGATCTTAGTGCTATAGAATATGAGACTGAGAGTGATATGGAAATCACATCAAATCAATCGAATAGTTTTGAAGATGAATCAGATACTATTCACCCTATCACAAGTTATATGGTTCCAAAAGAACCATTTCCAAGAAGAGTCACTACTAGACCATCGTCTCACCAATCACTTTCTAATGAGTTAGCTATAAATGCTAGACCAAGACCTTTTCATCATCCGCCGAATAATATTGTGGGTACCATCGGAGCTGTTACTAGACAACAGGCTCAAAATTATCAACAAGATCAAATTCAGAATGGTGGATCAACTCCATTTGTTTTGAAGGTTCCTAATAAAGGGAATCATATGCCTAATGTCCAACCTAAACCTCCTTATAATATTAATGAACAATTATCAAATATTACAGCCAAAATTTCTCTCTTGGACCTTTTAAGATCTTCTCCTACACATAGAGATGAATTAATGCTCACATTAAGCCAAATGATGGTACCACAAGACATTCAACCTGAAGCCATGGTCAATACAATAATAACTCATGAAGTTGATTGTATTGACTTTCGGGATAGAGACATACCTCAACATAGTTTACATAAAAATAACCCCTTGTATATTATTGCTTTAATTGGAGATGTAGCAGTCAAACAAGTTTTGATTGATAATGGTTCATCTTTAAATATCTGCACTTTCAACTTCTACCAAAGATTTGGGTTTAGAAGTGAGGAAATGAAAAGAACTGGTATGATCATAAAAGCTTTCAATGATGAAACACAAGAAACATGTGGAGTTATTACCATTCCATTGTAGGTTGGTTCGAGAACCTTGGATACGATCGTGTTTATTGCACATTACCTTGCATCGTACAATATACTCTTGGGTCGTCCTTGGATCAACACAATGCGAGCTATTCCCTCAACATTACATCAATGTGTTAAGTTTGAATTTAAGAATCAGGTGGTTACCATTCATGGTGATCCAAGACACTTTGATATATGTGCTTTGGCAGAACCTATTGGAGTTCAATTTTGCCCTGCTCTGTCATCCACACATCCTAATTCTCATTATCCATCTAAACGTGCGAAACTCACACTCATAAAGTCATATACTTCTTCTCCATCAGTTGCACCTTCACATATAGCTCAACCATATTCTGAAAAAATCACATTAGGACCTAAGAGAGATCCTAATATCACAACCAATGTCTCTTGTTCTACTCCTATAACTTCCATACCTTTAATAGACCCATCTATCGACACCTCTACACCGTCTACATCCACCAAATTTATATTTTCTGCATCATAAGACGTAGGGAATGTTCCTTCTACCTCGTATGCTCTTACTAATGAACTCTTACCCGATCTATCTAAAATCCTTATATCAAAATAAATGAATGCTTCTATGCAAGATTCCCTTATTTTAAATAATTTGCCACGATCTCCTCGTACCTTGGGCCTCCCACAACCTATGGGAAGTATTTACCAAATCAGGAGCTATGCCTTTATTTATAAGGGATATGACTGGGGTAGAATACCCAGAAACATCAGAACTCATTATGATGGATATGCTCGATGTTATTTTACTAATGAATATATTAAAGCCAAACCTATAATGCTGAAATTGGGATATAAATGGAAATGTTTGGGACCTTTCCAGAATGGTATGAAAGAACCTTTTGAGGTATAAGCGTGGCTCGCCTGATGTGGTGTGGGCCTATTTCCTAGTAAGGGTCAACCATTCCCATTTGAGGATGATGACCAACTTATATGTTACCAAGATTATTTAGATGCGCGCGATGCCTTACATTTAATAAATAAAACATTCCCATGTAATATGCTATCTATAGCTTATACGATGTCTTCATTGAGGAATTATTACATAATGGATTTTATTTTGATGGCTCTATACCTAGTATAGCCCATCTTGAGGCCATGACTCCTCAAAACGAATTATCCAAGCTAACCTTGGAAGAATTACAAGAATTGGGTGTTTCACCCGCCCCACCTAATTTTGAGAAAGATCTACACATGGAAGTAGAAAATGTCATAAAAATTAACATTGGAACCAAGGATAACCCCCACATAATCAACATTGGATCAGAATTGAGTCAAGAAAAATAGGATAAATACATTGCATTTCTTAAAGAATATGAAGATGTCTTTGCTTGGACATATGAAGATATGCCAGGATTAGACCCTTCTGTAGCTATGCATCACCTAGTAGTGCACCCGGATGCTAAACCCGTTAAGCAGAAGCTTAGAAAAATGCATCCTAAAGTGGCCTTACTAGTCAAAGGGGAGTTAGAAAAATTCCTAAATGTTATTTTCATACAAGCCATTGATTATGTTGAATGGGTCTCGAATGCAGTTCCAGTAACTAAGAAAGAAACTACTAAGGTTAGGGTTTGTATAGACTTTAGAGATATTAATGTCGCATGCCCTAAAGACGATTTTCCCCTTCCCAATATGGATCAGATCATTGATTTTACTGCTAGGAGTGGAATGATATCCTTAATGGATGGATTTTTTGGTTATAATCAGATCAAGATAGCTCCTGAAGATCAGGCTAAAACAACTTTTATTACCCCTTAGGGGACTTTCTGTTGGAAAGTGATGCCATTCGGGTTGAAGAATGCAGGTGCAACCTATCAAAAAGCCATGACTTATATATTTCATGATATGATGCATGATATACTACACAATTATGTAGATGACATTATAGCTCATTCTACCAAAGAAGATGACCATTTAGATGACTTGAGAAAAATATTTGATCGGTTAAGGAAATATCTTATCCAATTGAATCCAGCCAAATGTATATTCGAAGTTAAGTCAGGTAAATTATTAGGGGTTATAGTTTCTTTACGTGGCATCGAAATTGACCCTCTCAAGATTACGGCTATCACTGATATGCTCGCACCTACAAATATATCTAAATTACGGAGTCTACAAGGTAAGCTTCAAGCTATCCGTCGCTTCATCGATAAGCTGGCGGATAAAACTGGACCCTTCCTTAAGCTTCTTAAGAAGGATGTCAATTTCCATTGGGACGAAGAATATCAAGAAGCATTTGAACTCCTACAAAAATATCTTCTTAACCCACCTGTACTTTCACCACCTAAACCTGATCGCCCATTTATCTTTTATATTTTTGCTTCAGATTTTGCTTTAGGAGCTATGTTAGCTCAACTTGATGATGAGAAAAGAGAGCATGATAATTATTAAATTAGTAAAACATTAATTAGCTATGAAACCCGCTACACAACATTAGAGAAGTTATGTCTAGCAGTTGTATTTTCTACACAGAAACTATGCCATTATATGCTCAGTCAAAAAACATACGTTATTGCTAAATTCGATCCCTTGCGGTATATCATGAGTTGACCTTATTTATCTGGTCGCACAACAAAGTGGGTTCTTGTGCTAAGCAAGTTTGAACTCACGTTTATAGGACAAAATTCTGTTAAGGGTCAAATCATAGCAGATCAATTAGTTGTTGCACCCTTAGAATCCACCCATCCCCTCGTCATTGAGTTTCCTGACGAATGCCTTAAACTAGAGGCAGATCATTCAGAGCAATGGTCCTTATACTTTGACGAAGCCCGATGTATGAGTGGGGCTGGTGCAGGTATTATTTTGATATCTCCATAGAAACATCTCATACCTCTATCCTTTAAATTAATGTTTGCCTATACTAATAACACTGCTGAATATGAGGCTCTAATCCTTGGATTACGAGCATCCCTAACACTAAAAATTAAAAATCCATTAGTTTTTGGTGATTCTAAACTTGTTATAAATCAAATTAATGATTTTTATCAGACCAAAGATGATAAATTGCGCCCATATAAAGCATATGTATTACAATTAATATCTTTATTTGATCAAATTACCTTAGAAGCTATTCCTAGAACTAGCAATCGTGCGACTGATGCCATGGCCATAGCTGTGCCTCTTTTCCCCTTGGAGTTAGATGACGAATATGCTACCATAATTATTCGTCGACTCTAGGAACCCGCTTCAATTAAATCATGCTTGGAACCTTTGGACGTGTTTCTAATCAACGAAACTACTCCTGAACTTTGGTACACTGATATCCTCACTTTTCTTCAAAATGGGACCTTCCTCGAAGGTTTTAATAGAAACCAGTGTCGATTATCGAGCAAGTCGCTTCATCATAATTGACAATACCTTATATAGGAGATACTTTGAGGGTATCCTACTGAGATGTTTGAATCTAGAAGAGTCTAGATCCGCTTTGAGTGAAGCCCACGATGGATCTTGTGGGGGACACTTTAGTGGTAGCGCCATTGCTAAGAAGCTCCTTAGGATAGGATATTTTTGGCGTACCATGGAAAATTATGCACATGATTACGTGCACCATTGCAAAAAGTGCCAGAAACACGCTGAACTTGTCCATGCACCTACACAAGAACTGCAGGCTATTTCATCTCCTTGGCCCTTCTCAAAATGGGGCTTAGACATCATCGAAAAAATCAATCCTATGTCATCTGATGGACAAAAATTCATTATAACCACCACTGAGTATTTTACAATGTGGGTTGAAGCTATGCCCTTAGCTTCTTGCACTGGAACTCAAGTTTCCACATTTATTTTTAATCAAATTATTTGTAGGTTCGGAATTTCTGCAAATCTCATCTCAGATAATGAAACTTGTTTAAAAAATAAAGATGTAAAGAAACTATGTCAAAAATATAAAATTCAACATCGTTGGTCCACTCCCTATTATCCTCAGGGTAATGGCCAAACAGAAGCATCTAATAAATCATTAATTAAAATCCTTAAAAGACTGGTCAATAAATCTGGCCGTGATTGGCACATTCAATTATATCTTTCTTTGTGGGCTTATCGAACTAGCATTCGTACTCCCATGGGAACTTCACCTTTTGTTTTGGTTTATGGCGCTGAAGTTGTTTTTCCCTTTGAATTAGAAGTTCCTTCTTTGGCTCTGCTACTTCAAGATACTAAAGTAGGAGATGAATATTGTGCTGGCATATTTAGTCAGTTGGAACTCCTAGATGAGAAGCGCATTAATGCTTTGGAGCATCTCCGTGCCTACCATAACAAGCTCAAATGAGCATATCTCAAGAAAGTCCATAATCGATCCTTTGAGATCGACGACCTCGTCTTAAAAAAAAATAAAAAAAATACTAATGCAAGTAAAGAACTTAAAGGCAAATTCGAGCCTAACTGGCTTGGGCCATATATTATCACTGTTAAATTTGGATCGAGAGCATACAAATTAGCTACCTTAGATGGTAAATATCTTAAAGAACCTATGAACATTATGCATCTTAAGCGCTATTATGCATAAATCTGGTAATTTTGTCACTGTATATATTGTCTTCTTTTAGTAATTCATATAAAAATTTCAAAAACAGTAATATTATGTAATTAAAATCAAAATATAAAAAAATCAAAATCATCAAAATCCTCAAAAACATCTTCTATTTTTGCACCTGTCAATTCTTGAAGCATTGCAGTCATATTTTTAGTTATTTTGGATAAAATTAGCATTTATTTGGAATCCTGCACTTTCACACTCACATGAATAAATATCTTGATATTATTTGGTATGGTTATTAATCTCTCTTATATTGAAGTCCACAGTTGAATTAAATAAAGTTTTGAGCATAGAGAACTGATCTTGTTATTTACTTGAACCAAGTACACATTTTTCACATTAAAATGATTTCATTGCAAATTCAAAATGATGCTACACAATAGAAGTGGTCTCTTGAGCGAAAATTTTCCCCTGCTATCCTATCATGCACATGGTCTAGAATCTTTGAGAATTGACAAAAGGACAAGCTCACCCCTACCCAGAATAAAAATCCCTTGCTCTACAACCAATCCGAGCAAGTATCCCTAGTCTAGGAAGAAAAAGAAAAAAAAAAGAGAAAAAGAAAAGCAAGAAAAATCATGAGAAAAAGAGAAATTATTCAGAATCATTATCATTTTGTACCATCTCAGCAATATTTCAGCATTATCTCAGTGTCAAACAAAATACAAAATACAAAAAAAAAAGAACAAGAAAAGTGTAGCACCCTAAAATTGGCACGGTTAAACCCATTAGTAAAAAGATAAAATATTAAAATTTGAATTTCAACCCCAAACTTCCCGTTAAACCGCATTTTATCCGCTTTCCCTGTTTTTCGTGCCATTTTTAGGATTTTTTTTTATCGTTGGACGATATCGTCGCAGATTAGACGAAATCGTCCCCGATCTAACGAATTCGTCTGGAACAGAATGTCCAGACGATTTCGTTCCAAAATCGAATTTTCATAATTAGCTTCTATTTCAACAGCCTCTCCAACTCGGGCAGAAGCGTGTCTGCGCAGTTAGAGATTTCTCTGTTGGAGATCTCCCAGATTGGGATGATCCCCAACCTTCCAAACCTCTTCCTAATCCTATATAAACTAGGATTTTTCTATTTTATCCCCCTGATTCCCCTGGATGATTCTCCTTGAACCCCTAACCCCTTTGTTGACAGGATTTCATTGTAGAGTTAGCTCCTTATTCCCTCGCATTATTGCTTGCATTTGGTATTTTTGCATTTTTTATTGTAGGAACTCTATTGTGTTTTAGTCGAAGCTAGCTTGGATCGTCGCGGACGATATCGAACGATTTCGGACGATCTTGTACGATTAGAGGCAATTCTGACTATAGTCCAGATTGAGGGCAGCTCGAGTTTAGAGTTTGCATTTTCTTAGTTTTTTTTTGCATTTCTCATATCATATCTCTGCACTATTTTAAGTTATTATGTTTTATGCATCTTGGAGTTCACCTCATTTAACATAATTGGATGATAAAGTTAAAATCAATCATTAAATCTATTGCATTTCCTTATTTTGGTATTAGAATTTATTATTTAGGCATGTTTGTTGTTATTTCTACCATTGCCCCTTGCTTTTGCATTTGCATCTTTGGTATTTTGCATCTGTTTTTGTGATTATAGGTTTCTGACGAATTCGTCAGATTTCAGACGACCTTCTGTGATTTGGGACAATCTCGAGAAATATCAGACGATAACGTACAAAATAAGATGATCTGAACTGCTACAAGACTCATAATCTCCATCAGACTTCTGGGATCAGGTATGATACCTTCTGGTTAGCATATTCTCTGTTATTTGCATCCATTTCTATTTTCTGTATTCATTTAAATCAACATTGGCATATAGAATAGCTTAGATTCATATCGGCCAAACCTAGGAGTTGAATGATCAAGCATAAAAATGAACACATCAAACACACTCTCAACCTAGGCGTGGAAACTGCCATTCAAAATTTTCCTGGTGAACCCACCATCCGTAAAAAATTCACCCTTATACACCTCCCCCGAGAGGTGGGACCTTCAAAGGGCCTCTCAGTTCGAGGTATTGTCCCATCCTTTTCACATCCCCCTTCCGGGCGCGGATCCTATAGCCTGAAGGTAAGGGTGCAAAAAATTTGGAGCGATACATTTTTGGTGAACCCGACATGAAACAGAAACCTTTTGAAAACAAAAATTTTCTAAAAATAAAAAAATAATAATAATAAAAATCAAAACATAAATGCATTTAGACTTAAGAAAATTTGCATGTCATATTTAGATGGTAGACTATAATAAAATACGAGCTGTCACCATTAATGTTGAAAATCAATTAGCAGCTATAGAGATTACTTCTGTGCTTAGAGTACCTCAAACAAATAGGGTTCAACCTTTGTGGAACGAACTTGATAGGAGATTAGATCTCATTTCATCTACAACAACTGAACTTAGGCAAATCAAGAGGTTTGTCCTAGATAGAATCCTGGATCCCGATCAAGTGATTTTGTATCATGAACTTCAGAGAGCTTGCCATAGGTGGTTAGCAGATAAAAGAGCCCTTGTGTCTTCTAAGTTGTATACCTTTGAGGAATACCTTGATAATGCAACTGTAGTGCATAAATTTTTGTCTCGTGTAGAGGACCAAGAGGTCGTTCTTACAGATAGACAAAGATGGAATAGAGTTCCCAGAGCTGTGTTATATCGAGAGTATTGCCATGAGATTTATTTTTACAAAACAGAATCCGAAACAGATAATATCACCATAGCACACTTTGTTGACTTCTTGAAAAACAATTTCCAATTTGAAGAGGAGCACTTTATGACTCCTGATGAACTTGATCCTATCAATGATATCTATAAACTATTTATAGAAAACTAAGTTATTATTTTATTATTGTTATTTCTTGTATTGAGTGTGTTGTTTATTGTCTTTATAAGCATAAAAACAAAAACACAAAAACAAAAACAAAAAAAAAACAAAAACAAAATAAAATCATAACAAAAAAAAAAATCAAAACATTTTCTTTTAAGTATTATAGTAGGTATATAATTAAAATATATACCTCCCAAGATTTTTTGCAAATATATTAATATATATTTGCTAAAACCTAAATTTAGACACAATGACTAGACTCAGGAATGGAAAAAAAATTGAAGTAGAAGAAGATTGGTTAGGAAAAACCAATAAACCAGATGCCCTTCTTGAAGACCCAATTCAAGAAGAAGTAATCTTAAACCAACAAGAAGAAGAATTTGTGGACACAAATGAACAAAAAGAAAATGATAGAGAGGAAGGATCCTCATCTCCTAAAATAACTCCAGAAGGAGCTGTTACTTTTGAGAACATGGACCATTTTTGGAAATTTCTCAATAATAATATTGGCACCCTTAATAGAGCAGTTCATATGGATAAAGATCAAATTAGTGACACTCAAGAAACCCTAGAAGATATATATCACACACACACTAATCCTTTGTCCTTTGTTGATCAAGAAAGTGATCAAGTTGGACCGTCCAATTTGGACATGGCTGCTAAAATCCAAAACATGCAACAACAATAGGCTCCCCAACCACCTAGAGTGCCTGTTACCAAGCCAAGGGTTATCCCCACACAAAAGAAACCTTCATTCACTGCTTTATTTCGCCAAGCTATTGATCAATATACCTCAAATCAACAAAAGCTTAAAACAAAACCAAATACCAAATTTCAACAATTTGGGATACAACATAATGCTACAAAAAATATTCTTCATAATACTCTTCCTACCAACCATTTGCATAACAACAATATAGCATCTAATCCTTATGTCCCGCCTTCCTACGGTCACAAAACCCATAATCATGTACCACCAAACCAATATGGTGGACAAACTATTAATTTAGAAGCCATGGTGAAACAATTAGTCTCTCGCATGGCCCAGATAGATCCCTACCGTCCCTCGTACAATTATCGAGAGATGTGTAGTCAACCTTTAGATCCTATAGTTGTAGCACAACCATATCCCAAACACTTTCCTATGCCTGTCCTACCTATATATAAAGGAACTAAAAATCCCATAGAGCATCTTCGTATGTTTAAGATAGCATGTCATGACATATCACACGATGATTTGCTATTACTAAAAATGTTTTGGAAAAGCTTAGGGGGGATGGCATTGGAATGGTATTATCAACTACCCACTCATTCCTTGAGAAATTTTGAAGAGACCACCGAGTCTTTTGTGCATCAATTTAGTGCCTATATCGAAAGGCATGTAACCATTAAAGATTTGTACAACCTAAAACAAGACAAAGATGAGTGTTTTGCTGACTTCTTAGCTCGATGGAGACAGTTGATAGGAAAATTACACTTTGTGTTACCTTATCGGGAGATGTTGGATATTTTTATCAATAATTTACAAGAACAACTATCCTATGAATTATCAATCGCTACCTTGACCACCTTTGATCAAGCTATAGACTTAGCTCGAAGAGTGGAAGATGCTCTCATTAGAAGAGGTCAGCTCAAAAAGAAAGATGATGAGAAAACATCCAAAAATCAATATAAAAATAAACAAGTTGTGGGTGACGGAGTCACTGATAGCGTAAACATTGCTAATGTTAATACTACGAAAACAACAGAGAAGTTTATATTGAAACCTCCTGATAAACCACCCTGTGAATTTACTAGGTTAAATCAACCTTTACCAACCATTCTCCCGCAATTACTAGCACGAGGCTTGATCTAATGACCAGCTATCCGAGAACCTGATCCAACCATACCCGGATACAGAGCTGATTTATATTGTGATTTTCATAGAGGACCTGGACACGCTACCAACTCTTGTAAAATATTAAAACATAAAATACAAGATTTGATTGATAACAATGAGATGGAGGTGCAAGCCTTCCAACCTAAACAAAATGCTTCTAATAATGCTCAAAAGAACATTCCCCAAAATTAGAATCAGAATGCCAATCAATCATTGGACATATTTCAACATCCTTTACCAAAACACAGTAAAGAGGTGGCCAATCAAATTGAGAATCATAGTGTTCCTCCTCCTACCCGATATGTAGGAACTATTAGTGGACAATTACTTGTTCATGATCCTCAAATATTTGACACAACTTTATCTCTAGTTACGACCAGACCTCTACATAATATTCAGATACTTGATCTTAGTGACACTGAATATGAGACTAAAAGTGATATGGAAATCACCTCAAATCAATAGAATAGTTTTGAATATGAATCAGATCCTATTCAACCTATCACTAGTTCTATGGTTCCAAAAGAACCATTTCCTAGAAGAGTCACTACTAGACCATCTTCTCACCAAATAGTTTCTAATGAACAAGCCATAAACGCTAGACCAAGACCTATTCATCATCTCGCAAAATAATATTGTAGGAACCATCGGAGTCATTACCAGACAACAAGGCTCAAACCTCTCAACAGGATCAAACTCAGAACGATGGATCAGCCCCATTTGTTTTGAAAAATCCTAATAAAGGGAATTATACGTCTAATGTTCAACCAAAACTTCCTTACAATATTAATGAACAATTATCCAATACTACAGCTAGAATTTCCCTTTTGGACCTGTTAAGATCTTCTCCTACCCATAGGGATGAATTAATGCTTACATTAAGTCAAATGATGGTACCACAAAATATTCAACCTGAAGCCATGTCCAATACTATCATCACTCGAGAAGTCGATTGTATTAACTTTTGAGATAAAGATATCCCACAACATAGTTTACATAAGGATAACCCCTTATATATTACTGCCCTAATTGGAGATGTAGCCGTTAAACGAGTCTTGATTGATAATGGTTCATCTTTAAACATCTACACTTTTGACTTCTACCAACGATTTGGGTTTAGAAGTGACGAAATGAAAAGAACTGATATGATTATCAAAGCCTTCAATGATGAGACACAAGAAACGTGTGGAGTCATTACTATACCCTTGCAAGTTGGTCCTAGAACCCTAGATACGACCGTGTTTATTATACATTGCCCTGCATCGTACAATATACTTTTGGGTCACCCTTGGATCAATGCGATGCGAGCGGTTCCCTCCACTTTACATCAGTGTGTTAAATTCAAATTTAAAAACCAGTTGGTTACCATTCATGGTGATCCTAGACCCTTTGATATGTGTGCTTTGGCAGAACTTGTTGGAGTTCAATTTTGCCCTGCCCTGTCATCCACACATCTTAATTATTATCATCCGTCCAAATGTGTGAAACACACACCCATAACATCATCTACTCTTTCAACTACACCTATACATATAGCTCAACCATCTTCTGAACAAACCACATTAGGACCTCGACAAGATCCTAAAACTACAACCAATGCTTCTTGTTTTACTCCTATATCTTCCATACCTATAGACTCACCCGTCAATATCCCTATGACATCTACATCCACTACTGGCATCCTTTCTACACCCGACGATGTAGGAAATGATCCTTCTACCTCTTATGCTCTTACTGATGAGCTCTTACCCGATTTATCTACAATTCTTATATCTGAGGAAGCCAACACTGCCATGCAAAATTCCCTCCTTTTAAATAAACTCCCACCCTCTCCTCGTACCTTGGGTCTCCCACGGCCTATGGGAAGTATCTACCAAGTCGGGAGTTGTGCTTTTATTTATAAAGGATATGATTGGGGAAGAATACCCAGAAACATTAAGACACATTGTGATGGATATGCTAGGTGCTATTTTGCTAATGATTATCTTAAAGCTAAGCCCATAATGCTTAAATTGGGATATAAAGGGAAAGGTTTGGGACCTTTCCAAAATGGTATGAAAGAACATTTTGAGGTAGAACAGTGGCCTGCCCATTGTGGTGTGGGCCTATTTTCTAGTAAAGGTCACCCCTTTCCATTTGAGGATGATGACCATCTCGTATGTTATCAAGATTATCTAGATAAACAAGCTTCTTTGTGTCTAAAGAATAATTCTTTTACCTGCAATATGCTATCCATAGCCTACCCCGAAATGATTGCTGAATCCAACGAAGAGTTGGAGGGAGATATATTTCATGATATTTCCATTGAGGAATTGTTATATAATGAATTTTATTTTGATGGCTCTATCCCGAATATAGCCCAGCTTGAAGCTACGACTTCTCAAGACGAATTATCCAAGTTAACCTTGGAAGAATTACAAGAATTAGGTGTTTCATCCGCCCCACCTAATTTTGAGAGATTTACATATGGAAGTTGAAAACATTATAAAAATTAACATTGGAACCGAACATAACCCTCACATAATCAATATTGGATCAGAATTGAGTCAAGAAAAACAAGATAAATACATTTCATTTCTTAAAGACTATGAAGATGTCTTTGCTTGGACATATGAAGACATGCCAGGTTTGGACCCTTCTATAATTATGCATAATCTAGTAGTCCATCCAGACGCTAAACCAGTTAAATAGAAACTCAGAAAAATGCATCCTAAAGTGGCCTTACTAGTCAAAGGAGAACTAGAAAAATTATTGAAAGTCATTTTTATACAAGCCATTGATTATGCCGAATGGATCTCAAATGTAGTTCCAGTAACTACGAAAGAAGCCACTAAAGTTAGGGTTTGCACCGATTTTAGAGACATTAATGTTGCATGCCCTAAAGACGATTTTCCTCTTCCCAACATGGATCATATCATTGAATTTACCGTTGGAAGTGGAATGATATCCTTAATGGATGGATTTTTAAGTTATAATCAGATGAGTCGACCATATTTATCTGTTCTCACAGCCAAGTGGGTTCTTGCATTAAGCGAATGAATTCACCTTCATAGGACATAAGTCTATTAAAGGTCAAATCATAGCAGATCAATTAGCTGCTGTACCCTTAGAATCTACTCATCCCCTCATCATTGAGTTTCCTGATGAATGCCTTAAACTAGAGGCAGACCATTTAGAGCAATGGTCCTTATACTTTGACAGAGCCCGATGCATGAGTGGGGCTAGTGCGGGTATTATTTTAATATCTTCGCAAAAACATCTTATACCTCTGTCCTTCAAATTAACATTTTCTTGCACCAATAACACTATCGAATATGAAGCTCTTATCCTTGGATTACGAGCTGCCTTGGCATTAAAAATTAAAAGTTTATTGGTTTTCGGTGACTCCCAAATTGTCATAAATCAAATCAATGATGTTTATCAGACCAGAGATGATAAATTACACCCATATAAACCATATGTTTTGCAGTTATTATCCTTTTTTGATCAAGTTACTTTGGAAGCTATTCCTCAAACTAGCAATCGTGTGGCTGACGCTATGGCTGCAGCTGCATCTCTTTTACCCTTGGAGTTAGACGATGAATATGCTACCATAATTATTTGTCGAATCTAGGAACCCGCTTCAAGCACATCATGCTTAGAACCATTGGACGTGTTTCTTATCAACGAAATAAATCCTAAACCATGGTATACTGATATATTTAATTTTTTGCAGAAAGGAACCTTCCATGATAGTTGTACTGGCAACCAGCATAGGTTATTACATAGACAAGCAAGTCGCTTTGTGATTATTGGTAATACCTTGTACATAAGATCTTTTGAAGGCATCTTATTGAGATGTTTGAATCTAGAAGAATCTAGATCAGCTTTGAATGAAGCCCACAATGGATCTTGTGGGGGACATTTTAGTGGTAACACCATTGCTAAGAAACTCCTTCAAATAGGATATTTTTGGCCTACCATGGAAAATGATGCACATAATTATGTGCGACATTGCGACAAGTGTCAGAAACATGCCGACCTTGTCCATGAGCCTGCATAAGAACTACAGGCTATTTCATCTCCTTGGCCCTTTTCCAAATGGGGCCTAGAAATCATTGGAAAAATCAACCTTGTGTCATCCGATGGACACAAATTCATCATAATCGCCACTGAGTATTTCACAAAGTGGGTTGAAGCTATGCCATTAGCTTCTTGCACTGGAACACAAGTTTCCAAGTTTATTTTTAATCAAATTATTTGTAGGT
Organism: Wollemia nobilis; assembly: GCA_028583015.1. Taxonomy (NCBI): domain Eukaryota; kingdom Viridiplantae; phylum Streptophyta; class Pinopsida; order Araucariales; family Araucariaceae; genus Wollemia; species Wollemia nobilis. The sequence goes on from JAQPPZ010002549.1 coordinate 13,183,713, forward strand.
TTGGAATTCCCGCCAATCTCATTTACGATAATGGAACTTGTTTCAAAAATAAAGATGTTAAAAAATTATGTCAAAAATATAAAATTCAACATCGTTGGTCCACTCCCTATTATCCTCAGGGTAATGGTCAAGCAGAAGCATCTAATAAAACCTTAATCAAAATTCTCAAAAAATTGGTTAATAAATCTGGTCGAGATTGGCACATTCAGTTATATCCTTCTTTGTGGGCCTATCAAACTAGTGTTCGAACCCCCATTGGAACTTCACCTTTTGTCTTAGTTTACGGTGCTAAATCCATTTTTCCCTTTGAACTAGAAGTTTCTTCTTTAGCTCTACTACTTCAAGATATTGAAGTAGGGGATGAATATCGTGCTGGCAGATTTAGTCAGCTAGAACTTCTCAATGAAAAGCACATCAATGCTTTGGAGCATCTTTGCGCCTACCAAAACAAGCTTAAGAGAGCATATCTTAAGAAAGTTCATCCTCGATCCTTTGAGATCGGTGACCTTGTCTTAAAAGAAAATAAAAAAAATACTAATGCAACTAAAAACCTTAAAGGTAAATTTGAGCCCAACTGGCTTGGACCATATGTCATCACTGCTAAATTTGGATCAGGAGCATACAAATTATCTACCTTGGATGGTAAAGAAATTAAAGAACCTATGAAAATTATGCATCTTAAACATTACTATGCATAAAAATTGGTCATTTCATCATTGTATATATTTGTTTTGCCTATTATTTCCTTTTAATCACTTATATAAAACATTTCAAAAACAATTATCTTGTATTTCTTTCAATTCATAACTTAAAATTAAAAACATCAAAATCATCAAAATCTTCAAAAACATCTTTTATTTTGTACCTCTCAAATTGTGAAGTATTGCAGTTATATTTTCAGTTATTTGGGATAAATTAGCATTTATTTGAAAATCCCGCACTTTCACATTCACATGTATAAATATCTTGATTTTATTTGGTATGATTATTCATCTCTCTTATATCAAAGTCCACAGTTGAATTAAATAAAGTTTTGGGCATAGAGAACTGATCTTGTTATTTACTCGCACCAAGTATATCTTTTCACATTAAAATTATTTCATTGCAAATTCGATATGATGCTACATAGTAGAAACGATTTCCTGAGCGAAAAGTTTCCCCTGCTATCCTATCATGCACATGGTCTAGAATCTTTGAGAATTGACAAAAGGACAAACTCACCCCTACCCAGAATAAAAATCCCTTGCTCTACAGCTAATCCGAGTAAGTATCCCTAGCATAGGAAGAAAAGAAAAGTTCAAGAAACAAAGAAAAAGAAAAAATGTTATTTTATATCATCACCACCATATTTCAGTATTTCAGTATTTTATCATCACCACCATATTTCAGTATTTTATCAAAAACAAAGCAAAATACAAAGGTCACATTCAATAATCAACAATAGTTTGTATTCAAGAAACAAAAATAGTGAAAAATGGCAGATTTTGGAGGCAACAAGTTGTGACGGATGGAGCAACAAGGAGGAGGAGCGAGAGGTCTAGGGGCATCAAACCCTAGGTGTGGGACTTCAGAGGGCAGATCAGCAGACGCGGCAGTGGGGGCTCGGCAAGATAGCAGAGCCCCCAAGCGGAGGATGTGGACAAGGAAGTTCTATTGGAACCGGTCCAAGGGCGTTGGGCGGATGCGGTTGAAGATTTCTCTGAGGGGGACCAGGACTCTATGCGTCAGGATCAAAGGAAGACCCAAGAAGGAGACAAAGAGAAACCTGGCAACCGGAGACCTTCATATCTTAATGCTCTTCGCGGTAAGCAAAAATTATCCGACTCTTGTTTTAATCTAAAATCTGTCAATGGTAGGTTGCACGTCCCGGATTCCTTAGCTCAACATGTGGCTATGGAGGGCGTAACATCTTTGGTGGCTAAATTTATGGGGGTGAGGCCATACATGGAAGTCATAAGGAGATGGGCCATCCAAAAATGGCAGCCAAGGGCCGGTATGATGATTAAGGCTTTACCCAAGAGTTTTCTTTTGGTGACATTTCAATGTGAACAGGACATGGAAAGGACTCTCCAAGGAGGTCCTTGGTTTTTTGGGAAAAGGGGCTTGTATCTGAAGCGTTGGTCCCCCGATTTCAACCCCCAGACTCAGGTGCCGGATTTGGCTCCTATTTGGGTTAAGATGCCAGGATTACCTCTCTTTTTCTGGAACGAACAAATATTGGCCGGGATAGCTACGGAGATTGGAGAACTAATAGCTATTGATCCCGCAACCTTGAGCAAAACAAGACTCCCGTCTGCTCGCATGTGTGTGTTGGCGGACCCGAGTAAAGAGCTCCCTAAATCCATTATTTTGTCGTCTATGTTTGGCCTTCATACTCGGGTCTTTGAATATGAAAATATGTCTTTTAAGTGTAGTGTTTGTGGGAAGGTAGGGCACCGGGGTATCCACCGCATTTCCAAGAACCAACCCCCACTCCAAAATACCGATCCTCAAACCCGTAATAATATCCCTCCCCCGCAGATCTCCATTCCTACCCAACCTCGGGCCTCAAGGACGTGGAGCTCGAAATCCGAATATCGTAGACCCCGTTCGCCCTATTGTAAGCAAGAGGCAACGTTTTAACCCTCCTCCCAAAAATTCCTATGCCCCAAAACCCTCTCACAGGGGAGCCGGTCCCTTTGATGGGAACCCTCAAGCTCAACCTCGCTCCTAAGATGATACAAACAAGCCTCGTGAGCCAAATCACAAAGGAAAGAACCCCATAGATCAACGCCCGGGGGAAAGTAAGTTTGATTGGGTGATACGGGAGGCCTATGGAGGCTCGGTGGAAGTGGTCCCATGTACTGCAGAGGAATTTATGGGAAGAAATTCCAAGGAGATCAACATCCCAATGGAGAACAGTTTTGATGCATTAAATCATTTGAAGGGAGATCAGATGGACAACCAAGAAGTGGAATCTGAGGTAGAGGAGACTCAAGAGAAGGATTTAGAGGAGAAAAATCAGAGGAAGGAGCAGGAAACTAATAATACAGGCAAGGATACTCAGGAGGAAGAGGTGAACCACCAAGATCAGTGTAACCCCAAAGCAGGGGAAAAAGAATCTACTAATCAAGAAGCTAAGAGCACAGAATCATCTCCACTGTCAAAAAGACCAACTAACCCGGAAAGCCGATTGTTACCCCAAATACCAAGACCGACCTACCCAAGATGGTTACTAGAAGCCAAGTGAATCCCAAGGAACTTCAACCTAGAGCGGATGTATGGGGATATGGTTCGGTAGGGAAGAGGGAAACCTAGCAATGTCGCCTTAAGGCGTAAAGAAGCAGAGCGAGGAGTGGCCGATGGCACTCAAGCAAGATTGCTCTTTGGGGCGAAGGCTCGAGGATCCAAAGCCCATAAATGAAGATCCTTTCATGGAATATTCGTGGGAGTAATCCCGCAAAAATAAGAGCTTTGTATGCTCTTAGACAAGAACACAAACCGGATATGATTTTACCGTAAGAAACTAAAATGGAGGAGAGTAGAGTTATTCCTTTTAAGAATAGGACTTGGCGAGAAGTTGAAGTAGTAGGCCAAGAGGCCACCGGAATAGCAGGAGGGTTACCTGGTTATGTGGAACAAAAATGTGATTGATAGTAGAGTGATTCTCGATGTCTAGTTGGTTTATTTGTCTCTTATGTGTGGATAAAACCACGCAGAAAGAGTGGATCTTAACGAATGTATATGCTCCAGCTTAGACAGTGGACCGAGAAGGGTTCTTTGGAGTCGCCTAGCTCGAATTGAGGGAGACGGTCCCCAACTACCCTTGGATTGTGGCGGGGGATTTCAATTGCTACCTTAATCCCGTAGATAAATTGGGGGGCTCTCAAAGAATAACTCCTGATATCTACGAGTTTAGAGATTTTGTTGAGCAACATGAGCCGATGGATGTGGACCTCGCGTAGATTCTCCTATACATGGTCTAACAAAAGATTGAAGGAAAACCAAATTCGTATAAGATTAGATAGGTTTCTTCTTTCTCAAGAATGCCCGGAGAGGTTTGGGGACTCTTCATTAACGGCACTCCCAAGAATCGGGTCCGATCACAACCCAATTCCGTGGGAAACAGGGGAGGACTCTAAGAAAAGATACATCGGACCCTTTCGATTCGAACTTATGTGGTTCCAACATCGGGATCTCAAGGATCTCGGTTGCCCAATGGTGGGACAAAAAGTATAATGGTTCGAAACAGGCCCAAGTGGCATGTAAACTAAGGAATGTGAAGGCTAACATTAGAGAGTGGAACAAAACTTCCTTTGGCAATATTTTTGTTAAAAAGGCAGAACTAAAAGACAAGATCAATGAACTACAGGAGAAGTTGAAGTCGAGCAGACTTACAGAGGATCCGAGAAACCAGGAGAGGGAGTCGTTAGCCGAATACCACACGATGCTAGGATTTGAAGAAACCTTTTGGAGGCAGAAATCCAGATTGCGTTGGTTAAAGGAGGGTGACAGAAATACAAAGTTCTTCCATGTCTCTACTCTTCGCCACAGGAGTACTAACAAAATTAAGGAGATCAAGATGGCCGATGGGTCTAACACCAAAGATATGGAAGACATAAGGAGGGAAGCGGTTGAGTACTTTAAATCGTTGCTAGAAGATGTAAATCCGACTATTGAAGAAGAGGACTCTCTCGTTGGCAGCCATTCCACCCCTCGTAATCGATAATCTTAATGGATTCTTACTTAGTCCTTTCACAAAGGAGGAAATCAAGAAGGTCGTTTTTGACATGGATGGTAATGCACTCCTCAGGACCGGATGGCTTCCCCTGCAGCCTTTCTTCCGAAGTTTTGGGATATCCTAGGCAATGATGTAGTGGAAGCTATAATTGAGGCTCAAAAGGACATGGAAATCCCGTAAGGAGTTAATGCTACTTTTTTAGTCCTCATCCCTAAACTAGTGGGAGCAATGGAATTTTCCAGCTTTTCGCCCTATCGCTTATGTAACACTCGATGAAGATTCTCACAAAAACAATCGCCAATAGGTCAAGGTTATCCTTCCTTTCATCATTGATATGAACCAAGGTGGCTTTGTGAAAGGGCGACAAATATTGGATGGTATCATCACAATTCATGAGGTTATTCATTCAATGGTGACTAGTAAGGAAGCAGTTATGTTACTAAAGCTTGATATGAATAAAGCCTACGACCGGGTCTCATGGCGGTTCCTCACCAAGATTTTGGGTAAGTTTGGTTTCTCGTCCCCAATGGATTAAGTTGATTTTTAGTTGTATCTCTACTACAAGATTTTCTCTCATGGTGAATGGGTCACCCTCCGGTTACTTTAAGAGTGAAAGGGGGTTGCGACAAGGAGATCCTTTGTCTCCATACTTGTTTATTATTTTAGCGGAAGCATTGGGTAGGAACATTTCAGCGGCGGTGGCAGATGGTCAATTGGAAGGTTTTAAACCAGCCTCAACAGCAGGGCCAGTGTCTCACCAATAGTTTGTGGATGATACAATCATTGTGTCCAAAGCCTCGGTGCCTCAAGCTAGGAAGTTGAAGAGAATTCTAACCAAGTATGAGACAGAAGCGAGACAATACATAAACTATAAGAAGAGTAGCATCTATTTCTTTAACACGCCCAGTAGGAGGGAGGAAATAATAGCTAACCTCTTCGGTTGTGGAAAGGAGCTTCTACCAAAGAACTTATCTAGGCATGCCTATGTTCGAAGGAAGAATGAAGGCTACTTTGTGGAACTCAGTCATTGACAGGATCTCCAAAAAGTTAGCAGGGTGGAAGGGCAGCCTTCTCACCTTCGCAGGAAAAGCCTTATTAGTTCAAACTACTTTACGTAGCATTCCAATTTATCGCATGTCTCTATTTAGAATGCCCGCAAAGGTCCAAGCTACATTGGAGCTAATTCAACGCAACTTCTTGTGGTCAAGTTCGGAGGAGAGAAAGAGAATTTCGTTGGTAGCATGGAATCGGTGTGTGCAAGCAAGGATCGTGGGGCCTCGGGGTTAAAGAGAATGAAAGAAATGAATCAAGCTCTGATTGGCAAACAAGTATGGAGATTTATCAATAATGATCAATTGGGATGGGTAAAACTTCTTAAGGCAAAATATATCAGAAATAATCGAGACTTCCTGAAAGCTGATAATCTTCCTAGAGGATCCTATTTTTGGAATTGTTTGCTCGAATGTCGGGAGGTAGTCAAGAAAGGCATCAGATGGAGAATTGGTAATGGAAGACAAGTGGACTTTTGGAAAGACCCGTGGTTGGAAGAGGCCCCTCTGAAAGATAACTTAGACCTTCAGGTCCTCCAACATAAACTTTCGAAGGAAATGGGAGGAAAAGTAGGGGATTTTATTGCTGTAGCACAGAAACTTCTTCTTGGAAGAAAATCACAGCTCATAATCCGTCGAGCAAGAGAAGGTGGCCCTAACCAAACTCAATGATGCTTTAAGTGTGTTCCCGATCATTCCATGGGGAGGAAGAGACAAGGTGATTTAGGGAAAAACTACAAGTGGGATCTATTCAATAAAAATCACCTATAAACTAATCCACTCAGGATTCAATGGTCGGACTCCGACTTCGTTATTTGGTTAAATAATTTAACCCCAAAAATAGCTTTCTTCTTTTGGTTGGCAGCTCAAAATAAGATCCCGACAACGGATAATCCGCAAAGGAGAGGTTTCCAATTCATCAATCGATGTATCTTGTGTGAGAAAGCAATAGAATCTGTAAGTCATATATTTCTAACTTGTGATTTTTCTTGTACAGCTCTTCCAAATGATCCCGTCCAAATTTCATATAGATTGGGTCTCGTCCAAATAGCATGTCCGACTTCTGCATACAGTGGGCTTCCCCTTCCGGCAAAGCTTTTGACTTGGCTCGGGAAGCTCAGCTTACCCCATTTTTTATGGGGGATATGGAATGAGAGAAATAAGAGAGTATTTAAAGGACGTAAGAAAGATCCCAGATTATGTGGTAATAAAATAATCGGAGCTTTGAAAGAAAACTGGAAAACTTTATTCTTCAAAAATGAGACCATGTCTCTAAGGGAAAGGAGGATTTTGAGGAACTCGGGGAGAGGAACTTCCAGACCTAGACATTACAACCAACCCACGGGATGGTGTCAAGTGGATACCCCCCACACAAAAGTGGGTTAAGTTTAATTTTGACAGGGCAGCTAAAGGAAATCCGGGGGCTGCAGGAGCAGGAGGAGTTTTGAGAAATGAGGAAGGAAAAGTGGTCCTTGCCTTTGCAGAGCCTTTGGGAACTCAAACAAATCATTTTGCAGAAGCCCGAGCTCGCATGCGTGCAATGAGAATTGCCGGACTTGAGGGTTATAAGGAAGTTATCTTTGAAGGGGATTCGCTTAATATAATCAAGGCAATTAAGGAGGATAAAGACCCCAACTGGACCATATTGGAGCTTATCCTAGAAGCAAAGATTCATAAATCTCATTTGGTTAATGCCCGAATCCAACACACCTTCAGAGAAGGGAACCAGGTGGCGGATCTAATGGCAAATATTGCACTTCGTTGGGGAGATGCAAATTTGGAAGGATAACTTCCCTCAAGAACTATTGGTGTTGGTTGCTAGAGAAGAGCTAAGATCAAACCCGTTAGAGCATCGGGAGATCGTAGGGGCTGATGATGAGTAATCCGACAGTATGGAATTAGGCGTAAAAGGCATCCCATTTGTCGGGGCCTCGGGAGGTGACAAGTGTACAAGTACAACAACCTAGTGTTAGTAAGTGCTAGGTGTTGTTTGGTTTTTGTTTTATCCCGAATAGTCAAGCGACAAGTATAGGACTCGTGGACTCTAAGTATGGCTTAATGTGAGTCTTAGAAAGATCCATTTTGTATTTTGATTATACGGGCTTGATGCTAGAACCAGCCCATTTTGACTTTGTAAAAGGTTTGTGGACCTTATAACCACCTCTACCTTATACCAAAAAAAAAAAAAAGCAAAATACAAAGGTACAAAAAAAAGAAAAGAAAAAAGAGAAAAGAAAGAGAAACGCAACAGCAAAATGCAATAAAATCCTTTCCCTACCCCTTGAAAAGAAAATAAGGGTGAATGAGCTTGAATCCCTGGAATTCTCAATTATTTGAAAACTATGAGGTAAACCCCATAACAGGTGGTTTGTGCCCAACCCGCTTGGCCTTGGATAATCCCTAGCGTGGCGATATGTCTGTCACATTAGCGACCTTTTGTACAGACCTACGTCGACTTATGGATTAGCTAGCTCTTGATAACCTAACTTACATAGTAGTCGGGTACGGTTACATGCATATAAATCATGGTCAACAAACATTCATTTGGTCAAGGCAAATTACTTGTATCAAATTATCTTGCTCAAAATTGGTGAATGAACAATACAATCGCACACATATTTGTATTTGATAGATTTTGTATCATTATGATAAATCAATATTGGTAATGAATTCACATTTGCACATGAGGATTCCTTATAAATCTACATTTCTCTTTGAGATAATTTAAAATATTTTTGTAATTCTTTTTGAAATAATTTTATCCTTTTATTTCAGAATTCTTGTTTTCTATAAGAGTAATTACATACATCTTCTCACAAAATCTTAAAAATAATTTCAAACAAAATTGGCATATTATTATTTTTCTATTTATCAAAGGTCAAAAATTTCATCTTGCAATAAAACCAATAATCTATTTTCTTCTTTGGATTTCATGATGATGGTATAAGTCTATACCTATAATTCTATGCCTAGTGCAAACCATTGTTCTAATTTTATTTTCCATTTATTTTAACACAAATTCATCAAAACATATTACTTGCATCATTATGTTACACAATTATGCTTTACAAACAAACAAACACCTATTCTATTTCATGTCATTATGTTCAAATTCAATTTTGCAACCATGGTATAAATTCTAAGGAATTGTTCAAAATTTTATCACACTTAGGAATTTATGCCTAGAAAAGTCATATTTTCATATCTCATGCATACTATTTTTATGAAACTCTAAAAATAAATCATCAAACCATCATTATCTCCATCATTTCAACACAAAGTCTTAAGACAGTCTCTTAAGCACTCTTTTACTTTTAACAATATTTCTATACTAGGATTAGCTTGATGACCGAGTGAGCGACGACTCCAAAAAATGGTCTATAACAGCGACAAAGTCCTTTGAAATTATTGTTAGAAGTCCATTTTATTTTTCATCAAATCACACCACAACCACCAATTATTTACATCACTCTTTCATTTAAAATCTTACAGCATGACATCAAATTATAATATTTCAAACACGACATAATCACATGAATCATCAATCCAATAAGCAAACAATTCAAACATTAAAGCATCATAACAACATATGAACAAGTCATATCATTAGAAACAAGATCATATATATATATCCAAAAATTATATATACATCATATCAAAACTGGATTGGTATGCCACAATCTATACTCTGGCATACTCAATCCTCTCAACAATCTCTCCAAAATCTATACTCCATAGACACCTAGCCTCGAGAAGCCCTCGAGCTCTCAGCCTCATCTTCTCCCCCACCTTGACATGGAGGAGGTGGTCCCATAGAGGTCTGGGCTGTATCTCGAGTCCTTGTCATCGATCGTGAGGATGTCCTCGACGATCCCATCATGACTGGCTCTACAATAGGGGCTGGCAGTGGTACCCTCTGGTTCTCTGGAACCAGGTGATAGTATAGCCCCTAGTAGAATGCGGTCTGAGTAATAGACCATGATAGATCATCCCTGCTCACCCCTCCGCCCCGAGCTCTGAGCCGTGTAGCCTCATCCTACAATGTCTGCACCTAAGCCCGGAGGCGGGTAACCTTAGCTCGGAGAGCTACTGTCTCTCTGCTCTCCCCTGTGTCAACACCCTTGCCCTTATTAGGTGATGGTGGTATCTCTCCCTGCTATGAGGGGAGGCTATCTTCCCTTCGCTCTATCTCTCATGGCCTCTGTGGAGCCCGTGCCATCCTCTGGAATCTCTCCTGTGGGATCCGTCGCTGCTCTCTCCCCCCACGACCTCGTGCTACCTCAATAGCAACCTACCATCGCCTCCCCATATAGCGCACCATAGCGTGCACTGGACCCTACACCCTCGTCATCTAAGGAGGGCAGATGCCTGCGTACTAGACATCATAGCCATCTGCAACCCCGGTGTCATCACTATCTACTGGTTGGATGGGGGCATCGTTCACGTCCTGACTCCAGAATCGTTGCATATATGGAGCCTCGCTCAGTGTAGTATTATTTTGAACAGTTCGAGAGTACTCATAATTCCTGAGAGAAGGGATCCCCTATTGTAGACCGAACTATCATAGTACTCGATCATAATGGTGGAGCTCTACCTCTCCCCGCTCCATCCTCAGCCAACAAACTCACCTGATGCGAGTCAACTCCTGCCCATCCTCTGCCCACCCGGGGTGCTCTCACCATGGCCTCTAGGTGATTTGGTCTGGGATGAGGTCATCTAGCAACCTTCGTGACATCGAAAGATCTATCCGTTGCTGTGACCCCCTCTGTAGCCACCAATAGAAAACCCAGGGCCTCTCCCAGTCAACCCCTGTCAATGGGAGCCCTACCAGCCTCCGCATCGCAATGTGCTCCCAGCACCAAACCTGCAACAACGATGTCAAGACCAGACATGACCCTCCCTTGTATATGACCCCATGCAAGATTCTATACAAACGATAAAGAACAAATCTACCCCATGCAAATCTATACCTGTGGTCTCTCATGTCATAGACTATGTCTGAGACCACCCATGGTAGTCTGCATCCGCTCTGGTGGCACAACAGTAAGCCACCGACAACTCCTGCCAAAACTTGTGTTAGCCTAGATGCCCCAGGCATCTGCCTTAGAGACTCGATGTTCACTCCGCCCTTCTCCAGGGTGAAGCTCGGGTCTCTAGTGAGCCTCATCATCACCTAGCCCTAATTGGCCACAGGCATCATCAGCCATCCCTATATGGGGATCCTCATGATCCTCCATACGTCCTCTAGAGTGGGAGCCATCTCTCCTGTCGATAACTGGAAGCAGGACGACCTCGAATACCACTTCTCTGCTAGGGCTGTCAATAGCCCTATGTCAATCGATACTTGTGGCATCTCTGCCACATGCTATAGACCGACCTATCCAAGTTGGTCATGCTCTGCCTGGTCAAGCGTGGCTATGTCATCTCTTAACCCGTCGTATTTCCATTCCTGGCTCTTTAGTAATCCCTTTTGTAAAATAAACAATAAAACAACAAAATTATTAATCAACCAATCATTAACATCAAATTAAACAACTTAAAATCAAGTTTAAAATGATATCGTTCACCATTGGATGATATCGTCCCCAATTGGGCAAAATCGTCCTTTTTGAGGATGAAATCATCTTTGATTTCACAACTTGGGAATCACCCCTTATTGGACGAAATCACCCCTAATTCGTCGATTTCGTCGTCAGACGAAATCGACGCTCTAGGGACGATTTCGACAAAATCGGGACGATTTTGTCCCGATGACGTCGACGGCCTAAAAATGGCCGTGATGCCCCAAACAATCAAATTTAAATAAAAAAACTTGCACAAAGTTACATTAAACCTCATCTACTAGGATTAAATCCTTACCCGTAGCCCGCACCGGACCTCTGTCGCTCTGTGCGCTGTCTCCACCATTTTTCTTCTCTATAGAACTCTGGAACAGTAAAAGTGAATAGTACAAATGAATTAGGGTTTTCCCTATTTTATTTAATTTATTTAAAAATCCACATTTTAAATTTTTGCTTTTTCGTGTTTTTACCTCAAACGTTCGATTTGGGTAAAAACACGGAGGGGGCACCATAGTCAGCATTCGTACGATTCGACCAAGAATCGTCATCTAAAAAGTTGAGTATATTTTTGCATTCTCGTAAAACGGGAAAAACTCGTCTTTAACACATTTTCTTCAAAAAATTCGCTAAAGAGGGGGCAAAATGTAGCACCCTAAAATTGGCACGGTTAAACCCATTAGTAAAAAGATAAAATATTAAAATTTGAATTTTAACCCCAAACTTCCCGTTAAACTACCTTTTACCCGCTTTCCCCATTTTTCATGCCATTTTTAGGATTTGTTTTGACCATTGGACGATATCGTCGTAGATTAGACGAAATCGTCCTCGATCTGATGAATTCGTCTGGAACAAAACATCTAGACGATTTTGTCCCAAAATCAGATTTTCATAATTAGCTTCTATTTCAATAGCCTCTCCAACTTGGGCAGAAGCATGTTTGCGCAGTTGGAGATTTCTCTGTTGGAGATCTCCCAAATTGGGATGATCCCCAACCTCCCAAACCTCTTCCTAATCCTATATAAACTAGGATTTTTCTAGTTTATCCCCCTAATTCCCCCTGGATGATTCTCCCTGAACCCCTAACCCCTTTGTTGACAGGATTTCATTGTAGAGTTAGCTCCTTATTCCCTCGCATTATTGCTTGCATTTGGTATTTTTGCATTTTTTATTGCAAGAACTCTACTGTGTTTCAGTCGAAGCTAGCTTGGATCGTCGCGGATGATCTCGAACGATTTTGGATGATCTCATACGATTGGAGGTGATCCTGACTGTAGTCCATATTGAGGGTAGCCCGAGTTTAGAGTTTGCATTTTCTTAGCTTTTCCTGCATTTCTCATATCATATCTCTGCACTGTTTTAAGTTATTATGTTTTATGCATCTTGGAGTTCACCTCATTTAACATAATTGCATGATAAAGTTAAAATCAATCATTAAATCTATTGCATTTCCTTATTTTGGTATTAGAATTTATTATTTAGGCATGTTTACTGTTATTTCTACCATTACCCTTTGCTTCTACATTTGCATATTTGGTATTTTGCGTCTATTTTTGTGATTGCAAGTTTTTGACGAATTCGTCAGATTTTAGATGATTCTGTCTGATTTTAGATGACCTTCTATGATTTGGGACGATATCAAGAAATATCAGACGATAACGTACAAACTGAGATGATCTGAACTGCTACAAGACTCAGAATCTCCATCAGACATCTGAGATCAGGTATGATACCTTCTGGTTAGCATATTCTCTGTTATTTGCATCCATTTCTATTTTTTGTATTCATTTAAATCAACATTGGCATATAGAATAGCTTAGATTCATATCGGCCAAACCTAGGAGTTGAATGATCAAGCATAAAAATGAACACATCAAACACACTCTCAACCTAGGCGTGGAAATTGCCATTCAAAAGTTTCCTGGTGAACCCACCATCCGTAAAAAATTCACCCTTATACACCTCCCCCGAGAGGTGGGACCTTCAAAGGGCCTCTTAGTCCGAGGTATTGTCCCATCCTTTTCACATCCCCTTTTCGGGTGCGGATCCTATAGCCTAAAGGTAAGGGTGCAACAAATTTGGAGTGATACAAAAAGAAAAAACAAAAAACAATAAATCCCTTCCCCTACCCTTTGAAAGAAAAGAAGGGTGAATGAGCTTAAATCCCTGGAATTCTCAATTATTCGAAAAATGTGAGGTAAGCCCCATAACAGGTGGTTTGTGCCCAACCCACTTGGCCTTGGGTAACTCCCAGCATGGTCGACCTTCTTTTGTACAGACCTATGTCCGCTCATGGATCAGCTAGCTCTTGATGACTCGACTTACATAGTAGTCTGGTACGGTTACATGCATATAAATCATGGTCAACGGACACTCATTTGGTTAATTCAAATTACTTGTATCAAATTATCTTGCTCAAAATTGATAAATGAACAATACAACTGCACACACATTTGTGTTTGAGAGATTTTGTATCATTATGATAGATCAAGATCGGCAATGAACTCACATATGCACATGGGGTTCCTTATAAATCTAAATTTTGTCTTTGAGATAATTTAAATGCAAATATTCTGGAATAATTTGATTTTCTTCCTTGAGAATATTGGCTTAGCGTAAAAACAATTAAATACATTGTTTTTCAAAAATCCAAAATTTATTTCAAAGCATGTTAAAAAATCTATCAATAAAGCTCACATTTATATTTTCGACTTTCGCAATGATGGTATAGTTCCTAAACCTAAATTGGAATCTATGCCTAGTACAAGTCCTCATTTTATATTTCTTATGCAATAAAACTATTACATCAATTTCTTCTTTTGGATTTCGTGATGATGGTATAAGTCTATACCTAAAATTCTATGCCTAGCGCAAACCATCATTATAATTTTATTTCCCATTTATTTAATCCATAAAAAGCATATGGCTTAAATCATTATGTTACACAATTATGCTTTAAAAAGAACGAAAACTTTTCTATTTCATTTCATTATGTCAAAACATTTAGTTTTGCGACGATGGTATAATTCCTAGGCAATTGTTCAAAATTCTATCACACTTAGGAATTTTATGCCTAGCAAAAAATCATATTTTTAACATTTCATGCATAATATTTTTATGGAAATATGAAAACAAATCATCACCATCATCATTTTTTATCATCACAACACAAATTATTAAGAAAGTCTCTTAAGCACCCTTTTAATTTTAACAATATTTCTCTCATACCGAGATTAGCTTGATGACCTAGCGAGCGACGACTCCATGAAATGGTCATGTAATAGCGATAATGTCCTTTGAAATTATTGTTAGAAGTCACTTTATTTTTCATCACATCACACCACAACAACCAATTTGTTTACATCAGATTATTTCATTTAATTTTATAGCATGAAATAAAATTATAATATTTTCAACGACATAATTATATGAATAATCAATCAACCATTAAAATATTAAAGCATCATAAAACATATACACAAGTCATATCACAAAAAGAACATATATATATATATATATATATATATATATTAAGAAGTCTATACATCATATAAAAATGGATTGGTATGCCACAATCTATACCCTGGCATACTCAATCCTCTCAAAAATATATGGTCTATGTACAATGAGTAGCTAGTCTCGAGAAGCCCTCAAGCTCTCAGCCTCATCTCCTCTCTTGCCCTAAGGTGGAGGAGGTGGTCCCATAGAGGTCCGTGCTGTATCGTGGGTCCTCGACGTCAATCGTGATGATGTCCTCGATGACCCCATCCTGATCGGCTTCGCATGTTGGCTGGCAGTGATATCCTCTGCACCTTTGGAACCACATGATAGTACAACCCTTGGTAGAATGCGATCTACGCAACAGCCCCCACTAGCTCCAGAATGCTCGCACCTCTACTCTGATCCCTAATCCATGTAGCCTCATCCTGGAGAGTCTACACCTAAGCTCGTAGGCAGGCATTCTCCGCCCGAAGAGCTACCATCTCACTGCTCTTCCCTACCTTGACATCCTTACCCTTATCGGGTGATGGTGGCCTATCTCTCTACTGAGAAGGGAGTCTCTCCCTCCTCTCTAACTGTTGCTATCTCTTTGGAGCTTGTGGTACTCTCTAGCATCTCTTCTGAGGAGGCCATCACTGATGCCTCCCTCTGTGACCCCTCGCTGCATCGATGGCAGCCTGGTGTCGCCTCTCCATTCGTTGCACTACAGCATGCATTGGACCCTGTGCCCTCGTCATCCGAGGAGGGTAGATGTCTGCATATTAGGCATCATACCCATCTGCTACCCCCGCATCATCCCCATCCACTGGTTGAATGGGGGCATCATTAGCGTCTTGACTCCAAAACCACTGCATGTCTAGAGCCCCACTCAATGTAGTATTATCCCGCATAGTCTAGGATTACTCGTAATCCCTAAGAGAAGGGATCCCCTGTTGTAGACCGAACTACCTCAAAACTTAGTCATAGTGGTGGAGCTTTACATCTCCCCACTCTATCCTCAACCAAATGACTCACCTGATGCAAGCCAACTCCTATCCGTCCTCTGACCACCTTGGATGCTCTCTCCATGGTCTCCAGGTGATCTAATCTGGGGTGAGGTCATCTAGTAACCTTTGAGACATTGGCAGATCTATCCATCATTGTGACCCTCTCTAGAGCCACCAATAGAAAACCTTGGGCCTCTCTCGGTCAACTCCTATCAGTGGAATCCTATCGGCCTCTACACCATAATGTGCTCCCAACACCAAACTTGTAGTAGCGATGTCAACACCAAATATCGACCTCCCTTGTATATAACCCCATAAAGGATCCTATACAAGCGACACTGTACAAAGCTACCCCAAGCAAACTTGTATCCCTGGTCTCTCATGTCGTAGACCACATCTGAGAGGAGCCACGATAACCTACATCCGATCTTGTGGCATAGAAGAAGGCCACCCATCACCCCTACCAAAACCCGGGTCAACCGAGACGCCCCAGGCATCTGCCTCGAAGCATCGATGTTCACTCCGCCCTTCTCTAGGGTGAAGCTTGGGTCACTGCACAATCTCATCATGGCATGGCCCTGATTGGTTGAAGGAGTCATGAACCACACATGTATGGGGATCCTCAAGATCCTCCATACATCCTCTAGAGTGGGACTCATCTCCCCTGTCGATAGCCAAAAGTAGGATGAATTTGGATACCATCTCTCTGTTAGGGCTGTCAGTAGCCCCATGTCTGTAGAAATTTATGGCATCTCTGCCACATGCTGTAGTCTAACCTCTGCTAGTTTGTCTCGCTCGACCTGATCGAGCGCAGCTAAGTCATCCCTGAGACCCTCGCATTTCCACTCTTGACTCTTTAGCAATCCTCTCTGCAAAATAAACAATAAAACAACAAAAAATCACTACTACATAATCATTAAAATCAATTAAAATCGGTTTCATCTTATAAAAAAATGATATCACCCATTATTGGACGATATCGTACCAAATTTAGCAAAATAGTCCTTCACAGGACGAAATCGCCTTCGATTTTTCAATTTTGGGATCACCCCTTATTGGACGGGATCGCCCCTATTTCTTTGATTTTGTCCTCATATGAAATTGATGATTAAGGGACAATTTTAGAGAAATTGGGATGATTTCATCCTGACGTCATCGACGGTCTAAAAATGGCCGCAATGCCCCAAAACAATTAAAATTCAAGTAAAAAAATTAAACAAATCAAGCTAAAAACATAGTACACTAGGTTTAGATCCTTACCCGCAACCCGCACCGGACCTCTATCGATCTGTGTGTCGTTTCCACCATTTCGCCTATAGAGCTCTGAAACAGTGAAAGTGAACAGTAAAAATGAATTAGGGTTTTACCCTATTTTTCTTATTTTTATTTAAAAATAACATTTTTTTTAATTTTTGCTTTTTTGTGCTTTTACCTCAAACGTTCGATTTGGGTAAAAACTCGGAGGGGGCACCATAGCAAACAGTTGTACGATTCGACCTAGAATCGTCGTCTAAAAAATGGAATAAATTCTTGCTTTCTCGTAAAGCATGAAGAACTCATCTTTAACGTATTTTCTTCAAAAAATTTGCTAAAGAGAGGGAAAAATGTAGCACCCTAAAATTGGCGCAGTTAAACCCTCAATAAAAGATAAAAAAATTGAATTTTAACCTTGAAACTGCCCGTTAACCGCTCACCTCATTTTTTGTGCCTTTTTTAGAAGTTTTTTGACCGTTGGACGATATTGTCGCCGATCTGACGATATCGTCTCAAATCGAACGAATTCATTTGGAACAAAACATCTAGACGATTTCATCCCAAAATCAAATTTTTATAATTAGCTTCTATTTCAACAACTTCTTCAACTAGGGCAAAAGCGTGTCTGCGCGGTTGGAGATTTCTACGTTGGAGATCTCCCAGATTGGGATGATCCCCAACCTCCTAACCTCCCCCTAATCTTATATAAACTTGGGATTTTCCCATTTTATCTCCCTGGCTGATCATTTCCCTACAAATTTAGTTTTTGCTATGTTAGAACATCCTATTCCCCATTATTTGCATTTGTGTTTTCAATTTTTATTGCAGGATCTCACTGTGTTTCAGCCAGAGGAAGCTCGGATCGTCACAGGCGATTCAACCTCAATTTTGAACGATCCTATCGAGATCGACGACGATATCGTATGATTGAAGATGATTTTGACTGCAGTTTAGATTGGGGGCAATCAGAGCCCTGAGTTTGCATTCTCTATTTCTTTTCCTATTTAATTGTGCATTAGATTAGTTCACTTTGGTTCTGCATCTTCGAGTTCACCTCATTTAGCATATTTGCATGATAAAATTCAAAATATATTATTAAAACATTGCATCCCATTTGATTTGATATCAGGATTTATCATTTAAGCATTTATATTCTTATTTCTATCATTTTGTATCATTCTTGCAATTGTATTTTTGGTTTTTGTTGTCTGTTTTCATGATTGCAGGTTTTTGATGAATTTCGCTGACGATCTTGGCTGATCTCAGACGATCTCCTGTGATCCGGATGATTATGTACAATTACGGACGATCCTGTCATATCTAGGATGATCTAGACTCCTACAAGTTTCAAAATCTTCATCAGATATCAGAAATCAGGTGCACTCTTCTCCATCTTAGATATTTTATATATTTAGGATTCATTTATGTTTGTTGTCTTCATATAAACCAAAAATTTCATTTAGAATAGCTTAGATTCATTTTGGCCAACCTAAGAATCTGAATGATTGAACATAAATGAACACATCAAACCCATTCTCAACCTAGGCATGGAAACTGCCACTCAAAGTTTCTTGGTGAACCCCACCATCCATCGAAAATTCACCCTTATACCCCTCCCCCGGGAGGTGCGACCTTCAAAGGGCCTCTCTGTCCGAGGTATTGTCCCATCCTTCTCGCATCCCCCTTTCGAGCATGGATCCTTTAGCGTGAAGGTAAGGGTGCAAAAAATTTGGGTGATACAGAGGTGTCCCATGAGGTTTCTTGTGAGGTATCCCTTAAGGTGGCATGGTGTGCCATACCTCATAAATGGGTTGGTGAGATAAGTCTTCACCCATACATTTGTAATAAATGGGAATGAGTATACCATACCTCATAAATACATGGGACATGAAAGTCTTCACTCATTATGACATGGTGGATGGTGATTCATCAATACCTTGAATGCCTTGAATACAAAAAGTCTTTAAATTTTATTTATGGTATTGAATGCACATAGGGATATGTGGGGATCAAGGGTTAATGCTGACCATGGTTAGGTTGATCCTAGGTTTAGGATTGACCAAGGTGAGGTGGAGGCTAGGCTTAGGTGGAAGCTAGGGTAAGGTAGGGTTGACCAGGGGTAAGTTTTACCATGGTAGGTTAGGCTAGAGTGGGCTAGGCTTAGGTGGAAGCTAGGCTAGGGTGAGGTGGCCTTAGACTTAGGCTTAAGGGGTGGTCACATGGTGACAAGGGGCTAAGCGTAGGAAGGGGCTTAAGTGGGATGAATAGTGATTTTTGGAAAATTATGCAAATTTTGTGGGTTTTGCAAATTAATCGACCATTAGCACTACACAAGGATAAATGTGACATTGTTTGGGCGTCTACATATTTTATGTAAACGAGTAGTTTGAAGGTAGTTGGGTAGTTTGTAACAACCTAGTAGTCTTGTTATATCTATAAGTATGTATCTATGTGAGAGATGCATTGGAAGTGTGCTTATTTTTGTTGACCAAATTATTTTGTTTGTCAAGAGTTGCTTATTAATAGATTGTTTGTCAAAGTATGATGTATTGTAGATAGTTGTCATGCATGATATATGTTGTGTGCACAATATTTTTATTTGTATTTATAAGTATTCCCATTTTGTAGTTTTATTTATATAAATGGTAGTGGAATTATATTATAGTGTGTGTAGATATGCAATTTGATATGTCTACATTCAGTGAATAAGTTTTGGTATTCTATGTTATTTTGTAGTTGTACATAAAGTGTTTGATGAAATGTGCATGCATATATGTAAATGCAAGTTAAATGCAAATGAAATGTAATTTATAAGAATGATGATGTGTTAGGTAGTTGGGGGGTGTAACTAATTTTTAATTGTATAAGTAAGACCCTCCCTTTATTCATTAATTCATGGATAGATGAGCATTTGTACGTGTGAGAGAAGGTTGGTGCATATGTGTGTATGGTAGGATGCAATCAACTCTTGTATGTAGTCATGAAGAGTATTTTGCATAGGGTTTGCAGATTGTATATGAAATGTTGTAACCAGATATGCCATTGTTAATACAAATATGCTCATGTTTATTTATCATTTGTTATTGTTGTTTTTTGTGTATGGTTATTGCTAAATGGTTGCAGATCTATAGATTTATTTAAGTAGAAATGGAATTGTGTATAAGTATGTTAAATTTTATTTCTACAATGTGTTGTATTCTATTTCTATATTTTAGTGCTATTTCCTATTCAAAGTGGGGTCAAATTTGGTGATATCAAGTTGTGCCACTTAAGAAGGTATACAATGACAACAATGGAATAATTTCAATGTAATTGATGAATAACGTTGTTTCCCTCAAAAGGAGAAGATTGAATTTTGTAGATGAAAGTGACACAAACTTGTTTGTTAATAATCATAAAGTACTAACATGCAAAGCAAACATGCAAGTGGATGTGCAATATGGCGTATGAGTGTTTGCACAGAAGGGAGATGTATGGAAATTCACACATGAGGAAGATACACAAGTTGTTATGCATGAAGGTGACATGTGAGTGTTTGTGCATGATGTAGACATGCATATTGATGAATATGTTTATACAAATGAAGATGTGCATGTTGATGTTGAATGCATGCTACTGAAGGTGTACATATAGATGATGAAGTTTATATAAGTGAAGATGTTCACATAAACATAGACAAATGAGTTCTTATAGGCAAGTGTGTGCACAAATGGACAAGTGTATAGTAACATTTATGGAGGCAACAAAAAAGCATACATAGACAAATAATTTATCATGGGAAAATATATGGATCTAGATGTTTGGTTAAGTGAATATGTGCATGTAGATATGGAAGTTCATGTAAATGGCATGACAAAGCTAACAATAAATTTGAATTAGGAAAAAATATGCTTTGGAAAAAAAGGATGGAAGTAGTTAGAGTAAGTGGTATGGTAGACAATACACATAACAAATATTTGGCATGAGAGAAATTACAAGTTGGGGTGTTTGATGGTGAGAAATATGTTAGTCTAACATTGAAGCAAATGCAAGTTTTTATGCATGAAGGTGACATGTGAGTGTTCGTGCATGAAGGTGACATGTGAGTGTTTGTGCATGAAG
Organism: Wollemia nobilis; assembly: GCA_028583015.1. Lineage (NCBI taxonomy): Eukaryota > Viridiplantae > Streptophyta > Pinopsida > Araucariales > Araucariaceae > Wollemia > Wollemia nobilis. Next base: position 13,204,882 of record JAQPPZ010002549.1, read on the forward strand.
CAGACATGCATATTGATGAATATACTTATGCAAATGAAGATGTGCATATTGATGTTGAATGCATGCTAATGAAGGTGTACATATAGATAATGAAGTCTATATAAGTGAATATGTTCATGTAAACATAGTCGAATGAGTTCTTATAGGAAAGTGTGTGCGCAAATGGACAAGTGTGTAGTAACGGTTGTGGAGGTAACAAAGAACCATACATAGAAAAATAATTTCTCATAGGCAAAGATATGGATCCAAAAAAATAAGTTTGATTAAGTGAATATGTGCATGCAGATATAGAAGTTCATGTCAATGGCATGACAAAGCTAATAATAAGTTTGAAGGAGGAGAAAATATGCTTTATCAAAAAAGGTTGGGAATGACTAGAGCAAGTGGTATGGCAGACAATACACATAACAAATGTTTGGCACAAGAGTAATTACAAGTTGGTGTGTTTGATGGTAAGCAAGATGTTAGTATAACATTGAAGCAAATGCAATATGGTGTGTTCTATAGTGTGTGTAATAGGAGTATAGCATTAGAACAATTATAGGTTTGTGTTCTCAATGGTGAGCAAGATAGGAATTTGACATTGAAGCAACTAGAGATTGATATATTTCATGGTATGTAAGATGAGTGTTTGGAATGAGAGAAATTGTGATGTGGTGCATACAATGACACATATGACAGAGTAAGACACAAAAATAACCATTTCTTATATCAAATTAGCTTTCACAAAAACAATAAGTTTTGGCATATTACAAAAATTTCCCATGTTTCAAGGTGGTGAAATAGAGGACCAAATCAGACATTGTGAATTCTACATCACAATGTGGAAGAAAAATAGAAACAAGAATGAAGCAGATTGGAGGAGGCTAATCCCTATCTTATTTCATGGAATCATAATGGACTAGTATATGATATTTCTAAGGTATGAGTACCATACGTGGGAATAGTTGTATGAAGCACTTGTAAGGAATTTTGGTTGTTCCACAATGATAGTGAGGTCAATGTTAAATTTAATAAAATGCAAATAAGGTGAGATAGAGTTTGCTTGGTATTAGAACTAGAGGTTAAGCTTGTTGTTTACCTATTTGGATGAGGATTCATCAAACACATTAAATAAAAGGTGGTTTGTAGAGGATCATATTACTATGTATCAAAAGAAGATCATTATGGTCCCTTCAATATCATATCAAGAAGAATTTGAGTAGACCTTGAACTTGGAAAGTAATGCAAATATGTTATTAAAATGTTAGGGTTAATTTGATGAGGACAAGAGTGACCTCAAAGATGAAAGTGAATTTGACATTGAGAGTGAATTTAATCATGAGAGTGATAATTTCGAGAATGAGAGATATTTGGAGGACTTGGGTACATCATCCTAGTTTTTATGGCTCCAATATAGCCATATCTACTATATTTTTATTAGCTTGAGCCCTAGGTTCAAACAATCAACCCTTGAGAATTAAATTTAGGGTTAATGATTGATTTAATATATAAATAGGAAGTGTTAGGTGGTAGTTGAGATCATCTTTCATATCCAGATATTAGCCATATCTGTAGTGCATATGAGACTTCACCCTCTCCAAGTGGCTATGAGAATTCACCTTCTCTAAGTGGCTAACTATTTACATTGATTTGAATATGGAATTTGATTATTGCATATTTTATTTTCTAGAAATTGAATCTCAATTATTTTTATCATTTGGTAAAATGTTATTTGCACATTTATGGATTGATATTGTTGTTGCTATAATTGTCAAAGTTGTTTTGTAGCAAGTGGTATCAGATCTTCCATATCGGCTTCTTGTAAGGTGCAAATTTGCAATAGAAGGACACACAATCCATTCTAAAACCTTTGTATTATATTATTATCATTTATTTGTGGTAAATTTTCATAAACTATTTTGGTCCATCTTCTAGTGCAATTATATTATAGAATATTGTGAGTTCAATATTGTTACTTCCTTTTCCCAAACCCAGTTAAAAACAAGTATGAGGTGTCATTAGACCCTTGTAAGATAAATATACCATTATGATTGTCTCTTTGAGATAGTCAAAACAAGGGATATCACCAACAACACTTTTTTTAGAAGGTAAGTGTCCCAAGACCCTTGTGAAAGGCCTATATCTTTGTGATCGTCTCTTCAAGGTGATCAAAGTAAGAGATATTTTCACAACACTTTTTAAGTAAAATTCTTTTGGGGTTTTTGAATTACCCCTAGTGTATAAATAATCCTGCTATCACTATTGGTTAGACGTGAGTCAATTATAAATTATAGTATATTGTTATTCAAAGCATGTGTGTATGAGAAAAAAAAATTGCTAATCCAAAAACCCTAGTAAACATCACAACACTTCCCCAAATACCAATAGTTTTGACCAACATCTTCTTTCTTCCTTAAACACCATGGCTTCACCTCCTTCCAACACCTCAAGTTTTTCCTCTCCTACTCCCATTAACCCTCCCCTAGTCACTCCTCCTACTACCCCTCCAATTGGTATTTATCTTTTGAGTACTATTGACCCTAATATTCATGCATATCTTTTGAATCAAGAACAAATGATTACTTTCATTGTCAAGTCTCTGGATAATTGAGACTGGATAATTATATCCATTTCCAAGTCCTTGGATAGAATCCAAGGAGTCCTATAAATATCCACTATTGTTCCTCCTCTTGTTTAAGGGTCACAAAAAACCATGGGACAACAACCTCTCATCATTCATCAGGAACCAAACACTAGTCATAGTCATGGGACAACCACCACATGGTCATAGTCCTCAAAATTCCTATGGAAGTCACTCAACTCCTTATGCCACCCTTAGTTCTCCTCCAAATATGGGTGCTTACAACCTATAATTTGCTTTCGATATAGATTCCATGATAGGAGATGCTTCTAATTTCCTTGAATGGCCTTATGAAGTTCTTGTTTCTTGCATCGACATGCCAAAATTTGAAGGAGTTGATCCATTAGGGTGGTTGGCCAAGATGGATATCCTTATCTACCTACACCATGTTCCTAAAGTAGGTTGTATCATATTATCAATTTTAAGTTTGAAATTCAAGCTCATCAATGGCTATTGTGGTAGCTTCACCAAAATGGGGGTTCTCTTTTTACCCTAATTTCAAAGAATACTTACTACAAAAAATTGATAAAAATATTCCACATTGTATATGGTTCATCTTATGAAAATAAAACAAATAAGAATAATAGAGGAGTATTACTCTGCATTCACCAATCTTCTCACCTATACCCACAAATTGAATCTAGTGGTGGTGGTTTCAACCTTTTACCCTATTATTAAGGATAATATTTTATGGAAAATCAACATGCTCAATCTTTATACTCTTGAAAATGCTCAATGTATATCATTACCTGCCGAATAGACGCTGAAAGATTTTAATTCCCAACATAGACATGATTTCAACTCTCATTGTCCTTACCTCAATAAAGAGTGTTCCTAGGGATTATTATATTTTAAATATCATTCTCACCATATCAAATATTAGGCCTATGAAAAATATCATAAATTTCAAGTGAAATATGAAGACACAATAACATATGAATATGAATATTCATTATAACAAAATCAACCAACATAAGTAGTAGAGGTAAAACATGAGGATGATACCATGGCTCTCTCTTCTCATGCTCTTATGGGGCTCCAAGCTCACCATACTATCAAGGTACAAGGATTTTTAAATGATAACACATCAATGTGTTCAGTGATTTATGTACCACATATAACTTTATAGATAGTAAGATAATAAAATCCTTGGGCTTGTATCTCAATACTTCAATTCAGGATAAATTTCAAGTCTTAATTACAAACAAAGATATCACTTAGTGTGTGGGTTGAACAACTAAAGTTAAAATCTAAATGAGGGATTATATTGTTGGAGGTATTACATTATTTGGTACCTTCAAATATTAATACAAGGACCATCTAAATATTCTAAAGTGTGTGCTTAATATTTGATTCTATAGTAGGTGTCATGTTATTAAGTGTGGGTTATGTGTCATGTAAATAAGTGTGGAGTTATGTGTGTGAGGTGTCATGTTAGTAAGTTTGAGTTATGTGAGTGAAGTGTCATGTTTAAAAGTGAGAAGTTGTGAGCAATCATAAAAGACTGTATTTATGTAAATATGGGAGATTTATTATTATGTATATGAGAAATGTGAAGAGGTAGATCTGTGAGTATGAGGAGATGACGAGTTTATGTAAGTGTAAAAGTTAAGAATCAAGTGCATATGAAGAGTCATGTTTATGTATGTATTGAAGATAACGCCTTGTAATATGTAATCAAATATGCATTGCATTTATGCATTGCTTAAAGTATATTTATTATTGATATTCAGTAAGTTTGATGTTCATTGTTATGTGCATATTTTGAGAGTATTTGATATTGAGATCCTGTGGAATTATCCTATGGTGAAATATCATTGGATTGCTAACATATACTAGGTTGGATAATCTCTTTGCCATGAACCTAGGTAGTTTAGATATCATATTGGGAGCACAATGGCTATCTCAATTTGGTGATGTTACTATTAATATACAAAAGTTATATGTCAAGTGGACAAAGAAAGGAAGAGTCATTGTATCCAAGGAATCCAACCCCCCTCTCCAAGGTGGTTATTTCACATAGCATGGAAAATATATTAAAAAAAGGTGGTTATGGATTTTTTGCCCACGTCAATTAGAAGGAGGTTTAGTCTTCAGAGTCATTTCTTCCAACTCTTCCTTTGGATTTATAGAATATTATGGATCACCATGAGGAGGTCTTTAGTGACTCAATGGATCTTCCTCCTAAGTGCCCACATGATCATGCCATCCACGTTGTTCTAGGAATTCAATCTCCTAATGGGCATCCTTACTGCTATCACTGGCCCCAGAAGTAAAAAATTGAAAAGCTAGTTTAGGAAATGTTGGAGCAAAGAATCATCTATCAAAGCATAAAACCATACTCCTCTTCAATGATGATGGTATGATGCAAGGATAATTCATGGCACATGTGTCCTAATTTTTATCCTCTCAACAAGATCACTATCAAAGATAGTTTTCCTATCCTTGTTACAAATCATTTGTTGGATGAATCACATGGTGCTAGATACTTTACAAAACTAGACTTGCTTTTTGTGTTTCATAAAATTAGGCTTAGAGAAGAGAAAATCCCTAAGATTATTTTTTGTACACATAATAGTCATTATGAATTCCTAGTCATGACTTTTGGTCTCACTAATTCTCCTTCCACTTTTTAAAGTCTCATGAACTTTGTCTTTTCCCCTTTTCTTTACAAGTTTGTTCTAGTTTTCTTTGATGATATTTTAATTTATAACAAGTCCTGGGAGGATCATCTAGTTCATGTTGACAAAGTTCTTCACCTATTACAAAGGGAATAACTTTTTATCAAAAGGTCCAAATGTTCCTTTGGGGTCTAATAGGTAGAATAATTACGACACTTAGAAAATTAGTAAGGATTCAAGGTAGATCCTAACAAGATCAAAGCTATGTAAGATTACCCCTTGCCCAAATTCCTTAAAAAACTTCATGGATTTTTAGGAATCATAGGCTACTACAAAACATTATCTGTAACTATGGCAAGATTTTTGCTCCTCTCACCACTCTCACTAAAAAGGATACCTTTGTTTAGCATAAAGTTGCTTCCCAAACCTTCCAATCCCTCAAAGAAGCTATGTGTACCACTTCTATTTTGACCACTACTAACTTTAACAATCTTGTTGTCATTGAGTGTGATGCTTCTGGCATAGGTATTGGAGTTATTTTGATGCAATATGGACACCCATTAGCCTCTAAATGTAATCAAATTTTATGAAATAATCTAGGATGGTCCACTTATAAGAAGGAAATGTTAGTTGTTTTGCATACCATAGAGAAATTGAAGACCTTATTTATTGGGGCATCGTATCATCATCAAGACTGGCCATAACAGCCTTAAGCATTTCTTAAAGCAACATATCTCATGCCCTGAATAGAATAAATGGATGACCAAGATCTTGGATTATAATTTTCTCATTGAATATAAGAAAGGAAAGGATAATGTGGTGGTCGATGCCTTGTTTGCAAATATGAGGATGTCATTGTTGTCAATATCATCACTGGTCCTCTTCCATAATGGGTTTCCCAACTTTGGGAATATTGGCTCTTTGATTGAGAGACTACATGGATTATTTAGGAAAGGAAGGTAACATCATCATTGCATTCTTGTTTCTCATATGTTGATGGAGTGCTTAACAAAAATAATTACATTTATCTTCCTTAGTCTTCAACTATTAAGTCAAATATTCTTCATGAATTGCATGTATTTCCTTTGGCTATAAATTCAAGATTCTTGAAAATATACCAACGAGTGAAGCAATATTTTCCTTGGAAAGGATTAAAATCTAATGTCAAGATGTTTATGGTTGAGTGTGAGGTTTGCTAGAGTAAAAAAGGGGACATTGTTAAATCTCTTAGATTTTTGTAACCCTTTCCTATCTTTGACCACCAATTAGAGTACATATCCATGGATTTCATTGAGGACCTTCCAAAATTTGAAGATAAAATGATGATCTTTGTGGTACTATATAACCTTTCCAAGTATGCTCATTTTTGTGCATTATATCATCCCTATTCAACAAACAATGTGGCTAAGGTATTTTTTGATTATATTTTTAAATTACGTGGCATTGCCCAAAACTATTTTGAGTGATTGTGACCGTGTCTTCACCAGTAAATTTGAAAAATATATTTTTTTTCCTAGTGGTACTAAGTTGAGTAAGTCCTATTCGCATCACCCTCATTTAGGTGGTCAAACAAATATTGTTTATAAATGTTTGGGTACTTATTTCTATTATTTTGCTCCTGATAAGCAATATCACTAGGTTCATTGGCTCTGATTAGCTAAATGATGGTACAATAATTTTTACCATTCGTCCCTCAAGATGTACCTATTTGAAGCATTGTATGGTTAAAAACCTCCATTAGTGGTATACTATATTCCATGATCCTCCAAGGTTGTTGAGATAGATGATTTGTTATAAAAACTATGACTTGTGCTTTAGCTTCTTAAAATAATTTGACCCAAGCCTAGAATTGCATGAACCAGTATCAAGATTAAAACCATTCTAAGTGAAAATTTACCATAGAAGATGTGGTTTTTTTTATTTCTACAACTCTACAAACAATTGTCCTTAAAGACCAAGTCTAGTTAGGAGTTGGCTCCTTTCTTTTATGGGTCCTACAAGGTGGTTTATCACAATGGTGAAGTGGCATATTAGTTAGGGCTTCCACAATCTTCATGCATCCATCCTATATTTCATGTATCTTGAATTAAATAGGTTATTGGCTAAAAGGTAGAGTCTCAGATGGAGCTTGTAGTACTCAATGAAGAAGGTCAAATCACTCTCCAACCTAAAGCAATGTTGTAGTCTAAGGTTTGTCTTTTTTTATCTAATTTTTTTTGGAGTTTACCATCAAGTGGTAGGACCTTCTAGAAGAATATGATCTATGGGAGCTTGAGGTCATTTTATAGTCTTGTCAACTTTGAGGACAAAAATTATGAGGAGGAAACCATGTAATGTATCCATATTAGTCATGTTGGCTATCTTTATTTTTATTAGCTTGGGCCCTAGGTTTATATAGTTGACCCTTGAGCATTAGGATCAAGGTTAATGATTGATTTAATCTATAAGTAGAAAGATTTAGGTGGTAGTTAAGATAATATTTCATATTCGAATCTTAGTCATGTTTGCTATGTATATGAGACTCTGCCCTCTCTAAGTGGCTAAGGAATTACAATGATTTGAATCTAACTATTACATGTTTGATTTTTTGGCAATTGAATTTGGTTTATTATTATCATTTGTGTAAATTTTATTTGTGCATTACTTGATTGCTATAAGTATTGCTATAAATTTCAAAGTTGTTTTTATAACACTAGTATTGGGGTTGAGAAGTTAGTGTAGAAAGTGGATCTAAAGAGAAGACCAATTATTCCAAGGATGAGCGTGATGAAAAGAATGCATGTCCATATGTAAAATCATCATTAAAGGTATGTGCAAAAAATAGGGATACTATACCAAGGAGGGATACCATTGGTGGTTTGGTCTATTTCAATTACCAAAAAATTAGAAGAAATTTAATTGGGTATGATATTGAAGGCAATCCCATTGTGTAATATTGGTGATGTTATTTGTGGGGGCACTTTGCATATGAATGTGAAAGTACTATAGGATATTGTACCAAGGAGAGATGCCATTGGGTATGGTACTAAGAAATTTTACCAAGGATGAATGTCATTGGCGGTGCGATCCATGACAACCTCTACAAAAGTTAAAGATACTAAATTGAGAATAAATCCATTGTCCAATGTTGACAATACCATTTATGGGGGCACTTCTCATGAGAATGTGACAATATTATGATTCGAGATAAACCAAATATGTGTGGAGGATTCAAAGAGTCCAAGAAGATTCATAGCCCTAGTGGGAAAGCAAATAATGTGAACTTCATGAACTTGATTGTAATTGAGAAGACAAGAATTACATTAATAGTTGATTCTATACAAGAAGAGAAGGTCGTGTAAGTGATTGAGGTTGCATAGAAGGTTGAGATTATATAGAAGGTTGATATTGCACTAGTTAAAATTATACATGTGGTTGAAACTATGTAACCATGTAGAATTATGCAAGAGTTTGATGAAGAGTAGTGGATGATGTAGTGATTGTGCAACTCAATCCAAACTAGGAAGAAAGACATGCATATGCCTCTAGAGGAGTAATTCACCAAGTGTTGGGTGTATATGACAAAGTGAGTGAACAAATGATAAAGTGAGTGATGCAATCAAGTAAGAAGGAGGTTTTTTGAAAGTGGCCATCAACTAGGATCATTTGACCTTTTGGAATTGAGTCATCTAGACCCAAGCCTTGACCATCGATGCTTGGGTTGTCTGGGCATAGGTCGTTTGAGCTGATACCAAAGCCACCTTGCCTAGAGTTAAAATTCTAAGTGTTTAATTACATGGACAAGGGTTTTTCCAAAGTGAAATCAAAATTCTAGAGGGAAGAGAAAAGCTTATCATAGCCATTTGGCAAGTCCATCAAGTTCAACGAGCTCTAATGTAGGTTGGAGAGTTTTATAGGAAGTGTCAAAAAACCCTATGCATGATGAATATAGTTTACTAGAGAGTTATTTGTTAAGTAATCATTTGCATGAAATCCATTTTATAGATTATAGAATGCACAAGCTGGAGAGTAGTAGTGTAACCATGACAAGCTTAAACAACGAGGAAGAATGTTGGAGTAGTTTTATTCCTATCTTGGGGTTAAATAGATTGGGGTAAAAGAGAAGTCCAAGAAGTTATCCAAGTAGTTACAATAACCTCATTTAGAGTTATTTAGTGTGCATAACTATTATTACCAAGGTGTGGCAAGGATGATAATGTTGGTGTAAGTTGATGATGAAGTGATAAATTTTTTACCAGATAGAGAAGATATATCCACATGAGTAGATTCAGTTGAATCTTGACTAAGAAGCATTTTAGGTGGAAAATAGTTCCATGAATCCCTTAGATGGTAAAACAAATTAGAAATGGGTAAAACAAGTCAAACACTAATATGAGGAGTTAAACTAAGTTAGGGTTCCAATTGATGGAGATAAATGAGCTAGGGATTGCAAAAAATCTAGAGTGTTCTACTAGTGACACTATTGTGGACCATCCGTGAGAATTGAATCATGTGTAAGATATGTCCAAATTTCTAGGGAATTTATATAATTGATAGTTTGTAAGGCCTCCTAGGCTTCGTAGAATAATTGTTCAACATCTTGGGTTATCTTGGTAAGTCATTACTCCTCATTAAACATTTGAAACTATGATTTAATATCTTGGTCCATTTGGTTGGGTTTTTAGACCACCAAGTCATTTGAGATGGCCAAATGCCCTCCTAGGTCATCTAGGGGAGCCATATAGCCCACTAGGCTATATAGGATGACCATCATGCCTCCTAGGATATTTGGATGGGTTTTCTAGCCTCCTAGGATATCTAGGATGACTAGGTAAAGTGGGAGGGTTGTCTAGGACCCTTTACAACTATCTAAGAAGGTTGTTTGTCTATTATCCCATGTTGTTTGGACATTGGTCCATACTATCTAGAGAGCTAGGAAGGTCATATAGCTCATTGGGTTGTCTAAAACAAAACCAAAGCCATCGAACCAAGTTGTTTGAGTCTGTCCTCTTTCATTAATAAGACATAGATGATGAAAACCCCAACTGATGGTCGCCCTTCAACATGGTAGATATGACATGAACAATGAGTAGTTGAACAAGAAGTTATAGGAGGAATTAAATGTTACAATGAAGAAAAACCTAGTTCAACAAATGGCAAGGATTTGGAGGATAGAAGAAGCATTATACCTAGCCATCTAAGGAAAGTACCCAATCAATGGCTAATTGTACATAAATGTACAACCACTTACCAAGGTCATTCAGTTTTCATAGGTCATCCAACCACTTATCAAGGTTGTTTGACAAGTGGACTTGGTTGTTTGACTAAGCTAGACTAATAGGCCAAATAACTAGGCCATTAGTCTAGGAATGAGGGTATTTTGAGGCAAGAAGAAGATTTTCTAAGGCTAAGAAAGGACAAGGAGAAGATTTTATAAGGTTAATAAAGGACTATTTAAGGTTAGGAGTGGGTCATTTAGAGCTAGGAAGAGGTCATTTGGATTTTAGGAAAAGTTGTTTAAGTGGATCAAAGGGCTATTTAGGCCAACTATCTAGGGTTGGTTGATGACTTTGTTTGTACTAGCCATATAGATTTGGTTTATGGGGTCTATCACGTAGGGTCAACCATCTAGGCCAACTAATAAAAGTATGGAATATGAGGAAAACCTCTAGGGAGTATCATTAAGGTTGTCAGGGAAGTTTTTTAAACACACAAATTATGTTAAGAAAGCCATACAAATGCAAATGAGAAGAAAATTTTAGCGTATAAATGGAAGGTTTCAAGGGTTCTACCATTAATTTTTCATGGTGCTACCTCAAACCCCACATGGATGCTACCCCACAACCTTGCCTTGTATCATGATAAGGTACATATGAAGGGTGTTTCCCCTTGACCCCCAACACAAGTGACAATAGTTATTGCCCATCATGTTGGCAATGTAACCAATTATATAGAGTGGATCAAGTTATAAATAAAGAATTTTTTGTTGGCATTAGTTTAAGGCAAATCTAGTTGCATAAGATATTTGAAACAAGAGAAAATGAATGGAGCATGACAAGAAATTCCAATTCAGGTTCAATGCTTCTATTACCAATGTTTAATTCATGTGTTAACAAGGAAACCAACACATATAGAGGAGGAAATAGGTGTAGGTAGATGACTTGACACACTTGCATGAATGCATATTTGAGCATAGGAATTTATATGTGCAAATGTGTGTACGCAGTTTTTATAATACATTGTCGTGTAGTGTTGTGTATGTATGTGGAAAAGTGTTTGTAACAATGTAATGTAATATGGTATTTTTAATATTTTATGTAAATATGTAGTTCAAAGGTAGTTGGGTAGTTGCCAACTTCCTACTAGTTCCATTATTTCCTTAAGTATGCATCTATGTGAGAGATGCAAGGGGAGTGTGCTTTTTATTATTGGAAAAGGTATATTGTTGGTCAAAAATTGTTTATTAATAGTATATTCATCAAAGTATGATGTATGTTGTTATGCAGGATACATGTTGTGTGTGCATTGTAACCTTTTGTATTTGTAAGTATTTTATTTATGTACTTTTGTTTATATAAGTGGTAATAAAACGTATTGTATTGTGTTGTATTCCATTTCTACATTTGTCTATTGTCACATATAGAAAATAACTATAACAAAAATAAAGTGTGAAGTCTATGGAATGGTTTACCTATTGTATAAGTTTTGTAAATCTCTATTTGTGAATCCATTCACATTCTATGTTGAGTATTAGCACTCTTGTACTTGCTGAACAAGTCAACCATTCATGGACAAGTTAACATGTGGAATTAAATTACAAGAGTTTGCATTATGAGTAGTGATACAATTAAGAAACAAACATGTAAATATCAACTAATTATCTTAGATTTGTTTAGGATATCTTACAAAAGGAGTGTCACATGAGTTTGTACATATCACTTATTTCACATAATAATACTATTTTCTTGGAATAAGAAGATAGACACATACCTATCAACAAGAGACTACTAATGGATTTTTTGGCTATATAATGATAGAGAACCATGTTGAAATTAGGGCCATTATATTTGATCAATGGAATATTATAAAAAATAAGATCTAATGTGATATTATGTAGGCACATGGTGGAGGAAGAAATGCATAATTATTTTCAAAAGGTACAAGGACTAATCAAATAATAAATGGGGTAGGATGCAAAAATAAAGAAGATCCTCATTGTTTTGGGATAGCAAAATTTGTTTCATGATGCAAAGAGGTTCATAACCTTCTACAACATATACAATAAGATGGAAAAACCATCACAATGAGGATTCATGTCCTTGCATCCATCACAAACATAGGAATGTTTTGACAGGTGTTGGTTGGATTTTGTTGGACCCTAAAACTTGTAAACAACAAAATTATAGGTACATTATCATCACATGAGTACTTGATAAATTAGGTTAAGGAAATAACATTGTATAATAGCCTGTAAAGAATACAACTAGGTTCATATATGAAAAAACCATCACAAGAATTAATATCCCATTATAAATAACTATTGACCAAGGAGGATATTTTTTGAATTAAAAATTCAAATTCTAACACCCAAACTTAGAATCATTTACTCATTGCATAGCCTATATAATCCTCAAGAGAACAGATGGGAAAAGGTGATAAATAAGGTAATGATATTCATTATTTATAAACCTTACAAGGCCAAAGACACTTAGTGGAAAGAGAAATTTCGTACAGTCTTATGGAATCATAGTACTATACATAAACCAATGATGGGTCATATGGAATTTTAGCTAATGTACAAGTAAGAGGTTATCATACCAATGGATTTTTTTATTCAAGGTTTGTGAGCAGGGATGCAATTCTAACCTGATGATCATGAGAACCCAAAGGAGATGTTGTTTGTACTAAGTAAGCTAAATGAAAAATAAGTGATGGCAAAATATCCACCAAGATATCCTAGCATTGGAAAATTTATTGGTATGATAAGTACCTTTGACCAATGAATATAAAGCAAGGGGACCTTGTACTAAATTTTAATGAGAAATAGGAGATCAAGCATGGAAGTTGAAAATTGTATGTCTTGTCCCCTTATAAGTTGATTAGTTCATGAAGAATATGTATATCTATCTTAAGCAATTATATGGGATGCCATATCTAGATGTAATGAATAACTTGAAGCTAAAACCTTATTAGGTGTGTGTCAACCTATGTTCCATGAGGACATGTCCTTACCTCTTGAGATCTTGTTCGTCATTACACATATTTTGGGAATAGGTAATGAGACCAAAACATCTCCATTTTTGGGTACTTGAGGACATTCATCCTCAAAATATTCTAGGGCCTTCCTAGTCCATCTCTAAAATAGGGTATCCATAGGATGATGTCTTTAGTATGCCCAGGTTCCTCAAGATGTGTTGGGCTTCCTAGGATATCCCGTAGTCATCCTAAATATGACTATGTATCCTAAATGATGTCCAATATCTTAGGGACAAAAAATAAAACTTCAAAAAGCATTAAAATTGTTAATCAGTGGGCCATATGATGCCCCTTGTCCAAGGAGTAATATATGAATGTGAAAGTCTTATAAAAGATATCAAATGCATGTAATGGATCTTACAAACAATTAAAGTGGTTATGTATGTATTATAGAAGACAAATAAATATATAAGCATGCAAAAAGGAATAATATGAATTTAATAGTCCTTTCAAAAAAACAATCACATTTAATAGACCTACATTAATATGTCTATAATTCCCATAACATGATTGTCAAGCCTATAATAGATCTAAATATGACTCATTACAAATATTTTATTTATTACTTTATGGTAGAGTGACTAATTTCAGACATTTCAATTGATTAAAATATCATAAATTAGTTCACCTATATTGTATCATAGGTGTAGGAGACCTATACTTATTAGAAGTACTTTTATAGATAATTTAATATGCTTCCATACTGAATCCATATAAATTCTAACACAACCTTAATCCCAATACCAATAATAGAGTGTCCACAACCATTTGCATTTCTATAATCAAAGGATATTATTCATCAAGTATTTCATTCAATCAATAAGTTCATCAAGCATTTCATTCAAGTAGTTTTACATAAGCTCGCTTTTTATGTGCCCTTGTAAAAACACAGAGAACTTGACTTCACTTTCATTTTGCTTATGTAGTTAGAACCTAAAATATGGTTAAATTGTGATTCTTAATTGCTTATGGATTTCAAATTTTACTATTACATAAGTGATAAATGCTTGTTGGATATTTGATTTTTATTCTCTATGCTTTTACATTATTCCTATTCCTATAATCCTATGCCTTTACATTATGTTATGTTACATTTTTATAATTTTAGCTTAAAAGCCACACCCATCCATCTTATTGATGTCCTAGATTATGGATCCAAATCATCACAATCCTAAATATGAGTCCCACCATCTTGGAAACTCTATGAAACCTAGGTGTCATATTTATTAACAGTGAGCTAGAGAGTTCAAGTTCATACAAACTATCTATAGTTAATCTAAAAATATGTTTGAAAAAGTTATTGTTTTTGAAGAAATGTAATTTGACCAAATAAGGAGATGTGAATAACCACATAGAATGGAATGGACAACAAATAAATGGATATTGTATCATGGCAACTGGTATAAAGTGTAATAATTGAATCTTAGCCACTGACACTACGACTAGAATTGAACAAGAAGAGTTAGAGCCACAATATTTTGGTCAATAGAGAATATGTATACATCTCTAGTTTTTTATGGTATTAGAAGACTTCCTTTATTGGTGTGTGTCTCTATATGTGTGTGTTACTATTGATTATTTTGTCACATTGCACAATGGGGTAGAAAAATTGAATTTTTTTTGTAAAGTATTTCTTTTAATTTCATGAATTTGTTCCCTTGTTTTTTTAGAAACAACATTTTCAAGCATTGCAGCAATTTTGGCTTTCCCTGCCACCCCCTTGTACATAAAATGAAGAAGAAAGAGCTTCGCTACCGAACAAGCTAAGGAAGATAGCTTCGCCGAAAGAAATCGCTAAGGATGAAAACTACTTCGGGCCCGAAGTCCCTCAAACAACTACTTCGGGCAAAAACCTTGCGAAGCGGCGTTGCCGAAGAAGGAATTCAAAGAAGGCATAAAAAGAGCTTCGCACCCGAAGCATTTCCAACAACTACTTCGGGAAAAAGTTTTGCGAAGCGGCATTCAAGCGGAATTTCAAAAGAACAGCTTCGTCGAAGGAAAATCGCGGTCCGAATTGGCTAAGGCAAGAAAACTACTTCGGGCCCGAAGTCCCTCAAACAGTTACTTCGAGTGAAAGTTTTGCGAAGCGGTGTTGCCGAAGCAAAATGCAAAGGAAGAAGAATGAAAACTACTTCGGGCCCGAAGCACTTCAAAAGGCTACTTCGGGCAAGAAACTTGCGAAGCAGGATTTGAAGGAGCGCAACGTTGAAAACACTTCGCCAAAAACCGCCGAAGCACCCACTTCGGGCCTCCCAACTAGCGAACCATTTCTACTTCGCTGAAAGTCGTTGCGAAGCATCTACTTCGGCAAACCTTCGTGCGAAGTACTTTCCCTCGAAGTGGAAGCAGTCAAAGCATTTTTGAAGGTAAGAATGCGCTTCGGCCAAAATCCTCTCGAACCACAATTTTGAAGGAAGATCGCGGTGAAGCATTTTAACAGTTCATCGACGAAGTAGTTTTGGCACATCTTCCAGTGAAGTAATAATGAAGAGCCCATCTTGTGAAGGAGATCTTCTTCGGCCCTCATCACCCCCGAAGTTGTTTTGTGAAGCTCCACCATGCGAAGTGCAAATCAAGGAGAATTTGCTTTGACACAAGTCCATTGCAAAGCGAAGTTGCGAACGAAGAACTAGCGAAGCACTTCAAGGGCACGCGCTCCAAGTCGGGTATTTTCTCGAGGTGATCAAGTGCCTCATAAATGCATTTTTACGTGCCCGGAAAACTAGCTGCACATTTTTGGCAATTGGAAACGAAGTATCAGTCTCTGAAGAAGAGCCCAACGAGCATGGCGGCCACTCGAGCACTGCACCCAGAAGCCAAGGATGCTCAGATGGCTCATTAATGCTTGTTTCCACTGTTGACCCGATCGCAGTTACTAGTTTTGGTAACAAATTTGAGAGCTCAGTCACGAGGGCCATGAAGTGCCGACTTCTCAGGCTTCGAGGGTGTACTCTTCCATTTTGTGCATTTATGGCTCAGAGGGTCGGGTCCTCTATAAAAACCCAGGCATTGTAATGTAAAGAAGGGGGGAAATTTCTGCTAGAAAGCTGCTGTAACTTGCATTTCTGTGATTAATACTAAAGAGCTTTGGACTCTATTTCTCTCTTATATGCTGCCTTTTGCATTTATTTCTTTCATCTTTCTTCATTTGTATACTGTAATTCTGAATCTTGGATTTAGGTATGCGATTGGGGACTGAACCCTAAAATTTTCTCGAAGGATACATAGGGGAGGAAAACGCTGTAGAGGCTTTCTTTTATGTTGCCTGTGGATAGTGTTTCTATTATATTCACTTTTCCTAATCGTCGTTACTCTGAACTCTGAATTTTGGTGAAAGGGGAAGGGGAATCCTGGAACTCGTCCAGAGGATACATAGGAAAGTCAATATTGTGTTCATTTTGTTATATTCTTGGTGTTTCTTGCTGCTGTTTCAAGCTATTGGCTAGCAATCATGCTTCTGGTTCTTTCCCACCATTAAACTACTAAAATATCTTCCCTTACTCCTTTATTTCTTTCCTGCACCCTTATCTTAAAACACCAAAGTAGTTTAGAATAGGAGCCGACCTTTCTCCGAAGATTGGCACGAGGGGCATCTCTTCCCTTCGACCTTTCAATGTTGGTCCAGGTCTAGGGCGCATACACTTACCCAAATCCTTTCCTGGGCAGATTTGATGACCAACAATTTTTGGCATGCCCGGTGGGACCCGGTCAGTCTCACCTTGTGAGTAGTAGTGAGAACCGATGCTCTCACTACCAAAAGACTCTTAGCATCTGGCGACTCTGTCTTACCCGAGAATCTTTTAGTCGTAAAGACCGGTACCGAAGTCTATGCCTTCATGCAAACAAGATGGAGAGTTAGGAATAGAGGAGAGGAAACTGAGTTCTTTGAGCTTGATATTGAAGCCTTTGGGGAACGATCTAGGTTAGTTACCCCTGAATCTCTGTTACAAGGAACATCCTCGCAAGAGGCCGCTGTTGATGAACAAGGCCTAACTTCTGATAGCACAATGGCTAGCTTTCCTCCTAATCCTCCCAACTCATCGAAGCATCCTAGTGCCTCCATTCCTATTGGTCATCCTATTAGCAATCAAGGAGGAGCTTCGGGAATTCCTATTTCTCAAAATCCAAGAGTAAATATGGCACAACAACAACAACAACAACAACAAAAATGCAGTAGCAATCACCGCCCAGATTATTCCCAACATGGAATTCTTTAGGACCGCTAAATCTAGCGAGACAAGGGCAAGTGCCGCCTGCTGCTATAAAGAAGATCCCAACGTTCGATGGAACTGGGAAGACTGCTCTGGAGCACATCCAGGACATAGTTTCTCTGGAGGTGATCCATGACATCACAGAAGAGCGGGTTATGGTAAAGCTTCTGGTTCTGTCTCTTAGAGGAAAGCTCCTCTACTGGTATAGATCTTTACCACCCGGTACCATTACGGGATGGGACCAATTAGTCGGACAGTTGATGCGAAGCTTCAATGAGTCCGTCGATCCGACCTCTCTCCTGCATCAGTTCACGATGATCCAGAGACATCCACAAGAAGAGATCACAGACTTCAATGTTAGGTTCACTCGAACCTGGCAAAGAATACCAGTTGGACTTCGGCCAACTGATGAAGCTACAACGTACTATTTCCTTCGGGCTTTCAATCCTGATATCAGCGTCATGGTGAGGTATTCAAATATCAATACCTTCCCAGAGTTATATGAGTTAGCCCAGAAAGTGGAGATGGATCTAATAGCTATGGGTAAGCTTCCCCAAAGGATGCCGATGCCTATACTTCCTGATTTCCATCAATCCTAGTATGCGAGCATGACCGCTTCGTAGATCTCTGCAACCCCTGCATACCCGATCTCATCTTGGAACCCGAATCCCATTGTATCCCAAATCACTGCTCCATAGATTCATTTTCCCACTTTTTTGACTCTGTAGCCCACGGTCACTTCGACATTCCCTGTACTGCCAGCACCACTTCAACACCCTGCCCTTCCTCCAATACCAACAATGGCTCCATTGCCACCTATTCCCAAAGTCGAAGACATGCAAGCCAAAATACTGCAAGAAGTTCAGTCCCTGAACTCCACAGTGCAGACCCTATCCAACGACATGACCATTATGAAGAAGAAGCAAGCACAACAAGAGTTTCTACCAAGAAGATCTTATCCTACACCTGCACTTACTAAAGATCAAGTGGCCCAGCAAGGAAGAGCTTCGGCAAGAAATGTTGCAATAGACGAAGCCCCGAGCACTTCCGATTATATACATTGGTGCTCCACGTGTAATGACCCTCATGAAGAGAATACCTACATGCTGCACCAACACTATGTACAAACGTTGGCGAGCAGTAGTCATGGCGGTCAAGTCAATGTCATCAGGCAATTGGATCAGAACCTGGTAATTGGTGAAGAAGAGCCAGTTGCAGTCCTTACCAGAGGAGGAAAGAAGTCAATAGAGGTGGATGCTACTCAAATGGCTCCTTTAAAGGTGCATGCTCGCCATGAGAAAGGACAACAACCTCCTCCAGCCCCGAACGAAGCTCGACAGCTTGCACTAGTCAAAGAGAAGGCCCAACAGGCCCCTGCAAATCCACCATAGGTGGAAACTAAGGAACAGGCTAGAGAGAAGCTCAAGCTTCCTTCGCTGACCAAGCGACAAAGGGTCGAAGCTATGAAATAGTATCGCACCAGATATGAGCCGAGAAAGGAACCTGAGGTACCCAATTCCCTGGCGTACAACATTGTAGATGAGCTGAAGAGGATTCCAACCAAAATTAGTCTGTACGATGCACTGCAACTACCTGGACAAGTGGACCTGTTGCAAGAATCATTGAAGATAACCAAAGCAAGAAAAGCAGCACCGCTTGCCCTAGTGCAAACCCTGTCCACATCCATTATAGGGAAGAATAGGCCACCACCATTCTACATGTCTCTACAGATGGAGGGGTATGTCATTCATAACTGTATGATTGACTCTGGGGCCACGACAATAGTCATGCCCAAAGTAGTGTGCGAAGAGATAGGGATGGAATATATGTGAAGCAGTCATGGTGTACTCCAGTTGGATGGTACCCCCATGAAGACTATAGGGGTGATCAAGGACATCCCTATTCGACTACACAAAATGCCTCAGATCACAGTCATACAAGAGGTGGTAGTCGTTGACCTTGAGCCCTACTTCAGCATGTGCTTGTCGAGAGAATTTACGGCGAAGCTGGGTGGATATCTATCTATGGATTACTCACACTTGGAGATTCCATTCAAAGGGAAGAAGATTAAAATTTACAATGAGAAGCCTTCTACCTTCCTCGTAGAGAAGATGTCCGAAGGAGAAAGCAACGATCCTGTGCATGCGATAGTGGAAGGAATAGAGTAGGTGGATCTGGTCGAGGAGTCTCTTGCACAGTTAAGTTGTGAAGATGAGTTTTCATTGGTAGACTTTAATGCCATGATAGAAACCGAGATGGGATGTTATGCCATCGCCAAGCCTAAGAAACACATCAAGACAGAAGATAAGGTCTTCGCCCAAGGATTATGGAAATTATTCTTCGATGGTGCACCGATGTAAAAACAAGTGCTGGGGCGGGGATTCTTTTAGTATCACCTTCTGGAGAGCAGAAGGAGTATTGTTACCGGTTGGTGTGGAGTTGCACCAACAATGCAGCAGAATATGAAGCATTATGCCTAGGACTCAAGAAAGCAAAAAAGTTAGGCATAAAGCATCTCCAAATATTTGGAGATTCCGAATTGGTATGCAATCAAGTCACAAACAAGTGCACTTCAAAGAAGCACTATCTCAAGTCATACCGAAATAGGGTATGGGACTTGCTCGACCAGTTTGAATCTCTCAATCTACAGTCTATTCCAAGAGAAAAGAACCGACATGCCGATGTTCTAGCATCCATCGTAGCCAAATATTCTCCATCTGAAGACATGGTACATAAGCCCAAAGCTGTGAGGATGATTTACAGGCCCTCTGTCCCAGACAGAGATCTACATTGGCAAGTTTTTGACAGTGATGAGCAGATTGTGAATTTCATGATTCAAGAAGTAGCCACAGTTGAGAGTAGAAGCCCTGACGAAGAAGAATATGAAGGGCTAGTTCAATTGAAGAATAACCACGTTCCCAAGGGATTAATTACTCTTGAAAGCCTCTTTGATCAGAATGATCGAGCAGTTTCTCACAGGATCAAATTTAATGCAAAGCAATATCAAGATTTAGAACTTGAACCTGGGAAAGCAATAAAAGTTGGAACAGATTGCACTTCGGAGGAACTAGAGCAGATCCGATCTCTGTGCAGAAAGTATCCCGACACAGTGGCTTGGTCTTATCAAGACCTAAAGGGATATGATCGGCAACTGATTCAACATACAATTGAGTTGCAGGAAGGGATCAAACCCTTTCGACAGAAGCAAAGGCCCGTCAATCCAAAGATCGAAGTCTTGATGAAGGCCAAACTCCTGAAAATGCTCGAGGCAAAGATAATTTATCCCATCAAACATTCTTCTTGGGTTGCGAATCTAGTCCCGATTAGAAAGAAGAATGGAGATATACGACTGTGCATGGATTTTTGCAACCTGAACTAGGCTTCTCTCAGAGATCACTACCCTCTCCCGTAGATCGATCAGATCTTACATTCGGTGGCTGGGGCTCAATGCTTCTCCCTACTCGATGGTTTCTTTGGATACAATCAAATCTGGGTCAGGGATGAAGACCAGCATAAAACCGCATTCACGACCAAGTGGGGCACATTTGCTTACCAGCGAATGCCATTCGGCCTTTCGAATGCGGGAGCCACTTTTCAGAGGGCAATGGATTTAGCTTTTGGTGAGCTCTTGAATAAGGTTATTGTTATCTATCTAGATGACATGACCATATTATCCCGAAGAAGGGAAGATCACCCTTTACACTTACAATAGATTTTTGAAAAATGCCAAGAATTTGGCATTTCAATCAATCCGAAGAAGTCCATATTCGCAGTCAGCGAAGGGAAGTTGTTGGGACATACGATATCAGAGAAGGGTCTTGTTGTAGATCCTGATAGAGCTGAGGCTCTAATGAAGCTCCCACTCCTAGTAGACAAGAAAGGTCTTCAATATTTCTTCGGCCAGATCAACTTCGTGAGGAAGTTTGTTCCATATTTTGCCCAGGTCATCAAGCCGATGTCCAAAATTTTGAAGAAGGGTGCAAAATTCATCTGGACAAAGGAGAGAAAAGAAGCATTCAAAGAAATAAAAGCCTGAATTGCTCAAGCACCGGTCTTGACCAACCCTGACTACAATCGGGACTTCATCCTATATGCTATAGGAGAACCCGAGAGCTATGCTGCAGTCCTAACACAAAAGGGGGAAGATGGCGAAGAGCGCCCCATCGTATTTCTAAGCCAAGTGATAAACCCTCATGAAGAAAAATATAATTTCATAGAAAGGCAGGTGCATGCAGTAATGAAGTCTCTTAGGAAATTCAAGCAGTTCATCTCCCAAAGTCGGGTTACAGTCTTTGTCATTCACCCTGATGTGCACAATTTCATCATCCAAGGAGAATTGGGTAGTAAAAGGGCCGGTTGGGTCAACAAGATTCAAGAATTCGACATCGATATCAAACCTACAAAACTGGTTCGTGATCGTGCACTGTGTCAAGAATTGGCGAAGAGCGTAGCGGTCAAAGCTATAGAATCTCAGTGGGATGACTCGCCAGTAGAAGAATGCTTCGCAAATCAGGAAGAGGATGAGAAAGACTGGGTCAGTGAAATGGTCGAATACTTCAACATCGGCAGATGTCCTTCACATCTAAATGCTTCATAGTGAAGGCATTTCAGGATGCGGTCCTCCCGATATACCTTGCGCCCCGAAGGCCTATTTTTTAGAAACATTGATGGCATCCTTCTTAGGTGCATAAAAGATGATGATAAAAGGAGAATCCTGGGAGAATTCCATTCAGGATTATCTGGAGGTCACTTCGTAGGGAGAACAATGACATTAAAGATAATCAAAGCTGGTTATTATTGGCCTACACTCTTCGTTGATGCCTTCGTAGTCTATCGCAAATGCGAGCAGTGTCAGAAGTTCATCGATCGAAGAAGAAATGCTTCGATGCCTCTCCGACCGATACAAGTAGAAACTCCCTTTCAACAATGGGGGTTGGATTTCATAGGGGTCATATCGTCGAACTCCTCCGTAGGGCATAAGTTCATTCTGACCACAACTGATTACTTTACCAGATGGGCCGAAGCAGTTCCCATGAAGAATGTAGATCAGGAGACCATCATCGCTTTCCTAAAGGGATTGATTACACGGTTTGGCATTCCAGAAGCAATCATCATGGACAATGGTCCTGGCTTCGTAGGTGCCAAAATCAATGAGTTCTTCTATCGATATGGGATATATCATAAAGTATCCTCCAATTACTATCCATAGGGCAACGGATTGGTGGAATCCACCAACAAGACCTTGTTAAAGGTGCTAAGAAAGCTCATAGAGATGAACAAAAGAACTTGGCATCTTCTTCTAGATCGGGCCTTGTGGGCCGATCGGATTTATCAAGAAGTCGATCAAGACTTCACCTTACGCCCTAGTCTACGGTAAGGAGGCCATCTTACCTACCCACGTAGAGATCCCTGTGTTGCAGTTGTTAGAAGAAGAAGGAGTTAATTCAATGGAAAACCGGTTGGCTCAGTTGCTACAGTTGGAGGAAGACCGCGAGAAGGCTTACCAGAGCTTCGCTAAACATGCTCAGGTCACCCGAGATTGGTTCAAGAAAAAATCATCCGATCGCACATTCAAAGTGGGAGATCTGGTATGGAAGTGGGACTCCTGGAAGGCCAAGCCTGGGAATCATGACAAGCTGGACACTTTCTAGGATGGACCATTCGAAATCATGAAGGTGAATTCAGCCAACTCTTTCATCCTCAAAGATGCAGTTGGCTAGGTATTACCAATTTCTGTTAATGGTCTTCATCTGAAGACTTTTCATCACTGAGGTGAAACACAAAAAAAAAAAAAATTGTGTGTATGTACTTTTGTATATAATTTTTCATTTGTGTATATACATCCTGTTCCGAGATTGCAAAAGCTAAGTGTTATACTCCAGAACCTCCTTCGGGGACTTTTGATGCGAAGTAGCGGTTGCAAGGAGGTTCGCAGCAAAGCACTTTGGCTTTCAAAAGATCCTCGGAAGACCGAAGGTGTTACCAAAGGGAAAGGAAGGAATGAAAAGAGCTTCGCACCCGAAGCGTTTCAAGCAGCTACTTCGGGAAAAAATTTTGTGAAGTATTTTCCAAGAAGACGAGCTTCGGGGGTTCAGTATTCCACGAAGCAAAAAAGTGACGTGGCGAGAAAGAACTACTTCGGGCCCGAAGCGTTGAAAAATAGCCCACACCAAAAGTTCACCGTGAAGCATTTTCAATGTTGATTTCAACTTCGTCGAATCGGGAGCATTTAAAACGTGTCTTGGGGGACACGTCGACGGAAACCTAGGGGAGTTCAAAGCGGATGAGTTTAATGCAAAGGTGGTGGAGTGCATCCCGAGAGGATTCGGTTAAGAGAAAAGCTCATGCCTAGGTACGAAGTGGCAGTAGGTTGCATTTCCAATGCAGGGCATAATCATCGAAGCGCGTGGCCCCACGTACTACGCTGCCATAGAGCCAATCAAAAGACACGGTAACTTCCTCCGTCCGAGGTGTAAATTTAATTTTGGTAGGTGCCATAAATTTAGGTGGTTGCCTTTTAAGGCTATAAAATGTGAGGCCCTAGTAGAGAGAAGGTTATTCATCCATCAGTTCATGCAAGACTAAGAGCCTTCGGTTACTCTGCAATTCTCCTGCCCTTTGCATCAAAGACCTTTGCATCGAAGCCCTCTGTATCAAGGACTTTGCCACCGCCATTTTCACAATGGGAAAGAAAAGCTCTAAGGAGAAAGGAAAGGAACTAGAAGTAGTAGGCCCCGAAAAAACAAAGAAGGGCAAGGAAGAGAAAAAGCATACACCTAAGAAGATCAATCTCACCCCTCGCCCAGAAAAGCAACCGATGGAAGAAGGAGACGACTATGAAGAGGAACATCTTGAAGAACCACCAATTGATGGGTGGGAGAAAATTAGAGACACAGAGCTCTCTAAGGGTGTGTCCGACCTCCGACGCACTATTGAGTTTATGACGAGCAGACTCACCCCAGAGAATAAGAGGGCTGCTGCATATTATTCTCAGATTTACTAGTATTTGACCCCGCCTGCTCACCACTATCCAGAGTTAATTTGTGCTATCACGCAGAACTACCAGCCTGCATCTAGGCAAGTGTTGGACGCTTCGGGTCATAAATTGTTTTCCATTTTGAAAGAAGATGTGCAAGCAGCATTTGCACCACAACAAGGGCCACCCAAGGGTTATTCAGTTTGCAATGTCATTCTGAGCGAACAGATGGAGAGGTTCACCTCCAACAACTACATATTGAAATTTTTGCGCGAGAACCTCAAAAGTGGGCTCCCTTTAGGCAAGCTACCCCAAATGCCTCTACCCTTGGCGGCCTTCAAGAACATCGATATTTTCTCTATCATTGCATGGGTGGCAGGCCTATCTATAGATGCTTTGGTGCAACCCTGGTAGGTGTCCTTGGCCGAATGTATTTCGAGAGGGGAATTCTATGCCCCTGATGCTTCAAGACCAAACACCAACCCAATTTTCTTCGATTGGGCAGAATGGGTGGCCCGAACCTTGCACACACGGCTCACCAGCATGAAGAATTCGATGATAGGCCAGTACTTCGCACCCTATTCTTTCCTTGTCTGGTTTTTTTTCTACCATGTACATAAAAAATTCCCCCACATTGCCATTTCTCTGAGCGGTAAGGATGGAAATCCTCTGCCTGTGTACCAGTGGACTCCCCTCCTATTGAGGACATAGTCTTATTATTCTTTTAACCAATAGTTTTTGGGACCCACCATGCATTTTTTGAAAGGTTCTTGCCCTCGGGTGCCCCTCAGTTTGAGGGATAGAATAGTAATGGAGAAGAAGGGAGATGTCTTTCAATTAACGTAGGGACTGGTGATTCGCCTGTTCGGATTTATAGGAAAACCCTTCCTGCTCCCTGTTTTCCCCTTCGAGTACCAATTTGCATTGGAGGTCGCTTGGTAGAGCGATGTAACAAATGCCGTCTATGGCCACGATCGAAAATGGGCACATACCTGTGACTTCCCCTTCAATATGGGGGTAATTGAAGTATTTGCCTTGAAGCAGAACGTATTCCTGGAAGAAAATCTTGCCAAGTTTGGCCTACTCTAGATTCCTCAACAATGGCTCTATGATCCCTTGGGAGTGATGAGGGATCACTTAAAATTCAAGAACTTTCATGTCTGCCCCCACCCTGAAATTGTGGAGCAAAGAAATAATCCTAATGGGAAAGATCTGGAGTGGCATTTAGAGAGGATGAGGACATTGCCTCCCTGGCATGAATTTTACCCTATGGAGGTCGAGTTTGACCCTAACCAGCATCCCTTCCCAACTCTAGACTCCACGTTTTGGAGAAAGGCGAAGGATGATTTGAAAGAAGAATTGAAGAATTGGGGCGAGGAAAAACTTTGGGAGTGGTGGATAATGAGAGTCCATCACCAAAAAATGAATTCCTATGGACTCTTGACATCGGATAAAGACTTCGCAATTGTCTATGAAGCCAACGTTCAAACTTGGAAGTCCATATCCTTCGTCGACTTTGTTCCTCCAGCTACCCCAAGATCGGGCGAAAGCCCAAGAGGAGCTGATGATGCTTCGGAGCAGGAAGAAGAGGAAGAAGTCGAAGCTACACTAGAGGCACTACCACAGGGACCATCAAAAATCCATGACACAAGTGTCGAAGAGTTGGAGCAACCATTGGAGAGGAAGAAAAGAAAGAGGCAAGAGAAAATTCAAGTGCCTCGAGCCACCCAAAGTGACCCCGCATGAAGTTCCCAAGTGCTCATGCCGGACAACCTGCATCAGGCCCGACCGAAGCAAATTTTGAAGATGCGGTGCCACCAAGTGCAGAGACAGTCCCAGATATAGACGTCATTGATGTGGAGGAACTCCTCCAACAAGAGGGAGACCCCGAAGTAGAAGTCGTGGGGGTCGAGAGTGCCGAAGCCCAAAAGGAGTAGGAGCCTATCACACAAGAAGTCACCATGGCCACTCTTCCAGAAGGGCATGCAGGTATGCACTCTCCACCCTTTGCCTTGGTCTCTCACATGTCCACTGTGGTCCCGACCAAAGATTCTCATTAGTCTCTCCCTCCCTCACAAAGTCAGTCGCCTCCTCGCGCGTTGCCTCTTGCCATCGATCCCGTTAGCCCCACTCCACTCGAGTCATCAGGTCGGGACAAGTCTGTTGCTACCACTTCGCCTTCCCATGCCATCGATCCTTTGGACCTTAGCCGGGGTGAAGGCAGTGCCCCAACGTCGAACCCCATTCTTCATTCCCCTGCCTCACATGGCATTGTTGCACTCGTTGGGACTCCTAGTACACCTGTCGTCGAACCTTCTGGTGAGGCATCCCCCATTCATTATTTGTATCTGTTCACCCCTTTGGCTGGAGATCTAGCCTCATTTGAATCAGAGATGTCCTTAATTAAGGAACGCCCTCTAGCCGAGAAGCTACTCCTAGCTCGAAAAAATACAAAAAAAATGTTGAAGGAGGCGAGGAAGAAGAGAGGGCGCTCTCTGGCCCAAGTTGAAAAATGCGTTGTCTTCGATTTGAAGGCTGGGAAGTTGCATAAAGTAAAAAAGATCCCCAAGGTCCAGAAGCCCCTGGATGAAATGACCCCAATGAACTATGACTACCAAGACAAATCCAAGGACCTGGAGCATTTGAATGTTGATAATGAATCCGAATCCATGCACGTCAAGATTGAAACTTTTCGTGCGCATGCAAACATCGCCAGTTAGCACAGATTTGAAGCAGAAAATGCCAACATCAAGTTGGAAGAAGAGCTAGCTAGAATCCACTCCAAGCTGGAGGATTCAGAGGAGCAGTGTAAGCTGATGAAAAAGGAAACACACGCCCTGAAACAACAAATACTACAACTACAGTGTACAGCTCAGAACCAAGCACAGAGACAGGCCGAGAATGATCTGAAGGCCAAGGAAGTTGAAAGCAAGATCTTGCAGTTACAACATTAGTTGCACGAAAAAGAAATCTTGGAGCTGTTTGACAGAGGCAGGATCAAAGAAATCCGCTCACACTTGCTCAAAAATTTTAGATCTCGGGCCTCTAGTGCCCTATCAATTTTGACCTATATTACTGAAGCACAGCATGCTACTGTCGAAGGAGGGCCAATCATAGATGAGGTCACTCAGAAAGCTAGAGGTCGACTCAAATTAGCCTTTGATGTCCAAAGCACAAAATATCAGGACTTGCAGGTTGTTGCAATGAGTCGGATGGCTAGGGATTGGTCCACGGCCCAAGACATAGTTTGTGCCTTCTTTTCCAAGGTGAGGAAGGCACAGAAGGCGAAAGACCTCCTGGACATGTTTGAGAATGAGCAGCGTGCATCACTAGGCTATTTCTAGGATCTCTCTTCCTTAGGTTTCTCGAGCTTCACGGATGATGACGGGAACCTTTTGACCAAGGAAGAGCTTAAGCCGGCATGGCTTCAGTTTGAAGGTGACGTCTCGGAGATAGACGAATGGGCAGAGCCTATAACAGAGGGGCAGGTCACAGATTTCATTCTGAGACATTGCAAGATTGCAGCCTGCCTGAATGACCTGTACACCAGGGCCAAACATGCTGATATCGAGCAAATTGATCGGTTCCATGTTTTGGTTAAGGCATTGCAAGATCAAGAGCCTTTCTCGAAGGGTGCCTAGGCTCATGTCCACCGAACCATGAAGCACATCCATGCGATCGCCTTGCCCCATCACCGCCGTAGGAAGCCGCGCCAGAAGAAGGAGAGGAAGCAGAAGAAGAAGAAGAAGAACAAGCTGTGGAAGCACCCTAGGAGATAGAAAAAGGAGAAGGGTCTGGAGGTAACTCTGGCCCAACGGATCAAGGCTGAGGGTTCTCCCACCGAGATGAGCTCGTTGCCCCGTGAGCCACCAAGAATGTTGACAATTTTGTCACATTGCACAATGGGGTAGAAAAATTGAATTTTTTTGTAAAGTATTTCTTTTAATTTCATGAATTTGTTCCCTTGTTTTTTAGAAACAACATTTTCAAGCATTGCAGCAATTTTGGCTTTCCCTGCCACCCCCTTGTACATAAAATGAAGAAGAAAGAGCTTCGCTGCCGAACAAGCTAAGGAAGATAGCTTCGCCGAAAGAAATCGCTAAGGATGAAAACTACTTCGGGCCCGAAGTCCCTCAAACAACTACTTCGGGTGAAAACCTTGTGAAGCGGCGTTGCCAAAGAAGGAATTCAAAGAAGGCATAAAAAAGAGCTTCACACCCAAAGAATTTCTAGCAGCTACTTGGGGCAAAAGTTTTGTGAAGCAGTGTGCAAGCGGCATTTCAAAAGAACAGCTTCGTCGAAGGAAAATCGCGATCCAAATTGGCTAAGGCAAGAAAACTACTTCGGGCCCGAAGTCCCTCAAACAGTTTCTTCGAGTGAAAGTTTTATGAAGCGTGTTGCCGAAGCAAAATGCAAAGGAAGAAGAATGAAAACTACTTCGGGCCCGAAGCACTTCAAAAGGCTACTTCGGGCAAGAAACTTGCGAAGCAAGATTTGAAGGAGCGCAACGTTGAAAACACTTCGCCAAAAAACCGTTGAAGCACCCACTTCGGGCCTCCCAACCAGTGAACCATTTCTACTTCAGGCCTCCCAATGTTTCATATAGATGGAAGAAAAAGTGACATAGAATATATAAGAGAAATGGTAATGACATGACTATATCTGTCATTCTTTATAAAGTATAAAGGATGAGATAAACAATAAAATATTATGAGGGAGTCCAAAGTACAAGAAAATGATTCTTAAGTGAGGAGGACAACAAACCTCTTAGTATAGAAGAAAGTGGGTCTTTGATCAAATATGGGGATATGATCTTGAATAAAAATTATGACATCAATGAAGTAGGCATACCCACCACATTGACCATGGAAATAAAAAATACAAAATAGGAGAATAAGTAAATGCTACATGAAATAGCAAAAT
This sequence comes from Wollemia nobilis, assembly GCA_028583015.1. Taxonomy (NCBI): domain Eukaryota; kingdom Viridiplantae; phylum Streptophyta; class Pinopsida; order Araucariales; family Araucariaceae; genus Wollemia; species Wollemia nobilis. The sequence goes on from JAQPPZ010002549.1 coordinate 13,234,471, forward strand.
TTCATAAGAAATATGTAATATGGATTATTAATATTTGTAACATAAACAAGAGGAAAAACATTGAGTAGAGGTGTAAAGTGAAACTTGATTTTAAATTTAGAGCAACAACTCATGTGGATGATGAACATGGAAGTAAAATTAAAAAATATAATAAGTAGACTCATTAAATATTTTAACAAAATTTAAGTTAGAGAATTGATATAAATAGCAAAGGGTTATGTCTAATAATATGAAGGATCTCAATCATTCACCTCACTTGGTGAAATGGGACCCAAAGACACATAACTATTAGTGAAGTGAGATGGGAGATAAAATTGTGGAAGTGGACTTGATGACCTTACTAAATGTTTTGATAATTTGTTAAGCAAATATAGGTAAAATGATGTTTCATTCTAACTAAAATATACCTAATAAGATGTTAGGGACCTACTATTAAAATAAAGCTCACTCACACAAAATACTGTAAAATAATTAAAATACATCAAATAACAAAATAACACTATGCAAAAGGTAATTGCAGAATTGAAATAATCTCACAAATAACTCAGAATCATAGGTTTCTTCGAGGGGGAAACCTCCTTCAATATTTCATTAACTTGCAAAAAGATACATTTATACATGGCTCCATGTATTTTAAAGAGAAAATCCATGCAACCCTACCCTAAGGCTCAAGAGTTGGCTTACATGCAAAATGGCACTCAAGCTAGAATCTTCTACCAAACATCGGTTACAATCTTGATAACGGTTACATGAAATAGCCCCTCTTGTCTAGGTGCCTTACTTGCCACATACATTACAAAAAATCATAAAATTACATTATAGACAGAATCCCCCAGATTGGAAGTGGGTTATTAAATTAGCAAATGAGAATTACAAAATAATGTTAGGATGGGATGCTAACATGTCCTTTCCCTTTGAAAAGATTTTTCATAAAATTTGAAGATGAGGAAACTAGTGTTGGAGCTGGTGGAGAGACTCCCATGTAGCATCTTATGGCTAGAGTCCATGCCACTGAACAAGGACCTTAGTAATGGTGTGGTTGTGGAGAATGCGAGTTCGATGATCCAATAACTATTCGAGCAAGAGCAAGATAGAACCTTATTCATCTAATTTTGGAAGTGTCGATTGAACTTGTATCTGAGTGCCCACAACTTTTATGAGAGAGGAGATAAAAAATATGATGGAGCTTAGATGTAGGTGGGAGAGCCAATTGGTAAGTTGTGGCACCAATATACTATAAAACCTGGTAGGTCCCATAGTATTTTGCAACAAGATTCTAGCAGTTGAAAAGCTGTAGGGACAACTATTTGTATCTATACAAGCAAAGGAAAACCATATTACCCACATCAAAGCTATGCTTGGAATGGTGTTGGTTAGCTTGTTGGTGCATTCGATTTTGGGCCACATCCAAATTCATCTTCAGTTGGTGGACACCGATATGTTGACTGAGAGTAGTGTCAACTACATGGACCGTAGAGCTACCTAGAATGTAAGAGAAAAACATGAGTGGATGGTGCCCATAAACTACCTTAAAAGGAGTAACCTTGGTTGTTGTGTGATAGGAAGTGTTGTACCACCACTTGGACAAAGGAATCCACTTCTCCATTGAGTAGGATGATTAGAGGTAAAGCAACGAATATAGATCTCTAAACATTTTTTGATAATCTTCATCTAGTCATCCATTTGTGGATGATAAGATAAACTTATTTTGAGCTGAGTTCCCTGCAACTTAAACAATTCTTGCCAAAAATGACTAGTAAAGGTTGGGTCACGATCGAAGGCAAAATATATAATCAAGGAAATTTTAAGTAATGATGGATGTTGTTTAAGGATGGGAGAGGGAAAAAAAGTAAACATACTTCGAAAGACGATCCACTACCATGAAAATAATGGATTTGCCTTCAAACTTAGGTAACCCTTCAATAAAATCCATGGAAATATCGGTCCAAACCTGGTCAGGAATGGGTAAGGGTTAGAGAGTGCTTAGAGAATGCATCATTTTTCATTGCATCCATTTATAGGTATCACATATCACCACAAAATCATAAATATCCTTTTTCATGCCCTTCCAAAAAAAATGAGCTTAAGTTGTTCATATGTTTTGAGAAATTGTGAATGGCCTACAGGTGGGGCAACATGTAGTTCCTTCATGAGAAGTTACTGAAGGAGATATGTATGGGGAACAACGAGGTATTGGTGGTAACGCAAATCATGGCCATTCCAAGTGTAGCTAGGGCATGAAGTAGATTCAACATGGAGAAAGGCAACCAAAGTTTGCAAGCTCAAATCCTAAAGTACCTCCTATCGTAAGGAATTGATCCACTATGGAATGGATGATGAAATGATACATAGCATATTGTGAGCCTCAAATTGGTGAGAGAGAGTATCAACCACAATGTTATCCTTACCCTTCTTATAAGTTATATCGTAATCATATCCCATAAGCTTAGAAAATATTTTTTATTATTTGGGGGTGGCAATCTGTTGCTCCAAAAATTATTTGATACTTTGATGGTCAATTTTAATGGAGAAATGATGACCAATGAGATAGATCACCAATGGGTTACCGCATGCAGAATTTCTAGCATTTCCTTAGCATAAGTGGATTTTCCCAGATTACGACTAGGGAATGCTTTACTAGTAAAATTCAAAGGTCACCCTTCTTGCATCAACACTATACCAATACCATGAACAATAGCATAACTTTCAATGAAAAAAGGCTTGGAAAAATTTGGCATGGCTAAGACTGGTGTGGTGGTCATAGCATGCTTCAACTCTAGGAAAGCCTGTTCAATGGGTCCCGTCCAAGTAAAAGAGTCCTTATTTAAAAATTAAGTGAGGGGAGATGCAATTATACCATAATTATAAATAAATTTGTGGTAATAACTTGTAAGTCCTAAAAATCCTTGAATATTTTTGAGTGTGAGGTTTTAGCCATTCCTTAACTACTTGGATCTTCTTAGAATAAAATTTGATGCTATCTTTGGTGATAATGTGTCCCAAATACTCCACTTTTGTCAACCCAAAGGAACACTTGGATTGCTTAGCATAATGTTGATGTTATGCCAATGATTGTAAAGTTTGATCCACATGGAAGAGGTGCTCTTCCCATGAGCGGTTGTAAACCAAAATGTCATCAAAGAAAACTAGGATGAATTTTTGAAGGAATGGGCAAAAGATGTTGTTCATGAGGTTTTGAAATGTGGAAGGACCATTACTCAAGCCAAATGGCATCACCAAAAACTCATAATGACCTTCATAAGTACATAAATCAGTCTTGGAAATATTCTCATCCTTGAGCCTGATTTGATGGTACCCAAAGTGAAGGTCTAATTTGGGGTACATAGTCCCATGCAGCTCATCCAATAATTCATCCACCATCGAAATAGGAAACTTATCCTTGATGGTGAGTTTATTGAGCTCCTAGTAATCGATACACAATCGCCAGGACCCATATTTCTTGCATACCAATAAGACTAAAGAATAGTAAGGACTATTACTTGATCGAATGACATCAACTTTTAACAATTCCTACACTAACTTCTCAAATTTTGACTTAATATCATGAGGATACCGGTACAGTCTGATGTTGGGTAGAGTATTGCCAAGTAACAATGGAATAGCATGGTCATAGGAGCGATGAGATAACAATTCTGATGGTTTGAAAAAAATATAATTGTGCATGGACAAGATAAGTTGCAAATCTACAAAAACTTTTTCCACCTCAAAAATAGAATCCACCTCCAAAGTGTGAGGTTGGATCACAAATATCTAAGCTATGACTTCTTGAGAAGATTTTTTTAACAACTTCTCCATACGGCTTGAACTGATAATCTGTGAAGACCTTGCTTTTGACCCATGGAGAGTATAGGACTCTTCATTCTGTGAAAATTGCATCTAGAGATCTGCAAAGTTCCATGAAATGGTTCCCAATGTACCTAACCATTGAGACCCCAACACGATATCACATCCCATTAATTGAAGAGCAAACATATCTTGTTTGAGCTTATATTCTCTAAATTTTACTTTAATATTTTGACATTTACCTTTTCAAGGTAAGGTCCCTCCATTAGATACCATAACCTCAAAGGAATTACATGTGTGTATGTAATAATTATCTTGTTTGGCTATGTAGGGATCAATAAAGTTATGTGTACTACTAGAATCAATCAGAATGGTAAGATGCAGGCCTTTGAAAAAACCCATATCTTTTATGGTTTGGGGAGTAGTAATCCCAGCAAGAACATGAACAAAAATATTGGCCTATGGTTCTTCCTGGATTTATTTCTTAGTTTAGGGTGGTTCCTCTACTGGTTTTGTGTCATCGTCACTTTGGTATCTAGTGTCATTCTTGTCAACATCTATGAGGAACAACTTATTTTGGGCACACCTATGTCCGCAAACATACTTTTCATCACAATTGTAGCACAAACCTTGGGCACATATTGCATCCATTTATTTAGTGGTTATATGTTTGGGTGCATTAGTTTTGTGTTCATTATGATTTTAGAGTCGAGGAGGAAAGGAGGGTCAAGCTTATGGAAATTTAGATGTCCACCTTTGAGCCAAAAATTTGGATTCAACCAAATAGGCCAAATTGATAGCTTGCATCATGGTTTATGGTTTAAACATCTTAACCTCCTATTGATTACCATCCTTCAAACCACTAATGAAGAAACTCATGAAGAACCCTTCATTCAATCCCCTAGTTTTGTTGGCCAATTTCTCAAATTACGTTTGGTATTCTCAAATTGTAGAAGTTTATTTCAACTTTGTTAATGCTTTTGTAAAGTCATTATACTCACTAGGACCAAATTGATTGAGTAATTGAGACTCAAAGTCTTCCCAAGAAGGATCAGGAGCACTCACTGGTTACTGATATTGTCTGTTCTATTTTTTCCATTGACAACCCTATAATTTCTTATTGTTACTGATGACTGTTAGTAATTGTTAATGCCACTAACTTGAATGTTACTGAAATAATTTATGACTGTCACAAATGCTTGTATACTCTATCCTGATTGTGTGGTGCATGCGATTTTTTTTGTGATAGGGAAGTATTCCTCCATATGCTCACTTTTGTAGGAAAAGTTTGTAGGTTTAGCAGAACAGGGAGGCTTCATATTTTTTGCAAGTTAAAGTTTTTTAAAAGAACCAGGGTATGCTAAGCAAAGGAGTATGTAATACTCATAGGCCCTCTATTATACAATAGTGATGAACAATAGTGCTCAAACCAATATTTAGGCAACTAACCAAGGAGGATCCCATGCATACCCTTGAGCACACTAGTATGAGAGGGTAATCGTCTGAGTTGTGTTCTATGGACTATGGATAATACAAGGCCAAAAAGCTTCCTATTGGATAAAATCTTGTTTAAGCCTAAATGGTCTCCCAATACACCCGAAGATGCGTGGGAGCTTGATGCGTGAGTATTATCTAAGGCTTGGGTATTGGAGCCTGATCACCCTCACTTCACTAGATGCTTTATGGGCTATCTAGCTTAGACAATAATGATATCTCCTTCATAATATTTTAAAACCCCTAGCACCAATTTTCTAGCCTACTCAACTACTATAAAAAATTGTATTTTTTTGCTTTTTCTAGTTTTTGTTAATTTTTTTGTTTTTTAATTAAAGAAAAACAAAAATGATAAACATAAGAAAATTATACCTAACAGGAAAAATGGATGGGCAATAATTATCGTAGTCACAATAGAACTCATCCCTGGAAAGCGCTTTGATACCACTTGTTAGGAACCTACTATTAAAATAAAACTCACTCACACAAAATACTATAAAATTGTAGACACTAAAATCTGGTCAATCCGATTATGCTATCGTAAGCAATGACTAAATGACAGACCAAGGCCCTAGGGCAGCCCTCAGTAGGTATACAGTGGTCCTAACCACTCAGTGCAAGTTTTTGGAAGGTTTCAGGCCACTTTTGGGACCTTTTGAACACCTTGTTCCTATTCGTCCCACCCTGGGATGAATACAAAACCTATTCGTACCACCCTAGAGCGAATAGCAGTATTCATCTCGGGGTTGAGCGAATAGCAAGTTTGACCAAAGAAAAATTCAAATCTAGGGCAAAGACACTGAGTAATGGTCAGATTCTTGGCTATTATTGCCCACAAGTCAGGGCACACAACAGGTCTTATGACATGCTCAATGAATGAGGCCAATTTGGGAGATTCTCTTCCCCCTCCAATGCATGCCGCCCCGGTGGCCAAGTGGTGCCTCTTGCCCTGCATGCCCTCACATGCATTTTGATCCATGAAGCCTCCTTGGGCTATAAAGTGGATCACAAATATTTCCTTTCACATTTCGTGCCCATTTTTACCTCGGAGTCTCTACCTAGCGAAGGAGGTTTACGATGGAACTAGTAGACGCAATTTGTCACATAACCAAACCATATGAGTAAATACCTTCACCACATTTGATGAAAATACATCCCACAGTGTTTTACATCAGTCCTCAATGGAATTGATGGTAAAATTTAGGCAAAAACGGTGGGCGTCCCACCCCCGGGTGCCCCCCAATTTGTGATAGTCTTATTTGTCCCACCCTATAATGAATAGAAATATATGCATTATTTTGTTACTATTTTTAATTATTTATTTTTTACATTATCATATTATGTTGCAGTTCAAATTTCAAGCCATTCTGAGCTATATTGGCCGAGATATTACAATTTTAGTGTTTTGCAGGGTCTCATGCAGGTCTCCGATAGTCATCTAAAGAGACACCTAAACTATCATTGATGTTGAAAATATGATAAAATGGGTTTCTTTAAAATATAATTTTATGTTTTTGATCCAATTTTCATGTGTTTTGGATATGCATAAGGCCATAAATTGTTCGCTTTGTGTTTTGTAGGTAACGCACAGTCATTTGCAATTATGAGGCACCAAAAGACTCAATATGAGTGCAATTTCTGGTGATATCTTCCTAAAATATATTTTTTTACATCCCTCTATAATTTCAAGTCATTTGGAGTTGATTTGATGCTTATTTTCACTATTAGCTATTTGGCCCTTGTGGGGATTACATGTTTCTAATCACACGCACTCGCTATTTGAAATTTTATGTTTCCTTGTGTGTAGGTGCAGGTTATACCATTGGGGATTAGCATAGAACCTCAAATAATCATAGACATAACCAGTGGAAACATTAGGGTTATGCATAAGGGGTTGGACTCAAAATGTACTTGTAAAAAAATGGCGAATCCTAATCGAAATCAAGGTGAATCATGGCGAATCCTAAGAAAATTAAATCAATCATATTCATACCAGAATTTGGGGTATTTTAAGCCCTAAAAAGTAAGGTCATATTTGGGGTAATTTTTTATGTATTAAATCACCTTATAACTTCATACAAAAACAAACCTTGAGATTAGGCTCAAAAAGATCTTTCCAACGAGTACAAATATGCCTATGTTTGGATATATATGATGGCAAATTGACCCTAAAAACAAACTGGTCCCAAAAATTTTAGGCGAATGGGCTGACGTCAAGGGTCCTCATATTTGACAATTTTCAATTTTAAAAATCCTAATAGTTTTCCAATTTGCGAATATTCATCACTATGCATAACCTTGGGCAGCGTTGGCCTGCCCACTTTGATTGTGGGTACGAGGAAAGACACTGGATGTGCACCCGAGTTACTTCAAGTATTTTGATCCTTGGGCACATGATTTATAAACATTTGTATCATCCATTTGAGCCCTCAAAGGGGACATTTTGTAACCTGGATTTGATCTACCCAATTAATAAGAAGTCTATTTACTTTGCATCATTTCTTGTTATTTGTTGTCTTTTCCCTCTTACTTGCATGCTTCTGTTTGATGCTCATAAGAAATAGGACATAGGTACGCATATTTTTTTCATCATTTTGTGCACTATTTTTCTCTACTTCAGTGGTGATCATGGTGGGACCCTATCTCTTTTTGCTTTAGGTGAATTTTGAAACTCATTTTTCATCTTTTCATGTTGCAGGTGCTATTCATTATGGACTGAAACAAACTCTGACCTGCTATTCGTGCCACCCTAGGACGAATGCAAATTCATCCCACCCTAGAATAAATGTAGACCTGCTATTCATCCCATCCCAAAGTGAATAGAAACTAGAGAGTTTTCTGAGCAAAATTCTATAAATAACAAGTTTTGGCAGTGATGAGGTAGGCATTTGAATCTTCCATCTTTGTTTTGCATTTTCAAAAACTATTTTTATTTGGTTTTTCCTGCGTCTTTTGCTTGTTTAGAAAGGTTAAAAGTTAGTTTTCCTTTTTCTTAAATGCAAAATAAATAAAAAAACATATAAAAGGAGAAAAATCAAAACAAATTTAAAGTAGGAATGCATCTCTATGGTTTGCATACTTGTAGCCTACTTGATGGGTAGGCTAACATTTAGGGTTTTGCATTTCTAGATACATTTGTGAGTTCTTTTTATACTAACTTTCTAAAATTAAAACACACCTTTTGCATGCATTTAGTGAAGGATCATCGAGTGTTTCCTTGTTTGCTTTCTTTTAAGTTAAAAAGAACCACACACACCATAATTCACTTAAACACTATTTAGGTGGATTTCACCACCATCCACTGGTAGAGTTCAACGAGGTGGCTTTCATATCCATACATCATCTCAAATCTAATGAACCTTGTTCTTTACCAAGGTCGGTTCCAAGATCCGTCATAGCCTGTGGTTTATAGCACGTATCTCTATTTGGAGAGTTATATCGCACACTGTGAGTGAACTGGGTGAGGAACTAGTAGGACCTGTGCTCCTTGGCCATGTGTGGACCTCATCACCACATATTATAGATGGGATAACGTGACCTAGAGTTCATAGCCAGGTTTTTGAGCTAGATATAGGTGAAATCCAATTTAATGCAAGAATATCATTCAACAATATTTCAAACACATGACACAAGGTCATTCTTTGCAAACAACACATCTAAAACACAAAAAAAAGTTTAGAGATTCACATCTAAAACTTAAAAGAGATAATCATCTGTCTTATTGAGTGCTTCCTTTCTTTGTTTGTTGTTTCATTAAGAATTTGTAAAAAATATAATCACTTAGGATTTGGTGGAGAGTTATGATGGTGTGCATTCACAGCCAAGCCCAATCATGGGCAGAAGATATGGAGAGTGGACTAGAAGACATGAGTCATCTCTGTTACAACCCTAGGGACTTGGTCATACCTCCCTGATGAGCCTCTACTCACCCTAGCCCCAATACAATGGGGCATGAGCCACACCTACGAGGGAGCCCTATGCGGGACACCCCTAGGGATAATGGACTTTACTTGGGAGAGTGTTCTCGATACTTAGATATGTCACACACCTTCTTGAATGGATGGCAACAACACGCTAAGGTGCTAGTAGACAAAGTGATGCCACGCATTCGCGTACCTATTAGAGCTGACACACCTATTCATGAGCCAAAGCTTGACCTCACACACTGAGCTAAGCAGGTTGGTATGACCTTACCTACACGTTGCCTTGATAGGGTACAACATATTAGGCAAACTAACATGTATGATACTCGTCGCTCAGGGTGAGCTAACTTTTCCCTGCCCTTCCTTGTCCAGGAAGAAAGGCATAAGGACATCCTAAATTTTTCTCAGGAGTAGTATTCTACACATGCACAATGTGCCTCTACGCTCGTTGAGTATAATGAGCATATGCCTCGGCCCGAACCTCAAGTTAATGTGGCAACCCTTGATTGAGGTAAGCATGCGATGGATATCACAGATTATTTGGATCGATGTCAACCCCAAGGTGAGACTCTTAGGCCTCTTAGGCCTCATACAACAAAAAATAATAATCAAGCAGTTGTAAGATATGTGGAACACCAAGCTCAGTTCAAGCAGCTTCGACGAGTCAAGGAGCAACTAGACCACTTGCATCAACTTAAGAAAGAGAGAATCGAACGGTAGACCAACGAGCTATTCTAGAAGACTCTATGGGAGAGGGTTCCTACCCCTAAGACACATAGGTAGGAGGTCCACCCGAGGCAACCCACACTCATTCAAGATAGGTCTCCTCGATATTATCTAGAGTTGCCTCCATGACCCCCTAGGCCAGATTGGGCCAAACACAGGGCACCCACAATGGGCAGATAATCCTCTTTATGGTTCGGCTTGAGAAACACCCTATGGGGCTTACACTGAGCATGAGATGAAAGTAGAGTACTTGGGGACACCTTACCAAGGTAGGGAGACATGCCATAGTCCTGCAATAGGTTGGAGGATCATAGACCTCTATTGTAGGATGTGAATAAGGATGAGGAGATTAAATCCTTAGACCCTTATAAAGAGTTTCTAGAGCACCTATAGTCAGTAGAGAAAAAGACCTCTGGGTATGGATCTCAAAATCCCATTATGCACCAATTGCATAGTCAACCCATCCATCCTTCAATGCCTACGCCTTCCTATTCAGAGCAATTTAAGTTACCTCAATTGGCTACATTTAAGGGAGAGGAAGATGCGCAGGAGCATGTCACCATATTCTTGGGCTAGTGCTTCAATATTCATGGCGATGACGCTTTACTTTTGAGGACATTCATGACTACCCTCTCAGGCCCCATATCGAAGTGGTTTTACTAACTCCCTAAGCATAGCATCCGCACCTTGGACCAACTCGTAGATGCATTCCTAGAACGCTTTGCCTTCAATACCAAGAGGAAGGCAACACTAACTGACTTAGCTGGGTTGAAATAGTATGAAGATGAGTCAATAACAAACTATGGTAATAGATGGCAAACCCTACTCACCAAGCTACTTTATCTTCTCCCCATGTTGGAGTTGACTCAAATGTTCTCTAAGAGCTACCTGAAGCCTATATCCTTACTGTTGCAACTACAACAGTATTCAACTCTTGAAGATTCCCTCACACAGGCTAGGATCATCGAAGAAATCAAGATTCAAGAGGGCAAAATTATGAAGCCTCACAAGAAGGAGTGGAACAAGAATGCCAAAAGCACTCTAGTGCAGTCTAAGTTAGCAGTAGTAAATTAAGTTGCCATTAGTATCCTGAGGCCAGTGCAAGCTACGCCATATCAAAAGCCTAATTATCAAGCCACACCTGGGAACTATGCCAAGTATAACCAAAATAGTCAAGGGCAAAATCAACAATGTCGTTCCAAGCGAGAGTCCATGCCTAGAGTCCATGGACTCATTTTTGGACTGCCACTTAGCGGCTAATGCGATTCACCTACCTGAGAGTCAACCTATCGACCCAAATGCACCAAAGCCCAAAGGATACAGAGAAGACCTATATTGCAAGTTTCATAGACAAAACGGGTATGATGTGCAAATGTGCTACAATTTCAAGCACCTGGTGCAAGACATGATCGATAGGAATGCACTTCAGGTAGACAACCCTGTCACACCAAACAACCAATAGATGGAGGTCTTCAAAGACCCCTTGCCTACCCATGCAGAGCAGGCCAAGCCAACACCTTAGGTGAATGAGGTTCACCATGCCCCCCTAAGTAGGGGTATGTTAGCATGATCAACATTGTAATGAGGAATAGACGATAACCAAGTCCAACCATGCCACTTGCAGCTCAGAGTGATGTCCCCTTGACGTCGTAGCCTCCATTGCCTCCTATGCTAAGCCTCCCACCTAGGCCTATTATCACTATTAAGAGAAAGCTCACTCAGAGATTAAGAAAAATGTATGTCCATCTCTCCATCTATGATCTCATTCGACAATCAACACCTCATAGAGAATCCTCAATGGAGATCCTTAAATCAATCCAGCTTCAGCCTCAAGAGTTCGACTTCTTCAACAACTTTGTGGGGCACATGCGACAATGCACAAAATCAATTATTACCTTTTGAGAAGACAAGCTTAAATCAGTTCCAAATTATATGGTAGATCCCCCTTTGCAGATCATCGCATGTGTGAACGAAATGCCATACAAGAGAGTGTTGATAGATAATGAGTCTTCTAGCAACATCATCACGACAACAACTCTCAAGCATTTGAAACTCCCAATATCTCACATTGTCACATCTACCTACACCCTCCGAGCCTTTAATGATGCCATATTCTTAATGGTTGTTATGATCGTCCTACCTATTTAGGTAGGAGAAAAGACCATCTCGATGTTGTGCCACATCCTAGAGGGTGAGATGGCATACAATATCCTGTTAGGTAAACTATGGATCAGGGTTATGAAGTGTGTCCCTTCCATCACTCAATAGTGCCTTAAGTACACTCATCAAGAGGAAGTTCATATCATCCTTGCGGACCTAGAGCCCTTCAAGTATTGCAATATGGTGTAGCAGCTCCCCGATTCAACCTTACCATCGACTCACCTATATTTTCAATCGAATAAATCTAGCCAAGGTTTGAATCCATCACCATCATAGGCTATACCATCCACATCATCGACACCCCCATAGATGTCTAGTGCACCTATGTATCCTTTGACTAGGAACCTTGGGAAGTGACCTATTAAGGAAGCCTAGTCGACCATATCCACCATCTCCACAGAGGAGGTTCCCAGCAAAGTAGATGAGGAGCTACCACACGAGACGAATGATGAGTCATATTAGGTCTCATTCTCATCCCTATTCTATCTGTAGCCTTAGGTCATTCTGCACCTGGCTTCCACTAGATTAGAGGAGTACATGGTTAGGAATGTTACAACCACCCCTACTATAGAGTCGATGCAAGACATGGGTCGACCTCGTCTTCCCATAGGCACCATCGTGCCTCTCGACTTCCCCCTTAATCAAACAAATTTCATCTATGGGGGCCTTGACTATGGCATCAAACCTTATCAACAATATGAAGAATATGAAGATCTCTTTGGAGAAGACATTAACTACTTGTCCAACCCTAACTTATCTCTAAAGTACCTTGACCTATGCAATTAGCACAGTTATGTGAAGAACACAAGATTATACTGAGAGGGAGGGTGAACAGTATAAGCCCACTTTTACTTTATTTCCAAACCAATATCAATTAATGTCCTTAATTGCAATAAACAAATATAGCAGAGGTGCATTAATAACTCAAGATAGCAATAGTAAGCAAGAGCACAAGTCACCATACACAATTGAGACACAAGATTTAACGTGGTTCCCCCAATGTGGGGTACTCCACAAGATAATATCCTTATAATATTTCACATAGAAATAAGGATCCTTATCCAATACAATGATTTCTTTGATCTGCTCAAAGCTAGGCAATAACAAGCTCACATAAAACTTGTCCAAATTTGCATAACAAGCTCACACAGAACTTGTCCAAAACTACATAACAAGCTCACACAAAACTTGTCCAAATCTATTGCTCAACAAGCTCACACAGAACTTGTCCAAATCTATCTGCTCAAAGCTAGCAACAAGCTCACACAAAACTTGTCCAAATCTGCATAACAAGCTCACATAGAACTTGTCCAAAACTGCTCCAACAAGCTCACTAAGAACTTGTCCAAATCTGCTCTAGCAAGCTCACCCAGAACTTGCTCAAATCTGCTCCAACAAGCTCACTAAGAACTTGTCCAAATCTGCTCTAGCAAGCTCACCAAGAACTTGCTCAAATATGCTCCAACAAGCTCACTAAGAACTTGTCCAAATCTGCTCTAGCAAGCTCACCAAGAACTTGCTCAAATATGCTCCAACAAGCTCACCAAGAACTTGTCCAAAACTGCTCTAGCAAGCTCACCAAGAACTTGCTCAACTTTGCTCAATAGGCTCACTCAGAACCTCATCAAAATCTGTCCCAAATCTGTCCACAAATCTATCTAAAACTGTCCACAAAGCTATCCCAAAAACTATCCACAAAGCCTTCTCAAAGGCTCAATCAATCATACACAAACTGCCACAAATCTATCCAAAAATCTATCCCAAAGGCCTTCTCAAAGGCTCAATCAATCATGCTCAAGTAGTACTCAAATATCATCCACAAATATATGAAGGCAAGGCTCAAATATGAACTCAACAATGAATGGCAATGCACTCTACAATGGATGACAACAATGATCCACAATGATCTCAACTCAAATCAATCTCAACTCAAGTCAACTCATAGAAGCATAAAGAGAATTGTTAGAGACTCAATATGTTCTAAGCTCAATCTCAACTCAAATCAATCTCAACTCAAGTCAACTCATAGAAGCATAAAGAGAATTGTTAGAGACTCAATATGTTCTAAGCTCAATCTCAACTCAAATCAGAATTATAGAATAGTTTGTTTCATGGGACTTGAACAATCACCTCACACAATCACTTGACTAGGCTCAATCAACTCAACTCAACCAATCACCACAAGGGACAACTCTTTCTCACAAAACCCTAGTCCAAGCATGTATCAACCAACTCAAATGTTTCCAACAATGCTCAACCACAAATCTCACATAACAATGATACTCATGTTCTTTTCAAGTTCTTTACATAACCAATGGGCTTCAACAACTATGCTTATAAAACAAGGTTTAAACACAACTCTCAAACCAGAAAACCTTGAAGCATTCAACCAACCACTTTCGAAAAGGAAACCACAATCAATCCTTTTCACTCCAATGATATTTCAGAAATCAACCACCATAAACAATCAATAGGAGAATGTGCCCATACCTTTTTGATGCCAAGAAGTTGTCCACAAAATCTGCCACACTAAACACAACTTTCCTTTCCAATCTCAATAAGGGTTAGTGGACTTCAAATAATAATCACAAGATAAAGCATAACTCAATTTACACCTTTTTACTCCAACTTAATAAACACATCCACCAAAGTCCTTTTTAATAAAAACCCTTATCAAAATAATAATCAATAAACCTCTCAGAAATTATTTTATAACAACTCCTTATTTCTCCTAAATCTTAATTCTCAATTTCATGAACATCAAATTAAATCAACAACTCATCCACCTTTGAAATAATAATCACAACCCTTATAAAAACAAAGTTTAATTAAAAACTTTAATTATTCCTAACCACCTTATAACTCCAACTTAGGGCTTAACAAAATTAATTAGAGCAAAAACGTATTTACCTCCTCAAGGGGATTCGAACCCCCGACTTTCCCACACCGTGAGCGCCTTAGCCGTGGCTAAGGTTGCCACACGAGCTAGCCGCTCGTTCGAAAGGGAAAGGCACAACGTGCCTTAAAACCTTTCCTCCCTTTTCGCAAATCAAAAGTGCTTCGAGCACTTTTCTTCCAATGCCTTCTGAACACAGTCAAGGGGATTCAAAACCTTGATGTTTCGTCTACCCCACACCTTAGCCAAAATCCAATTGCCAATGCGCCACATTGCCCACGATGCCTTTTCACTTGACCTCACTTTGTCTTATTCATTGCTTCTGCTTTCTAAAAGATTTTCGCACGAGCTCAATTCGGATGCTTAGCCAATGATTATTAACCACGAGCAAGCATCAATTTATGAACCTTAGGTATCCCCTTTATATAGCCTCCTTATTATTTTTGATGACGTCGATGGAAATCTTGCATATTTAATTTTAAATTTTAAATAATTAAAATTTAAACTAAATATTAAAAATTAAATATCTCCATCACCGGGGCACCTTTTTCGATGAAACGAAAGGCCAACTTGGGTTTTAAGAAAAACCCAGTTCAAATATGCCATCCATGGTTTTAAATAAAACCTTTTATTTTGCCTACCTTGGTTTTCACAAAAACCATGTATTTATCCATGCTTTCCAAAATATCATTTGGCCACCAAAACTCAATGTGATCCATGTGACATCAATGATCCATGTGACATCAATGAAAACATAAAATAACTCAAATTGCCAACAATATCCCCCTTTGTCATTGATGGCAACACCTCTAATGCAAAAACCACAATCACAAAAAACCATCTCTGAGAATCAAAGTTGCTCCCCCGACTCAATACTCTCTATGGAGGTTGCTCCCCCTAACTCAATGCTCTCTTTGGAGGCTGCTCCCCCTAACTCAATGCTCTCCCCCTTACTCAAATATCTCCCCCTTTGACATCAATGGCAAAAGGGACACCTATGGGGCTAAAATATATGACTCTTAAGCATAGCCCCCTCACCACCTTCTCTCTTGAGGTGATTAATTTTGGGGTGGGAGTACTTTTACTCCCATATTACATTGTTTCTTTCCTCTATCAACTTCCTTCCATGTTTTTCTGATATCCTTCTCTTGATCTTCTTGCCTTGAACATGTTTGACCTTCTTGCCTTGAACTTGTTTGGAATTGAGTCCTACACCATTTTGCAATATGTCCAAAGTTATTGCAGTTAAAACACTTGATATTGTAGCCTTTGGATGGTGCCCATATCCTAAAATATTTCTTGAAATAATTTCCATATCCATTCCTTTCCTGAACCCTGTATTGTGAAGTTCTGTTTTCATGACCATTATGACCATGACTTCTGAATTGTGTAGCTCTAAAACCAAAACCATGTTGCTCATTTCCTTTGCACTGAGAAGCTCTATGACCAATCCTATTACATGAGAAGCAATGTCCCTGAAAACCATACCTTCTTCCTTTGATGTTCCTTCTAGCAAAATCAAACTTCTTTGATCCATAGACCCTGTAGTGTATAGCCCTGTGTCCAAATCCATTACAAGAAAAACAATGTCCTTGAAAAGCCCTTTGTTCATGCCTTGGTTCCTCATACCTTTCTTGACCATTATTCCTATGATCATATTCAACTTGTGCATTGCATTCTTGAACTTTCTTTGTAGTATCTAAATCCTCTTCCTTAGTTTCTTCCTTGCTTTTCTCTTCAAGTATTTCTTTTCCTTTTGAACTTGATTCACCTATCTCAAAACAAGAACCAAACTGAATATTTGGAGCCATAGGAACTTTGGAACTTTCCTCATAAATCTTAGGTGCTTTCTTGCTTTCATATTTTAGAACTTCCTTTCCTTTTGAGTGTGATTCCCCAAACCTAAAATATGAGACTTTCGATGCTTTGGAATCTTCCTCTTCTTTCTCTTCATTTGTGTCAAGTAGCAAATTGGCACACATCTCTATAGCCTCTGAAATGCAAGTATCCATTTTTGCTACTTATTTTTCTTTAGGAACCGGTTCTTCCTTATAGATTTTTGAAACAAAGCCTCCTGATACAAATATAGGTCCTTGTGTACTTATTTTTTATTTCCCTTCTTCATAACCAAGCCCTGTCTTTATAAATGGATCTCGTTGTAAATCCAAAAAATTATCCAGAGTTTTTGAATTCCTTTGAAATCATGCTAACTCATTTATGTAGGTCCCCAAAATTTTTTGATCTTCTTCTTCTAACTGATTACATATTTCTTTCCTCTCCTTCAATTTCTCAGAAATAGTGATGCCAAGCTCTTTTGTTTCTTGAAGCTCTTTTTCCAAATCTTGAATGTGTTGATTAAGCATCATATTGACCTTTTCATTTTCATGAACCTTATTTTCAAGCCTCTTGATTTTCTTTTCCAACCTCCTGATTTTATTTTCCTATTTTGTGGAATCCTCTTCTTCATCATCACTGCTGCTGGAATTGTCACTAGAACTGCTGCTAGAACTATTACTGGAACTGCTGCTTTCTTTTTCAACAAATAAACTTTCCTTGTTGCAATTGTTGTAGTATGTGCAATCATCATCTATATGCCCAAAATCTCCGCATATGAAGCATTTTAGTATCCTTAGACCCTTCTTGTACCTATTTTCTTGCTCAATGGCTATGGCAAGCTCTTCATGTCTTTCTTCAATAGATATATCCTCTTCTTTAACTTCAATACCTAGGAATAGGTGTTCTTGCCTTTCTTCACTTATTCCAAAGAATGTACATTCTTCTTCATCTGACTGGTTTCTATCACTGTGATCTGAGCTATCGCTTGCATCTACAATGTAGTAAGATTTCTTTGCCTTACAAAAAATTTTCTTCTTCTCATACCTGTTTTGCTTGTATCTATCATCTTTGTCATGCTTATGCTTTCCATCTTCTTTTC
The DNA here is from genome assembly GCA_028583015.1 of Wollemia nobilis. Lineage (NCBI taxonomy): Eukaryota > Viridiplantae > Streptophyta > Pinopsida > Araucariales > Araucariaceae > Wollemia > Wollemia nobilis. The sequence goes on from JAQPPZ010002549.1 coordinate 13,252,409, forward strand.
TTTTGTGACCCTATTTTTCATCATCACTATTTTCTTCATGTGGACACTTGTATGCATAGTGACCAAGATCACCACACTTGTAGCATCTAACTTTCCTTATATCCCTAAAATTCCTTGAGTCCTTATTCCTTTTGATGAAGTTAGCTTCCTCATCATTATCTAAACCTCTACTTGTTTTTGAAACTTTCCCTTTCTCTTTTTCTGAAGCCTTGAATGCAATCTCTTTTATTGGAACCTGATGCTTACTTACCCTCATCTCATAAGCTGTGAGAGTTCCTTGCAATTCTTCCATTGTTAGCTTGTTGATATCCATTGTTTCTTCTATTGCTGAAACCTTAGCATCATATTTCATGGGAAGTGATCTCAAAACCTTTTGAGTAACTTCTGATTCTTTCATCTCAAATCCTAGGCCTCTCATGGTGTTAGTAATCTCATCAACTCGAAGTAAAAACCTTGCAATATCTTCAGAATCTTCCATTTTCAATTCCTCAAATCTTTTTCTATGAGTTTGTAGTTTTGCCAACTTTACCTTGGAATCTCCTTCATAAGTATTCCGCAACTTGGTCCACATCTCATTAGCTGAATTACATACCATAACCTTTGCAAAATCTATCTCTCGTAGCCCACTCAAAATACAATTCATTGCTCTTGCATTGATCTCAACCAATTTCTTGATAGTCTTATCTGCCTCGGGATCACCTTCAACCCTATACTCTTTTTCAACCATTTGCCATACCTCATATCCTTGTGATATCAAGTAGTTCTTCATCCTCATGCTCCAGAAAGCATAATTGTTACCATCAAATAGTGGAGCCTTATTTGTAGATGATCCATTCTGTGAAGCCATCTGTGTTCTTGTAGAATCTGCCCTCAAGCTGTTAGCTTTTTTGAAGGAACCCGCTCTGATACCAATTGAAGAACACAAGCTTATACTGAGAGGGGGGTGAACAATATAAGACCACTTTTTACTTTCTTTCCAAACCAATATCAATTAATGTCCTTAATTGCAATAACCAAATATAGCAATGTGCATTAATAACTCAGATAGCAATAGTAAGCAAGAGCACAAGTCACCACACACAATTGAGACACAAGATTTAACGTGGTTCCCCCAATGTGGGGTACTCCACAAGATAATCTCCTTATAATATTTCACATAAAAATAAGGATCCTTATCCAATACAATGATTTCTTTGATCTGCTCAAAGCTAGGCAATAACAAGCTCACACAGAACTTGTCCAAATATGCATAACAAGCTCACACAGAACTTGTCCAAAACTACTCAACAAGCTCACACATAACTTGTCCAAAACTACTCAACAAGCTCACACAGAACTTGTCCAAATTTCTTTGATCTACTCAAAGCTAGGCAATAACAAGCTCACACAGAACTTGTCCAAATATGCTCCAACAAGCTCACTAGAACTTGTCCAAATCTGCTCTAGCAAGCTCACCAAGAACTTGCTCAAATCTGCTCCAACAAGCTCACTAAGAACTTGTCCAAATATGCTCTAGCAAGCTCACCAAGAACTTGCTCAAATATGCTCCAACAAGCTCACTAAGAACTTGTCCAAATATGCTCTAGCAAGCTCACCAAGAACTTGCTCAAATCTACTCCAACAAGCTCACTAAGAACTTGTCCAAAACTACTCTAGCAAGCTCACCAAGAACTTGCTCAACTCTGCTCAATAGGCTCACTCATAACCTCATCAAAATCTATCCCAAATCTATCCACAAATCTATCTAAAACTATCCACAAATCTGTCCCAAAAACTATCCACAAAGCCTTCTCAAAGGCTCAATCAATCATACACAAACTACCACAAATCTATCCAAAAATCTATCCCAAAGGCCTTCTCAAAGGCTCAATCAATCATGCTCAAGTAGTACTCAAATCTCATCCACAAATATATGAAGGCAAGGCTCAAAGATGAACTCAACAATGAATGGCAATGCACTCTACAATGGATGACAACAATGATCCACAATGATCTCAACTCAACTCAACTCAAATCAATCTCAACTCAAGTCAACTCATAGAAGCATAAAGAGAATTGTTAGAGACTCAATATGTTCTAAGCTCAATCTCAACTCAAGTCAACTCATAGAAGCATAAAGAGAATTGTTAGAGACTCAATATGTTCTAAGCTCAATCTCAACTCAAATCAGAATTATAGAATAGTTTGTTTCATGGGACTTGAACAATCACCTCACACAATCACTTGACTAGGCTCAATCAACTCAACTCAACCAATCACCACAAGGGATAACTCTTTCTCACAAAACCCTAGTCCAAGCATGTATCAACCAACTCAAATGTTTCCAACAATGCTCAACCACAAATCTCACATAACAATGATACTCATGTTCTTTTCAAGTTCTTTACATAACCAATGGGCTTCAACAACTATGCTTATAAAACAAGGTTTAAACACAACTCTCAAACCAGAAAACCTTGAAGCATTCAACCAACCACTTTATAAAAGGAAACCACAATCAATCCTTTTCACTCCAATGATATTTCAGAAATCAACCACCATAAACAATCAATAGGAGAATGTGCCCATACCTTTTTGATGCCAAGAAGTTGTCCACAAAATCTGCCACACTAAACACAACTTTCCTTTCCAATCTCAATAAGGGTTAGTGGACTTCAAATAATAATCACAAGATAAAGCATAACTCAATTTACACCTTTTTACTCCAACTTAATAAACACATCCACCAAAGTCCTTTTTTAATAAAAACCCTTATCAAAATAATAATCAATAAACCTCTCAGAAATTATTTTATAACAACTCCTTATTTCTCCTAAATCTTAATTCTCAATTTCATGAACATCAAATTAAATCAACAACTCATCCACCTTTGAAATAATAATCACAACCCTTATAAAAACAAAGTTTAATTAAAAACTTTAATTATTCCTAACCACCTTATAACTCCAACTTAGGGCTTAACAAAATTAATTAGAGCAAAAACGTATTTACCTCCTCAAGGGGATTCGAACCCCCGACTTGCCCACACCATGAGCGCCTTAGCCGTGGCTAAGGTTGCCACACGAGCTAGCCGCTCATTCGAAAGGGAAAGGCACAATGTGCCTTAAAACCTTTCCTCCCTTTCCGCAAATCAAAAGCGCTTCGAGCACTTTTCTTCCAACGCCTTCCGAACGCAGTCAAGGGGATTCGAAACCTTGACATTTCGTCTGCCCCACACCTTAGCCAAAAGCCAATTGCCAATGCATCACGCTGCCCACTATGCCTTTTGACTTGACCTCACTTTGTCTTATTCGTTGCTTCCGCTTTCCAAAGGATTTCGCACTAGCTCTTATTCAGATTCTTTTTCCAATGATTAACCTTAGGTATCCCCTTTATATAGCCTCCTTATTATTTTTGATGACGTCGATGGAAATCTTGCATATTTAATTTTAAATTTAAATTTAAATTTTAAATAATTAAAATTTAAACTAAATATTAAAAATTAAATATCTCCATCACGGGGCACCTTTTTCGATGAAACAAAAGGCCAACTTGGGTTTTAAGAAAAACCCAGTTCAAATATGCCATCCATGGTTTTAAATAAAACCTTTTATTTTGCCTACCTTGGTTTTCACAAAAACCCTGTATTTATCCATGCTTTCCAAAATATCATTTGGCCACCAAAACTCAATGTGATCCATGTGACATCAATGATCAACATAAAATAACTCAAATTGCCAAAATTATGGGTTAGGCCTGTACGAGCAAGGCACTCGAGTTCCCTACCAGCCACTGTATGAATTGTCATATGACAAGTCTGGCTTGGGACTCAACAAGCCTGTGTCCTTAGATGTTCTCACAGATAGCTTGAAATACATGACTCAAGATTGTAGAGATGAGCTCACACGAAATCCATTCGCCAACCCCAGTTGCGTCTACTCACTAGGGGACTACTTCCATACGCCTTTGGGAGATGATGAACCACATCACGATGATATTCGCTCTTATAAGAGGTGAAGGTTCACGTACTCTTACCCACGATGATGAGGAAGAGGATCCAGGGTCCCCTTATGAGTGGACATTAGACGATGAGTCGAATTATGGAGTCGGCCCATGGACTCTGATAGTTCGAATGAAGAAGGCCCTCAGGTTGTCCCCGTAGATGATGAGGATGAGTTCTATCTGTGCATGTTCCCATTACATCATCCCATCTGGAAACAACTTCTACCTCTAGAAGAGCAAGCTCGCCCATAGTCGCACTGACCATTGTTGGTCATTCCACCATCCCCACATCCACCTCCTCAGGTCTTAAGAAATCTAGAGGTTTGTGGACACCATCAGCCACATAGGGGAAATTATCCATCCATAAATATGATTTCCATAGATTTTTTTGAGCCCTTGTGAGATCCGGATAACCCATTGAAGCCATTACACCTCGACTTGGGGGCAATCAACTTTGATCGATGAGATTCACCACCCTCACCTTCTAAGTATTGGCCTTGCGATGAGATGCTACAACTGTTTCAATTCTCTATAGGGTCAACTCATGATGTCTTCCATGGTAAGGAGGAACCTGAGGTTCCCATCGATGATTTAAACTCAACTGATGACATCCATTTAATCCCTACTGCCCACCAGTTGGAGGAAGGATTGCATATGTCAATAGAGCCCATGATTGACAATGATATCGAATCAAATCCCAAAAACCCATAATGTATCAAGCTAGGATAAATTCAAACCCCTGAATAGTAAGTCGATTACATAGCCCTTCTCACATAGAAGAAGGCAACTTTTTCATAGTCCTACAAATACATGTCAGGACTGGATCCAAATATAGTCACCCATAATCTGACGCTTAACCCCAAGGCCAATCCTATCAAGCAAAAGCTAAGAAAGATGCATTCAATGGTGGCCCTAATGGTCAAAAACAAGCTACAAAAGTTGTTGGATGCCATTTTTGTCATTTCTATAGACTATCCACCATGGTTGTCCAACATGGTTTCTATCAAGAAGCCGAATGGGAGGATTCACATTTGCACCAATTTTTGAGACCTAAACAAAGCGAGTCCTAAGGATGATTTTCCTTTTTTGAGCATCGATGCCTTGGTAGATGCCATAGTGGGCCACAAAATGTTATCCCTTACATATGACTTCTTTGGGTACAATCAGATTCATATCAACCCAGAGGACCAGCTCAAAACAGTGTTCACAACACCTTGGGGAACATTTTGCTATAAGGTCATGGCTTTTGGCCTTAAAAATATCGGCGCCACCTACCAGTGTGCCATGATACATATCTTCCACTACATGCATAATATTTTGGAAGATTACATGGATGAATTACTGGCTAAATCTTTGTTATGCCATGAGCATCTCGATGTCTTGCACAAAGTCCTCGATCACCTTATCGAACATAATGTGATTTTGAACCCCAAGAAGTGCATCTTCGATGTCACATCCAAAAATCTCTTGGGATTCATAGTTTCTAAATGAGGCATTGAAGTGGACCCCAACAAGGTCAAGGCCATCCTCAAGATGCCTCCCCCGACTACCATCAAGCAGCTCCGAAGTCTGCAGGGCAAGATCACGTCCATAAAACGCTTCATAGCACAATTATCGGACAAGTGTTGACCCATGAACAAGTTATTGCACAAGGGGGTCACATTCCATTGGGATGAAGAGTGTCGGGATGCCTTTGACGTAATAAAATAGTACTTGGATTCACTTCCAGTGTTGGCTTCACCTCGACAAGGAGTGTTATTATGCTTATACATCTTAGCCACTAATATTGCATTGGGTGCCATGTTAGCCCAAAATAATGAACTGCATAAGGAGCAGGCTACTTACTATCTCAGCCGCACCCTGGTCAGTTATGATATTAAGTATGCATACGTGGAGAAGTTATGCCTAGCGGTGGTTTTTGCCACCAAGAAGCTATGATACTACATGCTTAGCCATACTACGTATGTTGTATCTAAATAGAATCCATTGTGATACATGATGAGTCACACTTATCATAGCAGTCGCACAATGAAATGGATCATGTTGTTGATAGAGTTCGACATAGAATTCATTGGACAAAAATCAATCAAGGGTCAAGTCATCATCGATCAACTCGCATAGGCTCCTCTCTAGGATGATCAGCCTCTTAGTATGGAGCTTCCCGATGATGGAGTCTTCAAAATATCGAAATCGCCTGATTTTGATGAGCTTGATGGCTCCAAATGCGAGAAAGGAGGTGGCATAGGGATCATGTTTTTCACATCGCATGGGGCTCCCATACCCCTGTCATTTAAACTTGATTTTTCATGCACCAACAACAATGCTGAGTACGAGGCCTTGCTCATAGGTCTTCAAATGACTATCACCAAGATTAACATATTTGGAGACTCCTTGCTCATTGTTAACCAGGTCAAAGGGATCTACCAATGCAAGTGCCCAGTTCTACAAGCCTACAAAGCCCTTGTGGATAAATTCTTGGAAAAATTTGAATGGTATGACATCGAGGCACTCCCTCGATCATCTAATCATTTTGTGGATACAATGGCCTCCTTAGGGTCCTTGATCCTGCATAACCCCACTGATGAGATGATAACCATTTAGGTCAAAATGCTCTTGCAATTTGTGGTTGAGCATGAGGATACTCAGGCCACGTCGAAAGTCCACTTGATTCAAATTGAACCTCATCAAGAGATATTCTTGCACCTTCACGAGCACTTGAATCATGCCGATTGGGGGACTTTGTTCCCTCAAGCCCCTTTTGATAGCAGTATGATGCTATTCTTACAAATTATTTCCCACTCAACATTTTCTTGGGATGAATTTCAATAGGGATAGGCAGTTCACGTGATCGAGGCTTCCTCACAACAAGACTAGTCCACACAAATCAGGGAGTATCTAAAGCTTGGTAATCTCCCTCTTGGATTTTCGCACATCACTAAAAGAACATTCAAATGGAAGACAACAAAATATGTCTTGCTAGGAGACATTATGTATCATCGAAGCTACGAAGGGATCCTCCTTCACTGCTTAGGACATCAAGAGTCGGCTTGGGCAATCGCCCAAGCACACGATGGTACATGCAATGGCTATTTTAGTGGTATGGCCATCGCAAAGTGCATTCTTCGCATGGGCTACTATTGGCCAATGTTAGAGCGAGATTTTTGTGCATATGTGAGGAAGTGTATGAAGTGTCAACACCATGCTAACTTGACACACGTACCTTCCCAAGCCTTACAACCGATCCAATCGGCTTGGCCATTTTTGCAATGGGGGTTGGATTTAATTGGGAAAATCTCCCCTGCATCCTCGGGCTATCACACATTTATCATTATGGCTATCAAGTATTTTACAAAGTGGGTGGAAGCAATTCCCCTTACCACTACGACAGGACCCCGCATAGCGGAGTTCATATTGCATAATATCATTTTTCATTTTGGTATTCCATCCAAGATCATTTCGGATAATGGGACATCATTTAAGAATAAATATGTGTGTGCTTTAACAACAAAGTATAATATCCAACATAGCTTTTTGATGCCCTACTATCCACAAGCAAATGGGCAAGCAGAGGCTTCCAACAAAAAATTGATTGCCATTCTCAAGAAAACCATCAAAGAGAATCACACCGATTGGCACATGTAAATACCCCTTGCTCTATGGGCCTACCACACTAGCATTCGGACGCCCACTGGGGCCACCCCATTTTCCCTAGTGTATGGTGCCGAGGTAGTCATGCCTCTAGAGCTAGAAATCCCATCGTTGTGCATATCCATGCAAGAGTTCATCGATGATGACACTACACGACAGGCTCACCTAGATCAGCTTATGTTTCTTGATGAACATCGCATTAATGCCCTCGAGCACCTACGCATTTATCAAGAGTGACTTAAGAGAGCCTACAATATGAAAGTCCATATTAGAGATTTTTAGGTTGGTGACCTTGTTCTGAAAGAGAACCAACAAAATTCTAATTTTTTGCCCCATCTGAGGGACAAGTTTGTGGCAAACTGGTTAGGTCCTTATGTCATTACTAGTTAGATTAGACCCAAAATGTATCACCTAGCCTCCCTTGAAGGCGTCGAGGATCCTAAACCCTTGAACATCCTTCACTTGTGGCCTTTCCATGCTTAGAGTGTAGTGGCTCAACCTAAAATGCTCCTAGGCGGTCAATAACCATCTAGGTCACCCATAAATGCTCCAAGGGTGCCTTTAACCCGCTTGGTCAACCCAAAATGCTCCTAGGTGGTCTATAACCATCTAGGTCACCCCAAAATGCTCCAAGGGTGCCTTTAACCCGCTTGGTCAACCTAAAATGCTCCTAGGTGGTCTATAACCATCTAGGTCACCCCAAAATGCTCCAAGGGTGCCTTTAACCTGCTTGGTCAACCTAAAATGCTCCTAGGCGGTCTACAACCATCTAGGTCACCCTAAAATGCTCCAAGGGTGCCTTTAACCCGCTTGGTCAACCTAAAATGCTCCTAGGTGATCTATAATCATCTAGGTCACCCCAAAATGCTCCAAGGGTGCCTTTAACCCGCTTGGTCAACCCAAAATGCTCCTAGGCAGTCTATAACCGTCTAGGTCACCCTAAAATGCTCCAAGGGTGCCTTTAACCCGCTTGGTCAACCCAAAATGCTCCTAGGAAGTCTATAACCATCTAGGTCACCCCAAAATGCTCCAAGGGTGCCTTTAACCCACTTGGTCAACCCAAAATGCTCCTAGGTAGTCTATAACCGTCTAGGTCACCCCAAAATGCTCCAAGGGTGCCTTTAACCCACTTGGTCAACCTAAAATGCTCCTAGGCGGTCTAATACCATCTAGGTCACCCCAAAATGCTCCAAGGGTGCCTTTAACCCGCTTGGTCAACCCAAAATGCTCCTAGGTGGTCTATAACCGTCTAGGTCACCCCAAAATGCTCCAAGGGTGCATTTAACCTCCTTGGTCAACCTAAAATGCTCCTAGGTGGTCTATAACCATATAGGTCACCCTAAAATGCTCCAAGGGTACCTTTAACCCGCTTGGTCAACCTAAAATGCTCCTAGGCAATCTATAACCATCTAGGTCACCCCAAAAAGCCCCAAAGGCATCCATAAGCCCTTTGGTCACCTCAAAAGCCCCAAAGGCATCCATAAGCCCTTTGGTCACCCCAAATGCCCCAATGGCCCCCAATAAGCCCATTGGTCACATGCATGTATATCTATCAAATCAAAAAATAAAAACATCATATATGTCAATCAAAAACACAAAAATATTGCATCGCATTGCATCTTCAAATATCATCAAAACATAAAAAATACAAAAATATCATATTACATTTCATTACATCACATTTCATTGCATTATCAAAATCATCTGCATTAGGCATACTCATTATGGTACTTTGCACTATAGAGTTGCTCATACGTGTCTAGCACTAAGACTGTACATCCTGCATCGGTCCAAAAAAAAAAACAAAAACAAAAGAAAATAATTATGTCAAAATCATTATCCGCATCATTTCAGTTTTCCACTTATCATGTTTACCTACATTTTACATTGGTCATAACAGTGTCTGTCTCCCGTCACATAGTCATTTGTTCTAGAATATCTTTACGATTTTTAGTCACTCAGCCATCTCTAGTTTTCTTTTTCAGATTTTGTAGAAAGCTATCATGATTTTTAGGAGGTAGAGTCTTGCTTAGATTATACCTTGTATACAACATATCCCAACACATTTACACATTAATAAATCCAAGTTTTGTGCAAGGAAATATGAAACCCATGAAGTGGTCTAGGTTGCTTTAAGCGAAAAGGTCATCCTGCTCATCCCCCTATGTGAATGGTTCAAGAATGCTGAGAATTGGAAAAAGGACAAGCTCTTCCCTACCCAATTCCCCAAAATAAATAGTGGTTTTCACCACTATCAAAAATCCCATTTCCCACTATCAAAAATCCCAAAAGTTCAAAAAAATCAAAAATCCCCAAGTTCAAAAAATAAAACTCCTCAAAATTCAAAATCAAAATCCCACAAAAAGCAAAAGAAGAAAAAGTCAAAATAAACAGTGGTCATCACCACTTCCCCAATCCCTTGCTCAAAGAAAATAAAATACAAAATAAATAGTGATTATAATCACTACATATGAGCAAGTATCCCAATAAAAGTGAAGAAAAGAAGGGAGCTTGAGCTTGAATCCTTGGAATTCTCAGTATTTGGAAAACCATCAGGTGATCCTCATTATAGGTTTTGTGGATAGCCTATCTATCAATGGTGGTAGCCTCCCGCATGATGATATGTCTATCACATTAGCTTTTGTGTGTGTACAAACCAATGTTTGCATGTGGATGAGCTAGATTTTGGTAGCCTATACTACCTAGTGATCTAATCCAACCAAGTACAAACCTAGGATCATGAAATTCATAGGGTGATCCTCATTCTAGGTTTTGTGGATAGCCTATCTGGTAATGGTGGTATCTTTATGCGTCTCACAAGAATGAACTCACTTGCACACACAAGGATATGAAGTATCTTGGTCGTCCTAGTAGATTCATACCTTATCAAAAAGTCTTGCATAGTCAGTAAACAACTTTGATCAAGTTAATTAGAGTGTTTGAGTCTCAAGAAAACCTCATCTACATTATTTAACATCTCATTTCACTTATTCCATTACATCACATTGCAATAACACATTTCCATATATCCAATACGCAAAATAGTACAAAAAATAAACAAAAGGAACTAATGCATTTTATACAGGTTATGGTGCTAACATAGTGTGTCAAATCATTAGTCGCAATTCATCATATCAAAGCAATCAATTCATCTATATCATTGTACATCCACACATATACATAGTAGAAAATCACAACACAAAAGCATCCATATGCATACATAATAAACATCCACCACATTTGCATTACATCATAGAAGCATACATGTGCATACGTGGTACAACATCCATTAGTACCACAACAAATCACATAACAGTATCCATCTACATCAATCATTAACATTTAATATACCATAATAAATCACATACATACATTGCATCCATCTCATAAAACAATAAACGAGACATATGATGACCATAACAAAATCTCATATATATGGGGAGTAAAAATATACATCATAGTTTCCAAAAATGCCCATAGGCTACAATAACATGGGTCCTCAGACCTCACCAGTACCAAAAAGTAACAAGTCAAAAAGAGTCTCAACAGTACCCATCACCATGGTCATGCAGGACTTATAGTGTAACTTGCACTACCACCCATAGTCCAGGTCTGCTGTAATCCCCCAGGCCTGCTGCTACTACCCCTATCAGTCCTTCACCTAGAATAAGATTGCATTGTCTTGCTCTATTGAGTCTAATGTGAGCCACTGGTCTCCCCATAATTAGGAAGATGCCCTCTAAGGTGCACCACCTCCATCTCTAGTCTATCCATGTAAGCTTGTCTCCACTATCCCCATGACTGGTAGGTCTCCACTATTAACTACAACCAAAGCACCTCTACCCGTAGCCTCTCTGCCTCCCCAATGCTAGACCCCTCCTGCCCAGGACCCTGTTCTCTCAACTATACCCGTAGGGAGGATATCTCGGCCTAGTCCTCCTATGCATGTGCCCAAAGGAGATCCCTCTCTTGTCTAACCATGACCAACTCAGCCTATAGCTCCAGGTATCAGCCACCTTGGGTACCCTATTGTACCTGTGCCCCCTAGTCCTCAGCCTCCCCCTCATCACCCTGATCCCCCAGGTCTAGCAGATCCACCTACTCCCTATTGGTGATGCCCATGTGGCTCATCCACCTCTGCCTAGTCCTCCTCTAGAGCATCCTCCATCACCTCATCCACTACCCCAACTGCCTCACCTTCGAGAGCCCCTATGCCTCACCACTGGTGCATCACCCACCATGAGTCATACTCTACTGTAGTCCCAACGTCATCCATATTAGGAACATCCACTATAAGGTCTGCCTCCTCTCCCACCTCCTCCACCACTAGCCAACCCAATATCCTCTCATCCCCGCGGTATCGGTATACCACTGGCTCCCCGAGAAACCCCTACCATAGCCCAAACTATCATGTAACTCGAGCAAATGGGAAGTACTCCCGCTTGGTGTTATGTCATGCAATCAACCATCTACCCCATATCACCCATCGAAGCTGCTCTCCAACATCCACCTAATTCGAACAGTCCTTGTACAGTCGCCATACCACCTGCCCTGGCACTATTCGAGAGAATATTTTGGCATAGTGATCCACATCTCCTATGTGACAACGACTCTACCCTCTCTCCTGTGCCCTCTACCATAATATAGCATATCTTATCTCCCTATTTGCTAGCTATTCTCAGGTTATCCATGGCAATCCATGTGGTCGCCCCACAACTATGTGTTGTCATCCCCAACATTGCAATAAAAATCTACACCCCAAGCCCTTCCACTGATGATAACGAATCTCATATAACTTGTCATATAGTTGTACCAATAGTGTCATCCCCCAAGCCATCACCAAAGGCTCCTCCCTGGTGCACCCCGCCAGGGCGTACACCAGCTCCAGTAGGTTCCAAGGGAACCTAGCTCCTAAAGAATATAGAAGAAGCATATTGAAAATGAGGGTCATCAGTAGCGCATGCCTCACTACCAATACCTTCTTCTTGTACTAAAACCCCACTAGTATCCCTCCATTCAGGTAGTCTAGATCTGTCACATCTACATCCTCCTCGAAGCACATTGTTAGCACTACACCTCTCTAGTCATGGTGCGTCGAGTGGATTGATCGCCCCTCTATCAGAATCTGCAAAATCTGATAGACATCCTCTAGCTCATCGTCATCTCCCTCATGGGTAGGTGGAAGGTGTTGGTTTGCAAGTCCCACAGGCTAATAAGAGCATTCAAGTAGGCTCGGTCACCTATCATAGGCTCCAATCGAGTAACTTGCTTGAGCCCCATGGCATCAAGCCACTCCCAGTCAGCCTTCATCAAGGCATCTCGGGTGGTCTGGAAGAGCTTCGATGTGCGATACCGACTCTTCACCACCTGGTAAAGCAATAACTCAATAAGAATAGCAATAAATCAACATTTATTATGCCTCACAATAGCCCCCAAAAGGCCCAAAAACAAATGCACAAATAAACAATTACAACAATTTAATTCCAAAAAAACAAAATTCAAAAAAAACATTTTTTTCAAAATACAACATGTTACATCTACCCTAGGTTTTCATTCCCTATCTCGTGATGTGATATGTTTTAAAAATAAAATTCAATTTTTTTTCAAAACACAACATGTTACATCTACCCTAGGGTTTCATTCCCTTTCCCATGATGTGATATATTTTAAAAACCAAATTCAAAAAAAAAATCAAAATACAACATGTTACATCTACCCTAGGGTTTCATTCCCTATCCCATGATGTGATATGTTTTAAAAACAAAATACAAAAAAATTCAAAATTTAACATATTACAGTTACATTAGGGTTTCACTACCTTTCTCGTAATGTGATATGTTTAAAAACAAAATGCAAAACTCAAAAAATATTGGTATATTTTATCTACATTAGGTTTAATTGCCAAAGGTCAAATAAGGTAAAAATCTAGTGCAGTCCGAATTAATTAGGTTTAATTACTTGTTTGATACAAATAAAATAAATGACAAAACAAAATTGTAATTTTAAAAAGCAAAATAATGAGGAATGCAAGTCACCACATGCCCGTCTCGCATTGGCTCCTCCGTTGGATGCCTCTGCTTGCTGACTCATGGTGGCTGCGGGGTAATTTCGACAGTGCTTCACTTTAGAAAAATAACCCTCCTCTTCCTCACCCCTTAAATCACCAGAGAAAACATGCAATACTTGCATTTGAGGTTTATATAGGCCTACAACAGTTCTATTCATCCCAAGGTGGGATGAACGCACTTTTGGCCATTCGTCCCACTCAAATTTGTATCCGTTCCACCCTGGGATGAATACATAATTCATAAGTTAAAACAACTTAAAATGCACCAAAAGGGTCCAAAATCCCACAAAAACAGCTCCATTTTGGTCAAACTTTTTGTATCAATAAAGAGGCAAATAATAACACTCTTGGATGCTTGGAAAGAACCTTAATTCAATCCCTAAGAAGGCCAATATGGCTGGATCACTCCACGGGAATGAGGTTTTTCATTCCTTTCCTCTAGGAGGCAGCAAAGAAAAGGGTCCAATAACCCACCAAAAACAAGTCAAATTTGATGGAATTCATTCAGGGTCAAGATGGAATGCCAACGTCTCATGGATGTATAGACAAGTTACTATTTCACTCCCCAATAAGACCATTATGGCTGGACTACCCCACGAGAATGAAGTTTTCAATATTTTTGCTTCCAAGAAACCTCCATAGCATCATCAAAATCCTTTCAAAACTATGCCATTTTCCAATGGATACAACTAAAGGTAACCTCAATAAAATTCATTTGGGTCAAGCAACTCGTTGCTTTTCTCACGAGTCGTTCCCTCATTGACTCGTCGCTTGAGGGGGTAGTCATACTCAATTCAAAACCAACAAGCACACAATCAGCCAAAGTGTGTTCATTCAATGAATCTTTGACAAAGACAATCATGCTCCCACTTGGGGCAGCAAACAAGCACAAATTAAACAAATACTTGGCATTATAGAATCATCTTTATGACTGACAAATATCCAAGATCAAGTCAACCTCACTAGAGAGGTTGTACTTGAAGCAAGTTCCTTAGCTTGTTAGAAGCAAGGATTCAAGAACGCATGCTCTTTCTAGAATTGGGGCATCTAAAGTTGGTTAGGTTAGTGAGTAACCCTAATCATTGAACATTTTAGTCATCTATTTTTGCTCGACGTTGTGCTACACACAACGCATCCCAAAAAGGGGCATCTGTAGACACTAAAATCTAGTCAATCCAATTATGCTACTATAAGCAATAGCTAAATGATAGACCAAGGACCCTAGGGTAGCCCTCAATAGGTATATAGTGGTCCTAACCACATAGTGCAAGGTTTTGGAAGGTTTTAGACCACTTTTTGGGATCTTTTGAACACCCTATTACTATTCATCCCAACCTGGGATGAATACAAAACCTATTTGTCCCACCCTAGAGCGAATAGTAGCATTTGTCTCAGGGTGGAGCAAATAGCAGGTTTGACCAGAAAAAAGTCAAATTTAGGCCAAAGATGCCCAGTAATGGTCATATTCCTATCTATTATGATGAGGCCTGGAAATGCCTCAATCATAACATGTTTTGTACACTAAAAATGCCTATAAACTCTTATGTTTTATCTTATATGTTATTTAAGTTGATTTAATATGCTGTATATTAACCATTTTGCATGATCAATGTATTTGAAATATTATATGCTGATTTTACAGACTTTTTGCATAGTTTTGTGTTCTTTTTGCTATGATTTGCTACAATGGGATATGCTTAGAATAATAGCAACATTTCACTAATCATATTTTAATTTGTTTCAAGCATTTACTTCACCTAAATCTGGCAACAATGCAAGCAAACTGTTGTTGTGCAGCAAAAACTGGTCTTTCCCATGTAAATTCCAGCCTGTTGTCCATAAATAGCAAGGCATGGAATTCACATGAGAAAAGGGATGAAGACCATTAGAATTTGATCTTAGGAGATAACCCACCTGAGAGATGCAGAAGAAATCAATGGAAAAGCATACATTTGTTCATTTCGAAGTATCTTCGGAATGAACAGATATCTTCGGAATGAAGAAACACAGTATCTTCGAAATGAACAGATATCTTCGGAATGAAGAAACACAGTATCTTCGGAATGAACAGGATCTTCGGAATGAAGAATGCAACGTCTTTGGAATGAGCGGATCTTCGAAATGAAGCATGCAGTATCTTCAGAATGAGCGATCTTCGGAATGAGAATGCAGTATCTTCGGAATGAGCGATCTTCGAAATGAAAACTGCACTATCTTCGGAATGAAGCCACTTATCTTCGGAATGAAGAACATAATGTGTTTTTGACCTTTTGACCGATTTTTGAAGCCGAGAAAAGGGAAATAAAGGTTGGAAAAAGTAAAGAGAAATATCTTCCATCTGTCTTTGCCGTCATTGCCGACCAAAGCCATCATTAAGGGAAAGATCAGGTTTTAGTCCTCTTCTAGGATAAAACTAAAATTTGTTGCAGCATTGTAGGATTAGATCTTTTGAGATATTCTTTGTTTGTAATCAGATCATAGGATAGCTATAAATATTGCTCCCATTCAGGTTGAGCTGGGTAGTAATAGCAGATAGATAGAAAATAGAGTGAGGAAGCTAGCAGAAAATACAGAGTATAACTAAAAATTGACTGTTATAGTCTTGTAACAGTTTTTCAGTAGAATTCTTGTAATCATGTCTTTTGATCAATAAAGTGCACCAGTTCTATTTCAAATTACTTGTAAATGAGTGTGATTAAGATTTAGAAAAAGAGAGAGACTTACACCTTCTTCTGGACAAAGAGGTTGGCCACTTCCAGACCTAGGAGGAGGACTAACAAAGCAGGTTTTTATTCTGATTTTGCTGTAGCAGAATGAGTCCTAGAACTTGTTATGTCAAATTGCTTGTAAATAGTTGACAATAATTGTAGTATTAGTTTATTTATGCTAAGTTTAATCTTGTGCTTAAAGCTTTTAGTTGCAATCTTACTTTCAGAAAAGTTTCCACTTTATTTTCAGGTTGTTATTTCCAGAATTTACTATTTTTTTTAGTAATTTCTTGCATTTTTATGTTTCTTTGTCAAAATCCGAACGAGAAGATTGACAACCTTACATTACAGAATTTTGATAGTTTTTATTTCCACATTAGATCTAGACTTTCATTACTGCAAAAGTAATTAGATTTCCTTTACGCAATTAGGATCGGACTTTCAATTCCGCAATCGTTAATTCTGCAGTATAATTAGGTCTCATTCTGTAATTGTAATTAGGACTTCATTTCTGCAGTTAGTGATTAGTTTCCAATTCTGCAACTTAGACTAAGATTTAATTCATGCAATTTAGAGATATGAATGTTCCAAAACCCCCACAAAACTGGTTCCACCAATAAAGACTTGTTGCCCTAGATTGACCTAAGTTATAGTTGTTTCACTTCTTCTCCCGCAGATAGCCTTGTACACTGCCCTAGATTGACAGATTCATTGAGAATTAATGATGGTATAACGACTACGCATCATTTTGGCATCGTTGCCGGGGATATAGTGTTGTCAAAAGAAAACAAATAGTCCAATAGCTGTAATCAGACTAAACTGTGAACATTCAGGTTAAAATCTGAATATAACAGCAGAGTAAGATAACAACTATTGACTTAATTTATGTCATTTAGGAGTAAACATGAATGAGTAAGTCTAGGGAGACCCCAAAGGATCCCTGGCTTGTCCCATTAAGGAGATCTTCATGCCTGAGGGGTGAATCACCTGTGTTTGAACTACCTGAAAGATTGATAGAAAAATCACTAGTCTCACCATCAGTAAAACATTTTGAGAAAAGGAAATCACCAATTATATCAACAGAATATCTTAAGGAAGATAATTCATCAGACTCATCAACAGAAAAGCTTGGACCTCTTGAGAAAACAATTTGGGAAGCTTTAACTTCTCCTAGGAAACAAGAAACTATGGCAGAAGGAGGCAATGTAGATGGCCGGCATGGCTATGTTCATAATGCAGGGGATGATCAGGATATACTCTAACCATCCAGAACATTTGAATATCCTATTCATCTGAATCCAACACAAAACTCTCCCATGAAGACCATTTCACCTTCAGTACTTCCAACCTTCCAAGGTGTTGTATCTGAAGATCCTGACCAATTTTTGTTTGAATTCAAGGTAGTGTGTCAGACCTATGATTATATAAATGACAATCAAAAACTTAAGGTTTTTCCCTCAACTCTCAAGGATTCAGAATTACGCTGGTTCATGAGCTTAGAGCCAAATTCCATAAGAACCTGGGATCAAATGGAGACTGTCTTTTTAGACAAATATCAGGAATACTATCGTGTAAGGAATAGAAAGGATGAGTTATTTAGAATCAAGTAGGAAGATGATGAGACCTTGGAAGATTACCTTGATAGGTTCTCCTTTGTTCAAAGGAGATGTGGACTAGTAGAACCAGAATTATGTAAAACCATCTTTTTGAGAGGATTGCAAAATGAATCCAGAGAAGTTCTGGATTTAATGGGAAAATGGGATGTAACCACTCTCGGTAATGAGGAAATTATGGATCTCTATAGGAATTACTCTCGCACTAAGTAGAGAAGAAGAAAAAGCCGCACAAATGGTACTGATGTAAAGGACCTGATAGAAGAACTTGCAAATTTCAAAACTGATATCCTAGTGCATCTAAACACTACTTTAGGGGAAATCTCTGCAAAAGCTAAATACACAGAACCACCTTTGGCAATTTATTGCCCAAGATGTAGAAGTAAACATGCTTTGCAGGAATTTCCTTTGAATAAAACAACCATCTCAGCCATTTGTAGTATCTGTTCAAAAAGGCATTCAAGTGATCAATGCCACCTGCTACCACAACTCAAAATTGTGTTAGAAAACCAGATTGAGGAACTCAACTATATTGGACCAAAACAAGGGGGGAATTTCTCTCAATATCAAAATCCCCCTCATTTTCCTACAAATTGGGGGCATAATCCTGGTACTATGCCTTGGGGACAATCAGAACCACCCCAACGTCCTTGGAATTATCCTTAATGGACAAATTCCCAAGAATGGCCACAATCAAATTGGAGTAACCTAGCCTGGAATCAAAATCAAAACAACCCCTCATGGAATCAAAACAATCCATCTTGGAATCAAAATCAGACTAATCCACATTGGGTGCAAAACCAACCACGAGTGGAATCGGCAATACCAGTCCTATCCAAGGCGACAAAGGAATCAAGGTCAAACTCGGCATTTGTTGCTCGCACCTAATCGAAATTTTCAAGATAAACAACAACAAACACAACAAGTGAAGCAACCTCAATTGCCAGCTCAGCTAGTCACTAATCCAAATAGTGTAAGATAGACACCTCCTATCTATGTGGCTGAAGCTGAAGAAAATATTGAAATTAATGTTCTTGATTGTAGTGACATTCAACTCCGTTCAGGAAAAGTTGTACACTGAACCGGTTTTAATGGAAACCAAAGATAATGAAGAGCAAGAATCATCGGAACCAGAGAGAATCCAACCAACAAAAGAAACAGAAAAATTGGATCCAACAATAGAAAAAGAGACACAAGCAGAACAATTACCAAGGATAGTTCCATATCCTAAAAGACTTAATGTAATACCAAAAATTTCTGAGTCAGAATTGGTCAAATAACTCAAAACGCTGACTATCTCATTACCCTTATTGCAAGCCATTAAGGAAATACCAAAAATTAACAATACTGTCCGAAATTTGTGCATTAAAAGAGCAGGAAGAAAGAAGAAAGCATTCCCCAAGGCATGCGAGGTTGAAGGGAAGATAGGCTGATCTCTTATCCGGAAAACTACTACCTCCAAAGTATAGTGATCCGGGAAGCCCGATTATCATAGTCACCATAGGTTCGGTACCAATATCAAATGTTTTAGTGGATCTAGGAGCTGCAATAAATGTCATGACTAAAGATACAATGGAACAATTATAGCTCAAACATCTCAGCCCCACATTTACGAGTTTTAGAAATGGTTGATAGGTCGGTTGCAAAACCTGAAGGAATCATTGAAGATGTCCCTATAGAAGTTTCTTCTTGGGAATTCCTTGCAGATTTTCCCGGTTTTACTGACCAAGAAATTCAGCACATGGATATCCCATTATTCCGGGAAGACCTTGGCTTGCAAGCTGCAGTAGCCTTCATAGGCTGCAGATCCGGAAATTTGACTATTTCAAATGGTATTGAGCTGAAACAAATTTCTTTATATCCTCCCTGCAAAACCATCTAGCAAATTTTTAGGTCGGTTATGGTTTTCGACTCGGATGAGGAACCGGAAGAGGTCATTTCTACACTAGCTACCTTAGTAGTAAGAGAACACACAGAAGACCTTAGTGACACAGAAAACTTAGAAAATGAAACAATCCTGATGAATGTTTAGCATGAACAAGGTTTAGAAGGGGAAGCAACAAATATCCAACAGTTGATAAGTAATGAGGAGAATCAAAAATCTAAAGATGAATCATCAGTGCTATCATAAGGAAACTTTGTTTCACTATCACATGGATGGCACCATCATCTAATTTTTCCTTCTCACTATTCCATACAAGAAATGCTTCCCTCAAGCAGCAATGAAACAGAAACTGCTTCGTTTCTCCCATCTCAATAATGT
This sequence comes from Wollemia nobilis, assembly GCA_028583015.1. Taxonomy (NCBI): domain Eukaryota; kingdom Viridiplantae; phylum Streptophyta; class Pinopsida; order Araucariales; family Araucariaceae; genus Wollemia; species Wollemia nobilis. Next base: position 13,272,689 of record JAQPPZ010002549.1, read on the forward strand.
CCTCTTAATCCCTTAAACACCAAGTATGAAGGAGTGAATTCAGTCCTTCTAAATACAAAACAAATAGAAGTCCAGCCAGGCAAATTTTTGAACATCTACATCCAGCTTACTAGGGAAGAGGAAGAAAAATTGATAGTTGTTTTGCAGAAGCATGTTCATGCTTTTGCTTGGAACTACAAAGATATGTCAGGAGTTCATCCTGATATATGTACCCATAGAATCTATACTGAAGAAGTCAATCCAGTAAGACAATTTCAAATAAGATTGAATCCTGCCTTAAGAGATATTATGAAAGAAGAAATTGAAAAACTCCTGGAAGTAGGATTCATTTACCCAATTTCTGATAGCCAATAGGTTTCTCCATTGGTAATAGTTCCTAAGAAAAATGGAAAAATGAGAGTATGTGTAGACTATAGAGAATTGAATAAGGTGACATACAAAGACCATTTTTCATTACCTTTCATAGATCAAGTGTTAGATACTCTTCTTTGGAAAAAGATACTTTTGTTTTCTTGATGGATTTAGTGGATATAATCAAATTCAGATTGCACACGAAGATCAAGAAAAGATAACTTTTACATGTCCATGGGGAACATTTGCCTATAGGGTTTTACCTTTTGGTTTGTGTAATGCCCTGACAACTTTTCAGCGAGCAGTCCTAGCAATTTTTGTTGATCTGACCACCAAAAGTGTTGAAATTTACATAGATGATTTCACAGTATGTGGACAAACTTTTGATTTTACATTGGAAAATCTTGATAAAGTCTTAACACGCTGTGAAACATACCACTTATCCTTAAATCCAGATAAATGCTTCATGATGATGAAGGAAGGGATAGTTCTTGGTCATCACATCTCTCCTGAAGGGATCCAAGTTGATCCAAAGAAAGTTGAAATTATCAAGAATCTCCTTCCTCCTAAAACTCGGACTAATGTCAGAAGTTTCCTAGGACACATTGGTTTTTACCGCAGGTTTATTCCCAACTTTAGTATAATAGCCAGTCCTATGTTTGCCTTATTGACTAAAGATTCTGAATTCTCCTGGACTACGAAGTGTCAGGAATCATTTGAAGCTCTGAAAGAGAAATTGATAACTCCACCTGTGCTCAGAGGACCTAATTGGACATTCCATTTCACATTCAGACTGATGCCTCCAACACAGCAATTGGAGCAGCATTAGGACATATTGATAATGGTGAATATTATACCATCTACAACATTAGCAAGAACTTGACAGGAGCAGAGAAAAATTATACAACAATTGAAAAAAATTCCTAGCGATAATTTATGCCATCAACAAATTCAGGCATTATATCACAGGTTATCAAATATTTATTCACACAGATCATACAGCCATTAAGTATTTGATGAATAAACCTATGTTAAGTGCAAGAATTATTCGTTGGTTGCTATTGCTGCAAGAATTTGATATCACCATAATCAACAAACCAGGAAAAGCTAATGTTGTGGCAGATTTATTGTCCAGGTTGCAGAACACAGATGAAGGGGAATTAGTTGATGACACTTTTCCTGATGAAAAACTATTTGCTATATCAGTTCAATCACCTTGGTTTGTAGATATAGCCAATTATTTGGTCACAGGGAAAATTCCTCCACATTTTACTTCAAAATAGAAAAAACAATTGATCAAACAGAGTTCTTTTGAATGGATTAAGGGTATGCTTTTTAAGTGCAGTCCGACCATGTGTTACGTAGGTGCATCCGAAAGGATGAAGTGTATGATATCCTTAGAGCTTGTCATGATGAACCCTCAGGTGGACACTATTCCGTAAAAAACACAGTTAGAAAAATCTTGGGGATAGGATATTATTGGCCATCTCTTCACAAGGATGTGAAAAAGTACATCAGGCATTGTGATGCATGCCAAAGAATGGGGAAACCCACTCATACAAATGAGATGCCACTACAGCCTCAAATGGTTTTAGAACCATTTGAGAGGTGGGAGCTTGATTTTGTAGGACCTATTGATCCACCTTCTCAAGGAAAGGTGCATATTCTAGTATGCACCGATTACCTGACAAAGTGGGTAGAGGTGCGTGCTTTCAAACATGCTCGTGAAGAGAAGGTCGTTGATTTCTTGTATACTCAAATTTTTCGAGAGATTTGGAGCTCCACGGTCTATCACCACAGACCAAGGACCCAAATTTGCATCCAAAGTCATAAAAGTATTTACAGAATTGTATGAAATCAAACATAGGAAATCATCACCTTACCACCCACAAGCAAATGGCCAGGTTGAAGTAACAAACAGGGAACTAGAATGCATCTTGACAAAAACAGTAGCTTTTCATAGGAAAATTTGGCTAGACAAACTACCTGAAGCAGTTTGGGCCTACAATACTACTTGGAAGTCCACTACTGGATTCACACCTTATGAACTAGTCTTTGGTAAAAAGCCTCTCTTACCTATTGAATTTGAGCTACTAACATTACGCACAGCACTGGAAATTGGAATTAACTTATCACAGGCACAGACAGACAGGATTCTGTAGCTGAATGCATTAGATGAACTTAGATTGGATGCTTTGCACCAAAGCCGAGGTAATTCGGGAGCAAAGGAAGGCTGTGGCATGACGAGTCACATTCAGCAGAGGAAACTTCAACAAGGAGATTGGGCTTTCTTGTTCGATTCTCAATATGAAGACTTCCCTGGAAAATTGAGAACTAGATGGTTGGGACCTTACTGTATTGAAGAGGTATTTAACAATGGAGCAGCTCATTTATCCCCCATTGATGGGTCACGAAGAAAGTTGGTAGTGAATGGACATCGCCTCAGGGTATACCATACACCTCGACTAAAGAAGAATTCTTGTAGCAAATTGATAGTTTGGATACACAGCAGGTGGAAGAGATTCCTTCTTCCACTTCAAAACAATCAACATGATCAGTGGATTTCAAGAAAAAACAGAAAATACAAAAAAATCAAAAAAATAGAAAACAAAAAAGATGAATAAATTCTGAGTATGAATTCCTTCATGGACATGGTTTCAGGGGAAATCATGAAATTCCTTCATGGGCATAGTTAGGATCAAGAAAAAATAAAGGAAAAAAAGAGAGAGAAAATGAGAGGTAAAAAAAAAAAAAAAAAAAAGGAAAATCAAGAAAAAAAAAAATGAGAGAAAAATGAATAACTCAGCAGTGAAAACCTTTTCTTAAGGCACTACTGAGTTGGTGTGCATGAAAACCAGTTTTCTGGCATGCATAACCTTGAGAAATTTTTGAACCATCATTGTACAAATTCACCTAGTGCACTTGTTTTGAAATGTTGCAGAAAATCTTAGCAGAATATCAACAAAAGCAGTCATTCTTCAAAGCGGCATTAAGCTTGTTTTTATCAGGTATATATTTCTTACATTTCTTCATTGTAAAATGATTGGTATATAGTATGTGACAATTAACCATTAGCATAAAAGGTATTCATAAGAGTTGGCATACTTAAAAAACATGTTTTAAGAATGACAATATTAATTTCTGCCTAATCTTCGAAACAAGAATGCCAAAAACAGTGCCTGCTGTATTATCTTCAGAAATAAGATTGTCTTCAGAATGACAGCAAAATGGATGTTGCACTTTGTCTTCAGAAAGAAACTTTATCTTTGAAATGACAATTTGTCTTCAGAAAGAAACTTTGTCTTCAGAATAACGATTTGCTGCATCATCTTCGGAATGAAGATCTATCTTCGGAATGAAGATCTGTCTTCGGAATAAGGGTCTGTCTTCGGAATGACGATTTACTTTCACAATACAGCTTGATCTTCGGAATGAGGATTAATCTTCGGAATGAGGATTGATCTTCGAAATGAAGATCTATCTTCAAAATGAAAATTCTGCAAAGAAGATTTGTCTTCGGAATGAAGACCTGTCTTTGGAATGAGGTCATAATCTTCGAAATGAGGATTTGTCTTCAAAATGAAGACCTATCTTCGGAATGAGGTCATAATCTTCGAAATGAATTTTTTTTTGCATTTTCGAAAAGAGCATTTCAATGTGGCATTAAAAAAAATAAGGTCCGACAAAATCAAGATTTTTTTCTTAATTGCATGCGAAGAAGGGACACGTGTCAATCAGCACATGGTCTATTTTTGCACTGATTGGAAATACGGAGAATATGCAACCATATGCCACCAGTTTTTAATGTTAATTAACATGCATGTGAGAATCTGCAAAACTAATGAGGTGGATCTGACGGCAAGGACATCCATGCAATTATTAACGAACAGGTGTACAGTGCAGAAGTAGATATGTGTGCCATCCTTCTTTTCGAAGACGTGTTGCAAGGTATAGTGCACAGAATACGGCTCATTCCGAAGAAGAAGAAGACGAGAAACAGGGCAATGAGGGTTCTAACTTAAAACTACAAATTTGCAACAGAAAATAGCCAAAAATCTTGCAGTAGAACAACAGCCGCAGTGTACAATTTTTAAACAGAGAAAAATGGGGCGAAAGATCAGAACAGAGCCTGCAGACACCAATTACCTCCGAGAAAATCTGGCGGTTGGGCAAATTTTTGAAGACGGAGGATTTATGACATTTTTGGATAAATTCAATGGGTCTTCTGAAGATTTAGCTTGCATGTTTGTCCATACGTTTAGAAACAACCGAGCACATGTCAATGGCATGTCTATTGAGGTAAGCCCTAAAATTTTAAGTCAGATTACAGAGCTGCCATTAGAGGGAATTTCAATTAGTAGATCTGGCAAGAACACATTGGAAAATGTAGTTAATCAGTTCATAGAAGAAAACGATAAAGAACCTGAATACTTAACCCATAACAACACATGCAAAGGGTTAAAAAGAGCCAGCCTACAGGAACCCTGGGATGAAGTAGGCACCTGGGTGATTAAGTTTTTGACCTGTGAAGGGCAATATGTGCTGTTGTCAGGGCATCATCTACGAATTTTGAACCATCTCAGACATGGTAGACAACAACCATAAGTTAGGGTAAATATTCCCCTGTATTTGTATCAAGAGTTAAAGAACATGGCAAAAAGATATCAGGAGGGTAAAGGAAGCCTTCGCCATCATGGCATTATTAAATTAATTTGCCAACATCATTTTAGAGGAAACCCTAGGAGTTTTGACAGGTTTTACTCTAACCTAAATGATGTCATTTTTGGAGATGAAAGTGAGGAAGAAGAGGAACCAAATACTGCTGATGTTGCTGCAGAAGAGGAAACAACTGCTGCAGAAAGTATTGCAGAAGTTGCTACAAAAAATGTTGCAAAGGATGCTGCAGAAGAAGCTGCGAAAGGTGCCCCTGCAGCTGTTACAGAACTACACCCCACAGCAACAGCAGAAAACCTTGCTCCTGAACCATCAACTTCACAGGCTAAGAGACAAAAGAAAAGAGGATCTGGAACTAGCAGCAGAGCAAAAAAACAAAAGAAAGTTCAGTTTGCTGAAGCTACAACTGACTTATCAGAGCAGAGAAGTGAAACAAGGGAAACAAAGGCATCAAAAATTGACCCCATGACCCCTGCTGTCACCAGAAAATAGAGCAAAAATAATAAATTTGCATCTGGAACTAGGAGGTCTACAAGAATCCATTTGAAAGAAACTGCAAAACAGGTCATGGAGGAAGAAGATAGACCAAGTAGCCCAGATGTCACAGAAATACAACCAGCATCTGATAACTTTCCAGAATTCCCTGAACAGATAGCTAAGGCAGAAACTGAACAAGTTGGTTTGGAAGAGGCTACAGTTCAACAGGCTACAGATATGGTAGATGCCCTTATAGACAGTCTCACAGAGCCTCCTGAACAAGAACAAACTATTACAGCAAAAAAAAAAAATTTGGTTGAACAGCCAACTGCAACTGATTTGTCTGCATCAGCTTCTAAAGTAGAAACAGAAGTGGAAGACATCACTGAGTAGCTGAGGGCAGCAAGAAGTGTTGTCAAAACACAGACCAAATGGATCATAGAGAAAGAAAGCATCATTGAGATGCAAGAAAGAAAAATTGCAGAACTTCAGCAGGAAGTGGCAGAACTAAAACAATTGTTGTTGTCACAATCTAAAAAACAGCCAGCTATGTCCCATGATGAAGATAATTTGGTTCAATTGCTTCTGGGTTTATCAATAGCAGATGACTATTGAGGCAGACATAGAAGTTCATCCTGAAACAACACTCCTTCATTCTGAAGAACTGCCTGTTCATTCTGAAGCAGTGCCTTCTTGTTCTGAAGATGCTTCAAAAATGGTGAGAAATATTGCAAAAGATGTTGAAAATGAACCACCAACACAGGAACAGTCCCAACGACAAGAAAATGCTCAAGTAAGTACTCCTACTGAGGTCCCTGCATTTCAACTTGTTACACTTCCAGTAGAAACAGCTGATAAGGGGGTACAAGTAGAAATACTATCTGATGACAACCCCATATAAATAGCAAATAAGGGGGTGTAAGTAGAGTTATTGACAGATGAACGACCGAGTGGAAGTGGCGAAAAAGGATTTCGGATAAATCCGTTGCCTAGGATCCCCCCTGTAGTAAGACCACCTAATACTGTGTCTCTAGAACAGTACAATGCAGACATAGCTAGCTGGATGATTAGATATGAACAGCTTGCCAATAAAACTAAAAAATTCAAACTGGAAGCAAAATAGCTAGAAGCCAAGGACATAGAAATTCAGGCATTGAAAGAAAAGGTATCTGACTTGTGCCAAATTGTTGAGTTTTTAGTCCAATTTAGATGGCCAGCCAGATTTTACAGCCTTATTTTGAAGGAAAAATACCTTAGATGGCAGGTCATGAGGATTACTTCAAACCTTCCATACAAATTGGACACTATTGAAGATTTTCTAGAGGCATATTTTGACAGTCCTTTTGAGCAGAAAAATATTTTGTGTGAACTATTTTTGCATAGTTTCTTCATTCCAGAGGAAGTTGACTCTCATCCTCAAATCTACATTGGAGATGTTCAGTTGAGAGCATTCATGTCTACTGTGCAAAATCAGCTTTATTGGGATCATGAGAAAAGACAGAATAAAGTGATTGAAACAAGGGCTGAGTTGTTAGTCAGAGCAATCCAGCCAAATCACCTAAATATCACTCAGCAGCACTTCTCAATGATGAACAGGGATGATATTAAGAGAATGTACTTAAACAATTTGAGGGACTGTGTAACCAGATTTAACAATTTCTGTGATCACAATTTCTTCCCAGCATTGTCAGTATGCAGAGACAGATGGAATGAACTTTTCATGTCTTTAAGAAAAAGAGAACCTATCTCCCCCATCAATCTAGAGTGGTCCAGAAGAAGAGCAGAAGGTGTAGTCCAACTGATCCAGATCATGCAACATAACTGGATAGGTCTCGGTGCAGGCCTCCAACCATCATTACTCCAGTTCCATTCTACTTTGAGGAAGATGCCCAGCCTGATGAACAATTTGAAGATTGGCTCAGAAACATTCAGGAAACCAGGGGGTATTACATAGGCAAGAAGTTATTCTACAGGTCATGGAATCTAAACATTGATATATGTGATTCCATAGCCCAACAAAATGCATGAGGGCATACATTAATATAAGTTGGGGGGAAAATGATGAGGCCTAGAAATGCCTCAATCATAACATTTTTTGCACACTAAAAATGCCTATAAACTCTTATGTTTTATCTGATATTTTATTTAAGTTGATTTAATATGCTGTATATTAACAATTTTGCATGATCAATGTATTTGAAATATTATATGTTGATTTTACAGCTTTTTGCATAGTTTTGTGTTCTTTTTGCTATGATTTGCTACAATGGGATATGCTTAGAATAATAGTAGCATTTCACTAATCATATTTTGATTTGTTTCAAGCATTTACTTCACCTAAATCGCAACAGTGCAAGCAAACTGTTGTTGTGCAACAAAAACTGGTCTTTCCCATGTAAATTCCAGCCAGCTGCTCATAAATAGCAAGGCATGGAATTCACATGAGAAAAGGGATGAAGACCATTAGAATTTGATCTTAGGAGATAACCCAACTGAGAGATGCAGAAGAAATCAATGGAAAAGCATACATTTGTTCATTCTGAAGTATCTTCGGAATGAACAGATATCTTCGAAATGAAGAAACACAGTATCTTTGGAATGAACAGATATCTTCGGAATGAAGAAACACAGTATCTTCAAAATGAACAGGATCTTCGAAATGAAGAATGCAGCGTCTTCGAAATGAGCGGATCTTCGAAATGAAGCATGCAGTATCTTCAGAATGAGCGATCTTCGAAATGAGAATGCAGTATCTTCGGAATGAGCGATCTTCGGAATGAAAATTGCACTATCTTCGGAATGAAGCCACTTATCTTCGGAATGAAGAACAGAATGTGTTTTTGACCTTTTGACCGATTTTTAAAGCCGAGAACAGGGAAATAAAGGTTGGAAAAAGTAAAGAGAAATATCTTCCATCTGTCTTTGCCGTCATTGCCGACCAAAGCCATCATTAAGGGAAAGATCAGATTTTAGTCCTCTTCTAGGATAAAACTAAAATTTGTTGCAGCATTGTAGGATTAGATCTTTTGAGATATTCTTTGTTTGTAATCAAATCATAGGATAGCTATAAATATTGCTCCCGTTCAGGTTGATCCGGGTAGTAATAGTAGATAGATAGAAAATAGGGTGAGGAAGCTAGCAGAAAATACAGAGTATAACTAGAAATTGACTGTTACAGTCCTGTAACAGTTTTTCAGCAGAATTCTTGTAATCATGTCTTTTGATCAATAAAGTGCACCAGTTCTATTTCAAATTACTTGTAAATGAGTGTGATTAAGATTTAGAAAAAGAGAGAGACTTACACCTTCTTCCGGACAAAGAGGTGGCCACTTCAGGACCTAGGAGGAGGACTAACAAAGCGGGTTTTTATTCTGATTTTGCTACAGTGAGAATGAGTCCTAGAACTTGTTATGTCAAATTGCTTGTAAATAGTTGACAATAATTGCAGTATTAGTTTATTTATGCTAAGTTTAATCTTGTGCTTAAAGCTTTTAGTTGCAATCTTACTTTCAAAAAAGTTTCCACTTTATTTTTAGGTTGTTATTTTTAGAATTTACTGTTTTTTTCAGCAATTTCCTGCATTTTTATGTTTTACTGTCAAAATCTGAACAGAAGATTGACAACCTTCTATTACAGAATTTTGATAGTTTTTATTTCCACATTAGATCTAGACTTTCATTACTGCAAAAGTAATTAGATTTCCTTTCTACAATTAGGATCAGACTTTCAATTCTACAACTGTTAATTCCTAAGTATAATTAGGTCTCATTCTGCAATTGTAATTAGGACTTCATTTTTGTAGTTAGTGATTAGTTTACAATTCTGCAACTTAGACTAAGATTTAATTCATGCAATTTAGAGATAGGAATGTTCCAAAACCCCCACAAAATTGGTTCCACCAATAAAGACTTGTTGCCCTAGATTGACCTAAGTTATAGCTGTTTCACTTCTTCTCCTGTAGATAGCCTTGTACACTGCCCTGGATTGACAGATTCATTGAGAATTAATGATGGTATAACGACTACACATCATATTATTGCCCACAAGTCATGGCACACAGAAGGTCTTATGACATGCTCAATGAATGAGGCCAATTTGGGAGATTCTCTTCCCCCTCCAATGCATGTCGTCCTGGTGGCCAAGTGGCGCCTCTTGCCCTGCATGCCCTCTCATGCCTTTTGATCCATGAAGCCTCCTTGGGCTATAAAGTGGATCCAAAAATAAAGAGAGGAATTTTTGAGGACAAAGCAACAGAGTGCTACCAAGATTTCCTTTCAACTTTCATGCCCATTTTTACCTTGGAATTTCTACCTAGCGAAGGAGGTTTGCGATGGAACTAGTAGGCGTAATTTGTAACATAACCAAACCATCTAAGTGAATAACCTCACAAAATTTGATGACAATACATCCCACAGTATTTTATATCAATTCTTAGTGGAATTGGTGGCAAAATTTAGGCAAAAACGATGGGCGTCCCACCCCGGGTGCCCTCTAATTTATGACAATCTTATTCATCCCACCCTATGAATAATAGAAATCTATGCATGATTTTGTTACTATTTTTCATTAGTTATTTTCTACATTATCATATTATGCTACAGATCAAATTTTAGGCCATATGGAGCTATATTAGCTGAGATATTGCAATTTTAGTGTTTTCCAGGATCTCATGCAAGGCTCCAGTAGTCATCTGAAGAGACACCTAAATTATTACTAATGTTGCAAATATTATCAAATGGGTTTCTTTAAAATATCTTTTAATGTGTCTTGTCCAATTTTCATGTGTTTTTTATATGCGTAGGGCCAAAAATTGTTCGCTTTGTGTTTTGTAGGTAACGCACAGTAATTTGTAATTACGAGGCACCAATAGACTCAATCTGAGTGCAATTTTTGATGATATCTTCCCAAAATATTTTATTTTACATCCCTTATAATTTCAATTCATTTGGAGTTTATTTTATGCTTATTCTCACTATTAGCTATTTATTTGGACCCTATGGGGATTGCATGTTTCTCATCACACGCACTTGCTATTTGATATTTTTTGTTTCCTTGTGTGTAGGTGCAGGTTATACAATGCATTGAGGATCAGAATAGGAGCTCAAATAATCATAGACACAAGCAACACAGTGTTGGACCACCCACTTCGATTGTGAATACGAGGAAAGACACTGGATGTGCACATGAGTTCCTTGAAGGATTTTGATCCTTGGGCACCCAATTTGTAAAAATTTGTATCATCCATTTGAGCCCTCAAAGGGGACATTTTGTAACATGGAATTGATCTACCCAATTAATAAGAAGTCGATTTACTTTGCATCATTTCTTGTTATTTGTTGTCTTTTCCCTCTTACTTACATACTTTCATTTGATGCTTATACGCAATAGGACGTAGATACACATATTTTTTATCATCATTTGGTGCACCATTCCTACTTCAAAAGTAACTAAAATACATAAAATAATTGAATAACACTATGCAGAAAGTAATTGTAGAAATCAAACAATCTCACAAATAACTCAGAATCGTAGGCCTCTTCCAGGGGGCAACCTCCTTCAATATTTCATTAACTTGCAAAAATATACATTCATACATGGCTCCATGTCTTTTAAATAGAAACTCCATGTAACCCTACCCTAAGGCTCAAGATTTGGCTTACATGCAAAATGCCACTCGAGCTAGAATCTTCTACCAAACATCAATTACAATCTTGATAACGGTTACATGAAATGGCCCCATTTGGCTAGGTGTCTTACTTACCACATACATTACAAAAAATTACAAAATAACATTATATATGAAATCCCCCCATTGAAATTGGGTTATTACATAAGCAAATGAGAATTACAAAATAACGTTAGGATGGGATCCTAACATAAGATAATTTAACATACCCTGTACATTAAATTTTAAAACTTAAACGCTTCAACTAAGCTCAAGAGTTTTTAAGCTTACTAAGCATTGAATTTTTGCATACACCATAAAGTCAAATCAAAAGCAAGAAAGGCTCGATTATATCTAAACATGCATGAGATTTTCATACAAAAAATCTCTAGCCAAATAATAAAATAACAAATACCATTGGCTTGTGCTTTTTTACTTAAAAAATGAAGATTTGGCTCCACTCATGTGGAAAATAATAGGATAGAGTAACTCTAATCCAAAAACATAATGTGAACTCCTTTGATCATATAATCACAAGCTCTAAACAATTAATTTCTCATAATTGTGTTATGTTAAACTTTAGAGGTCCACCCTTTTAATAAGTCTTGAGATGCTTCAAAATATAAATAGAATTTTTCTAAATATTGAAGGAATTACGATGTTTTGTTATATATTTTTTATCTAATAAAAATAGAACTCGTTCTAAAAGGGAGAGAAAATATTTATTTTTATTCATCACCTATTTATGTAATTGAGTGAAAATTATGCCAATATATATTGAAAAGGAAATTATCTTATAACTAGAATAACCCAAAGGAAATTGTCTTATAACTAGAATAACACAATGCATAACAACCTCATTATATAGAATGCAACTCATGGGGCTATCAAATGTTGATTATCAAAATATTGAACAACCATCCATCAAAACACAACATATTGATGGACATCTTGCTAGAAGGCAATGATCATCTATAAGGTTCCTTACCACCACTTGAAATTTTTGGTTGTCATTTATTTGTAGTGCAAAACAACACAAAACCCTAAAAAATGTAACTTTTGTATCAAGGGATCCCAAAAATATTAATATTGATTTCATCTTTATTTATGTTTTTAAAAGGTCAAGTAGTTAAGAGTGAAGTTGATCATTGCAAATGACATAAATATACTATCTCCAATAAGGATGGATATTTTGATTAAGTGGATCAACCACATATCCATCAACAATTGATCCCAACAAGAAGAAAGAAAAAAAGATTCTTGTACTATCCTCGGTCACCTAACATTATTTCATGTCTGACTAGTCCTCATGTTATATATGTACAATAAAAACATCCAATAGTCTCTGATATTTCATTACCTACATTGTATTCATTATTATAACTCAAATTTTACAAATAAAAATAATTAAAAAAAGATCTAAACATTGAGAGAGACTCATTTATCACCAACCTAACTAAAATGGCTAGCATTTGTAGCTTAGAAAATTGTTTTTTTCCTAATTTTCTTTTTTGGTTATAATAAATCTGAATATGCCATATCCCAAAATGTTACATCACGAGTTCCTTGTTAGTAGTCATTCTCAAGTATGTTAAAAAGAGGTGCAATATGAAATATGTTTTGTTGTTTGCATGTAAAAAATAGTGCATCAATTATAGCTATAGAGTGATAGTTTATGAACTAAAGGATGTCAAAAGAGAAAATAATATTTCATATGTAATGTAGTCAATCTTTTGGCATATTCATAGTTTTATATTAAGAAAATCATCAAATATGCCTAATAGTTTCAACATGTATTATCAATCACTTTTATAAATTGCTCGTATAACCCTTATCCTCTATTTGTATCATAAAAATAGAGCATAGCCCCAAACAATGCAGATAAACTCGAATAATTTAATGACAAACAAAAAAGTATCTTAACAAAAGCAATTTAAATCTAAATAAAACAATAAAGTTAGTAGATGAGAAAGATGTTTAAAAAAATTACCTTCTCTTTTTCAAAAATAAATCCAACCTTGTTGGATATTTTGGTGAACTCTTAACTGGAAGGTAGTAAAGAGTACTTCTTGGAGTCTATATCATATCTTTAAATATCTAGACTCTTAATTAAATAAATAACCTTGATCAACTTTAAGTATTAGAATATTATTGGATATAGTGACTCATTCTTTTCAAGACCTTAAAAATTGCTTTTCTCCCTTTTATGAAGAATTTTCTTATTTTGAAATATTTGTCGTTCTTTGACATAAGATCTATATTAACCAATATTATTTTGGGGTCTTGGGTCATTAACCTCCTTGTTTTCAACAACAAGCGATTTGAGCCATATGTTAATATGTAAAGCAAGACAAGAAAGAATCATAACAAGGAAAGTAGAAAAGTTCACATAATATCTTATTACTTACTTTATTTAAAATTAAAAAATAGAGATAAGAAAACCTTCGTATACATCAAAAAATGAAAAAAGTGAGTAAATGAAATATTATAATATATTTTATAAATTCTTAATCAAATAACATGACCTCAACCATTTAAATTTTATGATTTTTGAGGAGAATTAGGTTAGAGTTAGGTTAGAATAAGGTCAAGTGATACATGCATAATTGCCAAGCTATTGCAATATCATTGTATGGTCATGATGTGATACCTGTAAGGCTCATTTCAATCTCATACAACCAATTACAATTATATGTAATTGGTTAATTCTTAAAACCCTACTTGCATATGTTTATTAGGAATGCTCCTAAAAATATATCCAACATCTAGCAAGCATGTATATTTTATGTCATTGATCTAAGATTTAAATCATAAATAAAAAATTGAATTGGAACAATTGCTTTTAAATAACCTTTTAAATTCTCTCATAACATTTGCATGTAAAATAATTCTCTTCCTTTCTAACTAGAACTTGAAAAAAATGTAATATTTTGTATTTATAGGCTTTATTGGAGAGTTTGTGTAAAAACATTTTGTCTTTTTAGCTTACACTATGGGTCATACTATAGTTATCTTGGGTTATAGTGTGGTAAAATGGTGATTTAAATCGAATCAACTATGTATAGAGGGAGGCACTCATGCTATGTTATTCACCTATAGGGTGTACATGTTATACACCTCTTCGAAATCAAATCTTGGACCTCCTATTTGGAGTACAAACCCTCATTATCAAGCCCGCTCAAAAAAATGAATGAATATATAGATAAAATTATTTTTGTAAATTATTCAGACTAATAGTTGAAGATATGGAGACATTATATATTTGGAGGACGCAAGTTAATTCCTAAAAAAAAAATAATGTATCCCATATTATCATTAACTTATCAATTTTACAATGTAGTGAATCAATGGATATTGATATTATTCAACTTATCATGTGTTTATTGGTCACAAAATTTCCTTAGTATGGTTTAAAACCAATATTTTCTTAAATCTTTCACATCCTTAAATTTTCATGCATTTTATTTCCACACTTCAATGCAAGTTAGTATAGATTAATGGAGCATTCTACAAGGACAACGAGGAGTTGGCCTAAATCCAAAGGTTTAAAGAAGCCATTGATAATTCCTTTTGACTTTGTTGAAACTCAAATTGAGGCATAAATATCGATTAGAAGTTAGGATGATTCCCTAATTCAACATAGTTTTTGGCATGCCCAGTAGGACAACCCTAAGTTTTCCTCAAATTTACACTTAATATTTTGATTTTTGCACCAAAATTACCTCATTACTGATAGAGTAATTGGCTCAAAATTGAGAAAACTTTGACTAAGTCAAGTTTTCAAAGCAATTCACTATATTTTGTAGAAAATACTAAAAAATTACTAAGGCCTTTAAGTGAGCAATTCATTTAAACTTTGTAAGCAATTCACTCCATTTTAGCAAATGATTTGCTTAAAAAATTATACACTTTTACAAATTGAATCTAGAATGATTTTTTGGGGCTAGGAACTTGATTTTTTAATTCTAGCCTCAAATCGACTTTGAATTTGATAACTTTTTATTATTTATGCTCATTTTTTGTAGGAACTTATTGAATGACAATTTTGACACAAACTTTAGAATTTTGAAATTTTTGGAAATACAACCACTTTGATTGTATCCAAGCATCATCAAAACTTGAATTTGACCTTGTATGTGCATATTTCACTGATAGAAAACACTTAAGGTAAATTTTGAGTCATTTAACCACAAATAAAATTAGCAAGTGATTTGCTCCAAGATAGATTTGACGAGTGATTTGCTTTGAATCTAAGAAGTGATTCCCTAGGAAAGATAAGTTTCTTCCTCCCTCCTTATAGGAAGGCAATTCACTCTAGATTTAAGGGTGTTTTACTCCAAGTTATATGCTTGGATCCCTTCATGAAATACTTTTAAGTCCAGAATTGGCAAGTGAATCACCTACATTTTTAAAGCAAAGTGCACCACATGCAAAATATTTAGATTTGTGTTTTGCTAGCAAATTACCCCAAAATTGCAAGCAAATCACTCCACATGTAGATGTTTAATTTTTTATAAATTTTGACCATAAAACTCTATCCATGCATCTATGTACATGGAATTTCATGAATACATGATCGAAGGCTCAAAAAATAGAAAAAAATTATTTGATGATGGACATTGTTATGTAATATCAAAGAAATATGAAGGAAAAGAGGAAGGAACAAACTATCACATGGGTGCATCAAGAAGATGAGTTTGAAGATATTATAGTTTCTAATCCTACCTTATCAAAATATAAAATCCCCATGGCCAATCTAGTTATTCAAGGCTTCATGACACCCAAGTAGGTTACTTTAGACAATGAATGACTTATTCATCCACTTCAACAAATTAGACCTAGTGTAATCTAGCTCTAACCTTGACTCATATTAATCTTCTTGACAGGATAACAATTGATGTGAATAACCTAAAAAAGAATCCACTTTTTGTAGGCCAATTCCATGCTAGTAACCCATTGCTAACCTATGGTATGCAAAATACCCCTCCTACTAGTGCTTCATTGGCCTAAAGTCCACTTAGATCCCATTTATCAAATACATCTAACATCCCTCCAATTCAATATTCAAATCCTAATATAGGGTCATAAGTCTTAAATTTAAACCTTACTCAAAACACTCAAGTAATGGTTAGACAAATGTGGTCATAGGTATCCTAGAAAAACACCCAAGGATTAACACTGCCTCCAACTAGTAAAGCATGATAGTGCAATGTTTGCCTTCTTAAAGTCAACAAATCCTACAAACTGACCTAAATTATCCTCTACAACAATAGAATATTCAACCACTTCCAAACCAACAATAGGTTTACCAAAAAATACCACCTTAATACCCTCCATCTTATCATCCTCCATATCTATATCCTTTATACCCTTCATACCCACCTTATAATTATGCAATGTACCCCCTTAATTATAATATGGTCAACTTTCTCCTCAACAAAATAATCTAGGAGTTATTCCTAGGCCATAAAACCAAATTTCCAATTGGACCTACCAAGGACCACTAAATGTTTTGGTCTATTTTCCTATCCCCTCGGTAGCTATGAAAAAATTCCATACTTTTGATAGGAAAGAGAATGAAACAACACTAGATCATCTCAATGAATTGTCAATGCTCAAATCAATTCACCTTACTCAAGAGCAAGATATAATGTAGGTTTGCTAATATACTTCCTTTATTATAAGGTTGCTTTATTCTATAGGGTATTTCTAGATATTTCAGTTAAAATTTGGGCATCAATAATGGAACCATTTATGCATAGATTTGGTAGAGTTTGAAATGGCTACTCCATTTTATTTTGCAAAGATATCTCAAGAAAATAAGCGCAAGAGAAACTTACAATTGGATATGGATGAGGATGGTTTTCAACTTCCAAAAAATAGGTCCAGACAAATGAAAGTAAATAAAAAATGGATACTAGTAAGGAAGGATATTGGAAGAAATACCAATTATTTTGAGGTTTAATCCTATGAAGAAAAAGCAGATCAAAGCTTAAAGGACACGGTACAACAAGATCAAAATATTAATAAGGAACCATTTGTTCAATATGATCTTTATTTAGGGATGAACATTCCTATTGAACCTAATAAATGTGCCTTATCAAATTTTGAAGACTCTCTTGAAGTACCATGAACCACTCAGGAGAAGAAAAGTGGTAGAGAAAATGTAGTGTTAGATGCTAATACCTCTACCATTAATAAGGAAATACCAAAAAATGAGTAGGACAAGTCAAAAGCTTTTGTAGCAGAGCCACAAGAGGATAAATATAATGAAAAGGAAAGTTATGAAAAAATATTGAGGAATAGAATAATAAGACATTCTCTTAATACAAGAAAGGAAAAAAGAGGAAAAACCTCAAATTATAAAGCAAGAGCCAAGGAAGAATGGAAATTCTCTTTACCAAACAACAAAATTATATTGGTAATTTGTAGGTGGGGCAAGTAGCCCCTAATTAGAATAAAAAATGACATAAGAGGTGAGGAAGTATGATGTGTAAGTTCAAATTTAGGAGTCTAATATTTAAAGGAAGATGGGGAGATAAATTATAAATAAAATGAGGTAAAGGATTATCAAGGCTAATCTAGGTAAATCGTCTTTAATTTCCTCAAGTAGCATAAAATCCCCTCCTTATAATAAAAATGAAAGTAGTACAAATTATATCCATTGCACTTTAGGGTTTCAAAAGCAACACAATAAACGAATGCATATGGAGGATATCCATGGAAAATTAAGATTTCTAATGTAGCCTAATAAAGTAATTACTACAAAATATTATCCTTGTAATTTAGGGTTTTTGGGAAAACATAAAGAAGAAAGTGTTTATGAGGCTATTCTTTGCATGTAAAATTCTTTAGGGTAGCATAAAACTTTAGAAGATAAGTATCAATAATATGGAAAAATAGAAGGCGTTGATGAAGATGAAAGTGTTGGTGGGAATGGAAAAAGAAGAGGAAGGTCATCAAATTTTAAACGAAGAGAAAGGAAACTCAAAGGGATGATGAATTGGGAAACAAAATAAAAATATCAAAGGTGTTAATAAGAAGTGGGGCTAAGCCCACTAATAAAAATAAAAAGTGATGATGAGAATGATATCATGGAATATTAGGGGTATGATTAAAACCCTTAAAAAGAGTTATTAAGGAATTAATAGGTTGTTATAGTCTTGATTTTATTTTAATACAAGAAACAAAATTTAGTGAGGAATGTAAGGCACTTTTAAAAATATTTGGAAGATACAGGATTATCTAGTAGTATCTTCTATGGGATTTTTAGGTGATATGGAAATAATATGAGATAAACACAAATGTGGTGGACAATCATTAGAAGCAAAAAGTAATTAGCTTGTTGACTATTTTTTATGAAAGAATGTAACACCCCAGGTCTACTCACCTGGTTTTCTAAAACATGAAGTAAATTTTTTTATCAAACTCATAGAAATTTTATGCATTACCAAACATTAATTAGTACATAGGTATATGATTATCTCTTTCAAGATAACTGACCACTACAAACGATGCTTTAAATATTCAAATTTGGCCAAATCCTGCAACAGGTGCCATCTTGTGAACACATTCATCTCCTTTACTAGAGTCTATTTTCATGGTATGGGGTTGTTCTTCTAGGGCCCATAACACCTGAAAGGGTGGATGCATATTTCCCTGCCCAAAGCACATATATTCTTGTTATCTTTTCCATGCTAGGGTATAGCGTTAGTATGCCTAGTGCCTAGCTAAGAATCCACCTTCCTTGAATTCAACTAGGGCCCACCATTACTCTGGCTCAAGTCTAGGTATTTCAGGCTATGCAACGGTTGACGAAGATTTGTCCCATACCAAATATCTACTAGACCTTCTAGCTTCAAGGTCTAGATTCCCTAGTAATACCTCGGTAGTCTTCTAGCAATTTGATACAAATCGAGCGTGAACATTAACCTTAATATTGATAATGCCATAGTTTATATACAATGTCTTAGGCCTAAAAAATCCTAATAAGTGTAGCCAACTACTAATACCTAATGAGTAAGTGTAGCTAACAACTAACACCTAATGAGTAAGTGTAGCTAACAACTAACAACACTAAATAAATAATAGCATGTGAATCAAATAACCATAAGATATTCGATAATGAATATCTTCATGGTTGAAGTAGAAAAATATAGTAATAATCTAACTTACTAGGGTAATAATGTAATAACCCTATTTTACCCTAACATCCCCCCTTTATTACATTATTTGGAAATACAAAGGGTACTTCTGAACAACTCAAATTTGACATGTGCAAGTGCCTTTGTGAAGATGTCTACAACCTGTTTGTCAGCGGGAATGTATTGGAGCTTGATGTTGTATTTAGGAACTTCGTCGTGAATGAAAAAAACATTGTGTGTCAATATGTTTGGTTTGCTCATGGTGAACAAGATTCTTCACTAAGTTCAAAACACCCTGGTTGTCACAGTACAAGTGAATTGGAAGTTTCTTGGGTAAACCCATACTTGCCATAATGTGACTCAACCATATCACTTCGCACACTGCTCATCATTTTGTGTGATACTCTACCTCTGTTGAAGATAAAGCAACCACCTATTGCTTCTTACTATGCCATGAGACAAGTCTGAATCCTAGATGAAAAACATATCTAGATGTTGATTTTCAATCGTCTACTGATCTAGCATAGTTAGAGTTTGTGAAACCCTGTAAGAAGAATTTTTCATTCTTCCCATACTCTAAACCATACTCCACACTACCACATATATAGTGGAGAACACACTTTTTTGCTTTATAGTGAGCAACTTTTGGTTCTTGCATGAATTGAGAAAGATAATTCATGGCAAATGTGATATCTGATCTAGTTTTTTTCAGGTATATAAGGCTCCCAATCATTTGATGATAAAGAGTGTCATCTGCCTGAGGTGAATCATTGTATCATGACAACTAAAGCCCTTGTTCCATCGGTGTTGCTTTTGGCTTATAATCAATCATACGATACTTTTTGATCAGTGTCTTGGCATACTTCTTTTGAGTCACCCTTAGGTAATTTTTTTTTGTTCAATATCCAGACCAAGATAATAGTGGATAAGTCCCAAATTTATCATATCAAATGACTCTCTCAAGTCATTCTTCATGGTGTCTATCAATATCTCTGAGTTTCCAGTTATGATCAAATCATCCACATAGAGTACAAGTATCACTATCTCATAACCAACGTTCTTAACATAGAGATTTGCATCTGAAGGACTTCTCTTAAATCAATGTTATAGAAGGTGATTGTCTATCTTTATATACCATGCTTTAGGGGCTTGTTTCAATCCATACAAGGATTTAACCAGTTTTTAAACTTGTTTCTCATGGCCTTCCTCAACAAATCCTTGTGGTTGAGTCATGTATACTTCCTCATTCAAATCACCATTTAGGAAGGCACTCTTGACATCCATTTGATGAAGTTTCCATCCGTATTGTATTGCCATAGCACAAATAACATGAATGGTGGTCATCCTTGCAGTGGGTGCAAAGGTTTCTTTGTAATCGATGTCTTCTTTTTTAGCATAGCCATTTGCCACAAGGTAGGCATTATGCTTGTCAATGGTTCCATCTACCTTGTATTTCATTTTGTAAACCCATTTGCAGCCTATGGGTTTCTTACCTAAAGGTAAATCAACCAGCTTCCATGTATTGTTCTTAATGAGAGATTTATATTCAACATCCATAGCTACCTTCCACTGTGGCTCACTAAGTGCTTCTTTGACCGTGGTGGGTTCATGTTCATCATATGAAGACATATAAATCCTCTCGTCATAAATCTCTATTTCTTCTCCACTATGGATATCTTTGTCTATAAAAATCTCTTCGAAATATTATAAAAGGTCATCAATTGTTGGTGATGCTTCTACTCTCTTCTATCGAGATATACTACGAGTTTGAGGATGATTCAGAGTAAGATCAGGAGGTGAGGTCAAATTTGAATCACTCATCGTACTTGTATACCGTTTCAGCACCTTTTGCTGAGGTGGAGTAGTTTGTTTCTTTGGCTCCTCATCTTCCAAGTATACAGAGGATGTGATGTTAGGTGTAAAAGCCTCATCGAACACCACATCTCTACTTATGTGTATTTTATTTTTTCTAGGGTCAAACAATCGATACCCTTTAGAATATTCATCATATCCAAGGAAAATGCACTGTAAGATTTTCTCATCTAGTTTCTTTCTATTTTCTTTAGGTATATGCATAAATGCTTTACACCCAAAGACTCTTAGATGAGATATGGAGGGCTTCCTGCCGCTCCATGCTTCCTGTGGAGTTATATCTTTAAGGGTATTTATGGGTGCCCTATTCAAAAGATATATTGTCGTTGTGATAGCTTCTACCCAATAGCGTTGCTCAATATTTGCTCCCTTAAGCATACTGCGAACCGTTTCCATGATGGAATGATTCCTCCTTTCAACAACTCCATTTTGTTGTGGAGTATAGGTTATGGTTAGCTACCTTTTTATCCCATGTGATTTTAGAAATGAAGAGAATTCATTTAAGGTATATTCCCCCCTTGATTTGAGCGAAGGATCTTTATGTAGCACCTTGATTCCTTTTCAAACAATTTCTTGAACTGCTAAAAGTAGAAAAATGCTTTTGATTTTAGTTGGAGGAAGAATACCCACATCTTTCATGAGTGATCGTCCACAAACAACTAATAATACCTCTTTCCTCCAAAACTTGGTGGCATGGGATTGCACAAATAAGTGTGCAATAACTCCAATGGTCTCGTAGCTCTGGAAGATCTAGCTTCGAATGATGCTCGGAGTTGCTTCCCTACTAAGAAATCCAAGCATATTGGAAATGTAGATGAAATGTTGGGAAGTCCCTTCACCATTTGAGATTTACTTAGCTCAAGTAAATACCCAGTACTAAGATGCCCAAAAATCTTATACCAAAGAGAAATGGCCTCCTTCATGTTGAAGACCATGGCAACATGAGGTGTTGAAATAGCATCTAGTGTAAACAAGCCATGCTTGTAAGAACCGGTTGCTATGTGTTTACCCTTCTTGGTGATATAGCAACATTTTAGTCATTTTCCACTTTGAAGTTTACAACCATGTTTTTATCCAGGATTTGTGGAACTGATAACAAGTTGTTTGTCAATCCTAGAACATAAAGGAAATTTTGAATGTGACACTTTCCATCTAGAATGGAAACATATACACTACCTTCTCCCTAGACACGATAGATCTTATCATCAATAATTATTACCGGTTTGCCTTCTCTTGCCTCAAATATCTCAAACCACTACTTATCATTAGTCATGCATTTGTTGATGCCTGAATTAATGTACCAAATAGAATCCTTTTGTGTAGAAGTTGTATGGGTCATGAGCACTTTGTGTGCTCCCTCTAAATCAAAATCAGAATTTTTTGTAGCAACATGTCCTTTTTGTTGTCTATTTCTTCTTTGTGGCTTATTCTTGTCCTTATTTTCTTGTTTGTTCTTAAAACAACACCGATGGTTGCCCATTTTATAATTCATGCAATACTTCCTTTGTGATTGAGGTCACTTGCCCTTATCTCTTGAAGATGATCCTAAATATGATCCTCCCTTCTGAAATTTACCTTTCTTATTTACACCTTGTTTGTTTGTGTAAATTGCATTGTCAGACACTTCATCACTTTGGATCTGATTTGCTTCCTCGGTTTGAAGCAAATTGACTAACTCCACAAAGATTACTGTTCTTTGAGATACATTAAGGGATGTTATTAACATATTGTAGGATTTTTGAAGAGCCCTCAATATTACTAAAGTTAGGATAGTATCTTCTACTTTTGCTCCTAAAGCATTCAACTTTGACTTTAGTTCTACCACTCTGCAAAGGAATAGCTCTAGTGTTTCTCCTGACTTCATATGGAGTGTATGAAGTTGAGTTTGAAGGTTTAGAATAATTGATTTATACTTGCCTTAAAAAATGGTACATAATACATCCCATGCATATTTACCATTTTTAGATTCACTTATGTGAGGTTGGATTTCATCAGTAGTGGCGAGCAAAATCAACATGAGAAGTCTATTATTCTTTTTATTCCATGCAATTTGATCTGCTCCTACTATAGTGGGTTTTTGAATAGTGCTATCCACTATATCCCACATTTCCTCAATAGTAAGAATGACCTTCATCTTGGTTTTCCATGCAAAAAAATTAGAACCTTTAAGCAATTGTGTATCATTTAGGTATTTGTTGATAGTTGTCATGATGAAGGTTCTAGTATTGTAACAACCTAGGTTTACTCACTTGGATTGTTAAGAACACAAATTAAAAATTTTGTTAAATCCAACACAAATTTCATATTTTGATATAAGCACACCCAAATTTGAATTAGTACTTTGGCATAGAGGATCACACTTCAAAAACTATTACCATTGCAGATGGTATCTTAAGTGTTCGGGACTAGCCAACGTCTCGTGATAGGTTACTATTTAAGAGATCCCTACTCTTTTCTTGATTTTTCTTGATCTCGACAAGGGGTTGCCCTTCCAGGGCCCATAACACCTGGAAAGGTAGATGCCCTAATTCCCTATCTCAAAGCATGAAAGACTTGGATTCACAATCTCACTCTTGCCCTTAATGATCCATTGATTAGTTAATTCATACTTTGAGCTAGCATAGCTAAGCCAGTGCCTTATTATTGTCCTTCATCTAAGGTTTAACTAGGGTCCGCCAACACTATGGCTTCCCGGACCATATGCTTCAGTTCTTATTCCAGTTGACGGTAATGTTGTCCATACCATCTATCACTAGATTTTCCAAACTCAAATCTGCTCCCCAAATTAAGTCTTGTTATCAATTCCACAACCAGAGTAGGCTCATGAGCATCCTCACATACTACTCATATGGTATCCTGGATTGATGTCCCATACCGTCATCCTTTACACTCAACAACATAGGACCTCTATCCCATTTTATTTTTTGGAGAACGGATACCTCTGAATCACAATAGCCATCGCAAACTATTGGACTTGGGCGATTGCTCATCCTCCTCGATGACATTATTCATTTATTATACTTGATGAACATTTGTAAAGATCTATGTAAGGTCTCTTTTCTTTTTGTAGTGATAACATCAAGATTTCCATTACCTAGAGTTTACAACTTTAATTATTTGAATTTCAAATCACATTATTGTAGAACATAATTTTAACATGGTTATGAATAAATATTATCCATAACAAACTAATGAATATTCTAAAATTAAGTTTACCTCCTAAATCATATAACAAAACTATTAATTATACAAACTATAAAATATTCTAAAATTTAAAATAACATCATATTATTAAACAACAATAGATCCTTGTAAAACATAATATTACATAGCTTTGGATGCAAATTATTGAGTACTTTTTTTTTTATACTACCTTCCAAACAAACTATTAAATATATTTAGTAACAATCTACTTAATTTTATTTTTAAAAAGCAAATGACAAACTATTAAATATATTTTATAAAACAACCTATTAAATATCCTTAAAGTATAATGCATCTTCCCAGTAAACCCAATGTTGTATAGTCACTTACCATATTTAAGTCAAATTTAAGCACTAATAAATGTCATGTAAGGACTAAAATAATTTTTCAACTAAGCAATCCACATTTTAGATATCCATAGTGTCCTGATAAAACATTAAACTTTTTTTTTCTATTTAAAATCTTACAAAGGTATGTTTATGTACAACCCTATCCTAAAATTTATAAAACAAAAGAGCTTTTTATAAAATAAGAAATATCCTTAACTTTAACATGATATCATCTCCTATTACACGATTGATTAAACATGAGCGTACTACGACTTTTATCAATAAAAATTCTTTGCTTTGTCTTCTTAGCAAGGAAATATTAATCGAAATCTGAAACTTTCTTGCATTAATTTATTTTTCTATAGACTCCCTTAGATTTGAGTCCAACAAGAAAGTTTTCCAAGGTTATCAACGACTCGAGATACCTAAGACATATGTTTCGAAAGGATAAATAAATAAAAAAATATAGTTTCTATTCACTCACTCGTTTGTGCAACAGTTAAAGGCATTTGACGACTTATAAATCAATTTCATCTTTGAATTTAGTTTAGGAAATTGCCTTATTAAAGTATGGAGACAACCCAACTATTTATTCTTTTGATGTGAGTAGGCATTTAAATACCAATGCTTTGGCAATATGTATTGTTATTCATAGACCAGACGATCTAACAACAACAATGTTATAAACGCTTGCTCAGAACTTGGTTAAAACCGCCAACGAAGGAAAAAGAAAATTGTTTGGTCTTGATGTATCCAAAGTTTGGTTTTCGTTGTTCCTTAAAAGACGTCTACGACTAACTCAACTATCAGTAAAAAAATATTGAACTCATATGCAAACCTTCATATACAAGAAAATAAATAAAAATCATATTAGGATAACCTAAGTTGTTATTAACTTCCTTTGGACACAATAATCTTTGCTAAGAGCTTATTTCAAATCTAAACAGAGCTTAATGTATCAATTTCATAAGGTCGATGACTGAAAGTTCCATTAAAATTTCTAAATTTATAATTGTTCAATGCCCATAATGCATTTTAGCTGTTTCACTAAATTGGCACACCAACTCTCTTAGAAATCTTTAGAATTCGTTTCTGCATCAAAAAAAAACAATCTGAAAGCATTCATTAAATAATCATACATTTCATGTAATCTTTGTATTTTCCAAGCAGTATGGCAAAATACATATCACAATCATGCATTACATGGTCTCGATTTAACGCCCATCCCATGGCAGAATTACAACTACCGCAACAGTTTTCATGATAATTTATATTAATAGAGAATGAACAATTAAACTTCACTATCACATGCATTTGCTTAGAATTTTGTCTCTTTTAAAATTCGTCCAAAAAAATATTATATAAGACCATCACTTGTTAATATCACATTATCAAATTATGATTTTGTTCTCAATAGTTCACCTTCTCTAAAGAGCTCCTAAATCCACACGCAATCAGAGCGATAGATGTAGATGAAAGGGTGAAAATAGGGATCAACATGGCTCATGAATGCAACTAGCTATATGCAAACAAAGTGCAGTAAATCATCTTCATACAAGACTCTTTTTAAAAAAACATCACTTGCAGACTACATGTGCAACTAAATTCATTTTTCCAAATCGATAAATGTGGAAATACAACCTCCACTAGCTCAATATTTTTTTATTTTAGGAAAAATACTTACTATTATTTAAGTTTTAGAATTTGTAAATCAAATTGTCAAGACTGCAAGCATATTTCCCTCATTACACACAGATGAAAATTCAAACCAGACATTATTACGATAATAGAAAGCTTTTTTCTTCCTCAGAAAAAATCAAACTAAACCACAAACATACAGATTATCAAAATATAGTTGTAGAACCGACCTTATCAATTTGGGACGCATGAAAAATTCGAGAACAATTTCGATATAAACAAAAGAGATGTTCACGAACTGCTCCTTTCTTCAACCACTCCAACTTATGCTCTTGTATTTCATAATGAAATACCTTAGAGGTGAGCTAGAATTTTATAGAAGGGTTCATGAAATAATCAAAAGTGACACCTCATAGCCACACATGCAAAAGATCATCTCGAAGGATTTCCAGGTGGTAAACTGAACGAGATTTTTTTTAATGTATAGTTTTTATTATATGTTAGGGTTGTTCGCTTATTTTCATATGGCTTTGTTTATATATTATTTATATTATTATATATATGTATATATATTTTTATATACATTATCTTCTATTATTATAATTCTTTATATTTATTATTATTTTTTTATATATATAATTGTCATATTATCATTAATTTAATTAAATAATATTTTTTTTTTTTTTTAAATACAACTATCAATATACTGTATTTTATTTATTTGGAAATACCTCAAATGACTTATCAAGACCAATTTTCATTAAACAAGCAGAAACAGTCAAACCTTAACAAGCAACCATATTCATTTAATGCAACACCAAGCAGGATGCCCTATATGAAATTTTACAGTGGGCTTCCATGTACCCATGAGCCATGGTGCATGAGGCACAACATCATATCCCACCTTACCTGACGCTTTCAACCATTTTTTCTGCCAGAAGGTGGGTATTTGCCTTTGTTCGATTCATTTGCTACAGAGTGGAAACCCGTGCTTGCATACACAAACACTTATAGCAGCATCACATTCTTCCAATAAAATGATAATCAAGTAATGGGGATGTTACATTCTCCCCCATAAAAATTTATCACAGTCCTTGTGTTAGTCAATATAATATTGCAGGTTTTATAATAACATAACAACAGTATTGAATTATACATCTCAAAAATCACATCCAGGATTACAATCTTAATGTATCAAAATACCAAAATATGCAATATTATCATAACAATATTCAAATTGTTCATTTGATTATCAGTTTTCAGATAAGGGAAATTTTTGTTTCATATCTGCTACATTCTCCTAGGTAGCATTTCTTTCTGAGTAGTGATTCCACTAGACCCTACATTGATCAATTGTTCTTTTTCTTAATTGTTTAGACCTGTATCCCAAAATTTTGACTGGTCAAACCTTAATGAGTTACGGGTTCGATGTCTACAAGTGATAAACATCTAGAATATAAGATGGGTCAACTATGTATTTGCAAAGAAGGAACACATGGAAAACACTGTGAATCTTAGACAAATTTGGTGGTAGAGTGAGCTTATAAGCAACAGGGCTTATTTTGGCAATGATCTCAAAGGGACTAAAAAATTTGAGGCTCGGTTTGGTAGACTTAATGGAGCTTTTGGTTGGTTTGATTTTGAGGAAGACCTTATCATCAATGGTAAACTATCGAGGGGTTCTTTTAAGATCCACATAACTCTTCTAACGGTTTGTGACTTCACAAATTCGCTGGAGGATTTCCTTTAATTAGACCTCCATTTTTTAACAACATTAGGACCGATCACTTCTCGATCATCCAAATGATTCCACGTTAATGATGTCTTGCACCTAAATCCATATAGGGCCTCAAAAGGGGCCATGCCCAACATAGTATGATAGTTGTTGTACGCAAATTCCACCAAGAAGATGTAATCTTCCCACTTACTTTGGTGGTCCATACAATACATACGTAACATATCCTCCAACACCTGGTTAACCCTCTCGGTCTGCCCATCCGTCTGAGGATGATAGGTTGTGTTGATGTTTAGCTTTGTGCCCCACGCTCAGTGCAAAGCTTGTAAAAATTTAGAAGTGAATCTTAAATCTCTATTCGAGATATATATTTCAATAAAACCATGCAAACTCACGATTTCCCGAGAAAACATGTGTTCTATTGTGGGATTGTCATCACGAACATTGTCTGGTATCAAATGCGCCACCTTAGTCAACTTATCCACAACTACAAAAATTACATCATGCTGAAAGCGAGTCTTGGGAAGATCAACTATAAAATCCATAGAAATTACTTGCCATTTTTGTATTGGCACATCAAATAGGTGTAGTTGTCCCCCAGGATGTTGACGTTCAACTTTGAATTTCTGACATTCTAGACATCTCACAATAAATTGAACCACATCCTTCTTCATTTCAGGCCAAAAAAAATCCTTTTTCAAGGTTTCTCTCATTTTTATCACACCTGGGTGAGCAGAGCATGGAGCATAATGTACCTCTTGCAAAATAATTTTATTTATCCCTTCATCGTTAGGTACTATTATCCAATTTTGAAAACACACCAGATCTTATTTGGTATTAAAATCTGTATGTCGATCTAGTTCTTGCTCGACCTTAGTACGACATTGGTTGTAAAATTCATCATTTTTTTGCATTTTTTAATCTGATCCTTTAGTTCATACTGAAATTTTGTGAGAGCAGCTATGTGTCTTCTTCGACTGAGGGCATCTGCCAATTTATTTTCCTTTCCTTTGATGTATTCAATTCCAAAATCATATTCGTCCAGGACCTCCATCCATATCCATTGTATGGCATTTAATAAGGGCTGAGTAAAAATGTAGCTCAAACTCTAATGATTATTTTTTAGCTCAAAGGGCTTTCCCAACAAATAATGTCACCAAATTTTAAGAGCATGGACAATAACAGCCAGCTCTAAATAGTGAGTAGCATAATTGATTTTATGTTTCTTGAGCTTCCTAGACTCATATGCTACAACAACCTCATCTTACATTAAGAGACCTCTTAGTCCTTCTAGTGAGGCATCAGCACATAATGTAAATGATTTTTTGGGATATGGTATTTGAAGAATAGGTGTAGTGGTTATCCTCACACTAATTTTTCCATCTAAAATACTTTTCCCTTTCTTTGCAGATTAGTGATAGGAAAAGCAACCATTGAGAATCCCTTAAAAAATCACCGATAGTATCTGGCCATCCCCATAAAACTTCTCACTTCAAAAATATTGGTGGGAGTTGACAAGTTTACTATGGCTTCAATATTTTTAGGGTCAACCGCCACCCATTTAGCTAAGACAATATGTCCCAAATATAAAACTTGTGGAGTATAAAACTCGCACTTGGACAATTTTCCATACAATTGGTTTTTCTTGAGGATCTCCAACATTATTCTCATATGTTGGTCATGCTCTTATTTATTCTGAGAGTAGATCAAAATATCATCCAAAAATATTAACACAAACTGATCTAGCTGCTCTCTGAACACACTATTCATTAGATTCATAAAATCAGTTGGTGCATTTGTTAACCCAAAAGGTAATACTGTGAACTCATAGTGTCCATACCGAGTTCTAAAGGTAGTTTTCTAAGTATCTTCTTCCCTTATTCTTAGTTGATGATATCCTGACCTAAGATCAATTTTGGAAAATATTGTCACTCCTCTTAATTGATCAAACATATCATCAATCCTAGGTAGAGAATACTTGTTCTTTACTATCATTTTTTTAAGCATCCTATAATCAATGCACAGTCTCAAAGACCCATATTTCTTTTTAACAAATAAAACTGGTGCTCCCCATGGTGAAACACTAGGTTTAATGTACCCTTTTTCTAACAAATCTTGCAACTGGATCTTGAGTTCTTGTAATTCAATTTGCTTGTTGTGGTGCAGTGGTAAATGCCCTAGGTGCTGGTATAGGTCGACCCAAGTTCCATCCCCCTTGTCTCCATCCTGTAGATATATGGTATAGTTAGGAATGTCCTATGTGCTGGTAGAGGCTGAAAAGGCTCCATTCCTACTATGCCCAACCTGTTGAAAGTGGCACCCCAAAAGGGGTATTTTTCTACTATAAATTAGTTTATTTCTATCCAAGTGTTGTAGGTGAGTTGGAGAGGAGAGGGCAATCCTCCAAGGGAGGTCCCAGGTTTGAATATCCACCCTAAAAAGTTGAATTGGTACCCAAATACAATTGATAATGTTGGTGTGGGCAAGGCCGAGTGTGACTCCCGGGTGACTTTGACGATGTAGAACCCCCTAGTCATGGTCTTTGAGACCAAGGCAACCCCGCAAGGGAATTTTCACTTAAAAAAAGTTCTTGCAATTCAAGGGGCGTCATACGGTAAGGTGTTATGACTACTAGAGATGCTACTGGCAAGAGTTCAATAGAAAAATCAAATTTCCTTTTTGGAGGTAGTCCAGTTAGATCTCCAAGAAAAACATCCTTCAATTCATTCAAAACAGGAAACTATTGAAACGGAGCGAATCTTGACTCAGTTTCTTCCTTTTTGTTTAACTTGACCACATAAAGCCTACATCCTTTCCTTAAGGCTCTTTTGACTTGCATTGTAGTCATTAGGTGGGGTTCAAAAGATGCTCGATTACAATGGACATGGATTCGCTGATTAGAGTCATCTGTGAAATCCAACCACCTTTCTTCAAAATTCAGCAAAGCTTTATGGGCTTTTAGCCAGTCTACTCCTAAGACTATATCAAAAACATGTAAAGGAGCCATATATAGGTGCCAATTAATATTTCCGTAGGGTATATCTATTTGGGGATCAAATAAACATTGGTTAACCATATAGGTCTGCCTTGAGCCATACTCGACTTGCCACCCATTTGCCATGATCCCAGGTTTAACCAATATGTCCCTCAAAATACTAGTTGAAATAAAGCTATCAGTTGCACCACTATCTATTAAAATGTGAACATATTTCTTGCCTAGTTTTCCTTTTATCAAAAATGGAGTAGCTTGGCCTAAAAGGTTAGATTTACCTGTAGTAGCATAAATCCTATGTGGGGCCTCTTTTGTAGGATTATTTTTATCAGCTCTTTGCGGGCATTGTCTTGCAAAATAATCTAAGGCTCCACATGCATAGCATGCATTTGGTCCCGTATTCTTCTGTTTATCCCCTTCCTTGTTTTGATTGACATTTTTACCAATATCTTAGTTATTGTTCCTATTTTCTTGGAAATTTCTTCGATCTAGTTGCCCCCTATTTCCTTGATACTTTGCTTTATTTATGTTATCACTTCTATATCGACCACCATCTCGAAATTTCTTATGTTGATCTCTACTTCTATCTTGATCTGGGTATCTTCTTTTCTTGGGATATTCCTTTTCAATTTTTTGATAATAAGCCTTTGCATTCTTTTGACTTATTTCCTCATAGCAAGTAGCATCATAAGCTATTGTCAAAGTTTTAGGCACTTTTATTCCAACAGGTGTTCCATATTTGGGATGTAGTCCCATTACAATTTTTTGAGCCTTGAATTCCTTATGCTTGTCATATTCTGGTGTGTATTTTAGAAGTTGAACAAATATTTGATAGTATTCTCTCACAGTCATATTATCTTGGCATAAGTTGGTGAATTTATCGTATTTCTCAATATAGAATTGTGGCATGAGGAAACGATCCTTAAATTCCCTTTCAAATTCCTCCCATGGAATATTAGCAGCTTCTTTTTGAGTGACTTTCTTGTAGGTGGTCCACCAATATTTGGTTGGACCTTCTAAATGTGCCACAACCCAAGTTGTTTTAGATTCTGCACAAAGGGGTTGGATTGATAAATACCCTTCAACTTCACTTAGCCAATTGACAACTGCTTCACCATCACCTTTTCCATCAAATTTGGAAATATTCAACTTCTTAATTTATTTTTGCAACTCAGTTCAACTTTTCTCCTTGATAACCCTTCTAGAAACTCACTTACACTTTTGGTTTCCTTCCCTTTAGTTAGGCTTTCAATAACCTTTTGTTGCTAACTAATATATCTTGCTACTGAGCCATTTGTGCTCTTTATTTATCCATATGCTCACTCATTGGAACCCTCTAGATCTCCATTTTCTCTCGTTGCTTATTCAATTGCTCCTACATTAACTAAATCATATTTGTCATATTTTTGTCATTTTGTGTAGCTCTTGCAGTTGTTGGCTCTTTTTATTTTATAACATGCCGAGGCACTTCAATAGTTTACACTTTTTTTGACTCCCTCATGAGTCATCTTAATCCCTTCCTCGGGACTTCTACAACTTCCTCTTGATAATTAATATTGGTTCTTCTCGAGGTCCCTGCCATACTTGGCAACAAAAGAGTTATGTTAAAACATTAGTTCATGTTTTATACCCTAGGGTTTCACAGTTTAGGCTTTGATTCCAACTATAACAACCTAGGTCTACTCACTTGGCTTGTTAAGAACACAAATTCAAAATTTTGTTAACATAAATATCATATTTTGACATAAGCACACCCAAATTTGAATTAGTACTTTGGCATAGAGGATCACACTTCAAGAACTACTACCGCTATAGATCGTATCTTAAGTGCTCAGTACTGGCCAACTTCTCGTGATATCCCTACTCCTTTCTCAAGTTTTCTTGATCTCAATAAGGGGTTGCCCTTCTAGGGCCCATAACACCTGGAAGGGTGGACACCCTAATTCCCCATCTCAAAGCATGAAAGAATTAGATTCGTAATCTCACTCTTGCTCTTATTGATCCACTGATCAGTTAATTCATACTTTGAGCTAGCATAGCTATGCCAGTGCTTGATTATTGTCCTTCATCTAAGGTTTAACCAGGGTCCGCCAATACTATGGCTTCTTGGACCAGATGCTTCAATTCCAGTTCTAGTTGACGGTGATCTTTCCAACCTCAAATCTGCTCCCCAGATTAAGTCTTATTTGCAATTCCACAAACAAAGTAGGCTTATGAGCATCCTCACGTACTACTCATATGGTATCCTGGAACGGCATCCCATACCATCATCCCTTACTCTCAACAACGTAGGACCTCTGTCCCATTTTGTCCACTGGAGAACGGATACCTCTGAATCACAATAGTCGCCACTGTGAACTATTGGAGTTCCATTGCTTATCCTGATCGATGGCATTATCCATTCATTTTACTCGATGAATGTTTGTAAATATCTAGGTAAGGTTTTTTTTCTTTTTGTAGTGGTAGCATCAGGATTTCCATTTACCTAGAGTTTACAACTTTAATTATTCAAATTTAAATTCACATTATTGTAGAACATAATTTTAACACGGTTATGAATAAATATTATCCATAACAAACTAATGAATACTCTAAAATTAAGTTTACCTCCTAAATCATATAACAAAACTATTAATTATACAAACTATAAAATGTTCTAAAATTTAAAATAACATCATATTATTAAACAACAATAGATCCTTGTAAAACATAATATTACATAGCTTTAGATGCAAATTATTGAGTATTATTTTTTTTTTTATACCACCTTCCAAAAAAAACTATTAAATATATTTAGTAACAATCTACTTTATTTTATTTTTAAAATTTTCTTTTAAAAGCAAATGACAAACTATTAAATATATTTTATAAAACAACCTATTAAATATCCTTAAAGTATAATGCATCTTCCTAGTAAACCCAAAGTTGTATAGTCACTTACCATATTTAAGTCAAATTTAAGCACTAATAAATGTCATGTAAGGACTAAAACAATTATTCAACTAAGCAATCCACATTTCAAATATCCATAGTGTCCTAACAAAACATTAAACTTTTGTTTTTCTATTTAAAATCTTACAAAGGTATGTTTACGTACAACCCTATCCTCAAATTTATAAAACAAAAGCGTTTTTTATAAAATAATAAATATCCTTAACTTTAACATGATCTCATCTCATATTACGTGGTTGATTAAACATGAGCGTACTACGACTTTTATCAATAAAAAATCTTTGTTTTGTCTTCTTAGCAAGGAAATATTAACCAAAATCTGAAACTTTCTTACAATAATTTATTTTTCTACGGACTCCCTTAGATCTGCGTCCAACAGGAAAGTTTTCCAAGGCTATCAACGGCTCAAGATACCTAAAACGTATTTATCGAAAGGATAAATAAATAAAAATAATAATAGTTTCTATTCACTCACTCATTTGGGCAATAGTTAAAGGAATTCGACGACTTATAAATCAATTTCATCTTTGAATTTAGTTTAGGAAATTATCTTATTAAAGTATGGAGACAACCCAATTATTTATTCTTTTAATGTGAGTAGGCATTTAAACACCAACGCTTTGGCAATATGCATTGTTATTCACAGACCAGACAATCTAACAACAACAATGTTATAAACGCTCGCTCAGAACTTGGTTAAAACCGCCAACGAAGGAAGAAGAAAACCGTTTGGTCTTGATGTATCCAAAGTTTGGTTTTCGTTGTTCCTTAAAAGACGTCTACGGATGACTCATCTATCAGTGAAAATCATTGAAGTCATATACAAACCTTCATATACAAAAAAATAAATAAAAATCATATTAGGATAACCTAAGTTGTTATTAACTTTATTTAGACACTATCATCTTTGCTAAGAGCTTATTTCAATCTAAATAGAGCTTAAATTATCAATTTCATAAGGTTGATGACTGAAAGTTCCATTAAAATTTATAAATTTATAATTATTCCATGCCCAGAACGCATTCCAATCATTTCACTAAATTGGCACACCAACTCTCTTAGAAATCTTCAGAATTCGTTTCCGCATCCAAAATAAAAAATAATCTAAAAGCTTTCATTAAACAATCATATATTTCATTTAATATTTGTATATTCCAAGCAATATGGCAAAATACATATCACAATCATGCATTACATGGTCTCGATTTAACGCCCGTCCCAGGGCAGAATTACAACTACCACAACAGTTTTCATGATAATTTATATTAATAGAGAAATGAACAATTAAACTTGACTATCACATGCATTTGCTTAGACTTTTGTCTCTTTTAACATTCGCTCAAAAAAATATTATAGAAGACCATCACTTGTTAATATCACATTATCAAATTATGATTATGTTCTCAACAGTTCACCTTCTCTAAAGAGCTCCTAAAGCCACACACAATCAGAGCAATAGATGTAGACGAAAGGGTGCAGATAGGGATCAGCATGGCTCATGAATGCAGCTAGCTATATGCAAACAAAGTGCAGCAAATCATCTTCATACAAGACTCTTTTTTAAAAAAATCATCACTTGCAAACTACATGTGCAACTAAATTCGTTTTCCCAAACCAGTAAAAGTGGAAATACAACCTCCACTAGCTTAGTATTTTTTATTTTAGGAAAAATATTTACTATTATTTAAGTTTTAGAATTTTTGAATCAAATTGTCAAGAATGCAAGCATATTTCCCTCATTACACACAAATGAAAATTCAAACCAAACATTATTATGACAATAGATAGCTTCTTTCTTCATCAGACAAATTCAAACTAAACCACAAACATATAAATTATCAAAATATAGTTGTAGAACCGACCTTAGAAATTTGGGATGCATGGAAAATCCGAGAATAATTTCGATATAAACAAAAGAGATGTTCAAGAATTGCTCCTTTCTTCATCCACTTCAACTTATGCTCTTGTATTTCAGAATGAAATACCTTAGAGGCGAGCTAGCATTTTATAGAAGGTTTCATGAAATAATCAAAAGTGACACCTCATAGCCACACATGCAAAAGGTCATCTCGAAGGATTGCCAGGTGGTAAAATGAACAAGATTTTTTTAATGTATAGTTTTTATTATATGTTAGGGTTGTCCGCTTAATTTCATATGGCTTTGTTTATATATTATTTATATTATTATATATATGTATATATATTTTTATATACATTATCTTTTATTATTATATTTCTTTATATTTATTATTATTTTTTTATATATATATAATCGTCATATTATCATTAATTTAATTAAATAATATTTTTTTATTTTTTAATAAAAATACAACTATCAATATACTGTATTTTATTTATTTGGAAATACCTCAAATGACTTATCAAGACCAATCTTCATTCAACTTGCAGAAACAGTGAAACCTTCACAAGCAACCATATGCATTTAATGCAGCAACAAGCAAGATGCCCTATATAAAATTTTACGGTGGGCTTCCATGTATCCACGAGCCATGGTGCATAAGGCACAACATCATATACCACCTTACCTGACGCTTTCAACCACTGTCTCCACCAGGAGGTGGGTATTTGCCTTTGTCCGGTTTATTTGCTACGAAGTGGAAACCTGTGCCTGCATACACAAACACTTACAACATCACATTATTCCAATAAAATGATAATCAAGTAATGGAGATGTTACAAGTATGGTTCCAATATGGTCTCTCTTTCTCTCTACTTGATATTTAATGGCACCTGCCTGAAAACCCTTGAAGAAGGATGATCAGTTTGAGGAAATTTAAGCCAAACAAGAAGAAATGAGAGAGAATTCACTCTTATTGATATTTAATGGCACCTGCCTAAAAATCCTCCTGAAGAATGATAGTTCGTTTGAGGGAATTAATCCAAACAAAGAAGAGTGAATTAGGGTTTTTGATTAGGAGAGAATATCAAGAAAAATTGGCTTTATACCTGTGCAATGAGTTACACAAATTATTGTGAAATTTTGGGGTTTTGAGTGCTCTTGATTTTGATGACTTATAATTGCAAAAAACAAGAAATTAAATGCAATAATCAATCAAAAAGTTCCCAAAAAAATTTTCACTTAGGTGTTGGATGCAACCGAAAATGCACCTAATTTAGCAATGCCAATTTTAATAATGGTGTCGAGTAATATCGAAAATGCACCTTATTACAAGTTTTTGCAACAAAATATTGATTTGTGTTTTGCAAAAAAATAAATTTGATTTTCAAATTCTCCCCCCTTTGTGTTACAATTTTTGCAAAAGGACAATTATCCCCCCTTTGTTTTGCAAAAATAACAAAGTAGCACACCTTTCAAGACAAGTCGACACACGACAAGCTTTTGAAAGGTAATTCATAACCAGTCAACACACAACTTGGTTTTTGTGGACCCTTTAATTCTTCAATACTAAAAAATTGGAGGTGCATCAGGATTAAAAGGTTCTCTAATCCTCATGGGACCATAGCTTCGATCCAAACCCTTCCAAGGATCTGTGTAAGTATTGAAACGGGGTAAACTCTTTATGTGTCTTCTAAGCATCCGCCAAAAATTGGATCTTATGGTTTGACGACGAAGTTTGTTTCTCTTTCGAATGACTCTTAGACAATGAAGATATTTTTGGATCCAAGGCCTCTTCTTCATGAGACAAAAAACTTGTACTCTCAAAATAATGGATGAGAAATTTTTTGGAGCAAAGCATTAGAATTATCAATTTGCAAAAAAACATTACTTTACTTTTTGTCTCTTATCCCCTTTATTGGAGAAAACAAAAAAACACTTCTTATATTTTGCAAAAAAAATAGGCCCTTATTTTCCAATTTAATGCAAAATTCTAATTTATTTTAAGCATTGGATTAGATTAATAATAAAATTAAATGGATAAAAAATCACTTATTAGTTAAAAAAATGATTTTATATCAAATAATATTAAATTATTAATAAAAAAATTAAAAAAAAAATTAAAAATGCAAAAATTTACCTTACAAAAACAATTTATAATTTTCTTTAGCAAAAAGTTTATTTTAGACCCCGCTGGGAGTCGAACCCGCAACTCTGCGGGTATTAGCCCTACGATTGGCACTCCTGCTAGTCAGGCTAGCCCGCCCGATGGCAAGTGAAGGGAAGGACCTTCACTTTGAAGGATTTCCTGCTCTTGAGCGAGAGAAAAAAAATTGGGAACTTTTTATCCCACATTGCCCATGTGGGCAATGTTGGGTTGTTTAAAAGGGCGAACACGCCCTTTGTCTTTCGAATGCCTACGAACAGACAAAGATGACATTTTTCCAGACAAGGGTCTCACACATGGGCACCATGTGGTAGAGTTTATTGTTGCCATGTGTCCCAACCAGATGATGTCAACTCAACAATGATGCCAACTCAGTAATGATGCCA
Organism: Wollemia nobilis; assembly: GCA_028583015.1. Classification (NCBI taxonomy): domain Eukaryota; kingdom Viridiplantae; phylum Streptophyta; class Pinopsida; order Araucariales; family Araucariaceae; genus Wollemia; species Wollemia nobilis. The sequence goes on from JAQPPZ010002549.1 coordinate 13,311,133, forward strand.
ACTCAACGCCTTGAAATGTGAGCTTGTGCCAGGTCAGATGCCCAACTTGTTCACCATGTTAGTAGTCAACCTCAAAATTTGTACATGTGCCATGTTATCTTATCGAGTCAGATGCCACATCAACCTTATCAGATCCTCCTCGATATTCATATCGAGCATTAGATGATGTCAACCTTGTTAGATCCTCCTTGGGATTTGAGCTGAACATCAGGTATAAATAGTAGATCGCTTGCAGCAAGGTAGAACCACCTTGGGATTCATGCAGTTAGAGATGCACTAGAGATGGTATCTGGATGTTAGCACCCACAAAAATATTATAATTGGGTGATTCAACACCGTGTCAAGCATGTCAGTATGGTCAGGTTCGATGCCTTCCATGCTACGATATTTAGTGCCCGTGCAGGGGTTATCAGCTATGGGAGTGACATATTTTTTGATGGAGATCCATACCACACCCAGAATTCAATGTCTGTCAGTGTTGTCAGGTTTTTCTGCCACCGAGAGAGCACATAACAGATTTTGTGCCGGATCCACCTCAAGATTCATGCAGGTTCCAACAAAAAATTTACCTTAAGAAATGTGTTAGGTTCCAACAAAGGTTGCCTTAGGAAACATGCTGAGAAGTAGGGTGTTGGAGGGGGTCCCATCTCGAGAATTGTGCCCCATTGGTCCATTAGTTTTCCACCTCGAAATATGTGCCCAAAGGTTCACTTTCGTGTAGGTTAGTTTTGATCTGATACCAATGATACAAATCGAGTGTGAACATTAACCTTAAAATTGATAATGCCATACTTTATATACAATGTCTTAGGCCTAAAATAGCCTAATGAGTAAGTGTAGCTAACGACTAACACCTAATGAGTAAGTGTAACTAACAACTAACACCTAATGAGTAAGTGGAGCTAACAACTAACAACACTAAATAAATAATAGCGTGTGAATCAAATAACCATAAGATATTCGACAATGAATATCTTCATGGTTAAGTAGAAAAATATAGTAATAATCTAACTTACTAGGGTAATAATGTAATAACCCTATTTTACCCTAACACAATTTCCCAATCGAGCATAAGATATGAGACCCCTCACGTACTACTCGCATATCAACCTGGAGAAAGTGTTCCATACCACCCCTCATTACTTGTTTATGGTAACAAGACCTTCTCGTCTAGGGCAAGATTACCAAAAAACAGTTGATGTCAACTCACAATATTTGCTCTTCCTGCAAATTTCGATGTTGGTTGAGTGTCCATCTTGTCTCGATGGAGCACCTAAGTTTATCTTCTTGTATAGCATTCATATCATCCTTACTAAATGGCTATAACAGGTTTCATCACTAATAGATCACAGTGGATGGGTTGGGTGGATGCCCATTCTACTCGATGGTACACCCAAATTTATCTTCTTATCATCCTTCTCAATGGCTAAGATGGGTTTAACCTAGTCTTTAAAAAAGGTTTAGATTCTAATTGGCAATCTTCCTCTAAATAAATCAATTTTAGATTCTATATTTTCTCTTATAAAACATCTACGCATATGCCTTTCAAAAGATAAAACACAAGTAAGTAAGTAAGTATATATATATATATAATCTCAATTAAAGCCTCGCTCAACACAGCTGCCCAAGCCGCGTCCCATGCCGCCAAGGCGTTGTCCGAGCTCCGACGCATGTTGGAGGAAAGCACTGCCAAGGGCCAGCGGCAATCCGAGCAGGCCGAGGACGGGCAGGGCCCAGTTAGCTAGGCCCCTGGCTTTCGCAGTTTCAATATGTTCCGTTTTTGGGTTTGTTTTTGTGGAGGTTCTCGGCTGCGATTGGTTTTGTTGGGCCTTTTGTTTTTTGTAGGTTCCAGGGCCCCGCGGTGGGGCCCAGATTTCTGTCATCTTTCTCTCAGGCCCCGGGACGGGGATGTCAATTCTGTTTTTATGTTTTACTGCTTCGGCTTATACTGTAATTAAGGTTTTGGGATCCTATGTAAAAAACCTGCTGTAAATATAATGCTACCTATCAAAAAAAAAATCTCAATTAAAGCATATTATAACACATAAACTTCATGAATTTCTCTTACAAAAGTATATCATATATTCTATGTGTCATGATTCATCAATAACTATGCTTAGCATTAAACCATATTAACTAAAATAGTTAATTAAAGATCATCGTTTCTACTATATTTCTTATTATGACCTGAATATTATCTTTTACTTTTATGATATCACAAGATAAATTAAATCTATGAATTGTAACAAAACAATTAACTTATATCACAAAAAAAAAAGCATTAAACATATAATACTAAGTAAAATAATCCTATATAATTTTATGAAAATCAACATTAATGTTATACTTGATGGCTATCTAATTCGTTTGAAAGTAGCTAAGTGTTATAACATTGCTAGACTAAACTATATTATATATGCCTTTTAATACACAATACTCATTTTAATAAAAATCAATTTAAACTATAGAAAGTCAAACATTTGAATTCTACCACCATACAAGCTATATAATTTCCAAAAGAAATGAAAACTATTGAACTTTACTCTTTAAACTATTTTAATCTTCTACTAAAAGTTATAGATAATTTATGGCTATATGTTTATTATATATTTTCAAAATCAATGCATATTATATTTATGTATATATTTAAAAAAAAAAATCTCTTCTTTTTGTTTTTCATTAAGGTGATGGCAATCTCTACAATTACCAAGGGTGTTTACTTTGATCAAAAGTTAAACCTTATTAACAAATTATTTAAAGGAGAAATATATATAAAATCTTTTTTTCAAAATCAAAATTAAAAGTCTTTCAATCAAATAAGTGGTCAATATGTTTTGTAAATTCTAAATATTTTAAATATGATCAGCTAAATATGATAGAGTCATAGCTAAATAATATTTTTATTAAAACACTCCTCTAAAGTTTGATCTTCGAATATATTTAGAATTAATTGAGGTTGACCACAGCTCCCTCCATTAAAACAAAGACTTACTTTATGATTTCATTAAAAAGCAGATAGATAGATAGGTATTAAAGTGGAACGAAATTTCAACATAGGAATATGCCATTGGAAATAAACAGCTTGTAATAGGAACAACATCACATGAACCGGTTAGAAAGCAAGAGGGCCAACTACCCCCACACACACATGTCGCGACTCGATGTTAATAGGGGTAAGGAGTCCCACATAAGTGGGACTAAGGGCTATTAACTTGCCTTATAAAAGTTTATAGAAACTATACATTAATAATATGCTTAAGAAAAGCTATTAATCTAAAGATTATACCTTTTGTTATAATATATTAAACTAAATAAATTTTAGCCAAAACAAATCTTATTACCCTATAACTGTGCATTCAACTTTTGTTGTGCCTTTTTGAATAACATGAAAACATAGGGTTGGTAAAATTTGCTCCCTTCTTTAATGAAAAGTTTCCAACAAATTTAAAAATATTTAAAACAATTATTTTATCTTTTAATAAATATTTTATTAATTGGTATGACGAATTCTTCCAAACATAATGAGCATAAGCCAGACTTTTAATTAAGCTCTTGTTGGTCAAATATCTGCCTAAAATACAAAAATGTGTTTGTGCGCCCTAGACACGACCAACATTGAAAGGCCGAAGGAGAGAAATGTCCTTCGGGCCAATCTCTAGAGGGGGTTGGCTCCCTTACTATTCCTACACCGATTTTAAGCTTAGAGTTGCGGGAAAGAAATAAAAGTAACGGAAAGAAATGGGAAATATAACCACAGGCCAGAAGATGTAGAATTGGGAACAAACTAGCAGCAATAATTCAAATCAAGCATTATAGCAGCATAGAATAGAAAGAAGGCAAAGAATCCACTTACGATTTCACGGAGATAACTTCCAAATTTGCATTCCAATACTCACTCCCTCACCAGCAGTGTTCAAATCCAGATGTAAAATTTAAACTTAGCAGATAACAGACATGAATATAAAATAGAAATGATTAAAGTAGAAAGAAATCACACAAATCATTTGCATAATTAGAATCCAGGTCCTTTCTATTTACACATAAAACTTGAAGTGTTTTTCTACATAGTGTCTATCCCTTTCATTACATCAAAATATTTAGTATTTATAGAGGTTTTCACCTCTTTCATTTAATACACAAAAGATAAAATGTCCCTAGTAGGAGGAATCTCCTCGAAAATCCTCAAAAATCATCCTTCTGTAGAAACAATCCAACTTTCAAGAAACAATTCTTGAAAAATCAACAATTTTGGGCGTCGATGCATAAAAAACTGCAAATATAGTCGTTGAATTGGTACCTCCATTGTGCCTTGGAAATTTGCCTTTGTCAAGGAAGTCCACCATCCCTGAGTATTGCTTTGAAAAGAGGTGAAGTAGATTGGGAATGTCTCGAAACTTATGAAAATCATCCTGTAGAATTTAATCTTGCACCCTTCCAGCATAAAATTTGGGAACATAGCTCCTTTTGCCACAATCATTAAATTCTCACCATTCTCAAGATTGGATGCTTTCAAAAAGCCTTCTTGAACATTTGAAAACAATTTCGCTCAAAATGGAGCGATAGACAAAGCTGAGCGAAAGCGCACTGTTCAAAGTTCTCCGCTTTATTTTATCCATGCTTCAATTTGGGGAGAGCACCCACAAAACAACAACCTTTATAGTTTCGCTCATATTGTGTCTTTAAGTTGCACTTTGCACCATTCCATATAATTTCACCCAAGGGAGAAGAAAAAATATTCTTTTCATTCTTCATTAAATTACATCTTGCAATTCTTACATTATTTCGCCCAAGGCACAACCCGCAGCTTGACTCATTTTATAAACTCTTTGTGTCGCATTCACCCAATAATCGTGACAACAATCCTTTTCGATCAAGTCTAGGTGAAACACCCTACTGTACGCCTTTGTTCTCACCTTCTGTGCTTTAAAACATCTTCATATAGTTTTATCTCGGGGAGGGGTGAATGGGATTTTTGCCCCTCACCCGGGGTGAAAGCGCTCTTTTAGAAAATATTTTTGCCTTCGAAATATACATTTGCCCAAAGGAGGGGAGAATGGGATTATTGCCCTTCACTTGGGGCAAAACTCCTTTTCCAACATATGCTAATGTGGGACTCGCAATGTGTTCCTTCTCCATATGCTTTCGCCCCAAGCAGAGGTGAAAGGTAGTTGCGCCCTTCTCTTGGGGTGAAAGAGCCTTGACTTTTCAATGTTGTAACTTGACACCTTGTTGCCTTTGCTTGATGTTCGCTCGAAGTGAGGGTAAAAAACATTATCAATCCATCTTTGTGAATGACACCTTCATGGGATCCAAGACTATTAAAGAGTGGCGTTACTCGTTTCAGTCCTTAGAATTTTGTCATGTGCGGAGGTCTACAAATGAGGTTGTGGATGTTATTGCTAATTGGGGAGTGGATAGAGGTTTGAGAGAGACCACCTGGATCAATCAATATGATGATTTAGATGCTCCTGAGGACATCAAGCATAGAATTATTTCTTTGATCAATAAAGATAAGGAAGGTGCTGGGAGCACTAGTCATGGTGAAAGCAAGATGGAGAGAGCCTTATGATTGTGGCTTGACTATTGCTTGTTTGTGTTGTCTCATCTGTTTATCTTCTCCTGTGATTGTTTTTGTTTGTTCCATGTGGGTTTTTGCTGGTGTCTCCTGTGTTCCTTGTTGTGTTATGTTCTCGTCTGTTTATTTTCTCTTGTGTTTTTTTTATATTTTATTTGTGTTACTTTTTTGTGTTATGTCTCATAGGTTAATTTCCTCTTATGGTTGTATTTGTCTGTTCTATTTTTATTTTTTGCAGTGTTGTTCCTTTTTTTTTTAATTGATTTGATTGTGTTTGTAGGCATGCTCTCTAGTGTGCCAAAGGGGTAGGCCAGGTGCGAGTCCTGGGTGACTTTTGATGGAATAGATACCCCTACCTCCTTGGGACTTACCCAAAAGTGGTACCCTAAAAGGGGTGTTTTCCACAAACAAACAAAAAAAAACACCTTCATGGGATCCATGGTGCAACACCTCTGAATTCCTTGATGTTGGGCTTTCACCCCAAGGGGGCGAACGGGAGTTTTGCCCCTCACTTGGGGCGAAACCCCAGTTGACTTTTCCACAAGCTGACTTGGCAACGTGTCACTTATTTTTTATGATGTTCACCTCAAGGTGGGGCAAACAGTGTTTTTGCCCCACCTTTGGGGTGAACATACTCCATTTAGTTGCCTTCAAACCTTAACTTCAAGCCCACTTCGAACCTCATATTTAGATGTGATCTCGCCTCAAGAAGGGGCAAAAGGGATTTTCACCCCTCACTTGGGACGAAAGTCATATTAGCCAAACTTGACATCTTTTCCTCATTTAAAACTACATTCACCCCGAAGTGGGGTAAATGGGATTTTTATCCTTCACTTAGGATGAAAAGGTTGTTGTGTCTATTTTACCCTTAGTCTTTAGGTGTAATTTTCATTGATGTCTTCGAGTGATTTCAACTGATTTTGCACACAATTTTACACTATCCCCTTTTAGAAATCACAACCATTTTACCTTATAACATCCATTATTTCCAGGCATAAGACCCATAAAAAATAGAAAGAAGGTTAACACACAAAAATGAACTACAACACATTATACTGGCCAAAAATACTACAACATTGATTCACTGTATTCGTCGCTTTACAATAACATTTTTAACAAAAATTTATTAAAATTACAATGTGGTAAGATGCAAAATTACCTATATTTATGATGGCTCTTGGGATATCCAATTCACGTGGATGCAAGTGACCCTAGGCCTTTACCCATTGGGCTCTCAGTGGCCTTCCTCGTGGACTACATCAGTCAGTGCATCTGGTTCAGATGTCTTTCCCTGGCCTTGTTCAATTGTTGCCTACTCTGATGTGGCCTGCTCTATTGCAGTTTGCCTTCCTATTCCTTCATAATTTCACAGGTGACTTCATAAACCGTAATTGTTTCAGCCCAAGCATCTATGGTAAATAGGGAAGGAACACTAAGTGATTCATAAATGTACTACATATTCTAAATATCTTCCAAGCTAATGCGCTTAGATCTCTAAGCTAATTCAAACAAGGATGACTCCATGTGAGTGAACCTTTTCATGAGCGGCAACACCTGTTCTTCCGTAATTGGCTCTTCCCAACTATCAATTTTTTATGTGTCCTGCACAAAATTCTTCCAGGCCTCTTCTAACTGTTCCTTCGATAGTGGCTCACCCCATTCATCTATAAAACCTAGGAATCCCATGTCAATGAGGGCATTAAAATGAACAAGTGAAACAGAATGCTCCCATTCAATTATGTTAAGTAGCTTCCTACCCTCTCTCACCAGGTCCAACCTGTGAAAATAATTGTACAGTGTAATCTTGGCAGTAGACCAGGCTCGGTCCATCTCACTCATGGGGTGAACGCGTATATTAGACTGAGCAAGATTTTGGATATTTACTGCCAACTCCAAATGTGGCTCTAACATATCCTTAGTATTCTCCACTAACTAATGGCCCAATTGAATTTGTATTCAAGCCTCGTAGAGATATTGTAGAACCAGGATCGCTTTCATCGCCATCTTCTCACAACTTTTAGCCAACTGAAGGCAGACCTCCTTAATTATTTTTTGAGAGAATCCCGTGGTCTATATAGCCTTCTCTTCCATCTGGTTCTATAGGAAGTCAAGTTGTATCTTCACTACCTGCACTTGCTGCTCTGCCACACCCTTTGCTTTCTTGTGGGCTTCTGCTTGTTGTTGCCAATGTTCTATCTCCCTTGTCATATTCTTCTACTACACTCTACTTTCATCTAGAGCTTCTTCAAGCTTAGCAATTTTTGCCTCGATGTCATAGAATCTTTGCTTGTAGTGCTCGTCGTGCAAGTAAACCGAACTCATATCAACCTGGATGTTTCCCATATTCATAGTAGGATCAATTTTTTTTAGGTCCTCTATCATGACTTCGTAAGCGTAATCGCTCAGAGTCATCTCTCCTTGTGGTTTTCGGACCAAGGGAATCATCTTGGTAGTGTGGGCCTCCATGGCAACTAGATCGAAGGTGACTTTCTTGAGTGGCTTAGCTGGAGTGAGTGCCTCATTTCTCCTGTGACTCTTCAACCACCATGATAAACTCAGATGAGCTCGACTGCTCTTCACTACAACTGGTTGTTCAGGCATCACCTTAGACTCCGACAATACCTACAGCTCCAAAAATTGGGTGAAGGGAAACAAAGCCTGTGATCGATATGGCTTGAAGGAAGAAGTGGAAAGAAAAATAAGAGGGGAAATCAAAATAGCAAAATGGATAGAAGCATCGAGGGCGGCTGCAGTTACACTCACTCATGTAGGAGCTTGTGTATTCACAACTTTGGAAGAAATGACAAGAATGGAAGGTGAGGGATGCAAAAATGGATTCGGGCCTAACATAAAAAAACTGAAAGAAAATGAGGTAAAATAGAGGGGAATAGAAGAAGGAGCAGTAGTGACTGGTGGTTGAGAGGTAGGGAGTGAAATGGAAGAAGAAGATATGCAAAACAAAGGGGGGGCAACAGATATGGAAACTGAAAGAAATGAGGAAATAACCACTAACTGGTCATAAGAGGAAAAGGGAAAGAGAGACGTACCTTCAAGCTCAGGCACTATGCGAGCCAATGATGGAGGTGGTTGTGAGACAGACTCCTATTGAGCTTACTACTTCTCCACTTCTACCTTAAGATCTATGATCTCCATTTGCTGGTCCAACTATTGTTCTTGAATTAATGGAGGCTTATGGAAAGTGCTAACCTGAGCAGTTGATACCAGTGGGGGAGGATTTACTACAAACGAAGAAACTGTGTTGATTCTCAGCTTCTTTGCAGCCTTCAAAAAATGAAATGCCTCTTTTATACTTCGCTTCACCCATTGAGATATTTTTTAAACACCAATGGATGTTCCTCTTCCCCATGTGTTGCTTCTTCACCTATTGGGCGATCTTCTTCGGCTACACTTTCTTCACTATCATATTTCTAAAAACTTTGAGGTACAACCTTGGAGAAAGTAATAGGTTGATATATATTGATAAATTCATCATATGCATTAGAGAATGCTTCATCCATCTTCAACCCATAAGTCGATGTAATTTTTCCCTAGTGGACCCTCATAATCCACCAGTTTGTGATCTTTTCCTCAGACCATGTAGGTAGTTGATCTTTCATCTGGTTAAATAGTCCTAGAGGAGGAATATGCTCTCTATGCACTACGGGATTATATTCGACCTCTTGCTCATAAAAATTATGCCATGGTGGAAGTGACATCATGGCTTCAACATGCCACTCCAAATCATGCCCCTCAGGATTGTTGCAATTTTTTTGAATATCAGGTCATGGGCAACAATGAATTTGATTAGGTCCAAGGTGTAGACCAATTGGTTCAAAGGAGGAAAGGGGAGGTTTAAATGATTGTGGCGGTGGCTATGGGGGAGAAATGGGGGAAAGACGAGGCAAAACGAGCGAAATTCAGGGACCGATTCACAGAAATCAAAAAAAACAATGAATTTGATTGGCCTTAATTAGTTCTAAAAAATGACCCAATGGGTCATACCTCCATCTTTGAGGTAGTTCCACCAAACCTAGATCTTGGAGAGCCTCCATGAGCAATCTATTATGACCAACCTAGCTCACCTCTATACTATCGAATCTGAAAGACATTGTGCATGTTATCCTTTTACTGTGCCCTAATCTAAAAATATCATTAATGTAGTCATTCTGGTGCACCACCTCCATTGCAAAGACATGATCTATGGTAAAATATGAGAGCAAAAATGGCTTGCTCATGAAGTCAAAAATCCGTACAACTACACCTTGAGTCAACAAGAAGATATCACCATTTTTTGTCATGAAAACCGCTTCTCTCATTTCCCGTGGTACCCTTTCACTCTTATCGTAAATCAGCTCAATGGCGGGGCCCAAAAATAAGTGGTTAAAATTATAAAATGACTCTCTCCTTGATAGAGTGGGAGTCCACATATAAACCGGCAAAACCTTGTTCGCCTCATCAACTTGTTTAATAGCTATAAACGAAAAGTGTTGATGCAAATGGAAAAAGAAATACCAGACGAGGAATGATGTGTGCTTGAATGATGTCTCCTCCCCGTATTCATTTTTTCCAACTGAATGTGCATCTTTCGAGATATAAAATCTGCCCAATCAAAATAAATTGGGTTTGTACCTACCCTCATCATTGTCGAAGCGTAAAACTCCACCTATGATATGCACTGCGCAAGTGCCACCTGCCACTTGTGAACTGTGGAATCTACAGAGAGACCAACAATCCATACCAGCATTGAGAATATATTTAGGCTCTTAAAATCTAAAAGTGGCTTTGGTAGATTTGACAATTTCCCTAGCTATGACTCTCTGATTAACTGCATCTCCATAAATTGTTGCATTGACATAATAGACAGGTATTTCTCCTATTGTTCGTTGAGGTGTAGTTTTTTGTAGATCATGTCAGAGGGAGACTTCAACCCACAAGAAAATGCTTCCCTCATTACGTTGGAAGAGATGGTGAAAATCACTTCTCCATTCGCCTTTCGAATGATCCTAGTAGCTAAGTTATAAAATCTGGCAATTATCTTCACTAGCTCCGGAGAAGAATGTACGGGCGTACACAGGTACCTAAACAACTGTGCATAATATGACACAATTAAAGGGATCTCTAATGCCAACCCCTGCTTGATGATGAATTCCATGTCTTGGCATATTTTAACCATGCCCTTGTTCCTGATGATGCAGTCTCCAACTTCTGCCATGGTGTTAGAGTATGGATCCAAGTCAATGTTCTCATTTCATCATGTTTTTTTGGACTTTTTCCCGCCCTCTACTTTCTTTCTTGGCTACTTTGGCTTTGTGGCATATTTTCTTCTAAAGTTATTTTTCCCATTGTGGATATCCCGACAATTATTTATGATGCACTGCAACTTCTACAAAAAATGGCTCAAAAATGCATTGGCAGAACTTAAAAAATTTTAATCTTTGAATGATGTTACTTGTGCTCAATTTATAGGAAGCATTTGCAACTATCATAGTAAATGCGGTATTATTTTTTGGTGAATTTGAAATGGTGCTCATCTCGTTCCACTCAACTGGCACTACTCTCCATGATTTTAACGATTATTAACCTCCATTCGTCATAATATTTTTTTTGAAAATTGTGCTTTCGTCGTGTTATACCTAAAAAAGCGCATCTTGGGTCCCCAAATGCCACTCAAAAAACTATTTTACCACATGAGGACCAATGAGCGATCTTGCTTTGAAATCGTGAGATCTTGGTCCTTGGGAACATCAACACGTTACCCAAAGCAAATCCAACGCAATAGCTTTCAATCGAGTACTTCGAAAACATATTTCTCAAATTCGTCTTGTTCTTAAAAAATTTCACTTGCTGATGGGTGAAATTGCCTTGAGAGGGTGCTTATCCTTTTCTCCTATGCTCCCAAAGACGTCTTCCACATGTTTTATTAACTTTCATGGTGAAAACCCTCCTTTTAAAACAATATTTGCTTTTCAATTTCACTCTAAATTTAGAAAAATCCAATTAAAAAAACAATTAATCATTGCTTTTTTCCAAAAAAACTTTTAATCTTGGAGTTGTAAATGGGTACTTTTGCTTTTTTGCATTCGCTCCAATCTTGATTTCACCAAAACCCTCTATATACAGTTGCCCAAAATATCGAAACGCACCCCCTTACTTTAAAATATTTTCATGTAGTTTTGTTCCTATGAGAGGCGAATGGGAGTTTCACCCCTCACTTGGGGTGAAAGCGCTATTGACCATTCTCAGCTTTGACTATCATAGCATGCTTTTCATTCACAAGTAGCATTCACCTCATAGAGGGGTGCCAGAAGCTTTCGTTCCATTATGGTAAAAATGTATTTATAATTTTTTTCTTAAATATAGAGCCTTCGCCTTGCACCTTCAGATGTTTCATTTAAAATGCTTTCGCCCCAAGACTTCATTCAAAGTTTATATCTCCTTCTCTTCCATACTCCATTTGGACAATAAATCATTTTTTAACTTCGAAGCCCTCAAACACCTGCTAAAAATCCTAAAAATAATTATTTTCGCCCGAAACCCATAATGTGTCCTCAAAAAAATGTTTTGGGGCAAAGGTTATTTTTAGAGAGAAGAAATATTTTTGGAGTGAAAGTAATTTTTTCCTTGAGGGTAGCCTGGCATATTTTCGGCGGAGTCAACTTCATCATTTTTTTCTATTATAATAATAAAAATTCTTGCAAAAAATAAAATCTGTACATATTTACATACTTGCACCCCTGATCATGTCATTGAAAATAGGCCTTCAGATGAAGGTCGTTAACTAGAATCGGAAGGTCCCAACCATCCATGTCTTGGAGATGATATGCATTCATTGAATTTACCCCTGAGACTTGAAATGGACCTTCCCAGATCACGTCAAATTTGTGGTGCTTTCCAGGCTTAGCTTTGTTCTCGTTCCATTTAAGCACAAGATCTCCAACCTAAAATTTTTGCTCTATCGTCTTCTTGCCAAACCACTTATGTGTCATTCTAGCATGTTCGATGAAAGCCACATATACCTTTTCTCTCTCCTCTTCTAGCTACAGAAGTTGGGCCAACCTTACACTCATGGGATCAAATTCATCATCTTCATCTCTGAATAATTGCAAGGTCTGGAGAACTGGGAGCTCGATGTGAGTGGGTAAAACTGATTCCTTTCCATACACCAGGGAGTAAGGAGAAGTTTTAATAGACTTATTAACTGATATGTGATCCGCCCATAGAGCCTGATTTAACAACATATGCCAACTCCTTTTGTTGCTTCCAAGCGTTCTCTTCAAGATCCGAAGAAAATTCTTGTTCGTGGACTTAGCTAGACCGTTTCCCTACGGGTAATAATTGGAAGAGGTTTTTAGATAAATCCCATACCTGCTTGCAAACTCAATAATTTTTACCCCAATAAATGGAGTCTCATTATCTATCACAATGGCATATGGTACACCAAAATGGGTAATCAATCCTTCGAGGAAGGAGATGACTGTAGCCTGGTCTACTTTCTTGGTTGGGATGGCTTCTGCCCACCAAGTAAAGTAATCGATCACTATCAAAATATATTTATGTTCGATGGAGGAGTGAGGATCAATGACCCCAATGAAATCTAAGCCCCACTACTGAAATGGAGCTTCTACCTGGATTGGATGTAGGGGCAAAGATACCTTCTTACTCCTACCAACGTATCACTGACAGTTATCGTAGCTTTGGCTCACCTTATGTGCATCTAAAAAAGTGTAGGCCAAAAATATCTAGCCCAGATGATCTTCAAGGCCATAGGCCTTCCCGCATAATGTCCACCAGATAATCCTGAGTGGAACTCCTCCAAAATATTTAATTTCTTAGATTCTCTAACGCACCTGAGGAGTACACCATCTATGTTCTTGTGAAATAATCCACTTGGTAGCAAAACATATTTAAGGACCTGTAGCCTAAACCTTCACCTTTGTGAGGCATCAAGATGTGATGGACACTTTCTAGATGTGAAGAATTCAACAAGGTCCTCTATCCAGTCATGATCACTTGTAACTTGATTGGCAAGATTGCTCTCGTTGATGACCTCATCATGTAATGGTACTAGCGATTCAGAAGCTGTACTTTTAGCCAACTCTTGGTAGAGTGCCCGATCATGAACTAATTTAGTCGATCAAATTTCCACGTCATACTCTTGAATATTAGAGATCCAACCTACTATTTTGTCACCCAACTCTCCTTGAAGGAAGAAATTCTTGACATCTGGCTAAATAACATGGACGATTGTCTTGCTCTGTGAGATAAAATGCCAAAAAAATATTAAGGACTTCATGACTACATACACCTACTTCTCAATGAAATTATATTTTTCTTGGTGTGGCAAAATGACTTAGCTCAAAAAAGCAATCGGTTTTTCATCCCCATCATCTTGCTTCTGCATGAGGACAACAACATAACTTTCCTACTCGCCCACTGCGTAAAGGATAAAATCCTTTGAATAATCTGGATTAATCAACACTGGCACTTGGGTGATTCTCTCCTTGATCTCTTGGAATGCCTGTCTCCTTTTTTTTGTCCACTTGAAGTCTGCATTTTTCTTTAGGAGTTCAGTCATTGGCTTTACTACCTGAGAAAAATCGATGATGAATTTTTGAATGAAGTTGATTTGGCCAAAGAATGACTGCATGTCCTTCTTATTAGTTGGCAATGGTAATTTTAAGAGAGCCTCCACTCTTGCAGGATCAATGGTCAACCCTTCTTGTGAAATAACATGCCCCAAAAGCTTTCCCTCTTTGATGGTAAAAATTAATTTCTTCGGGTTGATGGAAATGCCAAACTTCTGACACTTCTCAAATACTTGTCTTAGGTGAGACACATGCTCTTCCCCATGATGTGAGAAAATAGTCATGTCTTCAAGGTAGATTATAATAATTCTATTCAACAACTCATCGAAGGCGACATCCATAGCTCTCTGAAAAGTGGCACCAACATTTGAAAGGTCGAAAGGTATTCTTTGATAGGTGAAAGTGCCCCACTTGGTAGTAAATGTCATTTTATGTTGGTCTTCATATTTTACCCAGATTTGGTTGTAGCCAGAGAAACCTTCAAGCAACAAAAATCTTTGGGCTCTAGCAACAACATGAAGGATTTGATCAATCTATGGTAGGGGGTAGTGATATTTCAAAGATGCTTGGTTCAGATTGTGAAAGTCCATGCACAGGTAAATATCTCCATTCTTCTTCCAAATTGGAACCAAATTTACCACCCCATTGAATTCTTGATAGGATAAATTATTTTTGCCTCCAGTATTTTAGCAGCTCTTCTTTCATAAGCACCTCAATCTTTGGATTAACAGGCCTATGTTTCTATCGAAAAGGTTTCACCCCTTCCTGCAACTCAATGGTGTGATGAATCACATCCTTGTCATATACTTTCAGATTGTGATAGCTCCATATGAAAATTTCAAGGAATTCATAACACAAATTCTTAATGTCCTCAAGCTCCTCTTGCGTACAATATATTTTCACTTTGATTACCTTATCAGATTCCAATTGCATGTCCTTATAATCTTTTGTGTCGACCTTGATCTTGTGTTTCTTTGCTCTATAATTTTGATCAAACAGGCTCTCAAGTGAAATTAGTCCCCTAGGAATGTGGTTATTCTTCAATTGAATCATCCCTTCCATTTCCTCCTCGACTAGTATTCTTTCTTTAGCGCTAGCAGCTTCCTTAATCAAGAAGTTAACTATCTATTCATCACTATCGAACATCTGCCAATAGAGGTTTTTTTTGGGGATCGAAGGTCTATAAATTACCTTCACGGTCTTTGGTCTCCTTACCACTTGCTCTATGGGAGAGAAATTAGCACCAAGAAAATCCAAGATGTCTGCATGCTTATTTTATTCCTAAAAAATTGCTTGAATATTTAGTGTTGTAAAAGACTCAACCAAATCCCATACCTTATTGCGATAAGCCTTTAAATAATGTTGCTTTGACACGTATTTTTTGTATTTTGATTGACGATGAGCTCAAAATCTCCAAAAATCTGCAACTGTTTGATTCCCAACTTCTCTACTTTCTTCAGACCAAGGCACAATGCTTCATATTCGATGACATTATTTGTACAACTCCAAGTTAACCGATATGAGTAGGTTTTCTATAATCCTTAAGGAGAAACAAGAACAATCCCGGCTCCTGCACCATTCTTGCATCTTGCACCATCAAAATATAACTTCCATAATTGATCGAGATAGGGTCCTGGGAGCTAGAACCTTCTGCTTCAATATGTTCAGGTTTGGTTATGGTGTAACAACCGATATCGATCTCCACCATTGCATTGAAATCCATAAACGAAAATTCATCTTCCAAATGGAGCTCACCAAGAGCTTCCTCCATCAAGTCCACTTCTTGCACTTCTTTTGTCATCATATTGACTACACCTGTGGGATTTTCTTCTTCCTCAAGTCTTTCTATGTGAAAAGTGGAAGGCTTTTCATTATAGATTCGGATTCTCTTTCCCTTAAAAGGAATCTCCAAATGTGAATAATCCAAAGAAAGATATCCTCCTAGATTTGTTTTAAATTCCCTCGAAAGACACATGTTGAAGTATGGTTCTAGATCGACTACCACTACTTCTTGAATAACGATGATATGTGGCATGCTGTGCAAAACAATGGAAATATCTTTAATCACACCCACTATCTTGACTAGGGTCCCATCCAACTATAAGACACCTAGACTACTCCTCATATATTCCATCCCCATGACCTCACATACTGCCTTTGGCATGACAGTAGTCACGACATCGAAATCGATCATGCAATTATGCATGATCCATCCTTCCATTCTAAGAGACAGGTAGAATGGGGGAGGTCTATTCTTACTAGTGGTAGAAGTTGTTAGTGTTTGTGCTAACATTGTTTGGGTGAGGTTTTTCTTTTTATCTTTCATAGACTTGAGAGACTCTTGCAATAGATCAACCTATCCAAGGAGTCGCAATGCATCATACAAACTCACCTTCGTAGGGATTCTCTTCATTTCTTCAATGATATTGTAGTCAACGGTACCAAAGTCTTTCACTTCACTAGCTGGCTCATATTTGTTTTGGTATTGCTGAGTAGCTTCTACCCTTTGATGCTTAGTCAATGATGGGTACTTGAGGCATTCTTTGGCTTGTTCCTTCACCTCAGTTTGTACTTGATCGATTGCATGTTGTGAAGTTGATGCCTTTACCTAAAATTTTTCTTGAGCTCATGTGGACAATAGATCCTTCAATAAGATAGAATCTTGTTGTTTAGTTGTTGTACCAGATGCTTTTGCTTATGGTTGTATCTTTTTACCTTGTCCTTTTTGTTCGATGGGGACCTTAAGCAACTCTATTTTTATCGGATCAATAGTTACTGGCTTCTTTCCAGCCCTTGTAAGAACTAAAACTTGCTCCAAGGAAGGGACCATAAAATTATGATCAACTTTTGTTATCATATTGATTTGTCCACCAACCAAATTTTTTGCTAATGTTTGTACATAGTTCAAATGAACCATGCACGTATCTTCGCCATGAGGATCATTATAGGTAGAGCACCAATATGTCCACTTCGATGTACTAGCTTCTTCATTTGCCAACACGGTTGTGTTTATTTCCACACCCTTGCTAACCAAAGCTGGTTGTTCTATAGTAATTGGTGGCATCTAAAATCTCCTTGATCGAAAGTTAGCTTCAACTTGCTTCTTCTTAATGGTCATGATTTCATTTGACATTGTCCTAACTGCCAAATTGACAGACTACAACTCCTTCAACACCTTATCTTGTAGATCAAGATTCGAGGGTGTTGGAGGAGGTGGTAACGATAATGGAATAGACAGGGCTGGTAGCACTAAGAACAAAACTGGGGCTGGTAACTACGAAATAGTTGCTTCAGGTAATTACAAAATGTTTGGAGTAGGGAGTTGCAAAACTAGAACTGATGCAATTTGAAGTGAACCCGTGCTCCATGAAGGAATAAGATACATAGAAGGTATGGGTTGTGAAAATGCACTAGAGTATAGATGTTGTGGAAGATTAAGAAGAATGGGTATTGTTACCTTTGGAGGTAGCTTACCTATGGCAATCAAATCTACCTTGTCATTTTGTGCCTACGTGTACAAATCTGGAAATGTATTGACATTGGCTTGTCTGATGACCATACCAATGTCAGAGTTGAAGGCTCAGAGATAGTAAAATATGGCTTGTTCAGGAGTGGGTCGAAGACCATCAGGAACTCTCTACCAACTTTGAGCGAACTTGACGTTGAAATCCACTATTTCCTCCTATGGATGTCTTTGGATGTTTGTGAATTGGTGCAGCAAGAAAAAAGGATCAGCTTGCTCATGGAAATTCTTAATTAGTAATTCTACCAACTAGTCCCATGTGGTAATAGTAGCAGGTGGCAAGGATTGGTACCAATACAACAACTTCCCTTTGAGAGACAACACAAGTAATCTTATCATAACATCTTCTTCTGTGATGCCATGGATTGTCGCCAAAGAAGCCTGTTGAGTGGTGTTTTCACCCAATTGTGAAAGCACACTCTCTGGTAGGATCTGAGTCCTAAAATCCTCTGCTTGCAAAGAAGGTAACTTCTCCAAGGTTCCTGTTATGTTGATTCTTTGTCTACCAATGATGTTATTCAAGTGAAATGCTAGGAATACCTTAGGGTTTGCAAGTGGATGTTAACAAGGGGCACTGGGGTTTATATAATTTGAATTTACAGTGGACTCAAAGTGAATAATTGTACTTTAATCTTGGATTTTGATGGATTTTCAGTTATTTATTTGGATACAGTAATTAAACTGCAGAAAATAAAGCAAGGGTTTGAACAATAAAGAAAAGTAAATGAAAGAGAAACTAAACTACGATCAGAATGCTGCCATCAATTCGATGAAACCGAAGATAATGAGGTTTTCTGCATGCAACCTAACCTAATGAACCTGCAAACTCGCACAATCCAAATAAGCTAGGTGCGGGCTTCTAAGGTTTCTACTGTAATTCCAGATTTAGGCATTCGCATGAAGCAACCAAGAGCACTTGCATTAAACTTCACCTAAAAGCCTTATAAATCTGAAATGAATGATATAACATTAAATCATGCATACAAAAAATGACTCCTTCTTTCTCATCAATTAGATGCCAACTCTCTGTATTTTGTATTAAATGATATGTCAATTACATTCAAAGAATGTTCCAGGCATAAATATTCTAGAACAAAAAGAAGGAAATTGCCCAAGTGCAGGCCCAGAATGGCAAAAAGCCCTTGTCTCTGCAACTCGCAATCGGCAATTTCCAACCCTTCTTTCAATCTGCACTTCTGGCTTTATACTAACGAAAACGGCTCTTCGATTCTCCCTGTGTCGCTTTGTTTCATCTTCCTGCATGTGACCCTTCAACTTCCCACCTTTTCCTTGTCTTTATTCCATGTTTAACGCCGAAACGCCTAAAATCCTCTGTTGCATGTAACGCTTCTGCAAACCTGACACCTGCATGCCACGTGTCACACGCTCTCTGCGCCTTCTGTAACGCCATTCTACGAAAATCCCGACAAAAACTGCATGCCGCCTGTTCACCTTCTTGGCCGCAAAAATGCGACATGTCGCGATATCGCTACACTCTTCCCGGCCGTACGTCCTCGGCAGCATCTTGTCGCGATATCGCGACCGTTTTTGCTTTTGAGCCTTCTTTCCACAAACTGTAGCGAGATCGCTACCATTTCTCCTTCGAACCTCCTTCTCACAAAGCTATAGCGAAATCGCTACCATCTTCTTTCGGACCTCTTTGGCAACTTTACGTCACGAAATCGTGACCATTATCACTCTCTTGCCTTCTTTCAACAAACCGTCACGATATCGCTACGCTTTTGCCCCGAACCTGCTTGCCACAAACTATCACGATATCGCTACCGCTTTCTCTTTTCGTACGCCTCCCCGAAACACGTCACGAAATCGTGACCATTTTTTTTTCGTACGCCTTGGCAAAACCTGTCACGATTTCGCTACCTTTCTGCTTCGGGCATGGTCTTCATTTCTCTGATTCCACATCTCCCTTGTCCTACTAAAACACTCCAAATCGACCACCTTCTCCTTCGGCCATCTCTCCAAACATGTCACGATATCGCTACCATTTCTGTCCTACACCAATCGTCGAAATCGCGACTCTTTCATCCGTCGCGATATCGCGACGTTTTTCCCCGTACACTTCAAACACGTCGAAATCGCGACACTTTTCATCATCCGGCTTCGAAAACACGTCGCGAAATCGTGACACTTTTCATCATCCGTACGCTTCGGAAAAACACGTCGCGAAATCGCGACCATTTTCATTCTTTTCCAGCGGCATGTCGCGATTTCGCGACAACTTTCAATTTTTCTTTTCTCTCCTCTTCGGCAGCGATGGAGCTACATGTCGCGATTTCGCGACACTTTCCTGTTTCCGGCAGCGATGGCGCGACATGTCGCGATTTCGCGACACTTTCAACACTTAGGCATTTTTTTCTCTTTTCTTCAATTTTAGCATCTGGGTCACCGAGATTCTTCTCTGCAAGCCTGCAAAAAGGTGGGTCCCCAATTTTGGGGTGTGTTGTGGATCAACCACAACAAATGGCGACTCTGCTGTCAAATGCTCTTGAGCATTTTAGTAAGAACCCAACTCGAAACATATCACAAACTCGCAAACATATGTTAGCACATAAGCAAAATAACAAATGCCCAAAGATCAAAGTACATGAATCATCGGAATCATCAAGTATTAGCTCGAGTGTGTGCAATGTGTTTTCATTCCCTATCGTTTGAAATTGATCAACATTCCATTATCGGTTTTGCATGAATGCATATGTGGGATGGTGAATGATTTGTGTACCCTAATGAATGTGCAAGGAGATTTTGCTTTCATAAAAGGCATGGTCCTTCTTCTATTATTATGTACAAGCATTCAAGATTGCCAAACCCTCTTAGGATCCACTAATTCATTACCTTATTGTATCCCAAAGTTGGTTACGAGTCCCTACCATCTAGAACCCATGTGCAAGTGAATGTGAAATCGGAACTTTGGGGAATCAGACTCCCAACCAACCGAGATGAGAGTTTAACCCTATCCTTACTATTCTGATTTAGAGTTCATTACCTCACTTTAAGCAAAATAATTAAACCAGTTATGGAAGAAATGGTCATGCTAGTCTAACCCTCTAGACAATCAGTGGTCTTGTTTTTTAGGCAAGACATGATGCCATGCATGGGCATATCTAACCCCACAATCCAAAACTTATCTCCATTTCTTTGGACCTTGGGGATGACTACCCATCCCTTGCAGAGGACAAGTAGTACAATCCTTACAATCCAAAATAAAGATGAGATGGGAAAAATTTATTTATTTATTTTTTTTTACTTCTTGGACCTTGGGGATGACTACCCATCCTGGCTAGGGACATGTAGTACGATCCTTACAATCCAAACTTTAGTTGTAAATGGAAAATATTAATTTTGTTGCTTAGACCTTGGGGATGACTACCCATCCTTTGCAGAGGACAAATAGTACGATCCTTACAATCCAAGATTTATTATGAAATGAGACATAAGAGCTTTGGGGAATTGGATTCTCAACCTAAATGAGATGAGAATTTATGCCCTATCCTTACTACTCCATGTGGGTCAAATCAAAGCTTTGGGGAATTGGATCCTCAACCTAAGTTCGATGAGGATTTAACCCTATCCTTACTACTCTGATTTTAGGCTTTAAGCTCTATGGAAGTGGTCAAAACCATTGTTTTAAGGATCATGCTGCATAAATAGGATAGACATGAAATACTTCTTTCGCCCAACCCTTTTCTTCCAAGTTAGGTTTTGATCATTTTGCTCAAGATCCTTTTTAATGAATGAGACGTGCTTGGTTCTAGATATCTCAAGACTCGGTTTCCAACCTTAGGATTTTTCTTATATTTATGTTATAACACAATCCTAAGAGGATTTGACATACTTTAATGACTTGCACCTAAGATGCATATGCAACTAAGATGAAATATATGTAAAGTGAGATGGAACATGAATGCATTATCTCTTGAAATGCAAATGAAATGATTTGTCATGCAAAACTGACTCTTTCATGCATCACAAGTTTCAAACGATGTAATTAAATTGCTTGTGTTACTTGTGGAGCTTTTACAAGACAATTCCAATATTTCATGTTCTCCTAGTCTTAAGCATAAGTTGACATCTCAATTTTATTTTATTTTTTATTTTTTTATAAAAACAAACAAAGCATGCCAATTGAAATCAAACACACAACTTAAATCATGATTAAACTAAGGATCCAAAAAATAAAATTTGAAAAACACAAACCAAAACCAAAACCCAAACACAATCCCAAAAACAAAAACTTGAAAGCCCACACCAAAAAACCAAAAATTATATACACTATTGTACAAGATGATGCCAAGCTTGGACTATTACTTTCCTGGATCCCAAACATGATTAGAATATATCAAAAAACATATGACACAATACACATGCCAAATTTTGTAGGAATCCAACAACAATAAGATCAAACCGAGCAATGCAACAAATTTCAACTTGCCATGCTCACCATTCCACTTTGATTTAGTTCTATTACCAACGTCATAGGTGAGATTCAAATCAAATTGGTTAGACAATAGTTGATATTCAATTTTATCTTGTCTATTCTTTAAAGTGCAAGTTTCATCGTTCCCTTCATGATTTAGAAGTAGGCTTTCTTTTTCAAATGTGAGATGTTGCAAACAAGAGCCTATTTCTAAAAATCTTGACTTCAAATCATTTTCCAGGATTTTAAAGCAATCAAAATCATTCAAAACTTGACAAGCATCAACAAAGTTTGGCATTTCCTCATTAATGATGTTAGCATCCAAAGGGACATCATGTGACCTATCACTTGAAATTTTTGTAGCTACTACCAAAGGTACAGATTTCCCCTTGTCATCCATACTCAACCCATCATGATTAAAATTTATCATAACTTGATGAGTATTAGTAGCCTTTTCTTTTTTCTCTTTGTCTTCTTCATCATCCAATACCTGTTCAAAAACACCAAAGTTAGGCACCCAATCAAACATGCGTCCATATTTTTCAAAACAAGAGCCTAATTTTTCAAGATATATGTCACGTGACACCTTTCCCCGATCAATGGCTTGAGTTGCCCCAAACTCCATATTTTCATTAGGATCATTTGTAGCATCTAACCCACACCACTTAGGTTTTGTAATTTCATCATTTTGAGATGGCATAGACATTGTAGAAACAATAGGTGGATCAAGATTTTTGATTTCTTGCCCCCCAAGGGGAACAAAAACAATTGATTCTCCTTCTTCATCCATGGTAGTAGAATCATTATCCTTCTCCAACCCTTGATGAGATTCCAAGGCTTCTTCCAAAACATTCTCAGATTGTGCAGGACTTGTAATATCCTCATATGAAAGGGCAATTGTATTATCCTGCATATCAATAGGCACATAAACTCCATTAGAAGGTTTGGAGTGAGCATACTCTTCCCAAGAATCATAACAATCATCTTTCAAGATCAAATTGTGATGCTCAACTATTTCTTTATCATCTTTTAATTCATCAACATGTTTCTCATCAAATTTATCTTCTCCTTCCTTAGATGGTTCAATTACTTCCAAAATTGGGTTATTGCTTGCATTCAAATTGATAAGGCTATCATAATCCACATGTGTAACCCATGATTCACGTTTAACATGATTTGGAAGGTGTGAATTTCCTATGCCATTACTTTCAACAATGTCATCCAATGTGTCATCCGAATCAGATTCATCCTCATAGAATTCATCTTTTGGTGAGTCAAGGGTTTCCAATCTATCACATGTTTCCATACGAGTTGGATCTAGTATTCCTCCCTTGCCTAAAATCATATTCCTATGAAAATCATTGAAATTGATTTTAGCAACATCTTTTGAATCAAGATGAGTATTTTGAAGTTGATTCATACTTAAGAAAGATGGTTGATCTTGCAAAGTAGGTTGAGGACTTTGAATTTGATTGAAGCATGGGAATGATTGTTGATTCTGAAATTGATTCACACTTGAACTTGGTTGTGATGGATAAATCATTGGGTGGGTAAAGGAGTTATTAAATGATTGAAGATTACATGATCCAAAACCCACACCATAATTTTGACAACTCCATTGTTGCTCAATTGCCATTGCTTGAGTATAGGCTTGTGACAAAGATGTGATTTGAGGCATCCCTCGCAAATATGTGGACATGGGTGAGTCAAGAGCATTGATGTATATTTGGAGAGCCATTTCTTCTTGAAGAGCATAAAATGTCACTAATTGAGCATATAATCCAAAGAATCTCTCAGAAAATGACTTCACATTTTCACTTGGTCCTTTTCTAATATAGGCTAACTGATTGTACATGAGGATTGGGTCAACTTGCTTTTTGTTGAATTGATTGAGAAATGTTGCCTCTAGCTGAGCCCAAGAAGTGATAGACCCTAAAGGCAGACTTGTAAACCAATCATATGCCACTTTGTCCAAGGTATAAAGGAACATTTTACACGCAACATCATCATACCAACTCGTCAAGTGATTCACAACAAATTTGAATGCTTGAATATGTTCTTCTGCAGTATTTGTCCCATTAGACAAAAATTGAGGAAGACATCTCTCAAAACCAACGGGCAAATAATGTTGAATTCCCGGTATATTCAATGGGCTACCTGTCATCCACGGTGTAAACATAGCCATTCGTGAATGTTAAAGAATATAACTTTAATAGCCAAAAATTCCTTTTCTTTTTTTTTTTATTATTTTTTTTTTATATATATATATATATATATATATATTTTTAAATCAAATTAAATCATATTATTCCTGTATGAACCATCAAAGCGTTAAGAACAGTGCATAGCAATCATAATAAAATAAACCGCTTCAGCCCTCCTTGACGAAACTCTCGATTATCATCAAGAAAACCTGCAATAGAAAAACAAATGCTGCAGTTTAGCCGTTTGTGAGATTTAATAAATGATTTCGAAATTAGATCAAAAAGATATTGCTCATGTATGAAAATCAAAATAAAATAAACCAATTCGTGCCCTCCTTCTAGCGCCAATCTGTTGAGTGGTGTTTTCACCCAATTGTGAAAGCACACTCTCCGGTAGGATCTGAGTCCTAAAATCCTCTGCTTGCAAAGAAGGTAACTTCTCCAAGGTTCCTGTTATGCTGATTCTTTGTCTACCAATGATGTTATTCAAGTGAAATGCTAGGAATACCTTAGGGTTTGCAAGTGGATGTTAACAAGGGGCACTAGGGTTTATATAATTTGAATTTACAGTGGACTCAAAGTGAATAATTGTACTTTAATCTTGGATTTTGATGGATTTTCAGTTATTTATTTGGATACATGAATTAAACTGCAGAAAATAAAGCAAGGGTTTGAACAATAAAGAAAAGTAAATGAAAGAGAAACTAAACTACAGTCAGAATGCTGCCATCAATTCGATGAAACCGAAGATAATGAGGTTTTCTGCATGCAACCTAACCTAATGAACCTGCAAACTCGCACAATCCAAATAAGCTAGGTGCGGGCTTCTAAGGTTTCTACTGTAATTCTAGATTCAGGCATTCGCATGAAGCAACCAAGAGCACTTGCATTAAACTTCACCTAAAAGCCTTATAAATCTGAAATGAATGATATAACATTAAATCATGCATACAAAAAATGACTCCTTCTTTCTCATCAATTAGATGCCAACTCTCTGTATTTTGTATTAAATGATATGTCAATTACATTCAAAGAATGTTCCAGGCATAAATATTCCAGAACAAAAAGAAGGAAATTGCCCAAGTGCAAGCCCAGAATGGCAAGAAGCCCTTGTCTCTGCAACTCTGCAATCGGCAATTTCCAACCCTTCTTTCAATCTGCACTTCTGGCTTTATACTAACGAAAACGGCTCTTCGATTCTCCCTGTGTCGCTTTGTTTCATCTTCCTGCATGTGACCCTTCAACTTCCCTCCTTTTCCTTGTCTTTATTCCATGTTTAACGTCGAAACGCCTAAAATCCTTCGTTGCATGTAACGCTTCTGCAGACCTGACACCTGCATGCCACGTGTCACACGCTCTCTACGCCTTCTGTAATGCCATTCTATGAAAATCTTGACAAAAACTGCATGCCGCCTGTTCACCTTCTTGGCCGCGAAAACGCGACATGTCGCGAAATCGTGACATGTCGCGATATCGCTACACTCTTCCCGACCGTACGTCCTCGACAGCATCTTGTCGCGATATCGCGACCGTTTTTGCTTTTGAGCCTTCTTTCCACAAACTGTAGCGAGATCGCTACCATTTCTCCTTCGGGCTTCCTTCTCACAAAGCTGTAGCGAAATCGCTACCATTTTCTTTCGGACCTCTTTGGCAACTTTACGTCGCGAAATCGTGACCATTATCACTCTCTTGCCTTCTTTCAACAAACCGTCGTGATATCGCTACGGCTTTTGTCCTCGAACCTGCTTGCCGCAAACTGTCGCGATATCGCTACCGCTTTCTCTTTCCGTACGCCTCCCCGAAACACGTCGTGAAATCATGACCATTTTTTTGTTCCGTACGCCTTGGCAAAACTTGTCGCGATTTCGCTACCGTTTCTCTGCTTCGGGCATGGTCTTCATTTCTGTCGTGATTTCGTGACATCTCCCTTGTGTCGTACAATTTGCTAAAACACGTCGCGAAATCGTGACCACCTTCTCCTTCGGGCCATCTCTCCGAAACATGTCATGATTTCGCTACCATTTCCTGTTCCGTACACCTTTGCTGCAATCGGTCGCGAAATCGCGACGTCTTTTCGCTTCGAGTCCTTTCATTGTTTCCTGTCGCGATATCGCGACGTTTTTCCGCTTCCGTACACTTTGCCAAAACACGTCGCGAAATCGCGACACTTTTCATCATCCGTACGCTTCGGCAAAACACGTCGCGAAATCGCGACACTTTTCATCATCCGTACGCTTCGGCAAAACACGTCGCGAAATCGCGACACTTTTCATTCTTTTCCAACGGCATGTCGCGATTTCGCGACAACTTTCAATTTTTCTTTTCTCTCCTCTTCGGCAGCGATGGAGCTACATGTCGCGATTTCGTGACAACTTTCTGTGTTTCGGCAGCGATGGCGCGACATGTCGCGATTTCGCGACACTTTCAACACTTAGGCATTTTTTTCTCTTTTCTTCAATTTTAGCATCTGGGTCACCGAGATTCTTCTCTGCAAGCCTGCAAAAAGGTGGGTCCCCAATTTTGGGGTGTGTTGTGGATCAACCACAACAAAGCCATACTTGTACCGTCATAGGTAGGCAAAGTCTTCAATACTGCTTGAGAGACTGGATTATGTGCTTGCATATTTAAAGCTCCTGAGCTATTCCATGTTGGAAACTACCTTAGTGGCTGCAATGGTGGATTCTAAGCCATATTAATTGGAGGTTTTACTTGAGGTGGAGGAACACTAGTAGTAGTACTAGCTGGGCTTGAAGGAACGAAAAAACACACCCTCTATTTGTGAAGATGTTACAGGTGATTTAGGAGTTGGTGTGACTAATATGGGTTGTTATCCTAATTTTTGGGTGTCAAGCTCAAAGAACTCAACAGGGTTTTCAATATTTTTGGCCTTCTATCTTGTGATCATGAAGTACAGCTTTCGTCGACTTCACATTCAAAGGCTTCTAGGTATAGTTGAGTCACCAGATGTTCTAATCGTACAACATGAAGGTGAACATCAAACATCAATACTGTTGAAATTAGAACCTTTGAAAGTCCCATCGGGTATGCCAAAAATTATTGGTCAAATATCTACCTAAAATACAAAACATGTGTTTGTGCACCCTAGAAACGACCAACATTGAAATGTTGAAGGAGAGAAATATCCTTTGGACTAATCTCCAGAGGGGGCTAGCTCCCTTATTATTCCTACACCGATTTTAAGCTTAGAGTTACAGGAAATAAATAAAAGTAATGGAAAGAAATGTGAAATATAGCCACAAGTCTGAAGATGTAGAATTGAGGACATACTGGCAGAAGGAGTTCAAATCAAGCATTATATCAACATAGAACAAAAATAATGTAAAGAATCCACTTACAATTTCATGGAGATAACTTCGAGAGTTACATTCCAGTACTCACTCCCTCACCAACAGTGTTTAAATCCAAATGCAGAATTTAAACTTAGCAGATAACATACATGAATATAAAATATAAATGATTAAATTAGAAAGAAATCACACACAAAAATAATTTACAGAATCAAAAGCAAGGTCCTTTCTATTTACGTATAAAACTTGAAGTGTTTTTCTGCAGAGTGTCTATCCCTTTCATTACATAAAAATATTTAGTATCTATAGAGGTTTTCACCTCTTTTCATTTAATACACAAAATACAAAATGTCCTTGGATCAGTAACTAGCAGGAGGAATCTCCTCTTCAAAAATCCTCAAAAATACTCCTTCTGTAGCGGCAATCCAGCTTTCAAGGAAAAATTCGTGGAAAATTAGCAAGTTTGGGCATCGGTGCATAAAAAACTACAAAGATGATCGTTGAATTGGTACCTCCATTGTGCCTTGGAAATTCATCTTTATCAAGGAAGTCCACCATCCCTGAGTATTGGTTTGAAAAGAGATGAAGTAGATTGGGAATGTCTCGAAACTTAAGAAAATTACCTTGTAGAATTTAATCTTGCACCCTTCCAACATTAAATTTGGGAACATGGCTCCTTTTGCCACAATCATTAAATTCTCACCATTATCAATATTTAGCACTTTCAAAAAGTCTTCTTGAACATTTGAAAACAATTTCACTCAAAATGGAGCGACAGGAAAAGCTGAGCGAAAGCGCACTGTTCAAAGTTCTCCGCTTTATTTTATCCATGCTTCCATTTGGGGAGAGCGCCCACAAAAAAACAACCTTTATAGTTTTGCTCATCCTGTGCCTTTAAGTCACGCTTTACACCATTCCATATAATTTTGCCTAAGGGAGAAGCAAAAATATTATTTTCATTCACCATTAAATCACATCTTGCAATTCTTACATTATTTCGCCCAAGGAACAACCCGCAACTTGACTCATTTTATAAACTCTTTACGTCGCATTCACCCCGTAATCGTGACAACAATCCTTTTTGAACAAGTCTGGGTGAAACACCCTACTGTACGCCTTTGTTCTCACCTTCATCACTTTAAACCATATTCATATAGTTTCACCTCGGGTTGGGGTAAATGGGAGTTTCGCCCCTCACCCGGGATGAAATAACTGTTGACTGCCATAACAAAACCCATATTTTAGTAAATCTTTTTACCTTTGAAATATACATTCGTCCCAAGGAGGGGCGAATGAGATTTTTGCCCTTCACTTGGAGTGAAACTCCTTTTCCAACACATGCCAATGTGGGACCCACAATGTGTTCCTTCTCCATATGTTTTCGTCCCAAGGAGAGGTGAAAGGTAGTTTCGCCCCTCTCTTGGGGTGAAAGAGCCTTGAATTTTTAATGTTGTAACTTGGCACCTTGTTGTCTTTGCTTGATGTTTGTCCGAAGTGAGGGTAAAAAATATTATCGCTTCATCTTTGTGAATGACACTTTCATGGGACCCATGGCACAACACCTCTGAATTTCTTGATGTTGGGATTTTGTCCCAGGGGGGACGAATGGGAGTTTCACCTCCCACTTGGGGCAAAACCCCAATTGAATTTCCATAAGCTGACTTGGCAATGTGTCACTTATTTTTTATGATGTTTTCCCCAAGGTGTGGCAAACAGTGTTTTTGCCCCACCTTTGGGGTGAATGTACTCCATTTCGTTGCCTTCAAACCTTAACTTTGGACCCACTTTTAACCTTGCCTTTAGATGTGATTTTGCCCCAATAAGGGGCGAAAGGGATTTTCACCCCTCACTTGGGGCGAAATGCATATTAGCCAAACTTGACATCTTTTCCTCATTTAAAACTACGTTCACCTCGAAGTGGGGCAAATGGGATTTTCGCCCTTCACTTGGGGCGAAAAGGTTGTTGTGTCTGTTTTACCCTTAGTCTTCATGTGGAATTTTCATTGATGTCTTCTGATGATTTCAACTAATTTTGCACATAATTTTCCACAATCCCCTTTTTGAAATCACAACCATTTTACCTTATAACATCCATTATTTCCAGGCATAAGACCTAAGAAAAATAGAAAGAAGGTTAACACACAAAAATGAACTACAACACATTATACTGAACAAAAATACTACAACATTGATTCACTGTATTCACTACTTTACAATAACATTGTTAACAAAATTTTATTAAAATTACAATGTGGCAAGATGCAAAACTGCCAACAACTCTCAACAACTATTAATTCTAGATTCTAGAAATTCCTACATCACTCTACAAACATTGTGGGAGAAATATAATATTGTATCATTTAATTGGGTTTCTTCTCCCTTCTTGGAATGAAGAAATACGTTTTCCAAAAAATAGCTCACACAACATAGCCTAATTAAAGACATAATTTAAAAATCTAAAGTAATTATTCAAGGCAAATTACTACACTATGAATAATAAAAAATGCATAAAATAAAGACCAATTAGTATCTTTCTTTTAAATGGTTATTACATCTCTAATATCAAGCAAAACATCTAAAGATGTAAATAAAATATAGCTCGACCACTTTATTTAGTTTAGTTTATCCAGCAATGCTTCAATACCAGGAATAAACTTATTTATTTTAAAGCTTTTATTTCATGGTTCATTAACATACACGATTGCAAGTTTTTATTGTAATGTAACCTATAACTTTAAAGAAACACCTTTGATTATCTCGGCAAAACATACAACAACCAACTAATAAAATTACAACCATCCACAAATGCATAAGTTATAGTAACATAGGTTATTGCTCACAATATTGATTATTTTTAAGGCAACTCACTGCTTTGCGTAACCTAATAGACATTTACAACATAGGCTACAAAATACTTCAACAGGTGAAAGATAATTTATTTATGCTAAGGGTACGACATCCATTTCATTCTCTCCTATATGTATAGAAAAATCACTCCATCACTTACATACACATAACTAACATTGTACATATATTGTAGTTTACTATATACTCGCTAAAACATCCTTTAAAATATACGTTCTTTGCTGAGAGCAAAATAGAGTAACATGGTAATTTTTTGACTTGGTATACCTTGCTACAACAATTGGTAACTTCCTCGAAAACCAGGGTAGAATTCCCAATTCACACAACACCACCAATTTTCAGACATAATTTATTTACTTCCACATAAGATGCCTCAAATCATACATCCATCCTCTATAAATAGTAATTTAAATTTATGTAACGGATACCACATAAAGTTATTTACATGAATACTTATTCAAATTAGCTTTCGAGTGGTCCCTTCCTTCGGAATGCCACATAGAAAGATTATTGTATATTTTAATTTTACTAATACACAAGTATATATATAATATTTACTTATTATTATTATATTATATTTTATTATTATTTATTATTTTTTAAAATGATATTTTATTTATCTCAATATTCCAAAATTTTAAGCAATAAAACCAAATCTTCAGACATATGCAAACTATACAAATTGTGACTACCCAGTCAAACACACATTTTTATGCAATCAAAAAGCAGGGTGTCTTATATAATTATGTTTAATGAGCTTCCATGTACTCATGGGCTACTATACGCATCATATTCCATGTTACCTCATGCAGACAATCTCCATATTTTTGTTAGTAGGTGGGTACCAAGTACAACTGTTTTGCTTACCAGAAACAAAACACCTGCTCCTGCATTCACAAAGTTTAATAACAATATCTCATTCTGAAAATAATAGCAAAAATATAGATAGCAAAATAGAGGAGATGTTACAAAGAAGAAAATATCAAATTTGGGATTATAAATATATATTCTCCAATTTTATTTACTCCTAGTAAAATATGTTGGAATAACCTTAGCATATTTTTGGTAAACACAATGATGACTCATAGTTGTGATCTATAGATTCTTGAGCGTGACTTCAACATAGTTATATCTCCTTTGGAAAATAAGTGTGGTACTCCTAGATCATCTAAATCAACGTAAAAATTTGCTTCGTTAATTAATTCAAATATTCTTTGGGATGTTATCCTTTTAAGGTATTAATATACATGGGATAGTCTATGCATTGGACAAACTTGTATAGCAAGAAGATTGGATAGATTGTTGTTATCCAACACATGGTTGCAAACAAAGTATACAATCTCTTTAGATATTTTATTGCAAAAATGATCAAATCACAAACCCATTCTTTGACTTGTGATTTACCAAGTAATGGTTATATGGAGCCATTTCACTTCTAGTTTATGTGACCCCCAGACCCTAATTTCTTCTAAATTATATGTTATAGTGGGATGACGCAAATTTGGAAGGATCATGTATGTATAAGTTTATTTAAAAGATGAAATATCTAAAGGAGCAAATGAAGATTTGTAATACCAAATCTTTTGGTAACATTTTTAAAGAAAATAAAGAAATCAAATCCAAGCTAAAATATTTGCAAGAGATAGTAGAAATCAATGGAATGGACCAAGATTCTTATGTGAAAGAAAAATAATTACTTTTCTTATCATAATACATTAAAAATGGAGGAGTCATATTGGTTTTAAAGCAATTGGAAGAAATGGCTCAAGGAAGGAGATAGAAATATAAAAAATTTCATGGTATAACAAAAAAATATATTTTCATTACATAACAAATATTTTAACTCTGTCAAATGGCATTATCTCAACTGATTAGATTCCTCAACATTTAAGGAGACCCATATTTAAATATTGTCAAGCGATACATGGATAATATCCAAGCTTTGTTGTAATATTAGTACATGGTGATGATGTAATACATGTGGGGTCCGTTTTAATCATATATAACCAAAGGAAAAAAAACTCTAGATAGAATAAATATTGAGGAAGAAGATATTAGGAAGTAATTAAATATTTTAAAAATATTGTCAAATACTGGGCAAGATAAGGAGGCAAAAGCTAAAATTTTGTAAAATATTCCATCAATTATCACATAGGGTCAAAATGATATCTTGATGAAGAATATATCTTTGGAGGAGCTACATGAAGCAGTTTTCTCTTTCCATATTAACAAGGCACTGGCCTTGATGGATTTCCTAAATATTCTTTCAAAAAATTGGTATTTATTGAAGTGTGAAATATTGGTTGTGGTTAAGAGTTCCAGAAAAAGGAAGGCTACAACAAGCGAGATCAAAGCCACTTTTATTACATTAGTTCCCAAAAAAGACAAGACAAATTTTTTTGATAATTTTTGTCAAATAAGCCTTTGTAATATGACATAATATCATTTCAAAAATTATGGCAAACAGGTTGAAAATACTGCGTTATCTCGTAGGAATAAGGTGATTTTGTTCATGGTAAACAAATTTTTGATGGTGTATTCATTGCATAAGAGGCCTTACGTTCCTTGCATTCCATGAAAAACTTGTTATGCTTATATAACTAGATATGAACAAAGCATATGATATGGTTTGCTGGAATTTTTTCACATGATATTCTTACAAAGTTTGGTATTGATCAAGGTTGGTGTGATTGGATTGAATATTGTTATAACTCTACAAAATATTATATTTTGATAAATAGTTCTCCTGTTGGTTACCTTAGGTCGTCTCATGAACTCTATCAAGGTGATCCACTATCTTCTTATCTATTTATTATTCTTGTGGAGGCATTAAGGAGAGATTTTTCAAAGGCAAAAATGGAAGGAAAAATCAAAGGTATTTAGGTTGCAAAAATTGGTCCCCTTGAATCTCATCTTCAATTTGTTTTTGAAACTTTTTCTTTTGGGTCATCACTTATTCAATGAGGCCATGGATGTTAAATCAATATTATCATACTTTGAGAAGGCTATTGGACAATTGGTTAATACTACAAAATCTAATATTTTTAAATTAACACTACCCTAGTTTTACAATGAATTATTATGGATAATTTAAGGTTTAAAATTTAAAAATTTCCATCAACCTACTTAGGTGTTCCTTATTAAAAAAATCGAGTCTCTTGTTTGGATAAAATTAAATCTTGTTTGGTAGGTTAGAAACGTAAGTTCTTAACCACAACGGGAAGGCTACAAATCATAAAGACTACATTGCAATCCATCCATATTTATATGATGTCAATTTCAAGTTGACAATAGGTATAGCATTAGAAAATAACTAAATATAAAAAGGCTTTCTTTGGAAAGGATACGAGGAAAAGTTTAGGTTTCCTCTTTGTAAGTTACAAAGGAAAGAATATTGGAGTAGGCATGTGAATTTAAAGACTTATGAGTTTGGCCTTAGGGGCAAAACTTGGGTGGAAATTACTTAAAGATAAAGGAAAGAGTTGGGCAAAAACAATACTTCAAAATATATAGGTTCTCTTGATGCAAAGAAATTATTTAGGAAAAGAACCCTATCTAAAGGATTGCCACCAAGGAACTTCATATTAGATAGTTAGCAATTGAACAATAAACATATTAGATGGTTAGTCAATGAGGGAATTATGTAATTATTTAGTCTGATGCTTGGTTGAATCCTTATCCTCTTATCTCTAATTCAAAATGGTAACCATTGGCTCAGGCATACCTAGCTTGTAAAGGTCCAAAGGTCAAAGATTATATTAATATTGTGGAACAACTCTAGCTCATGGACGTCTATTAGTAATCCAGTTGAAGGAGAGGAACTCAAATAAATTGCAGATAAGGTTCAAAATATGCTTTAAAAGTTTTATTTATTTATTTTTATACAAAATGATGAGTTGGTTTTAAATATATCAAAATATGGTGGATACTCCATCAAGTTAGGATATGAGAATTTAGAGCAATCAAAATTTTCCACTCCCAAATATTTCTCTTGTAAGAATATTTGGTCATAATAGGCTCTCCCTAAGGCCTCAACATTCCTGTGGGTAGTAGTTCATAGTAAGTTTCTTACAAGAGAGAGTCTACAAAAAAGAGGATACCATGGACCTTTCAAATGCACCTAGTATGAAAAAGGATTTAGAAATATCATACCATTTACATCTTCATTGCCCCCTTGCGCACATCATTCGAGGTTAATTTCTAAGAAATATGAGAATATATTGGGTATCTCCATCAACATTAAAAGAGTTGATGAAATGTGGGACTAATTATTTCAAAGCTAAAGCATTATGTATTATATGGAGGATTGCTATTGCCACTATTTGTTAGAATTTATGGCTCAAAAGAAATAATAAATTTTAAAAAATAAATCTCAGAATCATGTCCAAGTTTGAAATCATATTATTACCTCTCTTTTAGAATGTTTATAGATATGGTACCCATTATAAGTAGTATCAAGTGTAGAAAGAGAGATGCTAAGGATTTGAATATATGTGGAAGAATCATCTACAATAATGACATTAAAACAAAGGATTTTCTTTGA
Source organism: Wollemia nobilis (assembly GCA_028583015.1). Taxonomy (NCBI): domain Eukaryota; kingdom Viridiplantae; phylum Streptophyta; class Pinopsida; order Araucariales; family Araucariaceae; genus Wollemia; species Wollemia nobilis. Next base: position 13,346,171 of record JAQPPZ010002549.1, read on the forward strand.
TTTATCATAAAATAAAAATATCCAAAAAGTAGGTTTATCAAAATTAATTTTGATGATGCTTCCAGAGGAAATTTGAGAAAACATAGTGGAGGTGATGCTTTTCAAAATAATGAAGGCAAAATTATCCTCTCTTAATTAGAATTATATGGAACTTCAACATCTATGTGGAGGCTAGGGCACTTCTCATGTATTTTAATTAAGGGGATTCACAAATTATCATTAATGTAATCAACAACAATGGATGTGGGGATTGGATAAAAATAATTTTATTTTTGATGTTTATCATCTATTATTAGAGGTAATCTCTTGAAAATTTGAATATATCTATAAAGAAAGTATAATTTTGAAATCCAAATACACCAAGATCATACCATTCCCATCCACTTTGAGATCGAACTTCGGATGATGGGTCTGATCCTCCATCCTTTCCCACATGGGGACTCTAGCATGGCAAACCCGACTTCCCACCCACTCTATGACTCGAACCTAGGTGGTTGCTCCGATACCACATATAACAAACAATTACACCAAAACCTTGAGGTGGAAGTGAAATTTGAATACACTAGGATCATAACATTCCCACCCACTTCGAGATCGAACTTTGGATGGTGGACCTAACTCTCCATATACTCCCACACGAGGACTTTGGCATGGCAAACTTGACTTCTTGCCCGCCTTGTGACTCAAACCTGGATGATTGCTCTAATACCAAAAGTAACAAACTGTTACACCAAAACCTCAATGCAAAAGTGAAATCCGAATACACCGAGATCATACCATTTCCACCCACTTCAAGATCGAACTCTGAATGGTGAACCTGAATCTTCGTTCGCTCCCACACAAGGACTTTGACATGGCAAACCTGACTTCCCACCCGCTCCGTAACTCAAACCTGGGTGGTTGCTCGACTCTCTGTCTAGCAAGTTTTGAATGAGATGTTAGGTACCCAAGATAAGTATTTAATATTATAATATTCTATAAATATTATATTAGATGTAAAATTCCGCATGCATTGATAAGTGTGAGTGGTGGGTAGTTAGGCATTATAAATAGACGTAAAGAATCATGAAGAGGATATGAAGAGAAGAATATTTTAATTTATCTCAAGTTGAGATATTGTAAGAAGTGGTTTCCTTCCAATAAGGAGCATTGTACGGTGTTGTCCTACCTTAAGGGTTTGAAATATAAATTGAGAACATCTAAGCAATTTGCATTGATTATGTTGATTTATTATTCATTATGGTTGTTTCTATAAATTATAATATTTGTTATAGCTGAGCAAGGAGTTATATCTAAATGTTGTTATTCCAATAAATATGAATAATATTTTATATAATAAAAAAGCAAGTACATAACAAGTGGTATCAAAGCACTTTCTAGGGTTGTGTTTCACTGTAGAAGCATTAGTAGGGAAAGTAATTGGGCCAATAATTGTCCTAAAACTCATTATGAATACCCCAAGAATCCCAGAGTAACTGGTTCGAGTGTGTTACCAATGAAAAGGGTCAACGACCCCACACCCTATTAGTAGTATTTTTACCCTATGAGAGTATACAAAGAGTTGTCATTTAGAGGTAAAATCGTGGTTGGTTTCTTACAATTATTCTTTAGGGAAATATTGTTGGTAATTAGACAACCTTTATGGCCAGTGAGATTTACCTTAAGCCACTAGGAATCCAAAGTCTGGGGCCCAGTTCATTACCAAAATTTTCATAGAAGTGTCATACAACATCAACAACAACTTCAGCAAGATTCTACAGTTTCATAGCTTCAACAAAGCAAACAATTTGTAGTCTAGCAGCAATATGAAAGTGGCAGTTGTTTAAAAAAAATAAAAAGAGATAATTCAACAATTTAATCACAGTAAAAGAAAAAAAAATAGTTTGCAGAGCAAGTTATTATTAGTCTAAAAAAAGGGAGTCTACGGAGTAGCAAAATATAGTTTGGTAGTAGTCCATGGAGTAGTAGTTGCAGTTTGGTAGCAGTGCCAAAATACTCAGTCCACAATTTGGTAGCAATTAAAAAAGAAAAAAGGATTTGCAATTTGGTAATAATAATAAAAAAAATCAGAGGGTTTCTTGGGAGGGTGGGGATGATGGTGGGCGGGAAGGCTGTTCTGGGAGAGCACGGGAGCGTCGGCAGGTCAAACTAGGGGCTCGGCAGGGTGGAGGGAGGGCAAACAGAGTCTGGGGACGCCGAGGAGTCCTTGCCAAGTCGCGGCAAGGATCCGCCAGACAAACGGGGAGATGGACCTCGGAAGTCATATGCTTTGGCAGCGGCCTCTGAAACCCTAAGCGGGCTCTTCTCCAAGGAGTTATTTCCGTCCGGGGACGAGTTGGACATCCCGGCAGAAATTCTCTCAAGCTTTGTGGATTTCAAAAAATTTACCCTCATCGGTAAGTTTATTGGTGGTCGTCCCGACATGGAGACCATTCGCAAGTGGGCGTCTGGCAAATGGCGGACCTCTGGTCACTTAGAGCTGGCTGCCCTAACCCAAGGTTTTTTCGCGATTAGGCTGAGCAACAAGGAGGACTACTGTAAAATCTTGGCTGGAGGGCCTTGGTTCTTGGGCCGTAGGAGTCTTTTTCTAAGGAAGTGGGGTTTGGACTTTAACCCCGATACCCGTAATATCAACATTGCTCCAATATGGGTTAGGCTCCCGAGTCTTCCCCTTTTCTGCTGGCATGAAAATGTAATCACAGGTATTGCTCGATCCATCGGGGAGCTGATCACTTTAGACCCTCCCACCAGAGCTCGAACTAGATTTGTCCAAGCTCGGTTCTGTGTTTTGGCGGACTTGGAGACGGACCTCCCATCCTCCATTACTCTACGGTCTGGGGGTACTTTTCTACACAATCAAGCTATTGTTTATGAGAACAGGCCAGCTTTTTGCCCTCAATGTAGTTCTCAAGGGCATCTTCAGTCCAATTGTCCTCTCCAAAAGCCGAGGAAGAAGGAGCGGGATCCCTGCAACCCTCTAGAGCACGGTGAAGGTCAGACGAAGCACCCTTTTATGAAAGGCCATGAATCTCTAGGTCCATCCAAGGACCATCTCGAATCCTCCTTACCAGAAGAGGAAATCACCACCCATCCGGACTTCGAGCAGTGTGGTGGGCGCCCCCAACTAGGACCACAGGAGGAAAATGAACAGGCCCCCCCCTTATCACCACACAGGCAGATTCATCCAAAATTTATGATCGGAACTCTCCCGAGGCACAAAAGATATTGGAAGACTACCTGTTGGGAAGAAGAGGTTACCAGCCTGGTAATATTAGCCCTCGAATTACGAGGAGTCAAAAGCGAGGGGTGGATTTTGGTAGTGAAAGGAAGCGAGGTCGTCCCCCCAACAAGGAAAAGAGAGACAAAGAAACTACGGCTGATGTTGCAAATGGAACCCAACGGTTGCTGTTTCAGGATGACTCCGATTCTCTTATGGGTGACGCGCTTATCCCAAAACCTCCCTTCCAGCAGGGAAAGGGAAGTAAGAAGAACCTCAAATCGTACGGATGAAATCCTGGATGTGAGAAGACTAAACGGAGTGGCCATTTGGGCCAGGGTAAAATTTTCCAGACGGGATTTTCAACGGTTTGTTTCAGTCCGGTCATTTTTCTTGGATCCTATCCAACATGTATGCTTCGAATTCCGCCTCCGGAAAGCGAGAAATGTGGAAAGTTATTTCCCGGGTATGGGAGAATTTTTTGTAGTTTTCTTGGTCGTCTTCTTACGCTTTCGATGGTCCAGCTTCTCCGGCTAGTTTCTGTTTTCCCAGTTATAATGGCCATGGTTTCTAGGATAATCGGGCAAAAATGCTTTACTTGTAGCCCTCGGGCAATTAGCGACTTTTTGTTTTTTTTGCATACGAGTTTATTCTTCCAGGTTTATTCTTCCAGCCAAGAGGCATGAAGCACTATTTAGCAAGGCTGATTTTGTATATAAGGTTTTGGGATCCTCTATAAAAACCCACTGTTAATCTATTATAATAATTACCAAAAAAAATAATAAAAAAAATCTACAATTTTAAAGCAGTCTAAAAGTGACAGTTTGTTTAAAAAAGTAGAGAGAGAAGTCCATAGTTTGGTCACAGTCCAAAAACAAATTGCAATTTGAAGGTTGTTATTTTTTAAAAAATAAAGTTTTGAATTTTTTTGGATTTGAGATCATGGATTTGCCAGTATTCACTGGAAGGAATGATGATGCTAAGGGATGGTGGAGAATTTTTAAGTCTTTAAATAATTATGAATGGAAATATAAGATTCATAATTCTCTTGATGGGGCAGTTGCATCATGGTTTATAAATTTTTGATTTACCCATCAGTATAAATTCACACGAGAGGAATTTGAAGATGCATTCTTAATCATATGGGTGTTTGGGAAAACGATAGTTAAAACTCTGGTTGAACAAATGGAACTAAAGAAAGAGTTAAAATTTTCATGTTAGCAGAAGAAAAGGTGCATTTGACAATATACAGATTAAATGAAGCACAACTTGGATGTCAGATAAGTTGAACCGCGTTAAAAAAGGTTTGTGTTTACCAAAAATGTACAAAAGAAATAAATAATATAAAAAAAAAGACCAAACACTATGTAGAAGAAATAAATAGGCATATAATTTGCACAAATGTGGCAAATGAAAAGAGAAGGACGATAGTAGATTGAAGAAAACACCAAAGGAATTTTTGAAAATATGAAGTTGATAGAAGAGGTAAATAGGCTTCAAGAGGAACCAAAAAAATAGTAAAGATGATGAAAAAAATACAATTGACAACATGCAAGTTGAAAGAACCACATTGTTGGTATCAGATAAATCAAAGAGTGGTCAGAGGAAATTGTTCAATTTTAAAAATTCTATTTTACAGGTTCATGGTTGCATCTAGAAGAAAAATGTTATTATTTCTATAAACCCTAGTAGTAGATACAATGTCATTAATATGTCTTTGGCTAAGAGGTTGCAGGTTCAAACAAAGAAAATAAAAGACATACAACTTGAGGGTACAAATGTTCAAGTTTTTGAAGATTTGAAAATCACCATGGACAAATATATTTTACACTCAAATTTTTATGCTATTGAGATGGATGATGCGAACATTGTTCTTGGTTATCCTTGGTTAAATTCTTTGGGTACTATTAACATTAATATACAAAATAAGTTCATGAAATTTTGGTACAGGAAAAATAAAATAACAGTACAAGATATTTCCCAATGTAAAAGGTAAGAATCCAAGGAAAAATAAGAAGTAGTTATAGTAGGGGAACAAGTTAAAAAATAATAAAAGAATCAAAAGTTGAATCTACAAAAACAATAATAGCCTTAGAAAAAACAACAACAAAGTTCCAAGAAACTATATCAAATATCAAAGAAACTTTGAAACAAGTTGAAGAAGAAGCAAAAGAACCTGAAATAGAGGCAAAGGAGGAGGTAGTAACAAAAATCAAAGAAGAAGCAAAAGCAAAGTTTGAGGATAAACCAAAAGATGAGAGCATGACAAAGGAGCATAAAATAAAATAATAAAATATTGAACAATTAAAGATAACAAAACATCAGGTTAAGGTTGCAACATATCCCTACCCACACCACCAAGAGTGGCAACAATCTTGGAGGTATGGCTTTGGGAAACAATATTATGTTTCCACATGGAATCAAAAGGGTATCAACTATGGTAGTGTTTGGAAAAGAAAGCATAGTGACTTTGGTTTTCAGAGTGGTGCAATAGCATCAAGGAACAAATGGACCCATCATTTGAGTTACCATAGTAGGGCAACAAAAGCGTGGAGCCAACAAAGTAGTCTTGAATACTCAAGTGGCAAATGCAAACAAGTATGGATGAAAAAGAGTGATATTTATTGCCAACAAAAAGATGCTTCAAACACATGGAACCAAAGGATTACTTCTAAAAATTCAAATGGTAGAAGGGCATATCAACATCAACAAATACCACCACCAATAAAAGTTTCACTGGGATGGATGGATGATCGAGATCGGTACCAGTTCATAGCAAAGCTCAAAAGATCATATTGTTTAGTCTCTTCTTATGTTTCAAGGACGAAACATTTTGTAATGGGGATGGAATGTTAGGTACCCAAGATAAGTATTTAATATTATAATATTGTAATGTTAGGTACCCACGATAAAGTATTTAATATTATAATATTATAATGTTAGGTATCCAAGATAAGCATTTAATTTTATAATATTGTATAAATATTATAATATTATATTAGATGTAATTATCCCACACACATTGATAAGTGGGAGTGGTGGGTAGTTAGGCGTTATAAATTGAGGTAAAGAATCATGGAGAGGATATGCAGAGAAGAATATTGTAATTCATCTCAAGTTGAGATATTGTAAGGAGTGGCTTCCTTCCAATAAAGAGCATTGTATGGTGTTGCCCTACCTTAAGGGTTTGAAATATAAATTGAGAACATATGAGCAATTTGCATTGATTGTGTTGATTTATTATTCATTGTGGTTGTTTTTATAAATTGTAATAATTTTTATGGGTGAGCAAGGAGGAGTTATATTTGAATGTTGTTATTCTAGTAAATATGAATAATATTTCAAATAATAAAAAAGCAGGTTCATAACAGAAAAAATGGGGTAGTAGATAAATTAGTTAATAGCAATGTTGATCTTCATCTTCATAATATTTGAAATTTAGAATGCAATTAGTCGAGTGAGATTTTATCTCTTACTAAAAATGATGTCAAGGAGTCAGATGTGGAAACATAGAACTTTTATATATATATATATATATATATATATATATATACACTTGAGAAAAAGGGGTTGTACTCGGCTCGCCCACCCTTAACAAAATCGTAACTCTCTCCTTTAGAGATTGAGAGTTTACAAGCAGATCCAATTCTAATCTCAATTGAGTTGCTATAGTTAGATATCTACATCGTTTTTCATAAAATATTTGAATTCTTTATTTTCATTTTTTGGATTTTCTTCAATTTTCTTTGTAAATACAAATATTCTAGAATTTGACATCCTTCTTCTTCTGGATACCTAGCAATTGTGTCTGAAATAGGTGACAGAGACTGAAAATTACTGAAACTATGTCCAGGGATGTGGGGAACCTATTTTTGTGGGTTTTGCAACCAGTTTTTGTGTGCTTTGTGAGAGAAATCCAATCAATGACAATAAACAAACATGTACAAGCTGAAGTTTTGCAAAGTGTGTTTTGATGTTGGAATATCCCTAAAACTGAAATAAAAGTGGGTGTGATGGATGTATCCTAAAGAAAAAATGTGTGTCGTAGCATAAAACCTTTTACAACACCCAAAAGTGCGTAAAATATAACTGAATGGTGAGTAAGTGGAAGGCACAACAAAAAGATACCTAAAAGGAGGGAACTCAAAATGCTCTGATGAGTCCAAAATCCTCTTATGAAAAGAGGTTACATTGTCTAATGTGCTTCTACTAACCCAACCGAGTGTTCGCTTAACCCTTGTGTTTAAGGCATGCATAGTAATGATAGCTACGTCCACTAATTATTTATAAAGCCCTGTGGTAAAGGGGATTGCTAACCTACCCACTTCGAGGGTCTCTCAAGAGTAGGATAATTTATGGTGATGAAGTCCAAAAAACCACTCACGGGGGGCTACTAAGGTGTGTAGGGCGAGCTAGTGGAAGGAGATGAAAGCCAACGTCACTAGTTTCAAGTGGGAATTGGTGATGAAATCCAATATTGCCACCGTTTAAGCTAAATGTGAAGTGTGTGTGTTCTAATCTAAGAAAACAGGAAATGCCTTTTCAGAAATGAAATGTTCTTTTTGAGAAAGAAAATCAATATAACAAAGAATGATGTAATCTTTTCCTTCAAATTTTCTTTTATTTTTTAAAATGAAATACTCTTTGCAAACCAAAATCAAATGCAATGAACTATGCACATTGAGTTTTGTAGCACCAAATATATTCACAAAGTATAAACAAGATGATCTACAATCCTTTAGAATTTTTATTTTTTTGAACTAAACAGGAAGGTTTTACAGACCTTGCCTGTATCTCTAGCTTTTATAAGTCATTTTGGATGGATTTCTATGATTTAATTACACTTTTGTTTAGGTCGTTGGGTATCTAGTGATTGGATTGAGTCGCACCCTACCTAGCGGCTGTGATAAAAATGAACTTTCAGATCAGATCTGATTTTTAAGACAATAAATCTTACTGTAGATAAGTACTTGTAACCATAGAAATCAGTAAATCATCTTCTATGGATACAATAAGCATCTAAAAAATCTAAATATGAAGTAAAAACAATTTTGCAAAGGTGACATGGTGTCGAATATTGCAAGAGTACAAGATATAGCAATTTTGCAAAGGTGGTACAATGTCGAATATTGCAAGAGTACAAGATATAGCAATTCTGCAAATGTGGCACAGTGCTGAATATTGTAAGAGTACATGATATAGTAATTTTGAAAAGGTGGCGCGATGCCGAATATTGCAACTAGTCTTACAAGGTGGCACGGTGCCAAATTTTGTAAGAAGGCTAGAAACATCCAAGTGTTAGTAAAATAACATGATATCAAGTTATGCTAAACATAAAATGGTATCCATATTGTAAATGTGGTGCATTGTCAAATATTGCAATCACACTTACAAGGTGTCCTGATGCTGAGTTTTGCAAGAGACCAAGAGAATCAAGATGTTAGCAATGGTGGTGCGGTAAGAATATTACTAAAAATAATCTCACAAGGTGGCACGGTGCCAAATTTTGTAAGGGTTCTAGATTCACAAAGAAGGGTTGATTATACCTTTTGATGATGCCAACTTCTTTAGGCAATTTGTAGCTATGGTGGCTATCTTTTGGTAAGGGGGATAACAATCCCATACAAGGGTAAATCAGTCCCCCAGACTTACCTACAACACTGTAGTTGTTGTGGGTTGTATTAGAAGTGGTTTTGCACCATTTCCATGAGCTTTTGATTGGGTCACTAGGTACCTAGTGACTAGATTGGGTTGCACCCTACCTAGCGACTAAAATTTATAGACCAAAAAATAGCTATCTTAGGTTGGAGTAAAGTTTTTAGGGTTTTGTAAGCTTCTAGGTGGTTTTTGGAGCTCATGTAACACAAAAAATAGTCAAAATTAGCTAACCAATAAGATGAGATAACTAACAAGAAATAAAGTAAGTGGGTGTCCCATTGGGCATGCCAGAATGAACTCAAGGGAAAACAAGCGTAAAGTCTATGAAATTGTATTAATATTCAAAAGGGATTACAAGTGTTCCTTTTTACAAATCTACCTTAGAAGGATACAAAACAAGGGTTCAACATGGTGAATGTCCTTTTTCTTGAAATTAATTGTCGACTACATCCTGGATTGGTCTTCCAATGATCCTCAAGGGGTGTGGGCCTACTACAAGTGTACCACCATTAGTCAAACCATCCTCTAAACCTATCTAACCTGCAAAATGGGGTTAGTGTGTTTGGGGACCTATAATGGATCAAATTCCACAGTAATGCAGACAAATGACACTGAATAAAGCAATAAAAAGCATGTAAGAAGTTGTAAATGATTGAATATAATAAAAAATAGTAAAGTAGACCTATAGGGAGGGTTTTGTAACTTTCTGTCTATTATAAATGCACTATAGCCGGAGTCACACACTACCTAGCAACTAGATTGGATCGCTAGGTACCTAGTAATCAGGACTGTAATAGTGTTTTTATGGATCTGTCAGAAGATGATGTTATCATGTGGTTGTAACAACTCCTGGTCGACGTCATATGTGCTCTTGTACCTATCAAGACCTATTAAAAGGGGAGACAAGAGGGTACAAATGGTGGGGTTGTCATTTTGATTTGTTGGTTGATGGATGGTTGATTACTAAGTAGAAGTCTGATGTAATTTTGGCAGATTTTTTTTATGTTGAATGAGATGGGATCTAATTAGGAGGAAAAGCACTCGTATTTATAACTTTAGGAGAGCTTAGGGGGGTGAGGTGTTCCCTATGAGGTGGATTGTGGTTAGTGTTAGGTCATAACCATGGTGAGGTTAGAGGGGTGAGGTGGAAGATGAGTTATCCCCTCACATACCCTCATGAGGAATCTCCTAAATATCTAGAAATATCTAGGTGCACACATGTGAGCAAGGGTTAGGATTAACCCTGGTTAAGTAAATCCTAGGTTAGGTTATGGTTAAGTTAATCATCTTTAAATATATTAACTAAGTGATGGATGCACACATGTGTGAGGATGATATTAGTTTTAATCTTGATTAATCATAACTAATAATGTGTTTAAGTCATAAAGTGCACTTTATCATAAAGTGCACTTTATCATAAAGTGCACTTTATCATAAAGTAACTTTAAATCAAGGTTAAAGTTACCATGGTTAGAATTTTTGAAGGTGGTCACATGAGAACCATGATTAGGCGTAGGAAAGGGCTTAGATGGCCTAAAGGGGCTTATGGAGAGCCCTTTTGTGAATGTAGGGTGTTTTGAGATTAATTAATGCAATTTGGTGGCTTTTGCAAATTAATTAACCATGAAGAATGAATAAGCAACCATGTGCGACTTTTAGGTTTCTACACAAATATTCTAGAATTTAACATCCTTCTTCATGATATTTTCTTGCAACAACCTTCATAATACCAAAAATCCACCTCTACTATCTACGCACTCCATCTTAGTAGATTAATATTTCTAAAACTTCACATTATCATAGTCTGCTTTACCAGCTCTGGATTGTTAGTTTTCTTCCTAAAGCATAAGTGCAACCACAAGAGCTGTAATATATAGTTTAGTAGTCTAAAAAATTTGAAAGTTTGTGATTAAATCTTATCAAGCAATATATGCATAATAACTAAACTATGAATCATTGTATAATACAAGTGGAATTCATTTTAATACCAAATAACCAATTTTTTAAAATCATTTTAACGAATTATGAAATGAATCTCATTCATATTATAATGACAACTTAACAAATTATAATGGTATTATTTTAATAAATAGTTTAGTAGTTTCAATAATTTGAAGGTTCCAATCCATACTCTATCCCATAATCCAACCAACAACCAACAACTCAAATAATCCATTCAACCATGAAGTCCATTTGATGTCATCTTCTTTTGCTTCAACATATAAAACTTCTACTCGCTTCACAAAATCATAGTCTACTTTACCAAATCTGGATTATTAGTTTCCTCCAATGCATTGATCTATAAATGGATCCTCTAAAACATTTTGTAATCCTTTGAAATATTATTTTAAATTTGCTCCTTTCATATTTTTCTTGTCAACTTCAGCTAAACTTACTACTTCCTCTAACCATGGAAAAGATAATTTAACTTCACGATCCTCTAATAAAACCCCTTTTATTGGCTAGCCTATATGCACATTTATTCTCTTCCCTTAACATATGTGTAAACCTTATTTCTTCAAACTCTTTAGTATGGTCTTGTATTTCCACAATGATCTCTTGTATGTTCCATGGAGCCTTTGCTTTCCTCAAAATTATATTTATTACTATTAGTGAATTACCTTCCATCCATACTCTATTTCATTTTATTTGTTTGCATATTTTTAAATAATGAACCTGAATCTACCCATGATTCAACTTTCTTGTTTGTCTTAAATCCACTATTGAAAGCATAATGTGATAAAATCTCACCCTTATTATTTTTTATTATTCCTCCTCCTCCTACTAGTCTTGGATTTCCTTTAAAAGCTCCATCAAAAATCATCTTGACCAACTATGCTTTTGGTGGTTTCTACTTTGTAGTTTTTGTTTTCCTTTTGTTTCTCCTATACTCACCATCATAATTGTAATTAATGACTTAAATCCATCTACTACGGCTCTCTGCTTCAAAATTAGGGATTGTATGAGTTGTTAGGGTTGGTTTAGACTCCTCTATGGCTAAACAAATCTTCCTTTTCATTACCTCTAAACTATTTTTCTTTCCTTTAAATATTCTTCTATTCCTTTCCATCCATACAATCCAAAGTATTGTATCTTTTGATGTATCCCAAATTTTCTATAATGCCTCACTTTTTATAGGGCTCTGCCATTGCTTCAACCATTCTTCAATTTTGCCATTCATCACAATGCACTTACAAAATATATTAAGAATCCATTTCCATAATTGCCATACTATTGAGCAGTGCCCCAATAGATGGTTTATACTTTGCTCCTCATTTTTACATAGCAAACATTATGAGGGACCATGAAAACCCCTATTCATTAGGTTATCCCAAGATAAAAAATTTCTTGTGACCTACTAGCAATATAAACATTTAGACATTTGGAATGCTTGGGCTATCCCAATATCTCTCCATATTCTTGTGGTATTTCTATTATGTTGGTGTTTTACATTATATTTGCTCCAATGTCTTGTATACTTATAAAAAAACTTCTTTTCATTTCTTTCTTCCTTCCTGATCCTTGTACATAACATTTGAACCCCTATCACTATATTTATCTTGAAGTAAATCATCCATGGTTTCAAATTGGATCTAGATTGAGTCATCTTCTATCATACTAAGTGTCCATCCAAATAGAAAAAATTTCTTTAGTCTCCACCACCCATCTTAGACCTTTAATCACTAGACCAGTTAATTATTTTTGTAACAAAAGAACTGAACACGAATACAAATATGCAGAAAGAGAAGTAGATTGCAAAAATGATCCTTTTGTATTAATATTGATACAATTTTACAATAGTTTTTAATTGCCCCAAATGTGTTGGGGGCAATGTTACAATGCTTCTTTCTCTTTATGAGATACAATGCTTTGATAGAAGAGAGGAGATCTTCCAACTCTTCAACAAGATATGGTGTTCTTCATTCCTCTATTACAACTTCAAAGGGTGAGTGGGCTTTGGTATCCAACAAGGGACCACTCCAGCTTCAACAGCTTATCCAAGATACCTGTCACCTGCACACATGCAAATCAACAAAGGGATTAGTAGCACCTATATATTCAAGCAATAAATCCAATGCTACACATAAACCCTACACTGATGTGGATGAAAAACAGATAACAGAAAATAATTAATAAATAAAGCCTTGCTAATACTAAAATTACTAATCTCGTGTGATTTTTGCTCTTGGGACTATGGAACCGTGGAAGCGTGGTTACGAGCTAGAAATTGTGAACGCACATTCTCGACTGTGAAACCACGGACGAGCAGTTTTGCCTAACCTCGAGATTCGAACCAATGGTATAGAATAGCTCAAATGCTCACAATTTCTCGTTGGGTCTAGATTGATTTTGGTAGCCTGTCGGTATGCAAATTCAGCTCCCTTTTCTTGGTGGACTAATGGTGCCTTTATAGGCCTCTTGGGGTTTTGAGTGGGAATAGGAGGTGGCAAGCTCCATTTGCCAAGTGGTAGATCTGGGCTGCCAGGTGGAAGGGGTAGTTATGATGAGTCACCCAGTGTGCCTCAGTTAACTAGGTGATGTGGCTTCAAGTGGAGTGGGATGTGGGATGTTGTTTTATGTGAAGGGACAAGGGGACAACAACAAATGAGTTGTGGCATGGGTGTTGGGAATATGCCCCATGTGCAAGGACAAGGGGGACAGGAGTGGGTAATATGTGGCAAGGGTGTTGGATGAAGTGTCTGGGACACATGTCCAATGGGTAGGCAGGGTATCCTAAGGTGATTTTCCAGATTTAATAAATTAGGAAAATAGGATAATGTGCAGGATTTTATATCCCTAAGTTAGAACTTAGGCATATATTTTTATTATGCAAGATTTGATGGTGGGGTGGTAAATGTGTTTTAGAAGGTGTCGGATTTTGGTGTCTACAGTTGCCCCTTTTTGTACTGCGTTGTGTACAACACAATGCGGTGCAAAAACTAATGACACTCGACCTTTATTTGATGAATGGACTCAACTCTCTTTGGTGTGGCAAAATGAATGATTGTTGTTAATGAAATTTTAATTTGTATGTTTACCCCCTCGATTGGCGAGTGGGTAACAATTGAGACCCAATGGCCAATTGAAAGTGTTATTTTTATGTTGCTGCAAGTTAACTTTTTATGTTTTGCAGAATATCGTTTGGTTTGTTGACATGCAAGAAATGAAGTAAAAGGAACCAATCATCCTAGTCGCTTGTCCTAGTGACTGTTAGCAATTCCATTGTGCATTTTTTATTTGAACTTACCATGTTTTGTAACCCCATGGAGTAGGCATCATTTAACCTTGGATTTTCTTGCTTTTGTTCTTTTCCTTGATTTGGTGATGTTTTGTATTTTATTTTTTTTTTGTAAACGCGGTTGCTTACATACCTAAACGGGTTCACGATTTTGACGTGCTAACCACGATTTCATGGTTTAGGCTGCAAACCATGGGTTTGCATTTTTGGGTGCTCCAAAAAATATGGATGCACATTTTTCACCATGAAATGCGACTATAAATAGGCTAGTGCCCTGTCATTTTCATTTCATTGCCATTTGTCATCTGCTGATTTTGTGAGAGTGATGAGTGAGATGGAGATTGGCGAGGGTAGTGGTGGCGGAGGTGGCGGTGGTGGCGGCTCGGCTGGAGTGGAAGGTGGCATCCGCTATGCTGAGGTAGGTGGTCCTTTGCCTTTAGTTAGGCTTTCTTTTATTTTTTTTTTTTTTTTTTTTGTAACTAAGTGGGGTTGGTAATGAACTTTTTTTTTTTTTTTTTTTTTTTTTTTTTTTTTTTTTTTTTTTTTTTTTTTATTTATGATCACCTAGGGTTAGGTAATTTTTTTTTTTTTTTTTTTTTTCTATTGATATATGATCACCTAGGGGTAGGTGAATTTTTTTTTATTTTTTTTTTTATTTATTATGCATTTTTATGTTTTTTGTTTTTTAGGTTAAGCTACTTGATGCTCGGCATAGGTGGCCTCGCACTATTCACAAAGTGCGTAAGGCTCTTTCTGACGATGATTGGACTTTTTAGAGACCATTGGTCTTGATGGTTGTGGGCGGTTGGGCACCATCCGAGCTGATGAGGATCTGCTGTCGATGCTTGTTGAGCACTGGGATCCTGACAGGGGGACATTTCAGCTTCCTACGGGGGAGCTTACTATCACCTTGGAGGATATTTACCAGATTCTTCATATTCCTGTCAAGGGTCCTGTTGTCCGTGTTGGCCTCGACAAGAAGGAGGCTCTGTTCCCTATATTTGGTGAGTTATGGGATGTAGACTACAGGGGTGGGATTGCATACCTAGATCTATTTACGACTGGCAGTTTGGGAGTCGTTCTAGCTTTCTTGATGTATATATTGAGCAACATGTTGTTGCCCAATTCCATGGGATCGAGGATCCCATGGAACCAGGTACCTATTATTCTTGATTTGATATCTGATCCTCGATGGTTGGCATGGGCTCCCACTCTTCTATGTCAGATTTACAGTGAGTTGTACGAGGTGAAGAGGGGGGGCGAAAGGGCCTAGGTTGCAGTTTGGTGCTCCAAGTGTGGTCTTGGGAGCACATCATTGTTGGACGATCGATTGGTCTTCCTTGTGCCTATGATGCCACTTCTCCTCGAGCTTACAGGTGGCTTCTTAGTGAGGAGCTCAGTCATCCAATGGTGGGGGCATCAGAGTACAGAGATATTCTTAGCTCACTTACTAGAGATTTTATGAGTTGGCGGCCTTGGAGGGGCATGGATTGGGTGACGGATGTGGTAGAGCTTCGTCGCATCAGGCGAGGTCGATGGGTTGTTGGTGCCCATCTTAGGGAGATGGAGTATATTCAATTTAGTTGAGTGTAGCGTCAATTTGGTTTGGTATAGGGTGTGCCTGATGCACCTATGACCTATAGGCAATGGGGAGATGAGTTGGGGTTTCCTGTTGCTCCTAAATTTTGGAGAGTTGATGACCCTAGTGATGACTCTGATCTTGAGGTTGGTGACTTGGATGATGTGGGTACCACTCCCGAGTATGATGCATGGTTTGCTTCTCAGCCTCTTTGGATGTCGAGTGTCATTGTTGATGATGAGGGGAGTGGTGATGAGGTAGAGGTGGGAGGATGGGTTCCTTGGTCGGTGAAGCACCGATGAGGTAGCACTTCGAGGGCTGAGATGGCTATGGATGTGTAGTAGCCCAAGGAGGTTGGTGGTGATGGGGATGGAGAGGGGGATGTCCCTCCTCGATGGACAGAGGAGGATTGGGGTATTCTACAGGGTGAGCAGGATAGCTTGGAGTTGGAGGTGGCTCACCTAAAGGGTGAGTTGGCATGGTACCAGGGTGAGGTGACTCATCTACAGGTCGAGGTGGATAGTTTATGGGGTGGACCTAGTAGCGATGCCCTTACTACGAAGGATGTAGAGATTACTAAGCTCAAGGGTGAGGTGACTCAATTAGAGGGTGAGCTTACTCGCTTACAGGAAAATTCATGCGAAGGGACACCGTAGCTACTATTGCTACTCTACGGGTAGAGATTTCTCAGAGGGTTGCTCATCAGGGTGCAGATTTGAGGAGCCTATGCAAGCAGGCTACTTATATGGAGATGTTGGAGAACATCTTGCATGAGCGATAGATTCCTTTCCTATTCCTCCTTCATCATCAATTGCTACTACTACCCGAGGGACCGAGACGAGTCACAGGACTCATCGGCCGTCGAGTTCACATGGGGCTTCTATAATGCAGGGTCCTCAGAGGGATCCTGCTGGCACCAACTAGTTGCATCATGTATTTCTTTTTGTATTTTCCTTCTTTTTATTTTTCTATGAGCCTTAGTGCTCTAATGTATACAACCTATGGGTATTTTGTACCTTTGAGACCTCCATATTATATATATATACATGGCCTTTTATTTTGGTTATCTCATGTGTTAATGATGATTTATGGATGTTTCTTGTTAATGCTTTGTTATCGTTTATTTGATGCTATCTAAATATTTTTATGTTTTTCTATGATAATGAATGCAAACTAATATGTAATATGTAGTTTAATTATTTGTTTATGAAACTATATGGTGGCATGCATGATGTTCATGTAATATTTTTATAGCTCAAAATATCATTGACCATTACTTGTTCATTGTTGCAATTGGGGGTATCCAACTTGATGACTTTATGTGGGTGATGTATGGTGGATATATGTATGTGATAATGGAAGAATATGTTGATGTTGATATGGAAGATGGTATGGTTTTTGATATTTAACAGTGGAATATTTTCAAAGACTCAAACAACCTAGTAATGTCAACCATTTTCTTGACCATTGTCTAACTTTCTTTAGGACCAAGGTGTGTGCAAGTGGAGTTCATTTACTAAATCTTGAGTTTGGCAATGACCCTAAGCAATCAAGAACCAGTGCATGTGAATGTGAAGTTCATTAACCCATCATGAGTAAATTGGATGGTACCTATTATGGGATTTACCAATTAGCTAGCTTACCCGTATGTGCGGTCAGAGGTCTCCCTTTTAGGAGAGAGACATGTCGCCCTGCATGAGTTTACTCCACTACCAGTCAAGCGTCTATAGCCCCGGTGGAGGTTCACTCCATAGTCCAATGATCTGATATTTAAGCTTTTGGGATGACTACATAACTTTTTGAGGGGAATGTAGTACGATCCTTTCAGCCTTAGGGATCTGTGGTGTGTGTATGGAATTAATTTTGTATAGAGTTTTGGGGAATCAGATTCTCAATCGAAGTGTGATGAGAATGTGATCCTATCCTTACTACTCTACATTTTGTTTATATTTGGAGAATTATTGTGATAGTGGTGAAAACCACTATTTTTTATTTTGGACTATGTTGCATGATAGGACAAGCAAGGAATATTATCTTTTCACTTCAAGGTGGTACCCAAGTTGGCGTTATCCTTTTCTTACTCAAAATGCTTTTAAGATTTGTAAAAGTGTATTTGGTTCAAGATTGTTTTGGGGTCAATCTACCATACTCAAGACTTTCTTAATGTGACAAAAGTGCTTTGGTCCTAAAGAAAATTGGACATTTTGTGAAATTTGGTTTTTCACTAGACATGGTTGAGTGACTGAAAATTTGATTTTATGAAATAGGTAAAACATGTATGGGTATAACATTTGTTGAATTGCAAAAAGCCTTAGGTGGGTACCCCCAATTCTTGGAACTTGTTTTCTTTGGTCATATCATCACCACTACAAAATATTACTGAACATGGGATGGGATGGATGCAATTATATGTATTTTTTTTTTTTTTTTTTTTTGTAATGCGCTACATGCTTATGTTTAATGCAAAAATTGATTTTTTTTTTTGTGATATGAATATTTTCATGTGATATGTGAAATGCAAGTAAAGATATTTCTATTTACAATGTAAAATGTATGCAATGTAGAAATATAAATTTTTTTTTTTTTAGCCATGTACATATATATACATATATTGTAAGTCGATTTATGCATAAAATGCCTTTAGGTGCATTATGTTTAATGGCTCTGGCTCCAAATTTCCTTCTAAGTTGGCAAGTCTATACGTTCCTGGTCCCAAATTTTGCTTTACAATATATGGGCCTAACCAATTAGCTGTAAATTTATCTCTCAAGTGTGGCAATGCATTGGTATTTTGTTGATTTTCTTTGAGCACTAGGTCCCCTACTTGAAATTCG
This sequence comes from Wollemia nobilis, assembly GCA_028583015.1. Taxonomy (NCBI): domain Eukaryota; kingdom Viridiplantae; phylum Streptophyta; class Pinopsida; order Araucariales; family Araucariaceae; genus Wollemia; species Wollemia nobilis. The sequence goes on from JAQPPZ010002549.1 coordinate 13,364,698, forward strand.
TGAGGATGGACTTTTGCGTTGTAAGCACGTTTGATTCTGTCTTGATATACTCGCAAATGCTCTAGAGCGTTGATGCATTTTTCATCAATAAGTGTCAATTGGTCAAGACGTGCTTGTCTAGCGGTGTCATCATCCATGAATTCCTGTAATGCGATTCGCAAGGAGGGTATCTCGAGCTCGAAAGGTAATATAGCTTCAACACCATAAACTAATGAAAATGGTGTTGCTCCTGTTGGCATTCTGATGCTTGTTCTGTAAGCCCATAGTGCCAAAGGAAGTTGAGTATGCCAATATCGATGATTTTCTTTGACCAGTTTCTTGAGAATGGATACCATTGTTTTGTTGGTTGCTTCAGCTTGCCCATTTGCTTGTGGGTAATAAGGTGTTGAGAAACTGTGTTGGATATTGAATTTGTTGCACAAGGCTCTAACATCCTTATTCTTAAATGACTTCCCATTATCAAAAATTATCTTTGAGGGTATTCCAAAATGATAGATAATATGTTGAAGTATAAACTTCGCTATTCGAGGTCCAGTCGTAGTGGTCATTGGAATTGCTTCCACCCATTTTGTGAAGTATTTCGTAGCAGTTATGATGAATTTATGTTGTCCTGATGAAGCAGGTGATATTTTACCAATCAAATCGAGGCCCCATTGTGAAAATGGCCAAATACTTTGAATGGGTTGTAAAGCGTGTGATGGTACATGAGTCAAATTTGCATGGTGTTGGCACTTTTGGCACTTTTTGACATATTTACAATAGTCATTTTCCATGGTTGGCCAATAGTATCCCATGCGCAGTATTCTCTTTGCAATGGCCATTCCACTGAAGTGGCCACCACAAGTACCATCATGGGCTTCTGCTATAGCTCGTTCTATTTCAATTGAATTTAGACATCGTAATAATATTCCATCATAACCACGTTTATATAACATGTCCCCCAGTAGAGTAAAATGAATTGCTTTTTGTTTGAACATTCTTTTTGCAGTTCGTGTCATTTCTATTGGGAGTGTTCCAGACTTGAGAAAGTCTCTTATCTCATCAAGGTAAGAATTGTAAGGTTCAGCATGTATCAAACAAACATTCTTCTCACCTGTAGATTCTGCTTTTTGAATTGATGGTTTTGACACTGTTGTTATGATTAGCGGTTGTACTTCTCCATGCTCATTCTTGGGGATGAGAGATCCCAAAGAAGCCATTGCATCCACAAATCTGTTTGTCGAATGGGGTAGGTTACTAATTTCATACCAGTCAAACTTTTCTAGCAACTTTGTTGCTACTTCATGATATTGCTTTAAAACTGGTTCCTTACATTGGTATTCTCCTTTTACTTGATAAACAACTAGTTGAGAATCACCAAAAATGCTTAGTCTTTTTATTCCCATTGCTATAGCTGATTGAAGACCCAATATTAAGGCTTCATACTCTGCATTATTGTTAGTGCATGTGAAGTCGAGTTTGAATGATAAAGGAATTGGTATCCCTTTAGGTGTATAAAATATGACTCCCGCACCTTGTCCTTTTTTGCACTTAGATCCATCAAAGAACATTGTCATGTCTGCTTCATCCTCAGAAGAGACTAACTCTTCTTGTTCTATGACAGAGAATACTGAATCATCTGGGAGCTCAATGATTAGTGGTTTATCATTATGTAAAGGAGCTTCAACTAGTTGATCAACTATCACTTGACCTTTTATGGATTTTTGACTTATGAATTCAAGATCAAATTTGGTTAAAAGCATTATCCATTTAGCAGTACAGGTGTTGTTGTAAGTGCGAGTCATCATGTATCACAGAGGATTTTCTCTAGCTATGACATAAGTAGTGTTGCTTAGCATATAATGTCTAAGTTTCTTAGTGGCAAAAACCACTGCTAAACACAACTTTTTGACATAAGCATATCTTGTTTCGTAACTTACCAATGTTCGACTAATATAGTAAATTGCTTGCTCCTTATGATTTTCATTCTTTTGTGCAAGCATTGTCCCTAGTGCAAAATCTGTTGCAAAAATGTATAGGTAAAAAGGGACTCCTGTTCGAGGCGGTGTAAGAACTGGTGGTGAAGCCAGATACTTCTTTATGTCATCAAATACCTCTTGACATTCAATTGTCCAAGAGAATGTCACCCCCTTTTGTAACAAGTGGTTAAATGGCCTGCATTTATCTGAGAGTTGTGCAATGAATCATCGGATAGATTGGATCTTTCCTTGTAAACTACGCAACTCTTTCAAGTTCTTGGGAGGTGGCATCTCTAATATAGCTTTTACCTTACCTGGGTCCACTTCAATGCCTCGCTTGGAGATAATGAATCCTAGAAGCTTTTCGGATGTGACACCAAATACACATTTCTTAGGATTTAACCTTACTTTATGTTCTAGCAATCGATCGAATGCTTTTTCCAAGACTTCAATGTGCTCAAGACGTGTTTTTGATTTAGCAATCAGGTCATCTACATAATCCTCGATGATCTTATGCATATAGTCATGAAATATGTACGTCATAGCACGTTGATATGTAGCTCCTGCATTCTTAAGTCCAAAAGGCATCACTCTATAACAGAATGTCCCCTAGGGTGTTGTAAATGTTGTCTTGTGTTGATCTTCGAGATTAATTCGAATTTGGTTGTATCCCGAGAAACCATCCATTAAGGAAAGCATTTCATGGCCAGCACAGGAGTCTACTAGTTGATCGATGTTAGGCAAAGGAAAATCATCCTTGGGACACGCTTTGTTTAAGTCTCAAAAATCAGTGCACACATGTATCCCTCCATTCGGTTTGTGAACAGGTACCATATTTGAGAGCCACTCTGGGTAATCAATTGGTACTATGAAGTATACATCCAATAACTTTTGTAGTTCTTCTTTCACAATTAATGCAACTATTGGATGGACTTTCCTAAGCTTTTGCTTGAACGGTTTTGCATCTGATGCCAATGTAAGGTTGTGGACTACCAAGTCTGGGTCTAAACCAGGCATGTCTTTATATGACCATGCGAACACTTCTTTCTTTCTCATCAACACGTTGATTATGCATTCTTTTTCTTCTATGGATAAATATTTTGTGATTTTGACAATTTGGGGATTATCCGCGTCTTGACTAAGGTTCACATCTATAGACTCTTCAATCAGCATGTGAGAACCTTCTTCTAGTTGATGTGGAGTTGGGATGAGATGGATATCATCCACCACATTTTCAAATGTCTCAGGGGCTTCCCCCTCTACTTCAGTTTGGAAAACTGAGTGATCTGATGATGAAGGTTGTTGTGAAATATACGCATTTGAAGCACGTAGCAACTCTTCGGATAGGATAAATTTAGCAATGGATGGTGGGGATGAGATCCTATCCATGGCAATGAGGCTAGTGTCGATATGGATCGACTTTGCCTCATCATATGGATTGTGGAGTGGGGTGAGAAAATCAACAGAAACCATGTTGACTTGATGGAAATGAGGTGGCTACGATTCGAGAGATGATGACTCATCCTCTCTAGGTTGCAACTGACCTAATGTGTGTGATTGGCGGTGTTGCATGCAATGCCAATGTGATGGAGGAGGTTCTGGTTCAGGACTCTCATGGTCTTTGTTTAGCCAAAAAAGAGTGTGGTCTATTGGGAACTTCTTTTGGTACCAGTCATCTCTCCGAATAGATTCTGCATATATTAACTCCTCTTGAGGTTCTTCTGCCTCCTGATTAAGTTGTTCATGATGTGCCTCTCCTTGGAGAATTCTCCTAGCTTGCATTTCATGCTCATGATTAAGATATATCATTTTAGTCTCATCTTCATAATCATCATCGCTTATCCAGAAGCCATTAGCATTAGTATGAGGTCCCAAAATAAGTGGCATGTAATCTGGTCCTTGTTGTAAGGCTTGCTCTAGGAAAGCTCCAATTTCATGAGGGTAAAAATCATAGATATTGTATTCACCATATTCCATGTCTGTTGGACCTTCGTATTCTGGTCCTTGTTGTAAGGCTTGCTCTGGGACAACTCCAATTTCATGAGGGTAATAATTATGGATTAGGTATCCACCATCTATATCATCATCCTCATCATTAGGTTCATCCTCTTGGTCACTTCCTTCTTCTTCTTCCTCACACTCAATGTCAAGTTCTTGGAAGGCATGATTAAGAGAAGAGCTTGCGATGGAAGGTCTGTAGCCTAGACCGGAGCGGTCACTTGGTTCTCTATATTCTGGCTCAACAATGTGGTGAGGACCTTGTTCATGTCGTCCAAGTCCATATCCTTGCCAATTAACCCTCTGAAAGTATCTCATCAGGAATGTTGGGTTAGATAAATAATCAATATCTTCATTAAACTCTTGTAAAGGGTCCTCATCCAGAGGAGATGGGTCAGATGAAGAATCTACCCCCCATATATGAAATTGATTGCATTTTATTGAGAACCCATCCTGTATATCTCACCTATGGCTAAAGGTGGGTCGCGAGGGTGACCATAATCTCTGGCTGACTCAATAGGTGGTGTAACTATGACACTTTCAATAATATACTCACCAATACCTGGACTGGCGAGATGTACTACAACTCGAGAAGGTTGGGAGGCTGATGGTTCGGTGGATGAAGAGGGTTCTTCTAAGCTAGCTTATGGCTCTAATGGTGGTGGTGGATTTTCTCTGATAGGTGGCCCTATTTGTGAAACTATGGGTTGTGAGGTTTGTGGTTTGCTAATGGATGGAGTGGGTTGTGTTGTGAATATGAATGGTTTTTGTGGATCTGGTAGTGTGGTGGATGGAGTTGGTGGTTGGTTGGTGGGATGATCAAGTGTGATTGGAAAATGATATGTAGTGTTTGAAGGTTGAATTGAGCTGACACTTTTTAATGCAAAAGTTGGGTCAACTATGGGCAATTCTTCTTGGATGGGGGCCTTTGATGAAGTGTTACTAGGTGGAATGGTCCTGATGGTGAGTGGCTGGATAGTTAGGTGTGTTGATGGAAGCAAGGGCTCATACGGGTTTGAAATTAAGTTGCAGTACTTGAAAGGTTATGTGTCAGTTGGAATACAATGTACTTTACCTTCATGTACATATTTTAAGCATTGATGTAATGTTGAAGGTACACACTTCATTTCCCTAATCCAAGGGCATCCAAGAAGTATATTATATTGCATTTCTCCTTCCAAGATGTGGAAGAGAATATGTATTGTTTTCACCCCCATGGTGACAGGAAGAACAACATTTCCTACAGTTGAGCATAAAGCATCATTAAAAGCCCTAAGGGTGAAGGTGGATGTTGTGATGTGTGATGATGGGATGTTGAGTTTTTTCATTGCAGGTGTGGTGATGAGGTTGATGGAGGAACCGGTATCAATGAGAACTCTCTTGAATGGCTTCCTGTCAATGTGAGCTACTATGTGCAAGGGTGGATCGGGTGAATCTGCCAAAATTTGCTTTTCCTCAAAATCATAAAATGCTATCGAGGGTTCCATGCACTTTTGCACACTCCCCACAAAGGAATTGAATGCATTGGGGTCTTCTAACTGTACTTGGATAGACTTTAAAATTTCCATCAATGCTTCCCTATGAGGTGTTGATTGTTGTATCAACTCATAAATTGACAATTTTGTTGAAGCCATTTTTAAACTTTGTGTTAACCGACTATTTAATGTGACAACTAGGTGATTGTGCAAAGGTGGTGGTGGAATGTTTGGTCCAAGTTGTATGGGCACATTTGTTGGTTGTGTTGCTGGAGCTTGAGTTGTGCGATTAGCTTACCTCTGTCCATGGGTAACTATACTGATAGCTCCTACAAAACCTTGTGGCAGTTGAGACACATAATTAACCTGATTGGGAGGAACTGTAGAAGTTGATGCTCCCGTTGGTTGTTGATTTGCCTCACGATGTGGCAAAGGTGTCTGATAAATGCCGAGGTTTTGGTTATTTTGGGCTAGTGGGTTGTCAACTTTGATTGTACCCGCTTCCAATAAATCTTGCACAATTCCTTTGAAACCATGACAACCTTCGATATCATGTCCTCTTTGTCTATGATAGATGCAAAAGAGGTGTTCTTTATAACCTTTTGTCTTTGGTTTGTTAGGATCCTCAGGTTTCATCTCTAGCAATGTAAAGAGTTTTACCGCATACAAATTTTGGAAGACTAATGAATATGGCTCTTGTACTGGTGTGTAATTCCTTTTTGGCTTAAAATGATGTTGTTGCCTTTCTGCAGGTTGTGTCTGATTTTGTGCCTATTGTGGGGGTGGAACCGCTTGATAATTCAATTGTTGTGGTTGTTGTTGTTGTTGGGGTTGTTGGATTTGTGCTTGGGCTAGTTGATTTAACTATGGTTGGCCCAAGACTATCTGGTTAACCTATGCGGTCTTGGACTGACCGTGGTTATTCCCCTTTTGATTCTTATTGTGCCACTCTTTCTTTTTAGGCTTTATCTCACCTTCATGAATTTTGATCTCTTCTATTAGCTTTGCTTGGGCGAGTGCCTCATCGAATGTTCTATACTATTGTAGCTGTAGTAATGAAGAGATGGGCCTAGCACAACTCTTCATGAACATTCATATTATCTCTGACATAGGGAGGGAAAATGGTAGCTTGATCATGATTGCCCTCCATCGATTGCCAAAGTCATAGACCGATTCATCATCATATTATTTTAGATAAATCAAATCAGTCAATGTGGTTTGTTTTTTGACATTTAGGGTGAATCTTTCCAAGAACTGGTCCGCTAGTTGTTCAAAGGTAAAAACACTTTGATGTGGCAAGTGGTTGTACCAGTCTTGGGCTTCTCCCCCTAATGTCTGAGGAAAGGTATGTAACAGTAGTGCATCATTGCTCTTGATTTTGAAGCATGCATTTACAAATCTAGTTACATGTTCACGAGGGTCCTCTTCCCCCTTAAACTCAAGCTTGGGTATCTGAAAATCCGTTGGATATGGTGGCTCAGGCATCGAAGCATGAATAGGATGATTGAGTAGTTGCCTTAAAGTTGGCTTTTGGTATTGCAAACCTGGAGTTTGCATGGCAAGACTATCAATATGACTCTGTAAGAACTGGTATCTAGGGTCATCCATAGGACTGACACTCGAATGTACTTGATGTTGCTGGTAATGGGGTGGATTGTATGTAGGCTATGGGTGATAAGGTATGGTTGGCTGAAATGTGTTATGGTAAGGATGTTGATGGATGTTATGATATGGATGGGGTGATGGAGGTATGATGGTATGTTGACCTACTATATTAGCATATGGATGTGGAGGTTGATTATGAATCATAGTGGTAGATGGAGGGCGCATTACCCAAGATGGATCTTGGATAAAGGCATTAGTTTGGTGAGATGTAGGTGGAAAATTATGCTCAATCCCTTGCAAATTTTGGTTGGGGTCAGGATTTACGCTACGGTTAGCATTATCTAAAATCATTTGTTGTAGTTGTAAGAAAGCCTGTTGCATAGCAATTGCATTTGAAGTAGGGACCACCACATGTGATGTGGTAGGTTGGGTTGGTTGTGGAGCAACCATGGTAGTGGAAGTGAGTGGGGGGTAAGTAGCAAAGGGTATTGCCATTGAATGTGGTATGGTATGAGATGTAGAACCTATGAGGGTAGTGGGTGGAGTGGATGTTGGGGCTTGTGAAACAACAAGAATTGTTTCATACAAGGGATTAGTGGAAATGGTTATTTGTTGAGGTAATGTGAGGGGTGGTTGGTTGGATGATGATGGTTGGTTAGCTAGTGCTACAATAGCCAACTCAAAGAGAGGATTTGTGAAGACTTGTTCTGATTGTTGTGGGTAAGTATATGTGGGCTCTTGTTGTAATGATGGTACAACATGAGATGGGATGGAGAGTGGTGGTAATGATGGGAAGACCATTCCAGCTGCATTCAAGTACATTCTAATAGTATCCATGTCCAACATGGTGACATGACTATCTATCACTGTAGGAGGTTCACTCCTAGGTGTCTCAGGTATGGCTGTGTGAGTGGCCCTATGCATAATGTCTATGTCCATATTAGGGGCACTACTAGAGGGCCCTACATTAAGACTTTGGGACATAGAAAGAGGCATGCCTACTTGCCCTACCACCGAAGTGTTAGGGATGTTGCCAGACTGAGATGCCATGGGGGAAGACCACTGACTTTGGTTTGACACTAATTTCTTAGCTTGACTACGAGTCACTACCATACGCTACTATGTGGTAAAATGCCAAGTGCAACTATCTATGTAAATAAAATGACAATACAATGCAATACAACATGCAAAGCAAACAAACACACAAAGTTTTTGGTCCTAGATTTTCGTTAGTTTTTTTTTTTAATTTGTTTTAAAAATGAAAAGACGTGTGCTCAATGTTTTGCCCTAAATGAATCTAGGATTTCACCTGTATACTCATAGCTCGACAACCTGGCTATGAACTCCAGGTCGCGTAAACCCCCAAAGTGTGGTAGTGAAAGTCCACACCCGATAGGGAGCACAGGTCCTACCAGTCCTCACCCAGTCTCACTTGGTCAACGTCATACTCTCCGAAGAGAAATATATGCAAATTTTCCAAGCTACGACGGTTCTTGGAGCCGACCTTGGCCAAAAATTAAGGTATAATGTTGGTGGTTTGGTGATGAAATCCAAACCCGAAGGTGATGAAATCCAACCATTTTCCAATATTTATGTGAGTGTGTGATGGTTTTGTTTAATTATTGTGATATGCAATACTATTATGCGATTTTGTTTCAATGCCTAAATGTAGAAAAATAGAAAATAAAAAATGGCAGACAACAAATCAGGGGCAAAAGTGCCAACTTCGGTTCTAATCCAATCAGATTCTATTTAACAGGGCTAACCATGGGTGCGCGGTTAGTTCTGGTAAACCGCGGATGCACGGTTTGCCAACCGTGCATCTACATTTGGGATATCCCAACCATGGATGCATGGGTCCTTTCTATCAACAAAAATAGATTGGGCTTTTACAGACCCAAACCCAAAAACAACCAAGCTATTTCTAACCTGGCAGATGCAAAGATGATCTGTTTGTCTATTTATGTGAATGCAGATTTTTTTTTTTATGAATCCTATCCTAAGACCTATATGCAAACAAATGGCAAACAAGACTAACCTTCTAATTTACCCTAAATGCAATGCTAATAATAGAATTCAAATAAAGAAGTAGAAAAGAAAGCAGAAATCAAAAGGTACAGACCTATGATCCTATCGTTGCTCCTTCCAACTATCAACCATCGACCCACGTTTCTACAGACAGGAACCGCGCCTTCATGTTTTAGAATGTCCAACTGCGCGTCTGCGTTTCCTCATAATAGAAACTGCAAAACTGTGTTTTCTTAGAACAGACATCGCGTTTCCATAGTAAATAGTTCGGGCATAGGGTTTTCCAAATTTATCGACCCAAAGTCAAATCTACACGTGCCTCAAACTCCCAAAACCTGTAGGTGCAAATAGAGATCAGTAAATAAAATAAAAAGCAAGGCAAACAAAATGGAACCCTTTAGGGGGTCCCACCGTGATCGCCATTTCTGTAACAAAAGAACTGAACACAAATACAAATATGCAGAAAGAGAAGTAGATTGCCAAAATGATCCTTTTGTATTAATATTGATACAATGTTACAATAATTTTGGATTGCCCCAAATGTGTTGGGGGCAATGTTACAATGCTTCTTTCTCTTTCTGAGATACAATGTTTTGATAGAAGAGATGAGATCTTCCAACTCCTCAACAATATATGGTGTTCTTCGTTCCTCTATTACAACTTCAAAGGGTGAGTGGGCTTTGGTATCCAGCAAGGGACCACTCCAGCTTCAGCAACTTATCCAAGGTACCTATCACCTGCACACATTCAAACCAACAAAGGGATTAGTAGCACCTATCATAATCAAGCAATAAATCCAATGCTACACATAAACCCTAAGTTGATATGAATGAAAAGCAGATAGCAAAAACAATTAATAAATAAAGCCTTGCTAACACTAAAATTACTGATCTCTGTTGATGAATTCGTTTTTGCTCTCGGGACTGTGGAACCATGGAAGCATGATTGTGGGCTAGAAACCGTGGACCTACGGTTGTGAAACCATGGATGCATATTTTCGACTATGAAACCATGGACGGGCGATTTTGATTGAAGAACAGATTGCCTCGGGATTCGAACCAATGGTACAAAATCATGCTCATGCTCACAATTTCTCGTTGGGTCTAGATTGATTTTGGTAGCCATATGCAAAGCTTGTAGCTCCCTTTTCTTGGTGGACTAATGGTGCCTTTATAGGCCTCTTGGGGTTTTGAGTGGGAATAGGAGGTGGCAAGCTCCATTTTCCAAGTGGTAGATCTGGGCTGCCAGGTGGAAGGGGCAGTTATGATGAGTCACCCAGTGTGCCTCAGTTAACTGGGGTGATGTGGCTTCAAGTGGAGTGGGATATGGGATGTTGTTTTATGTGAAGGGACAAGGGGACAACAACAAATGAGTTGTGGCATGGGTGTTGGGAATCTGCCCCATGTGCAAGGACAAGGGGGACAGGAGTGGGTAAGATGTGGCAAGGGTGTTGGATGAAGTGTCTAGGACACATGTCCAATGGGTAGGCAGGGTATCCTAGGGTGATTTTCCAGATTTAATAAATTAGGAAAATAGGATAATGTGCAGGATTTTATATCCCTAAGTTAGAACTTAGGCATATCTTTTTATTATGCAAGATTTGATGGTGGGGTGGTAAATGTGGTTTAGAAGGTGTCGGATTTTGGTGTCTATAGTTTTTAACCATTCCATAGTGCAGAACCATTTGGTAGTGATAATGTAGTAAATATTAAGCTTAGATCATTGGGCTCAACGTACTTAGAAGAATTTTTGACCATTATCCTTAAATCTCTTTGTACAATCTCCAAATTACTTTTCTCCGTAGAGCTAGGTTTGTATCCATAAGAACTCTTAAACCGATACATCCCCTAGTTTTATCATTCCACACCTTGCTCCATTTCACCAAAGGAAATTTATTTTTATCATGTAATCCTAACCATAAAAATGATCGTATAATATGGATTAAACTTTTTTCTACCAATTTTGGCATAGTATACAAAGACATATAATATGTTGGAATGGATCGTACTATGACATATAATATGTTGGAATGGATCGTAAGATTGATTTAATTAGCTACACTCTTCTTGCTAGTGATAACCATATACTTTTCCATGTTGGTAGTTTATTGCGAACTTTACTTGTTATTGGATTCCACAATTTTATCCTCATTCTCCCCTCAAATCGCTATATATGTTGTTGGTAAATTTATCACTTCCATTTGAGGTAACTTGAATATTTATGCTTTGATTCTAGTTGGAGTGTTTAGGAAGTAAATTTTGGATTGTGTACTATTAACTTTCTAGCCATATGCTCTTTCATATTCCTTTAACAAGGTATTCAAATATTTGGCCTTAATTTTCCCTACCCTTCCAAAAAGGGTTGTATCATCTACAAACTATTGATGGGTGATGTTTTCGATGTTATTACTAGCCTTAAGTCCCCTTATTAGCCTATCTTTATAAGCTTTCTTTATGTTTCTTCCCAATACCTCAACCATAATAATGAACATATTTGGTGATAGAGTATCTCCCTGTTTAAGATCCCTCTTGACTATAAATTATTCTGTTACTAGCCCATTAACCAACACTAAATATGATACTATAAAGACACAAACTTTAATCCATATGCCCAATTTCTTCCCAAATTAAAAATTTTATAATACTGCAAAAAAAAATCTATTCAACACTATCATAAGATTTATTTATATCAAGTTTTAAGATCATTGCTCTATTTTCTAGAAGTTGTTGAATACAAAACTTCATGAGCTACTATGATCCTATCCATAATATATCTCTCTTTCACAAGTCCTCCTTGCTCTTTTGAAATAATTTTATCTAATAGTGATCTTAACCTTTTTGCTATCACTTTGGAGATTATCTTATATGTCATGTTACATGGGCTTATGGGCCTGGATGAATAAAATAATTATGCATCCTTATTTTTTGAAATCAAGGTAAGATATGTTACATTTATTTTATAAGGTATGTACTATTTTATCCTAGATTGTTTCACTACCACCAATAAAGAATCCTTCACTATTTCCCATTTATGCTAATAGAATGTTGAAGAGAGTCCATCTAAACGTGGAGATTTGTCCTTATCAAAATATAAAATAATTGAATGAACTTCCTTCTAGAGTAATATGCTCCATCTATTTGCTATTGTCTTCATCTATTATAATCGAATGTACTTCTTGCAATAACTTATCATGAAGAACTTCAATCTCCTGCGATCCTAGAATATTTTAGTATAAAACCCTTACCTCACTTCTAATTCCACTCTAGTTTTTAATCTAAACCCCTTCTACTGATTTAACTCTGCTAATTCTAGATTTTGATCTCTATACTATTGCCATCCTATGAAAAATCTTTGTGTTTTTTCTCCTTATTTTAACCAAGTTAGTCTCGATTTTAATCTTTAAAATTTATCTTCCTTACTCAAAATATTATGATATTCACTAAGCTTTTTGGATTTTTGAAATTTTATCTTTTGGTTCTTCTTTCTTCTCAAAAAGGTTTCCAAAAGTGTTATTGTTTCATTCTTTTAATCTAAACGTCATTGATTCAATTTGTCTTGGAAGTGTATACAATCCACCGATTCCTACAAAAATTAATGTTTGTACTATCATATCAACAAATTGAGGATGGTCTTCCCATATTTGCTCATATTTAAAATATGATTTTTTTTAATTAACCTAACACCATTCTAATTATAGGCCAATGATTTGAACCTATCCTTGTCAAGGTATTAATTTTAGCACAAGCCCCTTGATCCAACCAATGATCTAAGAGTATGCATCTATCTAATTTTTTTACTATTAAGCTCTGGTCTATCCTCTTATTGATCCATGTATAGTTGTCCTCTTTAAAATCAACCTCTCATAGGTTATTGTTTTGAATGAAAGATGAGAAATCTCTCATACTTAGGTTTTTTCCTAATTCCCCCAAAATTTTCATCCATCTTAGTTATAACATTGAAATTTCCTATGATCAAGAATAAGATTTCTTGGTATTTAATTCTCATAAAAGCTTCAATCCTACTACATACTTTTGATCTACCTGACTTGTAGATCCATAAACATTGATAAGGATGAAAAAATTTCATAAAGCAACATGTGACTAATGAGGTTATCCAATGCCTAGTTTTATGAATGGTTTTATGGGAGGTTCTATTTGGGTTCCAACATGTTGAAATTCCCCCTACCACTTCTGAATCCACAACATCAAATTCACATCTTGCTCATACTACTTTTATAGTTTTGGAAACTTTTTCCTTTATCATTTTATTGCTAAATATATGTTAACAACCTAAGCATACAACTAGCGACACAACAGGGGGCCACCCAACCCATGATTCTTGGATCTCTGCAATAGAAGCCCAAAGCCTTTACTAATGTTTTGTCCCATCAGGGACTCCTTTTTCATTTTAGTTTTTTAGATACAAATAATATCAGGCTCATTACTTAAACAAAGATCCTTGATATACCTTTGCTTTGAGAAGGTATTAACACCTATTTTATTCCATGAGATGGTAATCATATCTCGTTATGGGCCACTATCCCCTCTTGCGAATTACCAATATTATTTTTTTGGTTGGTAAAGAGAAGTTTAACCAACTTAGATTGTGTTACTTTCTCTATGTTTACTCTTGCTTCCCTAGATTTTGCTTGATAATATAAAGGTTTTCCTCTTTTTACCTTTCCAATATTGGTGGTAGATCTTATTATTCTATTCCTCAATATTCTTTCACAACTTTCCTTTTTGTTAGATATATCCTCTCTAGGATCTGTTAAGGAAGTTGACTTATCCTACTCATTTTCTAGTATATCCTTGTTAATGGTAGAGGTATTAACATCCAAAATTATATTTTCTCTACCATTTTCCTTCTCATGAATGGTTCATGGGACTTCAAGAGAGTTCAAAATAAAATGAGGCACATTCCTTAGGTTTAGCAACAATGTTCATCCCTAAATCATGTTCAAACTAAGTATACGATTCCTTGTTCAAATTATGATCCTACTATACCATGTCCTTTAATTTTCGATCTACTTTTTTTTATAGGATAAAGCCTCAAATGAATCGGTGTTTCTTCAAATATTATTACTTATTGGTATCCACTTTTTATTTTCTTTCATCTATCTGGGCGTATTTTTTTTAAATTGAAAACCATCCTCATCCATATCCATTTGTAAGTTTCTCTTGCAATTTTATACATATGTTTATGCTGGAATCTTCTTAGAGCATGATCTCTCAATATGTCCCACCTTATGACATCTACGTTTGGAAAGATACATTCTTATAGTCCATGGTTTGGGTCCATAACTTACCTCCATACTTAAGAATGATTGATTATGTTAGGTTTACTAATATCAATCATGACCAGTATTCGAGCATAAATAACAAAGACTTTATCTTTTGTAGTGTATAAAATCTCAAGGAATTGTTCTTGGGTATTACCTATTACCTTGAAGGTATCTATTTCTCGTAATTCAATGGACAATCCATACATCCTAACCCAAGCTGGTACTAAGGATAGATATACATTTTTAGGTGCAAAGCCTTCAAACCAATGGGTAAGTAAGAGTCTTGCTCTTCCCATAAATCAAGGACCCCATTTCAGGATTCTATCTCTTTCCTTATTGGAACATAAAATGGCTAGAAAGAAACCTTTGGAAAGAAAGGATAGACTCAATCCTAGATACTTTCATATCCTATCAATCCATTTTCTCATAGCCAAATCCCCTAGCCAAGACCCATTAAATTTACCAATGATTACCTTATCTTTGAGCAACAAATATCATTGCTATGTGAGGTCCTCCCTAACCTCTACTAATAGGGATTATTATAAGGATTTAGTTATAAATCTATCCATGGAAAGGATACTATAACTCAATATCTACTAAAATTTACCAATATATCCTATAGCAATTATATTATTTAAAAATAAATCTTTAATAATCTGCATGCAAAAATTTGAAGAAAATGAAAGGATAAATGAAATATGGCTAGATGAAATATCCTACCTCGTTGATGTCCTAGCCCCTCATTTCTCCTCCCATCATTTGAACCTTAGATGACAAATATTTACAATTTTATTTTCTTGTAATTTAAAAAATTGTCATTGCCCTTATTTTGGATGACTGAATTCATAGGGTTGTATCTCCCTCAATGCTACTTGGATTTCTTCATATTGCCATTCACTTTAAATCTCTTCAAATTTTATATAAATTGGTCTAGGAATCATTTGAATCAGACAACCCTTTGCAAAGATATGGCTCCTAAAAGATGAGACATTTTTTAAAAATATTAGGCCTAATTTTACCCTTGTTCTATACAGTTGTCTTCATATGGATGTGTCTTCCTCAATACTGTTTGGATTCTTTCATATGGCTATTTATTCCAAAGCTCTTCAAATTTTGAATAAAATGGTTTAAGAATTATTTGAATTAGACAACTCTTTGCAAATATATGGCTTCTAAAAGATGAGATATTTTTCTTGAAAAACTTGCCCTAATTGTGATCAAGGGAGCTAGTCAAGAATTTACTTCTAGATGAAGAATGTATTTGATAGAAAAAGAAATGAAAAATATCATTGATAAAAAGGCAACTGGATATAGTTTAATTAACTTAAAAACAAATGTAATATTTTGGTAGAAGAATATATTTGATAGAAAAAGAAATGAAAAAAATCATTGATAAAAAGGCAACTGGATATAGTTTAAAAAGGAGCATGAATCGAGGGAAGAAAGTAGAGAGGGGAGGGCTCTGGTCCCTCCCCTGCTCCCCCTCCCATGGCTCCTGGTTCCTGCCTGATCCCCGGCTCAACCCGGAGTCATCCCTCCCGGGGAGTGGTTGTTTGCAGATGATCTCCTAGGGGGAGATCCTTCTCCACTATCTGCGCCCCTCCCGGTCGGCTAGGGTTTCCTTGGTTGTTTTTTCGGACTGGTGCTTCCCAGGGATCAGTTTGGTTGAGGATCCCTTCCCTTTTTCCCTCAGGCTTCCCCCTAGGGTTTTTTGTAGGTTATTCGTGTGGATCTGGTCCCCTGCGTTTCTCGATGCGATGGAGGTGACGGTTTAGGGTTTGGACAGCTTCCCCATTTTTCTTGTGAATCCTCGGTGGGCTCTATGCTTGGACGAGATTCTTGGTCCCTACTGCTGGGATCCTCTTCTGTTTTCCCGGGGCAGGTTCCTTGTGGTACAACTCTTTGGTCACTTCCTGATGGGCTGGATCCTCTCTGTGCTGGCTGTCGGCTTCCTACAGGATGGCTCTCGCTGAACGAAATGTTTTCCCGATGGGCGGCTGGTTTCTCCATAGGGCGGGATCCGCCAAATCCGCCGGTTTTCCCGCGAGGCGGGATCCTTTCTTTCTCGCTGGTTTCCGGATGGCGGGATTTCCTCGTTGCTTCCCGCTAGGCGGGACCGTTTGTGGTGGTTTTGATCGCTTCCGCGAGGCGGGATTTTATTGTAACGGTTTTTCTTTGCTTCTCGCCGGGTGAGATCTTCTCGATGGTGGTTTTTGGCTACTTCCGCCGGGCGGGATCTCCAAAACTACTTTCTTTCTTATTTGTTTGTTTCCGCTGAGAGGGATTGTTTCATGCTTATCGTTACCACCGGGCGGGATTTCTGTTTTGGTGTTCAGTTTCAAGGAATTGATGCCCTAGGCCCATTGCTTATGTAATCAGGTTTTGGGATCCTTGTTAAAACCCGCTGTAAATACAAACACTACTTACCAAAAAAAAAATTTTACCTAAAAACAAATGTAATATTTTGGTATTTTTATGAGAGTGGCCCCTAATAGAAGTCACTTATAGAATTAAAAACAAAATGTGGGGTTTGGATAAAAAATAATATTTTTTTAAATTTGACCTAGAGACTCAATAATGATGAAAAAACAAGTTGGGTTTAGACGTGTAAGGCTAAATACCTAGAGGGGCAACATAATTTCTTGAGGTTGGAATCCCCCCAAGGGGCTCAACCTTCTAGAACAGAGTTAAAGAATACAACATGTGTTTCAAGATTAGATAAAATTGAATGTTAAGGGAGACTCTCAAGTAATTGACACCTCTGAATCCTTGGATAAATTTTCTCCCTACCAATTGTACTCCACACATTATGACTCCAAGTTTTTCCTTTTGGGTCTGGTGACTGGATCAGGGATGGGGCTCTGTCACCTTTTCTATCATGATTGTTGCAATTCATTTTCATTACAAGCCTGCAAGTCTTCCCTCCACTTCATTCTTATCCTCCTTCTGCAGTTTAAGGCTTACATTTTCATCAATCATGATTTTAATCCTCTTGGCCAACACATTCTCATCAAGCCTTTCTTCCCTAAAAATACTTCTATTACATTCCTTCCATATGGCCCAGGCATAGTGTGGTAAGGCCATATCCCACCAGGAGCATTGTTTCTTTAGGCTTTTTGGAATCTTCCATTGGTATACCAACTGTTGAAACATTTGAGGCATGACCCATGTGATTTGCAAATGTTGAAACACTTCCTAGAACACCCTCTTGGAGTAGTTGCAATGTAGTAGCAAGTGATCCACATCTTCAACTCCTTTTAAACACAAAATGTAACTAGGCAATGACATACCTCTTTTTCTCAAATTCTCAGTGGTTAGAAACTTGTTTAGGAAGGCCAACCAAAAGAAGAAGGCAATTTTTGGTGTTAAGCCTTTTATCCAAAATTTCTTGTTGAGAAACTCCAGGTCATGATTGTTCCTTGTCAAGACTTTATATCCTTATTTTACCAAATAGGAGCTAGATTTATGTCCTAGCCAAGACGGATCATCCTTTCCAGTCAGCTCACTTATGAAAGTCCTTTGTAATCTCCTATTAAGTGAGTTTGCTACTTCCATTAGTTCTTTTTTTGGTAAAATTTTCTTCCATTCTTTCTTACCATCCCTTATGCAGATATAGGAGTTCACCATAGCCCCCAGATTGCTTGATGCCCAAACTGCCAACTCCTTGAAGATTGAGATTTGAGCTAGTGAAACTTGCTTCAACCAAATATCATCCCAAAGAAGCAGTTTTTATTAAATTTGTATGAGTTTCAAAAGGTGGAAGTGGGAAGGGTATCGGATGAAACAAAGTTGGAAAGAAAAATGGCTAGACTATCCAAGTCGCAGATTGTGTTTGATCATTGGTCATTGAGAGTTGGAACAAGAACACTGTAATTTTGTTGTTCTTTGGTCATATTTTGTAAATTGGCATTATAATATCTCACTCTATGTAAAAATATTAGGACCCTATATAAAGAACCTCTTTTTTACTATAATAATAAAAAAAAAAAATTAATGTTCATAAAATTTTATTGACGTAATATCTTGAAAATGTCAAAATATTTATAGAGAAGGAAACATGGTAACAATTATTTAGCCATTTGTGGTGTTGATCTTTGTCCTAGCTAAATTCAAATTTTGGGAGGCGATTTACCATGGGACATTCTATATTTCAATAAAAATGATATTAATGTATTGATTTAGAAAATAGATCAATTTAAGAAAGACAAATAATATCTTTGATGAATATTTACAAAGAATATCTTCAATAGAAAGACAAGTTAAATATGATTTAATTGAGTTGAAAATAAATGTAATGTTTTGTTATTTTGATGGAAGTGTCTCTAATGAAAGCCACACATAGCTTATTAAAAAAATATAAATAAATTAAGTCACTTCTTATAAATTTAAAAGGATTTATTGAAAAATGATAGAAATATATTTTAATTGAGGAAGAATAACATGTCATCATGAAAAACATTTTTAAGTAACTTATTATTATTGAAAAATAGCATAATAAAGATACTAAATAACATGGTATATAAATTATCAGGTTTATTTTTAATGTTAATATCTAATTAAACAACATCAAAACAAGGTGAGGTAGATTCTTCTCTTAAAAAAAATATTAAATATTTGACAAAGGAAAAGTATAATTTGAGGAAAGGAAGCCCGAAAATATTTCTGGTATGAAGGCGAGTAGAAAACTTTGAATAAAATAATAATTTTTTTTTGTTGCATAAATAAATTAGTTACAATATTGAAAAATAATATTGATATCGCCTTTTTATTTGATAATCATTTAGATAAGATAATTTGATATTTTAACGGGAGTGTCTAAAGCCATATATAAAATATTAAAAAAAAATACATAGATGTCTGCTTGTGTTATATTATACGTGTTGTCTACAATGAATTCAACATATGCAATAAATTAAGAAAATTGTAGCGGACCATGTCATATGTCTATTTGACATTATACCAAAGATGTTGGATATGAAAATAGGCAACTCTCGACTAGAAATTAAGTTTGATTATAGTTCTATATACTTAAAAATCTATATGAAACAATAAGATGAAGAGATTGCTTATGTAAAAAGCAAGCTAACAAAAAAAAATTATTATATTAAAAATAAATGTAAGTTTATTGTAGTAGTAAAAGTTTTGGTTTTTTAAAGGTTTAGGTTTAAACACCATTCAGTATGAAAGGATTGAGATCTCTCTCTAAACTCGTCAAATATTTATTAAAAAATAGAGAGGCTTTCAAAATAATTTTAAAAAAATATTTAAAGAAATGCAAACAAAAGCATGTGTTAGCAACATTAAGATGGTGAAAAGAATTAAAAAAAACATTAAACACTTATAGAAGATCTAAAATGAAGAGGAAAAAAAAACTTGCCAATGAACCCGTGCTACAATGTAGAATGCAAGGAAACAAAGTCATATATTGAACTGGATCAAGTAAAAGAAAATAGGAAGACATATGAACACTTGGTTAAAACAAGTTGCAAGCTTACTGCAATGGCAAGGGCTTTGGTTTCTCTTTGGGGAGGTCCAAGGTTTAAACCCCACTCAGTATGAGGGGACGATGACCCTCATAAAAACTTGTGTAAACTTAAATTTTTAGAACTTCAAGTTTATTGTAGTGGTAAGGGCATTGGCCTCTCTTTTTGGGAGGTTCAAGGTTCAAACTCCACTCAGTATGAGGGGACCGAGACCCTTCATAAAAATCCATGTAAACTTAAATTTTTAGAGCTTCAAGTTTACTGCAATGGTGAGGGCTTTAGCCTCTCTTTAAGAGGTCTAAGGTTCAAACCCTACCCAGTACGAGGGCACTGGGGCCCCTTATAAAAAATTGTGTAATTTTATTAAATCAATGACATTAGCTCAGTTAGTTAGATTCCTCAATATTTAAAGAGGAGACAAATGTTTAAATTTTGCCAAGTGATATATGGATAATATCCAAGCTTTGTTGTAACACCACTATGTGATGATGATGTAATATGGGGACCCAATACTTATAACCAATTGAAAAAAAAATAAAACACTTGGTGAAAATCGAAAAGGATTACACTTAAAAACTCATATTATTTGATAAGAACAATCCTAAACATTTTTAAATTAATTATAATAAAATAAAAAATAAATAAATAATAATATAAAATAAAATTAATGATTAAAACATGTGAAATGAAATGAAATATTTTAATTACGAGACCCAAATATGGTCTATGGGACCTCAAATATGGAAGTACAATTACTTAAATCATATCATATGATCTTTAATATCTTTGAGAAGGTTGTTCCTTCTCCTACTTATTTGTGTTAGCAATTCCCCAACTATTTTTATTTTACTGTCTTCAAATAAATTTGCCATAAACTCATTTCCAAGTGTTTCTTTGTATTTGTCACGGATATCTGAAAAACTCGGGCATTTATAGATGAAGTGTTCCTCTGTCTCTATTGCCCTCATGCTGCATAGAGTACATATCCTTTCTTCCCATTGTTCTTTGGGCGTTGTCCATCTCCTTGTTTCACATCTAAGCCTATGAGAGCTAGTCCTTATCTGAGCAATGAGTATTTTTAACTTCCACATGATTTCAATGCCTATATACGCTTTTCCCTTGTGGTCATACGTTGGGTTAAAATTTGCAATATAATATTGTCTTTTCCTGCTTGCATTTTTCCACATTCCACTTCTGAACTTTTCATTCACATAATTTTTAGGTCTTTGTTGACATTTGGGCATTCATTTATGTTGATTTCCCAACACTTCATCCATTTCTGATTTTGTTTCATCCATGTATTATTTCACCTATGCAACTCTTCATCCCTAGCTGCCCTAAGCCATCTATCATCTGTCATGTTTTTTTTTTCAAGTAACATAACAGCTTGGTCATGGCAATTGCTTCTAAAGGGAACATTCTAGTTTCAACTAGAATAATTTCATAAGGGATTATGGCCTTAATTTTGAGAAGTTTGTGATTAGATATTTTTGAATCCTTTCTATTTGCCTCCATTTTGCATTTGTTGTGCCACTAACCCACACCTCGCAATCATACAATAAAACTTGTGTAACAAGTAGGCCAAATAAGACCTTGGTGGTCTTTCAGTCCCACAACTCGGCATTCCTACACCTGTTTTGAAGTGCATATAGTGCTCTCCAACCACTTTGAGTTCTTTTCATCCTACATGTATTCCAATTAAGTTTTTCATGAAAGTCTATGCCTAGGTATTTGTATTCTACTACTACATCAAGTGGTTCTCCTACAAACTAAAATTTGAGTTGTTGCTTTTTCTTTTTTGCTGAAAAATCATAATTTTTGTTTTGCTCATGTTCACCTGCATCCCAACTTCTTTACAAAAGAGTTCTAGAGCTTGAAGGTGATCTTCTAGATATTTGGTTGTTTTGGCCACAAGCATTACATCATCTGCATACATGAGGAGTTTTACCACATATTTGGCTAAATGCACACTGTCTCCCCCAAATTTATTTATCCATTCTTCTAACTTGTCAATGTACAACCCAAATAAGGTTGAAAATAGAGGGCAACCTTGTTTGACACCTATGTCACTACCAAAACATTCAGATAACCCTTTCTGTGTTCTAATTTCAGCCTTCACATGCTCATATAGTCTGTGAACTGCTGCCCTATAGTGAATTGGAACCTCTAGCTCTTCCATTCTGCTCCATAATTTTTTCCTTGGCACCGTGTCAAATGCCTTTTTGAAGTCTACAAAACAACAAAAAACCTCCCCTTTTTGTCCCATATTTTTTCCACTACGTGTCTGAGTGTGATACAATGATCAATAATTGAGTGCTTGGGCCTAAAACCCGCTTGCCCCTTTGCTCTCTTTCCATTTTCTTTTGCCCATATGTTGATCCTACGGTCTATCATACTCCCAAACAACTTTGCAAATAGATGGTTGATCATGAGAGTTTGATAGTTTGAGGGATTATTTACATCTCCATTTTTAAACAAAGGAATGGTCAAGCTAGTTGTCCACTCAGTAGGGAAGCCATTTTGTATGACCTCATTGAAAATTTCTTTGATTTTGTAAAACAATAATGGAAGATAAGAACACTCCTATGTTGATTGAAACATAAACACAACTCTTTTTTTATAAGGATGTCAAACAGAGTATCAATAATTAGAAGGGGACAAAACAAAGGATATTGATGGTTTGGATGTAGAGTTTCTTAAATGATGAATAAAGCTATAGGTAGTACACATAAAAAAAAATATCTTTAATAATACTCTTATAGAGGGTTTTTCAAACAAATAGACAATTAGCTTAGTTATTCTATTGTTTAAAAGCATTGGCCTCTACAACCATTCAAACTACCAAACTATTATGGTAAATATTCTTGTTGCAAAGCTCTTTAACAGTATGGTAGACCATAAAATCAATGACTAAGATAAAAAAAAAGAAAAAGGTTAAAGGAAAAGCAAGTTTTAGATCCAAGTATATAACATTACGTCAGCTTATATACTAAAATAAAAAACATGAAAGAACAAAAAAGAAACTTATTATTGTTTTGTTGGCTTTAAGGTCTTTGACATGGTATTGAGAAGCAAACATTGGAACATAGTAGAAGAGTCTTGCATACCACATAAACAAATAGTAGTTGTCCAAAAGTTATATGAGCAATAACACATTAAAACATAAAGCATTTAAAACCTAGTCAAATGTTTTAGAAGTGAAGTTTGGATCAAATAATATTTATATTTATGTTTGACTATGTTTGTCGTATACAATGATAAGTTGGAAGAGTGAGTAGTTAAGAAATGGGGCATAAGTGCACACTTGGACAAGTATGTAATAAAATTACTACTCTTTGCTAATGACCTCATGTTGATAGCAAATTTAATGGAGGATCGAAAAAAAATGCTTAAAAGCCTTGTAGTTTTTTTTTTTTTTAAAGATCAAATTGCATGTGAATATAAAAATAAGGTAATTATCTTCTCTTAAAAAACTTAAGAGAAGTTTATTTTTCAAGGAGATCCACTAAATACAAATATCTTGGAACTTGATTTCCATAGTAGATTGAATTGACAAACATGTGGAATGAAGAATTCAAGACAACTAGAAAGCCCCTAAATGTTGAAATAGAGGTTTGGAAAACCATTGAGACCTTGATTAGGTTAATTTGGTGCTTATAGTGGTAATGGGTATGAGATTTGAGACATTAATACACCAAAGTCGAAATTGATCAAAATTGAAAGAATTCTAAAAAGACTATTTACAAGCAAAATCTCAAAATAAAAAATTTGATCCTGTATAAGATTCTAATGGCATAAATCAACACCTTCCCTTAGAGGTAACATTCATATATCGCCATCAAATGGCATTCAACATTCAACGAGGAAACCCAAGTTCGGACGTTGCCAAGTGATACATGGAGAATATCCAAGCTTTATTGTAATACCATTATGTGGTGATGATGTATGGGTGGTACAAATTCTAATCTTATATAACTAGTTGAAAAAAAAAATCATGTTCAATGTTTGAAAGGATGAAAACTACCGGATGTTCAATGTCTATCCTTGATAAAGAGTTAAATAAAATTAAAAAAAATGAGATAGAGAGAAATATGAAATGAATGAAGAAGTTGAATATCAACATAAATGAGTTCCAAAATAACAACTAAAAAGTTAAAGAATGTGTGAAAAAGAATTTCAAAATAAATATATGAACACAATATCTCAAGAGGAAATGATAATATTAGTCCTACTTACAAGCATCGAAATTGATCATGAATTAGATTAATATATGAAAGTAATAGATGAGACCTAGAGGAGACCCAGGTTCCAATCCCACGGGTGTGGCCATGCATAGCCAGTAGCCCGATCCGACTCCAACTCCTCTGCGTGTTGCACCTAACCGATGACGATGATCTGTTTCCTGCTTGTCCGACGGTTCCCTTCATGCCACACGTTGAACCAGACTGACGAAGACGATACGAACCCTATGTGTCCGATGGTCCCCATCTCACATCGGGTTACCATTAGCGAGATGGTGGATGTTGAAAGTCTTTGTTGATAGTTTGAACCCTGCCAGCTACGCTGACAGTTACTAAAAATTGTGATTGTAACCAATTCATCTATGTAACCAACAAAAATAGAATCCAAGGAAAAAAAAAATATATATATATATATATATATATATATATATATATATATATATATATATATATATATATATATATATAATTTATTATAGAATGCAATGTATATACAAATATACGAACAAAGTATGGTAAATCACAAGTAAAAGATACAACATCCCTTTTTAATGAAAAGATGGCTTTTACAAAAAAAAAAAAAAAATCTTTTTAAATCAAAATTTATAATATAAATTCCCCTTCCAAAAGAAAACCATTGTAGCAATTATAAGCTCATTCAAAAACCCAATATATGTGGAATTGTATCAATAATAGTTGTGTCACATTTTTTATCACATTTAATCCTATGGATTTCTTTTTGTTAATTTTATTTCCCATGGATTTCTTAAATTCTTATTAATTTTATTTATTTAAATGTGTTATTACGCATTTTATGATGAGATCAACACATTCCACTCAGGGTTCAAGAACCTTCTAGTTGAGTTAATTGAAACTTTTTTTTATAGAAGACACTTTGTCTTAATTACTCAAGCTTAGTTTGATGAATAAATGTTAAGGATTATAATTTTATTTGATATTATACAATTCTTTGATTTTCTAAGGGCTAGGTGGATTGGTAAGATGTTGGGCATTTACCAAGACGAGACCTAGGTTCAAACCTCGAAGACATGCTTAATCTAGGCAAAGGTAGTACTCTGATCTAAGTTTGCTGAGTATGGGCTAACTTGATGATGGCGATACTAACCCCAAGCCACCAGAGTCTCCTTCACTTCGGGTTATGTTTATCGAGGTGAGATAAGGGTTATAGTGGTAACATCACATTTTGACACTACAATAAAAAACAATGCAACTTGACCATGAGACCAGTTGTACCAGTTGTTAAAAAGGAAAGGTAGTTACCGATTCCTCTAGATAACAAAAAATAAAAATAAAAAATTCTTTGATTTCCATCACTTGTTCCAAACCCCTTAATACATATTAGGCCTTGAAGTTCACTAAAACTTGGATTAGAGACTTCTTTGTGGAAGATGGGTTGTCTCAAACACTTTTGACTTGAGGGATAAAATGAAAGGTTCACCTACAATATCAAGAACCCCAAATAATAATAATTGTTTTCCATCACTTGCACCAAACCTTTTGATATACATTGTGTCTCTCTCTAGACTTAATGAAACTTGAAACTAATTTTTTTTTTTTTTTCTTTAAATAGAAGACAACCTGTCTCAACCACGATAGATAAAATATTAAAGTTCACCTATAAAATTGAAACTCTGATTAATAATATGAAATGTTTTGCTTCCTATTATTTGTCTTAAACCCTTTAATTTTTTTTCAAATGGTTATGCAGGATCTGTCTCAACCACTCGAACTGCATGATAGATAAAATGTTAAAGTTTACCTATAAAATTAGAACTATCATACCGACAGGGAGTTGCCCTAGTGGCTAAGATGATGGTTGTTTCTTAAGTGACCTTGTGTTCAAACCCCTTGAGGGTGGTTGCAGTTGCCCTAGTGGCTAAGATGATGGTTGTTTCTTAAGTGGTCTTTTGTTCAAACCCCTTGAAGGTGGTTGTTGATGTAATTTGTAAACGTTGTCCTTAAAAAAAATAGAACTATCATTAATAATATGAAATGCTTGGCTTCTTATTATTTATCTTGAACCCTTTTAAATTTTTTTTTTTATATTATATTATTTATGTGGGATTGAAACAAACCCCACCCGAATTACAACATCACCATATATTAGTATTACAATAACCACCCGAACTACAACGTCACCATATCCATATAGGAGTATTACAAGATAATTATTTTGGGTAGTATTACAATAAAAATTATATACATATTTTTTTGGTTACATAGGAGAGTTGGTCACAACCACACTATGTTTAATAGCTGAAAAGTGCAAAGTTCAAACCATAGGAGCTTCTCCCACCAAACCTATTCCGTCTTGTTATTGTTGACCCGACAAGTGCAAAGTTCAAACCATAGGAGTTGCTCCCACCAAACCTATTCCGCCTCGTTATTGTTGACCTGAAGTGAAAGGGATCACCAATCGTTCACCCGACAAGTGCAAAGTTCAAACCATAGGAGTTTCTCCCACCATAACCTATTCCGCATCGTTATTGTTGACCTTAAGTGAAAGGGATCACCAATCGTTCAGGATTCGTGCTGTTGTGGTCTGTTTGCATGCACTCAAAGGATTTAGATCAAACTACTATCTTTGCAAACATGCTACCTCGAGATTTGAACCTGTGTGTCTTCTTTGTAAATGTGAAAGGGATCACCAATCGTTCAGGATTCGTGCTGTTATCGTCGGTTTGCATGCACTCAAAGGATTTAAATCAAACTACTATCTTTGCAAACATGCGGCTTCAAGATTTAAACCTCAGTGTCTTCTTTGTAAGTGCCCGACTAAACAAACACTTACCAATCCACCTAACCCTCAGGGCTACAACAAAGATTATATATTATCCATGTATTGCTTTGCAAAAGCTTCAACATAAATTAGATATTATCCATGTATTGCTTTGCAAAAGCTTGATCGCTCAGGGCTGGGCATCCCCATCCCAACCATGACCTCTAATAAGGATGAGAGTTGAACATAAATTAGATATTATCCATGTATTGCTTTGCAAAAGCTTGATCGCTCAGGGCTGGGCATCCCCATCCCAACCATGACCTCTAATAAGGATGAGAGTTGAGCTTATTAATAGGGGCCAAACACACGGTCATACACACAACCACTATCTTTGCAAAAGCTTGGTCGCTCAGGGCTAGGCATCCCCATCCCAGCCATGACCTCTAATAAGGATGAGAGTTGAGCTTATTAACGGGGGCCATACACACAACCACCCCCTCACACACTCGCCCATGCCACAGTTTGAACCTTCTTTGCACTGTCTGAAACTTTTTTTTAAATGGTTTTTTTTTTTTAAGAATTACCTTTTTAATTACAACAAAAATTAGATATTATTATATATATATATATATATATATATATATAGAAGCAATGGTTACAATCACGATTTTTAGTAACTACTAGCACAACTGGTAGGGTTCAAACTATCTGCAAAGGCTCGCAGGACTTCCACCATCTCGGTACATGGTAACCCGGCGTGAGATGGGGACCGCCGGACGCACAGGGGTTGCACCGTCGTCATCAATCTGACGCACCATTCAGAGGAATCAGATCTGGGCTACTGTATGTGCATGGGCAAGCCCGTGGGATTGAAACCTAGGTCTCCTCTCGGTAAGCGCCCCAACTTACAATCCACGTAGACCCACGGACTAAAAAATTAGATATTATCATGTATCATAATATTCGAGAGATCTTAATACTCTCCTTAAATATTAAAAAATCTAACTGTTTGAGCTATAATATCATTTAATAACTTTAAAAAATGTTATGAATTTCTCTAAAATTTAGTTCTCACTAAAATATTTGGTAACTAAATATTAAAAAATCTAACTGTTTGAGCTATAATATCATTTAATAACTTTAAATAAATGTTATGAATTTCTCTAAAATTTAGTTCTCACTAAAGTATTTGGTAACTACTAGTCGGCTTATCTTTTGGGCTTCGAAGGAAACTTACTCCAAAACAACACGCATGGTTATCCATGGCTTAAAAAAGATTAAATATAGTTTTTGTTAGTTGGCAACCATATGCTGGAAACTAGTCATCAACCTCAAATTAAACACAGATAAATCAGTAAAGAGCGAATCAGGTTCCTACCAAATATCAGTTCTGAATATTAACTTAGGCGATTTCACGACGATGAGATGAGATAGAGTAGTTTCGAAGAACAAGCGCTAGAATATAAAAGCAGATAAAGATAGAAAGGAGAAGAAGAAGCAGAAGCAGCTTCTGCTGCTGTGCTATTTCTTCTTCTTCTTCTTATTCTATGGAAACTTTCCATAAGAGGAAGATAATGTGTTATTAAGAGAGCAGAGGGTTTATTGGAAGCAAGGAGCGTTAATGGTAGAAGGGTTAGGGTTAGGTAACCACAACAGATGGACTTGCAAATGACATGGCAGGCGTATCGCCGGAAGAGAGCCCCTCTGGGTTTGGAAAATCGTGGGAACACGTGTTACCTCAACAGCGTCCTTCAATGTCTCACATACACGCCCCCTTTTGCCAATTTTTGTCTCGGAAATCAACATTCTTCATCTTGTAAGTATAATTTTTTCTTCTCCAGAATTTGCGTTCGAAACCCTTAAATTAGGGTTGTTTTGCGCTATTCTTGATAAAATGTTTTCTATGCTTTTTAAAGTGTTGTTTATTCTCCCCGATGGAGCTTGCGACCTCTATTTCTACAAAATTCGTCCTTCAAACCCTTGAATTAATTTTGTTGGGCCCTCTCTTACAGTTTTTCATTGAAGTTTTTTTGTACTTCTAGTAATTTTCCTTTCTCCCTGGTAGGAGCTTGTGAATTGGAATTACATGGTGAAATATGGAAATTGGTGTTTAGTTTTATGGTTAAAACCCCGACTTGGAGATGTCGACTGAAATCAAAGAGATTTTGGCCAACATTTAAAGATTTTGTGTGATTTTGACTAAAGTCACATGAAATTGTGAGATTTCGATTGAATTTCAATGACATTAGAGATTCCAGCTTAAGTTTTCTGGAATTGTGTGTTCTGCAATAAACCATAAACCCTAGAATTAGGTCTTTTGGGGTCTTCTGACTGAATTTGGGTGAAATGTTAACAGGTACATATAACAATTTTAATAAGAGCCCTAGTTGTCCGTTTTGTCTGGTGGAAGAAAGGATCGTAAGGTCTCTGAGTATTGAGTGTGCATTGGACCGGCCGTTGAAGATAGTGAGTTCCATACAAATTTTTGCGAAGCAGTTTCGCCAAGGAAGGCAGGAAGATGCTCACGAATTTTTGCGTTTCGTGATCGATGCCTGCAATGATGTCTGTGTCAAGATGTATAAGGCACAGAAAAACTTGGGCGGCAAGCAGTTGAAGCAGGAGCCCCATACCATAATTAAGGAAATCTTTGGCGGTGTCTTGCAGAGTCAAATCAAGTGCCTTTGTTGCAGAGCTGAGTCGAACAAGATGGATGAGATTTTGGATATTAGCCTTGATATAATGCAAGTTGGATCTTTGAAGGATTCCTTAGGCCGTTTTTTTGAGGCAGAGGTTCTAGATGGAAGTAACAAGTACCACTGTGAAAAGTAAGTGTGTCAAAACCCATTTTTAATTGCATAGTGACTTTTTTTTATTTCTTTCATTTTGTTGCATGCTAAATTTTAGGAGCGTTTTTTGGCCAATTGAATGAAATTGTAGAAAGTTGGATTTGACAAATTTTGTTATTTACTAGAGTATTTTTTTACACTGTTTTCTTGCTAATTGGTTGAATTTTTATCAAAATTAGTTTTTCCAATTAGTAGCTTTTCTAAAACAATTCTCCAAGATTTAATATATCTCGAAAATTATGAATAGAACTCCAAAGGTTGGGACATAAAGATGTAAAACTAGCTTGCTGCCTCAGGAAGCATAATGTGTAGTCTTATGACTGAACAACATTTGAATAAAAGGTTTCAAAGTCATGATATACATATATAGGAGACTCTTGTTCCATAAGCATTCAGAATTATCAAAACAAAAGTCTTATTCCAATGCAAACTAGATGCAACTCAGAGCAAGGAAGAGATCCAAATAACTTGCCATTGCTGATTTCTGTTTTGTCTGCAATTCTTCAGTGGTTGTAATGGGACCAAATGGTGAGATTTGGACTTAACAAAGATTAGTTTTGTCCATTTTCTTGAATCAGACTCAAGACTCAGCAAAATCGTATCAAAGACTTAGGTAAAAACTCTTACAAAAGGAATACACACTCAAATCCAATCATTTAATCTTGAAAATAAATAAGTTCCTCATAAAAGAAAGAAATAGGAGGCTTGAATATCAGTTTTACATTGATATGAATTGCATCAAATAAAAGACAAAACCCTCCAAAGTGCATTCACAAATGCCTTCTCAGCAACGAATGCAAACATGTAGCCCATCCGCTACGCACTGATAAACGTTTTTTGCTTCACTTTGCAATATGAGGATTGCTATTGCAAATCATGTCATGCTGGTTGGACAAACTTTTTGTTGTTCATGAAAGTGCACACATTAAGCTGAGGACTCATGTTCTTAAAGAAGTATTGTATGATACCTTTTGCTTTTTCTGCAATGTCTTTAACTACTGGTAGCTTTTGAGGAAAGAGTTATATGATGCTTTTTGCTTTGTGTGCAACATCTTTAACTTCTAGCACTGCTTTTGAAGAAAGTTAAACATTGTGGTATACCCCTTTTCTGGGGGACAATTAAAAGTCAAAACATATGCACACAATTGAAAACACAACCGATATACATTTGAGTATATCATTTTCTCTAGAGAATATAAAAACAAAACAATTTAAAAGTTTAAAACATGTTTTTGAGTTGAAAGCATAACTGATTGTAAGTGTAGGTAATGGATTTGAATTTTCTGGTATTTTCAAAATGGAAAATAAGTACACAGAGTTTCCATGTCAGACAACACAGTTCTAAGGTATCTCACTTCTTTACAACATGAAGTAATATCACACCAAACATAAAATATCCAAATTATTTGCCCCATTTTTTTATACTTTTTTTTTTTGCAAAATGCTGCCAAATTCATATTAGCCATAAACTTAAGAGAACAAATACAATATAAAAGCAGACTGTGGTCTAGGTGCCTCCCATTTTTTTTATACTTATTGCCCCATTTATTCAAATTTTGGATGTATTATTCTTATCCAAGCAATAGGTAGGTAGTGACATCATAACTCTTAATACCCCTCATCGCTTGGTCTTCTTATTTTGAGCCTTTTTTTTCCTTTGTTCTGGATATTTCAATTTGTTTGAAATCCTCCTAGTTAGGTTATAATTCTGTCAATATTGAGTCATCTTGTGAATTTTGTTAACCTGTTTATTGGGATGTACAGGATAACAAAGCTTTCTTTAAAGATTTATCAGATTCTTTCTGTTTCGTCTACATATCCTCCGATCGTGGGAATCTATGGCACAACATCCTGTTCAGACATTTTGTCAAACACTTCATGAGCATTTATAATGGCACTGTATTTTGGCATACATATCAAACAAGATTCAGGGCTTTGCACTGTATTTTGGCATGCATATAAAAGGATTTCAATCTTCCTCCATATCTCCCTTCTGCTGCATTTTAGAAACAAGATTCTCAGGGCTTCACACTGTATTTTGGCATACATATCAAAGGATTTCAATCTTTCTCCATATCTCCCTTGTGCTGCATTTTAGAAACAAGATTCAGGGCTTCTGCACCAGACTGGTTTTGTGCTTGCACCATCACTAGTGTGATCAAGAAAACCACCTTTTAATCAGACATTATGACAAACATTTGGTATGCAACGTCCAAACTTACACATTTTGCATGCAAATAAAAAAGAGAACACTCCCAACAAAGACATTAGATTCAAAACCAGATCTAATAATGTGAGCGTGCACCTGTTTTCCCTGGTTTAAGACTGACTGACTATTGCTCAAACTCAGAGTTTTACAAAAGGTGAATTCATTCGGCTTAATGTTGGACTACGCCAGTGGAGAAACTCTAGCTGCCCTGGATGGGGTGGCCGCACCAAACAGTACCCACCCAGAACCTTTAACCTAAAATCTCTTAAAGCTTAAACACACTCTCCTACTCAAAACGAAAAAACCCAACATTCCTGCAGGTCACCCACGACTTCAGAATCTTGTGCTTATCTAAGCCTTGAAAGATGTGGCCCAATTCTTCCAAACCTTGGGCTAGCCTCTGTCTTTGCATCATCTGCAATATTAGAGCAAGGGTGACTCTACACCGTGGCAACACATCTGTCGGCTTCCTCTGCTCTATTTACCCAATGGATGCCAATGCCACCAACACTTCAGCTTCGCAGCGGAGCCCATTTCATCCCCCTTCTTCTGTACCCTACTATAAGTGGCTGCTTATCTGGGAAATTATCTTGTTATTCTTATCTTTATGGGAATTTGGTAAGATATTGTTATCAGTGCAAAAATATATTCAATATAGTGTAGCAAGGATTATATGGTAGCCTTCGATTAAGCATTCATCTCATTTTCTGTGCTCCACTAGTAGTATTTCATTTCCATAGTAACTGGGATCAAGTAAATTTTTCCTTCCATTTAAATTTTATTCCCTATTTGAGTGAAATTAAAATGCTTTTTGTATTTTCATGGAGTGGAGATTGCTTACCGTACTCATCTGGAGTGCATGGGGTTTGAGATACTATATTCATTTTCTATCATATTGATAATATTCTTTTTGATGCTGGGGGTATTGCCCCTATGTCATACCTGGTCTGAGTTGCAGTGCTTTGTTGTCTTAAGGTTTCTGTAGTAAGAATGATGCCACATCAGTACTCTATGAAATACTCGGCTTGTTGCTTCTTGAGAGCCTCTTGAATGAAATACTCATTTATACCATCTAATGTAGGATTTATGATAGGTTTCGTATTTATATTTGATTTTGTATTGTCTTTTTGACATTGGCATGCTTTTTGTCGTTTTGATGCCCCTCTTTATGATGACTACCATCATCCTGTTTTTTTCGTTTATATCCTTCTCTAGATGTTCTATGTTAACATCTTTTGAACTTTCAACATCTTTTTTTATTAGTTTGAAACTTAGCTGTACTTATTTAGTAGTCATTTTTTTGGGCTGCAGATTTGAATTTTTTCATCTTAAGTTTTTTTAGGCTTGAAGGAGGGGAGGTTGTTTTCCTTCTATTATAATCATCATCATACTCTCTATCTCCTATTGCTCCAGTCACCTTCCATTTAGAAATACTTGATTGGGCACCACTTAATTTGTCGTCTTTAGTGCTACCATCTTTGTCACCTTGATAATTTTGGAATCAGACGGGGAACTTTTAGCTTTTTTATCTCTTTGCAGCTTCTTGCATTTATTGCTTGAGTCTCATTCCATTGGGAAACACTTGAGTGGCAAAACTTAATTTGTCCTTGTAAGTGCTACTAAATTCTACCTTTGTCAGCTTGAGAATTTTGGAATCAGATTGGGAACTTTTAGCACCTTTTATCTCCTTTTGCAGCTTCTTGCATGTATTTCTCCATTTGCTTTCCACTGGGAAGCACTTAAATTGCTGTCTTTAGTGCATATTCTACCTTTGTCAGCTTAAGAATATAGAAATCAGACTGGGAACTTTTAGCTCCTTTGTCTTGTCTTGTGGCTTCTTGCATGGGTACTTTTAATATAATCTTTGCTGGAATTTTTACTGCAATGCTGGATGTGCTAACATCAAAACAACAGTGCCAATTTGTGTCAGGATGCTTCCCCTTTAGTTAACTTAATCTCTGCACTTCTTCTTGGTCATCAACAGGACATTTTGCATGTTTTCAGGCCCCACTCATCAATAGGACATTTCGCATGCCTTGAGTTCCAGTCATCAATAAGACATTTTGCATGCGTTGAGGAATTGGTGGGGGCCTCATTTGCAGTGATATCTCCATAGAGGTGTCCATTCTAGTCAGGATACGATTCCTCTTCCCTATCACTTTCATCGTTTGTCTGAACTTGAGGAGCTGACTAGTTTCTTGTTGTATATTTTGATGTCATTCTTGCACATGGCAAAGAAGTTTTCCAACCTTCAATAACATAAAATTTGAATCACAATTCGGTTCTCCAGTTTTTTATTTTTATTTTTATGTAAGTGAAACAGTCACTGCGCTTTTTGTAATGAATTTATATATTATCCTTGTAAAATGTATGGTAACAGTCATATGTGATGCATATGTTCTGGATATTTAGTATGTTCTATAATATCCTGTTTATCCACACATACTTTAAATTCGGATTCAAATGACCTATACATTGTTCAAAATTTGTATGGATTTTTAAGGTACCTTAACTTTTAGAAGGATATCTTATATGCTTTGCAACATTTATAAGATCATCAATGTAGATGAGCACAATCACAATATCTTCACCATAGACGTTAGAATTATAATAACAAGCGGCTTTCGAATTTTCGCACATCATGCTCATGGGGCCTGCTTGAAAACAATTGTTCATTTCCTGCTACTTGAAATCGACAGAACTACCCCCTATACAATTCCTGATCTAAAGCACTGTTGATGTTCTTGACAATCATTTGGTACACCCTCAGGTTGAATTGAATTGCTGCAACCATGACAAATCATGGAGTAATTATATTTGTTTTCAAGGTAAAAAGTTCCTCATTGGTAATAGTTGAGCATAATTCTTGGCTGGAAGTACTAGCCATATGGTTTTTAATGCTTCTATTTGCCTTGTACCTTGTCCTGCAAACCCATGCATAAGCAATGGCACTCAAATCGCTCCTTATTGAGGCATTAGGCTTGATCAGTATTATGCTAATCTAGAATTTTTTTAAAATCTTAGGTTCACTGCCAATCAAATCTGTTAAGTCCATATTTGAAAGTCAAATCTGACTTCTCCTTGAAAGCAGTTCGACTGTTCACTTTTCATGCAAATAACTCATCCATTTGCATTCTCCAAGGTGCAATGATAACAATCTGGTCTTTTCTGCTCCTGAGAGTTTTCCGACTCATTAATTGCCATTCCTTCATGTTTGTTTTGAAATCTATCGTGTTTAAAAGGCATGGATTCTTTATCGAATACCATATTCTTCTTTGTGGGATATTTTCACTTTCTAGATCACGCAAATTGTTTTCTTTTGTGTCTGTCCTAACATTCAACAAAGAAACATTGTGTACTTGTCTTGAAGCTCATGTTATTTTCAGTATTTAATGCATACAGAGTAGATTTGTTTATCCTTGTATGATTTATCTATGGCTTCTCTCTAGACAAAGCCTTCTCAGGTATAACATGTTCCACTGCCTTTTCACATTAAAGTCTATTAGCAAGTACCCAGCAAGCACTCTCAGTTTCCCTTAAAAACTAGTGGGGAGACTCTTCTTCGCTGGGTTGGTCTTATCCGCCTTAACAATTGACCTTTTATTAGAAATTCTATTTTGCTGTGCTGCATAGTTTGCTCTGATAGGGAAATAGGATTCATCTGAAATATACTCAGTAGCATTGTTTATTCCTAGAATATTCTGATCGTTGGATTCTCAACTATTGCCATAAAAGTTTTTAACGCATTGGATTACATATACACATATCCTCTTGGCAAAGTTGTCACTGAAGTGATGAATAGGGTATTTCTCTAATGGTTCTGGCTTGCTTCAGCCCACATGTTTCACTTTGAAAGAGATGTATCAATATGCTTCGCTTATTATTTTGACTATCAAATTTCTCAATTTCAGCACACCCACAGTTTGTCAGGGTTCTGAACTAGCGATGGACAGAGACATATCATGGACTTCTTCAACTCCGGTACTTTGGCCTCGAATGTTAGGAGAGATTAGTTTTTGGGGGGTTCTTAGAGCTTGCCCCTCCTGGGCTGCTCCCTCCCCCCTCCTTCTCTCTCTCCGTTCTTCTTGGCGTGTACTCTCTTTTGGACTGCAGCCCTCCCCCCTCTGCTCTCCCTTTTCTTTTTTTCCTTTTCTCTTTGGCTTGGTTGTCGGGTTTCATCTTGTACTTATCTTAGTTCTTTTCTTTTTTGGACGCCGGAAGCCATTATTGTCCTTCTTATAGTCCCTTGGGTCTCATTTTGGCCCACCGAGGACATTAATTTCATTTCATTTCATTTCTGCAATACCGCAAAAGTTTGTTCAATATCCATGAAGAGCCACTATAGCTTTTTGTTCAGTTGGGACAGCATCAGCTGTTTTTGATCATGCATTTATTCTTCTTAAAGCTCTTCTTGCAAGTGCTGCTTTTCAACTGGTAGACAAAAATGTAGCTCATTTTAGAAATATGCATCACATTTGTAATATGAAACACTTTTCATCCTTTGAATCTGATTGGTACACCTCAATGTCTTTTGAACCTTGTTTGATCTCCAATATTGTAGAGTGATCTCATATGATTTATACTTCTCAATAAGTTCTTTCAATTGGTCTTGTTTGATCTCCAATATTGTAGAGTGATTTCATATGATATATACTTCTCAATAAGTTCTTTCAATTTGTCTTGTTTGATCTCCATAGCCATTATGTCTCCATAATCAATGTGCAATGTATCAGGCAATGTGTTCTGTTTGGATACAAACAGAAAGGTATTGCTATCATTTCTTTCAGCAAGATATTCATGTTGTGATTTATTGTTGCTAGACATGGCACAAATTGTTTTCTGAACAATTTGTATGAACATTTCAAGTTTGGCCTATCAACTGTCTTGTTCCTTATCAAAGAGGTTACAAGGTTCCTCTTGTTAAGCAAGCCAAGATTGGATCTTTGGGTTTTTATGTACATTGTATCTGTGTTGCAATGGATTATGGAGATAGTCAGCTTTCGGTGATTCTTAGTGATAATAACTTAATAGTTTTGTCTATCTATGGTTAAAACTGTAATGCTGGCCTTATAAATGAGTTTTGTCTATCTATGGTTAGAACTGTAATGCTGGCCTTAAATGAGTTTTGTCTATCTATGAGCTTTAGATAACTTATGGAGTGATGGTTTAGCTGAAAATTTGTCAGACAGACAAGTAGACTAACGTTTTATCGTCCAGGAGGATCACAAGTATTTAATTGCAATTGCTGAGCAAATAATCATTGTGAACATGGGACTGCATAGGGTGTCTCCACCAAGAAATAAAACCTTAAAGTTTTTGACCTATATGTCACTGGGTTTATTTTCCCTTTAAAATAGAATGATAATAAAATCAGATTACAGTTTGCATTTGTTCTCTCTGATTCAATATGAAAAATTTCAAAAGTTTTTAATGCAGTTGGCCATAGAAACCCCAACTTTTACTCATCAGTATTGATAGAATGATTAGGGAAAAGACTTTTCAAGCTGTTGTGGTTTTTCTATTGAATAGCTTCTGTTTTATGTGAGAAAGATAGAGTGAATTTGAGACAGTGGTAGGGTGAAGATATTGGCATGTACAAACTACAAAGTTTTTAATGTGAAATGTTTCATTAACAGGAGATACTGTTGATTATACAATACAGGTGTAACAAATTATCGACAGCGCACAAGCAGTTGTTTATTTGTCAAGCTCCTAATGTTCTTGTGATTCAGCTGAAGGTAGAAAAGATGAAAAATCCATAATTTGTGTTTGTTTCTTTCTCTTCCTATTCATGGAATAGAAGCTGTGAGCTTGGTTCATTAGTAAATTTAATTGTCTCATCATTTTGGGACAGAGATTTGAAGATGGATTTGGTGTCAAGATAGATCGCAACATTACTTTTGAGGAACACTTGGGACTTGCTGAACATATGTCTAGATCCAGTCAGGTATACTTAAATTCTTAATTCAAGGGCATGCTTTTACTTCAGTTCAGTTCTGTTCTTGTCATTAATTTGCAATATGGATACTATCAAAACCATCAACTCTCATAATGTATATTATGTTTATTTATCCTTTTTTTCAAGAAAATGGTTCGTGTTATCATGATACAAACATCAGATGTTGGCATTTTGAAGGGAAGCTGCATTAAATTGAAAAAATGGATTTGTTTTTGCAGCTATCTAAACCATAGTCAGTTCTGAATTTGAATGGCTGCTGGCTTACTCAATTTTTAGTCAGTGTCAATTTCCAGTAACTTTCAGAAGCTTGTAGTCTCTTCACCAATGTTTTTCCATAGACTGCAACAAACATAAATGAGATGTTTTAGGCATATAAGAGTAGTTTTAGTTTTCATAAACCATAACAAGGATAAATGAGACAATTAGATGCTTTAAGCAGATAATGATATATAAAAGGCTGATCAAATGGAATGAGCTCAACCGGTTAAATACCTCAACTTTCAAGGAGTAGACCTAGGTTTGAATATTGCCAGACATGCAAGCATAATTGCCAAAAATGTTGTTATAATACCACTATGTAGTTAGTCGAAATATTGTGGTAGCAAAGTCATGATGTAATATGGGTGGGGCCTGTTTTAATCTGATATAACCAACTAAAAAAGTAAAAAATAATAGAAGTATGGCATAATCTGATGGTCAAGGAGGCTATGAATTTTACACATGTAGTGTAATATGATTGCTGTGATGTCATGATGCCCCCTTTTTTAATAAAAGCACTTATATGATGTTATTTATTGCCAGACACAAAACTTAATGCCCCTTCCACTATCAGATAACAAATGAAAAATCTTATCGGAGTTTGGATGGGGAAGCGATGAACTAGGGTTTCTGGAGCTAAGGAAAATCTAGGGCATCAGGTGGGTTGCCGAAGTGTTTTTCTGGTTACTGTGGATCTGAAGGCAAGTTTGCTGCCCCAGGAGGGTCCAATGGGGACTCCTCCGGATCCTCTCACAGGGAGAAATAGCTCTTATGCAGATTTGTTAAAAGATAAATCTCCATCTAATAATGACGAAGCACAAAGAAATGCTCTTCAAGGATGCTGGAAAGAGATCAACAGCCCAACGAGTCAATGGATGCCTTCCACAGTCCGAATCAAGGCCCAAGATTGTCATCGAGCCAAGGATGGTCGAAGAAACAGTCTTATACAGAGCCAATCACGATCTGATCTCAGAATTCATGGGTATTCGCCCTACCCATTTCTTGCATTCCCGGGTCAGGCAAAACCGGGAGCCTCATGGTGAGTACTCTTTATGGTTTATTAGCAATGGGTATTTTATTGTTAGTTTTTCTTCTCTGGCCGATAGAAATAGGGCTTTCGAATAAGAAAAGAGGAACCATGGTCCGGCAGGGTTATTTGTTCAACCCTGGAGAGTGGGTTTCGATCCTCGAATTGAACCCACGACTGTCCCGGTTTGGATCCGTTTGTATGCTCTTCCAATGGAGTTTTGGAGTGAGCAGGTTTTGGAAATTATCGGTAACTCCCTTGGAAGACATTTGGGTGTCTCCAAAGACACCATAGAAGGAAACACAGCTGTTTATGCAAGAATATGTGTGGAAATGGATCTTAGCCAGCCTCTACCGGCAGAGGTGGAACTTGAACTGGCAGGACTATCTTGGATTCAATAGCTAGATTATGAGGCTCTGCCCTGCAGATGCAGAGTTTGCCACAAATACGAGCATTTGGCCCGGTTTTGCCCAAATAATTTGAACACAAAAATGGAGGCCCCGCTAGGAATGTCAAATCTTCCTAGGGAGGGTAAGTCAACTCTAAACAAAGAACCAACCAATACTCCTCAGGGTAAAGAAGCTCAGAGAGATGGTTTTGAACAGCCCAAAAGAAGGAGAAAGCAAAAGAAAAATGGTAAAGAGCAAACACAACTCAAGCCAGCCAATAGGTATGAAATATTTAAGACACTAGTGGACCAAGAGGATCAAGTCATGGAAGGAGTGGATGGGAATAGTGAAAATAATAACATCCACGCTCAAGCTCCTCTTTCATCTCCCACCGTCATAGAACAGTAATTGAGTACACTGAGTTACCGCAGTCAGAGAGTGCAAGGGCATTGATAGTGCATAACCAAGAGCAGCCAATAATTAAGGATGTCAACATGGGAATAGCAGAAAAGAACAGAGAAAGGCCAACTTTAGGGATAACTCAGGTGGAAAAGAGATCAAAAAATAGCAACTCTCAAGGAGTGGGTAGAAAATCAAATAAGGAACTGCTAGCAGTCCAAGGAGACAAATTGATCACTGGAGGATCGGTGAGGCCAATAGATTCTTACTGCTCTCAAGGTAACCAATGATTATACAATCATGGAATGTTAGGGGTTTAAACAGTAGAACCCATCAATCTGTTGTTCAAAGACTCTTAGAAAAATGCAAAACAGATTTTTTGCTTATCCAGGAGACAAAAATGTCGTTAGATCTTATGTGTAAAACAGTTAACAGAATTTGGAGGGGCGCTGGTCATATGGAAGTGGCTGCCCAAGGTGCCTTAGGGGGGATTGTTACTCTTTGGAACTCTCTGGAATGGACTGCAATAGAACATATAGCTTGGAGGGGTGTTCTCACATCACATTTTAGGAATAATGTCACAACTGAACATGTTTTAATCACAAATTTTTATGGGGCTCAAAACCTTGATGGTCAGAGGCTTCAATGGAAAGTTGTGCATAACATGAGAATCTCAAGGGAAGATTTAGACTGGATTATTGTTGGGGATTTTAATGCTAAATTATCTTCTAGAGATCAGGAAGGGGGAACCCCAATTTTGGACCTAGGGGATCGACTTATGATTGCCCAAGTCCAGGCTTTTCACTTAGTGGATATTAAATGCCCTGGAACCAACTATACTTGGACTAACAAGAGGAGGGAGCCACATAGCAGGAAGGTAAAGCTAGACCGTTTTTTGGTTTTAGAGGAGGCATTTGTAAAATGGAATACAAAATTTCAGATTTTGGAGGGTCCAGTTTTTGATCACTTTCCCATTTTGTTGGAGGGAGGGATTAAGACAGGGCAGCATCACAAACCTTTTAAATTTGAGAATTTTTGGTTACAAAAAGAGGAACTTCGAAAGAAAATTCCACAATGGTGGGAAGAAGGTCGCCCAGCTTATGGGACAACAATGTTTAGACTCCACAAACAGCTTCATTATGTCAAAGCTCAACTGAAACAATGGAGGCGAGCTAACAAGACAGACTTCCAACTCCAAAGAGCTCCTTTGGTGGCCGGATGGGATGAGGTTCAAAAACACTTTAGGGAAGGAACAATTACAGAGCAGCTCAAAGCCGAGGATGATGCCTTGCATAAAGCGGTTGAGGACATTGACAACCAAGAGGAGACCTACCGGAAACAGAGAGCAAGAACCACTTGGTTATTAGAAGGTGATAGAAATACCAAATTTTTCCATCGGACCGCTTGTGCTAGGAGACAGATGAATAACATGGAAGCTCTTCAAGATGAGAATGGACACTCCTTTGATACACTTCCTGGTATGCATTCCCATTCAATGGATTATTTTTCTAAACTATTTAAGGAAAGTATGGTGCAAGATGAAGAGGCTCAAAACGAAGTTATTGATGTCATACCTTCCGTTATCTCTAAAGAAGAAAATCAGACCCTTCTTAAACCCATTGATAGAGAGGAACTGAAGAATGTGGTCTTTGGAATGAGCACCGGAAAAACTCCA
Organism: Wollemia nobilis; assembly: GCA_028583015.1. NCBI lineage: Eukaryota > Viridiplantae > Streptophyta > Pinopsida > Araucariales > Araucariaceae > Wollemia > Wollemia nobilis. Next base: position 13,406,275 of record JAQPPZ010002549.1, read on the forward strand.
GGACCAGATGGCTTTCCAATTGAGTTTTTTCAGGCCTTTTGGGATATTTTGGAGGAGGATGTTTTGGCTGTCATAGAGGAGTCCAGAGGTAATAAAAGAATGCTTAAAGCATTAAATCATACCTTCATTACTTTAATTCCAAAAGGGGAGGAGGGGGTACATATTTCAGATTATAGACCTATTGCCTTATGCAATGTGATATATAAAATAATCACAAAGGTAATGGCTGAGCGGCTAAAACCTCTTTTACATAACATTATCTCCTTAGAGCAAGGGGGTTTTGTAGAGGGTAGGCAGATCTTGGATGGGGTGGTTCTTGCTCAGGAGGCAATCCATACAATGCAAACATCTGGTAATAAAGGAATGTTCATAAAATTAGATATGTCAAAGGCTTATGATAGGGTGGAGTGGAGTTTCTTGTCAAAGATGATGGCAGCATTTGGTTTCTCTCAGGATTGGATAGAATGGGTCATGAGTTGTGTTTCTACTCCGACTTACTCAGTGTTAATCAAGGGTCTTCCCTCGCAACCTTTTGGAGCCACTCGAGGCCTTCGTCAAGGGGATCCTTGCTCTCCCTATCTTTTCCTCATTTTGGTTGAAGGATTAGGTAGACTTTTCCTGAGGAGAAGACAACAAGGTTTGCTAATAGGTATCAAGGTGGGTGAGGAAGTTTTGACTCACCTACAGCTTTGTGGATGATACGAGATTGGTGGGAGTAGCCGGCTTCAGGGAAGCAAGAGTGATCGGAGATACTCTTAATGTCTACCTTAGGGCTTCAAACCAAGTCATCAATGATAAAAAATCCAAAGTGGTCTTTCTCAATCTTGATCAAAGGCTTCGGACGGAGTTCTAGAGATCTTGGGATTCACAAGGACTTCTCTCCCAGTGGTTTACTTGGGGGTCCCTTTGCATTTTAAAAAACTAAAAATAGATATCCTGGAAGAATCTTTTGGATTGTATCAAGGATAGAATGAATCATTGGTCTCACAAATGGTTAAGCTATGGGGGTAGATTAATTTTTTTACGATCGATCATTCAGAGCCATGCCAATTTATAAATTCTCTATCCCGGCTGCCCCACATACTATATGGAAAGAGTTGGACAAGATGGCTAGAAGATTTTTATGGGAAGGAGTAAAAGGAGAGAGGAAATGGGCCTTAGTTGGTTGGGATAAAGTAACCCGACCCCAAGGTAAAAGGAGGGTTGGGACCGAGAAGATCCAAGATAAATAATAAAGCTTTGGCCGGAAAGTCAGCATCTGGAGGTGGATTTCCCAACTAACTTCCTTATTCAGTAGAATCCTAACTAGTAAATATTTGGGACATGTTAACCCCAATGAGGTGGGCCGTTTCCCTTTGGATGGTACTGGATCCTTAGTGTGGCAGACTCTCAAGCTAGGATCTCAGGTAGTTAAAGATCGATTGTTTTGGAAAGTGGGGAGAGGGGAGAAGGCTCGTTTTTGGACAGATTCATGGGATCAATACCCACCTATCATTGTTGAATTTCCTGAATTGCAACCAATAAAAACAGCCATAGAAACCAAGGGATGGGTCCAAATTGAAAGTTATTTCACCACTAGTCACTGGGGGAGTATAATTTTAAGCAGTTTAAGAAGTTGGAGGAGTGGCCAATTTCAATCCCTCCGGAGTTGGCACCCATCATGACTAAAATCTTGACAGAAAGATTTCTCACGGGTAGAGACGAGGAGGATGAATTAGCTTGGGGCTATGGGAGCCTCGGTGTCTATACAGTGAAGGATGGATATGACAAGATCCTTCCAGAGCCTCCTCCCCATTCATATCCGGTAGAGGATTGGAGAAAGATTTGGCACTCCAAGGGTTGGCCGAAAGTAAACTTTTTTGCCTGGCAGTTCATGCACAACGGAATTCTCACTTTTGACAATCTCAGATGTAGAGGAATCATCGGTCCATCTCAATGTGTATTATGCTACAAGAGCGAGGAAACAACTGATCACTTGATGTTTGAGTGCCCTTTCACGCGTCAGATTTGGAAGAGATGGCTTTTATATTATAAAATTCAAGTTAATGGTGACTTGAATCGGACTAATATCTGGGAAAGATGGAAGAGGGGTAGATTTAAATCTAAAGCTCTTCGTATTGGTTGGGAGCTTGGATTAAACTTCATTTGGTGGCAAGTGTGGTTGGAGAGAAATGCTAGAATTTTTAGAGAAACTTTTTCCTCGTTAGATGGAGTTTGGCAAGTCATCTGGAGCAAAGTCACGAAACCGTGGTCGTCTATGCTAAAGAGGAAACTCGAGTTGTTACTGGGCCAATGGAAGAGGGAGTTGAAGAGCAAGAGGGACAGGACAGAGCTAGTTGGAAACCACCCCCAGAAGGTTGGATTAAAATCAATACTGATGGAGCTGCAAAAGGCAATCCGGGTAGTGCCGGAATTGGAGTGGTTTGTCGGAATCATGTTGGATCAGTGCTCTATTGGGAACTGCAAGGCTTGGGAAGAGCCACAAACAATGAAGCGAAGCCATAGCTATCAAATCGCTTCTGTTTGGGCAGCTTAAACAGGGCCACAGGAGGATAATTCTTGAATCGGATTCTCAAATAATGGTTGGAGCTCTAGATCGCATGAGGAACTTTGCCTTGAAAGCTTGGAGGTTGAGGATTCTTGTTACTCAAATTAAGGAATTATGGAGGGAATTAGATGATGTGATTCCAGTTTATGTGAGTAGAGATTTAAACAAAGCGGCCGACTTCTTGGCTAAGATGGGTGCTGAGAAGGAGGTAGGGGTCCAGTTGCACAGTGACATGGCTATTGAGGATGAGGCGATTAGGCAGGGTCTTGAAAGGTCCCTGAGCTAATGATCAAAGAAAAAGCTAAGGGAGGGAAGGTGTCGCGATTTCGCGACATGTTGCTTCGTCGCGGCCAAGGGAGGAAAGGTGTCGCGATTTCGCGACATGTTGCTCCGTCGCGGCCAAGGGAGGAAAGGTGTCGCGATTTCGCGACATGTTGCTCCGTCGCGGCCAAGGGAGGAAAGGTGTCGCGATTTCGCGACATGTTGCTTCGTCGCGGCCAAGAGAGGAAAGGTGTCGCGATTTCGCGACATGTTGCTCCGTCGCGGCCAAGGGAGGAAAGGTGTCGCGATTTCGCGACATGTTGCTCCGTCGCGGCCAAGGGTGGAAAGGTGTCGCGATTTCGCGACATGTTGCTCCGTCGCGGCCAAGGGAGGAAAGGTGTCGCGATTTCGCGACATGTTGCTCCGTCGCGGCCAAGGGAGGAAACGTGTCGCGATATCGCGACATGTTGCATCTTCGCGGCCAAGGGAGGAAACGTGTGCCAAGGGAGGAAACGTGTCGCGATATCGCGACATGTTGCTTCGTCGCGGCCAAAGGAGGAAAGGTGTCGCGATATCGCGACATGTTGCATCGTCGCGGCCAAAGGAGGAAAAGTGTCGCGATATCGCGACATGTTGCATCGTCGCGGCCAAAGGAGGAAAAGTGTCGCGATATCGCGACATGTTGCTTCGTCGCGGCCAAAGGAGGAAAGTGGCCAAAGGAGAAAAGTGTCGCGATATCGCGACATGTTGCTTCGTCGTGACCAAGAGAGAAAAGTGTCGCGATTTCGCGACATGTTTCTTCGTCGCGGCCAAAGGAGAAAAAGTGTCGCGATTTCGCGACATGTTGCTTCGTCGCGGCCAAAGGAGAAAAATGTCGCGATTTCGCGACATGTTGCAACATCGCGGCCAAGTGAGAAAAAGTGTCGCGATATCGCGACATGTTGCATTTTCGCGGCCAAAGGAGAAAAGTGTCGCGATTTCGCGACATGTTGCATTTTCGCGGCCAAAGGAGAAAAGTGTCGCGATATCGCGACATGTTGCATTTTCGCGGCCAGAGGAGAAAAGTGTCGCGATATCGCGACATGTTGCATTTTCGCGGCCAAAGGAGAAGACGGAAAGAGTGTCGCGATATCGCGACAAGTTGCATCAACAGACCAAACCGATCCCTCTGTTAGCTAGTTATTGGTTCAAGAGATTTGGCTCCATTGCAAATCTTCTTTTACTCTTGTAAGCATGTGTTCTCTCTGATTTCGGCTGGGAAGTGTCTCTTCCCAAATTGTAATTGATCTTTGTTTTAATACAAGTTTTTTCAAATTTTTCAAAAAAAAAACAAATGAAAAATCTTTTCAATCTTTGTGACCTTTTCATCAAAAATTTCAAAAGCAAATGATAAATGCAAATCAGTAGATATGGTATTTGAACTAGCTAAATTATTTCTACTTTGTAGCATAAAGCTGTCCACATGCTAAAAACCCTCCAATATGGATTGTAAAAATGTCAAACCAAACTGAGAGAGTCAACATTACTTGTAACTGATGCAGAGAGATTTTCCAAAACATGGGCAAACAAAAAGTGCAAAATAAATCACAGTTCTTCAAGACAATGTATGGGTTTAGCCTACTGATCACAGCGACTCACATTGGATATTTATACAATGTCAAATACAAAACAAAGTAAAAGGTGAACAAGGGGAGTGCACAATCTTAAGCAAACCTATGTTAAGAGCAACATTGCCATCAACAAGGGATCTGGCTTGATGCCCCATAGAGAAGTTTAGATGAGAGTCATTGTCCATGGAAGTTTTTGTTGGACCTCTGACTACTAGATTCTTTAAATCAAGACTACGGATTCTTTGTTGTTGAATGCCTTGAACAATACTTCTTCCAACACAGCATAACCCCTTGTTCTCAGGATTTCCCAGTGTTAGCCAGGATTAGAGAAGGATTTTCTTCTTACCTTGCTTTTTTGTGCATGTTGTCTTTTGTTTTTAATTTTATTTTTTGTTTTTTTAAGGATTCTTTGTATTCAATTATATGTTGCATTGGTGATATAAAATCAACATATACACCAGGATTGAAGCTTTGATTGAGAGCAGAAAGCTATTATTGTGAAAACATAAAATGGCTAGAAAAATCAAGCTTTATTAGGCCACCGAATGAAAAAATATAATGTGCTAATACCAATCTAGATTGGGTGCTATGTATTCATGTCCTATAATACTATTGTGACTTGGATTGATTTGTGAAATAAGCAATTCTATGAAATTGGTATTTTAAAGCTGATCTATTAGTACTAACTAATTTAATTTGTGAAGCAGAATTAGAACAATGACCAAATGAGTAAACAGAGCATGCTTTTAGAAAATTACACTCTTGTTAATTACTCTTTAAGCCATTACTTTGACTCTAGTTAATTCTTCTCTTTTGAGAACTGCATTAAATTTAGCATTTGACAAGGTATTCAAAAGAGTATCTGTTATGTTAGTTATCACTACTTTATACTCTAACAAGAAGGCTGTAAACTACCAGAAGGAAAGCAGAGGCTAGTAATAAAAAGTAGAGAACCCACCTGGTGAAATGGAGTTATGACAAGATGAAGAACGTGTTGTTATAATCTAATTTGATATATGTAGAGTAAATAATGGGAAGAAATGAAGCACATAACAAATTAATTTCAAAGCTGACTGTGATATAAGAGTTAAAATGAAAATTCGGTATGCATATTATATGTAAGTGCAGTTAAATCTGAATTGAAGCTTCGTCTTAGAGGTCAATGATAATAAATTTGACAAAGCCTTTTCAGTGCAGCTAAATCTGTGTTGAATATCAGTCAGAGAAACCAGTCTCAATAACTAATCTATTAGGAACAAAACAAGGGATAAATGACTATATATATCAGCTTCCTGTGTATATTGAACTAATATTTCATTCAAGAAAGAGATAATTTTCCATAGTATTACATGTTGCAATTTTTGATGACACTTACCATCTAGGGTGTTGGAGTGGCAATTTTGCATCATTTGGCAGCTCTGGCTTACTCAAAGAGAAAGTACACAATCATTTGTTATCCTGGTCTTCATTTAGGATGATATCAAAGACTTGTCTACAAGATTGTTTGGTCGCCATATTGTTTGAATAGAAACCATCTTTAAGAGTGCTTGCATCTAAGCTGTATTATAAGTTTTATCTGAGATTGCATCATACACTAGAACTCTTAACTGCCTATTTTTATTTTTTTATATGTAGTATTTAGCATTTTAGTGATCATTTAGAGAATTAGCTGTATTCTGTCCCAGACTTGATGGCAGAGGATGTCACTTTTCATCTAGTACTGTGTTTATTCTTTTCTTTGTGGATTCATCTTAGTTATTTGAATCTAAGCTGTATTATAAGTTTTATCTAAGATTGCATCATACACTAGAACTCTTAACTGCAATTTTTATTTTTTTATATGTAGTATTTAGCATTGTATTGATCATTTAGAGAATTAGCTGTATTCTGTCCCAGACTTGATGGCAGAGGATGTCACTTTTCATCTAGTACTGTGTTTATTCTTTTCTTTGTAGATTCATCTTAGTTATTTGAATTATATTAAGATATTAGATGTTTAATATTGTGCCTTCTCTACAGGACCCACAGCCAGTGTATACATTATTTGGTACCATTGTCCATTCAGGCTATTCACAAGACTCTGGGTATTATTATGCATATGTTAAGGTATCAAAATGTACCCTTGCATGCTGATACCTTGGGTTAAAGAATGTCAAGTGTTGGTATAAAATGTATTTAGTCCACCAGCTTTGGGTATATGCATGTTGCTGATCAGAGATTTATTGATCGATTGCACCATAAATAATTCATCCTGTTTTTGGCGACATTGATCTATCTTTAAGCTTATTAGCCTTCAAAGTAACTGATATTTTTTTTCAATTGGTTTCATAGTAACTGGTATCATGTTACATGCAGGATGCAAATTCTCGCTGGTACTGCTGTAATGATGTCCATGTTTCTCCAGCCACCATAAAGGATGTCTTAGCAGAAAAAGTATATATATTATTCTTTGTTCGAAGCAGTCCAATACCAAAACGAGGCAAAGAATTGATATCTTCCAATGTAACAGATTGTACAAATTCAGTTGCTAATGGTGGATATGTTTCCTTTAAACAAAGGCCATCTGGATTATCCAACGCATCTGCTGGAGTGTTGCCTTGCAGAGGAAATCCGGATAATGGCTTGGCAAAGTTGCATCCAAAACCCCAATTGAAGATTGCACATCTGAAGAAAGCTGGTTCTCAGATTGGGAAGAGTAGAACTGTTGAAAATGGTAATGGTACATCTAATCCTGATGTTGCTTTAAGGGATGGAGACAGTGAAAATTCCATAAGAAAGACATCTGAGAAGAGTGACCTGGATGCTTCCCTTTGTAATAGTTCCAGTATATCCAGGAAAGATGAATTATTGAAGCACAGAGAGTCTTCTGATGTCCATTGTGAGTCTAGTAATGGAAAACTCTCATCTTCACTTTACAAGGCTTCAAAGTGCTGTTCTGAAACAAATGGGCAAAGTTGCAGAAACGTCAGTATAAATGGAAACATATTAACAAGTAATTCTGTTGGTGGGATGATGCCTGGAAGCAACGGTTACATCCCCATGGATAGATTGCAAAACACTAAAAATAATACATCTTGCAATGGTAAAAATGAACTTCGTGGATCTGACTCTAGAAATCATGGGGGGGAGTATACTCAAAGTTCTTTGCCTGAAGGAATTGAGAATTCTTCAGAAGAAAGGGTCTTGAAGAGACGAAGAGAAGAACATGAAAACATGCATACAGGGAATGGCCATACTGAGCATGCAGACTTTGTGTTAAAACGTAATGTTGGTTCCCCAATGAAGAGTCAACCCAATGGAGCAGAAACTGTCTCTGAGCTTGACAAGTTGAAAGAAATGTAAGAAATGGCCTGACTTGCTTTAATTATCTCCGGCCTAAAATAGTTTGCTTTCTCTTGAGATTTTAATTTTAGAATGCACATGCAAGGGTATCCTATAATATGGAAAACAATATCTGCTTGTGTTCCATCTATATTAATATTGCATTCTTTCCTTGCCCCATTTCTTCTAGTTTGTAGGTTCTTCAATGTCGCTGAAGCTTTTAGTTGTTTTGTCCCATAATATTTATTCGCAAAGAAACCTCCTTATACCTCTTTGAATGATTCTGCTAGGTTTACCTGTATTTGGAATTTGTTTTTGCACAAGTAACATATTTTTATATATAATTATTGAATGGTTTTCTTTTCCCAATTATTATAGCCTCAAACGAAGTTGGTTGTATTGCCTACAGAGATCCATCCTATAATGATGGGGGGTAACGTCTCAATGTTGATGTTGGGGGATGTTTGTACATTTGACCGTAGAGTCAGTCGTGCAAAAAAAAAAAAAAACCATTGTCTAATGCCTTTTGTAAAGGCTTGAAATATGAATTTGCTGAAGCAAATATTGTGTTTGTTATTGACCAAAGCACAATTATGTTTGTTCAGACTGTAAAGATAAGATTATTAAGCCAAATTTGACTACTAGATGTTTGGGGATTTGCTCTCATAAGGACTTCATGTAGGTGGACTATAGAGATGGGTGCTGCACAATATCTTCAACCTGGAATGGTTTGCCTTCTCTTCACATTTCAGCATTTTGGTATGCATCTGTTAGGTTGCACTATAATTTGGAAAACAACATTTGCTTCCATTCCATCTTGTCTTATATTAATATTACTGGGTTTCCTAACCCCAGTCTTAGAGCTTGTGAATTCTCTAAGGTTTATGAAGCTGTTATAAGTTGTATCCTGGCATAATATTGATTTGTGTACGAACCCTTTTGAGAATCACCTCTTAATTATTTGAATGAATCTGCTGTGTTGATCTGTATTTGGAAAACAATATATGCGTATGTATCATCTTATTTTGTATATGCCTTGTCCCAGTTATTATAGACTCAATCAAGATTTGGTTCAGTTGAAGCCTTTTAGAGTGAATTGAGCTTCAGAGATGGGCATGCTAGGGATGGTTTTACAACTCACCCTAGAGCCAACGGAATGAAAAATGCATTGTCAAAGTGTCTCTTGCCAAGTCTTTGAGAGATGGTATGTAGTAAAGCAATTCTAGTACTCATTGTTATTGTCCAAAGGACAATTTTATTTTCGTTATACTGTAAATTAAGATTATTTAACCAACTCTTAGTCATTTAGGGTTTTGTTTTTTTAAAGAATTTCTTCTGGGGGGACCAAAGGAGATGGTTGCTAGGCATTCCAATAAAAAGGGAAATTATAATCATTACATTGCAGCCCAAAGCCTTAAACACAACAGTTAATGTGAAAGCCTTGTGAGTTGAAGTCTAACAGGAAGTTCACACTTTTTAAAGAAGTGGGAAGCATTCTTTGTTGATGCATGTGTTTTTATGTTAGGACAATAGCCCACTTATAATTCTACATGCAATATAGATTCATAGAATTGATGTCAAAAATGTGTATGGAGGAACAAGATGGTGCAACAATTGACATCTTGCGAGTTATTTATATTCAAATTTAGGTGACCTAAAGCATAGTAGGTAATAGGTATTCCTCACACTAAAATAAATGATTTGAGGTGAAGTGATGATGCTTCAAATAAGGCTCTACTCTGATAAAGGATCTTAAAACCTCATGGATCAAGAATAGAAATCCTTAGCATCCAGGATATGTAGTCAATGATTTGATGTTTACTTTGTGGTAACTTTTTAATTTTTAGCAACCAATTAGTAAGTTGCAGGATATGTTTGAATGTTGTATCTGACATATATCTACTAACCCATTCTAATCTCCACATGAAAAAGGAACGTAAACCCTATAACAATGAGTGTAGTTTGCTACTAACCTATCATAAGATCAACATGAGAAACCACCCGCGAAGCTATAACATTGAGTCTAGTCTATACGTCTATTCACTATTTTATCTGCATAAAATTTGAAAACGGTGTACTTCCATATGTGTATGTACGAAGGGCAGATGGACGTACCCTGTGGGTTGTGTTTGGGGGGTCCTAAAAAATGTGTTGTATCGTTGTGTGTACTGTTATCTATATCTTGGTAACGTAGTTTGATTGCATTTGGAATGAAGTTTATGTGATGCCTGGGCCTTGTTTGCAAGGCCTATTTGAACCTTTCAATAATGCACAAGTGGGCACTATTACCATTTTAGCACAGGAGAGCTTGTCACAAAAGGGAGCCATTTTAGTGAAGTGACTTATCGTATAAAGAGCAGAGCAGTTGGAAGAAAACTACCTAGTCTTAGAATGGTAACCAAAGATTGACAGAGTGGGTTAACACATTTACTTGGAAGTCTGCAAGGTTATTTTCAGGTTTAAAAAGCAGAGTCTTTGGGCTTTTTCAAAGAGATTGGATGTGGAGTCATGGGAGGTCTTTTCACTATAATGCATCAAATGCTCTTTACGGGAGGTCAGACATAAGTCCTATACTTTCTTTCTAGTGCAAAGTGGTGGGCTTATGAGCTTGAGGAATAATGTTTATTTCAATGTTAAGTATCTCTACACCTGCAATGATCTTAACTATGTATTTCATTGGTTGTTTCTTTAACAGAGTTTCAAGTCAAAATGAAGCTAAGAGAGTGTTTGCTTGTGTTATATGATGACAAGAAGAATCAATGTCTATAAGCTTTCAATCAATGCAAAACAGTTAGAACCATTTGAGAGAAAATCAAATTGTAGTATTGTACTACTAGGAGAAACTTGTACGATCAAGATTTATTAGGAGTTATTTCCTTTTTCCTTGCTTTCAACAAACACACTCTTTTATCCCGGTCTTTTCAAAATGGAGAGATGGTAACTGATTTAGAATAATGTTATTGGATGAAAAGTTATATCACATAGTTATTCTTTGCATGGTTTTTATTTTTATTTTTAGTAGTCTTCTACTAAGGAATTTACGATGTTTCTAAACATGTTCTAATCAAGGAGAAAGAGATTTTATGAATTTCTTTGTTTGTTAACATTTCTATATGTGGAAAGAAATAGATTTAATGATTATTGCTAAATATCTAATGTGATAACTACAATTGACATCTTTTCATTGACCAGGCTTTGCAAGGAAGCAAGAGAAAAATTATGGTCAAGTGGCTGGTGTGATAATGTCCGGAATAGCATGCGAGAGAGAAAGGGAATATGCATAGATGGGGTCATGCAAGCGAGAAAGAGAAAATCCATAGATGGGGTGCATTTGTCAGGCAGTGATACTGATATTAGGTATTATGGACTAAAAGAGCTTGCTTGATTTTGTATGTTTGTAAAATTCAAATTTTCAGTCTCTCTTTTCATTTTAAAATTTATTACAATGGGTGATCCATATTTTCTTTTTCTGACAATCATTTATAGCATTATCTTTACTTTTGATGTCAAGGAATTTGAAGGCAAAAGTTAATGTTTTGGTTGTGCTGAAGGATCCTACGGAACTGAGGAACACTGATAGAAGAGAATCGGATCTACTGGTTAGTTTGGGTTTTGGTAGTTCCCGGGGATAATTGAAAGTTGGAATCAGAAACAGATTTATGGAGGAGCAAGAATAGATGGAATTGATAAACCTGCAAAAATTTGAGATTTTTTCTTAATCTAAAAATCTAGACTAAACAGTATAGGTGTGCATATGAGCCTATTTGATATCCACCCAACTTTGGAGAAAGAAGTGATCAAAATACTAGAGAATCTTGAAACAAAAAGATAGTACAGGCATTATTTAACCTCATAACCGTTATCATTTGGTATGAAATTTGGTGGATCAATTTCTTAAAAGAAACTTCATCTATTTTCTTCTGTTTATTAAGCCTTAGTGATTTCATTAAAAATGAATGACTAAGAACGTAAATATTCCAATTAGCCAAGAATTGTAGTGGTTAAACTAATGTCTTGAATGAATCAGGAGCGTTTAACATTCAACCAGGTAGAATCGTATATTTAACATAACGGTCTACACATTCCTTAAGGCTTTTGTCTAGATGCATTATGGTTTGAAAATAATATCATTGTTGGAAAAATTAGCCATTTAAATGTTTTTTCCCAAACTTTTGAGCTGAAAATAAAAAAATATAAGAAGGGCCGGTCTATTCTATGGAAAAGTCTAGCTTGGACTGAATTAGGTTTGATCACAATTGTGAAATAAAACTATGATCATTCTGCATAAGAAACTGCAGTTTTGTATTGGCTCTATGTACATTATTTTACAAAATCGTTTATCTTTAGTTAGAATTCAACAAGAGATATTTTCTTTCACAGATTAATAAGAATAAACCATTAAGAAACTGAGTTTGTTTTTCATATAAATTCTTTGGTTTTTTAATAAGATGTCATAGAATGGAAACTTGGAAGAATGCTATAGTAAAGGGAAGCAATTTTCATCATCTGGTGCAAGGAAGAATAATTTGATGAAATAGTAGGAGTAAGCTGTTGTTTTGGAACTGATGAAATAGTGGAAGTAAGATGTCATTTCAAAACTCATACATTGTTTCACCAAAACAAAAGATCTCTGTTTTCCTTATGTGTAAGCATTTCATGTTTTGCAAGGGATTGTCTCAGTCTTCATGATAAGTTTTTTACACAAAAAGATTTTTTTTGTTAAGATATAGATGTAGTTTCATGAGCCTTTGTTGCCATTATTACAACAGGTAAAATCCATTATTGTGTATCTTAGTAGCAAGACTTTCTTGACAATCATTTAAAGGTGGGATGCATGAGCATGAGAGTAGCATTAGAATTAATAAGTATTATAATCCAAAAAAAGGACTTCTGCTGGATTTAGAAGTGGAATATTTTTAAGGAAACTGATAGAACAGCGTTTGATTGGCTAATAGAGCTACCGAAGAAGGCAGTCAAACTTTCGATAAATGATACATAGGGTCATGAGGACCATCTATGGCTAAATGCATTGTAATTAACTATTGTAACTGTCCTCACAAGTGTGATGCACTAAAGTGCAGAGATGCACCTTTCAAATAAATATTCTGGCCCCTAATAATTGCTGCTACTTCTATGGGATATTCTAAAGTACGAAAGGCGTATACTTCTTTCTTTGATCCTTTTGCTGGAAGGACAATAGAGAAATGTGATTGTGATTCTTATTTGTGCATAATGATTTACATTAATGAGATTTGAGGAGTGAGGTGGTAAGGCGTTGTGCTACATTCCTATCAGCCACCAGGTTAAATAAAAAATAGTTTGGACAAAAGTTGGCTGTCAACTGATCAGCTCATACAAAAGGAAAATAAGTAATCACAACTCGAAGAATCCAGTTCATTGGGAACATACATTGCATATGCCACAAAGCATGAAGGAAAAGGTACACCAATCTTTGATTGAAAAACCAACAGCTTGGTATCCAGCTCTTGTACAAGATAATAGCAAGACATTATCAGTTGTATTTTCACAGAGTTGGTCTCATAGTGTTGAAGGGTATAGGGACGGCAGTGTTAAAATGAACAATGGTGTCAACTATGCATTTAGAATATGTTCCTATAATGGAAGAAAATCTTGGGTCTGTAAATGAGATCACAAAGAAATCTCCATCTAGGAAATGAAGGACATGTATAATGTGCTTTAGACAACCTTTTATTATTGGAAATGTATGGTATGCCAAAGGTATACTAGATTTGATTCATGTTAATCTTTGTGTACATATGGGGGACCCAAAGTTTCAGGTAAAAGAAAAAAAAAAGAAAAAGAAAAATGTGATTTATTTTCATGAGTCTAATTGTTTTGATCAGTCTATGTGCTTCAAAATTTTGGTTGAAAGACAAAGGGTCAGACGTGTGATAGATCTTAGGTCAGATGGGAGTGAGGTACTTATCTGAGTAGTTGTTAGAATTGTGTACAAGTAGGAATGCACAGTCAGTTTACTGTTTCTCATAAAACACAACAAAATGGGATTATGAAATCTAATAATAAGACATTTTTAAAAATGATCAGTTGCATGAGACACAAGATAGCATTGTTGTATATGTTGGGCAGAGGTAATGAGTATGAGAGTATACATTCTCAATGGAAGTTTTTGCAAAACAGTATAGAATATTACTTCAATGGAGGCATGGTCAGGATGAAAGCCTTAGGGTAGACATCTTTGCATATTTGGTTGTGTTGCTTTGGCTTGCAAAGTGCAAATGTTATTTTTGTGTTGGTTATGGTGAGCAATCTAAGTCATAGATGTTGCCTGATGTCATACAATAAAGATGTTATACAATAAAGCAAAATTTCATTTAGATGTTCTTGTTGGACTCATGTTGTAGACAATAAGGGATCTGGACAAAAATTCGGTGTTTGGTACTTTGTAACTCGTCTTGTAACATGTCCATTAGAGCAGATCTAAATGGAACTATTGCAAGATGGTGAAAATCATTTACATGAATGTAGGCCTAAAAGGTTCATTAAGGAAGCGGCAAGTGCTCCCTCTGAGCATGTTATTGTCGTCCTTAGTGTTGCTGTTCCAATTCTTTTTTTTGTAATATTTTTGAGCCTCACATGAATGATGAAGCAAAATTGAATTCTGAACACGAAAGTGACATGAACATTGACTATGATGCTCTAATGAAGAACTAAGCTTACGTGCCAGCTGAATTGCGTCTAGGAGAATAGTCAATTGTATGGAAATGCACTGAGTGGGCCTAATGACGAAGACTTTGGAACTCGAAATAGGAGGTCCAAGGTTTGAATCAGAGAGCGGGTAAGGTTGTACGCCATACTTTGGTGATGGAAATCTAAACCGAAAGGCATCATCCCATATGGCCTCTGGCCTTGTGCATGTTAGAAACCTACTTTTCTTTTATAAGGTGAAATGCAAACTGGATGGATCCTTGGCCAGGTACAAAGCCTGATTTGTTGGCAAGGATTATGCACAATAGGAAGGGATATACTGTGAAGAGACATTTGACTCTACACAGAATGTTTTGTACTTTTTGTTTGGTGCTCTTCATGGCAGCCCAGTTTAGTTGGAAGATGTTCTAGATGAATCTGAGAAATGGCTTTCTGAATGGAAATTGTATGCAAAGCCTTACCTGTTGCCAAGGGCTATGCACAATAGGATGGGATACACTATGAAGAAGCATTTTCCTTATTAACAATTATTGTAACCTTCTGGTTGGTCATATCAATGGAAGCCTAGTTTAGTTGGAACCTGTTTCAGATAAATCTGAGAAGTGTCTTCCTAAATGGTGTATCTTGGTACATTAAAACAGACCTTCATTTTCAAGATTTCAGATTCAATTCTTTCTAATCCAAAAGTCTATATCAAAAATGATGATGATGACATTTGGATTCTAATTCAATTCTTTCTAATCCAAAACTCTATGTCAAATATGACCTTTTTACCGCTTTTGACTTGACAGGTTCAGAAGAATTCTTTCTAATCTATATCTCTATGTCAAAAGCAACAACGATGACATTATGATTCTGATTGAATTTGTTGTTGCCATCACTGGTAGTGGAAACCAATGAAATTCAGAAGATGAAACCTGACCTTTGTATTGCTTTTGATATAATAACTTTAGGCCTTTTTCGTTCCTGCCTAGGCGAAATTTTTTGATAAACTAATTGTGTTATATTTGTCACAAAAACAAAGTATGCCACAACACTCCCAGAAAGGTTTAGGATGCATGATTCGATCCAACAGCTAGAGAGTTGGGCTCAAAATATTAGTCAATACTGGTTCTGGGTGGGTCTTCTATTAGTGTACAGACTGTTGGTGGGGAGCTCAATCAATTTCCTATCCACCAGGTCGTATTTGTTCTTTACAGTCTATCCATTTTCTTCAGTTTGTATGGGTATGCAGATGCAGTACACAGGGTGCAGCCAAGGAATACCGAGTGCAAACCTCCAAAGTTGGGGAACAGAGGTCTAGGGGTGCCCGCCCAGGTTGCGAAGTTGCAAGGAAGGGTATGGAGAGGTTGGGGAGCATGTTATTGCCAAAATGCACTCTCTGCATCATTGATGCCCTGGTGCATCATTAGGGTGCTGTAGGTGCACCTAGACAACATTGGAACTTTATATATAAACCAAAGACAGATTGTTGGCATGCCGCAAAATGGGTATGTAAATTTTGTCAAAGGAACATCTTTTTAACGACTTTGAGTTGTCTTTTATGTAAATTAGCTTTCACTGCTTTTGCATGTTTGTGTTTAGAATTAAATTGTCTTGGATTTTTTTTTTTGTTTTTAAATTTTTATTTTTAAGCTCATTAATACAGGAAACAAGAAATATGACTTATGTATAATTATTGAGTTTAATAGATATAAAATCCAGGTCTAGTTTATTTTTGTCCTCGTACATGGTGTGCAGGTGTTTATATATACAATAAGTGTTGTTACAAGCAACACTCTTCCAAAATATGTCATCTTTGAGCATTATGCACCTTCAGTTGTTTTTGAAACCAAGTTTAAAATCCAAGCATTTCATGTCAAGTTTCAAATCCAAGCATTTCGTGTCAAGTTCCAAATTCAAGCATTTCATGTCATGTTTCATGTCTCAGACAAATATACCTTCACCCCTTTATTAGAAGCCAAATGGTATTATCGACAATTAGATTGCACTCTCATTTTGTAACCTATGGACTTATCGCCTATTATGCTGGCACAGCTGACATCCTTTTTAACAGCCTATTAATCTTTCATTCAAGCTATATCACAAGACCATTTCACGAACACAATGCTTGCTCTCTCTCTGACTGCTACTACGATCTAAAATCAAATCAACCGACGAACATGTTGATGTCTTTTATGAAAGAAAATAGATAATGATGGACATAAGTTTCTTCACATCAAAATTAATTTAGTTTTAGTTAGTGCTGCTCAGGTTTCTTGTTGTCTTTTAGTATCGATCTGGATGATAATAATAGTGAAATTCCAGATAGATAGTATTCAACACTAAGCACCAAGAAAATCATATTGTTGACAACGTGGACATATTACCTGTAAGACTGCAAAAGATAATAGCAGTAAACTCGATGTCTAACTAACCAGAAATGTAAGTAGGCATGGTATTCATGAAATCTGAGTACAATTATTTAAATAGCAATGTTTAGTGTGTCCTTGGATCAATTTTAGTACTTAGTAGTCTCTATGGCTGAGATGGTGGTGAATGGCATGGATCTGCTTTTCAACATATTGCATATAATTTTCCCAAGGTTTCCTGGTACGCGGGTGCGGGTGCGGGTGCAGCTAGGTG
This sequence comes from Wollemia nobilis, assembly GCA_028583015.1. Taxonomy (NCBI): domain Eukaryota; kingdom Viridiplantae; phylum Streptophyta; class Pinopsida; order Araucariales; family Araucariaceae; genus Wollemia; species Wollemia nobilis. The sequence continues at coordinate 13,423,327 of JAQPPZ010002549.1, forward strand.
CGGGTGCAGTTATTTTTTAATTAAAAAAATATGTATATGTATGTTTTTATTGAAAAAAAAATCATACACATTGCAAAATATTTAAATATGACATTATAAAAGCATGTATGATATTCGTGTAGAAAAAATTTAAACTTAAAAAAAATATAAAAATGTTATTTATTTTTTATAATTTTTGGCCAGTATGGGCTAGGTGCGAATGGGGCCCACTTAAATTAAAAAAAAAAAAAAAAAAAAAAAAACGTTTTTTTTTTTTAAACTTTTATGCCCAAAATGGGTTGGGTGCAGCCGGCCAAACCCCACGGCCCGTCGGGGTTCGGCTGACCCTGCACCAGAGCACCCAGTGCGGGTGCGTGTACGGGTTCACGCAGCCGGCAGGACCCTGTTATCTTTGAATTCTTGTACAAGTCGCGGGTGCGGGTGCGTGTACGGGTTCAAGACCCGGCAGGAAATTCTAAAGTTATTGGAATGCATATGGATCATCAACCTTCAATACTAATATTTGACGATGATTCATTTCTAGGTGCCCTGTTTTCAACGTTAGTTGAACAATAACATGTGCCTTCTATATGGCTGACATAATGTCAATATGTAGCTTGTTCTGTATTCAACACTCTCAGAAAATGCACTGATTCCTGAAAATCGTCTTCAAAATTTCTATCAGTCAACTTATTGTGCTTGCAAACTATATTGTGGAGATGTGAGTCAAAGCTCACTATAGATAAGCTTGCAATTCTTTAGTTGCAGTTGGTGCATGCCTGTGTATAAGCTATATGCTAAATCTGGAATGGTAATTGTGGGGTCAGATACAGTAAAAGGAGCTGGTGGTGGTCTATAGTGCAGTGACGAAGATGAAGAAACAAATAAAATGACTAATATTCAAAAGGAAAACACTCCTCTGATATCGCCTTACTGGAAGCTGATCAATGTCTCTTACATAGAGCACACATGTTTATGTTTATCTTGTTTGACCTTTGTCTTGAATATTTAACTCTTTGGTGTATGTAATGTGACATTTTACATATACCAGATTATATATGTCTTTATGTCATGCCTTTTTAATTACAATTTTGATTTGTTCTTTTAGGCTAAAAGCTTAAAAATGAATGCATTTAATATTTACTATTTTCTATGAGAACATTTTTGATTTGTTGTACCTCTTGGACTAAATGAAGACCTTGATGAATGAGGACACCTGAACACAAATCTTCTCTTTGTTTTGACATAAGTTTTATGAAAATTCTGTTATAAGAAATTATTTGTGAACCAAAACAGTGTAATGAATATGCCATATCTTTGAAGCTGCTTTTAAAGGACTGACATGCTTGTAAAGCATGTTTTTATTCGTGTTTCTTGTTTTCATTTGCATGTGAATTTGCACACACTTTTCAGACAACAATGGCAACACTGTGGATGCATATTATATATTGTACTTGAGTCATTATTTTTGATAGAGTACAAAGCTCCATTCAACATTTCATTACCTTTCAAGCATGATTAATGTCCTCCCTAGGTATCAAACAATGGTCCCCCCAAATCAGGCAAAGGTGACAACCACTCAAACTGCCCACTACAGGACTGTTGTAATAAAGTCATTTACATTTTTTGAATGTACTAATAATACCGTGCCGAACTGGAAAAATAATATGGTGACTGACTTTTTATAACAAAGTTCTATTTCATATCCTTTGAACAATCACAGGATGCCAGAATTGCTATAGTCAAATCCAGACTTGTTAAAGACATCGTGCTGGAGGAGTTTCGACAATTGAATGCCAATGTCAAGATAATCTGAATGTTTGCAAACAGTCAGTGTTTTTTTTTTGCAGCAAGGCAAACTGGTTGCTGCCAAAATTTTGGATAAAATTAACACAACTTTTATAAATCAGGATGGAACATTTGAGACATTATGGAAAATCAATTTCTCTACTCAGCAAGGTCCATCTTTTCCTACAAAGGCCGACTGTTTCTCACAAACTTGAATCTTGCAAATTTAGAATTACATAATCTTGCGAAGGAAAAGGATTAACAGCCTAGGCTCCCATTGGTAAACTAATGATAGTGGCAGTGATCACACAAGTTCACACCAACTGCCATGGCTCTTATGATTTCTTTGAACATATTTTTCCAAACATTATGTAGCTGCACTTAAGTTTGTAGGATTCATGGAGTTCTGCAAATTCATAATCATCACTATGTGAGATATCATGTTTTCATGAGTCTGCAGTTCCTTGGTCTTTACAGAGACTTGCTTTTGTTTCCAGGACAACATGAATCCTTGGTCGTTATAGCCACTTGCTGCAATTCCAGGACAAACATGATTATTTCAATCTTGCATGTTCAGCATGTTTCATCAAATAGTATTAGGGGAAGGAAAACATTGCTAAGTTGGAAAGTTTTCAGCATCTTCAACCTGTGTTGCAACACTCTTGTTTCTTCAATCTTTAGTGAAAACACATAATCTCAATTACGGCATTCGAAAATTTAAGATCAAGCACAAGCATTGAAGCAAAATGCACGAAAGATTAAGCAAAATAATTATCAATCGAACATTAGAAATTGCATTCAATTTAGAAGCTTAAGTAGGTTACAAAATAGGTTTATTAACCACTTAGCATTAGAAGCGCTAACGGTGATTAATAATAGATTTATTCTAACAACCTAACTAAATATCATAAGATATTTAGTTATTAACCATAGTTAACTAGGAGGTAATTCATAGAATAGTAAATATCTCCTATGGTAGAAAAGTAGATGTAATAACCTATGTAGTATAATGCAATATACTACCTATTTTACCCTAACATCCCCCCTTTATTACATTACTTTGATATACAAAGTCTACTTCGGAACAGTTCAAATTTGACACGTCCAAGAGCCTTTGTGAAGATGTATTGGAGCTTGATCCTGTGTTTAGGAACTTCACCACGAATGAAATGACAATCCGTGTCAATATGCTTTGTGCGTTCATGATGGACTGGATTCTTGACCAAGTTCAAAACACCTGAGTTGTCGCAAAACATGTGAATAGGAAGTTTCTTTGGTAGGCCCATGATAGCCAAGATGCGACTTAACCATATCGCTTCACACACAACTCCACGTGCAACGCGATACTCTGCCTCTATTGAAGATAAAGCAACCACTTGTTGCTTTTTACTATGCCATGAGACAGGACCAAATCCAAGATGAAATACATATATTGAAGTTGATTTTCTGTCATATAAGGATCCAGCGTAGTCAGAGTCAGTATAACTCTGTAAGAAGAATGAGTTATTCTTCTTATACTCTAGACCATATTCTACACTACCCTTTGGGTCCTGCATGAACCGAGAAAGATAGTTTACAGCATAAGTAATGTCTGGTCTAGTATTGGTCAGATAGATGAGGCTTCCAATCATCTGTCTATATAGCGTGCCATCTACCTGTGGTGAGTCATCATACCGTGAAACTGAAGCCCTGATTCCATCGGTGTTGCTTCGGGCTTACAATCAGTCATACGATATTTTTCTACTAAAGTCTTGACATACTTTTTCTGAGTCACCCTAAGATGATTCTTTTTATGTTCTATCTCAAGACCAAGACAGTAGTGGAGAAGTCCTAGATTTGTCATATCAAATGACTCTTTTAAGTCATCTTTCACGGCGTTGATCAATTTCTCTGAATTGCCAGTGATGATCAGATCATCTACATATAATACAAGAATCACTATTTCAGAACCTGTGTTCTTGATATAGAGATTTGCATGAGATGGACTTCTCTTGAAACTGTGCTGCAGGAGGTGATTATCCATTTTGATGTACCATGCTCTTGGGGCTTGTTTTAGCCCGTATAATGATTTGACCAACTTGCAAACCTGTTGCTCATGGACTTCCTCAGAAAATCCTGGAGGTTGAGTCATGTATACCTCTTCTTTTAAGTCACCATTTAGAAAGGCACTTTTTACATCCATATGATGTAATTTCCATCCGAACTGTGCTGCCATAGCACAAAGAACTCGAATGGTGGTCATCCTTGCAATGGGTGCAAAGGTTTCCTCATAATCAAGGCCTTCCTTTTGAGCATAGCCCTTTGCCACAAGACAGGCCTTATGCTTGTCTATGGTACCATCTGCCTTATATTTGACTTTGTAAACCCATTTGCAGCCTATGGGCTTCTTTCCTTTAGGAAAATCGACCAACTTCCATGTTTTGTTTTTAATGAGGGATTTATGTTCAGCATCCATAGCTGCCTTCCATTGAGGCTGACTAAGTGCTTCATCAACTGTAGAAGGTTCGTTTTCATCATATGAAGACATGTAAACCCTCTCCTCATCAATTTCCATATCATTTCCACTTTCTAAATCTCTATCAACAGAAAGCTCTTGAAAATCTGCACAAAGATCATCAACTGAAGTAGATGCTTCTGCCGTTCTCTGTCGAGACATGCTTCATGTCTTTGGACGATTGAGAGTGAGATCTGGTGGTGAAGTGAGTTTGGAATCTCTCATAGTACTTGTATACCATTTTGGAGGCTTTTTCTGTTGTGGAGGAGTTTGTGGCTGTTGCTCCTCATCTTCCAGGTATACTGATGTAGTGTTAGATGTGAAAGCTTCATCAAACACTACATCTCTACTAACATGTATTTTCTTGGTGAATGGATCTATCAACCGATAGCCTTTTGAGAATTCATCATATCCAAGAAAAACACACTGTAGGGTCTTCTCATTTAACTTCTTTCTTTTCTCCTTAGGTATATGCATAAAAGCCTTACACCCAAATACTCGTAGATGAGATATGGAGGGTTTCCTTCCACTCCATGCTTTCGGAGGAGTCATACCTTCAAGAGCTCGTGTGGGTGCCCTATTTAGAAGATATACCGCAGTTGTTACAGCTTCAGCCCAGTAAATGTGCTCAAGATTGGCTCTCTTAAGCATACATCGAACCATTTCCATAATGGAACGATTTCTTCTCTCAACAACTCCATTTGACTGAGGAGAATAGGCTGTTGTTAACTGTCTTTTTATCCCATGTTTCTGTAAAAATGAGGAAAATTCTTTTGATGTGTATTCCCCCCCTCGATCTGAATGGAGGGTCTTTATGAAACATCCTGATTCTTTCTCAACTAGCTTCTTGAACTGTTGAAAATAGTCAAATGCTTTAGACTTCAACTGCAAGAAGAAGACCCACATTTTCCATGAGTGATCGTCTACAAACAATTGAAAATACCTTTTTTCTCCACAACTAGTAGACATAGGACCACACAAATCTGTGTGAACTAACTCCAAAGGTACCTTAGCTTGAAAGGAGATAGGTTCAAAAGGTACTCTATGTTGCTTTCCTGACAAGCAATCTGAGCACACAGGCAAAGTAGATGAAAGAGTAGACAGTCCTTTCACCATTTGATATTTACTGAGTTCTAGTAAATACCCTGAACTTAGATGCCCAAATCTCTTATGCCATAGAGAAGTGGCCTCTTTTGTGGTTATTGCCATTGCAGTATGTGTAGAGGTAATTGCATCTAAGATAAACAAACCATGTTTGTATGAACTTGTTGCTATCTGTTTTCCTTTCTGAGTGATAAAGCAACGTTTCTTTTCTTTGTCCACTTTGAAATTGACATTCATGTTATTGTCCAGGATTTGTGGAACTGACAAGAGATTATTTTTCAATCCTGGTACATAATTTTTTTTTTGAATCTTACATTCTCCATCTGGAAGGGAGACAGAAACACTTCCTTTTTCTTGAACTTGATAGGTCTGATCATCAGCAATGGTTACCGGTCTACCTTCTTGAGCCTCAAATGTCTCAAACCGGGACTTATCGCCAGTCATATGTTTACTAGCGCCTGAATCTATGTACCAAAAAGTATCCTTGTGAGAGGATTCTGTATGTGTCATGAGCACGTTGTGTGCTCGTTCAGAGTCCGAACTAGAATCTTCAGCGGCAATGTGTCCCTGTTGCTGTTTATTCTTGTTCTTTGGTTTACCTTTGCCCTTCTTTTGACCTTGTTCATTGGGCGTTTTGTCCTTAAACCAACATCTTTTGGTTTCATGAGTGTCTTTATCACAAATTTTACAATACTGCTTCTTCTTCTGAATCTCATTGCCTTGACCCTTGTCTTTGTTAGAAGAAGATCCTTTTCGTTGATTCCACTTTTTCTTTCCACTTTGCTTGTTTGAGAAAAGTGCATTGTTGGATGCCTCATCTCTTTGGAGTTGATTAGCTTCTTCAGTTTGAAGCAAATTTACCAACTCTACAAAAGTCACTGTCCTCCCGGAGACTTGTAGTGAAGTGAGCAACATTCTATAGGAGTCTAGAAGAGCCCTTAAAATGATTGAGGTTAGGACATTGTCTTCCACTTTTTCTCCTAAGGCTTGTAGTTTTGTTTTTATATCTGCGACTCTGTAGAGGAATAACTCTAAAGTCTCTCCAGATTTCATATGAAGAGTATGAAGCTGTGTTTGAAGGTTAAGAATTGTTGATTGATTCTTTCCTTCAAAAATGGTTGCTAAGGCATTCCATGCCTCCTTACCATTTTTAGCTTCACTTATATGAGGCTGTATGTCATCAGTAATAGCTAGCAAGATCAATAAGGAAAGTCTTTTATCCTTTTTATCATAAGCTGTCTGATCTGCTCCTGCTGATGTGGGTCTAGAATTAGTGCCATCCACTATTCCCCACATCTCCTCTACAGTTAAAATGGCTTTCATCTTAGTTTTCCAGGCAGAATAATTTGAACCTTTGAGCAGTTGGCTCTCATTGAGATACTTGTTGATCATGGCCATGGTGAAGGTTTCAAATTGATATGACTAAGATGACTTTATCTTGTAGTATACCCTCAAAAGAGTATATGGAAGATTTTAATTTGCTCTATAAGATATTTAATGACACCTGCCTTAACACCCTTAACAAGGGATGAAAAGTTTGAGGAAATTAAGCCAAACAAAATAGAGCAAATTAAAGGGGTAGGTTTTGAAAGACTTTTGATTTTGCTCTCTAGGATATTTAATGGCACCTGCCTTAACACCCTTCAAGAAGGATGGAAAGTTTGAGGAAATTAAGCCAAACAAAGAGAGTGAATCAAGGTGTTTGGATTTTGATCTTTGGTGAGGAGTAAAAAAAAATTGACTTTGTTTAACCTGTACAAGGTGTAGCACGATTGTAGTGAAATTTGGGTTTTGTGAAATGCTTCTTCAATGTTTTATATGATTGTTTAATTGCACACACAAAAAAACATGATTGTTAGTGCAATAATCAAAACAAGAGAGCAACCCAAATTATTATCACTATAGGTGTCGGATACAACCGAAAATGCACCTAGTATAGTCAATTTTTAAGAAAAGGTGTCGAGTACAATCGAGAATGCACCTTTCTTGCTTTTGAAATATCCCCCCTTTTTCTTTACAATTTTGCAAAAAATAGAATCACAAAAATATGACTTCTATCCCCCCTTAATTTTTACAAAATTGAAAAAATTCGAGCACTCCTTTCAAGACAAGTCGACACATTCTGGTTTTTTTTTTTTCGTCAACAATTTAGCATGAGGAGCAAAAAAAAATTGGTTTAAGAGATCTCAATTTTACAACAAAAAAATTGCTATTTTATGTCTTATGTCTCCTTTCTTGAAGGAGAAAACAAAAGCAAAGTTTTTTTTGTTTTGTTGCAAATGAGATGACCTTTATGCTTCCTCAATCATGGCTTTCTGTTTGTTTTGCAATAGAATTGTTGAGATTCTATGTCTTATATCTCCAAAAATGAATGAAGAAAACTATAGAACTTTTGAGGAGTTTATTGCAAAAAAAAATGTTGAAGAAGGTTTTAAATTTTGCAAAAAAGAGGTTCCTATGTCTCCTTTGTCTCCAATTGAGAGAACACAATTTTGACTATGAAACTTTTAAGGCAAAATGATTCAAGTTTTTAAAGTTTTATAAAGCAAAAATCTTTATTTAAGATCAAATTTCTATAATTTAAGAAAAAAATTGGAAATAAAATTTTCAATTTGGCTAAAAATGGAAATTTTTAAACCATTTTTAACTAAATTATAAAAAAAAATAAAAAATATTTTATATAGCTAAAAAATTTAGAAAAAAGAAAAATTTGATCGAAAAACACCAAAGCTTTTTAAAAAACCTGGTTTTGGAGGTGCCGGGACTCGATTGCGCGCCCTTGTGGGTGCTAGGCGGCCGCCTTGGCCAACCAAGCCACCGGCCGGTTTGAAACGAAGGTGGCGGGGCTGGTATTTAAGGTGGCCGCGACCCCTTAATTTGTTCTGTGTATTTATCCCACATGTATCCCGATTTGGGATGCACAAGGCTTTATAAGCCTGAGTCCTCCCCTCAAATGTCGATTGCCTGCGTGCAATCGATGTGTCATGCCCACCCTTTTGGACGTCATCACGTCGCGCCAGGGGGTGGGGCCAGTTGTGTCGTTGCGTTGGGTCCCGTCCAGTGGCTGTCTGCCACGTTTCCGGTCGGTGTCGGGTCCAGTCTAGTGGCTGTCCGCCACGTGTCCGATCGGTGTCTGTCTGCCACGTGTCCGATCTGAGTCTGTCCCAGTCTCCCGATGCGATAGGTCAGATTTAGGGATCGAAGGGTCTCCTGCCCTTGCGGATCTCGAGGTTGCCGGGGATCGAAGGGCGCTCCTGCCCTCTCGGATCCCGATGTTGGGTCCGCGTGTGTCCAGCTGGGAGGGGGAGGGCGCTCCTGCCTTCTTGACTCTCCCGAGCGGTGATGAAGCCACGTGGCTCTGTGGGCCCTGGCTGCGTTAGCGGGAGCTAAGGCTCCAGCCGCCTCAGGCTTCGATCGCGGAGCCCGTCGACAGCGAATTGTTGTCGACTCCAGGGGCTTGGTCGATTGCGAGGGCGGTCGATCGCCTAGCCCGATCGGGCTTAGGTGGATCGGCTAGCCTTGGTCGATCGCCAAGGATGCCTTGCTACTGGCAGGTCGATCTGACCTGGCCAGGGTGGATCCTGCGGGCGCGCGCCTAGGCACTGGCAGGTCGAGTTGGCCTGGCCAGTGATGGGCTTGCAGGCGCTCCGGCCATCACCAGTCCTCCGGGCGAGCAAAATAGGGATTGGCTCTGATGCCAATGAAGCAAAATGCACGAAAGATTAAGCAAAATAATTATCAATCAAACATTAGAAATTGCATTCAATTTAAAAGCTTAAGTAGATTACAAAATAGGTTTATTAATCACTTAGCATTAGAAGCGCTAACGGTGATTAATAATAAATTTATTCTAACAACCTAACTAAATATCATGAGATATTTAGTTATTAATCTTAGTCAACTAGAAGGTAATTCATAGAATAGTAAATATGTCCAATGGTAGAAAAGTAGATGTAATAACCTATGTAGTATAATGCAATATACTACCTATTCTACCCTAACAAGCACAGAGAAATGGTGGTGAAACAAGTTCCTTCAGTTCCTTGTAGAAACAGTGCATAGTTGGCTAGGCGAATTTCATGTGAGTGAGCAATTCTTACTCAACCAATGTCTTTTCCCAATAAATATACAACACATGAAGGTTTGCCAACCTCCCAATGGGCCTAAATGGTGAACATGACATTCTGTTAAATTAATTGTTAGATTGATATATGATAATATATCCACTAATATAATAGCAAGGAAAATGTTATTTGGCTAGTGCATATTTGGCTAGTCAAATTTCATGTCATGGATCAATTCTTACTCGATCAACTTAAATTTACAATACATGAATGTGTGTTAAACGTACAATGGGCCTAAATGGTGTAACATAACATTCTGTTAACAGTAATTGTTAGATTGATATAACATGTCATAATGTATCTTCTAGTTGTATAATAGTTAGGGAAACATTGATTGCTCGTTGTAGCTCGATGCCTTATACACAAAAATAGCCCCCAAAATGTCAAGGGACAATATTATTCAAGAATTTAGATATTTTTTGGTGGTTATAGAAGAGTGGGCCTTTCTGTACTACTGCAACCAAATTTTTGGTTTGAGTATTTAGGTTGGTTAGATCGCATTATGCAAGGGGGATTACTATTGTCTTTAATTACAAGGTGGTTTTCCTCCCAGAGTCAAAATTCCATAGTTTATATGATCGTCTTATAACTATCTTTTACTGTTTTCTTATCCTGAGGTGATATGAGAATGTAAAACGCTGTCCCTCATTGAAAAGAGGATTCCTTGCCAAGTTAACATCAAGGTAGCCGTTCCCTTTAAAGTGCTGCAGAAAGGATATTTTAGTCAGGCTGGTAGTGGGTTTTATCTCACGTCTCTGAAGATTTTGTGATGGCATTAGTTGAATGCTTATATATGTTTTTTTGTTTAGGTAATTGTCATTCAGCCAAATTGCATGCTTATAGTTATGATTATAAAATTGGTTGAATTATTCTAAATGGTCATTCTACTATTTGGGTCTATAAAGATATTTTCCAATGCTTCAGATATTTTATCGTCCACTTGTTAGATGCATTGTTTGTAAATATTTTTTTCATCTTTAGCTTATCAGTTGTGCATCCATTCACACTCTCTGACATTTCAGTTTCATTCTGATGATTTTCTTGGTATCCATTTTAATTTTTTTATATATACCATGGCCTCTGATTTCTTAGAGCTTCATTATTAAGTTGGGAATGTTTTCAGAGCAAATTTTTTCTTTTTATGCAGGGATCTGCTAAAAAGTAGCGTCAGGGATTTTTTTATTCGGGAAGTTCCTAACTCATTGAAGGGACATCTTTTGAACCAGCTTATTTCTTATTTCAAAGGAAACAGCTAACTGAGATGCTTTTTTGCATGGTATGCACATTTATTATTGTACTTTACTCTTATTTAGAAGATACTTTGGCTAGGAGATGACCATTCATGATTAGTCTGAAGTAAATTGCCTTGTAATTTGCAGCCAGTTTGCTGCTGCTCTCCGGGTTGAGTTGTATAATATTTTTGTAATAAATTCCTGATGGTCAGAGTCTAATGACATGAGCATATCAGTGATGAGGGTATGGATGCCGTTATGCTTTGCAGTTTATGCTTCCAGAATAAATTGTATTGTGAATTCGTTGTTACCCCGCATCTTGTGGGTATACGAGGAATATTTTGAGGAACACGTTTTCTTCATTGAACAGATAAAAAGTCATAGGTGTTTGTTTTCTCCCCAGGTATAGATGCATGAGGTGGGGTACATTAAGCTAATCAAGATTGTCATTGAAGGCTGCCTCAATTTTTTTGGGTCGATGTCATTCAACATTGCAGACAAGTTTTGAGGTTCCTTCTGTTTTGTCTCAAGGAGAGCACATCTTCTAATACCCTCGTAGGATTACAGTACTATGAATTTTAGGAACGAACCACCGGCCATATGGGGTTGTATACTCCCTCTTAATTTTTGGGCTCTTGGCTCTAGTTTGTTCAAGTCTCGAACATACTTTTATATTCTTTTGCTCAAAGTGTATTTTTTATTTTGTCTGTATTTTGCAATTCAAATTTTCAAGGTGATGCATACTACCACACTCTTAACAATTTTTTGGTTCTCTGTGGGGTGCTTTTCTCACATTGCGCAAGAGTGTTAACAGTCATACTTCTGCCATGGAAAACACAGATTAGTGCTATTACAAGTCAAGGTAGGCCGATTCACTGCATTTATAAGTGCAGATACTTGTCGGGAACTGTCAACAGACATGGTTGATTTAAATAATTAAATTTCTTTTTCTGAATGGGAACTTCTTTGACCTATTTCAGAGTAATGGACTGTCATATGATTGAAATACTGGAATGCTTTATTATTCAATGGATACAGGTGTTGATGACCCTATGGTTTGAGCTTAGTCCTGATAAAAGTCTGGTTTTTGGTCTTTCCCGACTTAGGCTACACTGGATATTTTGCTGTGACGAGTTCCAGTGGATTTGGATTTAAATTTCAAGCTTACAAAGAGGTAAAGGTGCTGTTGTCTGCATGTTAAATGCTAGTCAGATTGATCATGTGGTCCATATTTTTGGTTGCAATGGAAACAATATGACAACATTGAAGTTAATGCATTGTCTTGTATTGAGCTTTTAGGAAGTGCTGGAATGGCGAGGGCAATTGACACATTTGATTGGCATCTGAATTAATCAAATACACAGGTGTCTATCTATTATTTTGTTTGTATTCTTTACCTGTCATAGTCGTATATTCACTATATAGTTCATGCATATGGATGATTGTTGTGATTACCTATTATTCTGTCTAGATGCATTGATTATGCCTACCATGCTTAACGTAGTTGGCATTATTTTATTCTTTATCTTTCATAATTGTATAGACTTTGTTTATGCATATGGATGACTGTTATGATAACCTTGTATAATGTCAACATGCATTGATTATGCCTACTATGCTTAACATAGTTGTTGGTAAAACGCTTTGTCTTGACTCTAGCAAGTTTTCTGCTATGTATTTGATATTTCAGCGTATACTAGGTGGTTTTTGGAAAAGATGTAGGCTTTACTCTGGGCAAGGAATAAGTCACTTCTTTGACATAGTTCTTTGTTATGTAGATATCACAGGAGTTTATATTGTGCATTGGCTGAAGCTTTTCAAGGGTTTTTTAATTTGATAAGTCTGTACTTTGTTTGTATGGAACTTTTATGTATATGTTTGGAGATCTATTTAAACAGACTTGTGTACAAATTGATTAGATGTTGCTTAGCTTGTTAATATTGACGTTTTGGTAGATTTTAGCTGAACTTGTGATTATTTAATAGGTATCAGCCACAAGGAGTAAAAGTTAGATGCTGGTATAGAGGGAAAATATGGAAAAACATACCCTTTCAGGATATTTGCCTTGTTAGCAGCCACCCTGGGATTCTGATGTTTTGTTGAGTAAAGTTGCTGAGTACGCGAGAAGAATAATGAATTTAAGATGGCAAGATTCTTGGGTTTTCAGCAAATGGTGATATCAAACTTAATAGGAGCACAATAATTTGAAATCTTTGAATAGCTTGGCGCACACATGGAAAGCTGCATTCAGTTGATCTTTAAATCGTTTGGCACAAAACTGTAGATTTACATTCAGTTGACCTGTACATAATAAATTGAAATATTTGAATAGCTGGGGCGCACATGGAAAGCTGCATTCAGTTGATCTTTAAATCATATGGCACAAAACTTTTGAGTTACATTCAGTAGACCTGTAATTAACTTTATGTACATTCTCGGATTTATATATATGGGAAATAAGAGAGGCGTAATGTTTTTGTCAGGTGTGATTCTCTTTGCATGCAATTGTTGTTCTTACCTCTTTAATGGGGTAAGTTGGAATTCTCTTCTTGAAATCATATCAAATAGCTTATTAAATTTTTTGAGCTTGTTATCATTTTTTCTTATTAGGAAAATAAAAATAGGGATAATGCCAAAAAATAATCGCATGCACCAACATGAGTGCGTGGAAATTGATGGGGCAGGTAGAAAGCACAATTGGCAGGCTTTTTGATTTTTATGCAGATGAAGCTTGGCAGGTTCGTTTTTGATGGGTAACATTGTCTCTTTGGCCACATCTAACCTTGTGCCATGATCCAAGATCCAATGTTTAAAGTTTCAAGTGTCTAGGTAGATTGCATAAGCACCTAACACACATTTATATGATCTCAGACAAGTAAGTCATCACCTTTGTGGCCAATCATTGCAAAACTGCTCATAAGTAATGCCATGTATGCAAATGAAGACGATAACAAGAAGATAACTATGACATTCTCTTAATATTTTGCTAGGAAGATAACTATGATGATCAAATAAACTTTTAATTTGGAACTTAAATCTTATATCTAGAATAACAGGTCATGAAATCATACAAAAACTGGTTAAATTCCTAGTTTGTAAGATCAATTTAAAATGTACAGATGTGTATCTGTAGAGATTGTTATTTGGTAACTGTGGTGATCAAATAAACATTGTATGAAAACTCCATCTTATATGTCCAATAACAGCAGGGATTGAATCATACATAATAATAAACATTATAAAAACTGGATAAAAATGTAGTATATTAGGATTATTTTAAAAGTATGGTAGATGTGTATCCACAGAACTTACACAACTTTAATACAAATAATATAAGCTCATTCAAATGTCAAGAAATATTTTTAAATGTCAGGGAATACTTGCATAGAAGGGGATATTTTATATTTGTAAGCTGATAGCTGCTGTGTGATGGGAATCAGTTGCAAAATAGCTTGGCACATTTTATCAAAAAGAATGAGTGCATGAATTCATTTATTTTTTTTAATAAGTTAAATGTGAATATCAAAACATTACGTTTATTGTTTGGTCTGATAGACCATATCCAACTTGCTTCTCTATCAAAGATATTACTAATCTAGCTTTTTATTAAAGATCTCCATCTTTCTAATATTGCTATGCTTTCAAAATCAATTACCTGATATCATTTTGAATAAGAGATAAACGACTTTCTTGATCGGTAGCCCTACTAAGTTAGAGTTTCACAAAGATAAAGATATTTCCTTCTTTATAGATACGACATATTTTCAAGTTGTTGCCTTAAACAATAGTTGGCCATTTAAAGTAATGCTATTTTGAATATAATCCCTACATTTAGTTTTCTTTAGCATTAATAATAATAATTAGTTTTAAATCCTTTTTAGTTGAAATATATTTTCCTTATTTTTAATGACATTTTTTATCTTGGTAAAAGATGTGCTACCCTCTACATAGTTGTTAGTTGAAGTATCATATGATTTTGATTAAGAGAAATTTGTCTATATTATTTTGAACAACCTCTCTCCAATTCCTTCATCAATATATGCTGAATTTATTGGAAAAGTAGCCTCAAATGGTGCAAACAAGTGAACAATGAAGAAGTGAATAATCTTAAATGGGGTAAGCAAAGGGACATTCTCACCTACAACATTTTCGCGTTGGATTGCTAAGTAATGTTGAGGCCTTAGGCCTTAGGAAGGGCATATCAAGTGACCAAGCATTCTTCTAAGGTGAAACTATGGAGAGTAAGAAAATCCAAACCAATCAATCCTTTCATAAATTGAGCAAATAGAAAGAAAATCCAAACCAATCAATCCTTTCATATAAAATTGAGCAAATATAACTCTTAAAGCATAATGTGAAGCTCATCTGCCATTAATTGATTATTGAATGCATGTAGGTGGGTCTGCTTCAATCCAATTAAACCAATTAAAATTACATCATAACAATAATTGACACATTTACCACGGTTGAATTTACATTTGCAAACATGACCATAAATAAAGAGAAACAAATGTTCATTTTGCATAAAAAGGGACTAGATGTATATTTGAATTTCCTAATGATGGTGTACATTGATTATTTTTCACTTGAAAAAAATATCCTTCAAAATTGAGTTATGTTTACTTTTGCCATAAATTGAAAGCTTCTTAGGTGTTTGTTATTCTTTGAAGTCTTGATCTTTTAATACCTATTTATTGAGGAATACTAGTAAATTTGGATCACGTTTACCATACTTTAAGATAATGAATAAATAAATTTTACTTTGATCATTGGTGGGCACATGGAAACATACATAATCTCCAAGCAATATATGTTATTGTTTTTCATGGACTTAAGAAGTTAAATTATATTTTTACATTTAAGGATATACATGTTACTTTTATTCTAGTTTTATGTGTCTTTGAATCTTTCAGTCATCGTATCATATGGCGAGAAAAACCTTTTGATAGGTTTTGGACAATTTCACTTCATAAATAACCACCTAGTTTAGAGCTTGATGGATCCATTTCGTCATTGTTAATATTGGCCAACAAGGTTAGATTACAAATAGTCTAACGCAATCACCTTTCAAGATCACCATTTCCTAGCCCAAGTATGCCTTGAATCATTTGTAGCGATTTTAAATGAATGATTATGCTTAGATCCCCTTTACTTTTAGTTTGACGCTTTGAGTAGGTTGAACTACGCCTATAGTGGATGCACCTTGTATTGGTTACTTATAGTTAGAATTGTCTATATCATCCATACTTTGTCGAATAATGCATTTGTTATTAGCTATTTCTTGAAGTATATGCAAGTGCACCATGAGACACATTACATAGTGGCCAACCAAATCCTTTGGTTCATAAGAGGCACATATCATTTCTCTACTCAATTGAAGAAACTATGCTTTTAATAGAATTATCTAATGTAGATTGTTGCAATGATTTAGAGTAGTGACAACCCACCAGTAGGTTTGTCTTTTACCTAGTTCTATATTGGTCTATTAGTGATGTAGATGATAATACACTATATCCTAGTCTTTTATAAAAGCTGAATATTATGTTGCTAATGAGGTCATTATAAGTTTTTGATAGACACTCATGTTTTTAAAGTAGTTGGCTATTCCATAGTAGTCTCTAGTAACCTTTCATTATGACAATTGAAGCTCCATCAAGGTGGTCTGCCATCTACTGTTTCATTAGTGGACTAAGCACATTGAGGTTTGAATGCACTATGTTTGATGGCTTTATGCCTTGTGGTATACTAGATCTAATCTATGTGTCATCGATAGATTAGACATTGGATATCCTAAACTAGGTCATGTCCAAAGTGCCTTTTGTGTTATTTTAGTCTTTTATAAAAGCTGAATATTATGTTGCTAATGAGGTCATTATAAGTTTTTGATAGACACTCATGTTTTTAAAGTAGTTGGCTATTCCATAGTAGTCTCTAGTAACCTTTCATTATGACAATTGAAGCTCCATCAAGGTGGTCTGCCATCTAGTGTTTCATTAGTGGACTAAGCACATTGAGGTTTGAATGCACTATGTTTGATGGCTTTATGCCTGTGGTATACTAGATCTAATCTATGTGTCATCGGTAGATTAGACATTGGACATCCTAAACTAGGTCATGTCCAAAGTGCCTTTTGTGTTATTACAAGAATAGCTTAGAGTAGGAGAGTGCCCCTTAAAGACAATCACTACTAATTGTCTATCTCCTTGTGTCCCATTCAACTTAAAGGGGGATTTTGAAATATGTGATGTTAAGCTTCACTTGAGGTTGTAATTGCCTATTGTATTATATTTATTGTATAGCCCTGTGGAGCTTTATATATCTTGTATATGTGGGTATTGTATTATTTTGATAATAAACCTTAAGGTTAGTTCTTTAACCTTGACCTAAAGTCACATATAATTTGGGTATTTACACCCTTTGTAATCAACCATTTCATTATTAGTTGGAGTGTATTATTTCTTTAGATAGATCACTTTGATGTCTATGAATACCCTTCATATTACATTATGTTTATCTATGAGTTTCTCTTTCATTTCGGGCAATGTGTTGATTCTATTTATTTTCAAAAACTACAACTAAATTTGACAAAAACTAGAGTTTTTTGGATCCATTGTGATGAATTATTTCATAAATATTCAACCCATTTTATTATTATGCAACAAAACTATTATAGTTGCATTTTAATAACTTGCATTATTTTTTTTAAAAATTGGTTATGTGGGATAGAAATGGGTCCCATCCATATTATATCATGACCGCATAGTCGTATTATAACAAATTGGCCATTATATATGTGTCACTTGACAAAATTTAAAATTGGATCTCCTTGAAAGTTGAGGAATTTAACCAATTGAGCTAGTGCCATTTGAATAATAACTTGCTTTATTTATTTTTTAATTGGTTATATGAGATTGAAATGGGTCCCATTCATATTACATTATTACCACATAGCGGTATTGCAACAACTTGAAAATTATGCATGTATCATTTAATAAGATTTAAACTTGGGTCTCTCCTTGAAAGTCGAGGAGTTTAATCATTGAGCTCATCCCATCTAATTGATAGATTGCATTCTTATATGAAAAACAATGGATTGTATTAACCATAAAGCCCTTCACATAATCCCTTGAAGTTCAATTTTCAACAAAAATATCATATTAATCTAATATTCTAGTATAAAGTTGTACCAGTTGCATCATTATCATTATTTATTTTGGTATAATATATTATTAGAAATTGACAAGCATTCTACTTTAGAAAGGAGATCTAAGGTGAGATTTGAATCTTAGACCTCTACATGCTAAAACTTATCTCTAATTAATACACCATATAGTATGTCTTAACATAGCCACCTATGAGAATGTGGGCGTTTGCATTTTTTAATATTGCCCCTTATAACCCTTTGCTAGTTGCTTATAATTTTTGAAGAATTAGATGCTTTGTTATGAAAACTTTAGACTCTATGGTAAATTCTCTACTAGTAAATAATTTCATGTTACATTTCATAACATGAAACTTGTTTCTTAGAATTTTAAAATATTTCTTAATAATTCTTTTAGATTCCATTACCAATTTTCCTTTTCATCTATCATAGGTAACTCTTTCTTAGGGATTAGTTATGCATCTATATTTTTTTCAATATGACATCAAAAATATTACCTATCCTTCCCTTGTTTAGAATATCTAAGGCATGAGTTTCCTTTTTTAGTCATCACTCTATATGGCTCTTAGTACCTAGGATGTAATTTTATGTTCCTTTTGTATTTGAATGTTAATTGCTCATAAGGATTTAACCATATAAAAATCATGTAGCCAACATTAAACTTTTTTCTTGAATTGTGCATTTCTACTTGCAACTTCATTCTATTTGCAAGCATTATCAAATTCTCTATCACAAGTGCAAGTATATTTCAAATCTCTTTTAATCTATCAATAGATATAGGAACCCTCCCATTTGAATGATATAATCTATGGGGAGGTGAAAGATTTTATTTATATATATATATATATATAGTGTATTAATGGGAGTTATTTGGATGATAACTTATAAGAAGAATTGAATCAATATTTAGCTAGATGCAACCATTTCACACTTTTGATCTACTTATCTTTAATGTACATCCTTAGGTACCTTTCCAGATATATATTTAGCACCTTTGTCTATCCATATATTTATGGGTGGTATGTTATGATCATATTAAATGTCACCTTAAAGAGATCTTATCAAAATATTCTAAAATATTTTAAATCTCTATCATAGATAATATGTTGAGACATGCCAGATAGTTTAAAGATTTAAAATATTGATTGAAAACCGTATGACCATTAAAACTTGCCTTAGAAACACTAATAAATGTGCATATTTGATAAACTAATCTATTACAAAAACGACTTGTCTTTACCATTTGATCATGGACACTATCCATTTTTGACTACGAATAGCTTTTGGATGAAGTAACCCAAAGGATGATACACTTTCTAGTTTTTTTTGCTAAGACGTATCTCTCATATTTTAAATGTTAGCCTTCACATTATTCTAATAGAATATACATTGTACATTTTTGTATTTGCTTTTGGAGTTCAACATGCCTTATTCAAGAAGTTATATGATTAATATTCCATTGCCTTCTAAAAGCGTAGGGAATCAAGTTCAAAATACATGCAATCTATGAAAAAGATGATGCTATTCTTGGTAGACTAAAAATTATGTTCTCTTTCATCTATAATGTCCTAATTGAGATGGTTTATAATAACACTACCTATGTAATCTTAAAGGTATCCTAACCATATGTGTTGGTATGTTTCTTTGAAATCATAAAATTAAACATAATTGCATCACTATATCACAAATCACAAATACATAATAATCCCTTCCATCTAATTTTTTATTGTAGTACAAGGTACTACCTTGAACTAATAGCAAACAACTTGATAGAATAAGCTAGACATGGGTAATATGGAGGCATGAGTAAAATGGAAGGTATCAACAATGTTGTGAATCGTTGCTAATTTTACAATGCTAAAGTTGTGATATGGTTGGAGTAACTGAAAAAAAATCAATTTGAAGAACTTGCATTCATCAAATAATTATCTATCAAAATCTAGCAATTTATTATAATCATGGAAGGTAAGGAGGATCGATAGTCTAAAAGCGATATTTTGTCTCTTGCTATTAAATATAACACTGAATGAATTTTACATAGGTCTAAAAGGGTAAAAAAACCCTTACTATAAATAAGATCCTAGAGCTTAATGTAAGTATATCTTGGCCATTTTGAGAAATACTAGAGCTATGCTATTCGACTATTATCGTTATTTCATAAATGAAAAATTACTCTTAGCCATTCCATAAAACTGTGTCTTGATTGGTTAGACCTCTATGTGTATGAATGTGTTTGTGGTGATGCCCTTCCATATTCATGTTATTCCTCTTTTATATTCAATTCATATGTTGGATGAAATTGGATTGCTATTATTTAACATCCTTTAATTGGTACAATTAATCATACACTCCATATTTGACCATATATTCATTTTCTTGCATTTAGTTTAATATATCACTCCCTTACCTTGTTGCATTTTATTTTATTTATTAGAGCAGTTAGATTAACTTAGGTTAGTATGGGGTTGATCTAATTTTAGAGGTTAAGGGGATTGAAACCCCCTTTTTCCAAGGTGTTGGATAGGGGTGGTGGGCACAATCTTAGATCAATTATCCCTATGGATTAATAGTTTTATTTTTAATACATTTGATGGGTGGGACACATCCCATTTCAACCTGATTTATTTAAACCTAGATCTATGTCATTTTATCAAAGATATCATTGATCCATTAAAAGGTTTGTTCTAAACCTCAAGATCCATTATACCTAGAAATTGTTCTATAAATAACTCTCAATTGGTTTAGATCTAGCTTTTTTTATTTGCCTTGGGTCTATGAAAAAATTATAGTAATTCAACAGTTTAGGACAAATGTTGACTCCATTGATAAGATGAACCTATAAATTTGTTTATGTCCAATCTATTGATTATCTAAGATCAATAAGTGATCCTTTGAAATCACACTTATATTAGCTATGCATCACTTTCTTTCTTACTCCATTATTAAGCTATGTCAAAATTTTGACAGTTCACTAGGAAGTTATAATGATTCACTAGAACAAGTTACTAACACCTAGAGACATCATCACCACTATTTGATTTCTATCAAGGCTAAATCCCAATTGCCATGATTCACCAAAAAACCTCATGATTTTTTGGAATCAACCTAATTTAGATTTTCAATTAATCTAACCTATTTACTAAGATTTTTTGTTTTGATTGGTATGAAGGGCTCTGAATATTGATTGGAAGTATTGATCCCGCTTATGAATACAAGGTCCAAATCATGCGATAAGGGCAAAGAACCAAAACATGTGAAGTTTATTGAATATAGATAGAAAGGAAATAAAGAGAAGAAACTATCCTCTACTGTTTGGATTTGAGACTCAAAAGAAATCCTTCCAACTCACACTGATCAAGACATTATGACTAGTCCTACCGATCCTAAAATAGAGTCTACATATATATCCTTGATATAAGTAAACTTGATTGATCATTCACCAGTGAATCATCATAATGCTATATTAGGTGTCAATAAGCTTGGGCCACTACTCCACCCATAGTTCTAAATATTATCACCAAACCCTTGTTTAGCATAGGCTAAATTTATCAACCTATTATGGACCACTCCAACACTTCATCTTTTGGATCTTGTGGAATGGTTTCTCAGATAAATACCACAACTTCAACCCTTAGTATACAATAGATAAATTCATCATTATCCCAATCAAATGAAGTCTTGCAAGTTGGATCAAGCAATCAAGCAAACACTACCCTATCATGGGTTGGTACTACTAATCTAGCAAATACAAACCAACAAATGGCTATCTCAAGCCATATGGAAACTCCTCCTTTGTATTATGTCAACTCCTTGGAGGAACAACTCAACCACTAACTCACATTCATGCAAGCCTAGTTTCTTAAGAGTTCCTCAACATTGCCGACCTATAAAATTTATAGAATCCATCAATTCCTAATATGTTCCATGGTACACTAAATCAATTCATACCCAATTTGATGTTAAATCAAAATGCTACTCAAAATTAACATTCTCTACACATGCACATATGAGTCCAAAACCTAACACCCTTTTCTAGGGGTTATGCTACATAGTATTTTCAACCTCTACCAATCAATCAATAGTTTCTTTAGTAGCTTCAAAAAGGTTTAAATCGACAAGAAATGCTTTATCCATATCCACCTCAAAATCCTAATATTTCCAATCTAGTGGTACCAAGTCCTATCATTAACCCTAACCAACAACAAATTCCTCAATAAAATCAACAAGCGATCCCCAATCAACAAATATGTCATTTGTTCAACAACCACAATGATATGCAATCCGTCCACAATAATAAATACCATATCACCCACAAATACCCTATGGTTACCCTTAGAATCATTATGTTCATGCACCACCCAAACCATAATAGTAGTTACCCAATTGGAATTAATAGGGGCATTTGATTTTTATGGTATGCTCTCCCATAACTAGAACTTCCATGAAAGCATTACCTACCTTTAATGGTAATGGGAATAAAATTGCTATCCACTTTGAAGTTAGTACATATAATTCCAAGAGGAAGATATTATGGTTTGGTTGTTGATCTATTAATTGAGGGACAAGGTTTCCATATGGTATTAGATCCTACTAGATAACTTTATTAATGATTAGGCTTTTATAGTTAAACCTTTTATAATGAGATGTAGTAGCCCTTGCAATGGATATTTTAACATGTTTCAGCTAAATGCTATACAAAGGTATCCCAAAGAGAACATCCATGACTATAACACTAGGTTTATGATGACCCTTTTTTTGATACCTCCTAACATTACACCTTTAGACAAGTAAGCTTTACCTTATTATATCAAGGGTCTATAACCTGATTTGGCTCTAATGATTTACATTGCTAATCTTTATACCTTGTCTACATAATTTGAAGAAGCTGCCCAAGAAGAAGACATGTTCATTTGAGTTGACAAGTTACATCCTGCTCCACCCATGGCTTATGTCATATATGTGAATCAAAGCTCTAGCCCACCATTACTAAGAGTACCACCTACTATTAATCCCATTCCTAATGCTAAAATCTAGCCTACATCAATTCAATAGAAGACACCCACATACCCTCAAACCAATATCTCCTTTACTATAATATTTCTAAGAAAAGATGCATCAAACACTATAGTTTTTCAACCCAGATTGCTAGCCTTACCCACTTCTCCTTAAACACCTAATCTAAACACTAATCCCATGCCTTAAAATTAGAGCGATGAAATTAATGCCTAAGCAAATAAACCCAGAGAAGTTATGAAGTTTTTTATAAACAAGTCCAACTTTAATAAAAGGTAAAATCAAAATGCACAATAAGGAGGTGGGTGGAAATAGGTAGAAAATTGGAAACAAATAAGGATCCTATTGGTCAGAGATCTGCCTTAGGTAAGGATTTGGTATTTTAGTGCGCCTTAGACCCGGCCAACATTGAAAGGCCGAGAGGAAGAAATGCCTCCCGTGCCAATCTCCAGAGATGGGCTGGTTCCCTTGCTATTCTAACTAGGGGGGGGTTTGAGATTAAGGAACTGAAAGGAATGGGAAATGACTGAAAGGGGGAAATATGGCCACGAGCCGGATAGAATAGGGGTGATGGACTAACAACACGAAAACTCTATTGCATTCTGAAACGAGATAGCCCTCAAATACAGATAACTAATAGAAATTTAAACCAGAACATCTAGCATGTATAATCTCCAGGACTACTCCAGAGTTACTACTTTATCAGCAACTAAATCCAGATATTAGAATTCAAGTTACGGTTTAAAGCAAGAAACGATAGAAGACAAGTAATAGAAGACATACACATGAAAATAGAAGTCCAAGTCTAGAGCCAGACATCAGCTGTATTGATAGCAGAATTCAGGTTTTCATTTAGCCTCTAGCAAACATCCATCCATTTTACAATAAAAGAGCGGGCTTATATAGAGAATTCTGCCGCTTGAGCAATAAATGCTCATAAACAGAATATGGCGGTGGAAGCCAGGATAAACATTACAAGGTGATACAACCGCCATATATTAAACAGGTATGGCAAGGGCTGGTGACTCCTCAAAATGCCGTTGAATGTCTTCAATGCCCCGACATACTTGACTTGCTGGCGCAGTCTCCTCACTTGCAGGAACCGCCTTTGTAGGAGATATGCTTGAATTCCTGAAACGTCTAATCCAGAAGCTTCCTAATAACTGCGGGTGAACGGGTAAGGATATACTCCAAATTGCCGAGCTGGAATTCTTTCGGAAGAAACCAGCGCCAAAGTCAATCTGACATACTGGCAAAGTGCGCCCGAACTCTGGCGCAAGTGTGAAGTGCACCACAGCGCCCAAAATAGTCCCCAATCGGCAAGTAGTGCCCACTCGCAGTGCGCCCAATCTGCGCTCCCAGCGCAAGTGTTGCGCCCATCTCGGCGCAAGTGTTCCAAGTGCGCCCCATCTCGCGCAAGTATGCCCCTCTCGGCAAGTGTGGAGTGCGCCCAATCTCTGGCGCAAGTGTGAAGTGCGCCCAATCTCTGGCGCAAGTGTGAAGTGCGCCCAATCTCTGGCGCAAGTATCCAATATGAGGTGTTAGATTTGCCAAAAGCTGAAACTTCATGATCCCCTTTTCGGAAGCTTTCTCACAAGGTTAATAATACACCATGTTGCAGAAATGGCAACATCTCTGGCGGCTCGCGGGGAAATTGAGCTCGCCTCAATGTCGACATCCCAGGCCTTATTCACTGGGCTCAGAGTCATCATCTTCCTCATAATCTTCATCACTCTCCGATTGCCCACTGGTAGCAGCGGACAACGCTCCTGACTCCTCACCTTCATGAGTTTCACTGTGCTGCTCTTCTTCTCGGCCTGGCACCTCATCTAGGAGCTCATCCTCTTCCTGAGCTAGCAGATCTTGGGCCACTCCTTGAGTATCAAGATTATCCTTAGCCTGAACCCCTTCAGGCGCCTCATTTGTTTCTTGCTCCTCGACCTTCTTTTGTGGTTTATCTTTTTCGCTCTGGGGTACTTCATCTTGAGGAATCTGATCCTTGTTTTGCTGTGGCGCAAGGTTGTCGCCCTGGCCTTCTTGGTGAGTGGGGGGCTCCACTGCATGAATCTCGTCCTGGGCCTGGTTCTCACCTTGCACCCTGTTTTCCTCCTGTGCTTGGATATCTTCCGGCTGCTGAGGGGAATCGGGCAGCCCAAGCTCCCTTTTAATACGACAATAGGTCCCTTGGACCAAGGCCCAATCATCGTTATGAACTTCGTTATGTTTTCGGAGCTCTCGAACAAGGTATCCAAATCTTTCCAGATGACGGACTTCGGCAAAATTGAACCTTTCACTGAGATCGACCAGGCAGGCTTGGATTATCGCAAATTTGGAAGCATACTGCATTGCTTGGAGCTCAGAAACAGGCTCCTCCCAGTTGTCAATTTCCTGAGTGTCGTTTTCGAAGGAGTCCCATGCCGGCTGCAGCTGTCGCTCAGTTAAGACATGGCCCTGTTCATCTGTGAAACCCGGAAACCCATTATTGTCTAGAGTCTCAAAATACATGAGAGCAATTTTCCTTTCTCTTTCGAGCATGTTTATGAGGTCTCGAGCCTTTCGGGCTGCCTTGGCCTTCTTAAAGAACGATCTAAGAGTTGAATCAACGACTGCCCACGAGCGAGCCAGATCAGACATTGGTGCAAGCGTAACTGATCTGTCCAAGGCTCGTGCTTTCATGGCCAGCTCTAGCCATTCGTCAACCTCTGTCTCAGCCTCTTCGACAATGGAAGCACCGTGCGAAACTGCTTCCTTGGCCTCCCAGATGAATGTCAGCACTGAGACCGCTCGGCGCGCCCTATTTCTGAAATTGGCCAGGAAATGAGCACGCGCCTCTTTGGTGCGGTCCTTAGACAGAGCTGAACTGGTCTCTGGCCTACTTTCTATCTTGATCTTTAATTGTTGGATTTCGGCTTCCAATACCAACAATTGATTTTTGGCTTCTCCCTGTATTCTGAGGCGCTCCTCATAATCCTCCTTGGTGTCCCTGAGTGCCCGCTCTAGGTCAAACACTTGCTGCTGCAGCTGCTTCACTTTTAACTGTTCATCTTCAAGTTGTCCACGCGTGAGTGCTAGGGTTTCATCTAGTTGAGCATTCTTGGCCTCAACGTTGTAGCAGCGATCTTTGAAATGATCTACCTGAAGATAGAGAGATGTCGCCTCAACATGAATGTTTTCAGCTTTTGTCTTAGGGTCAGCAGTCTTCAGATCCTCCACAACTTGTCTATAGGAATAATCTGCCGGCGTCATTGCGTTTAGCGGCTTCTGCACCTTGGGGATTTTTTCCGTTTGGAGGAGTAACATATTCTGAGGGTCAAAGACTACCCTTTTTTTTGGACAAGCCAACGCCTGTTCACTTTTTCTCTTCTGGCCTGTGAGCCAGACTGAGGAGTTTTGCTGGGCCTTACGGATACTTTCAGCCATCGTCTCTTCCTCATAAAAGTCTAGTTCTTCGGGCCCAGGTTCTTGTATTCCAAAGAATGTGGCCAGGGGAAAAAGAGCCCGCTGAGGGTTCGACTGTACAGGCGTCTCCGGGGGAGGCTGGGCGACAGCAACCGCAACCGTAGGGGACGCTGGGGTTTGAACTGCCGAAGCCAAAATGCTGGGTTCAGGACGGGACGTCCCCATAATGGGTACTTGTGAGACAACTGAGGGAGTGGGATCGGAAGAAGGCTGGCTAAGGTTTTCAGTAGTTACGGCAGTTGCAATAGGAGCTTCCCGACCCTGAGGAGTGAAGGTAGAAGTGAAGGCGTTGGAGACTTTTGCAAAAGTCTCAAATGACTGAGAAAATGCCGGTAAGGGAGCGAGAGGATGTACAGGCAAGAGGGAGTTGGGAAAGATGTCGGTTGAGGCGCCAAGTGAAAGATGGGTGGACAGTAGGGTTTTGGCACCGGGAAGTGAGATTTCTTCAGAAGCAGCTGAGATAAAGGGGGAAATAGAAGACGTACCTGCGGGCTCGGGCTCCAGAGCCGAAGTGGTAAACTGCTGCGTTTTGGGACTGTCCCTCCTTTCTTCTTCCGCTGCTTCACCCTCCAGGTCAATAAACGCCTCCTTGGCCTGCAGTAGCTGCTGTGCCTTCAGAGCTGACTGCGCTGTCTGTGTGGGCCGTACTGACGGCGTTGGAGTGACAACTTCAGAAATACCCCCTTCTTTGACTGCTGCCGCTGCCGGAGGGGCTGCGCCAGAGACTACGAACCTGATAGTGCGAGACTTCTTCGCAGCACTTTGAGGAGCAGGTGCATCAAGCGCACTCCTCTTCTTTGGAGTGGTCTTTTCTTCTCGGACCTGCCGCTTACCTTTGTCCTTGACAGGTGGTGCCTGACTAGTTTGTTGTTCTTGCAGAGCGTACAGGTCATCCACTCTGCTAGGGCTCTCTAAGCTCCTGGGTACACGGTCCCCAAAAAATACAAGTCGATAATCATTATGATTTTTCTCAAATAGATCAAAAAATTTTTGATCTATCTCGCAGCGTGGGGTCAGACAACTTTTTGTGGTGACACCTCATTATCCACCAATTTAAAACCTTCTCTACCGACCACTGGGGTGCTTTTTCTTTCATGAATGTGAAAATCCTATCATCAGGGTCCTGATGTGGAAACCGCCTAGGGTTGTACTCAGCCTCCATGACATAAAAATCATGCCACGGGGGAAAGGAGAACATCTTTTCAATGTGCCATTCGAGGTCCCGTCCAGAAGGATTATTGCGCTGCTGCTCAATCTCCGGGCAAGGACAGCAGTGGAATTTTTCTTTCCCAATATTTACTCTGAATACGCCATCTGGGTCATATTTCCACCGTTGGGGCAGGTCTATCAGACCAAAATCATACAGGTTAATCGCCAGATAATGATTCTGCTTATTTTGTGTCACCTTGATGGGACCAAGCTCAATCGGCCAAGGGCAGGTGTGTTGTTTCTTCCTTCCCTTGCCGAAGACATCGTCCGCATAGTCACACTGACGAGTGACCTCCTGAGCAAACAGGTATTCGGTAGCGTAATAGGGTAGCAAGAAGGGTTTACCTGAAAACCCAAAAATCCGTATCACAAGCCCTTGTGTTAAACAGAAAATGTCTCCTAGTTGCCGACTTATCACATAATCTTTCATCTCCCTCGGCACTCGTTCGTAGGTCCCAGTCATAATTTGCAGCGCTGGTCCGAGGAAAACCCGGTTAAAATTATAGTAAGATTCTCGCCTTGACAGGACTGAGGTCCACTGATACACCGGGAGCGGCTCACCTTTCTCATTAGTGAAGTTCTTGTCGATGAAGGCAAAGTCGGGCTTTGCATGCAGCTGGTGAAAGAAGTACCACACCAGGAAAGAGCAACTCCGAAACGCCACGGTCCCTTGTTTCATTGCACACAGCTGAAGGTGCAGCTGACGGGACACCCAATCGGCCCAATCGTAGTAGATAGGCTTTATTTCCCGTGACTCAACATCGACGGCATAAAATTCCCCGTGGGATACACATTCAACAACTGCCGCTTGCCAAGCGTTTACCTGGGCGTCTGACGCCAGGCCAGTGATCCATGCCAGCATAGAGAAAAGTTCGGAATTCTTGAATTTTCGCAAGGACATGGGGAGCTGCGGCAAGGTTCCTGGCGCGAGGGTTTCCGTGTAATGAGCTTCCATAAAACGCCTCATCTGCGTCGAAAAGTTGTATCTTTGCGCTTGTTCTTTTGTGTCAATTCTTCGGACAATAACATTCTTAGGAGGGCGTCGCCCACAAGCAAAAGCCTCACGGATTTTGTCAGTCGAGATGGAAAATAATTTGTTCCCTTCCGAGTCCTTCACAGATCTAGTCTGAGGATCATAGGCCTGGCCGATTGCAAATATCAATTTTGGGCAGGGATGAACGGGTGAACATAAGTACCAGTATAAGAGTGAGGGATAAGCGACTACTCGGTCGTGCACCTCAGATACTTTTGCCCTCATTTGATCAATATCCATGCGCAACTTTTCTATACTCGTGCGAGTGAGAATACAGTCCCGAATTTTACTCAGCTGATCTTCATGTGGGGGCGGCAAGGGTTTCTGCTTCTTTTCTTTCACGGCTCCTTGCTCGCCTTTTGCAATTTTCGGAACTGCGCCCCCCTTTTGCTGGGTTTCTCCTTTCTTGCCCATTTTTCTGTGGTGAAAAAACCCTCAAGTATTCTCCAGGGACAAAATTCAAGGACCTAAGAGTGCTTTAGAAGTGAATCTTTAAGTGTGCGGAAACAATCAAGTCTTACCAACAATCGTCAAGAGTGAATGATGCCACAGGTTCATGATTTACAAGGGGATATTTCTTGAAGCACCTGACCTTTTATAGGTTCAGCTTATACCCACCTGTGTTAATGCTACCTGCGCAGAATTAATGCGCAAAAAGGCCTTAGAGGCGTTAGGAAAAACCCCTTCCAAGGTAAACAATGATGGGGCGCGGATCCCGACCTTAACTACCCAAGCCGGGCTCAATCATTCTTGAAAAGTGTGAATTCTGGCCGTAGGTATACTTAGTTTCAATCATGGGCCACGCCTTGAGCTGTGTGCCGACGAACTGCGCTAAACTTAGAAATCCACGGTCAGGGAGTGCCTCTAAAACCGCGCGCTTCGGTCACCTCGGGATGAGCACCTTCTACTCCGAGCTGCGTGCCGAAGTGGTGCGCCCAGGTTAGGCCCGCCCCCCTGTGCACCTCCTTGGAAAAAAGTGCGCCCCGTCTTGGGCGCACGGCTTGAGTGCGCCTTGCCTTGGGCGCACGGCTTGAGTGCGCCCAGCCTTGGGCGCACGGCTTGAGTGCGCGGGCTGCTTCCGGCACGGGGCTCCTTCGTCTGTCACGAAACATTACCTGCTCTGCCGCGCGACTTGTCCTAAATTCAAAAAATAGAAAGAGGACATCCATCGGCCTCCCTCCACTGGCTAAGGCGCTTGCCTTCAAAACAGAGCTTCCATAAACATAGAGAAGCGGAGGAACATCCTTTCGACTGTACAAGAAAACTGGAATGCATAAGGGAAAAACGAGAATATATACAGTTGTACAAGAAATTTTTGCACCATCCCTCACTGGTGGTACGCCTTTAGGTGTACGCCATTAACTGATAATGGCAAAGCAAACCCATTCAAATCTTGCAGTGTGAAAGAGTTTACCGGGTGCACCTGGGAGACTTGAAAAGGACCTTCCCAAAATGCATCAAACTTATCATGATTGCCCGGTTTGGACTTTTTCACATTCCATTTTAGCACTAAGTCTCCGATCCGGAAAGTGCGCTTGGAAGTCCCTTTGCTGAACCATTTTTTTGTGGCCACTGCGTGCCTCATAAAAGCCTCATAGGCTTTCTCCCTCTCCTCTTCTAACTGCAAGAGTTGGGCGATTCTAATGCTGACCGGATCAAATTCCTCGCCCTCGCCGTCCAAAGATCGAAGAGACTGTAACGCTGGCAACTCAATATGCGCAGGAAGCACTGCTTCCTTCCCATACACTAAAGAGTACGGGGATGTCTTTATGGACTTTTTGATAGAAATCCGGTCAGCCCATAGCGCAAAATCCAAGTGTAAATGCCAAGTTCGCTTATTGTCCTCCAGTGTTTTCTTGAGAATCCGGAGCAAGTTTTTATTAGTAGATTCTGCCAAGCCATTACCCTGCGGGTAATAATTCGACGAAGTTTTCATATAAATACCATACTTGCTAGCAAATGCACACATCTTGGCCCCAACAAAATGAGAGCCGTTGTCCGTCACTACAGCGTCCGGTATCCCAAAACGGGTTATGAGTCCCTCCAGAAAGGCAATAACCACATCCTGATCTGCCCGCTTGGTTGGAACTACCTCTGACCACCGGGTGAAATAATCAGTAGCGGTTAGAATATATTTGTGTCCCGCTGAAGAGTTAGGCTCGATTATCCCAATGAAGTCTAAACCCCATTGTTGAAACGGGGCCTCGACCTGAATCGGGTGCAAAGGTAACGGAGCATTTCTGATGCGGCCTGCATACCTCTGGCACTTATCACATTTCCGGCTTACACTGAAGGAATCTGAGAAAATGGTGGGCCAATAATAGCCCGCTCTTATTATTTTCAAAGCCATTGGCCTTCCAGCGAAATGGCCCCTGGACATTCCGAAATGGAATTCATCCAGGATTTTTTGTTTTTCTGTCCCCCTGACACATCTCAGGAGGACGCCGTCTATATTTCGGTGGAACAACCCCTCGGGTAATAAAACAAATCTGCAGGCTTGAAGCCTGAAACGCCTTCTCTGCGAAGAATCAAGGCCAGGAGGGCAATGTCCGGTGCCGAAGTATTCTACCAGGTCTTCAGTCCAATCTTTGCCATCTGTTGACTGATTCGCCCAATTATACTGTGGTAGTGAATCATCCCATTGACAAGCCGTTACTTCAGCCGCGACACTCCTGGCAAGCTCTAGGCATAGCGCCCGCCCACGGACTAGTTTCGTGGGCCGGACGTCAATATCAAACCCCTGAATCTTTGAAATCCAACCAGCCCTGTTATTACCAAGTTCACCTTGGCTGATGAAGGTCCGCACATCCGGGTGTACAACGTACACTATTGTCTTGCTTTGTGAGACGAAATGTCGGAACTTTTGTAGCGCTCGCATCACCGCATGTACTTGGCTTTCGATAAAACTATGTTTTTCCTCATGCGGGAGTATTACCTGGCTGAGGAATGCTATAGGCCGTTCGTCTCCTTCCTTATTCTTCTGAGTGAGCACGAGCCGCATAACTTTCTGGTTCCCCGACCACATACAAAATAAAGTCTTGGGAATAATCAGGATTAACCAGAATGGGGGCTTGGGCAATCCGTCGTTTGATGTCTTTAAACGCCTGTCTCCTCTCATCAGTCCACAGGAATTCCACATCCTTTTTTAAGAGTTGAGTCATAGGTTTTACCGATTGAGCAAAATCAGAGATAAACTTCCTGACGAAATTTATTTGCCCAAAGAAGGATTGGAGACCCTTTTTATTAGCCGGTAGAGGCAACTTGAGCAGGGCTTCGGCTCTAGCGGGATCAATAGCAAGACCCTTCTCTGATATCAAATGGCCTAAGAGTTTACCTTCTTTGACCGCAAAAATTGACTTTTTTGGGTTTATTGATATCCCGAACTCCCGGCATTTTTCAAACACCTGTCGGAGATGCACACCGTGCTCCTCCCTTTTGTGGGAAAAAACCGTCATATCATCCAAGTATATCACAATTACGCGGTTGAGGAGTTCTCCAAAAGCCAAGTCCATCGCTCTTTGGAAAGTTGCCCCGACATTTGAAAGGCCAAAGGGCATGCGCTGATAAGCAAAGGTGCCCCACTTGGTGGTGAAGGCAGTTTTATATTGGTCCTCTTCTCTGACCCAGATCTGGTTGTACCCGGAGAAACCGTCTAGGAGGGAAAATCTCTGGGCCCCTGCCACTACATGGAGAATCTGGTCTATCTGGGGCAGTGGATAATGATCCTTCAGGGATGCCTGGTTGAGATTCCGGAAGTCCACGCAGAGACGAATATCTCCATTCTTTTTTCGAACAGGGACCAAGTTTGCTACCCAGGATGAATGCTTGATAGGGTAGATTATCTTTGCTTCCAGCATTTTGAGAAGTTCGGCCTTCATCAGTACCTCAATCTTTGGGTTTACAGGCCTTTGCTTTTGTCGTACGGGCTTGACTCCTTCCTGGAGTTCGATAGTATGCTGAAAAACATCTCGGTTATACCCTTTCAAATCATGATAACTCCATGCAACGATATCGGGATACTCTCTGCAGAGGGTCCTGATTTGTTCAATTTCCTTCAGTGTGCAATCAGTTCCCACTTTAATGGTCTTCCCGGACTCCAGGGCTAACTCTTGATACTCTTTTGCATCTACTTTTATTTTGTGAGGCAAGGCCCTGTCATCTTGATCAAATAAACTCTCAAGGGTTATCAAACCCTTGGGGAGGTGGTTGTTCTTCAGTTGGATAAGACCCTCATACTCATCAGGGGATCTATCTTCAATATTTCCAGCCTCGTTAATCAAAAAATCAACGATCTGCTCATCATTATCAAAGACCTGCCAGTGAATATTTTTATCCGGTATTGAGGGTCTATAAATAACCCTAACTGTCTTTGGTCTTTGCATAAGTTTCTCGGCTTGAGAGTACCTTGCTCCAATGGACGCCAAAACGTCCGCATGCTTGTTCCGCTCCCGTGAAATAGGTTGGATATTTAGGGCCGAGAAGGATTCTAGCAGATCCCACACCTTGTTACGGTATGCTTTCAAGTAGTGTTGTTTAGCAACACATTTGTTTGTCACTTGATTGCAGATCAGTTCAGAATCCCCGAATATCTGCAACTGCTTTATCCCTAGTTTCTCCGCCTTTCGTAACCCCAAACATAGGGCTTCATACTCGGCTGAGTTATTAGTACAGCTCCAAGCGAGCCTGTACGAATAGGTTCTCTGAATTCCAAAGGGGGAGACAAGGACAACCCCAGCTCCAACAATCCAGGGTTCTTCCATCCACCCCACTCCCCCCCCCTCTCCCCCAACGATGATATCGACAAAGCCCAGGGGTTTCCCCCCCCCCCCCCCCCCCAAAAAAAAAAAAAAAAAAAGTTTAAAAAAAAAAAAAACCCCCCCCCCCCCCCACGGGGCCCCCCAAAAAAAAAAAAAAAAAAAAAAAAAAAACAACACAACAAAAAAAAAAACAAAAAAAAAAAAAAAAAAAAAAAAAAGGGCTCCAAGTCAACTACCACAACTTCTTGGATTACCATAATCTGCGGCATCTTATGCAGCACGATTGGGATATCCTTTATAACCCCGACAGTCCTGACCGGAGTTCCATCCAACTGGAGTACCCCGGGGCTGCTTCTTGTATACTCCATGCCCATAAATTCACATACAGCTTTAGGCATGACAGTAGTTGCAGCGCCAGAATCAACCATACAATTGTGTACTACCCACCCTTCCATTCTGAGAGATAAGTAAAACGGCGGCGGCCTGTTCTTTCCCGTGGCAGAAGTAGTTAGTGGTTGCGCCAAAACGGTTTGGGTTAGTCTCCCCTTGCCTTTAACGGTCTTGAGGGACTCTTGGAGTAGATCAACTTGGCCAGGTAATTGTAATGCGTCGAAGAGACTTACCTTAGCCGGAGTCCTCCTTAGCTCTTCGACAACGTTGTATGTCTCAACGCTTGGTTCTTTCCCGTCTTTGGCGGGTTCATACCGTGTCCGGTATTGCTGAGTGGCTTCCACCCTCTGGCGCTTGGTGATTGAGGGGTATCGTAACTTCTCCCGCGCCTGATCCCTCGCTTCAGCCAGGGGTTGAGAGGTGGAGGCTGGTGGCCGAGGGGCTACTGTCTTTGCTCTTGAGGGCAAGTAATCTTTTAATCGAGCATTGTCTGAGGGTTCTCTAGCCGGAGCTGGTTCTCTTCCTGAAGGCGTTGCGGCCTTGTTGGCCTGTTGCTGAGGATCGGCTGGCACTTTAAGTGGTTCCATCTGAACTGGATCGACCTCAATTGGCCTTCTACCCGTCTTTGTTAGGACAACAACCTGTTCGACAGGGGAAACTATACAATCATGATCATCTTCCATCATCATATTTACCTGCCTATCAGAGCCGTTATCTGAAAGCGTTTGAGCATAGTTCTGGTGGACTACACAGGCTTCTTCATTATGCGGGTCATTGCAGGTAGAGCACCAGTTAGTCCTGTCGGATGTACCGACCTCATCGTATTCCAAAACTGCAGAATTTCTCTCATGAGGTCTGCCAGTAGGAGCAGTTTGATCCCTTGTGATTTGAGGAGGAGGCCTTCGTGGTGGATAATTCTGGTCTCGGAATTGGCTTTTCTTCATGATAGCCATATCATTCGCCATACTCTTCATAAACCCATACATATCCCTTAGCTCTTTAGCTTGTTGTGGGTTTAGCGAGGCATGAGCCGGAGTAGCTGGTAATGATAACGATGCCACTGGAGCAGGTAGTGCCGGATACTGTGGAGGCGTCGGTAGTTGTGGGACCGCATGGGTAGGTTGCTGCGGCATCTGTACTTGAGACTGCGGAGTGGGCACAACTTGATTTTGTGGGCCGCGCACCCATGGCTGACTGGGGTAGGTCAATGATACAGCAGAACTGGGTGCCGCTTGATTTTGTGAGTCATGAACCCACGATTGACTAGGGTATGTCAACGGTATAGAAGAACCAGATGCACTTGGATACATGCTTTGAGGAAAATCTGGGTAAATCGGAGTTGTCGCCTTAGGGGGCATCCTTCCGACGGCTATCAGGTCGTCTTCTGATTTTTGCGCTTGTTCATACAGATCTGGAAATGTATTAATATTAGAGTGTCGGATGCTTATGTTGATGTCCGTATGGAACGCTCTTAAGTAATAGAATGCGGCCTGACGTGGGGTGGGCCGAAGGTCTTCAGGGACTCTCATCCAGGTCCGATCGAACCTGAGATTGAAATCGGGTATTTCTTCTTGGGGATGCCTCTGTATACCAGTGAACTGGTGTAACAGGGAGAAGGGGTCTGCTTGCTCATGGAAACCTCTTACTAATTTCCCGGCCAGTTGGTCCCACGAAGTGATGGTACCTGGTGCAAGTGAGCGGTACCAGTAGAGGAGCTTACCTCTTAAAGAGAGGACCAACAACTTAACCATGACCTCTTCGTTGGTAATCTCGTGAATCGTTGCCAATCCTGCAACATCTTGGATATGCTCGGCCGCTGTCTTTCCCGTACCATCGTAGGTGGGCAGAGCTTTCAAGGCCGCGGGAGGTACTCTATGCTGAGCTGCTAGATTTAGGGGGCCAGTGTGGTCCCAGGTCACGAACTGCCTGGCGGGAGGTGGCTGCGCCATGGGCGGTGGAGGGTTTCCCTGGAGCGGTGGCGGTAATGGCTGAACAGGAACAACGGAAACACTTGGTACCCTGATATCAACGTCAGGTGCGGCCTCAGTGTGTTGACGATCCGGTGAATTAGGCGGGACTGGAGGTAAGCTAGTAGCTGTGCTGTCGGGAGTTAGACCCCGTGTAGCAACAGTAGCTTCCTGCGAAGATGTTCCGTCCAATGGGTTGTCCGGCCTGACCACTCTAGGACGCTCTCCAAAGGCGTCAATGTCAAGTTCGTAGAACTCGGCTTCTTCTTCAGAGTTTCTAGCCTGTCGCCTCGTACGCATGGAGGCGTGATCTTTCAGGCTGGTCTGCGAGGCTTGGATATATCGGAGTTCGTATGAGTCGCCAGATGTTCAAATTTGTCAGTAGTAAGACGAACATCACTTTCTTAGTATTGCTAATGTAGTGGAACGTTTGCGTCCCACCGGGCGTGCCAGAAACTGTTGGTCAGAGATCTGCCTTAGGTAAGGATTTGGTATTTTAGTGCGCCTTAGACCCGGCCAACATTGAAAGGCCGAGAGGAAGAAATGCCTCCCGTGCCAATCTCCAGAGATGGGCTGGTTCCCTTGCTATTCTAACTGGGGGGTTTTGAGATTAAGGAACTGAAAGGAATGGGAAATGACTGAAAGGGGAAATATGGCCACAGGCCGGATAGAATAGGGGTGATGGACTAACAACACGAAAACTCTATTGCATTCTGAACCAGATAGCCCTCAAATACAGATAACTAATAGAAATTTAAACCAGAACATCTAGCATGTATAATCTCCAGGACTACTCCAGAGTTACTACTTTATCAACAACTAAATCCAGATATTAGAATTCAAGTTACGATTTAAAGCAAGAAATGATAGAAGACAAGTAATAGAAGACATACACATGAAAATAGAAGTCCAAGTCTAGAGCCAGACATCAACTGTATTGATAGCAGAATTCAGGTTTTCATTTAGCCTCTAGCAAACATCCATCATTTTACAATAAAAGAGCGGGTTTATATAGAGAATTCTGCCGCTTGAGCAATAAATGCTCATAAACAGAATATGGCGGTGGAAGCCAGGATAAACATTACAAGGTGATACAGCCGCCAGATATTAAATAGGTATGGCAAGGGCTGGTGACTCCTCAAAATGCCGTTGAATGTCTTCAATGCCCCGACATACTTGACTTGCTGGCGCAGTCTCCTCACTTGCAGGAACCGCCTTTGTAGGAGATATGCTTGAATTCCTGAAACGTCTAATCCGGAAGCTTCCTAATAACTGCGGGTGAACGGGTAAGGATATACTCCAAATTGCCGAGCTGGAATTCTTTCGGAAGAAACCAGCGCCAAAGTCAATCTGACATACTGGCAAAGTGCGCCCGAACTCTGGCGCAAGTGGGGAGTGCGCCCAATCTCTGGCGCAAGTGCGAAGTGCGCCCCATCTCTGGCGCAAGTATGAAGTGCGCCCAATCTCTGGCGCAAGTATGAAGTGCGCCCAATCTCTGGCGCAAGTGCGGAGTGCGCCCAATCTCTGGCGCAAGTATGAAGTGCGCCCAATCTCTGGCGCAAGTATTCAGTGCGCCCCATCTCTGGCGCAAGTGTGGAGTGCGCCCAATCTCTGGCGCAAGTATTCAGTGCGCCCAATCTCTGGCGCAAGTGTGGAGTGCGCCCAATCTCTGGTGCAAGTATTCAGTGTGCCCCATCTCTGGCGCAAGTATGAAGTGCGCCCCATCTCTGACGCAAGTATGAAGTGCACCCAATATCTGGCGCAAGTATTCAGTGCGCCCCATAACTGGCGCAAGTATCCAAAATGAGGTGTTAGATTTGCCAAAAGCTAAAACTTCATGATCCCATTTTCGAAAGCTTTGTCACAAGGTTAATAATACACCATGTTGCAGAAATGGCAACATCTCTGGCGGCGCACGAGGAAATTGAGCTTACCTCAATGTCAACATCCCAAACCTTATTCACTGGGCTTAGAGTCATCATCTTCCTCATAATATTCATTACTCTCTGATTACCCACTGATAGCAACGAACAACACTCCTGACTCCTCACCTTCAAGAGTTTCACTGTGATGCTCTTCTTCTTGGCTTGGCACCTCATCTAGGAGCTCATCCTCTTCCTAAGCTAGAAGATATTGAGCCACTCCTTGAGTATCAAGATTATCCTTAGCCTGAACCCCTTTAGGTGCCTCATTTGTTTCTTGCTCTTTGACCTTCTTTTGTAGTTTATATTTTTCGCTCTGGGGTACTTCATCTTGAGGAATCCGATCCTTGTTTTGTTGTGGCATGGTTGTTGCCCTGGACTTCTTGGTGAGTGGGGGGCTCCACTACATGAATTTCATCCTAGGCCTGGTTCTTACCTTGCACCCTATTTTCCTCCTGTGCTTGGATATCTTCTGGCTACTAAGGGGAATCAGGCAGCCCAAGATCCTTTTTAATACAACAATAGGTCCCTTGGACCAAGGCCCAATCATCGTTATGAACTTCGTTATGTTTTTGGAGCTCTCGAAAAAGGTATCCAAATCTTTCTAGATGATGGACTTCAGTAAAATTGAACCTTTCACTGAGATCGACTAGGCAGGCTTGGATTATCGTAAATTTGGAAGCATACTGCATTGCTTGGAGCTTAGAAACATGCTCCCCCTAGTTAGAATAGCAAGGTAACCAACCCATCTCTGGATATTGGCATGGGAGGCATTTATTCCTCTCGTCCTTTCAATGTTGGCCAGGTCTAAGGCGCACTAAAATACCAAATCCTTACCTAAGGCAGATCTCTGACCAATATATCCCTTATCTTACAAAGGATCAAATACCTAAAAAAAATACAAATGCATTAGGTAGTAAAGTACAAAGTAACATGGTGAATACCAATACAAAGATGAATAGTATTTTGTGCCTTGCATGCAACAATTGACAAAATCCACTAGAATGTGATATAACAATGAGGAATGCTCAAACTGCGATATATAACCAATAGTGTTATATGCAACAAGAATCAAAGATGAGTCAGGTTGCAACACTCTAGCACTAGTATATGAAGAAGCTACAATTCAAAATCCAATGTAGTAGACCCATCAAGAATAGTTCAATAGTGGATTACAAATTTACATAATCTAGGGAATACTATTTTGGTAAAATTTAAAGGGGATAAAACATTCAAGGATCAAGTAGTCCTTGTCAATAAACAAAAGGGGGTCATAAATATGAGTAAGATGAAATAAATGGAAGGATAACTTGGGCCTTAAAATGACTAGGCTAAACCACTACAAACACTTGATTGAAGACTATTATTCTTAGGAAAGGGTGATATCCCTTGCATGTTAAAGGTCCAATGGTAGTAAATCAAGAGCAAACACCTTAGAAAGGGCAATGAGATACTACTTAGACTCCCTAGATCAAGGTACAAAAAATAAACACACTAGTGTCTAGGAAAGAGAATAATAATAACAAGGAGTAGAATGATAAAGGATATTAAAATAAGCTAAGAGGAATTTGAAGTACCCTTTATTAACTAGTGAAGGTAGGATGACAATCATAAAGTAATTTAGAAAATTTACACTATGTAATGAGGGTAATTATGCTAGCACAAGATTCAACATTGTTAAATAATCAAAGAAAACACTAGTTAAAGTAAGCATGCTGGAGGAATTGGTATTATTTGGGTAGAGATATTTGTTATAAGAAGACCTAAGGGACCAGGAATGAAATTATACTCACTAAATCTCTAGCCAATGGCACCTTATCAATGCATCTAGACAACAAAACCTTATAGAAAAATATCCATCAAATATACAAGTTAATGTTGCTAATGTCCTAAATGCTTCTAAGACAAAGATGATGAAGTCGCCTCCTATCTACATAACTCTCAAAATTGAAAATTATTTTATGAGGAGTTGCATTATTGATTCAGGAGAAATTGTAATAGTGTTGCTAAGGTTGTTTATGAAGAAATGAAACTATCATACTTTGAAACAACTAGTAGGCCAATTCAAATGGATGGGACATAGGACAATTCTATTGGTATATTAAAAGATATGGCGATGATCATATCCAAAAAACTAAAATTAGTGGTGGTACAAGAGGTGATTGTAGTTGACCTCTTGCCTTATTTTAGGATTTTTTTATCTAGGAAGTGGAGTAGGAATTTTTCAAAAAATAAATATTTAGTGATGGAGTATGCCCACATGAAGGTGCCCTAAGACAATAAAATGAACCAGTTAAAGAAAAAACCTCCATGTAATTATCTTTTTACATAAGTTGGAAAATAATGGGGTAGTTAATTGGAATGATATCCCTAAATTCATTGACAATGAATCAATCAAATATGACCCTATTTCTAAAAGAGATATGATATTTGGCATACTCCAAGAGGATATAATCAAGAAGTAAATGAGGAATATGAGAAAACTAAGCTTGGTAATTACTTGGTACTAGAAAAATCATATAAAGTCCTAATAGTAACAAGTGAAGAATTTTAGAGATCTAATTTGACATGCACTATGTACTTTGATGGTGCTATTAATACAAGTGTGGAAATAATGCATATAAAACCAATAAAGATAGGATTTTAATTAAGAAATTAACAAATTATTATATAGAATAAATATGACTTAACCCCAAATATACACAATAATTATGCTATATTATATTGAAGTTTGATTTGTGATCATAAAACAAGAGTTTATGGCCAACTGAAGTCTCCTTGAATCCTATAACCGAATCCCCTTGAATTCTTTAAGTCCTTGAAATCCTTGAATCCTTATTGAATTCCTTTGAATCTTGATTATAGTAGGTACCTCACATCCAATATATAGATATCTTATATGCCAAAAATAACATGACTTTTCTATATTTGGTTTTCTTGTTTTTTTTTTAATTTTTACCTTCATTTTCTATTTTTAGAATTCTATTTTTAGCACTCACCCATTTATAATTATGGGCTTTTTACATTATGCAATTTACATGCACTTTTTTATTTTTAGAACTACTTTTCTTATTTTTTAATTGCCTTTCAATTTTTAAGACTGTTTTTTTTCTTAATTACATTTCTATATTTAAAATTGATTTTCTTATTTTATCCAATTTTTTGTATAAATAAGATCCAATATAAAAATAATAAATTAATAAAAAATATAATTAGTTATTAATTAATAGATTTTGTATCACAATCTCTGAAGTTCCCTTTTGATGCAAAATGGAGAAATTTTCAGCTTTGTATTTAGCTTTGCATGTACCTTGTTCAAAAATCACTTGGTTAGGATATCAAAAAATTGATCTTTAGTCTTGAGATACTCAATATTCACCATCTTCTCTTGCACCAAATCTCTCACATAGTGATGCTTTAGATCAATGTGTTTAGTATTTAAATAAAAATTTAGATTTTTGGACAATTGAATTGCCCCTTCATTATCACAAAAGATTTGAGTTGGCTCTCCTTGAGCCTCCAAGATTCTCAAGAACTCACTACAACCATACTCCTTGAGTACATGCCAATGCTAAAGCCATATATTCTGCCTCTATAGATGACAAAGCAACCATAGATTGTTTCTTGGAACTCCAAGAGATAAATCCACTACCAAGAGTGAAAAAATGGTATGATGTAGACTTTCTATCATCAAAAAAACCTTCCCAATTTGAATCTAATAGCATTGCATTCTTGGTTGGTCTATAATAAATTCTATGAACTCTTATGCCTTTCACAAATCCAAATATCCTCTTCATTACTTGTATATGCCTTTATACGAGGTTACTCATGAATATTGATACTAGTGAGACTATAAAAATGATGTTTGGTCTAGTAGCCATAAGGTACATAAATACCACTGACCATGTTTCTATATTTCTTCTCAACAAGCTTGGGACTACTCTCATCCTACGTTAGCTTCACAACACTTACAATTAGAGTATCAACATGTTTGTAGTCAAATAATTCAAATTTATTCAACATATAATGAACATACTTGGATTGAAAAATGAAGGCTTCACCTTGTGATTGATGAATGTACTTCCCAAGAAATTACTTCATCAACCTAAGATTAGTCATCTCAAAATTAGCCATCATCGCTACGTTGAAGCTCTCTAACATATCTCTTGAGCTAATTGTAACGATTAATTCATCAATATATAGGTAAACATAGAGAGCATTAGTATCATTAATTTTTATGTATAGAGTAGGCTCATTTTTACTTCTTACAAAGCCATTATCCAAGAACCATTTATCAATCCTTGAATACCAAGCTCTAGGAGCTTGCTTAAGACCATATAGTGCCTTCTTCAACTTGTATACCCATCTCTCCTTGCCATCAACCTCAAATCCTTGTGGTTGTTCCACATATACCTCTTCATCTATGATTCTATTTAGGAAAGCACTCTTGATATCTAGTTGATGTGCTTCACATCGCTTTTGTGTTACTATAACTAGAAATATCCATATGGTGTCATGCCTTGCAATAGGAGCATATGTATCCTCATAATCAACACCATATGTTTATGCAAAATATTTGGTAATAATATTGCTTTTTGCTTGTCAATAATGCCATCACGATTCACTATTAAACTTGGTCTTTTAAACCCACTTGGTTCCAATGACATCTTTATCATTAGGTGGCTATACCAAATCCCATGTTTCATTCTTCTCTATTGACTCCATCTCCTTTTCCATAGCTTCAACCCATTATTTACACTTGACCACTTCATCAAAGGTTCTAGGTTCACTAGAAATATAAGATAATGCATAATAAGTTAATTTTATCATCATCTTGATCAACTTGATTTTTACTACCTTGCCATGCTTGAATTCGAGTTGTTCTCCTTTCAGAAATTTGATCCAACATTTGTGTATATGGATGTGGAAAGAACAACCTTTTATGCTTTCCTCCTTGGGATGTAGAATATGAGCCACTCAATGCCAAAGTAGGTGATACCTCAATAGGTGTTGATGGAGCAATTCACATGTCCTCTTTATTTAAATATTTAGCCATTAAGGGCCTTCCTTCATTTGCAACCTCCTCTTTTTTTTAGTGATTTTCATGGACACCACTCTCAATAAAGATAACATCTTAAAAAATAATAATATTCTTATTTAAGGGTTGTAAAACGTGTATGCCTTGCTCTTATCACTATAGCTCATAAAGATATGAGGCACACTTTTGGGATCCATCTTCTTTCTCTTCTCATCATTAACATGTACATATGCTAAGCATCCAAATACTTTAAAATGTGTAACACTTGGTTTCTTACCATGCCAAGCCTCATATGGAGTTTTATTCTTGAATGCCATGGTAGGAATCCTATTGAGTATGTAAATAGTTATCTTCATTGCTTCATCCCAATACATCTTCTCTAAGCCTTTGCTTTCAAGCATGCTTCTAGCTAATTCCACTATTATCCTATTATTTATCTTTGTCACACAATTTTGTTATGGAGAATAAGATGCAAGTAGCTACCTTTTGAAGCCATGTCAAGGAACTTCTTAGAGCAAAATTTGCCTCCTCTATTAATTATCAAAGTCTTTATGGATATTTCACTTTCATTTTTAACCATACCTTTAAATGTGTTAAATGCTAAAAACTCTTCATATTTTCCCTTCAAGAAGAAAATCCATACATGTCTAGTAGCATCATTTTTTTGGGTAAAATAGACTAAATTTTATTAAACAAAAACTGGATTACATAGTCGCGAGGCCTTCCATACATGGGCCATATATTGGAAGTGCCTCTAGATATACACACCTATAATCCCATGAAGGCTAAATTCCCAATTAGAGAATAGAAAAAATTACACAAAAAAAATTGATTACCAAATCATTGAATGACACATCAGAGTAGGACTCAGAATTGCAATAAAACAAAACCATCAATTTATTTTCCTTGTATATCACATATCCTCTTGAAACAACATTTGAGAGGCCTTCATTTCTAGTGGTGATTGAAAAATCCTATAGCTCCACCAACTCATCCTACTAATATCCACTATTATCTATTTGTCATATCTCCACCTTCCCATGTACACAGTAATTTGAGCAATTCCTAGTCATGAAACACAAGAGTTGCCACATTGTTACTT
The DNA here is from genome assembly GCA_028583015.1 of Wollemia nobilis. Classification (NCBI taxonomy): domain Eukaryota; kingdom Viridiplantae; phylum Streptophyta; class Pinopsida; order Araucariales; family Araucariaceae; genus Wollemia; species Wollemia nobilis. Next base: position 13,467,100 of record JAQPPZ010002549.1, read on the forward strand.
ATTACTTCCCTATCATTGGGCTAATCCCGTTGAAACAAAAATTACAAGTCCATATAATATTCCCCCAAATTTTTACCTCTACCATAATCCCACAAATGATGACCTCTCCCTATTCCCCAATTAGCCAATCTAAATGTAACCTTGTTCTTTTTCTTCACCATATGGAGAATTTTATCTACGCTCTATTTTTTAACCCATAAAATTTTCCAAGACCCATTGGACACTTCATTATATTTCTCCCCTCATCCTGCTTGTTCAACTTATTGATTAAGACCTGAGAGTCAGAATCCACCTCAACTCTTGAGTATCCTTGCTTAAGAGCCATGGCTAAGCCTTCACATATGGCCATGGCCTCTACCACCATGTTGTTATTCCTCCCAATGCCCTGATGGAAACCAAAAGCCATCATCCATTTATTCATATGGCCCACCCATATAATACCCACCTCCTCTATGTTTCTATGAGCAACACCATCGATGTTAACATTAACCCAATCCATTAGTGGTGGCTTTTACTTCCCTCCATTGTCTAGCTTTTTAGAAGGAGAAGCCTTACAACTTCACATAATAACCTCCTATGCTTTCTCCTTTCCTAATTCACATGTTCTAAAAGTTCCTCTTAATAGTTTAGACTATGGCTACAATAACCTTATTTGTTCCTTGGTAGCATTATCATATTTTATTATGCCTAGTAAGGCAATCATACCTCATAGGAAGCGACACAATAGGGTCATAATCGAGAGCATGGGATTCAGATCAATTGGGGGTCTCCAAGAGTTTTTAATAGGCTAAGTCCTTGTTATTATGTGATATTCAAGGTGCACTTGGTCTCAACAAAGGGAAAGGGGTGCAAGAGATGAAAATAAAACTACTCAACAAAAGAAAAAGGATAGTGATGTGCCAAGAGACCTGCTAAGATCTTCCTACAAAAAACAAGCCTGAACACTATGTGCCAATGGTGAACACTTCCTCTCCTCGAAACAGTAAAGCACATATAAGATTTACTAATTGTATGTAAGCATAAGAAGGTAGATCCTACTGGAAATCCAAACAAGTGACTAGTTTGAAAATAGATGTCGACCCCTCACACATACATATAGTTAATAAAACCCAAAGAAGAGGTAATATATTACAAAATAATACATACACACAAAGCGGGTTAGAAAGAGGCCACAAATTACTATACAAAAAATTTGATATAGGCTCCCATGTATATATATGCAAGCAAGATTTTACAAATATTGTGCCAGAAGTAGGGTTTCAAAATTGCCCACAAGCCACTCAGGAACTTACTATTTTAACAAAAAGAAATGAAGGAAAAGCCTACAAAAGAATACAATTACAATCTTTTTGATCCTTTCTATACACTAAACTATTTCTATAAATAGATTATAATAGAGAAATTTTCCCTCTAAAATCTATAGAATAAGTTGACTTTTTATCTACCTTTTCCTAGGGATTTTGAATATTGAATGAGGTCGCCTTTGACTATTGTTTTTGTCAGTCTACAACTGTCATGGTTGCAAGTCCCAATTTCTTCATCTTTAATAGCTCACCTACATTTACTTGACTTGTAGACCTAATGTGTTATTGGTAGATAGACCATATTTTCTTAATAATGACACACCATCTTATTTTTTTTTTCTATTTGCTTACCTAACTCCCCCTTGGTATTGGTGCACTCACTTTTCCTTCAGAGTTTTCTTTAGGTCTTCTTCTTGCATTCTCTATCCATGAAATCAAGATCTTTATCTTTGCCATCAAGAATTTGACTTCCACCATTTCTTTAGGACTTTTATAAGTTTTGATGAGTTACTCCATTGGACTTCCTTATGTGACTATCCTTTTTTGTCGAGTCTTATAAAAACTCCTGATCATTTCTCTTCCATGTCTTCAATAATTTCTCTTCATCCCGCCTCATAATATCTTCCTCTCTTGCTCATATCAATCTTTGCTTTGTGTCCAAATATCCTTTTCATGGGATATCTCCATTGTGCACCACTTTTCTAGTGATTGAATTGATTATTTTTTAGACATAGAGAGGCTTTCACCTTTTGTAGTCTTTTGATGAATGATGGGAAAGGTTATGACAAAAATTTATCATAATATTGTGAAGGAATTCTTCAAGAATTCAAAATATCATTCCTTTAAGCATACAAGATATCACATCCTCAAGCATTCAAGCATATGATGTCTCCAAGCATCCAAGCATTCAATATCAAACTCTCAAATATCTGCAAGAAACAATCAAGTTTCAATTAAGCTTCCACAACAAGGGGGAAATAACCACAACATCTAGGAGCAACAAGTGTTCTTTGGAGTTGTGATCTTTTCCCTTGTTTTGAACACTATATTTGTTTTATAGCTCTAATATTTAATCTTGTTGTATACTAATCTACTTTAGTTATGTCATTTGTATTTAGTTTGGCATATCATCTTTTGTCATTATTAGCTTATACTTGCATTAAGCAATATTTCTATTTTTCTATCATTTAGTAGATTCCTTGTACCTCCTGGTCAAGGACCTTCCTCATATGAGTTGTCTAGTCATAAAATCTTGCATTCAATTTTATTTTTCTACACTTTAAAGTGAAAGTGTTGCTAGGTTGTAGGTATTTTTTTTTGTAATGGTGAAAAAAGGGTTTTGGAGGGTCCCCAATCCTGTTACAAAATTAAGCTTTCCAAGGTTACAAGATAAACATAAACCTCATCCCTAGATAACATCAAAAGGATATGTAAGGTTTTAGCATGAGATAAAAATAAAGTTCTAGCAAAAATCCTATAATAGAACTAGATAAAAAATGACACTCTAGCTCATATCAAAAACTATTTATAGAAAATGAATAAATGTTAAATCCACTATTATTTGCCTCCATTCCACACCAATAGCTATAGTATTTGCTTCAATTTTCAACAATAGGCAACCAAGAAAGTTTAGAGGCACCATTGCTCTCTATTTTTTAACATAGTCATAGAGATCAAAAGCATAAATGGTGTTATCACTAACCCAATCATGCTTCTACCATTGATCATTTAACCCATGCTTTCATTTTATTATTTTTTAGCTCCTATATAAATAGGAGTCTGATGCTAGCCAATGGAGCCTAATACTCTCCTCTAACTCAGGTATAATCCTTTACCATTGATCCCTTATTTTCCTGTTTATTTTATAGAAAAGTAAAAGTACCATTAGGATGTAGTAGTATCAATTGTGCTTCCACTAGACCCATGATGCTTTTGCATTTGTAGAAAAACTAGGTTCTTTTGAACCATATATCTTTCATTTTAGCATTTAGAATATAAAATCTATTTTCTATTTGCAAAAAACATTTTCTATTTTTGGTTTTTGTTTATTTTTTAAAATAAAGAAAAGGAAAGAAATGAACTATCTTAGTAATTTAATCATTTATAGGAACAAATAAATCATTATTCTTCTTATCATTAAATCAAAATTCCATATAGTTGCATTTAGGTTGTTTGATGCATCTCTCTTGGATCATTATCTTTCAAACAAAAATTTATCTTTACTTTTTCATCTAAATCAAAATAATTTTGAATTTAGGTCTTATTGTTGCATTTGTATGGTGTATTAGGGCTAGGTTAAGGTTAATATTATTCAAAGAATATGTTAGGAGAAACATAGGTGTTCTTTAACCAATACAAAAAATCTCTAATCTCACAAATTACCCCTATCATCGAGGTGAGGAAGGGGAGGACAACATCCTAAAGAGGTCCTTCATAATCCCATTCTAATTGCCTTCATCACATTTTTGTAAACCTGATGTAAACACCATCATGGATCTTAAGATATTATTTGACCAAGCTAAACCTTAATAAAACTTAATCAAGACCATTTAATCTTGTTTGTCTAAATTAGATCACATTAAATATAGATAACAAGAACATAAATAATTACTAGTCCTACTGAGGGTCTTTACGATCCTTTGAGTAACTATCATATGAGCTACTAGGCTATATTGGATATATAACATGCCTAGACCACTAACCACCCATCTAAGATATCGTGCATACTTATGCCTAGTAATAAGTATATTATAGTGGGCTAATGGGAGTCATAAGGAAGTATACTATTGCCCTTCACGTACCATCTTGGCCACATATCTAGGAGGTTACTTCCATATATTATTTGTTAGTCTCACAATGACACTGAGAGGGGGGGTGAATCAGTGTAGCTCTTAAAAACTTAAATCTTCAATTCTTAATGCCTAAACAATGAAAGCTTAAAACTCAATAAAGCAAATATACCAAAAGAGCATCACACAACACAAGATGTACCGAGGTTCACCAGTTTTGGCTACTCCTCAAAATTGACTGTTTGGACTCCCATCCAAATCCAACCTTTGCAAAATACCAATTTTACAATCAATTTACCAGCACCCACTGGAAGGAGCACCAAACCCTGATTTATCTGCAACAACAGAAAGGAGCACCAACCCCTGATTTACCAGCACCAACTGGAAGGAGCACCAACCCATGATGCCAAGCACCAACTTGGACTTCTGTTCTGAAACTAGAAGATTGACATAAAGATGCCTTCACTTTTACAAGACCCTGATTGGTCTATTGCTTTCTCAACATTTCCCACTCTTCACACAACACACACTGTGCTCGCTCGGCTCCAGTGCACTCTCCTCGTGCTTCACATACCGCACACCTCTCTCGCTCTCCTCTTGCTCTCTTCGCAAGATTAAATCCGCCTCACGTTAATCCCAAGCGCTTTCACTCTATTTCAGTGTCAATTTAATTCTCCACGTAGACCTCCTTTTATAACAAAGTTTTGACTCTATTTTTAACTTCCATATTTTCGCATGCAACCCGTAACTGCCCCTGTAACTGTCGTACTGACTTTAGTTCACTGTTCTTATTTTAGCTGCATGATATTTCTCTGTAACTGCACCTGTAACTGTCGTACCGACTTTAGTTAACTCTTCTTATTTTAGCTGCATGATTTTCTTCAATCATCATCACTTTTTTCCCTATAATCGTCGTATCGACTTCTTCTGTAATCGCACCGTAACTATCGTAACGACTTCAGTTAACTATCACATATCTTATTTCGGTTAGGTTCTCTTCTTAGCTCGTGAAAACTCCTCTCTTTTTTAAAACACATGTCACGATATCACGACACTTTTACCTCCTTTTCTTTACTTTTCAACTGTCAATATCGCGACACTTTCACCTCCTTCTTCTTTACTTTTTACACATGTCATGATATCGTGACACTTTCGCCTCCTTGCTTCTTTCTTTGCTTGTACCAGAAAACAAACATGTCATGATATCGTGACACTTTCACCTCCGTACTCTTCCTTTTTACTTTTGTCGCGATATCGTGACACTTCTCCTTCTTACTTTCTCTCTCCTCCTTTAGTCACGAAAATGTGACATGTCGCGATATCGTGACACTTTTTCTCCTTTGCACTTTCTCTTACCTTCGAGTCACGAAAACGTGACATGTCGCGATATCGTGACACTTTTCCTTCTCTGCCTTCCTGATCTTTTCAAGTCGCGAAAATGCGACATGTCGCGATATCGTGACACTTTTCCTTCTTTGCCTTCCTCTTCGCTTTGGATCACGAAAATGCGACATGTCGCGATATCGTGACACTTTTTCCTCCTTGCATTTTCTCTTCGCTTCAGACCGCGAAAATGCAACATGTCGCGATATCGTGACACTTTTTCCTCCTTGCATTTTCTCTTCGCTTCGGACCGTGAAAATGCAACATGTCGTGATATCGCGACACTTTTTCCTCCTTGCATTTTCTCTTCGCTTTGGACCACGAAAATGCAACATGTCACGAAATCGTGACACCTTTTTCTCTCTCCTCTTTCTCTTTGCTTTGGCCTGCGAAAATGAAACATGTCACGAAATCGCGACACCTTTTTCTCTCTACTATCTCTCTTGCAATATGTCGCGAAATCGTGACACTTTTTCTACTTGTCTTTTTCTCTTCCAACATGTCACGAAATCGTGACACTTTTTCTTTCGTACTATCTCTCTTGCAATATGTCGCAAAATCGTGACACTTTTTCTACTTGCCTTTTTCTCTTCCAACATGTCGTGAAATCGTGACACTTTTTCTTCCGTACTATCTCTCTTGCAATATGTCACGAAATCGTGACACTTTTTCTACTTGCATTTTCTCTTCCAACATGTCGCGAAATCGTGACACTTTTTCTTTCGTACTATCTCTCTTGCAATATGTCACGAAATCGTGACACTTTTTCTTGCTTGCATTTTCTCTTCGAACATGTCACGAAATCATGACACTTTTTCTTGCTTGTGCTTTCTCTCCAAACATGTCACAAAATCATGATAGTTTTTCTTGCTTGCGCTTTCTCTTCCAACATGTCGTGAAATCATGATAGTTTTTCTTGCTTGCACTTTCTCTCTGAACATGTCACGAAATCATGATAGTTTTTCTTTCTTCTCAACATGTCGCGATATCGTGACAGTTTTCTTTCTTGTGATTTTCTTTTTATTTTTAGCATTTTTAGCATATGGGCCACTTCGATATTTTGGATAATCACTATACATACTCTGAAGAACCTCTTAACTCTTGTCCACTGCATCACTAAACTCTTGTCCACTGCATCAACTGATCTGTTTGACTGTGTTGACAACAATGACAATACTTTTGCTGCACCTTGCTCAACAATCTCCCCCTTTGGAATTGTTGGCAACACACCTGCAATTTCCTGTAAATCTTCTCCCCCTTTGACAATAATACCAAAGGGCTGCTGCAGACTCCCCCGAGTCCATGCACAACATTCTCAGGCACAAATTATTACAGTTAGCAAAAATTACAAACATGAGCAAAAAGATAATCAAATATATAAATGCTCCCCCTGAGAATGTGGTCCTGATAGCTAGTCAGTTCTTGGGAAGCATGACCACTCCCAATTTATTGCGAAGGTATCCACTACTGACTGGTGGACCTCTCTCCAATTGTTATATTATAGAAGACTTTGTCTCTTTGCTGCACTGACTGGTGGACCTCTCTCCACTTGAAGAATCCTCACTCAGATCTATCTTCAACTGTGTTGGCTGCTGGATCTCTATCCATTGAGACTCTATTCTCTGTACTCTATCAATAGGCTCACACAGAACCTGCTTAACAAGCTCACATAGAACTTGTCCAATGTTGAATAACAAGCTCATACAAAACCTGTCCAAATCTGCTCCAACAAGCTCACTAAGAACCTGTCCGAAATCTGCTCTAGAAGTCTGTCCCAACACTGTCCTCAAATATTTCCCAAAGGCCTTCTCAAAGGCTCAATCAATCATGCTCAAGTAGTATTCAAAATGAACTCAACAATGAATGACAATCTCAAATCAAATCCACTTCATAGAAGCATAAAGAGAATTGTTAGAGACTTAATATCTTCTAACCTCAATCTCAACTCAACATAGAATGATGGAATAATTTATTTTAGAGAACTTTAAAAATCACTTCACACATAACTTGACTAGGCTTAATCAAATCAACTCAACCAATCATCACCAAGCTGGAAACCATCTGGTTGCTCAATATAAACCTCTTCTTCAAGCTTCCCATTCAAAAACGCTGATTTCACATCTGTCAACAAAATTGACAAGTGACTCACACTTGTACCAATTTTTGTCCAACACTGTACCAACACTGCAATTTTACTGCCAACTCTATGCAAGCATCAAACACAGTACCACAACACCAACCAAATCCCTTCTTACATTTTCAACTTGGTCTATGTTTTCTACAGTCACTGCTGGTCACACCTTACTTTCAACTGTTCGAATCAAGAGACAATATTTTGTTAAACGCTTCACGGCCAACTATAGTGCACCTTACTCAAACTCATACTTTTGGACCATTACCTCTAGCGTTGGAACCTCAATCTGCATGCAGTCATCAACTCTCGGTATTCTGCTTCCTGCTAGGGCATATGTCAGGGCTACTCAATGTCTTAGGCGAACGTTCTTCACGCGATTCCAGGGAGCATTTCTCCTCGCTGCGATCAAGGGATTCCTCGGGCAATATCTCGCATTCCTCAAATAATGCAAGACTTTCTTAGGTGCATAGGCATCTTGTCCTCCTTGGCGCTTCACCACCTGGGCGCTATTCTCTCAACGTCTCTGCCTTGCATGTGCCACTTGGCACTCTTGACGAACTGGGTGCTAGTGCTACTGTTTGCTTTGACTATGGCATCTCTTTGATAATGGCTACTTCTTTAGAGAAAATTGATGCTCTCTTATACCAAACGAAGTGTTGTATTTTTGGTTAAGAAACGCACGCCTTCCCAGCTACACGTTGGCAGTAATTTTCATAATGATCATGAAGAGCTTTACCATAGTCCTCCCTCGATATTGGTAGATAAATCGAGACGTACTCACAACATGGATTCTATGTTATCTACAGATTGGGAATGTTACAGGCTTCAAAACCAGCACCTGCCAACTTATGCTTCCATGACACGATGACCTGTACTGCATGTTCTATCTCAGATAACGCCTATCAGTTGTTGCATCAAAAACCTAGCTGTTCACCATGTTGTTCTGCTGAAGCACATCAGTTTGACACTATCTGCTATTGTAACCGCCATCACCAGAGAGATTTCACAATAATAAAAAATTGGCTCTGTCAAGCCAACGTCTCATGCTCCTGCTTATTACCTCCACAAACAACTACATGAACTGAAACACATTTTGACAACTATACGACAACTCCCCCTGACTACTTGCCTTTCATCCTCAGATAACCAAACAACATAGGAGCATTAAAATAAAACTTTAAGATTGCTCCCCCTGAGGATGTGCTACCTGGAGCTGCTTAGTGCAATAGAGGAGTAATCTCCTTCAATCCAAGGAGACACGATTTCCTCTCTTCTTTCTTTCTCCAACCTTTCTTGAACTTGGGCTTGAGTTTTTCAACTGCATCCCTATTTTGAACCTTTTCGTGAACTTGAACATTTCTCTTGGGTGGTTGTCTCTTGTGCATCCTTGATGGATGATTATTTTCCTTTCTTTGATGCACATGATTTCTTCCCTGTCTGTGTTTCACTCTTTGTGACTGATGAAATCTGTTGTCTTGCCTTAGATTAGATACAAAAGTTCTTGGACAAAACCTTGCTATGTGCCCATGACCATTACATTTAAAACATTGCACATGGTGTTCAATCGAAAAGCAGATGTATTTCTATCATCATAACTCTTTGATCTATTATTCAATCCACAATAAATTGCCTTGTGACCATAATGGTTGCATCTAAAACAATAGCCATTAAAAGCATTATTATGAATAGAGTGAGAGTGATAGAACCTCTTTTGTTGTGGTTGCTTTGTTGTAGATCTCCTTTGATATTTTCTTCCTTTTGAAGATTCAGCTTCAGAATTTTCTTGCTTTGATCCTTCAACAGTGAACTTCTTCTTCTCTGCATATTTGGAAGATGAAGGTTGTTCAACTTTACATCCAAGACCAAGCTTAGACATGGGGCTTCTTTGTTGCCTTATCATTTCATCTAGCAACTCTGTGCTCTTCTCAAATTTGAGATTTGTATTGGCCTCTTCTAGTTGTTTCTTCAATAAAACAATCTCCTCTTCTTGTTTGCAACAAACAATCTCTTTCTTATTGATCTGTGACCTGAGAGTTTCTTCAATCCTTTTGGACTCTTCTACTTGCAGCTTTAGATCACTAAAAACTTTGTTAGATTCCTCTTCACGTTTGCTACATACATCGACTTTATCATCCAGGTGTGACTTCAAGGCTTCTTCTATTTTCTTGGCTTTATGAATTTGTAAGAAGAGATCTTCGATCTTATCCCCATATTCTTCCAACTTCTTGGACAGTCTTCTGTTCTTTTTCTTTTCTATATTCAACTCTTCAAGTGCAGCGATCAACTCACCTTCTAGATATACTTCACCCTCAAGGTTTTCATCACATGCTTCAGAGTTCACTCCTATATTTTCAGAATTCACTCCTATCTTTTCTAGTTCAATTTTCTCTTCCACAGGAACTGAAACTGACTGAGATGCCTTATTTGAGGAGGATCTATTCTTCTTACCCATTGCATACTAATCCAAGATCAACCCTAGCTGATTTAGCTTGACAAGGGAAGCTGGCTTTGATACCAATTGTTAGTCTCACAATGACACTGAGAGGGGGGTGAATCAGTGTAGCTCTTAAAAACTTAAATCTTCAATTCTTAATGCCTAAACAATGAAAGCTTAAAACTCAATAAAGCAAATATACCAAAAGAGCATCACACAACACAAGATGTACCGAGGTTCACCAGTTTTGGCTACTCCTCAAAATTGACTGTTTGGACTCCCATCCAAATCCAACCTTTGCAAAATACCAATTTTACAATCAATTTACCAGCACCCACTGGAAGGAGCACCAACCCATGATTTATCTGCAACAACAGAAAGGAGCACCAACCCCTGATTTACCAGCACCAACTGGAAGGAGCACCAACCCCTGATTTACCAACACCAACTGGAAGGAGCACCAACCCCTGATGCCAAGCACCAACTTGGACTTCTATTCTGAAACTAGAAGATTGACATAAAGATGCCTTCACTTTTACAAGACCCTGACTGGTCTATTGCTTTCTCAACATTTCCCACTCTTCACACAACACACACTGTGCTCGCTCGGCTCCAACGCACTCTCCTCGTGCTTCACATACCGCACACCTCTCTCGCTCTCCTCTTGCTCTCTTCGCAAGATTAAATCCACCTCGCGTTAATCCCAAGCGCTTTCACTCTATTTCAGCGTCACTTTAATTCTCCATGCAGACCTCCTTTTATAACAAAGTTCTAACTCTATTTTTAACTTCCATATTTTTGCATGCAACCCATAACTGCCCCTGTAACTGTCGTACTGACTTTAGTTCACTGTTCTTATTTTAGCTGCATGATATTTCTCTATAACTGCACCTATAACTGTCATACCGACTTTAGTTAACTCTTCTTATTTTAGCTGCATGATTTTCTTATTTTTTACTCCCTATAATTATCGTATCGACTTCTTCTGTAACTGCACCTATAACTGTCATACTGACTTCGATTAACTGTCACATATCTTATTTCGATTGGGTTCTCTTCTTAGCTTACTTTTTTCCCAAAACACATGTCGTCGATATCGTGACACTTTCACCTCCTTTTCTTTTTTTTACCCGCAAAACACATTCATTCGGACACATTTTCCCTCCTTCTTCTATTTACTTGTACCCAAAAACAACATGTCGCGATATCGTGACACTTTCGCCTCCTTGCTTCTTCTGTTTGCTTGTACCCATGAAAACACAACATGTCATGATATCACGACACTTTCACCTTCGTACTCTTCCTTTTTACTTTTGTCGCGATATCGTGACACTTCTACCTTCTTACTTTCTCTCTCCTCCTTTAGTCGCGAAAATGCGACATGTCGCGATATCGTGACACTTTTTCTCCTTTGCACTTTCTCTTACCTTCAGGTCGCGAAAATGCGACATGTCGCGATATCGCGACACTTTTCCTTCTCTGCCTTCCTGCTCTTTTCAAGTCGTGAAAATGCGACATGTCACGATATCGTGACACTTTTCCTTCTCTGCCTTCCTCTTCTTTTCAAGTCGTGAAAATGCGACATGTCGCGATATCGTGACACTTTTTCCTCCTTGCATTTTCTCTTCGCTTCGGATCGCGAAAATGCAACATGTCGTGATATCGCGACACTTTTTCTCCTTGCATTTTCTTTTCACTTCGGACCGCGAAAATGCGACATGTCGCGAAATCGTGACACTTTTTCCTCCTTGCATTTTCTCTTCGCTTTGGACCGCAAAAATGCAACATGTCGCGAAATCGTGACACCTTTTTCTCTCTCCTCTTTCTCTTTGCTTTGGACCATGAAAATGCAACATGTCATGAAATCGTGACACTTTTTCTCTCTCCTCTTTCTCTTTGCTTTGGCCCATGAAAATGAAACATGTCGCGAAATCGTGACACCTTTTTCTCTCTCCTCTTTCTCTTCCTTCCCAATAAACATGTCACGAAATCGTGACACTTTTTCTTTCCGTACACTCTCTCTTGCAATATGTCGCGAAATCGTGACACTTTTTCTACTTGCCTTTTTCTCTTCCAACATGTCGCGAAATCGTGACACTTTTTCTTTCATACTATCTCTCTTGCAATATGTCGCGAAATCGTGACACTTTTTCTACTTGCCTTTTTCTCTTCCAACATGTCACGAAATCGTGACAATTTTTCTTCCGTACTATCTCTCTTGCAATATGTCATGAAATCGTGACACTTTTTCTACTTGCCTTTTTCTCTTCCAACATGTCATGAAATCGTGACACTTTTTCTTTCGTACTATCTCTCTTGCAATATGTCGTGAAATCGTGACACTTTTTCTACTTGCCTTTTTCTCTTCGAACATGTCGCGAAATCGTGACACTTTTTCTTGCTTGTGCTTTCTCTCCGAACATGTCGCGAAATCACGATAGTTTTGCTTGCTTGCGCTTTCTCTCCGAACATGTCGCGAAATCGCGATAGTTTTGCTTGCTTGCGCTTTCTCTCCGAACATGTCACGAAATCGTGATAGTTTTGCTTGCTTCTCAACATGTCGTGATATCGCGATAGTTTTTCTTTCTTCTCAACATGTCGCGATATCGCGACATTTTTCTTTCTTCCAACATGTCGCGATATCGTGACAATTTTCTTTCTTCTCAACATGTCGCGATATCGCGACAGTTTTCTTCCTTGTGATTTTCTTTTGATTTTTAGCATATGGGCCACTTCGATCTTTTGGATAATCACTGTACATACTCTGAAGAACCTCTTAACTCTTGTCCACTACATCAAATGATCTGTCTGACTGTGTTGACAACAATGACAATACTTTTGCTGCAACTTGCTCAACATTATTGACAAATCATGTATTGAATTTCTCTCACATACCAATGGGTATGCAAAGAGGAGTTAGGTATATAAAGACCTTTGGTATATAGGGAGGCCCATGGACCATTACTTTTTGGCGAAGAATATGAAGACTACCAAATTTGAGGTGTCCATACCTCTCATGCCACAACCAACTTGTATCCTCAATAGTGGCATAGCAAGTGTTGCTAGTTGTCATATTAATATTTATAAGGAACATCCTATAATTTATCATAGAAGGTGTTCCAATCATATTATCTCCTTGCTTCTTGTCAAAGATAAGACACTTCTTATTGTTAGAACCAATTTGAAACCTCTCTCAACAAGCTGCCCCACACTTATCAACTTGTGATTCATGCTAGGAGTATGATAGACATAATTTATTATTACTTTTCCATGTCTAGAGTTTATAAAAATCATCTTTCCATATCCCAATTGTACTTGTTGTAGCTATCATCAAGCTTGTTGAATCCATATTTTAAATTAAGCATGTAGTTAGAATGATTATCAAGAAACCAAAATTTCTTACCGTATTCCATGGAGTCATAGCATGACATAGATTAGTCATTATCATGCTCCACAGTGTAGGACTTTTTATTTTCATTGTTTTGATCTTCTTAAGTCTTGGCTACCAAGATCCTACAATATTTCTTAATATATCCAAGCTTGTTGTAATAGTAGCAAGCAATACTCTTCTTTTTTATCTTATTCTTCCATTGAGTTTCCTTGATCCTTTACCTCTTATTTGGATCTCTTCAAAGTGCCTTTTCCTCCACCTCCATGATTTTTCATATTCCTTCCTTAAAAATTTGAAATCCTCACCTTGGTATCAATATATTGATCCAAATTATTGGTGTAGTATTTCATCTTGTCTTCATGAGACAAGAGTGAACCGACCAACTCTTCAAATTTTAGATTGTCCAAGTCCTTGCACTCCTCTAGAGTGACAACTATGTGTAGCCACTTGGGTGTCAAATATCTCAATATCTTCTTGAAAACCACCTTATCTTCAATGAATTCACCATAGACCTACATCTTGTGCATTGTATCATTCAAATTCACATAATATCCTCCTATGCTTTCTCCTTTCCTAATTCACATGTTCTAAAAGTTCCTCTTAACAGTTTAGACTATGGATACAATAACCTTATTTGTTCCTTGGTAGCATTATCATCTTTTATTATGCCTAGCAAGGCAATAATACCTCATAGGAAGGATACAATAGGGTCATAATCATGAGCATGGGATTCAGCTCAATTGGGGGTCTCCAAGAGTTTTTACTAGGCTAACTCCTTGTTATTATGTGATATTCAAGGTGCACTTGGTATCAACAAAGGGAAAGGGATGCAAGAGATGAAAATAAAACAACTCAACAAAAGAAAAAGGATAGTGATGTGCCAAGAGACCTGCTAAGATCTTCCTACAAAAACAAGCCTGAACACTATGTGCCAATGGTGAACACTTCCTCTCCTTGAAACAGTGAAGCACATATAAGATTTACTAATTGTATGTAAGCATAAGAAGGTAGATCCTACTGGAAATCCAAACAAGTGACTAGTTTGAAAATAGATGTCGACCCCTCACACATACATATAGTTAATAAAACCCAAAGAAGAGGTAATATATTAAAAAAAAATACATACACACAAAGCGGGTTAGAAAGAGGCCACAAATTACTATACCAAAAATTTGATATAGGCTCCCATGTATATATATGCAACTAAGATTTTACAAATATTGTGCCAGAAGTAGGGGTTCAAAATTGCCCACAAGCCACTCAGGAACTAACTATTTTTACAAAAATAAATGAAGGGAAATCCTACAAAAGAATACAATTACAAACTTGTTGATCCTTTCTATAGTCTAAACTATTGCTATTTATAGATTACAATAGGGAAATTTTCCCTCCAAAATTTGTAGGATGATTTGACTTTTTATCTACCTTTTCCTAGGGATTTTGAATATTGAATGAGGTTGCCTTTGACCATTGTTTTTGTCAGTCTACAACTGTCATGGTTGCAAGTCCCCATTCCTTCATCTTTAATAGCTCACCTACATTTAGTTGACTTGTAGAACTAATGTGTTATTGGTAGATAGCCCATATTTTCTTAATAATGACACACCATCTTATTTTATTTATTTTTTTTCTATTTGCTTACCTAACTCCCCCTTGGTATTGGTGCACTCACTTTTCCTTCGAAGTTTTCTTTAGGTCTTCTTCTTGCATTCTCTATCCATGAAATCAAGATCTTTATCTTTGCCATCAGGAATTTGAATTCCACCCTTTCTTTAGGACTTTTATAAGTTTCTATGAGTTATTCCATTGGACTTCCTTATGTGAATATCTTTTTTTGTCGAGTCTTATAAAAACTCCTGATCATTTCTCTTCCATGTCTTCAATATTTTCTCTCCATTCTGCCTTATAATTTCTTCCTCTCTTGCTTATATAAATATTTGCTTTGTGTCCAAAGATCCTTTTCATGGGATATCTCCATTGTGCACCACTTTTCTAGTGATTGAATTGATTATTTTTTAGACATAGAGAGGCTTTCACCTTTTGTAGTCTTTTGATGAATGATGGGAAAGGTTATGACAAAAATTTATCATAATATTGTGAAGGAATTCTTAAACCATTCAAAATATCATTCCTTCAAGCATACAAGATCTCACATCCTCAAGCATTCAAGCATATGATGTCTCCAAGCATCCAAGCATTCAATATCAAACTCTCAAATATCTGCAAGAAACAAGCAAGTTAAAATTAAGCTTCCACAACAAGGGGGAAATAACCACAACATCTAGGAGCAACAAGTGTGCTTTGGAGTTGTGATCTTTTCCCTTGTTTTGAACACTATATTTGTTTTATAGCTCTAATATTTAATCTTGTTGTATACTAATCTACTTTAGTTGTGTCATTTGTATTTAGTTTGGCATATCATCTTTTGTCATTATTAGCTTATACTTGCATTAAGAAATATTTCTATTTTTCTATCATTTAGTAGGGTCTTTGTACCTCCTGGTCAAGGACCTTCCTCATATGAGTTATCTAGTCATCAAATATTGCATTCAATTTTATTTTTCTACACTTTAAAGTGAAAGTGTTGCTAGGTTGTAGGTATTTTTTTTTGTAATGGTGAAAAAAGGGTTTTGGAGGACCCCCAATCCTGTTACAAAATTAAGCTTTCCAAGGTTACAAGATAAACATAAACCTCATCCCTAGATAACATAAAAAGGATATGCAAGGTTTTAGCATGAGATAAAAATAAAGTTGTAGCAAAAATCCTATAATGGAACTAGATAAAAAATGACACTCTAGCTCATATCAAAAACTATTTCTAGAAAATGAATAAATGTTAACTCCACTATTATTTGCCTCCATTCCACACCAATAGTGATAGTAGTTACTTCAATTTTCAACAATAGGCAACCAAGTAAGTTTAGAGGCACCATTGCTCTCTATTTTTTAACATAGTCATAGAGATCAAAAGCATAAATGGTGTTATCACTAACCCAATCATGCTTCTACCATTGATCATTTAACCCATGCTTTCATTTTATTATTTTTTAACTCCTATGAAGTCTGATGCTAGCCAATGGAGCCTAATACTCTCGTCTAACTCAGGTAGAATCCTTTACCATTGATCCCTTATTTTTCTATTTATTTTATAGAAAAGTAAAAGTACCATTAGGATGTAGTAGTATCAATTGTGCTTCCACTAGACCCATGATGCTTTTGCCTTTGTAGAAAAACTAGGTTCTTTTGAACCATATATCTTTCACTTTAGCATTTAGACTATAAAATCTATTTTCTATTTGCAAAACACATTTTGTATTTTTGTTTTTTGTTTATTTTTTAAAATAAATAAAAGGAAAGAAATGAACTATCTTAGTAATTTAATAATTTAGAGGAACAACTAAATAATTATTCTTCTTATCATTAAATCAAATTTCCATATAGTTGCATTTAGGTTATTTGATGCATCTCTCTTGGACCCTTATATTTCAAACAAAATTTTTACTTTACTTTTTCATCTAAATCAAAATAATTTTGAATTTAGGTCTTATTGTTGCATTTATATGGTTTATTAGGGCTAGGTTAAGGTTAATATTATTCAAAGAATATGTTAGGAGAAACATAGGTGTTCTTCAACCAATACAAAAAATCTCTAATCTCACAAATTACCCCTATCATTGAGGTGAGGAAGGGGAGGACAACATCCTAAAGAGGTCCTTCATAATCCCCTTCTAATTACCTTCATCATATTTTTGTAAATCTGATGTAAACACCATCATGGATCTTAAGATATTATTTGACCAAGATAAACCTTAATAAAAATGAATCAATATCATTTAATCTTGTTTGTCTAAATTAGATCACATTAAATATAGATAACAAGAACATAAATAATTACTATTCCTACTAAGGGTCTTTACGATCCTTTGAGTAATTATCATATTAGCTACTAGGCTATATTGGATATATAACATGCCTAGACCACTAACCACCCATCTAAGATATTGTGCATACTTATGCCTAGTAATAAGTATATTATAGTGGGCTAATGGGAGTCATAAGGAAGTATACTATTGCCCTTCACGTACCATCTTGGCCACATATCTAGGAGGTTACTTCCATATATTATTGACAAATCATGTATTGCATTTCTCTCACATACCAATGGGTATGCAAAGAGGAGTCAGGTATATAAAGACCTTTGGTATATAGGGATGCCCCTAAGGTATATAGGTTATATTTGATATATCAAGGAAAGGGGATATAAGTTTGCTAAAATATTTTCTCTTTCTCCTCTAATCAACTCTATAAAATTCAAAAATTAATATAATCATCTTATCCTAAAACTATGGCCAAAAAAATCCACCTAACCCATAGCACTGATCATCAGTTGGCCATTAACCCCAACCCTCAAATGGAAGGTCATCATGACCAACCCAAATTTTACAACCATGGGTTAAATTTTCAACCACATTAAAAAAGGAAAAAGAGAAAAGGTATTTTTGATTATCAAATTTCACTAAGTATTGTAGATTGCTAAGGGAAAGCATGAGACCGAGAATGCTCAAGATTAGGATTACATCAATAAGAGCATCAACATGGAACTCCATCTTTACAAGAATATACAATAAAAAAAGTCCATTTGTGCAAGGCCACAACTTTACAAGGTAAAAAATGCTCAGGATCAGGATCAAAATGAATCCACTCATCATAAGATGCCTAAGACCATGACGTCTCAATCCTATGAATTTTGAAATAGTAACATTAGTTGAAGAGGTGAATAGCCTAGGATCAAGCGAGTCAAAATTTAAGGATCGCTTGAGATTGCAATGCCTAAGACCACACGATTCTTAGTGATGATGTCATCAACATCAAAATGAGCCCAAGATTGTGTAAAAAAGGAAAAATTTCCCAAAATTGAGATGTAAGCATCCAAAGCCCAAAAGTGATTGAATCCATGCCAAAGGAGCTGATGAAATCACCAATTTTGAGCTTGAGCCTGGGGCCATGTAAATCAAAGAACAAAGCACCACAAAAGAAAATTGATCAAGGTTGGGATGGATCAAACCTATGAATTCACTGAGAGAAGCTTTGCAAGCCACTGAAGACCTTGATCCTAAGAGAATTTAATCTAGAAGTCATTTTAGACCTACAATTGCCATGGTTCTCACTAGCTAGTTCCAATTAAGCTCCAATAATACAACCACATGTAAAAGACCATTGCAGATCAATGAACTGAATTCAAATTCAAGTGCAAAATAAAATTTAAGACAATCATATTTGCTTCTAGAATATTTTCTCCAACTCTCTATAATAATAAATTTCTCACAATTGAATGTAAATATTACATTGTAAGATTCAAATAAGCAACCTATAAATACAAGCAAATACCTCATTATATGGGTAAACTCTGTAGTCCTTACCTAGTATTGTATTGTAATTACTATTGATCAATGAAGAGATAGTTGTTTGACCTTCATTACTGTGCGATTGTAGGTTTTATGTAAATTTTATGCTTTAAGTCATTTTTGTTACATGTTAGTGTATTCTGTTACAGTAATTCTACATTTTAGATTACCTATTGGATTGCTAATAGTTGAAGTCTTTGGAATGATTAGAGTGATTATATACATTTTCTTTAAGCCATTCCTATTACATTCTACAATTGGTCTTGTTGACACTTTTTGTCACATTATACAAGGGGTAGAAGAATAGTAGAATTTTGTATAATGTTTCCTTGTTGAAACTTTTTCTTTTATTTTAAGTTGCAGCAATTTTGACTCTCCCTATTGCCCCTTTTATTAAATGAAGAAGAAAGAGCTTCGCTACCAAATAGGCTAAGGAAAATAGCTTCGTCGAAAGAAAAGGAGGAGAATGTGAAAAGAGCTTCGGGCCCGAAGCACTTCAAATCACCACTTCGGGCGAAAACCTTGCGAAGTAATTTCGTCGAAGAAAATACAAAGATAATGCTTCACACCCGAAGAATTTTTAGCAGCTGCTTTGGGTGGAAGTTTTGCAAAGCAGCATCCAAACGACTTCACCGAAGGAGGAGAGCATAATCCAAATCAGCCAAGGCAAGGAAACTACTTCGGGCCCAAAGTATTTTTGACACTTACTTTGACCAGTTTTCACCCGAAGCGGTGGTGCCCGAAGAGAAATGGAAAATGTTTTGAAAATAGAGAAGTGATTCAGGAGGATATTCCCTGAATCGTAGTTTTGAGAAAGAATCGGGCCGAAACATTTCCCAACCGAAGTAGTTTCACCAGCAAAGGACAAAGAGCCCCATTTCAAAGATGTAATCTGCTCGACACTTGACATCCCCAAAGTAGTTTTTGCGAAGTATTATTTTGCAAAGAACAAATCAAAGAGAATCTAATTTAGCCTAAGGTTTTGGCAAGGCAGATATGTAGCGAAGCACTTTTTGGGCCCACGTTCCAAGGTGGGCAGCTTCCCAAGGTGATCGAAGGCCCCTCATAAGTACTCCCTTTCTTGCCTGATAAGTTCGCTAACCATTCTTGGTAAATGAAAGGGACGTAACAGTCCTTGAAGTAAAACCCGACAGGCATAACGATCACTCAAGCACAACATCTAGAAGCCAGTGACACTTGGACGACGCATTAAATGAATGTTTCCATGGTTGAACCAGTCACAGTTTCTAGTTTCGACAACCGATTTGAAAACTCAGTCACAGCAGCCGCGAGGAGTCGATTTATCAGAGCCCGAGGGTGTACTCCACAATTTTTGTAATAATGAATCAGAGGGTCGGGTCCTTAATAAAAAACCAGGCATGTAATGTAAAAAGGGGGGGAAATTTTTTCTAGAAAGCTGCTGTAACTTGATGTCCTGCATCTAATACTAAAGATTTTTGTACTCCATTTCTCTCTTTTATGCTGCCTTCTGTGCTTAATTCTTTTGTCTGTCTGCACTCGCATGCTGAGACTCTGAATCCTGAATCTGGTGTGTGATTGGGGACTGTACCCTAAAATTCACCCTGAAGGATACATAGGAGAGGAAAAATGCTTTGTCACCTTCTTTTATGCTGCCTGGTGGATTGAGGTTTCTGTTATTCCCTTATCTCAATCGCTATTACTCTGAATCCTGAATTCTAGCGAGAAGAGAAAGGAGAACCCTGCGAACCTGTCCAGAGGATACATAGGAAGTTTGGCATTTCGTTTCTTTCGTTTGTTCTTGGTGTTCTTTGCTGCTATTCAAGTTATTAGTGAGTGATCGTGCTTCCTGTTCTTCCCCACCTTGAATCATCAATCTCTAACCCTTACCCTTTTTTATTTCTTTCTCTAACCCGAACTCCTTTTATCTCTTTCCTACACTCTTATCTCAAACCCCAAAAGTAGATTAGTATAGGAGCTGGCCTTTCTCCGAAGATTGGCACGAGGGGCATCTCTTCCCCTCGGCCTTTCAACGTTGGTCGCAGTTCCAGGGCATGCAAACCCACTGGAAGTCCTTTCCTGTGCGGATTTGATGACCAACAGGTCTATTCTATTAAAGCGTAAAATACCTATTGGATTACTAATTGTTAAAATCCTTGAAATGATTAAAGAAAGTGTATTGATCTTAGTAAATTTCTAATCATAGGTGATAATGGCTAGTATCTTAAGTATATTATGTTTTATTTGATAGTTTAATGCTATGTGATATCCAATATTGTTACACTACATCCGTCCATCCTTCAAATCTTTCTGTCTTATCCTTACTCTTTCTCTATCCCTTTTCCCAAAATAATCAATCCAAAGGAGTCGACCTTATTTTGAGGTTGGAACATAGGGTAACCTTGTTTCATACAATTTATATACTTTACAATGCTTTCCATAGTAATTACATATTTTAATCTAATAGTATGCTTAGTTTTTAGCACACCCAATGGGACCAATAAGTAAAATCATCTTGTCTACTAGGAGGAATCCAAAGTTGATGAAGAATATTAACCTCATTAATGGAGAATGTATGTTCATCTGGTGACTTCCATTTTGAGATATAACCTAGAATTATATTGTAATATAATTACTTGTTCT
Organism: Wollemia nobilis; assembly: GCA_028583015.1. Taxonomy (NCBI): domain Eukaryota; kingdom Viridiplantae; phylum Streptophyta; class Pinopsida; order Araucariales; family Araucariaceae; genus Wollemia; species Wollemia nobilis. The sequence continues at coordinate 13,488,562 of JAQPPZ010002549.1, forward strand.
AGTTTTGGCTGTGTAATCCATACGACTTTATAACTACCAGTAGTTTTTGGATGACTCTGTTGTGAAAATAAGCCTTATAATTACCTAAACATAGGTTGTCATTCCAATGGATTAGCAATATTATCCACCATGGTATGATACTATCCCATTAAACATATTTATCCTTCATGAAATACCTAAAATTATCCTAAAAGCCCTACCCAGCTATAAAGGCAAAGAAACAAATACATTATGAGCACTGTCAAGATATAGCTTCTTTGGCTACTGTGTATGACATTATATTTGAAGATGTAACGATTAGATTACTTATTATCTCTTTCAAAGGTAAAGTGTTACTATGGTATAGGTCTTTGGAAGATAATAGCATTATTACATGGGATGATTTAGCCAAAGATCTTACCGATGAGTTCAATAATCTGGAAGATCCATTTTTGTTGCTTACTTTATATTTATCAAGAGAATCCCTCAAAAAAGAATTTTTGATTTCAATGTTCATTTACAAATTTTTTTGCAAAGGATTCCTTGAGAATGTTAGCCTTCTGTTGCTCAAGTTTATCTCTATTATATTGATTCCTTTCATCTTGACCTTAGTATACTCATCCAATAGTATAGAGATAAAATGTTCCCTCAGATCTATTAAGAAGTCATATTAGTTGAGAACATGTTAATTACAATAGGAAATATTCCTCCTAGGAAATTTGTATATCCACTTGAACTTCCCTCAAGTACATCCTATACACCATATCATGAAGAGTCTAAGTCATGTCCACCCCTAGTCCCTGAAGTCATTGGAATTTCTACTAATGAAGAGAATCAGATCCAAACAGAGCAAGAATTAAGAGCAATGGTTAAAAGGCTAACCAAAAAGGTTAGAAAAATGAAATAATGACTCTCTTAGCCTAGAATGGCTGATTTTGATGATTTTGCGATTATGTCTCAACAACCACACTAGTACACTAGCCCTTGGCACTCTATTGGTGTAAAATGTATCACAAAGATAGAACAATATTTTAATGATAATAGAAAAGGGATGAATGACATCACATCCATGTGAAAGAATCCATCATATGATGAAGTTGTCATTAAAGAAATGTACTTACATATAGTGTGCCTGCAAAGATATCTTCTAAAAAAAGATATAGTGGATCTCACCACAACACCTGAAAAAAATTTCTCAAAAAAAATATCTCCCGCTAGAGAATCAAAGAAGTGCATAATTCTGATAATGTTTAATTTTTAGTCAAAATTCAACACAATTCTCAAATATTCATATAAGAAATAAAATCATTAAATCAACAAAGAATTGAATTAGAATCTGAGAAAATTTCTTCTAGTGGTTTAAGAAGTAGAATTAGTTGGGTTATCTCTCAAATAATCTAAGAAAAATAGCAACCCAACATCAAGGAGAACATATTTGGGCATACAAAGAAATCAATCTACTTCATTTTATTTCTCTCTCTAGAAAGATGCATACTACACAATTGTGTAGTAGATTTGAAATCTAAGATTAAAGTCATGCCGCTAGACATATGAAAAAATATAGGATTGAACATCAACCTAATGGATCCCAAGATATTACAATTCCAAGGAAAGTCTGTAAAAGTAGTTGGGATTTTTAAATATTTTTGACAATGATATATGCATGTCTAGATCTTATGGTGATACAAGATATAGTGATTGTTTATATACCTCCTCTATTTAGCATGTGCTTATCTTGATATTTTCTAGAATGAATTGGAGGATGCTTGGGTTGGTATCCCAACCACATAACTATCCCCTATATGAGGAAGATAGTCATAATATTTAATCAGGGTCTACACCCTTTCTACATTGAACAATATGAAGAGCAAAAAGTACCACTTATATGAAGAGATACTTGGGATATAAATATAGAACTAAATGACTAGAAAAAAGTAGAATAAGGTCAAACTTGGAAAAATCCACAATAATTTGTGATCCACACTATTTTTCCCAAAAGGAATAGTCAGGACCAACAACTAGTCATACTTCTTCTCCAGACATGAAATATCATTGGCAATTTTGGCCATTTAATCAAAATAGATCTATAAAAAGGTGGCATAGATAAGAAATGATGAATCTAATACAACCTAAGTCAATAATAGATATTCTTATGGGTACTACAAAAGATACACTTAGTAAAGCAACACTCATTAATGTGGAGTCTAATCCAAGATAATCATCCATAGTTACTGTGCATATCCAGAGTCACAAGTCTCTTGGGGATAAAATATAGTCAAAATGGCCTATGGAAGCATATGAATACATTTGCAAAGATATGGGAGTCAACCATGAAGAGAAGCTAAAATTTGGTATCATTTGGTCTGGGCATTGCAGATTCAAAGGATAGGATGCAGGAAATTATTTTGGCTAGGCATGGGCAAGCATGCCATATTTTTTGTGTCCATAGCCAACATGTAAATAAAATTTTGACTATAAATTTACTAAAAAAGGTATATAGCCAATAAAATAGTAGCCATCAATGGTATCCTGTACATAGAATAAGGATCTATGAAGTGGGCACTCAAGTGGCCAAATAAATAACCTTTAGCTTGATAAAATAGAAGAATACATCAAAGCATGAAAAAGAAGAAGATGCTACATAAGCTTACATAGTATACATGCTCAAATAGCATCATTTCTATCTATACTTATTTCTCACCCATTTTTCCTCCCATCACATTTTCATTGACTCCATATCCCAATGGACAAGTGGTAACAAAAGGTACCTCAAAGATCATAACATGCCACACATGTAGCTAATGTGTGATGCAAGAACACATCGTGAGACACCCTCTCACATGTATGCTAAGCTAAGTTGGCATGAAGGTGTAAGCAGAAGCATGTGGATAGAGGATTCATACAAGTCACATAGATCCCAAGCATATTGAAAAAGTGCCTAGTCATGTGATTTAATTATGTAATAATTATAGAAAGATTAACTGACAAAGCTAACATTGATGCATAATATAAATACATCTCAATGCTAGAATACAAGTAGAATTGCTCTACATTATAGTCATGAAGATTAAAAATAACTGAGATTTTCTACTACTGTAAGAGATAAATAGAAGAGTTTCCTGCACAACTACATAAATAAGGGAACATATGTAAGAATGGTAGATTTTGGCTCACAAACACCTAGAATATTCACCTAAGGCATCTTGCTTGGACCTAATGCAATTGTTAGCTATAGTACAATATGCTCATGAAGGAATATTTTTTTGGGGGTGGCCCATGTTCTGGGTGTCCCCTTGTACCATCTCTCCCTATTTTTTTATTTTTATTCTATATATGCTAGATTTATTCCACCACTCACTCATCTATCACTTCATCTTCCCTGCATTTCATATTTTTATCAATTTCTATTTTCCCCTCTTCCTATGAGTATTATTGTATATAACACCATGTCCCCCTCCTTTTATTTAGTAATTTCCCTCTGTACCACTATTTTACCTCCTTTTTTCATGGATATCTCTTCATCATATCTTATCTTATGCTTTCTATGATTCATATTTGCCTACTTTTTGTGCAAATATCTATTTTTTTGGTAAATAATATAGCTTATATTAAAGGGGTTTTTCCTAGATTCCAAAACTAGTAGTTACAAAACCCTAAAGGGAGGCTAACAGCTTCAAAGACTAAACTTTAAAAAGTATTTTCGTACATGGATAAACACCCTTCACCATACATTGATTAAAAGTCGATAAGCATAATAGAAAACACCCCAAACAGTATTGATGTAGATAATATATGGACAACCACCAAACAAACTTACACTAATATTGATTAAAAGTTGATAAGCCTAATAGTAAACACCCTAAACAATATTGATGTAGATAATATATGGAAAACACCCTAAATAGAATTGATGCAGATAATATATGGATAGCACCCCAAACAGAACAATGTTGAGCCGACCCAATTAATATTTGAACTTGCACTAGTCAATTCGACCCATGATTTGCCCACTCTTGGTTGGCTTTATTGACAATGTTTGAGGGTAGATTGTTATCCCATACAAAAAAGGAATTCTGACTGATTCCCATGTTTTCTAAGAGGTCAACCGATCTATTTACCTCCTTGTACACATATTTGCATATCATGCTTCCCTATATTTTGATAATATTTTTGGCTTCCATGATGGCATTCATGAATTTCCACAAAGGATTGGCATTGTTGTTGATATTATTTATGATGTTTAGAGAATCCCCTTCTATCTGATAGTTCCATTTGTGCTTTTGGATGATGTTGAGACCTCTCCATAGGGCATGGGATTATGCTACATGATTAGTTTAAATGTCTAAGTTCTCCTTAGAGGTGACCACAATATTGCCACTGATATCTCCGACCAGTACTCCTACCCCTACCATTCCTGGGTTTCCTTTAGAAGCTCCATCGAAATTGAGCTTGAGCCATCCTACCAGGGGGTTTCCATGAAGAGGTGTGCCTTGGGTGGGGATGAGTGACACGAGGATTATATTTCCTGGGAATATTAAGACCGTTGAACAGAAAAAGCTCCAATTCCACATCAAGGGGTTTTGTGAAAGGGATGAGCTGGGATTTCTTTGTGGCAAAGCTGATGATTTTACTAGCAATGGAGGTAGGATCCTTGGGAGTGTTAGAGAACACCCTACTACTTCTTTCTAGCCATACCTGCCATAAGAAATGGTGAGTGCACATTTACCACAAGGATTTCAACCAAGGATTTTTGAAAGGATTAAACCATTGAGTAAAAAGCACTATTCATTTCTTTCCAAACACTGGCAATTTAGGGATGAGGCACTTTATCCAGATTTGGATAGGAGATAAGGGAGATTTTTGTGGATTGAGGATAAGTTGGTAGGCAGATCTGATAGAAAAATGTCCACTATTCATTTCTTTCCAAATTAGAAAGTCTTATCTTCCATCTGTCAAAATCACTGTAGTATTCAGCATAAGAGCCAAAGCCCTCACTGCCTTGGTTATGTGCCCATAATTTGAGTTAATATTGAGGTCTTTCCAGATTTTAGACCCATTGATATTTTGGATGAAGTCTACTACTTTGATGCCTATGGTGCCATCAAGGATATGTTTTAGGACATATATCTCATCATATTCAACTAGGGGTTGATCACTGACCCACCTGTCTATCCAAAAGTTTATGCCAATACCTATTCCTAGTTGCCACTTTGAAACTTTATGGAGAACTCCTCTTACCTGAATAATTGACCTCCAAAAAGTTGATCCCTCTTTGGGGATATCTTCATCAGTGAATTATTTGTGCTAAAGGTATTTCCTATGTATTATTGATACCCATTCTGCATTGAAACTTGTGTGGATTTTCTAGGCTTGCTTAGCTAGCAGAGCAATTTCATATGCTTGATTCTTCTAAGTCCCAGACCCCCTTGTTTTTTTTGATGATAAACCTTTTCCCATAAAACCAAATGAATTTTTTTCTTCTACTCTGTGCCTCCCCACAGGAATATTTTTTTGTATTTGCTCGATTTGGACATAAATTGAAGCATGAGCTTTGAAGACTGAGAGGAAATAGGTTGGGATGCTTTGGAGGCATGCTACAGTAAGATTGATTTTACCTGTTTAGGTTAGAAAAACCCCTTTCCATATAGCTAGCTTTTTGTTTATCCTTTCCACCACATGACTCCACATAGACAATTTGGGATGACTGTAAAAGAGAGGAAGCCCCAGATAGCGAGTAGGGAGCTCACCAATGCTACATTGAAGAATATACCTGATTTTAATTTGCTTGGAAATGGGGGTATTGATGAAGAAGCTTTTAATTTTGTTATATTTTATTTATTGCCCAACCACTTTCTCATATAAATCAAGGTTTTTTTTGATCATCTTGGCCTCCACTACTGAAGCATAGGTAGTGAGTATAGTGTCATCCAAAAATTGTTGGTGTGACAGTGGGTTTAGACTCGAGGCAGCCTTGATCCCTGTGATAGTTTTCTCATTGATAACACTCTTAAGTGCTCTTCCCAGAGATTCAATGAGTATTATAAAAAGGATGGGTGATATAGGGTCTCCCTGCCTAATTCCTCTATCACTAGGGAAATAACCTATGGGTGATCCATTAACCAAGACTAAGAAATAAGGGTTGGGTATGCAACCTCTGATTATATTTATCCATTCCCTATGAAAACCAATTTTTTGAAGAACAACCAGGAGGAAATCCATGTTTACTCAGTCAAAAGCCTTACTGATATCTAATTTGATAAAAATGAATAATTTCTTGTTTTGGGAAGCTGAGTGGAGGACTTCATACAAGGTGATTATGCCATCATGAATGGACCTTCCTTTGACTGAGCTACCCTAGAAAGAATCTATAATGAGCAGGAGTATTTATTTGAGTCTTGTTGTCAGGGCTTTGGCAATAATCTTGTATATGATATTACATAGACTGATGGGTCTGTAGTCATTCATGGATTTGCACTCAGGACCTTTAGGGATTAAGGTGATGAATGTGGATTTGGTACTTCTAGGGATGGCTTTGGATTTTTGCATGTGAATAATGGCTTTGTAAAAACCAACCCTTATGATATCCTAGTAAGTTAAAAAAAACCTGAGGGAGAAGCCATCAGGCCCCAAAGCTATATCAGGGGCCATGGAGAAAAGATCATGATTTATTTCTTTATTGGTAAGGTCATTTATGAGCATATCTTTCATTTCAGGGGATACCAGATTTGGAATATGCTGAAGAAGCTGATCTTGGGCCTGCTTGAAAACAATGGAATTTGTTCCCAATATTTTTTCAAATAAGTGACTGCTTCATTTTTGATGAGGTGGATGTCTCTCATACTTGTGCAATCACTGTTTATTAACTCCCTGATCTTATTGGAGCTTCTATTATGAAGAGTGGAAGCATGGAAAAATCTCGTGTTTGAGTCCCCATCCTTGAGTCACAAGGATCTAGAATTTTGTCTCCAATACATTTCTTCCTTGGCTAGAATGTTTTGGTAATCGACAAGGAGCATTTTATCTTCATTCATGATTTGTATGATCATCTAACCTTTCTGAATTCACTCTTCTATGAATTTGAGCTTGTTGGTGATTTGCTCCTTATTTTCAAAAATATTACCAAACACTTCCTTGTTCCAAATTTTGATGTGGTATTTGATTATTTTGAGTTTTTGGGTAAATTGAGCGATGGGGGATCCATCCACCTGCTGTTGCCACCACCCTACAATTTGATTACGTAAATCTGGGTGGAGAACCCACATTGCCTTGAATATAAAAGGGGTCATAAAAACTGGAGGCTTGTTAGCTTCGAACAGGAGAGGACTGTGATCCGATCCGATTATGAGAAGGGAGGTGAGGGAGACATTGCCAAACAAAGGTATGGCTTCTTGAGATAGGAAAAATTTATCTAGCTTAACTTGGATCAGATTGTTCCCTATTATTCTATTATTCCATGTGAATTGAGCTCCCTAGATCTCGATATCCATTAGATTATTATCAGTGACAAACCTATGGAATTCTTGAATACTTTTGGTAGGGATGTCATTGCTTCTTGCTTTATCTGATGGGTAAATGGGGGAGTTGAAATCCCCAGAAAAATCCCAAGGGAAATTCCTGAAAGCCTACCTCATTTGACTTAGTTGGTCCCAAAAATAACTCTTGCTAAGGGGATTGTTTGGGGCGTAGATATTAGACAGGATCCAACATTGATCCTTGTATTTGAAAATAATATGATATTTATAACTCTATATGAGGATGATATTACTCTACCATCCACTTTCTATGGATCCCAAAGGCACACAAGACCCCCAGATGGACCTTGGTTGGACTGAAAATGCTTCCACTATTTTTTAAAATGGTGTTGCCCATATTGCATGCTTTTTATTGATCTAACTTGGTCTCTTGAATAATAAGGATTGTTGGTTTGGTTTATTTTTTGACAGTGCTAACCAACCTCTGCTTGGCTGCACTATTGAGATCCCTCACATTCCATGAGAGTATCCTCATATGGAAACTTTAGATGATTTCTTGCCCCCTTTTGGCTGCTGCACAGGGGGTTTGGGTAATTTGGGATCTTCCTTCGAGTGAGTAAACATTTTAGGTACAAGGGTTGTTTGGAATCCATTAGCTATGTCCTCTATAGTTTTGCTTCTTATTTGCTCTTGGATATTGGGCCTTCCCCTTTTCTTATCATTGCCAACATTGACAAAGGATTTTTTGGAGCTTCGAGTATTTTTGGGACTAAAATTTGATTTTGTTTTCTCTATAGCCTCTTGGGAAAGAATATTTTTAGGGGGAGATCAAGGAAATCTAGCTTGAATTGATATAAGATAGAGCTACTGGTGGGAAGGTGATACTACATAATTTATTCGATGGTGGGGATTTGGAGGTCAACATTTGGATCTGACATATCATTTTCTTGCTGAGTGAATAACCCTTAATTTATTTTTGTATTAGAGTGGGTGATATTTCATAGAATATCAAATTGATTAGGATGAACGAATAGGGAGCTTACCTGAGCTTGGTCCTCTAATTTTTTTGGCTACAATTTTTCTTCCCTTTTTTTACCATAGGGTTTTGCCCTGGTGCTTGCTGATGAGGGTTTTTGCTATAGATTTACCTATTATTTTGTATTAGGGGCTTCCCAAGGAAGCAAACGCCTTCGTTCCTATAGAGATGGTTTCTAGAATCTACCTCCTTCTATGGTCTGAGCGAGGGGTAGTGGGACCTTAGGTGTCCTTGAGTTCAACATTCGATGCAAAAAGCCGATTTATTTCATACTCTATGGCTTGGCAGTGGTGGAAGGAACCATAGACTAGATTGATTCGAGTTGGGAGCTAGGAATAAATATTTACGTTTATGCATATTCTATATTGGGTCAACCTGGTGTGAGCTTTGGTGGTTGAATCCATGGCCACCATTTTCCCTATGTTTTTGCTTTTTTTTTTAGGATGTCTTCATGTCAAAATTGGCTAGGGAGTCTCGGAAGACAAACCCACACTAGAGAAAAATACATGCTTTGAGTTTCGGTGTTGAAATATTCTCCCCATATATGAATAAATAAACTCTTCTTCCCATAGAACCATGACCCCCCTGTTAGAATATGGGTTGCATCTGCGAGATTGTTAAGGAAGATTTGAAAGAAACATCTAGGGAGAGCTACAATCTCAAGATTCCCTAAAAATTTCCACCTGGTAGTGGCCCACAATTGAATGGATTCCATGTCTGGTATACCATCCATGAACTTCCTAATCAGAGAATGTTCTTCTAGGGAAATATATTCAGCCATTAGGGTTTTTGAAATCACTAAGTCTTTTCTGACCGCTATCAAAGGTCTTCGATCCTTGGTAGAAATCTATGATTTAGTACCCATGATATTTTCAAGATAAGATGAAAAAATAGAGGGTCCAACACCTGTCCCACCTACCTTGGGATAGCCCTCGTTCTTGTTCGGGGGGTCCTTACCTGGGTCTTTCTCCCACCTAGTGAAAAGGTCCATTTCAACATCAGCATCAGACTCAATAGTACCCTCCCTTGTAGCAAATCTGGGGATCTTCCCTGGTTTGAGGTTCCCTACCACTATCGCACCCAATACATTCCTGAAAGAACATACCTAAGAGAAAATAATTGCCATAACTTCTACCTACTCTAGGACCATAGCCGCAAATATATCTTCACCATATCTTATATTTTACTTTCTATGATCCATAGTCACCCCTTTACCTATGGTAAATACCAGACGTATTTTATTTTTCCTCTCGTTCCCTTATCAACTTGTTTTCTAGCTCCTTTCAACTCCTCTACTTCATAAGTGCATATTTTAGAAAGAAGGCTATCTAAGTTCTTAATTCCCATAAGCAAAAATCTCTTGGGAGGCACCAAACATGTGGGTCAATTTTTTGATCACATTAAAAAAGGCAAAAGGAGAAAAGTATTTTGGATTATCAAATTTCACTAAGTATTGCAGATTGCTAAGGGATAGCACGAGATCGAGAATGCTCAAGATCAAGATTATATCAAAAAGAGCATTAGTATGGCACTCCATCTTCACAAGAACACATAAAAAAATCTATTCACATAAGCTTGTAACTTCATAAGGTCAAAAATACCTAGGATCGATATCAAAATGAAGCCACTCATCACAAGATACCCAAGGTCTTGATGTCTTGATCCCATGTCTTCTAAAATGGTGACATCAATCAAAGAGGTGAATAAATTAGAACTAAGTTAGTCAAAATTTGAAGACTTCCTGAGACTACGAAACTCAAGATTGAACAATTATTAGGGGTGACATCATCAATATAAAAATGAGCCTAAGACCATACCAGGAAGGCAAAAGTACCCAAACTTAGGATGTAAGCATCCAAATATAGAAAGTTCCTAAACCCATGTTGAAGGAGTTAATAACATCACCAATTTTGAGCTTGATCCTAAGGCCATGCAAATAAAGGGAAAAAGCACCATAGAAGGAAATTGCTTGAGGTTAGGATGGATCAAAACCTTAACCTAATTGAGAGAAGCTCTATAAGCAAATGAAGAGCTTGACTTATGCAAATTTCAACTAGAAGTCATCTTTAGACCTACAACTGCCATGGTGTCCACCAACTGGTTCTAATTAAGCTCCAATAATGCAATCACTTGTAAAAGGCCATTGCAGATCAATGAACCAAATTTAAATTTAGGCATAAAATTAAATCTATGCCAACCATGTTTGCTTCTAGAATATTCTATCCAACTCTTTGTAATAGTTTTCTCATAATTGAATGTAAATATTGTGCTTCAAGATTCAAGTAAGTAGCCTATAAATATGAGCAAAATACCTCATTATAGGGGTTGAATTTGAAGTCCTTTCCTAGTATTGAATTGTAATTATTGTTGATAAATGAAAAGATAGTTGTTTGACCTCCATTACTATGTGATTATAGGTTTTCTATAAATTTTATGCTCTAATTCATTTCTGTTACACTTAATTGTTAGTGTATTTTATTAAAATAATTCTACTTTTTAGATTACCTATTGGATTGCTAAAAATTGAAGTCCTTGGAATGATTAGAGTGATTATATAAATTCTCTTTTAGTCATTTTTGTTATAGTCTATAATTGGACTATTTTGTTAAAGCATGAAATGCCTATTGTATTGCTAATTGTTAGAATCCTTGGAATTATTAAAGAAAGTGTATTGATATTGATAAATTTGTAATCATAGGTGATAATGGTTGGTGTGTTAAGTATCTTGTGGTTGATTTGATAGTTTATTGCTCTATGAGATCTAATGTTGTTACACTACATCCATCCATCCTTCAAACCTTTCCCTCTTACCCTTACTCTTTCCTAACCCTTACTCTTTCTCTATCTCTTTTCCAAAAACAATAAATCCAAAGGAGCTAACCTTCTTCGAAGGTTGAATCATAGGGTAACCTTATTTCATCCAATTTTTATACTTTGAAAAAAATTAATGGGTGCAACACCTTTCCACAATAAGTGAATATTTTAATCCAAAAAAACCCAACCTTTGAGCAAGAAGAGGAGGTTTCTACACATTTTGGTTCTCTAAGCCCTACCCATGATGAGGATAGAAGAGTAGTCTTCCAATACCTAAATCATATGGTTTACTTCTTGTAGAATCATAGGGAGGTTAGGGAGACCTTTCTTAGGGATTATTATGACACCCTAGACATCTCTATAGGGGAAGACTCACTTATGGGCTATCCTCAACAACCTAACTCAAATCTTTTACCGTTAAATCAATTAGACATATCCTTTAGAGGTATAAGTTTTAAACCTTAATATAACCACTTCTTATTTAATTGATATAAATCCTTATATCATTACTATTTCCATAGATGCTAGGAGATAAAACCTTCTATATTATTTGGAACATCATTCATATTTGTCTACACTTAAGGAATTATAATAAGGTAATGTTAGTTGCCCTATGTCTCAACATGTAGGTATAATATACACTTCTTATTAGGATATACCATTAAGTATTCCAATATCTAATCCTCATTTCAATAGCCTTAATTCTAATCTCATAAGTGTGGGTATGAAGTTCACCCAAAATCCTAATCTTTCCATATCTCATCCTTCATCTTATAATACTTTTATATTACATACCTTGGGAAAAACTATACAATACCAATTTCAACATAATACTTTTAACTGTATCAACCTCCTTATTATGTTAATTATTAAAAATTCATCCTATCTCTCAACACATAATTTTTGTGCCATCAAATCTTGTTTCTTTCAAACTTCAAACTTTAACATCTCAGTTAGAGCAATTGAAACAACAAATGACCATAATGCAAGGGTATTCATCTAAACATAAGTATTTGTATGATAAATTGTGCAACTAACCTTTAGATCCTTTTGAGGATAGTTTATATTTTCCTCCCAATTTTGAAACTCCTAAGTTTTAATATACAAAAGGAAGGAAGATACTACCAACCACCTTAGGTTGTTTAGAATTGTTATATTTTTGTGATGAAACATTGCTACTTAAGATATTCCCTAAGAGCCTTAGTGGCCTTACCTTGTAATGATGTACCAAATACCAAGGCATTCCATGAATATCTTTAAATATTTTTGAAATATTTGTCAAGCAATTCTCTTTCTACATTGAGAAAAGGTCACCATTAATGACCTATAGCAACTCAAGTAGTCTAAAGAAAAGAATTTTACCAACTTCTTAGCAAGATGGAAAATTTTAGTGGGGATGCTACAATATGTTCCTTCACCTAAATACGTGTTAGAAATATTCATAGCTAGCCTTAATGATCAATTGGTATTCTACTTAGAGATGATCGATGTGTATTTTTTTGAAGATATGATTGACATGGCCAAGAGAGTAGAGACTGCCCTTGTCAAAAGGGCAATTTAAAACCAAGTATCATAAAGAGGAAGATAAGTGCCCCTTTATCCCAAAGAGTTAGTACAAAAATAAACATACTGTAGGTAATGGAGTCATAAGATCATTCTAAGCCAACAATGTTTGTGTTGTTTAAAACCTTCAAAAGCTTGTCTTAGAGAAGTGCCAACAACAAGAACCCAAAAAGAGGTACTCCTGACTAGATAAACCTCATTCAACCATCTTAGATTAGTTCTTAAAATATAGAATTATAGAGCTACCATATGTCAAACCTTTTGACCTTAGAAAGAAAAATAATCTTTAGTTTTGTCCCAATGAGCAATGTTACTTCCACTACATCAATGATAATGCAATTGATAAATGCTTGAGAGTTAAAATATGATCCAATACCCAATAAAAAAGGTCAATTTATTCTCAATATATCTAATTCCAAATATTATTTTAATCAAGATCTTCTAATTTTCTAAAATCCACTACCTAATCATAATAAAAAGTAAAACATAGAGAATAATATTTATTATAAGAATTTATCACCTCAAATCAAGGGATGGTTGGGGTGCTCCACTCTTCTAATCATCTCTCATATTTGTGTTGTAACTAGACAAAAATATAGAAATCATGTAGTGAAAATTTTACTATAGTGGGGTAAATCTCTACCCCAAAAGGAAGATAAGCAATGTTACCACTAACATTAATTTGATGATAATTATTGAATCCTCATCCATATATCAAGTAGCTAATTTGAAGAAGACAATAGTCAAGGATAGTCTATGTCGAATACTAATAACATGATCAGAACTTATCCTCACTTTGAGGTAAATTCATTCATCTAGATCAAGCCAAAAAAGGATTACAACCTTTTTGATGGTGACTAAACCACATCCCATCATCAAGAGGAACTCAAAAATCTTATCGATGGTGACTATAAGGGTTCCATTAATGATGAGGCCTCTAAAATATAGACCCCAGAGTTGAGGTACCATTCCTTGATAATTGGGTCACAACACTTCATACACCTAGGGATAGTTGCTCAATGGCATGAGCAACACACTCATAAGAGGAAGCTAAAGTATCTTAGAGAAAATGTATAAGGGAGATTTGATGACTCAAGTAACCTTGTTGATCCACATAAAAATCCCCTAAAGGCTTAGAGGTGGGAGGGGTGAGAAGGGCATGGACAAGCCATGAAGGACTAGAAGCATTCCCATAAAATGGGATCCAGTGGAATCCTAAACAAAGGTATATTTAGAAAATTAGCCATCATAAGAAATAATGTAGCATCGAAAGTGGCATCAACCAGGCTAAGGTCTAACTAGAAGCACAAGAATGAGAGCCACTAGAGCAATTGTATCACTAGAGGTGAGGTACAAGGTCAAAACACTACAAAATATGATGAATTAACACAAAGGGATAAGTTATTGAGATGAGTCAAATATTTATGAGGCTCAAGTTACCAAATAATAGAGCAGAACTTCACCCCTAAATACCACCACCTGAGCTCAAATTTCCATAAGGGAAGTTGGGTACATTAATGTCACCTATGAAAAGAGGACTACACCTTCCATGGAGGTATTTATGATGATTTAACACCCCAATAATCTATGGATATCCTAGAATTAAATTTAGAATAATCTCTCTAATCCAACAACCAAGAATGACATAGACGCTCCTACCCATACCCATCTTGGGAGAATTTTGAATTTCAAAAATTTCTATAAATATTATAACTAACTATATTGAGTAAGAGAAGGAAGTTGAAATGTTTTTGTGTCCAACATTTGAACTTGAGAAATTATCCCTCCCTTTTCCATTTTGTATTCTAGTTTAGATTAGAGCCTTGGGCTATTGTATGTATAGGCTGCTGAGCCTCTTCTAATTATATAATATTGTAATATATTTTAATATGAATATAAAGAGTTGTGACTACTATGAAATACCTATCTTGGCTTGAGTGTTCATATTTTTTGTGGAATGTTGTGACTCTTGTGTAGTTGGGACTATGTTTAATTTTTTTGTCATGCCAGTTCATGTGTTCAATAATACCACCAAAATGCAGAATGTGAATTGCAATATCTTGGATCATTGCCGCATGTAGCTTAGGCTATTTAATCTAGATAGATTTATTTTATTGTAATTTCATTTTTAAATTATTTAATGCTTTTATCCTTTCCATTTTACCTGGCAAGACACCCTATAGAAAAGGCTAGTGTATCAAGATAGAAGAGTGCCAAAATATTACACAAAATCAAGGAGCCAATATTGGTAAATAATATTGAAGGTCATCTGAAGGATCCATGTCCCACACTCCTTAGAATTCTTGGAATTGGCATCCCAATCAAGACACAAGGCGCCAAACACACTTGCTTGATGGAGAACATCACAACCATGGGCGATTGTGGCACCTAGGGCACATGGGTTATTTCATGCCTCCAATAATTCAAATCGGGATACATAGTGGGACTTAAATTATAAAAAATTTATCCCTTAATTAGAAGGTATACTATGGTTCCAATTAAGGTCATAGTCATTATCTTGTTGAAGCACTTAAAATATTTACTTGGTGACTTTGCTACAATAGAAATAGCCCAAAGAAATTACCTATTGAAGAGCCAGCTGAGGTTATGGTAGGAAAATTCATCCAATAAAGCACATATACATAGTGAATCTACTCTACAAAGGAGGGGAGGACCCAAATAAGGTAGTATAAGGTATACCTATTATTTCATGAGCACATGACCTACTACATGATTAACTGCAAGGACAAATCCTCAACTTATTTTACCCCTTCTCAACTTCAACAAACAAAGGAACAAATGATAGAACATGATCACTCATATCAATCCAAACCTAAGAAGGCTTTTGACATGGGATGATGGAGGTACCTTATGGCCATCAACATCATCGGCCACTTGGAATGAGGTCCCAACCTCCATTTTAAAATCCCTGCCATATTTTACCAAAGAAGATGCAACAAATCCAACCAAGCATCTACAATACATGGTCAATCTATACACTCTCTACAACATCAAAAAATAAAAATTTATACTCAAACTATTGGTGGCCTCTTTCAAAGGGAAATCAAGAGAATAGTGTATCTCCCTCACCCCCAACTCCATCACTGACTAGGATTGGCTTGTAAAACAACTTGTGGATAGGTTAAAAAAAAAAGTAGATGTGATCAAATTGTTAGAACTATTGATAACCATCAAAATATCCCCATGGAAGCAATGGATGGTTTCAATGCTAGATTTTAGAAGTCTTGGTATAGAATTCTAGGAGAAATATGGCCTATACCAAGTATAGCTTTCATCTACTATTTGAAAGCAATCAAGTCTGAAATAGCTGCGATGGTAAATACCAGGGGAAAAAATTCATCACTAGAAACCTATGGGATAACCACTCAAGCTAAGAGAGATATCATCCAAATTGGGAAGTTATCCCCTAGGCCATATTTACCTCTTTTCCTATATTTCTATCTTCCATATTAGCCTCTAACCATACAACCAACCTCTTTTTAGACAACCACTATTTCCAATCAAGCCCCTTTGCAAACATCCCCATATACCACTACCACTACCTTCCTAACCTCTAAATCCCCAAAAATAGAAAAAAAATACAAAGTACTATGAGGGACATGAAAAATTAGATTATATCCCTCAAGTGCTAGTATAATTTCTTAAGGATTAGATATCAGAACTATCTATGCTCCCCTTTATAGCAAAGCAACTAAGGATATTGACCTCCACCAAATGGATGTTAGAGATACCCTCCTCTACCTAGTAGAGTCTTTGGTCTACCCAAAGATCCTAAAAGAAAAATGGTACCTATACCCATCCCTATGCAACCAGTGCCCTCAAATCTGGTAAGGGACATAGTTGCTACAATGTACTCTACTTCTATAGTGGAAAAATCAACAACTAATAGTTTTCTACTCATCCAAATTACTACCCATCCAAAAAACCTAAACACATAAGCACTTGTGGATATTCTCTTGTCAAGATCTCCAACCCAGTAAACATCCACAAAACCTTGTAGTTTACAATATCATTGTCTCTAAATTTTTCTTCATAACAAATAGCATAATTTGTAGTCTATTTCAAAATCAAAAGCAACAAAAATAGCCAACATAACTCTAATTGATGTTAGTTTAGCCACATGAGAAAAAGTCTCACCATATTCAATTCCCTCAACTTGAGAAAATCCTTTTGCTACGAGGCAAGCTTTGTACTTCTCCAAATTTCCTTCTACATTGTACTTTTTATTCAATAACCACTTACCACCAACAAGTTTTCTACCAAAGGGTAATTTCACCAAGTCCCATGTCTTATTTTTATCCAAGGACTCCATTTCTTCTTCCATAACATTTTTTCAAGACTTATTATCACTTGACTAAAGTGCCTCATTTACAGTCTTGCGTTGTTCATCAACAACTGATAAATTAAATGCAGAACAAAAAATTGAAGGGCTATACCTTTTTGGGAGTCTTCTCACCTGATCTGATCCCTTAAAAATTGGAGTTGTAGATTTTCCATATTTAGCTTCCTCATCACCTTCTTCCTTTGAATATTCTTCTTAATAATCTCTCTGTAATTTAGGTTCTACCACAAGTTCTTCTTCCTATTCCAATTTTACCTGAACTATTTTTGGTCCTTTTCTTGGTTGTATTTCCTATTTTGGAACCCCTTTTGTTTATTTAAAGATCACATTATGACTGGAAGTAATATTTTGTGTTTATGAATTTCACAACTTATATCCTTTCACACCAATACTATTACCTAGAAATATGCATTTATTAGATTTATAGTCTATCTTAGTCTTTTCTCTTTTGGGACATACATATAAGCTTCACAACCAAAAACCCTCTCTCAGACTCAACATAATTCCAACATGAGTCATTAGAGCTGGCCTATGAACCATTTAAACAAGGGGATATATAGTTGGATTGGAATCCAATCCCCATCCTGAGTGCCATCAAATATCTACAAATCTCATTGTATAATTTTCATAATGTTACTGTTGATCAAGATGTGGAAGTAATTGATCTTCCCACATCATTTGGTCTCTTCCTTTCTCATGATTTCACTAAAAAAATTGGGAGGTACCTTTCCATATATTGGACCCATATATTCCTTAGAACTTGCTATGGTGCCAAGATGAAAGTTCCTTCTAAAACCTTTGAAATGCATCATATGGAACATATTTCAACAATCAAGTCCAAAGGAGAATGGAATTTCCTAGCTACTAAAGAAGATATAGAGAAAAAATGCTTAGGGATAAAGTACACATAGGTGTTCGATGTCTAGATGGATGAGTGGGTTGATCACATGTGGGGAGCAAACATATAAAATAATTTAAGATAGTCAAAATTGAGGTATATCTAACAAAAAGAGAGGATCTCAACACACAAGAAACCATTGAGCCCATAGGTACCTACTACACACCATAAACATGAGAGTGCATGTCCTTGTAGCTTAGCCACCTAGATGAGAACAAATTTAGGTCACTATGGTATGGGAATAGTAAATTTTGAAGAGAAGGGCCTGAAGTAAGTGAATGACGTGTGAAGACACATTAGGTCATGTACTATAGTGTAAATAGGCAGATTTTAAATAAAAATGGTAAAGCCAAAGTACTATATTTATTGTCCAATGTAAATAGGTAGTACATATGTAAAAGGTAAAAATTCAAAATGCCCATGCAAAATATTTTGGGAAACATGCCACATGTGTGAATAAAATGAGGTTGCATGAGCCAGGGGGACTAGTAATTGATAGAAATGACTTAAGACAATCATTCCCCATGTTACACTAAGTGGTCATAAAAAGAATGAAGAAGACATCTTCCATGGTCAATAAGTGACAACACAATAAATAACTATGCTATAACCATTTAAACCACATGGATAAGATTGAGGATATACCTATCTATCATATATATATATATATATATATATATATATATATATATATATATATATATATAGCACAAAGACCTTGAATTATTCTTCAATTAGAAGTCTATAAAAGGAGGGCTCCCCCTTGATACATCTTAACGAGCACACATTTTCCATATTTTAGAATTTTCCCTAGAGACTCTCTGTCCAAAGGATAAGGCTCATTTATTGGATTTTTAAACTCGTACAAGTAGAAGTCCCCTATGAGTCACCAAACTATAGTAAAACTTTTACCATAATGGGGTAGATATGTATTCCAAAAGGAATATAAGCAAAGTTCTACTAAAACTAATTAGATGAGAGGTCCTAAAGCCCCATCCACATATCAAGTAGCTGATTTGAAGAAGACACTAGACAAGGAAAATCTATACCAAATACTAATAGCATGCTCAATATCGTCTTACCTCGAGGTAAAGTCATTCAATTGAATCAAGACAAAAAAGGATT
Source organism: Wollemia nobilis (assembly GCA_028583015.1). Lineage (NCBI taxonomy): Eukaryota > Viridiplantae > Streptophyta > Pinopsida > Araucariales > Araucariaceae > Wollemia > Wollemia nobilis. The sequence continues at coordinate 13,507,812 of JAQPPZ010002549.1, forward strand.
ACAACCTTTTCAATAGTGACTAAGTCACATCCCATCATCAAGAGGAACCCCAAAACCTTCTTGATGGTGACTAAAAGGGTTTTATTAATGATGAGATGTTTGAAAGCTTGCTTTATTGGGACCTATTTTACAATCCAATAGATAGGCCCCAAGATAATTTACCATTACTTAGTAATTGGGTTGTAGCACTCCATACACCCAGGAATAGTTGATCAATGGCAAGAACAACACACTCATAAGGCAAAGCCTAAGGACCTTGGAGGAAAATAATAAGGGAAACTAGATGTGTTAAGTAAAGAATTAATGAGATCAAAATTCCTTTTTGGTCCATATGTAGACCCCTTAAGGTATCAAATGCAAAAGGGTAATAATAGGATATACAAGCCATGGATGACTAGAAGCATGCCCTTCAAACAAGGTCTAGTGTAATCCTACATAGAATATCTTCAAAAAATTAGCTATCTAAAGGAATAGTTCAATATTAGGTTCTTCAAAACCTAGGATAAGGGCTAGCAAAAACTACAAGAATGGGAGCCACCAGAGCAATCAAGTCATTATAGGGGAGGTCCAAGGCCAAACCATTACTAAAATCCAATGAGCTAATGCATAAAGAGGTAAGTCATTGAGATAGGTTAGAGATTAAGGCATGAGTTTACAACCACTAGAGAGACCTTCATTTCTAAATACCACCATCCAAGATCAAATTTCCATGGAGGTATTTATGGTGATTTAACCACCCAATAATTTGAGCCTCCTAAAATTAAATACAATATTTCCATTTCATCTAACAACCAAAAATGATGTCAGTGCTCTCACCCATACCCATATTGGGGGGAAATTTTGAATTTCAAAATTTGTAGTAATTATTATAAAAAGCTATCTTGAGGGTAAAAATATATTGAATTGTTGTCATGTCTAGCGTCTGATCTTGAGCAGTTCTCCCTCCTTTTTCTATTTTATATTCCATTTTGGACTTGAGCCTTAGGCTATTGTATGTATAGACCATCGAGTCTCTTTTAATTGTATAATATTGTAATGTGCTTTAATATGAATATAAAGAGATATGACTTCTATGACATCTCTATCCTGGTTTGAGTGTTCATATATGTTTTGTGGAAGATTGTGACTACTTACTTATTTTCTATCTTGGCTTCTATAGGGGATCATTCAATTTCCAGTCGTGAAGTTAGACCATGCTCAATTTTGTTGTCATGCTAGTTCATGTGTTCACTAATCCCACTAGAATGTAAAATAGAAATTGCAATATCTTAGTGCATCACCACCCGTAGCTTAAGCTAGTTAGGCTAGATATGTTTCTTTTCTTGTAAATTCATTTCTAGTTATTTCTTAAGCTCTTTCATAATTGCACATTGGATTTTGAGGTAAGCACCTTATCATGCCCAAAGGGGTGGCTGAGGTCATGGAGATGGCCTATGAACTAGTCAAATAAGGTTTTATACAGTTGGATGGGACTCCAATCCATATTCTTGGTATCATCAAAGATCTACAACTCTTGTTGTATTCCTACCCTAATGTGACTATTTATCAAGAGATGGTAGTAATTGATTTTATTGTATCATTTGGTCTCTACCTCTCAAGTGATTTCACTAGAAAAATTAGGGGGTACCTTTCCTTGAATTGGACCCATATGTTCTTTAGAACTATCTATGGGGTGAAGATGAAGGTTCCTTCTAAACCCTTCCACATTCATCACTTAGAGATTATTTTGGAAATCAAGGCTAAAGGAGAATGGGATTTTCTAGTTACTAAAGAATAAAAAGAGATGAAAATAATCAAGGATAAAGTACACATTTAGGTGTTAGATGACAATATGGAGGAGTGAGATGATGATACATGGGGAGAAAACCTATACAAATAATTTGAGATAGATAAACCTAAGGTACATTTGACACAAAGAACGAATATCAACACATAAGAAACCATTAAGCCCAACAGTTCCCACCACACACCATAACCAAGAGAGTGCATGCCCCCACAACTAAGCCATCCAAATGAGCAAAGGTTTGGGTCACTATTATCCAAGCATTACAGTTTCCAACAAGGAGGGTATGTAGAGAGTTAATGATGTGTGAAAACATGTTAGGCCACATATTATAGTGTAAATTGATGGATTCTAAATAAATATGGTAAAGTCCAAGTACCATATTTATTGGCCAACGTAAATAGGTGCCACATAAGTAAAGGAGAAAAAGTTAAAATACCCATAAAAAATATTTTGGGAAACATTCCATATGTATGAAGAAAAGGAGGTTGCATGAGGTAGGGGGACTAGTAATTAATGATAATGGATTGAGATAATCATTCCCTATGTTACACTCAATGGCTATCAAAATAATGAGAAGATATATGTTGTGGCCAATGAGTGATAATACACCAAACAACTATGTAATTATCGATTCAACCACATGGGAAATATTAAGGAGAGAGATATTACAAAGACCTTCAATGCTTCACCAATTAGAAGTCTATAAAAGGAGGGATCCCCCTTGACACATATTAACAAGACTATATTTTCTTCCACAAATTACCAAGCTTCTAGAATATACCCCAAAGACTCCATGTCCAAATGATAAGGCTACCATTTTATAGGTTCTTTAACTCCAGTAAGCAGAAGTCCCCTATTGGTCATCAAACTATAGTGATTTTTTATTACAATGGGGTGGATATTTACCCCAAAAGGAAGATACACAAAGATTCTATAAAAACTAATAAAATGAGAGGTATTAAAGTCCCATCCACATATAAAGTAGCTGATTTGAAGAAGACACCATCCAAGGATAGTTTATGCCAAAGACTAATAGCATGCTCAAAAATCCCCTCATTTCAAGGTAAAGTCATACACTTGGATCAAGGCAACAAATAATTACAACATTTTTGGTGGTGACTAAGCTATATCCCATCATAATGGGTAACCCCAAAACCTTATAAATGGTGACTAAAAGGGTTCCATAGATGATGAGGCCTTCAATAAGGTGGTTTTATAGGACCTATCTACTAATATGGTAGATAGGTCCTAAAGTTGAGCTAACCTTCCTTGGTAATTTGTTTGCAACACTCCATACACCTAGGGATATTTACTCAATAGAATGAGAAAAACACCTATAAGAGGAAGCCCAAGGACCCTAAAGGGAAAGAATAAGGGGGATTGGAAGTCAAGTAAGGACTTGGTAATATCAAAAGACCTTGTTGGTCCACATATAGATTTTCTTGAGGCTTAGAGATAGTAAGGGTGAGAAGAGAATTGACAAGCCATGAAGGACTAGAAGCATACATATCAAATGAGGTCTAGTTGAGTCCTATGTAGAGGCATATTTAAATAATTAGCCATCAAGGAATAGGGTAATATTATGAATGATATCAACCAGGCTAGGAGCTAATAAAAAGCATAATAATGGGAGCTATTAGGGTAACTAGGTCACTAGAGGGGAGGTCCAAATCCAAAACACTACTAGAATATAATGAGCTAACACATAAGGGGGCAATTCATTGAGATGGGTCAGATATTGAGGAAGCATGAGTTTGTAACCACCAGAGTGGACCTCCATAACTAAATACCACCACCTAACTTTGAATTTACATGGGGAAGTTAGGTGCATTAATGACACCTCTAAAAAGAGGACTACACCTCTTGTAGAGGTATTTATTATGTTTTAAACCCCCAATTAGGTCTGTGATTTCCATAATTAAATGCAATGTAGTTCCTCTAATATAACAAATAGGAATGGCATTGAAACTCTTACCCATACCCATCTTGGGGGGCATTTTGAATTTTAAATTTTGTTTTAAATATTATAAATAACTATCTTGAAGGTAAGATAAAGAGGTTGAATTGTTATCATTTCTAGTATCTAACCTTGAGTAGTTCTCCCTCCCTTTTCCATTTTGTATTCTAGTCAGACTAAAGCCTTGGGATATTGTATGTACATACTATCAAGCATATTATAATTGTATAATATTATTATGTGCTTTAATATAATATAAAGAGCTACGACTACTGTGAAATTATTGTCTTGGTTTAAGTATTCCTATATTTTCTATGAAAGATTGCGAGGAATTGTGTATTTTTTATCCTAGATTCTACAAGGGATCATTTGATTTGCATTCTTATGTAGTTGAGATTGTGTTCAATATAACTATCATGCTAGTTCATGTGTTCACTAGACCCACTAGAATACATAATAGGGATTCCAATCTCTTGGTGTATCTCCACCTATAGCTTAGGCTAATTAGGCTAGATAGGTTTCTTTCCTATAATTTCATTTCCAGTTATTTACTATTTTTCTCCTTTATATTTTTCTTGATAAGATAGTTGGTAGAATAGGCTAGCATAGGAATATAGAAGAGCACAAAAATATTGCATCAAGTCAAGGAGTCAACCTCGATAAAAATCCTAGAGTTTGTCCAAAGGAACTGTGTCCCACTCTCCTTAGACTTCCCAGGACTAGCATCCCAACTAAGGTGTAGGGCATCAAATGTACCCTCTTGGAAAAGAACATCACAACCATGGGGGTTCATAAATATTAGGGTGCAAGGATAATTTCAGGCCCCCAATAGTTCAAAATCGCATACCTATTAGAACCCCAATTGTGAAAAATCTATCCCCTAATTAGAAGTCAAACCATAGTTTCAATGAAGGCCATGATCATCAGCTTGTTGAAGCACTTAAAATATTTACTTGGTGACTCCAATACAAAAAAACATCCCTAAGAAATCATCTATTGAAGAGTTTGATGAGGTTATGGTGGGAAAATCCATCCAGTAAAGCACTTACCACCTAGTGACTTCACTCTACAAAGGAGGAGAGGATAAAAAATTTGGTATAAGGTAGGCCCATTGTTTCATGAGCACATGACCTACTATATGATCAACTATAAGGGTGAATCCTCAATTAGTTTTTCCCCCTCTCAACTTCAATAAACAAAGGAATAGATGATAGAACATGGAAAAAATTAGTAACATGAGACACAAGAGAAGTCTATGCCATCCCTCAATAGAAAAGTTCTGAACAAGATGATTGAACTTGATTTTAGTTTAGTGTCCTCATAAGAGTCAAAAGGAGAGTGATGGAGGAGGCTTAAAGGTTGCAACAGTACTATAATTTTAAAGATCGAATATCAATCAAGCCTAAGGGTATATAAAAATTGGCCAAATCCACCAACACCAGAGCAACCAATGCCAAGTCAAATTGTATAGGGCTCAGTCTAGGCACCAACTTTAGCATTGAGAGATCCAAAACACAATGGATCCTAAGAAATATATCAAAGGCCCAAATACTTGAATCTTTTAATATGGTGGACCATATTAAGGGGTTTATTATACCTATACCATTACACACCCTATTAGAGTATATGAAGTATCTAGAGCAAGCCATGGATAAGTAAAAAATTATTTGAAAGTATATGTAGTAGGCTGTCCTATAAATATTTAGTCTTGGTACTAGTAGGCCCAAGCCACAACCATTCTACATAATACTCATATGTAGGATAACTTATACCATAATTATATATTGGACTCTAGGGAAAGCACCTCAATCATACCCAAAAGGGTGGCCTACATCTTGGAGTTGTCCTTGGTCTCATCAAAGATCTACAAATCTTATTGTATTCCTATCCCAATGCATCTATTGATGAGGATATGACAATAATTGATCTATCTACATCAGTTGATCTCTACCTATCCTATAATTTCACTATAGAAAACAAGGTGTACATTTCCTTTGATTGGACCCACATGTTCCCTAAAACATGCTATGGGGCCAATATAAAGGTTCCTTATAAACCCTTCCACATGCATAACTTGGAGCATATTTTGAAAATCAAAGATGAAGAAGAATGGGATTTCCTAGTTACTAAATAAGAGATGCCAAAAATTCTCAGGGACAAAGTACACACTTAAATGTTAGATGACCGGATGGATAAGTTGGTCAATGACACATGGGGCAGACCTATATGAAAATTTTGAGATAGTCAAACTTGAGGTATGTCTAACACAAAGAGAGGTTATCAACACATAAGAAACCATTGAGCCCATAGTTATCCACCAGACACCATAACTAAGAGAGTGCATGTCCTTGTAACTTAACTATGTGGATAAGTGATAGTTTGGGTCACTATGGTCTAGGCATTGTAGGTTTTGATGAAGAGGGTATGCAAGGAGTGATTAATGTGTGAAGATACACCAAGACATATACTATAGTGTAAATTGGTGTCTTCTAAATAAATATGGTAAAGGCTAAGTTATATATATATTGGCCAATGGAAATAGATGATCCATAAGTAAAGGGAAAAAAGTTAAAATACCCATACAAAATATTTTAGGAAACATGCCACATGTGTGAAGAAAAGGAGGTTGCATGAGACAAGGAGACCAGTAATAAATGAGAATGACTTGAGATAACCATTCCCTATGTTACACTTAGTGACCATAAAAATAATTAGAATACATCTCTTATCACCAATGAGTGACAGCTCAACAAATAAATACACCTTCACCGATTTAGCCACACGAGAAATATTGAGGAGATAGATAGTACAAAGACCTTCAATTATTCATAATTTTTTTTTATAAAATGAGGTCTCCCCCTTGGTACATCTTAATGAGCCCATATTGTCTTCCATAAATTCCAAATATTCTATAATATTCCCTAAAGAATTTGCATCCAAATGATAAGGATATCATTTTCTAGGTTCCTTAACTCCTACAAACATAAGTCCCCTTTGGGTTGCCAAACTATAGTGAAAATTTCACTACAATGGGGTAAATATTTGCACAAAAAGGAAGATAAGAAAAGCTACTACAAAAACTAATAAAATGAGAGGTTTTGAAGCCCCATCCACATATCAAATGGCTAATTTGAAGAAGACACTAGGCAAGGATATTTTGTGCCAAAGATATATAGCATGCTCAAAAATACCTTCATATCGAGACAAAGTCATACACTTGGGTCAAACCAAAAAATAATTATAACCTTTTTGGTGGTGACTAAGCCATTTCCCATGATAAATAGGAACCCTAAAACATTCCCTATGGTGACTAAATGAGTTCCATTGATGTTGAGGCCTTTGACAACGTGGTTTTCTAGGACCTAATTTCCAATATAGTAGATAGGTCCTAAAGCTAAGCTACCATTTGTAATTTGATTGCAACACTCCATACACCTAGGGATATGTGCTCAATGGCATAAGAAACATGCCTATAATAGGAAGCCAAAGGAGCTTGGAGGGAAAGAATAAGGGAGTTTGAATAAGTAAAGTAAGGACTCAGTGAGATCAAAAGATATTGTTGATCCACATATAAATCCCCTAGAGATCCAAATTTAGTAGGGGAGATAAGATAATGGACAAGAAATTAAGGACTAGAAGCATGCCCATCAAATGAGGTCCAATGGAATCCTACATAGAGGTGTCATAAAAAAATCAACCATCAAAAGAAACTGAAAAGGATCAGGACCAACATCATCTAGGCTAGGGGTTAACTAGAAGCACAATTTTGGGATCCACTAAAGCAATTGGGTCACCAAAGGGGAGTACAAGGCCAAACCACTAATAGAATCTAGTGAGCTAACATATAAAAGAGTAAGTCATCAAGATAGGTTAGAGATTTAGGAGGTGTAATTTTGAAACCACCAGAGCAAACCTCCATCACTGAATTATACCACTTGAGCTCAAATTTATATGGGAGAAGTTGAGTACATTAATGACACCTCTAAAAATAGGATTATACCTCTTATGGAGGTATTTATGGTGATTTAACCCCCCAATAAGATTTGGACCTTCTCAAAAAATGTAGTGCAGCTCCTCCGATCGAACAACTAGGAATATATAGGAGCACAAAAATATTACATCAAGTTAAGGAAGTAACCTTGGTAAAAAATCCCAATGGTCATCCAAAAAAGCCATGTACCATGCTCCCAAAACTTCCCTAGCATTGGTACCCCAAGCGAGGTATAGGAAACTGGATGCACCCACTCGATGGAGAATGCCAAAACTATGTGGGGTTGCGATATCTAGGGTGCAAGTTTCATTTCAAGCCTTAAAAAAATCCATTATTTGATCAATATTTTAGAACTCCCTTTTTCCTTTATGTAAAAAAAACTTCTGCCTTATGAGGAACTCCACTAATATTCAATGATGAGCAAAGACTAGGGTATTTTTTATTTTCTTGATCAACTTGAGTGTATCTTAGCCAGAATATCCCTTCTTGAAATTTTGAGGACCTCTCCATCCGATATATACCTTACTAAAAATTTTAAATGAACAAGTTGTTCTTCAAGACCTCAATCCATATGATCTTACTTTCATAGTGGAATCCATTGGGGTTAACCATGAAACTATATCATTTTATGAGTTTTATAACCCTCAATTCTCTATGGTAAAATATCTTCCATTGTAATTAAAAACCATATTGATGAAAAGTTTATCGAGCAAATATTTGTTGATAATGATTTTGGTCTCAATATCTATAGCCAGAGATGTTGAGGAATATTACATTATTTGGTACATGCTAATGTACCTATTGGACTCTATAATTCCAACCTAGTCTACACCTAAATTTTTTAAAAAATGTTTAATGTCTAGGTGATCTTAGGGTACAATGGTCATTTATTTAAATTACAATAACATGGGAATATTACATTATTCCAAATATTCTTAATTGTCATGGAAAGGGTTAAGTCAATGTCATGTTGGTGCTAAAGGAAAATCAAATGTTCAAAGGATCTCCTTCACAAATTAATTCATCTACTATTCAGTATTCTTTAAAATTATAATGCCAAATTCCATCCATTATCATTAAGACCTCACCATCATCCTCTTTCCATTCCATTTTCCATAAATTCACACATTACACTCCATTATCCTATAAATCCCCCATTCACTCTATTCACCTTATATTTCGTTCATCCACATTCACTAAAATTTACCACCAAGGCATTACATATTTATTTACCCCTATATCATAAATCATTTACTTCATACTTCCCTAAGCCATAATACCCCTTGGCATAATATTCACTATAGCATTATCATATTATCTCCAACATTTTATTAAAATCATTTTCATCTAAGTCAACTCCTAAATATAAACACATCCATGTCCCCATCCTCAAAAATGCAAAGTACATGGTCACCCCATTTAATGTCGTATGATCTGAAAGACTAAGTATTGTTCCAAAGTTTTAATAAGCCATCTACGTTAAATTGGTCACCCCAAGAGAAGCTATCTGATTGGAGCAGACGACCCAAGCGAACAAAACCCATTGGTCAAAAATTAAAAAGGAAATATCTTTAACCCTTTCCTAAGGTTTTGAGGGTCTTGGCCATGTATTAAATGTTTTCTATTTTTAGCCCCACATAGCCTTGCTATAAAAACCTAAGTCTAGCCTAACCATGCCTTTTGATTTACATCCCATTGGTTGATTGTCGTAGTTGACTACATCCCATTGGTCGAATGACTTAGCCGCTCATCTCTGATTGACCACCATTTTGTTATCGAGTCCCAAATACCATCAAAGGTGTCACCAACATGAAATATTTCCCATATGCAAAGGTTGAATGCCTAACACACATTTTACGCCTTTCCACTTTAAAAAGTCAAATCCACCTTGGCTCCAGTCTATTGGTCGATTGTGTCACCCGATGACGTCCTATGGGTCGGATATCCCAACTAATGACACCCCATTGTTTGGAGGTTAAAATATTTTTTTTTGTATTTCTAAGGTTCCTAAGGGTCGACTTTATGTTGAAAATGTTTCTCCCTCCCTAAGGTTGTCGAGAGTCTTCACCACATAAAATTTTTATTCCTCGTCGCTCTCAAAATAAAAAAAATGTGTAAGGCTCCCATTTAAACCTATTGGTTTGGACATCTCAGTTGATATTTTCCCATTGGTTTGAGTGCAGTACCCGATCGCACCCCATTGGTTGCTTAAAATTTTATTTTTTCCTAATGTCCCCAAGGGTCACTCCCACATAAACCATCTCACCCTTTTGGGTCAAAATTTAAATACTTTATTCTTGCCTTAGGAAATATTGCATTTCATAAAAGTCCATGTAAGAAAACCATTTAATCCTTGTTTGCTCAACCATTCTACTTGAATTTACCCTCTTGGTCAACTATCACACCCGATCACACCCCATTGGTTGGCTATCCTAACCATTGACGTCCCATTGGCTCGAGTAAAACAAATAAAAGCTGAAGGTCATAAAAAATATGTTGGCCTTTCCTAAAGTCTAAGGGTGATGTTCACATTAAAAAGTTTTCCTCTTCAACCTCAAATAAAGGTATTTTAACCTTAGAAAAGGTTGCACTTCATAAAGGTCTATAAACCTAAGCCACACACTTAATTATTATTCATTCATCCATGTCACTCGACTGCATCCCATTGGTTGGCTACCCTAGCTGATGATATACCATTGGTTAGAAGTCAAAATAAGAAATGCTTTGGTTGTTGATCGCATAGTAAATATTTATATTTTCCCTTTTAGCTCGATCATCTCCCCCGATCACATCCTATTGGTCGGTGGTCCTAGCTAATGACATCCTATTGGTCAAATATTATAATGATCAAAATTTCTAAAGTTTCAAGGGTTGGCGACATGAAACATTTTTCCCTTCACAAATGTTTGAGAACCTAGAGCACATTTCCCTTCTTTACCACTTTGAAAAGTTAAATGCCCCTTGTCACATCCTATTGGTTACCTATGTCATCCGATGAAGTCCCATTGGCATGACTATCCTGAGCGTATTCATCTAATTGGTCACTAAAATATTGCTTGATTTTTATACTAAGTTTTTCTAAGGGTCGATGACACATGAACAATAACTCCTCTTTTGTCTCCATAGTAAAGACCTAATTTGAAATTCCACACATGTTACTCATTAAAAATACTTAGGCTGGTCATCCAAATTATGTCTCATTGGTCAGATGTCCTAGCTGATGACACCCCATTGGCTCGATTGTGTCATGCAAATGAGCCCAATTGGATCATTTTTATGATATTTAATTTTTTGGAAGCCTAAGATTCTCGTTTAATAAAGGTGCTATGAGTGCTTCCCATTAGATTGATTGTTCCAACCGAGTACACCCTATTGGGTGAAATTTAATGTGTTTTAATGCCCTAAGGTTAATTTCAATTAATGATCCATAACAAAAACCATGGTTTCTTTTTGTATGTTTTCCTCCATTATCATTCCATTAAAGCCTAGTAGTGTCAAAAATAATTACGCCACATTCCATCATCCAAAGTTAAAAAAAGAGAGCCATAATTAAATTATATTTTCTAAAAAAGGAGCTTAGGTAATAATATAAAAAAAGTGCATGCTCAAGATGAACGACGTAGGTGAAATCGAGGAGGATGAACAAATGGCCCAAGATCAAGATAAAAGAACGTTTACCCCGTGGGAGGGTTTGTGATTGCTTTCAAAATGAAAATTTATTTTTATTTTTAACTAACACCTGTAGTAGATGAGACCAAAGCTGATATTTGCAATGGTACGTGTGCCGAAGCCTAACAACTAGTTTAGAAGTAAATCTAAAAAAAGTGAATTATTGCCTAGTTTTGCGTACGAACATAGCTTATCGACAAATCATGAAGCATAATAGAGCCACCATGACCGTTAAGAGTAGTTATTGGCAAAGACGTGGATGAAAAGTGGTAGAAATCTATTGCATGATTTAAAAAGCTTGGTTGGGGCTAATTAAAGCTGTACACAAAGTTACTATTAATACATGCTCAAGCTTTTAAATCTACTCACCATAATTGCTTATAGTGAAGAAGGAAAAAAACCAAAGGATTACCTACAAGTAAGAGAGTTGCAAAAAGTAGTTCGAAGCTATATCAGTATAAATAATAACATAGGATAGTGCCAAAATGGCTTCCTCTAGCTCATATTAGCAAGCCTCACTCCCATCGATTGAAGATCTCACTAACAACCCTCCTTATCAGCAAATCAAAACAAAGGCATTGAATATCAACATAGAGGTATTTGCAAAGCAATCAGGGCCCAATATAGAAAATAATCCTCAATAACAATGGTGGATAGAAGATCATGTTATATTTTCTTATGAAGAGATGAAAGATGCTTACAGTCATCATCCTTGGTTATTAATGGGTTTGTTTGATAGAGCATGGAGAGATAGAGATTCAAATAGCCCTTACTAAAATCAGTGGACTTGTAATTTGGTAAAATTGATATGCCCTAGAGTGTATTTTTCTTCAAAATTTCTATTGTGTCTCACCATAACATATGATTCTAAGTCTCAAATTATTAAAACTTCACCAATCAATCAAATTTTAGGCTTACTTCGAAGAAGATCACAAAGGTGTTTGGACTGAACAAGGCTACAGTGCCGCTACAAACAAATGTACTAGAAATTTAATCGTGATACCTTTTTGGTACTTATTTTTATCCTAGAAGTTTTAATAGCAGTGCACAAGCATCGTATCTCTTCCCAATTCATAAATTAGAATTACACCCTTGGGTTAGAGACTGTTGATATGATAAACATAATAATGGAGGAACGAGAATTGAATTGGGTAGCTAAAGAAGTATTGTATTTAGTGAGGTGTACTATGTATATATGGAAACAAGAATTAAGTGACACAATGGAATGAGAGTTGGTAGAATGGCATAAATCCATTACCCAAAAAATGTAGTACACTATGAAGGGATTGGAAACTAGTTAATCCCAAATTTTAGTTGAGTACTTTATGAAATAGAAGCAATAATACCCATGGAGAAGATAACAATAATATAGATAGACCCCACTACTCAATTAGCCTCCATAAAATATCAAGAATATCCCTTGACATTTGCTAAAACTCAAGCACAGGCTCAAGTGGCATCAGTGAAGAATTTATACCAGAGAAATCGAGCATTGAGTGCTGAAATAGAAAAACTTTAGTCTAAAAGAGATCATATACAAGCTGTAAACCAAAAAATGTAGGCTAAAATTAGCAAGTTACAAGGATAAATATCCCAAGCTCAGGCTAAAAATAAATTTGATAGTGCTAGCTTTGTCAAAGGATACAAGCAAGAACTAATCAAAGAGGTGAAGGGAGAATTGAAAGCTTTACCCAAGATACTCAAGGAGTTAATAGATATTATAAGTATAACTCAGACTATCAAAGCTTTATTACAAGATACATATCAAAGGGTATTGACTATAAAGCATGTATACCTAAAATATAAAGAAGAATGCAACCAAGTCGACAACAAGCAGGTCTCCATAGTAGATGGGTAGAGTTATAAATAAAAGATAAAATTTTAGAAATTATATAATTTATTTTGTGAGAAGCCTTATTGGGAGAATGTCTTACAAGAGGTAGAAGAATTAGCCAAAGGAGTAGATAACAAAATAAGACTAGAACATGTCTTTATTGGGGAGCCTGTTACACAAGACAACATAGATGATCTTATAATAAAGAAAATAGAAGGATTTGAATGTAATGAAGAAGATGAATAGAATTTGGGCTAGCAACTAAAAGAACTAACTCAATTAGTTCAAAATATTATTAAATTCACCAACGAAAATGAGTCAATTTTTAAAAAGTATATTAATAAACTAATGGTCATCGAACATGAAATTAAGTCAACAACCTCCTTTTATGATGAAGCATGGGGCAAAATTGCCAATATTTTAGATATGACACTACTAGAAAAATACAAAGAGGGAAAGGCTATTGTTGGACCCACCATAGAGGAAGACAAGGGGGTAGTAGTAGAATTAGGACAAAACAAATTTTTGAAATATAACTATTTCCCCTAAAAGGTATCTAGGACCAGGAAGCTCAAATGTCACTAGTGGAGGATAGTTGGTACAGTTTTTGGGGACAGATGGTAAAATTACCCAATTTTGAACAATCTATAATAGTTGGATTTTGGCTGTAACACACCCAAATAAATGAAAGGTAGAGGAAAACCCACATGGACACACCTACACCAACATCTGTAATAGAATTTTGGTGCCTAACTTATAAAAGAAGCATCAAGAGTCAAATTCAACATCAAACACTAGCATTGTAAAATTTCTACAAGAGATATTCATGTATTTCATTTAGGTCAATTATATTTTTCCCTATGTTGCCTTAGTTTCTATTCCTTATTTTTCCTCCCCGTTCTATATAGGAATTGCTGAGAGTATGTCTAGTTCACTGAGTACATTTCCAAGAGCTGGATCAAGAAGTTGAAGGATTCAATATCACTGTTATCAGGACAAAAGATTGAATCCCCTTATTGCATCATTTTAATAGGGTGGATATTGTATTAAATGCTAAAAAAGAGACATGAGCATATTTCTAAGATCTACAATGTAATTTTTTAACATCAAAATTAATACAATTCAACTTCTCTCTATGAATTTTGTTGCTCACTAAATGTTGCGTTGCTCATTCATGTATTGTATTATTTGAATATATGGATGGTATTTTCTTTCATTTAAAAATTCTTATATGTGTTACATAATTTAAATACATGTAAACATCCCAATTAAATCTTTATTTTTCTCTCTAAGTCATGAGTTTATTAATCTCTATTATAGTTTCCCAATAGATGAGACATCGGTCTGCTTATTGAAGCTTAGGCTAGAAATTGCTATAAATTACTTGGTCATAATTAATTTTAAATAATCCATTTAATCTGGTTGATATTGGAAATATATTGAATATTTTCCATATTATTATGGCTGGGTTTTGGGTTAATACATTTGAACGTATGGATTAATATATTTGAACCCATGGATAAATATATTTGAACCCGTGGATAAATATATTTGGGTTAATATATTTGAACCCATGGATAAATATATTTGGGTTAATATACTTGAACCTATGGATAAATATATTTGGGTTAATATATTTGAACCCAGTTTTTATGGCCATGGTATTGTAAAACCCATTCTTGTGTTGTTGTTATATACAAAACACTTGCATGAGGGTTTGGGAAAGAGGGTGAATGTTCGGACACCTCCCAAGGGGGGGATGCAATATGAAAGAAATGTAATCACAAGCGGTAGAGCAAACATGAAAGAAACTAAAGGATATTATTGTATTGGAGACGATCAAGTTTATACAATAAGAAGATATTCTTATTGGGTTTTTTCTTGAAAGGGTTTCCTAGGATAAATTCTTGTGTAATGTGTTCTTTGTTTTTCCTTTGATTCTACAATTACTATTTTTTTTAAAATTTGTTTATCGGGGTATTATTTCTCTTCATTTGGTATCAAAG
Source organism: Wollemia nobilis (assembly GCA_028583015.1). Classification (NCBI taxonomy): domain Eukaryota; kingdom Viridiplantae; phylum Streptophyta; class Pinopsida; order Araucariales; family Araucariaceae; genus Wollemia; species Wollemia nobilis. The sequence continues at coordinate 13,523,055 of JAQPPZ010002549.1, forward strand.
CTAGGTTGTAGCTTGGTTCGAGGAGAAAGGGTTTCAATCCTAGGATAAATCAATTCTTGAGTGGGAGTAGTGCATGAAATAATTTGGGCAAAGGAAAAATAATAGGAAGCACACAGGTAGTAGATATAGTAAGTTTCGATAGTGATAGATCTGGTGAGATTTGAAAGTGGTATATCTAGTGAGCTTTGATAGTGGTAGATCTGGTGAGCTTCGATAGTAGTAGATCTAGTGAGCTCCAACAGTGGTAGAGATGGTGAGCTCCAGCAACAGTAGAGCTGGTGAGCTTTGACAATGGTAGATCTGGTAAGATATAGTAGTGGTAGATCTTGTAAGTTTCAATAATGGTAGATATGGTGAGCTTTGATAGTGGTATATATGATGAGATTTGATAGTGGTACATCTAGTGGACTTCGATAGCGGTATAGCTGGTGAGCTTCAATAGTGGTAGAGCTGGTAAGCTTCAATAGTGGTAGAGCTAGTGAGCTTCAATAGTGGTAGAGCTGGTGAGCTTGATGAGTTTCGATTGGAGTCGATTTGGTGAGCTTCAATAGTGGTAGATCTAGTGAGATTTAGCAGTGGTAGATTCAGTGAGCTTTGGTAGTGATAAATCCAATGAGCTTTAGCAGTAGTAGATATGGTGAGCTTCGATAGCGATAGATCTGGTGAGCTTTGGTAGCAATAGATCCAGTGAGCTTCAACAGTGGTAGATCCAATGAACTTCAAAAATAGTAGATATTGTGATCTTTGATAGCCATAGATCTGATGAAATTTAGCAGTAGTAGATCTGGTGAGCTTCGATAGCAATTGAGCTGGTGAGCTTCGACAGTAGTAGATCTAGTGAACTTTGACAATGGTAGATCTAGTGAGCTTCGATAGTGGTATATCTAGTGAGCTTTGACAATGATAAATTTGGTGATCTTCAATAGTGATAAATATGGTGAGCTTCATCAACGATAGATTTGGTAAGCTTTAGTAGCGATAGAGTTGGTGATCTTTAGCAGCACGGTAGATCTTGTAAGCTTCGACATCGATAGATTTTGTGATCTTTGATAGTGATAGAGTTGGTGATATTCGAAAATAGTATATCTAGTGAGCTTTGATAGTGGTAGATCTAGTGAGCTTTGGTAGTGATAGATTTGGTGAGCTTCAAAAATGATAGATCTGGAGATTAAGGCTGGAAATGCTTGTTCTAGTAGCTTTATTGTAAAGTTGCTAAAAAATGTTTGATATGGTTTATTGGTTGTACCACAAGTTTTTGGGCAAGTATTAACTACTATAACTAGTGTAGCTTGTACCTGAAGAAGCTATTGTAACTAGTGTAGTTGTACCCAAAAGAGACTAGTGTGGATGCTAGTGGTGGTTTCCTAGTGTAATGTTCTCAGAGTTAGCTCCAGTAATATTTTTAAAGTGGATTTTTGGATTATTTTGTTACCTTATCGGTATATGACCGAGGGTAACAAGTGAAGCTAATATGTTTAGATATTGCACATGCAGTAGGAGTAGTTAGTAGATATAAATCCAATCCAGATAAGGAACATTGGACTATTATAGCAGTTTTCAGACCCTATGAAAAGTATTCAACAAGTGGGAGAATGTTGGAAATATGTTGAATATTTTCCATGTTATTATGGTTGGGTTTTGGGTTAATATATTTGAACCCATGGATTAATATATTTGGGTTAATATATTTGAACCCATGGATAAATATATTTGAACCCCTGGATAAATATATTTGAAATCATGGATTAATATATTTGAACTTATGGATTAATATATTTGGGTTAATATATTTGAACCCATGGATAAATATATTTGGGTTAATATATTTGAACTCATGGATTAATATATTTGAACCCAATTTTTATGGCCATGGTATTGTAAAACCCCTTCTTGTATTGTTGCTATATAAAAAAAAAACTTGCATGAGGGTTTGGGAAAGAGGGTGAATGTCCGAACACCCCCCAAGGGGGGGATGCAATATGAAAGAAATGTAATCGCAAGCGGTAGAGCAAGTAGGAAAGAAACTAAACTATATTATTATATTGAATGGGGCCAAGTTTATACAATAAGAAGATATTCTTATTATTTTTTTTTCTTACAAGGGTTTTATAGGATAAATTCTTGTGTAATGTGTTCTTCTTCTCTATTTTTCCTTTGATTTTGTAATTACTATTTTTATGGAATTTGTTTATCAGGGTATTATTTCTCTTTAAGTGATCTTAGGAAATTAGAGATCAATTACTAATTAGGCTCATTGTGGGGTATCCTGATCCAACCTGGTTTCCTTAAAATTTATAATTTTTAGGTTAAAGAGGTAAGTTTACTAGAGATTACAAATCTACTTGTGATATAGGAAATTAGACAACGTAACAACAATATTTTAAGGATGTCTAGATTTTCCACAATAGTTTCTTGGTGTCGTTGTCAAGGATGAACTATTTTCTGCATACCTTTTTTAAGTTTGTCTCCTTATGACATTTCAATTCATTGTTACAAACTTTTAAAATCATTTCTATGTTTTGGGTTTCCATATTATTCTATCATGTAATACATCTATACATTCCTGAGAGATTGAAAGGACATTAAGGCTGAGAAATCTTAGCCAAAGTGAGATTATTTTGTAACATCGTGTTGGTGACTCTAAATAAGCCTGAAGAATAGAATATTCAAGTATCTAATCTAGTGCACATAAGAAGAAGCAAAAAATAACTTTTTAAATAATTCGAATATCTAGAGGTATTTATCCATACCCGAAAAGTCCTAGACCTTAAAATTTTTCTGTATAAATGTAAATATTATTTTGTCAATAGAAATTATGTTAAGAAAAATACTCCCCTAGATAATCCTATTCAAAATAATCATGCTACTCCTCCTGCCCCTAGCATTAGTGTGGATCCTACTATCACTACTCTTATAGCCAATATGACCAACATTCCCCTAAATAATAATAATATGAACAACCAAAATAATCAAAATAAAAATATTCAAACATGGAGGATCAATAGGTGTAAGCCCTTCAAACTACCACCAATTTTACATTACTTGCCCAAGAAAGCTCAGAAATCTATCAAAATTCTAAGGTAATAATGTAGTGACAGGGGAAGATCATCTTAAAAGTTTCTTGTATGCCCTAGATAGACTCAAAGTTGAGGAAGAGGACATATTCCTTAGGTTGTTTCTCCAAAATTTAGATAAAGATGCTAGGGATTGGTTCAACAGTCTTAAATAGGGTACTATACCTTATTTTTATACTATGGAAGAAGTTTTCTTAAAAACAATATGGAGAAAGAAAGAATGAGTAGTCACTATTGATAGGACCTTATTGAAAATCGGTTATTTTCTCAGTAGAAAGTTTGTTAAGAAAAATACTCCTCTAGATAATATTGTTTAGAGTAATCACTCGACTCCTTCTATCCATAGCATTAGTGTGGATCCTGCTATTACTAATCCTATAGAAAATATGACCAACATTCCATCGAGTACTAATAATCAAAACAACCAAACTAATTAGAATCAAAATATTCAAACATGGAGGATCAATAAGTATAAGCCCTTCTAACTACCACCAATTTTACATGACTTACCCATGAAAGCTCAAAAATATCTATTAAAATTCCAATGTAATAACGTAGTGAAAGGGGAAGATCATGTTAAAAGTTTCTTGTATGCTTTAGATAGCCTCAAAGTTGAGGAAGATGACATAGTTATCAGGTTGTTTCTCCATAATTTAGAGGAAGATGCTAGGGATTGGTTCAAAAGTCTTCAAGAAGGTACTATACCTGATTTTTAGACTATGGAAGAAGTTTTCCTAAAACAATATGGAGAAATAAATTGATAGGATTAGCAACTATGAAAAAAAATGAAATTAAAACTATAGAGGATTTTAATAGGAGATATTTCAAAACCAGGAATAAGATCCCTATAACTTTAAGACCAAATGATAACCAATCCATCTGCTTCTACAAGAATGCATTTCCTGGAGAGTTTAACTATGAGTTGAGACAATAGAGGGTTAATACTAATGATGAATGCATGGAGAAATCCATATAAATTGAGAGAAACATGAAATATAGTAGGAAAATGAAACTATACTAATCCAAGCAAAGCCTAAGTCAAAAAAATAAGAAGCCCCAAAAATTTGGTTTCTCCTTACTAAATAAAAATGAACAAGAGCCTATAGAGAAGTTGTCGAGTCAGTTAACTGAGATGTTCAACACCATGAAAAATAGATTGTATCGAATAGAAAGAGAAAAAGGAGAAAGTGCTGAATCATCTCAATCCCAGAATGACCACAAACCACCCTTCAAGAGAAATTTTAATAAAAGTTAGAATATAAATAATGCAGATGAGGGAATCAAAAATGGAAATAATAACAATGGCTGGAGGAGAAGAAAAGACCATAAATATATAGATGTAGTTCCAAACTCAATAGCCTCAACCAATGTGGTATTTGATTTCCCTTTTTAATGCCTAGCTTGTGATGCTCCTCACAATTCAACTGATTGTGGTATATATCTCAGTATGCTTGCCAGAGTTAATCCAGAAGAAGAATTTGATGATGAGATAAGGATAAATGTTTGTTGGACTAATAGAGAAGTTCAATTTGAAAAGTATATGAATGAATGACCCACATAAAAAGGAGCACCCAAGGCCTTTGTATTAGAAAATTTAGAAATATTAAAAGATATTAAGAAAATAGATTCAAGAGAATGAATCAAGGTAAAATAATACCCACAGTTGAAGTAGAATCACTGGAAAGAATCCATGCAATAAATATAAGGAATAGAACAATACTAGATAGGGCTTATAGTAAAGAAAATAGAGATCCATAGAATCAAAATAAAGAGAAAGTGACTAAAAATTCAAATAATAAGCAAGTAAATCTTAACATAGAAGTAGAAAATGAAGCACAAAAATTACAAGATTCTAGTAAAAATACAGAGGTCAAAAAACTTGAATTTGATGCTGGACAAGAATTGGTGAAATAAAAAACTAATATCACTTTTGGTGAATCAATGACCTTTCCAAAGTATAGAGACCAAGTGTGTAAATATTTTGGACAGATAGATTAAGTAGATAATAATTTCTATAGTGCTTCAAAAATAAACAATCCTGTACCTATAGCCAAAAATCCATCTTTAGTTAGGCCATTTTCTATATCCCTCAGATACACTTCAGATTTAGGGGATCAATATGTAATTCACAATTGAATGTTAGATAGTGGAACATCCCATAATATCATGCCCAAAAAAATAGTGGATCAAGTAGATCTTATATGCACTAGAGATTCCCCTCCCATATTAGTAATGGATAGCAGACATGTACCTTGTGTTGGAATAATAACTAGTTTGCTTGTCTTCTTAGTCTAATATCCCAAGAAAGGAATATTCATGGATGTAGTTATCATAGATGTAGATCGCTTCTTTTATTTTATGTTATATAGACATTGGGATGAGAAATTAGGGGGATCCATTCAATTAGATTGGTCATATGCTACTATCCCATTGATATCTAAAGAACATGCCACACTCAGGATAGAACCTTTCAATAGATATTCAGTAGAGTTGAAGAAATTTGATAATACACCAAAAAATTTAAGGAAAAAGATATGGGAGTTTACTCGATATGACATACACCCTTCTTAGCTGAAGTCCCTAAGACTACAAAAATGGACCCATATAATAGTAGCTAAAATAGATGCTGAGTCTACTAGAGTGTTGACATATAAAATATGGACCATGAATTTCAATGGAGCCAAGTCACAATCTCATGTAGGGGTAGGAGTGAATCTTACTGATATGAAAGGTAATTATCTAGGTATACCTTACAGGCTTGAGTTCCCTTGTACTAATAATGTAACAAAATATGAGGCCTTGTTTCTAGGCTTGAGAAAGGCAAAAGAATTGAAAATTAATTATTTGACAGTTTATGGAGATACAAAATTGATAATACAAAAAATTAAAGGAAAATATCAAACTAAGCATCCAAGGCTAAAGTAGTACAAACAAGTAGTTCAAGATGAAATAGAAAGATTTTTGGCCTTTAACATATCCTACATTCCCAGAGATCAAAATTAGGTAGCAAATTTATTGGTTGTAAATGCATCTGGTGCAAATTATCTTGAAATAGATACTGAATATATAGAAATATTCCCAACTATTTTTGTTTACCATCCATCCATACTTGATAATATCGTATACTTGTAAGTGTTCCAAGATGACATTAACATTAAAGATTTTATGACTTTGCAAAATCATTATGCAGATGTGTTGTGTGATGAGGAAGATGAGGAGAAGCTAAAGGATGTCATAGGAGACCCTATGGAAGTGATACAACTTAAGAATAATAAAATCTCGATAGGATTGGTTTCCTTAGAAAGCTTATTTGATGATTTTGATAGGGCCCACAAACCTATTATCCAACAATAGAAAGTTGATGAAGTCAATGTAGGAACAAAAAAGGACACTATAATAGTAAAGGTAAATAAATGCTTATCTAAAAAAGAAAGAAATCAATATATAAGTTTTTTCAAGAAGAATATAGAATATTTTTCTTAGAGCTATGAAGACCTTAGAACTTCCAACACAGATGTAATGACTCACGTTATCCCTTCGAAGAGGGCACCGAGCCCCATAGGTAGAAACAAAGAAATTTTAATCCCATGCTACATATTGTGATGCAAAATGATGTCCAAAAATTCCATGATGCTAAGATCATCAGAAAAGTCAGATTTTCCTCTTGGATAGCCAATTTGGTCCTTGTCAAGAAAAAAAATGGTTACATAAGACTGTGTTGATTTTAGAAATTTGAATAAAATATTTTTGAAATATAACCCATTGCCAAACATGGAACAACTATTGCAAGTAGTCATAGGGTTTGCCAGAATATCTCTTTTAGATGGATTTTTAGGTTATAACTAGATTTAGGTTAATCCAGAGGATAGACATAAGGCTGCCTTCACAACTTTGTGGGGAAATTTTGAATATCTGAGAATGCCATTCGACCTCATGAATTTCAAAGAGCAATGGATTTTTCCTTTAAGGGGTGGATGTTCAAAATTGTGGTGGTTTATTTAGATGACATAACTGTGTTTTCAAAATATCCAAAAGATCATTTTGCCCATCTGTCCCAAGTTTTTGAAAGATGTAAGGAGTTTTTCATCTCACTAAATCCTAAAAAGTGTATATTTGGAGCCACTCAAGGTAACTTGTTAGGGCATGTGGTCTCTAAGAAAGGAATAAATATTGAACCCCAAAGAACTAAAGCTATTGCAAAGATTCCTCCACCTAAGAATTTGAAAGGAGTTAGATCATTCTTCGGGAAAATCAAATTTTTTAGAATATTTTTTTTGAATTTTACCCAAATTGCTAAGCCAATAAATGATATGATCAAGAAAGATGGAAAAATAATATGGACAGAGGATAACATGAAATATTTTCAAAGGATAAAATATGTAACCACACAAGCTCCCATGTTAGCATATCTTGATTATTCAAGAGATTTTAACATTTATTCATTTACCTCAGAGGACACAATTGCTACTATATTATCCCAAAAAGACCAAGAGAATAATGAAATGCCTATAGCCTTCATAAGCACTGCAATAAAAGAAGCTTAGCTAAAGGACACCTTGATAGAAAAGTAGGAATTGTATTTAATAAGAGCTTTGGAACATTTTAAAGGTATATTTGGATTGAATAAGGTAATTGCTTGTATTCCTTATATAGCTATCAAATATGTGTTCACACAAAATGAGCCTGTTGGTAGCTCAACAAGATGGATGGTCAAACTGTAGCAATATGATGTTGAATTGAAGGTAGTAAAAAATGTTAAAGGGTAGGGCTTGGCTAAGTATATGGCCACCAAAGGGGGAGAATATTTTAATAACATAATCATGACAAGAGATGCATAGCAAAACAAAAAAATAGATAGCCTTGAAGATGATTGGTATAAGGATATCGTGCTCTACTTAAAATTATTTTATTTCCCACTAGACATCTCATAGGGTAGAATGAGGAGCATAAAAAAACAAGAACAAAAACACTATATTCAATATAACAAATTATACTGGAGATATCCCAACGATATCCTATTACTTTACCTTTTACAAAAATAAGTCCTTGGATTTATTGAATAATTTCACATCAAATTTTTTGGAGGGCATTTTGCACCTAAGGCAAAAATTAATAGCATAATGAGGGCTAGATATTACTTGCCATATATGTTCAAGGATGTACATCTGTTTATAAAAAATATTAGGTTACCAGATCTTTGATGGTAAGAAGAAACTTTCTACCATACCATTAAAGCCTATAGTAGTTGAAGCTCCATTCACCCAGTGGCTGATAGACCTAATAGGTGAAATCAACCCAAATTATTTAGGAGGATACTTATGGATAATAATAATAATAGACTACTTTAAAAAATGGGTAGAAGCTACTCCACTAAATAGCTCAACCACAAAAGTGATCACCAAGTTTTTGGAAGAAAGCATTCTAACCAGATTTGGGGTACCCAAAAAATTGGTGACAAATAATGGGAAATATTTTACCTCATTTGAAATGGTTGAATTTTGCAAAAAATACAACAAAGTTAGCTCACTCTACCAATTATTATCCTTAAGAAAATGGCTTAGCTGAATCTTCTAATAAAAATCTCATCACAAGAATCAAAAGGTCACAAGGGTTTGTGTTTCAGTTTTTGTCACGTTCTTTAGGTGATTAGGTAAGTTAATTTGTCTTAGTTACTTCTTTTCATAAATAGGTCATTAGGATTTTTTTTATTTTTGTTTACTTCAAGTTCTAGGTGTTTAGGAGTTTCATTTATAATCCTAGGTGATTAAGTGAAAGTCTATTTCTAATCTCTGAATTAGTCCTTCAGAAAGGTTAAGTAGGGTATGTTACAATGAGCATGGAAGTTACATTCATCAAATCAATATTTTGCTCATACATGTCATCAATAAGAAATCCTAGGGTCCTCAAGAGAATTTTTAAACTCTAAATATCAAACATATCTCTTGTCCCAGTCAGAGCTAGTGTTGGATTCTATAATTCGAACCTAGTCTACACCCAAAATTTTTAAAAATTGTTAAGGTTTAATGTCTAGGTGATATTAGGGTACAATGGTCATTTATTAAAATTACAATGTAATGGGAAGATTACATTAGTCAAAAGAGTCTTCATTGTCATGGAAAGAGTTAGGTTAGTGTCATATCGATGCTAAAGGAAAATCAAATGTTCAAAGGATCTCCTTCACAAATTCATTCATCTACTATTCATTATTCTTAAATATTATCATACCAAATTCTATTCGATATCATTAAGACTTCACGATCACCCTCTTTCCATTCAATTTTCCATAAATTCGCACATTACACTCCATTATCCTATAAATCCTCCATTCACTCTATTCACCTTACATTTTGTTCATCCACATTCGTTAAAATTTACCACCAAGGCATTACATCTTTATTTCTCCCCATATCGCAAATAATTTACTTCATACTTCCCTAAGCCATAATACCCCTAAACTTATTTTTGGCACAATCCACACTATAGCATTATTATATTATCTCCAACATTTTATTAAACTCATTTCGACCTAAGTCAACTCCTAAAGCTAAACGCATCCATGTCCCCATCCTCCAAAATGCAAAGTCCATGGTCACCCCCTTTAATGTTGCATGAACTAAAGGACTAAGTCTTGTTCCAAAGTTATAATAAGTCATCTAAGTCAAATAGACCACCCCAAATGAAGCTATTTGATTGGAGTGGATGACCTAGGTGATCAAAGCCCATTGGCTAAAAATTAAAAAGGAAAAATATTTAACCCTTTCCTAAGGCTTTGAGGGTCTTGACTGCGTATTAAATATTTCCTCTTTTTGGCCCTATATAGCCCTGCTATAAAAACCTAAGTCTAGCCTGGACATGCCTTCCAATTTGCACCCGATTGGTCGATTGTTCTAGCCGACTACATTCCATTGGTTGGATGACTTAGCCACTCGCCCCCGATTGGCCACCATTTTGTTATCGAGTCCTGAAGACCATCAAAGGTATCACCAACATGAAATATTTCCCCTCTAGAAAGGTTGAATGCCTAATGCACATTTTCATCCTTTCTACTTTAAAAAGTCAAATCCACCTCAGCTACAATCTATTGGTCAACTGTGTCACCCAATGAAATCATATGGATCAACTATCCCAACCGATGATACCCCATTGGTTGGAATTTAAAACACTTTTTTATGCATTTCTAAGGTTCCTAAGGGTTGGATCTATGTTGAAAATTTCTCCCCCTCCCTAATATTATCGAGAGTCTCCACCAAGTAAAATTTGTATTCCCCATCGCTCCCAAAATTAAAAAAATTCCAAAGTCTCCCATTTAAGCCTATTGGCTTGGGCATATCAGTCGATCTTGTCCCACTGGTTTGAATGTAGTACCCGATTGCACCCCATTGGTTGCTTAAAATTTTATTTTTTCCTAAGGTCCCAAAGGGTCCCTCCCTGATAGGGATTAGGTGTATGATTAGGTGTGTTTTAATAAATTATAGTTTTTTATTTTTAATTTTTGGGATTAAGGTGCATAGTTGTCATTCAATGTGACCTTATCCGTAACATGGATGTAATACCTATTTATAGGCCTTTTATTATTAATGGAAATAAGTTTTTGGCTTGTCAATTTCCTTGTGCTTGCGATCGCTTATCCGTATCATTTGGTATTAGAGATGGTTGAGGAATCAAGGCAAATATCCTCTTCCCCTAGGCCGAGATCGGTTCAGAAGGGAACGAGAACGCCTCCATAATAGGATTCGTGGAGTAGCGATCTTTTCAAGCATCCTAATTGTCGGTCCTACAGATTGACTCAATCTGTTCATGATTTTGTTTTACCTAGGCCGAGCACTTTGACAATCCAAGACCTCCGTCTACTAAGTTTTCGATTCCATTTTTGTTTTCGCACGATTTTGTGATTTGGGGTTGCTCAGTTACGACATTACGACATGATTTTTGGGCATTGATCCATGTTTTTTAGGCTAAAATTTGATTTATGGTGTTTGGGTAAACTACCGTTTGGCCAGATTTGCCATTTTTGGTGTTGCTACGATGGATGTTTTGCTGTTAAAGTCACTAACGATTTTATTGCAGTTGTTGCTGATGAAAAATTATTGTCGACATTTTTTATCGATAGTTTTTGAGGTGACAAATTTTCAACTAAACTGTATTTTTCGTCGGGTGTTTGTCTATAGTTTTGTGGCTATTCTCACAGTCGCTCTCTGCCCTGCCATTTGGTGCCTTGCTACCCTACGCAGACTTTGTCTCCTTGGTGATCTACAACCCCGTAGTTTTGGCGCGTCACCTTCTGTCGCATTTCCTGTTCATATCAATGACTTAGTTTCATCTCTACAGCGTAGTCCACTACTCCTTCTAGCACCAACCAGTGTTGCTACAAACATTCACCACACGTGCTCTCCGGTGGTCAGGATGTAACTTTTCTTCGGCCATTGCTGGTGAGATATTTTGGTCCACTGTGCGCGACCGAGCTGGTTGAAGGCTTTCCTGCCCTGCTTTCGCTATTGCTCACTATTACCACACCGATCCGAAGATTTTTGCTATTGCCAACATTGTTCCGCTGCATGATATTTTCGTTGGCTATATCCCTGTTTACCTTCTTTGGTGGCTCATTCTACGTGTTTGCCACCTCACCTATTCGTCGATCTTGCCAAGTGCTTTATCCACCTTTCAAGCGATCCAAATACCTCTGGTTTCACGTGTATATGCAGTTCTTCGGTGATCGTGGTTTTCTCAATGGCATTACAGACCACTTTCGACCCAGATCTAAAATTTCCGCAGTGTTTCCAGTGATGCCTCTGCATTCTCCAGCCGATAATAGTACAATTTTCGACGTGGCTTTGATAGTTAAAGAATTTTTTTCGGTCATTTTTTGGCCAACAACATGATTTCGGTGGACAATCTTAATTCCTCCTCTAAGGTTTTAGTGCGGCGATTGCCTCTTTCTGACATGATTTTCCATCGATGGTACGTGCTTCATTTTCTGGCCGCTTCCCAGATTGCCAGTGTGCCCTCTTCAACTCTTCAACCACAGTTCTGGTGCGACGTTATCCTTTTTTTGGCCTCCCACCGAAAATCGGTGAGTAAAATTATTTCCTTACCTAAGGTTTAAAAGCTTTTCCAGCCAATCCAATCCCTTTTTAATTATTCTGGCCATTTTCTTTGTTCACGGCGTGTTGTTTCCATCGATTTTTGCATTGGTTTTCTATTCGTTTGACGTCCCTCACCCCTACCAACCATCGCCATTCCCATCGTAGTCTACCTTGATAAAAACTTGGTCTCATCTTCCACCCCTCGCGTTGAGTTTCCTTGCCACATTCCCTTCTCTTGGACATCACCACGCATCGGTGACATCCATTTCCCCTCGTTGCTTTCCCACATTCCGTTGATGTCATCCCTTGTCGCCACCATTTACTCCTCCCTTATCGTTTACATTAAATTTGCTTGCCACCATTTACTGCAGATCACATTGGCCCGCATAATTATTTACTGCCGGATCCCATTGGTCGTTTGTGATAAATGCTCGTCTCTACTTGTCCTTGCGATTTGCTACGTAACCATTGGCGGTTTCAAGTTGGATCCCATCAAATTTTACTATTTTAACATTCAGGGACACCTTTTGCTATTTTTGCTCCTACAGGTTCATTATTCGTCCAAATATAGCCTTGCATATACTCGTTGGAAAGCTCATTTTGAGCTCTACGTTTTTGACATCGTACTTTTTTCATTTGGATCTGTTTTGTCCTCCAAATTTTTTCCCAAAGAAGTCCTTCTGTTTTAGGCTTGCATTTTTGCATTCTGACTACCCCTTCATCCATTTTCAGTTATCTTCTTGGCTCATACCAGACATATGGCCAATAACATGGCCTTAGCCAAAAAATTGGCTAAAATCTCACAAGTTTCTACCCAAACATCCACCGCCTTGGCCGACATTACTGCTAGTCAGACCGCCACATTGGCCGCAGTCCAAGCCCAAGTTAATTTTTTGGTAGACAAACTTACGGATCTCAACATCAAAATATTTGCACCTTCTGCTTCCAGTGCTAAATGTGAGGTTTTCATATATGAAGGTTCTCGAGATCCTAATGTTCTAAATACCTGGACCCTCGATATGGAAACTTGGTTTAACTATAATCAAACTACAGAGGAAGACAAAGTTCTATTTGCTTGGTTGAAGCTTTCTGGTATGGCTAAGGTCTTGATCACTGAATGCCATGGCACTCAAAACCCCATTCACACATGGGATGACTTGGTCATCGCTTTGAAAGCAATATTTTATCCCTCTCATTATGATGCTGACTTGAAGGTTCATTGGCTTTGCATTCGACAGGGACAAAATCAATCTGTTTAGGATTATGTATTTCAATTTAACCATTTGTGTGTTTTGCTACGTGTTACTGATCCTACAGATGATTTGATTCTTAAGTTTAAAAGTGGGCTCCATGCACACTTTTACCATGAGTTGAAATACACTCCATGTGCCACTCTTGATGAGGCATTCAACCATGCTCAAATGGTAAAGGAGAAGTTCATTACTTAGTGCCACGGTCCTCGTTACTCGTCTAGTGGATCCATAAACGAATTTCATCAACAGTACCAAGAACCATGACCCTCTTCTTCTTCTTATCTCTCCCCTTCTTCTCATAATCTTGACTCTCATAATTCCTCTACTTCCAAGAAAATATTTCATTCTTCTTCTACTTCTCGATAATTCTGTCGATATTGTAAGTGATTTGGGCATGACAAATATGCATGTCCCAAGTTGCAGAATTCCTAATAAGAAGAATCTCATTATACAGTCTGATGAGGGAACATTTGATAACCCCATCAAGACTACTGGTGAGGCAGTAATATATGAGGAGTTGAGGGGAAAGTCGAATGATGTCACATTGATGCATCATACCACCACCCGTCGTCGTGATAATTTGTTTGTAACCCATGCCCATTTGCTACATAATTTTTTTGTAGATTGTATCATTGATAATGGCTCGCAAAAAAATTTGATTGTACAGTCCGTTGCTGATAGGCTTAAGTTGCCCACCACACCTCTTCCATTTCCATATACTCTTGGGTGGAAGGATGATAACAATACTTCAGAGATCACACACATGTGCTTAGTTGCATTTGATTTTGGTCCTAACTTCACAGATAGGGTTACTTATGATGTGAAACCCATGGATTTTTGTGGGTTATTGTTAGGCAAGCCACATCAGTATGATAAGCATACTACTTATGATGCCTGTCATAGTACATACACTTTGTAGCATGAGAAAAAATCCTTTCTTGTTTGTAGTGTTCCACCCACTGCACATAAGGCTTGCACTACTCTACAGATGACATGACCCATTGCTTTGATTTTCAGCACACCATAACAGTTGGACGTTCAGCCACAGGTTCTTTTTTCCACTTCACAACACCTACATCGGGCTCCTTGCTCTTGTTGTACCTCTAGCAGTTCCTGTTGTACCTATAGTAGTTCCTATTCCAGTAGTTGTTCCTATGGTTTTGGTACCTCCTCCTATTGTTGCACCAATATATCTTTGTGTTGCTCTTGATCTAGTTGTAACTCCTCCTCCAGATCTTCTTTTGGTTACCACCATTTTGCATCCTACCTTCTTCACATTGCAAGACTTTCAGCATTCGGTGGTATATCGAACACTACCATTCATACCCACTCATATTGGCAGTCCACATTGCATCTACATGGCACCTCATTTTGGAGCATCTCCACAACCTCCAGGAGTCACACCATATTCCTTCTCTTTTGGAAGCATTGGAGGCCAATGCTTCTATGGTGGGGAGGAATGATAGGGATTAGGTGTATGATTAGGTGTGTTAGGTGTGTTTTAATAAATTGTAGTTGTTTATTTTTAATTGTTGGGATTAAGGTGCATAGTTGTCATTCAATGCGACCTTATCCGTAACATGGATGTAATGCCTATTTATAGGCCTTTTATTATTAATGGAAATAAGTTTTTGGCTTGTCAATTTTCTTGTGCTTGCGATCGCTTATCCATATCACTCCCACATAAACCATCTCACTATTTTGGCTAGAAATTTAAATACTTTATTCATGCCTTAGGAAATATTACATTTCATAAAGGTCCATGTAAGCAACCCATTTAATCCTTGTTTGCTCAACCATTCTACCTGACTTTATCCTATTGGTCAGCTATCATGCCTGATCACACCCCATTGGTCGGCTATCCTAACCGTTTATGTCTCATTGGCTCAGAAAAAACAAGTAAAAACCGAAGGTCATAAAAAAATATGTTGGCCTTTCCTAAATTCTAAGGGTGATGTTCACATTAAAACGTTTCCCACTTCAACCTAAAATAAAGGTATTTTAACCTTATAAAATGTTGCGCTTCATAAAGGTCTATAATACTTAAGCTACACACTTAATTCTTATTCGTTCACCCATCTCACTCAACTGCATCCCATTGGTTGACTACCCTAGCCGATGATACCCCATTGGTCAAAAGTCAAAGGAAGAAATAATTTGGTTGTTATAGGTTTTAAGAGTCTTGGTCACACAGTAAATATTAATATTTTTTATTTTAGCTCGACCATCTCCCCTGATCACATCCTATTGGTCGACGGTCCTGGCCGATGACATCCTATTGGTTAGACATTATAATGAGCAAATTTTATAAAGTTTCAAGGATCGATGATATGAAATATTTTCTCCTTCACAAATTTTTGAGAACCTAGTGCACATTCTGTCCTTTACCACTTTAAAAATTCAAACACCTCCCATCACATACCATTGGTTGCCTATGTCACCCGACGTCGTCCCATTGGTGTGACTATCCTAAGCGCATTCATCTGATTGATCACTAAAAAATTGCATGCTTTTCATCCTATTTTTTTCTAAAAGTTGATGACACATGAACAATAGCTCCCCTTTTGGCTCCATACTAAAACCCCTAGTTGAAACCCCACACATGTTACTCACTAAAATTCCTTAGGCTGTGTCATTCGAATTACATATCATTGGTAGGACATCCTAGCCGATAACACCCCATTGGCTTAGTTTTATCATGTTAATGAGCTAGCTTGGGTTATTTTTATGAGATTTAATTTTATGGAAGCCTAAGGTTCTCATTTAATAAAGGTGCTATGAGTGCTTCCCATTGAATCGGTTGTTCTAGTCGAGTGTACCATATTGGGAAAAATTTAATGTATTTTGGTGCCCTAAGGTTAATGTCAATCAATGCCATCCTAACAAAAATCCATGGTTTATTTTTGTATGTTTCATCCATTATCATTCCATTAAAGTCTAGTAGTGTCAAAAATAATTACACCACACTCCATCATCCAAAGTTCAAAAAAAAGAGCCATAGTTAATTTGTATTTTTGGAAAAAGATCTCAAGAAATAATATTAAAAAGAACACATGCTTAAGATGAACGGTGTGGGTGACTTTGAGGAGGACGAACGAACGACCCAAGATCAAGATAAAATAATGTGTACCCTATGGGAGGATTTATAATTGCTTTCAAAATGAAAATTTAGTTTTATTTTAAACTAACACCTGTGGTAGATGGGGCCAAAGCTAAGATTTACAATGGTACGTGTGCTTTAGTATGACAACCAATTTAGAAGTAAATCTACAAAAAGTTACTTGTTGCCTAGCTTCATGTACAAATACAACTCATCAGCCAATCATGAAGTATAATAGAGCCACCATGACCATTAAGAGCAGTTATTGGCAAAGATGTGTCTGAAAGGTGGCAAAAATCTATTGTATGATTTAAAAATATTGGTTGAGGCTAATTAAAACTGGTACACTCAAAGTTACTATTAATACGTGCTCAAGCTTTTTAGCCTACTCACCACAATTGCTTATAGTGAATAAGGAAAAATAACAGAGGATTTCCAGTAAGGAAGAGAGTTGTAGAAAGTAGATCGAAGCCATATCAATATAAATATTAAAACAAGATAGTGCTAAAATGGCTTCCTCTAGCTCATCCCAGCAAGCTTTGCTCTCATCAGCTAAAAAAATTGAAGAGCTCACTAATGGCCCTCCTTATCAAAAAATTAAAACAAAGGTGTTGACTATCAACATAGAGGTATTTACAAAGCAATCAGGGCCCAATATAGAAATTAATCCTCAACAATAGTGGTGGATAGAAGAGCAGGTCATATTTGCTTATGAAGAGATGAAAGACGATTACAGTCATCATCCTTGGTTATTAATAGGTTTGTTTGATAAAGAATGGAGAGATAGATATTCAACTAGTCCTTACAACAACTGGTGGACCTGTAATCTGGAAAAGTTGACATACCCCAAAGTGTATTTTTCTTCAGACCTATTATGGCTCATCGTAGTATATGTATATGATTCTAAGTCTCAAATGATCAAATACTTTACCAACCAATCAACTTTCAGGTTTACTCTGGAGAAGATTTCAAAGGTGTTTGGACTGAACAATGCTACAATACCACTGCATAGAAAGGTACTGGAAAATCAATTCTACCACCTTGTTGATACTTATTTTTATCCTAGATTTTTTAATAGCAGTGCACAAGTATCATATCTCTTTCAATTCATAAATCAAAATTACACCCTTGGGTTAGAGACTATTCTAATATGATAAAAATAATAATGGGGAAACAAGATTTGAATTGGGTAGCTAGATAAGTACTATATTTAGTGAGCTTGTGCAATAGAAAGAACCAACCTACTATGTATAGATGGGAACAAGAATTAAGTGACATAATGGATAGAGAGTTGGTAGAATTTCAAAAATCCATTGCCTAGAAGAGAGAAATAATTTCCCAATTTTTACACTACTCTTTTTTTATACACTTGATTATGGCACACATTAACAAACCTTTGATTGATAAGTGGGGTGGGGTTTGCAAAAAAGTTGTCCAAGATAGACTTTTGTGGATACATGAGGGTTGGTCCAGCCATACTCAATTTATTAGTGACTTCATCCTAGAGATTCACGAGAATATTTGTGGTTATAAGCCAAATAGAATGGTAAAGGGATATCCATATTCTTGACAAAAAATCTAGCAGGAGATTATTTTCTTATAGAAAATTTTACTTTCATTAGAATCTATGGAGCTAAAATCCCTCCCAAAGCATTGCCAAAGTTCTAAGACAAATAACTAAGGAAACTAAAATAAGGGTTTCCAAGCACAAAGTAAAGCTCCCTTGGATAGCTTTCCCTTGCAAAATGGGGCACTACACTTACAAGGGACAACTAAGTTTGATTGATGCTTTGGAAAATATGGATATGTTTGGTTTTTCCAAAATTACTTAGCAACCCTATGATCCTTTTGACTATTATAATAAGAATGTAGTTGACAAGATTCCTACAACAATGGTCACGCATCGAAAGGATGAATTTGAAGATAAATTATTGCTAGCCATAGCAAAAAGAGAGTCATTGGTTGATCTGTGAGGTAGATAGACAAATAAAAGAGACCATATTCAGATTATAATGGTTGGCCACTACTCTATAGAATTGATTGCATTAAGATAAAACTCAATGGAAACTTCTACACCATTGATTCCCCCTATTCATCATGAAGAGTTGCAAGACCCAATGCTAAAGGTAATAATATAGAAACTCGACAAGATTGAGGTAGTTATGGAAGTTGTAGCACCTACCATTGCACGGTTGGAAGAACCTTCAAAAGAATTACCCACAGCTAGTTTAGAGGATGCAAATAAAGGCAAGGAAATAGTCATCTTCTCATATGAAGCTGCTCAACCAAAAATTTTAGAGATGGTGCAAGCAATCATGGACCCTAAGAAAAAGCTTGAGTCGACTAAAAATCTGCCAAAAATTAGATCTAGGTCAATAATAGTCAATCGAGAGGAAATTCTAATTTCTAAAATCATGTAAAGAAGAATCATGCTATGTGGAGGAAAGATAAATTTGTTCCAAGAATACAAATTGGAAGCTAAATATCCAACCACCTATCTAGAGCGTAAAAGGCTCGAAATTGAGGGCACTACACAATCCAAGAGTTTCACTCTTACCAGAAGGTAAGAAGCTATAATTTTTTATTCCAATGAAGAAGAACAAATTCATGAAATGGAGCAAGGGAAAGATCCCAAAAAAATGCAGTACACTATGAAGGGATTGGGGACTAGTGAATCTCAAGCTTTAGTTGAGTCCCTGATGACAATAGAAGCAACAATACCCATGGAGAAGATAACATCAATGCAGATAGACCCCACTACTCAATTGACCTTCATCCAATATCAAGAAGATCCCTTAACATTTGTTGAAACTCAAGCACAAGCTTAGGTGGCATTAGTAAAGAATTTATACAAGATAAATTGGGTATTGAGTGCTAAAATAGAAAAAATTTGATATGAAAAAGATCAGATGCAAGCCACAAACTAGAAACTGTAGTCTGAACTTAGCAAGTTACAGGGAGAAATATCCCAAATTCAGGATAAAAAGAAATTTGATAGTGCTATCTTTGTCAAAGGATACAAGCAAGAACTAATTAGAGAGGTGAAGGGAGAACTGAAAGCTTTACCCAAGATACTCAAGGAGTTTATGGATATTATAAGTATAACTCAAACTGCCAAAGATTTATTATAGAATACAAATCAAAGGGAATTGGCTATCAAGTCTATATAACTAAAATATAAAGAAGAATATAGCCAGATCAGCAACAAGCAGGTCTCCATAGTAGATGGGCAGAGCTATAATTGCAAGATAAAATTTTAGAAATTATGTACTTTCATCCGTGAGAAGCCTTATTAGGAGAACATCCTACAAGAGGTAGAAGAATTAGCCAAACAAGTAGACAACAAAAGAATACTAGAATGTGTCTTGATTGGGGAGCCTGTTACACAAGACAATATAGATGATCTTATAATAAAGAAAATAGAAGGATTTGAATGTAATGAAGAAGATGAACATAAGTTGGGCTAGAAACTGAAAGAACTGACTCAATTAGTTCAAAATATTATTAAATTCACCAATGAGAATGAGTGAATTTTCAAAAAGCATATTAATAAAATAATGGTCATCAAACATGAAATTAAGTCACCGACCTCCTTTTATGATGAAGCATTGGGCCAAATTTCTAATATTTTGGGTATGACATTGCCAAAAAATACAAAGAGGGAAAGGCTATTGTTGGGCCCATCACAGAGGAAGACAAGGGGGTAGTAGCAGATTAGGAGAAAAATAATTTTTGAAGTATAATTATTTCCTCTGAAAGGTAGCTAGGACCAAGAAGCTCAAACATCACTAGTGGAGGGCAGTTGGCACAATTTTTGGGGATAGATGGTAGAATTTCCTAATTTTGGACAATTTGTGATAGTTGGATTTTGGTTGTAACACACCCAGATAAATGAAAGGTAGAGGAAGACCCACATGGACACACCTACACCAAGCATTTGTAACAAAATTTTGGTGCCCAACTTATAAAAGAAGCATTCAGAGCCAAATTCAACATCAAGCACTAGCATTGCAAAATTTCTACAAGAGGTATTCTTGTGTTTCATTTAGGTCAATTGTGTTTTCCCCTATGTTTCCTTAGTTTCCATTTCCTATTTTTCCTTCTCGTTTCATGCAAGAATTGCTGAGAGTGTGTCTAGTTCACTGAGGATATTCCCATGAGCTGGATCAGGAAGTTGAAGGATTCACTACATTGTTATCAAGACAAAGGATTGAATCCCCTTGTTACATCATTTGGACAGGGTGGATATTGTATTAAATTATAAAAAAGATATTTGAGCATCTTGCTAGGCTCTACAATGTAATTGTTGAAGATCAAAATAAAATACAATTCAACTTCTTCTCTATGTTAATTTTGTTGTTCACTGAATGTTGTATTGCTCATTCATGTATTGCATTATTTGAATATATGGATGAAATTTTTTTCACTGGTAAATGCTTATATGTGTTACATAATTTGAATACATTTAAACATTGCAGTTAACTCTTTATTTTTCTCTCTAAGTTATGAGTTTATCAATCTTTGTTACAATTAGCCAATAGATGAGACATCGATCTACTTATTAAAGCTTAGACTGGGAACTACTATAAATTGATTGGTCTTAATTGAATTTACATAATCCATTTAATCTAGTTGAGCTTATGAAATTAGAGATCAATTACTAATTAGGCTCATTGTGGGGTATCTTGACCCAATCTTGTTTCCTTAGAATTTATAATTTTTAGGTTAATGAGGTAAGTTTACTAGATCTTGCAAATCTCCTTGTGATATAGGAAATTGGATAGCATAACAATATTTTAAGGATGTCTAAATTTCCCACAATAGTTTTCTAGTGTCATTGCTGGGGATGAACTATTATCTGCATATCATTTTTAAGTTTATCTCCCCATGAAATTTCAATTCACTGTTACAAACTTTTCAAGTCATTTCTATGTTCTGGGTCTCCATATCATTTTATCCTACAATACCTCTATGCATTCTTGAGAGATTGAAAGGATATTAAGGCTAAGCAATCTTAGCCAGAGTGAGATTATTTTGTAACATAATGCTAGTGACTATAAATGAAATTGAAGAATATAAGATTCAAGGATCTGACCTAGAACATACAAGGAGTGGCAAACAACTTTTCCAAGAATTTGAAGATCCAGAGGTATTTATCCATATCCAAAAAGTCCTAGACCTTAAAAGTATTGTGTATAAAAGTAAATCTTATTTTTTCAATAGAAAGTATTTTAAGAAAAAAAATCATCTAGATAATCATATTTAGAATAATCACACTACTCCTCCTGCCCCTAGAATTACTGTGAATCTCACTGTCACTACTCCTATAGCCAATATGGCCAACATTCCCCTAAATAATAATAATCAAAACAACTAGAATAATAAGAATCAAAATACTTAGACATGGAGGACCAATTAATATAAGTCCCTCGAACTACCACCACTTTTACATGACTTGCCCAGTAAAGCTCATAAATATCTACCAAAATTCCAATGTAATAACGTATTGATAGGATAAGATCATATTAAATTTTCTTGTATGCTCTAGATAGCCTCGAAGTTAAGGAAGAGGATGTAGTTATTAGGTTGTTTCTCCAAACTTTAGAGAAATATGCTAGATATTGGTTCAACAATCTTCAAGAAGGTACTATACCTGATTTTAAAACTATGGAAGAAGTTTTCCTAAAAAACATAGAGAAAGAAAGAATGAGCAGTCACTATTGACAAGATTAGCAACTATGAAAAATAAATGAAACTATAGAATATTTTAATAGGAGATTTTTCAAAACTAGGAATAATATCCCCACAACTTTGAGGCCAAATGATAACCAACCCATCTGATTCTACAAGAATGTATTTCCTAGAGAGTTCAACTATGAGTTGAGACAATAGAGGGTCAATACTATTGATGAATACATG
Source organism: Wollemia nobilis (assembly GCA_028583015.1). Taxonomy (NCBI): domain Eukaryota; kingdom Viridiplantae; phylum Streptophyta; class Pinopsida; order Araucariales; family Araucariaceae; genus Wollemia; species Wollemia nobilis. The sequence continues at coordinate 13,545,484 of JAQPPZ010002549.1, forward strand.
GAAAAAGCCATAGAAATTGAGAGAAACATGATATATAGTAGGAAAACGAAACCATGTTCATCCAAGAAAAGCCTAAGTCAAATAAATAAGAATCCCAAGAAAGCTGATTTCTCCTTACTGAAGAAAATTGAACAAGATCCTATAGAGAAGTTGTCGAGTCAGTTGACTGAGATGTTCAACACCATGAACAATATATTATCCAAAATAGAAAGAGAATAAGAAGAAAATGTTGAATCAACTCAACCCTAGAATGACCATAGACTACCCTTCAAGATAAATTTTAATAAGAGTTGGAATATGAATAATGCAGATGAAGGAATCAGGAATGGAAATATTAACAATGGTTAGAGGAGAAGAGAACACTATAAAGATATAAATGCAGTTCCAAATCTGATAGCCTCAGCCAATGTGATATTCAATTTCTCTTTTTACTTCCCAACTTGTGATGCTCCTCACAATTTAGCTGATTATGGTATATATCTCAGTATGCATGCTGGAGTTAATTTGGAATAAGAATATGATGATGAGATAAGGATAAATATATGTTGAACTAAAGAATATGAAGATAGAGAAGTTCAATTTGAAAAGGATATGAATGAATTAACCGTATCAAAAGGAGCACCCAAGGCATTTGTATTGGAAAATGTAGAAATATTAAAAATATCTCAAGATAATAGATTCAAGTGAATGAAGTTGGGTAAAAGAATACCCATAGTTGAAGAAGTAGAATCAGTGAAAAGAATCCATGCAGTAAATCTGAGGAATAGAAGAATACCAAATAGGGATGATAGCAAAGAAAATAGAGATCCAAAAAATCAAAATAAAGATAAAGTGACTAAAAATTCAAAGAATAAACAAGTAACTCTTGACACAGAAGTAGAAAATGAAGCACAAAAATTATAAGATTCTGGTAAAAATACAGAGGTCAAAAAACTTGAATTCGATGCTAGACAAGAACTAGTGAACCAAAAAATTAATATCACTTTTGATGAATTAATGACCATTCCAAAGTATAGAGACCAAGTGTGTAAACATTTTAGACTGATGGATCAAGTAGGTAATCATATCTATAGTGCTTCAACAGTAAACAGTCCCATGCCTATAGCCGAAAACCCATATTTAGTTAGACCATTTTACATATCCCTCAAATACACTTCAGATTTAGGGGATCAATATGTAAATCACAATTGCATGTTAGATAGTGGAGCATCCCATAATATATGGGGAACTTTCAATAGTGGGAAAATTTTGAATATCTGAGAATGATATTCGGTCTCATGAATGTGGGTGCAACTTTTCAAAGAGTAATAGATTTTACCTTTAAGGGGATGATGTTTAAAATTGTGGAGGTTTATTTAGATAACAAAACTATATTTTCAAAATGTCCAGAAGACCATTTTGCCCATCTGCCCCAAGTTTTTGAAAGATGTAAAGAGTTTGGCATCTCAGTAAATCCTAAAAAGTATATATTTGGAGCCACTTAGGGTAACTTATTAGGGCACATGGTCTAAGGAAGGAATCAATATTGACCCCCAAAGAATTGAAGCTATTGCAAAGATTCCTCCACATAATAATTTAAATGGAGTTATATCATTCTTTGGGAAAATCAACTTAATCAGAGGATTTGTTTCAAATTTTCCCAAATTGCTAAGCCAAATAATTATATGATCAAGAAATACAAAAAAATAGGATGGACAGAGGATAACATGAAATATTTTCAGAGGATAAAAGATGTAATCACACAAGCTCTTGTATTAGCATATCTTGATTATTCAGGAGATTTCAACATTTATTCATTTACCTTAGAGGACACCATTGCTATTGTATTATCCCAAAAAGACTAGGAGAATAATGAAAGGCTTATAGCCTTCATGAGCACTACAATGAAAGGAGGTCAGTTGAATTATATCTTGAGAGAAAAGAAAGAATTTTATTTAATAAGAGCTTTGGAACATTTTAAGGGAATATTTGGATCGAATACGGTAATTTCTTGTATTCTTTATATAGCTATCAAAGATGTGTTCACACAAAATGAGCCTGCAGGTAGCTCAACAAGATGGATGGTCAAATTGCAATAATATGATGTTGAATTTAAGGTAGTAAAAACTATTAAATGGTAGGGCTTGGCTAAGTATATGACCACAAAAGGGGGAGAATATTTCAATAAGTCATGAAAAGAGATGCACATTAAAACAAAAAAATAGATAGCCTTGAAGATGATTGGTATAAGGACATTGTGCTCTACTTCCAATCACTATTTTTCCCATAAGACATCTCACATGGTAGAATGAGGAGCATAAAACAATAGGCACAAAAATACTATATTCAATATAACAAATTATACTAGAGAAGTCCTTGGTATATTGAATAATTTCACACCAAATTTTGTGGAGGGTATTTTGCACCTAAGGCAATAGTCACTAGCATAATAAGGGTTGGATATTATTGACCATATATGTTCAAAGATGTACATATATTCATAAAAAAATGTTAAGTTTTTGAGATCTTTAATGGCAAGAAGAAACTTTCTACCATGCTCTTAAATCCTATAGCAATTGAAGCTCCATTCACCCAATGGGGGATAGATATAATAGGTGAAATCAACCCAAATTATACAAGATGACACAAGTGTATAATAATAACAATATATTACTTTACCAAATGGGTAGAATCTGCTCCACTAAAGATCTCAACCACATAAGTGATCACCAAATTTTTGGAAGAAAGCATTCTGACCAGATTTGGGGTACCCAAAAAATTGGTGATAGGTAATGAGAAATACTTTACCTCATTTGAAATGGTTGAATTTTATAGAAAAGACAACATAGAGTTAGCCCACTCTACAAATTATTATCCTTAAGGAAATGTCTTCGCTAAATCTTCTAATAAAAATATCATCACAAGAATAAAAAGGTCACAAGGGGTTTGTGTTTCAATTTTTATCATGTTCTTTAGGTGATTAGGTAAGTGAAGCTATCTTGGTTATTTCTTTTCGTAAATAGGTCATTAGGAATTTTTTATTTTTATTTACTTCAAGTTATAGGTGATTAGGAGTTTCGTTTATAATTCTAGGTGATTAAGTGAAAGTTAGTTTCTAGTCTCCAAATTAGTCCTTTACAAAGGATAAGTAAGTAGGGTCTGTTATAGTGAGCATGGAAGTTACATTCATCAAATCAATATTTTGCTCATACATGTTACCAATCAAACATCCTAGGATCATCAAGATAATTTTTAATCTCTAAATATCAAGCATATTTGTTGTCCCAATCAGAGTCAGTGTTGGACTCTATAATTTCAACCTAGTCTACAGCCAATTTTTTAAAAATTTATTAAGGTTTAATGTCTAGGTGATCTTAGGGTGCAATGGTAATTTCTTTAAATTACAATGTAATGGGAATATTACATTAGTCCAAAGAGTCTTCATTGTCATGGGAAGGGTTAAGTCAGTGTCATGTTGGTGCTAAAGGAAAATCAAATGTTCAAAGTATCTCCTTCACAAATTCATTCATCTACTATTCATTATTCTTTAATATTATCATACAAAATTCCATCCGTTATCATTAAGACCTCATGATCACCCTCTTTCCATTCCATTTTCCATAAATTCACACATTACACTCCATTATCCTATAAAGCACCCATTCACTCTATTCATCTTACATTTCGTTCATCCACATTCGCTAAAATTTAACACCAAGGTATTACAACTTTATTTCCTCCCATATCGCAAATCATTTACTTCATACTTCCCTGAACCATAATAACCCTAAAGTTCTTTTCGGTATAATATACACTATATCATTATCATATTATCTCCAAAATTTTATTAAAATCATTTCCAAATAAGTTAAATCCTAAATCTAAACATATCCATGTCGCCATCCTCCCAAATGCAAAATCCATGGTCACCCATTTTAATGTCGCATGACCCTAATGACTAAGTCTTGTTACAAAGTTTTAATAAGACATCTAAGTCAAATTGGCCATCCCAAGTGAAGCTATTTGATTGGAGTGAATGACCCAAGCGAACAAATCCCATTAGCCAAAAATTAAAAAGAAAAAATCTTTAACCCTTTCCTAAGGTTTTGAGGGTCTTGAACGCGTATTAAATGTTTTCCCTTTTTGACCCCATGTAGCCTTACTATAAAAACCTAAGTCTAGCCTAGCTGTGCCTTCCAATTTACACCCCATTGGTTGGTTGTCCTGGCTGACTACATCCCATTGGTTGGATGACTTAGTCGCTCACCCCCTATTGGCCACCATTTTGTTATTGAGTCCTAAAGACCATCAAAGGTGTCACCAACATGAAATATTTTCCCTCTGTAAAGGTTTAATGTCTAATGCACATTTTATCTCTTTCCAATTTAAAAACTCAAATCCACCTCAGATACAGTCTATTAGTCAATTGTGTCACCTTACGACATCCTATGGGTCGACTATCCCAACAGACAACACCCCATTGGTTGGAGGTTAAAATAAAATTTTTAATGCATTTCTAAGGTTCCTAAGGGTTGGATCTATAGAATTTAGAGTATTCAAAGGATATGAAATGCTCAACAATCGTATTGATAACATGTGATGAATAAATACAAATGAGAAGTGGTTCGGTTGGTTGAACCACCCGAATCCGTTGGCTAACTACCCAAGACTTGGAGAGCGCATTGGAGGCGCTAATTTTAATTAACCTAATAATGAAATATGCTAACATCCCCCCTTATTACATTATTGGAAAATCCCAAGGATATTGCGAAACAATTCAAATTTGATGCGTCCAAGTGCTTTGGTGAAGATATCTGCAACTTGAGCATCAGTGGGAATGTATTGGAGCTGTATTTTGTGCTTTGGAACTTCATCACGAATAAAATGACACCGAGTGTCGATGTGTTTGGTGCGATCATGAAAAATTGGATTCTTGACAAGATTCAAAACACCTTGATTGTCGCAAAACAAATGTAGTGGAAGATTCACTGGAAGACCCATGTTTGTAAGAATGCGACGTAACCATATTATCTCGTAGACTGCTCCACTAGCTGCTCGATATTCTGCCTCTGTAGATGAGATAGCAACCACCTGCTGCTTCTTGCTATGCCACGAGACAGGACCAGACCCAAGATGAAATATGTATCCAAAAGTTGATTTTCGATCATCAATGGATCCAACATAGTCGGAGTCCATGTATCCTTGTAGATAGAACTTGTTATTCTTTTTGTATTCCAAGCCAAAATCTGTTGTACCACGGACATAATGTAGAACTCTTTTTGCTGCTTTCCAATGACTTACTTTGGGTTCCTGCATGAACCGTGAAAGATAACCCACAAAAAACTGAGATCAGGCCTGGTATTGGTTAGATATAGGAGACTCCCAATCAGCTGGCGATAGAGAGTACCATCTACCTGAGGTGATTTATCATATCGTGATAACTTAAGTCCTTGTTCCATTGGAGTTGTTTTAGACTTACAGTTAGTCATTCGATATTTTTCAACTAATGTCTTGGCATACTTCTTTTGTGTAACTCTGATATGGTGTTCTTTCTGAGTTACTTCCAAACCAAGACAATAGTGAAGAAGTCCTAGATCTGTCATTTCAAAGGATTGTTTCAAATCATCTTTTACTGCATCAATCATCTTCTCTGAACTTCCCGTTATGATCAGATCATCTACATATAACACCAGAATCACTATATCAGAACCATTGTTCTTGATATAAAGATTCGCATCTGAAGGACTTCTTTTGAATCCATGCTGCAATAGGTGACTATCTATCTTGATGTACCAAGCTCGAGGAGCTTGTTTGAGCCCATACAAGGATTTGGTTAATTTGCAAACTTTATGTTCTTGCCCTTCAACTACAAATCCTTCTGGTTGAGTCATGTATACTTCTTCTTGTAAGTCACCATTTAGGAAGGCACTTTTCACATCCATCTGATGTAGCTTCCACCCAAACTGAGCTCCCATGGCACAAAGTACTCTAATGGTAGTCATATTTGCAGTAGGGGCAAAAGTCTCTTCATAATCTATACCTTATTTTTGAGCATAGCCCTTTGCAACAAGATGGGCCTTATGCTTATCAATAGTACCATCTGCTTTATACTTTATTTTGAACACCCATTTACAGCCAATGGGTTTCTTTCCTGTAGGCAGATTGACTAGCTTCCAGGTTTTATTTTTCATGAGAGATTTATGTTCTGCTTCCATAGCAACCTTCCACTGAGGCTCACTAAGTGCATCTTGAACTGTTACAGGCTCATTTTCATCCAATGTTGTCATATAGATTTGTTCATTATCTATATCTATATCTTTGTCTTCCTCTGCATCTACAGATAGATCATCAAACTGTTGGTAGAGCTCATCAACCTCTGAAGATGATGCCTCTGCTCTTCTCTACTGTGTCATACTTCGAGTGCACGGACGATCTTGAGTTAGATCTGGAAGTGTATTTAGTTTAGAATCTCTCAATGTACTAGTATACCACTTTGGAACCTTCTTCTTTGGAGATGAGCTTTCTTTCTTAGGTTCTTCTTCTTCTTCAAGGTATACATTTTCAGATGTGATATCTGATGTGGAAGCTTCATCAAATACTACATCTCTACTTATATGTGTTTTCTTGGTTATAGGATCTATCAAGCGATATCCTTTTGAAAACTCATCATAACCAAGAAAAATACATCGCAGGGTCTTCTCATCTAACTTCTTTCTTTTCTATTTTGGAATGTGCATGAATGCTTTACATCCAAAAACCCTTAGATGAGAAATGGAGGGTTTCTTACCACTCCAAGCTTCTTGTGGTGTTTTTCCTTGTAGAGCTCTGGTGGGTGCTCTATTTAGAAGGTATGACGTTGTGTTTACTGCTTCTGCCCAATACTGATCCTCAAGATGTGCTCCTTTTAGCATACATCGAACCATTTCCATAATGGAACGATTTCTTCTCTCTGCAACTCCATTCTGTTGAGGTGTATAGGCTGTAGTCAGTTGTCTCTTAATCCCATGTTCTTTCAAAAATGATGAAAATTCTTCGGAGGTGTATTCCCCCTCGATCTGAGCGGAGGGTTTTGATGAAACATCCCGACTCCTTCTCAACAAGTTTCTTGAATTGTTGAAAGTACATAAAAGCCTCTGATTTCAATGGAAGGAAGAAAACCCACATCTTCCATGAGTAATCATCAACAAACAATTGAAAATACTTCTTTCCACCATAGCTGGTTGGCATAGGACCACACGATCGGTGTGTACCAACTCTAGAGGTTTCGTAGCTCTGGAGGAGCTAGCTTCAAAAGGTACTCGGTGTTGCTTCCCTGCTAAGCAATCCGAGCAAACTGGTAAGACATAGGAGAGGTGAGGAAGTCCTTTCACCATCTCATATTTGCGCAATTCAAGCAAATATCCTGAGCTTAGATGTCCATAACGTCTATGCCAGAGAGAAGTGGCTTCCTTTGTAGTTGCTGCCAGAGCAACATGTGGCGTTGAAAGGGCATCTAGTATGAACAAGCCATGCTTGTAGGATCCAGTTGCGACATGTTTACCTCTGTGAGTTATAAAACATCTCTTCTTACCTTTCACAACTCGGAACACAACCTCCATATTTCTATCCAACATTTGTGGAACAGACAATAAATTATTGGCTAATCCAGGAACATAGAGGACCTTTTCTATCTGACATTTACCATCTGGAAGAGAGACAGAAACATCCCCTTCACCCTTCACTTGGTAGACTTGATTGTCAGCAATAGTGACTGGTTTACCTTCTTTCTCCTCAAAGGTGTCAAACCATGATTTGTCCCCAGTCATGTGCTTACTAGCTCCTGAGTCAATGTACCATACAACATCTATCTGGGAAGATGAAGTATGGGTCATGAGCACCTTGTGTGCTCTTTCAGAGTCAGAATCTGAATCGGACCCAGGAGAATCTGAGTCTGAGTTGGAGTCAGCATAAGCAACATGGCCCTTAGGTTGCTTATGTTTCTTTTTGTATTTTTGTTTCTCTTTGCCTTTCTTCTTAGGCGGCTGGTCATTTTGTTGCTTGTTTTTGAACCAACACCTGTTGGTGTCATGGTTATTCATATCACAAATCTTGCAATATTGTTTATCTTTCTGCTGATTTTGCTTCCCTTTTCCTTTGGAAGAAGAGCCCCCTTTTTGAAACTGACCTTGTTTCTTACCCTTTTGTTGGGTTGAGAGGGCATTATCTGGCACCTCATATTTTTGAACCTGATTTGCCTCCTCAGTCTGAAGCAAATTTACCAGCTCTACAAATGTTACTTGTCTACCAGAAACGTTGAGAGAAGTGATCAACATTTTGTAGGAATCTGGCAGTGCTCTCAAGATGACTGAATTCAAGATATCATCATCTACTGGTTTTCCCATGGCATTCAATTTGGCTTTCAAATCCGCCACTCTGCAAAGGAATAGATCAACTGTCTCCCCAGAATTCATACTAAGAGTATGTAGTAGAGTTTGAAGATGAAGAATAGTGGACTGATTTTTTCCTTCATACACAGTGATCAAAGCATCCCAAGCTTCCTTACTGGTTTTTGCATCACAAATATGAGGTTGCACCTCATCTGTAGTAGCAAGCAAGATAAACACGAGACCTCTTTTGTCCTTCTTATCCCAAGCATCTTGATCTGTTCCTGCTATCTGAGGGTGTTTTGTAGTGCCAGTCACTATATCCCATAAATCTTCCACCTGAAGAATGGCTCTCATATTTGTTTTCCATGGAACAAAGTTTGGACCTTTCAGCAACTGTGAATCTGAGAGATACTTGTGAACAGTGGCCATTATGAAGGTTCCTTATATCACCAATTGGTCTCCCTTTCTTTATACCTACCAAATCTATATATCGTAACCACTCAATATATACCCGCCCTTACGTGAGAGAGACTGTAGGTATATATGAATAGTATACCACTCAATATGTACCCGCCCTTACGTGAGGGAGACTATAAGTACATATGAGAAGCACAACATATTGAATTTTGGCGATACTGAAAGGGCATCATGTTGTTTATGACACCTACCATAGAAATTTTATTCCGCATGCGTGGGGCGTAACTTCCCCTAAACACTTTGGAAAAACCTTCATCAGGATTTACGCCTAACAACAATCACGATGTGGGTATGAAATGAAGTGAACAATAGAACTGGTTTGCCTTATTTCTCCCCGATGATTGATAGAGAACAAGCTCAGACATCGTTGTTGCAGCTATATTAGGCGGCGGATACAGTAGTCCAAAGCACGACAACATTACCTATAAGTGTGGACCAGAGGTATCACAGATACCGAATGTTGTTGTGCAATAAATTGCACAAATAGGTGTATAAATTTGGGGTCTTTTGCCTTCTTTTTTTATATGTGATAATTATTTGCAAGAAAGCAACAAAGTTAAGTGCAAAATAAAATCACAAATGCCCACAAATTTTTGAACCTATATGAGGTGTCGGTTTCCACCGAAAATGCACCTATTTACAATACCAGTTTTTTTATTGTTTTAGAATTTTATTCCCCCCTTTGTCTTAGATTTTTGCAAAAGGAAAGTGTTGTAATTCCCCCCTCTTTGTTGCAAAAAAAAATGAGTAGGAAAAAAAATGGGAATAATGCCAATTCTTTAGAAAGCACAACTTATCACTCCAAAAAATGAGGGAGAAAATCGAAGCATTTGGAAAAATACCTCAACAAATAGCCCCTCCTTGTGGCGTGGTGGCAAAAAATTGGTCAAAAATACCCCTCCTGAAGCAATGTGAACACCTGGAGCAACTTTTAGAGCAAAAAAAACAAGTTTTGAGCAAAAAAACTTAGCAACTTTAGCAAGTTTTAGCAAAAAAAAATCAATTTTTGCTTTCAAAAAAACTTGTCGCGGGCAGCCATGGTAGGGCGCGGGCAGCATGAACAGTTCAAAAAAGAAGCAAATATCCACGGCGGGATTCGACCCGTGGACCTTGTCCATGCAAGGCAAGCCCAGCACCAACTGCGCTAGAGGGCACGTTGGACAAAGAAAGCACGATCTGTGCTTTGAAAGGCAGCGGGCGTAGAGAGTTGGGAAAAAATCCCAACTTTTATCCCACATGCACTATGAAATGCATGTGTGGGTCTTCAAAAACCCAACCATGCACGTAATTAGTCGACTGCCTTCGGGCGGTCACCGTTCGTCTTTTTGTCGCCTCGAACTCTGTCCAATTGTCTTCCATGTTAGTCCCTCTGTCTGCCATGTTGTCTACCACGTCATCAACTAGTTTTCCACCACATCAGTACCTCTATATGCCACATCATAGCCCCTCTATCTGCCACATCATTGCCTAGTCAATAGTCCAATCAGAATCTCCTCGGGCCTCGTGCCCTATCAGCATCCAGTCAACCACGTCTCTTGGTTTCCATGTCCTATCAGTAGGGCAAATAGAATCTCCTCGGGCCATGTGTAGCTTCAGCATTCTATGCATCTTTTGTCACCTCGGGCCTCGTGCTCGGGCCGCATATGGCTTCAGCATTCTCTATGTCCTCTGTCACCTCGGGCCTCGTGTGGCTCACCCCTTTTGTTCGCCCAGTCCAATCCGTGGCTCTGGTACCATATAGAGTTTAGAGTATGCAAAGTATATGAAATGCTCAACAATTGTATTGATAATATGTGATGAATAAATACAAATGAGAAGTGGTTCGAATTCAGTTGAACCACCCGAATTCGTTGGCTAACTACCCAAAACTTGGAGAGCGCATTGGAGGCGCTAATTTTAATTAACCTAATAATGAAATATGCTAATAGGATCTATGTTGAAAATGTTCCCCCCTCGGTAAGGTTATCCAGAGTCTTCACCACATAAATTTTTTATTCCCCTTCACTCCCAAAATTTTTAAAAAATGCCAAAGTCTCCTATTTAAACCTATTGGCTCAAGCATCTCAGCTGATCTTGTCTAATTGGTTTGAATATAGTACCTTATTGCACCCCATTGGTTTCTTAAAATTAAAAAATTTTCTAAGGTCCCCAAGGGTCCCTCCCATATAAACCATCTCACCCTTTTGGCTCGAATTTAAATACCTTATTCATGTCTTAGAAAATATCACATTTTATAAAGGTCCATGTAAGCAACCCATCTAATCCTTGTTTTATCGACCATTCTACTTGAATTTATTCTATTGGTCAGCCATCACGCCCTATCACACCCCATTGGTTGATTATCCTAACCATTAACATCTCATTGGCTCAAGAAAAATAAGTAAAAATCGAAGGTCATACAAAAATACGTTGGCCTTTCCTAAAGTGTAAGGATGATGTTCACATTAAAATGTTTTTCCCTTAACACCAAAATAAAGGTATTTTAACATTGGAAAAATTTATGCTTCATAAAGGTCTATAAACCCTAAGCCACACAAATCTTATTCTTCCACCCATGTCACTCGACAACATCCCATTGGTCGACTTCCCTAGTTGACGATACCCCATTGGTCAAAAGTCAAAAGAAGAAATGCTTTGGTTTTTATTAAGGTTTTAAGAGTCTTGGTCATGCAATAAATATTAATATTTTTCCTTTTAGCTTGACCATCTCCCCCAATGACATCCTATTGGTCAAAGATTATAATGAGCAATTTTTCTAAATTTTTAAGGGTCGACGACATGAAACATTTTTGCTCCACAAATGTTTGAGAACCTAGCACACATTTCCCTCCTTTACCACTTTGAAAATTCAAATGCCCCCCATCACATCCTATTGGTTGGTTATATCACCCAATGACATCCCATTAGCGCGACTATCCTGAGATCATTCATCTGATTGGTCACTAAAAAATTGCATGCTTTTCATCCTAATTTTTTCTAAGAGTTGATGACACATGAACAATAACTCCCCTTTTGGCTCCACACTAAAGCCCTAAGTTGAAACTCCACACATGTTACTCAATAAAAATCCTTAGGTAGTGTCATTCGAATTACGTCTCATTGGTCGGACATCCTAGCCGATGACACCCCATTGGCTCGAATGTGTCATGTGAATGAGCCTGATTGGGTAATTTTTATGACATTTAATTTTTTGGAAGCCTAAGGTTCTTGTTTAATAAAGGTGCTACGAGCTCTTCCCATTGGATCGGATGTTCCAACCGAGTACACCCTATTGGGTAAAATTTAATGTGTTTTAATACCCTAAGGTTAATGTCAATCAATTTTGTCCTAATGAAAATTCATGGTTTATTTTTGTATTTTTTCCTCCATTATCATTCCATTAAAGCCTAGCAGTGTCAAAAATAATTATGCCACATTCCATCATCCAAAGCTCAAAAAAAGAGAGCCATAATTAAAATGTATTTTTTTTAATAGGACCTTAGGCAATAATATTAAAAAAAGTACATGCTCAAGATGAATGATGCGGGTGACTTCGAGGAGGATGAACGAACAACCCAGATTAAAAAAAAGAATGTGTATCCCATGGGAGGATTTATTATTGCTTTCAAAATGAAAATTTATTTTTCTTTTAAACTAACACATGTAGCATACGGGGCCAAAGATGAGATTTGCAATGGTACATGTGTTGAAGTCTGACAACTAGTTTAGAAGTAAATCTATAAAGAATGACTTGTTGCCTAGTTTTGCATATGAACAAAACTCATTGGCCAATCATGAAGCATAATAGAGCCACCATGACCATTAAGAGTAGTTATTAGCAAATATGTGGCTAAAAGGTGATAGAAATCTATTGTATGATTTAAAACGCTTGGTTGAGGCTAATTAAAGCTGGTGCACTCGAAGTTACTATTAATACGTGCTCAAGCTTTTCAACCTACTCACCATAATTTCTTATAGTGAAGAAGAAAAAATACCGAAGGATTACCGACAAGGAAGAGAGTTGCATAAAGTAGATCGAATCCATATTAGTGTAAACAAGTAACATAGGATAGTGTCAAAATGGCTTCCTCTATCTTAGCCCAACAAGCCTCGTTCCATCAGTTGTTGAAAAAATTGAAGAGCTCACTAATGACCCTCCTTATCAGTAGATCAAAACAAAAGCATCAACTATTTAAATAGAGGTATTTACAAAGAAATCAGGGTCCAATATAGAAATTACTCCTCAATAGCAATGGTGGATAGAAGAGCAGGTCATATTTGCTTACAAAGAGATGAAATATTCTTACAACCATCACCCTTGGTTATTAATGGGTTTGTTTGATAGAGCATGGAGAGATAGAGATTTAAATAGTGCTTACTACAATCAATGGATCTATAATCTGATAAAACTGATATACTTCAAAGTGCATTTTTCTTCAGACCTTCTATTGTGGCTTACTGTAGAATATGATTCTAAGTCTCAAACGATCAAAGAATTCACCAACCGATAAGATTTTAGGCTTACTCTAGAGAATATTGCAAAGGTGTTTGGAATGAATAAGGCTACAATACTGCTGGATAGAAAGGAACTGGAAATTCAGTTTTGTCACCTTGTTGGTACTTATTTTTATCCTATATTTTTCAATAGTAGTGCACAAGTATCGTATCTCTTCCTAGTTCATAAATAAAAATTACACCCTTGGGTTAGAGACTATGCTGATATGATAAACATAATAATGGAGGAATGATAATTAGATTGGGTAGTTGTATTTAGTGATGCAGTGCAATAGAAAGAACAAACCTACTATGTATAGATGGGAATAAGAATTAAGTGACACAATGGATAGAGAGTTGGTAGAATTATAGAAAGCCATTGCCCATAAGAAAGAAACAATGATTAGAAATAGATTATATTACATCATGTAAATGTACCTTTCTTGGTACATACTTGTTGATTGGTATTTTATGCACACCTTGAGAAGAGTAAAAAAGAAACACCAATAACACATAAATGAGAATAAATCCCTCTCACTTTAGGATCTTGCTAGTTATCCAAGGTGTGAGTTATAGGGTTGGGTCGAATGTCCTCACTCTTTTCCACTTCTAGATAGCCTATGTGATTGCCTATTTTACCTATAAGGGATTTCAACCTCTTATCGTTGTTGTATTATGGTGGTTTGTTAAGTTTAGTTATTAGGTTTGCATTAGCGGATTGATATAGCTCTTTAGATTTTAGCAGATTAAATGAATAAACAATTTTAAAGAACATAAAAATGGATCTTATTAGAAATAAATACAGGGAGAGTAGGGTAGAGCAAAAAAGGGAGGATATCTAATCTAATTGTAAATTACAACCATTAAATTCAATTAGACTGCTTGGCTTCATAACAAAACAAAATCAAATGAAGAAAGTGTCCAACTTTCTAATATCACCTTCTACCTTGAGCATAGGACAGAGACAACATGGGACGAAAGAAAATTATAAACAGAAGGGAGGCAAGAATCAATTGGTATTTCTCACCAGAAATCAAGCTCATGCAATGAGAATAGAGCAATTAAAATACAAACCCAAATCCTAAGCCTTTAATTTCCATTAAACACACAGAAAACAGAATGAAGCTTAACAACATAATATAATCATAACAGTCATAGGTTTTACAATCAAACTAAATAAATCCTAAAAATATTAGATGCCTGGCCATGCTATTTTGGAAGATGTCCGCACACCAGCCTTAGGTACAGAATAAAGCATTCAAAGCCAAATTTTCCAAATATAACTAGAAGTCTTTATTTCCAAGTTTTTGCATCCAGATTTTACATTCAAAGGAAGTATATATAGACTCAGGACATACCTTGATCTTTTCAAAAATATCTTGCTTCCAAAGATTTAAACCCTATTATAAAAATCCCATCGTCAGGGGCCTTACATGATAAAACATATTTTAATAGAGTTCCATTCAACTCCAATTACTTTGAAAATATGCTCGAATATCTTACCATAAATGGCAAAGAAAAAATTTGATATTATCCTCATCAAACTGCGACCATATGCAGATGTTTTAATTTTCAAGCTAGTTGCAGTCACATTTAATTAAATGGGCACTCCTTCGTCCATGCCTCATCAAGTCTTTGTTTACGGTGAGTTTTGCAAAATTCAGTTGGATTATTAACTTCTCGTGTCTTCTACCTCTGCACAACTGCATTTGCCCACTTTTGCATTGAAGTTTTATTTCTGCCATCACAACTTCCATTACTCTTGCCACTAGAAAATTTCCTACAAAAAAAAGAAATAAAAGGTCAAAGATTAGATAATTAATAGAATAATTAATTAATTAATTTTATTTTCCTAAGGTTTAAACCTTTGATTTTTTAATTTTTAATTTTTAATTATCCCTAAGGTTTAAGATTTTAATTTTAGGGCAAAAATATAATTAAAAAATTAAATTCTAATGCCTTCCTCTTTAATAGCAAAATAGGGCAATGAGCGAGAGGGAGCAATGAGCGGGAGAGAGCATGGAGCAGGAGAGAGCATGAGCAGGAGAAAGCATGGAGCAGGAGAGAGCATGAGCGAGAGAGAACATGAGTGGGAGAGAGCATGAGTGGGAGAGAACATGAGCGAGATAGAACATGAGTGGGATAGAATATGCCTTGATTCACTAAAATGAAAAGACTTAACCCTTTTTTAAAATGTGGTGGAGAGATGACTTTAGAAAATGGTGGAAATTTAGAGATCATTAAATTGAATAAATTAGCAATTAAAATCCGAAGTCACCAACAAATTTTTGCTTGCGGCATGGAGCATGCTTTTAGCCGGAATTAAAATGAAATTGAATCTCCCAAAAAATCCACAACTTTTCCTTGGTTTCAAATAATTTGATTTTTGGGTTCTATACCGTGATTTAATTTTGCATTTTGCCATTGTTGACCATTTGGACCGTGGGGTAGAGCAAGGTTGATGAAAATCACGAGCAAGATTTGATTTCAAGGAATATGGTTCTAGCCCACAATGATTAAAGAAAATTTGGTAGCGGGAGAGAACATGAGTTTTGATTTGCCAAAATAAAAAGACTTAACTCTTTTGAGATGAGGCAGAGAGATTGCGGAATTTCGAAGATGATTAAATTGAATAAATTGGCAATTGAAACCCAAAGATAAAAATAAAATTTCACTCATGGCATGGAGTAAGATTTTAGCTAGAATTAAAATGAAATTAAATCTCCAAAAAAATCTGCAGCTTTGCCAAGGAATATGGTTCTAGCCCGCGATTTATTTTTGGACTTCTCCTTTGTTGATCCTTTTTATCGTGGGAGAGAGCACAAAAAGATAAAAATATTGGTAGCGGGCTAGAGAAATATTTAGCCAAAGGAGTTGGTTCTACCCTATGATTTTAATTTTTATTCACCATTTTGACCAAGTATGACCGTGGGATGGAGTAAGCTTGTTCCAGGCCACGACTTGACTCCTGAACCCTCGTAGTGCAAAATTAGGTGAAAATTCAAAGCACTCAAATTTAGATAAAATTTTGTACACTTGTAAAATGGCAAAATGGGTATCCAAATATGCAAATAAAATGCAAAAAATTATTTGTTATAAAGAGATATTGCATTGATAAGTTCACGGGCTGTAATTGGAAACTATGATTTTTGGATGGGATTCACATCTAACTTCTGGTAAATTTGGTATCATTGGAAATAGGAGATCAAGATATTTCACCCAGAATTTGAATCACCTCAAAAATATTCCTCAATCAAAAGATATGATGACTTCAAATTTGATGTGAATTTAGGGTAAGATGAAGAATTATAGAAAACCCTAAAAATTGATTTTAATAATTTAGACTTTAGGAAAACCATTGAAGATTAAATTTTCTGAAATCAATAATCTGAAATAATATCATTGAGGTGTAAATATCCAAAAAAATTCAATTAAGATCAATGCTTTTAGGTAAGCAATTGTGACACCTTGATGTGGGCAAAATTTAAAACCTTGACGAAAGCAAAATTTGGAAATAAAATCAAAATACTTCAAGAGGGTCCCCTCGAAGAATAAAATTCAATTATAATAAGATTAAAATTTTATGATCAGTGGGGTGTGTTGCTTCTTAGCAATACTTAGGACATTATATTACTTTAGAGGGAAGTTATCTAGTTACTTCATGCAATGTAGTAAATGCACAAGTGTCAATGTGTAAGCTATCCCTTGCATAGCTAGGTAGAGTGTTGGCCAAGGAACCTATTTTCATATATAAAGGGACATAGACATAGAGCAGGATATAGCAATAGGAAGTAGTGTGGAACAATGTGGTGTGATGTAGCAGAGTGTGATGTAATGTGATGGAGTGTGATATGCTTAAAGATCATTCTTGAGCAGTAGATTTCTTCATGCAGTGTTCATTTCCTCCATAGCTACTTTATATACATTTCCATCATTTATATTTATAGTATATTTTTAGTCATATCATAGATTTAATTTATGTCATATTATTCTGCATCTTGTGATTGCTATCTCCCATTACTTGCTACATCAAAAGATAAAAATGGTATCAGAGCTATGGTAGATCAATAGAAAAACCACCATTATCATTGAACCTGAGTTTTTGTCAACCTAACGCACCATTGGACCAGTAACTGTCACAAATTTTTATAAGAGTCTAGGTGGTAGAATTAGGGAGAGCCACAAATAAGAAATGAAAGAGATATCAATTTTTGAAATACTGAAATTGCATATGGCTAGAGTATTTCCACAAAATTACAAGGGAAAACTCGTGAAGACTAGGACTCAACATTTAATCCACTAGTTTGATAAAATCAACTAGTGAAGCTCATCTAAGGGATCTGGAGAAATTTACTTGAAGTTTATTTTATTGTAGAAAATTAATTCTCAGATGATTGGGACACCTCCTACAACAGAAAGCTAGGATATTTCAACTTTGTTTCTCAAAGGTCAGAGTGCCTTCATAGTACAAATATTAGTTGTTGCAAGAGAGGAATACTATAAAAAAGACTTCTAGAGAAGAATCATGGTGAAGTTGGGAGATAGGAGATCTCCATTGCTATATTGGAAACTTCACAAGAAAATAAAAGGCCATAGAAGCCTTGATATTGAAGAAAATGCCACATAAGCCTTGATACTAAAAAAGGCCACAAAATCCTTGATCCTAAAGAAAACTCTAGAAGAAAGTATCTAATTTAGAAGCAGATTTTAGTACTAATACTTTGTTGCAAGAACAAGAAGATTTAGTGAGTTGGGAAAGCTTCCTACAAAAAGGATAGGAATAGTTTCTTCTTCAAAATAAATCTAGCACCTGAAGCAAAAGAGATCAGGAGAAGATATTATTAAAGAAATTATAGACTTGGAAGAAGGACTAGGAGAGTCCTACTTGAATCGAGAAGTATAAAAATTAGAAATCCAAGAGAAGATCTCACCACCAACACTTCCAAAAGTAGAAGGTTGAAGATAAGGTCTCAAGGAATACTAGAAGAAGCTACAAGATCAAAGGCCTTGGAGAGGTCTCTATGAGCATCCAGTAAAAGTCTTGGAGAGCCTTACTAAAGATATCATCAAAGGAGTTCCAAGGAGAACTCATTGGAGAAATTCACTATTTAAGATAGTGAAATATTTGGGATAAATATCGTCATCTGACAACAAGCCCAAGAATATGAATTTGGCAAGGAGAGCCAAATTGCAGAAGACCTCAAGACATTCAGAATATTGATAAGAATATCCT
Organism: Wollemia nobilis; assembly: GCA_028583015.1. NCBI lineage: Eukaryota > Viridiplantae > Streptophyta > Pinopsida > Araucariales > Araucariaceae > Wollemia > Wollemia nobilis. Next base: position 13,564,012 of record JAQPPZ010002549.1, read on the forward strand.
ATTTGAAGTTAGAATTCAACAAGAATATTTAAGGAAGATTCAGACAGAATAAGCCTACCAAATCCAAGATATTTAGAGATTATCTCTCATAGCAAAAAGGTACTACTTCAAAAACAAATATCTCTTCAAGTCTATAGCAAAAGGAGACTACAAGAGGAGAACAATCCATCAAAATCCTAGGCTTGTGAAAGAGAATTTGAGACCATATTTTGGTGAATACGAAGCTATTCAGGGCAGCCTACAAAAAGCTATAAGATCTTACTCAAGGCAACAACTTGGTGATCTTATACACCAAGATCTACATCCTCTATAGAAGTGGTGAAAAGGGCATTCAAAAAAAGGTAAGAAACTATTGGTGCAAGTAGATTCATTAGAGTAGATTACTTACCAGATTTGTTTAAGCACCTTAATTTGGATTAAAGTTGTAATAAGGAGAATTGAATTACAGTCTTCAAAAGTGCAAAAAGAGAAAAGTTTATTTAAGGTTAATTTACACTTTAGGAGTTGATTAGATTTTAGAATTTCAAACTATCTATCAATTACCTATAATCTACTTTGGAAAGGAAAAGAAGACTAGCTCCTACTACCTTGCTTATAAGAGAATTACAGAATAATTCTTAAAGATTCATCTTAGATTATTCTTTATTAGTTGTAGTAAATTGATTAAGTGCATTATTTTTGAGAGTTGATTAGAGTGATGAGGTGAAATTGTTAGTGCATTAAAAGTAAAATATTATTAGATTCATTTGCACTATTATATTGCTCTAAAAAATATTATTGTTGTGTTCATGAGAAGGGTAGAAAAACAAAAATTTTCAAAGTTTCTAAAGACACTATTAATGCACAAAAGTATGCAACTCATTGTGCCCAATAGAAGCCACCAAAATTGGTTAGTACAAGTGAATAAAAACTAACCAAAATAAGCTTCAAAGATTGAGACTTGGTGAGTCTCAAATCCAAAGCACTACAGGGTTAAGTGCAACAGAAAAAAGCTTCTATCTATAGCATTTGTAAAGCTTGTATCTATCATTAAATATCAAAGCAAATACAGCAAGGAGTCTATCCAAAGGGATGTCCTCAAAACCCTCATTTATGCATTCAAAATATGCTACAAATTAGACTACAAGACTTGCAAGGAGTGCAAAAACGGTGTAATAAGAACGTAGTATTATCATAGAATATTACAAGGTATTGCACTACATTGTTTGCAGGAAAAGGGCAGATTGAATGTACCACTAAAGGCACAAAAAATATAGAGAAATCTAGTCAAGAAAGGTCAAACGTCAAGCAAGAAAGGCCAAACATCAAGAACTCATCATCCACAAAACAAGGAGCCATTTTAAGGGGCTCACACTTCACATCTTGGATGGATGAACCTGCAGAAGGCAATGCACATATAAATTTATCATCAACATACATTTATGTAGATAGAAAGGGAGATCTATTTTAAAAGAAAAAAGGTGGTAGATTCTACCTCAATCAATATGGATGAACAATGTAAAATGAGCATGTTGAAGGGAACAAGGAATGAGGAAAACATGTGATATATTCAGAGGTTGCTAGCTTGGTGAATATTGTTCACCAAAAGAATCACCTACAATGCCATTCAAAGCTCCAAAATTGCCTCAATGATTGACTAGTAAGAGAAGAGTTTGCTTGCACTCCAAGAAATGTAGCAAGAAAATAAGAGGCATACAAAAGGAGTTATACTCTCATTGGAAGCGTTACAGTGAAAGAATTCCATGCAAAAATGTTAAAATCCACTTAGAATGAATTCTCTAAGGTTCCATCTCATTTCTTAATGCCAAGAAAACTCACGAAGGAGTTACAAGCACTCACACAAGTGTTCATGTGTTACAAGGTGACCAAGAAGCTAGTAGAGCGTTACTAAAATATTTTTACATTACAAAGGAGAGAGCTCGTACATGACACTTGTCAAAACCTTCACCACTTTAAAGGGCATATAAAAACAAACCAACATAGGGTGAAGAAGAGAGAATAGTGCAATCAAAGGAATCCAAGAGATAATAGCATAGTGAAACACTTTTGAAGCACAACATGGAAGGAAGGAGAGGCATTAAAGGCTCATAGAAAAGAAGGTCAAACCTTGTCAAATATGTAGCACTCTTTACTCCAACATTAAAGACAAGGCCAACCCAATCCACACTCATCATATCAAGCACCAAAATTTACGTAGCACAACATGTCAAGAAGGTGGTAGAACCTTCAATGCTCTAGCGAGGTCAAAGGTAGAGTTTAAACGATGCCAGATTTGGAACGCTTATCACAAGGATAATCTTCAAGAAATTCCATTGGAGGGTACAATCAAAGCATTCAAAGCATCTATGTCGATATTGCAGCCCTAGCTCATCTGAAAACAATACCGATTATTGCTTGATAAAGGTAATATTTATTCCCATTTCTATGTGCTTTCTCTCCTTGGAAGTTATAAGGTTAAAATTGAAAGAATTAAATTATATTTAAAGCCATACATAAGATATAATATTTTATCAAAACAATATAATATTTGCAATATAAAACCTAGGAGTAATAAGGGTTTCTACTGGAATAAATATTAAATAATTGTAAATATTATTGTGATCTAATTTTTCTAAAAATTAGAGAGTCATAAGGGTTACTACATCAAATTAATTTATTGAAAATTAGATACACTTAAATTAATTTCCAAAGGGTTATTTAAAATAGAGGTTTATCATAGTATTTCAAAGGTTGGAAATTTATAAAATTATTGTCTCAAACTTCTCAAAATGAGACAAAATATCCAAAATTATAACCTCTTTAAAATTTGGAAAAATATTTTAGTTCAATAGGAGAAATAAGGGATATTAGAAGTTGATTTTTACAAAACTTTACAAAATCAACCAAATATTGAACTATAATTTACTAAAGTACTATATCTTATCCAGAGCATACTAGGGAGTCATAAGGAATTCTATAAAACTTGGTAATATCAGCATTTATCAAATATTATCATGTTACAAAATATAAGCTTTCTTCAAAACATAAAAAATCCTTAAGAGTATATACTCACATTTCTTGGGAGTCATAAGGAAGCCTACAAAACTAAAGATTAATAAAAGTTTTATCAAATCAAGCTTATAGGAATCACAAGGAAGAATATAAAGAACAATATTATTGTGATGATAAACTAAATTATCATAAAGCAAAAATTCTACCAGCACCAATGCAGAATCACAAGGAAGAAGAAGGAAAACGAAGAAAAGATATGCTAAAAAGGAACATGGCATCGTGAATACTGAACCAATTGAACACATACATCAGTCAGAAGAACCTCTAGCTACAACTTACTTTTCATCATATGAAGACACAAATAATCTACTGAACCTGATCACAATAAGCAATAAAGGAGAATACAAATTCTATTATCCAATGGAAAAAGATCCGCATTGAATACTAAAGTCTCAAATATCCTAGTAATGTAATACAGGGGGTGTAGAAATAGATTATATTACATCATTTGGATCATGTAAATGCACCTTTCTTGGTGCATACTTAGGACATTAGATTACTTTAGGGGGAATTTATCTAGTTACTTCATGCAATGTAATAAATGCACAAGTGTCAATGTGCTAGTTGTATATGTGCAAGTTGTCCCTTGCACAACTAGGTAGAGTGTTGGCCAAGGAACCTATTGTCCTATATAAAGGGCCATAAACATAGAGCATGATATAGCAGTAGGAAGTAGTGTAGAACAATGTGGTGTGATGTAGCAGAGTGTGATGTAATGTGATGGAGTGTGATATGCTAAAAGATCATTCTTGAGTAGTAGCTTTATTCATGGAGTGTTCATTTCCTCCATAGCTACTTTGTATACGTTTCCATAATTTTTATTTATTGTATATTTTTAGTCATATTGTAGATTTAATTTATGTCATATTATTTTGTATCTTGTGATTGCTATCTCCAATTAATTTCTACATCAAAAGCTAACAAAAATACACCAATTTTCACACTACCCTTTTCTTATACACTTGATTATGGTGCACATGAACAAACCTTTGATTGATAAGTGGGGTGGGGCTTACGAAGAAGTGGTCCAAGATAGACTTCCATGGATACATGAGGGTTGGTCTAGCCATACTTAGTTTATCAGTAACTTCCTCCCAAAAATTCATGAGAGGCTCTATGGTTATAAGCCAAATAGAATGGGTAAAGGGATAGCCACCTTCTTGACAAAAAATCTAGCAAGAGATTATTTTCTTATAGAAAATTTTACTTTCATTAGAATCTATGGAGCTAAAATTCCTCCTAAAGCACTACCAAAGTTCTATCCCATGTCAATTGTAGCCTTAGAAATTATAAGACAAATAGCTAGGAAAACTAAAATGAGGGTTTCCAAGCACAAAGAAAAGCTCCCTTGGATAGCTTTTTCTTGCAGAATGGGACATTACACTTACAAGGGACAACTCAGTTTGATTGATGCTTTGTAAAACATGAATATGTTTGGTTTTTCTAAAATTACCTGGTGATCCTATGATTATTTTGACTATTATAATAAGAATGCAATTGATAATGTGCCTACTGCAATGATCGCACACTAAAAGGATGATTTTAAAGATAAATTGCTGCTAGCCATAGCAAAAAGAGAGTCATTGGTTGATTTGTCATAAAAGGGATCATACTTAGATTAGAATGCTTGGCCACTACTCTATAGAACTAACTGCATTAAGATAAAACTTAGTGGAAACTTTTGCACCATTGATTCCCCCTATTCATCCTGAAGAGCTATAGGACCCAATGCTAAAGGCAATAAAACAAAAACCTAATGAGATTGAGGTAGTTATGGAAGTTGTGGAGCCTACTATTGCATAGTTGGAAGCACCTTCAATAGAACTACCCATAGCTAATTCAGAGGATGTAAATAAAAGCAAGAAAATAATCACCTTCTTATCTACAACTAATCAACTAGAAATTTCAGAGATGGTGCAAGCAATAATGGATCCTAAGAAAAAGCCGAAGCTGGTTATAAATCTACCAAAAATTAGACCTAGGTCAATAATAGTCAATTGAGAGGAAATTATAATTTCTAAAATTATGCAAAGAAGAATCATGATGGGTGGAGGAATGGAAAATATATTCCAAGAATACAAATTGGCAGCTAAATATCTATCCACATCTCTAGAGCATAAAAGACCCAGAATTGAGGGCACTACACAATCCAAGAGTTTCACTCTTATGAGAAGGTAAGAAGATGTAATTTTTGATGCCAAATTCATGAAATGGAGCAAGGGAAAGATCCCAAAAAATTGTAGTACAGTATGAAGGGATTGGGAACTAGTTAATATCAAACTTCAACTAAGCCCCTGATGATAATAGAAGCAACAGTACCCATGGAGAAGATAAAAAAAATGCAGATAGATCCCACTACTCAATTGGCCTCTATAAAATATCAAGAATATCCCTTGACATTTGCTGAAACTTAAGAACATGCTTAGGTGGTATCAATGAAGAATTTATACTAGAGAAATAGGGCATTGAGTGCTAAAATAGAAAAAAATTAGCCTAAAAGAGATCAGATGCAAGCTGCAAACCTTGAACTTAGCAAGTTACAAGGAGAAATATCCCAAGATTAGGCTAATTTTTTTTTTGATAGTGCTAGCTTTGTCAGAGGATACAAGCAAGAACTAATCAGAGAGGTGAAGGGAGAACTAAAAGCTTTACCCAAGATACTCAAGGAGTTAATGGATATTATGAGTATAACTTAGATTGCCAAAGATTTATTACAGAATATAGATCAAAGGGAATTGGCTATCAAGCCTGTATACCTAAAATATAAAGAAGAATACATCTAATTCAGTAACAAGCAGGTCTCCATAGCATATGGGCAGATTTATAATTGTAGGACAAAATTTTAGAAATTATGTACTTTCATTCGTGAGAAGAATTATTGGGAGAACATCCTAAGAGAGGTAGAAGAATTAACCAAAGGAGTAGATAGAAAAAGAAGACTAGAATGTATCTTGATTTGGGAGCCTGTTACACAAGATAACATAGATGATATTATAATAAAGAAAATAGAAGGATTTGAATGTAATGAAGAATATGAACAAAAGTTGGGCCAAAAACTGAAAGAACTAACTCAATTAGTCAAAAATATTATTAAATTCACCAATGAGAATGAGTCAATTTTCAAAAAGCATATTAATTACGCTGAGAGGTGTTCCTACAATGGCAAACAGGGGGGTGGGAGGCAAAGAGGTCATACATGTCACATCGTAATTTTTTTTTTATATTAAAAAATTCAACATTAACAAAAATATTTAAAATATTTAAACTAAAAAAACCGACTAACCAACCATTGCAAACATTTAAAATATTTAAACTAAAACAACCGACTAACCAACCGTTGCAACTGTTTAATAAAATATTGTATAAATACATGAACATCCATTGCAATATACCAAAAACAATCCACAACCCAATTGATTTCGTGGGGGTGTGATCTCCAAGATAGGCGCCTCGAGATTGATAACTCTCGAAGTTTTTAGATATATATCCTTTATATCTAAGCTAGTAAATTAGTGATCATAGAACATGAAATTAAGTCAAAAACCTCCTTTTGTGATGAAGCATGGGGTCAAATTGCCAATCTTTTGGATATGACATTTCCAGAAAAAGGCAAAGAGGGAAAGGCTATTGTTGGGACCACCACAGAGGAAGACAAGGGGGTAGTAGTAGAATCATGACAAAACTAATTTTTGAAATATAATTGTTTCCTTTGAAAGGCAACTAGGACTAGGAAGCTCGAACATCAATAGTGAAGGGCAACTAGCACAATTTTTGGGGATAGATGATAGAATTTCCCAATTTTGGACAATTTGTAATAGTTGGATTTTGGATGTAACACACCCATATAATTAAAAGGTAGAGTAAAACCCATGTGGACACACCTACACCAAGCATTTTTAATAGAATTTTGGTGCCCAACTTATAAAAGAAGCATCTAGAGCCAAATTCAGCATCAAGCACTAGCATTGCAAAATTTCTACAAGAGGTATTCCTATGTTTCATTTAGGTCATTTTTATTTTCCCATCTGTTGCCTTAGTTTCCATTCCTTAATTTTTCTCCTCATTCTGTGCAAAATTTTTTGAGAGTATGTCTAGTTCATTGAGGATATTTCCAAGAGTTGGATCAAGAAGTTGTAGAATATATATTTTTATTTATGGAAAACATCCCAAAAGGGATGCCACTTTCGGGTAAGACCCAAGGAGGCAGGGGTATCCATTCCACCAAAAATTCCCAGGACTCGGACCTGGCCTACCACCTTTGACATACTCAAGGAGCAAACAAACACACAAAACCAATTTAAAAATAAGTAAATAACAAAAAAAATAATAAAAAAAAATAAAAAACATGCTCCTTGAGTGTGTCAAAAACAAAAGCACAACCAAACACGCACAATAAGATAAAATAAACCACATATAAAAACACAAGAACCACATAACAAAACACAAACAAGACAAAAACAACAGAACACTACAAAGACATAACCCAAAAAAAACAAGAAAAATAAACACAACCAAAACCTAAAAAATAAAAAAAATAAAAAACAACCAACAACAAACAATAAACAAAAACAAAAAACATAGAAAACACTCACCCATAAAAACACAAAATAACACAAACAAAGAGAAACCCAAGAACAAGAATGAAAAAAACACAAGAACAATAACAAAAAACATAAAAAAATAAATAAAACAACAAAAACACAACAACAAAAAACAACACAAAGAACACAAAAACAAAATAAAATAAAAAAACCCACCCACCTTAAAAAACTAAACAAAAAAAACAAAAAGAAAAAAGAAATAAAAAATGAACAAAACAAAGACCTATCTAGACCAGAAGACTATTAAGGCAAGAATCAACAGAGGAAACAAAATAAATAATAGAATGAGCTAAGGAACTAAAAAAACTGAATGAACCAAAGAGAAGCAAAAAAAAAAAAACAAGAAGAAACTAGGTACCTTTAGAACTGGAGCCATCCAAAGAAATGATAGAAAGAAGAGCTTCCCTAATTTGAGATGTGCAACATATAGGAGGGTGGCCATAATAAGTAAGATCACCTTTGTCCAAAGCCCAATTAGCTAAAGCATCAGCACTCTTGTTTTGATCTATGACCACATGATTGTAATCAACTTTCAAAAATCTCATCTGGATTAACTGAATCTTCTCAATAATTCTTTTTATTCTCCAATCCACCTTATGATTCTTAGAAGGATTCTTCAAGAGATTAATCATAAGTTGAGAGTTAGACTCAACTAACACATTTTCCCATCCAACCTTAGTAGCCTCCTGAAGACCTCTGAGGATACCATACCCATCAACAAGGTTATTGGAAAGAATACCCAAATTCTCAACAAAAGTAAAAACTAGGGAGCCATCTGAAAGTCTACCAATTCCTCCCACACTGGCTTTTCCAAGGTTCCCTCTAGAGGCTCCATCAATATTGACTTTTCCAAAATTCTTAGGAGGAGGTTGCCAATTTCTATTCCTATCCATTTTACTAATACTCACATTCCCTTTAAGTTGGTTGCCCTTAGAAGGTTTAATATTTAATATTTTCATCACTTGATCCCATCTTTGGTGGGAGTTTTGGGGGTGATTAAGGAGATGATGGACTGATTCAACTAAGTTGGCTATGGTATTTTGCCAAATATAGTGAATATACTTCCTATATTGATTAAAAATTTGGTTGTTCCTTTCATTCCAAATATTCCAAAGAAGAATGGTAGAACCCATCCAAACTAACTGCCTAATAAAATGATCAACAACCTCTTGATTAGGCGAATCCCTCCAAAGCTGTTCAAAAGTAAAAAAATTGGACCATTGTAAGCCAAGTAAAGTGGCCATTCTCCTCCACAACTCAAAGGCCAAAGTACACTCAATAAAAATATGGTTGATATTTTCTACATTCTCTTCACACATTTCACATCTAAAATGGCCATGAAAACCATGCTTCATAAGTTGCTCACCAGTAAGCACCCTACGATGCAATAAAATCCAATTAAAGAACCTCACCTTAGGCCAAATCTTTTGAGCCCACAATTGAGAAAAGATGTCAGAATAATGGTTGGTATTATTATGGCATAAGGTCAAATAACCTTGAGCAACTGAATACTCACCCTTAGTAGTGTTGTTCCATCCAAAAAAATCTTTTTCATGGGACCAAGAGAGGGATCTCATATGAAGGATGCCTTGGATATCTTGTCTTTGCCTTTCTAGGATTTGAATAGACCAGTCCTCAATAGGGATCCAATATATTACCAGTATGGTACTGACAGTAATTAGCCACCTTTATCCAATTACCTCGGTGAAGCTCCTCAATACAAGGCCTCCAATTGGGAAACTGAGTTATCAAAGGCTTGTGACCATCCCAAGAATCTGTCCAAAAATTTACATGTTGACCATTATGAATGATCCAAAATAATTTTTTCTTTATCAAATCCTCACCAGTATTAAGAACCGCTAAAATGGGAGAACCTTTGGTAGGAAGTTGATAGTGACAAGGTCTTCAGGACTTTTGTTCTCAGCATATTTAGCACAAAGATTATTGGCCCAAAGAGCATTGGGGTTATGCAACATCCTCCAATATAATTTAGCAGCTAAAGCTTTGTTGTTATTAATTGAAGACCGTAATCCTAACCCCCTTCACTCTTAGGAAGACATAAAGTATCCCATTTCACCAAGGCCCATTTTCTTTTCTCCTTAGTACCACTCCAAAGGAAATGATGACTGATTTGATCCAATTCTCGAAGAACAGCCTTTGGGATATTCAAAACGAAAGAAACATAAATAGGAATAGCTTGAAGGACTAATTTTACCAAGGTGATTCTAACCCCAGAAGAAAGCCACTTGTTGGTCCACTTTCCAATTTTCTTCTTGACTTTGTCCAAAGAAGTTGAAGAATTCAATGTCACTATTATCAGGACAAAGGATCAAATCCCCTTGTTACATCATTTGAATAGGGTGGATATTGTATTAATTTTTGAAAAAGAGGCCTGAGCATATTGCTAGGATTAACATTGTAATTTTTGGAGACCAAAATTAATACAATTCAACTTCTTCTCTCTGTTAATTTTGTTGTTCACTGAATGTTGTATTGCTCATTCATGTATTGCATTATTTGAATATATGGATGATGTTTTATTTCATTGGTAAATGCTTATATGTGTTACATAATTTGAATACATGTAAACATCCCAATTCACTTTTTATTTTTCTCTTATAGTCATGAGTTTATTAATATTTGTTATAGTTGCCTAATAGATGAGACATCGGTCTGCTTATTGAAGCTTAGGTTGGGAATTGCTATAAATTGCTTGGTCATAATTGAATTTACATAATCCATTTAATCTGGTTGAGCTTACGAAATTAGAGATCAATTACTAATTAGGCTCATTATGGGGTATCCTAACCCAACCTGATTTCCTTAGAATTTATAATTTTTACGTTAAAGAGGCAAGTTTACCAAAGCTTACAAATCTGCTTGTGATATAGGAAATTAGACAATGTGACAACAATATTTTAAGGATGTCCAAATTTCCTACAATAATACCCCCATGGTACCTTCATGGTACAAATATAAAACTGTAATAGATTAGGGTTAATTCTACAGTTTAAATGAGTAATTTATATTTCCCCTTTTATGTAAGTGTCAATGTGCAAGAATTGCACAAGTGTCATGTTCATTGGAGTGTAAGAGTATATTGAGAGAATGTGCACAAGTGTTATGTATGTAAGTGTGCAAATATGTAAAAAGAGGATGTGCACAAGTGTCTTGTATTAGGAGTGCATGTAGGAGAGTAAGAGTCATGTAGAAGTGTACAAGTGTCATAGAGTGAAGTGTGCATGTAAGAAGATAATGAAGAGTCTACTATACAAGTGGCAAGATGACAAGCCGAAGGTCATGGGAGTTGTCATATCGAAAGCAATAGTAAATTATGTGAATATTCACATTACTATATCTATATTATGTAGATAAAGCTCCATACAATGTAGCACGAATGGATTTTATTGTAAAAGGAAGAGTTAGAAAAGTGAATAAAGCTTGTATATAAATTTTGAGCAATTAAATGGTAAGTTTTCTTCATGCTTGTACATGAATTATTTTTGCCATTTACATTCATATTTGATATTATAAGTGAATTTTATTTCATTATTATATTGGCCTAGATATATATTTTATTTCTCATTTATATTATTCTACTCTTCATTATTGATATTTAGACCTTTAATATTGTGGCTTCTTTATATTGGGACTTGTGTGCTAGTAAGGCTTAATAGCCAACATAAGATTCATTATCCATTTTGGGATAACCAAAAAATACTTGGAGAAGTCTACTCTTGTCATTAGGGATTTAATAATGGTGAGTGTAAGGCTAGTGACACTATAGTCTTATCCTTGAAATTCAAGATCTGCATTCTCAACACTCTCTTCTATCATGCCATGTGATTTAACCTATAACATTCTTATTGGAAGGCCATGGATCCACAAGATATGGGTCATCCTCTTAACACTTTATGAGTTAAATATAAATACAAAGGTAATATTTAATATATTCTAGCTGACCCTTAACCCTTTGCCTATTTCTAGGTGATCGAGGTCAAGATCCTAAAGCTTATTTTTTTCCTTCTCTCAATTCATCTCTTCAATCATATTCTGCTTCTTCTCAACTTTTAATCATTTATGCATTAAGGTATCTTAATTAATTCATACAAAAATGAACCTAAGTATTAAAGTCCTAATCCAATCAACATTAATAAAATCTAATTAGTTAGTAGTCATATTGTCATGGGCCTTTCCAAGCTGCCTTTATCTCCTCAAAACTTAAGGTTTCCTTTAATTAATAAGGATAAAATAGTGCAAATAAAATTTTCTCCTTCATTTTAACTAGTGTCATCAACAACAAGAAAATCCATGGTAGTAACCCTTTCTAAATTGAATAATAATATACTTCATACTTATTGTTAAACTCATATTCTAATTTTATTGGGATCTGAATTGACATCAAGGAAATGTCAAAACTGTGACTATTATCTTTAGTATCCTGATTAGGTGTACACCTGCTAATAATAGTCCAAAACCCAAAATTGTATGGGTTAAATATTGCTTTAACCCAACCTCTAGAGTAGGTTGGTATACCTTATCAACTGACTTGGGTGTTGACTCATTTAAGCTCAGTTAAATGTTTAAAATATAGGGATAGAAATGAGTTTAGTGTTAGAAATTTAATGATTAAAAAATGGTCAAATAAATCTAACAACGTAGGCATCTACAAGGAAACCCTCACCAATCAATTTCCAGTGTCCCACACTTGTGATTAACAACACTCAAAAACAAGTAATCTTCATCAATTAAAGAACCAAAGACATGCTTCAAAAAATTATTTCAAACATCTAAAATACTAATAATCCAAATAGCAGAATTAGATTAGTATTCAGACTAACATAAAAGAATTCCTTCCAAGCATATATTCAACCATGAAAGATTTCAAGGTGCTCTAAGTTAGAAATCCAATATCGGTAGAATAGAATAACCATAACAGCAGTAATAGAAATGCATTCATAGTTCAAATCTCTAAAAAATATAGAAGATACCAACCTGAGGTAAAAATCCAAGTAATGTTCTTTCTATTGATTTACAGAAAGTATTTACACAGTAGGGCAAGAAAACACTCTAGAGCCAACCCTAAAAAATGAGGGTTTGACCTCTATTTATAGTTTTACATGTTTGAAATATTAAAGAAAATGGAACATTACAAGGAATAGAAATGCCAGATCAGCTAGGTGCTGAGGTGGCAGTCTCTTATTTATTTTTGGAGGAAGAAGTAATGAATGATCTTGCACTCCTCTATAACTCAGCATTTGTAAGTTACTTGAATTTTATGGTGTTCGACTCCAAACTGCATCAAATCATAATCCAAATCGTTCATCGTTCTTGTTGATAATATCCAACCATAGATCTATAAATGTCTTCACTTCTTGGTTCTTGATCCATTCACTACTTTATATTCTAGTTGACTTTGATAAACCAACTCATGTTAATCATACTTCTTGCTTTGATGCGTTTGAGATCATCAGAACAAACAAATTTTCAATCTCCCCATGAATTATTGAGATTAGTGCTTCACTTTATTATCAACCTCGTAGCATTGAACCATGTAGTAGCCTTTACTTCTTAGCCTCCTTAGCAATGTAGAACTATGTCATAGCTCACTCTTCAAAAATTCTATTCAAACAATTTGATATCTTTGACCACGGGCTAGAGAAAAGGATGCTTTATTATGAAAATGTAGAAAATATTCTGAGCCATGCAGGGTAGAACCATGTGTTGGCCCACTCCTCTTAGTCTTAGGATCAAATTCTTATTTTGAGCCATGGCATAGAACCACATCCTAGCCATGTTGTAGCCTACAAATTGAAATTTCCATGCGCAAGTTTGAGTGATGTTGACCATGGGGTAGAGCACTACGTTGAGCCGCATGGGGTAGAACCTTACACTAGCCCGTGCAGGGTAGAAAATTGTGCTGTCCCATGGATGGAGCATTGCACTGAGCCATGCAATATAGAACATGTTGTGACCCACATGGGATAGAGAAGTTTTGTGAACCACAATTTGCAAAGTGAACCTATCAAGTTTGACTGTGTTGACCGTGGGCTTGAACATTATTCTATGCTATACAAGATGAAAAACTACTATGAACCACTACGTCTTGACTATATTCAGGCCTACGATATTAAAAGTGCTAAGTACAAAATTGATTGCATTGACTGCGGGGTAGAGCATCATGCATTGTGCCAATACTGCAGGGTAGAACAACCTTCCTCATGACTTAAAAAAATTTTGCAAAATTTTTTCTAAGTATGTAGCCATTTTGGGTCTACATTTTGGTGCCTCCTGGGGGGTTTTACTTACAAAGCCTGAGAACTCAAAATCTTATCCATTGGGTATCAGGAGTTAAAAATTAATGAAAAGAAATAACAGCTGAGTAAGATAGATGAATGAAGGGAAATTTTTCAAGGAAAATATGAATGAAGTAAGGAAAAGAGTATATGCATTGGGAGGTGAGAAGAGATGAAAGAAAAGGGATAGACTCCAATCTTTGATGACCCATGTTTCATAGAATAACTTCAATATGACCATCATTCTCTAATAAATTTGTGAATATACTTGAGAGTAATGGTTTATATGGAAATCATGCAGGAAGCTATAAAACTGTGCAACTCCTTTCATGAGCCCAATATTGCTCTTTTTATATAACAATATGTTACTTTTATAGCCTTAACTTGACCTGATTTTTATTTGCAAAATATCTTCATGGATTTTTCATGTCTCTAGTCGCAAGTTCATACCTTATGACTATTCTTTGATAATTTTAGGATCAATTACAAAAATGTAAACATATAGCCTCATTTGTTTGTCGATGATACAAAAATGCTTTAGCTTACGTTGCCACAAAATTATTTACTTTTATACATTCCCTTGATGATCTTACACTTCAAGCTATTCATCCTACATCTCTTTAGTATCTTCCATAACCTTCTCTAATTGATCCTCCTCCTTTTGGTGAGTTTCATCTTCATTTTTTTTGGTAAGTTAAGATTTCATTAAAAAGGATTTTGAAAGGGACCAAAAACCTTTTTACAATAGGTCACCAGACCAAATACAAGGCCACAAGATAGGCCTAAGGAAAATCCCAAGGATGGGCTAGAGGAAAGGCCAAAGGAAAGGCCAAAGAAAAGGCCAAAGGATGGCCCGAAGGAAAAGCACTTGAGAAACATGTCCTAAGTGAGAAAATTTTAAAAATACTGCCCAACAAGAAAATTGAAAATCCTACCCAACGGAAAATTTTAAAATTCCCTCTAAAGCAGGGAAAAACAATTTTGAAAAATCTTGCACAAGGGATAAACCAAAACTAGGTAATCCATCAAGGAAATACTGAATAAACAAAACCACTAAACACAATACCACCCTAAATAATATAATGACATAGAGGAGCCACCAAGAAAGAAAATCCCATCCAGGGAGGGCAAGGATACACCTAGGTATGTTATAAAAATATCAGAACAACATCCCGCACATGCCTAAAAAATGGAACAATAATTTGAGGATCACCATAGGCCATGAAATCCCCTTGCAAAGAGTCAAAGCTCCAAAGAGACCCATAGAAGAAGAGTAAGCAGTAGAAGTAGAACCACAAGCCATGGGAAAGAGGTGGGAAAGTTTCTAGAGAACCCAAAAGGAAGGAGCCACTGGGTGAACAAGTTGTAGGCATTAAGCACAGGTCACCCCAGACCAAAAAAGTGTAGTAATAAACCCTAGAAAACCTTCATCACCACCAAAGAATAGCTTTAGGAAACCAGATAAGGAAGACCAACTGGATCACAATAGAAAGCAAAGTAGAGGCCCTATGCAAGGCCATAAAAAATTCTAAGAAACTACCAAGAAGCTCACATACATGAACCCAAAGAGAAAAATCATAGGAATAAGTGCATGGTACCTCCCAAACCAAAAATATGTTGTGCAAAACTATTCAAGAAGAAAATCTCCCAAATCCATGGCCCACCACACCTAGAGAACATCTGAATCCTGGTACCAAGTAGAAACATGTAAAAAAATTGTGACAGAATGAGAGCACTAGGGAAAAAGGATACCTGAAGTAGCACAAAAAACCTAGGGAAGGTCCTAGGGATGTCCTAGACTAGAGGCACATGAAATAACCCTTCAAACTGGCATGGAAAAGGGTAGACAAATGGAGAAGAGACCTACCATCCCAAGGAGATCATCTACCAAACCAAATAGCCAAGAAGGAAAGACTAGGGAAGTGCCATGGAACTAGGACAGGACCAGGGAGGGGGAAAGCAAGGAAGTAGAATAGGACTTCCCAAGGAAGTCCCCTGTAGTACCCCTTAGGCCTAATATTCATCTTCATTTATTTATTTTTCTTCTCCTCCATTGTCATCTTCTTGATCCTCTTCGGCCTCTTCTTCTTCTTCAACTTCTTTATCCTCAGCTTATGGCTCTACTCCAAATAGTTGAATCATCTATTGTAATGCTTGGATCCAAGTAGACTCAATAGGTTTAGTTGTATATTTGATCTGATTATGCACATACTCCAATTTAGGGGTACCTTCATAAGACATAAAATTGCCTCTGTTCACTAAGTCGTCCATTAAATATTTGAGCCTAGTTAAGTCTTTGATAATTTGAGAGACTTGCTCTTGATTAATCATCTCTTTCCAAGCATCTATTTTAGACTCATCTTGGATGATTGAGGCTAAATTATTTTGGATGTCTTATTCTGTTAATAAGGTCTTATTTTCAACCCAAAGTCCTCCAAAACCATAATGCATCATCTCTTGGTGGATATCTACAATCTCTTGCAGTTTGACCTCAATTCTATCTGATAGTAACCAAACATTTTGGAGCATCTTATTCTTGTCAATCTCTATTTTAGTAGCCAATCTAGAATTATTCCATGCCTTATTCAGAATAGGTTTGGTAGCTTCACTGAATCTGCTCTCGAATAATTTATATATATGCTTTGTTGGTATCACCATAGGCTATAGCTCTTTAGTGAAGTTGTCTAGGTCTTCCTTGGTCGCTTCAACAAATGGCTATCATCATCCATGTAATCAATTACAGGCTATATTTTTGAAAATTTCTCAAGGATATCATACTATATCTACTTCCTAACTTGTTTGACTCCTTTAGAAAAACCTATAGCTCTAGCTTTTTCAATCTAGAGCTGATATTTCAAATCTTCTATTTCCTTGGCCTGAGATTCATTATTTTTATTTAGCTCCTCAAACTTGGTCTTTGAATTTTATGGCTGATTTATATTTATTCTACTAGATCTTGACTTCATTTCTTATGGCCTTCTCCACATTCTTTGGATTGCTAATAGTTTTCTCTAGCTTCTCAATATTTTCCTTTAATTTTTCACATTGCTCCTTGTAGAAGTTGGTCTTGACATAAAATTTTTTAAGGTGAGACTTAGCTATAAATAATTCATCCTTCATTGGAAATTGACCAATATCTTCTGTATGCTCCTCCAATTATTAATATTCTATAGTCATGTACTCTTCTGGTTTGCTAACGAGGGGAGTGATGGACCTAGTTTTCCTTTGCCTAGTCATAAGATCAATGATCATGGTTTTTCTTCATCTAGCCATCTATTTTGAAGGCTTGGACAATTTCTCAACCCAAAAATCTTGGATTTTCTATGAAATTTTTTTTCCCTTTTGCAAAGATGCTACTATGGAATAATTTATAGGAGTGGATAGTCATAATTGAAGGAAAAAATGAATCGGGTGCTGATGAAAGGAGAGTGGTTGTGAGGATAGTGGAGTATATTCTTATTATGGAAGTTATAGCTGGAAAGGACATGGTGGTGGATATTACAACCATGGAATGATATGGGGGAGATGAAATAGGTTTCTATTTTAACATTACCAGTGGTGATGACTTTGAGGGTGGAGGTGAGTGAATAGGTGATGATGTTATTGGAAATTTTGATGAATGTGGAGGGTATGGATTAATTTGAGACTCTGTTATGACTGGTGAAGTAGGTGGTGAACTATTAGGGGGAGGGGATACATTTTGTTCCATTTTTTCTTAAAATTGGGAGGGGGACCCTTTTGGGGAAGGAGAAGGAGAAGAAGGGATAGAAATCATACATTCACCTACCAAAGTAGTTTTTTGGAAAATGTCATCCACCCTTTGATGATGTGTTTGTTGAACCTATTGCTCTGCAACTGATATAGGGGTTTGTTCAAAAATTTGCTTTTGATCCATTTTTCGCTTCTTTTTGGCCTTCTTCTTATCCTCACATATCGAATAATTTACCTTTCTCTTGAACACAATAGGATTTGTAGGCTTATCTTTCTTAGTATTCCCTTCATGTTGTGCTTCTTGTGATGCAACTTCAGCAATAGGGGATGGCTCTACTGTAGCTACAGTGGTGAATTTTATAGGAGTGAACACAAAACTATCTTCCTTTTTATTTCCCTCTATCTCTTGTAAAGGAGGTTCTCCACCCAAGGCTAGACGCTCTGATATTTTAATTGCCTGAATATTTTCTATATTTCCCATTTCATCCTTACCCAAACCGCCACCAGAATAATGCATCTTCTTCATAATTTGAGCACCCACAAAGTATTGTTGTAATTGCTCTTGTGAAGGCTCAAATGCAGTTTGGGTTCCCTTGATTGTTGATGGGGTATTTGTCACAACTTCTTGTACCTCTTCTTATGAAGGTGGAGAAGGGGAATTTGATGATACTTGATTTTTCCTCTTTCCCTTTACTCCTACTTTCTTGTAACTCAACACCAAATTCCTACCATTTTTGGCCTTCCATATTTTGATATGCTTTTCATATAGCTCAAAAAAATTAGTGTCCAATTGACAACCGAATCTGGTCTTTTTTGTACCTGTTTCAACTCTCATCTGCCACCATTCCATAATTTTACCATTGTCCCATTTATGCTTATCCTCCAATTCTTTAATCTTGGATTCTTTCAATTGGTGGGCTTTGTTTTTCTCAATATCATAATCAACTAATTGCTCATAAAAATCTCTCCATGGGAGAAGTTGTTCAATTTTTCTTACATTCCATTCTAATGGAGCATTTTCCTTGTTGTTTTTGCCCATTTCAAAATGAGACCTCAAAGTTTTTTCAAATTTGAGGGCTCTTTCTCCATTTAGGGAAATATTTATTTCTAGGAACTTGTCATTAGGGTCATATCTCCATATTTGTGGAATATATAAAAGACCGAGTCTCTCCAAATATTGAGTAATTTGTTCATGTTGACCCTTTTTGGTTATGGTTATATCATCCACATTGCGAGAATAAACCACAGTTCCCTTTCTTCCCTTACCAGTGCCAAAGTTGACATTGATAAAGTCAGCTTGTCTCAAATATTCCAAAGCTAATAACCTATTGGTAACAAAATGAGGCAACAAGAAAGGTTTACCGATGAAACCATAGATTCTGATGATAGTTCCTTCAATAAGGATATACCAATCTCCCTCTTTGACATTCTCTACATGTAATAATTCCTTAGAAAGAGGTAGAATCCTAGGGCATTAGCCATATATAACCTTCAAAGCTAGCCCTAAAAATTCCATGTTGAATCTGTAATATGACTATGTGTTCCTCAAATGGTTGGTCCATTGATAAACTGGTATAGGATCTCCATTATCATTCTTATCCACCATAGGAATCCAAGGCATCATTTGCCTTACGACACTGAAGAACATCCATATTAAATTTGAACAATGCTAGAAAGAGGGGTTCTTTAAATCTCTTTTCATACTAACTAGTTGTTCATGCATCCTCTTAGAGAGATAGGTTGGCCAATCAAAATAAATTGGCTTGATACCCTCTTCTTCTACCAAAGCTTTATAAATTTTCTTGTTGGATATGCAATAAAAATTGGATATTTGGAAATCCCTTACATACTGGTAATAATCCAAACCCTCTAAGTAGGCTAACGTAGTGAGCAACTCTGGGTAAGCAAATTGTTCAATAGCAATTAAAGTTTTAGGTAAATTACTCCTCGACTTGATTATTTTAGATTGACTATAAACCCACTTTCTAAAAGGTTCACCGTCATGAGAACATCCCTGTAATAAGTAATATTTGGCTTTAGCTAATGGATCAAAGGGTGTAGAACTCATAAGAGGGTCTACACCTATGGCAAAAATATCTCGATAGGCTTTAGTGGTTATACTAAACAAGGTTTTACCCTTAGCCATTTTTACTACTTTTACCCTAGGGTCATAGAAATTTCCAATTGCGACTATCAGCTTAGGGCAGGGATACACATAATCACAGATATAAAATGACAGTAAGAAGCGGATGGCACAATTACCTTGAACTGGCATTGGTTCACCCCTTTGGAATTTTATCGTCAATGTATCGTCTGATCCTATTTCTCATTCTCCATGTTATTTTAGTGTTTGCCACTACCTCTACTTTATCCACATAGCATTCTAGTTCAAAACTCGCTTGTTGGACCATTTACTAAGCTAATTTTGGTGCTATTTTTGAGAAAATCACTGGGTATTTACTCTTCTTCATTGCTTGGTAGCTTTGTGTCATCACTTATTTAGCTCTTCTAGGTATTTTAGCACTACTTGCAAAATGAATAGTGATTAAAATTCAAGTGTAAATATCCTACATGCACACATTCTTCCATTAATGTGGTTGATGGGCAATTACCCATTGCATGCTTTACAATTCAAAAGATAAGTGGATTGGTGGTGGAAAAAATCATGCAATTCACTGATTGGTCATGACGTGATGCATGTTACAGCCCATGACCGTATTTGTCTTATTCTCTTTGAGCACAACATGGAAAATAGTGTGGGGGAGAGCATATTCTTAACTTTGACCATCTTGACTCTTGGTTAACGAGGTGTTGTGAGCCGCTATACTACCTTTTATTTTTTCTGTATAGAAAACTTAAAAAGAAATAAAGGTATAGTACAAATATATACATATGTTACATGAAAAGAACTCTTACTCAAAGTAGAGCTTTAGATGGAATCCATTAACCAAAATCGATTGAATGTTCCCTTCTAGATCTTGGAGCTGAAAAGAATTATTCTCTTTAACCTCAACCACTTTGAAAGGACCATCCCAGAAAGAGTCAAATTTTTGGTGATTGCCTCATTTGGTTCTCTCTACATTCCACCTTAGAACAGAGTCACCCACTTTGAACTTTCTAAATTTGGCTTTCTTGTCAAAACCATTCTTTAGTGTCCATTGAGTGTTTCTAGAAATCCTCATATGCTTGAGTCCTTTTTTCTTCCAATTGTAGGAGATGCATCAACCTGGTTTCAGTTGGATTTTGATCAGACTCTTCCTCTTGGTTTTCCAACCTTAAAGCTGGTATCTCTAGATGAATAGGTAGGACCACTTCTTTACCATACACCAATGCATAAGGGGTAGTCTTGATATATTTTTTGATAGTAATCCTATCTGCCCATAGAGCTTGCTCTAAAAGGAGATGCCAACTCCTTTTGTTATCCTCTAGTGATCTCTTCAGAATTCTAAGTAGATTTTTGTTAGTTGATTCAACTAATCCATTCCCTTGAGGGTAGTAGTTAGAGGAGTTTTTTAAACTTATACCATATTTTCTTGTAAACTCAATATATTTAGCTCCTATAAAATCTAGACCATTGTCACTTACTATAGCTTTAGGGATACCAAACCTTGTGATCAAGCTTTCCATGAATTTAATTACCACTTCCTGATCTAATTTCTTGGTGGGAATGGCTTCAACCCATCTGGTAAGATAATATGTAGTAGTCAGGATATACTTATGTCCTATTAAGGAGTTGGGGTTTATTACTCCAATGAAGTCTAGTCCCCACTGTTGAAAAGGATCTTCTACTTGAATAGGTTTGAGGGGGAATGATGCATTTCTATTCCTTCCCACATACCTCTAGAATTCATCACATGTCCTTGTTATATTGAAGGTGTCAGTAAAAATTGTAGGCCAATAATAGCCTACTCTGATAATTTTCATAGTTGTGACCCTTCCTAAAAAATGTCCTCCAGATAATCCTCCATGGAATTCCTAAATGAACTTTTGCTTTTGATCATATTTCAAGCATATTAGGAGGACTCCATCAATATTTTTCTATATAATCCTTTTGGTAATAGGACATACTTTAAGGCTTGAACCCTTTATCTCCTCCTTTATGATGAGTTAATACCTTGAGGATAGATTCCTGTTTGAAAATAGCTTATCATATTATCAACCTAGTCTGAATCTTATGATGTAAATTTTTCACTCTGATTTGCTGCTAGTGGCTAACAAGCTGACATCTATTCTACAACTGCATTTTCAATAAACCCTTGGTATAGTGCTCTACCTATGATTAGTTTGGTAGGATGGATCTCTACATCATACTCCTAGATTTTAGTAAGCCAAACAACTCTTTTGTCTCCCAATTCTCCTTGTAAAATAAATCTCCTTACATTTGGGTGGACCACATAAATAAGGGTTTTACTTTGAGCCAAGTATTGTCTAAACTTCTTCAATGACTTCATTACTGCAAATACTTGTCTCTCAATAAATTTGTATTTTATTTGATACTCATGAAGGGTTTAGCTCCAAAAAATATGGGATGTTCTTTTCCATCATAATTTTTTGAGTAAGCACAATTGCATAGCTCTCTTCAGCTCCATAAGCATACAAAATGAAATTCTTATTGAAATCAGGGTTCACCAGGACTGGGGTAGTAGTGATAGATTATTTAATGGCTTCAAAAGCTTGTTTCCTTACTTTTATCTACTTGAAATCTTCATTCTTATTTATGAACTCTTAGATAGGATTTACTATTTGGACAAAGTCTAAGATGAACTTCCTTACAAAGTTGATATACCCAAAGAAAGATTGCAAGACCTTCTTATTCATAGGCAAGGGGAGAGCTAGAATTGACTTCACCCTATCTTGGTCTATAAACATTCCTTATTTAGAAACCACATGTCCTAATAGCTTCCCTTCATGGACTACAAAAAATGACTTCTTTGGGTTTAGAGAGATACCAAATTCTTTGTATTTCTCAAATACTTGCTCTAGGTGTTCTAGATGAGCTTATTTATTATGAGAGAACATAGTCATATCATCTAAGTAGATGAGAATGACCTTATTGATTAGCTCTCCAAAAGCATAATCCATAGCTCTTTGGAAGGTGGCCCCTGCATTAGATAGACCGAAAGACATCCTTTGGTAAGTGAAATTTCCCCATTTGGTAGTAAATGCTATCTTGAATTGATATTCATCCTTTATCCAGATCTGGTTATATCTAGAGAAACCATCTAATAATGAGAACATCTCTGCCACTGCAACAATTTGTAGAATTTAATAAATCTGAGGGAAGGGGTAGAGATCCTTCAATTTTTCTTGGTTGAGGTTCCTGAAATCTACACATAGATGGATGTCTCCATTATTATTTTTTATGGGAACCAAATTAGTCATCCATGTGGAGTGCTTAATTGGGTATATAATATTAGCCTTCAAAAATTTGAGTAACCTCTCTCATTATGGATTCAATATTAGGATTTACTTGTCTATGCTTTTGTCTGAAAGGCTTTGCATTAGGCTCTAGATCAATAGTATGTTGGATCACCTTTTTATCATACACCTTTAGATCTTAATATGACCAAGCCATGATGTCTTATAGGGCTTTGATATCTTCTACTTATTTTTGAGAACAACAGATACCAATTTTGAGCTTATTTTCCTTCTCAATCTCAATCTATTTATAGATTTTTTCATTGATCTTCATGGCTCTATATTTCCTCCCATATTCATTATCAAAGAGGCTTTCTAGGGTGACCAAACCCCTAGGGATATGATTTTTTTTAATTGGATGACATCTTGCTGATATATCTCATGAGGAAGTTCCTCTTGTATACTAGACAAGCAAGCTTCTCTTACCATAAAATCAATAATTTGATCATCACTTTAAAAAATATGCCAAAAAATTTGCCTGTCTGGTACTACAGGCTTGAAAACTAGTTTGACTCTCCTATATCTAGGTGATCCTATATTTGAAGAAGGACTGAAATTTGAACCTTTAACAGCCAAGGAGTCGGTCAACATGTTATATTTTTTTGGGATAAAGTGAATATTTAGGACATCAAAACATTCCATAAAATCCCATACCCTATTTATGTATGATCTCAAGTAATGGTGCTTACTGATGAGGTCTGGATAAGCCTCATTTATAGCATGTTTTAAGTAGTTAAAACTGCCTAAAACTCTTATGGATTATCTTATATGCTAGTTAAGTTGATTTAATATGCTGTGTATTAACTGTTTGCATGATTGAAGTGTTAAGGACATTATATTATGATTTTTAACAGTTCTTGTATAGTTTTATGTTATCTTGTCATGCTTAGGTTGATAGCAACACTTCACTAGTCTTATTTTTATGATCATTAAGCATTAGTTTCTCTAAATTCAGCAAATAGTACAAAGACTTATTACTGTGCAGCAGAAAACTAGTTTTTCCATATAAATTCTAGCCAGTTGCCAATGAATGGCAAGGCATGGAATTCACATCCAAGGAAGAATAAAGACTATTGCAATCTGATCCTGAGGGCTAATCCACCTGATAAATGCAGCCAAAACCATTTGGAGTCAACATAGTTGGTCATTCTAAAGATCTTCGGAATGAACATAGTGTCTTCGAAATGAACACAGTGTCTTCGAAATAAACACAGTGTCTTTGGAATGAACACAATGTCTCCGGAATGAACACAATGTCTTCGAAATGAACATAGTTTCTTCAGAATGAGAAAAGAAAGCACTTTTTGACTTGTTGACTAACTTTTTGCGATGGAAAAGGGGATAATAAGGTTGAGAAAGTTAGGGGAAAATATCTCCCATCTAAATTTGTCGTCCTTGCCGTCCAAATCCACCATTTATGGAAAAGATCAAATTGATCCTCTTCTAGGATAAACCCAAGAAATTCTACAGGATATCAGGAACAACATATTTTCTGTTTGTAATTAGATTTTAGGCATCTATAAAAGATAGCTCCCATCCAGGTTGAGCTATTATATTAGATAGAGGAGATAGAAAATAAATAGGGAGATAATAGAATAGTGATTTTAGACCTGTAACAAATTTTAGTAGAATTGTAATTATGTTTCTGAAGCAATAAAAGTGTAGTTTCATTCCATTTATTTTGTTATGTCTGAGTGTGAGTAAGACTTAAAGAAGAATTCAAACCTTCTTATGAGAAAGGAGGCTGGCCACTTCCAGACCTAGGAGGAGGACTGACAGACAATTTTTATTCTAATTTTGCTGCAGCAGAATAAGTTGTGAACTTGTCATTTTCATTCTTTTGCACAAATAACATTCCTAGTTGTTTAATTCTTGTTCATAATGTTTTTGTGATATTATTAGTGGTAGATCTGGTTATTATTTTCATTCCCAGCAACTTTCCAATTCACTGCAAATTTCCATTTCCAAAGAATTTACAAGTTTTTTGTAATTTCCCGCATTCTTGTTTTTGTTGTCAAAACCCCGCATAGAAGATTGACGACCTTCACATTGCAGAGCATTGAAAGGATCTAGTTTTTATGCTTCATTTCAATTATTGCAAGATTAAATAGACTTTCAATTCTGCAACTATAACTAGAGTTTCAATTCTGCAATTTAATTAGATTTCATTCTTGCAACTGTAACTAGGATTTCATTTCTGCAATTAGCAATTAGTTTTCATTCTTGCAAATAGATTAAAGTTAAATTTATGCAATTTAGGGGTAGAAGTGACACAAAACCCCCACACAATCAATTCCACCAGTAAGACCTGCTGCTTCCAAATGAACTGAACTACAACCTTGCTTGAACTTTCTCTCGTAAATAGCCTTGGACACCACCCTGGATTGATAAATTCATTGAGAATTAATGATGTGCTTAACGACAACCCATAATTCTGGTGCCGTTGCTGGGGAAACGGTGTTGTTAGAAGGTGAAAAATAGTCCAATAATTATTAAATATGCTAAGTTGTGAATTTTTGAGTAAAATCTAAATGTAATGAATAGTATAAGTAATTGTTATTGGTAAATTGTATTTCAGTCCATTTAGGAAATAAGAAAGAAAGCACAAGAAGAAAATTTTTACAAGAGGTTGAAATTATGTCAAAAATGTCTAAATTTTTTATTTCCAAAAATGTTGGAATTTTCAAAGAATCCCAATCATCCACTTCCAGCACTGCAAGATCCTTTGAGAAATCATTACAAGGAGGAAAATTAAGTAGTTCAACACCACTTTCTCTTGAAAAATCTATACAATCAGGAAAATTTGACAAGATTTATAATTGTTTTTGGGAACCTACAATGGAAGGCTCATAAGAGAATCAAGGTAGAGCCAACAATGTGCTCCACCCTAGTGCAACTAGTGCACCTGCTAGAACTTTTCAAAATCCCATCCAACTAGATCTTAATCAAAATGCTCCCATGAAGGTCATTTCACCTATAGTATTACCAACTTTCAAGGGAATTACATCCGAAGATCCTGATATGTTTTTGTTTGAGTTTAAAATTGTATGTCAAGCTCATGATTACACTAATGACAATCAAAAGCTCAAACTATTTCCTTCCACTCTTAAAGAGTTAGCTCTATGATGGTTTATCACCTTAGCACCTGACTCAATTAGAACTTGGGATGATATGGAAAACATATTCTTGGAGAGATACCAAGAATATTGTCAAGTCAAGAATCAAAATGATGAAATTCTTACAATGAAACAAGAGGAAAATGAAATCTTAGAAGATTATATAGACAAATTTTCTTTTGTTCATAAGAGATGTGGAAGTGTTGAACCTGAAATTTGCAAAGTCATATTCTTAAGGGGACTACAAGATGAATCTAGGGATGCATTGGATATCTTGGGAAGAGGAGATACAAATGCACTTAAATTTTAGGAAATTATTAAACTATGTAAAAATTACTCTCATTCAAGGCAGAGAAAACATAGAATTGGTAATGAAAAACATGATTTGAAAGAATGCATGAAAGAGGCTGATATTTTAGTACATGATAGAACATTAGATGAAAAAAATGAATCTACTAAATCTTCAGCCATCTATTGTTCAAAATGTAAAAAGCAACACTCTCTTCATGATTGTCCTTTGAACAAAATATTTATACCTGCTACATGTAGCATTTGTCAATTAGGACACCCCACAGATTAGTGTAGTTTATTGCCAAAACTTACAAGTATATTTGAAAAATAGTCTCAACCTATGAAAAAAATCAATTTTTTAGGACAAGGACAAGGGAATAATTTTCATAAATTTCCATATCAGAATGCTTCTCAATTTCTTGCACATTGGGGAAATAATCCTTGGTATATGCCATGGCCTACTTCAGGTCCACTTCAACAATATTGGAGTCAACCACCATGGGCATACTCCCAAGCATGGTATCAATATGGGTGGATGCAAC
Organism: Wollemia nobilis; assembly: GCA_028583015.1. NCBI lineage: Eukaryota > Viridiplantae > Streptophyta > Pinopsida > Araucariales > Araucariaceae > Wollemia > Wollemia nobilis. The sequence continues at coordinate 13,591,038 of JAQPPZ010002549.1, forward strand.
AACAATAGAATCAACAATATCCACCATGGTTGTAGCCAAAATTATAGGGATATCAATGGGTACAACATCAAAATCTGTACAAAGGGCAGCAACATTGTCAAAAACAAAAATCAAATTTGTTACCTAATTATATCCATAATTTCTATCGTGGACAACAACAAAAAAAATTAAAACAACCTCTATTTTCAACTCAACCCGTGGTCAGTACAAATCATGTTAAACAGGTAACCCCTGTCTCTGTGGTTGAATAAAAAAATATAGCCCTAATAAATGTTAGTGACTGTGTTAAAACTCAGTTGTGTTCAGGTGAACCACATCTTGAACCTATTCCACTTATCAATGTAGAAAGTGAAGTTAAAAAGAATGAACATGAAAACAAATCCACACTAAAACAACATCAAGAAGAACAAGATACCTCATCAAATAAAGTATCATATTTTGAACAGTCTGAGATATCAAAAATATCATCTTCACAATCATATTTAATAAAGGAATTAGAAAATTTAACTGTTACAATCCCTTTACCTCAAGTTGTACCAATCATTAATAGGATTGTTCAAGAAATGTGTTTTAGCAAACCAAGAAAAAAAAAGTATATCCTAAAACCATACAAAAAGGTGGAAAATTAGTTAACTTGCTTTCAAGTAAACTTATTACACCTAAGTATGATTGTACAGAAAGCCCATAGTTTCTTAGAACACATAAGGAAAATGAAAATAATACTTTAGTTTTGGCCTCCATTGTTGTAAATAAAAATGTAGAAGAGTTGGATTCCTCCAAAAAGTTTGTTTTTTCTGAAAATGTTCAAAACTCATATTTTAAAGATGAACTAATTATTGTTCAGCAATTACTACAGACTGATGAAAAACAAAACCATTTTCTTTATTTACCACATGGATGTCATTATTGTTTCTCATATTTTCATTATCATTTATCAAAGTTAATTCTTTCAAGAATTGTTTTTGGTAAACATATACAAATTTTTCATTCTTTTCCACCATATCATTACTCTCTTAATTTATTAATGCATCATTCTCCAAGAACCAATTCAAATCATCCTGGTACAAAACAAACTGAAATACAATAAAAACAACCTTTGAACAACAATAGTTGGTTGAATAAAAACCAAGGAGCAAATTTGTTTGATATATTGGTGCAACATCCTAATTCTTTACTAACATTTTATGCATCTTTAGCAGTTGGCATTGAGATGATGCAGGTACAAATTTTTTTTTCCAGTTGAATGCATTTGATGAACTTTGGTTGGAAGCACTTCATCAAATAGAGTTCACTCAACAAAAATGGAAAATGTGGCATGATGATAACATTAAGAGCAGCAAGGATGAACCAGGGGAGTTTGAGAATGAAGTTGTTCAACTTTCTTTTATTGATGATTTAAGGAGGATATTAGTGGTGAATGGACATCTTTTACAATTGTACCATAAACCACTAACAAAGGTGGAATTTGCTCGGTATTTCACATAGTTATATTTGATAGAAGAGGATTCTTCTTCTGATGAAGATTCCAAATGATCATATCTTTGAATCTTAAAAGAAAAAAAAAAGAAAAAAAAATAGAAAACAAAAACATAAAACAAAAAGATGACTAAATTTTGATTGTGAATTCCTTCATGGGCATGATTTCAGGGAAGTCATGAATTCCTTCACGAGCACAATCAGAATCAAAAAGACAAACAAAAAAAAAAAGAGAAAAATGAATAGCTCAGCAGTGAAAACCTTTTTCTAAGGCGCTACTGAGTTGGTATGCATGAAAACCAGTTTTTTAGCATGCATAACTTTGAAATTTCTGAGTCATCATTGTATAAATTCACCAACCGCACTTGTTTTTGAAGTGTTACAGGAAGCCTCAACAGAATATCAATAGAAGCAGTCATCTTTAAAAATTTGCATTAACTTTTTTTAACTAGGTATATATGTTTCTTGCACTTTTCTCATTGTAAATATTTGATATATAGTATATGACAATTAACCATTAGTATAAAAGTGTTCATAAGAGTTGGCATAAACAAAACATGCTTGGAGAAAGAGAAAAATGCTGGTTTCTGCTATGTCTTCAGAATGACTGATGTATCTTCAATAACCATGGTATCTTCGGAATGAAGCCTTTGTCTTCGAAATGAAGGTTTGTCTTTGAAATGAAGCCTTTATCTTCAAAATGAAGGTTTGTCTTTGGAATGAAGGTGTGTCTTCGAAATGAAGGTTTATCTTCAAAATGAAGGTTTGTCTTCGGAATGAAGGTTTGTATTCAAAATGAAGGTGTGTCTTTGAAATGAAGGTTTATCTTTAGAATGAGGTTATATTCGGATTAAATTCCTAGCTTAGTATTTGGAATGAAGATTTGACAGTCTCTTTCCATGTGGCATCCAAGGAGGGAGAAAAAGATAGTCAACAAAATTTTTTTACTCCATGTGATCATTGACACATGTCAGTTGGCTTGCGGTTAGATTCATCTTATATTTTGCACCCATAGAGGAAGTATGAGAATCACAGGGAAAATAACCAACAAACATGCCACCACCATACATTACTAATAACCACTCATGTGGGAAAATTTGCATGCAGAATGGAGGAGCTAAAAATAGTAAAGAAAATTTTATGGCAATGATGTCCAATGATTGATGGCCAGGTCTTCAGAGCACAAAATAAGGAAGTGTGCCATATTTTCTTTCTGAAGACATATTTGCTAATGATTACAAGGAAAAGTAAAAAAAAAATTAAAAGTTCTTTCTGAAGAAGAACAAGAGCAAACCCTGTAATTCTGTAGAAAAAAAAAATCAGTGACCTAGCATATGCCTATAGTAGCAAAAGAGAGTAGTCTTCTTAGCATTCGAACAGAGAAATGAAGTGAAAAATGAAAAAGGGTCAGCCTACAAGAACCCTAGAATAACGTAACCACATGGGTTACTAGATTTTTCAAATTGTGAAGGGTAGTATGTAATTTTGTCAGGGCATCATTTCAAAATTTTAAACCACCTCAGGTATGGTAGGCAACAACCTAAATTTAGAATGAATTTTCCAGCATACCTGCACCGAGAACTATAGAGCATGGCAAAACATTATCAAGAGGAAAAAAAAAAAAGGAGCCCTCATCATCATGGTCTTATTAAACTGGTGTGCCAACATCATTTTAGGGGAAACCCTAGAAGCTTTAATAGGTTTTATTCTACCTTGACTAATGTAGTTTTTGAAGAAGAAGATGAAGGAGAAGAGGATACAGATGTTGCTATAAAAAAATATGCTACTGAGGAAGAAGAAAAGTCTAAAACAAATATGCTATTGTAGAGAAGGAAACACACCAAGCAAAAGCAACAAAGCATTTTTCTCTAGAACCATCAACCTCACAGACTAAGAAGAGAAGGGCTGAAACTGACAGCAAAAAAATAAAATAGAAAAGGGTTCATTTTTCTAAAGATGTTATTTATCTGTCAGAATAGGAGAAGTGAAGTTCCCAGTGAAGAGCTTGAAGCTATCCCTACAACCCCTGTTACCACAAGAAAATAGGGCAAGAAGAGAAAATATACATTAAAGACTAGGGGGTCTGCAAGACTCCAACAAAAAGAGATAAAAGAACAAATGATTGAAGAGAAGACCATACAGGATAGTCCTGATTTCATAGAAGTGCAACAAGCCACTGAGAATTTGGATGTAATCATAGATAATTTCATGGAACCTCCTATACAGGAGTAGGGGTCTGAAGCAGAGGATGAGATCGTTGTTGAGCAACAAACTACAGTTGATTTGTCAGTATTAGGTTCTAACTTGAATGAAGAAGAGGAGGTGGACATCACAAAACAACTGAGAGTAGCCAAGAGTGTTATAAAAATACAAATTATATGGATTGAGGAAAGAAAATATGTTATTGAAAAACATGAAAAGAAAATTAGAGAATTATAGCAGAAAGTGGAGAAACTAAAAAGCAAGCTGTCACAAGTTGATGAACAATCAACTACATCAGATAAAGAGAAGGATTTGGTTCAGTTACTACTTGGATTATCTAGGGAAGATGAAGACACAGGTTCTCATTATGAAGTAGTGCCCCTCCACTTTGAAGTAGTGCCCTTCCATTCTGAGGCATTGCCTTCTCAATCCAAAGAAATACCTTTATGCAACATCATTTGGTAGGTCTCAGATTTAGGCCTCCAACCATCATTACTCTGGTTCCATCCTATTTTGAAGAGGATTCCCAACCAGATGATCAGTTTGAAGAATGACTCAAAAAACTTCATGAGAAATTACACAGGCACTAAATTGTTCTATGAAACATGGAATATGAGTATAGACATTTGTGACTTCATAGCCCACTGCAATGCATGAGGGCATGCATTAATATAAGTTGGTGGGAATGATGAGGCCTAGATAAGCCTAATTTATAGCATGTTTTAAATAGTTAAAATTGCCTAAAAATCTTATGAATTATCTTATATTCTAGTTAAGTTGATTTAATATGCTGTGTATTAACTGTTTGCATGATTGAAGTGTTAAGGAAATTATATTCTGATTTTTAATAGTTCTTGTATAGTTTTATGTTATCTTGTCATGCTTAGGTTGACAAAAAAACTTCACTAGTCTTATTTTTATGATCATTAAGCATTAGTTTATCTAAATTTAGCAAATAGTACAAAGACTTATTACTGTGCAGCAAAAAACTAGTTTTTCCATATAAATTCTAGCCAGCTGCCAATGAATGGCAAGGCATGGAATTCACATCCAAGGAAGAATAAAGACTATTGCAATCTAATCCTGAGGGCTAATCCACCTAATAAATGCAACCAAAACCATTTGGATTCAAAAAAGTTGGTCATTCTAAAGATCTTCGGAATGAACATAGTGTCTTCGGAATGAACACAATATCTTCAGAATGAACACAGTGTCTCCGGAATGAACACAATGTCTTCGGAATGAACACAGTTTCTTCGAAATGAGAAATGAAAGCACTTTTTGACTTGTTGAATAACTTTTGGTGGTGGAAAATGGGATAATAAGGTTAAGAAAGTTAAGGGAAAATATCTCCCATATAACTTTACCGTCCTTGCCGTCCAAAGCCACCATTTATGGAAAAGATCAAATTGATCCTCTTCTAGGATAAACCCAAAAAATTCTATAGGATATCAAGAACAAAATATTTTTTGTTTGTAATTAGATTTTAGGCATCTATAAAAGATAGCTCCTGTACAGGTTGAGCTATTATATTAGATAGAGGAGATAGAAAATAAATAGGGAGATAATAGAATAGTGATTTTAGACCTGTAACAGATTTCAACATAATTGTAATTATGTTTTTGAAGCAATAAAAGTGTAGTTTCATTCCATTTATTTTGTTATGTCTGAGTGTGAGTAAGACTTAAAGAAGAATTCAAACCTTCTTCTAAGAAAGGAGGTTGGCCACTTCCAGACCTAGGAGGAGGACTGACAGACAAGTTTTATTCTGATTTTGCTACAGCAGAATAAGTTGTGAACTTGTCATTTTCATTATTTTGCATAGCTAACATTCCTAGTTGTTTAATTCTTGTTCATAATGTTTTTGTGATATGATTAGTGGTAGATCTAGTTATTCTTTTCATTCCCAGCAACTTTCCAGTTCACTACAAATTTCTATTTCCAATAATTTACAAGTTTTCTATAATTTCCCTACATTCTTGTTTTTGCTATCAAAACCCTGCACAAAAGATTGACGACCTTCTGTTACAGAGCATTGATAGGATCTAGTTTTTATGCTTCATTTCAATTATTGCAATATTAAATAGAATTTCAATTCTGCAACTATAACTAGAGTTTCAATTCTGCAATTTAATTAGATTTCATTCTTGCAACTGTAACTAGGATTTCATTTATGTAATTAGCAATTAGTTTTCATTCTTGCAAATAGATTAAAGTTCAATTTATGCAATTTAGGGGTAGAAGTGACACAAAACCCCCACACAATCAATTCCACCAATAAGACCTGCTACTTCCAAATGAACTAAACTATAACCCTGCTTGAAATTTCTCTCGTAAATAGCCTTGGACACCACCCTAGATTGATAAATTCATTGAGAATTAATGATGTGCTTAACGATAGCCCATCACTTACTATTGCATCTCTCTCTTACTTGATTTACTATAAACTCAGAGTCACCATATATGTTAAGCATTTTGATCCCCATGTTGTCTACTTGCATTAATACCAAGCATAAAGCTTCATATTTTGCAGCATTATTAGTACAAGACCATTGTAGTCTATATGCAATACTTTTTACACCTTCTGAAGGAGACTGCAAAACTACACCAACACCAACTCCATTTTTACATCTTGCACTATCAAAATGCATAGTCCAGATTTCTATGTCTCTCAAGGATTTTTTGGATATAGCAAGGATCCTTTTATCTGCTTCTAAAGAAATGTTTTAAGTGCCCATACTTATTCCAAACTGGCTGTAATATTCTCTAAATGGTAATTCATCCTCCACCTCTAACTCTTCAAATATTTATACTAGCTCAAATTCATTTATGGGTGTGATGTTGTGCATATCTTCTTCTATCTTCTCAATGTGATAGGACACCAAATTTTAAGGTGTTATCTTTATATTATTTCCCTTGAAAGGGATTATCATTCTAGAGTAATCCAAGTACATATAACCTCCTAGCTTAGTAGTGAACTCTCTGGAAAGGCACAGGCAAAAATAAGGCTCTAGTTCTACCACCATAATTTATTGCACAATGGTCATTTTTAGGGCTCTATGCAGTCTCATTAACACATCTTTTATCAACCCAACTATCTTAACTGGTGTCCCATCTAACTACAAAACTCTAGGATAAGATCAGGTATATTCCATACCCATCTCTTCATAGAATGCTTTGGGTATGACTATGGTAGAGGTCCTTGAATCAATCATATAGTTATGGACTATCCAACCCTCCATTATCAAGGATATATAAAAAGAAGGGGGTTTGTTCTTCAGAGTAATAGGAGATATTTTCTCCTTAATAGAAGGTATGCTAAGGATAGTGGTAGTCTACTTTTCTTGCAAATTTCTACTAAATTAAGCCTTAAATAGATCTATCTAATCAGGGATGAAGAGAGAATCATAGAGACTTGCCTTGGAGGGGATTCTTTTCATCTCTTTCACAATGTTATACTTTAATTTTTCTGAAGGGGATCTCTCATAATTCTTTTCTAGTTCACCATATTTCCTCTTATACTGCTATGTAGCTTCAATATTTTATATTTTGATTATGGAAGGGAATATTAGCTTTTTTTGTGCTTCATTTTTGGATCTCATTCTTTCTTTGTCATTCTATTTCTATACCTCTTTGGAAAATTAATTTCACTATCTTGGCTCTTAGGAACTATGTCCCTCTTTTCAATTGATTGGGGAATAGGAAATTGATCATTACTTTGTAGGGGGGTCTTTCTTCTTTTGAGAAGAGACCTAAAACTGACCCATCTTCTGTGGATCAACCTGTAGTGTCTTTTTACCTGATCTTGTCATGACAAAAATAGGTTCTTCTTCATCAAGATCTTGCCCAACCATGATCTGCTCTGGTTTCCATAGCATGTTAACTCTACCCTTTTGATTTATTTTCACCTTTTCCATGGCCTATTGCACATGGAATTGGTACATAATGCATGATTCTAAATCATGAGGATCATTACACGCAAGGCACCATACATTCACGAGACAGGTCTCAGGGGTATATTCTTGATCTTCTTGATTCACATTAACTCTGATCTTTGTAATATTGTTGATACCAAGCTTTTTATCTCTATTTATATAAGGGCATATCCTTTGTTAATACCTCTCTATCTCTATTTTCTCCATCACATTCATATTATTATTGAGTGTTTTCAAAGTACTCTGAATATCAAGCAACACGATGGATTCCTGAGATGTTTGAGATGGAAGTGGTGGAAAGGAAACTAAAGTAGATGGTATTTTAGGGGGTGGAATTGGAGCCATCTGAGGAAGTGATGATGACAAAGGAGGAGGGTCCATGTAAGAATATGTAGCTACCTAACTTTGGGTATGAGGAATATCAGAATAGTAGGGCATAATAGTTTTTGGAGGTAGCCTTCCTACATTAATGAGGATGTTCTCAGTCTACATAGTTGTATTGTAAACCTGGGGGAAGGTGTATACTCCTGAATGTTGAGTTTGTAATCCAAATTTTGACCCAAGGGATTTGATATAGTACATAAAAGCAAGGGGGAAGCTAACCTAGCTTTAGGTGGAATCATTTTTCAGGTTCTATTGAATCTTAGATTAAAATCTGAAACTAACTCTTGTTGATGCTTTTGCATAGATGTGAACTAGTTTAAGAGAGAAAGGGGATCAAAAGACTCATTGAATTTTTCTACAAAAGGCTCAACTAATAAATCCCATGAAGTAATGTTGTTGTCCTCTAAGATCTTGAACCAATGTAGGATTTTACCTCTAAAAGATAGGGCTAAAATTTTTATGGTCACATCTTCATTTCTGATGTTATGTATGGTTGCTAGATTTAGGATATCTTGGCAATGCTCGTAAGTAGTTTTTCCTAATCCATCATAAGTAGGTATAGCTTTGGATACAACTTGAGGAATATCATGCATTTGGGAAAGTCTCAGGGGACCAGTTGTATCCCAATTAGGGTATTTTTGTAGAGGCTTATTTGGATTCACATTTTGTTGTCTAGGCATATTTACTGGCATTGTTCTTGATGGATGTGGTCTTGGAGGTATTTTAGGGGCTAAATTAGCTGGAACCTCTATTGAATGAAAATCTAAGGAAAAATTTCTTATGATATTGGATACTCTTAAAGGAATATCATAAAATATAATAGGATCTTGATTATTTTTTACAGATGACCTAGTATTCATGAAAAAATATGAGCTATTGGAATGGATTTTTTGGTTTCTTGCATTCAAGGAATCACCAAGTGAATTAATTTTTACTGCTTAAAAAATGTCAATAAAATCCCCTAAATATTGATTCCTTTAGGAAAGGTAAAAATATAAAAACTTGTGGCTTAGCTAGTGTTCTTGTAAATAGGGTCCTACCGGGCATGCCAAAACTATTGGGATTTGAATTGACATCAAGGAAATCTCAAAATTGTGACTATTATCTTCAATGTTTTGATTAGGTGTGCACCCACTAATCATAGTACAAATCCTAACATTGGATGGGTTAAATATTTCTTTAACCAAACCTCTAGAGTAGGTTGGTATACCTTTGCAAGTTTCTTGAATTTCATGGTGTTCGACTCCAGACTGCATAAAATCATCATCCAAACCGTTTGTCATTCTTTTTGACAATATACAGCCATAGATCTGTAATTGTCTTTACTTATTGGTTCTTGATGTATTTGCCACTTCACCTTCCAGTTCACTTTAATGAACCAAATTGTGTTAACTAGACTTCTTCCTTTTATGTGTTTTGAGATCATCAAAACAAACAGACCATCGATCTCCCCATGAACAACTGCTTCACTTTATTATCAACCTCACAACATAGAACCATGTCATAGTATTTCCTTCTTAGCTTCATCAATAGTGTCAAACTATGTCATATCCTACTCTTCAAAAATGATATTCGAACAAGATCTCTTTGACCACAAGCTAGAGCAAAGGATGCTTTATTGTGAAAATGTAGAAAATATTTTGAGCTACGTGGGGTAAAACCATGTGATAGATCTCTCCTCTTAGTCTTAGGATCAACTTCTTATTTTGATCCATAGTGTAGAACCACATCCTAGTCGTGTCATAGCCCGCAACTTGAAATTTCCATGCACAAGTTTGATTGATGTTGACCATAGGGTAGAGCATTGTACTGGGCTACATGGGGTAGAACATTGCACTGACATGCATGGAGTAGAACCTTGCATTGGCCCATGCCTTGGAATTATCACATGTAAGCTTTGACCTCTTTGATTGTGGGTTGGTGCACTGCATCGAGCCATGCGGTATAGAACACATTATGACCTGCACAGGGTAGAGTAGTATTGTGAACTATGATTCAAAAAGTGGACCTATCAAGTTTGATTGTGTTGACCGTGGGCTAGAATATTGTTCTATGTTGTGTGGGATGAAACACTACTGCAAACCCCTACATCTTGACTATGTTCTAGCTCGTGATATTAATATTTCTAAGTACAAGTTTGAATACATTGTAGGGTAGAGCATCATGTGCTGCACCATTGTCATGGGGTAGAACAACCTTCTTCATGACTTAGAAAAATTTTGCAAAACTTTTTCTACGTATGTAGCCATTTTGGGCCTATAATCCCTAAGCAAATGCTTTCTAAAATGGGATATCAAGGTAGAGGACTAGGTCTTTATGAACATGGCATCAAAGAGACCCTATACACCAAATATTGGATATGATAGATGATGTCCCATATCATAGTCAACCCTTGCCATTTTCTTATTATTTTGATAGCAATAATAAGACCAATTATCCTAATAGGATATCTCATGCTGGCACCATTTATTTAAATGGATTAGATTGGGATGAGGATGATTATGGGTTATTTCTCCTTATAGTTTCTTACTTCTCTCATTTTACTTAATATATTAATGTAAATCTCTTAACCCTAGTCTATCCTATGCTGAATACCGATGAAGATAACTATGAGATAGAGGATGTCCTAAATGATCCTCCCTAAGATGGTCTATTAGATCATGTAATGTAAAATGACTTCTAATAAATAACAATTAGCTAACTGTAGATCTTGTAGATATAGAGAGCCTAGTACTGCTTCCAACTCCCCCTCAATTAGAAGTTAAATCTCATATTTTATTTAAGGAAACTATGGACATTGATATTTGACCTTCTAAAGGTCCCAAAATCCTTAAGCTAGGCACGGTATTCATCCTAATTGAGCATTAAAAATACACCATATTATTTATAAAATTTAAAGATATCTTTGCTTGGTCTTATGTTGATATTCCAAGTCTTGATCCTTCCATTGTTATCCACCACCTAGACATAACTCTTAATGCAAAATTTGTAAAGCAAATTTTACAAATTTTAAGGTTGCATTGCTAGTCAAAGAGGTGTTCCAAAACTATCTATTTTAAATTTATCAAAAGCATTGACTGGATCTCTAATATTAATTTTATTGCTAAGAAAATAGATAGCATTAGAGTATGTATCAAATTTCAAGACATCAATAAAGCATGTCCTAAGGACAAATTATTTCTACCCAACATTGACATGATCAATGCTTTCATTATAGGATGTGGAATGCTATCTTTGATGGATGGATTCTCAAGCTACAATTAGATCAATATTATTCTTGAGGACCAAGCCAAAACAAATTTCACAACCTTGTGTGGAATATTCTATTATCATGTCATGCCCATTAGGTTGAAGAATGTAGGAGCTACTATTGACAATTTTGTCACATTGCCTAGAGGGGTAGTTTAATCAAAATTTTTGTAAAGTGTTTCTTTTGTAAAGTGTTTATTTTTATTGTTTTTGAAGACATTTGTAAGTATTGCAGCAATTTTGGCTTTCATTGCCACCCCAATTTGTATATAGAATGGAGAAAAGAGCTTCGCTATTGAGCAAGCTAAGAAAAGAGCTTCATAGGAAAAGGAAGATAGCTTCGCTGAAAAAAGGAAGTAGAGAATAAAAAGAGCTTCGCACTTGAAGCAACCCAAACAAATGCTTCAGGTGAAAGTTTTGCGAAGCGGCATTCGAAGAAGTCTAAAAAAATAAGAACAGCTTCACCGAAGAAGGAAAGCAAAGATTATATCGTGGCTCAATTGCTAAGGCCTAAAAAGAGCTTTGCACCCGAAGCATTTCAAGTGGTTCCTTCAGGCGAAAATCTTGCAAAGCAGAATTTGAAGGAGTGCAAACATTGAAAACTACTTCGCTAAGAAATTGGCAAAGTATCCACTTTGGGCCTCCCTAATGGAGAACCATTCTAACTTCGCCAAAAGTCATCATGAAGCATCTACTTCGGCTAGCTTTCGTGCGAAGCGATTTCACCCGAAGCGATAGTGGCCCATAAAGAGCAAAACATTTTTCCAAGGCAAGAATGCACTTCGGCCCAAAAAACCGTGAACCATAGTTTTGAGGGAGGATCATGATGAAAAATTTTGACGGCCCATTAGCGAAGCATCCACTTCAGGTAGAGAACCTTAGCGAAGCAGTTTTGACATGCCTTTCTAGCGAAGCGACAAGAAATTGAGATCCATCTTAAGGAGGAATACTTACTTTGACATTTCACATCCTCAAAGCTGTCTCACGAAGCTCATTCATGTGAAGTGCATAACCAAGAAGGAGGATCTGCTTCAGCTCAAATCCATCGCAAAGCAGAGTTGCAAATGAAAATTCAGTGAAGCACCTCAAAGGCATGAACTCCAAGCTGGGTATTTTTTTGAGGGAATCAAGTGCCTCATAAATGAGTTTTTACGTGCTCGATGAACTCGCTGCTCATTTTTGGCAATTATAAAGGAAGTATCAGTCTCTGAAGGAGAGCCCGATGGACATGGCGGCCAATCGAGATCCACACCTAGAGGCTAAAGATGTTCAGGAAGCTCATAAATGCGATTTTTCCCAGTTGACCCGATCACATTTGCCAGTTATGGGAAAGGATTTGAGAGCTCAGTCACGGGAGCTGCAAGAGCCGACTTCTTGGATTTTTGAGGATGTACTCCTCCATTTTGCGCATTGATGGCTCAGAGGGTCGGGTCCTCTATAAAACCCAAGTAGTGTAATGTAAAATGGGGGGAACTTTCTGCTAGAAAGCGACTATAAATTGAATTCCTACGATTAATACTAAATACTTTTGGGCTTAATTTATCTCTTGTATGCTACCTTCTATGATTATTTTTGTTATCTTTTCTTCATTTGCATACTTTGATTCTGCATTCTGGATTTAGGTGTGCGATTGGGATAGAACCCTAGAATTTTTTAAAGGATACATAGGGGAGAAAATGCTGTAATAGTTCTCTTGTATGCTACATGTGGATAGTGTTTCTGTTATATTCACTCACTTCCCAACCGCCATAATTTTGAATTCTAGATTTTGACGTAAGGGGAAGAGTAATCCTGGAACTCATCCAGAGGATACATAGGGGGGCTAATATCGTGTTCATTTTGTTTTATTCTTGGTATTTATTGTTGTTGTTTTGAGCTATTAGCCAGCGATCGTGCTTCTGGTTCTTTCCCACTTTAAATTATTGACATTTCTTCCCTTACCCTATTTATTTCTTTCCTGCACCCTTACTCTTTTTATTTCTTTCCCGCACCCTTACTCTTTTATCTCTTTCCTGCACCCTTGTCTTAAAACACCGAAGCAGTTTAGCAAAGGAGCTGGACTTTCTCCAGAGATTGGCACAAGGGGCATCTCTTCCTCTCGGCCTTTCAATGTTGGTCCAGGTCTAGGGTGCGTACACTTCTAAAAATCCTTTCTTGGGTAGATTTTATGACCAAAAGTTTCTGGCATACCCGATGGGACCCGATCAATCTCACCTTGTGAGTGGTAGTGAGAATCGATGCTCATCTCATTTCCAAAAGACTCTTAGCATTTGGAAACTCTGTTTAACCTAAGAATATTAAAGTTGTAGAGACTGGTACTTAAGTCTATGCCTTCATGCAAAAAATATGGATAGTTAGGAATAGAGGAGAGGAAACTGAGTTCTTTGAGCTTGATATTGATGCCTTCGGGGAACGCTCTAGGTTGGTCACCCCCGAGTCGCTGTTACGTGGAAAATCCTCATAAGAGGCTGCTTTTGATGAACAAGGGCTAACCTCATATAGAACAATAGCTAGCTTCCCTCCCAATCCTCCTAGCTCACCAAAGCATCATAGTGCTTTTGTCCCTATTAGTCATCCTGTTAGCAACCAAGGAGGAACTTTGGGAATCCTTGTTTCTCAGAATCTAGGCACAAATATGGCACAACAACAACAACAACAAAAAAAAAAACAACAAATGCAGCAACATCAGTAGCAACTGCCACCCAGACTATTCCCAGCATGGAATTCTTTTAGACCGCTAAATCTAGCGGGACAAGGGCAAGTTTCGCCTGTTGCTATGAAGAAAATCCCAACATTCGATGGAACTGGGAAGACTGCTCTGGAGCACATCTAGGACATAGTTTCTCTGGTGGTGATTCATGAAATCATAGAGGATCGAGTTATGGTAAAGCTTCTAGTTCTATCTCTATGAGGGAAGCTCCTCTACTAGTATAGATATTTACCACCTGGTACTATAACGGGATGGGACCAGTTAGCCGGATAGTTGATGAGAAGCTTCAACAAGTTCGCCAATCCATCCTCTCTCCTGCATCAGTTCACAACGATTTAGAGACATCCATAAGAAGAGATCACTGATTTCAATGTTAGGTTCGCTCAAACCTAGTAGAGGATACCAGTTAGACTTTGACAAACTAGCAAAGCTGCAACATACTATTTCCTTAGGGCTTTCAATCCTAATATTAGTGTAATGGTAAGGTATTCGAACATCAATACCTTCCCAGAATTGTATGAATTAGCTCAGAGAGTGAATATGGATCTAATAGCTATGGGTAGGCTTCCCCAAAGGATGTCGATGCCCATACTTCCTAATTTCCCTTAATCTCAATATGCGAATGCGACTACTTCATAGATTTTTGCAACTCCTGCATACCCGATCTTGTCTTGGAACCCAAACCCCATTGTATCCCAGATCGTTACTCCGCAAATCCATTTTCCCACATTCACAGCATCACAACCCACTGTATCTTTAGTGTTTCTTGTATTGCCAGCACCACCTCAACACCTTGCCCTACCTTCAATATCAATAATGGCTCCATTGCCACCTATTCCCAAAGCCGATTATATACAAGCCAAAATACTATAGGAAGTTCAGTCCCTGAACTCCATAGTGCAAACTTTGTCCAATGACATGACCATTATGAAAAAGAAGCAAGCACAACAAGAGTTTCTACCAAGGAGGTCTTATCCTACACCCGTGCTTACCAAAGATCAAGCAGTCCAGCAAGGGAGAGCATTGACAAGAAATGTCGTGATCGATGAAGCTCCGAGCACTTCCAATTACATACATTGGTGCTCCATGTGTAATGACCCTCATGAAGAGAATACTTGTATGCTGCACCAACATTATGTACAAATGCTGGCAAGTAGTAGTCATGGTGGTTAGGTCAACATTATCAGGTAAATGGATCAGAACTTGGTAATTGGCAAAGAAGAGCAAGTTATAGTCCTCAATAGAGGAGGAAAAAGGTCAATAGAGGTAGATGCTAATCAAATGGCTCCCTTAAAGGTGTGTGCTCACCATGAGAAGGGACAGTAACTTCCCCAGGCCCTGAGCAAAGCTTCTCAGCTTACCCCAAGAAAAGAAAAGGCTCAACAGGCCCCTGCAAAACCACCTCAGGTGGAAACTAAAGAACAAGCTAGAGATAAGCTCAATTTTCATTTGCTGACCAAGCGACAAAGGGTCGAGGCCACGAAGTAGTATCGCACTAGGTATGAGGTGAAAAGGGAACCTGAGGTGTCCAACTCCCTAGCGTATAATATTGTAGATGAGCTAAAGAAGACTCCGACCAAGATCAGTCTATATGACACACTGCAACTACCCAAACAAGTGGATTTGCTGCAAGAATCATTGAAGATGACCAAGGCAAGAAAGTCAGCGTCGCTTGCCCTAGTGTAGACCCTATCCATGTCCATCATAGGAAATACTAGGCCACCTTCATTCTACTTGTCTCTACAAATGGAAGGGTATGTTGTACACAACTGTATGATTGACTCTAGGGCTACGACGATAGTCATGCCCAAAGCAGTGTGTGAGGAAATAGGAATGGAGTACACTCGAAGCAGTCATGGCATGCTCCAGTTGTATGGTACTCCCATGAATACTATAGGTGTAATTAAATATATACCCATCTGACTATACAAGATGCCTCAGATCACGATTATACAAGAGGTGGTAGTCGTCGACTTTGAGCCATATTTCAGTATGTGCTTGTCAAGGAAGTTTACGACGAAGCTAGGAGGATATCTATCTATGGATTACTCACACTTAGAGATTCTATTCAAAGGGAAGAAGGTAAAAATCTATAATGAGAAACCTTCTACCTTCCTCATACAGAAGATGTCCAAAGAAGAGAGCGGTGATCCTGTGCATGTGATAGTGGAAGAGATAGAGCAAGTGGACCTGATCGAAGAATCCCTTACATAGTTAAGTTGTGAAGATGAGTTTTCATTGGCAAAATTTAATGCCATGATAGAAATGGAGATGGGATGTTATGCCATCACCAAGCCTCAGAAACACACCAAGTCAGAAGATAAGATATCTGCCTAAGGAGAATTATGGAAATTATTCTTCGATGGCGCTCGATGTAGGAATGACACTGGGGTAGGAATTATTTTAGTGTCACCATCAGGGGAGAAAAAGGAATATTGCTACTGGTTGGTTTGGAGCTACACCAATAATGCAACAAAATATGAAGCTTTATGCTTGGGACTGAAGAAAGCAAAAAAATTGGGCATAAAGCATCTCCAAGTCTTTAGAGATTTAGAATTGGTATGCAATCAAGTCACAAACATGTGTATTTCAAAGAAACACTATCTCAAGTCATATCGTAACAGGGTATGGGACTTGTTTGACCAGTTTGAATATCTCAATCTGTAGTCCATTCCACAAGAAAAGAACTGACATGTCGATGTTCTAGCATCCATCATAGCCAAGTAATCTCCAGCAGAAGACATGGTGCATAAGCCTAAAGTTGTGAGGATGATTTATAGACCCTCTGTCCCAGACAGAGATCTGCATTGGCAAGTTTTTGAAAATGATGAGCAGATTATGAATTTCATGATTCAAGAAGCAGCCATAGTTGAAATAAGAAGCCCTGATGATGAGGAATATGAAGGGCTAGTTCAATTGAATAATAATCACATCCCCAAAGGGTTAATTACTCTTGAAAGCCTCTTCGATCAAAATGATCGAGCAGTTTATCATAGGATCAAAGTCAATGCGAAGCAATATTAGGATTTGAAGCTTGAACCTGGAAAAGCAATAAAAGTTGGAACAAATTGCACTTTGAAAGAGCTAGAACAGATCCGATCTCTGTGCAGAAGGTATCCCGACATAGTGGCATGGTCTTATCAAGACCTAAAAGGATACGATCGACAATTGATCCAGCATACAATCAAATTGCAGGAGGGGATCAAACCCTTCTGGCAAAAGCAAAGGCCTGTAAATCCGAAGATCAAGGTCCTGATGAAAGCCGAGCTCCTGAATATGCTCGAGACAAAGATAATTTATCCCATAAAGAATTCCTCTTAGGTAGCAAATCTAGTCCCTGTTAGAAAGAAGAATGGAGATATACGGTTATGCGTGGACTTTCGCAACCTGAACCAGGATTCTCTCAAATATCATTACCCTCTCTCGTAGATAGATCAGATCTTGCACTCAGTGGCTAGGGCTTAGCGCTTCTCCTTACTCGATGGATTCTCTGAATATAATCAAATCTAGGTTAGGGATGAAGATCAGCATAAAACCTCATTCACTACCAAGTGGGGAACATTTACTTACCAGGGAATGCAATTCGGCCTTTCGAATGCAGGGGCAACTTTTTAGAGGGCCATGGATTTAGATTTTGGAAAACTCTTGAATAAGGTCATTGTTATCTATTTGGATGACATGACCATCTTCTCCCAAATAAGGGAGGATCATCCTTTTCACCTACAATAGGTATTCAAAAAATACCGAGAGTTTGGCATTTCAATCAATCCAAAGAAGTCCATATTCACAGTCAACGAAGGGAAGTTATTAGGACATGTGATATTAGAGAAGGGTCTCACTGTATATCCTGATAGAGCTAAGGCTCTATTGAAGCTCCCACTCCCAGTGAATAAGAAAGGACTTCAATATTTCTTCGGCCAGATCAACTTGGTAAGGAAGTTTGTCCCAAATTTCATCCAGGTCATCAAGCCAATGTCTAAAATTTTGAAGAAGGGCATCAAATTCATCTGGATGAGGAGATAAAAGAGGCATTTGAAGAAATCAAGGCCTGAATTGCTCAGGCACCAGTCCTAACCAACCCTGACTACAATCGGGATTTCATCCTATATGCCATAGGAGAACCTGAGAGCTATGCTGCAGTCCTGACATAGAAGGGGGAAGATGACGAAGAGCACCCCATCGCGTTTCTAAGCCAGGTGATACACCCAATAAAGAAAAATAAAATTTCATAGAAAGGCAGGTGCATGCAATAATGAAATATCTTAGGAAATTCAAGCAATTCATTTCCCAATGTCGGGTTACAATCTTTGTCATACAACCCGATGTACGCAACTTCATTATCCAAGGAGAATTGGGTAGCAAAAGAGCCAGATGGTTTAGCAAGATACAGGAGTTATACATCGATATTAGACCCACAAAATTGGTTTGTGGTCATGCACTATGTCAAGAGCTTGCGAAGAGCGTAGCGACCGAAGTGACAGCTTGTTAGTGGGATGACTCGGCCGCAGACGGGTGCTTTAAAAATCAAGAGGAGGATGAGAAGGACTGGGTCCATGAGATAGTTGAATATTTCAACACTAGTAGATGTCCTTCACATTTAAATGCTTCACAGTGAAGGCACTTCAGGATGCGGTCCCTCCGATATATGTTGCACCTCGAAGGCCTATTTTTTAGAAACATTGATGGCGTTCTTCTCAGGTGCATAAAAGAAGACGATAAGAAGAGAGTCTTGGGAGAATTCCATTCAAGATTATATGGAGGTCACTTTGTGATGCGTAGTCCTTATACACATCATTAATTCTCAATGAATTTGTCAATCCAGGGTAGTGTACAAGGCTATCTACGAAAGAAGGGGTGAACAGGGTTATAACTTAGGTCAATCTGGAGCAACAGGTCTTATTGGTGAAACTGATTGTGTGGGGGATTTAGGACATTCCTATCTCTAAATTGCATAAATTAAACCTTAATATAGTTGCAAAAATGGAAACTAATCATTAACTGTAGAAATGAAATCCTAATTTACAATTGCAGAATGAGACCTAATTATGTTGCAGAAATAACAGTTGCAGAATTAGAAGTCTGATTATAATTGTAGAAAGGAAATCTATTTACTTTTGCAGTAATGGAAACCTAATTATAGCATGGAAATGAAACCCTGTCAAGGCTCTGTAATAGAAGGTTGTCAATCTTAGTGTCAGGGGTTGACAACAAAACACAAAATGCAAGAAATTACAGAAAATAGTAAATTTTGGAAATGACAGTCTACAATAAATTGAAAGCTTTGCTGAAAGTGGAGATTACAACCAAACCATTAATCACAAGATTAATCTAAACATAAAATAAGCTAAGATTACAAATGCTATTAGTTGTTTACAAAGAAATGAAATGACAAGTTCTACAACTCATTTTGCTGTAGCAAAATCAGAATAAAAACCTGTTGTTAGTCCTCCTCCTAGGTCTAGAAGTGGCCAACCTCCTTGTCCAGAAGAAGGTATGAGTCTCTCTCTCTCTAGATCTTACTCACACTCATTTACAAGCAATATGAAATAGAAATAGTACACTTTATTGATTCAAGAACATGATTACAATAATTCTGTTGAAAACTTGTTATAGGACTGATAATAGTCACTTTTCTGATTATTGCCTATTTTCTCCTATATTTCTCTACTCTCTGCTTTCTCTATCTCCTACTAGCTCAACCTGAATGGGAGCCATATTTATAGATGTCCTAAAATCTACTGACAAACTGAGAATATCTCAAAAGATCTAATCCTATTATGCTGCAACAATTCCTGGGTTTATCCTAGAAGAAGATCAAACTTGATCTTTCCATAAATGGTGGCTTTGGTCGGCAAGGATGACAAAGTCAGATGGGAGATATTTTCCCTTACCCTTTTCAATATTTATTTCCTTTTTTCAACATCAAAAATCGGTCAACAAGTCAAAAAGCACATTCTATTTTCATTCCGAAGATAAGTGGCTCATTCCGAAGAGACTGCAATTCTCATTCTAAAGATCCGCTCATTTCGAAGACACTATGTTTTCTCATTCCGAAGATATCTGTTCATTTCGAAGAGACTTCGGAATGAACAAATGTGTGCTCTTTAAATGATTTCCTCTACATTTCTCAGGTGGGTTATCTCTCAGGATCAGATTTCAATGGTCTTCATCTTTTTCCATATGTGAATTCCATGCCTTGCCATTCATTGGCGAGTTGGCTGGAATTTACATTGAAAAACCAGTTTTTGCTTTGCATAGTAACAGTTTGCTTGCACTGTTGCCAGATTTAGGTAAAATAAATGCTTGAGACATATCAAAACATGATTAGTGAAATGTTGCTATCAACCTAAGCATATCTCATTTTAGCAAGTCATAACAAAATAACATAAAACTATGCAAAAAGTTGTAAAAATTAGAATATAGTATTTCAAATACATTGATCATGCAAATAGTTAATACACAACATATTGAATCAACTTAACTAGCATATCAGATTAAACATAAGAGTTTATAGGCAATTTTAGTATTCAAAACATGTTATGATTGAGGCATTTCCAGGCCTCATCATTTTCCCCCCAACTTATATTAATGCATGTCCTCATGCATTCTATTGGGCTATGGAATCACATATGTCCATGTTCAAATTCCATGACACTGTAGAACAATTTCTTGCCTATATAATATCCCCTATTCTCCTGAAGGTTTCTGAGCCATTCTTCAAACTGTTCATCAGGTTGGGCATCTTCTTCAAAGTAGAATGGAACTGGAGTAATGATGGTTGGAGGCCTAAATCTGAGACCTATCCAATGATGTTGCATGATTTCAATCAACTGTATCACTCCTTCTGCCCTTCTTCTAGACCATTCTAAGTTGATGGGGGAGATGGGTTCTCTTTTCTATAAAGACATGGAAAGTTCAGCCCATCTGTTTCTATAGACTGATAATGCTGGCACAAAATTGTCATTACAAAAATGTTGGAATCTGGTCACACAGTCCCTCAAGTTGTTCAAGTACATCCTCTTTACATCATCCCTGTTCATCATGGTGAAGTGTTGTCTGGTGATAATTGGGTGATTTGGCTGAATTGCTCTGACTAACAATTCAGCTCTTGTTTCAATTTCTTTATTCTACCTTTTCTCCTGGTCCCAATAAAACTGATTCTACAAAGTGGACATGAATGCCCTCAATTGAACATCTCCAATGTAAATTTGAGGGTGAAATTCTACTTCTTCTGGAATAAAGAAGCTATGTAAAAATAGTTCACATAGGAGATTTTTTTGCTCTATAGGGCTGTCAAAATATGCTTCCAAGAAATCTGTAGTTGTGTCCAATTTATATGGGAGACCTGAGCTAATCCTCATGACCTGCCATCTGAGGTATTTCTCCTTCAGAATAAGACTGTAAAATCTGGTCGGCCATCTGAATTGGACCAAAAATTCAGCGATCTGACATAAATCAGTCACTTTTTCTTTTAATGCCTGGATCTCTGTTTCCTTTGCCTCTAGCTGTTTTCCTTCCAATTTGAATTTTTCAGTCTTAGTGGCAAGCTTCTCATATCTAATCACCCAACTGGCTATGTCTGCATTATATTGTTCTAGGGATATAGTATTAGGTGGTCTAACTACAGGTGGAACTCTAGGTAGCAGATCTACCTGAACCCCTTTTTTTGCCACTTCTACTGGTTGATCATCTATCAACAATTCTACCTATACCCCCTTATCTACTATTTCTATTGGTTGGTCATCAGACAGTAATTCCACTTGCACCCCCTTATCTGCTATTTCTACTAAAGGTGTAACAATTTGAAATACAGGGACATCAATAGAAGGAGTACTTACTTGAACAGTTTTATGATGCTTCTTGGACTGTTCCTATGTTGGTGACTCATCTCCAGTATATTTTTCTATGCTCTTTGCCAATTTTGAAGCATCTTCAGAATGAGAAGGTAATGCTTCAGAATGAGAAGGCATTTCTTCAGAATGAAAGGGTGCTGCTTCAGAATGAGCACCTATGTCTACCTCAACAGAGTCATCTACCCTAGATAAATCCACAAGCAATTGAGCCAAATCATCCTCATCAATGGATACAGTTGGCTATTTTTTAGATTGTGACAACCTTTTTCTCAATTCTGCCACTTCTTGCTGTAATTCTGCAATTTTCCTTTCCTGCATCTCAATGATGTTTTCTCTCTCTTCAATCCATCTGGTTTGTGTTTTGACAACACTTCTTGCTGCTCTCAGCTGCTCTGTGATGTCTTCCTCCTCTGTTTCTACTTCAGAATCTGATGCAGACAAATTATCTATAGTTGGCTACTCAATAGCTATATCTTCTTCTGCTTCAGCTGTCTGCTCTTGTTCAGGAGGCTCTATGAAACTGTCTATGACTGCATCTACAATTTTTGTGGCCTGTTGAACTGTAGCCACTTCAAAACTATCCTACCCAGTTTCTTCCTCAATTATCTATTCAGGGAATTCTAGAAAATTTTTAGGGGCTAGTTGTATTTCTGTGACATCTGGACTACTTTGTCCACCTTCTTCTTCTATGACCTATTCTGCCATTTCCCTCAAGTGGAGTCTTGTAGACCTCCTAGTTCCAGATGCAAACTTCTTCTTTTTGCTTTGTTTTCTGGTGACAGTAGGGGTTGTGGGGACAGTTTCAGATGCTTCTATTTCCCTTGTTGTTTCTTCCCCTATTTGGCTAGGTGCTTCACTTCCCTATTCTGAAAAATCAGTAACAACTTCAAAAAAATGGACCTTCTTCTATTTTTCTATTCTGCTACTAGTTCTAGACCCTCTTTTCTTTTGTTTCTTAGCTCGTGAGGTTGAAGGTTCTAGAGCAAGGTGTTCTGTTGCTGTTGTTGGGTGTGTTTCTTCTTCTGCAATAGCCTCTACAATAGTTTCTATTTCTTCTTCTACAATAGCATCAGCAACATTTATTTCTTCCTCCTCATCCTCATCTCCAAAAATTACATCATTTAGGGTAGAGTAAAACCTATCAAAGCTCCTAGGGTTTCCTCTAAAATGGTGCTTGCAAACTAGTTTGATGAGACCATGGTGGCGAAGGCTTCCTTTTCCTTCTTGATATCTTTTTGCCATGTTTTTCAATTCTTGGTGTAGGTACAGGGGAAGATTTACCCTAACTTCTGGTTGTTGCCTACCATGTCTGAGATGGTTTAAAATTTTTAGATGATGCCTTGACAACAGTACATACTGCCCTTCACAGGTTAGAAATTTGATTACCCATGTGGCCACTTCATCCCAGGGTTCCTGTAGGCTGGCCCTTTTTACCCCCTTGCATGTGTTATTATGTGTTAAATATTTTGGCTCCCTATCATTTTCTTCTAGAAATTGATTAACTATATTCACCAATGTATTTTTGCCGGATCTAGAAATTGGAAGACCTTCTAATGGCAGCTCAGTAATTTGACTCAAAACTTTAGGGGTTACCTCAATTGTCATGTCGTTAATGTGTGCCCGGTTGTTTCTGAATGTGTGGGTGAACATGTCGGCCAAATCTTCAGAGGACCCATTAAACTTATCCAAAAATGGCATAAGCCCTCCATCTTCAAAAATTTGTAGCACTTCTAGATTCTCTCGGAGGTGGGTGGTATCTGCTGGTTCCATTTTTGTCTTTCGCCCCATTTTCCTATTTTGGTACGTTAAAAACCGCTCACTTCTACTGCTATTCCTCTACTGGATCTCTGGTTTTTGGTGTTTGCAGACTTGCAGGGTTTGGTTCCAAGTTTTCAATTGCCCTATTTTTCTTCTTCAAAATGAACCGTAATCTGAGCACTGTACCTCATAATCATTTTGCGTTAGCAAATATGTCTTCGAAAAGAAGGGTGGCACGCATTTCTATTTTTACTCCGAACACATGTCCATCAATGGTTGCGTAGATGTCCTTGTCATCAGATCCACCTTACTCATTTTTAGTTTTTCTATTTTGCCCTCAGACTTTCACGTGCATGTTTATTAGTATCAAAAAATGGTGGCATACTGTTGGTCACGTCCCCCGTGATTCTGGTACTTTCTAAATGGGTGCAAAAACAAACCACATCCTAACTGACACGTGTTCATTTATCATATGCAGCCAAAATAATTTTTACTTGATCATATTTTTTCCTTCCTTGGATGCCACGTGGAAATGTTATATTGAATGCTCTTTCTGAAGATTATGATTTATTGCAAAAACAAAACTTCATTCCAAAGATTATGATTTCATTCTGAAGACAAGTCTTCATTCCGAAGATCATGCTTCTTTGTGAAGTCAAATCCTTATTTCGAAGATAAATCCTCATTTCGAAGACAAATCCTCTTTTGAAGATCAAGCTGCATTGCGAAGGCAAATCGTCATTCCGAAGATAGAACTTCATTTCGAAGACAAATCCTACTTCATTTCGAAGATGATGCTTCATTGTGAAGGCAAATCATCATTCCGAAGACAAAGCTTCATTTCGAAGACAAATTGTCATTCCAAAGACAAAGCTTCATTCCGAAGACAAAGTGCAATATTCATTCTATTGTCATTCCGAAGACAATTTCAATCCGAAGACAATACAACAATTAATCTGAAGAAGATAGCAGACACTATTTTTGGCATTCTTGTTCTGAAGATTAGGCAGAAATCAATATTCTCATTCTCAAAACATGTTTTAAGTATGCCAACTCTTATGGATACCTTTTATGCTAATGGTTAATTGTTATATACTATATACTAATCATTTACAATGAAGAAATGTAAGAAATATATACCTGATTAAAACAAGTTAATGCAAGTTTTTGAAGAATGACTGCCTTTGTTGATGTTCTACTGAGATTTTCTGCAATATTTCAAAACAAGTGCAATTGGTGAATTTGTACAATGATGGTTCAAAAATTTTCAAGGTTATGCATGCCAGAAAACTGGTTTTCATGCATACCAACCCAGTAGTGCCTTAGGAAAGGTTTTCATCTTTGAGTTATTCATTTTTCTCTCTTTTTTTTCTTGGTTTCCTTTTTTTTTACCTCTCCTTTTCTCTTTTTTTCTTGATTCTGATTATGCCCATGAAGGAATTCATGATTTCCCTGAAATCATGCCCATGAAGGAATTCATAATCAAAATTTATTCATCTTTTTGTTTTCTATTTTTTTTATTTTTTTTATTTTTTTGCTTTTTCTTGAAATCCATGATCATGCTGATTGTTTTGAAGTGGAAGAGGAAATCTCTTCCACCTGTTGTGTATCCAAACTGTCAAGCTGCTGCAAGAATTCCTCTTTAGTCAGAGGTGTATGGTACACCCTGAGGCGATGTCCATTCACTACCAACTTTCTCTATGACCCATCAATAGGAGATAAACGAGCTGCTCCATTGTCAAATACCTCTTCAATTTGGTAAGGTCCAAGCCATCTAGTTCTCAACTTTCTAGGGAAGTCCTCATAGCGAGAATCAAACAGCAAAGCCCAATCTCCTTGTTGAAGTTTCCTCTGCTGAATGTGACTGTCATGCCACAACTTCCTCTGCTCCTGAATTACTTCAGTTTGGTGTAGAGCATCCAACCTAAGTTCATCCAATGCATTCAGCTGCAGAATCCTGTCTATCTATGCCTGTGACAATTCAATTCCAATTTCCAATGTTGTGCGTAATGTTAGTAGCTCAAATTCAATAGGTAGGAGGGGATTTTTACCAAAGACTAGTTCATAAGGTGTGAATCCAGTAGTGGATTTCCAAGTAGTATTGTAAGCCCAAACTGCTTCAGGTAATTTATCTAGCCAGTTTCTCCTATGAAAAGCTACTATTTTTGTCAAGATTCGTTCTAGTTCCCTGTTTGTTACCTCAACCTGGCCATTTTCTTGTGGGTGATAAGGTGATGATTTTCTATGTTTGATTTCATATAATTCTATAAATGCCTCAATGACTTTAGATGCAAATTGGGGTCCTTGGTCTGTGGTGATAGACCGGGGAGCTCCAAATCTCTAAAAAATCTGAGCATACAAGAAATCAATGACCTTCTCTTCATGAGCATGTTTGAAAGCATGCACCTCTACCCACTTTGTCAAGTAATCGGTGCATACTAGAATATGCACCTTTCCTTGAGAAGGTGGATCAATAGGTCCTACAAAATCAAGCCCCCACCTCTCAAATGGCTCTAAAACCAATTGAGGCTGTAGTGGCATTTCATTTGTATGAGTGGGTTTCCCCATTCTTTGGCATGCATCACAATGCCTGATGTACTTTTTCACATCCTTGTGAAGAGATGGCCAATAATATCCTGTCCCTAAGATTTTCCTAATTGTGCTTTTTACAGAGTAGTGTCCACCTGAGGGTTCATCATGACAAGCCCTAAGGATATCATATACCTCATCCTTTCGGATGCACCTACGTAACACATGGTCAGGACCGCACTTAAAAAGTATACCCTTAATCCATTCAAAAGAAGAACTCTGTTTGATCAATTGTTTTTTCTATTTTGAAGTGAAATGTGGAGGAACTTTCCCTGTGACCAAATAATTGGCTATATCTGCAAACCAAGGTGATTGGACTGATATAGCAAATAATTTTTCATCAGGAAAGGTGTCTTCAACTAATTCCCCTTCATCTGTGTTCTGCAACCTGGACAAGAAATCTGCTACAACATTAGCTTTTCCTGGTTTGTTGATTATAGTGATATCAAATTCTTGTAGCAATAGTAACCAACGAATAATTCTTGCACTTACCATAGGCTTATTCATCAAATACTTAATGGTTGTATGATCTGTGTGAATAAATATTTGATAACCTGTGATGTAATGCCTGAATTTGTTGATGGCATAAATTACTGCTAGGAATTCTTTTTCAGTTGTGGTATAATTTTTCTCAGCTCTTATCAAATTCTTGCTAATGTAGTAGATGGCATAGTGTTCACCATTGTCAATTTGTCCTAATGCTGCTCCAATTGCAGTATTGGAAGCATCAACCTGTATGTGAAATGGTAATGTCCAATTAGGTCCTCTTAACATAGGTGGAGTTACTAATTTCTCTTTCGAAGCTTCAAATGATTCCTGACACCTTGCAGTCCAGGAAAATTTAGAATCTTTAGTCAATAGGGCAAACATGGGATTGGCTATTGTGCTAAAGTTGGGAATAAACCTACGGTAAAAACCAATGTGTCCTAGGAAGCTTCTGACATCAGTCTGAGTTTTAGGAGGAAGAAGATTCTTGATAATTTCCACCTTCTTTGGATCAACCTGGATCCCTTGAAGAGAGATGTGATGACCAAGAACTATTCCTTCCTTCATCATCATAAAACATTTTTCTGGATTCAAGGATAAGCTGGTATGTTTCACAGTGAGTTAAAACTTTGTCAAGGTTTTCTAATGTAAAGTCAAAAGTCTGTCCACATACTGTGAAATCATCCATGTATATCTCAACACTGTTGGTAGTCAGATAAAAAAAATTGCTAAGACTGCTCGTTGAAATGTTGTTGGGGCATTACACAAACCAAAAGGTAAAACCCTATAGGCAAATGTTCCCCATGGACAGGTAAAGGTTGTTTTCTCTTGATCTTCAAGTGCAATCTGAATTTGATTATATCCACTAAATCCATCAAGAAAACAAAAGTATTTCTTTCCAGCAAGGGTATCTAACACCTGATCTATGAAAGGTAATGGAAAATGGTCTTTGTATGTCACTTTATTCAGCTCTCTATAGTCTACACATACTCTCATTTTTCCATTTTTCTTAGGAACTATAACCAATGGAGAGACCCACTAGCTATCAAAAATTGGGTAAATGAATCCTACCTCCAGAAGTTTTTCAATTTCTTCCTTTACAATATCCCTTAGGGCAGGATTCAATCTTCTCTAGGGTTGTCTTACTGGCTTGACTTCTTCAGTATAAATTCTGTGGGTGCATATATCGGGGTGAACTCTTGACATATCTTTATAGTCCCAAGCAAAAGCATGAACATGCTTCTGCAAGACAACTATCAATTTTTCTTCCTCTTCCCTAGTAAGCCAGTTGTAAATGTTCAAAAATTTGCTTGGTTGGACTTCTATTTGTTTTGTATTTGGAAGGACTAAATTCACTTCTTCATACCTGGTGATTAGGGAATTAAGAGGACACTACTGAGATGGGAGGAAATAAGAAGTTTCTATTTCATTGCTTCCTGATGGAAGCATATCCTGTATGGAACAGTGAGAAGGAAAAATCAGGTGATGGTGCCACCCATGTGGTAGTGAAACAGAGTTTTCCTATGATAGTGCAGATGGTTCACCTTCAAAATTTTGGTTCTCCTCATTCCTTAACAATTGATGGATATTTACTGCTTCCTCTTCTAACCCTTGTTCATGCAGAACATTCATTAGGATAGTTTCATTTTCTAAATTTTCTATGTCATAGAGATCTTCTGTGTGTTCCCTTACTACTAAGGTAGCTAGTGTAGAAATAACCTCTTCTGGTTCTTCATCTGAGTCAGAAAACCATAACTGACCTAAAAAATTGCTAGATGGTTTTGTAGGAGGATACAGAGAGATCTATTTTAGATCAATACCATTTGAAATAGTCATTTTTCCAGATCTGCAGTCTATGAAGGCTACTGCAGTTGCAAGCCAAGGTCTTCCCAAAATGATGGGATATCCATGTGCTGAATTTCTTGGCTACAAAACCAAAAAATCTATAGGGAATTCCCAAGAAGAGACTTCTATAGGGACATCTTCAATAATACCTTCAGGTTTTGCAACTGACCTATCAGCCATTTCTAAAACTGTAAATGTGGGGCTGAGATGTTTGAGCTGTAATTGTTTCATTATATCCTTGGTCATGACATTTATTGTAGCTCCTAGATCTACTAAGACATTTGATATTGGTATTGAACCTATGGTAACTGTGATAACTGGACTTCCTGGGTCACTATACTTTGGAGGTACTAGTTTTCCGGACAAGAGATCAGCTATCTTTCCTTCAACTCTGAACAGTCTTGGGAAATGCTTTCTTTTTTCTTCCTGCTCTTCTAATGCACAAATCTCGGACAGTACTTTTAATCATTGGTATATCCTTAATGGCTTGCAATAAGGGCAATGATATAGTTAACTTTCTAAGTTCCTTGACCAGGTATGACTCAGAATTTTCTACTGTGGTATTGAATCTTTCAGGATATGGAATTATCCTTGATGAAGGTAATTGTTCTGCCTGTGGTTCTATTTTTTCTTCTTCTTTCTCTATTGTTGGTTTAACTCTAACTGGTTCCAAAGGTTCTTGCTCTTCATTTTCCTTGATTTTAATTGAAACAGGTTCAGGTATAACTTTTCCTGAACGAAGTTGGATGTTACTACAATCAAGAACATTTATTTCAACATTTTCTTCAGCTTCAGCCACATAGACAGGGGATGCCTGTCTCATGTTGTTTGGATTAGTGACTGATTGAGCTGGAAGTTGAGGTTGTTTCACCTGTTGTGGTTGTTGTGGTTGGTTCTATTTTTCTTGAAAATTTTGATTAGGTGCAGGCAACAAATGCTGAGTTTGACCTTGATTTCTTTGTTGCCTTGGATAGGACTGGTATTGTTGACTCCACTTGTGGTTGATTTTGCATCCAATGTGGATTATTCTGATTCTGATTCCAGGTTGGATTGTTTTGATTCCATGATGGATTATTCTGATTCTGATTCCAGGTTGGATTACTCCAACTTGTTTGTGGCCATTCTTGGGAATTTGTCCATTGAGGATAATTCCAAGGACGTTGGGGTGGTTCTGATTGTCCCCAAGGCATAGTCCAGGGATTATGCCCCCAATTTGTAGGAAAATGAGGGGGATTTTGGTATTGAGAGAAATTTCCCCCTTGTTTTGGTCCAACATAGTTGAGTTCCTCAATCTGATTTTCTAACACAGTTTTGAGTTGTGGTAGCAGGTGGCATTTATCAGTTGAATGCTTCTTTGAACAGATACTACAAATGGCTGAGATAGATGTTTTATTCAAAGGACATTCCTACAAAGCATGTTTATTTCTACATCTTGGGCAATAAATTGCCAAAGGTTCTATGGTTTTTGCTTTTGTAGACATTTCCCCCAAAGTTGTGTTTAATTGCACTAGAATATCAGTTTTAAAATTTGCAAGTTCCTCTATTAGATCCTTCACATCAGTGCCATTTGTACTCTTTTTTCTTCTTCCCTACTTAGTGTGAGAGTAATTCCTATAGAGACCCACAATTTCCTCATTACTGAGAGTGTTTACATCCCCTTTTCCCATCAAATCCAATACTTCTCTGGATTCATCTTGTAATCCTCTCAAAAATATGGTTTTACATAATTCTGGTTCTACAAGTCCACATCTCCTTTGAACAAAGGAGAACCTATCAAGATAGTCTTCTAATGTTTCATCATCTTCCTATTTAATCTTGAATAACTCATCTTTCATGTTCCTTACACGGCAATACTCCTGATATTTGTCTAAAAACATAGTTTCCATTTGATCCCAAGTTCGGATGGAATTTGGCTCTAAGCTCATGAACCAGCGTAATGTTGAGTCCTTGAGTGTTGAGGGAAAAACCTTAAGTTTTTGATTGTCATTTACATAATCATAGGTTTGACACACTACTTTGAATTCAAACAAAAACTGATCAGGATCTTCAGATACAACACCTCGGAAGGTTGGAAGTACTGAAGGTGAAATGGTTTTCATGGGAGAGTTTTGTGTTGGATTCAAACGGATAGGATATTCAAATGTTCTGGAAGGTTGGGGCATATCCTGATCATCTCCTTCATTATGGACATAGCCATGTTGGCCATCTCTATCTAGATTGCCTCCCTCTGCCATAGTTTCCTATTCCTTGGGAACAGTTAAACCTATCCAAATTTCACTCTCAAGAGGTCCAAGATCCTCTATTGATGATGAGTCTGATGATTCTTCTTTCTTAGGATGTTCTAATGATGATGAGACTGGTGATTTTTCTTTCTCAGAATGTTCTAATGATGGTGAGACTGGTGATTTTTCTTTCAATATTTCTGGTAGTTCAAACACAGGTGATTCACCCCTTAGGCATGAAGATCTCCTTAATGGAACAAGCCAGGGATCCTTTTGGGTAATTCTACCTTTTTCATCCCTAGACTTACTCATTCATGTTTACTCTTTGAATGACATAAATTATAGGTCAATAGTTGTTACTTTAACCAGTTGTTCTATTCAGATTTTATCCTGAATCTTCATAGCTTAGTCTAATTAACAGCTATTGGACTATTGTCACCTTCTAGCAACACAATTCCCTAGAAACGATGCCAAAATGATGCGTAGTCATTATACACATCATTAATTCTCAATGAATTTGTCAATCCAGGGCAGTGTACAAGGCTATCTATGGAAGAAGGGGTGAACAGGGTTATAACTTAGGTCAATCTGGAGCAACAAGTCTTATTGGTGAAATCGATTGTGTGGGGGATTTAGGACATTCCTATCTCTAAATTGCATAAATTAAACCTTAATATAGTTGCAAAAATGGAAACTAATCATTAACTACAGAAATGAAATCCTAATTTACAATTGCAGAATGAAACCTAATTATGTTGCAGAAATAACAGTTGTAGAATTAGAAGTCTGATTATAATTGCAGAAAGGAAATCTATTTACTTTTGCAGCAATGGAAACCTAATTATAGCATGGAAATGAAACCCTGTCAAGGCTCTGTAATAGAAGGTTGTCAATCTTCTCATGCAGGGGTTGACAACAAAACACAAAATGCAAGAAATTACAGAAAATAGTAAATTCTAGAAATGACAGTCTGCAATAAATTGAAAGCTTTGTTGAAAGTGGAGATTACAACCAAACCATTAATCACAAGATTAATCTAAACATAAAATAAGCTAATATTACAAATGCTATTAGTTGTTTACAAAGAAATGAAATGACAAGTTCTACAACTCATTCTGCTGCAGCAAAATCAGAATAAAAACCTGTTGTTAGTCCTCCTCCTAGGTCTGGAAGTGGCCAACCTCCTTGTCCAGAAGAAGGTATGAGTCTCTCTCTCTCTAGATCTTACTCACACTCATTTACAAGCAATATGAAATAGAAATAGTACACTTTATTGATTCAAGAACATGATTACAATAATTCTGCTGAAAACCTGTTACAGAGACTGTGATCACTTTTCTGATTATTGCCTATTTTCTCCTATATTTCTCTACTCTCTGCTTTCTCTATCTCCTACTAGCTCAACCTGAATGGGAGCCATATTTATAGATGTCCTAAGATCTACTGACAAACTGAGAATATCTCAAAAGATCTAATCCTATTATGTTGCAACAATTCCTGGGTTTATCCTAGAAGAAGATCAAACTTGATCTTTCCATAAATGGTGGCTTTGGTCGGCAAGGACGACAAAGTCAGATGGGAGATATTTTCCCTTACCCTTTTCAATATTTATTTCCTTTTTTCCAGCATCAAAAATCGGTCAACAAGTCAAAAAGCACATTCTGTTTTCATTTCGAAGATAAGTGGCTCATTCCGAAGAGACTGCAATTCTCATTTCGAAGATCCGCTCATTTCGAAGACACTGTGTTTTCTCATTTCGAAGATATCTGTTCATTTCGAAGAGACTTCGGAATGAACAAATGTGTGCTCTTTAAATGATTTCCTCTGCATTTCTCAGGTGGGTTATCTCTCAGGATCAGATTTCAATGGTCTTCATCTTTTTCCATATGTGAATTCCATGCCTTGCCATTCATTGGCAGCTGGCTGGAATTTACATTGAAAAACCAGTTTTTGCTGCACAGTAATAGTTTGCTTGCACTGTTGCCAGATTTAGGTAAAATAAATGCTTGAGACATATCAAAACATGATTAGTGAAATGTTGCTATCAACCTAAGCATATCTCATTTTAGCAAGTCATAACAAAATAACATAAAACTATGCAAAAAGCTATAAAAATCAGAATATAGTATTTCAAATACATTGATCATGCAAATAGTTAATACACAACATATTGAATCAACTTAACTAGCATATCAGATTAAACATAAGAGTTTATAGGCAATTTTAGTGTTCAAAACATGTTATGATTGAGGCATTTCCAGGCCTCATCATCCCCCTCCCAAATTATATTAATGCATGTCCTCATTCATTCTGTTGAGCTATGGAATCACATATGTCCATGTTCAAATTCCATGACCTATAGAACAATTTCTTGCCTATATAATATCCCCTGTTCTCCTGAAGGTTTCTGAGCCATTCTTCAAACTGTTCATCAGGTTGGGCATCTTCTTCAAAGTAGAATGGAACTAGAGTAATGATGGTTGGAGGCCTAAATATGAGACCTATCCAATGATGTTGCATGATTTCAATCAACTGTATCACTCCTTCTGCCCTTCTTCTGGACCATTCTAAGTTGATGGGGGAGATGGGTTCTCTTTTCTGTAAAGACATGGAAAGTTCAACCCATCTATTTCTATAGACTGATAATGCTGGCACAAAATTGTCATTATAGAAATGTTGGAATCTGGTCACATAGTCCCTCAAGTTGTTCAAGTACATCCTCTTTACATCATCTCTGTTCATCATGGTGAAGTGTTGTCTGGTGATAATTGGGTGATTTGGCTGAATTGCTTTGACTAACAATTCAGCTCTTGTTTCAATTTCTTTATTCTGCATTTTCTCCTGGTCCCAATAAAATTGATTCTGCAAAGTGGACATGAATGCCCTCAATTGAACATCTCCAATGTAAATTTGAGGGTGAAATTCTACTTCTTCTGGAATAAAGAAGCTGTGTAAAAATAGTTCACATAGGAGATTTTTTTGCTCTATAGGGCTGTCAAAATATGCTTCCAAGAAATCTGTAGGTGTGTCCAATTTATATGGGAGACCTGAGCTAATCCTCATGACCTGCCATCTGAGGTATTTCTCCTTCAAAATAAGACTGTAAAATCTGGCCGACCGTCTGAATTGGACCAAAAACTCAACGATCTGACATAAATCAGTCACTTTTTCTTTTAATGCCTGGATCTCTGTTTCCTTTGCCTCTAGCTATTTTCCTTCCAATTTGAATTTTTTAATCCTAGTGGCAAGCTTCTCATATCTTATCACCCAAATGGCTATGTCTGCATTATATTGTTCTAGGGATATAGTATTAGGTGGTCTAACTACAGGTGGAACTCTAGGTAGCAGATCTACCTGAACCCCTTTTTTTGCCACTTCTACTGGTTGATCATCTGTCAACAATTCTACCTATACCCCCTTATCTACTATTTCTATTGGTTGGTCATCAGACAGTAATTCCACTTGCACCCCCTTATCTGCTATTTCTATTGAAGGTGTAATAGTTTGAAATACAAGGACATCAATAGAAGGAGTACTTACTTGAACAATTTTATGATGCTGCTTGGACTGTTCCTATGTTGGTGACTCATCTCCAATATCTTTTTCTATGCTCTTTGCCAATTCTGAAGCATCTTCAGAATGAGAAGGTAATGCTTCAGAATGAGAAGGCATTTCTTCAGAATGAAAGGGTGCTACTTCAGAATGAGCACCTATGTCTACCTCAACAGAGTCATCTTCCCTAGATAAATCCACAAGCAATTGAGCCAAATCATCCTCATCAATGGATATAGTTGGCTATTTTTCAGATTGTGACAACCTTTTTCTCAATTCTGCCACTTCTTGTTGTAATTCTGCAATTTTCCTTTCCTGCATCTCAATGATGTTTTCTCTCTCTTCAATCCATCTGGTTTGTGTTTTGAAAACACTTCTTGCTGCTCTCGACTACTCTGTGATGTCTTCCTCCTCTGTTTCTGCTTTAGAATCCGATGCAGACAAATTATCTATAGTTGGCTGCTCAACAACTATATCTTCTTCTGCTTCAGCTATCTGCTCTTGTTTAGGAGGCTCTATGAAACTGTCTATGACTGCATCTACAATTTCTATGGCCTGTTGAACTATAGCCACTTCAAAACTATCCTACCCATTTTCTTCCTCAATTATATGTTCAAGGAATTCTAGAAATTTTTAGGGGCTGGTTGTATTTCTATGACATCTGGACTGCTTTGTCCACCTTCTTCTTCTATGACCTATTCTACCATTTCCCTCAAGTGGAGTCTTGTAGACCTCCTAGTTCCAGATGCAAACTTCTTCTTTTTGCTTTGTTTTTTGGTGACAACAGGGGTTGTGGGGACAGTTTCAGATGCTTCTATTTCCCTTGTTGTTTCTTCCCCTATTTGGCTAGGTGCTTCACTTCCTTGTTTTGACAAATCAGTAACAACTTCAAAAAAATGGACATTCTTCTATTTTTCTATTCTGATGCCAGTTCCAGACCCTCTTTTATTTTGTTTCTTAGCTCATGAGGTTGAAGGTTCTGGAGCAAGGTGTTCTGTTGTTGTTGCTGGGTGTGTTTCTTCCTCTATAACAACCTTTGCAATAGTTTCTATTTCTTCTTCTGCAACAACCTCTACAACAACTATTTCTTCTTCTGCAATAGCATCAGCAACATCTGTTTCTTCCTCCTCATCCTCATCTCCAAAAATTACATCATTTAGGGTAGAGTAAAACCTATCAAAGCTCCTAGGGTTTCCTCTAAAATGGTGTTGGCAAACTAGTTTGATGAGACCATGGTGGCGAAGGCTCCATTTTCCTTCCTGATATCTGTTTGCCATGTTTTTCAATTCTTGGTGTAGGTATAGGGGAATATTTACCCTAACTTCTGACTGTTGCCTACCATGTATGAGATGGTTTAAAATTTTTAGATGATGCCCTGACAACAGTACATACTGCCCTTCACAGGTTAGAAATTTGATTACCCATGTGGCCACTTCATCCCAAGGTTCCTGCAGGCTGGCCCTTTTTACCCCCTTGCATGTGTTATTATATGTCAAATATTCTAGCTCCCTATCATTTTCTTCTAGAAATTGATTAACTATATTCACCAATGTATTTTTTCCAGATCTAGAAATTGGAAGACCTTCTAATGGCAGCTCAGTAATTTGACTCAAAACTTCAGAGGTTACCTCAATTTTCATGTCGTTAATGTGTGCCCATTTGTTTCTGAATGTGTGGGTGAACATGTCGACCAAATATTCAGAGGACCCATTAAACTTATCCAAAAATGGCATAAGCCCTCCATCTTCAAAAATCTGCAGCACTTCTGGATTCTCTCGGAGGTGGGTGGTATCTATTGGTTCCATTTTTGTTTTTCGCCCCATTTTTCTATTTTGGTACGCTAAAAACCGCTCACTTATGCTGCTATTCCTCTGCTGGATCTCTGGTTTCTGGTGTTTGTAGACTTGCAGGGTTTGGTTCCAAGTTTTCAATTGCCCTATTTTTACTTCTTCGAAATAAATCGTAATATGAGCACTGTACCTCGTAATCATTTTGCGTTAGCAAATATGTCTTCAAAAAGAAGGGTGGCACACATTTCTATTTTTGCTCTGAACACATGTCCATCAATGGTTGCATAGATGTCCTTACCGTCAGATCCACCTTACTTGTTTTTAGTTTTTCTGTTTCACCCGCAGACTTTCACGTGCATGTTTATTTGTATCAAAAAATGGTGGCATACTATTGGTCACGTCCCCCGTGATTCTGGTACTTTTCTAAATGAGTGCAAAAACAAACCACATCCTAACTGACACGTGTTCATTTATCATATGCAGCCAAAAGAATTTTTACTTGATCGTATTTTTTCCTTCCTTGGATGCCACGTGGAAATGTTATATTGAATGCTATTTTCGAAGATTATGATTATTTGCAAAAACAACACTTCATTCCGAAGATTATGATTTCATTCCGAAGACAAGTCTTCATTCCGAAGATCATGCTTCTTTGTGAAGTCAAATCCTTATTTCGAAGATAAATCCTCATTCCAAAGACAAATCCTCTTTTCGAAGATCAGGCTGCATTGCGAAGGCAAATCGTCATTCTAAAGACAAAACTTCATTCCGAAGACAAATCCTGCTTCATTCTGAAGATGATGCTTCATTGTGAAGGAAAATCGTCATTTCAAAGACAAAGCTTCATTTTGAAGACAAATTGTCATTCAGAAGACAAAGCTTCATTTCGAAGACAAAGTGAAATATTCATTCTGCTATCATTTCAAAGACAATTTCAATCCGAAGACAATACAACAATTAATCTGAAGAAGATAGCAGACACTATTTTTGGCATTCTTGTTTCGAAGATTAGGCAGAAATCAATATTCTCATTCTCAAAACATGTTTTAAGTATGCCAAATCTTATGGATACCTTTTATGCTAATGGTTAATTGTTGTATACTATATACCAATCATTTACAATGAAGAAATGTAAGAAATATATACCTGATTAAAACAAGTTAATGCAAGTTTTTGAAGAATGATTGCCTTTGTTGATGTTCTGCTAAGATTTTCTACAATATTCAAAACAAGTGCAATTGGTGAATTTGTACAATGATGGTTCAAATTTTTTTTCAAGGTTATGCATGCCAGAAAAATGGTTTTCATGCATACAAACCCAGTAGTGCCTTAGGAAAGGTTTTCATTGCTGAGCTATTCATTTTTCTCTCTTTTTTTTTCTTGGTTTCCTTTTTTTTTTTTATCTCTCCTTTTTCTCTTTTTTCTTGATTCTTATTATGCCCATGAAGGAATTCATGATTTCCCTGAAATCATGCCCATGAAGGAATTCAAAATCAAAATTTATTCATCTTTTTGTTTTCTACTTTTTTTGATTTTTTTGTATTTTTCTTCTTTCTCTTGAAATCCATGATCATGCTGATTATTTTGAAGTGGAAGAGGAAATCTCTTCCACTCGTTGTGTATCCAAACTATCAAGCTGCTACAATAATTCCTCTTTAGTCAGAGGTGTATGGTACACCCTGAGGCGATGTCCATTCACTACCAACTTTCTCTATGACCCATCAATAGGAGATAAACGAGCTGCTCCATTGTCAAATACCTCTTCAATTTGGTAAGGTCCAAGCCATCTAGTTCTCAACTTTCCAGAGAAGTCCTCATAGCGAGAATCAAACAACAAAGCCCAATCTCCTTGTTGAAGTTTCCTCTATTGAATGTGACTGTCATGCCACAGCTTCCTCTGCTCCTAAATTACTTTAGTTTGGTGTAGAGCATCCAACCTAAGTTCATCCAATGCATTCAACTGCAGAATCTTGTCTGTCTGTGCCTATGACAATTCAATTCCAATTTCCAATGTTGTGCGTAATGTTAGTAGCTCAAATTCAATAGGTAGGAGGGGATTTTTACCAAAGGCTAGTTCATAAGGTGTGAATCCATTAGTGGATTTCCAAGTAGTATTGTAAGCCTAAAATGATTCAGGTAATTTATCTAGCCAGTTTTTCCTATGAAAAGCTACTATTTTTGTCAAGATTCATTCTAGTTCCCTGTTTGTTACCTCAACCTGGCCATTTGCTTGTGGGTGGTAAGGTGATGATTTTCTATATTTAATTTCATATAATTATGTAAATGCCTTAATGAATTTAGATGCAAATTGGGGTCCTTGGTCTATGGTGAAAGACCAGGGAGCTCCAAATATCTAAAAAATCTAAGCATACAAGAAATCAACGACCTTCTCTTCATGAGCATGTTTAAAAGCACACACCTCTACCCACTTTGTCAAGTAATCAATGCATACTAGAATATGCACATTTCCTTGAGAAGGTGGATCAATAGGTCCTACAAAATCAAGCCCCCACCTCTCAAATGGCTCTAAAACCAATTGAGGCTGTAATGGCATTTCATTTGTATGAGTGGATTTCCCAATTCTTTGGCATGTATCACATTGCTTGATGTACTTTTTCACATCTTTGTGAAGAGATGGCCAATAATAACCTGTCCCTAAGATTTTCCTAATTGTGCTTTTTACAGAGTAATGTCCACCTGATGGTTCATCATGACAAGCCCTAAGGATATCATATACCTCATCCTTTCGGATGCACCTACGTAACACATGGTCAGGACTACACTTAAAAAGTATACCCTTACTCCATTCAAAAGAAGAACTCTGTTTGATCAATTATTTTTTTTGTTTTGAAGTGAAATGTGGAGGAACTTTCCATGTGAGCAAATAATTGGCTATATCTACAAACCAAGGTGATTGGATTGTTATAGCAAATAATTTTTCATCAGGAAAGGTATCTTCAACTAATTCCCCTCCATATGTGTTCTGCAACCTAGACAAGAAATCTGCTACAACATTAGCTTTTCCTGGTTTGTTGATTATAGTGATATCAAATTCTTGCAGCAACAGTAACCAAAGAATAATTCTTACACTTACCATAGGCTTTTTCATCAAATACTTAATGGTTGTATGATCTATGTGAATAAATATTTGATAACCTGTGATGTAATGCCTGAATTTGTTGATGGCATAAATTACTGCTAGGAATTATTTTTCAGTTGTATAATTTTTCTTAGCTCCTGTAAAATTCTTGCTAATGTAGTAGATGGCATAGTGTTCACCATTGTCAATTTGTCCTAATGCTACTCCAATTGTAGTATTGGAAGCATTAGCCTGTATGTGAAATGGTAATGTCCAATTAGGTCCTCTTAACACAGGTGGATTTACTAATTTCTCTTTCAAAGCTTCAAATGGAAGGGTATGTTGTACACAACTGTATGATTGACTCCGAGGCTACGATGACAGTCATGCCTAAAGCAGTGTGTGAGGAAATAGGAATGGATTACACCCGAAGTAGTCATGGCGTGCTCCAGTTGGATGGTACTCCCATGAATACTATAGATGTAATTAAAGATATACCCATTCGACTACACAAGATGCCTCAGATCACGGTTATACAAGAGGTGGTAGTCGTCGAACTTAAGCCATATTTTAGTTTGTGCTTGTCAAGGGAGTTTACGACGAAGCTATGAGGATATCTATCTATGGATTACTCGCACTTAGAGATTCCATTCAAAGGGAAGAAGGTAAAAATCTATAATGAGAAACCTTCTACCTTCCTCATACAGAAGATGTCTAAAGAAGAGGGCGGTGATCCTGTGCATGCGATAGTGGAAGAGATAGAGCAAGTGGACCTGATCGAAGAATCCCTTACATAGTTATGTTGTGAAGATGAGTTTTCATTGGCAGAATTTAATGCCATGATAGAAACAAAGATGGGATGTTATGCCATCACCAAGCCTCAAAAACACACCAAGTCAGAAGATAAGATCTCTGCCCAAGGAGAATTATGGAAATTGTTCTTCGATGGTGCCCGATGTAGGAATGACGCTAGGGCAGGAATTCTTTTAGTGTCACCATTAGGGGAGAAAAAGGAATATTGCTACCGGTTGGTTTGGAGATGCACCAATAATGCAACAGAATATGAAGCTTTATTCTTGGGACTGAAGAAAGAAAAAAAATTGGGCATAAAGCATATCCAAGTCTTTGGAGATTCAAAATTGGTATGCAATCAAGTCACAAACAAGTGTATTTCAAAGAAACACTATCTCAAGTCATATCGTAACAGGGTATGGGACTTGTTTGACCAGTTTGAATCTCTCAATCTATAGTCCATTCCACGAGAAAAGAATCGACATGCCGATGTTCTAGCATCCATCACAGCCAAGTACTCTCTAGAAGAAGACATGGTGCATAAGCCTAAAGTTGTGAGGATGATTTACAGGCCCTCTGTCCCAGACAGAGATCTGCATTGGTAAGTTTTTGACAATGATGAGCAGATTGTGAATTTCATGATTCAAGAAGCAGCCATAGTTGAAAGAAGAAGCCCTGATGATGAGGAATATGAAGGGCTAGTTCAATTGAAGAATAATCATGTTCCCAAAGGGTTAATTACTCTTGAAAGCCTCTTTGATCAAAATGATCAAGCAGTTTCTCATAGGATCAAAGTCAATGCGAAGAAATATCAGGATTTGGAGCTTGAACCTGGAAAAGCAATAAAAGTTGGAACATATTGCACTTCAAAAGAGCTAGAATAGATCCGATCTCTATGCAGAAGGTATCCTGACATAGTGGTGTGGTCTTATCAAGACCTAAAAGGATACGATCGACAACTGATCCAGCATACAATCGAATTGCAGGAGGGGATCAAACCCTTTCAGCAGAAGCAAATGCCTGTAAATCCAAAGATCGAGGTCCTGATGAAAGCTGAGATCCTAAAGATGCTCAAGGCAAAGATAATTTATCCCATAAAGAATTCCTCTTGGGTAGCAAATCTAGTCCCTGTTAGAAAGAATAATGGAGATATACGGTTATGTGTTGACTTTCGCAACCTGAACCAGGCTTCTCTCAAAGATCATTACCCTCTCCCACAGATAGATCATATCTTGCACTCAATGGCTAGGGCTCAGCGCTTCTCCCTACTCGATGGCTTCTCCGGATATAATCAGATCTGTGTTAGGGATGAAGATCAACATAAAACCACATTCACTACCAAGTGGGAAACATTTGCTTACCAGTGAATGCCATTCGACCTTTCGAATGTGGGGGCCATTTTTTAGAGGGCCATGGATTTAGCTTTTGGAAAAATATTGAATAAGGTCATTTTTATCTCTTTGGATGACATGACTGTCTTCACCCGAAGAAGGGAGGATCATCCTTTTCACCTAAAATAGGTATTCAAAAAATATCGAGAGTTTGGCATTTCAATCAATCCAAAGAAGTCCATATTCGCAGTTAGTGAAGGGAAGTTATTAGGACATGTGATATCAGAGAAGGGTATCGCTGTAGATCCTGATAGAGCTAAGGCTCTATTGAAGCTCCCACTCCTAGTGAATAAGAAAGGACTTTAATATTTCTTCGGCCAGATCAACTTCGTAAGGAAGTTTGTCCCAGATTTTGCCCAGGTCATCAAGCCAAAGTCTAAAATTTTGAAGAAGGGCATCGAATTCATCTATATGAAGGAGAGAAAAGAGGCATTTGAAGAAATCAAGGCCCGAATTGCTCAGGCACCAGTCTTGACCAACCTTGATTACAACCGGTATTTCATCCTATATGCCATAGGAGAACCTAAGAGATATTATGCAGTCTTGACATAGAAGGGGGAAGATGGCGAAGAGTGCCCCATCATGTTTTTAAGCCAGGTGATACACCCCCATGAAGAAAAATACAATTTCATAGAAAGGCAGGTGCATGCAGTAATGAAATCTCTTAGGAAATTCAAGCAATTCATTTCCCAAAGTTGTGTTACAGTCTTTGTCATACACCTCGATGTACGCAACTTCATTATCCAAAGAGAATTGGGTAGCAAAATATCCAATTGGGTCAGCAAGATACAGGAGTTCGACATTGAGATCAGACCCACAAAATTGGTTTGCGGTCGCGCACTATGTCAAGAGCTTGCGAAGAGCATAGCGATCGAAGTGACAGCTTGTCTGTGGGATGACTCAGTAGCAGACGAGTGCTTTGCAAATCAAGAAGAGGATGAGAAGGACTGGGACAGTGAGATAGTTGAATATTTCAACACCAATAGATGTCCTTTGCATTTAAATGCTTCATAGCGAAGGCACTTCAGGATGTGGTCCCTCTGATATACGTTGCGGCCCGAAGGCACTTCAGAAACATTGATGGCATTCTTCTCAGGTGCATAAAAGAAGATGATAAGAAGAGAGTCCTGGGAGAATTCTATTCAAGATTATCTGGAGGTCACTTCGTGATGCGTAGTCATTATACACATCATTAATTCTCAATGAATTTTTCAATCCAAGGCAGTGTACAAGGCTATCTATGGAAGAAGGGGTGAATATGGTTATAACTTAGGTCAATCTGGAGCAACAGGTCTTATTGGTGAAACCAATTGTGTGGGGGATTTAGGACATTCCTATCTCTAAATTGCATAAATTAAACCTTAATCTAGTTGCAGAAATGGAAACTAATCATTAACTATAGAAATGAAATCCTATTTTACAATTGCAGAATGAAACCTAATTATGTTACAGAAATAACAGTTGCAGAATTAGAAGTCTGATTATAATTATAGAAAGGAAATCTATTTAATTTTTTAGTAATGGAAACCTAATTATAGAATGTAAATGAAACCCTGTCAAGGCTCTATAATAGAAGGTTGTCAATATTTTGTGCAGGGGTTGACAACAAAACACAAAATGCAAGAAATTACAGAAAACAATAAATTTTGGAAATGATAGTCTATAATAAATTGAAATATTTACTGAAAGTGGAGATTACAACCAAAACATTAATCACAAGATTAATCTAAACATAAAATAAGCTAAGATTACAAATGCTATTAGTTTTTTACAAAGAAATGAAATGACAAGTTCTACAACTCATTCTGTTGCAACAAAATCAGAATAAAAACATGTTGTTAGTCCTCCTCCTAGGTCTGGAAGTGGCCAGCCTCCTTGTACAGAAGAAGGTATGAGATCTCTCTCTCTATAGATCTTATTCACACTCATTTACAATAATATGAATAGAAATAGTGCACTTTATTGATTCAAGAACATGATTACAATAATTATACTGAAAACCTGTTACAGGACTATAACAGTCACTTTTTTGATTATTGTCTATTTTCTCCTATACTTCTCTACTCTCTGCTTTCTGTATCTCCTACTAGCTCAACCTAACATGGATCCATATTTATATATTTCTGAAGATCTATTGACAAACTGAGAATATCTCAAAACATCTAATCCTATTATGCTGCAACAATTCCTGGGTTTATCCTAGAAGAAGATCAAACTTGATCTTTCCATAAATGGTGGCTTTGGTCGGCAAGGACGACAAAGTCAAATGGGAGATATTTTCCCTTACCCTTTTCAATATTTATTTCCTTTTTTCCAGCTTCAAAAATCGTTCAACAAGTCAAAAAGCACATTCTGTTTTCATTTCGAAGATAAGTGGCTCATTTCGAAGAGACTGCAATTCTCATTCCAAAGATTCGCTCATTCTGAAGACACTGTGTTTTCTCATTCCAAAGATATCTATTCATTCCGAAGAGACTTTAGAATGAAAAAATGTGTGCTCTTTAAATGATTTCCTCTACATTTCTTAGGTGGGTTATCTCTTAGGATTAGATTTCAATGGTCTTCATATTTTTCCATATGTGAATTTCATGCTTTGCCATTCATTGGCAATTGGATGGAATTTACATTGAAAAACCAATTTTTGCTGCACAGTAACAGTTTGCTTGCACTGTTTCCAGATTTTGGTAAAATAAATGCTTGAGACATATCAAAACATGATTAGTGAAATGCTGCTATCAACCTAAGCATATCCCATTTTAGCAAGTCATAACAAAATAACATAAAACTATGCAAAAAGCTATAAAAATTAAAATATAGTATTTCAAATACATTGATCATGCAAATAGTTAATACACAACATATTGAATCAACTTAACTAGCATATCAGATTAAACATAAGAGTTTATAGGCAATTTCAGTATTCAAAACATGTTATGATTGAGGTATTTCTAGGCCTCATCACTTCATAGGAAGAACAACGACATTGAAGATAATTAATGTTGGTTATTATTGGTCTACACTTTTCACTGATGCTTTTGCAGTCTATCGCAAATGCGAGCAATGTCAAAATTTCATCGGCCGAAGTAGAAGTGCTCCTATGCCTCTTCGACCGATATAGGTAGAAACACCCTTTCAACAATGGGGGTTGGATTTCATAGGGGTTATATCACCAAACTCTTCTGCAGGGCATAAGTTCATCTTGATCGCAACCGACTACTTCACCAGATGGACCAAAGCAGTACCCATGAAGCATGTTGATTAGGAGACCGTCGTTGCCTTCCTAGAGGTATTGATCACCTGGTTTGGCATCCCAAAAGCAATTGTTATGGACAATGGTCTCGGGTTTTTAGGTGCCAAAATCAATGAGTTCCTCTATAAATATGGGATATATCATAAAGTCTCCTCTAATTACTATACACAGGGTAACGAATTTGTAGAATCAACTAACAAGACTCTATTAAGGGTGCTAAGAAAGCTCATGGGGAAAAATAAAAGAACTTGGAACCTCCTTCTAGATCGGGCGTCACCTTATGCCCTGATGTATGGCAAAGAGGCCATCTTACCTACCCAT
Organism: Wollemia nobilis; assembly: GCA_028583015.1. Lineage (NCBI taxonomy): Eukaryota > Viridiplantae > Streptophyta > Pinopsida > Araucariales > Araucariaceae > Wollemia > Wollemia nobilis. The sequence continues at coordinate 13,635,922 of JAQPPZ010002549.1, forward strand.
GTAGAGATTCTTGCGTTACAGCTGTTAGATGAGGAAGAAGAAGTTAATCCTATGGAAAATAGGTTGGCTTAGCTACTGTAGCTAGAGGAAGATCGTGAGAAGGCCTACCAAAGCTTCGCTAAGCATGCTCAGATCACCCGAGACTGGTTCAAGAAAAAATCCTCCGACCGCACGTTCAAAGTGGGAGATCTGGTATGGAAGTGGGACTCCTGGAAGACCAAACCTGGGAATCACGATAAGTTGGACACTTTCTGGGACGGACCGTTCAAAATTGTAAAGGTAAACTCAACCAATTCTTTCATCCTCAAGGATGCAGATGGCCAAGTCTTGCCAATTTCTGTCAATGCTCTTCATCTGAAGACTTTCCATCGCTGAAACAAAAAAAAATGTTCAAATTTTACTTTTGTATGTAATTTTTCATTTTTGTATATATACCCTGTTTCAAGATCTCCGAGAGGTTAAGTGTCACAGTGACAAACTCCAGCTTTGCTAAGCCTAGCCAGAATCTCCTTCGAGAACTTTTGATGTGAAGCGACTAATGCAAGATGCTTCGTAGTGAAGCACTTTAGCCTGGAAGGAGTCGTCGAAGAACCAAACAAGAGCATGATGAAGGCATAAAAAGTAGTTCACAAAAGAAGTATGAGCGAAGAAGTTTTCAAAGAAAATCTAGCGAACCATTTCTCAAAAGGAATGAGCTTTGGAAGTAGCCTTTCGTGAAGTAAAGTGGTGACGCAGCAAGGTAAAACTACTTCGGACCCAAAGCATAGAAAATCAGTTCACACTGGAGGTTCGCTGTGAAGTATTTTTAGCATCGATTTCAACTTTGCCAAATCAACAACGTGCAAGGCGGGAGCATTTAAAACATGCCTTGGAGAACATGCCAATGACAACCTAGGGAAACGTTCGAGGTGGGTGAGTTTAATGCAAAGGTGGCAGAGCATGTCCTGAGAGGATTCAGTTATGAGGAAAGCTCACACCTAGGTATGAGGTGGCAGAAGGTTAGGTTTTCAATGCTGAGCATAACCATCGAAGCGCATGGACCCACGTACAACACCATCGGAAGGCCAATCAAAAGGCAAAGCAACCTCCCTCGTCAGAATTATAAATTTAATTATGGAAGGAGCCATAAATAGAGGTAGTTGTCTTTTAAGGCTATAAAAATCAAGCCTCAGTTGTGAAAAGGTTGTTCGCCTACTGGTTCATGCAATATTAAGAGCCTTGTTGTTACCCTACAATTCTTCTACCTTTCGCATCGATATCCTTCGTGTCGAAGTCTTCTGCGTCGAAAAATCTGCCACCGTGAATATCCATAATGGGGAAGAAGAACTCCAAGGAAAAGAGGAAGTATCCAGAAGTAGCAGGTCCTAAAAAAATGAAGAAGGGGAAGGAGGAGAAAAAGTAGAGACCCAAGAGGGTTGACCTTAATCTCCTCCCTGAAAAGCAAGCCGTGGAGGAAAGAGAAGATTCTAAAGAAGAACAGCCCGAAGAACCACCAATTGATGGGTTGGAGAAAATTAGGGACACTAAGCTTTCAAAGAGTGTGGCTGAACTTCGATACACCATCGAGTTCATGAAGAGTAGGCTCTCTGCAGAGAATAAAAGAGTCGTCGCCTATTACTCGTAGATATATTGGTATCTGACTCCGCCCACGCACCATTGTCTTGAATTAATTTGTGCCATCGCATAAAACTACCAGCCCTCTTCCAGACAAGTGTTGGATGCCATGGGCCATAAATTGTTTTCAATCTTAAAATAATATGTGCAAGGAGCCTTTGCAATGTCATCTTGAGTGAGAAAATGGAGAGGTTCACCTCCTCCAGCTATATTTTGAAGTTTTTGAGAAAGAACCTCAAGTATAGGCTCCCTTCAGGCAAGCTGCCCCAAATGCCCCTACCCCTGACAGATTTCAAGAGCATGGACATCTTCTCCATCATTTCTTTGGTAGCGGGCCTATCGACTGATGCTTCGGTGCACCCCTAGCAGGTGTCTTTGGCCAAATGTATTTCAAGAGGGGAGTTTTACGCCCCTGATGCTTCAAGGCTGAACACCAACCCAGTCTTCTTCGATTGGGTAGAATTGGTGGCCTGAACCTTGCACATGCGACTAACCAGCATGAAGAATTTTGGAACGGGCCAGTACTTCAGACCTTGCTCTTTCCTAGTTTGGTTATTTTTCTATCATTTACATAAGCATTTTCCCACATTACCATTTATTCAAGTGACAAGGATGGAACTCCTCTGCCTGTGTACTAGTGGACTCCCCTCTTGGTGAGGACGAAGTCATATTATTCTTTTAATCAGCAGTTTCTAGGACCTACTATTCATTTGTTGAAGGGTTCTTGCCCTCGGGTTCCCATCAGTCTAAGGGACAAGGTGGTGATGGAGAATAAGGGAGACGTCTTTCAATTGACGCAAGTACTTGTGATTCGCTTGTTCAGATTCACGAGGAAGCCTTTCTTGCTACCAATTTACCCCTCAGAATACCAGTTCGCATTGGAGGTTGCTCGACAGAGCAACGTGACAAATGTTGTCTACGACCATGACCAAAAATGGGCACACATGTGTGACTTCCCTTTCAAAATGGGGGTAATTGAGGTGTTTGCCCTGAAGCAACATGTGTACCTGGAGGAGAAGCTTGTCGACTTTGGATTGCTCCATATTCCTCAACAGTGGTGCTATGACCCTTTGGGGGTGATGAGGGATCACCTCCGATTCAAGAATTTTCATGTTTGCCCTCACCCAAAAATAGTGGATCAAAGGAATAACCCAAATGGGAGGTATTTGGAATGGCATTTAGAAAAAATGAAGACCTTGCCTCCCTGGCTATCCTATGGAGGTTGAGTATGATCCAATTTGACATCCCTTTCCAAGACCAGACTCCACATTTTGGAGAAAATCGAAGGAGGATCTGAGGGAAGAATTGAAGAGTTGGGATGAGGAACAGTTGAGGGAGTGGTGGATAATGAGGGTCCATCGCCAAAAGATAAAATCATATAGACTCTTGGGGATGGATAAGTACTTTGTGATTGTTTATGAAGCCAATGCTAGGACTTGGAAGCCCACCTCATTCACTGAATTTGTTCCCCTGAGTGCCCCAGGTTCGGGCGAAAGCCCAAGGAGAGTTGATGCTTCACAAGAAGAAGAAGAGGAGGAGGCAAAAGCTATACCACAAGAACTACCTCAGGAACCTATGGAAGGCCATGACGTGAGTGTCGTGGGGTCGGTGCAACAATCAAAGGAGGAGAAGAAGAGAAGAAAGAGGTAGGAGCAAGTTCAAGTGCCTCCAACCCACCCGAAGTGACCACGCACAAAGCTTCCAGGTGCTTCTGGTAGATAGCCTGTGACAGGCCCAACCAAGGTGAATATTTAAGGGACAACATCACAAAGAGACGAGGTAGCCCCAGACGTAGACATCATCGATGTGGAGGAGCTCCTCCAACAAGAGGGGGGCCCTGAAGAAGAGGTCATGGAGGTCAGGAGTGTAGAAGCTGGAAAGGAGCAAGAGTCGATCACACAAGAAGCCACCACTTATGCTCTGTCGGGAGGGCATGCAGGTACGCACTCTTCACCCTTTACCTTGGTTTCTCACATGTCCACCATGGTCTTGGCCGAAGGTCCTTATCACTCTCCCCATCACTCTCTTTCTCCCCTGCAAAGTCAATCACCCCATTACGTGTTGCCCTTTGCCACTTCGAGTTTGTCTCATGATCCCGTTAGCCCCACACGCATGTCCACTCCATTTGAATTGTCTAGCTAGGATAGGTTTGTCAACACTACTTCACTCGTCCATCCCACCATTCCCTTGGTCCTCAGTCAGGGTGAAGGTAGTAATCCAACGTCGAACCCCGTTCCCCACTCCCTTGTTACACACGACATTGTTTCACTCACCGAAACTCCTACCACACCCATCATTAAACCTACTGGTGAGGCATCCCCCATTCATTCCTTATATCTTTTTACCGCCTTGGCTGGAGACCCCGGCCTCATTTGAAACTGAGCTATCCATGATAAAGGAACGCCCTCTAGTTGAAAAGCTACTTCGAACCTGGCATAACATAGATAAGATGCTAAATGAGGCAAGGAAAAAGAGAGGGTGCTCTCTAGCCCAAGTAGAAAAGTGTGTTGTGTTCGATTTGAAAGCTAGGAAATTACATAAGGTGAAAAATATTCCTAAGGTCCAAAAGCCCTTGGACAAAATGACCCCAGCGGATTATGATTATCAATATAAGTCCAAGGACCTGGAACACTTGAATGTAGATAATGAATCCACATCCATGCAAGTAAGAATTGAAACTTTCCATGCACATGCAAACATCACCAATCAGCATAGATTTGAAGTAGATAGTGCCAACATCAAGTTGGAAGAGGAGCTAACCAAGACTCGCTTCAAGCTAGAGGATGCAGAGAAGTAGTGTGAGCTGATGAAGAAGGAAGTAGACGCCCTGAAATAGCAAATAGAACAACTACAAGGTACAACTAAAAACCAAAGTAAGATACAGGCCGAAGCTGATTTGAAGGCCAAATAATTTGAAAGTAAAATCTTGTAGATGCAGTAGTAGTTATACGAAAAAGAGAGCCTGGAGTTGTTTGACAGAGGCAGAATAAAAGAAATCTGCTCACACCTGCTCAAGAATTTTAGATCCTAGGCCTCCAGTGCCCTATCAATTTTAACCTACATCATCGAAGCCCAGTATGCCACTGCTCATGAAGGGCCAATAGTAGATGAGATCATCTAGAAGATTAGAAGCCGACTCAAACTAGCTTTTGAGGTCCAAAGTATCAAATATCAAGACCTGCAGGTCGCTGCGATGAGTCGGATGGCTAGGGATTGGTCTACGACCCAAGCCATGGTTCGTGCCTTCTTCTCCAAGGTGAGGAAAGAACAGAAGGCAAAAGACCTCCTGGATGTATTTGAGCACGAGCAGTGCACATCACTGGGCTACTTTCAAGATCTCTCTTCCTTAGGTTTCCCAAGTTTCACGGATGATGATGGGAACCTTTTGACTAAAGAAGAACTCAAGACGACTTGGCTACATTTTGAAGGTGACATGGGAGGAGCCAATTACAGAAGGGCAATTCACAAATTTTATTCTAAGACATTGCAATATCATGGCCTACCTGAATGATCTAAGCACAAGAGCAAAACATGCTGACATAAGGTAAATTTATCGGTTCCATGTTCTGGTAAAAGCACTACAAGACCAAGAGCCTTTTCAAAAGGGCACCTGGGCTCATGTTCGCCAAACCATGGAACGCATCCGCGATCGTCTTCCCCAATCACCACAACAGGAAGCCTCACCAGAAGAGGAAGAAGAGGAAGGAGAAGAAGAAGAGGAAGCTATGGAAGCACCCCCAAAAAGAGGAAAAGGAGAGGGGTCTAAAGGTAACTCTGGCCCAACGGATCAAGGCTGAGGATTCTTGCATCGAGGCGAGCTCTTTGCCCCGTGAGCCACCAAGAATGTTGACAATTTTGTCACATTGCTTAGAGGGGTAGTTTAATCAAAAATTTTGTAAAGTGTTTCTTTTTTAAAGTGTTTATTTTTATTGTTTTTGAAGACATTTGTAAGTATTGTAGCAATTTTGGCTTTCATTGCCACCCCCATTTGTATATAGAATGGAGAAAAGAGCTTCACTACTGAGTAAGATAAGAAAAGAGCTTTGCAGGAAAAGGAAGATAGCTTCGCTGAAAAAATGAAGTAGAGAATAAAGAGAGCTTCACACCTGAAGCAACCCAAATAGATGCTTCGGATGAAAGTTTTGCGAAGCGACATTCAAAGAAGTCTAAACAAAGAAGAAAAAATTCACCGAAGAAGGAAAGAAAATATTATATTGCGGATCAATTGCTAAGGCATGAAAAGAGCTTCGCACCCGAAGCATTTCAAGTAGTTGCTTTGGGCAAAAATCTTACAAAGCAGAATTTGAAGGAGTGAAAACATTGAAAACTACTTCGCTAAGAAATTGGTGAAGTATCCACTTTGGGCCTCCCTATCGACGAACCATTCTCACTTTGCCAAAAGTCATTGTGAAGCATCTGCTTCATCTAGCTTTCATGTGAAGCGCTTTCACCCAAAGCGGTAGTGGCCCGTAAAGAGAAAGACATTTTTCCAAGGCAAGAATGCACTTTGGCCCAAAAAACCCCAAACCATAGTTTTGAGGGAGGATCACGGTGAAGCATTTTGATGGCCCATTAGCCAAGCATCCACTTCGGGCGAAGAACCTCAACGAAGCAGTTTTGACATGCCTTTCTAGTGAAGTGGCAAGAAATTGAGAGCCATCTCAAGGAGGAATACTTCAGCATTTCACATCCTCGAAGCTGTCTCACGAATCTCATTCGTGTGAAGTGCATAACCAAGAAGGAGGATCTGCTTCGGCTCAAATCCATCATGAAGTGGAGTTGCAAATGAAAATTCAGTGAAGCACCTCAAAGGTACGCACTCCAAGCCGAGTATTTTTCCAAGGCAATCAAGTGCCTCATAAATGAGTTTTTACGTGTCCAGTGAACTTGCTGCTCATTTTTGGCAATTGAAAAGGAAGTATCAGTCCCTGAAGGAGAGCTCGACGGACATGGTGGCCACTCGAGCTCTGCACCCAGAGGCCAAGGATGTTTAGGCAGCTCATAAATGTGAGTTTCTTTGGTTGACTCGATCATAGTTTCCAGTTATGGGAAAGGATTTGAGAGCTCAGTCACGGGAGCTGCAAGAGCCGACTTCTCGGATTTTCGAGGATGTACTCCTCCATTTTGTGCATTGATGGCTTAGAGGGTCGGGTCCTCTATAAAACTTAGGCAGTGTAATGTAAAAGGGGGGGAACTTTCTGCTAGAAAGAGGTTGTAACTTTAATTCCTGTGATTAATACTAAAGACCTTTGGACTTAATTTCTCTCTTGTATGTTGCCTTCTGTGATTATTTCTATTATCTTTTCTTCATTTGCATACTATAATTCTGCATTCTAGATTTAGGTGTGTGATTGGGATAGAACCTTGGAATTTTTTGAAGGATACATAGGGGAGAAAACGTTGTAATAGTTCTCTTGTATACTACCTATGGATAGTGTTTCTGTTATATTCACTCACTTCCTAGCCGCCGTAATTCTGAACTCTGGATTTCAGCGTAAGGGGAAGAGTAATCCTAGAACTCGTCCAAAGGATACATAGGGAGGCTAATATTGTGTTCATTTCATTTTATTCTTGGTATTTATTGCTGTTGTTTTGAGATATTAGCCAGTGATCGTGCTTATGGTTCTTTCCCACTTTAAATTATTGACATTTCTTCCCTTACCCTGTTTATTTCTTTCCTACACCCTTACTCTTTTTTATTTCTTTCTTACACCCTTACTCTTTTATCTCTTTCCTGCACCATTGAATTAAAACACCGAAGTATTTTAGCAAAGGAGCCAACATTTATCCAGATATTGGCACGAGGGGCATCTCTTCCTCTCGGACTTTCAATGTTGGTCTAGGTCTAGGGCACGTACACTTCCCAAAATCCTTTCCTAGGCAGATTTGATGACCAAAAACTACCTACTAGAGAGCCATGACATACATATTTTAAGATATAATGCATGGTATCATATAGAACTATGTTGATGATATTTTTGATATTTCTTTAAATCATGAAGATTATGTTTGAGATCTACGATACAAATTTAAGTAGCTATTGAAGTACATAGTACATATTAAGCCTCAAAAATCATGTTTAGATTTACATCAAGAAAAATATTGGATTAATCATATTTTGACATTGTATTGAATTTGATATGAATAAGATTTCAATTATTGTCAATATTCCACCCCCTCAAACTCTAACCTATATCAAGAGTCTCTAGAAAAAATCCAAGCCATTTAGAGATTTATCTCCCAACTAGATGATAAGTGTTAATCCTTCACCAAGATTTTGAGAAAGGATATTATCCTTGAATGTTGATTTTCAAGTCACATTTGACAATCTCCAATCCTACCTCTTGTATCCATGTTTCCTTATCCCACCTAATCCCTCTAGGACCTTGTAGCTATATATAACAACCACAAACTATGCCTTAGAATATGGGTTGGCATAGTATGATGACCAACATAGAGAAGGATATTTTCTATATTCATAGAACTTTGTTCTATTGCAAAGCCTAATATATGCCCTTAGAGAAATTTTTTTGAGATATTGTGTTTACTTCCCACAAGCTCATGCACTATATGCTCAACGATAAAAAAATTATCATCATGAGGATTGATCCTAACCTCTTAAGATGAACCACTAAGTAGGTCATTACACATAAAAAATTTGATCTTGATTTTGTCAGAAAAAAGTCTATGATAGGTTAAGTTTTTTTTGACTAAGTAGTAACTACATATTTAGAAGCTATCCATCCTAATGAAAGAGCATCCATGTGGAGACCAGATGAGGGGGATTGACATAAAAACTAGAAGGCCAACCATCAAGAATATGAACTGAATAATGGAAGTTGAAGAGCATTGGCTTCCTAAGACTATAAATTGGAAGAGGTTCAAGAGAAGAAATGGAGAACTCTAGATAGATACGTAAAGGACAAATAAGAGAGAGAATTCTAGACAGAGAGGAAGAGAGAGTCTTACCTGAGAAAAAATTTCATGATTTGTAGTCATATTATGTAGAGATGATGTTGTATAGGTAATGATTTATTTTCTTTAATGTGTTGAAATCCTTTTGTGCAATTCTAGTATGCATTCAAGACAGTTACTAACATGTGTTGAAGTTAGTTTCATTATAGGGTGTTGACATATTTTACAAGTTATTGAAATCCAAAATACCATTGATCAGAGCTCATCATCTAGGAACTTGCCAATGAGGTAAGTTCCATATTGAATAGGCCATTAGGATTAAAGAAAGATGATATTTTTTATCAGTTAAAATATTGGATTAAAAACGAGTTTTGACAGGAACCCAAAACCTGATTACATCAAAACTAAGAAAGCAGGAAAATAGCAACAATAAGAAGGAGAGAGACAAAGAAAGGGAACATAATCCCATAGCACAAAAGACAAAAAGAAACTAAGGGTGACACAGAGGGTGCCCTTTGACAAAATACCACAACATGAAAATAATCCCTAAGATTCATCTTCTAGTTCTACAGTAACATCCTGGAGCTCATCATTTGATTCATCCTTATCATCATCCTTAACATCCTCAGAGGCAAAAAAACCCTTTACAACCTCCTTGACATCATTACCAATGGAGTCCTTGCCAACATCCTTAGAAAATGACTTCTTGAAGAAGAGCAAGTTCAGAGCATTATAGAGGTTAGATATCTGGGAAATGCAGTTGGATATGGAGTTGATGATGAATTATTTTAGACAGTGATCAGGGGTATCCTTATCCTCATCCTCAGAGTCGATGATTAAGGATTTATTTTCTTGCACCATTTTATGCAAGTGTGTAGAAGATCTAACACATTTTGGCTCAGGGGATTCAAGTTTAATTTTTTTCCTCAATTTATGAACAATGGCTCTTTTTAGCTGACATGGCAAGAGAGCTAGAGGATAGAGGAGTGGACTGGGAATTATTGGAATGAATAAGGTTGGGCTTGGCTTTAGGGATAGAGGGAAGGATAACACCTTAAGGACAATGAATAAGCCATTGTTTGTACATGACCTTAAAGAGGCCTTGATGAGAGGGTAAATCATCACTATTTTTCTTATAGATGTTCTCCAAGGTGTAACTGATGGAATTGAAGAGAAGTTGAGGAATGTTCACCTGGTTGACATCACAAAAATGGTTAAAAAAGAAAAATAAAATTGCATAAAACCTTATCAAGTTCATCCACAGTAATGAAATCCATGATAGGTTTCATGACATTGTTCTAAGGTGAAGGAAGATCCACCCGTCGCATTCCCATCCATGCATTTTTACAAAGTTACTTATCATTAATGTCCTTGAGCTTAGCTTCCCAATTATGTTTTTCATGGTGAATAGACCTCCCTTTCGCCTACTGCCCTATAAGTTCTGCAAGAGTCTTGATGTTGAATTTGAATGTTCTATCACAGATCATCACCCTTCCATTATTATAGGTTCGATATTGATGAAGAAATATGATTTTAGAAAACTTGCCAATGAAGACTATGGCTACGAATTTAGTCAAAGGAAGTGATAACCTTGGAAAATCCAACGTTTACCAAGCAAATATTACCATCAATATTGTTACCAATATCAAGTTACTAACATGAGGAAGAGTGTTGCGTGCCATCAAAACCAAATATTTCCATCATGGCTAGGATAATGTAGTCATTAAACCACTAACAAATAATGGTATTGTTGAACGTTTTGTCATAAAAAAGAAGGCTTGTTGTTTAAGACTATTTATCATCCATGAGTGCTATCACTATTAAATAATATCATCATATCCAAAGATTATCATCATAGAAAGAGTGACCATATAGGAGTATGCTATCATGTATTCTATCATCAATCTTAGGGCCATCATAAAGACATCAAAAAAGGAATCATCATCTTATTTATTGCTATCACAATTGTGAGTGCCATCATCATTGGCTAAAGAATATTATCTTGAATAGTTATACATCATCTAAGAACATGAAGATATTACCATTATGAAATTAATGATGGAATATTACCATAATTATTTGAAGATATCCTATCGATAAATAAAATTATCAACTAGAAGACATTTAACCATCAAATAAACTATCACTTGGATAGATAAATCTGCCATCATGAAGCATGTTCTCTTGGAATTACAATGTTGTCTTACCTATTGAATATTGAAAGTACTATTGAGTAAGGATCTAATGAGTGTATTGACATCCTAAAGAGGGGAATAATACCATCATATTGGCACATCTAGAGTACTTATCATCTCTAACTCAATCCTTATCGATAAAATAAATCACCACCCTTTCACTACCTTGATACCAAAATGATGCAATGGTTAGGGAAAATTCTATTTTAAATAGCACAATATTATTTTGGATGATAGTTTCATAAAACCATGGTGACATCTACCATGATGACACCCAACCAATTGGTCAAAATTGATGATAATTCCTTTATGCTCTTGGACAATTGGTGATTCCATCAATATCAATAGCAATCATGATCATAGGCATGGGCAATGTCAACACATTTTGTTGAAACTTTGGTTTAGTAAAAGATCTAAAGTAAAAGTATTACATTAGAAACTTACTGATGATGGTGTCATCCCTAATAACAAACTTTTCAATGATAAAATATGGTTGGTAAACCTTCATTCAATGATCAATTTTCATTGGATTTTGACATGTGACAATGTTGTTAGACAACTATTATCCAATCAACCTCTTGCAATGGTAATATCGATGTCGTAGGTGTCTATTTTCACATTGGCTCATTGTATGGTTCAATAGATCCATTTTAGATGGAATTCTATCTTCAAATTTATCTATGTACTATGTACTGTAATAGTTTTCTACTGTGTTGAACCTATAACCAACACACAAACCTTCCAATACACACTTCTACCAACTCAAGACACTCAATATATTTTTAGGGTGAAATGTAGATGGAATTTTAATCATATTTTATTGATTAATAAACTATTATAGGTAGATTAAATCATGCATAGATAATATTATACAATCAAAGTAGAAATAATTATCTTCCCTTTATTTCCTTGAGTGAGGCATCCATTTATCAACTCTAGTATTCACCAATTTATATTTGTTACCCATTCCTCTTTTGCCTTGGTCTATTGGCCTTCAATTTATTCTTTCCTCCACATAATTTTATCTTACTCCTTTAGGTCATCCTATCATTTCCTCTCTGGATCTCCACATCATACTCATTGGGTAAGAAAAATACTTCATGAACTCTAGCTCATGAAGTGTTTTTAAGAGCTACTACCACTCTGACTTGGTTGTCTACATAAGATCAATTTCATTATTTTGTCTTGGCCTTCCTTTAAGGATCAAACCTCCTCATATAGAATGCATCTAAAATTCTCTTCATCCTCTTTTGAAGTGATCATATCCTCCACAAATCTCACAAGGATGTAGGTTCCAACACCTAGTTTCAATGTGTCCAACTCTTCCACACTAATTTTAAAAACCCATTATCAAAAATTCATTCCTTGTATTGCTCTCTCCTATCACAAATTTAGTCTCATTACATCCTATTGGATTTGCATACCTAGGGCCTTCATTCCTTGATCTTACCTCTAGAATTATAGGTACTTTCACACCTTACTCATATCTTTCCAATCCCATACCATTATACCCCATTCTTCTCATCAAATTGAAGCCAATGCCTTTTGTGTGCTATTTAAAGCACCCAAACTCCTCATCACCACTCTGATCTCTATCATTGGTATCACAATTTACTTCACCACACCTTGAAGTACCATTATCACTATCAAATTTGATTACATGGCCTTTATCACAATCATAAATGATCTATTGAGGTTCATATTCTAACACCATTTGTTTACCCTTTCTTTTCTCCTTCTCTTTTCCCTTACCTGCTATTGGAGTCATTACACTATCTTATTTGTCATCACTACTATTATTGACTTGGACCATCGACCTTTTTCCTATGCTTATTTCCTTGCATGTGTCCACCCTTTATTTTGTTTACTTCATGATTGGATTTTATTCCTTCAAATTGGTCTCATAACCCTTATTACTGGTGACTTAGGTTATCTACCTCTTCCATTTGAAACCAATCTCTATCATTTTCTCCTCACTCTCCATTGGTGTTGGCTTATCATGTAAGATCAATACGAGACTAGAATCTATGTGATGATCCATGCTCTTTATCAATGGAAACCCATATTTTGAAAGAATATTTGTATTTTCTCCAATAAAATGCTTCACACCATGTGGGATTCCATTTATCTTTTCCACTATCCATTTTTTTGTGGGTTCAATGATGAAAGAAAAACATGCATCCTTATTTTCCTTCAAGGATTGCTTTTTTGTACCCTATCACACTATAATAATATTGTCCACTTCTTTCCATTTGTCCTTCAATGTACTTATTGTGTACCTCTTACCTCTTACCATCCTTATAAATGGTGTAGGTGTTCTACCTATCTTCATGCACTGTTTTTTTATGAAACTTTCATGCTTTTCCCAACAAGACATGACAAATATCCATCAACATAACATCACATAGTATATTATCCTTATAAGAAAAAATTTGGAGGTCTACCATACATTGTTCATTCACCAAAAAATTTATATCCATTTTTCAACCATGACACCTTGTATGGGTTTGGATGCTTCGTCCTCTCCAATCCAAGTTTCTCTACCATATCTATTGTGACTAGGTTGTTGGTGCTTCTACTATTGATAATTACCTTACAACACTTACCTCCTAATTTGAAAATGATCCTAAATAGAATCCTCCTTTGATCATGTTCATGTGCTTCCTGAGTAGGTTTTAAAATTCCCTCTCGATCATAAGGGATTCTCCTATTTTTTATTATTTTTGTTCATATTGAACTTTTGGGTGCCCAGTATTCTCCTCTTCTCTATCACTAACCTCCTTAAGATGAACATATCTTCTATAAATAATCTCTATTGCATCCAACCTAGTAATAAATTTTCTTATAATTTTAACTATATTCACAAATTAAGGGCATTGTGATATTCCTTGTCCTCTTTGTGTCATCTTCCCTCATATCCTACCTTAGAGATATTTTAGCTTTGATTATTAAAAGGATGCAACAAAATAGGGTGATTTCTTTTGTTAGCAAGAATTGAGTTAGATACAACAAGTAATATAGATGTGACAATATTATGGTATAATTCCCCTCTTTAGGAAGCTAATACACTCACTAGCTCCTTACTAAATAGTACTTTTAATCTTCAACAAACAATATGACATTGCAATTCCTATACAACATGCTTCATGAAGATGAAATTATTTTTCTAGGTGGTAGTTTATTTGATGTCCAAATATCTTCTCGACAATTGTTTTATATATTGAAAGAATGTATTCAAACAATTATGACAAGATTCCATAATCCATTTCCTGATGTTAATATCCTCATTTTCTTATATTATAAATGACTATTCAAGACAACATCCTTTAGTCATCGATGATAATATTCAATTGTAACAACAAACAATAAGACAATGATTCATTTGTTGATGTATTTATGATGACCCTATGGACAATGATAAAATATTTGATAACATGCTCCTAGATGGTTTCTTTATCTATTATGGTATTATTTGGATATGAAAACATTCTTTAACTATGACGACAATTAAAATTCCTCTTTGTCAACACTCATGGATGATACACAATATCAAACAACAAGCCTCTTTTTTATGGTAAATATTTTGAAAATGATATTCTTTATCAATGGTTTTGTGACTGGATGATCTTAGCAATTATATTAGGCTCTAGTTGTGATGGTACACAACACTCTTCCTTGTGTCAACAACTCTATATTGAAAACAATATTGATGACAAGGTTTGCTTGGTAAACGTCAACAACTCCTAGGTCAACACTTCCTTCAACTATGCTAGCAACCATAGTCTTCATTAGAAATATTTCAATCATATCCTTTCTTCAATTCTAAAGGCCTATTCAAGATGGCACTTACCTCATCAATAGGTTCCTATATGACGAGCTCCGATCGATGATATTTTGGACTGCAACAACTTGTAAAATACGTTGACACCATACAACAAAACTAACTTGAACACATGCCAATAACTATCTTGAATGCATGCTAGAATTACATAGAAGGATTTCAATGCTATAAAGAAAATAAAGCATTTTATCAATAATTTTCTATATGACATCATCTCTACATAATATGATTACAAATCATATAAAGATTTCTCAGAGAAGTCTCTCTCTTCCTCTATGTCTAGAATTCTCTCTCTTCTTCTTCCTTATTTCCCTCTCTATATAGAATTATCCTCTTCTTCTTCTTGGAAAATATTATATTATTTGATACATGCAAATGCATCCCCATGATACCTTTATGTTACAAATGTCAATATGTAATAAATTAGTGTTTGAGTCTATAGTTTAGGTGAGTGATTTATGTTTCCTCTTTATGTAAATGTCTATATGCAAGATATGCATATGTCATGTAAGAGTATAATGTATAGGATATGTTAAAAGTATCATGTAAGAGTGTAATGTGTAGGATATGCACAAGTGTCATGTCATGTAAGAGTGCAAGTGTATATTTATAGAAAGTGCACAAGTGTCATGTATGTAAGTGTGTAAATATGTAATGTGAGAATGTGCACAAGTGTCTGTATTAGGAGTGCATGTAGGAGATTAAGAGTCATGTAGGAGTGTGAAATTATCATAGAGATAAGTGTGTATGTAAGAAGAGAGTGAATAGTCTAGTATACAAGTGGTAGGATGAGAAGCCAAAGGTTAAGAATAGGAAAGGTTGTAACTCTCAAATGTGTGAGGAGTGCAACAATCAAGTATTGAAGAGTCAACTTTCTATGTATATATTATGGAGACAAAGCTCTATACATTGTATTGGTAAAATAGTCTATAAGAGATCACCAAAAAGCATTTGATAATATTAAAGTTTGTATATAGATTTTGAGCAATTTTATCGTAAGTATTTT
Source organism: Wollemia nobilis (assembly GCA_028583015.1). Taxonomy (NCBI): domain Eukaryota; kingdom Viridiplantae; phylum Streptophyta; class Pinopsida; order Araucariales; family Araucariaceae; genus Wollemia; species Wollemia nobilis. The sequence continues at coordinate 13,651,493 of JAQPPZ010002549.1, forward strand.
CATGTTATTACATGATTGATTTTGGACCATTTATATGCATATTTAAAATCATAGTGAATATTATTATAATTTATATTGGAAATGTTATATTTTAATTGCTCATATACATAATTATACTCTTGATTATTGATATTAAGACCTAATATATTATGGCTTAATTATACTAGGACTTGATATACTTTGGCTTAAAGAAATACACTTCTCTTGAACCTCTTCCAATTTATAGGATTAGGAATTCAATGCTCTTCAACTTCCATTAGTTTATTCATATTCTTGATGGTTGGCATTCTAGTTCTTGCATCAATCCCCCTCGTTTGATATCCATGTGGATTCTCTTGCATCACATCCCTTTGCCATAGACTTTCCTAATGAGAGCCTTCATCCTAGAAGTAGACCAATCTAATTCTTAAACCTTGTACTTTGATGATGCTCTATATGTCAAAGGAACATGGGTAGGAGTCATCTTGGTCACTATTCAATAGTAGTTGACCCCTTTGTCCTTAAAGCTTAAATTTTCCTATGCCAATAATATCATTGAAATGAAGCCCTAATCCTAGGGCTACATGCAACATTAGCTCTCCAAGTTATAATCCTTTCTATATTTAGAGATTCTCAACTAGTAGTCAACCGATTTAATGGTATTCATCAAACTAAAGATAAAAATCTTAATCCATACAAAGACATTGTTGATAAACTAATGACCACTTTTGACAAAACCACCATTGAAGTTATTCCTAGGTCTAGTAACCACCATGTTGATGCTATGGAATCAACTACATATCTTATCCCCTTAGAGCTAGATGGAAAATAAAATATAATCATCATTTGGAAAATTAGAGAACCTTCAACCCTAGAATCTAACAAACTTCATCTAGAAATATTTTTATAGAAGCAAATTCACCTCTAATCCTTGGTACAATGATATCCTTACTTACTTTAAGGATGATTGTTTTCCTGATAGTTTGAACCACAATAAGCATAAGAACCTCAATCAATGAGCTTGTAGGTATGTCATTGCTAAAAATATCTTATATCACCACACCCTTGATGGTATTTTAATTAAATGCTTAACCTCAACCAAAGACCAAGTAGTCATCAAATAGGTCCATGATGGATCATGTAGTGGTCACTTTAGTGGTGTCACCATCACCAAGAAACTCCTATGGATGGGTTATTATTGGATATCCATGGAAAATAATTTTTTAAATTATGTCAAGAGGTATAATAAATGTTAGAAGCATGAAGATATTATCCATGCTTCATATCAATCTCTATAGTCTTTAACCTCTCTTTGGTATTTCTCCATTTGGGGCTGAAACATCATTAGGAAGATAAACCTATTAGCATATGATAGGCACAAGTCCATTATCATGGCTACTTATTACTTCACCAAGTGGGTTAAATACATGCCTTTAACCTCAACCATTGGAGTTTAGGTCTCCAATTTTATCCTAATCAGATCCATAGCCATTATGACATCCCTTCTATGTTGATCTTTGATAGTGGAACACATTTCAAGAACAAGGATATCCAAAAAAAATTGTGCTAAATATAAGATTCAACATAAATTATCTATGCCTTACTATCCTTAAGATAATGGCCAAGTAAAATATTCTAACAAGACTCTTGTCAAAATCCTTAGGAAGCTCATCAAAAAACCAGCAGGGATTGGCATCTCTAGCCATGTCCTTCACTATACACATGATGCCCTATGGTTTGGTTTATAGAATTGAAGTAGTGTTCCCTTTTGATATAGAGGTTCCTTTATTACATATTTTACTATATAATTCCTTTGTTAAATATGAATACCATCTTGCCTATCTTAACCATTTGTGATTGCTTGACAAAATGTGGATCCACACCTTAGAGAACCTATAGTTCTAACAATAAAAGTTTAAACATACCTATATTTTAGGAACCCATCCTAACATTATTTTTATAAATATTAATTGCCTATGTAATTACCCATGTCCAAAATGGAGAAAATACTTATAATATTATTTTGTAATACTTTTGTAATGATATGTGGTAAGTAAGGCACCTAGACAAGTGGGGCCATTTCATGTAACTATTATCAAGAATGTAACCGATATTGGTAGAAGATTCTAGCTTGAGTGGAATTTTGCATGTAAGCCACCTCTTGAGCTTAGGTTTAGGGTTGCATGAAGTTGTTCTTTAAAATACATGAAGCCATGTATAAATGTATCTTCGACTGCTCTGTCAAATATTTTTCCACCAAGAAATCAGTCTGGCATGTGGAAAAATCTGGGAATCAATCTGGCATGTGGAAAATATTGTTGTAATTGCATCCATGTGTATTATGGCAGTGCCCTCGACTACGAATGCACTGAAATCCATGATATTTCTTTTGCAAAACTACAAAAATCACCACAGTAATAGAAAAACAAATAGGCAGGAATTTATTTAGATGCACTGTGATGATCGTGATGCATTGAGGGCTTGCTAAAAAAATTGTAGATCAGCAAGAAATAGGAGCCCGATGAATACATCACCAACACCACATGATGTAAAACCTACAGAAAAAAATTGTTAAAAAAATTTTACTCTACTCCTCAATCATCTCATGGCTCCAAGAAATGAATATTCAAGGGCAACCATGAGTTTCCTCAAGTTGTTTGGTTTCTGATCCATTAAAAAAAATGGAGGAAAAAATGAGGAGGGGAGATTTCCATGAGGGAAACCACCCCTCAAGCTCACAAGGATAGGAGAACTTCTGGATATATGATAAAAAATATTGGGATTTGAAACAAAACATGAGATATATTACACATGAAAATGATTACAATATATAGGCATAAGCCTATATGAAAAATATGACACTTGTCAAGAGAAACTGACAAGTGTCAAGATAGAAGGCATAGTGCACATTATATTCTAACAAGTGTAAGGGGAGTCAAGCCATCCAAGGGATGGAGAGTATTTTTTGAAGCTTTAGCAATATCATACAAACCATAAGGAGTGTCTTTTAAATTAAAAATATTACTACTAGCAAAAACTAGCATAAAATTTAAGGCAAATAGGAGTTTGTCTAATTATAAGAGCATGTGGTATAAACTATCTAGAGGTAGGATATCTACGGTAGTATGGATAAGGCCATATAGAGCATGTTCATATAAAGAAATACTATCTAGAGGTAGGTTATCTAGAGTGGGGTCATATAGATCTAGGTTATTCTTGGAAGGGTTGTCTAGAGCTGTCATCTAGAGCTAGGTTGTTTGAGGTAGGGTCATCTAGAGTTGGGTCATCTAGAGCTAATTCATTTCACCTAGAAGGTTGATCATATAACCCAATAAGAGGGCTATTTAAAGTAAATGGTTGTCCATCAAAGGATAAGGTAGGGAAATTTAAGTCCAAGAATAAGTTGTCTAGAGGTAGAGAGAGGTAATTCAAAACTGGGGGGAAGCTATCAAAGAGGGTTGAGTGAAGGACACCAAATATAGATGAGGAGAAAATTGTAGTTCAAATAGTGGGCATTTTAATTGTTTTGTAATTGATATTTTGAGGGGAGAGTGCTTCCATAGACCCCAAAAGTGGTATTGCCTCTTGACCCTACAAGGGGGCTTCCATAACCTTGAAGTCTGATAAATGTGAGGATGGGAATTGACTATCATGTTGGCGATGCAGTCAATTTTAGTAAGTGGAGAGAGCAATCAATAAATAATGTCCTATTTATAGCAAATAGAAGTAATGTTAGTAATATAATATGTCTTAAACAAGATAAAGTATAAGAATCATGAAAAGAGATTTGAGTGAAATATTCAATGCTTATATAACCAATATTTAGCTCATGGGTCATCAAGGATGCCAAAAAATGCTAGAGGAGGGGATAGAAGTAGATAAATTGACATGTATATATAAAAAATAAATAAATTTTTATGATTTTGTGTTATTTTGAAGTTCATATACAAAGTGTTCGATGAAATGTGCATACACGTACTTAATAAATTTTATGAAATATAAATTAAGATAAATATATGTGAAATAAGATTGAAGAAATAATGAGGAGTTGAGGTAGTTAGAGGGAGTTGAGGATACAACTACCTTCTTGGTTGTATAAATAGAACTTCCCTCATTCAAAAGTAGTAGAAGTTGGATGTAATCAGACATGTACTTATGAGATCTTATGCTAGATTATTTGACTATTATGCCAAGTCATTTGAACTACTATGCAAGGTTTTCTAATTATTGGACTAGGTCATGTGATATATTATGTGCACAATGTATCCATTTGTAATTTTAAGTTATTCACATTGTATTTTTTGTTTTTTAAGTGGTTATACAATTGTGTTATAGTATTTTGTATTCCATTTCTACAAATGGTAACATTGGAGAGGAAATTGATAGTGATTTTGAAAATGACTTAAATTAAGCTTTAAAAAAAATACTTATTCTAATAGTCATATCTCAAATTCTAGGTGGGACATTATCAAGTAGATTCAATAGAAATTCCTATTTTAAATGATGATTATGTAGATGCAAATATTTATGAAATATCTAATATATATAACATTACTTTATTTGTTATTGTATGCTTAGAAATGATGAATGTAATAACTATAGAAGTAAGCTATATAGACATAGAAATTTTGATGTCTCACAGTATCTTTATAATAAAAACTTCAAGCATTCAAAATGAAATAGGAATTATCTATTTTCCCAAGCATTTAACACAAGATATGATATAATTTTTTTAAAATGTTATAAAGATTGTCCAATTGGCTATTTTGTCTTTGATATCAAATTACTATACTAACTAGGTCTTTGAAGATTGTTATCTTTTAGAATTTACTATTTTATTAGAAACTATAGGAATTTATCATTAAGAACCATGATCTTCACTTAAAGTGAAAATCCAATTTAATCTGGTTTTCCCAACACTTTTAAGCCTTCCTATTAATTTTATAGTTATCTATGATTGTTTAAATTCAAGAAAGCCTATTATATCAATTTTGTCTAATATTTTCAAGAAAAATTATGTTAAATTGAGATTACATTTTAATGTGGTGATTACAAATTCAATTAAGATTATACTATTTTGCTTGTTTTTCTACCCCTATTCCATGTTGGGAGACATTATCCTACCTAGACATACCATCCAATAAGTGGCTTGATAAGCTAATCGACCCTACATCCTCTTGTTTAGTTATATACCTTGTTAAAGTAGAGTTCTATCTTGAGTTTAAGGCTAGGATTATCATGTCTAGATTAATGATACTTTTCAAATATTTAAACTCATATCCTCATTCTTACATTCTTATCCTCCATAATTTTCATATACGTGATCAAATCCTCTCTTGGTTGAAAGGCAAGTGACATAAAATTGAATTTATTTTTAAAATTATAAACAATGTTATCTTCATTCTTGCCCTACCTAATTATGAAGATAATAATCAAATTTTTATATTCCAAATATTAAAGACTCCCACAAAAATATCATAAGAAAGGTTTTCTTAAAAACCATGATTCTAAGTGGGGTTGACATAAGTAGTCTAATTATGTTTGCCTAGTCAAGGACAATTTTTATTTTGATAACCTTCCCTCTACCATTGATCACTTTGAAGAGGGCAACGTCATGAATGTTTAGCTGGCCATATATATTGAAATAGGTTCCCTTGGGATCCCACATAATTAAAATTGGGGCTAAACTATCTAAAGAGGAACATGCCATATTTTCTATTTTATTTAAGGAATACAAGGATGTCTTTGCCTAGGAATATTCTAACATATCTAGAATTAATGAGGATCTTATTTTTTATAGTATTATCACATATGAGGATGCAAATCCTATACAAAAAATATAGATGAGGTTCTCCCATCTCATTTAAGACTTGCACAAAGTAGAAATTAAAAAAAAATTAGATGTCAACTTAATAAGACCTATTGATTATTCAGGATGGGTGTCTAATGTTGTTCTTTTAAAAAATAAAGAGAAGAATGTTATATACATTTACAATAATTTTATAGACATCAACCTAAACTATCCTAAATTTTGGTTAAGTTTACCTCTAAGGAGACAACACCTTGGTGAAAAATCTACTATATTGTCATACCATTTGGATTAAAGTAAGCTAGACCAAATTATTAGTGGTCTATGACAATAATATTTCATGTTTTTATTGGGAATACAATGGAATATTATATTGATGACCTTTTGGATAAGTATAAGGAATGGGTTGACCATATTGTTGACCTAAATGTCATTTTTAATAGGTTATTCAATTATAAGATCAAAATTAACCAAATAAATATGTGTTTGGTGTCACTAGTGTTAATATCTTAGGCTTTATGGTGTCTCATAGGGGCATAGATATGGATAATAATAAAATAAATGTTATTGATGCTATACCTCCTACTTGTACAGTTAAGATATCAAAACTTTATTAGGAAAGCTTGGAGCTATCAAAAGGTTTATCCCTAATATAGAATTCAAAGCTTATCTATTTAATTAGTTACTTAAGAAATATGTCGATTTAAAGTGTGATGAAAGTTTGATATGACCTTTCCTAAATTTATAACATTTTTGTTACAACCCAAAAATATTCACCCACCCATCCTAGATAATTTCTTTGTTTTGTATATGTCAACTACTAATATATCCTTGGGAGCAGTCCTTACCCAACAAGATAATTGCAATAATGATTATACCATGTATTACATCAGTTGTACCATGTTGTCGATAGAAACTAGGTACACTCCCACGAAGAAAGATTCCTTGGCCATTTATTTTACTTGTGAGAATATTTGACACTATATGTTATATCAAAAAATTTATATAGTCATTAACATAGACCCCTTGAGATGATTACTTCAACATCTATACATCCCTAGTGACACCTAGTACACAAAATAGATCACTATGATGTAAGATTCAATCTCCATTTTATGACTATAAAATCCTAGGTGATTGCTAATTAGTTAGATACTATTCTAGATCCAACTCAAAAACATTTAAATGAAGCATCATGATATAAGGATATAATGGTTATTTCTTGTGCGTATTTTCATCCTCCATTACTTATAGTTTAAAGAGTCTAGTTCTTATTATTTTTTTGAGTAAGATAAGTGTATCCTGGAGCATCTTGGGGTTGCTAAGAGTCAATATGAATCTAAACCTAAGGACAAATAGGATGCATCTTCTATTATATAAAAAATGAGGAGGACATTCATCCCAAAACTTGGACCCTTCACTTTAATAGTTCAAAAGATGAATTTGGGGTAGGAGATGGTATTTTTCTTAAGTCTCCAATTGGCCTAACTATTCCTATGGTATTCTACTTGATTTTTTTGGCATTACCAACAATTTTCCAAAATATGTGGCTTTAATTTTTGGGGTCTTGGGGTCCAGGCTACTCATCGCATGAACGTTTAACACATCAGAGTGGTAGTGGATTCACAAATTATGACCCATCAAATTTTAGGTGAGTATGTTGTCAAAGCATCAAGTAACTTAAAATCTAGTTAATTATTTTGAGTCATTTTCCATTAAGCATTCTTTGCAAGGAAAAAATGTAGATGCCAAATCTCTAACCACTTTAACTAACAAATTTATACCACTTGAGAACATCATTAAAACAAATTTTGTGGTAAAATTCCATGATGAGCCTATTATTTTTGTCACTGAAGGCCCAGTGGATGTGCATACTATAGAATTTAATACCATTTATTTCTAAGTTCTCTTCAAATATCCTTGGTATGGTGATATCTTGTGTTTCCTAAATAAATAAACCTACCTACCCGAGGCTAATGCTTAGTAGTGGGATCACATCCATAGGAGAGATTTCAATTGTGTTGTCCTTAGTGGAGTGTTGTACTACAAAAATAATTATGGTGTTCTCTTATGATGATTTATTATAGCCAAGGTTTCTAAAGTCCTCTTTGATATCCATAATGGTGAGTGTGGTGGACACTTTAATGGCCATTACAAGCACAAAAAATATTTTTAAAATGGGTTATTCATGGTCTATAATGAAAGTTGATGTCAACAACTATGTTAAGTAATGTTATAAATGTTAGTTTCATAATGATGAAATGCATTCCCCTATATAGATTCATCATCCAATTGAGTCTCCATGGTCTTTCTCCACTTGGGGTCTTGACCTTGTAGGAACTATCTCTCCTAAGTCTTCTAATGGTCCTAATTTTATCATAACCATGGAATATTTTATAAAGTGGATGGAGGGTATGGTTCTTAGTAAAAAAACAACCTTTACTATGTCACTTTGGTGTCCTCTCTCCTAATTTTAAAAGCAAAAAAATGTAGGATATTTAACTTTAAAATTAAATATTTAACATCAATTTTTCATGCCTTACTATCCACAAGGGAATGATCAAGCTTATTCTAGTGGTTAATATATTCAAAAATACAATTACAAAAAATCAAATAAAGATTGAAAATTAAAGGTATATCCTACATCATGGGTGTATAACACCAATATTCAAACGTCCACATGGACAATCATTTTTCTTTGGTCTATGGTACTTAAGTCATTTTTACATTTGAGATTGAATTGTCATATTTATGTAGTTATTTAAAGCATATGTTACGTCATGATGAGCATTATCAAGAGTATTGGGAAGCTCATATTAATGAACTCACTATTCTTAATGAAAGTTGCTTGCATTTTCAAAGCCTATAAGTGTCAGGTTGCTAAATAGTACAATAAGAAATTTTATCATCATGATTCCAATGTTGGGGACCTTGTCCTCAATCTTGATAATGTACATAAAAAGTGCACAAGTAAGTTTATTCAAAAGTGACTTGGTTCATATACAATCAATGAGTTGTATGGGTCTAAGGCAAAAAAATTACAAATGGAGTTGAGTTGGAGGAATTCACCAATTCCATTAATGTCAAACACTTTACATGTAGCCCTTTTTGTTTTTCATGTACAATATTTAAGCTTCATTAGTTTGTTTGTCAATTTTTTTTAATCTATTTTTGTACTTTGTTTGTTTTACCTATTTACTTTTTGAGTTTGTGTCTATGTTAGTCTTGTAAATTCTCAATAGTTAGCATATCTTTTATGTTTTTTGAGGTCATTTTTGATATTTTTCTACCAATCATGATATAAATGACAATCTTATTTTTCTAATGATTTTTGTTCAACAGGCGATGACTTCATTAGGTTCGAGGCGTAGATAAATTGGTTTGATCAAACCCCGTAAAGAGGGTGGAGGGCCAAGGTTCAAATATCGGGCCTCATAGAAATGAATGTTTGTCCTTTTTTTGGTGTTTTCAGTGGTGTAAAAGGTTTAAAATGTTTGTGGCATGGTGGTTATAGGGGTAAACTGTACGAAGAACTGTATGACGACTTTTGTTGAGCAAGGTGCAGTGATAGTATTGTCATTGTTGTCAACACAGTCAGATAGATCTGTTGATGAAGTGGATAGGAAGTTCAAAAGCTATTCAGATGCAGAAGATAGGAGTTTAAAGGTTATTCAAAGTATGTACAATGATTTCCCAAGAAGACCGAAGTGGCCCATATGCAAAAGATCAAAGAAAAAAGACAAGTAAGAAAAGTGTCGCGATATCACGACATATATGATAAGCAAGAAAAACTATCATGATTTTGTGACATGTTGGAAGAGAGAGAAAAAGCAGGAAAAACTATCGCGATTTTGTGACATGTTGGAAGAGAGAGAAAAAGCAGGAAAAACTGTTGCGATTTCGTGACATGTTGGAAGAGAAAAAAAGCAGGAAAAAAAACTATCGTGATTTTGTGACATGTTGGAAGAGAAAAATGCAAGTGGAAAAACTGTCGTGATTTTGTGACATGTTGGAAGAGAGAGAAAAAGCAGGAAAAATTGTCGTGATTTTACGACATGTTGGAAGAGAGAGAAAAAGCAGGAAAAACTATCACGATTTCGCGACATGTTGGAAGAGAAAAAGGCAAGTAAAAAATTGTCATGATTTCGTGACATGTTGGAAGAGAAAGAGAAAGCAAGAAAAAGTGTCACAATTTTGCAACAAGTTCAAAGAAAGAGAACAAGTAAGAAAAGTGTCACGATTTCGTGACATGTCGCATTTTCGCGACTAAAATAGGAGAGAGAAAGTAAGTTTGAAAAGTGTCGCGATATCGCGACATGTCACATTTTCATGATAAAAGAAAGAGAGGAAGCGTACGAAAGTAGAACTGTCATGATTTCATGACAAAAGCAGAAAGCAAGACTTCGAAGCAGAAGTGTCACAATTTCGTGACAAAAGAAAAGAAGTAAAGTACGAAAGCAGAAGTGTCACGATTTCATGATAAAAGTAGAGAAGAAGACTTCGAAGGCAGAAGTGTCACGATTTCATGACAAAAGAAAAGAAGCTAAGTATGAAAGCAGAAGTGTCACGATTTTGTGACAAAAGCTAAGTTGAAGACTACAGAGGTAGAAGTGTCGTGATATTGAGACAAAAGCAAAGTCGAAGTCTATGGAAGTAGAAGTGTCGCGATATCATGACAAAAGCAAAGACGAAGTATACAGAGGCAGAAATGTCATGATATCATGACAAAAGAAAAGACGAAGTCTGCAGAGGCAAAAATTTTGCGATATCGTGACAAAATAATAGATAAAGCGTACGAAGGTGAAAGTGTCATGATATCGTGAGATGTATTTTCGTGGTAACAGCAACAAAAGAAGCTATAGAGGCAGAAATTTCATGATTTCGTGATAGGTCATAAATGCGCAAGTCAAGAAGGAGAACTTGACTAAAATGAGAAGTATGACAGTGGACCGACATCACTACAGCATTTATAGGGGTAGTTACAGAGTGATTTCATACTGCTAAAATACGAAGAGTGATCAAAAGATAGTATGGTAGTTACAGGGTCTGTCTAGAATGAAATCATCAAGTGATGGATAAACCGAACATCTTCTTGAGTTGAAGTCGACGAAGACCAATGACAGCCGACTAAAATTAGGGTTTACCATTGTTATGAAATCTAACTAAGATTAGGATTTACAACCGACTAAGATTAGGGTTTTCATCATAAAAAATATTATTATAAAATGAGGGTTGTTTGGAGAATTAAAATGTATAGTCGAATGTGTGTGAAATACGATGGTTGTGTGTAGAGAGCAAGTCATGTCGAATCGTGCTAAGTTTGAAATTTGCAAAGAGAGCAGAGTGTGGAAAATGGAGAAGACGATCATGAAGTTTGATTGTAACGAAGCAGATTGTGCAAAGTGATTATGCAGAGAGAGCAGAGTGCACAAAGAACGCAAAGGTAAATTTATCTTGTGAAGTGCACGAGAGGTGAGAAAGAGGCAAGCGAGAAGGGTGTGTTGCATGAGAGATGTTGAGTAAGCAATAGACCATTCAGGGTCCTATAAAAATGAAGGCATTTATATGTCAATCTTCTAGTTTCAGAATTGAAGTCCAAGTTGGTGCTTGGCATCAGGGGTTGGTGCTCCTTCCAGTTGGTGCTCCTTTCTGTTGGTGTAGATAAATTAGGGGTTGGTGCTCCTTTTTGTTGGTGTAGATAAATTATGGGTTGGTGCTCCTTCCAGTTGGTGCTAGTAAATTAGGGGTTGGTGCTCCTTTCTGTTAGTGCAGATAAATTAGGGGTTGGTGCTCCTTCCAGTGGGTGCTGGTAAATTGATTGTAAAGTTGTTACTTTGCAAAGGTTTTATTTGTATGGGAGTCCAAGCAGTCAATTTTTGAAGAGTAGCCACATTGGTGAACCTCGTTAAATCTTGTGTTGTGTGATGCTCTTTTGTTATACTTGCTGTATCTAGTAATAAGTTTTAATTACTGCGATATTAAGAGCTATAAATTTAAGTTTATAGAGCTACACTGATTCACCCCCCCTCTCAGTGTCATTGTAATACTAACAATTGGTGTCAGAGCTAAGTTCTTGTACAAGCTTAATCGGCTAGGGTGATCTTGGAAGTAACACAATGGTAGGAGGTGAAGCTATTTTAATGGCATTTGAAGAAGTAAAATCAGAAAAGGAAGGAGTGAACTCTGAAATATGTGGTGAAAACCCTGAGGCTGAAGTAGATCTAAAAGGTGAGTTGATATCTGCACTTGAAAAGTGGAAAATAGAGAGGAAAAAGAATAAGAAAATTTCAAAAAATCTTGAGGATGCAAACAAAATCATAACCAGTTTGAAAGTATAGAAAAAAGAATACAAGAAAATATCTGAAGATCTCGAAGTACAAATTACCATGAAAATAGATTATTTCTACAAACTAGAAGAAGAGAATGTTGGTTTACGGACGCATATAGAAGAGATGAATCACAAAATTAGTTGCTATCACAAACGCGAAGAAAGTTCTATGAAGCTGGATAAGATTATAAATGACCAAAGGCCTGCAGGCATCAAATTTGGTCTGGGTTTCGTCGAAGGAGAATCATCAAATGGATCAAAGGCCAGAAATGTAGAATCCATAAAGAATGAAGATAAGAAACAGGTTGATCAAGGAAAAATATCTCATGCAAAAGAAAGCAATAATGCCAGACACGAAAGGAGAATTGACAATGATGGATTCACCAATATCACACATCAAAGAAGAAGAAGACCTATGGCTCCTACGACAACATGGCAAAGACCATCACCCAGGTTCAATTATCCCTTTTTTGGTTTCTATTTTAAATGCAATGACTATGGACATAAAATATTAGACTACAAATATAATGTAAGACCAAAGAATTTCACCAATAGAAATACTTTTTCTCCTCTGATGAATTATACAGTAGAATGTTATAACTGTCATAATTTTGGGCACATTGCAAGAAACTATAGAAGTACATTTGCATCAAATCAGTTTCAAGGAAGAAAATTTCAACCAAATAGGATGAGACAAAATAGAAAACTTCTCAAAAAACATGCACAAGCTATTGATAAGGGAAAGGCAAAACAAGAGCCCAAAACTACTATCAAAATGGAGTGGAAAGAAAAAGAGCAACTTAAGGAAGAAAATGAATCCTTAATCATACAAACAACATTTAAAGCATAGAATAAATATGTACCATGGATACTTGATAGTGGATGCTCCAGTAATATGATAGGTGACAAACAAAAATTTGAGAAGTTACAAAAATATGAAGGTGGTTCAGTAAAGTTTGAAAATAATGATGGAGCTAAGATAGTTGGCAAAGGTTCAGTTAAAATTAGTGATGGAAAAATTAATTCAGAAGAAGTCTTATTTATGGATGGTTTGAAACATAACTTTTTGAGCGTAAGTCATATTTGTGATAAAGGTCATGAAGTAATTTTTAAGAAGCAGGGTTGTGAAGTCAGAAAAACAAACAGTGAAAAATTGATAGCAACTAGATCAAGGACATCTGGCAACCTGTACATGCTCTCAGAGACTTCAGAAGGAGCTTTTTTTATTGGACAAGAAGAAGAAAATTGGTTGTGGCACAAGAGACTCGATCATATCAGTTTTGATAATCTAGTAAAAATTAGCTCAAAAAGGGCAATGAGAGATATTCCCACCATCAACAAACCTGCAAACAACATTTGTGCTTCATGCCAAAAGGGGAAGCAAACTAGAGTCACATTCAAAACAAAAGAGTACTATACAAGAAAACCTTTGGAACTAATACACACTGATTTATGTGGACCCATGAGAACACAAAGCATAAATGGTGACAAATATTTTATGTTGTGCATTGATGACTATTCTAGAATGACATGGATATTTTTCTTGAAGCATAAATCGAAGCTTTTGAAATGTTCAAGACTTTCAAAAACCAAGTTGAGAATGAAACAGGAAAGAGGATCAAATGTTTAAGATCAGATAGATGAGGAGAATTCATTTCAGAGGAGTTTACAGAGTACTATAAAAAATATGGTATTAGGAGATATTTTTTAGCAGCCAGGACACCTCAGCAGAATGGAGTGGTAGAAAGAAAGAACAGGACAGTGCAGGAAATGGCATGGACTATGTTGGCTAAAAGTAGAGTACCAGATAGATTTTGGAAAGAAGCAATACATACTACGGTGTATATCCAAAATAGGTACATGCTGAGAACACATGAAAGCAAAACTCCTTATGAGTTGTGGTTTGGTAAAAGGGCAACAACAAAATACCTCAAAGTTTTTGGCAAGCAAGTGCTACATCAAAAGAACCGAAGACAATATTGGTAAGTTTGAAGATAGAGCGGATGAAGGTATTTTTGTTGGTTATTCAATAAAAAACAAAGCTTACAAATGCTACAACAAGAGGCTAAAGAAAATTGTGGACAGTGTCGATGTTAAATTTGATGAAGGTAGAGAACGAGTAATTAGCTATGAAAAGAACTACCCAATTTATGAAGAGGTTATTGAAAGAGATGAGGAAAACAAAACGGAAAATATACAAAAAATTGACTTAGATGATTTAAGTTGTGATTCAGAAGTGGAAGAAAATAAGAAATTCAAAACAGGCAGCTGGCAAAAAAATCATCCTAGAGAGCAATAATTGGAGACCCCAAAGTTGGTGTTCAGACAAGAAGAAGAGTAGTAAGTAACTACTCTCTATTATCCAACATTGAGCCTAAAAATGTTGCTAACGCAAGCAAAGATGAAATTTGGATGAAGGCAACAAATGAAGAATTAGATCAAATCAAGAAAAATGAAACTTGGGAGTTAGTACCTAGACCTACAAATAAAAATATAATCGAGACTAAATGGATTTTTCGAAACAAATTGAATGAAGACGGACAGGTAGTCAAAAATAAAGCAAGATTGGTATGTAAGGGTTATGCACAAGTTGAAGGCATTGAATTTGAGGAAACTTTTGCACCAGTAGCTAGACTAGAGGTAATTAGAATATTTCTGGCTTTAGCAGTTTACAAGAATTTCAAAGTTTATCAAATGGATGTGAAATTAGCATTTTTGAATGGGAAACTTGAAGAAGAGGTTTATATTGAGCAACCAAATGGTTTCCAACTTGGTGATGATCCCAACTTGGTTTGCAAGTTGAAGAAAACATTATATGGCTTAAAATAGGCACCCCGAGCATGGTATGCAAGGCTAGACAACTATCTCACTCAACAAGGGTTTAAGAAAGGTATGGTGGATAGTAATTTGTATGTCAAAACAGAAAATGGGCATCTTATTGTTCTTGTTGTATACATAGATGATATCATATTTGGCAGCAGCAAAGATGAGTCGTGTAAATATTTAGCAAATAAGATGCAGAAAGAATTTAAAATGTCAATGATTGGTGGACTTTCGTATTTCCTCGGGTTGCAAGTTAATCAAAATAAGAAGGGTATATTTATTTCTCAAGTTAAATATGTGAAAGAGATGTTAAAAAAGTTCACAATGGAGGATTGTAAGCCAATTAGCACTCCCATGATGACAGGTTGCAAGTTGAGCAAGGATGAAAAATTTCCACCTGTTGATCAAACCATGTATAGATCTATGATTGGGAGCTTACTATACCTGATAACTACTAGACCAGATATTTTGCAGGCAGTATGCATGGTAGCACGATTTCAAGCTAATCCCAAGGAGACTCATGTGACAGTAGTGAAGAGGATTCTTCGGTACCTCAAGGGTACTATGGAGTATGGGTTACGGTATTCGAAAGGTAAAGACTTCACCCTTATTTTGTATTCAGATGCATATTGGGCAGGAGGTGTCGATGATAGAAAGAGTACTAGTGAAGGTGCATTCTATCTTGGAGACAGATTGGTCACATGGTACAGTAAGAAACAAGAGTCAGTTTCTTTATCAACAGTAGAGGCAGAATATATTGCAGTGACAACATGTTGTACATAGGTATTGTGGATGAAACAAACCCTGAAAGGTCTTGGTATTAGCTTCAGTGAGCCAATATCAGTTAAGTGTGATAACACCAGTGCCATTAACATCTCCAAGAATCTAGTTATGCATTCACGCACAAAACACATTGCTATAAGGTATCACTTTTTGAAGGAGAAAGTTGCGGAAGGTGAGGTTAAGTTGGATTTTGTTCCAACTACAGAGCAAGTAGCATATATCTTCACAAAACCATTGAACAAGGAAGTTTTTGAGTACCTTTGCAGTAAATTGGAAGTGGTCACACTTCCTAAGAATTGACTAGCTATAGGGATCACATTCTCAGGGGGAGCATTTAAGTATTTGATTATATTTTTGCTCATGTTCATGATTTTTGCTAAGTGTAATAAATTTTGCCTGAGAATGTTGTGCATGGACTCAGGGGGAGTCTGTAGTAACCCTTTGGTATTATTGTCAAAGGGGGAGAAGAGTTACAGGAAATTGCACGTGTTGCCAACAATTCCAAAGGGGGAGATTGTTGAGTAAGGTGCAGCAACAGTATTGTCATTGTTGTCAACACAGTCAGATAGATCTGTTGATGTAGTGGACAGGAAGTTCAAAAGCTATTCAGATGCAGAAGACAGAAGTTCAAAGGTTATTCAGAGTATGTACAATGATTTCCCAAGAAGACCAAAGTGGCCCATATGCAAAAGATCAAAGAAAAAAGACAAGTAAGAAAAGTGTCGCGATATCGTGACATATATAGCAGACAAGAAAAATTGTCACGATTTTGCGACATGTTGGAAGAGAGAAAAAGCAGAAAAAACTGTCGCGATTTCGCGACATGTTGGAAGAGAGAAAAAGCAGGAAAAACTGTTGCGATTTCGCGACATGTTGGAAGAGAGAGAAAAAGCAAGAAAAAAAGTTACGATTTCACGACATGTTGGAAGAGAGAGAAAAAGCAGGAAAAAAACTATCATGATTTCATGACATATTGGAAGAGAAAAATGCAAGTGGAAAAACTGTCGTGATTTTGCGACATGTTGGAAGAGAGAGAAAAAGCAGGAAAAACTGTCGCAATTTTGCGACATGTTGGAAGAGAGAAAAAGCAGGAAAAATTTTCATGATTTCGCGACATGTTGGAAGAGAGAGAAAAAGCAGGAAAAACTGTCACGATTTCGCGACATGTTGGAAGAGAAAAAGGCAAGTGAAAAACTGTCACGATTTCGTGACATGTTGGAAGAGAAAGAGAAAGCAGGAAAAAGTGTCACGATTTCATGACAAGTTTGAATAAAGAGAACAAGTAAGAAAAGTGTCACGATTTCGCGACATGTCACATTTTTGTGACTAAAATAAGAGAGAGAAAGTAAGTTTTAAAAGTGTCGCGATATCACGACATGTCACATTTTTGTGACAAAAGAAAGAGAGGAAGCATACGGAAGCAGAATTGTCACGATTTCATGACAAAAGTAGAAAGGAAGACTTCGGAAGTAGAAGTGTCACGATTTCGTGATAAAAGCAAAGAAGTAAAGTATAGAAGCAGAAGTGTCACAATTTCATGACAAAAGCAGAGAAGAAGACTTCAAAGGCAGAAGTGTCACGATTTTGTGACAAAAGCAAAGAAGTTAAGTACGGAAGTAGAAGTGTCATGATTTCACGACAAAAGATAAGTTGAATACTACGGAGGCAAACGTGTCACGATATCGTGAAAAAAGCAAAGTCGAATTCTATGGAAGCAGAAGTGTCGTGATATCGTGACAAAAGCAAAGACGAAGTATACGGAGGCGGAAATGTCATGATATCGCGACAAAAGAAAATATGAAGTCTACGGAGGTAGAAATGTCATGATATTGCGACAAAAGAATAGAGAAAGCGTACGAAGGCGAAAGTGTTGTGATATCATGACATGTATTTTCACATCAATAGCAACAAAAGAAGCTACAGAGGCAAAAATGTCATGATTTCGTGATAGGTCGTAAATGCACAAGTCAAGAAGGAGAACCCGATTGAAATGAGAAGTATGACAGTGGACCGACATCACTACGACATTTACAGGGGCAGTTATAGAGTGATTTCATACTACTAAAATATGAAGAGTGATCAAAAGTCAGTATGGCGATTACAAGGTCTGTCTAGAATGAAATCATCAAGCGATGGATAAACCGAACATCTTCTTGAGTTGAAGCCGATGAAGACCGATGACAACTGACTAAAATTAGGGTTTACAGTTGTTATGAAAGCCAACTAAGATTAGGATTTACATCCGACTAAGATTAGGGTTTTCATCATAAAAAATATTGTTATAAAAGGAGGGTTGTTTGGAGAATTAAAATGTATGGCTGAATGTGTGTGAAATACGGTGGTTGTGCGCAGAGAGCAAGTCATGTCGAATCATGCTAAGTGTGAAATTTGCAAAGAGAGCAGAGTGCGCAAAAGGGAGAAGATGATCATGAAGTTTGACTGTAATGAAGTAGAGTGTGCGAAGTGATTGCACAGAGAGAGCAGAGTGCCTAGAGAATGCAAAGGTGAATTTTTCTTGCGAAGTGCACGAGAGGAGCACGATAGGTGAGCAAGAGGCGAGCGAGAAGGGTGTGTTGCATGAGAGATGTTGAGTAAGCAATAGACCAGTCAGGGTCCTATAAAAGTAAAGGTATTTATATGTCAATCTTCTAGTTTTAGAATTGAAGTCCAAGTTGGTGCTTGGCATCAGGGGTTGGTGCTCCTTCTAGTTGGTGCTAGTAAATTAGGGGTTGGTTCTCCTTTTTGTTGGTGTAGATAAATTAGGGTTTGGTGCTCCTTTCTGTTGGTGCAAATAAATCAGGGGTTGGTGCTCATTTCTGTTGGTGCAGATAAATCAGGGGTTGGTGTTCCTTCCAGTTGGTGCTAGTAAATCAAGGGTTGGTGCTCCTTTCTATTAGTGCAGATAAATCAGGGGTTGGTGCTCCTTCTAGTGGGTGCTGGTAAATTGATTGTAAAGTTATTACTTTGCAAAGGCTAGATTTGGATGGGAGTCCAAGCAGTCAATTTTTGAGGAGTATCCACATTGGTGAACCTCATTAAATCTTGTGTTGTGTGATGTTCTTTTTTTATACTTGTTGTATCTAGTAATAAGTTTTAATTGCTGTGATATTAAGAGCTATAAATTTAAGTTTATAGAGCTACACTGATTCACCCCCCATCTCAGTGTCATTGTAAGACTAACAACTTTCGGGGTAGATATCGCAGAATACTATGGAGGCCATAAAAATTGGATAACCTACCCGGATTCATGGTGGCTGCCAATTCCACCATGTAAATTTAAAAAAAAATGATGACTTCATCATCCTTTAATATTTTATTTTTCCATTTGCATGATTTATTTTGTATCTTTCTAGTTTATTGTGCTTCTTGTCCCTTTTTGTTGGTATTTATTATTTTTGACTTTATTTACATTTTAATTATTTTTTATCATCATGATGGCA
Source organism: Wollemia nobilis (assembly GCA_028583015.1). Classification (NCBI taxonomy): domain Eukaryota; kingdom Viridiplantae; phylum Streptophyta; class Pinopsida; order Araucariales; family Araucariaceae; genus Wollemia; species Wollemia nobilis. Next base: position 13,670,655 of record JAQPPZ010002549.1, read on the forward strand.
CTATTTCTAGTAAGAGGTATCATAATGCATTCAAGGTCTTACTTTTTATTTTTTGTGACATTTTGTTTTAGTACCATAAAGTAAACCAACTTAGTCTAATGCATGCTATCTTTCATATGGTATGTGATATGAACATCAAGAAGACATTTGAATTTTATGCACGTCAAAAATGTTCAACACAAAAATCAATCAATTAATCACTCTCTCACTATAGTGGCAATATGCATTGTTTGACACATCACATTATATTGAATATTTGTAATGGCCCTCCTTGGCTAGAATTATTCTTAATACTTGATCTATGTATTGATTTGTTGATATCTAATGCATAATATCATTTTATGTTAGTGAGATGTATTGAAATATGCACTTTATGCTTTGATTACACTATTTTAGAAATATGGTACTATTGATGAATTTGTGGTTGCAAGACTAGGTACTCTCATGGGTGGATTGGTATGGGACAACCACTAGAATTGAGAGAAAATGGGAAATTATGGATGACATTCTCATCGATAGCTCAAGGGTAAAATAATACCCTTCATGTAGGTGCATTGCATATGTGTATGTTTGATTTAATGCACCATTGGACAAGGAGGTTGCTATTTAAGCAAAAGAGCCATCCTTAGTAAGTGACTGATAGCGTCACAATTATCATAAAATATCCTACTCAAGGAAAAACTTTATTGTGCAAGGATGGCTTAGCAAGAGCCCTATATATGGAATTGTTTGATATTGATGCTAATGGTTAATATTCACATTCAGTAGTAATTTTTTTTTTAAACCCCTTGTGGGGCCGCCTTGGTCTAAGAGACCACGAACAGGGGGTTCTACACCATCAAAGTCACCCAGGAGTCACACCCAACCCTGCTCGCACCAACATTATCAATTGGATTTTGGATACCCAATTCAACTTTTTGGTAGGGTGGAGATTTGAACCTGGGACCTCCCTTGGAATATTGTCCTCTCCTCTCCAACTCACCTACAACACCTGGGCACATTAAATTGTAATTAAAATTAGTTAGATAAGTAATTAATTTAATTGTTATTAATTCTAATGTTATAGCATTAGAAAAATTGAGTATTAAAAATAATAAATGTTCTAATTTGTTAATATTAGTTTTTAGATCATTAGCAAACTAAAGATAAGCTTTGTTATTATTTTAAAAGGGAAGCCTTCATAATAGTTAAGGAGCAATAGAGTTAATTAATATCACATGCTCTATTAAAGATGATGTTATGGGAAAATGTTGGCAAGATGGTGATTTTTCCAATGTCAAGGTTGAGTGTTTCTTTTAGACTAACGCAAGAGCATGTTTTAGGAAGTTGCCCAAATTTTGAACTCTTTAGCTTCTCTATTTGAATTGCTACTTTACCAAGCTTTGGGGGATTAACATGAATAGATCAATGAAGATAGAGATGGAAATAAAATAAGCTAAGGGTGATCGTAAGGAGAAATCTTGATCATAAAGTACTTGGATAATAAAAGGTATTTATATAATGTTGTTCAAATTGATTTTAGTCTAGGAAATATTCTTGTTGTATTGCTCTTTTGATGGTTTTGTTCTATGGCTTTGATTCCTTGGTTGTTAAACATTGTGTTCATTATTTTAAGAATTTTGTATGACTCTTGATCTTTGGATGGTAGTGCTATGAGTTTTCTTCTATACCTTATTTTCTATACCATGTTTTATTTGGTATTCTTATTTATGACTTCGAAGCATTCTTGCATAGATGAATTCCAAAGGAGCTTCCTAGTATCTTGTGTTTTGTTAAATTTTTAGTTTTCTTGGGGTTATTTTAGCTCAGTTGTGCTCAATGTTAGAGAAGCCTATTGAATACTTAACCAACTTGGATACATTAGTAGATGACCCAAGACTTTTGTTTTAAGTGTTGATCTTGTTTGTACATATGGTCTTATTTTGAGACATCTTGTGATATAGTTTGAATTATTGTTTTTGTATGTTATGGTGTTGTTGTAAGCAATTGGGTAATTATATATGCATGTAGGTTGAGGATGTACTATTTACGACTATATCTCTTCCTTAATGCCTTTTTCAAGCTATGGTTGCTCATTCTTTATTGTTTATGTGTTGGAGACAAGCTCCCAATGGTTTTTTGTTTTGGTCTTTGTGCTTGTGCATGCTATTCAATACTCTATGTATTCAAACATTTTTATTGTATACCTTTATCACAATTTAGTTGGTCAAGTAATGTTTGGTTGTATGTTTTACATGGGTAATATTATCTTTTATATGTAGGATGCATATTGCTTTTAATATAAGATAGATTAATAGGGTGTAGTTGGTTATTTGTATAATTCTTATTAATTAAGTGTGATATGGGAGTACTTAATAAAATAAGTAAATATAAAGGCTTTAATTTGAAATCTTTAGTTGATAATTAAAGGTTTGTGGAAACCAATATTATTGTAGCTTATGGAAAAAAAGTTGTTGGTAGAAGTTTAAGTTGTGCTTTATTTTATTAAAAAGGGAAAGCAAGACATATATAGAGATATACTTATATAAAATAAATATATTGTGGAATTTTTATATGAAGTTCCATTGTATTGCTTTTATATTGATTAAGTGAGAAGAACTTATTGAAAATTTAATAATGGGATTTCTGAGGCTTGAGTAGATATAGAGACCCATTATTGAGAGAAGTATGGGATTCTCTCATTGATTGTATGGATTGTATTTTGCATGATTGTATGTGTTTGCATAATGCATGTTAAGTTGCATATGCATTTTTATGAGCTATCTTAATCCCTAAACTACTATCCAAGTTCATGGGAAGAATTGTTCAAAAGGAGAATTTGAAAGAAAGATGGAAAAATGGTTTTGCAACTTGAGTTGTAATAATGTAATTAAAGAAGATATTATTATTGAAAAATATTGTATTGTATTGTATTGGGTTTTTGCAAAGCTTTAGAAAAATAAAGAATGAAATGTATTAGCTTTTGTAAACTTTGATTAAGAATGAATATTATACTCTTTTATGTAAGTCCATTAAATATTTAGCTATGGGAAAAATGAAGAGTTATGTTCAATTTATGGAATATGAAATTTGATTCTTCATGGTAATTATAGAAATGCTATTATTGCTTTGAGAATATTTTAGTCTTCATAAGTGTTATGATGCATTTGATTATGTTAAATTATAGCTCTTTATTTTGAAGCATTGAAATTACTTCATTTTCTTTGGAGAGATGTTTATTTTCTTAAAAAGGTTATACTCCTAGGGTTGTTTGGGTTTCTTGGGTGAAATCTAGTGCCATATTAGAACCCTTGAGTCAAGAAGATAACCCAACCTAAAAGGAGTTGTAGTGATGCAATAACTAGATAGTATCTGGAAAGAGTTGTGGTGATGCAATAGCCAAATATTTGTGAATAAAACACCTTAAATAGAGAGGCTTGGGTGTATCCAAAGCAATGAGGATTCTAGAAATCATCTATAATACAATAGTAGTGGCACCTTGAATGGTGAGGATTTGGTGACCATGCCAATTACCAGGTGAGTGGTAATAGCCTTAGTTAGCCTGTAGAGGTGTGGTAACTAAGCACTAAGGTATTATACCAAAATAATCCTACATAGATGGACTTATGTAGGGTTAGGGAAAAAACATTCCCTTTAAGTGTTATGGGCCTTGAAGGATAATCCCTATGCCATGGTCAAGTTGTTCTATACAGGTGAGGGTATAGAAAATGTGGGGAGACCACTATTGGAATCATTTCTAAATGGTGAGGTTTAGAAAGGTGAACCCTAGAAATACGAGATGTTAGCAACTCCTATCCACTTGAGAGTGTCATCTATAGCAAAATTAACTCAAATGTGTTTATGCCTTATAATACTAAAATTTTATTTGGGAGTTATTTGTGAACCTTACTTGTTAATACTTATTTTGTGAAATTTTATTGTTGTAGGGGCATGTGGGTCCTAATATTCATAAGAATTATTTGAATTTGTAATATTTTCCAAAAGCATTCCAAAATATGCATTCACCATAATTATATATCAAAATGAAGAAAAGGCAATTAAAATATAACAATAGTAAATAAAATAAATAGATGACAAGAAGAAGTATAAGGTGGGTGACCATGGGCAACCCAATATATCATAATTTATTCATAATTATGATAAAGAGGGGTATTTATAGTGATACCAAATTCCAAATGGGATGTGAACCTAAGGTTGATATAAAGTTGACCTTGAGGTTAACCTTATAATAACATAATAATAAATTATACTTTTAGGTAAGGTTAACAAAAAATATGGATTAACCAATACTACTAATGGTGAAATGAAAATGGAACCCATAGGCTTACATGAATAAGCTTATAGGCTTACATAAATGATGAATTCCCATCGGCTATATTGATAGTGTTCATAAGCACTTCTTCAAACTTTTGGCCTTGCCCTAACAAGATTTGATTACATATATTGAACATCCCATAATAATCTAAGTTGATGTTAGAACTAGAGTATATTACATTATTTGGGTCATGTAAATGTATCTTCCAAGGTACCTACTTGGGACATTATATTACTTTAGGGAGAAGTTATCTAGTTACTTCATGCAATATAATAATGCACAAGTGTCAATGTGCAAGATGTATATGTCCAACTTATCCCTTGCACAACTAGGTAGAGTGTTGGCCAAGGAACCTATCTTCCTATATAATAAGGGCCTCATTGTAATAGATAGATATAGATAGATAGAGAAGCTTAGAGCATATTCGTAGGTAGTAGCATAGTGTTGTGTAGATCACCATATATTGGTGATGGGTGTAATGTAGTTCAGTAGCTTTATTAATGGAGTGTTCATTTCCTCCATAGCTACATTGTATTCATTTATGTCATTTCTATTTATAGCATATTTAATTCATCTCACAGATTTACTTTCTTTCATATTATTCTGCATCTTGTGATTGCTATCTCCCATTATATACTGCATAAAAAGCTAATAGTGGTATCAGAGCTATGATGGATATAGCCACAATAGGTCAATAGGAAAACCACCATTATTATTGAGCTTGAGTTTTTTGTCAACCTAATGCGCTACTGGACCAGCCATTGTCAAAAACTCTCATAAGAGTCTAGGTGGTAGAATTAGGGAGTGTAAACTAGCAAAAACCATGCATCTAACTATGTAATATGTAATCAAATAACGAGAAATATTAAGTAACCATAATGAAAAAAATATAAATAAAATGTGATGCTCTTCTCATTAATAATTTGGAATTGTCTTTACAAGAGGTTACAAAATATCCCTCTTAGGGATTCACCAATTGATACAATATTACAATATGAAACCCCAAAAGAGGAAGATGCAATCTACAAAGTTCTTGCTCTTCCAAAACTAATTATGGAGGGTTTTCCTAGTGACCTCCATTTGATGATGCCAAGATTGAGGATCTTGATGATGATTAGCTCCTGATAAGGCCTATAACCTACACACAAAAGCACCTACAAAGCATCAATAGAAAATGTGAAGCCTCTCAAGATGAGGCCCATTTCATGATAATGCAAAATAAAAATAAAATGTGTAAAACAATAAACAATTGTATTAAATACTGAATGAAAATACGTTTAACAATGTTAGAAACATAATTAAAAGCTACTAAAACTAATATAATTAAGAAAAGATAAAAAATTAAATGTCACCACTCGGTCTTCATGGCTCAGAACGACGGGCTTTGCTGACCATCATAAGGTTTGATGGCTCTGCCTGCGGGCTACTGTGGAACACAACAATCATCGACCAACAAGATTTTCCTTCGTACTTAGTGCAGGGTGACATTCAATTCGACTATCAAATTGATTTTCAAGGTTCATTATGTTTCAAAACATAGTTTCATTGTATGAATTAGATCAAATTTATGTGAATTGATGATGAGCAATGGTGGGATTTGGCCTTAAAGCTCTTGAAAACTCCATTTATGGGTATGCAAGTGTCCTAATGCAATTTGGGTAGCAACTCAGTACATATGAGAGTGTTCTCTCTGTTCCTCAAACCGATAACACTTCATTGCATCCAATTGATCTCAAATCTTCCTATTTTGTGAAGTTTTTGGATGCCTTATATAGACCTCCCAAATTGGTATCTTAGATTTCTGAATAATCCAAGACCAAGATTTAGTTAGGCTCAGGGAGACCATGCATCACTTCTAGAAGGTTTTGGTACGTAACTATTCAAGAAAAGTTACCTTGTAATTGATTTTACTTAGCTCGGGGAGCTCGAGTTCATTTCAGGCTTAGTCATCATGGCTTAGAAAATTGAGTTTGCAGGCCATAATAGGGTACCATGATCGTGGTGAGGCCATCATGGAACATAACAATGATGCCATAGCCATCGAAGGACATCATGGCTCAAGCTAAAATAGGTAAAGTTACCCCTATTTGAGTGGTTAGAACCATTGTTAGGTCTTGGGAAGGCCCAAAATGAGTCATATGGCCTAAAAAGGTGTCCATATGAGTAGCCTCCTCAACATAACATGTTTTAGGCATCTACAAATACCTAATTGTGTGAAAGCACAACACTAAGCAAAAATAGACAACCTAACGTCACATTGCAGGTTTATTGATGTTCTTTGATCTAGTCAACTTTGGACACCCCAATCATGAAAAGAGCATACATATTTGAATCATTACCTCAAAAAAATGGTAGGCTTAATTTGAGTAAGACTTTGACAAATTTGGTAGGTATATGTGTAGCGTTGTCAAGCTACAAGGACCGTAGGTTTAGACTAACAAAAATTTAGATTATCATTTTTACTTTTCCCCAACAAAAGGATAGCTTTATGATAGTTGTAGCAATGATTCTTGGATGAACGTAATTTGTATAATTAAGTGTTTAATTGTTGATTTTGATTATGAATTATTTGATTATGAATACCCCATCAATCGACAAGTCGATGAGGAAATGGCAAGTGATGAAAGTGACGAGTCGCTTGACCAAGATGACTAATTTGGACATTGCAAGACAATAACCTTTGTAAAGGGAAAGTCTTGTTACATCTGTGATTTCAACCATGATAAGTAATTCTACATATCTATCTTGTGGAGTAGTCCAGCCACATGGCTTTCTTAGGGAATCAAAATGATAGTAATTCAATTAAAATTTGAGGTGAATCACTATGTTCGATGATTAAATAAAATTTCATAGAAGAATGAAATGTATGCCTTGTTCCCATGGAGCAGTATGACTGCAAGGCCTTATTGGGGAATGAAGTGAAGACATTTCAATTCATCGATGAATGATTTGATTCAAATTGTCTTATGGTAATTTACTCATCTTACCTAATTGCATGGAGAGCAAGTCGTTGCAACCACCAAGCATATAGGGTAAATAACTAGGTATGAGGTGCATTTGATATTTTGTTTATTTGATTTTTTTTTGTTAATTTTAGAATTTTTAATGAATATGGATTGGTAGATGTGATTAAATGTTCAATTTGAAGCTCATCATGCTAACAAAAATGGGGGTATTTATTGCCATTTGGAGGTTGTCCTAAGGTACGACGATGGCAATGTTCAAATTCTAGGGCTATCATGGGGTATAATAGCCACGCTAAAATGCAACCATCCTTTAGAGGAACGATGACCAATTTTTTGAAAATATAAAAGCAATTTTGGCAATTTTTAAAGTCATTTTACCAACTGGAAGTGAGAGAAAAGTGAGTTCTAAGGGAGAAGAGAGATAAATTTATACGGAATGCTATTGATATCAAGACAAACCATCATGACAGATCATCCAGAGGCTTTGACGAGTGACAGAGTTGGAGCTCCTAAGGTAGACTCTCTATCCGACCCTCATGAATTATGAAATTAAAAGGAACTTCACTAATTAATGGGTTAAATGAACCACATTAAATCATAGGTAATGAACCTCACCCTAGTTTAGGATTTTAGCTTAGGTTAGCTTAAGGGTAGGCTAGGTTTAATTTTTTTTGCATTTTTGGGTTGGGAAAAACCCCATGTGGGGGCTACTGTAGGGTCATCCTAGGCAGGAGTGGCACTCGTTTGGCCAAAAGCGGGCCATCAGGGGGGTTGAAGGCCATGTTTGAATTCCAACAATAAAAAAATTGATCATTGGTGGTGGCCATCATGGGGTTTAGTGGTAGTGATGGTGGTCGTCAGGGCCTTGAACGACCGACACTTTAGGGAAAAAAAATTGATTTTTTTTATTAATTTTTCTATTTTGTTTGATGATTTTTTTGATTATTTTTTTGGATTCTAAGATGTTTTTTTTATATTTTTGGATTTTTAGATGATTTTTTTTTTTGGATTTTGATATGATTTTTTTTTTATGGATTCTTATTTGATGATATTTTGGGCTTCACACTTTGACAACTTGAGCTAGGGAGCTAAATCTATTCCTAGACTTGTGATGAGAGCTCAATGAGGATGATTGGGTATCGTTTGGGGTGATTAGCCTTAGATAGGTTATGTGACTACCGATAGTGATGTCAAATTAGGCCTATATTATAGCCCTGGATCGTCGTTAGAATAGTAGGACCAACACATTTCATATCCTGATGGGTGAGATGATGGTGACATTGGAGGATGTCTACCAGATTTACAAGATCCCCATTGAGGTATTGGCAATTAATTCCACTCAAATTCAAGATCGATCAAAGATTTTGCAATGAATTTTTGGTGACAGGGTAGATGAGTTCCTCATATATATATACCATGGTGGGGTCCTAGTCAGCTTCATGATTAGAGAGATCAGTAGGTGTTATCTCGAGGTAGCCTCATAGATATGGGGTTGAGGATGGAGGTGAATCAAGGGGAGTAGGCCCAGATTGATATGACATGATGTCCTTATCATTTTTTAGTGTAAGGTCTGAAGACCTATAGTTGTAGCCTAGAGATATTTTTGTACCACTATGTACTCTAACATATTCACACACACACACACACACACACACACACACACATATATATATATATATATATATATATGATATCCTCTTTTATGGCTCATTATGTGTTATGGTTTTGGTTTATGTTTATGGATGCATTAATATATGTAATGCTTATATGATGATGTAATGTTCTATATGCGATGTACTACTAACATGCAATAGTTAAATGATTGTTGTACGATTAGATGTTGTGATCTAGATGTGTGGATGTACTACTATGTATACTTATATGGATACAGTAATGAATGTTAAATGCATATTTTAATTTTATTTCATTGATGATGCATTTAATTTTTATTACATGATATGGTGGATGTAATGCATTAATTTCATGTGGATGGTCTAATGCAAATGAAATTATATGCTTTAATCACTTAAAACATAATAAATAAATCTAATAAGTGTTTAAAAAACTAATGGTAGACACCATAGAATATATGAAAATCATGAATGAAAATGTTAACTCTTATCATAAGAATTAATCATGTATACATCCATATGTGAGATGAAATGATGTGAGATGTAGGGGATTTCCCTATAAGCTTTTGCAAACTAAAAAATATGCATAAAATAGTCAGTGTTCGTCTAAATATCATTGCTGATATCTATCTGGTATCTATCTTATTCTATGTAGACCCCTTAATAAACAAAAGTTCATAAGGAAAATTGTAATTGTTCGATGAAAAATGATTTGTTGCTATTAGGGGAATTTTGAGGTTTTCCATGAGACTCAAACACCCTAGTTGATTGATCAAAATTTGTATAATGACTACACAAGACTCTTGAAAGATACAATTCTATTAAGAAGACCCATTTATTCAATATCCCTATGCGTGCAAAGTAAATGTATTAGATGAGGCATAATACTACCTCATTTCCAGACGGGTTTCATTCAACCCATTGTTGTAATGAGTATCACCCTATGGTCATCATGATCCTAAGTTTGAACGTAGTTAGACTAGACTACTAGGTAGTACAAGCCACCTAAAGCTAGCTCATATAAAAGTTGACATTGGTATGTACAAAATAAGGTTGCTGATAGACATATCACTATGCATAAGGCTACTCAATTTCCAGGTGGGTTTCAGTAAACCCATTATTGTAATGGAGATCACCCCATGGAATTTGAATACTGAAGATTCCATGGATTCAAGCTCGTTACTCCCTTATTTTCTTTTAATTTTTTTGGATACTTCCTTGTGCTTAGTGGTGATAACCACTATTTATTTTATCTTTTTTTTTTGTTTTATTTTTGAGCAAGGGATTTGCTTAGTGATGAAAATAACTATTTATTTTATATTATTTTTAGAATTTTGCTCGTTTTGTGAAGAGCAAGGGATTTTTTGGGTAGGTAGCAGCTTGTCCTTTTATCAATTCATAGCATTCTAGGCCATGTGCGTAATAATATGAGCAAGAAAAATCTTTCACTTCATGTGATAGGGATCACTTTGTCGTGTCATATTTCCTTGTTCAAACTAGGATTGTTAATGTGTAGAATTGTGTTGGAATTTTGATATATGTAAGGTACTGTTAAAACCAGACCTTACTTCCAAAAGCTAAGATAGCTTTCTACAAAATCTGAAAAGATAACTAGGGATGGTTGAATGACCATAAAACCCTAGTATACACCATATAGCAACTAATTAAATGTGTTAAAAAATACAGTTACTTACTATGGAAATGTTAATGATAAGGATATGTGGATTCATGATTGGGATACAAACATGGTGTCATTCGTAAGAATGTAAACATGACCTACCCTAATACAATTGTAATGGATGAATATACCTAATGCAATGCAAATCATGAATGCATATTTTGGAATACATTATGTAAATGCAAATGTTTTTGTATTTTGATGTTTTGAATTTTTTTTGTGTTTTATGTCTTCCAATTTATTTAGATTTTTGATGATTTTTGTTGTTTTTGTGATTTTGATTGTTTTATGACTTAAGTTAAAATACCCATAGGTGAATAATGTTGAGAGGTTTAGGCTCTTCAACACCTAATAGTGAAGTTAGGAAATAGGTTCCAGGTTCTATCTTCTCTATTACGATGAAGGGACCTAACCAATTGGTTGTAAATTTATCTCTTTGATGAGACAACAGGTTTGAGTTTTATTGGTTCTATTTAAGCACAAGATCCCCAACCTTAAAGTCTCTTGGATGGAATTTAATATTATAAGATCATTTTAGGTGATCCTGATAAACATGAAGATGCTCAAGAGCATTCACTCATCATTCATCAAGAAGGGTCAATTGATCAAGGTGATCTTGTCGCGATGTGCCATCATCGATGAACTCTTTCAATGAGACTCACAATTATGGAATTTATATTTCCAAGGGCATAATGGCTTTGGTTCCATATACTAGCAAAAATGAGGTTTCCTTAGTGGGAGTTCAAATGCTAGTGTGATAAGCCCATAAAGCTAGAGGTAATTGAAGGTGCCAATCCTTATGATTATCCTTAATGGTTTTCTTCAATATGGAAACTATGGTTTTATTAGAGGTATTTTCTTGCCCATTTGCTTATGGATAATATGGTGTTGCAAGACTATGTTGAATGCTATATTCAAACATTAAAGCCCACACATATTTTTTCTTAAATCATGTTCCATTATTTGATATGATTTTTGATGGAATACCAAAACAACATATAATATTATGGAGTTTAAACTTCACAATACGAGCTCCAATCATAGTGGTCAAATGAATTGCTTCCACCCATTTTGTATAATATTCAGTGGTTGTTATAATTAATGTGTGGTGGCCTGATGAAGGGGAGAGATCTTTTTTATTATATCAAATCCCCATTGAGAAAAATTCCAAGCTGATTGAATCAGTTGCAAGTCTTGAGATGGTAGGTGTGTGAGATTAGCATGATATTGATATTTAATGAATTTCTTGACATATGTGCAGCAATCCTTCTCCATCATGGGATAATAATAGCCCATTATAAGGATGCACTTAACAATAGCCATAATGTTGAAATGGCCACCACAAGTACCATCATGAGCTTGCAAGATTGTTCAAGTAGATTCTTAGGGCTCGAGACAACAAAGGAGGACTCAATTGTAGCTCTGTCGATACATAATATCTCCTAGCAAGACATATCTAATAACTTTATATTTAAATTCTTGTTTTATGATATACGATAATCCCTGGGGGATACTCCCAAGTTTTAGGTAATCTTTTAATTGGACTAGCCAATCCTGATAAGCTTGAGCTTTGACTGACTGAATAGCTTATTCCTGTTACAATTTGGCATGCACAAATGTAGATTGGGAGACAACCTAATGATGAATGGTAGTACCATTATCTGAAGGATTCTACAAGATCAAGGACCCCTAGGGTGCCTATTTTAGAAAGTCTTGGGCTTTGTAGAACCACTCCTGGTTTGGTTATATTTGAATCATGTGGACTAATTCCTTTTTTCTTGGAACCTCACGCAACATCATTGATTGTGAGAGCATTTTGACATGGATGGTAGTAAAATTGGTGGAAAATTTTTGAGGTACTAAGGATCCTAAAGATGCCATTGTGTTTGCAAATTGATTAGATGTATGAGGGATTGTCTCGATGTCATACCAATCCAGTTGGGCTAGATATGTTTCCACAAGCTATTTGTAAGCTTTCAGGATGGTAAATATGCACTCATAAATTCCTTTCACTTGGTTTACTATGAGGAAGGAGTCACCAAAGATATTTAGCTTTCTAATATTCATGGTTATAGTTGTTTGGAGACCCAAGATGAGAGCCTCATATTTAGTATTATTATTGGTGCAAGGGAAATTGAGTTTAAAATACAAAGGAATAGAAGCTCCTTACAGTGTGAAAAAACACAATCCCTATGCCACCCCCTTGCTTGCACTTGGAACCATCAAATAACAAAGCCATATATGCTTTTTTATATGGTTATTTGGGTTTGGGTGACTCTGATAATGCAAAGACTACATCATCAAGTAGTTCTATGACAAGAGGTCTATCATCCTGAAGAGGTGCCTCTGCTAGTTTATCAACTATAACCTATCCTTTTATGGACTTTTAACTGATAAATTCTATCAATAGCATGATCCACTTTGTGGTATGCGTATTGTGATATGTTCGACTCATCATGTACCAAAAAGGATTTTCTTTGGATATAACATACGTGATATGAATTAGCATGTAATGGTATAACTTTTTGATAGAAAACACCACTACTAAACAGAGCTTCTTAATGTATGCATATTTTAGCTTGTAGCTAACCAAGGTGCGACTAATATAATATATAGCATGTTCTTTGTTTTCTTTGTTCTTCTAGGCTAACATGGTTCCTAGGGCAAAGTACATGGCTGATATATATAGCAGGAAATGTAAACCCAATCAAGGTGGAGCTAATACTGGCAGTATCACTAGATACTTTTTGATCTTAGTAAAATCCTTTTGATAGTATTTGTCCTAATTGAATGAGAAATCCTTGTGTAGCAATTAATTCATGGGTTGACATTTATCCAATAATTACGCTATGAAGCTTTTAATTGATGCTACTTTACCTTGTAGGCTTCAAATTTCTTTGATTTTTGTTGGGAAAGAATTTCCAAAATAGCTTTGACTTTTGTTGGATCAACTTTGATTCCTCTTTTAGATACTATGAATCCTAAGATTTTTCCTGATGTAACACTGAAAACACACTTCTTAGGATTTATTGGAAATAATGTCTATTCCATCATTTGGGTTATGTAAATATATCCTTCAATATACATACCTAGATTACTTCTTGTGCAAGTTATCTAGTGACTACATGAAATATAATAAATGGACAAGTTTCCATGTGCAAGTTGTACATGTGCAAGGTGTCCTATGCACAACTAGATAGAGTGTTGGGTAAGCATCCTATTTTGCATATATAAGGATGGCATCTTAGATAGATAGGATAGGATAGCCAAGAGACATTGTTAGATAACTTAGGTTAGTGGATTGTGTTCCACACCATTTACTAGTGATGGATATGACATAGATATGTAGATTTGTTATTAGAGTGCTCACTTCCTCCATAGCTACATTGTAATATTTTATATATTTTATATTTCAACATACTTCAGTCATCTAGCATATTTATTTTCTTGCATGTTATTATGCATCTTGTGATTTTTATCTCTCATGGTGCATTCATCAAAAGCTAATAGTGGTATCAAAGCCATGGTAGATCTAATCTATGCAGGTCAATAGGGAACCACCATTGTTGGTTAGCCTGAGAGTTTTGTCAAACTGATGCACCATTAGACCAACCACTGGTAAAAGATCTCAAGAGTATCTAGGTGGTATATTTTGGGAGATTCATAAATATAGGATTGAAAGGAATCTTAGTTTCATAAAATACTAAGATCAATTTTGTCTAGAGTCTTTTCCATAGAGTTGTTATGAAAACTCATGAATACTAGGACTCAACATTTCAATCCACTAGATTGATAGATCATCTAGTGAATATCATCCAGGTCATCTGGAATTTGCTAACTAGTGACTAAAGTTTTTTTTGTAGTAAATTAATCCTTAGAGGATTGGGACTTCTCCTACGATAAAAATCTAGAAGACTTCAACTTTGTTGCCCAATGATTAGCATACTCTCATAGTGCAGAGGTTATTTCATCGTGTGAGAGAAGAATACTATGGAAGAAGACTTCTTGTGAAGTATCATGGTGAAGATAGGAGATTGAATATCTCTATTTCTATATTGTAGAAATACACACTTTAAGAACAAGCCACAAGAGCCTTGATAGAAAAAGGCCATAGAAGCCTTGAAGAAGAAGCCAAAAAAGTCTTATACTAAAAAGGCCATAGAAGCCTTGGTATTGAAAAGGCTATAGTAGCCTTGATACTAAAAAGGCCATAAGAGCCTTGATATTGAAAAAGGCCATAGGAGCCTTGGTACTGAAAAGGCCATAGGAACCTTGACATTAAAATAGGCCACAAAGACCTTGATCCTGAAGAAGAATTTAAGAAAAATATCTGATTCAGAAGTAGACTAAAGATTTTAGTCCTAATATTCTTGTTGTAGGAACATAAGATTCAGTAAGTTAGGAGACTTCCTACAAGAAAGTTAGGAAGAGCATCTTCTTCAAAATCATCTTAATCCTAAAGCAAAATAGAAGAGATTAAGAGAAGATATCATTAAAGAACTTCCAATCTTGGAAGAAGAAGAAGGACTAGGAGAGTCCTACTCAAATACAGAAGTAACAAAATAAAAATATCCAGGAGAATATCTCAACACCAACACTTCCAAAAGTAGAAGGTTGAAGAAAAGGTCTAAAGGAAAACCATTAGAAGCTACCATATCAAAGACCTTGTGAAGGTCTCATCGAGCATCTAGGAAATTCTAGGAGAGCCTTGTTGTAAATCATTGGATAAATACATTATCTAGATGAATTCCATGATAGTGAAGGACTTGGGATAATTGTCACCATTCAAAAACAAGCCCAAGAGGATAATTTGGAAAGGAGTTCTAAATCTAAGAAGAATAAGTTTAGTAAGGAGTTCCAAACCCTAGAAGAATATCTTGCTTGAAGTCAGAACTTGGAAAGAGGACTTGAAGAAAAAATAAGCTCACCAAATATTAGAGATTTGAAGAGTGCCTCTCATAGCGAGGAGGCACCACCCTAGAGGTATAGACTTATCCAAATCTATAGAAGGAGGAGAACACAAGAGGAGAACAAGCAATCAAATCCTAGGCTCATAAAAGAAAGTTTGATACCATCATTTGGTGAAGGTGTTGTACAAGACATCCTACTAGAAGTAGCAACTTGGTGTTTCTAGACACCAAGGTCTACATCCTCTACAAAGGTAGGAGAAGAGCTACAAAAAAATTTATGCAACTTATGGTGCAAAAAGATTCATTAAATTGAACTACTTATTAGATTTATTAGAGCACCTGAAATTGGATTAAATTTATAAAAAGGAAATTAGATTTTAGTCTTCTAAAGTGCAAAGGAAAATATATTATTTTTAAGGATTCAATTACACATTTATTAGGATTTTATTAGATTCCATATTAGTTTCTATCAACTACCTATTATCTATTATTGAAAAAAGAAGACTAAGTCCTACAACATTGATTGTAGTGAAATTGTAGAATAACTCCTAAAGATTCATTTTAGGTTATTCTTGATTAGTTGCAGTAGATTATTAGTGCATTTCTTTGAGAGTTGATTGGAGTGATAAGGTGTAATATTAGTGCATTAAAATTAAAGAGCTTGTACTATTATACTAGTCTCAAAAATAAAATTAGTTTTCTGTTTCTTGAAAGGCACAAAGTCTGATTTGTATCAAGTGTCTAAAGACACTATTGAAGCACAAAAATATGCAACTTGATGTGGCCAATAGAAGCCACCAAAAAGGGTTAGAATCCTCCAGATTTGGAGAAGAACATAACAAACCAAAAACAAAGATATAATCTTATGAAAGTGAGACTTGGTGTCTCAAAATCAAAAGCATTACAAGTGAATGCAAAAGAAAAAAAAATACATAAAATTTGCATCAATTAAAATAAATTCTATCTACTATTATTGAAGTTTGGACTTGTTATCAAAATTTTCCAAGTAAAAACGGAAAGGTGTGTCTATTGTTAAAGACAACCTCAAACCCTTGTATTGCAAGAAATATGCCACAAAACCAGAATTTAAAAATATGGAAATAGAGTGCAAAAGAAGGTTTATTAAAAGCCTTATTATATAAAATATAATACATTAGCTTGCACTACTCTAATATGGCTTTTAACAGCATAAGTATATATTTGAAAGTGCCATATTAGGGCATGTTTTCTTACAGGGAAAAGAATAGCCAAAAAGGTCAAACGTCAACACTCTTCCTCCCAAGATAAAAGGAGTCATTCAAGGACTCATCTTGGATGTACGTAACTACAAAATCAAATATCATTTCAAATTATCCATGAGCCACATTTATGTAGTCAAGTGAGTGCAAATTAATCTAAAAAAGGACATAAAAATAGCAATAGGAAAAACAATGTGTTTGGAGGCATAAAAGAAAGGGAGAAAGGTGTTACATTCATGGTCTCAATCTTGGAGAAGACCACTCACCAAAGGAAGCATCAAAATTCCATCCAAGCTCTGTAGTGCATCACCTATCCACCTATAGAAAAGAAATCTTGCTTACTTCCCAAGCAACATTGCAAAGCAAGAGAATTATGGAGTTATAATCTCCATCTTCGAAGGCATTACAAGAATGGTCTTCATGCAGAAATAACACTTGGAATTCTAGTCATTGTTGGGCACCGAATTGGCATCAAGTTTTACTTAACACTACAACTTTCTATATTCCAATTTTATGTCCAGGAATGCACCCGATAGTCGTAGCTTGACACTAAAGCATTGGATGAACCAAAGACAAATTCAATCCAACCTCTAGATTAGGCTGGTTTGACACAATTAAAGCTCAAATAGGGTTTTAAGATAAGGGTTAGAAAAAGTTTAGGGTTAGAGGTATTATAAAAAATAGTGGTCGGATAGGCTAACAACATAGGCAACTATAGAAAAAATCTCCCACAAGCTATTTCCAGTGTCCCATCACTCAAGATTAACATCACCCAAATCAATGAAACCTTCACACATTAAAGCATAAACAAATATATATTGTAGAAATCAATTCCAACATCCAATATTGATAATCCAAATAGCAGAATAGACCAATATTTAGATTTAATAGAAATAAACTTCCTAAAAATATAGATCTAACCAAGAACAGATTTCAACTACTCTCACAACTAGTAATCCAATAAACTGGAATGAACTAACCATTCAAGTATTAATATAAATGCAACTCAAGGCTTTGAACCTCTTGCACAAGATGATGAAGATGACAAATTTGAGTTAAAATATTAGAGTAATGCTCCTTCCATTAGCTCACAAGAATATTTATAGTAGGGCAAGCAAACACACTAGATCCGACCCTAGAAAATGAGGGTTCGACCTCTATTTATAGTTTGTAAATGAAAATAATATTGAGGAGACATTACAAATATTATATTTTTATAGCTCAATAGAGAGTTATTGCTGGAATTATCTTATTGGTTCAATATTCATGAAATCCATTGTGATACAATCACCATGGCAACTTGGATCTCTGCAACTTGTTGGTTTGTTGATGCCAGTTGATATTCAAGTCGTTAGAGACCACATCTTATCCATAGATCATTCTTGAAAGCTCGCTCCACCATTGATCTACAACTACTTCTGGTTCTTGTTCTTGAAACCCTTGCGATGCTTCATCTTCCTACCCTCCAACTAATTGTTCTCTAATCCAACAATAAAATACTTTTAAATACCTCCATAGTGTTGACAAACTCTCAACCGTTGATATTTTTCATGAACGGATATGATCAAAACACTGAGAGTACTTTGCAAATTTGTTGGAATATGTAATGCAACATTGTGCAAATTATTCTTAGACTAAAATATAAAGTCTAAAGAATAATATTTGAATTAGAAAATAATTCTATTTTATGTAAAAATATTCCCACCCAATTAATAAATAAAATAAGGGTGCTAGGAATATTTAATTTGTGGGAAAAAGTTATTTCCCCTTTTCTAGCAAATATTAGAAAGTAACTAATCACTTTCTAATATTTGATATATGCCATTTATCACACATATAAAATATTAGATTGTGATAATATTAGAAAGTAACTAAACACTTTATAATATTTGATAGATGCCACTTGTCACACATCTCAATATTAGATTGTGATAAGATTAGATTGTGATAAGATTTAGGGTTGTAGTAGAAAAGCTTCTCTTTAAATAGGGATGTTGTCTAATACATCTTAACATATCTTGTCATATTGAATTGTGTTGTAATATCATGTTATATACACTAAAATGTGGTAAATCCGATTAAGCACCCATAAAAAATGATCAAATTGACATCATATGGCCCCTTGGGCAGCCCTCAGGAGGCTCACAGTGGTTCTAGCCACTCGAAAAGGTTTTTGGAGGCTATCGGCCCAATTTTGGGAGGTTTTGGCCCAAAATTCACCATCGTCCCACCCTGGGATGGTGGTATATTCCCACCATCCCACCCTGGGATGGTGGTGAGCCATCATCCCAGGGTGGGACGGTGAGCAAGTTTGACCCATAAAAAGTCAAATCTGGGCCAAATGGCACCCAAAAACTGCCATTTAGCACGCCATTTGGAGCATGCGGGTTAGAGGGCACTGAATCCTTATGACACACTTCTTAATGGAGGCCCAAAATGGATATTCTCTTCCCCATCCAGTGCATGCCTCCGTTTTGACAAGTGGCACCTCCTGCCATGCATGCCCTTTTGCACATGAGCCCCTTTGGGCTATAAAATGGATTCAATATCCACACAAAAACATATATAGGAGTTCTAGGATATGCAATGGAGTGCTTCCAATATTTCCCCTCACCTTATTGCACCTTTTTGCCCTCGAATATCTCCTTTTGCCAAGGAGGTTACCGGGTGACTTCAAGAAGGTAATCCGAGCATAAATTTTCCATCCGGGTGAATTTCTTCACCAAATTCGATGAAAACACACCTTAGGTTTTTTAGGAACATCTTCTAGTGATTTGGTAGCAAAAAGTGGCCGTATTTGGTGGGTATCCCCTCCTAGGGTGCCCCCCAAATAGTTGTAGTCACCATCACCCCCTAGGATGAGGGTAAATTATTAAACAATTTCATTACTATTTTTAATTAGTAATTTTCTATATTTTCCCATTATGCTACAGTTCAAATTTCAAGTTATTTGGAGTTAAAATGAAAGAGTTATAGCATTTTTAAGTTTCTGCAGCCTCGTAGGGCCCATCCGGGCACCCCAGTTTTATGCAGGTGGATCAAGGATCCAATTTGAAAATATAATCATATGGGTTGTCTTAAAATGTCAATTTATGCATACTGACCAAATTTCATGAGTTTTGGATATGTTTAGGTTTGGGATTTTCTTGTCTTCTCTTTCGCAGGTTGCAGGCGAGCGACGCAAAATCGAGGGGTCTACAGATGCAATTTCTGATATTTTTTTGGTGATATCATCCCAAAACATCCTCTTTAACATCTCTACAAATTTTCAAGTCATTTGGACATGTTTTGATATATTTTTAATATATGCGCTATTTTGCCCCTGTGGGGATTGCATGTTTTCACCATACACCCTTGCTATTTGACCCCTTTTTGCTTCCTTGTGTGTAGGTGCAGGTTCTTAGAAGGCATTGGGAAGGAATATCAGACATCAGAGATCAGATATACAAGCAGCAGTGGCATTGGCTCACCCACCTCGATTGTGGGTACGCGGAGAAACATTGGATGTGCACCTTGATTCCATGAAAGACTTGGTCTTTGGGCACCTCAAATTGTAACAATTGTATCACATTTTGAGCCCTCAAGGGGAATGCTATGTAACCTTGGATCTGATCCAACAAATTAATAAGAAGAGACTTGCTTTATTTCATTTCCTTTTGTTTGGTATTCTTTCCTTTTCACATGCATGCTTCCTTTTTGATGCTCATGAGCGATATGGGGTAGATACACATATTTTTTTACATCATTTGGTGCACCATTTTTTCCCTAATTCAGTGGTGATCATGGTGGGACCCTTGTCCCTTATGATTTGGGTGAAAATCTGACCTCAATTTTGTAATTTTTGCCCTTTTTGTGTTGCAGGTGCTCCCCTCCCCACCCTGGAACGGTGGCAGAGCCTTTATCTGGCACACCCTGGGATGGTGGCTTCACCGTCCCACCCTAGGATGGTGGTGAGGCTTCTAATCATCCCACCCTGGAGCGGTGGTGAAACAGAGAGATTTTTGCCCAAAAATTCAGAATTTGGAGAGCTCAAAATGGACAAAGTAAGTGCCTAAAACCTCTATTTTTCTGCTACATTTTCAGAGACTGTCAAAAATCAGTTTTCTTGCTTCATTTGCTTGCATAGAAAGGTTAAAAGTTACATTTTTGCTTTTCTTATAACATCACATAGCAAAAGGAAGAAGAAAAATCGAAAGAAATTTGAAGTAGCAATGCATCTTTGTGGCTTGATTGCTTGTGGCTTACCCAATGGGTAAGTTAGCATTTAGGGCTTGCATCTATAAGTGACATTTGTAGGTTCCTTTTATCCTAGATTTTTGAAATTAAAACACACCTATTGCATGCATTTAGTGAATGATCATCGAATGCTTCTTTGCTTACTTTCTTTGGGCTTAAAAGGAACCACACACACTTGCACGTTCCACTATAACATTGGTAAGGTTGGATTTCATCACCAACCCCCAATTCAGACTGGTGACGTTGGATTTCACCTCCTTCCACCAGCTTGCCCATATATTCCTTAAATAGAATAGGGCACTCTCTCAAGATGGAATAGGTCACTAATGTTCAAACTGCCTCCCACTATTGGAAACATTGTTTCAGAGTGGAAGAGCTAGGCGAACCCCCCACTGGGATTTAAGCGGTGTACCCTAGACTCTTTTGAGAAATCATGTTTGGCACTAGTGTCCCTAGTCACCACTTTGGTTGAGTTCCCTCATTCTAATTCCACAACAAGAGCAAAGAACAACAACAAATCTAAACACACTGAAACCAGTTTAGGACACACATTTAATCAGTAAAAAGATAATCATATTGTCTGCTTTGTGTGTTTCTTTGTTATTTGGGACAAAACCCTAACCCTAATTTTTCAAAAAATAGGGTTTCAAAAAAAAAAGTAAAAATCTACTTTTTGATTCTGCATCCAATGCTTCAAGAATCATGCAAAATGGAGCTATAACGAAAAAGTTATTTTGGTTTTATTTTTACTCTATTTTTGACCCCGAAAATAGTGAAAAACTGCACTAAAATGGTCATATAGTGGGCTAGACAACTCCGAAAAGTGCCAAATTTATTTTGTTGTCTTAGTTAGCCCCTAGGGCACCTCTCCTAGAAATTTTGAGTCCTAACTCTTCACGGTTCAAAATTTCCCAAAAAATCCTAAAAGTGGGCATTTCCCCACGGGCCCCGGTGGGCCAAATATTTCAAAAATACAAATTTTTGACCCAAAAATCAAATTTTGGAGACCTAGCCCATTATGATCAGCTCGTCGCACTGATCATTTTGATATATAACACTTATAACATTTTTGGGAAAGTCAAAATTTTCTAAAAATGGCCGATGGACCCCCGTTTTACCAATTTGGTCCAAAGGCGGTTGAAAACAAGACCTCCAATTTAGTGAGAGATTCAAGCTCCATAGCCAATGAATATCTCCAAATAAGTCTAGAGGACATGCCCATACCTGAATGGCATCCTAGGTCCTATCATAACAACAAAATCATCCCTAGGGGGGCAAACCTTCGAGATACCCCTACTAGGGAAGCACCCATAGGTCCTCTAGGAAAACTCCCTGATTGGGATACCTTGATAGAATTCTATATAGCAAATAATCTGCCCACTGAGGGGTCTAATAGATCAATATCATGGGTTCACACCCCAACTTACTCTATACATCAATCAGAATATGAACATGAGAGTACACCATGGCCTAGCCTGGATGAGCAAACCACCCCATTTGATCGAGCAAGTCGCCCTCATACTCCTCACAGAGAGCACTCAACATCCACACATCATGCTTCTATGCAGCCTGAATATATAGAGCTTACATCCAAAACTGAATATGAGGCTTTCCTAATAGATGAGGGAGAAGATCCCAACCATCTACCTACTCCTCATGAAGAGTACTTGGTGCAACCATATGATGGCTCTACATCATCGGACTATACAGAGCCAATTCATAAATCAGAGTCTCAAGGTAATGTGATCCTTAGGGAGCATGGAAAACAAGCATTAGACCCTACTAGGGGGGAAAGACATGATAAACCCATCCATATTTCAAATATGAGGATACACAAACCCCATGCAATGGAGCAACCAGATCATACTCATCAGGCAATTAGGCCAAATATTAATAGGCAACAACATACGGATCAACTCCAGTTGGCTCAACAACAAGTACATCAACAATGGGTGGACTCACAATGAGCACACCTACAAGAGTTGTATCAACGAAAGATACAAGAACAACAAAAGATACAACAAGAGCAATTACATAATGTAGTACCTAAAGTTGTGCTTACACCTAGCACCTATAGGATGCAACAACGGGCAAGATGCCCAATACAATCTCAAAATCTTCCCCCTCGGCCATGCCAAACTCGCATTCAACATCAAAGGCCATTATCTAGTTATCATCAAAAGCCTCATACTCCTCAATAGTACCAAGATCAATACGAGGAGGAATCATATGAAGAGTCCCAATGGGAACATCAGGATCAAATAGATGCCTACCCTGAACCCAGTTATGATGAGGTACCTAATGATCATACTTATCATCCACCTCAACATCAAAAGTGACCTCCTTCATCTAATAAAGGGCGACAACAGGATGATCATATTATGTCGTCAGGGCCATACAAAGTGCTAGCTGATCGGTTGAAGGCATTAGAAAAGCCAGATCAAATTTTGGGTTATCAAAAACCCACACTAAAGCAGCTTAGTAATCAGCCTGTACATCCATCAGTGTCATCACTGACATACCCATCGAATTTCTAGATGCCCAAGCTTGAAGATTTCAAAGATGATGAAGATGCAGAAGAGCACGTGACAAGCTTCATTCTTAAGTGCTCTCATCTTCAAGATTATGATCCTTTGATGTTGAGAATATTCATTACAACATTATCTGGAGATGCTTTAGAATGGTATAATCATCTACCACGTCATAGCATAAACACCTTTGAGCAATTGGCCGATGCATTTTTGGGACGTTTTGCCTCTAGCGCTAAGAAAAGGACAAACTTGACTGACTTGTCTAGCCTTCATCAACTTGATGATGAGCCAGTCATGGAGTATGGTAATAGATGGAGAAAGGTGATGTTAAAACTACCTTTCACCCTACCCACAATGGAACTCATCCGAATGTTTACTAGAAGCTGTTCAAAGCAGATTTCACTTCTTTTACAATTACAACGATATCAAACATTCGAGGAGGCCTTAGCACAAGCCCAAATCATTGAGGACATCAAGGTCCAGGAGGGTGATGTACGACTCCACAAAGGGGAATAGCCAAACAAGAACATTAAAGGTGGTAACACGCAGCAAAATGTAGCCCCAATCAATCAAGTGGTTCTAAGCATCCCTGAACCCTTAAACCAAGCTCCCCCACCGTAATTACCAGTGCAACCTAATTACCAGGCTCAGCCTCCATTGGCCAAAAACCACCTACAACAAAAGCAAAGACAATATACTCATTTATCAGAGCCCTTAGCATCAATCTTCAATCGATTGTATGAGGCACGAGCAATCACGCTTCCCGAGATCCATCCATTGAAACCTAACAAACGTAGATCAAAGGCACACAGGAAAGATCTATACTATGTTTACCATAGACAAAGAGGTCATGACATCCAGACATGTTATCCCTTTAGAGATTTAGTTCAGGATATGATCGAGAGGCGAGAGCTTCCAGTGGGCAATCCTCTTGCTCCTAGCAACCAACCGATAGGAGACTTCCAAGACCTCTGGCCCATACACGAAGCAAACACAACATCTGCCAACCACTTTGAGCAACCCAAAGGTAGCATACCTTCCCCACCATCCACATCACAACCAATGAATCATAGTGAGAACTCTAACGATATCACACCTTTCTCACCTTCATTGAGTAGCACACACACTAGGGGTGCCTAAGGTATCGTGCCTTCCCCCTCGCAAAACACTCAAAATTCAAAAACAATTTAAAACACCAAAAATCCAAACAAATCATAAAATGTCAAAATCCATAAACATTCAAAATAATCAAAATTTCAAAAATATTGCAAAACATTAAAACACAAAAACATTTGGCATGTACCCTTGCATACTTTAATTGCTTTGCATTAGGTATTTTTCAGCCATTATACTTGCATTAGGATAGGTCCTGTTTAACATCGCATCAATCATAGTAAATGTTGGGGGTATATAAGGTATTGCACCTTCCTCCTAAGAACACAAAGTAAGCAAAGTTACAAAAGGCTCCAAGGGTATCTACATATCGCTTGGTCAACCTAAAAGCTCCCAGGTGGTCTAGAATCATCTAGGTCACCCCAAAAGGCTCCAAGAGTATCTACAAACCACTTGGTCAACCTAAAAATGCTCCTAGACTATCTATGATCATCTAGGTCAACCCTAAAAGCCCCAAAGGCATCCATAAGCCCTTTGGTCACAACCAAATGCCCCTAGGACACTAATCGCATCTAGGTGACCCCAAAAGGCTCCTAGCAGGTCTTCACCATCTAGGTCAATAAAAATGCTCCTAGACTATCTACAATCATCTAGGTCAACCCTAAAAGCCCCAAAGGCATCCATAAGCCCTTTGGTCACAACCAAATGCCCCTAGGCAATCATAGACACTTTTTAAGTGTTGCACACATCTAGGTCACCCAAAAGGCTCCTAGCAAGTTTTCACCATCTAGGTCAAGTAAAAATGCTCCTAGACTATCTACGATCATCTAGGTCAACCCTAAAAGCCCCAAAGGCATCCATAAACCCTTTGGTCACAACCAAATGCCCCTAGGCAGTCATAGACACTTTTTAAGTGTTCGATGCATGTCTAGGTCACCCAAAAGGCTCCTAGCAAGTTCTCACCATCTAGGTCAAGTAAAAATGCTCCTAGACTATCTACGATCATCTAGGTCAACCCTAAAATCCCTAAAGGCATCCATAAGCCCTTTGGTCATAGCCAAATACCCCTAGGTAGTCATAGACACTTTTTAAGTGCCATTGAACATCTAGGTCACCCAAAAGGCTCCTAGCGGGTTTTCACCATCTAGGTCAAGTAAAAATGCTCCTAGACTATCTACGATCATCTAGGTCAACCCTAAAATCCCCAAAGGCATCCATAAGCCCTTTGGTCACAACCAAATACCCCTAGGTAGTCGTAGACACTTTTTAAGTGTCATTGACTGTCTAGGTCACCCAAAAGGCTCCTAGCGGGTTTTCACCATCTAGGTCAAGTAAAAATGCTCCTAGACTATCTACGATCATCTAGGTCAACCCTAAAATCCCCAAAGGCATCCATAAGCCCTTTGGTCACAACCAAATCCCCTAGGTAGTCAGAACCTACACACTATGCTCTGCCTAGGTCACCCAAAAGGCTCCTAGTAGGTTTTCACCATCTAGGTCAAATAAAAATGCTCCTAGACTATCTACGATCATCTAGGTCAACCCTAAAATCCCCAAAGGCATCCATAATCCCTTTTGTCACAACCAAATACCCCTAGGCAGTCGTAGACACTTTTTAAGTGTCACTGAACGTCTAGGTCACCCAAAAGGCTCCTAGTAGGTTTTCACCATCTAGGTCAAGTAAAAATGCTCCTAGACTATCTACGATCATCTAGGTCAACCCTAAAATCCCCAAAGGCATCCATAAGCCCTTTGGTCACAACCAAATACCCCTAGGTAGTCGTAGACACTTTTTATGTCTTGCACCGCCTAGGTCACCCAAAAGGCTCCTAGTAGGTTTTCACCATCTAGGTCAAATAAAAATGCTCCTGGACTATCTACGATCATCTAGGTCAACCCTAAAATCCCCAAAGGCATCCATAAGCCCTTTGGTCATAGCCAAATGCCCCTAGGCAGTCGTAGACACTTTTTAAGTGTCGCTGAACATCTAGGTCACCCAAAAGGCTCCTAGCGGGTTTTCACCATCTAGGTCAAGTAAAAATGCTCCTAGACTATCTACGATCATCTAGGTCAACCCTAAAATCCCAAAGGCATCCATAAGCCCTTTGGTCACAACAAAATACCCCTAGGTAGTCTAGACACTTTTTAAGTCCTAAGCCTAGGTCACCCAAAAGGCTCCTAGCAGGTTTTCACCATCTAGGTCAAGTAAAAATGCTCCTAGACTATCTACGATCATCTAGGTCAACCCTAAAAGCCCCAAAGGCATCCATAAGCCCTTTGGTCACAACCAAATACCCCTAGGTAGTCATAGACACTTTTTAAGTGTCGTTGAATGCCTAGGTCACCCAAAAGGCTCCTAGCAGGTTTTCACCATCTAGGTCAAGTAAAAATGCTCCTAGACTATCTATGATCATCTAGGTCAACCCTAAAATCCCCAAAGGCATCCATAAGCCCTTTGGTCACAACCAAATACCCCTAGGTAGTCGTAGACACTTTTAAGTGTCCTGAACACCTAGGTCACCCAAAAGGCTCCTAGCAGTTTTCACCATCTAGGTCAAGTAAAAATGCTCCTAGACTATCTACGATCATCTAGGTCAACCTTAAATGCCCCAATGGCCCCCAATAAGCCCATTGGTCAAACATACATATATATATATATATATATATATATATCAATCAAAAATTCAAAAACATCATCAAAACATCAAAATACAAAAACATTGCATCGCATTGCACTTTCATACATATATATCAATCAAAATTTCAAAAAAAAAAATCAAAAAAATTTCAAAATTTCAAAAAAAAATATTGCATCACATCACATTGCATCCCATTGCATTTTATCATCACTTGCATTTAGGCATATTCATCATTTGCACTTTGCATTTTTAGAGTGGCTCATACATGTCTAGCACTAAGATGGTACACTAAGTATAATTCACAATCAATGTTGTCAAGGTCATCATTCACCTCATTCCATAGTTACTTATCATTTCCATCTACATTTCATACATTTCCATAGTCGTGTCCATTCCCTTCACTTAGTCATTTGTTTTTAGAATGTCATTAGGGTTTTCGGTCACTTAGCCATATCTAGTTTCTTCTCAGATTTTGTAGAAGGCTAGTGAGATTTTTAGGAGGTAGAGTCTTGCTTAGATTGTGCCTCGTATACATCAAATCCCAACACATTTCACACTAATAAATCCAAGTTTCATGAAAGGAAATATGAAATCCACAAAGTGGTCTAGGGTACCTTGAGTGAAAAGTTTATCCTGCTCATCCCCCTATGCGAATGGTTCAAGAATGCTGAGAATTGGCAAAAGGACAAGCTCTTCCCTACCCAATTCCCAAAAATAAATAGTGGTTTTCACCACTATCAAAAATCCCAAACACCCTTGATCCCTAAAGTCGTAAGGATTCATACTACACGTCCCTGAGAAGGATGGGTAGTCATCCCCAAGGCCTAAAAGATCAATACCATTCCAAAGAAAAATTCCCAAACACCCTTGATCCCTAAAGTCATAAGGATTCATACTACACATCCCTGAGAAGGATGGGTAGTCATCCCCAAGGCCTAAAAGATCAATACCATTCACAAGCAAAAAAAATCCCACAAGTTCAACTTTGAAATCAAAATCCTCAAAAAGCAACAATAAAAAATAACAGTGGTTATTACCACTCCCCAAATCCCTTGCTCAAAGAAAATCAAATACAAAATAAATAGTGATTATCATCACTATATATGAGAGCAAGTATCCCTATAAAATTGAATAAAAGAAAGGCACCTGAGCTTGAATCCCTAGAATTCTCAGCATTTGAAAAACCATTTAGGTGATCCTCATTATGGGTTTGGTGGATAGCCTATCCGGCAATGATGGTATCCTAAATGCATGATGATATGTCTACCACATTAGCTTTGCATGTGTGTAGACCAATGTTTGCATGTGGATGAGCTAGCTTTTGGTCACCTATACTACCTAGTGGTCTAATCCAACTGAGTACAAAACTTCAGATTGTGGCATTCATAGAGTGATCCTCATTATAGGTTTGGTGGATAGCCTACTTGTCAATGGCGGTATCTTTATGCATCTCATAGGAATGAACTCACTTGCACACACAGGGATATTGAGTATCTTGGTCATCCTAACAGATTCATACCTTGTCAAAAAGTCCTGCATGGTTAGTATACAACTTTTGATCAGTTGACTAGAGTGTTTGAGTCTCATGAAAACCTCATAGGCCTTCTAGAACATGCATTTTATTCATTCCATTTTATCACATGTATGTCAGTTTCCATTTGCACAAATCCATTACATAGTCTCATGACAATATTCCACATGAATTGATGAATTCTATACTATCTATGGTGCTAACATAGTATGTCATATAGTGTTCATATTCCATCAATACACATCAATAGATCATCCATTTCATTATGCATACACACATTGCATATCATCAAATAACATCATAGTACAACACATGCATCCATCAATGCATCCATAGATCATAACACATAATGCATCTAACGCTCCAAATTATCATAATTGCAAATCAAGCAAACATTTTTGTAACATCAATTGGGGCATTATTGGTATCATACCTCCCCTAATCAACAATCAAACAGTTAAGAAATCAACCTCAAAAACCCCAAAGGTATCCATAAACCCTTTGGTCACCCAAAACCCCAAAGGTATCCATAAACCCTTTGGTCACCCAAAAGCTCCAAAGGTATCCATAAACCCTTTGGTCACCCCAAATGCCCCAATGGCATCCACTAAGTCCATTGGTCATAATAACAACATGTTTAATCCAAATCAACAATGGATAACTTAATCAAGTTAATCGTGTTCATCTTGTGAATCATTGCCAAAGATAGTCATGCACCCCCTTTTCTTGGGGCAAATAAGCAAAATATCAAAAGCAAATTCAAGCAAACTAGTAAGCTTATCTCCTATTGCCATCAAGGCTAGGATTTGATTTAAGCTTATCTCCTATTGCCATCAAGGCTAGGATTTTATTTAAGCTTATCTCCTAATTGCCATCAAGGCTAGGCTAAAGCGTAGACTTGAGCTCATCTTCCAACTACCACCAAGGCTAGGATTAGACTTAAGCTTGTTTGCCAATATGCCAAAGAACACCAAAATCAAGTTCCTTAACTTGTCGAAGGCATTAATTCTAAGAGGCATACCCTTTCCATGGTTGGGGTATCCAATGTTGATGAGGTATTCTTCTATGAAATCTCATCAAAACTCAAAAATTCAAAAACAATTAAAACACAACAAAAACAACACAAAAAGCTAAAGAAAAGGTCCAAAACCCACCAAAATTAAGTCAAATCTGGGTCAAGTGACTCATCACTTTTCTCACTGGTCATTCCCTCATCGACTCATCGCTTGAGGGGGTAGTCATACTCAGTCCAAATCAACAAGCACACACTCAATTATGTGAATTGCATTCATTCAATGAATCTTTGATAAAGACAATCATGCTCCTGCTTGGGGCAGCAAACAAGCACACAATATCACATCATAACGCTTGACATTACTAGAATCATGAAGTCATGGGCCTTAGCCTTTCATGATGGACAATGTTCAAGCATAGGCACGCTCATTTAATGAGTCAAAAACAAGGATTCAAGAACACACACCCTTTTCATGATTGGGGCATCTAAAGTTGGTTAGGTTATCGAGTAACCTTAATCATTCAACATTTTGGTCATCTATTTTTGCTCAGCGTTGTGCTGCACACAATGCATCTCAAAAAGGGGCATCTGTAGACACTAAAATGTGGTAAATCCGATTAAGCACCCACAAACAATGATCAAATTGACATCATATGGCCCCTTGGGCAGCCCTTAGGAGGCTCACAGTGGTTCTAGCCACTCCAGAAAGGTTTTTGGAGGCTACCGACCCAATTTTGGGAGGTTTTGGCCCAAAATTCACCACCGTCCCACCCTGGGATGGTGGTAGATTCCCACCATCCCACCCTGGGATGGTGGTGAGCCATCGTCCCAGGGTGGGACGGTGAGCAAGTTTGACCCAAAAAAAGTCAAATCTGGGCCAAATGGCACCCAAAAACTGCCATTTAGCATGCCATATGGAGCATGCGGGTCAGAGGGAACTAAATCCTTATGACACACTTCTTAATGGAGGCCCAAAATGGGAGATTCTCTTCCACATCCAAGTGCATGCCTCCCATTTGACAAGTGGCACCTCCTGCCATGCATGCCCTTGCATGCCTTTTTGCACATGAGCCCCTTTGGGCTATAAAATGGATTCAATATCCACACAAAAATATAGAGAGGAGTTCTAGGATATGCAATGGAGTGCTTCCGAGATTTCCCCTCACCTTATTGCACCTTTTTGCCCTCGGAATCTCTCTTTTGCCAAGGAGGTTACCGGGTGACTTCAAGAAGGTAATCCGAGCATAACTTTTCCATCCGGGTGAATTTCTTCACCAAATTCAATGAAAACACACCTTAGGTTGTTTAGGAACATCTGATAGTGATTTTGGTAGCAAAAAGTGGCCGGAATTGGTGGGTATCCCCTCCTAGGGTGCCCCCCAAATAGTTGCAGTCACCATCGCCCCCCCATCGGGATGAGGGTAAATTATTAAACAATTTCATTACTATTTTTAATTAGTAATTTTCTATATTATCCCATGATGCTACAGTTCAAATTTCAAGTTATTTGGAGTTAAAATGAAAGAGTTATAGCATTTTTAAGTTTTTGCAGGCTCGTAGGGCCCATCCGGGCACCCCAGTTTGATGCAGGTGGATCCGGGCCCCAATTTGAAAATATAATCATATGGGTTGTCTTAAAATGTCAATTTATGCATACTGTCCAAATTTCATGAGTTTTGGATATGTTTAGGTTTGGGATTTGCTTGTCTTCTCTTTCGCAGGTTTGTAGGCGAGCGACGCAAAATCGAGGGGTCTACAGATGCAATTTATGATCTATTTTTGGTGATATCCTCCCAAAACCTCCTCTTTAACATCTCTGAAAATTTTCAAGTCATTTGGACATGTTTTGATATATTTTTAATATATGCGTTATTTTGCCCCTATGGGGATTGCATGTTTTCACCATACACCCTTGCTATTTGACCCCTTTTTGCTTCCTTGTGTGCAGGTGCAGGTTCTTATAAGGAATTGGGAAGGAATATCAGACATCAGATATCGGAGATACAAGCAGCGGTGGCATTGGCTCGCCCACCTCGATTGTGGGTATGCGGAGAAACATTGGATGTGCACCTTGATTCCGTGGAAGACTTGGTCTTTGGGCACCCAATATTGTAACAATTGTATCACATTTTGAGCCCTCAAGGGGAATTCTGTGTAACCTTGGATCTGATCCAACAAATTAATGAGAAGAGACTTGCTTTAATTCATTTCTTTTTGTTTGGTATTCTTTCCTTTTCACATGCATGCTTCCTTTTTGATGCTCATGAGCGAGATGGGGTAGATACACATATTGTTTTACATAATTTGGTGCACCATTTTTCCCTACTTCATATGTTGATGCATATTGTTGCATAACATTGAAGCATTCTTGTATTGTTGAATCAAATGAGTAATATAGTGAGCTTCATAGTGGATGTTTCCCTTCTTCATTTGAAGTAGGGTTTTACCACTTAATATTGGTGTTGTGGGTTTTCCTCTTTTGTGTGTGATTGATATTGTGGAGCATTCTTCGATCTTGGGGATACTTTGCTTGTCTCACATTTGGTATCAGAGCAATTGGGATCTCCATCAAGTGTCTTCAATCCTTTGAGGTGAAAAACCCATTAAGGTATATTTTGTTTTTTTGTATGCATTTGATATTTGGGTATTTTATTCAAAATTATTTTACAAATCTGCCATTAGAGTTTATAGATTTATTGTGTTTTTAGATCTAGTTGTTAGATCTTTTGCAAATAGTATTTTCATTTTAAATCTATAAAAAAAAATTTGGCATTGAGCTTTTGCTGGAAGGGTTTTGGAGCCAAACGGACCCCATGGTTGCGTCCGAAAGACCCAAAAACCCCTATTTCCATATATAGTCATTTTTTTTTTTTTAAAATTAAAAAAAACAGTTGGCTATATATATAAATAAAAAAAATAGTTGGCTATATATAAAAAAAAATAGTCGGCTATATATATAAAAAAAACAGTTGGCTATATATATATATATAAATCGGCTATATAAAAAAAACAGTCAGTTATATAGTCTGAAAAACTTTTAAATTTTTTTAAAAAGTTTTGCTTTATAAAAATATTTAGACTTTTTCATGCGATTTTTTTTATTAATTATTTAATAAAATACATTTTATTAATTTAATTGCATTTTTTTAAGCAATTTTTGTATTAAAAATTTATTATTATTTTCCTTAAAATACAATATTTTTTTGTCTCACATTAACAATGGTTGTTTGTGAGTTTGCTTGTTTTGCAAGGTTATCCAAGTATGTTTTGGAGTATACAAGGCAATTTCGGATCAACTTTTTCACTCTCTTCCCCTATTTTTATTAATTTCTTCTAATCTCTCTCAAGCATTTGCTTGAACCATAATGTAAATTAATGTAACTTGTATCTCTCATAATGAAAGTAAAAGAGAATGAAAGTGAGAGTGAGAGAGAGAGAGAGAAAGAGAGAGAGAGTGTGTGTGTATTTGTGTTATGCTTTGTGTCTCCACTATATCTTGTTCATCTTTCTTACATTTTTTTTTTACATATTTTGCATTTTGCATCTCCACTAATCTAACTACTAACTTACTAACTTGCTACTAAACAATCTACTAACCAACTAACTTGCAATTTACTAATTTTCATATTAACCAAGAAGGTTAAAAATGAATCAACTTACTAACCACAACTTTAGTAATTGATTAAAATTTACTTAATCTTGCAACACAATTTATATTTTCTAAACACCTATTAAATCCAAAAGAATCCACTCTATCGATAGCAAGTCCTTTTCGGGTCCTCGTACCTGTACCCTTTTGGGTAGCTTGGTTGACCTTGGGTGAGATGAATTGGCAATTCATTAGGCTATAACAAAACCTTAAAATGAACACTAACTTACTAACTTATTGACTATCTAACATTTAACAAATGTTTTATGGTTCAATTCAAGTTAGTTTATTTTGTTGCAAGATGGTTGTTATGATTAGTTACCTTCTTGTTGCAAGTTGATCTTGGTTTATTTCCTTTATTCAATTGCAATATAGTTATAGTTGTTTATTACAATATGGTTATAGTAGTTCATGATAATGTTGATTATCTTTCATGATGATGCTTAATTTTAATTATCTTTCATGATGTTTCTTGATGATTATCTTTGATGATTGAAAAGTAGATTACTTGAAAGTTGTGTTTTTTTTACTTTCTTATTGCATCATTTATTTCCTTTGTCAATGCATATTATGTTTTGATTATGTTCACTTTCTATAATGGTTGATCATGGAATCTCCTTCACACCTAAGCACATCCTTGATGGATCAAATTTTAGAATATGGGAACCAAGGATGAGGGCTGAATTTCAAGCAAGAAAGTTATGGCCCATTGTGAATGGAGATGAAGCAATCCCAACCCACGAAAGGGCACTTGAGACATACAACAACAAGAGTCACCTTGCACTTTCCATGATTATAAATAGTGTGAGTGATGAGATATTGCTCACTATAAGCCATTGTGAGCATGCTAAATATGCATGGGATTTGCTAAAACAAGTCCATCTAGGGTCCAACACATCAAGGAAATTCACTTTATTGTCCAAAATTCTTAGCACTATGCAAGGTGAAGAATAAAGTGCCTTGATCTTCCTCTCAAAGATGAAAGACATGAGAACTCAACTATTTTTTTGTAATTATGATTGGATAAGTGAGAAGCTCTTAATATTTATCATTTTGAGGAACTTGTCAATGAAGTTCAAGAATTTTATCACCATTATTGAGACTAGGCTAGAGCAAGAAGAGGATGGCATTCCTCTCAACACTCTTTCACAATTATTGATTCAACATGAAGAGTCTCTTAATAGAGACAAAGTGAATGGTCAAGTTATCAAGGAGAAGAATGTTGCCTTGAGTGCCACTAAGGCTTCCTTCAAGAAGAAATACAAGGGAAGGAAAAATTAAAATTTCCAACCCAACAAGCCTAGAGTTGATTTCACTTGCAACTTTTGTGGCAAGAAAGGCCACAAGGAACAAAATTGTTTCAAGAAGAAGAAGATTGCATAAAAATAAGAGCAAGAAAAGGCTAAGGGACAAGGACCTAAGAAATGGTTTGCAAGGGAAATAAAAATAACAACAATGTAAAGCAAAATTCTAATAAAAATGCCTTTGTTTGTGCCCTCTTCTCCATTTACTCATCTACTTCTAATGAATGGGTGTTAGATTCTGGATGCACTAACCATATGTGTTTTGAAAAGGATAATTTTGTGGACTTTCATAAGCTCTCTTCAGATTCAGTTGTCATTGGTGATAATACTAGACTTCAAGTAGAAGGTGTTGGCAATGTTGTAATTGAAGGGAAATTATTTTATAATGTCCTATATGTGCCTAACCTTAGGAGAAATTTAATTTCAGTTTTGCAAGTTGCTAGAAGTGGTCACACTATTGAGTTCAATGCAACTTCATGGAGCATTAGGAAAGACATGCTACCAATCATTACAGGTTATGTGAAGAATAATAATTATGTGTTAGGTGATGCTCCTCCTAAAGTGTGTTTAGCAACTAATTTTTCTCCTAGTAGCAATATTTGGAACTTAAGCTTAGGCCATACAAACTATCAAAATATTCAAATGATGAAGTCCAAAAATTTGGTTGAAGGCTTGCCTAATATTTCACCTATTCATGGTTTGTGTGAAACATTCATCTTAGGCA
This sequence comes from Wollemia nobilis, assembly GCA_028583015.1. Taxonomy (NCBI): domain Eukaryota; kingdom Viridiplantae; phylum Streptophyta; class Pinopsida; order Araucariales; family Araucariaceae; genus Wollemia; species Wollemia nobilis. The sequence continues at coordinate 13,706,135 of JAQPPZ010002549.1, forward strand.
AGATGAGCAAACAAAAGTTTGCAAAGGACAAGTCAACAAGGGCCACACAAATTCTTCAACTCATTCATATAGATATTATGGGTCCATTACATGTTATATCACTTGGTGGTGCATCCTATATTCTCACCTTTATAGATGATTATTCAAGAATGATCTTTGGGTATCTACTTAAGAATAAATCATATTGTTTTGAGACATTCAAGGAGTTCAAAGCTTTGGTAGAAAATAAAAAGGGAGCAAAGATAAAAATTATTAGAAGTGACAATGGAGGGGAGTACAATAGCAATGATTTCAATGAGTTTTGTTCTTCTCATGGGATCAAAAGGAAGTTACTTGTCCATACACTCCTCAAAAAAATGGTTTTGCAAAGAGGAAAAATAGGACAATCATGGAGATGGTAAGATGCATGCATGGTGACCACTTACCTCAATTTCTTTGGGGTAAAACAGCCAATACAACAATCTACATTCTTAACAAGTGTCCTTCAAAATCAATTGAGGGGAAGACTCCTTATGAGGTTTGGAGTGGTAAGAAGCCGAATTTGTCACACTTAAGAGTGTTTGGATGTGATGCATTTTCATATATTCCTTTATAAAAGAGGAAGAAATTGGACAAAAAGTCGCAAAAATACATCTTTGTTGGCTATGATGCAGAACATAGGGTCTACAGGTTATACTCAACCTTCTTGAGTTAGAAAAGGGGGGGCCTTGTGTCAAAAGGACCAAGTGGTTGGATCACTCTAGGGGTACTATAGAGTAGAATTTAGTTAGCCAAAGGATAACTATAAGTATGACCCTTAACATGTATCTTCTAGCTAAGATAGAGAATTATCATGAGCCTACTTCTTACCAAGAAGCTTCACAACACTCTTGTTGGGTTGATGCCATGAAGGTTGAGATGGATTCTCTTCTAAAGAATAAAACTTGGGATCTAGTACCTTATCCTAATAATAGAATTGTTATTGGGAACAAGTGGGTCTATAGAATCAAGTACAATTCTAATGGAGAGATAGAAAAGTATAAGGCTATATTGGTTGCTAAGGGTTATGCTCAAAAATATAGCATTGACTATGATGAAACCTTTGCACCAGTTGCAAAAATACCCACCATTCGGCTTCTCATTACTATTAGCTTGATGTGAAAAGTACCTTTCTAAATGGTGATTTGGATTTGGATATATACATGAGTCAACCACAAGTATTTGTTGTACAAGGTAAGGAAACACTTGTGTGTAAACTAAAGAAAACCTTGTACGATCTAAAGCAAGCACCTAGAGCATGGTACATGAAGATTTTAGGTTACTTCTTGTCTCTTGGTTTTATTAAATGCTATTCAGATACATATATCTATGTGCTTAGGAAGGATAACTTGGTCATTTTAATTGCTCTATTTTTTGATGACCTTGTTGTGACTGGAAATGAGAATGAGGCCATTTTTGATTTCATCTCCAAATTAAAGTCAGAGTATGAAATGACTGACCTTGGTATTCTACACTATTATCTTGGCATGCAAGTTTATCAGCATGATGTACCTTTTTGAGTCAATCCAAGTATATTGGAGATATTCTTAAGAGGTTTGATTTGGAGGATGGCAATCCTACTTCCATTCCTATTTCTATAGGGGTTAAGTTGGAAGTAAGTACATAATCTCAGTTGGCTAATGCTACATTGTATAGGCAGCTCATTGGTAGTCTTCTTTATGTTACCATCACAAGGCCAAATATTGCTTTTGTAGTTGGTATGATGGCTAGGTTCATGCAAAAACCTTATATTGAGCACTTATAAGCTACCAAGAAGATTCTGAAGTGCCTTTTAGGTACTAGATATTTGGCACTCAAGTATTCTAGGCTTCCTTCCTTTGCTCTTTCCGGCTATGTTGATTCTAATTTTGGAGGGGATAGAATAGACAAAAAGTCTACCACAACATATGTTTTTAGTATTGGATCTGCAGCTATCTCTTGGTCTTCCAAGAAGTAAGCTACAATTGCTATTTCTAAAATGAAAGCAGAGTATAAGGCTATGATAGCAGCTGCACAAGAAGTGGTTTGGCTTCGTACCCTCATGAAGGAAATTGGCTTTGAGAAATTTGGTCCTTCATGTTTACTCTTCGATAATAAATCAGCTATTGCCTTGGCTAAAAATCTTGTAATGCATCAAAGGACAAAGCATGTTGAAATCCAAGCCCACTTTATCAAAGAGAAGGTATTGGATGGGACTATTTAGTTGGAGTATTACCCATCATCTTCTAATTCTGTTGATTTATTCACCAAACCTCTTCCCAAGGAGCAGTTTTGTAAGTTGAGGGACTCACTTGGTTTCGTGAAGTTGTCCTCAAGGGGGAATGAAGTGTAGTTACACTTGTGTGATGACAACTTCATCCTTATGATGTGTTTTGTGCTATATATATGAGTTGATATTTGGTGGTATAATTTCTTTTTACATCTCTTTTGAACATGGTACTTTCTTGTTTGCCTTGTGCAACTTTTGTACATGGTACTTTGTAGATGGCATTGTGCAATTATGGTATATGATGCAATTGCTTTATGCGACTATTTTACATGGTACTTTCTTGTTGCCTTGTGCAACTTTGTACATGTTTTATGTAATTGGCATTATACAATTGGTTTATCATGGTACTTTCTTGTTAGCATTTATGCTACTTTTGTACATGATATTTTATGGTTGGCTTTATACAATTGGTGTGCACACTTTATTATTTTCATATACCTTATGCAACTTTTGTACATGGTACTTTAGAGTTTGCATTATCATGGTACTCCTTGTTTGCTTTATGCAACTTTGATCATGATATTTTTTGATCAACTATATAGCACGTGACTATAAGTATGGATTGGCATCTTTTTGTGATGACTTATAGTTCACTATTTGTTAGATCAATTTTGTTATCATCTTTGGATATTCATATATGTTGTGGTGAATATATTTATGATGATGTATCTAACTGATCTTATGTTGAGTTGCTTGTAGCTTGTAGGTACTTCTGTTTGGGGTTTTGCAAGCTTACTGAAGACACCCTTGTGATGTTTTCTTCTTGTCATTTGCAACCACTTGTGGTTTATGGATGGCTTTGTAAGCTTCTTGTATTTGAAGCTACTTCTTTGGGGGCTTGCAGTCTCATTTTTTCCCATTTTGTATTGGTGCCTTATTGTAGACCATTATTGGTCGTAGAAGCTCATTGTAACTATATTACTCATTTGATTCTCATCCCCGTTTGTATCTTTAGGGGGAGAATGTTTATTTGTTTCATAATTCCTTTCCCCAATATTGCATTAAGGGGGAGTGTTGGAATATGTAATGCAACATTGTGTAAATTATTCTTAGACTAAAATATAAATTCTAAAGAATAATATTTGAATTAGAAAATAATTCTATTTTATGTAAAAATATTCCCACCCAATTAATAAATAAAATAAGGGTGCTAAGAATATTTAATTTGTGGGAAAAAGTTATTTCCCTTTTTCTAGCAAATATTAGAAAGTAACTAATCACTTTATAATATTTGATAGATGCCACTTATCACACATCTCAAAGATTAGATTGTGATAAGATTAGAAAGTAACTAAGCACTTTCTAATATTTGATAGATGCCACTTGTCACACATCTCAAGATTAGATTGTGATAATATTTAGGGTTGTAGTAGAAAATCTTCTCTTTAAATAGGGGTGTTGTCTACTACATCTTAACATATCTTGTCATATTGACTTGTTTTGTAATATCATGTTGATGCGTCTTGTTGCATAACATTGAAGCATTCTTGTATTGTTGAATCAAATGAATAAAATAGTGAGCTTCATAGCGGATGTTTCCCTTCTTCATTTGAAGTAGGATTTTACCACTTAATATTGGTATTGTGGGTTTTTCTCTTTTGTGTGTGATTGATCTTGTGGAGCATTCTTCGATCTTGGGGAGACTTTGTTTTTCTTAAAAAATTATCAAGGAAAAACCAAAACACCATTCTACACCTTTTAACTTTTGACATCATCATTTGTTGCTTCAACTTTACGAAATCAAATTCTGGCATAAAATACGTTAGAGAGCGAGTGGGATGTGTTTCGCTATCAATCCACTTATTATATTTCCTTCTCTTTCCTTTGGATCCAAACATAACATAATCCACACAAAAATTACAGTGATGTCAGCATCATCTTGGTCAAAATATAGAATCATCAATCCACATCAAAGCTAGTGCAACTAACACTTTATCTCCAATCTACACCTTTTGTAGTGTAAAACCAACTTTGTCACCAATCCACTCTGAATTTGGTGCAAATTACTCTTTGTTGCCATTTCACAACTAATGTAGTGTTTTCTACCTCTTTGTCACCAATCCGCACCAAAATACTCTTGAGACTCGATGAAATTGATCTTACCGACACTTAGCCACTCATAGCATGCAAAAAATTATTCTCAATCGCCATTCCATACTTCTTTTTACGCTGACATCATCATCACCAAAAACTTTTGTGGAATCAGGATCCATCACAAATCCGCACAAAAATACATTATAAACTAAGCAGAATTGCTCAAGGCAAAAAATGCATTAAGTTTTGGGCGGATTAGGAAACTCATGTTGTGGATCCACTCCAAAATACACTAGAAAATTTACGGAATGGAAACTTCATACCTTAGAATAAAATTTTCAATGCTTTCTAAGGATGTGGCCATTTTGGGCCTACATTATAGCACCTATCGGGTGGATTTTCTTGCAAAGCCATAGGACTTATATTATTATCCATTGGGCATCAAGAGTCAAAAATGTTTATCTTCAAAAATACTTTAAATAATAATTTCCATATGAACACTACCCTTTGAAAACTAAACACCTTAAAGGATAAACATTCATATCGATACTATGATCCACACATCCTAGAGGATAACCGTTCACATGAGGACTATGCCACAAACATTAATATTTGTGCCCTTCCAAAAAAATTGCTTTAATACTCCTAGAAAAACACAACTATGTTCTCCTTATAAAGCCTCCTTACAATACATGATAAAAATACCTTCACACAAAACTTACTTTTTTGTGTCTCTCTAGACTCATGCTTTTATTGTTTCTTTCTGACCATGTCAGAGTAAAAATGAATCAAACAAAAATACAAAACTTATGACTATATATGTACAAAACAAAAATTGCTAAGCTTGTGCCCCTTCAGGATCCACAACTCTATCTAGCTCTTCCTCTTGTTGGACCTCTTCTTCAACACTATTCTCTTCATCTTGCTTAGCTTCCTCCTCTAGAGAAGATTGCTCTTTATTTTCCTCTTCAAAATTATCACCAAAAAGTTGCACCATCAATTTCAAAATTTGCAGGGCTTGTTTCCATGTTGCTTCAGAGGGGTTGGAAGTCTCCTTCAACTACTTATAAATGTACTGTAGTTCACCAATATCTTCATAGTTAGCAACACTTCCTCTATTTACCAAGTCTTCCATGAGGTCTCTGAGCCTAGTAAAATCAATAATTATTTGTGGATATTGCTCTTGGTCAATTGGTTCTTCTAGAGCATCAATTTCAGACTCATCTTGTAAGCTCTCACCAATACTTTTCTTAATTTCTTCAACTAACAACAAGTTGTGATCTTCCATCCATAACCCTTTGAAACCAATTTGGATCATTTCCTTATTAACATCCACTACATCCTTGATTACTCCTTCAATCATATCATACAATAGCTAAGCCTTTTGGAGTGCTCTATGCTTCTTCACTACAATTCTTGTAGTAACTCTAGCAATGTTCCACTCCTTATTAGGGATTGGCTTAGCAAAATCACTAAGTCTACTATCCACCATCCTATGAATTTTCTCAGCTGGAATTACCATAGGTTGTAACTCTCCAGTGATTTTATCCAGATCCTTATGAATGCTTTGGATTAGGTGGATGGGATCATTTAAATAATCAATAATAAGTTGTAGCCCTGAGCATTTCTCTAGAACTTCAGAGAGAAATTCCTTTCTCACTTTCTTTAGTCCAACCTTGGAAAAACTAGAAGATTTAGCCTTTTCAATTTGAAGCTACTACTTCAAACTTTGTATCTCCTTAGCATGTTCTTCATTTTTCTTCTTGTGTTCTTCTATCTGCTCCTTGAGATTATTAGCTTCCTCAAACTTCTCTTGCCAGCTCTTAGCTTCTTTTCTCAGAGCTTTCTCCACTTCTTTTTGATTGTTGATAGTTTTATGAAGCTTTTCAATTTTATTTTCCAACTTACCCATATTTTATTTGAATATATCATTTTTTACATAAAAATTTTCCAAGTGGGCTTTGTCTATGATCAATTCATCTTCATTAGGCAGCTTCTCAATATCTTTTTAAAATTCTTCTATATAATAATCTTAAACAGTCATCTTAGTTTCATGCTTGCTCACATGGAATCATGGATCTAGATGTCCTTTACCTTGAAACTGGATCAACAAACATGCTTCTCCTCTTTGTGGCCATCCTATTAGAAGGCTTAGATAACTTTTTTGCCCAAAAATCATTGATTTTATGTGTAGCTTCCTGCTCCTTCTACAAAATTGCTTGGGTAGGGTAACTTGTAGCAAGAGGAGAAGAAGACACAAGGTATGCAAGAACATAATCAACAGTTGACAATAGTTGTGCAGAAGTAGTTACAACAGAATATGTGACCACAATGGAATCTATGACCACTGCCATTATTGCAATTGGCAAACTCATGGAAACTGAAGTGAGACTCATAGATGGGTGAGGGGGTGTACTTGAAATAGTTTGCTTCTCATATGAGGGTGGTGGTTGTAATGGCGAGGATGGAACTATGGGAGATGATGAAAGGGGATTCTCAGATGATGAAGGTAGAATTTTGGATGATGAAGGTGGAATTTACGGTGACCTTGGAGGAGATGGGTTGGTTTGTACCTCAGTAATGAAATAGGTGGTGGACTATGAGGTGGGGAAGGTACCTTTGTTACAACTTCTTGCTCAAAAAGGGAGGGATATTTCCTTGGGGAATTTGGAGGAGGAAGAGGAGAAGAGGGATTAGAGACCATACCTTTGCCTACTAATGTAGGGTGTTGTGGAGCTGTCTCTGTGATATGCTACTTTTCTTGTTGTATCAATTCTTTCGTAGCTGAAACAGTTGTTTTCTCAACTATGTCCTCTTTATCCAACCTCTGATTCTTTGAAATCTCTTTCTCAATTCTTTCTATAGCCCTTTTGGATTTTCTTTGAAAAACTTGAAAGGTAACTTTCTCACTTTCTATCTCTTCCTTGGATAACCCTTCTTGTATTGTTTCCTATAGCAATATCTGCTCAGAAATAGGATTCAATTCCACTATTGTTGTAGTGGTGAAACTCAGAGGTGTAAACCTAAAGTTCTCATCCTTTTTATTCTAGTCTATATTTGTATCTGGAGGCTATCCACCCAAGGCTAGGTGCTTATGCCTCTTTACTATCTCTATGAATGGCACACTGATAGCCCTCTCATTAGAGTAGTGCATTTTACTCATCAACTGTGCTCCTTTTGGAAATTTCTCTATTTGCTCAGTTGTGGGATGAAAAGTCTTCAGGACTTCAGCAAAAATCAATGGAGTATCATGTTCCTCTTCTTGAACTTCTTCTTCTGAAGGTGGGGATGGGGAATCAGACCCAATTTTGTCATTTTGTATATTAGCACTATATTCCTTGGGTCTTTGGGCTTCCAAGTTTTGACATTATCATCATACCTTTTAGAAAATTCACCATCAATTTTAATCCCAAACCTAGATTTTTCTTTACCAATCTCAATTCTCATCCTCCACCAATCTGATATTTTAGCCTCGTTCCATTTCTCTTTTTTCTCTAGTTCACCACCAGTAGTTTTCTAAGACTGAGGGTCCTCTTTATTTTCTATTTTTATTCAATATATTTAATGGTAGACTCTTTCAATAGATGTTTTGCATTGTTTTCTGAGTCAAAATCCATAATTTATTCATAAAATTCTAACCATGGAGGAAGTTGATCCATCTTAGAAATATTCCAATCCAAAAGAGAATTTTCTTTTTTATTTATGCCTTGTTCAAAATTGGGCCTAGATATCTTCTCAAATTTATAAGCCTTTTCTCCATTTAAGGCTATATTCATTTTATAGAATATATCATTTGGATCATAAATCCATCTATGAGGACCCAACCTATCTAGGTATTGGTCAATTTGTTCACCCTGCCACTTCTTATAGTTATATTATCAACACTTTGGTAGGTCAACATAGATCTCCTCTTTCTCCCAGAGCCATAGTTCAAATCTATAAATTCTGCTTACCTCAAGTATTCTAAGGTGAATAACCTATTTGTGACAATATGGGGCAGCAGGAAGGGCTTACCCATAAAGCCATACAGTCTAATGACTATGCCCTTTGTTAGGAGATACCAATCTCCTTCCTCTACACCTTCTATTCTCAATATTTTCTTGGCCAAAGGTGGTAGCCTAGGGCATTCTCCATACATTATTTTCAATGTTGGCCCTAAGAATTCCAAGTTAAATTTGTAAAAAGACTTAGTGCTTCTCAGGTGACTAGTCCAATAGTATATCGGAATGGGTTCTCCTTCACTGATCTTGTCCTTGATTGGAATCCAGGGTATCATATCTCTTACAACAACAAAAAACATCCAGAATAAGCTTGAGCAATGTCTAAAACAAGGTGCATCAGAGCTTATTTTCATTCTCACTAATTTCTCATGCATTCTCTGAGCAAGGAAAATTGGCCAATCAAAATAGATAACCCTAATACCCTTCTTCTCTATGCCTTCCTCATACATCCTTTCATTGGAAATGCAATAAGCAGCGGCTATTTTCCAACCATGCACCATTTTATCAGAGTCCAAACCATCCATACAGGCCAACATAGAATATAGCTCTGGGTGTTCAAATCGTTCAATGGAAATTGGGACCTGGGGCAATCCCTTTTGGGCCCTAGTGTCCTTGAGTTGATTATATTCCCATTTTCTGAATGACTCACCATCATTATATTGCTTCTCCAGAGAGTAATACCTAGCTTGGGTGGTTTTTTTAAAATCTTTTGGCCTCATGGGTGGCTTTGATCCCAGGGCAAAAAACTTGTGACAGTTTGTAGCAGTGATGCTAAATAGGGTTTTACCTCTAGCAATTTTTACTGCTTTTGCCATTGGATCGTAAAATTTAATGATGGCTGCTATTAACTTAGGACAAGGATGAATGAAATTGTAAATGTAAAAATACAAGAATGAGAGCACAACACATCTACCTTCAATCGACAGGGCTGCTCCTTTCTTATATCTATTATTGATGTTTCTTCTAAGCTTCATTCTCTCTATGAGGACTAGCTCCATATCCGCTACAAATTTTGCTTTGTCGATATAATGGCCCACTATATTTTTCATCGATATTATAGCTCCTTGAGTATCTTTGGAAGCCATTTTTATTAGCAACAATTTAGATTTTCTCTGGAAACTACAAACTATAATTAGCTTTTGTTACCGCTCTCCTTCGCGCTCAGTAAATGCTATTTTTGTCAAATGAGCAAGATTTTGTGCCTTGGCCCCTTCTTATTTTCTAGTGCATGCATGTCTTCTACAATTAATGCGGCTATTGCATGACTTGTTCACTGGTACACTTCTCAAATTGTATTCATTCCCTTTGGTAGCTCAGAGGTGGCGTTCTAAATTTTGATTGGCCAAAATTCAAATGTGCTCATACCTTCACATTGTCACTTTGTCTATTATTTCTTTTGAGCATGGAAAACTTAGCATTTAATGTAGACCCATTTTTCCTTTTTCCAAGTGGTACAATGTGAAATTGCTGCCCCGCTCAAAATTAAGCTTGAAACTGACTGATCGTAAAATTCTTTTATTCTGCCCAACATAACTCTAGATTTTGGTGGATTAGGACCTTCCTCATTCTGCACATCATAAGTCTTGAAACCCTATGGATTGGAAGCCGCTTAGTCATTATGCTTTGCTCTTAGTGTATTTGAGTGCATAATAGGAACTTGCTGCATCTTTTGGGAACACTTAGCCAATTTTGCAAAATTTTCTCTTATTTTTTTTATTTTTTATACAACACATTTTAAAAACAAAACTTGATACAAAGTGCAAAAATAAAAGGAAATATGATACAATGTATGTACATATATTACAATGAGCTTATATTTCAATCAAAGTAGAGTTTAATATGAAAATCATTAACCAGAATTGGTTGTATATTTCCCTTTGGATCTTCAAGTTGGAAAACATTGGTCTCCTTGACCTCTACTATCTTGAAAGGGCCATCCCAAAAGGAGTCAAACTTTTGATTATGTCCTGGTTTTGCTCTTTTGATATTCCACCTGAGAACTGAGTCTCCAACTTGGAATTTTTTTAACCTTACCTTTTTATCGAACCATACCTTTATGTCCATAGAGTGCTTCTAAAAGTTCTCATAGGCCCGAGTTCTTTTCTCTTCCAACTGCAATAGGTGTGTCAACCTTGTTCCCACTAGATTTTCCTCTGATTCTTCTTTTGTATTTATTAGTTTGAGTGCTGGAATTTCCAAATGGATGGGTAACACTACCTCCTTACCATATACCAAAGTATACAAAGAATTCTTGATGGAATTATTGATAGTAATCATGTCTGCCCATAAATCTTGCTCTAGCATTAGGTGCCAAATTCTTTTATTCCCTTCTAGTGATCTCCTCAAAATCCTTAATAAATTCTTGTTGGTAGACTCTGCAAGTCCATTCCCTTGAGGGTAATAATTTGAAGTATTCTTAATGGTTATGCCATACTTGTTGGAAAATTCAATATATTTGGCTCCTATAAAGGCTGGCCCATTGTCACTCACCAAGGCTTTCAGAACTCCAAACCTTGAAATCAAAATTTCCATAAATTTGATCATAACTTCCTGATATTTTTTCTTGGTAGGAATAGCCTCCACCCATCTGGTGAGGTAGTTTGTGGTAGTTAGAATATACTTGTGCTCTACTAAAGAATGAGGGTTGATGACCCCTATAAATTCCAGATCCCATTGTTGAAAAGGCTCTTCAACTTGTATTGGCTTGAGGGGGAATGAAGTATTTTTTGTCCTCCCTACATGCCTCTAGCATTTATCATAGGCTCTAGTGACTTTGAAGGTGTCAGAAAATATAGCAGGCCAATAATAGCCTACTCTTATGATTTTCAAAGCTGTAACTCTGCCTGATAAATTTCCTCCAGATGGCCCTCCATGGAACTCCTCAATGACCTTTTATTGTTGATCATATTTTAAGAACTTAAGGAGAACTCCATCAAGGTTTCTTTTGTATAGCCCTTCTGACAATAAGATATACTTCAGATCTTGAAGTCTATATCTTCTTCTTTATAATGCATTGATATCAGGAGAGCATACTTCAGTTTGAAATTAATTGATCGTCTGGTCTACCCATTCATATTCACCTAGTTGTACTTCTTCAATCTGATCATATTTTGTTACTTGACAAGCTATTATTTTAGCTGATATTGCTACCTCTGTTAGACCTTGGCATATGGCCCTGCCTCTCACCAAATTGGTGGGATGTATCTCCACATCATATTCCTAGATCTTGGTGATCCATCTAGCTCTCTTATCTCCTAGTTCACCTTGTAAAATAAATATTCTTACATTTGGGTGAACAACATATACCAGGGTCTTTCTTTGAACCAAATACTACCTTAAATTTTTCAACGACTTCATCACAAAAAATACTTGTTTCTCAATAAAATTATACTTAACCTGGTAACCATGGAGGGTCTGACTTTAGAATAATATGGAGTGCTCTTCACCTTGATCATTCTTTTGAGTAAGCACTAAGGCATAACTTTATTCAACTCCATAAGCGTAAATAATAAAATCCTTACTAAAATATGGATTTACTAGAACTGGAGTGGTGGCAATGGACTGCTTGATTATCTCATAGGCTTGTTTCCTCACTTCAGTTCATTTGAACTTTGCATCTTTCTTCAGTAGTTCATATATAGGCCTTAACTTTTAAGCAAAGTCTAAAATTAATTTCCTGACAAAATTTATTTGGTCGAAGAAGGACTGCAAGGCTTTCTTATTTACAGGTAGTGGAAGAGCTAGAATGGACTGGATTCTTTTTAGATCTATGGCCATACCTTCTTTTGAGACCTCATGACCTAGCAATTTTCCCTCATGTATTGTAAAAAATGACTTCTTAGGATTAAGGGAAATATCAAACACCCTGCACTTTTGAAAAGCTTACTCAAGGTGTGCTAAGTGGTCATGCTTGTTGTGGGAGAACACAGTCATGTCATCCAAATAGATTAGAATTAATTTATTTATAAGTTCCCCAAAGGAATAATTCATGACTCTCTAAAATGTGGCTCCCGCATTGGATGGCCCAAAAGGTATTCTATGGTTGTAACCATAGAAGCCATTAACAGTGAGAACCTTTCTACCATTGCCACTATCTGTAAGATTTTATCAATCTGTGGAAGGGGGTAGTGATCCTTAAGAGATGCTTGGTTAAGATTTTTTAAATCCACACATAAGTGAATATCGCCATTCTTCTTTTTCAGAGGTACCAAGTTGGCTACCTAGGTGGAATGTTTAATATTATCTTAAAATTTTTAAGATCTCCTCCCTCATTATGGCTTCGATCCTTGGATTTAAATGCATTTGATTCTACCTAAAATTCATTGCATTAGGCTCTAGCTCAATGGTGTGTTGGATAATACTTTTATCATATACTTTGAGGTCTTCATATGACCAAGCCATAATGTCTTGGTACTTCATGAAGAGATCTACATAAAACTTATTCCAAAAATAAAGCAAAAATAAACAACTTAGAAGAAATGACACCACACAATGCACATATGACACACGATATTTATCCTGGTTCACCTAATGTGGGCTACTCCAACAAAATAAGAGCCACTCCTCCTTGATATTATTATTCTCTTTCTTGCATAAAAATGGGATATTACAATTAAATATAAAGGAAAATCTTACAAACCTAAACCACAATGTGGTATTATAATACAATGGGCACAACACCGTGGGCTAAACCACCCACACCCACCAACCATGGGAATCCCGGAAATCACTCTAAAAAAATGGAAAAAATCATCGACACTTTGCATCGGATGTACACCTTCAACATAGCCAGGGGGGCTACCTCCCCCTCGGACCCCCTCGACACCCCCCTTAGAGGAGATCCACTTCTCTTACCCTTACGTACCTATCATACAATACTTCCTCGATAAAGGATGAGACATATCCAACATTCTCCCACTTGTTGAATACTTTTCTAGACCCATTTCAATTGTACATAATCTAAAATTTTCTATGCTAACTGCCTTGGTTAAAGCATCTGCATCATTTTCCTTCGTATCCAATTTTCCAGCAACATTTTCTTCTATTCAATCATGTCCCTACTAAAATGGAACTTTGTATCAATGTGCTTCATTATGGAATGGTAAGCAGGGTTCTTTGCTAGAAATATAGCACTCTGATTGTCACAATTTATCTTCACAGCTCCTTAAAAGAACCTTGTTTTAGCACATAGTCTTTGCAGCCATACTGCTTCCTTAATGGCATCGGTGGCTGCCATGTACTTAGCTTCAGTGGTTGAAAGAGCAACAATAGTTTACCTTTTGCTCATCTAACTGATAGCTCCTCCAAACAAGTTGAATACATATGCACTAGTAGATCTTCTAGTTTCCATATCTCCAGTCCAATCTACATTAATAAAACCTTCTATATCCAAGGATTTGTCTTATTTACTTGTACCTTCATAACAGATAAAAAAATCAGATGTACCACACAAATATCTGAAAACCCTTTTTACATTAGTCCAATGCTCTTTACTAGGTTTAGACATATATCTACTTAAAAATCCCACTGCATGGGCAATATCAGGTCTAGTATAGACCATGACATACATTAAACTCCCTATAGCATTTGCATAAGGAACATGGGACATTTCTTCTACTTCTTCTTCTATTTTTGGACATTGTTCAATAGACAATATTTCACCCAATGGAATAGGTACCTTCACTGGTTTTCAATACTGCATATCGAATCTCTTCAACACTGTCTCAACATATTTTTTTTTATCCAGCCACAAATTTCTATTAGAATGATCTCTATTTATTTTCATACCCAAAATAAAATTTACAGGGCCAAGATATTTCATGTCAAACTAAGATGCTAACCGATACTTCACTTCCCTGATCATTTTCTTACTGTTTCCAATTAGTAACATGTCATCAACATACAAAACTATAATGACAATTACATTACCAATTTTCTTTGAATATACACAGTGATCAACATTGCTACAAACAAAATCAATTCCTAAGACATAAGTATCAAATTTTTGATACCACATTCTAGGTGATTGTTTCAGTCCATACAGAGATTTATTTAACTTACATACAAGATCCTCCTTTCCTGCAACAATGAAACCTTCAGGCTGCCTCATATAGATTTCTTCCTCCAAATCTCCATGAAGGAATGCAATTTTTACATCCATTTGCTCTATTTCAATATCAAAAAAAGTAGCCACATATAATAAAAATATAATTGATGTTAGTTTTGCAACAGGATAAAATACTTCACCATAATAAATTTCATATACCTGAGAATAACCTTAGCAACCATGCGGGCTTTGTATTTCTCCACTTTACCTTTAGCATTTTACTTCTTCTTGAAAATCCATTTGCAACCTATTGCTTTTCTTCCACCAGGTAATTTCACTAAATCCCATGTTCTATTATTTTTTAGGGCCATCATTTCCTCATCCATGGCCTCTTCCCAACAGTTTACCTCTTCATAATTAACAACTTCTCTAACTGTTATAGAATCTTCATCAATAACAGATAATACAAAAGAAGTAGGAAAAGTATATGGACTATACCTTTCAGGTTGCCTTCTTTCCCATGTTGATCTCATTACCACAAGTGTATGAACATCTTGTTCATCCTCATCTAGATCCTCATATGTTTGTTCCTCTTCCAGATCCTCTTCTGTGTGATATTCTTCCATGAGATCAAATTGGACCTTTTCAGGTTCTTATTCTGTTACTTCCTTCTTGTGATCACTTTTTGTTTCCCTAAACACCACATCTCTATTGTAGACTGTACTTTTAGTTTTTGTATTCCAAAGTTTATATCCTTTAACACCATATTTATAACCAATGAAGATACATTTGACAGCCTTATTATCAAGCTTACTTCTTTTATCCTTTGGAATATGCATGTATGCATCACAACCAAATACTCTAAGATGTGAGAGAGAGGTTTTCTTACCAAACAATACTCAAATGGAGTTTGATCCGACAATGTTGATGTAGGAGATCGATTTTGCAAGTAGCATACTGCACTCACTGCCTTAGCCTAGAATTTCTGTGCCAAAACTGCACCACTGAGCATAATTATAACCTTTTCCATGAGTGATATGTTCAATCTCTCAACAAATCCATTATGTTGGGATGTATATGGAGTAGTCTTCTATCTTGCAATACCACATTGCTTACAAAAATCCTCAAATTTATTTGAACAATACTCTCCTCCATTATCAGACCTCAACACCTTAATCTTTTTCCCAGATTGATTTTCAACAAGTGCTTTAAATTCTCTAAACTTATCAAACACTTCATCTTTACTCTTAAGAAAATAAATCCATGCATATCTTGAAAAATCATCGACAAAAGAAGCATAGTATAATGAATTTCCAAGGAATGGTATAGGAACAGGACCAAATGTATCACTATGAATCAAATCTAATACCCCTCTTGATCTAGCAGCACCATATGGGAAAATCACACGATTTTTTTTGCCATAAATACAGTGTTCACAAAAATAAAAAACCATTGAGCAATTAGGGATACCATGAACCATACCTTTTGTGTTTAGGATACACAATCCCTTTTCTCCAATATGTCCCATTCTTTGATGCCAAAGTGTAGAGCTTTTATCTAATTCAGCCTTAGGAACAGTTGAACTATTGCACTCATTTATCATAGTGCTTCCCAATAACTTATACAAAGTTCCAATCTGAACTCTGTTGAGAAGCAACACACCCCCACTGAAAAATGAGAGTCCATCCTTAGAAAACCTCAAGCTTCCCATTTTGCAGCAGGGACCCTCTTAATAATTTTCAGGTTCAAATCCAAATTTGCTTGCCTCCTTGATTAAGTTGTCCTTTTCCTTGCATTTTGGTTTTGTTGCCTTTCAGATTTCATTTTGTGCATGCTAGAGTCCTTCATGGGCAAAGAAAACCTTGCACCGATGCAAAAGAATGCAGAAAACAAATAGAAAATTTCATGAAGATCCAAAACTTTCCATTTTCGGAAAAGTCGCGAAATCGTGACACTTTTATTTATGGAAATGTCACGAAATCGCGACAGGAAAATAGAAAACCCGCCAAGTCAGTTTTGCGTAGCGAAATCGCGACACTTTCCATTTTTGGAAATGTCACGATATTGCGACATTTCCATTTTTGGAAAGTGTCGCAAAATTGCAGCCGGCCGGAGGAGAGATAAAGAAAGCATACGAAACAGCGCGATTTCGTGACATGCCGTGAAATCGTGACATGTCGCATTTTTGCGACAGGAGAGAGAAAGTGGGTTGTAGAATGAAAATTGATGAAGTCAGAAAAATGTCGCAAAATCGTGGTCAACGCATGCAGCTATGGGAACTGTCGTGATATCGCGACGTGTTCTATTTTTGCGGATTGTTGATGAAGAAATGCTTAAGTACAAAAGTGTGCAGCGCGTCGCTAACATGTTCCAAAATCACAACAAATTTTGGAAGAAGCAAGCCATGTGTACGGAATGTCGCGAAATCGCGACAGGTCCAGGAGGAAGCCAAAGCAGAAGCATGTCGCGAAATCACGACATGCTTGGAGCAAATCGTACGGTCGCTAGCAGGAAGCGCGATTTCGCGACATGTCACGAAATCGTGACATGTCGCAAAATCACGATAGGAGAGAGAAAGTTCCCCAAAGGGCCAGAAGTGCATTCCAGCTGTAAACAGAAGGCATCCTGGGATAGCGACACGAGTCAAAACACGTATCAGATGAAACAGAGGCCGACATGCAAGAAAGATTAGGATTTTAATCTGTTTTAATGTTAAAGTGTTGATTTAATGTTTATTAAATTGCTAATATAATATTTTTTGTCTTTCATGCAGAAATCCATCTGTCACTTGCGGGATAGCGGGAAAATGGCCATAAAGACAAAGTCAAATGCAATTTAATTAAAGGTGGCCATGTTGAAAAGGAATGTGCCGAGAGTTGATGTTTCGTTCCAGTATTTACAGATCTGTCCACAAATGACTAAGCAGCTGCCAGATTTTATCGGTGAAGGCATTCAATGAGGATTTATGGCAGAGTTAATAGCAGGCAGATATTTTCAACTCCGGGATAGATTTGCAGAGATGGAATAGCGGAGAAGTGGTGACTCATCCGGCTCACCAACAAAAATTAATGAAGGCATTTATTTGCAGTTGCGGGTGAATGCAAGTGGCATTCAACTCTATCTTCTCCATTTATGGCAGCTGACCGCCCTGATTTGCAGAAGGGTTAGGTTTTATCCAGTCTTTGTTTTAAAAGGGCTTTATATTGTAAAACCCGGGTCCTAGGGTTTAAGATGATAAGATTTACAGTTAGAGAAGAAGATATTTCTAAAAATATCAGGGTCTGTCCTGAGTCTATAAATACTTCTTCTCAATGTAATTGCGGGAGGCGGAGACTTAGAAATAAAAGGCTTATAAGCAATTTCTTGTAAATTTTGTGAAATCTTTTGTTTTTTGGATTGGGAGTTGATGTGCTTTTGCTATTTTCTGTGGTAGCATGGCCAGGAGCCTAATATTTTATAGATCTGTGATAAGTGTATCTTCTTCTGTTATCCGTTCCATTAAAGTTTGTTAGATATATGCTGTAAATCTGCCATTATCAACTTTAAATATGTTGTTAGGCTTCAGTTGTTCTATTGTCTCCTAGGGGAAATTACAGATTTGAGGTTCAAGTTTGTTCTGATTGTTCTGTCTTCACTGTGTGAGCTAGGTCGTCGGTGAAAGATACCAGTTTTAACCAACTTCCCTTCGGTTTATAATTTTTTGCTAGACCTGTTCCATTTTGCCTTGTGCTCTTGGTTGAAAGTGATCTTAGAAATCTGGACGCTTTCTTCTTTGATTTGTTCTGTTGTGAAGCTGATAGTATAGATGAAATTGGTAGTTTTAAGTTTTACAATTTAAAGTCTGATAAAATTCTCTTTCTGCCCTACCCTACCATCTCTTTGTTTTCGATGAAATGATCCATTTTTACTTTCTTTATTTGTCTTTTATTTGAATCTGCTGACCCATGAGGGCTAGATCAAAGAATCAAGTTAAATCTGATTGTCAACAACTTCTGCAACTACTGAACAAGTTCAGGAACCCCTTGTAAGGTAACAGAAAGTCCATATTGAAATCTATTCCAGAAGCGGAAAAGAGTGAATAGACATTCGACCCGACTTTGTAACTCGCACCTTGGATAACCAGCTAGATCCTAAAGTGAGTGGGATTCGTCCCGTGGGTGTTACCGGTGTTTGTGCTCATTCTTCACGGGGTGTGTATGAAAGACGGACCAACATTTAATTGGCGCTAGAAGGAAGGCCACAGAACATCTATTCTTAGTGCACTTGAGTTGGGAAATCCGACTGTATGTGGTGCTTGACAAATACTGTATTTTATCCAGAGTCTGGCATTTTAACATTTAAAAGTGGCTCAATTTTATAAATTGTCAGTACAATTTTTATAAATTGTCAGTGTAGTTTTTGAAAGTTGTCAGTGCAGTTTTTGAAATTGCCACAAGAGAAGGCCTTAAGTTCAGTGGTTTGTTAAGAACAGTTCTATCATCACTTGCAGTTATCCAATTACAACTCAGAATATCACTGTCAGCCAAGTAGTAATGGAAAATTGGTTGGGCCCCACTGCTTTGAATATCCCGGGTATAGCCCATGACCTGCCCAGAAGCCCAAAAAGGTATCTCCCCAGATATAAACATGATGGGACAAGAACTGCAGAAGAGCATTTGGTTGCTTTCAAAAATGCTCTAAAATTGTTGAATATACAGCATGAAGATGTTGCCTGCAGATTGTTCCCGTTCACTCTCCAGGAGGGAGCTTATGACTGGTTTCTAAATCTCACCAGCAATTCCATTACTAGCTGGGATGACCTAGAGAAAGCTTTTATATCACAATTTGGGAAAGTGATAGACCCCAGTGTGTTATACCAACAATTTTCCAGCATCAATAGAGAGTCGGGAGAAACTTTCAGGTCTTTCAATATGAGGTTCCAAAGAGCTTACGATAGAATGACTGGAAATTACATCCCAAATGCAAATCTGGCCTTAGAAATCTATAAGAATGCATTGGATTCGATGACCTCTATTTTCCTCAAGAGAGACATCAATATCACAACCCTGGCAGGTGCTTATAAAGAAGCCTTAATTCTTGAAAGACAGCTAGGATCTCAAATTCTGAGCAGTCCTTTGATATCCTATGTTACACAGAACATGCCTATTTTGAATCCTATTCCACATCATGAGTTAGTGCCAACATGTCATGCTCTACCCAAGGAGACTTCGTTAACTGTGACATCCACTCAGCATGTGCAAAATATACAGAAAAGTTCTGACAAGTTCAAAGTGGAAGAGCTTGAAGTAAACACTTGTGATCTAGCATTACCCAAATCTGAAGTTTTTCTTGGTGAGTTAAATTTTCCTAGAGATCAAAGAAATATTGATATTTCTAGTTCACCCAAAAATAGTACAACCAGGGTTTCAGATTCTGTCACTTTTCTCGAAGAGTCAGAAAGTCTTGTACAGACTCCTGTGGATGAAATGCAAGATTTTCAACAGTTCAAAATGGACAGTTATAATTTGAGATGTGAGAGTCCAGAACTTAATAATGATCCTTCCTCATCAGAGGATGATGAAAGTGAGATTCAATATCACTATGCAGAAGTAACTGAGGAGGATAACATCATTGAGGATATGAGGGAACTTAAAGCTGACATCACCCTCCATGAATTGCCTCAGATTGTTGAACAAAAGGATAACCTGATTGAGACTTACTCTGGATCACCTGTTGGATTTCAAGAAAAGGAGGAAAAGATAGTAAATATGAATGTGGTCAGCCAACTTGGAATTGATGAACTGTCTCAACATAAGCCTGCAACTTCTGAACATAATGTCAAAGAAAAGGTTGTAAATCATGTTGATGTAAATATTGGAGTTTATAAGTTGGCAACTGAAAAGGTGGGAACGGTTACAGCTCTAATCAATCACAACAATGATGTTTGGACATTGCACATTGATGAGGTTAAATCTAAGCAAGGCTCAGGTGAAAAGGAAAATTGTAAACATTCTGCTAGAGAGATAAAAATTGAAGTCCTGGATATTGAAGCGAAGACAGCAACCACAAAATGTTCAAGTTGTTAAGAACCAGGACATACAGATAAAACATGATCTCTTTCAGTTGTCACATAATTTTGAAGATGTGGTGGTCTAGGTCTGTCAAGATTTTAAGGTATTTGATCCTGGGGGTTTTTTGCATTCAGTCCTTTTGAAAGAACTCTGCAAACCCTTCAATTAGAAGCATAAACATGTTATCATATGATTTGTTATTATATGATTTGTTTAATTTGAAGGAGTTGCAGATTTGTTCTTCAGTGGGACAAGATCCATAAAAAAAAAAAAAGAGAGAGGGAAGACGGTAAACCCAAGTCTTTCCCAGATAGCAAATTTTTGAAGCATAGTTTGGAGTGCATTTCGTCAACAGGACCTGAAAGGTAATTTTTCTAAATTACTTGCACATGGTCAAAAAAAAATTTAAGGCACTAATTCTCTACTTTCTCAACTGCTGCATTTTTTGAGTGTGAAGGGAAGTTGTAACATGTGTGCATATTGTAAATACCTCTGCAAGTTTATTCTGCTTTAGTATAGTTCTAGTTTTCTTGTGCAATTGCTTCAGTAGTTTTTAGTTTTATGTTTCTTCTTAGTTGCCTGTATAGTTTTTAGTTGTGTTTTTAGTTAATCCTTGCTTTTATTTAAGTTTGTACAATATTTTGTTTCAGTTTTAGTTGCTTTGCTTCTTTTTTCTTTGTTGCCTGTACAGTTCAGTGTTTTAGTCTGTACAATTTTATTTTGTTTTGCTTTAAGGCCTGTGTCTGTCCTTGGAAGTCTGTGCAAAGTCCTTTGGCTTCTAAAAAATTATGTTCTTTGCCTTTGCCTGAGCATCAATGAAAAGTCAGCCTTCTAAAAGTTTGCTCTAGTCTGAGCTGATCAATCCAGTCTCCATCCAATGCTCATTATTCTAATTCAGATAGTCTGCTTAAACTGAACTGTGGAACTATTTTGCTATTCAGGATGAAGGTAGAGAGATGATTGGATCTTGTGTCTTGCTTGCCACAGTTGTTTTAATTATAGAAAAACTGCTATGCTGTTTAGTTGGAGGAACTCCCGGGGAATCCAAGAAAAGCTGGTTATAAGAGGGGACCATGGTTCATGTAATTATTTGGGTGTCACCAAAGGCTATTAGTGCCTAGACTGAAACAGTTTCGGATTGATCAAATGATAAAAGAAAATTGTGATTTCTTTAAAGCCTTTCAGATATTGATATATTTCAAAAAAAGAGATAAAAAAAAGAAAAGAGAAAAGAGAGAGATAAAAAAAAGAAAAGAGAAAAGAGTTGTACAATCAAAGAGGTAGCCAATACTTCAAAAGCTATTTTTCTTTTATCAAGTTGCAGATTCTACCTTACAGTTGTAAATTTGGGTCGTGTAAATCTAAAGGGTAACTCTGTCTAGGCTGTAAAAGGCTAAACTAGTAAACAGAGCTCTACTCGGTTTCCCCTTTTACAATCTCGAAAAGCTGATCAGTCCAAAGTTCATCATTCAATCCAGTAATCCTTGGAAAAAGTTCTATACCTTTGTAATTGCACATCAGAAATCTTCCTTGAAATAATTCAGCCTAGTATGTCCTTGGGAAATTTTAACAGCTTGCAGTTAGTAGTCAATTTATTGTGAAGAATGTCTGTGGCAAGGCATGATGCATGGTCTTTTTGTTTCGAAACTAGAGTCCTGGGTTCTAAAATAATGCTACTATTTACCCGTAGATATCGCCATTTGTTGAGAAGCAACACACCCCCACTGAAAAATGAGAGTCCATCCTTAGAAAACCTCAAGCTTCCCATTTTGCAGTAGGGACCCTCTTGATAATTTTCAGGTTCAAATCCAAATTTGCTTGCCTCCTTGATTAAGTTGTCCTTTTCCTTGCATTATGGTTTTGTTGCCTTTTAGATTTCATTTTGTGCATGCTAGAGTACTTCATGGGCAAAGAAAACCTTGCACCGATGCAAAAGAATGCAAAAAACAGATAGAAAATTTCATGAAGATCCAAAACTTTCCCTTTTCGGCAAAGCCGCGAAATCGCGACACTTCCATTTATGGAAATGTCGCGAAATCGCGACAGAAAAATAGAAAACCCGCCAAGTCAGTTTTGCGTAGCGAAATCGTGACACTTTCCATTTTTGGAAATGTCGTGATATCGCGACATTTCCATTTTTGGAAAGTGTCGCAAAATCGCTGCCGATCGGAGGAGAGAGAAAGAAAGCGTACGGAACAGCGCGATTTCGCGACATGTCGTGAAATCGTGACATGTCGCATTTTCGTAGTAGGAGAGAGAAATTGGGTTGCAGAATGAAAATTGATGAAGTCAAAAAAATGTCGCAAAATCGCGGTCAACACGGTCAACGCATGCAGCTACGGGAACTGTCGTGATATCGTGACGTGTTCTATTTTTGCGGATTGTTGATGAAGAAATGCTTAAGTACAAAAGCGTGCAGCGCGTCGCTAACATGTTCCAAAATCGCGACAACTTTTGGAAGAAGCAAGCCATGTGTACGGAATGTCACAAAATCGTGACAGGTCCAGGAGGAAGCCAAAGCAGAAGCATGTCGCGAAATCGCGACATGCTTGGAGCAAATCGTACGGTCGCTAGCAGGAAGCGCGAAATCGTGACATGTCGTGAAATCGTGACATGTCGCGTTTTCGCTGGCGAGAAGCAAAGAAGTTGCCGATGAGCCGGGGACGTCGCGATTTTGTGACATGTCATGAAATCGCGACATGTCACGGAATCGCGACAGGAGAGAGAAAGTTCCCCAAAGGGCCAGAAGTGCATTCCAGCTGTAAACAGAAGGCATCCTGGGATAGCGACACGTGTCAAAACATGTATCAGATGAAACAGAGGCCGACATACAAGAAAGATTAGGATTTTAATCTGTTTTAATGTTAAAGTGTTGATTTAATGTTTATTAAATTGCTAATAT
Organism: Wollemia nobilis; assembly: GCA_028583015.1. NCBI lineage: Eukaryota > Viridiplantae > Streptophyta > Pinopsida > Araucariales > Araucariaceae > Wollemia > Wollemia nobilis. The sequence goes on from JAQPPZ010002549.1 coordinate 13,729,455, forward strand.
AATCTTTTTTGTCTTTCATGCAGGAATCCATCTGTCACTTGCGGGATAGCGGGAAAATGGCCATAAAGACAAAGTCAAATGCAATTTAATTAAAGGCGGCCATGTTGAAAAGGAAGGTGCCGAGAGTTGATGTTTCGTTCCAGTATTTACAGATCTGTCCACAAATAACTAAGCAGCTGCCAGATTTTACCGATGAAGGCATTTAATGAGGATTTATGGCAGAGTTAATAGCAAGCAGATATTTTCAACTCCGGGATAGATTTGCAGAGATGGAATAGCGGAGAAGTGGTGACTCATCCGACTCACCAACAAAAATTAATGAAGACATTTATTTGCAGTTGCGGGTGAATGCAAGTGGCATTCAACTCTATCTTCTCCATTTATGGTAGCTGACCGCCCTGATTTGCAGAAGGGTTAGGTTTTATCCAGTATTTGTTTTAAAAGGGCTTTATATTGTAAAACCTGGGTCCTAGGGTTTAAGATGATAAGATTTGCAGTTAGAGAAGAAGATATTTCTGAAAAGATCAGGGTCTTTCCTAAGTCTATAAATACTTCTTCTCAATGTAATTGCGGGAGGCGGAGACTTAGAAATAAAATGCTTATAAGCAATTTCTTGTAAATTTTGTGAAATCCTTTGTTTTCTGGACTGGGAGTTGATGTGCTTTTGCTGTTTTCCGTGGTAGCATGGCCGGGAGCCTAATATTTTATAGATCCGTGATAAGTGTATCTTCTTCGTTATCCGTTCCATTAAAGTTTGTTAGATATATGTCTGTAAATCTACCATTATCAACTTTAAATATGCTTCGTTAGGCTTCGGTTGTTCTATTGTCTCGCTAGGGGAAATTATAGATTTGAGGTTCAAGTTTGTTCCGATTGCTCTGTCTTCATCTGTGTGAGCTAGGTCGCTAGGTGAAAGATACCAATTTTAACCAACTTCCCTTCAGTTTATAATTTTTTTCTAGACCTGTTCCATTTTGCCTTGTGCTCTTGGTTGAAAGTGATCTTAGAAATCTGGACGCTTTCTTCTTTGATTTGTTCTGTTGTGAAGCTGATAGTATAGATGAAATTGGTAGTTTTAAGTTTTACAGTTTAAAGTCTGATAAACTTCTCTTTCTGCCCTACCCTACCCTCTCTTTGTTTTCGGTGAAATGATCCATTTTTACTTTCTTTATTTGTCTTTTATTTGAATCTGCTGACCCATGAGGGCTAGATCAAAGAATCAAGTTAAATCTGATTGTCAACAACTTCTGCAACTACTGAACAAGTTTGGGAACCCCTTGTAAGGTAACAGACAGTCCATATTGAAATCTATTCCAGAAGTGGAAAAGAGTGAATAGACATTCGACCCGACTTTGTAACTCGCACCTTGGATAACCAGATAGATCCTAAAGTGAGTGGGATTCGTCCCGTGGGTGTTATCGGTGTTTGTGCTCATTCTTCACGGGGTGTGTATGAAATCTGGACCAACAAACTCCTCTTGCTAACACCATATATCCATGAACCATTTTGCATGAATCCTTACTAAAACTGACATTTACTGCTGCATCAGCCATTTTGTTGATAAAAATTAAATTTCTATCAAGGCCCGAAATATGCATCACAACTGGGAGGGTTTTAACCCTACCATACTACAACAAAATTTTCACCCTTCCACGACCAATGATTCTAAGTGGTGAGTCATCTCACAATAGTACCTCCCCTCCATCATATCTTTCATATTCACTGAACCACCCCCTATGAGGAGTCATATGAAAAGAGGCACCAGTATCGATCAACCAATCATTTTTATCTGATCGTGTGCAGCAGGATTCTAGATATACATCCCCTCATTTATCAATAGATTTATGTGTCTTTGTGGAAGTGGATTCATTAGACCTCTTTCCAGAATCAATATTCTTTGATCTGCAGTCCTTCTTCATGTGACCAAGCTTGCCACACTTCCAACACTTTCTCTCAAACTTTCCACGAGACTTGGATCTACCTCTAGACTTAGATCTATCAGTAGATATTGTTTTATCCTTTTCCTTTACATGCCCTATCACTATTAGGGCATCCTTTGAAGTGCCCTACATGGCTTTTCTCCTTATATCCTATGATATTAGAGATGCCATAATATCCTCAAACTTCAATGTGGATGAAGTTGTACTACCAATTGCTACAACTAGGTTATCCCATGAATCTGGTAAAGAACATAGTAGAGTAATACATTTATATTCCTCACTTAACTTAATATCAATAGATGTAAGTTAACTTACCACTATATTGAATGCATTTAGGTGATCTACAACTGAATCCCCTGCATTCATCCTGAGATTGTACAGTTTATTCCAGAGAAATAATTTGTTCACTAGGGACTTAGATTGATATAGAGCCCCTAACTTCTCCTAGATATCCTTTGTAGTAGCTTCTCCAAAAATATTGATTAGGACTGAATCTGCAAGACACAGTCGAATTAGACTCCTTGCTTTCCGATTCATCTTTTCCTAATCTTCATCTAATGTAGCTGCAGGTTTTGTTTTCTCAAAAATAATGGCCCACTGATCTCTGTCCATGAGCATATCCTCCATATTTAACTTCCATAGCTCAAAGATTTTTCCATTGAATTTCTTGATCTCGATCCTTGATTGACTTCCCATCATTTTCCTTCAAGCTCCTTCTGCAAAAAACCTCACACTTTGAAATAGGTTTTCTCTAACTCCTAGAAACCCTAGAAACTCTTCAAATGAAATGAAACCCTAGCAATAAAGGCATCCCCCTATGGCTAACAACTTGGCTCTGATACCAAATGAAGAGATCTACAGAAAATGTATTTCAAAATTAAAGCAAAAATAAACAAATTAGAATAAATGACACCACACAATGCACATATGACACATGAGATTTACCCTGGTTCCTCCAATGTGGGCTACTCCAGCAAAACAAGAGCCACTCCTCCTTGATATTATTATTCTCTTTATTTCCCAAAAATGGGACATTACAATAAAATATAAAGGAAAATCTTACAACCCTAAACCACCATGTGGTATTAGAATACAATGGGAAAAAACAATGTGGGCTAAACCATCCACACCCACCAACCTTGGGAATCTCATAAATCGCTCCAAAAAAAGGCAAAAAATATTCGATGCTTTGCACCGGATGTACGCCTTCGACATAGTCGGGGGGGCGACCGCCCCCCCAAACCCCCTCAACACCCCCCTTCAAGGAGCTCCGCTTCTCTTACCCTTTCGTACCTATCGTACAGTACTTCCTCGACAAAGGATGAGACATATCCAACACTTAATACATAAGGGTTTAATATCCTCTTCTTCCTCTGGTGAACATCATATTCCAAGCTTGAGCTTATTTTATTTTTCTATTTCCACTTCTTTATATATTTTGTCATTAACTTCCATGGATCTGACATTTCTCCTATCTTCATTGTCAAATAGGCTCTCTAGAGTGACCAACCCTCTAGGTATGTGATTATTCTTAAGTTGAATAACTTCATGTTTATTTATTTCCTCTATATTTTCTTCTTGGACAGTGGAGATATAGGCTTCTCTTACCATAAAATCGATGATATGTTCACCACTCTCAAAAACTTACCAAAAAAATTGCGTGTCTGGTACTACAGGCCTAAAAATTATTTTTATTCTCATATATTTCTTGACTCCAATGTCTACATAAGGGTTGAAGTTAGCTCCTCTCACTGCTAAGGAGTCTACCAAAGTATTCCTTTCTCTAAGAATAAATTTTATATTTAGGGCATCAAAGGATTCTATCAGATCCCATACCCTATTTCTGTATGCTTTTAGGTAATGGTGCTTACTGCTGCACCTTTCTCTTACCTGATGGATGATTAACTTAGATTCACCATATATTTTTATGATATTAATGCCCATATTTTCTACTTATATCAGTCCCAAGTATAGGGCCTCATACTTTGTAGTGTTATTTATGCATGACCATATTAATCTATAGGTAAAAATATTTATCCCTTCTAATCGGGACTATAGTACTACACCAACACCAGCTTCATTTTTGCATATACCACCATCAAAGTGCATGGTCCATACCTATATCCCTCTTAGAGAATGATTAGATATAGCAAAAAATTTCTTCATTGATTCTATAGAAATATTATATGTGCTCATGCCTATCCCAAACTGACTGTAATCCTCTCTAAAAGGTAATTCATCTTCTAGTTCCAGTTTTTCAAATTTATCCACAATTTAAAATTCTTCAAGAGGAGTGAGGTTGCACATGTCTTATTCAATTTTTTCTATGTGATAAGACACAAGCTTTTCAAGTGTTATCCTTATCCTCTTACCTTTGAAGAGAATGACCATGCTGGAATAATCCATATACATGTATCCACCTAATTTTACAATAAACTCCCTTGAGAGGCATAAACTAGATCAACCACTACTATTTTTAGTACTATTGTCACCTCAAGGGCTCTATGTAGTCTCATTAAAACATCCTTTATTACTCCCACTATTTTTATAGGTGTTCCATCCAATTTTAGGACTCTAGGGCAAGATCAGGTATACTCCATACCCATCTCTTCACAGAATACTTTAGGCATAACTGTAGTTGATGCTCCTAAATCTATCATACAATTTTAGACTACCCAACCTTCCATCCTTAAAGAGATATAAATTAGGGGGTTTATTATTCAAAATAGCAAGGGATATTTCTTTCTTTTTTGAGGGTATACTAAAGATTGTGGTGGTATGCCTATCTTGTGGATATTTGTTGAGAGAAGTTTTAAGCAAGTCTATCTGGCCAGGAATGAAAAGGGTATCATATAAACTATCTTTTGATGGTTCATATCTTCCACAATATTGTATTCATACTTAGCCAAAGTGGTCCTCTTAGGCCTTCTTTTTGGCTCACCATATTTTCTTTTATATTTTTGATTGGCTTCTATTCTTTATCTTTTGGTAATAGAAGGGAGTCTAAGCCTCTCTTGAGCCTCATATTTGGACTTCATTATGTCTCCCTCGGTTTCTTTCTCAAATCTCTTGGGGAGATTGTTTATATTCTCTTTCCCTTTAGCTTGGGGAATAGGAAAAGTATCACTACTTTGGGGATGTGGGTCATTATTTTTTTGAGAAGGAACCTAGAATTGTCCCATCTTCTGTGGATCTACTTGCAAGGTTTTCTTCCTTGACCTTGTCATAACAACAATTGGGTCATCCTCATCAAGTTCTTTCCCAACCATGATTTGGTCAGGTTTCCATAACATATTTACTCTTCCCTTTTTATTCCTTTATACCTAATCCATAGCTTGTTGAACATGGTGTTGGTACATGATACAAGATTGTGAATCATGCGGATCATTACATACCAAACACCAAACATTCACTAGACTTGTTTCTGAAGAACACTCAGGATATTTGTATGATGTATTTACTCTAACTCCAATACTATTACTAGGACCGGGTCTTTGATATTTGTTCACATATGGAAATATCCTTTTCTGAGACCTATCCATATATCTCTTTTATATTGAATTCATTCTATTACTCAGAGTTTTCAAAGTGTTTTGTATATCAAGAATGACAGAAAACTCTTGAGGAATATGAGAAGGAATGGGAGGGAAAGGGATTGCATTAGAAGGTGCTTTTGGCTGAGGAATGGGATTCATTTGTAGAGATGGGGATGATAAGGAAAGGGGATCCATATAAGATGAAGTAGTAGCTTGGATTTGGATATTTGTGGTTTCTATATTGTAAGGTAGTACAGATTTGGGAGGTAATCTTCCCACATTGATTAGCACATTTTTTGCATGAACTACTACATTATAAACTTGTGGAAAAGTTTCCACCCTAGATTGTTGGGTTTGAAAGCCTAGATCTGATCCAAGAGCTATGATATAATACATATAATCAAGGCATGCATCTAGTCTAGCTATAGGGGAAATTCTTTTTCAAGTTTTGCTAAACCTTAAATTAAAATCTAAGACAATCTCTTGTTGATGTTTCTGTATGGACGTGAACTGATTAAGCAAGGAGAAAGGATCATCAAATTCATTGAATTCTTCTATAAAAGGCTCAACCAATGCTTCCCATGAAGTGATGGTGTTATCCTCAAGAGTCATAAACCAGTGTAAAATATTCCCTCTGAAGGACAGGGCTAGGACTCTCATAATAACATTCTCATCCTTTATGTTGTGGATTGTTGCCAGATTCAAAATATCTTGACAGTGCTCATATGTCATATTTATAGATCCATCATAAGTGGAAATAGCCTTGGACACATCCTGGGGAATGGTATTCATATGGGCTAATCTAAGGGAACCAACTATGTTCTAGCTGGAGTATTTCTATAAAGGCTGATTTGGGGGTATATTTCCCTTATTTACTACTACATTTCTAGCCATGTTTCTAGGTGTAGGTCCTACTGAAAGATTTGTTGAATTAACTGCAGGTTTTTCCTTAGGAAGCTCTTCTTTTGAGTGAAAATATTGGTTTAAATTCCTTATAATAGTGGATCCTCTATAAGGTAGCTCACAGTAAAAATATGAATCAGGGTTATTCCTTTTGAAAGACCTGGTATACATGAAAGGACACTGATCTATTGGGGTAATTATTTTCTAGGTTTGAATACCAAGGAGTCACCAGGTGAATTTTCTATTCTCTACTTATCAAGGTCAAGATAATTCACAAAATCTTGATTCCTCTGGGTAGAGATAAAAAAATAACTCATATGATGGGTTTTTGTGTTCCTTGTGAACTGGTCCCATTAGGTGTGCCAAAACATTTTGGGCACCGAATTGACATCAAGTTTTACTTAACACTACAACTGTCTATCTTCCAATTTTCTTTCCAAGCATGCACCCGATAGTCGCAGCTTGACACTCAAGCATTGGATGGACCAAAGACAACTTCAATCCAACCTCCAGAGTAGGCTAGTTTATTGTCAACTTAAAATGGTGTTTGCATAATTAAAGCTCAAATAGGGTTTTGATATAAGGGTTAGAAAATGTTTAGGGTTAGAGGTATTATAAAAAATAGTGGTCGAATAGGCTAACAATATAGGCAACTACAGTAAAAAAGCTCCCATAAGCTATTTCCAGTGTCCCATAACTCAATATTAACATCACCAAATTAATGAAACCTTCACACATTAAAGCATAAATAGAGATATTTTGCAAAAATAAATTCCAACATCCAATATTGATAATCCAAATAGCATAATAGACCAATAGTTATATTTAACAGAAAAAAAAACTTCCTAACAATACAAATATTAAAAAGAACAGATTTCAACTACCGTCACAACTAGTAATCCAATAAGTTGGAATGAACTAACCATTCAAGTATTAACATAAATGCATCTCAAGGCTTTGAACCTCTTGCACAAGATGATGAAGATGACAAATTTGAGTCAAAATATTAGAGTAATGCTCCTTCCATTATATCACAAGAACAATTATAGTAGGGCAAGTAAAAACACTACAACCGACCTTATAAAATGAGGGTTTAGCCTCTATTTATAGTTTGTAAATAAAAAGAATACTGAGGAGACATTACAAAGATTATATTTTTACAACTCAACAGAGAGTTATTTTTGACATTATCTTACTGGTTCGACCTCTGGGAAATTCACTGTGATAAAATCACCATGCTATCTTGGCTCTCTATAAATTTTTGGTTTATTGATGGTAGTTGATATTCAAGTTGTTAGAGACCACATATGATCCATATATTATTCTTGGAAGCTCACTCCACCGTCGATCTGCAACTGCCTCTGGTTCTTATTCTTGAAACCATTGCGATGCTTCATATTTTTGCCCTCCAACTAACTACGCTCTGATCCAACAAGAAAATGATTTTAAATACATTTAAAGTGTTGAAAAAATCTCAACCATCGATCTTCATCATGAATAGCTATGATCAAAACACTGAGAGTACTCTGCAAATTGGTAGGAAAAAACCAGAATGCCATTCTGCATCTTTTCACTTCTAACATCATCATGTATTGCTTCACCTCTATAGAATAAAATTTTGGCATAAAATACTGAATTAGGGAAAAATGGTGCACCTAAATTATCAGCAACAATATGTGTATCTATCCTCTATAGCTTGTGAGCATCAAGCGGAAGCATGCATGTAAAATGGAAGCAAAAACCAAACAATAAGATACGAAATGAAAAAAGTATCCTTCTTATTAATTTGGTGGATTGGATCCAAGGTTACATAGTAGTCCCCTTGAGGGCTCAAAGGTGATACAATTGTACAAATTTTTGGTGCCCAAGGATCAAATCATTCAAGAAATCTGGGTGCACATCCAATGTCTTTCCTCGTACCCACAATCGAAGTGAGCAGGCCAATGCCGCCGCTATTGGTATCTTTGATATTTGATGTTTGATATTACTTCATAATCCATTATAGGAACTTGCACCTGTACCCAAGGAATCAAAAAATGTCAAATAGCCAGTGTGTGTGAAGGAAAACATGCAATCCCCACAGGCACAAAAGGGCACATATATTAAAAAGATATCAAATAAACTTAGAATGACTTGAAACTTTATGGGGATGTTAAATAGGAGGTTTTGAAGGGATATAACCAAAAATAGATCTAAAATTGCATTCGTAGACCCCTCAATTTTGCATCGCCCGTTTGTAGCCTATAAAGACCAAGACAAGAAATTTCTACCCCTAAATATGTCCAAAACACATGAAATTGGGATAGAATACATAAATCAACATTTTAAGACAACCCATGTGGTTATATTTTCAAAATGAGGCGTATATCCACCTGCATGCAACTGGGGTGCCCGGATGGGCCCTACTAACCTGCAAAATCTTAAAAATATGATATCTCAGCCAATTTAACTCCAAATTGCATGAAATTTAAACTAAAACATCCTATGGTAGTCTAATATAATACTAAAAAAATTGTAAAGAAATTATGCAAGGATTTGTCCTCGTATCGGGGGGACAATGGTGATTGCAACTAATTGGAGGGCACCCTGGGGGGGATACCCACCAATTTTACCCATATTTTGCTACCAATACCATTGGAGAATGATCCTAAGAACTCTAATGGGTATTTTCATTGAATTTTATGAAGAAATTCACCCAGATGGTAAAGTTATGCCCAAAAGACCCTCTTGAAGTCACCCGGTAACCTCCTTCGCTAAGAAGATATTTCGAGGGAAAGAGAGCACAATAAAGTGAGGGGAAATCTCAATAGCACTTTTTTGCATATCCTATAACTCCTCTCTATGTTTTTGTGTAGAAATTGAATCCATTTTATAGCCCAAAGGGACCCATGATAAAAAAGGCATGCAAGGGCATGCATGGCAAGAGGTGCCATTTGTCAAAAAGGAGGCATGCATTGGATGGGGAAGAGAATCTCCCCTTTTAGCCTCCATTATGAAGCATGTCATAAGGATTCAATGCCCTCTAACCTGCATGCTTCAATTGGCGGGGTAAATGGCAGTTTTTGGGTGCCATTTGTCCCATATTTGACTTTTTCTAGGTCAAACTTGCTCACCATCCCACCTTGGGACGATGGCTCACCAAGGTCCCAGGGTGGTATGGTGGGAATTTACCACCATCCCAAGGTGGGACGGTGGTGAATTTTCAGCCAAAACCTCCCAAAATTGGGCCATAAGCCTCCAAAACCTCTTTCGAAGTGGCTAGAACCATTGTGAGCCTTCTAAGAGCTGCCCAAGGGGCCTTATGATGCCAATTTGATCATTGTTTGTGGATGCTTAATCGGGTTAACCATATTTTGATGTCTACAGATGAATATTTTTTATATGCATTATGTGTAGCACCGCTGAGCAAAAATAGATGACTAAAATGTTGAATGATTAAGGTTACTTGATAATGTAACCAACTTTAGATGCCCCAATCATGGAAAGGGCGTGCGTTCTTGAGTCCTTGTTTCTAACATGCCGAATGAGCTTGTCTAAGCTTAGAAATTATCTGTCATGAAAGTACAGGACCCATGACTTCATGATGCTAGAAATTTTAAGCGTTATGATGTGATATTGTGTGCTTGTTTGCTGCCCCAAGCAGGGGCATGATTGTCTTTCTCAAAGATTCATTGAACGACCGCTATTTGCATAATTGAGTGTGTGCTTGTTGATTTGGACTGAGTATGACTACCCCCTCAAGAGACGAGTCGATGAGGGGATGACCAGTGAGAAAATAAATTAGTCACTTGACCCAATTGACTTGTGCTCTGCTTACCTTCAGTTTTGCCTCTTGAAAAATAGGGCAATTTGAAGAGGATTTTGGTGACTTTGTTGAGTTTTCTTGGAGGAAAGGAGCTAAAAACTGCATGCCCAATGGGTATTCCAGACACAATGGACTTATTAGGGCATGAGTAAAAAAAATTTCCATCCCTCCTAGGATCCTCATGGTTGCATTTTGATCCATGTGAAATTTAGACCCAATTTGAGCTGGTTTGGTGCAATTTTAGACCTATTTTGGGTGATTTTGGGTTGTTTTGGCATTTTTTTGCTACCACCGTACCAAGCTAGGATGGTGGCATGTTCTACCACCATCCCATAGTGGTATGGAAGGCTAAATGTGCACTCATACCACCTTGGAATGGTGGTGACCCCTATATCTCTATATAAACCTAAAATATGAGGGCTAGGCTCATTTGTGCATGCTTCTTTTTGCAGTTTGAGAGGTGAGGAGTAGGAGAGTGATTCTGAGTAGCGAAGAACTATAAAATTCATCCTACAGTCACCATGAGCCAGTGGGCGGACTCAGCCAGTGGAGGAGTCGGTGCGAGACGAGTATGCCAAGTCTTTCTTATTGCATTTTCCTAATGTTAGGAGTTGATTTTTTTGCTTTTATGGCATGTTTTTGGTTTTGAAGCTTATCACACTAGATCATAGGTAATTATACCTAATTTATGAGATATGTACTAACTTTTGTGTTTTATCCATATTTTTGTGCAATTAGATTGCATTTTATAAGTCCAATTTTACCTTGTTTTTGCTATTTTTGATGGCCTAAAAGGCCTTTTTGAGCCCAATTTGTTGGAGTCATCCCTAGGTGGGATGGCTAGTGTGGGCTGATCATGGGCCATCCCTTGGTGGGATGGTATTAGGGTTGGGAGGCCGTTGCTATGGGGGAATGGCCACAATCGATCTCAAAGAGGGGCCATTTTGAATGTTTTTGGGGCCATTTGAGGTCATTTTGGAGTTGTATTATTGAGTTGCTTATCCCTGTCAGGTGGTGAGGAGTCGGTATCGAGTACCTACTCTCTTTGATTCCATAAGGGATGCCTTGACCATAGAGGACTAGGAATGGTTGGATGTCATCGGCCTCAAGCAGGTGACACAGTTAGAGCTTGTGATAGGAGACCGTGCATATTTGGCTACCCTGATTGATTTGTGGGATCTACGCACCAATACCTTCCACCTACCCATGGGGGAGATGATGATGATGCTTGAGGACGTCTATCAGATTCTTCAAATTTTGATAGAATGGTGGTTGATTTGTACGATTCCATGAGACCAGAGATGTGCAGTTCTCAAGAGGTACTTCAATTATGATTTAGAGACGGTAGATTTGGACTGCTTGAAGGGGGTATGCTGGTAGTATTTTGGCATGAGGCGAAGGTATTGGGGGTGAGGCATACACTAATTATGATGCTCATATCCAATATGCTATTACCTGACTCTTCTAGAGTGAGGTTCCCATGGAACCTAGTGGAGATAGTGTTTGCACTGGTGAGGTGTACTGTGGCGAAGCCACTAGTGATGACATGGGGTACTACACTATTGGCACAAATCTACAAAAAGTTGTACGAGATTCGCTATCATCGATGGAAGGGTGTGGAGTATATCTTTTTGTTGCAATGCTGGGGATGGTAGCACATAGTTGCGAGGTGACCACATGGGCTACCATGGATGACTTGGGCATGGTTGGCAGATAGGGAGATAGGATATGGCATCCTATGGCAGAGGGATTAGGAGAGGGGATATAGTCGATGATTTGTGAGCAATGTGGCTCACTATGCAGATCTATTCTCATAACTCAGGGTAGGCCAGGTGTTCTAGAGGCTATACAGAGATTACCCAGAGTGGAAAAATGTTGTTGTACAACTTTGTAGGGTGCAGCGAGGTAGATGGCTTATTGGACGACATGGCATGGAGTGGGAGTACTTCCCTTTTTCTTGGGTGATGAAATAGTTTGGGTTGTGTCAGGGGGTTCCTAGTGAGTCGATGCCTTATCGACATCACAAGGATGAGAGGATATTGGCATGGCCAATAGTGGAGGCAATGTCACAGGATACATATCCTATAGTAGACATTCCAGATGTGGACAATGTTAGGACTACAACGGAGTATGATGCTTGGTGGGTGATAGTTCAGTGGCATGGAGAGGGGCCACTGGGGAGGGGTGTAGCTAGGGAGGTACATGAGGAGGTTTCTAATGAGGACCAGGGTGAGGCGGGTGATTTGCAAGGACACATGGTATGGGAGCAGGCGGTTCTCTTGGACTTAGGAGATCAAGGTGACTTTAGGGATGATGCTATCGGGGATGAGGAGGTGTAGGCACCATCGATGGCACATGGTGATACAAAGGTAGAGCTAAAGTATGAGCTACTCATGGTTATGTAGGAGAGATATCTCCTATAGACATAGGTGCATAATGTGTAGATGAAGCTAGCAGCATAGTGAGCCAAGGTATAGGTGGCTCAAGCTGAGATAGCATCTCTTTAGGCATAGTTGCAATATCCAAGCCCTACATGGGAGGGCTCTAGCAGTGAGGAGGTTTCTAGGCTGTAGGCAGAGGTGACACGACTCTATTCTATGATGGAGACTTACCAGGAATGATGCTTACAAGGGTAGGCCTATGCGGATGAGCTGGAGATGGAGGTAGTGCACCTTGGAGGGCATCTATGGGATGATGTAGCTGCTAGTGGTTCATACTATAGTTTCCATAGTAGGACAAGGTAGTCCCCCTCTAGGCTAGAGGTACTAGGGTCTAGGCGAAGAGCTGACAGGGTAGGTGGTAGCAAGTATGGGAGTTCACAGAGGACTCTGATTGCAGGTGGGAGTGTGAGTCATAGTACCAGTCCTGTGTGACCATGCTAGTGGCTCGCATGACTATTTTTGTGTTTTTGGATTTTTTAGCAGTGTGAAGTCTGAGGACTCATTTTATTATAGCCTGTGGAAAACATGATGTATCTTTTTGTCCCATACACACACACACACACACACACACACACACATATATATGATATTTTTATGTGGTTTATCATCATGTGTTTATTGTTTTATGAAATATATGCAATTTGATTTATGAGATGATGATGGATGTCTACCCATATGCATATGTTGTAATGTGATTTGATTTGATTTTGTACATGCATGGATGTATGGTGAGATGGATGATTTATTGATTTAGAGGATGAAATGTGTAGACTATATGACATATTATGCTAGCACCATAGATGATGTATATTGCACCAACTCATATGTAATGTTGTCATGAGACTATATAATGGATTTGTGAATAGTGTAACTAAAATGGATGAGGTGAAGTGATATGAATGACATGATGTTTAGAGAATGTCTATGAGGTTTTCACGAGACGCAAACACTCTAGTCAAATTATCAAAAGTTGTATGCTAACCGTGCAAGACTTTTTGACAAGTTACAAATCTACTAGGATGACTAAGATACTCAATATCCCTATGTGTGCTAATGATTTCATTCCTATGAGATGCATAAGGATACTGCTAGTGCCAAGTAGGCTCTCAACTAAACTTGTACTTAGGATCACCAAATGAATGCCACCATCCTAGGTTTTGTACTAAGTATGACTAGACCAATAGGAAATATAAGGTTACTAAAGCTAGCTCATCCACATGCAAACATTGGTCTACACACACCCAAAAGCTAATGTGGCAGACATATCATCATGCGGGAGGCTACCGCCAGTGCCAAGTAGGCTATCAACCAAACATGTACTGAGGATCACCTTATGGTTTTCCAAATGCTGAGATTTCCAAGGATTCAAGTTCGACTCCCTACTTTTATTCAATTTTATTGGGATACTTGCTCATATGTAGCGATGATAATCACTGTTTATTTTGAGTTTTTTATTTTTTTTCTTGAGCAAGGGATTTGAATTTTGAGTGATGGGGATCACTATTTCTTGTGCTTTTTGATGTGTGCACTTTTTGATTTTGTACTTTGGTATTTGTAATTTGAATTTTTGCTTTGTGGGGGTTTGCAAATTTAGATTGTTGTGAAAATATGGGATTTTGATAGCAAAAAAGGGGGGAAAACTACTTATTGTTGTGGGGGGATTGGGTAGGGGAGAACTTGTCCTTTTTCCAACTCTCAACATTTTTAAACCATTCACACAAGGGGATGAGTGGGATTACCTTTTTGCGTAAGGTAACCTAGACCACTTCATGGATTTCATCTGTATTTTCACAAAACTTGGATTTATTAGTGTGAAATATTTTGGGATTTGATGTGTGCAAGGCACAATCTAAGAAAGACTCTACCTCCTAAAAATATTTCTAGCCTTCTACAAAATCTAAGTAGAGACTGTATATGGATGAGTGACCGAAAAACCTACTAACATTCTAAAAAAAATGGCTAAGTAAAGAGAATAGACACGACTATGGAAATGTAGATGGAAATGATAAGTAACTATGGAATGAGGTGAGTGATGACCTTGACAACATTGATTGTGAATTATGACTAGTGTACAATCTTAGTGCTAGACATGTATGATCAATTCTAAAAAATGCAATGTGCGATGAAGAATATGCCTAACGAAAGTGATAATGCAATGGTATGCAACTTGATGGGAGTGCAATATTTTTGTATTTTTATGCTTTAATGATGTTTTTGAGTTTTTTATTGATATGTATACACATGTGACCAACGAGATTATTTGGATGCCTTTGGGGCTTTTAGGGTTGACCTAGATGATCGTAGATAGTCTAGGAGCATTTTTATTTGACCTAGACAGTGAAAAACCACTAGGAGCCTTTTGGGTGACCTAGACGGTCAACGACACTTAAAAAGTGTCTATGACTTTCTAGGGGTATTTGGTTGTTACCAAAGGACTTATGGATGTATTTTGGGCTTTTAGGGTTGACCTAGATGATTGTAGATAGCCTAGGAGCATTTTTATTTGACCTAGATGGTGAAAAACCACTAGGAGCCTTTTGGGTGACCTAGATGGTCAGTGGTACTTAAAAAGTGTCTACGACTACCTAGGGGAATTTGGTTGTGACCAAAGGGCTTATGGATGCCTTTGGGGATTTTAGGGTTGACCTAGATGATCATATATAGTCTAGGAGTATTTTTCTTTGACCTAGATGATGAAAAACTGCTAGGAGCATTTTGGGTGACCTAGATGGTTGGCGACACTTAAAAAGTGTCTACGACTGCCTAGGGGTATTTGGTTGTGACCAAATGGCTTATGGATGTCTTTAGGGCTTTTAGGGTTGACCTAGATGATTGTATATAGTCTAGAAGCATTTTTATTTGACCTAGACGGTTAAAAATTTCTAGGAGCCTTTTGTTGGTGCTCTCTAAGTATGAAATGGCCACAAGTTAAGGATGTTCAAGGGTTCAGGATACTTAACACCTTCAAGGGAGGCTAGGCAATAGGTTCTGGGCCTTATTTGACTAGTGATGACAAAGGGACCTAACTATTTTACCATAAATTTATCTCGTAAGTGGGCCGACAAGCTAGAGTTTTGTTGGTTCTCTTTCAGGACGAGATCACCAACCTAAAAATCTCTAAGATGGACTTTCATATTGTAGGCCCTCTTGAGCCACTCTTGATACACACACAGATTCTCAAGAGCATTAATGCAACATTCATCCAACAACGTAAGCTGATCTAGGTGAGCTTGTCATGTAGTATCATCATCGATAAACTCTTGCATGGATATGCGTAGTGATGGGATTTCTAGCTCTAGAGGCATGACTACCTCAGCATCATACACTAGTGAAAATGGGGTTGCCCTAGTGGGTGTTCAAATGCTAGTGTGGTAAGCCCATAGGGAAAGTGGCATTTGCGTGTGCCAATCGGTATGATTCTCTTTGACTATTTTCTTCAATATGGCAATTAATGTCTTGTTTGATGCTTCTGCTTACCCATTTTATTTTGGATAATAGGGTGTTGAAAAGTTGTGTTGGATATTATGTTTTATTGTCAAAGCATACACATATTTGTTCTTGAATGATGTCCCATTATCCAAAATAATCTTGGATGGAATACCAAAATGACAAATGATATTATGCAATATGAACTCCGCTATGCGGGGTCCTGTCGTAGTGGTAAGGGGGATTGCTTCCACCCACTTTGTAAAATACTCGGTAGCCGTAATGACAAAATGTGTGATGGCCTGAGGATGCAAGGGAGATTTTCTCAATTAAATCCAATCCCAATTATGAAAATGACCAAGATTATTGGATTGGTTGTAAGGCCTGAGAAGGTACATTTGTCAAGTTAGCATGGTGTTGACATTTCATGCACTTCCTCACATATGCGCAACAATCTCACTCTAAAGTTGGCCAATAATAGCCTGTGCAAAGAATGCACTTTGTGATGGCCATGCCACTGAAATGGCCACCACAAGTACCGTCGTGCACTTGGGCCATTACCCAAGTCGATTCTTGGTGCTCTAAGCAATGAAGAAGGATTCCTTCATAGCTCTAATGGTACAGGATGTCTCCTAACAAGACATATTTTTTTGCATTCCATTTAAATGTTCTTTTGGTAGTGTGTGACAATCCAGGAGGGAGGTTACCAAGCTTTAGGTATTATCTAATTGGTGTGGACCAGTCCTACTGTGTGGAAGCCTTGATTCCATGAATTGTCTATCCCTCATGAAGTTCATCCTAAGAAAATGTTGATTGGGAAATAACTTGTAAGAATAGCATTGTGTTGCTATCAAAAGGGGTTTGAGGGAACAAAGTCCCCCAAGTGGCATGATTCAAGCACTCGTGAATGTGTGATAATCTTTCTTGATGAGGTTCTATTTGAATCAAGTGGACTTCTGGCGTGACTTGAGTGCTCTCATGCTCAACCACTGATTGCATTAGCATATTGACTTGAATGGTTGTCATCTCATCTATGGGGTCTTGCAAGATCAAGGATCCTAAAGAGGCCATTGTATCTGCAAAATGATTAGATGATCGAGGGAGTGCCTCGATGTCATACCATTCAAAATTTTCCAGGAGTTTATCCATAAGGGCTTTGTAGGCTTGTAGAACTGGGCACTTGCACTGGTAAATTCCCTTGACCTAGTTCACTATAAGCAAGGAATCACCAAAATATTGAGTTTGTTTATTTTCATGGTGATAGTCGTTTGAAGACCTATGAGCAAGGCTTCATACTCGACATTGTTATTGGTACATGGGAAATCGAGTTTAAATGACAGGGGTATGGGGGCCCCATACAGTGTGAAAAACATGATCCCTATGCCACCCCCTTGCTCGCATTTGGAGCCATCGAAGAAAAGAGTCATATCTGCCTGTAACTCAGGCTCATCAAAATCAAGTGACTCTGATATTTGGAAGATTCCATCATTGGGAAGCTCCATGCTAAGAGGTTGATCATCTTGGAGAGGAGCCTCTACAAGTTGATTAGCAATGACCTGGCCCTTGATTGACTTTTGTCCTATGAATTCTAGGTCAAATTTTGTCAACAACATGATCCATTTTGTCGTGCGACTACTATGATAAGTATGACTCATCATGTATCACAATGGATTCTCTTTAGATACAACATATGTAGTGTGGCTGAGCATATAGTGTCGTAGCTTGTTGGTAGCAAAAACCACCACCAGACATAACTTTTCAACATATGCATACTTGATATCATAGCTCACCAGGGTGCGACTGAGATAGTATGCGGCCTGTTCCTTGTGCAATTCATTGTTTTGGGCTAACATGGCACCCAATATAGTCTCAGTAGCTGAGATATATAATCGGAATGACACCCCTAGTCTAGGTGGAGCTAACACTAGTGATGAAGCCAGGTATTGTTTAATTACATCAAAAGCATCCTGAAACTCATCATCCCAGTGGAATGAGACCCCCTTGTGCAAGAGTTTGTTCATGGGTTGACACTTTTCCAAAAATTGTGCTATGAAGAAGTTGATGGATGCAATCCTCCCCTACAAGCTACGAAGCTGCTTGATGTTAGTCATGGGAGAAATTTCAAGGATTGCTTTGAACTTGTTAGGGTCCACTTCGATGCCTCATTTGGAAACTATAAATCCCAAAAGCTTTCCATATGAGATGCAAATATGCACTTCTTGGGGTTTAGTCTCACATTGTGTTCAATAAGGCGATCAAGGATTTTGCACAAGACATAATAAATATCTAGCCAGTAATTCATCCATGTAATATTCCAAAATATCGTGAATGTAGTCATGGAAGATATATGTCATGGCACGCTGGTAGGTGGTGCCAGCATTTTTAAGGCCAAAGGGCATGACCTTGTAACAAAATATTCCCTAGGGCATTGTGAACATCATTTTGAGTTGGTCTTCAAGGTTGATATGAATCTGATTATACCCAGAGAATCCATCCATAAGGGAGATCATTTCATGGTCTACGGTGGCATATACTAGCACATCGATGCTTGGTAAAGGAATATTATCCTTAGGATTCACTTTGTTTAGGTCTCAAAAATTAGTGCAAATGTGAATCCTCCCATCAAGCTTCTTGATGGGGACTATGTTGGACAACCATGGTGGATAGTCTATAGAAATGACAAACTTGGCATCCAACAGATTTTGTAGCTCATCTTTTACCATCAAGGCCACTTTTGGGTGCATCTTTCTCAACTTTTTCTTGACAGGCTTGGCTTTGGGGTCAAGCGTTATATTGTGGGTGACCAGATTTGGATCTAGTCCTGACATATCTTTGTAAGACCATGCAAAAGCTACCTTCTTCTTCATGACAAGGGCTATGTAATTGGCTTTCTCTTCATGGGATAGTCTTTCCCCTAGCTTGATACATTACGGATTTTCAATATCTGAGTCGATATCTTTGTCAACCGTAGGCTCGATCGACATATACGATCCCTATTCCAACTGGTGGGGAGTAGGGATCAAATGGATGTCATACACTAGATTTAAATCCTTGATGGGAACTTTGGGTTCCTCCTCAGCATGGAAGACATCATGATTTGGCCCATCGAAGAAGTGAAACAACCCACCACAAGTCCAATACTCAGAGGGTGATGGGGGTGAATCAGTGCAATCCCAATAAATAGCATCTAGATTTAGATGGCATCATTTGGAAGAATCAACTAGGTTGTGAAGTGGTGTGGTCAAATCAATAGAGATCATATTGATGGAATGTGTCTACTCTCTAGGACCACGGGTATGTGACTATATATTAATATCATATCCCACCTCCAAAAGTGGTTCTAGGGGAATGGGGATCACTGGATCCTATCTGGGAACAAACTGTAGGATGGGATAATTAGGCTCAAGGATATCCATGTGTGTGGGTGGGTCAGGGAAGACCTCATGGTGAATCTAGCCTAAATTGATAGGCCTAGCCCTTAAGTGTGGGCCAACGTGCAACTGACGATAGACTTATTCTATGTCAATGGGTTCGTGACGATGATGCAAGTAATGAGGACCAAGGTATGCCCTCTTTGTTTCATCTTCATAGTCACTATCATACATGGAAATCTCATTGTTGTCCCTTGGGATCGGGCGATAAGGTAAGTGTGGTCCCATATACGCTAGTTCCTCATAATCATTGTCATGGATGAGGACTTCTTCATTCTCATATCACAGTGCCTTAGGCTCACGAGGATCCAGCTGCTCAAGTAAATTAATTGTGTCCTCCCCAATAGGTCTAGCTTCTTGTGGACAAACTAGTTCTTCAAGAGGTAGGAGCTACCGTCGGACAGGATCAGGGAAAGGGAATAGATGCAAGAGATCTTCCTATTGTTCGTTAATGGGAACAACTTGTGAATGATCACTATCTGACTCAAAAGGGTCATATGGTGCCACCTCGTAACCCGATTCATCATCTAAGGTCCATTCATATGAGGTGCCTTGATCTGATTCATCACAGATATGGGGACAACTTTGCAAACCTTCCCCTCTCTCAAAATGTAGAAGAATGTCACTAAGGATCATGGGGTTCCCATCTGGTAGTGGGAAGTAGTCCCCTAGGGAGTAGATTGTATTGGGATTGGGATAAGGGTATTGAGCCAATCCATCCCTATAGCCTATATTTAAGTGACCTAGGCCATCCATGAGGACATCTAGATGCAAGGGATTGTTGTGTCCTACTCCCAACTTGTCATAGGATATTTGATATTGCGATTGATAAGGGATTATTGTGCCTTGCTCATATAGGCCTAACCTGTAACCATGCCATTTACATAGGTCAAGGTACTTCAAGGCAAAGTTAGGGTTAGAAAAGTACTTAATGTCTTCTCCAAAAGACTCCTCATCCTCCTCTTACTATTGGTAAGGTTTTATGCCATAATCAAGGCCCCCATAGATAAAATTTGTTTGATTAGGGGGAATACCAAGAGGTACGATAGTACCTATGGGAAGACAGGGTCTACCTATGTCTTGCATCGACTCTATATCAGTAGTGGTGACATTCCTAACCATGTATTCTCCCAATCTAGTAGAAGCTAGGTGCATTGTAACTTGGGGCTATGGATAGAAGAGGGATGAGAGTGAGACTTGATCTGGCTCATCGTTTACCTCATGTGGTGTCTCTTCATCATCCGAGCTAGGTATATCCTCTATAGAGAGGATATGGTCGGTTGGACCTCATCAATGGGTCACTTATATGGGTGCATAGGTAAAGGATCCACTTGTGTACTAGGCATCCGGGATGGAGCCAACGATGAGGATGGCATGGAATGCGATAACGGCAGGGTCAAACCTTGACTGGATTTATTCGGATAAAAATCCATGTGTCGATGGTAAGGTCAACTCAGGTAACTGCTACACCATGTTGCAGTACTTGAAGGGCTCTAGGTCTATGGGGATGATATGAAATTGCCCTTCGTGAGTGTACTTGAGACATTGGTGAGCGATGAAAGGGACACACTTCATGTCCTTGATCCATGGTCTTCCTAACAAGATATTGTATGCCATCTCACCCTCCAGTATGTGGTACATTGTAGGGATGATATTTTCTCCTACCTGAATAGGTAGGATGATTGTACCAACCATTGAGCATATGGCATCATTGAATGCTTGAAGGGTGTATGTAGATGTAACAATGTGGGATACTAGGAGCTTCAGGTGCTTGAGAGCTATTGTAGTTATGATGTTTCTTGAAGACCTAGTGTCTATCAACACTCTCTTGTATGGTGTTCCATTCACACATGTGACAATGTGTAAAGGGGGATCCACCATATCATGCAAAACCAATTTAAGTTCATCTTCTCAAAAGGTAATCACTAGTTCTGTGCATTTCCACACATTCCCTATAATGTTATTGAAGTAGTTAGACTCCTGGGGCTGAAGCACAATTACCTTAAGGATCTCCATCAAGGATTCTCTATGAGGTTACGATTTTTGGATGAGCTCATAGATGGAGAGCCAGAAAGATGTTGTTCTTAAGCTCTGAGCGAGCTTACTCTTAATGGTGACTACAGGCTTACATGAGAGGCTCGACCCAGGAGGTAGTATAGGCTGCGATGTCGAAGGGACATCACTCTAAGTCATAGGTGGTGTGGTTGGACTTGGATACCACCTATTTCTTGTCATAAGACTAACCATGCCAACATACCCTTGATTAGGAGGGGCATGGTGAACCTCATTCACTTGGGGCACTGGTTTGGCCTAATCCACGTGGGTAGGCAAGGGGTCCTTGAAGACTTCCATCTATTGGTTGTTTGGTGCAATAGGGTTGTCTACCCGAAGGGTGTTCCTATCAATTAGGTCTTGCACCAAGTGTTTGAATTTGTAGCACATTTGCACATCATACCCGTTTTGCCTATGAAATTTTTAGTATAGGTCTTCTCTGTATCCTTTGGTCTTCGATGCATTTGGGTCAATAGGTCGATTCTCAGGTAGATGAATTGCATTGGCCGCTAAGAGGCGATCAAAAAACGAGTCCATAGATTCTATAATGGACATGAATTATTGCTTGGGGTGATGCTACTGATTTTGCCCTTGACCATTCTAGTTTTCCTTGGCATAGTTCCTAGGAGTAGCCTAATAATTAGGCTTTTGAGGTGGCATGACTTATGCTGGCCCTGGGACACTAATTGCAACCTGATTTACTATTGCTAACTTAGGTTACACTAGGGTGTTTTTAGCATTCTTGTTCCATTCCTTCTTGCGAGGCTTCACAATATCACCCTCTTGAATATTTATTTCTTCGTTGATCCTAGCCTATGCTAAGGCATATTCAAGAGTAGGGTATTGCTGCAACTGCAACAACAAGGATATTGGATTCAAGCAAATTTTGGAGAATTTTTGAGTCAACTTCGACATGGGGAGAATAAAAGGTAGCTTGGCGAGTAGGGTTCGCCATCTATTGCCATAATTTGTTATTGACTCATCGTCATACTATTTCAACCTAGCTACATCGACCAGCATTGCCTTCCTCTTGGTGTTGAAGGCAAAGTGCTCTAGGAAAGAATTCTCAAGTTGATCCAGACTATGGATTCTATGCTTAGGGAGTTGGTAAAACCACTCAGATGTGAGGTTGGTGACGGTAGTCACAAATTTCCTTAAAAGCAAAGCATCATCATCATGAATGCCAAAGCATTGGCCTAAGAACCTAGTGACATGCTCCTACGCGTCCTCTTCTCCCTTGAAGGTAGCCAATTGAGGTAACTTAAATTGTTCTGGATAGGGAGGTATAGGTACTAAAGGATGGATGGGTTGACTACGCAACTGGTGTATAGTGGGTTTTTGAGATCCCAATCTAGAGGTCTTGTTCTCAAATGAATCTAGGCATTCTAGCAATGCTTTATACGGGCTTGAGGACTTAATCTCCTCATCCTTGTTCACATCTTGTGGTGGAGGTCTAGGGTCCTCCAACCTATTGTGGGGTAGTGGTAAATCACCCCCTGCCTTGGTAAGGCATCTCCACATACTCTATTTCTATCTCATGCTCATAATAGGCCTCGTAAGGTGTCTCTCGAGCCGATCTATAAATGGGGGTATCTTCCCATGGTGGGAACCCTATGTTTGGCCTAGGAGGCATCTCCTGATCTGGCCTAGGAGGTCATGGAGGCAACATTGGATAAGGTCTCAAGGACCTATCTCGAATGAGTGTGGGTTGTCTCAGATGGGCTTTCTGCCTATGTGTCTTAGTGGTAGGGACCTTCTCTCATAAACTCTTCTAGAATAGCTCTTTGGTCTATTGTTTGATCCTTTCTTTCTTAAGTTGGTGCAAGCGGTCTAATTGCTCTTTGTCCCACTGAAGATGCTTAAACTGAGCTTGGCATTCTGTATATCTTGCAACCACTTGCCTAATTTTATCCACAGTGTAAAGCCTAGGGGGCCTAGGAGTCTCACCCTGGGGCCAACCTAATTCAAGGTACTATGTGGTCTCCATAGGGTGCTTGCCTCTCTTGAGGTTCACTGCATTGACTCGAGGTTCAGGTTGGAACATATGTTCATTATACTCAGCTGGCACAGAGGCACATAGGGCATGCATGAAATATTATTCCTGAGGAAAATCTAGGATCTCCTCATGTCTCCTCTCCTAGATGAGGAAAGATAGGGCAAAATTGACTCACCCTAACCAACGAGTGTCATTCCCATCAGGTTGCATGAATTTTTATATCCTATCAAGGTGATGCAGAGGTAAAGTTGTATCAACTTGCTCTGGCTAGTGTGTGAAGTCATGCTCTTGCCTATGATTAGGCGTGTCAGCCCTGATGGGTACATAGATGTGTGGTACCACTCTATCTATTAGCACCTCGATGTGCAATTGCCTTTCTCCAAGGAAGGCCTATGAAATATCTACATATTGGGAACACTCTCCCAAGTAATGCTCATCATCCCTCGGGGTGTCTCGTAGAGGATCCCTTCAGAGATAAGGCTCGTGCCCTATTATCTTGGGGATAGGTGGAGTAGAAGCTTGCCAAGGAGGTATAACCAAGTCCCTAGGGCTATATTGGATATGATTCATGTCTCCTAATCCACTCTCCACAACTTTCGCCCGTGTTTGGGATTGGCTGCGGGTGTGCACCATCGTACTCCTCTATCAATACCCCAAGTGATTATCTTCTTTATAAATTTCTAATGAAATAGCAAATAGAAAATGAAACACCCAACAGATAGATGATTATCTCTTTTACATTTTATATGTGAGTCCCTAAACTATTTGTGTGTTTTAGATGTGTTGTTTTTAAATAATGACCTTGTGTCGTGTATTTGAAATATTGTTGAATGATAATCTCATGTTTAATTGGCTTTCACCTATATACTTGTAGATCATCAACATAGCTATGAACTCCAAGTCATGTTATCCTTCCTATAATGTGTGGTGATGAGGTCCACACACGGCCAGGGAGCACAGGTCCTACCAGTTCCTCACTCATTTCACCCACAGTCTGCGATATACCTCTTCAAATATAGATACGTGCTATAATCCATGGGCTATGATAGATCTTAGAACCAACCTTGGAAAAGAACAAGGTTCATGGTATTTGAGGCAATGGGTGGATATGAAAGCCACCTCGTTGCACTCCACTAGTGGATGGTGATGAAGTCCACCTCACTAGCATTTAAGTGGATCATGGTGTGTGTGGTTATTTTTAATCCAAGAAAGTAAGCAAAGAAGAATTCGATGATCATTCACTAAATGCATGCAAATAAGTGTGTTTTACTTTCAAAATTTAGGATAAATAACCTACAAATGTAACTTATGAATGCAAATCCTAAATGCTAACTTACCCATTGGGTAAGCCACAAGCAATCAAGCCACAAAGATGCATTGCTACTTCAAATTTCTTTTTGATTTTTTTTCTTCTTCCTTTTGCTGATTTATGTTGTAAGAAAAGAAAAAATATGACTTTTAACATTTCTATGAAAACAAATTTTGCAAGAAAACCAATTTGTATAGTCTCTAAAAATGCAGCAGAAAAACAGAGGGTTTAGGCACTCACCTTAGCAGTTTTGAGACCTCCAAATTCTAGATTTTTGAGCAAAAATTTCTTTGTTTCTTCAACGCTCTAGGGTGGGATGATTAGAAGCCCTAACACCATCCAAGGGTGGGATGGTGAAGCCACCATCCTAGGGTGAGCCAAATAAAGGTTCTGCCATCGTTCTAGGGTGGGGAGGGGAGCACCTGCAACACAAAAAGGGCAAAAATTGCAAAAATAAGGTCATATTTTCACCCAAAGAACAAGGGACAAGGGTCCCACCATGATCACCACTGAAGTAGGGAAAAATGGTGCACCTAATTATGATAAAAAATATGTGTATCTATCCTCTATAGCTTGTGAGCATCAAACGGAAGCATGCATGTAAAATGGAAGCAAAAACCAAACAACAAGATATGAAATGAAACAAGTATCCTTCTTATTAATTTGGTGGATCAGATCTAATGTTACACATAATTCCCCTTGAGGTCTCAAAGGTGATACAATTTTTATAATTTTGGGTTCCCAAGGATCAAATCCTTCAAGAAATCTGAGTGCACATCCAGTGTCTTTCCTCATACCCACAATCAAAGTGGGCGGTCCAATGCCGTCACTGCTGGTATCTCTGATATTTTATGTTTGATATTCCTTCCCAATTTCTTCTACGAACCTGTACCTACACACAAGGAATCAAAAATGGTCAAATAGCCAGTGTGTGTGAAGGAAAACATGCAATCCCCACAGGCACAAAAGGGCACATATATTAAAAATATATCAAAGCAACTCATAATGACTTAAAACTTTATGGGGATGTTAAATAGGATATTTTGAAGGGATATCACCAAAAAAAGATCTGAAATTGCATCCATAGGCCCCTCAATATTTTGCTGCCTGTCTGCAACCTACGAAGACCAAGATAAGAAATTCCTGCCCCTAAAAATGTCCAAAACACATGAAATTTGGAAATAATGCATAAATAAACATTTTAAGACAACCCATTTGGTTATATTTTCAAAATTGGGTGCATATCCACATGCATGCAACTGGGGTGCCCGGATGGGCCCTACTAACTTGCAAAAACTTAAAAATGTGATATCTTGTCCAATTTAACTCCAAATTGCATGAAATTTAAATTGAAACATCCTATGATAGTCTAGAATAATAAGAAAAAATAGTAAAGAAATTGTGGAAGTATTTTTCCTCATCCCAGGGGGGACGGTGGTGACTGCAACTAATTGGAGGGCACACCGGAGTGGGATACCCACCAATTCTGCCCAAATTTTGCTACAAATACCACTTGGGAATGATCCTAAGCACTATAAGAGGTATTTTCATTTAATTCAGTGAATAAATTCACCCATATGGTAAATTTATGCCCAAAATATCCTCTTGAAGTCACCTGGTAACCTCCTTGACTAAGAAGATATTTCAAGGGAAAGAGAGCACAATAAAGTGAGGGGAAATATCAAAAACACTCTTTTGCATATCCTATAACTCCTCTCTATATTTTTGTGTGGAAATTGAATCCATTTTATAGCCCAAAGGGGCCCATGTGCAAAAAGGCATGCAAGGGCATGCATGGCAGGAGGTGCCATTTGTCAAAAAGGAGGCATGCATTGGATGGGGAAGATAATCTCTCATTTTAGCCTCCATTATGAAGCATGTCATAAGGATTCAGTTCCATAGGACCTACATGCTTAAATTGGTAGGTTAAATGGCAGTTTTTGGGTGCCATCTATCCCATATTTGACTTTTTTTGGGTCAAACTTGCTCACCACCCCACCTTGGGATGACGGCTCACCACCATCCCAGGGTGGGACGATGGGAATCTACCACCATCCCAAGGTGGTATGGTGGTGAATTTTGGGTCAAAATATCCCAAAATTGGGCTAGAAGCCTCCAAAACCTCTTTCGAAGTGGCTAGGACCACTATGAGCCTTCTAAGGGCTGCCCAAGGGGCCTTATGATGCCAATTTGATCATTGTTTGTGGATGCTTAATTGGTTTAACCATATTTTAGTGTCTACAAATATATTATAGAGTGAGCGGGATGCGTTCCCTTATCAATCCACTTATCATATTTCCTTATATTTCCTTCGGCTCTAAACATAAATTAATCCACATAAAAAATATAGTGACATCAACATCACCTTGGTCAAAATACAAAATCATTAATCTACATCGAAGCTAGTGCAAATAACACTTCATCACAAATCCATACCTTTTGTAGTGTAAAATTGACTTTATCACCAATCTACTTCGAAGTTTGTGCAAATTACTCTTTATTGCCATTCCACAACTGATGTAGTGCTTTCTACCTCTTTGTCACCAATTTGCACCAAAATACTCTTGAGACTCAGTGGAATTGACCTTATCAACACTTAGTCACTTGGAACATGCAAAAATCTATTCTCGATCACCATTTTGTACTTATTTTTACATTGACGTCATCATCGCCAAATTTTTTTGTAGAATCGGGATCTGTCGCCAATCCGCACCAAAATACATTATAAACTAAGCAGAATTGCTCAAGGTCAAAAATGCACTAAGTGTTGGGCGGATTAGGAAACTCGTGTTATGGATCCGCTCCAAAATACACTAGAAAATGTGTGAAATGGAAACTTCATACCTTATAATAAAATTTTCAATGCTTTCTACGGATGTGGCCATTTTGGGCCTACATTCATCATTCCTCTCAATGTTCTAGAGACTCCTACGAAGGATTTACAAGCAAAGGCATACCACTTGGTATTCTTCACCAGCTTCACACAAGGGCCTATATGTTTTCAATAAATGTTGAACAAATATTCTGGAGCATTACGTAAATAATGGAGTGCTCACTTGTAATGGACATGACACTTGTCACAATGCCTATGATCAACTTTTCTTAAAAGGTATATTTTAGTCCAATACCAGCATGTAAGAGTGAAGCATAGTCAAGACGTTCAAAAAAGGAATGTAGCACATTCAAGGCATGAGAGAAGAAGCAAAAATGTTCAAACTACAGCATGGAACTACAGCATGGAAGACAAAGGGGAAGGAGCATTAAAAGATCCCCATTCTTGAAAGATCCCCATTCTTGTAAGGTCAATATTTTAGTGCCTACGTACAACATTCATGTCTAAAATTCCATCGAATATCCATTAAATCAAGTGCTCAAGGTACATTTTAGATGTTATTATATTCAGCCATGGAAAGCACTAAAAATCAAGGAGATATTACGTATAAGGTAATGTCTAAATCCCATTGATTATTGCTTTCATAATTTGGAGTTATAAGGATTATAAACTAAGGTTAAAACTTAGGTTTTTGAAAGCTAAAGGGGTGACTTATCTTATTATTTTAATATTTGCAATCTTACTTAGGAGGAATAAGGAATATAACTTGGATTAAACTATATTGCAAATATTATTATCATTTCTCTAATTTTCCAAACTTGGGAGTCATAAGGGTTACTCCATCAAATTTATTTTATTTGGAAATTGGAAATAATCCAAAGCATATAAAAGAGATTATTAAGGTATTTTATTAAGGTTGGATAAATTTATTTTTACTTGTCTCAAATTTATAAAAAGAGGAAAAAAGAATTCCAACATCAAAACCTCTTCAAAACTAAAATAGTGCTTAGTTCAATTAGGAGTAATAAGGTGTTAAAAGTTGATTTTTGATTCTTGCAAAACTTGTACAAAATCAACCAAATTTGAACTATTTCTTTACAAAAGCACTATATTCTACTTAAGAGCCATTCTTTCTCAATTCTTTAAGTTCAACCATTCCAATGGGTAAAGGAATGTCATACAATGGTTGCAAAACTTTTTTCGACAAGAACCAGCTCACAAAGCATAATCACAAGTGGTTTATTGATTCAGGATCTAGTCATAATATGATAGGAAATATACAATGGTTTTACTATCTTGAGGTTACCAGAGGCTACATATTAATAATTGAGGATAGTCAAACATATCTTATTCATGGATATGGATGTGTATCTCCCAGTAAATCCTTTCCAAATCTTCTACTACAAAAAGTCTTGTATGTTCTTGGATTAACTTTAAATCTCATCTCAGTGATCAAGCTAGTAGAAAAAAACTACATGATTAATTTTGGATATATGAATGGGATCAATACATGTCTCATTATGAATCAAGATAAAATAAAAGCAACAGGTTCAATCCATGAAAATACTTATATCCTAGAATCAATGGAAATGCCACAAGATATCGTGATGTTACAAAATGCTTCTAACTCATTTGCAGAAAAATTTGAATAAAATGAAGAACTAGTACATCAAAAAGGCATGTACAAAAGGATAAAAATATGAGAAGACAATTGCATCATGGCCTACTTATTCATTAATAATCATAATCAAATGAAGATACTTGCAAGGAGGACTTCAAAGGTGGATGGATGGAATATGAATCTGAAAATGTCAAAGATTATCCAATGAGAATAAAAGACCTAGTTGCATCATACTTTGCATCATATGAAGACACAAATTACCTTTTGAACCTGAATACAAAGAATACAGAATAAGACGATGAATACCAAGCAAAAGTAGATGAAGAAAATCCATATTGAAGACTAAAGCCTTCAATACCCAAATAATGTAATATAGTGGGGTGTTGGAAATAATGTCTATTCCATCATTTGGGTTATGTAAATGTATACTCCAATATACATACATAGATTACTTCTTATGCAATTTATCTAGTGACTACATGTAATGTAATAAATGGACAAGTGTCCATGTGCAAGTTGTACATGCGCAAGGTGTACTATGCACAACTAGATAGAGTGTTAGGCAAGTATTCTATTTTTCATATATACAGATGGCCTCTTAGATAGATAAATAGGATAGCCAGGAGATATTGTAAGATAGTGTAGGTTAGTGTATTATGTTCCACACCATTTACTGGTTATGGATATGATGTATATCTATAGCTTTGTTAATGGAGTGCTCACTTCCTCCATAACTACATTGTAATATTTTATATTTTAGTATACTTCAGTCATCTAGCAGATTTAGTTTCTTGCATGTTATTCTACATATTGTGATTGTTATCTCTCATGGCCCATTCATCAAAAGCTAACAAGATTTAGCATGACATTATGCTCTATTAGATTATCGAAGACTTTTTGTAGAAAATTTGCATGTTCGTCATGCAATAATGATTTGGTGAGCAAATCATCAATGTAATATTCTAGAATTTTGTGTATGTAGTCATGAAAAAATGTATGTCATGGCCCGTTGACATATGGCACCAGCATTTTTGGGGCCGAATGGCATAAATTTATAACAAAATTTTATCCATGAAGTGGTAAAGGTTGTTTTATGTTGGTCCTCGAGTTTGACCCGAATCTGATTATAACCTAAAAAATCATCCATGAGGGATAACATCTCTTGACCTGCAATTGCATCTACAAGAGCATCAATGTTAGGCATTGGAAATACATCTTTTGGTGTTACCTTATTTAGGTCTAAAATCCATACAAATATGGATCCTCCCATCAGGTTTTCCTATAGATACCATGTTTTATACCCATTCTGAATAGTCAATGGGCTGCATGAACTCTACATCCAACAAATTTTGTAATTCATATTTCACCATCAAAGTGATGGTTGGATGCATATTTCTTAGTTTATGCTTGACAGGTTTCATATTAGGGTCCAACAAAAGGTTATGAGTAACCAATTTTAGATCTAGACCTGACATGTCTTTGTATGACCAAGCAAAAATCTCAGACTTATTTGTCAATAGAGGTATGAGGATGGCTTGTTCCTCAGGAGATATACTTTCTCCAAATATGACTTTCTTAGGATCAGTTGGATCATTTCCAATATCCATATTGAAAGTATCCTCTATTGACATATGATATCACTCCTCAAGCTGGTGAGGCATAGGGATCATATGGATGTTGTCTGTTGGGTTCAAGCAATCTATCATTTTATATGTGACCTCAACATTGTAGACATCATGAGCACAACTAGGGGTAAAATGGAACGGTTGAAGCATTTCTTCATATGGGAAGAATTCCTCAAGTGTTGGGGGTGATGCATTCTAATAAAATTCAATGGACTCAAGGTTGAGCTGCAACGACTTTGAAGGGTCACTTGGATTATGGAGTGGTGTGGTTAAATCAATGGATATCATATTAAAGAATATTTGGTGATCTCCATGACCACATTGGTAGTACCTATTAAATTTAGGTTTCTCTCGATGATCCAGGTGAGGTTTAGGAGGTATGGCAATCTTGGGATCCACTCTAGGATCAAATAGGACAATGGCATTCTCAAGGGGAAGCAACTATATCCAATTAGGTGGAGCAGGGAAATCTCTATGAAATATTTCATCTATATCCATAGGAGGTCTAACCAGTTCAACATATTATGTGGAGTTTTTAAGGTGACAAAGGTGACGAGGACCTAAATAGGTAATTTTAGTTGCATCCTCATATTCATCATCTTCATATAACAAGTCATTTTCAAAAATATCTTTTGATTTAGATTTCTCTTCTATAATGGACTCATGATATACTATAGGTGGTTCTATAGGAACCATGGTTACTGGGTGATTATCCCTCCATAAATGATAAGGGTTGAGGTTGGCATACAAATTTCAATCAATGTCTTCCCTGAAGCCTAAGCTTAGGCATTATAGGGAATTAGCTAAGGGATCATCTGGTACATGAATAGAATACCCTAATATAAAATTATCTATTGGAAACTGGTATTACAGTTGGAAAGGTGTTCTATGACCCTACTCATATAAACCTAGATCATTGCCATGCAAATGGTATCAATAGAATTATCGTAGAGCAAAGTCGAGGTTCGACAGGTAATAGAAATTTCTTGTAAAAGGTTCATCATCTTGATGGATAACAGGAGAATGGTTTGAGGCTTGGTAAAAACCCCCATAGATAAAATTTGTTTGATTGGGAGGTATACCTAAAGGCACCACCATCCCAATGGGAAAAGAGGGAACATGGGGTCTCCCCATATCTTGCATAAACTTGATAATTGGTGTGAAAGTCACATTTTGAACCAAATATTCTGCAAGTTCGATATTGACTAAATGCACCATCACTTAAGGTATGGATAAACCCATAAATGAGGTGGGAAATTTAGGTTGAGGTATCTCCTGCATCATGTCATTTTACTCTTTCTATTCCATGGGAATAGGAATCTCTATAGTAGAGACATGGGGGATGACTTTAGGCTCATCGACCATGGGTGCCTTTAGCTTCTGTTTGATCTTTGGATCAGATGATGAAGATGGTTTATCAGAATTCAACATTAGTTTTGATGACCATGATGGTGCTAAAGTGGATGGATCAACATGCACTATTTTGGGTTTACACTTTGGATGCTTAATAGGTAAACTAGATCTTATGTCCAGATGCGTTGACGGTAAGACAAACTCCCCTAGGTTGCTAACTTGGTTAACATATTTAAAGGGCTCATCATCTAAAGGGATGAAATGAATATTTCCTTAATGAACATATTTAATGCATTGATGTAGAATTAAAGGAACACACTTCATATCACAGATCCAAGGTTGAATGAGCAATATATTATACTATATTGCACCTTCCAACACATGGCATAGGATGAAAATGGTTTTTAGTCCCACCTAAATAGGTAAGACTATGGTGCCAACCATTGATCATAAGTCAATACTCATAGTGTAAATATGGATGCCACAATATGTGATGTTAAAATACTTAGATGTTCTAGTGTGATCATCGTAATGATGTTGATCTATGAGCCTGTGTCGATCAACACTTGCTTGTACATAATATGGTTTATACATGTGATTATATGCAATGGTGGATCTGCTATATTACTTGGAACTTGCTTGATTTCATTATCATAAAAAGTGATCATAGGCTCTTTGCATTTTTGGACATGCCCAACAAATTTAGTGAATGCATTGGGATCCTGAGGCTGAAGCTCAATAGATTTCAAGATTTCCATGAGCACTTCCCTATGCCTATGGGATTAAACAATAAGCTCATAAATTGAGAGCTTAGCTAAGGTCATTTGTAGACTCTAAGTCAATATATTTTTATAGTAATCATCGATCGTGCCAGTGGACCTGGTAGCATATTTTGCACTGGCCTTTGTTGGGGTGCAGCAGGTATTCTAATGGGAGTTGCATGTGGCTTAGGTTGGTTATACCTTCAATTTTGGGTTACTATGTTAATCATGCCAATGAATCCATACATGGGTGGATCTATGTGAATCTCATTAACATAGCCTATTTTATTGTCCTTGATCTTGTGGTTGGGCAAGGGCTCTTTGAATATTCTCAGTTGTTGATTATATAGGGCTAGAGGATTGTCTATCTATAACTGGTTCTTATCGCACATATTTTGTACTAGGTTTTTGAAACGGTAGCACCCTTGGATATCATATCCATTCTATCTATGATAAGAGCAATATTGATCCTCTCTATACCCTTTAGGCTTCGGGTGGGTTGGGTCTAGAAGCTTATTTTTGGTAAGGTTATCGCCTTGGTCTTGCATAGTCTATTGAATAAGGATGCCAAAGAATCAGGTAGTGGCATGTATATACAAGGCATACAAAGTTATTTACCCTAACCTTTATTGCATTGGCATTTTTTATTGTACTGCACTTGAGGGGGTTAAGCCTGATAGTTAGGCTACTACTAGGATTTCTTCACTTTTGGAACATTTAGAATAATCTGCTTGACCAGAGTTGGTTTTGCTTGATGATTGTTGTTATTACATTGATTTTTGTTCTATTATTTACTTTTGAGATTAATATCACCATCCTGGACCTTAATGTCCTCAATGACTTTGGCTTGCACTAAAGCTTCTTCAAAATTTTAGTATTGCTACAATTGTAATAGAAATCATATGTGCTTAGAGAAAATTTTGGTGAACATTCGTGTTAATTCAAAAATAGGGATGGTGAATTGCAATTTCAACATGATCTTGCACAATTTTTTTCCATATTCCATGACTAGCACAATTTTTTTCCATATTCCATGACTAGCTCATTATCATATTGACGTAGATTCAACTAGTTAGATAGGTTAGCTTTCTTCTTAACTCCAAAAGATAAGTTTTTAAGGAAGGTGTTAGCTAGTTGTTCAAAGCTAGAGATGTTGTGCCTAGGTAATTTATTGTACCACTTCAAGGTAGAGCTAGAGAGTGTGATAAAAAATATTCACAATATCAAAGCATCATTGTCTTGGAGCTAAAAACACAAGTTCATGAAACTTGTGACACGCTCCTCGACATCATCATCCTCCCTAAATTTATCCAAGAGTAAGTTGGACTAGGCACAGATGGATTAAGGGGTTGATTATATAATTTTATTAGAGTGGGTTTTTGGTAACACAGTCCCTATTTCTCAAGCAATTAAATTTTTTTAGTGAGAAATTTGTATGCCTGTGATGAGATTATCTCATTCTCCCAAAGATATTTCTTAGGATTAGGTGGTGGAAGGTTTCAATTTGATTGAGTTGGAAGATTATGATTATCCACCAAGTCTTCACAATATGGCTTAGGATATGTTTGCTCCTAGTCATCCACTTTAATCTCTTCATAGACCTCATTTTCAGGCAAATTTTGTGTTAGGCGCTATCTTTACCGAGAATTATGCATAGAGGTGTGAAGCGGGTGGGTGTCTATCTACCTAGGAGGCAACTCTTGATGATGTAGAGTACACCTCGTGTTGGGTTTTTATATATAAGTAGTAGGTATGGGCACCTCATCATGAGATACCCTACATGTTTTTTCTTTGTGTAGCCTCTGTTCTAAGATCCTTTCTTCACACAACCTATATTCATACAACCGTTGGTGGTGTAATATTTGTTGTTTCACGTGCTCCTCATCTAAATGTTCTCATTCATGATGCAAATCCTCCAATTGATATTGGAGCAATTATTGGAGAAATTGCTTTCTTTGGCTAGTATTAGGTCTAGGCAACTTATTTGTACGATCTGCTATGTGTGGTCAATTACTTCTTTTCTCTATACAAGGGGTTTTGGCTTTTTAGTTCTTGCATAAGGGACAACTACCCTCTTACCTCAATCAATTGAGATTATGTTTACTTTTTGTTATACCCTAGGGGTGATATCTTTGTGTGAATATGGTGTGGGAGTGTGGCATGTTTGAGTGGAACACTCTCCACACACATGAGTAGAACAAACTAAACCTTCATCGCGCTCATCCTCAAAATGAGTGTGGGCAAAAGAAGGTGCTCTACAAGCTACAGTAGGACCATACCTATCTAAGTGATTTAACTTGTGGATCTTCCAAGGTTTTTCAGGAGGAGTAGCTCCCCCATATTGACTAAGCAAGGGCATGTACTCTACCCCAATCTCAGAAGGGTCTACAGATCATATGGGTACATGGATGCATGAAACCTCTATATTGGGTCCCTGTATGGGTGGATCTTGTCTATGAAAAATATGTGATGAACACGGTCTAGAAGGATCCTCGTATTGGTCATGAGGAGTTCCCATAGGATTCCTCCTATAGATCCCCTATGGGTAGAGTTATCTCCATGACGACTTCCTGAATGTAATTAAGGTAAAACTAGGTCATGTGGGCTATACCGAAGGTGTTCTGAACCTTTGCGTGCATTGTCAATAGCCTCAATTTGTAACTAAGAATGGTTTCATGTAGTGACCATGTTATATTTATTTTGGTCTCATTCTTCTGCATAGAATGTTCACCTATTCAACCACTGACTCTATAACATATCTTCTCTAGCAATAATCCAATAACTTCTTTAGTAATCTTCCAATCATAATATATTCATAATATCCTCCAATCAATCTTCTTTTTCTTCAATATATTCAAAATTCTTCTAATTCATCTAGCAATCTTCTTCTCTCTTCCTATATCTATCCTCCCTAGAAATAACAAGCTCAAGTGTCCAAAAGGCTCTGATACCATTATTGGCAATTATGTCAGATTATCTCATAGATTAATTTCTCCAGGATCAAATATTAAACTCGTAAAATCATATTCATAGATAACATAAGTATTTCACAATAATAAATCTCATTATTACATTCATAAATCATCGAGTTCTCAAAAATGTGGATTACATAGTATGGAGATTTATCTCCAATAAATAACCTTACAAATGACTCTTCAATACTCTTAATTATTGCTCTCCTCAAACTTATGGGAGATGCAACCTTCCTCATTATGACAAAGCTTCTCATAATTACATAACATCTCACTTTACATATTGACACATATTACATGACTCTTTACTTCCACATTTGACACCTAATACCTATGACTCTTCACTTGCTCACTTGACACTTTGCACTCTCACAACTCACACTTGCACACCTTGCATACTTTATTACATAACACATAAATACTCCTCACACTTTGATACATACATTAGACAAATATTTAACACACTCCCTAATCTAATATTTACAATAGTACTCCAAGGTACTTTAATATTACCAAATAATGTAATATTTCCTTCCCTTTCTTATCTTTCCTCAAATTCATCTTTCTCACATAATTTTCATCTTCTTCTCGTTTCCTTTTTAAAAAATAAAATTTTGAAGCAATAAGCAAGTTATTCGTCGATGTCTAGCTTAATAAGATAACTAGCTAAGTGGGAAAATCAATCCATTTATGGACTGACCTAGTTGCTTGACCTAATAAATTTTAGGCATAGGTAGGTTATATAGTATAAAATCCCTTGATCTCATGGATACCCCTCACTCCTCTCACACAAACCCTCAAAATCATCATAAATTATGATGCCTATTGAGCTAGCCTCCAAAAGGGACTTTCATGCATTTTGCCTAGCATAAAATGTGTATTTCCTCTCATAATTATCAATTATTTTCCTCAACCTTGAGGACTACATTATACCAACCAAGACCAATTGGGTTTCTTGAACAATGCAACCATCGATTGGCACTTTCATATGATGTGCAAAGAGATCAATTGATTTGTTGATGTTATTTTGTGGCTAGAAGAATATTTTGGGTCTACTTTGCTAAAAATAATTGTGCTTCACAATGTCTTCCTTTGAAGCATGTTGGTCGGGTTGCACCCCACTAGGGATCCCTGCCAAGATAACTACATATTCCAAGTAAAACCCTTCTAAGGGTTACCCTTGGGAGCAAACCACTCTAAGAAGAACAAACACCTTCCTATTTTTTCTCCAATTCTAATGTAATTAGTGACTCAATTGCCCCATTGAGTGAATTGCTACTACTCCTAAATCCTCCCATCCATTTTATAAAAAAAATTCCAAGTCAATTTAGGTTAATAGTTTGTTGGGGAATCCATATGAATTCTTCCACTTCTTTGGTAAATCATTCATAAACTTTAAAAATATTGTAAGCACTTTGAAGCTAGTGAATCCCTTTGGTTTTCAAACAAATCACTCCCTATGTCCAATAAATCACTCTTTAGACTAGACTTAGAAAAATTATCTCCTCCTAATAGGATCGTCCATCTTCTATTTTCATCATGGATTTGACTTCTACCTCCATAAGCCCTTCTATACCTAAGTTCAACCCCATGATTTTGCCTTCCATAATCATTTTCCCTCCTATGTCAACACTAATAGCACTAGTTCAAGTAGAAATATATGAGGTAAGGCCCTCCAAAGAGAAAGGGAAGAAAAATATTAAAATAAAAATCTCTCCCCTCATGCTTCAATATCCAATAAGTTGTTTCATAAGCCATATAGGAGGGTATATGAAGGAAAGTACAAACACTTCCCTAAAAATGTAAGGAATGAGGGCTTGAAAAGGTTCAGTATTAAGTATAATATAGAATACTGGAGCATAAGCTAGATCTAGACCTTAATTCTTGTGATGAACTTGGTGCCATAAGTTTGGAGTTATCTAGAGCTTGTGGAAGAATTTGTAGAAAGATATAATTGAATTGAAGATATATTTTATATCTGATATGAGGATATACATAAGTTTTGGAATGCACTTGATAATCCAACCATGTGGGTCACATGCAACCCCAAAACCCATAAATACTATTATTATCACTTTGACCAAAACTATTGGTAAGATTTCTTAATTCCATATTTGAAGAATCCAAACAAAACTATCAATTTTAGAATCCTATGAGAATTATATTGGTTCAAAGATGATGTCCAATTGTTCTCGTCTAGGATTATAGTAGTGCTTGGAGATAAATTAGATGCATGAATTTATGAAGAATATGTTTCCCTCCATGTATTCAAAAACTTCCTTTAACATTCATAAATGATTTATTGTATTAAATACATAGAGGACCAGATGAATAACCAATTAAAGGAGTTCAAAGAGGAAATAAGATTCACTTACACCTCTAACCTGATTGGATTATCTTGCATAAAAAATGATTGTTTTTGTACCCTCTAACTAGAATATATATGGTCATATGAGCTACCACTATTAATTATTGATTGCACATAATTCATCTATCGAGGAGCAAGAAAAACATCTTAACACTTTTATGACACAATATATAACATCATAATGGAAAAGATGAAATCCAAGGTGCCTAGGCTATACGAGGAGGCACAAGACTTATTTATATTAATAGAATTTATTAATGAATACTACTACCTATTAATAACAATGTCACTCATCTACCTATTTGGGTTTTTATCCATGCCCTTTAAGCTACTAGCATATGTGTCTGACTATCTATTCAACCTTGAATATGTTAGGCAAATCAACGATATGGATATAAAATATTTTAGGGGGTATAAGAAGACCACCTTATACCCACTCAATCAATAATGGAATTCACACCAAAGCTATAGGGTTTCACATGGTATTGGAAGAAAATTTAAGGGATATAGGATTAGAACAACTCCAAGGTGTATGGTCCTATGAGTTGAAAGACAACTTTAGAAAATATTTATATGACAAGGGTTTGCATACCTTCTCTATGCATTAAAGGATATTTAAAACTGAGAAGGAATAAAACCTATCTAAATAAGTAGATCAAACCACTTTAGGGAGTGGTTGAGATTATAAATATGAAATCCAATATTGATACACCAACCCCCTAGAGCGTTCTTCTATGTCAATGTGAAAATTAGGGATAACTTTGACCTTGATATTTTACCCAACCATCGAGCATTGAAGGCTCTAGATAAAGTGGGATACTCAAGAAGGAATATCCTTGACTAGAAAAGGATGTGGTATGAGACCAAAATAATAACAAGGTCAATGCATGATAATACCTTTAATGAGTAGTTCTTAGCTATCTAGGAGGGATACACACAAAGAGTATTGAGAGGGCTATAATGGTAATATAATCCTCAAATAGTCATCCAAGTCTAACTCCCACCTCCATGCTTGAGATTATGATATTTGTAGCACCAACCACATTGTCCATCATAATTATTATGGCTTAATAGACAAGTGAATAGAGGCTATACAATAAGAAGGAAACCTACATGGGTCAATGTTTGGGAAGTTGGTAGTGGTTCAATAGCAATAACACCAAAAGCCTTAGTTTTAGAAGGTAAAATACCCAAAGGAGGTATCATCCTAAGTCAACGATGGCTAAAACTATGGCCACCATTTCCTTCATTAACACTTTATTTTATTGGTTATTTCTTCCTCTCTACTTCTATTCCCAGTTCTTCTTCTCCCACCCCTTCTTCTACCACACTTCCCTTACCATCCACCGATGTAGCCATTGGATATTTTGGAGGCACATTGCCTCAAACCACAACCCTAATTTCTAGAACTACACCAATCACCTCATTCCCTTCTACAATTTAAATCACCACTACACAACCCTTGGTCATCTATACTATAATGTCCTCCCCTTCATAGCTAGAATCTCTGCAAGCTACAACACTAGCTCAAATAGCAACAGGGACATCCACCATTGCATCACCATTCACTCCCATTTTTATGCAACTTGCTCCACTTACCATGCCACCCCATATCATGAAAAAATCAACTCCTGCTTTAGGCCATGATATCATCCATGACAACTATGACCAAGCCTATAAATGCAACTCTAGAAACCAACATAGTTTTAGGTCCTAGTCAAGCCTTTATGTGGAGTATTGCTAGTGACCTAGAAGGAACAAATATCTGGAAAAAAATTGATTATCTTTGATATGAAGAAAGGAATGTCCAAAAAGAATACAAGCAATTAAAAAATAAAACTTCTAAGGCTCTAGTCATAATGTAGTCTTAACTAGCTTTTGGGGTAGCAAAGTCCTCATAATGGAAGTAGTGCTAAACAAATCTTTCAAAACTGCCACATCACATGTTGATTTCACCACTAGACTATTGAAAATGGATATGAGTAGGATATATTTATACCAAATGATCTAACTCACAAATAAAATTTCAATTGGTATGGCCATGCAATTTGGAAAATTGGCATTGGAGGATTATTCATTGAAAAGAAAAATTACAAAATGGGAGGCAACATTGGCCTAATTGAAGGCTGAAAATAAAAATATCTAATAAGAAAATGAAGCCTTGAAGAAATATGCCATGGAGAAATACCAACTATAGAAACAAATTGAGCACATCAAATTCCATCTTGTTGAAGTTGACAAGAAGAAACAATAATTATAATATCTCTCCCAATAGATTGGACAAGTGTAAAATTAGTTGAGAAAGTAAGTTAAACAAGATAAATCTCAACTAGAGGATCAATTAAAGTAGTTATAGGAATCCCAAAAAGGAAGGAATAAAAAAATTTATGAACTCTAAGAAAAAATTGTAAATTTAGAAGAAATTGTAGACCAAGGAAAAGTTTTTGATATCAAGAGAGTGAATTTCCTCTAGGATAACATCAAATATGAGGTGACAAGTGTTAAGAGGTAGTTTAAATTTGTAGCCAATGCAAGGAGTAACCTCAACTAAGTGGCTAGAATCATAAAACAAAATGAAGATAAATTGGCTACAAAGGAAAGATACCAAGAGGTACTTGAATAATTGGCCATGATGATAACATCATAGAACCATTAATTATCAATAGAAAGAAAGAAATTGGTTAAGATATTAAATAAAATCCTTGATTCATAGAGGGATATTCAAACATACAAGATGTGATGGTCTCTTTGGAAGCCTTGGTAGAAGAAAAAAAAATAGGGGCTAGTCACTAATGGATTACCTAATGTTTGTGATGCCTAGAAGAAACTCCTTGATAATGAGAACATCAATTAAATAATCAAATATGAAAAGGCCAAGTCTAGAGCTAAATCTACATTAGAGTAGGTCAAAAGGTTCAAAAAATTGCTTGCTAAGCTATAGGTAATGGTAGAAAAATAGGATGGGTTGTCAAAAAAATATATGAGGATTTAACATGAGATGTGAAAGACCGTGCAAATATCTTCCTACCAAGAAATGATAAATGATAGAAGCTATTAGGGCTACAACCATCAGGAAAACATAAGGAGAACCAATGATTTTACATTTTTGAAGAAAATATTTCAATTTTTAATCCTTTATGCCCAAGGATGAAGGCAATATCTAGGATCTCTTGGTGATTGATCTTGGTACCCCATGAAGTCACCGTAAATGTAGTGACAAGTTACCACCTTGGGAGTTTCTCCATTTTGGAAGGTTATGATACAATTAAAATCAGCCAATTAAAACTACTAAAACCCTTCAAACTATGCTAAGTAAAGGATAGGGATTGATTGGCTCTACAAGGATCAATTTTCTCATGGGAGAAATTTACTATTAAGAAGTGATTGGATTATAAGAGAAAAGAACTAGCAAGCATTAGTGAAGTGCTAGTAGACCAGAGCATCTTACTCACTTCTTGGAGTGAATTGTTCATGGGAAAATAGGGAGTAAAAAAAGTGTTGATCCTAAGAAAGATCTTTGGAAGGAAATAATTTGGCATGTATTGGCACCTTAAATCATCTTAGAATACATTCAATATCTTTAAAGGTATAATTATAGGCATGTAACATTTGGAGGTGCATAATTTTGTTAGAGATGCTTCCAAATCTTTGTTATTACTAGGAGTAAGAGTTTATCAACCAAGGTATCTCATAGGTAAATTCTTACTAAAAATAGAATCCATGGGGTTCATTGTAAATATATATTGGCATTGAGGAATTCAAACCTACATTTTATGAGAACTACATTGTGCTCTTATTTTCATAATATTAGTGAGACATTGATGTGTCTTTTGCTTTCCATCAATTGCACTACCCTCCTGGATTATGAAATGCACAATGATTTTGACACAATCCTTTTGCCCATATTGTTATTCCTCTTACAATTTCAACTCATATAAATGGAAATACATTGTTGTTATTTGAATTTCTCATGTGTTTATTGATCACACACTCTCATTTCTATGGTTTTGATTATATTTTATTTTAATATCTTGTACCCTAAAACTTACAAATTTACTTTCATGCATTTTAATTTTAGCATTTACTTTTCACATTTTACTTTATTGCATTTTATTTCATGCAATTAGAGTAGATTAATTATATTTAGCAAGTATAGTGTAGAACTATCCTAAATTTGAAGTTTGGAAGAGGCTTCAACCCTTCCATCCAACCTTGTTTAAACTAGAATTGAGGGTGCATAATAAGTTAGACAATTACCAATTCAACAGTTAGTTTTAAAAATATATATTAAGAACTTGTTTAAGATCCTAACAAATCTAATTTAAAATACCGTTAATATCTATCTTTTATTTATGAATTCATTTTTATTATTACATTTTATGTGGGCATACAAGACCTAATACCAATATAAAAATCACTTTTACATGTCAATAGGAAATATTTCTTTACTATGCCTTATCATTTGAACTATGTTATGCTCCTACTACCTTTAAAAATATTTACCCAAGTATTTTTTTATTTCACCTACTATTGGATAAAAGTATATACGGAGAATTTTATGGTGCATAGAAATTTCTTTGAGAAAGTTATTGGTAGCAATTTTATTAGAGAATACATTATTTTATCTATAGTTCCCTTTATGTGCATGATACACACAAGTGTCATAAAATTAAAGTAATTAGAATGTCAAGAGTCTTGAATACAAGTGG
Source organism: Wollemia nobilis (assembly GCA_028583015.1). Lineage (NCBI taxonomy): Eukaryota > Viridiplantae > Streptophyta > Pinopsida > Araucariales > Araucariaceae > Wollemia > Wollemia nobilis. Next base: position 13,772,536 of record JAQPPZ010002549.1, read on the forward strand.
CAAGATGAGAAGCCAAAATTCATGCAAGAGTTGCAATAGTTAAGAACTTGAAGAGTCATCTTATACAACTATATTATGGAGATAAGGCTTCTTATTGTAAGATAAAAAAATATTGTACTTCATTTTTCAATTCATATTGTAAGTATTATTCATACATGTACATGGTCATTTACATTCGAATTTGACATTATGTGTGAATGCTATTTCATTATTATTGTTGTGGTATAAAAACCAACATATCATTAAATTAAAATAAATGGCTTAATATAGGTCCAAAATTACAACAAGTCGGTAAACTTAGTTTACAAGTCGACAAACCTGTCTACAAGTCAGTAAACCTATCTAGAAGTCGACAAACTAAAAGTCGACAAGCACCAAGTCTCACCTATAATACTAAATAATTTATTTAAAAGTGGACTAAGCCCTAAGACCTAGCCTAAACCTAGTCTCACATTTTATGCCCTCATCATACCTCCCCACAAAGGAAGCATTGGACTCCAATGCTTGTACAATAGTAGTGGGTGAAGAGTGAAGAATCTGAGTTGGAGGAAGCAGAAGTGGAAAATCAGGTGTCAGATGAGCAGGGGCACTAATGATGTCAATAATTCCAAGAGATGTTGATGCTAAAGGGCCTCACCTGGTCACGACTGGAGGTCCAACTTGAGTGAAAGCCTATGGATGAGGTGGAGGATGATTCTCCTGTGGCAGTGGCTGCAAGGTCTACTTCAAATCAAGAACCTAGTGCACGGTAGAAGCAAGAGGAGGAGCAACTAGAGCAACAAGAGGAGCTACTAAAAAAAATGAGGAGGAGCCTCCTTGTGTGCGACTATATCTGGGGTGTCCTTGGGCTTGTAGAAGACCAATGATGTATGGCATGGACCTGCATAACTATATGTGGGCTTCGTGGAAGAGATGAGAAACTTTTTGTTTTTGTGATACAATGTATAGGAATTGTTATAAGCATCATATTGAGCCTGTTTGTCAAATTGATAGGGCTTTCCAAGAATGAGATCACAATAATTAATTGAAGTCACATCACAAGTGACTTTTTCCACATAGCATGGCCCAAATGCAAAAGATACAGTGCATGTTTCTATAATCATGGAGGAGGTGCCCGTATCCTTCCAAGCAAGTGGGTATGGATGAGGATGGGATTGTACAGGAAGCTTAAACTGATCTAAGATAGCTCTAGAAATTAAGTTTTTTTGGGAGCCATTATCGATTATAAAATATACAAAGTAATTGTGCTTTAAGTGGGCACATGTGACAAAAAAATAGTCACAACCTCTTTCAATCATGTTGTGTGTCAAAAAAGTATGATTGTTGAGCCCTCAAAGCTCTGGATAAGCGCATCATTCTCCCGTAGCCTCAATAGGCCCATTTTGTGTTTCCTCTGGTTGAGCTTCTACAATAATATTCTTCTTCTTCCTAAAACACTCAGATTCTATATGACTTTTCTTCTTACAATAATCATATAATTTCTTAGGATCAAAAGGAGTATAAGAAGTGTTAGAAGAAGTGGAAGAATAAGAGGAAGAAGAGGAAGAAGTCTTATTTTATTGTTGTGGATATTGCTTTTGTTTGGAAGCTTTGGTGGAGTCTGAAGAGCGAGATCCACCTGATTGAGCAACAAGCTTCTCCTCCACAAGTTGTGCTTGATTGTACATGGTATTCAAATCTATGATAGGAGTATATTTCAACTCCCTAAAAAGTGGTTCCTGCAATCCACTCTTGAATTTGGTGATTAGCTTAGCAGTAGAGTCATAAATACCATTCAAAATTCTCAATTTGTTGAATAGGCCAATGTATTTTTGGTTGTAGCCCTACCTCAATTGAAGCCATCGAAATTCAAGATATTCTGCATATTTTGAAGGATAAAAATTGTCCGTCAAAGTATTCACCAAATCATCCTAATTATCAATTGGATTTTCATTTCTTAGGCGATCCATGATCAAAACTTTGGCTATGCCAAAAAATTTTAAAAGAGAAAAATAAACTTGTTTGTCTTTTTGTATTTTTTTGTAGGCAAACCACATGTCCATGTCGAGAATCCATCTATTTAGAACCTCAGGATCACGGGAGCCATTATAAATTTTGACCTCACATTTTTCTTTCACACAAAGGTCAGGGGCTTAATTGGTACCACTATAATAAGCAATATTGTTGACCTTATCGGCCAAAGTACTAATGACAACAGTGATTGCAGCCATTTGTTTTGCCAAATCTTGAGTTATTTTTCCTCTAATGTATGCCAAGGATATTACAAAGAGGGTTTACAAAAGATGCTAAGGGTTACAAAATTAGTGCTATTTTCCCAAATAATTGTAAAAACTATAATATTTTAATGCAATTTTACAATGGTGGGCAAAAATAAAATAGCGCAAAATCCCCCTTTACAAAAATAATAGTTCCCCCTTATGCAAAATTTCAAATCATTGTATCCCCTATTACAATAATTTTATAAAAAAAATTATTTTTAATTAGTCAACAAGAGTTGACTATTCTCAAGTCAACTAACTGCCAAGTCGATTTTGGAAGGAGCATGTGCAAATATCCTTGGATAATGCATAGCCAATATAAAGGCTTACATCTCACGAATAGCTTAACCTGTGTGCATGCTGGCCAAGCATTTGCTAGCTAGCATGATATAGCTATTAACAAAAGGCATGTGAGCCCTTTTTAAAAGCCTACAAAGGCTTTTTCCCACTAAATGTAGGATTAAAACCCTTGAATTTACCATTCCTAGCCAAATCAAAGATGATTTCATTACCTGCATCTTGTCAAAACACAAACGAATGCCCCAAAAGTTGTGCCAAAGAATCTGCGAAGTGTAGGGAATTCGTTTCAATTTTTGCATACTATCTTGGGTTTAGGTCGTCATCTCCAATTCTCACAAATCAACGATTGGTAGTCGAAACCAGTTAGCATGATATCCAATGGTGTTGTGTCTCCCGTCCAGTGTGCATTAGATTTTGGGATCTACGGATCAATAAAATATGTTGCTATAAACAACAATGAGCATCTTGATTATGCAAATCTACGGTCAGAGATAACAACCGAATAGTGACATCTCGAAACTAGTAAATCAAAAACCTGAAGGTGCTATCTTGGTAATTTGTGTCAGATGTTGACAGTGGATGCACAACAAGTCTGGAGGCACGACACAATCAATGTTGCAAGTTGAAGTAGCAACGTGGGCAAGAAAAGGAACCACAACATGAACATCAAGTGAAACGCAACGCGGACACTAAGATAAAATCCTAGTACGAGCAAGTGTAAAGTAGCACCGATCTACGAAAAAATACAGAAGCATAAAAAACAATCGCATCAAGGATTGTGTGGTGAAGATAAAGCTATGTCAGCGATAGCCGGCACCAGAACAGATTTGAATGCAGATCGGGTTGTGCAGAGTTTCGAACGCTGCATGAAAATGTGTCATCTACATATTTGAGCTCTACATGCATGATTCACGAGATGGTGAATGATAATAGATGTGTCAGTCCACGCTGTTATGCATAGCATACCAGGTTGGATAGGGGATCAATAGTAGAGGCAGTCCTTTAATCAATCAATTGTGGGACGATCAACATTCGACCTTTTTGGTGTGAGTCCAAAAGGGCCTTCGAAAGCTGATGGTCAGGATGATGACCTCCTATCATCGATGACTGTCGGCCAATCGATAGCTCGATGCCAGAAGCCAGGCTTGGCACTGATGCTAAGATAGGAATCCTCGACCCTGTTGTGCATGCGGTCTAAAAATAGGTCATAGATGCTGCAAAAAATTTTCAAGAAGCAAAGTGATAAAATAAGGTGATACATTTTGTCACTTCAAAAATTGTTGCAAAATGAAAATTATCAGTGATTTATGTCACACAAAATCATCAATAATTTTACGACAAAAAACATAAATTGACAACAAAAATTGTAGCAATATTTTGGGCTTGAAAAGAACCCAACCCAAGACTATGGAGGTCAGAAATGACCCAGAACCTCCAAAATTTTTCTGCTCTGATACCACTGTTGTGGTATAAACCAACATATCATTAAATTAAAATAAAGGGCTTAATATAGGCCCAAAATTACAACAAGTCGGTAAACTTAATTTACAAGTTGGTAAACTTATCTACAAGTCGGTAAACCTATCTAGAAGTCGGTAAACTAAAAGTCGGAAAGCACCAAGTCTCATCTATAATACTAAATAATTTATTAAAAAGTGGACTAATCCCTAAGACCTAGCCTAACCCTAGTCTCTCATTTGATGCCCTCATCAATTATATTGACCTAAATATGTATTTTATTGCTCATATATTATTCTACTCTTGATTATTGATATTTTGACCTATAATATTTTTGGCTTATTTACATTAGGACCTATGATATTTTGATATAGTTAAGCTTAAAATCCAAGAACTTTGTTCTCTATTAATCTGGGAGAATGATTTTTGGTGAGGTGGCATGCACTAAATGTAAACTACTATCTCTTTGGACTAAGGGGTTCTTGAATGAATATGCAACTAAGGTGGAGATTATAAATAAGGAAAGATGAATTATAGGGAATTAAGGTATCAAATAATGAATTAGACTAATTGTAACAAAGCAAGAGCACAAACCATATTTAACAAGACAACAATGGGGTCTACCTCAATTATCAAGGATCCCATGAATAAATTTTGTTCTTACTTTATTAAGCTTAGGTATATAAATTATTTCTTAAAACACTCAAGATATAACCTCATTAGGTCTAACTTGTAGTCCTTGTAATCCTTTAGAAATTGATGATTGTAACTATTATGCTCAACTAAATATTCAATATAAACTAATTATAAAACCTAAAGAAAATAACAATATATATAAAAATAGAAAATAAAAATAAATGGAGGAAATTCAACCAACAATGAATCTCTAGTAGTAGACACTATATTGAAGTGATTAATATGTGATCTCCCCTATCAAACAAGTTTATATAGTAACCAAAAAAAAAATACTCTTATTAATCCAAAAGACAATGCATAATAGAGGTTTTGAAGCAATTTAAAATTTTTACAAAGTGATTATTGTAACATGTTATTGATCCATAATCACACTAAACATTACATAGCATAATATTACTATATTAATTCCTAATAATATTAATACTCCTTTCACTACTTATCCCCATGCTTTTTCTCCACTTAAGCTTTTATAACTAGAGGATATGGAACTAAATATAAATATAGCCTCATATATTCTCTAGAGGAATCATCCTTATTTCTAGATAATTTTGGACACATGCTAGAGAATGAAACAAGATATTCAATGTACATGTCTAGGTAAAACATGAAATACCAAAATTCATTACATGTTTTATCTTTAAATACATTGGATAAAATATTTTTATCTGGTATCAAATCTAGCTAGATGTTTCTCTTATTCAACTATTCTATTAACATCAAGATGTTTATCCTTTGCTTGGTTATTTTATAATTTTATATAGCCATCACTAATCTAGTAGTAGTAGATGGTTATAGATCATAGGTAGCAATTTGATGTTCAAATAGACTATAATGATACTAATCATTGTAGTGTTTTTAAAGTATAAACAATAAGTTACAACAAATCAGCTATGGGTATCTTCATTCTAAACCTTCTACTATAGCTTCTCAGTCTATAGTATTCAAAAATCATGTTTTGTGATAGCTTCTCAGTTTGTATCAATGAGTGACTAAATACAATAACTATAGTAGAAGGCTTAATCAACAAATTAATTTATGTAGGAGGCAGGAGATACTTAGTAATCCTACCCATTCCATTAAAAATCTTAGAAATCTAACCATAACACTAGAAATCAAAGATAAAGTAATCATACATTAATATATGGGCCAAAAAGAAATTTTACACTAAAATAGAAGACAAGGAATAACAAAACATGATGGGTGTAATATAAAGAATTATATTAATGAGACCATTTTATATCACTATCATCATTGTCAAATGAAGCTATTGCACAAACTTGCATGATAATAGAATTCCCTTGGGGTCTTCTCTAAATATTGTGTTACATAATGCCCAAAGTTTGTATTGGGGTTGTATGGGATATGTTATATCTAGGTAATACACTTAACTAGACAAAATAACTTCCATATGACTACCTCTATCTCTATCCTTGATTTCCTTAACCCTTATTAGTCTACAGTGGGTCATCATAGTAGGGAAAAACCTTAACCTTAACACTATCCATCATAAACCTTATATTATATTTTTTTATATAGAACTTGGTCCTTGTAAATATTCATAATATTATCTCTCTTTATGCAATCCTTATTTTTGTGTATATGATGAATTGTTTATGTTTTTTTGGTAATTTGTATTGTATTTACATTACGGGTTTTGAAAGGAACCCAAAACCTTATTACAGTAGAGGTCGGGTGGCCATATGCAAAACAAAAATTCTAAGGAGGTGTTGGGGACCTCAAAAACCTAGATAAACAACCATAACAAAAATCCTCTTAGACCCAGACCCAGAAGAAAAAAGCAACAAAAAAAGATATTAGAATGGGCAAGCCCCAACTAGACATATGCACGAGACCAAAAAACACTTGTTTTGGCTACAAACGCCCCACCTGAATACAACTCGATAAAAAGAAATATGCTAACCCAGATAAACCAAAGAAAACTAGATGTATCATTGCGTGCCCGAGGGCCCAGATGGAGGGTTCCATGCCAATCAATTCTTGTTGTCATCCTTTTTCCTCGAAGGGGATCCTATGGCACTCTGAATGTAGCATGATAAAATCTTGGAAGCCTCCTCCAGAGACTTGATGGCTACATTTATGGTCGTGACCACAAGCTCCAACAACATTTGGGAGCAAGGGTCATCTTTGTCGCTCCCAGAATTAGAAATGACGTGAGTTGAGGAAGACGAGTGCTCCACCTTTGGCTTCTTGAGCCTAGCAGAGGACCTGGGCATCGGAGGAGTGTTCGAAGTAGTCATGCACTTCCTTTGATCACTTCACCTAGCACTTATGAGGGGTGAGGGCTTTGAACGACCTCCAACTGAACCAACAATAGGGGAGTCATCAAAAATGTGGCCTCGACTAGGAGAAGGGGGGTTCATCGAGGGGATTGATAGATACGGGCTTAACATTATGGATAGGGGGTTGGGTGGCAAGGGCATGCTTGAAAATGATAGGCAGGAGGCCTTGGTGAAGAGGCTTGCCATTGGACTTCTGGCATTTCTCAAGGGTCAGAGTGAGGGAGTACAAGAGATAGTCGGGGACACATACAACCTTGTCATCCCGAAGGTGATTGACAAAGGTGAGGTGGAAGCTCCTCAGGGGCTTCTCAGGGTCATCACAGGTTATGTACTGCATGATGGGGATAATCATGATGTTCCAGGGAGCCAGGAGGGAAGAGCAATGGAGGGTAGATTTATCCCAACCTAGGCTCTTACCTTTGTCGGGGAATTGATCAGTTTCTTCCTCCCAGTTGTGCTTGTATTTATGGATGAAGCGGCCTGTTAGCGGGAGACCAAAGATCTCTACTAACATCTCAATAGTTACTTTGAAGTGAACACCCTAAATTGTAACCTCACCCTGGTTCCAAGAGGCGATGAAGTCTTTGGTGATCTGGTCCTTGACCCCTAAAAAATTTTGTAGGAAGGGGGTAAAACCTTTGGCATCCATGAAAATTTGGGTAGTGGGGTTCAGGTTAAGCTGAGTTGGTTCAACGTAAGCCATGCTATTAGCTCAGGGTCGGGGAATAAGGCAAATCTAGATAGGGCATACATAGAGGCCAGAGTTTAGTGAAACCAAACCAGGGTTGACAACAAAGGGGGTGCAAGCTAAAGGGGTAGAGCCTTCACAGATTAAAAAGGAATGGGGTGAGCGAAAAAGGTCGAAAATGATGGAATCAGGCTGAGAAAAAATGCATTGGAACGAGGCATAGGTTGGGGCTCGGGAGTGCTCGGGAAGGAACAAGACATCATCCCAATGCTTGAAAAGATCGTCGCCAAAACGCCTGAGATTTGCATGATTGGGACACGAGCGAAAAGTCTGGGATGAAGCTAGAAAAACCACTGCTTGGAAGATCGGGGGGTGTTGGGAAGTACAATTGACAACTTGGGATGGTAGATAATGGTGGATATTCTCGGCATGATTAGCGGGACGAAGATAGATACGCCTTCCCAGATTTCTGTGTTTGGCCACATAGCAAAAAGCGAAGTGATGCCGGGCTCTAGTTACGTGGAGCAAGGTGACTTTGTTGGAGCGCGTGCCATTGGCCTTGAGGTCAGGGCACCACAATAATTTGAACATGTGGTGAGGGATAGGAGCTTCCCACATCTTGCCACCTGCAAGCTCAAACCTGATAAAAGTGTAACTTTGCATTGTCCTGGTCCACTCGTGATGGTTACCCGCATTTAGGGATAAAAATTTGAGGACTCTAGCATTGGTAAGGAGAAGCCCTGTGACGAGCCTAGCTTCAAACTTCCTTTCATTGGGACTTGTCACTCTGACTATTAGGCTTTTCATGGATTGCAACATTAATGATGTCCTGGGAGAAGTTATCTCTCCACACTTTGAAGCTATTGGAGGAAGCTGCCAAGTTGGCCATAAGATCAACAACGTGATTGGCTTCCCTGTAGTTGTGGTGGATGGTCGTCTATGACTAATTCTGAAGAATATTTCTAGATTCTTGGATGGTGTTGAAGACTTTCCAAGATGGAATCTTATCATTCATCATATAGTTGATTATATTCATAGAGTCACCCTCTATGATTGCTTCCCTGGGATCCTCTTTGAGTAGAACAAGCCCTCTCCACAGAGCCTTAGCTTCCGCAAAGTTGTTGGTTTGAGGCCCAAGGTACTCAGCAAACATGAGGATCAGGTTGCCTTTATGATCTCTAATGACCCCTCCTGCCCTAGCAACACCAGGGTTTCCTTTGGAAGCCCCATCAAAATTAAGCTTGATCCAGCCCTCTGGGGGGCTTCCATTTGATATTAGCTCTGGGATTGGGCCTTGGTTGAACTCTGGGATCCTCCTCGGGGATGGAAAGAGATTTGAAGAGGGAGCATTCGAGGGTCAGGGTTGGGGCCAATGAGCAAGGGATAAGCCAAATATTTTTGGTAGCATAGGCAATAGATTTGGTAGCCACAGATAGGGGATCCCTGGAGGAGGCAGAGAAGGCCCTGTTGTTGCGCTCTAGCTAGATTTGCCAAATGAAGTGGTGGAGGTAGAAGGACCAAAGGGTGTGGAGCCTGGGATTGCTAAAGGGATTTGGCCACTGGGAGAAGAGGTCAATGATTGAATTGGGCCGAACCCACTAGATGTGGAAGGAATTGAGCAGGTGGCCAAGGACGATAGAGGAGAAGGTGCAGTTGATGAAGATGTGGTTTGAAGATTCCTAGTTAGAGAGGCACAAGTAGCAGTAGTTGGGGATCATGAATCCTCTTTTGGCCAAATTTTTGATAGTGAGGATCTTATTTTGGATAGCAATCCAAGAGAAGAAGCTTATTTTAGGTATGAGTTTCTTCTTCCAAACCAGGTTGAAGGGAATAGTTGGAGCCTGGGCATTCTCCTGGAGGATGTATGCTGACTTTACAGAGAAGGACCCTTCATCAGTTCCTCCCTAGATGGGTCTGTCTTTAGCTTCTCCAGTGGGGATGGTGACTGTATTGAGAAGACTAGATAGGGTAGCAACTTGATTGGGAAAGTTGGCAACGTCAATGGTTTTCCATCCAGGGTCTCCATTGTGGCTGTTGATGAAGTCAACCACCTTGCTCCCAAGGAGGGTATTAGTGGAAGGCTTGAGGACCGCCAAGGCTCTATTTTCACTCAGAGGTTCACCTTGTAGCCACCTATATTTCTAGAAGTTGATGTTGTTCCTATTGCCAAGAATCCATCTACTACCTTTTTGGATGAGGTTTCTGGTCTGAGTGATGGATTTCCAGAAATTCGATCCATTTTGGGGCCCCTGATCATTCAAGAACTGATGGTTCTGCATATATTTCTTCTTGACTATCTCGACCCATCCTACGTTATTGTTGGTGTAGATCTTCCACGTATGCTTGGCTAGGAGAGCAAGATTCATTTTGGTGACTTTCTTGAGCCCAATGCCCCCTTGGTTTCTGCTACAATAGACCAAATTCCAAGCCACCAGGGGAATCCTCTTCCTGTCTTCGCTCCCAGACCAGAGGAATATTTTTGTATTTGCTTGATCTTTGAGCTCACTAATGCTAGGACCTTGAATACAGATAAGAATTAAACCCGGATGCTCTGGAGATAAGCCGAAGTAAGGGTAGATTTGGCTGCCTGGGAGATAAGGTGACCTTTCTAGGATGCTAGTTTTTTTCTAAATTCTTTCAATGATGTTGTTCCACATTGACACCATGGGGTTTCTTGAGAATAGGAGGAGCCTAAGGTAAGTGGTGGGGAGTGCCTTCGAGGAGCATCCAAGAATCCGTGCTATTTTGATTTGTCGGATGAGGGGTGTGTTGATGAAGAAGATTTTGCTTTTGAGGAGGTTGATCTTCTGTCCTGCAACACTCTCATACAATTGAAGGATGTGTTTAATGGCCTTGGCTTGAGAAACTGAGGTGGAAGTGGATAGGATAGTATCATCAACAAACTGCTAGTGGGTAACAGGGTTAAGACCAGTGGCAGTTTTGATCCCAGAAATCAGACCTCTCCTGCTAGCACTTGCAATGGATCTCCCTAATGCTTCAGCCAAGATGATGAACAGGATTGGGGAGAGGGGATCTCCTTACCATAGTCCTCTAGAGCTAGGGAAGAAACCAACAGGGGACCCATTGACTAAGATAGAGAACCAAGGAGAGGAGATGCAGCATTTTATGAGGTCAACCCAAGCCGGGTGGAAGCCAAATTTGAGGAGGACATCAATAAGAAAGTCCTAGATGACTCTATCAAAGGCCTTGTTCATGTCCAACTTCAGGAGGAAGGTTGGTTTCTTGGCCAGGGTGGCAGAGTGCAGGGCCTCATGAATGGTGATCACTCCATCTGTTATGGTCCTCCCTTTAATAGAGCTACCCTGGCAAGGATCAATGATAAGGGGGAGGATCTCCTTAAGCCTATTGGCCAATGCTTTGGTTAGGATCTTGTAGAGAACATTGCAGAGGCTGATGGGACGAAAGTCAGACAAAGCTTTGCAGGACGACACTTAGGGAACCAAGGCGATGAAGGTGGAATTGATCCCTCGGGGGATGGCCTTGGAGGATTGGAGGTCTCTAACTACTGCACAAACTTTAGGGCCAATCAGATCCCAGAATTCTTGGAAGAAGTGAGGGGAAAAGCCATCCGGTCTGGGAGCCTTGTTAGGTTGCATAGAGAATAATGCTCCTTTGATCTCTTCAGGGGTGAGAGGGCTAATGAGCATTGCGTTGGTGGATGAGGAAATGGAATGGGGGATATTTCCCAAGAGGGCTTCTTTGGCCCAGGGGGAAGCAGGAGAGGAGGTGCCCATAAGGGACTAGAAGAAATTAACAGATTCATTCCTAATTTTAGATATTTCCCTTGTGAGCCTTCCATCATTGTAGGTGAGCTCTGATATTTTTTTGGAGCTTCTATTTCTTAAGGTTGATGCATGGAAGAATTTGGTATTCGAGTCACCATCCCAGAGCCAAAGTGCCCTCGACTTCTATCTCCAGTATGTTTCTTCCCTGGCCAGGATGTTGTGAAACTCAGCTAGGAGCTTGCCCTCTTCGGCTCTGATGTTGTTGTCCTGGTTACCTGCTTGGATTTGTTGCTCTATGATTTCCAGTTTCTCTTTGACTATCTGCTTGCTTTCAAAGATGTTTCCAAAGATTTCTCTATTCCAGGTTCTGATATTTTCTTTAATGAATCTGAGTTTTTGATAGATTTGGGTAGAGGGGGACCCTTTGAAGGACTACTGCCACCACTGAGATATTTGATTCCTAAAATCTAGGTGATGGAACCACATCACCTCAAAGCGGAAGGGGGTCTTGAAAGAAGGGGATTTGATGGCTTCAAGCAGAAGGGGACTATGGTCTGAGCCAATTTTAGGGAGGGATTTGAGGGTGGCATCTCCAAAGACTAGAATAGCCTCTCTTGAGAGAAATAACCTATCCAATTTAACCTGGATGAGACTATTTCCAACCCTTCTGTTACTCCAAGTGAAATTTACTCCTTTCAGTTGGACATCCATGAGTTCATTGGCATCTATGAACTCCCCAAACTCCTCCATGCTTTTGGTGAGCGAAATGTTACCTCCTTTTTTATCAGAAGGGAAAAGAGGGCTATTGAAATCTCCTACGAGGATCCAGGGGATGGTATTGAAAGAGTTTCTCATTTGACTTATAGAGTTCCACAACAAGGCTCTTTCAAGGGGGTTATTAGGAGCATAGACATTGGTAAGGATCCAGGTGTTATTACTATTTTTGCAGTGAAAAAGTATGTTTATGATCCTATTTGAGGAGGAAATCATTCTTCCTTCAACTCTAGTCGGATTCCACATGCACATCAGCCCTCCAGAGGTTCCTTGGGTAGGAGTGAAGACAAATTCACTTTTATTCCATATTGCTTTGGCAACTTTAGGGGAAGAGATCTCATCTACTTTTGTTTCTTGCATGATGAAAATTGTAGGGTTGTACTCCTTTCTTAGATTTGTAGCTAGACATTTCTTGGGGGCCCCATTAAGGCCTCTCACATTCCAAGTGAGAATCTTCATTTAAAATTTTTTTATTTTTTGCCTCCCTTTGACTGTTGTGGGGGAGGTTTGGGTCTTTTGGGTTCATCTCTGATCAGGTTCAGAGATTCAGAAAGCAAGGTGGCTTGGAAGTCATTTGCTATATCCTCTTCAATATCTTTTCTTCTTTGCTCAACAATGGATGGTCTTCCTCTCTTTTTATCACTTCCATAGTCAATGAGGGATTTTTTGCTCCGAGTCTGCTTGGGACTGAAGTTCTCCGGGATGGACTAGGATGGGACAGGGCTTCCTTCTTCTTCATCTTTAGAATGGATGGATGCTGGTCCGAAAGGTTCAAGAGGGGGTGGGAGGGACCATATTTTTATGGAGATTCAATGGATTCATTCTCGATCGAATCAGCTTGGGGAGGAGCAGACTGGATTAGGGGTGGGGGATCAGCCGTTGGGAAGCCCATTTCACCCTCAAAGAAAATAGGATTAGTTTCAAGTGAAAGATATACCTGGTCTTGCTCTGGGGTTAGAGGAGAATCCATAATATTTTTCCCTTTGTCATCGGAGGAACCATCCCTCCTTTGATAGTTTACGACCTGGTTTGCATGTGAAGATGAACTATTATTTTTGGGAAAAGTTTGGATATTCTTGAGATGAGGGTTCCTTGATGGTTGGGAAGGAAACCGAAGCTGGGATCTGGTAGGGGGAGGCCTCGATATGAACTTGTTAGAGTCCTCAGGTTCCTTTGAAGGTTTAGCCTTGAGAAGGGAGCACTGGTTCCTGAGGTGGCCTTGCATTTTACAATGGATGCAAAATGTTGGCTTGTTTTCATATTCTAGAGGTTGATGCCATCTGAAGGATCCTGAAATTAGGTTAAAAAATGTGGGAAGCTCAGAATCAAGATTGGCATTCACACAAATACGAGCATGGACCATTCTTGAATGCACTTTGGTTGCAGAATCTATTACCACCAGGTCTCCAACGATCTTGGTGATGGCTCCCAGGATGTCCTCGTGCCACAGGTGGAAAGGTAGATCTGGGATGCGGATCCAAATGGGTGCGAAGTTGATGCTCTAGGTGTTGGGATTAAAATCCATAGCCCACATTCTGAGGAACAAGCTCCTTCTACCCAGGAACCATGGTCCCCCCATTAGGATTCGGCTTGCATCATCATGGTTGCATAGCCTTATGGCAAAAAACCCTCTGGAAAGGGCTACAATCTCCATGCTTCCTAAGGTTTTCCATTTGGAGAAGGCCCAATGCCTTATTGTCTCCATATCCGATCATTCCCCAACGAACTTACTGATTAGGGAGTATGATTCCATTGAAACATAGCTAGAAAAAACCTCCTCTGGGATAACGATATCCTCTCTGACAAGGGTTAGGTGGTTATCTAAGGTTTTTGGAATGTTTAGGCCATTGGAGATGACCTGAGCGTATGAAGGCCCACTAGGGCTTCCAAGAGCTGGGCTCTTATTGGGGATGGGGCCCTCGATAGGCCTTTTTTTGGGAGGTTCCTTATCCCGAGGGCCCTCGGGGGGCTTCCTTGGAAAACCCTCTCCACCAACGATCACAGATTCCTTACCTGGTCTAGATCCTTCATCCTTCGCTCCAGAGGGTCGGTTCCCACCATTGCCATCACTGGTTTTTGCCTCTACCATCTGCTCTCTCGCTGCTCACTTCAATTATCTTCAAAAATTTCATGAATTGTTTATGTTATTATTTCATTGTTCTTTGATATTTTCTATATCTTCAATTGCATGAATATCAAAATACTATGCTATGATTATCAAAATGCTTAGTAAAATTTGGATCCTCTTTTCATATAGAATTGAGTGTCCTCACAATTTAAGATCCACTCTTGCAAAACTCACTTTATTGGTTTAAATTTTGCCTTCTATCACTTCTCATATCATTTCACTACTTTTTACATTTAATCTATTTTTTAAATAATTATTTCCTATTTAACAACATCCATGGGGTCATTGACATCACTTGGAAGCTTGTCCAATAGGGGTATCATGCACATTACTGTGAGTTTAAATAACTCTAAATCCTTCTATTGACTTATCTAAGAATTGTATTGCTTAAAATATTAACAAAATATTTTTTCATTCCAAGGTATTAAATAATTTCCCTAGATCATGCTTTTTTTCACCAATATTTTGAATCTCTTCCATAAAAATCTACAGTCAAAGTTTTAGTTTTCCATTAAGTTTGAATCATTCTTCCATCTTAACTTATCTAGGTTTCTACTACTTCTATTTCCCTCGTCTTTATACAAGGATTTAATCCTTTCTATTGGCAACATGTTTGGATTTTTTTTCTCAACTAACTATTTACCCCCTTGTACATCCCAAACATCATCTTTATTCACCATCCCCTAATCCATGAAGGGAATTTTACCATTATCCATAACAATTAGAACATATGGAGGATAGAAATAAAATCAAGGATGAAAAAACCTACATAGAGGTAAAAAAACATTACTTGAAATTACCTTCACCCTTCATTCTCCATTTTTTCCATATTTGATGACACCAATGTAGTAAAAATACCTACCATGGGATTACTTATAGAATAAGAGCCTTGCGGAAGTGGCTTGTTATGTCCCATTACCTCAATTTCCATGGGAGGAATCCATATTACTAAAACAATTAAGGTTAATTTTTTATTAAAGAGTTCCATCACTTTTTCCTTAAGTATAGGTTTTAAGCTTAGTATTCACTAGCCACACTTATTATTTTTATACATAGCCACAAACTAACAAAAAGCTAGTAAATTTTTGGTCATTTATCTAATGATTTCGATTCTTGCTCAACAATGATTAATATCATTGTAGTCTAATCATCCTTCATTTTTAAATTTTTGTTGACCTCAATATTCACAAATTTGTCAATAACATTATCAATTTTATTAAGAAATAAAATCTCACTCAACTTATTGCCTTCTATAATTTGAATTTCACCAAGACAAAGATCAACATAAATATTGGCTAAATGATCTGCTAGCTAATTTTCTTCGCTATAGATATTCTCACACTTCCAAGAAATTGCCTCCAATAATAGTTGAGGAACATTAACAGTCATATTATTTTTATCCAATCCCCTCATACATTTTTTTTGATAGAATTAATGACAATTTGTGAACCCCCCTTAATTGAAATATATTTCCATCATTTTCCAATTACAATTTTAATCCTTATAAGAAGTGACCTAACCTCTACATAGTTTTTATTTGAAGTTCTATATGATTCTAAGCGAGGAGAATTTTTCCTTCATTATTTTGAAAAACACCACCTCCATTGGCTTTCCCTAGATTTCATTTGGAAGCACCATCAAAATTAATTTTGATAAACCCAATTTTTGGACATTTCTATTTTACCATAGATCAAATCAAATCCTTTATTTTAATATTATTATCATATATGAACCTTCCATGTATATTAAAATCTTGTAACTAAGTGGCTAGCACCTCTTTTTCTACACTTGAGATTTTCCATAATGAGCCCTATATCTCTAAATATTATGCAAGAGAGTCGATGATACAGTTCTAAACTTGGATATGATTTTGAGATTTTTTTTAATTATATTATTCTTTTCAAGCCATAAATTATAACAAATGATGGCAAGAACAATCCTCTATAAAATACATAATACCTCATCTTTTAACAAATAATCCAAAATTTTATCAACTCTTTTAGTGTTAATGGAGCTACCCAATATATTCTCATATTTTTTTAAAAACAACCCCAAATAGTGTCAGCAAAGGGGCAATAAGGAATTAAATGGTCTAATGTTTCTAAATCCTTCTCACACAAGGCACATTTGAAAGGTTTATGATATCCTCTTCTTTGTAGACTCTTTCGTGTAAGAATCTTACTTTGGACTACTAACTAAAGGAATTTTGAGAACTTACGAAGATCCTCTTGTGACAAAACATTCAAGGGAAATATATGGGAGTAGAAAATTTTGCTTGCTCTAAATCCTCATAACCCAACTTGACCAAGTATCTCTCTTTCTTTTGATATATTCCAACCAACTCATCCTTTCATGTAAAAATAGGCAAATAAAACTCTTGAAGCTCATCTACTATTTGCTTGAGTTTCTCTTCTTCAACCAAGTAACTAATAAAAATCCATGATCTAGAGTTGTTATTCACATTAGTATAATATTTGACCTTTGGAACTTTACATGATAGACATTTCTAAGCCAATATTTTTTGTTTTAAATTAGAGATAATATGATCAGGCTTAAACCAAACATTAGACCAAAAATTTGCATAATCCCCCTCATTGTCTAACCATCTTCTATGTTTCTTAATAAATTTCAAACTATATAATATGAAGCTCCATGTTGGTAATCCTTTGGGTAGGGTTTGTTTCCTAATAATTTCATTGCATCAAGAGAACTTATATGTTTTTAAAATAAAATTTTCACCTAATTCTCTCCTTGGTATTTGAATAATCCCCATCTCAATTTTGCCCTAAATCCAGACTCATAAGTATGCAATTCTACAAGCCTATCTCTCCAATATTATTTATTTTGTAAACCATATCCCACTTACAATAAGGAAACCTAAATTTTCCTCACATCCTTCCCAAAGAAAATCTCTTTGAATTTTATCAATTTCTAATGTTATACCTATTGGCAATCTTGAAAGTGACATCATATAAATAAGAATGGATTGGAATGTAGTCTTTATGAGTTGTAGCCTTCCTATTATGGTTATGAACTTATGTTTTAACATGAAAAACAAGCTTTAATTCTATCCAAACATAAGTCCCAAAGCTCCTTTTTCTTTCCTTAATGAGATAAAGGAATACCCAAGTAGTTTGATGAAAAATTTTCAATTTTAAACCCTAAAGTAGCCACAATAATCCATTATAAAATATTAATGAAAAATCCTAGATTTTGTAGTATTAACCAACTATTTATTAGCCTTATCATAATATGATAATAATGATTAGAATTTCATGGCCTCATTTATTGAGGTATGGCCCAAAATAAAAGTATCATAAAAAAATTGGAGATGAGATTCAAAGAGACCATTTGTTGTAACCTTAATACCTTTGATATTTGCCTTTGAGAAAGCTCTCCATAATACCTCCACAATAATAATAAACAAATAAAGGATATTGGATTGCCTTGGCAAAGTCCATGGGATGATTTAAAGTATCCAATAGGGGTATCATTAATTAAAATAGAATATTTTAGAGTGCTATAGCAACATCTATTTCATTCACACTGACCTTAATAAAAAATTAACTTTTTGAGGATATCATGTATAAAAATTCTACAAACTCTATCATATGCTTTTTTCATATCTAATTTCATGAGCATACCTAATTTTTTATGGAATTAACAGAATGTATAGCCTCTTATGCAATTATTATACCTTAAAAAAACATTTACTATGAACGTGTTCTCTAAGATAACACAATCTATAATGTTTTTCAACATTTTTGCCATATTTTGAAATGATCTTATAAATCATAGTACAAATACTTAATGGACATAAATTATCAAAAAAATTATCTTGCCTTTGTTAGGAACTAATGTAATAAAGGTGAAATTGATCACACTTTGTTTTAAATTCCATTTTTAGGCCTCTCCAACCATGGCCAACATATCACTCTTCAATAAATCCTAAAAAAAAAAGTAAATTGTAGGAAATTCATGAGGTCCATTTGCCTTGATAGGATGAAAAGAGAAAATTGATTTATGTAAATCCTCCATAAATATGTTATTTTTTAAATGAGATAGACCATATAGGAATATCACCTTCTTTATTTAAGGAGATAGAACTATGTTGAAGTCACCTCCAAGAATCCATAGATCACGATTATGAATAATCATTATGTTTGACAAAAAATATGCTAAGGTCCTAATATCTTTCATGAGGAGTAATTATAGTTGGAAAACATACATTTATAACCTTAACTTTGATGTTTTCCTCTTTCCTATAAAATAGTCCAACAACCCAGTTACTTTTTACTTCTAACAATTTTCCATCCCATTTATGTTTATCCCATATTATTGCAATACCATCAAAAGCTCTTAAAGATGAAACTACCCAACAATCCCTTATATTCCAAATATTTTAAAAGCATCCTTACATTCAATACTATTTAACTTTATTTCTTATATTAAAATAATCGTAGGACTATAAAAACTATTAATTCCTAATAACTCTTTTTTTAGGGGTCTTAGTTATACCCCTAATACTCCACAATATCATTTTCACCCATTGAAAGCTCCTAAAGAAGAAACTACCCAACAATCCCTTATCTTCCAAATATTTTTAAAAGCATCCTTACTAATGAGCCATAGAATTGCTCATTTTTTGTACTCTCTTCCCCATAATGTGTGAAATATATTCTTGTAGATATAAATGTTTTATGGAAATTATATATATAATTAATAGTTTATTTTGCATGTTCTCTAATATTTGTCTTTAAGTGTAATTTGTGTAGATTTAGTGGAAATTGTTGCATTTTTGCATGTTTTCATCGAGGTCCTACTCAAACCTGGAACTTGCAAATTAATGAGGGAAAAAATATCTATCAAATATTGGTGAAGAGGTACGAAGTTGGGTGCCCAAATTCCTTTGAAGCACCTGACTTTCGTTCGGCACTTAACTGTTAGGTGTCTGCTTCCCATTAGGCACCTACTTCCCATCGTATGGTGGAAGGCATCTGCTTTCCATTGTATGGCAAAATGTTCTTTCTTCTCATTATATGATGAAAGGAACCTGCTTCCCAACTTCTGCATACAAGGCACTGTTGACAATTTTGTCACATTGCATAGAGGGGTGGTAAAATAAAAAATTTTGTAAAGTATTTCTTTTAATTTCATGAATTTGTTCCTTTGTTTTTTTTTAGAAACAAAATTTTCAAGCATTGAAACAATTTTGGCTTCCATCGCTATCCCCCTTGTACATAGAATGGAGATGCAAGAGCTTCGCTACTGAGCAGGATAAGGAAAAGGGCTTCACAGGAAAAGGAAGATAGATTCGCCAAAAGAAAGAAGTAGGGGATGAAAAGAGCTTCGCACCCGAAACATTTCAAGCAGCTACTTCAAGAAAAAGTTTTGCAAAGCGGCATTTGAGCAGTCCAAAAGAACAACTTCGCCGAAGAAGGAAATTCTAGATCGCGGTCCGAGTTTGCTAAGGCGAGAAAACTACTTTGGGCCCGAAGCATTTCAAACAGTCGCTTCGGGCGAAAATCTTGCGAAGCAAAAGTTGAAAGAGCACGAACATTGGAAAGTACTTCACCAAAAACCTGCCGAAGCACCCACTTCGGGCCTCCCCACCAGCGAACCATTTCTACTTCATCAAAATTCATCCTAAAGCATCTGATTTGGCTAGCTTTCATGCGAAGCACTTTCACCTGAAGTGATAGCGGTCGTAAAGAACAAGAAATTTTTTGAAGGCAAGAATGCGCTTTGGCCGAAATACCCCCAAACCATAGTTTTGAGGGAGGATTATGGCAAAGCATTTTGAAGACTCACCAGTGAAGCATCCACTTCGGACAGAGAACCTCAGTGAAGCAGTTTTGACATGTCTCTCCAGCAAAGCAGTGAGAAATTAAGAGCCCCACCTTGAGGAGGAATACCTGCTTCGGCACTCAGCACCCCTAAAGTTGTCTTGTGAAGCTCCACCATGCAAAGTGTAAACCAAGAAGGAAGATCCACTTCGGCTCAAGTCCATTGCAAAGTTGATTTGCAAGCAAAAATCTAGCGAAGCGCTCCAAGGGCACACACTCCAAGTCAAGTATTTTTTTGAGGCAATCAAGTGCCTCATAAATGCATTTTTACGTGCCCAAAAAACTCGTTGCTCATTTTTGGCAATTGGAAATGAAGTATCAATTCCTAAAGGAGATCCCAACGAGCATGGTGGCCACTCGAGCATTGCACCCAGAGGCCAAGGACATTTAGGCAGCTCATTAATGAGTGTTTCCCTGGCTGACCTAGTCACAACTACTAATTTTGGTAAAGGATTTGAGAGCTCAGTCACGAGAGCCGCAAAGAGCCAATTTCTCAGGTTTTGAAGATATACTCCTCCATTTTGTGCATTAATGACTCAGAGGGTCGGGTCCTCTATAAAAACCCAAGCATTGTAATGTAAAAGGGGGGGAAATTTTTGCTAAGAAAGCTGCTATAACTTGAGTCCCTGGGATTAATACTAAAGACCTTTGAGCTCAATTTATCTCTTGTATGCTACCTTCTATGTTTATTTATTTTATCTCTTTCTTCATTTGTATACTGTAATTCTGATTTGTGGATTTAGGTGTGCGATTGGGGATGGAACCCTAAAATTTTACCGAATGATACATAGGAGAGGAAAATGCTGTATTATTTTTCTTGTATGCTGCTTGTGGATCTTGTTTCTGTTATATTCACTTTGTCCTAATTGCCATAACTCTGAACTCTGAGTTTCGACAAAAGGGAAGGGTAATCCTGGAACTCGTCCAGAGGATACATAGGAAGGCTAATATCGTGTTATTTTTGTTTTATTCTTGGTGCTTCTTGCTACTGTTTCAAGCTATTTGCCGTGATCGTGCTTCTAGTTCTTTTCCACTTCAAATTATCAAAATCTCTTCCCTTACCCCTTTTTATTTATTTCCTACACCCTTACTATTTTATCTATTTCCTATACCTTTATCTTAAACACCGAAGTAGTTTAGAATAGGATCCGACCTTTCTCCGGAGATTGGTACGAGGGGCATCTCTTCCCTACGGCCTTTCAATGTTGGTCTAGGTCTAGGGCGCGTACACTTTCCCAAATCCTTTCCTGGGCAGATTTGATGACCAACAATTTTTGGCATGCCCGGTGGGACCCGGTCAGTCTCACCTTATGAGTGGTAGTGAGAGTCGATGCTCATCTCATTGCCAAAAGACTCTTAGCATCTGGTGACTTTGTTTAACCCAAAAATATTTAATTCATAGAGATCGATACTTAAGTTTGTGCCTTCATTCAAACAAGATGGAGAGTTAGGAATAGAGGAGAGGAAACTGAGTTCTTTGAGCTTGATATTGAGGCCTTCAAGGAATGTTCTAGGTTGGTCACCCCTGAGTCACTATTGCTTGGAACATCCTCACAAGAGGCTACTATTGACGAACAAGGCTTAACTTTAGATAGTACAGCAACTAGCTTTCCTCCTAATCCTCCCAACTCACCAAAGCATCCCAGTGCATCTATTCACATTAGTCGCCCTGTTAGCAACCAAGGAGGAGCTTCGGGAATTCTTGTTTCTCAAAATCTAGGAGCAAATATGGCACAACAACAACAACAACAACAACAAAAAAAATGCAGCAACAACCACTACCCAGATTGTTCCCAGCATGGAATTCTTTGGGACCACTAAATTTAGCGGGACAAGGGCAGGTTCCACCTGTTGCTATGAAGAAGATCCCAATGTTCGATGGAACTGGGAAGACTACTCTAGAGCATATCCAGGACATAGTTTCTCTGGAAGCGATTCATGATATCATAGAAGAGCGAGTTATGGTAAAGCTTTTGGTTCTATCTCTTAGAGGTAAACTCCTCTACTGATATAGATCTTTACCACCCAGTACTATAACGAGATGGGACCAGTTAGTCGGACAGTTGATGCAAAGCTTCAATAAGTTCATCGATCCATATTCTCTTCTACACCAGTCCACAACAATCCAGAGACATCCAAAAGAAGAGATCACTGATTTCGATGTTAGGTTCACTCAAACCTGGCAAAGGATACCAGTTAGACTTCGGCCAACTGATGAAACTGTAGCATACTATTTCCTTTAGGCTTTCAACCCTGATATCAGCATTATGGTGAGGTATTAAAATATTAATACCTTCCCCTAGTTATACGAGTTAGCCCAAAAAGTGGAGATGGATCTAATAGCTATATGCAAACTTCCCTAAAAGATGCCAATGCCCATACTTCCCAATTTCCCTCAATCCTAGTATGCGAGCATAGCCGCTTCGTAGATCTCTACGACCCCTACATACCCGATCTCATATTGGAATCTGAATCCCATTGTATAACAGATTGCTACTCCACAAATCCATTTTCCTACATTCCCGGTTTCACAGCCCACTGTCTCTTCGGCATTCCCTGTATTGCCAGCACCACCTCAACACCCCGCCTTACCTCCAATACCAACAATGGCTCCATTGCCACCTATCCCTAAAACCGATGATATGCAAGCCAAAATACTGCAAGAAGTTCAATATCTGAACTCCACAATACAGACCCTATCTAATGACATGACCATTATGAAGAAAAAATAAGTGCAACAAGATTTTCTACCAATAAGATCTTATCCTACACCTGCACTTACCAAAGATCAAGTGGTCTAGCAAGGGAGAGCATTGGCAAGAAATGTTGTGATTGACAAAGCTCCGAGCACTTCCAATTACATACATTGGTGCTCCACGTGTAATGAACCTCACAAAGAGAATACCTGCATGCTGTACCAACATTATGTGCAAACACTGGCGAGCAGTAATCATGGTGGTCAATTCAACATAATCAGGCAATTGGATCAGAACCTGGTAATTGGTGAAGAAGAGCAAGTTGTAGTCCTTACTAGAGGGGGGAAAGGTTGATATAGGTATATGCTACTCAAATGGATCCTTTAAAGGTGCATGCTCACCATGAGAAAGTACAACAACCTTCTCATCCCTCGAGCGAAGCTCCTCAGCCTGCACCAGCCAAGGAAAAATTCTAACAGGCCTCTGCAAATCCACCTTAGATGGAAACTAAAGAACAAGCTAGATAGAATCTCAAGCTTCCTTCACTGACCAAGCGACAAAGGATCAAAGCTATGGAGCAGTATTGCACCAGGTACAAAGAAAAAAATAACCTGGGGTGCACAACTCCCTAGCTTACAATATAGTAGATGATCTGAAGAAGATTCCAACCAAGATCAGTCTATATGACGCACTGCAACTACCCAGTCAAGTGGACTTGCTGCAAGAATCGTTGAAGACGACCAAAGTAAGAAAAGCAACACCACTTACCCTAGTGTAGACCCTATCCACCTCCATTACAGGAAAGAACTGGCCACCTTCATTCTACCTGTCTCTACAGATGGAAGGGTATGTTGTTCACAACTGTATGATTGACTCCGGGGTCATGACAATAGTCATGCCCAAAGCAGTATGCAAAGAAATACATATGGAGTATATGCAAAGTAGCCATGGTGTGCTCCAGTTGGATGGTACTCCCATGAATATTGTAGGTGTGATTAAGGATATTCCTATTCGACTACACAAGATGCCTCAGATCACAGTTATACAAGATGTGGTAGTCGTCAATTTGGAGCCATATTTTAGTATGTGTTTATCAAGAGAGTTTACGATAAAGCTGGGAGGATATCTATCCATGGATTACTCACACTTGGAGATCTCATTCAAAGGGAAGAAGGTAAAAATCTACAATGAGAAGACTTCTACCTTCCTAGTACAAAATATGTCTAAAGAAGAGAGCAGCAATCCTGTGCAAGCGATAGTGGAAGAAATAGAGCAAACAGACCTGATCGAGGAGTCCCTCGTACAGTTAAGTTGTGAAGATGAGTTTTCATTGGCAAATTTTAATGCCATGATAGAAATCGAGATGGGATGTTATGCCATCGCCAAGCTTGAGAAACACATCAAGTCGAAAGAGAAGGTCTCTGTCCAAGGCAAATTATGGAAATTATTCTTTGATGGCGCCCAATGCAAAACAACATCGGGGCAGGGATTCTTTTAGTATCACCTTATAAAGATCAGAAGGAATATTGTTATCGGTTGGTGTGGAGTTGCACCAAAAATGTAGCAGAATATGAAGCATTATGCCTAGGACTCAAGAAAGCAAAAAAGTTAGGCATAAAGCATCTTCAAATCTTTGGAGACTCAGAATTGGTATGCAATAAAGTCACCAACTTGAGATAGTGCTTCTTTGAAGTGCACTTGTTGGTGAAACTAGCAACTGTGACTGGGTCAACCATGGAAACATTCATTTAATGCATCGCTCGAGTGTCCTTGGCTTCTAGATGTTGTGCTTGAGTGATCATTATGCCTATCGGGTTTTACTTTGAGGACTGTTATGTCCCTTTCATTTGCCAAAAATGGTCAGCGACCTTATCGGGCAAGAAAGGGGGTATTTATAAGGGGCCTTCGATCACCTTGGGAAGCTGCCCGCCTTGGAACATGGGCCCAAAAAGTGCTTCGCTACATCTCCGCCTTGCCAAAGCCTTGGGCCGAAGTAGATCTTCCTTGATTTGTTCTTCGCAAAATAATTCTTCATAGAAACTACTTTGGGGATGTCGAGTGCCGAGCGGGCTCCATCTTTGAAATGGGGTTCTTTGTCCTTTGCTGGCGAAACTACTTCGGTTGGAAAATGTTTCGGCCTGATTCTCTCTCAAAACTGTGGTTTGGGGAATATCCTCCCAAAGCACTTCTCTATTTCTGAACCATTGTCATTTTGCTTTGGGCACCACTGCTTCGGGTGAAAACTGGCCGAAGTAGGTGTCAAAAATACTTCGGGCCCAAAGTAGTTTCTTTGCCTTAGCTGATTTGGATTATGCTCTCCTCTTTCGGCGAAGTCGTTTGGATGCTGCTTCACAAAACTTTCGCCCAAAGCGGCTACTAAAAATGCTTCGGGTGCGAAGCGTTATCTTTGTATTTTCTTCGGCGATATTACTTCGCAAGGCTTTCACCTAAAGTGGTAATTTAAAGTGCTTCGGGCCCGAAGCTCTTCCACATTCTCCTTCTTTCTCTTCGGCGAAGTTATTTTCCTTGGCCTGTTTGGTCGCGAAGCTCTTTCTTATTCATTTTATAAAAGGGGCGATAAGGAGAGTCAAAATTGTTGTAACTTAAAATAAAAGAAAAACTTTCAACAAGGAAATATTAAACAAAATTCTACTATTCTTCTATCCCTTGTATAATGTGACAAAAAGTGTCAACATTCTTGGTGGCTCACGGGGTGACGAGCTCGTCTCGACAAAAGAACCCTTTAGCCCTGGTCCATTGGGCTAAAGAGTCACTGGTTTCCCCCAGATTCTACTTCTATGGTCTGTCCCTCTTCTTGTTCCTCTTCTTCTTCTTCCTCCGACACAGCCTCTAGCTATGGTGATGGTTCAAGGCAGTCACGAATGCGCTTCATCATTCTTCAAACATGGGACAAGGTGCCCTTTCGGAATAGCTTTTGATCTTGTAGTGCTTTGACCAAGTCATGAAATCGATTGATTTGCCTAATGTCAGTATTCTTGGCCCTGGTGAACAGGTCATCGAGGCAAGCCATGATCTTACAATATCTCAGGATGAAATTTGTCACTTGCCCTTCTGTAATTGGTTCTTCCCAGCCATCGATCTCTGAGACATCATTCTCAAATTGCAGCCAGACTGGCTTGAGGTCATCCTTGCTTAAAAGGTTTCCATTATCATCTGTGAAACTCGAGAAACCCAAGGAAGAAAGACCTTGAAAGTGGCACATTGTTGCACATTGCTCATTATCAAACATATCCTAGAGATTCCTTGCCTTCTGCACTTTTCTTACCTTGGAAAAGAAAGCACAAACAGTAGCCCATGTCGTCAACCAATCTCTAGCCGTCCGAGACATTGCAGTGATCTGCAAGTCTTGATATCTAGCATTTTGGATGTTGAACGCTAGCTTAATTTGGCTCCTGCCTTTCTGCGTAACCTTGTCGATGACTGGCCCTCCCTCGGCAATAGCCTGCCGTGCTTCGGTGACATACGTCAAAATTGAAAAAGCACTGGCGCACCAAGGCCAAAATTTTTTTAGCAGGTGCGCGTGAATCTCCTTAATTCTGGCCCTATCAAACAGCATTAGATCCTCTTTCACATACAGTGGAGCCTGCATCTGTGCGATTTTGTCTTCAAGCTCTCTGGCCTTTAGATCACTCTCGGTCTGTTTCTACGCTTGGCTCTCGGTTGTAGACTGGAGCTGTTGAACTTGCTGCTTTAGGTCGAGCGTCTCCTTCTTCATAAATTTGCATTGCTCCTTAGCTTCCACTAATTTTGAGCGGACCTTTGCCAGGTTTTCCTCTAACTTGACATTGGCGGCCTTAGCTTCAAACTTGCACTGGTTAGCAGTGGTTGCATGTGCCTGAAAAGTCTCGATTCGGACATGCATAGAGGACGATTCATTGTCACATTCAGGTGTTCCAGGTCCTTAGGTGTCTCTTGATAATCGTAGTTCGCTGGAGTCATTTCATCCAGAGGCTTTTGTACCTTGGGGACCTTCTTGATTTTATGCACCTTTTCGGCCTCTAAATCAAAAACGATGTATTTTTCAACTGATGTCATCGAGCACCCTCTTCTTTTCCTTGCCTCCCTTAGTATTTGCTAAGTATTTTTCCATGCTTGGAATAGCTTCTCGACAAGGGGGAAGTCCTTGATTAAGGACATCTCTGATTTGGACAAGGCTAGATCTCCATCCAAGGGAGTAAACAAATATAAATAATGCATGGGAGATGCCTCACCAGAAGGCTCGACGATAGGCATGGTGGGAATTTCAGCAATCGGGGCTACCTCACATGAAACATGGGGTTGGAGGGTGGGACTCGACATCGAAGTGAGACCCCTACCTCTGCTAATTAATAGGGGGATGGTAGTGTGGAAGGGAAAAGTAGGGTCAATGGTCTTACCCTTGTCATAATCGTGGGATGAGACTGGACCTGCAATAGGTGACGTGTGAGGGGGTGATGGGCTATGCAGGGGAGATTGGTGAGAACCCTCAGCTGGGGTTGTGGCAAAAATGTGTGAGACTAGGGAAAAGGGTGGAGAATGCGTACCTGCATGCCCTCCTGCAATTGTGGCAGTGGTGACTTCTGGTGTAGCTGCATCTTGCTCTTTCTCGACCTAGGCAATCCCAACTCCCATGATTTCTACCCCGAGGGCCCCTTTTGTCTGGGGGATTCTCCCCACATTGGTGACATTGACACCCGAGGTGGTTTTGGCACTCGGTAGTGCTACGACCTTGACACTTGCTTTGGATGGGCCTGATATCGGTCGCCCAGTGGAGAGGCTTGCAAATACTATGCGGGGTCACTTTGGATAGTTCAAGGGTAGTGGGCCCTATTCTAGCCTTTTTCTTTTAGTTCTCACCAGCATTTGTTTTGACTCTTCGGAGCTTGAGTCATGGCCTCCTATAGGTACCTGAGGTGATCTTTGATGTGTAGCTTGGGCCTTCTCCTCCCTTCCCCTCCCCGAAGTAGTATCATCTCTTTTTGGGCTTTCGCCCGAACCTAGGGTAGCTGGAGGGATGAGGATGGCGAAGGACAAAGGCTTCCACTTTCCAGTGTTGGCTTTGTAAATTTTGATGAAGTCTTTGTCTATTGCCAAGAACCCATAAGAGTTCATTTTCTTTCGGTGGACCCTCATTATCCACCACTCTCTCAGCTGAGCCGCGTCCCAATTCTTTGCTCCCTCATTCAAGTCATCTTTCGCTTTCTTCTAGAAGGTGGAATTGGGGCTCAGAAGTGAATTTCAATCTGGGTCATATGCGACCTCCATTGGGTAGAATTCGTGCCAAGGAAGCAAGGATTCCATCCTCTCCAGATGCCACTCCAGATCCTTTCCCCGAGGATTATTTCTTTGTTTCACAATTTTGGGATAGGGGCAAACATGGAAGCTCTTGACCCGTATGTGGTCTCTCATCACTCCCAAAGGATCATAAAGCCATTGCTGGGGAATTTGGAGCAGGCTGAACTTGGAAAGCTTTTCTTCCAAGAAGACGTTCTGATTCAGGGTGAACACTTCGATAACTCCTATCCTGAGAGGGAAGTTACAAGTGTGGGCCCATTTCCAGCCCTTGCCGTAGATGGCATTAGTTGCATTGCTCTGCCTCGCAACTTCCAACACGAATTGATACTCAGAGGGGTAAACTGGCAATAAGAAGGGCTTCCCTATGAAGCTGAAGATGCGAATCACCAGCCCCTATGTTAGTCAAAAAACGTCTTCCCTCTTCTCCCGAACCACTATGTTTCTCAAGCCAAGGGGAACTCTCGAGGAGGACCCTGCTAACATATGCATGGCGGGTCCCAAGAATTGTTGATTAAAGGGATAGTAGGACTCCGATATCAACAGTAGGGGAGTCCACTGATATACTGGCAAAGGACTTCCATCCTCGTCGCTTGCCATAATGGCAATGTGAGGAAAACTATTATGAACATGAAAGAAAAATAGCCAAACAATAAAGGAGTAGGGCCCAAAGCGCTTGCTAGTCCCAGCATTCTTCATGCTGGTGAGTTGCGCGTGTAAGCCCCTAGCCACCCATTCTGCCCAGTCGACAAATACTGGGTCGATGCTAGGTTTTGAAGTATCGAGGGCATTGAACTCTCCTCTAGAAATGCACTCGGCCAGGGACACCTGCCATGGATATACAGAAGCGTCAGTAGATAGGCCTGCCACCCATGCAATGATGGAGAAGAGGTCGATGTTTTTAAAGGCCCCCAAGGGAAGGGGCATTTGGGGCAATTTGCCTAAAGGGAGACCGCTTTTGAGGCTTTGCTACAAAAATTTTATCATGTATCCAGCAGATGTGAACCTCTCCATTTGTTTACTCAAAATAATGTTGTGAACCATACATCCCTCGGGTGGACCTTGTTGTGGCGCAAAAGCTGCCTGTACATCTTCTTTCAAAATTGAAAATAGCTTCTGGCCAAATATGTCTAACACCTATCTGGTGGCGGGCTAGTAATTCTGCACGATGGCATTGATCAGCTCAGGGCAGTGGTGAGTCGGGGGCATCAGATACCAATATATCTGGGAGTAGTAAGTTGTAGCTCGTATGCTCTCTGTTGGGAGCCTGCTTCTCATGATCTCAACCGTGTTTCTGAGCTCAGCTACGCTCTTCAATAGCTTTGTATCCCTGATTCATTCCCACCTATCGACTGGTGGTTCTAGGGGCTGCTCGTCCTCAGAATCCCCCTTTTCTTCCATGACACACTTATCTGGGTGAAGGCCCGAATCAATGGGACTTGGCTTTGACCTTTTTCCATGGCCTTTTACCTTTGGTTTCTCTGGGGCTACTACTTCTAGCCCTTTTCCCTTCTCCTTGGAACTTTCCATCATTGATGCTTAGGGCAACGGAGTTTGTAGTATGGAGAAAATTGGCATCGAAGCTTTAGAGTGTGAAGTGGAAAAGTTTATAGGTTGGCAGTAGGGTCTGTATGAGTTGTTAAGCGAGTAACCTTTGGCTACTTGGAGTCTGTGTTATATAACCGCCAAAGACAACTACCCACATTTATGGCATATGCCACAATTAATCTTACACTTCTCACCTGAGAGATCATCAATTCATCAGATTTGCCATATGGTGGCGTAGTACACAGGGCCATGCACTGTGATGATTGCGGCTGCTTTGGGAACGTAGTCGTCCACCACCTGGTACCTGGGGGCAGACTTTTCTCTCAACCGAATCCCCTAAGGATGTACCCAATGCCTTTTCATTTAACTCGCCTATTTCGAACGCTTTTGAAGGTGACTATTGGCATGCTCCTCTAGGCAAACAATAAATGCTTTTGCCTTGTGCATCTTTGGATCAGCAAAGCCAAAATCGGAGCTGACATATTTCATAGCGAACCTTTTGCGCCAGTTAATCTTTTATGCTTTGGGCTCAAAGTGATTCCTCCTACGCGAGGCTGCTCGTGAATCTTGTTTCCCCCTTTTAAAAGTAGCTCGCTCAGACTCTTATTAGGTGAACATATTTCATAACTTAGTCGAAACCTTGCTCAGCCAATCGTACTTCACTGCAAATCACTTCGCATCCACTACTTCGCAAGCCAATTTCCCAAAGGAGTTTTTTTTATTTTGTATATAGTTGTCGAGGTAAAACTCAACCTGAGTTTTTGAGCAGCATTTTATTTAATAGTGGAACTTTTTACAATCACACAGGATTGCAACATAATAGGCATGCCACCACCACAAACTCAGCTTCGAATATTTATCCGATGAATCTGCAATGCTTGGACCAGATCATATTGAACTTCAGTTGATTCTTGAAGTCCGGATGGCTCCTCCTCGAAGTTCTCCATGTTGCAAATAGAAAGAAATACAATAGTTTGTCGCTCCTACCAGTACCTGCACTACTAATGCAGGATGTGGCGAAGCAGTTCACCATGTGAGGACCTTCTTGGGGTACTGGTTGTAGTGATGGCTGGTACCAGAATACCGAAGAGTCCAATAATTGTGGACTGGGTACAAGTTCTTCCATCTCCTTGATGCTATAACAGGGATCTTCCGGCAAAGAGCAAACTCCTAGGATCTCTTTAGGCTTAGCTTCTTGACGAAACATGCTTGTTGAGTCCTGACTAATCACTTGCATGCTGTGTTCTAGGATACAAAAAGAGTGCCAAGACGCGTTCTCTTTGTTCTCAGGCTCTACCACTTGAGCCTGCTCCCCTTCCTGGCCAGTCCTCTGATGGAGATCGCAAGCAACCGTATTGTTCATCATTGGGGCAAAGCTCACAAATTTCCATGGTTGGACTTGGATGGGATCTGCCTCTCGAGCTCCACATGACTGCATCTTAGGCTTCTGCTTAGTATTAGGAGTCTACCATGAAGAATACTACGTTGGATAGACAAGAGCAATGACTATCGAAGAAAGTGATGGGGCTTCTCCCCACTGCCACTTTCTTAATAAAAATTGTTCTGTGCATACTGCTTCCTCAAATATCTAAGGGAATCTTTGCTCACTAGATCGTAGCAAGAGGAGGCCTATGTCTAGGTGAAAAGCTCGAACATAATAGAGGTGGGCTTGGGCGGGCATCGGTTGGATCTCCCTTGGAATTCTCTTCCAAATTCTGATGAATCGGACATTGAAGTCTATGACGCTCTCCAAAGGTGCTCTCTTGATGGTGGAGAGGTACGTCAAAAGCTGGAAGGGGTCCTGAGAGCCATCAAATGTTTCGAACAGTGCTCCCACCAAGTCATCCCATGAGCAGATGCTTTTAGGTTCGAGCAGTCTGTACCACTGTAGTGCTCTTCCTTCCAGAGACAGGGCTAGAAGTCTGACCACGACATCTTCATGGATTATTTCATAGAGGAATGCTAAGGTAGCAATAGCTTCAAGGTGTTCTCGGGCCATTCTTGTGGTGCCATCATATGTAGTCAATGCCTTCAAGGCGATCTCGGGAATATTGTGGTAGCTTTGAAGATTCAAGGGGCCTCGATCATCCCAGTTGGAAAAACCTACCCCTGCCATTATAGCAGCAACCTATAGAAATCACGGTTGTCACCGCTGAGTTGGAGTTGTTAGGTGAACATTCTTTCTCCGCTTATGAGGTGAAGGTTTCTCATCGAACCTCGATTACTCTGAGATATCTTCTTTCAAATTTGAAAGGCGCCTATGACCAGGAAATCTAGATCTTCAGCTCAACTGAGTCACCAGGTGATTTTATTAGATGAAGACAGGCCAAATATTCATCGAACTCGGACCTTCTTAAGGCACAGGGAGTCTTGGTTACAAAAACCAAGCTTAGGTACTGGTCTTCACGACTTTAGAGATTCTCGAGTAAAATAGAGTCACTAGATGCTAAGAGTCTTTTAGTAATGAGAGCATCGATTCTCACTACTACTCAAAAGATGAGACTAACCGGATCTCACCGAGAACTTGTTAGAACTATTGGCTCCGGTGAAGACGGGCTAGAAATTTTCTCAAATATGGGACCTTGAGTCCCATCGGGCATGCTAGAAACTGTTGGTCATCAAATCTGCACAGGAAAGGACTTTTGATGGGTTTGCGTGCCTTGGACCTGCAACCAACATTGAAATGCCGATGGGAAGAGATGCCCCTCGTGCCAATATCTGGAGAAAGGTCGGCTCCTATACTAATCTATTTTTGGGGTTTGAGACAAGAGTGCAGGAAAGAAATAAATAGAGTAAGGGTTAGGAAAAGAAATAAAAATGGGTAAGGGTTAGAGAAAGAAATAAAAATAGTAAGGGTTAGAAGATGATGATTTAATGTGGGAGAGAACAGGAAGCATGATCACTCGCTAATAACTCAAATAGCAGCAAAGAACACCAAGAATAGACGAAAGAAACGCGATACTCACTTTCCTATGTATCCTCTGGATGAGTTCACAAGGTTCTCCTTTATCTCTCGTTGGAATTCATGGTTCAGAGTAACAGCGATTAAGACAAGGGAATAACAAAAATCACAACCCACCAGGCAGCATAAAAGAAAGCTTATACGACATTTTTCCTCTCCTATATATCCTTCAGGGAAAATTTTAGGGTACAGTCCCCAATCGCACACCGGATTTAGGATTTAGATTCTCAGTATATGAGTGCAGACAGACAAAATAATTAAGCACAGAAGGCAGCATAAAAGAGAGAAATGGAGTACAAAAATCTTTAGTATTAGACGCAGGACATCAAGTTACAACAACTTTCTAGCAGAAAGTTCCCCCCCTTTTTACATTGCAAAGCTTGGGTTTTTATAGAGGACCCGGCCATCTGAGTCATTATTACAAAAAATGGCAAAGTACACCCTCGGGCTCTGAGAAATCAGCTCCTCGCAATTGCTGCGACTGAGCTTTCAAATTGGTTGTCGAAACTGGCAACTGTGACTAGGTCAACCATGGAAACATTCATTTAATGTGCTGCCCGAGTGTCCTTGGCTTTTGGATGCTATGCTTGTGTGATCGTTACGCCCATCGGGTTTTACTTCAAGGACTGTTACGTCCCTTTTGTTTGCCAAAAATGGTCAGCGGGTTTATCGGGCAAGAAAGGGGGTATTTATAAGGGGCCTTCAATTTCCTTGGGAAGCTGCCCACCTTGGAACGTGGGCCCGAAAAGTGCTTCGCTACATCTCTGCCTCGCCAAAGCCTTGGGCCAAAGTAGATCTTCCTTGATTTGTTCTTCACAAAATAATGCTTCGTAGAAACTACTTTGAGGATGTCGAGTGTCGAGCGGGCTCCATCTTTGAAATGGGGTTCTTTATCCTTTGCTAGCGAAACTGCTTTGGCTGGAAAATGTTTCAGCCCGATTCTCTCTCAAAACTACGGTTCGAGGAATATCCTCTCGAAGCAATTCTCTATTTCTAAACCATTGTCATTTTGCTTCGGGCACCACTGCTTCGGGTGAAAACTAGCCGAAGTAGGTGTCAAAAATACTTCGGGCCCGAAGTAGTTTCTTTGCCTTAGCTGATTTGGATTATGCTCTCCTCTTTCGACGAAGTCATTTGGATGCTGCTTCGCAAAACTTCCACTCGAAGCGGCTGTTGAAAATGCTTCGGGTGTGAAGCGTTATCTTTGTATTTTCTTTGGCGATATTACTTCGCAAGGCTTTCGCCCGAAGTGGTAATTTAAAGTGCTTCGGGCCCGAAGCTCTTCCACATTCTCCTTCTTTCTCTTCGGCAAAGTTATTTTCCTTGGCCTGTTTGGTCGCAAAGCTCTTTCTTCTTCATTTTATAAAAGGGGCGATAAGGAGAGTCAAAATTGTTGTAACTTAAAATAAAAGAAAAACTTTCAACAAGGAAATATTATACAAAATTCTACTACTCTTCTATCCCTTGTATAATGTGACAAAAAGTGTCAACATTCTTAAGAAACTGTTGGTCATCAAATCCACACAGGAAAGGACTTTCGGTGGGTTTGCACGCCCTGGACCGGTGACCAACATTGAAAGGTCGATGGGAAGAGATGCCCCTCGTGCCAATCTCTGGAGAAAGTTCGGCTCCTATACTAATCTACTTTTGGGGTTTGAGACAAGAGTGCAAGAAAGAAATAGACAGAGTAAGGGTCAAGAAAAGAAATAAAAATGGGTAAGGGTTAGAGAAAGAAATAAAAAGAGTAAGGGTTAGAAGATGATGATTTAAGGTGGGAGAGAACAGGAAGCACGATCACTCACTAATAACTCGAATAGCAACAAAGAACACCAAGAATAGACGAAATAAACGTGATACTCGCTTTCCTATGTATCCTCTGGACAAGTTCACAGGGTTGTCCTTTCTCTCTCACTAGAATTTAGGGTTCAGAGTAACAGCGATTAAGACAAGGGAATAACAGAAACCACAACCCACCAAGTAGCATAAAAGAAAGCTTATACGATGATTTTCCTCTCCTATGTATCCTTTAGGGTGAATTTCAAGGTACAGTCCCCAATCACACACCGGATTCAGGATTCAGAGTCTCAGTATACGAGTGCAGACAGACAAAAGAATTAAGCACGAGAGCCAGCATAAAAGAGAGAAATGGAGTACAAAAATCTTTAGTATTAGATGTAGGACATCAAGTTACAGCAGCTTTCTAGCAAAAAGTTCCCCCCCTTTTTACATTGCAAAGCCTGGGTTTTTATAGAGGACCCGACCCTCTAAGTCATTATTACAAAAAACGACGAAGTACACCCTCGGGCTCTGAGAAATCGGCTCCTCACGGTTGCTGCGACTGAGCTTTCAAATCGGTTTTCGAAATTGGCAACTACGACTAGGTCAACCATGGAAACGTTCATTTAATGCACCACCCGAGTGTCCTTGGCTTCTGGATGCTATGCTTGAGTGATCGTTACGCCCATCGAGTTTTACTTCGAGGACTGTTACATCCCTTTCGTTTGCCAGAAATGGTCAACGGGCTTATCGGGCAAGAAAAGGGGTATTTATAAGGGGCCTTCGATCTCCTTAGGAAGCTACCCGCCTTGGAACATGGGCTCAAAAAGTGCTTCACTACATATCTGCCTCGCTAAAGCCTTGGGCCGAAGTAGATCTTCCTTGATTTGTTCTTCACAAAATAATGCTTCGCAGAAACTACTTCGGGGATGTCGAGTGTCGAGCGAGCTCCATCTTTGAAATGGGGTTCTTTGTCCTTTGCTGGAAAAACTGCTTCGGCTGAAAAATGTTTCGGCCCAATTCTCTCTCAAAACTACGGTTCGAGGAATATCCTCCCGAAGCACTTCTTTGTTTTCGAACCATTGTCATTTTGCTTCGGGCACCACTCTTCAGGTGAAAACTGGCTGAAGTAGGTGTCAGAAATACTTTAGGCCCGAAGTAGTTTCTTTGCCGTAGCTGATTTGGATTATGCTCTCCTCTTTCAGTGAAGTCGTTTGGATGCTGCTTCGCAAAAATTTCGCCTGAAGCAGGTATTGAAAATGCTTCGGGTGCGAAGCGTCATCTTTGTATTTTCTTCGATGATATTACTTCACAAAGCTTTTGCCTGAAGTGGTAATTTAAAGTGCTTTGGGCCTGAAGCTCTTCCACATTCTCCTTCTTTCTCTTCGGTGAAGTTATTTTCCTTGGCCTGTTTGGTCGCGAAGCTCTTTCTTCTTCATTTTATAAAAGGGGCGATAAGGAGAGTCAAAATTGCTATAACTTAAAATAAAAGAAAAACTTTCAACAAGGAAATATTATATAAAATTCTACTATTCTTCTATCCCTTGTATAATGTGATAAAAAGTGTCAACATTCTTGGCGGCTCGTGGGGTGACGAGCTTGTCTCAGCAAAAGAACCCTTTAGCCCTGGTCCATTGGGCTACGAAGTCACTGGTTTCCCCTGAATTTTTCTTCTGCGGTCTATCCCTCTTCTTGTTCCTCTTCTTCTTCTTCTTCCTTCAGAGTAGCCTTAGGCTATGGTGATGGTTTGAGGCGGTCACGGATGTGCTTCATCGTTCTTCGGACATGGGACCAGGCGCCCTTTCGAAATGGCTCTTGATCTTGTAGCGCTTTGACCAAGTCATGAAATCAATTGATTTGCCCGACGTCAGCATTCTTGGCCTTGGTGAATAGGTCATCGAGGCAAGTCATGATCTTACAGTATCTCAGGATGAAATCTGTCACCTGCCCTTTTGTAATTGGTTCTTCCCAGCCATCGATCTCTGAGACATCGTTCTCGAATTGCAGCCAGACTGGCTTGAGGTCATCCTTGCTTAGAAGTATTCCATCATCGTGAAGAACATGAATTTATACTAAGAGGTGGGGGTGAACAATATAAGACTTAACCATTTAATAATTTTAATTTCAGATAGCAGTGGCATCAACATAATATTAAACAAGACAGAAAGCATCACACATAGAAGACCCATTTAACGTGGTTCACCCAAGGTGGGCTACTCCACGGATAAAACTTTCCTCTAAAAAGTTATATCAAAAACCTCCGGGAATCCTTCCCGATTACAATGTTTATGAGCCTCGGCTCAAAGGAGACACCTTCCCCTAATTATGCTTTGCTTGGTGATCCTCTAGAAGACCTCTACCTCCTCTGTCCTTAGCAAGTGGAATTTTGTCCACGAAAGACACCTGTCTTCCCTGCTCTGGCTGGAGATCTCTGTCCTCAACTCTGTCACTGCAAAGCTGGTCCTCTTTTCTGTACCAAACACAGTCCTTCGGTCTAGCACAATTCTGTCCTCTTCCACTGTTCTTTTTTGCACTTGGTCAAAATCAATTTTTCACTGACTACGCAAATACAGCAGCACTCAATCAACTTATTTGTTTCTACGAAAACATAGTAGCACAGACTTCGCGTGTTTCTATGAAAACACAGCAGCACAGTCTTTATAAAATATATAGCATCAATTGATCATAGTTCGTCCTTCATAGCTATTCGTAATTACAATAGCATCTACTTCGCGCACTTGCTTTCTTTACACAGACTGCGTGAACTCAGTCGCAATCATAGCTGCCCTTGTTCAAATTCCAATCTCTACATAGTCTTTGCAAACACTGCAACACTCTATCGCACAGCAACTTATGCGCCTATGTGCAATCACAACAACACCCTCTTCGCACAATCTGCTTCTCCTCGATCATTCTTCTTCCTCCTCTCTACTTCGCGAAGGTCACACTTACGAACGCACACTTAGATCGATTCGATACGATCGCTCTTTGCGCACAGTAGACTTCACTTGCGCAAATTTGACACACACATTCGACACATGAAACTCAAAAATAGTCCTCCTTTTATAGCAATAATTCATGATCTTAGTCGGTTGTATATCCTTAAAACAATCGTCGGCTGCACAACCTTACACTTCGTCGGCAAAGGTTAACTCCGTCGGCTTCAACCGCCTCTGCTTCTGTAGCTTTTCTAGGCGTGAAACTCAAACATGTCGCGATATCGCTACGCCTTTGTCTGCCGTACACCTTGTAATACTTGTCATGTCGTGAAATCATGACACTACTGCCTGTCGTGCGCCTTCTTTGGTTTGTTGTCACGAAATCGCGACACTACAGCCTGCCATACACTTTTGCTAGCTTGCTATCGTGAAATCGTGACACTGTAGTCTGCCTTACGCCTTGCTTGAGCCTGTTGTCATGAAATCGTGACACTCCCTGACTTTGTTGACGTCATCATGATTCTTGTCACGAAATCATGACGCTTTAGTCTGCAAGGCCTTCCTCACTGCTCTTGTCATGAAATCGTGACACATTTGCTTTTGCTGACGTCATCATGATTCTTGTCACGAAATCATGACGCTTTAGTCTGCAAGACCTTCCTTGCTGCTCTTGTCATGAAATCATGACACATTTGCTTTTGCTGACATCATCATGATTCTTGTCATGAAATCGTGACACTTTAGTCTACAAGACCTTCCTCGCTGCTCTTGTCATGAAATCATGACACATTTGCTTTTGCTGATGTCATCAACAACTCTATCACGAAATCGTGACACTTCTTGCTTCTTCAACCTTTCCTCGGTTTGCACTAGCGAAAATGGAACATGTCACGAAATCGTGACGCTTTTGTTGCCTTAAGCACTTTTCTGCCAACTGCTCGCGAAACTAGAACATGTCACGAAATCATGACGCTTTCACCACCTGCAAGCTGCCAACTGAACCTGTCACGAAATCTTGACACTTTTTGCATCCGTACAACTTCATTGAAACTTGTCGCGAAATCGTGACACTTCCTGCAACTCAACTCTGCCAACTCAACTTGTCATGAAATCATGACAGTTTGCCTGAACTTTCTCTCTCCTCAAACATGTCGTGAAATCATGACAGTTTTGCCGGCTTTGCCTCTGCCTTCTAGCATGTCACGAAATCATGACAGTTTTTCCAATGCTTTCTCTCTCCTCAAACATGTCACGAAATCGTGATAGTTTTTCCAGTGCTTTCTCTCTCCTCAAACATGTCACGAAATCGTGACAATTTTTCCAGCAGCCTGCAACCTTTTTCTAACTTATCTTTTTTTGGATTTTTGGCAACTGGGCTACTCTGATTTTCTTGGAGACTTACTGACCAACTGAAACCTTCATCAAAACACATACTTAGACAACTAATCAAATTGCTTCAAGAACTCCTTGACATCAAAGACAAACAACTACCAAGAGTTCCTTTGACATCAATGACAACAACTATACTTGAGCAAAGGCAATGTACTCAAGGTACCCAAAATTGCCAACAATCTCCCCCTTTGTCATTGATGGCAACCCTTAACTAAAAACATATCTCAAGAGCAAAAACTGAACCAACTGATCCATCAACTGAGAATCTGCAATTGAAGTTTTTGCTCCCCCTGACTTGAAGCTCTTCTCTTCACTTGAAGCACTCCCCCTTACTCATATCTCTCCCCCTTTGTCATCAATGGCAAAGGGTCACCTTTGGGGCTCGGGACTAAGAAAGAGCCTCTTGGCTTGGTCCCTCCCCCACCTCCTGATGAGGTGATTAACCTTGAGGTGAGAGTACAACTCCCAATTTCTCCCTTAGATACTCAAACGTATCTCTTGGAAGGGGTTTGGTGAAGATATCTACAATCTGCTCTTTAGTGGGTACATACTCTAGCTTGACCTGCTTCTCTTGCACTTTCTCCCTTAGAAAATGATATTTGATAGAAATGTGCTTCGTCCTTGAGTGCATTACCAAATTTTTAGAGATACTTATGGCACTTGAATTATCACAAAGAATAGGGATAGGTTGTTCATGCTTGACTTTGAAATCCTCCAAGGTTGTTTTCATCCATAAAACCTGAGTGCACCCAGCCACTGTCGCTATGTATTCAGCTTCTCTTGTAGATAAGGAAATCGAAGGTTGTTTCTTACTCAGCCAAGAAACCAGACTCTTTCCCATAAAGAATGCTCCACCACTAGTGCTTTTTCTATCATCAATACTCGCCTGCCCAATCTGCATCTCGTATAGGTCTGTGAGGGTGAAATCATCGCCTTTGGGATACCAAAGCCCAAACTCCACAATGCCCTTCAAATATCTGAATATCCTCTTGACTGCTATAACATGAGATTCTTTTGGAGCTACCTGAAATCTTGCTACTAATCCAATGGCCTGCATGATATCCGGTCCGGTAGTCGTATCTGTATAGTAAACTGCCAATCATAGATCTGTACAATTTTTGATCTGCCGCTGGAGATTCATCATCCTTACTCAGATTGCACCCTGTAATCATTGGAGTACATACGGGTTTGCTGTCCATCATCCCAAATTTTTTTAACATCTCTTTGATATACTTTTCCTGAGAGAGAAATATACCATCTTTTGATTGTGCAATCTGCAGTCCTAAAAAGAATGACAGCTCTCCAATCATAGACATCTCGAATTCCTTTTGCATGGTGTTAGCAAAAGCTTTGCACATCTGAGTATTATTTCCCCCGAAAATAATGTCATCGACATAGACAACTATGATAATCATATCATCACCTTTATTCTTAATGTACAAGTTGCTATCTGCCACGCCTTTCCTGAATCCTTGTTCATAAAGATACCCGTCAAGTCTTGAGTACCAAGCCCTGGGTGCTTGCTTTAACCCGTACAAATGCCTTTTTCAGTTTACACACATAGTCCGTTCCTGAGAGAGACACACCTTCTGGCTGTTCTATATAGACTTCTTCATCCAACACCCCATTTAGAAAAGCAGATTTTACATCCATTTGAAACACTTTGAAATATTTGAAACTAGACAGGGCCAAAAACATTTTGATCGCTTCAAGACGAGCAACAGGCGCAAACGTCTCTTCGAAATCAACACCTTCGACTTGAGCATACCCTTTACAGACTAACCTGGCTTTGTTCCCTGACAATCTTTCCATCCTCATTAAGTTTATTTTTGAATACCCATTTTGTGCCAATGACATTCTTGTTCTTAGGTCTTGGAACCAAATCCCAGGTTTCACTTTTCTCTATTTGATTTAGCTCTTCATCCATTGCTTTTACCCAAAAATCATCTGTACATGCTTCACTAAAATTTTTTGGCTCAATCTGAGATAACAATGAAACATTCGCAGATTCATGTGAAGGAATGACTCTTCTTCTTGTTTGCCTGCTATTTGGATCACCAATGATCAAGTCTTTGGGATGATGTTTCTGAACATACCGTGAAGGAGTTTTGGGAAGCAGTCGTTGTCTTTCCTCTTCTTCATCTGACACTTCTCTGAATTCTTCTTGACAGATTCCATCACTGAGTTCCTTGACTGGTTCTCTTATCCCTGTCTTTTCATCTACTATTACATTTATGCTCTCTACAACTGTATGAGTTCTTTTGTTGAAGCATCTGTAGGCCTTACTTTTGCTGGAATATCCAAGAAAAATTCCCTCATCACACCTAGGATCAAACTTACCTAGATTTTGATCTTCCCTTTTGATGAAGCACTTACTCCCGAACACTTTGAAGTGTTTAACTGTAGCCGGTCTTCCTTTCCACAGCTCATAGGGAGTTTTATGATGATTGACTCTGAGTTGGGCCCTGGTAATGATGTGGACTGCTGTATTTACTGCTTCTCTCCAAAAACCATCTGAAAGCTTTGACTCATCTAACATTGCTCTAGCCATATTTTCAACAGTTCTGTTTTTTCTTTCAACTACTCCATTTTGTTGAGGAGTTCTTGTTGCTGAATATTCTCTTTTGATTCCGTGTTGTTCATAGTATTCCACAAATTCATTTGAAGTGAACTCTCCTCCTCTATCTGATCTTAAGCATTTGATTCTCTTGTCAGTCTCATTTTCAATCATTTCTTTAAAAACTTTAAATTTTTCAAAAGCTTCAGATTTTTCTTTGAGAAAAGTAACCCAAGTCATTCTTGAGTAATCATCTATAAACAACATGAAATAGCTATCTCCCCGAATGCTCCGAGTTCCGGTGGGGCCACACAAATCAGTATGAATAAGATCCAAGGGTTTGGAAGATGTATACCCTTTCGATTTGAAACTGGTTCTGGTCCTGTTTACCATGTTGACAAGGACCGCAAATGATGTTTTGGGGCCTTTTTATTCTGGGCAAGTCTCTAACTCGCTTCCTTGTTACTAATACTCGACCAGATTATCAAAAATCAAATGTCCCAATATTTTGTGCCACAACCAACTCTCATCTTCTTGAGTTAGAAAGCATTTTTCTCTTTTTATCTCACTCAACATGTAAAGATTGTTTGGAGTCCTTGTAGCCCTAGCAATAAGTTTTCCATTTAATTCTTTACTTATCTCACATCTATCCGAAAAGAAAGATACTATGTGCCCTTGATCACAAAGTTGACTCACACTAAGCAGATTATGTCTTAGCCCTTCTACATAAAGCACATTTTCTGTTTTGGATTTCCCATCCAAACTAAGAGTCCCTTTACCATAGATCTTTGCGGACCTGTTATCTCCAAAACTGACTGTTCCTCTGT
Organism: Wollemia nobilis; assembly: GCA_028583015.1. Classification (NCBI taxonomy): domain Eukaryota; kingdom Viridiplantae; phylum Streptophyta; class Pinopsida; order Araucariales; family Araucariaceae; genus Wollemia; species Wollemia nobilis. Next base: position 13,814,719 of record JAQPPZ010002549.1, read on the forward strand.
TTGCTTCTTTAAAAGACAAAAAATTTTCTTTTTCACCAGTCATATGTTTTGAACAGCCACTATCAAGATACCATTTTTCTACTTTGTCTTGAGCATGAAAAGCAGTTTGAACTATCATTGACTTAGATTTTATCTCATTCCTCCTTTTTGAGAACTCAAAACTAAATTTATCCAAACTGCACATCCTTGCTATATGCCCAAAATTCTTGCACTTGTAACACATGATATTTTTATTCATAAGAGGTGCAAATGAGTTAACATTTTCCTTACTATGACTCTTCAGAGATTTATTGCAATGCATAGCTATGTGACCAAATTTTTTACAGGAAAAACAATATCCATGAAAGGTTTTATGTAACCTGTTTTGATACCTTGGAAGATTGTTCTTTTTGCGATCAACTGGAATCCATTGCTCTTCAGAGTGAAGATTGTTCTTGCTTGAAGATCCTATTTCATGAATGGTGATGCCATCCTTCTTTTCACATGGAATATTCTGTCTGAGAGTTGACTGTTCTAACTTCACTCTAAGAGACATAATCTCTCCTTCTAGTTTCTCACAATCAGCTACCTTTCCTTTTAGAACCTCTGTTAGAACTTGTTCAATCTTCTTCCCTTCTTCAGCTAGAATTTTGAAATCTATAACACTTTGAGCCAATTCTGATCTTGCTATCTCTTTTTCCTGACAATGCTGCTTGAGGACAAAATTCTCTTCCCTGAGTTTCTCAAGCTTTCTCAAGGCCAAGAAGAATTCACTCTTGAGATCGAATTCAACCTTTTCTGAATTTATATGTTCCTCTGTTAGATCCTTCTCCAAGCTGTTAGGCTTTTTCTGGAGAGACCTGCTCTGATACCAATTGAAGAACATGAATTTATACTGAGAGGGGGGGTGAACAGTATAAGACTTAACCATTTAATAATTTTAATTTCAGATAGCAGTGGCATCAACATAATATTAAACAAGACAGAAAGCATCACACATAGAAGACCCATTTAACGTGGTTCACCCAAGGTGGGCTACTCCACGGATAAAACTTTCCTCTAAAAAGTTATATCAAAATCCTCTGGGAATCCTTCCCGATTACAATGTTTATGAGCCTCGGCTCAAAGGAGACACCTTCCCCTAATTCTGCTTTGCTGGTGATCCTCTAGAAGACCTCTACCTCCTCTGCCCTTAGCAAGTGGAATTCTGTCCATAGAAGACACCTGTCTTCCCTGCTCTGGCTGGAGATCTCTGTCCTCAACTCTGTCACTGCAAAGCTGGTCCTCTTTTCTGTACCAAACATAGTCCTTCGGTCTAGCACAATTTTGTCCTCTTCCACTGTTCTTTTCTACACTTGGTCGAAATCAATTTCTCACTGACTGTGCAAATACAGCAGCACTCAATCAACTTATTTGTTTCTACGAAAACACAGTAGCACAGACTTCGCGTGTTTCTATGAAAACACAACAGCACAGTCTTTATAAAATATACAACATCAATTGATCATAGTTCGTCCTTCATAGCTATTCGTAATTACAGCAGCATCTACTTCGCGCACTTGCTTTCTTTACATAGACTGCGTGAACTCAGTCGCAATCACAGCTGCCCTTGTTCAAATTCCAATCTCTACACAGTCTTTGCAAACACTGCAGCACTCTATCGCACAACAACTTATGCGCCTATGTGCAATCACAACAACACCCTCTTTGCTCAGTCTGCTTCTCCTCGATCGTTCTTCTTCCTCCTCTCGCTTTTGCGAAGGTCACACTTACGAACGCACACTTCGATCGATTCGATACGACTGCTCTTTGTGCACAGCAGACTTCACTTGCACAAAATTGACACACACATTCAACACTTGAAACTAAAAAATAGACCTCCTTTTATAGCAATAATTCATTATCAAATTCATGATCTTAGTCGGCTATAAATTCTTAAAACAATCATCAGCTGCACAACCTTACACTTCGTCGACAAAGGTTAACTCCGTCGGCTTCAACCGCCTCTGTTGTTCCGTAGCTTTCCTAGCATGAAACTCAAACATGTCATGATATCGCTATGCCTTTGTCTGCCGTACACCTTGTAATACTTGCTGTCGTGAAATCGTGACACTACTGCCTGTCGTGCGCCTTCTTTGGTTTGTTGTCACGAAATCGTGACACTATAGCCTATCGTACACTTTCGCTAGCTTGTTATCATGAAATCGTGACACTACAGTCTCCTTACACCTTGCTTGAGCCTGTTGTCATGAAATCATGACACTCCCTGACTTTGCTGATGTCATCATGATTCTTGTCATGAAATCGTGACGCTTTAGTCTACAAGGCCTTCCTCTCTGCTCTTGTCATGAAATCGTGACACATTTGCTTTTGTTGATGTCATCATGATTCTTGTCGCAAAATCATGATGCTTTAGTCTGCAAGGCCTTCCTCGCTGCTCTTGTCATGAAATCGTGACACATTTGCTTTTGCTGACGTCATCATGATTCTTGTCATGAAATCGTGACGCTTTAGTCTGCAAGGCCTTCCTCGCTGCTCTTGTCATGAAATCATGACACATTTGCTTTTGCTGACGTCATCAACAACTCTGTCATGAAATCATGACACTTCTTGCTTCTTCAACCTTTCCTTAGTTTGCACTAGAAAAAATGGAACATGTCACGAAATCGTGATGCTTTTGCTGCCTTAAGCACTTTTCTGCCAACTGCTCGTGAAACTGGAACATGTCACGAAATCGCGACGCTTTCGCCACCTGCAAGCTACCAACTGAACATGTCATGAAATCATGACGCTTTATGCATCTGTACAACTTCATTGAAACTTGTCACGAAATCGTGACACTTCCTGCAACTCAACTCTGCCAACTCAACTTGTCGCGAAATCGTGATAGTTTTGCCCGAACTTTCTCTCTCCTCAAACATGTCGCGAAATCGTGATAGCTTTGTCGACTTTACCTCTGCCTTCCAGCATGTCACGAAATCGTGATAGTTTTGCCAGTGCTTTCTCTCTCCTCAAACATGTGAAATCATGACAATTTTTCCAGTGCTTTCTCTCTCCTCAAACATGTCGCGAAATCGTGATAGTTTTTCCAGAAGCCTGCAACCTTTTTCTAACTTATCTTTTTTTGGATTTTTGGCAACTGGGCTACTCTGATTTTCTTGGAGACTTACTGACCAGCTGAAACCTTCATCAAAACACATACTTAGACAACTAATCAAATTGCTTCAAGAACTCCTTGACATCAAAGACAAACAACTACCAAGAGCTCCTTTGACATCAATGACAACAACTATACTTGAGCAAAGGCAATGTACTCAAGGTACCCAAAATTGCCAACACATAATTTGTGAAACTCGAGAAACCCAAGGAAGAAAGATCTTGAAAGTGGCACATTGTTGCACGCTGCTCATTATCGAACATATCTTGGAGATTCCTTGCCTTCTGCGCTTTTCTTACCTTGGAAAAGAAAGCACGAATAGTAGCCCGTGTCGTCGACCAATCTCTAGCCGTCCGAGACATTATAGTGATCTGCAAGTCTTGATATCTAGCATTTTGGACATCGAACGCTAGCTTAAGTTGGCTCCTAGATTTCTACGTGACCTCATTGATGACTAGCCCTCCCTCGGCAATAACCTGCTGTGCTTCGGTGACATACATCAAAATTGAAAAAGCACTGGAGCATCGAGGCCAAAAAAATTTCAGCAAGTGCACGTGAATCTCCTTAATTTTGGCCCTGTCAAAAAGTGTTAGATCCTCTTTCGCATACAGTAGATCCTTCATCTGCACGATTTTGTCTTCAAGCTCTCTGGCCTTCAGATCACTCTCGGTCTATTTCTGCGCTTGGCTCTCGGTTGTAGACTGGAGTTGTTGAACTTGCTGCTTTAGGTCGAGCGTCTCCTTCTTCATCAATTTGCATTGCTCCTCAGATTCTGCTAATTCAGAGCAGACCTTTGCCAGGTTTTCCTCTAACTTGACATTGGCGGCCTCGAATTCAAACCTACACTGGTTAGCAATGGTTGCATATGCCCGAAAATTCTTGATTCGGACATGCATAGAGGCTGATTCATTGTCAACATTCAGGTGTTCCAGGTCCTTAGGTGTCTCTCGATAATCGTAGTCTGCTGGAGTCATTTCATCCAGAGGATTTTGTACCTTGGGGACCTTCTTAATTTTATGCACCTTTCTGACCTCTAAATAAAAAATGACACATTTTTCAACTAATGTCGTCGAGCGCCTTCTTCTTTTCCTTGCCTCCCTTAGTATTTGCTCAGTGTTTTGCCATGCTTGGAATAGCTTCTCGGCAAGGGTGCGGTCCTTAATTAAGGAAATCTCTAATTTGGACAAGGCAAGATCTCCAGCCAAGGGAGTAAACAAATATAAAGAATGCACGGGGGATGCCTCACCAGAAGGCTCGACGATAGGCGTGGTGGGAATTTCAGCAACCGGGGCTACCTCACATGAAATAGGGGGCTGGAGGGTGGGACTCGACGTCGAAGTGAGACCCTACCTCTACTAATGACTAGGGGGATGGTAGTGTGGAAGGGCAAAGTAGAGTCAATGGTCTTAACCCCATCATAATCGTGGGATGATACCAGACTAGCAATAAGTGACATGTGAGGGGGTGATGGGCTATGCAGGGGAGATTGGTGAGAACCCTCAGCTGGGGTTGTGGCAAAAATGTGTGAGACTAGGACAAAGGGTGGAGAATGCGTACCTGCGTGCCCTCCTGGCATTGTGGCAATGGTGACTTTTGGTGTAGCTACATCTTGCTCTTTCTCGACCTGGGCAATCCCAACTCCCATGATTTCTGCACCGAGGGCCCCTTCTATCTGGGGGATTCTCCCCACATTGGTGACATTGACACCCGAGGTGGTTTCAGCACTCGGCAGTGCTATGACCTCGGCACTTGCTTCGGATGGGCCTGATATCGGTCGCCCAATGGAGAAGCTTGTAAATCTTGTGCGGGGTTGCTTTGGATAGTTCAGGGGTAGTGGGCCCTGTTTTGGCCTCTTTCTTTTGGTTCTCGCCAGTGGTTGTTCTGACTCTTCGAAGCTTGAGTCATGGCCTCCTACAAGTACCTGAGGCGATCTTTGATGTGTAGCTTGGGCCTTCTCCTCCCTTCCCCTCCTCAAAGTAATATCATCTCTTTTTGGGCTTTTTTTCGAACCTGGGGTAGCTGGAGGGATGAGGGCGACGAAGGACAAAGGCTTCCACTTTCTAGCATTGTCTTTGTAAATTTCGGCAATCTTTGTCTATTTCCAAGAACCCATAAGAGTTCATTTTCTGCCAGTGGACCCTCATTATCCACCACTCTCTCAGCTGAGCCGCATCCCAATTCTTTACTCCCTCCTTCAAGTCATCTTTCACTTTCTTCCAGAAGGTGGAATTGGGGCTTAGGAGTGAATGCCGATCTGGGTCATATGCGACCTCCATTGGGTAGAATTCATGCTAGGGAGGCAAGGATTCCATCCTCTCTAGATGCCACTCCAGATCCTTTCCCCGAGGATTATTTCTTTGTTTCACAATTTTGGGATAGGGGCAAACATGGAAGCTCTTGACCCGTATGTGGTCCCTCATCACTCCTAAAGGATCATAAAGCCATTGCTAGGGAATTTGGAGCAGGCCAAACTTGGCAAGATTTTCTTCCAAGAAGGCGTTCTGATTTAGGGTGAACACTTCGATAACTCCTATCCTAAGAGGGAAGTCACAAGTGTGGGCCCATTTTTTACCCTTACCGTAGATGGCATTAGTCACATCACTCTGCCTCTCGACTTCCAATGCGAATTGATACTCGAAGGGGTAAACTGGCAGTAAGAAGGGCTTCCCTATGAAGCCGAAGATGTGAATCACCAGCCCCTACGTTAGTCAAAAAACGTCTCCCCTCTTCTCCCGAACGACTATGTTTCTCAAGCCAAGGGGAACTCTCGGGGAGGACCCTGCTAACATACGCATGGTGGGTCCCAATAATTGCTGATTAAAGGGATAGTAGGACTCTGATATCAATAGTAGGGGAGTCCACTGATATACTGGCAAAGGACTTCCATCCTCGTCGCTTGCCGTAATGGCAATGTGAGGAAAAATATTATGAACATGAAATAAAAATAGCCAAACAAGAAAGGAGTAGGGCCCGAAGCACTGTCTGGTCCCATCATTCTTCATGCTGGTGAGTTGCGCGTGTAAGCCCCTGGCCACCCATTCTACCCAGTTGACAAATATTGGGTTGATGCTGGGTTTCGAAGTATCGAGGGCATTGAACTCTCCTCTGGAAATGCACTCGGCCAGGGACACCTGCCATGGATATACAGAAGCGTCAGTAGATAGGCCTGCCACCCATGCAATGATGGAGAAGAGGTCGACATTTTTAAATACACCCAAGGGAAGGGGCATTTTCCCAAAGGGAGCCCGCTTTTGAGGCTTTGCTGCAAAAATTTTATCATGTAGCCAGCAGATGTGAACCTCTCTGTTTGTTCACTCAAAATAATGTTGTGAACCATACATCCCTCGGGTGGACCCTGCTGTGGTGCAAAAGCTGCCTGTACATCTTCTTTCAAAATTGAAAATAGCTTTTGGCCAGATATGTCTAACACTTGTTTGGTGGTGGGCTGGTAATTCTATGTGATGGCATTGATCAGCTTAGGGCAGTGGTGAGTGGAGGGTGTCAGATACCAGTATATCTGGGAGTAGTAAGTTGCAGCTTGTATGCTCTCTATCAGGAGCCTGCTTCTCATGAGCTCAACGATGTTTCTAAGCTCAGCTACACTCTTCGACAGCTCCATATCCCTAATTCTTTCCCACCTGTCGACTGGTGGTTCTAGGGGCTGCTCGTCCTCGAAATCCCCCTTTTCTTCCACAACACTCTTATCTGGGCAGAGGCCCAAATCAACGGGCCTTGGCTTCAACCTTTTTTCATGGCCATTTACCTTTGGTTTCTCTGGGGCTACTACTTCTAGCCCTTTTCCCTTCTCCTTGGAACTTTCCATCATTGATGCTTCGGGCAACGAAGTTTGCAGTATGGAGAAAATTGGCATCAAAGCTTTAGAGTGCGAAGTGGAAAAGTTTATAGGTTGGCAGTAGGGTCTGTATGAGTCATTGAGCGAGTAATCCTTTGGCTACTTGGAGTTTGTGTTATATAACTGCCAAAGACAACTACCCACATTTATGGCATGTGCCATAATTAATCTTGCACTTCTCACCTGAGAGATCATCGGTTCATCGGATTGGCCATATGGTGGCGTAGTACATAGGGCCATGCACTATGATGATTGTGGTTGCTTTGGGAATGCAACCGTTCACCACCTGGTACCTGGGGGTAGACTTTTCTCTCAACTGAATCCCCTAAGGATGTACCCAACGCCTTTTCATTTAACTTGCCTATTTTGGATGCTTTTGAAGGTGACTGTCGACACGCTCCTCTAGGCGAGCAATAAATGCTTTTGCCTTGTGCATCTTTGGGTCAGTGAAGCCAAAATCAGAGCTGACATACTTCGCGGTGAACCTTTTGTACCAGTTAATCTTCTATGCTTTGGGCTCGAAGTGATTCCTTCTACGCGAGGCTGCTCATGAAGCTTGTTTCCCCCTTTTAAAAGCAGCTCGCTCGGACTCTTCTTAGGCGAACATCTTTCATATCTTAGTCAAAACCTTGCTCAGCCAATCGTACTTTGCTACGAATCACTTTGCATCCACTACTTCGCAAGCCAAGTTCCCAAAGGAGTTTTTTTTTTTTTTTTTGGTATATAGCTATCGAGTTAAAACTCAACCTGAGTTTGTGAGCAGCATTTTATTTAATAGCAAAACTTTTTACAATATTCACACAGGCTTGTGGCATAATAGGCATACTGCCACCACAAAATCAGCTTTGGATATTTATCTGGTGAATCTGCAATGCCCAGACCAGATCAGATTAAACTTCAGTTGATTCTTGAAGTCCGGATGGCTCCTCCCTGAAGTTCTCCATGCTGTGAACAGAAAGCAATACAATAGTTTGTCACTCCTTCCAATACCTGCACTACTGATGTAGGATGTGGTGAAGCAGTTCACCACATGACGACCTTCTTGGGGTACTGGTTGTAGTGATGGCTGGTACCAGAATACCAAATATTCCAGTAGCTGTGGACTGCGTACAAGTTCTTCCATCTCCTTGATGCTATAACAGGGCTCTTTCGACAAAGAGCAAACTCTAGGATCTCTTCAGGCTTAGCTTCTCGACGAAACATGCTTGTTGAGTCCTGACTGATCACTTGCGTGTTGTGTTCTAGGATACAAAAAGAGTGCCAAGATGCGCTCTCTTTGTTCTTAGGCCCTTCTTGGGCAGTCCTTTGATGGAGATCGCAAGCAACCATATTGTTCATCATCAAGACAAAGCTCACAAATTGCCATGGTTGGACTTGGATGGGATCTACCTCTTGAGCTCCACATGACTGCATCTCAGGCTTCTGCTCAGTATTAGGAGTCTGTCATGAAGAATACTGCATTGGATAGATGGGAGCAGCGACTATTGAAGAAAGTTATGGGGCTTCTCCCCACTGCCACTTTCTCGATAAAAATTGTTCAGCGTGTACTGATTCCTCGAATATCTAAGGGAATATTTGCTCACCAGATCGTAGCAAGAGGAGGCCTATGTCTGGGTGAAAATCCCAAACATAATAGATGTGGGCTTGGGTGGGCGTCGGTTGGATCTCCCTTGGAATTCTCTTCCAACTTTTGATGAATCGGACATTGAAGTCTATGATGCTCTCCAAAGGTGCTCTCTTGATGGTGGAGAGGTACGTCAAAAGCTGGAAGGGGTCCTGAGAGCCATCAAATATTTTGAACAGTGCTCCTACAAAGTCATCCCACGAGCAGATGCTTTTAGGTTCGAGCAGTTTGTACCACTTCAGCGCCTTCCTTCCAGAGACAGGGCCCGAAGTCTGACCATGACATCTTCATGGATTATGTCGTAGAGGAACGCTAAGGTAGCAATAGCTTCAAGGTGTTCTCGAGCCATTCCCATGGTGCCATCATATGTAGTCAATGCCTTCAAGGCGATCTCGGGAATCTTGTGGTAGCTTTGAAGATTCAAGGGGCCTCGATCATCCCAGCTGGGAAAACCTACCCCTACCATTATAGCAGTAGCCTATAGAAATTGTGGTTGTCATCGCTGAGTTGGAGTTGTTAGGTGAATATTATTTCTCCGCTTATGAGGTCAAGGCTGCTCACCGAACCTCGATTCCTCCAGGATATCTTCTTTCAGATTTGAAAGTTGCCTACGACCAAGAAATCTAGATCTTCAGCTCAACTGAGTTGCTAGGTGATTTTATTAGATGAAGACAGGCCAAAGATTCATCGAACTCGGACCTTCTTAAGGCACAGGGAGTCCTAGTTACAAAAACCAGGCTTAGATATTGGTCTTCACGACTTTAGAGATTCTCAGGTAAAATAGAGTCACCAGATGCTAAGAGTCTTTTAGTAATGAGAGCATCGATTCTCACTACTACTCAGAAGATGAGACTAACCGGATCTCATCGGGAACTTATTAGAACTACTGGCTCTGGTGAAGACAAGCTAGAAATTTTCTCAAATATGGGACCTTGAGTCCCATCGGGCATGCCAAAAATTGTTGGTCATCAAATCCGCACAGGAAAGGACTTTCGATGGGTTTGCATGCCCTAGACCTACGACCAACATTGAAAGGCCGATGGGAAGAGATCAGCTCCTATACTAATCTAATTTTGGGGTTTGAGACAAGAGTGCAGGAAAGAAATAGACAGAGTAAGGGTTAGGAAAAGAAATAAAAAGGGGTAAGGGTTAGAGAAAGAAATAAAAAGAGTAAGGGTTAGAAGATGATGATTTAAGGTGGGAGAGAACAGGAAGCATGATCACTTGCTAATAACTCGAATAGCAGCAAAGAACACCAAGAATAGATGAAATAAACGCGATACTCGCTTTCCTATGTATCCTCTGGACGAGTTCACAGGGTTCTCCTTTCTCTCTCATTGGAATTCGGTGGTTCGGAGTAACAACGATTAAGACAAGGGAATAACGAAACCACGACCCACCGAGCAAACATAAAAGAAAGCTTATACGACATTTTTCCTCTCCTATGTATTCTTCGGGGAAAATTTTAGGGTACGAGTCCCCAATCGCACACCGAATTCAAGATTCAGAGTCTCAGTATACGAGTGCAGACAGACAAAAGAATTAAGCATAGAAGGCAACATAAAAGAGAGAAATGGAGAACAAAAATCTTTAGTATTAGACGTAGGACATCAAGTTACAACATCTTTCTAGCAGAAATTTCCCCCCATTTTTACATTGCAAAGCCTAGGTTTTTTAGGGGACCCGACCCTCTGAGTCATTATTACAAAAAATGATGGAGTACACCCTCGGGCTCTGAGAAATCGGCTCCTCGTGGTTGTTGCGACTGAGATTTCAAATCGGTTTTCAAAACTAGCAACTATGACTAGGTCAACCATGGAAATGTTCATTTAATGCATCGCTCGAGTGTCCTTGGCTTCTGGATGCTGTGCTTGAGTGATCGTTATGCCCATCGAGTTTTACTTCAAGGACTATTTTGTCCCTTTCGTTTGCCAAAAATGGTCAATGGGCTTATCGGGCAAGAAAGGGGGTATTTATAAGGGGCCTTCGATCACCTTGGGAAGCTACCCGCCTTGGAACGTGGGCCCAAAAAGTGCTTCGCTACATCTCCGCCTCACCAAAGCCTTGGGCCAAAGTAGATCTTCCTTGATTTTTTCTTCATAAAATAATGCTTCATAGAAACTACTTCGGGGATGTCGAGTGCCGAGCGGGCTCCATCTTTGAAATGGGGTTCTTTGTCCTTTGTTGGCAAAACTGCTTCGGCTGGAAAATGTTTCGGCCTGATTCTCTCTCAAAACTGTAGTTTGAGGAATATCCTCCTGAAACACTTCTCTATTTTTGAACCATTGTCATTTTGCTTCGGGCACCACTGTTTCGGGTGAAAACTGGCCGAAGTAGGTGTCAAAAATACGTCAGGCCCGAAGTAGTTTCTTTGCCTTAGCTGATTTGGATTATGCTCTACTTTTCGGCGAAGTTGTTTGGATGCTGCTTCGCAAAACTTTCGCCCGAAGCGGCTGCTGAAAATGCTTCGGGTGCGAAGCGTTATCTTTGTATTTTCTTTGACGATATTACTTCGTAAGGCTTTCACCCAAAGTGGTAATTTAAAGTGCTTCGGGCCCGAAGCTCTTCCACATTCTCCTTATTTCTCTTCGGCGAAGTTATTTTCCTTGGCCTGTTTTGTCGTGAAGCTCTTTCTTCTTCATTTTATAAAAGGGGCGATAAGGAGAGTCAAAATTACTGTAACTTAAAATAAAATAAAAACTTTCAATAAGGAAATATTATACAAAATTCTACTATTCTTCTATCCCTTGTATAATGTGACAAAAAGTGTCAACAACACTCAGTGTCTGGGGCTCAGTGCTTCTCCCTACTCGATGGCTTCTCAGGGTACAATCAGATCTGGGTTAGGGACGAGGACCAGCATAAAACCGCATTCACAACCAAGTGGGGAACATTCGCTTACCAATGAATGTCATTCAGCCTTTTGAATGTGGGGGCCACTTTTTAGAGGGCCATGGATCCAGCGAATTTCATTCAGCCTTTTGAATGTGGGGGCCACTTTTCAGAGGTCCATGGATCTAGCTTTTGGTGAGCTCTTGAATAAGGTTATTTTTATCTATTTAGATGACATGACCATCTTCTCCCAAAGAAAAGAGGATCATCCTTTTCATCTACAACAGGTATTCAAAAAATGTCGAGAGTTTGGCATTTCAATCAATCCAAATAAGTCCATATTCGTGGTCAGCGAAGGGAAGTTATTGGGACATGTGATATTAGAGAAAGGTCTCGCTGTAGATCCTAATAGAGCTGAAGCTGTATTGAAGCTCCCACTCCCTGTGAACAAGAAAGGACTTCAATCCTTTTTTGGCCAGATCAACTTCATGAGGAAGTTTGTTCCAGATTTTGCCTAGGTCATCAAATCGATGTCTAAAATTTTGAAGAAGGGCATCGAATTCATCTGGAAGGAGGAAATAAAAGAAGCATTTGAAGAGATCAAGGCCCGAATCGCTCAGGAATTGGTCCTGACCAACCCTGACTACAATCAGGATTTCATCCTATATGCCATAGGAGAACCTGAGAGCTATGCTGTAGTCCTAACACAAAAGGGGGAAGATGGTGAAGAGCACCCCATCACATTTCTAAGTCAAGTGATAAACCCCCATGAAGAAAAATACAATTTCATAGAAATGCAGGTGCATGCAGTAATGAAGTCTCTTAGGAAATTTAAGCAATTCATTTCCCAAAGTTGGGTTACAGTATTTTTCATTCACCTGGATGTGTGCAACTTCATTATCCAAGGATAATTGGGTAGTAAAAGAGTCGGTTGGATCAGCAAGATACAAGAGTTCGACATCGAGATTAGGCCCACGAAATTGGTTCGCGATCGCGCATTATGTCAAGAACTAGCGAAGAGTGTAGCGGCCAAAGTGGCAGCTTTCCAATGGGATGATTCACCAGCAAAAGGATGCTTTGCAAACCAGGAAGAGAACGAGAAGGACTGGGTCGGCGAGATAGTTGAATACTTCAACACCGATAGATGTCTTTCGCATCTAAATGCTTCATAGTAGAGGCATTTTAGGATGCGGTCCCTCCGATACATGCTACATCACGAAGGCCTATTTTTTAGAAACATTGATGGCATTCTCCTCAGGTGCATAAAGGAAGACGATAAGAAGAGAGTCCTGGGAGAATTTCATTCAGGGTTGTCTGGAGGTCACTTTGTAGGAAGAGTAACGACATTGAAGATAATCAAAGCCGATTATTATTGGCCTACACTCTTCACCGATGCCTTTGCGGTCTGTCACCGATGTGAGCAATGTCAAAAGTTCACCGGCCGAAGTAGAAGTGCTCCTATGCCTCTCCGACCGATACAAGTAGAAACACCCTTTCAACAATGGGGGTTGGATTTCATAGGGGTTATATCACCAAACTCTTCCGCTGGGCATAAGTTCATCCTGACCGTGATCAACTACTTCACCAGATGGGCCGAAGCAGTTCCCACAAAGCATGCTGATCAGGAGATCGTCATTGCCTTCCTTGATGGATTGATCACCCGGTTTGGCCTCCTAGAAGTAGTCGTTATGGACAATGGTCCCAGGTTTTCAGGCACAAAAATCAATGAATTCCTCTACCAATATGGGATATACCATAAAGTTTCCTCTAATTACTATCCACAGGGTAACAGCTTGGCAGAATATACCAACAAGACTCTGTTAAGGGTGTTAAGAAAGCTCATAGAGATGAACAAAAGAACTTGGCACCTTCTTCTAGATCGGGCCTTGTGGGTCAATCGGATTTTTGTCAATAAGTCGATCAAAACCTCACCTTACGCCCTAGTGTATGGCAACGAAGCCATCCTACCAACCCATGTAGAGATCCCTGTGTTGTAGCTGCTGAACGAAGAAGAGGAAATTAATCCAATGGAAAACAGGCTGGCTCAGCTTCTGCAGCTAGAGGAAGATCGCGAGAAGGCTTACCAAAGCTTTGCTAAGCATGCTCAAATCACCCGAGACTGGTTTAAGAAGAAGTCCTCTGATCGTACTTTCAAAGTGGGAGATCTAGTATGGAACTAGGATTCTTAGAAGGCCAAGCCTGGGAATCATGAAAAATTGGATGCTTTCTGGGACGAACCGTTCAAAATCGTGAAGGTAAACTCGGCCAATTCTTTCATCCTCAAAGATGTAGATGGCCAAGTATAGCCAATTTCTGTCAATGGTCTTCACTTGAATACTTTTCATCATTGAAGACCTATGAGTCAAAAAAAAAAAAATGTTCAAATTTTACTTTTGTATATAGTTTTTTCATTCCTATATATATACCCTACTTCAAGGCTAAGAGTCACAACAACAAACTCCAGCTTCGCCAAGCCTAGCCAGAATCTCCTTTGGGAAGTTTTGCTATGAAGCAACTGATGCGAGATGCTTCACAGCAAAGCACTTTGGCTTCGAAAAGGTCCTCGAAAAACCGAAGGAATCATCAAAAGAAACAGAGGCATAAGAAATGCTTCGCAAAAGAAGTATAAGCGAAGCAGTTTTAGAAGAAGGACTAGCGAAGCAGTTTTCGAAGAGAACGAGCTTCGGGGAAGCTAACCTTCTGCAAAGCAAGCAGCGACGCGGTGAAGTAAAATTACTTCGGGCCCGAAGCATAAAAGATGAGCTCGCACCGAAGGTTCGCTGCGAAGCATCTTTAGCACCAATTTTTACTTTGCTAATTCAAAAAATGCGTGAGGTGGGAGCATTTAAAACGTGTCTTGAAGGACGCATCTACAGCAACCTAGGGGAATGTTCGAGGCAAATGATTTTAATGTCAAGATGGCAAAGCGCATCTCGATAGAATCCTGTTGCGAGAAAAGTTTACACCCGAGTACGAGGTGGCAGAAGGATAAGTTCCCGATGCAGGGGAAATCATCGAACCACATGGGCCCGCATACCACGCCGCCACAAAGCCAATCAAAAGGCATGGCAACCTTCCTCGTATGAGTGTAAATTTAATTATGGCAGGTGCCATAAATTAAGGTAGTTGCCTTTTAAGGCTATAAAAATGAGGCTCAGCGGTAAGAAGGGTGTTTGCCAACTGCTAATGCAAATATTGAGAGTTTTCGTGTTAGCTTGCATTCCTCTGCCCTTCGCCTCAAAGTCCTTTGCATCGAAGTCTTCTACATCGTGAAATCTACTGTCGTGAATATTCACAATGGGAAAGAAGAAATCTAAGGATAAGGGGAAGGAACCTGAGGTAGCAGCCCTGAAGAAGGGCAAGGAAGAGAAAAAATATACACCTGAGAAGATCAATCTCAACCCTCGCCCAAAAAAGCAGCCAATAGAAGAAGGAGAGGCAGGAGAAGAAGAAGAAGTCATGGAAGCGCCCCCGAAAGGAGAAAATGGAGAAGGATCTGGAGGTAACTCTGGCCAAATGGATCAAAGTTGAGGGTTCTTCCATCGAGACAAGCTCGTTGCCCTGCGAGCTGCCAAGAATGTTGAAAATTTTGTCACATTGCATAGAGGGGTAGTAAAATCAAAATTTTTGTAAAGTATTTCTTTTAATTTCATGAATTTGTTCCCTTGTTTTTTTTAGAAACAACATTTTCAAGCATTGCAGCAATTTTGGCTTCCATCGCTATCCCCCTTGTACATAGAATGGAGATGCAAGAGCTTCGCTACTGAGCAGGCTAAGGAAAAGGGCTTCGCAGGAAAAGGAAGATAGCTTCGCCAAAAGAAAGAAGTAGGGGATGAAAAGAGCTTCACACCCGAAGCATTTCAAGCAGCTACTTCGGGCGAAAGTTTTGCGAAGCGGCATTCGAGCAGTCCAAAAGAACAACTTTTCCGAAGAAGGAAAGTCTAGATCACGATTCGAGTTTGCTAAGGCGAGAAAACTACTTCGGGCCCAAAGCATTTCAAACAGTCGTGTTGAGTGGTATTTTCACCCAATTGTGAAAGTACACTATTCCTTAGGATTTGGGTTCCAAATCCCCTCTTGCAAAGAAGTTAAACAAACAACTTCTCCAAGGTCTCCGCTATATTAGCATTTGCATATGTGTATTAGTAATCTCAAATAAAGATATTCACTTTAAATGCTTGGAACACCTTAGTGATTGCAAGTAACTCGTAAACAAGGGGCAATGTTGGTTTATTTTACCATGAAACTTTAGTGATTGTTCATTGAACCAAAATAAAGCAAATGTGAGTTGGCCCTCATATGACCACGATGTAGTGCTCAAATTACCCCTCTTTCGTAAAATTAGAATTTTTATGAAGAGAGGGTAATTTTAGGCTCAAAAAATGGAAATTTGTGAAATGCCATAAAACATAACTCCTTCAATGAAATTGGAATTTTCATGAAGGGAATGTCATCATAGGCTCATGAATGAAACATGAAACTGAAAAAAATGAAATTCTGGCCCAAAATGGAAATTTTCTATTTTCGGATTTTTTAAAATCTGTAATAAAACAGCAACTTCGATGAATTTTTAAAAATACTAAACAACTCCGAAAATGAAATTTCAAAGTGCGTATTGGAAGTCTGAAGTATAACCTACGCAATGGTGAAATTATTTTTGGATTTTGAAATTTTTTAAATGTTTATTTTAATGCCTGAAAATTAAAAAAAAAGTTAAAATTTTTGGAAAATAAAATGCAGAAAATGAAAATGAAATGCAGAAAATGGAAAATAAAATGCATTCAGTTTGATGCTATCCTATTTCGACAAAATCGAAGATGTGAGGTTTTCATGCATGCAACCTAACCTATTGGACTTGCAAAACAAGCACAATCCGGATAAGCTAAGTGCTGGCTCCTAGGGTTTTAAATGAGGTTTTCAGATTTAAACATTCGCATGAAGCAACCAAGAAAACTTGCATAAACTCCATTTACAAGCCTAAAATCTGAAAAGGGGAAAAATAGACATTTAATCTTGCATGCAGAAAATGACTCCTTTCTTGTCCATAAGATGCAACTTTCTGAAATTTTCTGTATTAAAAATTTGTCATTTTACAATAACAAAAATTTTTGGTTTTCCCAAACCAGTCAATGGAAGAAAAACAACTCAAACAGGTCCAGAATGGCCCTCTTGCCTTCAAATCTGCAACTCTGCTCGCAGCAGTTTCCAACCCCTCAAAACATCCTTGCTCGGCGTATTTAAAATTTTAGGAAGCTTTTCGTTTCATTTTCCAATGGCTATTCGTTTCACCTTCCCTTGTGCATGCATGTGTTTTGGTTTCCAAAAAGGCTTTTCGTTTCTATTTTGTGGCCCTTCTTTTCATTTTCTCCACATGGGCATGCATCCGCTTCCTTCCATGTGTAACGACCATCTTAAATGATTTCAAATCATTAAAGATTCCTTATGTAACATTTGTCTTATTCATTGGATTTTGTCCTTATGTCCACGTCATTATTCATCTTCTTACTTCCTTACATCACTTTTTTCGATATACACTCTTTTGAGAAAATGCAACATGTCGCGATATCGTGACACTTTTTTTCTTCCTTTTGACAAAATGCAACATGTCGCGATATCGCGACACTTTTTCAAATGCAACATTTCATAACTGCCAAAATGCAACATGTCGCGATATCGTGACACTTTTCTTTCTCTTCTCTTTTGGTCACGAAAATGCAACATGTCGCGATATCGTGACACTTTTTCTTTCTTCTTTCTTCTCTTTTGGCCGCGAAAATGCAACATGTCGCGATATCGTGACACTTTTTCTTTTTTTTTCTTTCTTTTCTCTTTTGGTCGTGAAAATGCAACATGTCGCGATATCGCGACACTTTTTCTCCTTGCGGTGTTTTGCTTTTTCTTTGATCTTTAGCATATGGGCCACTTCGGTCTTCTTGGAAAATATGCAAAAAGGTGGGTCCCCAATTTTGGGGTACGTTGTGGAGCAGCCACAACAAATGGCGACTCTACTGGGAAATGCTCCTGAGCATTTCGGTGAGAACTCAACCTGAACACCTTCAAAACTCAAACACAAGCGTCAACAAATATCCCAAGAATGAAACTAGACGAGAAATACATGAAGCATTAGAATTATTAAGCATCAGCTCGGTGTGTGCAATGTGCTTCATTCCCTATCGTTTGAAACTCGTTCAACTTTCCATTGTCATTTTCACTTATGATTCGTGCGTATGAGAAGTTATGGATGATTCCTGTAGGATTTAACGTATGGTGAAGATGCTAGAGATATAACAAGCTTTGCAAAGGCTCAAACTTTCTAGTACCATGAACAAACATATTAAAACTGTCAAATCCTCTTAGGACCAAATATGAGTATACTTAATTAATTTACTAGATCCCAAAGTTGGTTATGTGTCACTACCATTTTGAACCCATGTGCAAGTGTAAGTGAAATCAGAGCTTTGGGGAATAGGATTCCCAACCTAAGCGAGATGGGAATTTAACCCTATCCTTACTACTCGATCCGGAGTTCATTACCTCATCTTGAACAAAATGATTTAACCTTGTTATGGATGAAACTGTCAAGCTAGCCTATCCGTTTGAGCAGTCAGTGGTCTTGCTTTTAGACAAGACATGTTGCCACGCATGAGCATACTCCACCGCCAGTCAGGCATCTATAGCCCCGGTGGAGATCAACCCCATAATCCAGGATTTGACTTTACTTTTGATTTCTTGAACCTTGGGGATGACTACCCATCCTTGCAAGGGACATGTAGTACGATCCTTCCAATCCAATATCAATGATGCAATAAAAGTAGAATGAAAAATATTTGCTTTGGAACTTCAAGTTCTTGAGTGTAGATCATGCTTTTAATTTCTTAAAGCGTGATGGAGGCAAAATAGAAGCTTTGGGGAATCGGATTCTCAACCTAAGCGAGATGAGAATTAGACCCTATCCTTACTACTCCATGAAGATCAAATCAGAGCTTTGGGGAATTGGATCCTCAACCTAAGTTCGATGGGGATTTAACCCTATCCTTACTACTCCGATTTTAGGCTTTAAGCACTATAGGAGTGGTAAAAACCACTATTTTAAGGATTATGTTGCATGATAGGACAGACATGAAATACTCCTTTCGCCTCACCTTTTCTTCCAAGTATGGTTTTGACCATTTTGCTCAAGATCCTCTTTAATATGTGTAAAACGTGCTTGGTTCAAGATAGTTCGGGCATCATTTCCCAACCTTAGGATCCTTTTAATATATGTTATGTAATAACCCTAAGAGGATTCGACACCTTTTCAATGATTGTATTTGAAATGTAGATGCAACTGAGATGAAATGTATATGCAATGTGGAATGTAACATGAGATATGGATGAATGCATTGCTCTTTTTGAAATGCGGATGGAGTATACCACCTACTTTGCCATAATTTGTAAAACCGACAACTTCATGCATCACAAGTTCCAAACGATATTCTTTAATGTGTTTGCGATACTCGTGGAGCTTTCTGCAATACAATTCCGATGTTTCATATTCTCTTAGTCTTAGTCAACATTCATAAGGACATAAGTTGACATCTCGCTTTTTTTTTTTTTTTCAAGACAAACCAAAAGTGTCCAAAGGACCAACACACAAAACTTAAAACCAAAATGAGATCCAATCCAAAACCAAAACACGAAAACCAAAAGTATATACAAATGTACAATATAATACAAGATGGTGCAAAAGTTTGGATTATCATTTTCCCGGATCCCAAACCTGATTAGAATTCTTTAAAAGACATATGACGTGATACGCATACCAAGTTTTGTAGGAATCCAACAAAAACAAGATCAAACCAAACAAAGAAACAAACTTCCACTTGCCCCTCTCACCATACCAATTTGATTTAGTTTCATTAATAATCCTATGGTGGAGTTTCAAGTTTTCAAATTGATTAGACAATGATTGATATTCAATTCCTTTATGTCTATTCTTTAAGATGTCCATTCCGCACTTTGATTCATGGTGTAGAAATAAGCTTTCATTTTCATTCAATAAAGCCATAACATTAATAATATTTGAATCAAACCATTCATTAGGCAAACCTTCATTCGAATTTTGCATGGTGAAACCAAAAAGGTGAGATTTTACCTTTGGCATGTTTTCATTTGACCTTACTTGAAGAGGATTTGAAAATTCCTCTTTTCTCTCATGACATTCATCATCATGTAGCACTTGTTCTTTCTCCATGACTTGTTTATCAAAGGCACCAAACTTAGGTACCCAATTGAACACATGTCCATCCCTTTCAAACCATAAGTCTTGTCTATCTAGGGGTGGGTTAACTAACACATTTCCATGATCAATCACTTGGGTTGTTTTGGGTAACGTGAGATTTTCAATTGGATCATCAATGATATCAAACCCAAATGATTTAGGTTTTGTAATTTTCTCATTTTGAAATGGCATAATCATTGTAGCACAAGTAAGTGGATCAAGATTTTCAATTTCTTTTCCTTCAAAGGAATCTAAAGCAAGTGACTCTCTTTCTTGATTCATGGTTGTAGAATCCTTATCATGTTCCAAAATTTGATGAGATTCGAATTCCTCTTCCAAAACTTTCTCAAATTGTACAAGATTTATAGTATCCTCATGTGAGGAAGCAATTGAGTTATCCTCGCATATTAATTGACACAACAAGTTTATTAGAAGATTTAGATTGATAATATTCTTCCCATTTCTTCCATGAATCATAGTAATCATCTTCCAAGTTCAAGTTGTGATGCTCAAGTACTTCTTCTTCATCTTCCGATTCATCAACATGTTTCTCATCCAATTCATCTTCACCTTCCTTAGATGGTCCAGTTATTTCCAAAAGTGGGTTATCTCTTGAATTCAAATTGGTAAAGCTATCATAATCCAAATTTGTAACCCATGATTCAATTTTATCACAATTTGGAAGGTGTGGATCCTCTTGGTCATCACTTTCGAGAACATCATCCAAAGTGTCTTTCGAGAACAAGTGGTGAAATTCGATTATGTCTTCAACTTCATTTGTTGATTTTCTTTCAAATTCATTTTCAGCCACTTGTGATGGCTTAGGAGCTTCTATAATGGGATCGATTTTTGAATTCCGTGTCATATAGTTGCTCCAATCCTTTGCAAGTACATCTGACCAAATCATATCCACATAAGTTCGTTCATCCAAATCCTCCTTTTTGGGTAATGATTCTAGATATTTCTTTTCCAAAACAAGATGGTGATCATTTGATTCCAACTTCTTGTTACCCATCCATAGAATTTCTTCTCCAAAAACTTCATGCTCTTCAAGACTTTTCGAATAGGTATTTACTTCAACGTGAGTCACCTCAAAATCTCTTGTATCGCTTGAAGAAGCATAACATGAAACATCATTAAGATCGGCATTATGAATTTTCTTCCTAGGATGATTTGGATGCATACATTGACGTGCTCGTTTTTGTGGTGGAACATGCCTACATACCTTCTTAACCACTTTCTTTTGCTCTTTTACTTTCGATACGAACTCTTTGGGTTGAGTGGTAGAAGTAGTAGGATTAGTTGGATTGATATCCACGGACAAAGCTTGAACATTTGTTGCAATGGTTCCATGAGTGACCACATGATTCTCTAATTGAGGCATAGTTGGATGGATGGAAGTACTTGTATAAGCACATGTGGGAGCATAAGTTGGTATGGTAGGATAAAGTTGATTGTAGGGAAAAACATTTGATATCAAATTTTGTTGTGCCCACGCTTGATTTACCATCGAGGTTTGATTGCAAGCCCCTAGTTGTCCTACCATAGTTGATTGCTCCATTCCATAACCTTGTGGCCTCAATTGTTGATCTACAATCATAGCTTCTATGTAGGCCGATGCAAGATCAGTAACCAAGGGATTCATCCTAACAAATATGGCAAACAATGGATCCAATGCTCGAAAGTATATTTGAAGAGCACCACTTTCCTCAATAGTATAGGGAGAAATTAATCTCGCATAAAGCTTTCGAAACCTCAAGTTGAAACTTCTCACTGGCTCATTAGGTTCTCTTTTGCAAGAAGTAAATTGTTGATATATCGTGAGAGGATCAATGAGCAACCTAAATTGATTGATAAACTCATCTTTCAATTGAGTCCAAGATGTAATAGAACCAGTGGGTAAATTGATGTACCAATCATATGCCACCTCATCTAGGGTTCCAGGAAACATTCTACATGCCACATCCTCATGTTCGACATTCCATCTAACTAGGATATCCACATAGGCTTGAATATGTTCCTCGGCTAATGTTGGACCATTGTGTTTAAATTTGGGCAAACATTTTTCTACGTTCTTGGGTAAATCATGAGAATCTCCACTAATGTTCAAAGGATTAACATGTATCCCATACCACGTTCCTGCAGTTGTAGCCATTAATGAAACTCAAAGAATAACTTCAAAACCAATTTGTTAGTCATGAATAAAAGAAGGAACCATGACAAAGCAATATTCTAAAAATGTAAATTAGTTTCTGATTCACCAGATCGCATATGCGCAAGTGAAGAGCATACTCCTAGTGTTGTAGGCTTTCCGATTCACAAGATCGCATTACACGCAAGTGAAGAGCATAATACCGACAACAAATACATTTTAGACAAAATAATTCCTTACAAATAAGCATGAAATGACTAGCAAATATCAAACATGTAACGTATGAATAATCATGTTAGCATCAACCAAGAGATGTATCCATTAAAATCAAATGAAAGTAATTGCATGGAGACAACCTCGTTAGTCAAGACCAAAATTTTTCAAAATCAAATCAAAACACATTATTCCTGTATGAACAATCAAAAGCGTTAGAACAATGCATAGCAATTCATGTCCTCCTTTTAACACTACAAGGTTGTATTGTTAAAAGAGGGCTAAAGATAATAATCAATAGGGCATGAAATATTCAAAATTTAAATCCCTATAGCATTTAAATCACACTGAAATAAACCAATTCAGGCCCTCCTTCTAGCGCCAAAATGTTGAGTGGTATTTTCACCCAATTGTGAAAGTACACTCTTCCTTAGGATTTGGGTTCCAAATCCCCTCTTGCAAAGAAGTTAAACAAACGACTTCTCCAAGGTCTCCGCTATATTAGCATTTGCATATGTGTATTAGTAATCTCAAATAAAGATATTCAATTTAAATGCTTGGAACACCTTAGTGATTGCAAGTAACTGTAAACAAGGGGCAATGTTGGTTTATTTTACCATGAAACTTTAGTGATTGTTCATTGAACCAAAATAGAGCAAATGTGAGTTGGCCCTCATATGACCATGATGTAGTGCTCAAATTACCCCTCTTTCGTAAAATTAGAATTTTTATGAAGAGAGGGTAATTTTAGGCTCAAAAAATGGAAATTTGTGAAATGCCATAAAACATAACTCCTTCAATGAAATTGGAATTTTCATGAAGGGAATGTCATCATAGGCTCATGAATGAAACATGAAACTGAAAAAAATGAAATTCGGCCTCAAAATGGAAATTTTCTATTTTCGGATTTTTTAAAATCTGTAATAAAACAACAACTTCGATGAATTTTTAAAAATACTAAACAACTCCGAAAATGAAATTTCAAAGTGCGTATTGGAAGTCTGAAGTATAACCTACGCAATGGTGAAATTATTTTTGGATTTTGAAATTTTTTAAATGTTTATTTTAATGCCTGAAAATTAAAAAAAAAGTTAAAATTTCTGGAAAATAAAATGCAGAAAATG
This sequence comes from Wollemia nobilis, assembly GCA_028583015.1. NCBI lineage: Eukaryota > Viridiplantae > Streptophyta > Pinopsida > Araucariales > Araucariaceae > Wollemia > Wollemia nobilis. Next base: position 13,837,913 of record JAQPPZ010002549.1, read on the forward strand.
AAAATGAAATGCAGAAAATGGAACACAAGATACATTCAGTTTGATGCTATCCTATTTCGACAAAACCGAAGATGTGAGGTTTTCATGCATGCAACCTAACCTATTGGACTTGCAAAACAAGCACAATCCGGATAAGCTAAGTGTTGGCTCCTAGGGTTTTAAATGAGGTTTTCAGATTTAAACATTCGCATGAAGCAACCAAGAAAACTTGCATAAACTCCATTTACAAGCCTAAAATCTGAAAAGGGGAAAAATAGACATTTAATCTTGCATGCAGAAAATGACTCCTTCTTTCTTGTCCATAAGATGCAACTTTCTGAAATTTTCTGTATTAAAAATTTGTCATTTTACAATAACAAAAATTTTTGGTTTTCCCAAACCAGTCCATGGAAGAAAAACAACTCAAACAGGTCCAGAATGGCCCTCTTGCCTTCAAATCTGCAACTCGCTATGCTAGCTTTCCAACCCCTCAAAACATCCTTGCCTCGGCGTATTTAAAATTTTTAGGAAGCTTTTCGTTTCATTTTCCAATGGTTGTTCGTTTCACCTTCCCTTGTGCATGCATGTGTTTTGGTTTCCAAAAAGGCTTTTCATTTCTATTTTGTGGCCCTTCGTTTCATTCCCATGGTTTGGCTTCCTCTTTTTGGTTTTCTTCACTTTTCTTTGATTTCAAAAAACGTTTCCTTTTCTCCACATGGGCATGCGTCCGCTTCCTTCCATGTGTAACGACCATCTTAAATGATTTCAAATCATTAAAGATTCCTTATGTAACATTTTGTCTTATTCATTGGATTTTGTCCTTATGTGTCCACGTCATTATGCTCTTCAATTTCACTATCCTGGTGTTCATCACTAATATCAGACGCACTATCATTTTTGAGTCACGAAAATGCAACATGTCGCGATATCGCGACACTTTTGTTTCTCTCGCTCGCTCGCCCTTTTTGAGTCACGAAAATGCAACATGTCGCGATATCGCGACACTTTTGTTTCTCTCGCTCTCGCCCTTTTTGAGTCGCGAAAATGCAACATGTCGCGATATCGCGACACTTTTGTTTCTCTGCCTGCCTGCCCTTTTTGAGTCGCGAAAATGCAACATGTCGCGATATCGCGACACTTTTTCCTCCTTGCTCTTTCTCTTTGCTTTGGACCGCGAAAATGCAACATGTCGCGATATCGCGACACTTTTTTCTTTTTCTTTCTCTTCTCTTTTGGCCGCGAAAATGCAACATGTCGCGATATCGCGACACTTTTTCTTTCTTGTTCTTTCTCTTCTCTTTTGGCCGCGAAAATGCAACATGTCGCGATATCGCGACACTTTTTCTTTCTTGTTCTTTCTCTTCTCTTTTGGCCGTGAAAATGCAACATGTCGCGATATCGCGACACTTTTCTCTTTTGGCTGCGAAAATGCAACATGTCGCGATATCGCGACACTTTTTCTCTTTTGGCCGCGACAATGCAACATGTCGTGATATCGCGACACTTTTTCTCTTTGCTTTGGCCGCGAAAATGCAACATGTCGCGATATCGCGACACTTTTTCTTCCTTGCGGTGTTTTGCTTTTTCTTTGATCTTTAGCATATGGGCCACTTCGGTCTTCTTGGAAAATATGCAAAAAGGTGGGTCCCCAATTTTGGGGTACGTTGTGGAGCAGCCACAACAAGTCACTTCAGGCAAAAATCTTACGAAGCAGAAGTTGAAAGAGCGCAAACATTGGAAAGTACTTCACCAAAAAACCTCTGAAGCACCCACTTCGAGCCTCCCCACAAGGGAACCATTTCTAATTCTCTGAAAGTCGTCCCGAAGCATCTACTTTGGCTAGATTTCGTGCGAAGCACTTTCACCAGAAGTGGTAGCAGCAGTAAATAACAAGACATTTTTCGAAGGTAAGAATGCGCTTCGGCCGAAATGCCCTCAAACCATAGTTTTGAGGGAGGATCACGATGAAGCATTTTGAATACTCACCAGCGAAGCATCCACTTTGGACAGAGAACCTCGACGAAGCAGTTTCGGCATGTCTCTCTAGCAAAGCAGCGAGAAATTAAGAGCCCCACATTGAGGAGGAATACCTGCTTCGATACTCGGCACCCCTGAAGCTGTCTTGCGAAGCTCCACCAATGTGAAGTGTAAACTAAGAAGGAAGATCCACTTCGGCTCAAGTCCATTACGAAGCAAAGTTGCAAGCGAAAATCTAGCAAAGTTCTCCAAGGGCACACACTCCAAGTCGGGTATTTTTTTGAGGTAATCAAGTGCCTCATAAATGCATTTTTACGTGCCCAGAAAACACGTTGCTCATTTTTGGCAATTGGAAATGAAGTATCAGTTCCTAAAGGAGAGCCCGACGAGCATGGCGGCCACTCGAGCACTGCACCTAGAGGCCAAGGACATTCAGGCAGCTCATTAATGAGTGTTTTCCCAGCTGACCCAGTCGCAGCTGCTAATTTTGGTAAAGGATTTGAGATCTTAGTCACGAGAGCCACAAAGAGCCAACTTCTCAAGTTTTGAAGATATACTCCTCCATTTTGTGCATTAATGGCTCAGAGGGTCGGGTCCTCTATAAAAACCCAGGCATTGTAATGTAAAATGGGGGAACTTTCTGCTAAGAAAGCTGCTATAACTTGAGTCCCTACGATTAATACTAAAGACCTTTGAGCTTAATTTCTCTCTTATATGCTACCTTCTATGTTTATTTCATTTATCTCTTTCTTCATTTGTATACTATAATTCTGCATTCTGGATTTAGGTGTGCGATTGGGGACGGAACCCTAAAATTTTCTCGAAGGATACATAGGAGAGGAAAATGTTGTATTAGTTTTCTTGTATGCCGCCTGTGGATCTTATTTCTATTATATTCACTTTGTCCTAATCATCGTAACTCTGCACTCTGATTTTTGACAAAAGGGAAGGGTAATCCTGGAACTCATCTAGAGGATACATAGGAAGGCTAATATCATGTTCTTTTTATTTTATTCTTGGTGTTTCTTGCTACTGTTTCAAGCTATTGGTCGTGATCATGCTTTTGGTTCTTTCCCACTTCAAATTATCAACATCTCTTCCCTTACCCCTTTTTATTTATTTCCTACACCCTTATTGTTTTATCTCTTTCTTGTACCCTTATCTTAAACACCAAAGTAGGTTAGCATAGGAGTTGGCCTTTCTTCGAAGATTGGTATGAGGGGCATCTCTTCGCTGTGGCATTTCAATGTTGGTCCAGGTCTATGGCACGTACACTTTCCCAAATCCTTTCCTGGGCATATTTGATGACCAACAGGAACCTGCTTCTTGACTTCTTCAAACATGGTGTCTGATTTCCACTAACTCCAAACTTCAGCATGGCTCTATGGTCGGCAAAAAAAAGCAAAACTTTAGCAACCAACATGAAAGTAATTCCAGTATTGAAATCGAACGTGGAACAATGTCAAATATGACTCGTCACCCATATTCCAACTGATACATAAATAATTTTTGGACAAATAAATATCAGACGTATTCTGGAAACAGAATACACTGAAATATCACGATATTTTGGTCGATTCCTTCAATTAAGCAAATAGTTGTAACAACAAATCATTTTATAATTCATCCTAAAAATTGTAATAGGTTTGGTCACATACCTTATAAATATGCAGGCCATCTCTAAAGAAAACCCCCCAAACTTTTCTTGTAATTTTCTTTTGTTGCAACTGTTAACAAAAACTCTAAGTTTTTCCTATAAAACTCTTCTAAAAGCATCCGGTGATCATTTTATCGTGGACAAAACCTGCTGGAAGCATGGGCCAACTTACACAGAGTTATTTCCTATTTCCCCTATTTTTGGTATTTATTTTAATAGATTAATTTATTTCTATGTTATTTCCCCTATTTTTTGTGATTTCCAGCAAGGTAGTAATTTAAATTTTAAACATTTTCAGTCATGTTTTCTTAGACTTCGCATGATATTATTGGTTTAAATACAAAATTCAACGAATACAAAATACCCCCAAACCATAATCCAAGGGACTCATCTCTGAAGGATAAATCATAAGCATAGATTTTGGATGGCTTCTCACAAGACTATGAGCTACCCTGGGTTGACAATTAAATGGAGGCAATTAATAGAACCATAGAAAAAATAACCAATGTTTTTTCCAACATTTTTGTGTCATTTTCGGAGAGTAGCCATTGTAATTTCTTGTTCTGAAGGAAGCATAGTTAAACTAGTTTAGAATATTTTCTTTAGAAATCTTCATCTAAAACTTTGTATGAGTCCACCTAAGAATAAGGGACCAGACGGTCATTTTATCAAAAACATAGAAGTTGTTTCTCAAAATCCTTCTGCTTCGATAGAACCTGAACCTAATACTAAACTCTCACCATCATAATCTCCACCTGTGCATTGGCAGGAACAGCCACTATTGGCACAAGACCCTTCTAAAATAATCTAGCAGAATATTAGAGTAGGATCGAAGATAAGTAGAGTTCAATCTGAGGAAGATCTACTGAATGTTGAATGTTGGCAAGCAGTACTAGATGGAACTATCTCAAACATTGACTTATCCATCCTTCTAAAGGATAAAAGAAATAAACTTGAAGTATTGATAGCTACTTTGAACGAAGCAGGGGTAGAAATTCCAGTAGTAGGCAAAATGGTAGAAAATCTAGAGGAAACATCCACTAGTTTTAAGAGGTAGGGGAGATCACAAGATGAAACATATCTCTCTTGCCCACCTTCCAACATTTAGAGGACTACCAATAGAATATTTAGACATGTTCCTATTTAAATTTGATGTTTTATGTAGATCTATGGATTACACCACAGATGCTCAAAAATTGAAATTATTCCCTTCCACCCTTGATGATTCAACTTTGCACTGGTTCATTAGCTTGGGGGATAAATGGATAACTACTTGGGAACAATCAAAAAAACTTTTCCTAGATCAGTATCAGGATTTTGGCAGAGCAAGATATGCAATAGAGGAAGTCCTAGACATTACCCAAAAGGAAGAGGAATCTATGGAAGAATAATGGGATAGGTTTAGATTCAATTTGCAAAGTTCACCCATTCAAAACTAGGAGATAGGTCCCTAAGAAGCATTTTTCTAAAAGTATTGACAAATAAATCCTTGAAGGATTTAAACAAGATCTTTGGAGAGACATTTACCAACACCAAATGGATGATATTTGGCAGTTGTGTCAAAAATTTTAAATAAGAAAGGGTTAGTTAACCCCTATAAATGTTAAGCAGTCATCCACTATCACTAAAATAAAAATAGGCAACATGCTAGAGGACCTTAAGAGTAAGATATTATCATATCTAGCTGTTAAAATGGATACTCTTCTAATTTAGAGAAAGAAGCGGGAGAATGAGGCAGCATTGGCTTACTTTTGTCCTAAATACAAAGGCAAACACCCTAGAAATGAGTGCCCAAAAAATAAAGTTTGTGTATGTGATGTTTGTAAGAAGGATCATAAAATGAAGTTGTAACCACAGTTAATAAAATATAAAGAGGAAATTGAAGTAGTAGAGGCATACTTCATGGGTAATAGGAGGAACTGGTGATAGTCTCCTATGGGTAAAAATATGCAATCAGGAATGCCATCCTATGGGGCAGTAATCACTAGAACAAAGGTCAAGCCCAGCCACCCAACATGGGTTGGTATGGTCAACAACCTTGGAATCCATTTTCCCAAGGAGCAAAACCTTACAACCTTTACCCTTGGAACCAATACCAAAAGCCTGGGCAACAGTTGAGAAAATAGAATGCTTGGAATCAGTATCCACAACATATTGCTCGAGCTCCACTATAGCCAAGTCTGCCTACTCTTCTTGCTCCAAGGACTCCTCAGTTACTAGCACAGCCAACAACAAACCCAAAAAACAAGCAACATTCAACCTATCATATGGAAAATGAGATGTACCATATGTATAATATTAAGGTAGATTGCGATCCTATCTAGTTAAGTTTAGGAAAGCAAGTAGGTGTAAAAGTCACTCCTCTTGTATAATAAGAGTAACCAATAGAAATATAGAAAGAGGAATCACCCTTTATATAAGAGGCAGAAGAAGAGTCAACACTTGTACATAATAAAGATGAGGTTCCACCTTTTCCACAAAGGTTATAGGAACCCAAGAAATAAATACAAACAGAGTTTGATATCCTCTCTAGTTTAAAAAACTTAACAGTCACAATCCCTCTCTTTCAGGCCATCAGAGACATACCTATTTATGGAAAAGCCATAAGAGAGTTGTGCCTCAAGAAACCAGGGAGGAAACCAGCTAAAAAAATTATTTTGGTAGATCATTTATTTGACCTCGTGTTAGGGAATACCTACAACCAGAAGCACTTAGATCAAGGAAACCCTGTGCTGACTATTAAAATAGAAGATTGTGTTTTACCCAACACACTAGTAGATTTGGGGGTTGTCATCAATGTCATTCCCCAGGAGACCATCCAAAAATTGAAATTGACTAATCTGAAGCCCACTAAAACTATGCTATAGTTTGCAGATAGGTCTACAGTACTCCCTAATGGAATACTGGAAGATATCACTATTACAGTAGATGCATGGGAGTATCCATAAAATTTCTTAGTGTTACAATCTAAATCTGGACTAGAGGAATACCCATTAATCTTAGGTAGACCTTGGATGGCAACAACTAATGCTTACATAAGTTGTAGAGATGAGAAAATGACAATTTAATATGGTCAAAATATAAATAAATTGATCGTACATCCACCTACACAGTCTATAAATTTATTGGGAGAACCTGAGGATGAGAATCAAAACATTGGTGGTCTATCAATAATCCAACCTGTGATGATACTTGAGGAGTTGGAATATAAAAATGATGAGGATATATGATCTCTCACTTTTTTTAGGGAGAACCCTCTTGTCCTCCTCCTAAGTTGCCATTAGTAGGAGGAAAAAACCACCATATTTAGCAAATAAAAGTTGCACCTGGTAGAATTTTGAACATAGATAACCAGTTGACAGTTGAACAACAAACCAAACTTAAACAAACATTGGAAAAACACCAATATGCCTTTGCTTGGAAGTATTCTAACATGAGAGGAATAGCTCTTGATACCTATACTCATAGGATATATCTAGAAGACCAGGTTAGACCAGTAAGACAACCACTGAGGAGAATGAACCCAGCTATGAAAGAAATTGTCAAAGCAAAATTACAAAAACTACTCACTGTTGGATTCATCTACCCCATTTCGGATAGTGAGTGGTTATCAACATTAGTGGTGGTGCCCAAGAAGAATGGAAAGTGGAGAATTTGTGTTGATTATAGGTTTATGAATAAAGCAACTAAGAAGTACCACTTCCCTTTACCTTTATAGATCAGGTCCTTGACACCTTAGCAGGCAATAAGTACTTTTCTTTCCTGGATGGGTTTAGCGAATACAATCAAATCCAAATAGGGGATGAATATCAAGATAAAACCACCTTCACTTGTCCATGGGGTACATTTTCTTATCGATTTTTACCATTTTGCCTATACAATGGACCTGCCACATTTCAGAGGGTATTTCTTAGCATTTTTTAGATATGATTAGAGAGACTGTGGAGGTATATATGGATTATTTCATTGTATATGGTGAAACTTTTTAAATTACCACAAAATTTTTGAAAAAGATACTTTTAGGACATCACCTTTCTGCAGATGGGATCAAAGATACTTTAAGGAAGCTAAACATATCCTTAAGCAATGAGAAATTTTATATGTTGATGCAGGAAGGGATAGTTTTAGGACATCACCTTTCTGCAGATGGGATCAAAGTAGACAGAAAGAAAATTGAAGTCATCCAAACCTTGCCTACTCCCAAAACACAAAAGGATATCCGTAATTTCCTAGGATCAACCGGTTATTATAGGATGTTTATATCAGACTTTAGAAAAATTGTTAAACCTCTTACCACATTGCTAACTAAAGATGCAGTTTGTCTATACTAAAGAATATGAACAAGCATTCAACACCTTAAAGGAAAAACTAATTACTGCTCCAGTTTTGAGAGGTCCAAATTGGACCATACCTTTTCACATATATGATGATGCATATAACAATACAATAGGCTCAGTACTGGGACAGAAATATGGTGATGATTTTTATGCCATCTATTATGTTAGTAAAAATCTCATAGGTGTTGAACTCAATTATACTATCACATAGAAGGAGTTTCTTGTAGTAATACATGTTCTTAAAAAAATTTGTCATTATATTATAGGTTACCAGGTATTTGTACACACTGACCACTCAGCAATCAAATACTTGACAAAAAAACTTGGGATTAGTGGTAGAATTATTAGATGGTTGTTGCTCTTGCAATAATTTGATGTGACAATAGTGGATAAGCTAGGAAAGGACAATGTGGTAGCTGATTTCTTATCTAGATTGACACCTCCAAACTATGCAGCTATAGAGAACCAATTTTCAAATGAGCATTTGTTTGCTCTAAATGATCAGATACCTTGGTACGTAGATATGGATAATTATTTAGCCATTGGTAAAGTATCCCCTAAACTTTTACCCCATGAAAACATACTTTAATTGAGAAAAGTGTAGATTTTTCATGGATTTATGGGTGCCTGTTCAAAATAGGACTTGATAAAATCATGAGAAGATGTGTTGTTGGGGATGAAATAATTGAAATATTGAAGGCTTTCCATGGTGAACCTTGTGGTGGCCATTTTGTAGGAAAAAAAACTGCATATAAAGTGTTGCAGGTTGGTTATTATTGGTCTTCACCATTCAAATATGCAGCCAAGCATGTGAGCCAGTGTGATCAATGTTAGAGGATGGGCAGACCTACTCTCATAGATGAGATGCCACTTCAACCACATGTTCATATTGAACTATTTTATAAATGGGGGGATGGAATTTGTAGGACCTATTAATCCACAATCAGGAGGTAAGAGGTATATCCTAGTTTGTAATGATTATGTAACAAAGTGGGTTGAAGTACAAGATTTGCATGATTCAAAGGAGAAAACTATAGCATATTTCTTATATTCATCAATTTTTACAATATTTGGGGTACCAAGGAAGATCACAACAGATCAAGGACCTCGGTTTACTTCAAATATGATCCAAGAACTTATGCAACAATACCAAATCAGGCATAACAAAACCACTCCCTACCATCCATACGTGAATGGGCAAGTTGAGGTGACCAACAGAGATTTGGAAAATATCCTGATAAAGACAATATAGCAACATAGGAAGGATTGGGCTACTAGATTACCATAAGCAATGTGGACCTACAAGACCACCTGGAAGACTACTATTGATTTCACACCATTTTAGTTAGTCTATGGTAAAAGTGCCATGATGCCTATAGAGTTTGAATTCAAAATACTTATGACTACTATAGAATTGAATATATATCTGGATTATGCACAAAATAAATAATTCAGTAGCTTAATCAACTGGATGAATATTGCCTTGAGGCTCTATAGAAAATAGAGATCATTCAAAAACAAAGGGCCAAGTGGTATGACCACCAAACCAGGCCAAAGAAGCTTAAATTGGGAGAATGGACATTACTCTATGATTCTCGGTTCCAAGAAAGTAAGGGTAAGCTCTTACAACATTGGATGGGGTCATATGAAGTGAGTGAAGTCATCAAAAATGGGGTTGTAAGAGTCAAAATAATAAACGGTAGCAACATTACCTTAACAGTCAATGGCCATCACCTACATCCATACCATGTGTCTGAAGCATACATGATTGAGTCTAGATTAGGCATGGGGGAGACCCCAGTTGATTTTGATTTTATCTTGAGTCAGTGAGATGTGGACCTAGTCCACATAGTCCCAAAGACAATTATTCTTTAAATTTTTTTTTCTTAGTTGTGTTTTTGTTTTGCAGGAACAATGCCCTTTGTGTAGCTATTATGCAGCCTGGGAAACCTAGGCATAACAAGCACAAGATCCATTAACCTATGCCTTCCAATATTTCTAGGATAATTTGCTTGTAGTAGGAGTAGTTATTCCCCATTCAGAAAGGGGAATACTAAACAAGAACCTACACAAGAATGTTTGTATTGGTCTTTTTGGACAATAAAACACTCAACTGTCTGGTTCAAGGGCGAATGTTGATTTTGTTCCTATTTTTCAATTAGAAGCACTGAAGGGCTTGATCAACCTAACAGTGCATATACAAGGACAAGTCAGCACCCGTTGAATAAAATAAAAGTGTCATTTTTCTATATTTGATGGGAAGGCACCTGCTTCCCATTATGAGAGAAGACGTTTGCTTCCTATTGTACGATGGAAGGTGCCTACTTCCCATTGTATGGTGGAAGGCACATGCTTCCCATTATATGGTGTATGATGCTTGCTTTTCATTGTATGGTAGAAGGAACCTACTTCCCGTTATATGCTTTATGGCACCTAACTCCCAGTATGTTACGAAAATGGTACATGCATCCCATTTTCTGGCAGATCAATGTTTGACTCTCGATTTTTCAGGGGAACGGTCAACTTTCAATTTGTGGGAAACTGACACCAAATCTTCTTAGCATATGTAAAAAAAAAAATTGAGTTTGTATAAAGTTTTTTTAATAAGTACGGCAACCAAAAGTTAGCAAAAAGGTGGCTGCTTCTTATTAGGCATAAGCAACTGATTGTTAAGGCATTTTCTTCTCGTGTTAAGTAGAGCACCTAATTGCTAAGGCACCCACTTCCCATGTTAAGCAAAATGCTCAATTCCTAAGGTGCCTATTTTCAGTTTCCAAGGTACCTGCATGCCATAATTCAAAACAAAGGCACCTGATTTCCATATGAAAAAAGGTTCCTGATTTTCATATACTACGATCATTTTCTACCTTGACAGAATAACACATCAGCATTGGGATGTGTTCTAAGCCACGTCATCACCCCACGCACATGCAAATTCAAATCTACCATGAAAAAAATTAAAATTTGACATCAACCAACTTTCGAGGAGGGGATTTTTATCATGCTAAGGTGATACATTTTTTCTAAATTTTATTTTGAATTTTGTAGGATTTCTCAAATAAATCACATTGCAGCTACCAAGAACCAATCACATTGAAGAAAATTCATTGCATGGGAACCATGGCCATAATTATCCATTGTGGTTTGCCCAAACATCAAATGCTAGCCAATAGCGATGCACCACGGACATCTATGCATATGCACCCACAGAACAAATTTAGGTGCATGTTTAATTTTTTTGTTTCTTTTCTATATTATTTTCATGAACATGTGTGTCTATGGAAATGTGTCAGCACAACCCTCCAATATTACTTTAACCACTTGAACAAATCCACTTGCCATAGTGTTGCATGGCATGCCTCTGATTGGTCGATAGTTTATGGTTATCATCTCCACACAATCGGGCACATGCTCAAAGGAAATTTACTGTGGATAACCATAATCACTATTTATTATGGTAATTAACCGCTTGCGTGCATGAACGCAGTTGTTTTAAAAATTTGTTTACTAGCTACTATGAATCCACCTTCAAAAAATATATATATATCAATGAAGCACAGTAGTAATTTGAAGGGCAAGCAGGAGCATCGCTGAGTGAATTATGAACTAAAGGTAAATCATGGGGGGAAAATCGAAGAATCACGATCTTAAGAAGAGTGAGTTGATCGACTGCTCAGGAATTTATGTAGATGTCTAAACATAGTTGGATGTTGTAGAATGGATGGACTACTGTCAACTAGTCAGTCAGGGCCAGGATACGATGGTGGCTAATGAATTTGTGGCATCTATGAGAGAAGGGGTTGTGCACATGCGAGGGTTGGAGATTCTTGTCATAGAGGCCTTTATTGCTAGATTTACAAGCCTCCCTCTGATAGGGGAGCACACATACAAGGAATATAACCTTACCCTTTGTACGCAAAGATTTTTTGGAGCACCAACCGAGCACCTAACGTGCATTGGATTTCCAAAATGGCACATTCCTGAGCTTTGGAGGGCATTTTTTGAACAGATCACCCATTTCTTCACATGATCTAGTAGGTACTCTCATATGAATGCCAACCACTTCCATTTTCTCAATCACATCCTACATGGGGATAAAATCAATGTCCCCCATTACCTTGCATGCACCTTGAAATATGAGGCTAGGTGATACCAAGTAGGCACCACCTCTGCCCTAGCTCACCATGGCCTGATTTTGGCCTTGGTGCAATATGTAGAGTCACATAGAAATATGACAATTGAGGAAGCTATGGTCACTAGTGTAGCAGTAGGGGCACAAGCAGAGAATGAGGTACTAATTTAGAATGAACAGTCAGCCCAAGGGGTAACAAAACGTGTAGAAACGATGCCTATATCCTAGCCTACAAGAAATACAGGGGAAGTAGGACAAGCCTTGTCCCTTGATTTTCTCCAATTTGAAGAGGAACCAATACAATATCTATCTCCTTCTGCACCTCAATTCAAATATGAGGTAGAGCAAGATTTCATACCCATTCCACCAGGACGTGAAGTAGAAGAACAAAAGCGTTAAGGGTGGTTTTGAGCTCATTCGATGAGGAGACACCAATCGATGAGCTCAACAAGGAGTACTTGGCCCACATTTTACAGGAATTTCTTGTGGGCCAAATACTCAACATGAGGTGGCCATGGAAGATGTACCACAAGAAATTTAGGCGAAGGATTTGCAGCAATAACTCTAAGTTTTAATAGAACAGGCTTCCACTTGGGAAGCCAAATTTAAATAAGAATAGGCTCTATTTGAGGAGTCCTAAAAGGAGGTTGCATTAAAAATGCATGAATTGTATCAAACAATTCAGCAACTGCAATGACAATTGCAGTTGTAGGGCAGACCAGGAGGAGCTGAGCAGCCAGCCAGAGTTGATGCAGTAGTGCAGACCAATGGGGCAATAGAAGTACCTCTTGTTGATACTAAAATAGAATAGGGAGATGTTGTTGCAATGGAAGTAGAGCAGCCCTGTTTTATGTCTCCCTTTGTAGAGTAGATACTTCAGGAGGATGAATTTGAGGGTGAGGAACCTCAAAATCTAGAACATCTTGCAAAAGAAGGAGATGAGGAGGAAAAGGAGATGGATGTTGGAGTTTAATTGATTTCTATTATTAGTGTGTTTTTCTATTTTAATGGGGTAATATTCCTTGTGAATATCTCTAGTTGTAATAGGTAATATTTAGGTGGTTTGGTGTGATGGTGAGAACATTTGATTCTCATATATTTGTTTTCTTTACCCACTTGGAAGATTCATTCTGTATTTTACTAACTTGGGAGATTCTTCAGTTACATTTCCAAGCTATATATTGTAATGAATTATCATGAATAAATCAGTTCAGACTAATTCTCGCTCACATGTGGTATTAGATTCAAGATTTAGGATTAATTCTTAGAGTCTTTTAAAAAAATAGTTTATTAAGCTAGTTTACCAGTAAAACTGAAGAACCAGCTCACAGAAGAATTGGAGCAGTAGCCAGTGGACGAAGATCCATTGAAACCTGTTGTCGTTCATTGAGATTGGGATCCCTGCACACAGGAAAATAACTGTTACGCCTAGTGAACCAGCTGACCAGTGTGTTTTGAAAATTTGTTACTGTTACACCCAAAAAAAAATTTGCCAAGCTTTTCGCGGTCATCACCATCGTCTTGGACCCTCTTTTGTAGATTTTCGTTATCTTTAATGCTTGTGGAGTACTGGTGTGCTGTGAGGCCAGGGATTGCATTAGGCTGGGCCACTGCATGCCGCCTTTGATGTCCAAGTCAATTATGTGGATTTTCTGTGCATTTCCGACTGCTTCGAAAATGGCTTGGTTTGCTGTGAAATGCGTCATTCTGGAATAGGGAAGAGACTGATAAAATGATATCCCGCACAATTCAATTTCTTTCATCCTCGCCTCTATATTTTGCATATTTCCTGTTGTTCTTGAGCTCGCATTCTTAATTTTCCCCTCCATTAAGTGATAAGTGGTGATATTTTATTTGAGGGTATTAATAAATATTTTTCTATAGTTTGGAGGCAAATTTTTCCAAGACCTGTTATTATTTCTCTGTGTTTTTTTTAATAGTAATCTGGATTGCCCTTAAAATGCTGTGAAACTAGATTAAGGGTAATTCAGATTTTTTTTTTTTTTACTTCAAAGGCATATTACCGGAGATTGGCTCATTGATTTGAACCCAAATTTTAACCAGAGCTTGGAGGAGCTCTAAGCATTCAAGAGGAGAAGGACATTCTATTCTGCTACACCTGTGCAAAAATAAGGAGCTAATTTAAGAAAATGGTAAATGGCAATAATAACACTCTCCCAATTCCAAAATTCAAAGGAGAAAATTATGACTACTGGTCCATTCGAATGAAGCACTTGCTCATTAGCAAAGGTTCTTGGGAGATTGTGGAGGATGGCTACACAGAGCCAACCGATTGGAGTACTGTTCCAGCTTCCGATAGACAAGCAATAAGAGAGGCACAAAAGAATAATAGTCTTGCAATATTCTACTTGCAAACAGCCTTGGATAAGAGCATTTTCCCAAGGATTACAAGTTGTGCATCAGCCAAAGATGCATGGCAAGCTCTAAAAGAAAGCTATGAAGGCAACACTCAAGTCAAGCAAGTGAGATTGCAAACTCTCAAAATGGAGTTTGAAAATATCAGGATGAAGGAGAATGAAAAGGTTGGAGACTATTGCATGAGAGCCAAAGCATGTGTTGACAAAATGAAGTCTCTTGGTGAAGAAGTGAAAAATGAAGTCATTGTAAAGAAAGTGTTGAGGACACTTTTGCCCAAATGGAATCAAATATCTATAGTCATTGAGGAGAGTAAGGACTTGACTACTCTCACATATGATCAACTCATAGGTTCCTTAATGTCTCATGAGGAGATATTTTCTTCAACTCCAAATGTTGGGGGAATGGAATAAAAAGCATTTTCATACAAAGAAGGTGAATCTAGTTCAAGAGGAAGAGACCAAGGAAGAGGCCAAGGAAGAGGAAGAGGTAGATATTCTTCAAGAGGTAGAGGTAGTTTTTCTCGAAGAGGAGGAAGAGGTGGCTTCCAAGAAAGAGGAAGAGGTGGCTTCCAAGAAAGAGGAAGAGGTGGCTCTCACGAAAGAGGAAGAAATGGCTATCAAGGAAGAAGTAACAAGAAATGTTACTATTGTAACAAGTATGGGCACTTTGAAAAAGATTGTAGATTGAAAGCATCACATGGAGGAAGAAGTAATAATGCACACTATGGTGAGGATGAGGACTCATAAATTTTATTTTTATCATATGGCAAATCTGATCAAAATATGAATGAGACATGGATTCTTGATACTGGATGTTCCAATCACATGACTGGCAAGGAGGAGTTGCTATCTACAATTAACAATTCCTACAAGTCCAATATCAAGCTTGGAGATGACAAAGCATTGCAATTTGAAGGAAAAGGAACCATGGAGGTACAAACTAATGAAGGTAAGAAGAAAATGACTAATATTTACTACACTCCAAATTTAAAACATAATTTGTTGAGTGTTGGGCAAATCATGGAAAAGAATTTTAAGCTTGTGTTTGAAAACAATAAGTGAGATTTTTGATAATAATATTGGGCATAAGCATGTCACTATCATTCCCATGACCAAGAATAGATTGTTTCCTCTAAAATTTGGAGAAGAAAAAAATGATTTTGCATGTGCAGCCATTGATAGCAAAAGTTTGCTATGGCACTTAAGATTTGGCCATGTAAATTTTCCTAGTTTGAGGAAAATGGTTTCTCAAGAGATGGTATATGGGCTACCTAAAATTGATGTTCAAAAAGGTGTGTGTAAAGGATGTGCTTTGGGCAAGCACTCAAGGATGAATTTTCCAAAAGGCAAAGCATGGAGAGCCACTTATCCCCTTAAATTGGTGTATTCTGATATTTATGGGTCAATGCAGACTCAAAGTATTGGTAATAATTCGTACTTTCTCACCTTCATAGATTATTTTTCAAGAATGTGTTGGGTTTATCTTTTGAAGACAAAGGATGAGGCATTTGGTTGTTTTAAATATTTTAAAAATCTTATTGAAAATCAAAGTGGGCACTATGTAAAATGTTTAAGGACTGATAGGGGAGGATAATTTTGTTCAAATGAATTTCTTCAATTTTGTAAATATTGTGGTGTTAGAAGGCAACTCACAACTACTTACACACCACAACAAAATGGTGTGGTTGAACGTAAAAATAGAACAGTGGTAAATATGGTAAGAAGCATGTTACAAACAAAGACGTTAACTAATATGTATTGGGCTGATGCGGTAAGGACTTCCATTTATATTTTGAATAGGATTCCGACTTCTAGCTTGGTTGGAATCACTCCATATGAGGCATGGTATGGAAGGAAACTAACTGTAAGTCATTTTAGAGTTTTTGGTTGCTTGGCTTATGCACATGTTCCTAATGAAAAAAGGAAGAAGTTAGATCCCAAAATTGAAGCATGCATATTCCTTGGGTATTATGAAAATACCAAAGCATATAGGCTCTTTAATCCAAATATACACAATTTTGTCATGTCTCGAGATGTGATTTTTGATGAAGGGGGAGATTATGGTCATCAAAAAGTCCATTTTGAGAAGTCAAAATCTGTTTTGACTGGTGGTATTAGTGATGATGATGAGTAGCCCACTAATGTTTTAGTTCCAAGTGATACTAATCCACCAAGCAACCCCTCATCTAGCTTTCCAATAAGAAGACCTTCATCTAGTTCTCCACCAAGCATTCCCTCATCTAGTTCTTCAGTTTCAAGTGCAAGTTCAAGTCCACCAAGGAAGGTAAGAAGCTTAAGTGACATTTACCGAAGGAGTACTATTCAAACAAATGAAGATTTAACACTATTGAGTGAATATTCTCCAAGTAATGTGTTGAAAATTAAAAAGCTCCAACACAAACATCCATCCTCTCAAATGTTAGATACAAATTTTCAAATAAGAGTTACAAGAAGTCAAGCACAAGAGGTAGATCAAGTGGTGAAAAGACTTGAAAACTTGCATATGTATGGTGATGAAAATAATGGTAAGCCCAAAGGTGATGTTTTGAATTATACCTTAATGTCTCTTGTTGATTTAGAACCATATTTTTATGAACAAGCATGTACTAATGATGTATGGATGAAGGCAATGAAAGAAGAAATGAACTCCATAAATAAGAATGATACTTGGGAGCTAGTTGAGCTTCCAAAATGCAAGAAAGTTGTGGGCTCTAAATGGGTCTACAAAACAAAATATAATTTTGATGGAAGTATGGAGAGACACAAAGCAAGACTTGTGGCCAAGGGGTTCACACAAAGGTATAACATTGATTATGAGGAGACTTTTGCTCCAGTTGCAAGACAAGAAATAGTGAGGATGGTTCTTTCTATTGTTGCTCATAAAATTTGGAATGTACATCACTTGGATGTAAAAAGTGCTTTTTTGAATGGATTCTTGGATGAGAAGGTTTATGTGCAACAACATCAAGGATTTGTAGTTCAAGGTAAGGATAATCTTGTGTACAGGTTGAAGAAGGCCTTGTATGGTCTTAAGCAAGCTCCAAGAGCTTGGTATTCAATAATTGATGGGTACTTCCATCAATATGGTTTTGTGAGAAGTAAGAGTGAGCAAACCTTATACTATAAGAAACAAGGTAATGACATTCTCCTTGTTTGTTTATATGTGGATGACTTGATTTACTTAGGTAGTAATCCTAAGTTGAATGATGACTTCAAGAATGCCATGATGCATGAATTTGAGATGAAATATTTGGGCTTGATGCACTATTTTCTTGGTATGGAGGTGTATCAAAGTGATAGTGAAATTTTCATTTGTCAAAACAAATATGCCAATGATATGTTAAAAAAATTTGGGATGGAAAATTGTAAACATGTTGCAACACCAATAGCTCATGGCGAGTTTTTAAGTAAGGATGATGGAACTAAAAAATTTGATGTGACCACATATAGAAGTATGGTTGGGAGTTTGATGTTTCTCACCAACACTAGACCAAACATTGCATGTGTTGTATCACTTGTATTAAGGTATATGAGTGACCCTTCTGAATTACACATGAAAGCTGGAAAAAGAATACTGAGATATGTAAAAGGTACAATGGATTTTGGCATCCATTATTGTAAAAATGAAGATGTAAAATTTTTTGGTTTTAGTGATTCATATTGGGGAAGTAATATAGATGATAGGAAGTCTACATCAGGTAATTATTTCAGCCTTGGGTCTGGTTTAATCACTTGGAGCTCAAAGAAATAAACTACAGTTGCTCTCTCTTCCACCGAAGCAGAATACATTGCAATCACAAGTGCTAATGCTCAAGAATTGTGGTTGAGGAAAGCCCTTGAAGAAATTGGAGAACAACAATATGGTCCTACTACATTGTTTTGTGATAACATGAGTGCTATTCAACTAACATATAATCCAGTTCATCACAGCAGGTCAAAGCATTTTGATATGAAGTATCACTTCATCCGAGACATGGTCAAGAAGAAGGTGATTGAATTACATCATTGCAGCACTGAAGACAACGTTGTAGATTTTTTCACCAAGGGAGTTGTCAAAGCTCAATTTTTGAAGCTGAGGAACTTCCTTATCAGTCCCCTCAACTTCAAGGGGGAGTATGTTGGAGTTTAATTGATTTCTATTATTGGTGTGTTTTTCTATTTTCATGGGGCAATATTCCCTATGAATATCTCCAGTTGTAATAGGTAATATTTAGGTGGTTTGGTGTGATGTTGAGAACGTTTGATTCTCATATATTTGTTTTCTTTACCCACTTGGAAGATTTGTTCTGTCTTTTACTAACTTGGGAGATTCTTCAGTTACATTCCCAAGCTATATATTGTAATGAATTATCATGAATAAATCAGTTCAGACTAATTATGGCTCACAATGGAGGCCAAAGAGCCTCAAACTTTAGGTGAGGGAGAGACAGAGTACTCTCTAGTTGATATAGGGGTCAGATAGCCTCAGGAGGAAGAAGCAGTCACCATTGTGTAGCAATTTACTACAGAAGAGAAAGAGGCTTAGCAGCCTGAATCCCCTATATCCCAGGAAACACCAGTTGCACCAGCATACCCTTGGGTACAACAAATCAAGATGAGATCAAAACAAAAATCCACAAGGCCATCTTAGCAATGACCCAGAACTAGAGCAATAGTTGCAGAGTTGAAGGCATTGGGCATTGAATATGATAAGGAATCAGAGTTGGATTCTAATGAGGAATGGGAGGCAACAAAGAATCTGTTTGCTACCCAGAAACAAAAATTTAAAAAGCTCAAGGAGGACATGGTAGCAGAGAAGAAGAACTGGAAGAAGGCTTCCAAGAGGGCCCGTAAAGAATCATAAAAAGAGGCCAAGGAGCAATCTGGCAGGCCTCACAAGAAAATTCCAATTGCCCAACTTGAGTAGTTCTAGTATTTGTATGGGTCGGAGGATGGAAAGCCTTCAAGGATGTAGGCATATTTTAAAATGATGGTATTTCTAGGCCTTGTGCAACCTGAAGATATGGCATCAAGCAGTAGAACTACCCTAGTGGTAAAAATAAAGGTCAAATCTAAAAATAAGCTTGACCCAATAGGGGTAGATTTACCCATAGGCAGGGTTGCCAAGGAATCTAGCATCTCATTTGGTGATAAAGAATCAATGCCTATGGGTGAAAAGTTACCACCTCACCATGAGTACTGGAAAATGGTTGAGCCTGCATTCTAGAAGGATTCCACTAGTTTCTCTGGTTATTATCTAAACATTTATAAATGCAAGGTGGCCTAGACCAGAGAACCACCCAAGAAGAGAGCAGGGCCAAGTGAACCAATTCAGCGTAGCAAATGCCAAAAGCAACAGGGTTAGGAGATAGTCACTCCCAAGGCACCAAAGGGGTGAAAGCCTTGAGACAAATAAAAATCCAAGGCCACTAATAATAAGAGGACACAAACCTATAAGGCTTATTAGGATGAAGTGAACAAAACTAGTAATTACCAGCTCAAAGTGGCACAAGGATGTACCACCCCTTAAACATGGGGGGATGATGAGCCACATAATTGCTCATTTTTTGTAATTTTTTCCCCATAATATGCAACATATATTCTTGTAGATGTTTTATGGAAATTATTTATATATATATATATATATATATATATATATATATATATATATAATTAACATTTTATTTTGTATGTTATCTAATATTTGTCTTAAAGTGTAATTTGTGTAGATTTAGTGGAAATTGTTGCATTTTGACATGTTTTCGCTGAGGTCCTACTCGGACCTAGCACGTGCAAATTAATGAGGGAAAAAACATCTATGAAATATTGGTGAAGAGGTATGAATTCAGGTGCCCAAATTCCTTTGAAGCACCCGACTTCCATTATTCAACACGTAACTGTTAGGTGTCTGCTTCCTGTTAGGCGCCTTCTTTCCGTTAGATGCCTACTTCCTATTGTACGGCAGAAGGTGCCTGCTTTCCACGGTGAAAGGCATCTACTTCTCGTTATACGATAGAAGGTGCCTACTTCCTGAATTTTGCATACAAGGTGCTTGCTTCCCAACTTCTTCAAATATGGTACCTAATTTCCACTAATGCCAAACTTCAACATGGCTCTATGGTCGGTATAACAGAGTAAAACTTCAGCAACCAACATGAAAGGAATTCCAGCATTGAAACTAGACATGGGACAATGTCAAATATGACTCATCACCCATCTTCCAGATGATACATAAATGAATTTTGTAAATCAGGCAAATAAATATTAGACGTATTCTGGAAACAGAATACGTTGAAATATCATGATATTTTACCTGATTCCTTCAATTAAGCAAACAGTTGTAACAACGAATCATTTTATGATTCATACTAAAAATTGTAATAGGTTTGGCCGCATACCTTATTAATATGCAGGCCACCCTTGAAAAAGACCCCCCGAACTTTTCTTGTAATTTTCTTCTACTGCAACTGTTAATAAAAACTCTGAGTATTTTCCTGTAAAACTCTTCTAAAAGCATCCAATGATCATTTTACCGTGAGTAGAACCTACTGGAAGAATAGGCCCACTTACAACAAATTTCTTCCCTATTTCCCCTATTTTTAGTATTTATTTAATAAATTAATTTATTTCTATGTTATTTCCCCTATTTTCTATGATTTCCAGCAAGGTAATAATTTAGATTTTAAACACTTTTAGTCATGTTTTCTTAGGCTTAGCATGAGATTATTGGTTTAAATACAAAATTCAACGAATACCAAATACCCCCAAACCATAATCCAAGGGACTCATCTTCGAAGGAGAAATTATAAGCATAGATTTTGCACGGTTGCTCACAAGACTACGAGCTACCCCGGGTTGACAATTAAATGGAGGCAATTAATTGAACCATAGAAAAACTAACCAATATTTTTCCCAACACTTACATTCCTTACTATTTAATTTTGTTTCTTATATTAAAATAATTGTAGGACTATAAAAAACTATTAATTCCTTGATAACACTTTTTTTAGGGGTCTTAGTTATACCCCTAAAATCCACAATAGCATTTTCACCAGTACTTTTTTTTCATTAGCGGGTTTAGCCCCACTTCTTGTCAGTATTTGTGATATATGTTTATGACTTCCCAAATTAATATCCCTTTGAGTTTTCTTTTCTCTTTGTTCTTGTTTTGAAAATATTCCTATCCTTTTTCCATTCCCACCAACACTTTCATCTTTATTAATATCTTTTATTTCTCCATAATATTCATAATGAGACAATTTTTCTAAAGATTTATACTATCCTAGAGAAACTAAAATTCAAGGAATGACCTCATAAACACTTTCTTCTTTATTTTCTAAATATTTATACTATCCTATTCTCTTGATTCTGATTTGACACCAATGGATTATGATAAATATTTTGAAATATCCATGGCAACACATATATGAGTTTATACAACATGTCTTCCCTCCTTAGTAGTTGATCCCTCTTGGATGAACTCCTCTAGAGTATTGTCAATATTTTCAAAACCTTCTTATTGATAAGTTGATAAGGAAGTGAAATTTACATAATGTTTAGAATACTAAGCAAAGGTTTTTTGGAAGATAGGGTTTTTTCTACATAAAGAGGTCTCTTTAAGGGGTGTAACATGGAGATTGATGTGAAAAACATCTCTCCAAGATATTTGTCAAATTATGGAAACTCATCGTTAGGTGCTACAGGTGAAAATTTACTGAGGATGAAGACTGCAACATTTTTATTTCATACCAAAGAGACTGAGATGATAGTTGACTCAGGGTTCTTGGCTCTGAAAGGTGCATCGCATGCCAGTTATGGTGGGATTCACATAGTTTCACTTAAAAATAAAGAGAATGAGCTCAAGACACTAACTTCTAGTTATGTCTCTCATCCCCATAGAGAGGATAAGCCACCAGATGAGGAGATCTTTATTTCATCTTTCAGCAACATGCTAGCAGACCCCCTATTTAAGTTTAAAACGAAATCAACCTAGCAACCAAAATGGCAGGATGATCATTTGGGGCCCAAGGGAGTCTCTAGCCCTGCTCATAGATTTTCTTCCAGATCTAAGCCACACCTCTATCATGACATGCAAAATAGTGTAACTCTAGGAGAGGAACATGATAGAAGTGAGACTTCCAAAGGTGGAAACCCACACTCCCATTCAATATCCCGACCATATTAGGTGCCATGTTACAGGGGGGAGCCAATGCTAGCTCCCCTTGTGCCCATGCGTTGCTCAACAACCTAACTTTCAATGGCAAAAATTCTCAAGCATCCCCAAAAACTCAACTAGATGATCTTCATTCCAACATAAGATATAATAATGTTGACCTCGCACCCTTAAACCATGGACTTGGAGGATTTGAACAAGGAGGTGGTGGCCAACATGTACCAAAAGAGGGAACCCTCAAATTTGGATATGCAGGAGGAAATCAAAGCTCTAAATAGGTAAATCAACAATATAAAGAGTCAGGTACCTTTGAGTTTGAGTTGCAATATGATTTTATTGAAGAAATAAAATAATTAGAAGAGATAAATGTTGTTATATTATTTTCTAGAAGAATCCCCCCTGATGAAGAGTTCAATCGATGGTTTATCAAAGTCTAGGAATCCAAGGGTTGGATGATTACCTCTCGTCACCACCTTGGTCAATATTTTTTTATCACTTTCACCTCCAAAGACTCTTTCTTAATAGCCCTAAGACTTGGCACCTAGATGATTTTTGGTCAATTGGTATCTCTACAACAATAGGCATTCCAATTTGACCTTGAGAATGTATCAAACATGAAATACCCCCTTTGGATTGAACTCCCTTTATTAAACCTAGCAAGTACAAAATACTTACCTCAGATAGTTTTTAGGTTTGTAAGGCCATTATGTCTCCCATTTGAGCCACCCACGCATCTTGGTTGAAACTGATGTCTCCAAGGACCTCCCAAGTAAGGTCTTATTCAAAGCCCCTAGTATCCAATTTGAACAATGTATTAATTATCTCAACTTACCAAACTCATGTTTCTACTACAAACAATAAGGCCATATGACTAAAAACTATTTTGTGAGATCTCCCAAACAACAAATTTAGCTTGCTAGTACTCTTACTATCGCTACTCAGCATGTAAAAAAAATATTACCTCACGTTTAGCCTATCCAACCTTTTGGTTCTCTTGATGTGACCTCATTCCCTACTCATTTAGTACCCCAATATTATAACTTGGTAGTTACCCACATCTCCCTTCAACCCCCTCTAGCTTTTGAGGCTCCTATGGATAAAACTCCTTATGAAACAATCGAGGAGGGTTGGGTAACCCAACATAAAAAGAAACATAGGCGTAGCTCATCACGAGAAGCCTCCCCCTCCTTCCAAAGGTGTCCCCAAATACCAACACTTAGGAGATAAATAATGGTGCCATAATCCCACCAGCACTTAATCCAACAATACCTCCTTATCCACACATTAGTCCAAGGGAACATCTGCATGATTATATGTACCCACTCGGAATACCTATGATGCCTTAGTTGAAAATATGTCATATTGATGTTTGCAAGAATTATATATTGGAATGTGCATAGCATCATGCTACAAGAGTGGTATTGTATTGTTCGAATAGTCATCAAGAGAGTTTTCCCATTGATTTTACTATTGCAAGAAGTCAAAATTTTAGGTTTCAGACTCAAAAATGCCCTTAAGACCCTATGGGGAGTTGGGGAGCTTTGTGTACGAATCATGATGAAGGGAGGGGGGATGTCATATGCCTTTCTCAAGGTTTTTGGGACTCTATTTTATTATCAAGAGAGGACCCAATGCATAAAGTAGTGTGGTGTACAATAATATTTGGTGGTAGAAAACTGGGTATTGCAATTGTTTATGCACCCAATGATGCAGTCAGAAGGGCAATCCTCTGGGATTGGATGTGCTTCAATTTTCTATAAGCAGATCAGATAATAGGAGGGGACTTCAATATGGTAGAGTGGGAGGGAGACATATTGGTAGGTGGTACTCCACTCAAACAACCATAAGAGGCCATATCATGGTCTAGGTTTAGAAGAACCTGGAATATTTATGATCTCAATTGGAATAAGAGTGTTGAAAATAATGGTGCTTGGTTTACTTGGAGAAATGCACGATGTGGGGATGCTCTCAGAATAGCAATATTGGACCGCTTCTATGTATAAAAAAATATTGACATCCTCCAAAATGGTTTGTCTCATCCAATCTATTCAGTGGTAACTTTAGATCATCTCCCTATTACCTTGATTATTGGGTGTGCCCCCATAAGAAAAACCAAAAATAGTTTACCTTTCAAGTTAAAAACTTCTCTTCTCAAGCACAAATATTGTGTTAATGGAATCAAGAAATTTTGTAATTTCTTTCCAAGGCCCTTAGGAGGGAGAGGGTGGATTATGTGGTGGGAGAAAGCCATCAAAAGAATAGTGGATTACCTTCAAGGTTTTGGAAAAATCCTTGCCTCTCTTTGTAGTAAAAAAGAGAAAGAATTGGAGCAGGAAGTTAACCAAATCAGCCACCACCTTAGCCAAAATATTAACAACATCCCTTCTCAAAAGCAGTTGGGTGAAAAATTTGTAGAGTTAAGGCAACTCCAAGCTTATAAATCCCACAGGGTGCAAATCAAGGCACATCTTCAATGGATTCATGAGGGTGATAAAAAATTTAAATTTTCTTTATTTTCATTAAGAATAAGAATAGATAAAAAATGATAGAGGTTATTAAAAATCCTATATCTAACCTTTCATCCTTAATCCAAGAGTATTTTGCAGCCTTTTTCAAAAGTGAAGGGTCCAACACAGAAGTAGAGTTTTTTAGAGAATGTTCCAAATAGTGCATATCTCCCAAAGTATCTAAAGAAGATAGAGAATTGCTAGATAAATATCTTTCAAATGATGAACTTCATTCTACCCTCCTCCATTTAGCAAATGAAAAATTCCCTAGCATTGATGGACTTCCAAGTAATTTTTTTAAGACCATGTGGGAGACTGTAGGAGCTAATTTTTTGTAGATGTGTGTGATGTACTTAGTATGGCACTGGGAGGGGGGGTGAATCAGTGTGGCATTCCAAAACATGAATTAACAGCTCTAAAAACCACAGCAATTAAAACTTATAAACAAATATAATAAGTACGGCAAGAGAACATCACACAACATAGATTTTTAACGAGGTTCACCAAAATGGCTACTCCTCAAAAAGAACGGTCGCTTGGACTACCATCCAAATCTAGCCTCTTGCAAAGCACCAACTTTACAATTTTTTTACCAAAGACCAACCGGAAGGAGCACCAACCCCTTATTTATCTCGCACCAACGTAAAGGAGCACCAACCCCTAATTTGCCAAGACCAACTGGACTTCAATTTTGAATGAAAATGTTTGACAAATACCTTTGTTATTGCAAGACTCTAACTCGATCTACTTCACCTTTACAATCTCTCGCACACTCGCTCTTTCTTGTGCAATCTCTTCACACAATCCATCGCACCGCTATGCCCAAACTTTGTAATCAACTTTGCCCTTTGCGCTCTCTACACATTCTCGTTTCTCGCTCACATGCTTCGCACACTCTGTGTCGTTCCACAATCTGCTCTCTGTGCGCATTCACAATCGCACTTTGAACAACTCGACACAACTAGCTCACATTATGCACTTCACTATCATCTCGTCGATTCTATGCTATCTACGCTTTTACGGCCGCATCTCGCACTTCAACATTCACCCGATGGATTCCTAAATCTCCAAACAACCCCGCTTATATACTTGAGATTTTGAGATGAAAACCCTAATAGTAGTCGACTAATTATGCAAATGCAAACCCTAATCTTAGTCGACTGCAAACCCTAAACATGGTCAGCTGCAAACCCTAAATGTGGTCAATTGCAAACCCTAAAATCTGTCATCCTGCATTGAATGACTTCTGAACTGCTTGTCCACTGCATTATTAGATCTAACTGCCTGAGTTGACAACAATGACAAAACTCTTGCAACACCTTGCTCAACAATTGTGAGGAGCTTATTACTATTGGAGGGCTTGGGGATGCCACTAATCAAGGATTGATTAGGATCATTCCCCAAAGAATTAAATCAGATCTTCTTACTAAGTGGTGTCCCATTACTTTACTCAATTCCTCTTATAAAATTTTGGCTAAGGCTCTGGCCAAAAGACTCCTCCTAGTGGCTACAAAAATTGTTCGCCCAGAGAAAATAGGATTCCTAAAAGGTTGCTATATTTTGGATAATCTCCTTACAGTTTGGGAAGGGATGGAGTGGGCTCAAGCATAGGAGCTCAAGGACCTTTACCTTAAGCTTTATTTTGATAAATCTTATGATCGACTAAAGTGACCTTTCATCTTAGTCATGCTCCATTGGCTTGGTTTTGGAAATAAATTCATTGATATGGTAGCTTCCCTCTTTCCAAATGCTTATGCAAGAGTGGTTATTAATATAGAATTGCTTAATAGCATTCTTGTGGAAAGATCAATTAAGAAAGGTTACCTATTGGCCCTTATTTATTTGTAATTACAGTTGATGCTCTTGGTTATCTATTGTAATTTGCAATTAAAGAGGTGAGGATAAGAGGTATCCCCCTTTTGGATGATTCCCAGCTTATCAACTCTCACTTTGATAATGATTCTATGCTTTTTTTCTTTTGAAAATTAGTAAAATTTTGCGAACATCCTTGAGATAGTTCACACTTTTTGTAGGGCCTTTAGTGAAAGAATCCAAGAAGCTAATAAATTTGTTATTCCCTTAGGATTTGATGATAAGCCAAATTGGATATCCAAAACATGGAAGTGGGTGTAAAGAGGAGAAATATCTAAGTATTTGGGCTTTTCTTTTGGTGTTGAACTTTCATCCAAATCTATGTGGGATTGGTGTATGGACAAATTTACCAAAAAAATGGACTACTAGAAATCTTTGGAAATGTCTCAAGTAGCTAAAATCCATATCGCTAGAAAAAATTAGCCCTCTTCCATGTTTACTTCTCTTCTCTTCTCTTTTGACTCCTACCAAGGTTGGGTATGATAATATGAACAATATGCATTAAGAGTTTTTTGGACAAAAACCTACCCAAACAAGGCCTACCAATGGTCTCCTGGATAAATTGTTGTAGAACAGTCTCATGTTGTAGGCTAGGATTCCCAAACCTTCAAGCACAAGGCTATGTAGTCATAGCTAAATGGATGTAAAGTGTGATCATAGGTAATGATCCATAGAAAGTGTTGGTGAGGGAGCATTTGAAAAATCCCTGGGTGGATGGTAAATTTTGGGCAAATATGTCAAACATAGACGTTCTTTTACATGCCTCTTATTTCTCTATAGAAGGTTGTAATATTATCAAAGGAATTTGGAAATACTGGTAACAAGTACATCAATTTATTTCATGGTAGACATATCCAGAGCAAGGCCCCATATATTTCCTCTAGCACGACTTATGGTGGTCACCCCTCCTCACCTTTAATGCACAACCTCTTGGCATGATTCCTTGGTTTCCTGCTAGGTGTCTCTTCAAAAAGAGAATAATTCTGGTGGGTGACATTTGGGATTTTTCTAAGTCCTCATGGAAAAATTGGAAGCAAATCCAATTAAAATTTGGCCTCTATCCTAATGATAAAGTAGTGATTATGCAGATCCTTTCCATCACCTCCCAGGTGCACTAGCCTCTATCTTCTCCATTGGAAGCTAGTCCCCATTGGACTCATTGGAAATGGTTTGGTAATCATGACTTCAAAGCAACCAATACTTAAGTTTTGGTACCAAGCCCTACTTCCTATGAACTATCAGCAATTTGCAGATGTGCTCAATAAAAATGGAACTTAGATCTCAATTGGGCCACTTGGGCGAGAACCTTCAAACTTATAAACTCTACCCCAATTCAAGGAAAGTTCTAGATTCTTCTTTGGAATGTAGTTCTTGAAGGTATACCTACTCGGAGTGGGCTGAAATAGATGGGCCAAGGGTAAGGTGATTACATTTTTTGTGGTTTGGAAGATATAGTACAACAATTATTTTGGAATTGTGCTCATGCCCATCGTATTTTGTGTGAAGCACAATAGTTTCTGTATCCCTTACCATTGCCTATGAAAAAGTATCAAGCCTTATTAGGGATCAATCTAATGCCCAATAAAAAATTTCTTCTCTCCATTACCAGGGTAGTTGTCATCTTTCATATATGGAAGACTCAATGCAAATTTATTTTTGAAATTGATCAAGAAGATATCTCTAATATCTCAATAGCTAACATCTTTGTTGTTTTAAAATACCAGTTGTAAGTTGAGTTAGTAGGTTACACCCATAAGGATAAATCGCTACAAGAATAAATCATAGCTCTAAAGAGGCATATCTATGAGATCTTAGCTCATAGCTTGAATGGAATTTACATATTAAAGAACATGGTGAGTGAATTAACTGGGCAAAATAGCTCGATGATGCATAATCAAGCACACTTGAAGAAGCATTTGGGTCAAGTGGAATTAAAAACTAGCAACACTCATTCCAATCCTCATATTAGGCTCCCATCACAACATGATGTGGAGTAGGGTCACTTAGACTCTTCTCATTAGCAGATGTTTTCCCAGTATGGCTGCTCCTTTACAGTTTTTGTTTTGGTAGTGCAGTAGTCTCTTCTTGTTGGTAGTTTTGCACTATACCAAATTGGTTTTAAATAAATTGATGACTGTAATGTATTAATTCATGATGTAGCATCTTGCTTAATTTTAAAACAAACATTGCAATCATTTCAATTTTTTTATGTATGTATGTAATTTTTCATTTGAAAAATAAATATTCTAATCCCAATCATAGCTTGCAAATTGACTTTAAATTAATTTTATTAAATTGTCGATAGAATAAGTTGTAGTAAAATAACAACAGTGTTGAAACACGATCGCGTTCGCCCCTTAAAAGGTTGAACATCATGTTCGCTCTTTTATTTTGCGAACAAGCTTTAAAGTATGTCAGCACATTCACCCCGAAGTATGGGCAATGATCTCGTTCGCCCCTTTTGCGGGTGAACAACATCAAGATGTATAATTGGGAAAGAAAGAAAATTAAAATTGGTTTTACCTTCGCACTTCAGCGAATATGTGTTTCGCCTTTTTCAAGGAGCGAACACATATTAGAAGTTCCATTCAGCAAAAGTGTTTGAAGCAGAGGTGATTTTAAATTGTTCCAAACAAAAATCGTGTTCACCCCTTGTTTCGGGTGAGTGTTGTTGAAGTTTAAAAGGAAGGGTTAAAGTTATTTCAAAAGGTAATCATGTTCATCTCCTTGTTGGGGAACAAATGTTATTAAAATTTTCAAAGTTTAGACAAAGAGGATTTTTAAAGATTTTTCTTAACGAAAGCATTTTCATGGTGAAATCAAATGAGTTCAGCTGCTCACGGCACCTGAGGATAAATTATGGAAAATATATACTAAATTAAATGATGCAGGATTTGATCTTTAGTTGCCATCATTTTGGGCGATATTAAAGTTTAATTTTTTGGTTGAAGATATGCCTTAAATTATTGTTGCAATTCAATGTTGGTGGTGAAGTGGAAAGCATTTGTGTTATTTTCAAGAACATCTTCTCAAAGGTTTTACTTCCTCTCTGAAGCAAATTTAATGAGGAGTCAATTATTGAAGCATATGTTTAATTTTTAAGACAATGGAGGTGCCCAAAATTTAATATTGTGGTGATAAAAATGCCTCGTCACTCCAAATCATTTTTGAATCGTTATTTTCAGAAGAATATTTCCAAGAAATGATGACTCATTATGTCTCTGATCTATGGACATTGGGTCCTCTCATGTATTTAATTAAAGAGGCGCAAACCTCTATAAATATTAAGCAAACTTTCATTGTAAGGGGTTGGAAAAAATAGATATCCTATGAGAAAACTCTTCAATTTCTCTACATTAATAGAATATACAGAGCTCTTGGATTTGCAAATGACTTGGTGCATTTTTCCCTTCAAATTTTTGCATTTCTTATAGACACTCGTATTCTTTATTTGTTGTTGAATTCAAATTCTGCAAATTGAATTTGAATATTGCTGATGAGAGGAGTGAGTGTCGGAGTGCTAATTTGAAATATTATATGTACAAAGTCTTACATAAATTCTACTATTTCTTTATCTATTACATGCTATTTGTTTCTTGGTGTGGATTTTTTCTATCAGTCTATTCCCATCCTATGCAGTCAGCTTGTGGCCATATTTCCATTTCTTTTCATATTTTCCAATTTCTTTCCTATAAATCTAGTATTCAACCAGTTTAGGATTAGTAAGTGAGTCAAACCTCTCTGGAGATTGACACAGAGGACATTCCTTTCCTCTGATCATTCGATGTTGGTCATATCTAGGGTGCACAAACGTAGTTTTTGTTAACTAGGCAGATATTTGAACAACACTTCTCAACAGATAGTGTGCAGGCCGTCCACTAGAGGGAGCAACCCAACAGTCTCCAATCATTCAATTTTATGTTAGCATATTTTTTTAGAGTCTTGGTGATGGTATGATTTTTCATCCCCATAACAGCCATTGGGGATATCTTAGTTTTTAACATGGGTTACTAAGGGATCATTTGTGTGGTTATTCACTTCAATTGCTTGTATTTGGGTGCCCTGAGTGTCACAATATTTCTCAGTTCTCCACTGTGTTGGTCCTTCATGGTCTCATGTTGTAATACAATTGTGGGGTCTTGTATGTGGTCTATGGTGTGCTTATTTCTGGTAATTGGTGCCCTGTGAATTCACATATGTTTGCTTTGTCCCTACTAGAGGGAATTCTATCATGGTTCTAATGTTGTTTTAGGCTTGGATGTAATCACCCAGACCATGGTTAGCCTTTACATTGTATTTTTTCCCTTGATATTTTGGCTAATATGAATTTGGTAGCAATTTAAAAAAAAAAAAAACTGATAAGGATGTCCAAAAAACCTAATCAACACCAAAAGATTTTTAATATTCTCTATCTCCACATAAACATTCTCACTCCATGGTCTTAAATATAATACATCTTTGCCCTTAAACCAAGGGCCACCATTCATTATTTTATCCCTAATTTTTGAACTAGAGAAGATGAAAAATTCTTGCAAAAGAAGTCATGGAGTAATTTGATTTCAATCCCCACTTCCACTTGATCCAATTTTTTTTTTTTAAGTGAAAAACCCCTTATGGGGCTGCCTTGGTCTGAGAGACCACGAACAAGGGGTTCTACACCGTCAAAGTCACCCGGGAGTTGCACCCGACCCTACTCGCACCAACATTATCAATTGGATTTTGGATACCCAATTCAGCTTTTTGGTAGGGTGGAGATTTGAACCTGTGACCTCCCTTGGAGGATTGCCCTCTCCTATCCTACTCACCTACAACACTTGGGTGGCTTGATACAATTTTAAGTCTCAAAAAAACCTAGCTAATATTCATGGAGCTTACATATGAACCCTTTGATTTTAAGAACCATTATATCATGCTCGATCATCTCATCCTTGATAATCACTTCTTGTGTAGTATCTTCTACCTATATAAGGTTTTTCATATATTCTCTTCTCTTTTTATCCCTAACTAGGTCATTTATACTTCTAGCCAGGGTATCTTTACTTCTACCAAGGACTTTCAAAAATGACTATCATGCCATGTTACGTAGTTTTCTTTATAAGAATTATTTAGTTTTTGAGTTTCTCCTAAGATCTAGAATAAGAAGTGGTGCTTGCTTCTTGCTCATACTTGCAACACTTGTTTGCTTTTTAAAATAATAAAAAGGTGAAGCTCGCTCTTGTATTGCACTCACTCCATAGAAGAAGACAAAGTCAAATGGAAAAAACATAAATGAACTTGAAAATAGAGTGTTCAACATTTTATCCTTGTAATTTTACAATTAATGACTTGATAAATAAAGTCTCCAATATCTTATCCTTGTCAATAATATTTTATTTGATAATTAATAATTTTGGAAATGGATTCTCCAAATATTTTATCCTTGTCAATGATATTTTATTTGACAATTTAAAATAAATAAATATAATATAAATTAAAGTTTTAATGAAAATTATAAACAATCCATAATTTAATTTGTTCAATTGGTTGTAGCCTTTCTAAAATTGTGTATTGAAATACATTTATATCTATTCCTTTAATAAGACATTATAAAACAAAATATTTAAATTATAATTATTATTTTTAATTGGTTATATGGGGTTTTAATGGCCCCACCCATATTACATCATCATTGTATAATGGTAGTATAATATCTTGGTTAATATCTTTTTTATTATGCATATATTGCTTGGCAAGATTCTAACTTGGGTTTCCTCCTTGAAAGTCAAAGAATTTAATTACTTATTTGATTTGATTGCATTATTATTTTTAATATTAAAACATTCCTTTTGATTTTTCATACTTTTGATGTTATTGTATTAAAATAAGTCAATATTGCATTTGCATCTAGCCCCTACATAGTTGCTTATTAACATAAACAATGATGAGGATAGAAGACAACCATAGACATTGACTTAGTAGGAAATAATCATATATACTTATTTTTATTTTTTAATAAGCTATGTGTGGCTTCTATTGGTGTCACTCCCATTAAAACAACAAAACATTATATTACTATAAATTTAATTAAACCATATCTAAATTGTCTTTTTATCAAAGATATTCTTCATTTGTTTTTCAATCAAATATATTCGCCATCTTTTTAAAACTACAAAGTTTTTTCAATCAAGTCCTTGATATCATTTTTTAAGATAAAATCTCACTCATATAGTTTCTTTCTAAAATTTATATTTTTCCAAGATGAAATTCAACACCATGAATGGCTAAAATATTTGCTACCCTATTCCACGTTTGTAACACCTTGACAGTTTCCTAATAATTTTTTTTAAGGTCTTATTCATGCCTCTAATATTCCAAGATATTGTTTTCATAATCTCTTTTTGTTTTTATTTGTGGGTTTAGCCCCACTTCTTGTTAACACTAGTTAAATTTGTTTTTGCTTTCTCATATTAATATCCCTCTAAATTTATTTTTCTCTTTACTTTTTTTTTCTTGGGTCTTTCTCTCTTTTTTATTCCCACCAACATTTCATCTTCATCAATATCTATAATCTTCTCACATTTCTCATAGTGATACTTATTATCTATAATTTTGTCTTGCTCTAAGGGATCCAAAGGGTAAGGAATAACCTCAAAAGCACTTTCTTCTTTATGTTGCCCTAGAAACCCTAAAGTGCAAGGGTACTCTTCCATAGCAATTACCTTATTATGTTACCCTAAAAATCTTAAATTGTTATGTACTTCCTTCATGCTCATTTCTTTATTATATGCTCTTAAAATCCTAAAGTGCAAGGGATAGCCTCTACACTACTTTCATTTTATTATCAAGAGAGGATTATATACTATTTGAGAAAAATGAAGATGATTTACTTGGAATAAACTTGACCTTTTTTGCCTTCTTTATTTTAGAAATTTTCTCCACATCTTCCTTTACATATTTAATTCCTTCTAAACTTTAACTTCCACATCATGCTTTCTCATTCCTTAAATCCTTGTGTGTTTCTTCTAACATTTGATCCAAGTGAGATAGAGCTATGGTGGCCTTTGCCATATGATGTTGTATATAGGCTTTCTTTACCTCTTCTTTTGGATTGGAATATCCTTGATCTAATCCAACTTCTATTATAATATGATTTTCTTGCTTTGTATTGAAGTTTATCTCATAACCAAACAAATTTATCTCTTTCTTCATAGTTTTCACTTTGCAATCTCTTGTCATGTATCTAGTCTCATAACAATTATGGCATCATAATACAATAATTTGAATTCAATCCCTACTTACACTTGATCCAATTTTGAATCTTCAAAAACATTGGCAAGTATTTATGGAACTTACATATTAACCTCTACTTTTAAGAACTATTATATCATGCTTGATCATTTCATCCTTGATAATCACTTCTAGTGTAAAATCTGCTACATAGATTGAACTTGCCATAAATTTCCTCTTTCACTTATCTCCAACTTGGACATCCTAATTTTTAGCTAGGGCATCTTGATGTCCCATTAGGACTTTCAAATATGACTTTCCTTCCATGCTAGTGGGTCTTGCTTTTGGCTTGCACTCAATCATATATACTTATTTTAAAAAATACAATTACTATAATTTTTTCGAAAAAAATATATTTTTTATGTAAGAAATTAAAACTAAAAATTATTTCATTCAGTTTTTTTGTAAAAAGGATTAATAAATTAAATTACTTGAAAATCAGATTACATCTTCTGCTTTTCTATAATTGAAGTATTTTAAGCCAATTTTTAATATAGGATATGGAACTATTCTCCCTCACATCTACTCTACTACAACTATCTATACAAAAAAAGAGTAACCATGAAAAACAAATATATATATATATATAAACACATAACAAGCAATACTATCATCAATGGTAAGATTGAAAAGAACTTTCCTTGTCCGCTAAAGCTACCATTTGGGAGGATATCCATAGCAAGTGAAGTTTCCTCAATCAATAGTCTAGTTAGCTATTGCATCTACCACTCTATTTTGATCTCTAAAGATGTGTATGAACTCCACTGTCTCAAAGCATTGTTGGGTTATTTGTATTTACTCAAGTATTCTTTATAATCTTCAAACTTTATTCTTTTGCTTGTCTAGTCCTTTTAAGTGGTTAATCATAATTTGGGAGTATGATTCCGTATGAATTTTCCTCCATGGCACCTTTAAAGCCTCTTGTAATCCAAACTCTCATCACCTTTAGAAGTGATAGTCAACCTATCATAAGCTTTGGATAGGTCTAACCTAATAAACATGGAGGGTATTTTTTGTATATTTATAAAATGAATGGCCTCTTGAGCTAAGACTATCTCATCCAAGATCTATCTTCCTTCCATAAAACCACCCTATTTGGAGATATAATTTTGTTAAGAATAGGTTTGACTCTTTTTGCCATGATCTTAGTGATAATTTTATATAGGATATTACAAATGATAATTGATCAATAGCTAGAGATGTGTTCAGACTCCTAGGTTTTTGGAACCAATGCTATATATGTCTTGTTCATCTCTTTGAGCACCACTTTGGCTATCCCAACCTCTTCTACCACTTCCAACAGTTCTTCCTTAATGATATACCAAAATATTTGGTAGAATTCTATGGGAAATCCATCTAGACCTAAAGGTTTACCTTTTGGCATCTTATTTGCTATAATTATTTGGCAGTAATTGCGGCAATCAAAGTTACATTATCTTTCTTTATGATGAGAGAAGGAATCTCTTGGAGTGCTTCCTATTGTGCCTCTTGATTCAATGGTGTTACCTTAAACAGTTGGGCAAAGTATTCTCTTGCTATATCTTTCATCCCATCCCATGAGTGAACTGAATCACCTGCACCTTCTTTCCCTATATGATGTTGAGTAGTCTTCCTACCTTCTCCTTGGTATGTATCTAGATTCATATTTTTAGTAGACTCTTGACTCACTCCCATTGGTTTTGGGATGGACTCCAAACTTGGTGTAGGTGAGAATACTACCATGGCCCTGTTAGAATATTTCTAGGTGTCACCTTCACTATTTATACCTTTACAAGTTCTTTCATTTGATAGGTTAGAGTCATTATATTTCTCTTGGCTTCTATTTTTCCTTTGGGATCTCTTTAACTTTTGGGGTGGATTTTCTTGAATACTACTTAGTAGATCTAGAATTGGCTCACTACTATGATTTATTTCTTCAACTATTGGTCCTTTCCTAGGGCTTGAAGAGGAGTTTCTAATATCTCTATCTCCATGATGTTCTCCTCATAATTCATTTGGAGGTTAGCAAACTTATTGGTGGAGATGACTACATGCTCTTTAGATGTTTTTTTTCTTTGTATGTTCTTTTGTTTAGGCAATTTAAAACCTCTAGGGGTTGTTTCCTCTTGTGTCTGCTTTGGGATCCAATGTTTACAATCCCTAGATAGGAAAGCATATTCATGATAAATTTTGCACCTAAATAGGATGTTCTCATAGTCCACATCTTGTTCTCAGATACCCTCCCCAAATTGTAGATCAATATTTTTCAACAAGGGCTTGTCAAGATTAATGAGAACATAAATTTTGGCATATATAATTTGTTCAAATTATCTTGTATTATCTATTGTCATCATATAAGATCCTAGAGTATTGCTTGTTGCCATGAAAATAGCTTGGTTCCAAAGCTATGTTGGTAACCCAAAATGTATCACTTAGACTTGGGCTATTGAGGGCATTTTCTCTTCTACCTTGAACTTTGTATGCCAAGGCTTCATGAAAATTCATGCCC
The DNA here is from genome assembly GCA_028583015.1 of Wollemia nobilis. Classification (NCBI taxonomy): domain Eukaryota; kingdom Viridiplantae; phylum Streptophyta; class Pinopsida; order Araucariales; family Araucariaceae; genus Wollemia; species Wollemia nobilis. Next base: position 13,874,658 of record JAQPPZ010002549.1, read on the forward strand.
TGCCTAACAACCAAAGACCCCCTAGAAAACTTGTTGTCTATCCTCCTCATTAGAAAAAAAAAACTAAGAAATAACCATTGGGGTAAGCAAAAATATTTAACTCGCCTCTTGTTCTCCATTGTATAGAAACCCACATCTTGAAATAAGGGAGGCTTGGACAAAGACCCAAAAATTGATAAATTAATCCTTTACATTCCATAGCATTGATCCTAGTTTGTATGCCTACCATCTGAATTTGAGCTATAGGAGAGTCATCCACCACTTTCATGCACCCTGAGGCTATTTTTCTAAGGTCCATTTTAGGCATTATCAAAGGTATGTGAGGATTCCTATAGCTATTAATTGTAGTTGTTTGAAATTTTCCTCCTCGCAAGGCATCTTGAAAGGTCATCTTTGGTCATTTTCAATAGAATCTCTTCCCATACTGGGGATCAACTCATTTTTCTTGCTATGATCAAAAACATTGGTCCCTACTTGATTACTTTCCACTAGTCCAAGGTTATTCCCTTTTTCAAACATTTCCACTTGTTGTAATATAACCCTAGATTTTTGTTTTAAAGTTGGTCCTCTACCTATTGTGTGATTGCACCCTTGGTTTTGCCCTTGTTTAATATTGGTTGTTTTGAACTTGAATAAATCTTCAAATTTCTCTCATTAGAATGGGATTTGATCATTGAATTGTATTATATGTACTACTTGCATGTGCTCATGGTTACTTTGGCCCTTCTTGGAGTCCACATCCTCTGGCTGATGTTGCATATTGATCTTGTTCCCACGAAATCCTCCTTCGACCATCTAGGGGTTTATCATTTTGTTATCCATTGATCGTTATAAACCCTCAACTGAGGGTCTCTAAAAACCCTTAGCCAAGGGTCTATATAAACCCCCTTTAAAGTTTTTAGCTTGCATTCTTCACCTGCACATGCGTAGCTTGAATGACATTAACTAAATATATAACTCTTACTTCACTACAACTTTGACATAACAAAATGAAAAAAAAATATTTCATTCAAATTAAAATGAAATGTTCTTTATGGAAAAAAATTAATTGCCTTCTATGATGAGAAGACTAAAATTAATAATTTTCATGTTGGTATTAAAAATTGATATAGTTACTTTTTGTCTATGTATTGACATATATGGAGTTATAACATGGATAGAAGATAACTTTACACCAGTGTTTTAAAAATCATAGATATCCCACTATTAAATGTTGAACTTGCAAGGGGTGGAAATTTTTCTTTTAACGCAGACCCAATGAGTTTCTAGAAATTTTAACGCCAATTTCTCAATGATTCCTCACACGAACTAGCACAAGTAGAGGTTAGGGAGGAATTTGGCTTTAAAATCCATTTCTAGATAATTTCTTATTTTTTCCTCTCTCCAACACATGGAACGAATTTGTAGAAGGTCAAATCACTCCAAAAAATGAGCCTAAACCACCTTTTAGAATCAAATTAAATATTGGATACCAGCACAAGGAGATATCACATTGTTTCTATAGATTTTTTTGAGGTATTTTTTAATCCCCCAATCAGAAAATAGGGTTTTGTTAGGGTTTTTCAATTTTTTTTTAAGTTCTTTTCAAATTGAAAATTGTAGGTTAGGCTATATGTTTTTATTTGTTTTATTCTCTCTCTTTTCAACTTTTTTGTTTGCTCTTTTCAAACATGTAAGCTAAGACATTTGATTAATGAATTTTTAATTTATTTTCTCTCCTATTAAGAAATAGAGATGGTTTCTTTAGGTGATGTCCCTAGAACCACTGCAGATAGCAATGATACTCATATAAGTGGAACCTAAATGACTCTTTCATCCCCAACCCCAACTCAAAACCCAGGAAGAGACCTAATGTGGAAGCATGGTATTAGGGAAAATTTGTCAAATTAAGTGTTCTATAATTTATGTGATAAAGAAATGCAAGGAGACATCCATCACCTCAAATCCCATTTTATTAGGCAACCAAGGAAATATATGGATCCCTACCCTAAAGTAGATTATAGAACTAAAGCAGGGGTGAAGGCTTTTATTGAAACAAAAGGGCTAATAAAATTGAGCACAAAAGGATAAGAACTGCAATGGGATAAGGAGTGGGGCCATGGTGCTCCTTTTATGAGGATGAGGTTAAACTGCAATATGTCCATGTCGTGATCAAAAAATCTATTCTTAGCCCTTACATTTGGCAAGGTAGTGCTAGTTGGAGTGGGAGAAGTGTAGGACAAATCTACAACACAAGACAAACCACAATTTATAATATTGCACTAGGGAGGGACAAGGTAAAGGAGGTTAGGACAACCATATCAAATTTTTGGTATTACTACAATATTCCCTTCCACTATGTGAACAACCCTTATTAGGAAGTCATAGTGAGGGCATTGAGTGAGTCTGGAAAAGGAGTTAAGACACCTTCAACCCATGAATTAAGTGGACCATTGTTGGAGGAGTGTGTCATCAACACACATGCTCTTATAGAAGAGCAAAGGATTATATGGAAAAAAATGGTCACAATATTCTTTTAGATGGATGAACGGATGTAAGAAACCACACAAACTTGAACTTCATGTTGGATTTGGGTAGATCCATAGTCTTATTGAATTTAGTTTATTCTGTTTGAGAGGTAAATAATGCACAATTCTTATTCCGTTTTTTGGAGGAGTTTGTGGTAGAAGTAGGCATGGACAATGTTTTCAAAGTAGTGGTGAACAATGCAACAACATATGTATTTGTAGGCAGACTACTCTAATAGAAGTACTTCTCTATTTTTTGGAGCTCATGTGATGTCCATTGCATTGACCTCATGCTTGAGGACATTGAAAAAATATTGTGGGTGAAGACCGTGGTAGAAGAGGCAAAGAAGATTACATGGTTTATCTATAACCACACATGGATGCTTAGCTTTATGAGGAAGCACAATTATGGAGGGACATTCTTTGCCCAAGGATTTCTTGATTTACCTCCAATTTCATCGCTTTCCAAATCCTTCTATCAACATCACCTACTTTGAATATGATGCTTGTGTCCAAGGAATAGGATGCCTCTCTATTTCATGATAAAGAGGAGGTGCAAGAAATATCAAGACAAGTGTATGATAATTCATCTAGGAGAGTGTTGAAGTAATTTTTAAGGTAATTACAATTTTCTTGTTGAGTTCATATTAAAATTTCATTTTTTTTTAATAGGTTATATGTGGCTTCTATTGGGGGCCACTCCCATCAAAATACCAAAATATTACATTTGTTGTAGCATACATTTTTATCACAGTTTTTTCATTTTTTTTCTCTTAAATATATTCTTCAACTTCCTCAAAGTGCTATGTTTCCACAATCAACTCCTTGACATCATTTTTATTAAGACATAAAATCTCATTTGGCCAGTTGCTTTCTAAAATTTGAATTTCATCGGGATGAATATCAACACCATACTTCATTAATTTATCTACTACTCGATTTTATTATCTTTAAATATGCTCACACTGCCAAGATATTTCCTCTAGTAATAGATGATGAGCATCAGAAATAATATTATTTTTTATCCAGTATCCACATCCATTTTTGTTAATAGCATTGATGATAATTTGTGTCCCCCTCAATTGAAATATATTTCCATACTTTTTTGCTGTAATTTTAATCCTTGTAAGAAGTGCTTTAGCCTCTGCATAGTTGTTAGTTGAATTTCCATATGATTCTTAATAAGTGAGGAGAATTTTGCCTTCACTATTTTTAAAAACACCACCTCCACCAACTTTTCTTAGATTTCTTTTAGAAGCACCATCAAAATTAATTTTGATAAACCCAATTTTTGAACATTTCCATTTTACCAAATATTGAAGTAGATCCTTTGTTTTAATTATGTTGTCACAGATGAATATTCCATGTAAGTTCAAATCTTATAGCCAAGCAATTAGCACCTCTTTTTCTACAATTGAGACTTCCCATGATGAGCACCATATTTGTAGATATTCTGCAAGAGAGGCACTAATACGGTTCCAAATTTGGGCATGATTTTGATATTTATTTTTAAAAATTCTATTATTCCTTTCAAGCCATAAATTCCAAAAAATAATGGCAGGGCTAGTCCTCCAAAGAATACATAATACTTTAGCATTGAAATAATTTATCCAATATTTTATCAACTCTTTCAATGTTGATGGAACTACCCAATATAATTTCATATTTAAAAAAAAAAAAACCAAATGGTCTGAGCAAAATAAGTAAATGGTTTGACATTTCTAAATCCTTCTCACACAAGGCACATCTGAAGGGTCATTAATATCCTCTTCTTTGTAGACTCTCTCTCATAATAATATTACTTTGAACTATTGCACAACAAATATGCATTATAGGAAAGTATGGATAGATTACAAATTGAAATAGGAGGGGTATTTATAGGTAAGCCTAGGTAGTTATTGCAACTAACCTATCTCAACATATTGGCTTAGACATCTAACATAGAAGTCTATACATCTAACTAGTCTATATGGCTAACTAATATAGATGTCTAACTAACCTATCGTTTCCAGCATAACAAACTGGCTTAGACATCTAGCACAACAATCTAGACATCTAACTAACTAGTCTGGATGGTTAACTAATCTAGATGTCTAACTAACTGGATGTCTAATGCAATGACGGTTGTGTTTGTCCTTTTGTGTATTTAATCAATCAGTTTGTATTCATTGGATCAATTTATTTTACATTTGCCAAACATAACATTAAATTATGCATACAATATCAAAATTGATGTACATATTCAACATTGTGATTATCCATAGGATATTCTCATCAGACAGTTTGGTAATTTATTTTTGCTTCAAACTGCTATCTACATCTATCCTCCCCCTCTAATAAGTTGATGTCCTTAGGGACTTTCTCTTCTCAATCTGAAGGGTCTTAGCATATTTGGAAACTACAGCCTGAAGTGCATCCTCCAATTCTTGGACTCATGTTTGAAGAGCTTCATGTTCTTCCTTAAATCGCTTGACTTAGTTGTAATAATTAGCCCATTTGACTCCCAAGGTATTGGTATGATCTTTCATCTCCTAGAGCCTAGATAATAGTTCATCCTTCCATAGTAAGAAAAGCTCCTTCATCCACTGTTCAAACACTGTAGAAGAAAATGAAGCCTTTTGTTTTAATTCTTGTTTAAAAGCTACCTCGTATTGTTGTGCTTGCAGTGATTCCTCCTACAAGGCTACCTGCTCCTTCTGCCAAGTCTCTTCATATTATTTCATTTCATGTTGGCAATCTAGCTCACTCTAGTTATTTTGAGCTACTAATATTTCAATCTGCTTGACCAATAGTTCCTTAGCCTACTTTTGCTTCAATACTTCAGCTTTGAGTTTGAGAATTATCTAGTCTTGTTATTCTAGTTGAGTGCTAAGGTTATATAAGTCCTATTGTAGTGCTTGAATCTGTTGTGTGATAGCATTCATGCAAAAAATTACTTCTTCCATAATTTGCTCCTTATATTGCAATGCTTCATGTACCACTGGTAACTCACTATCTACCGTTTTCTTGGTTGAGTGTAAGTATTTAATTTCTTATACTAGCCAACACAACAAGTGGGCCTAGAAGTTATAATGCCGATATGTGGATAGTAATTTAGGTGCTAACTCCACCTATGATTTGTATTCTATGGATTTTTGGGAAGGAGGATTAGTGTTGTGGCTACAAACATACACCTTTGTGGACTCCAAGTAGAGGGTAGGTATTTTCTTTGATAGTTGTTCCATTCCCTCCATTGTTGACAAGTGTGTAGTGGACAACATCCAAGGTTAGGCCTAATAAATGCTAGAAATATCTGCTTGCCAAGGACCCTGTGTGGTCCATTTCACCAATCTGTCCAACTCTTCTTCTTCCATGCATAGTCACTTCTTCCATTGGTCGACACAAGCTATTTCAAACTACAAGCGTAGGTTTTCCATTATCTTTGTTAGCTTGGAAAAATATTTTATTGCCTGCTGATCTATATTATCTGATGGATCCATGAGAATGGGAAGTTATACCAAAAAATATTTGGACCATGCATCCTCATGTTCCTCCTCTTCTTCTTGCAATATCACCTTCTCCTTCCCAAAAATGTTGATGGACTTTTTGGCTACTTTCCATTCTATCACTACAACCTATTTTGGAGGTGCTTGATCCTAGCTGCTATCACCTTTTATCCAATAACTTGCTAAGATACTTATGTCTATGGAGGCTTCTCTCCCTTTTATATAGGGGTCTCAAGTCCCAAAGAGACCTTTGCATCTATTGAAATGGGATGATGTGTTATCCTAGGTGCTAGATTTCCAGTACTAGGGGGTGGTAGGTCCTCATTTACCCTTCTGAATATGGGTTCAATTGGAATATCTTTGGGTAGTGTTGTTCTGTATGCTTCAGCTATGAGAATATCCATAAAGGAAACAACCCATAGGGAGGTAGCAAAGGAAGTGGTTGTAAATATGGGCTCGAAGGGTACTTCTGGTGACATCGCATGAGCCCGAATATGAGCTTCTACCAAATATTCCTTAGGTCCAATTTTCTCAACAGTACTAGTTCCAACTAGAACATTCTATAGAACTGCAAGGATTTCAAAATCAACTTCTTCCTGATGCACATTTATCTGCTGCTCAAGACTTTTAGTTATCTCTTGATTACAAACAATCTTCTCTATTTTTATATTGAGCACCAAATTCAAGAAGATTAAGGGGGTGGTAAGTCAAATTGTTGTCTCTTCTTCATCAACTTGGGCACTTCTAGTGATGATGCGATAACTTTTTGTTTGGGTCCTTTCACCTCAGTCGAAGGTGGTGTAGTATCCTCCCCTTTTGAATCATTCACCAACCTTTCTTGGTGTGTCAGCTTGTGGGAGATAAGTTTGACTTGTGGCTTCTTTATTGGTGTCTATTTCTTCACATGTGGTCTTGCATCCTTCCATCATAATATGGTCAAGGCCAAGTTCAAAATTTACTAAGGTGGGTCAAAACCTAGGATCTGCACTCCTGCCCTGGAAGCTGCATCTAAAAGTAGTCCAATGGTGTGAAATTCCATTGAAAAATTCTATGGTTCTCATCAAAAATTTTGAATACGAAGTGCCAAATGGGTTGCCTAGTCATATGCCACCCCTTGTTCTATCCCTTGCAAGTATGGAATCATCCATATGGGAAGATATAAGCTTCATTGTTTGCCTAACAATCTAGCCATCAGGATATTCATGATACATTCCAAACTCTTATTCCATGGTTGTGGTTGCTTAACACCCCTATCGCTATGGGTTTCTAACATAGCCTCCACTTCCTCCTCTATCATAGTAGTGATATCCAATATCAACTATAGGGTTTTCTTGGGATCAACCCGCTCATTGATCACTGGCTTGCCCTTTCTTGGAAGTCAAAAGGTACACCTAAACGCATAAGGAGAAAATTCCACCACCAATTTTTTATCACCAACATGTACAGTGATGGTAATCCAAGATGCATTATAAGTCTGCAACATCTACACCAAGTATTCCTTGAAAAAATCCTTGTTGAAACTCAGGATCTGCAAAATAAATTTACTCCTACATCTTTGATTTTTGTCTTCATTGGATCATCTGCTGGTGTCTCTACCCACCATTGCTAGTAAAAATATCCTATAGGTCAAATCCAAGTGATCTCTCCAATCGAGATATGATCTTTACTGCTTTGTGAGACTTCTCTCATTGTTCAAGCAGGTATCTCTATGTAATAGCCTAGACAACCTATTAAGCAAATATTTTTCTTGATTTTATGGATGGATTGTGTGCAGACCCAACATCAACAGTTCATTGTCTTGACACCCTTAATACTCCTATAGATATATTTCTTAGCTTCCACAATAACCAGAGTTGTGCTCAACCATATTCAAATATATTGATGATAGTTGTAAGTTTCACATACTTATAATGTACAGATAATTATGTGAAAAAAATTTGAATTCGTTAATTCTAAATATTATATATATTTATCATTCATTCAATACCAACAATAAAAAATGTTTCTGACCTGTTACATTCCAAATGTTGGACAGGCAGTACAAGGAGGTCGAGCATATAGAAAATGACGATGATATGGAAATTCATGGTCACCCAAGGTTCCATGCGACTAGTATGAATACCGATCGACCAAGGAAGACTCCACTATCCAAGCTAGTGGTGGTCGGTATAAAGTAGGATGAGCAAATGAAATCGGTGGTGTATGATACAAGTCCTCCATGTCACCTTCAATTTCCATGGTGCCCAAAATATAGTTCAATGTAGACTTAGGTTATATCTTATCGACTCTACAGAAAACGCCCTTCAACAATGGTAGATTTTCTTGTGAATGCTTACTTATAAACTTGGATGATTTCTCCAACTAATAAACTAGGGAATAATCTTACACTATCGAAATTGGATCTCCCATGGGGTTTTTTCGAGGGTTTGATTTTCAAAGAAGCTCTCCAAAAATTCCAATAAGAGAAAATAACATAAGCATAACCCCAAAATTAATTTCTTTTTCCCTTATATCTCTTTTTTTCTGCTCTTTAATTTAATTTCACTTTATTAAAATATATCATTGAGCTCCACATTTAAATGAATTAAATAATATTTCTATCAAAATTCAAAAATAGAGAATATTAAAATAATTAATTTAAAAATAATTCCCATTCACCCAAATTAGATTACATGAATTAAATAAGCTAACGGTTCCTGGTTACACATTGAAATGGGATATGATAGTCCTACCTTCCCATAATTGCTTGCCCTCAAGCAATTGTAGGTTAGGATGTTGCAAAATCTAATCACCCTCCCAAGTGGCATCCTTGATCGGTATATCTCTCCATCAAACAAGATACTCCCTGATGACTTTGTTCCTCAACTTTCTCTCCCTGACATCCAGTATCTCATGTGGAACTAAAACCAACCTACCCTCCTCATCCAATGGTGGAATCTCTATAGAATAAATAACCTACTACCCCAATGCCCTTTTGAGGTACCAAACATGGAAAACATTATATATCTTGCTACTATCTGATAGCTCCAACTCATAGGCAACCTCTCCCACTCTTCGAACAATCTTGTAAGGGCCATAAAAATGGGGTTTTAGATTCTTTGCTCCACTATTATTCAATTAATACTATCTGTATGGTTGCAACTATAAGAAATCTAAATACCCAACCTCAAAACTCCACTCAATCCTGTGCCTGTCAGCATAAATATTTTGCTGGTTTTGTGCACTCTATAAATTCTCCTTAAGAGTCCTAATAATATCCTAACTCTCTTGGATCCAATCCTTAGCTTTGGGGGCTCTAATATTGCCCAAATCTAAGTCTATAAATGTGGGAGCATTGTAACCATACAATACCTTGAATGGTGTCATACTAATCGACATATGATAGGTGGTGTTGTAGCAGTGCTCACCAATATGCAACCACCTAATCCAAGCCTTCTACTGCCTCACCACATAGTTCCTCAGATATCCCTCAACCCATTTGTTGACAATCTTTGTCTGTCCATCCATATAAGGATGGTAATTGGTGCTAGGAGTCAATTTTATGCCAGCTAATCTGAAGAGCTCTTGCTAATATACACTAAGGAAATGCCTATCTATGTCACTAACGATAGTCTTAGGTAACCCATGGAGTAAACACCTCTCTAAAAATTAAATCTTCAACCTAAGGTGTCTTATACTCCGAGGATATGGAAAAAAAGTGGGTAAACTTAGTCAATCGATCCAAAACTACAAAAATGCAATCTCTACCCTGTACCTTGGGTAGACTGGTTATGAAATCCATAGATATACTCTCCCATTTCTGGTCTGGAATAGGCAACGACTGAAGCAACCTAGTAGGGAAAGTATGCTTTTGACTTGTTCTACTGATAAGTCATGCACTATCACATGTCACAAGACATCATCCTTGAGCCCTTCCAAGAGAACCTCTCCCTACCTGTCTGTAAGTTTTGAAATAACCAGGATGTCCTGCAAGGGGTGTGTCATGGATAGCTCGTAAAATATTCTCTTTGAGTTTTGACCCAAGAACCAAGAAGATTCTATCCTTGTAGTATATTATGTCATCTATCACCCTATACCTATCATATTGCACCTTACCATCCATTACCTTATTAGAAAAAGTTTTCTTGGAATACTCAACTAACAAGTGAGTCTTCCAATCCATTGAAATTTCTACCAAGGAAAGTGTTGCAGGTCTCCTGAATAAGGCATCGATAACAACGTTCTTCTTACCCTTAACATACTCAATATCAAAATCGTAGGCCTAAATTTTGGTGACCCACTTTTTCTACCATTCATTCAAATCCTTCTATGCCAAGAAGCACTTCAAAATGTTATGGTCCATCCTGACCACAAATATTCCACCTATCAAATACTGTCTAAACTTCACCAATGCATGCATGATGGTGAGCATCTCCTTATCATAGATGGAATACAACCTCTCTGCATCCCTAAGATTTCAGCTCTCATAGGCAATAGGGTGGATATCTTGCATAATCACTACTCCTATCCCCTCACTTTAAGTATCACACTCCAACGCAAATGGACAAGTGAAATTAGGAATAGCCAATACTATACAAGAGCTCATCACCTCCTTAAGCCTGTCAAATGCCCGTTGAGCCTCATCTATCCATCTGAAATCCCATTTCTTTGTGAGATCTTTCAAGGGTGTACCTAAATTAGAAAATCCCTTTACAAACCTCCTATAATAGCTATATAATCCAAAGAAACCTCGTAGCTCCGTAAGAGTCCTTGGAGGTGGCCAATCAAGTATTACCTATATCTTCTCCTGATGCACCTATACACCCTTAGTACTCATGACATACCCCAAATAGATAATATCTATAAACCTGAATTCACATTTAGAAGCTTTTGCATACAAGGACTATGCTTCATAATGCCAAGAATCTCATAAATATGTTTTAGATGCTCCTCTCAAGTTTTGCTATAGATTAGTATATCATAAAAGAACACTAGCAAGAATTTTCTCAACTACCTGTTGAATATGTGGTTCATGCATGACTGGAAGGTTGCGAGAGCATTGGTCAGCCCAAATGGCATAACTAGAAACTCATAGTGTCCATAGTGATACTTGAAAGCTATCTTATGAATATCCTATTCTCGCACTCTGATTTGATGATACCCAAATCGAAGATCAATCTTCGAGAAATAAACTGCATCGTGCAACTTATCTAATTGCTCATTGATCCTAGGGATTGGTTATAGGTTAATTATTTTCTTATTTAGTACATGATAATCTATGTACATTCTCATTGTCTCATCCTTCTTATTTACCAACACAATAGAAGAAGCAAAGGGACTCAAGCTAGGTCTAATATGCCCCATGTCCAATAATTCCTTTATAGCCTTTTCTATATCTTCCTTAAACTTCTTAAGGTGTCTGTATGGGGTAGTTATGATGGTCTTGGAGCCCTCATCCAACTCAATAGTATGCTCAAAGCCTCTATCACATGGTCTCCCTGGAGGAATCTCATTGAAAACCTTATCATTCTTATCCAACACAGCCTGTATACCCACTGAATATTGCTTACTGTTATCCACCTGTACCTTAGAAGAAATTAGGCATTCGATTGCCCAAGCAATATCACCATGACAAAAAATACTTTCCATCCTCTTCACTGAAATGATCCTGAAAGCACCATTTGACATCCTCCTCAAAACTACCTTCTTCCCATCACTCCTAAACTTGAGTTCCATGGTATGGAAGTTCTAATAATACATACCAAGGGAATGTAGTCATTGTATGCAAAGAATTGCATTAGTATCACCCAAATCCACAACATAGAAATCATCAGTGATATTGTAATTACCTAAGGTAATATTAAGTTGTGAAATACACTAGATATAAGTCATATGAAACTCATCTGCCACCATAACATTAAAGCCCTCAAATAGCTCTATCTATAGACCCCTCTTAGCAACTAGTGTTGAGTCTATGAAATTGTGGGTTACCCCACTATCAACTAACACAGTTACTTGCTACCCCTGAAGGACTCCACGGACCCTAGATGAGTTAAATATGGGTGTACCTAAAAGTGTAGCAATGGCACCACCCTTCACCTCCTTAGGTGCATGCTCCTCATCCTTTTCCTGTCCATCCTTAGAATCACTATTTTGTTGACCTGTTTGTGCTCATACGACTCCTCATCCTCACTATCATATTGCACCTCAATGTAATGGACCTTACCTTTTCCCAATCACTTGTGACCTGGTTCCCAAGGTTCCTTTTAGCTGAAACAAATTTTCTTCCTACACAATTCATTCTGAACCTCATCATCCATCTTGTCCTTATTAGGACACTCTTTCTAGAAATATTTCTTATCTTTTTCTTTTTTATATGGAAATATTTTGATTGAAATTTACTCTTAGGTGTAGAAGACTCCATATATCTTTCCCTTTTAATAGCATCTTGTTGAGTAGGAGGATTGAATGCCTTAATCCAACCTCTCAAAGGGTCTAAAAGCCCATCTATGAACAATACAATAAGCCTGTGCTCATAGATATCTATCACTAACATTGATAGTCTCTAGAAATCAACAATGTAAGTATCCACTAAACCCCACTATTTTAGCTGTGCCAATTCTTTGAAGTGTAGTTTTGGATCCTTCTTGTCAAATCGATTAATAATCCTATTTGTAAATTCTGCATAAGAATCAATCTGGCTATGTAAAGTGGTATACAATCCCATCAATCCCATCAAGGTGTAAAGTGGTATACTTAATGGCCTCATCTTTCGGCATGGCATTCATTTGAAAATATGTATCCATATTTTGCACCCATGATCTAGTTGAAGTCTTGCCTGAACCATCATAGTAAGGAATGGACAACTTCCCCACTCTCCTTTGCAACTTGTGATTATATTGTCTACCTCTCCTGTGTGGTTGTTGTCTCATCCTCATGTCCACATAATCTTAGAAGGATATTTTGGCTTGGAATTCCACACTAGCATTGGTCCACTCCTGTAAAAACTGATCCTGCATCTCATTTACTGTAAGTTCCACTTCATCCTATGGAGGGTTCCTAGGAGGAAATTTAGGCATCAAGGGCCTAGTGATTGTTGTCCTCTCATTATGATTATGGTTTATAGCCTTGTTATTCACTAAGGCTTCATCATTTTCATTTTTTTATTATTATCTTGTTGTCCATTATTGTTATTTTGGTTGTTCCCACTATTTAGCTGAGCATTATTATTATTATTATTTGCCATCATAACAACCATAAATTGATTGAGGGTTTGCTGCAACTCTCACTGTCCTCTAGCCATATCATTAAACATTTCTCAGGTACCCGATTCCTATGGAACCCTACCACCCATATTTACCTCTTCTTTTGAATATGAGCTGAGAGCACCTCTTCCCCTTGGTCCTCTCCTGTATGTGATATATTCTTTGTTCTCTAGATTCATTAATTATTTTGACTCATCCAAAAACCCAACAGGCTGGCAGGCTCGAAGCTTTGATACCATTGTAATAGCCTAGACAATTTATTAAGCAATTTTGTTTTCTTGATTTTATGGATGGATTGTGTGCAGACCCAACATCAATAGTTCATTTTCTTAACACCCTTAATACTGCTATAGATATATTTCCTAGATTTCACAATAACCAGAGTTGTGCTCAACCATATTCAAATATATTGATGATAATTGTAAGTTTCACATACTTATAATGTACATATAATTATGTGAAAAATAACAAAATTCATTAATGCTAAATATTATATATATATATATATATATATATATATATATATATATATATATATATATATATATATATATATATATATATATATTATCATTCATTCAATGCCAACAATAAACAATATTTTTGACCTATTACATTCCAAATGCTAGACAACTAGTACAAGGAGGTTAGCATATAAAAAATTGTGGCAATATGGAAAGCCGCGATCACCCAAGGTTTCACGTGACTAGTATGAATACCAGTCAACCAAGGAAGACTCCACTATCAAATTCGACGGTGGTCGGTATAAAGCAAGTCGAGCAAATGAAATCGTTGGTGTATGAACAAGTCCTCCACATCACCTTCAATTTCCATGATGCCCAGAATATAGTTCCATGTAGGCTTAGATTATATTTGATTGACCCTATAGAAAATGCCCTCCAAAAATGATAGATTTTCTTGTGAATGCTTGTTGAGAAACCTAGGTTATTTCTACAACTAACCAACTAGGGCGGAATTTTACACTGCCAAAACTGGTTCTCCCACAGGGTTTCATCCGAGGGTTTGATTTTTGAAGAAGCTCTCCAAAAATTCCAATAAGATAAAATAACATAAGCATAACCCCAAAATGAATTCCTTTTTTCTCTTATATCTCCTTTTCTTGCTCCTTAATTTAATTTCACTTTATTAAAATATATCATTTTTTTTTTTTTTAATTTACATGGTGGAATCGGTAGCCGCCACGAATCCGAGCAGGTTGTCCAACTTTTTATGGCTGCCATAGTATTTTGCGTTATCCGCCCTAGAAGTCGCCACACAGATCTTTGCATAATCTATCCCTATAACCACCATGCCACAATCATTTTAAACCTTTTATGCCACTGAAAGCACCAAGAAAGGGACAAGCGTTTAGTCCGACGAGGCCCAAGATTTGAACCTTGGACCTCCTCCCCCCTTATGGGGTTTGGATGAACCAATTGGTCTACACCTCGAACCTTATTAAAATATATCATTGAGCTCAACATTTAAATGAATTAAATAATATTTCCATCAAAATTCAAAAACAGGGAATATTAAAATAATTAATTTAAAAATAATTCCCTTTCACCCAAATTAGCCTACGGGAATTAAATAAGATAATGGAACTCGGTTACACATTGGAAGGGGAAATGACACTCTATCTGCACAACCTCACATCTACCTTGAGTCTACACCTTGTCTGGGCTTGGAACTTGTCTGTGCATCATATTATGCTCCTGATGATGATGGGTTCACTTAGCCACACTTGACTCAGGTATCATTTCTCGTCGAGTTGGAACTTGTCCTAATTTTTGGTGATTCATAGTTTCCCCTTTCGGATGAGTTATGCACTTAGACGTCAACCTACTCTAGACATCTCAACTTGCTAAATGTCTTCCTCCTCCACAAATCTATCCTATCGAACGTCAATCCTATTAGACATCTCAGTTATGCTAGATGTCTATCCTACCAGACTTCTTAGTTTTGCAGCTAGATATTTACGTCTCCTAGTTAGGCATCTTCTTCCTAGACGTCTAAGTCTTCCATCTAGATGTCTCCTCCTTGAATGTCTCAATTCTCTACTAGACGTCTTCTCTTCTAATGTTGATTACCCCAGTCTATATGTCTTCCTTTTAGATGTCTACTAATCTAGTTGGATGTCTTCTAGTTTTGTGGCTTTGATTGGTGAATACCCATATGGATGCCCTAGGTGATTTTTTACAGGTTGTGCTCCTCCAAACATCATGGACCTGGATGCCTTGCAGTCAAACAATGGCTAACACAAATCTCTTTCATACGTTGTTTCTATGTTTGGCTAGAATTTTGAAGATAGGATCGATGAACTTGCATATAAAAGAAGAATCCTCCATGAAGCATGTGACTACCAGGATGAATGGCATCTAGCTTCATCTTGATTAAATCATGACGCGTTGGAAACCCTACTTTGGCTCCAAATCCTCGTGCTCCTCTTGTGTTTCACCTACACAATGTTGAAAGCAAATGAGCAAGAATGCCCAAGTGCTTCCAATTTATAGGAAATTTACCACCCATGTAACTGCCACCAAACACCCAATCATCTGCATGCGTACCATGTCACCAATATTTTGCATGGACAATATGTCTAGCGTCTTATTCTATATTTTTTTTTTTTGTCTTTTTTCTTATTTTTATCTTTTTCTTTTTAATTTATTTTATTATTTTTCAAAACTATGTTTTCCCCTTCTAACACCATTGGGTGAAGTGCATGGCAATGCTAATGCGTACTTCAAAAGTGTCTGACGCGCTATCTTCCTAATGATGACTAACAGTTCCATAACTACTGAAGCCATCACCATTAAGTTGCTCTTCAGTTTACCAATGACTGCAATGATTCTTCTAGCTATGGGGGGTTTTCGTATGAGGTTGTTCATCACACCTCCCCATTATTCATGGAATAATGCACCAGTCAAGTCGCTCATCTTCTTTTTGCTAATTATGTGTTTCCTACCTAGATGTCTAATAGTTTTTTGCATGATGTCTACTTTGACTAATGTCATCCTAACTTACTTCAGTTTCTCACTGTGTATGTTCCAACTAGACATCTACTAGATGGGTTCCTCCATCACTAGTCGTGTAATTGTATTAGTCAGATGGGTGCTACCAAGGTCTATACGGGTGCTACCAGGTTCTCTATGGGTTGACTCTTCCAAAAGGGTAGGTTCATATTCAAGATGAGCTCATTTAGTTCTTATGTTACCTCATTGGATTATCATGTAATCATCAAGGTAATGGATCACAGTCCTTTCTTTCTCTTTATGGTTGGTCATCCTATCATTGGGATAATAATTTTATCTTCACCCAATGTTGTAATAGAGCCTTCCTATCTCCTAGTCTCTACCATGAAGTCTATTGATATGATGATGGATAACTACCCATCCTTGGTCTATTTGAGCTTGATGAGGATGTCTACTTTGAGATCCATGTCTGACTCATCCTCTTCTCCTTATTAATCGAATATCCTTGATGTGGGGCTATTGTACTTCTAGCTGCTTAATATTTGATTAGTCCCTTGATTGTTCTTATTGACATTATCAGTTCCTATGATCACGCTAAGGTAGACCCAAGGGTCTATTATTAGGACCACGTAGTGATGGGTTGACTTGGACTATATCTACAAATGGTCCTTGCAGTCCAATCCATGAACTAGTCGACCTATGGGTAGCAGGAAGGGAATTTCTTCCTCTCAATCTACCAGGATGGAGGTCAACCACACTCCTCCTTTGGTCAGGTAAGCTTGGGTTACCCAAAAGTAATGATGAACTCTTGGGGTTGGCCAAGTCACCTTTGTTTTAGGCTTGGTATATCAGTTTTTCTCATGATCTTGGTTCTGCGTGTGTTTGATTGTCAGGTGTCAGTTGGTATAATATTCTCAATCTCATGTCTACCCTTATCAACCATCATCACCACCTTAATTCTTCAAAGCATCTATGTGGTGCGCATTGAGCTAGGGCCTCTTGGTATTGATCTAAGAAGGCCAAATATGTTCTTGAGTCATTCCCTTCTCCTGTAGTGTTCATTTTCCAGTCTGATGTTTCTTGAACTCTTTGCTATAATCATCTTACTTCTTGCCTATGTCATCATAAGTCCATTATTGCCAATCAATACCTTACCACTTCTTGATGTTGATTCGGGCATTGCATGGATTCTTCATATGGTGTTATCCACCTACATGGTACTGGTCCTCCCAGTACCGCATCTTCATTATTTGATAGAATATTTATCTTACCACTTTACTCATCTTGTGGGCTTAAATATTCCTTGTATTTAATCACCTGCACGGTTTCGAGGAATCTGACCCCTGCTTGTCAACTTTGAAGTTCATCCCATTGTTTCCTACAATCTGAATTGGAATTGGCATAGGGTATATCAAGGTCCTGTGGTTGATTCTCATCCTCGCTCAAATATTCCAACCATCCTCTATATCTTGGCTATTTGGGTACCTCTCTAACATCTCACCATAGAATCTTGATTGCCTCTTATCAGCTCATCTGATATTCGCTATTGGTAGCCAAGTTCTGATGTAGTTCCCTTGTCTCATTCTCTACAGGTGATCTTCATAATCTTCAAGGATGTTGGATTAATGGTGAATCTACTCTTGAGGAGTCATTAGTATTCAGGAGGATTCTCAATGTGGGTATAGATAAATTATCCGAGTCATATGAGGAGATTGCATTATTTTTTGAAGGTCCCACATTATTTTCTATATTCTCCCTTACTTCGTCAAATTGCATCTCTAATCCATGTCCTTGCAGCCTTCGATTATCTTACCTTTGAGAGTGTCCTAGGTAAATTGTGAGTGGGTGAATTATTTGAAGCCACAAAAAATAAACTACTTTTTGATGAATTGCCATTCAATTTTCCCCTAAAATCACCCTGATAACTTTCATCCTATTCTACTCTATGTTCTTACTATCATTGGTGCATTTGTTGTATGCTTCCATCCAACTCCTGAATTACTTGTTCCCTTAATCATGCATTTTACTGTCGAAGGGTCTCATACTATTCTTGTAGTCTCTACATTTCTCAGGACATACATTGTAGAACTTCTGATCATTGACCTTCATATTCCTCTACTTTTGGTATTTGCCCTTGTGAAACAACATATGAAATGTTTCAAAGTCACTCTTCTACTTTGCTATTCAGAATTTGTACATGGGGTTGTAATCATCTTTGTTCTCCCTCATGAGGTTCTAACTCCCTCTATTTGATTACAGGTTCTCCCTCTATTCTAAATAGCCATTCAAGGTTGGTAGGTTCATCCTCTTGAACAACATTACTTGGTCCACCATGTTCATAGGATCGTATACATGGTTGTACTTCTTCAGCTGTTTTACTAGAAGTGTCCTTTACAATTTCTAAGTTGATTATGTGTATCTGTGTTTGTGCCTTATACACCTTTAACTTATAAATATTCACCACTTCATGGTAGAGTGTTCCATATAGCTTCTTCAATCGAATAGCCTCATTGTCTAGTACCTTTTCTACTTTTAAGGGTCTAAGCCATAGGGTCTTCAACTTACCTGGCTTGATCTCTCTTTTCCTGTTGTATTTGAGCACTAAGTCACCAGCCTTCAAATTCATTTTTTGAAGATGTTTGTCATGCAAATACTTTTGTTGTTGTTGAGCAATATTCATTGCCCACTATGCCATCACCCTTTTCTTACCTAATTGTACCAGTGCTATGAGTCTTTCCTCCATGTTGTCTTATTCATTCAAGCGGGTTCTGATGGCTACCCTCAAGCTTGGTACTATAAATTCCACTGATACTACCGCCTTCTATCCATACAACAGTTTAAAGGGTGTGTGTTTTTTGGTTGGTTTGAAGGTAGTTTTGTACACCCACAGAATAACTGGTAAGCGCTCCTCCTAGTCTTCTCATTTGAATACACACATTTTATACATGATAGAAAGCATGACCTTATTTATCGTCTATGACTGCCCATTTTCTCTGGGATAATACGAACTTGAAAATCAATGAAATATCATAAATTCCTTCATCAAATTCTGAATAATCTCATTAACAAAATTTCCTCCCTAGTCACTTGTCAATTTAAGGGGTATGTTGAACCATGTGATAACCTATTCATATAAAAAGTGAGTCATGCTTCTTGCAGAATTATATGGTAAGGCTTTTGCTTTGACCCATTTTGTTAGGTACTCTATTGCAACTATGATGCACCTGCACTTCCTTTTGTGACTTGTTCTTAGTGGACCCATAAAATCCAACCCTCATCTCTCAAAGAGTTCTTGAGGTTGTGATGGATGTAGTGGCATGAAGTCTTGTTTAAATGGCTTCCTTGTCCTTTGACATGTTTGACATGCCTTAACAAAGTTCTTGGTATTGTGATAAAGTGTAGGCCATCATAAGCCTACCAAAAACACTTTCCTAGTCATTGTGTGAGGTCCCATATGTCCTTTAGCCAATCCTTCATGTACCTCTTTTAGGGTTTGTTGCACTTCATCTTCCATAATGCATCATCTCAAAATGTGGTCCTCACCCATCTTGTATAACGATCTTGCAATCAAGATGAAGGGTGTTGATTTTTAATCACCTTCTACTGTTTAGATACCATCATCTCCTCTGGTAGCTATCTTATCAATAGATAATCCCCAATATGTTTATACCACATGGGTATCACACTTATCATGAACAATTATGCATTAGGGAATTCATTCGATATCCCTCCTTTTGTAGGTTCTCTTGAGCGAATCCTTAATAATTGATATGCAATTATGTGCTTCTTCCCAAGTCTCACTACCACCCAAAACATGAATTCCTATAGCGTGATGAGCCATCGACTCACTCATCCATATATTGTTGGATTGTTAATCAGGTACAATAGTGCATGCTGATCTACATAGAAATCAAAAGGGTTAGCCAAAAAATAGTATCAGTACTTTTGTACTACATACATCGACCCTAGTGCTTCATTCTCTATTGTACTATAGTTCTTCTTGGCTCGAGACAACAATCAACTTTTGAAATATATGGGTTGATCCAACCCAAATTGGCCTTCCTGAGCCAATGCACAACCAATAGCAAAATTTGAGGCATCAACGTGCACATGGAACTCCTCCCAGTCTAGGTAAACCAGGATAGGTGCCTTTACCAAGTGTGCTTTCAAGCTCTCAAAATCTCCCTGGTGCTCCTCTACCCAATGAAAAGGAACACCCTTACGTGTAAGAGAATTTAATGGATGAGAAGTTAATGCACAATTCTAGATGAACCTTCTATAGTATCCTACTATCCAAAAGAAGTTCTTTACTAAACTCACATCATGTGGTTCCTCCATCAATAGTATCACCCAAATTTATCTCGATCGGGATTCAGGTCCTCTTGGCATACAATATGCCCCAGCAGCTTCTCGTATGGTACCATCAAAACACATTTTCTAGATTCAGGGATATCTAAGCTTGCTTACACAAGCTCATGCATTCCTCCAGTGCCTTCAAATCTTCTTGTGTCCTACCATACAACAACCGATAATCTAGGAAAAATTTGAAATTTCCTATGGATATCTTATCAAATATGTATAGGATTATTCTTTGAAAAGTCGATGCATTGCACAAACTAAACGACATGTAGTTATAAGCATATATTTTATTTTCAACTACAAAGGTGGTGTTCATCTTATTTTCCTTCAAAATGCTAATCTGGTTGTATCCTAAGAACCCATACAAAAATGAATAGATCTCATGGCCTACTACTTCTATCAGGATGGATTCTATGAAAGGGATCAGGAAGATATCCTTGATGGTTACGACATTGAAGCTTTGAAAAACTACACAAATCCAAATTTTATCTACCTTCCTCTTCAAGGTGATCATAATTGGTGATACCCATTCACTTGTTGTAACCTTAAATATGATACCTGCATCTAGCATCTTATCAATTTTTACATTCACCAAAGCTACATAGTTGGGATTCATTTTGTATGGTCACCTCTTGACTAGTTGTGCACCTTAAATCAGGGGAATATTATGTATGTAGAGCTCTAGTGGAACTCCCTTCAAGTCCTTGTATGTCCAAGCGAAAACATCCTTATACTCAAAAAATATTTTAAATGTTGTCACTTTTAGCATTGTATCCCAGTCATCCCCACACTTAATCATCCTCTCCTTGTCATATTCTCCCAAGTTTACCTAAATCATTCTAGGACCTTTGTATTTAATGGACTCGAGATCATTTATTGCCTTAAGAACATTGATGGGGTAAGCTCATTTGTCTTCAATGATTGTGTCTCCCATAGTATATTCTGCAAAGTTCTTGGGGAATGTTCATTTTTCTCTTTCCTTATCCTTCTCTTTTGTTGTCTATTTCTTACTACTTCCATCCTTTTTTGGTTCCTTCTTATCATCCTTTTGGATTTTGTCTCCTACTTCAATGCAGAAATGCTAGGGATAAAATACTTCATAGTCCTCCAGTTGCCAGTGGAGTAAGCCTTTATCTTCATTGTATTCATCCTCCATACAATATTCCAAGTGTAGTACTCCTTCATCTGCTTCATATCGTAACTCTTCATCTGAGGAAGAAGCTCTTGAGTCATCAAAACTTGTGATTTCTTGGCTGATTGCCTAGTTCTTTAAATTAATGAAGTATTTATGTTGGCATTTCTTGAAGGTTAGATGCTCTTTCTACCATTTGTGGTTTACCTTCATTGTTTGTAACCACCCACATCCCAACAATGCACCATATGCTAGTTTTTGCATAGCAATTATAACAAAATCCAGTAGGAAATTCTACTTTGCTATACGTAATTTTTAGCTCATTAATACACCTTTTGTCTCGATGTCGTATTGGTCTACTCCGTATAACTTGAATTTTAGATATCTTAGTGCAGTTTGGTCAATGCTTCGCACGTCCTTTCTAGAATCACATTCATGCTTGATCCTTCGTCAAAGATTACTTGATTCAACTTGTGGTCTAGTATCTCCATGTGAACCAAAGTTGATTTTTTCCCTACCTCGATCATTAGTATTGTTGGATCAATGAATTAACTTTGCTTTATGTGGGCTACCTATCGGTTTTCTTTCTTCTTTATTTTTATGGCTTCCCCCACTGTAGCATATAACTCAGGTACTATGTTGAATAGAATCGCCACTTTCACTTCCATTGTCGTATTTTGTACCTGTATCACCAAGCCTTCTATTGATATTTGCAATATCACATATGTTACAATATGCTTTCTTTGGGTAATTGGTATTTGCATGTCCCTCATTTTACAATTGGAACACCAAATATCCTTCCTATCTTTCCTCACTTCTCCTTTTATTTCTCTTATAATTTTATCAAACTGTTTCCAAAAAAAGTGTATTGCACTTTGAAATTTATATTATTCATCACTATAAGAATCTTCACATCTTGGCTATCCTCCGAGTCTTGAATTTTTTTGTATAGCCTCTCTTTCAAAATTCTTTGTGTAGACACCCAAAAGTTGCACACTGCTATACCTACGTACTTGTAGATCCTTCTGGACACTTGTAGGTTTACATAGGCCATCCTAGGTACCCCTAGGCTATCGTAGACCAGCGTAGACTATTGTAGATCATCCTAGACATGCGTAGATTGTTGTAGTCATGCGTAGTCATACGTAGACGGTCGTAGTCATGCGTAGTCATGCGTAGATCACCATAGATTGTCATAGCATCGTGTAGACTCCCATATACTACTTCACCGGATTTCAAGTCCTAAACCCTCATAAGCCTTCCAAATTACATCCGGCACACTGAAATATCATTCGACGGTCTATTCACATGCAATTGAGGCCCCCACGGGGTATTAGTTGGCCAAAATAATTAATAAGTCAATACCCAAATTCTAATTTAATGTTGACTTCACTTAAGTCACTTTTTAGGGTAAATTTGATTAAAAGAACCCTTAATCTTGATTAGCCTTAATCAAATCCTCCCACATGTGTGAGATTAGGGTTTGTTGAGATATTTCTTTAATCATGTTTAAATTGGCTTAAGCACCTCCTAATCAGGATTAGCCCTAATCCATCCTCACACATGTGTGAGGATGAGATATTTCTCATAAGGAATGTGATGTTGCCACATAGCATTTCTTAACCTAACCCTAGTCAGAATCAAACCTAGGTTTAGTCTATCTAACCCCCCCTGCACCTTGCCTTTGCCTATAAATAATGGGTCCCAAACCCCTAATTAAGTCTGATTCCCAAATTCAACAAAGCATAGTTACTCTGCTAAAATGGAAAGCCAATATTGAACAGTCACTTCCCGGTGCACACAGTTAGATTTCAATGGTACACAGAGGCACCCCAACTGCCTAGGAGTCGACCCATCGAAAGGATTTTGCAGAAGAGGCATCACAGCTCAGATCGCCCCTTGCCCCGTGAATCCGGCCTTAGTTCACCCCCTGGGTGGCGAATTGGGTCTATAGGCCCCAAATCACTCCAGATTTGGGTGGTAAGCTCCCTTTTGCCATATTATTACTTTTTGCATAGTTTATTTCATGTTTTATTATGGTTTTACAGTCATTTCATCTTTATAAATATGGGGCCTGACTAAGGCAAGCCCCCCAACGTATTGACCCCTTCTTGCAAGTTTCTTTCAGGTTATCCAATAGATTTGAAGGAGAAGAACACCAACAAACAACAACCCGATGGTGGCCCGCATACAAAGAAGCCCACCTACACTGAGGGACATCAGAAGAAGGCATCAGGCCTATAGTGTATTCATGAAAGGAAAAAGGGGAATTCACCCTATTTGTAACCGATATCAAATTTATCATGAATAAAGCATTATATTTCTGAATGACTTGTGTTATTACTTGTTGTTAGATCAAATGTCAACTTCTGGTCATTTCATTCTGGCACGCCCGATGGGACCCCCACAACGGATAGTGCTAGATTCATTTTCTTTGTAAATCTAACATTATCCTCTATTTTTGTGTCTTATAGGTACCAAATTGTTGTTCACAGAGACCTCCAAAGCCCTAGGAACCATCCTAGGCCATCAGATTTCTGATTTGAAGCCTCTAAACCTGATTTGCCCCTCACCCCATGAACCAGTCCTAATTCACCCCGTCACGATTTGGGTCAAATTCACCTGATTTGGGTCAAATTCGCCCCTCAGGTGGCGATTTGAGCATAGAAGCCTCAAAAACCCCCAAATCAGTTGGGGTGATCTCTTCAGGGGCCAAGCAAACCCCCCTTAGCATCATAATGTAGGTATTTTCATTTTTGTTGCCTCTATTGCAAGTTTTGGAAGTAGAAATACATTGACTAGTTGAATGACCATTACTAGGCCTAGTTTTGGGTTCATTGCAAAGTGGTTAAAGAATTAGGGTTTCTAAAATTTTTAGGACCTGCAACTTTCCAGCAAGTGTATAAAATTTATTTCTCAAATAAATTTGCATTTGTCTTTTATTTTTGCATATGGCATAAGCCTAAGTTGTTCTTCCTTCGTTCATAGCTTCCATTGCTAAAAGGAACTTTACATTCTAAAGTAAAATCAGGGTTTCTAATCCCCTCTTACATTTCTGAAAGAATTTTGCATTCTAAAAGTTCAAGTTAGGGTTTCATAATCCCCTTTACTCCACACACATTTGGATTGCATGTTTCTATGTTTTGCAAAGTAGATTAGTTTGCTTCACAAAGGCATTTAGGCTAGACCATTTCTTTACAAAGAGTGTAAGCTATCTAATCATTTGCTTTCAAAAAGGCATTAGGATTAGTTTTCTTTTGAAAAGGCAATTAGTTAGTTTCTTACCTTGCAAACACCGTTAGAAAAACACAAACCCACACACACTCACGTGGTACCTTAAACAAGTGGTGAGATTGGACTTCATCCCCAATCCATCGCTCGAGACTGGTGTGGATCGAGTTGCACTCTCCATCAGCTCACCCCCTAGACACCTAGCAGCCCCACAGGAGCGGTTTTCTAGATTTCATCACCGGAAAATCCCCCACTTTTGTGATTGGGCCCTGGATTTCATCACCAACGGTTACCTGCAGAGTGGGACAGGATTAGCGCCTTCATCCACAAGGCTTGTATAATTTGTGGAATTGGTAACTATCATTCTTGACTAAGCCCACCCGAGGGTGAAGCGAAAGCATGGGTATGCCGGTAGCAGGTCTCAGATAGTGCCACCTCTTCTCATGAGAGGATATTGTGAACTCGCTTCAACATAGTGAGTTCCACCCCTTTAGGATATCATTTTACTGCACCTTCCATACAGGTCACCATTCGCACGTTGCGGTACCATTCTATCCTGTGCATCTTTGGGTGTTGCAGGAGGTTTGATATTGATGACATTCCCAATTTTCTAGAGTATTCACTCCATTACCCATGATTCTACATAGGGAGTATCAACATTACAACACACAAAATGAACATAACACTTTTATTTTCTCAACATTTAGAATTGATTTCGGTCTACCATTGTTTGCATGATCACATACCGGTCTCAACACACTGCACTATATATTGTTTTGCTACACACAACATGCCACTTACTTCACACTCACATTAGACACATTTGAGTCTACATCACATAGGGTTTATTCTTAAAAACCCCTTTTACACATGCTACTATGCCTGTGGTCACCCATAGTAGAGCGCATGAGCAATCACGCTCTATGGAGGAATGGCCTCCCCCTTCCTCTAGTCAGTCCACTCTTACTCCTTCGATCATGAAGGAGAGGATTATAGACACATCTGATTCATGCATAGAATCTGATGCACAATTCACACACATGATGCCTCATGAGGAGACATCAACTTTGAGTGAAATTCTTGCTACTTCACTCGCAGAAGATTACCCACTCTTTTCAGCCCCATCCTCACCTAATCCCCCGACCACGTTCTATGACCATGTGATCTACACAACACCAGGACAATCTCCTCCAGCCTTCACCATAGATGAGGAGGTCATGCCTACTTCACCCACCTTTGCACATCCCTTCTTCCAAAATCTATCTCAATCCCTATTTGAGAATGATTCCTCCCTTCTAAACCGTACCCATCCTGAGGTCGCATCATTCACCCCTACCATAGGAAT
Source organism: Wollemia nobilis (assembly GCA_028583015.1). Classification (NCBI taxonomy): domain Eukaryota; kingdom Viridiplantae; phylum Streptophyta; class Pinopsida; order Araucariales; family Araucariaceae; genus Wollemia; species Wollemia nobilis. The sequence goes on from JAQPPZ010002549.1 coordinate 13,900,933, forward strand.
GGTGTCTGACCCATCCTCATCCACTATAGGAAGCCAGAATCCATCCTTCCAAACTGCACAATAGATCCCTACCCAGCAGGAACCACAAGCATTCCCTCAAACCTCACACCCGTACTCTTCACAAGAGTACCAACCATCCTCTTCCCAAGAGCCGTTCTTCACCATATCTGAGGGTACCTCCCAATAGCCTCTTCAGGAGCAAGAGGCGCAAACCCAAGTTGGAGTGTACACCTACACTTTCCCCTCAACCCAAGCTCCTACCTCGATAGCTTATCCCACCTTTTTGATAGCTTTCCCACCTATCTCCCAGGTATCCGGAGGGTATGACGCCCAACCCTTGGAGCCACCTTTGCCTACGATGACCTTTAGGATACCACCACCTATTCCTTTTTAGGCTCCCACTACCCATATCCATCCTACCTATGGACCGACACCAGCAGCTTATGCACCTACTCAACCAAATTATTCCACATAGTTTAGCTTCCCTACTTCCTACCCTCCAGGGCAGAGACAGATCCCATATTTTGATACCTCATCTCGACCACCCCTAGCACCAGTAGCACCGACACCTACACTACCACCAGCTACACCTAGCTTCTTTATGCCTCCTCTAGTTTGGTCATCGCCACCCATGGTCCAACCAGTACAACAGGCTCCAAACCAACAAGTACCCATGCCACAACCGCATGTTGCCCAGTCACAGTATTATTATCCTCAATAGACACCTACCCCACAACCTAGTGTGCCCATAGACACGACAACACATGTCGCCCAGTACCCACCTTATCATGATCAGGCACAATAGTATTCCCCATAGTATTGTGAAGAACAACAATACCAATATCCACCACATCCACAAGGTCAGCCTACCATAGCCCAACCCTCGACTCCTATGACACCCAAACTTCAACTCTTGCGAGATGAAGTCAAAATGTTGAACCTACGCACCTCTAGCTATGGGCCACAAAAGCCTTGCTATGATGAACTATGCAATGAGCCAGTGCATCCATTAGTCCCTATCCCTCCTTATCCCTATCACTTCGAAATACCAAAATTTGACAAGTATAGAGGTAAGGAAGATCCCAGAGAACATGTGAGCAACTACCGCTCATCCTATTACCAGCTTCACAGTAGTAACCCTCTTATGTTGCGTACCTTCTCCCTATCCCTCATTGGGCCAGCATTGGATTGGTACAACATGCTACCATGCCATAGCTTGTACACCTTTGAACAACTGGCCAATTCCTTCTTAGAGCACTTTTCCATCAACATCAAGAAAAAGACCACATTTTTTGATGTCTACGCCTTACGACAGGTGGACGATGAACCCATTACTGAGTTTGTTGCCATATGGAGAGCGATTATCCATGATCTCACCCATAGCCTCCCCACCTCGGAGCTTGTGACACTCTTTTCCAAGAGCTGCCACAAACACATTTCCACATCCCTCCAACTTCACCAAAGTCATACTTTTGAAGATGCTATCTCACAAGAAAAAGTGATCAAAGATATTAAGGTCCAGTCTGGGAATATTAAGTTGAGAGCCAAATCCAACTATAACTCCAACTTTCACTTCAATAGACCCACACCGAATCAACCTTACCCATGACCACAACAAACCAACCAAGTCGTAGCTGCTACCCTAGCACTAGTACCGACTCCTCCACCCTATACACCACAACCGCAAGCACTCCAAGCTAATGCGCCTGCCCTACCTCGACCATAGCAATACCATGGCATGCACCCATAGGGTCCACCATGCAACTTTACACCCTTATCAGAACCATTACCAGCCCTATTCCATAGATTGTATGAGGGCAACCATCTCGTTCTACCCGATATCCACCCATTGGATCCAAATTCACCTAAATCTCATGACTATAATGAGCAGCTCTTCTATCCCTTTCATAGGTAGCATGGCCATAATATCGATTCATGTCACTCCTTTCGGGGGCAAGTTCAAGACCTAATCGATAGGGGCACTATTCAGGTAGCAAACCCTCTAGCCCCGCAGAACCAAAACCTAGGAATTTTCCAAAACCCTCTATCGGATCACAGAGGACCCAATCCCCCTAGACCTCCAAACAATCCTCCAGTGCCCCCTCACCAAGTCAACAATGTCCAGCATGATCCTCCATCACGTGGAGTAGTAGGCATGATCAACCTTACTACGAGAAACCAACGGTACCCATCACGCCAGACAACACCTATTGTTTCTCCCCCTATCCAGTTTACGTCCCTGTAAACACCCCAAATGCCTAATACCATACCACCACCACCTCAAAATGTGATTACCATCCATGGTAGTCTAACCCATCAACTACGCAATGCCCCCGCATGGCTATCCATATTCGACCTCCTACAATAGTCTCAACCCCATCGTGAGGCGTTGAATGACATCCTACGTTCCATTGACTTAGAGACACATGACACAAATGCTTTTGTCAATTTCGTAGGGAACATCCCATGATGCCTTCAACCTTCAATTAGTTTCCATGACCACGAGATAACGAAACTCGTTGGTGAAGGAGCTGATCCTCCCCTTCACATACAAGCTAATATCAATGATATTACCTACAAGTGGGTACTCGTTGACATGGGCTCATCCATCAGTATCATATCCATAGTAGCCCTGCATCACCTACACCTCCCTCCAGCACATTTTGCCACACCTTCCCTAGACCTACGTGCTTTTGATGGTTCCATGAGACCTACCATAGGATCCATAGTTCTACCCATTCACGTAGGCATCCGTATGATCCCCATCCTCTTTCACATCATTCAAGGAGAAATGCAATACAATATTCTCCTTGGTCACCCTTGGATTAGAGACATGTAGTGTGTCCCATCCACATTGCACCATTGCCTCAAGTATGTCCACAATGGACTTGTTCACTATGTCCCAGCCGATGGAGACCCCTTTAAGTTTTGTAATGTCATAGACCTTCCCCCTATGCCTTCATTCTCATCTTCCCAACTATTCCCTGTATCTTCTCACCAATCAGTAGGAGCATCGATATCCTCCCCAATTTCCACCCCAACATCCCAGTGTTCATCAACAACACAAGCCTCGATATCTGCACCATTAGCATCATCTATTGGGGGACCTAAAATTGATACCATGCCTTCCTCACCACCATTCTTATGGCCTCCACAATCCTCCCAACCTCTACCATTCCAATTTCCACCTACGGTGTCGCAACCACCATTGCCACCCATCACACAACCGACTACATTACCTCCTCCACCCTTGCATATGGAAGCCCCTATCCTTCCTACACCACAGACACCGCCTCTTCCCTTTCGACCAAAACCTAAGACATTCACGTCTCCATGCATCCCTGCACCTCCACCGATGCCATCCCCCACGTAGAACAAATAGCCTATTCAAGCCACAACAACCAAACATCATGAACCCAAACAACCAACACCCAGCTCGGATGAACCTCCACACCCTTCAACTACCACCATTAGAGAATCCCAACTTTCTCCTTCATCATCTAATTCGGATACGCCACCCCAATCACCAGAGCGTGCCACACCATGCATATCCATATTCATGACAAACAATGGCCTAGGAGACTATAACGTACGTGACACCCACGTATGTGACACCCCTATCCAATCTACCCAAGATTTTGGCCATCCCTCAGCCTCGATGTTGACTATCGGAACCGTCATACAGTTAGGAAGTCCTGAAAACCACACCAACTTTGTGTATGCGGGAGTAGACTCTTCGATCCCCTCACCAACTTCTTCACCACCACAATCTAGCTCTGGTGATGCAATTACACACCTAGCCAACCCTCAATTTGCCTTGCGCTACCTACAACACTTTCATTGGCATGGGTTTGGGTTAGGTCATTATGAGCAAGGCCTACGTACACCCATTAACCCTCGTGTCCGATCACCTACCAACAAAACTGGCCTAGGTTATCACCCAACCACCATCTATACATTAGAATATGAGATCCAAGATCTCTCCTTACATCCTCCTCCGCGCCCAACACACACCTTGGAAGAGTACATTGATATGGACATGCTAGAAGACATGCCTTCACCCACATCAACCATCACCGTCCCCTATGATTTCTTCCAAGAATCTCCTACGCTCGATACCTCCTTGTTCTGTGATGTTCAGAGATTGGCAGAACACTTTGCTACCTTATCCTTGGCTACACCACCAATAGAGTCGGACACACTCCCACCTGATCCACCACCGATAGAGCCAGACCCGATTCCACCTGACCCACCACCGATATGCCTACCTGTATTCCCGCCTATACATAGACAGCTACAGAGAGCATCCTCTCATCCTCATTCACCACCAATCATCCTGCGACCTCCCTTGAGCCTCTTAGGATGCGCACAACCTATCCAACCTCCATCACTGGATTCTACCCCACCTACTTCACCTACAACATCGATTAACATGGTTGAGGTAGATTTACATTCTCCCCTCTATTATAGCCACTAGCAGATTTGAGATGATACCCCAAACCCAAACTTTATCGATCTAGCACACATCTCACACATACCAGCACCTGGAGACTTTCTTCTCTCTCCTCACGTCTTACGGGCAGCAAATGCCCCTTCCTCATCCACGTCATCCCAAACCCCTCAAGTCCATCACATGGGCATTTACATAGATGATGAGTACGAGTTCAGTGAGGCCATTGACGACTTCAATCTCATTCCTATCCTTGAATAGTTGCATGATGGATCTCGCATGCTCATCGAGGACACGATCGATGTAGACATCGATGATGATCCAAAAAATCCACACATCCTCAAATTAGCTGCTAGCCTCTCACCCAAGGAGCGCATCACCTTCACGAACTTCCTACGCAAGTATATAAAAGTGTTTGCATGGTCTTACAAAGACATGTCGGGACTTGACCCTATTGTAGTAGTGCATAATCTTATACTAGATCCCAATGCCAAACCAGTAAGATAGAAGTTGCGATGCATGCATCCAACTATCGCATTGATAGTAAAATTCGAGCTCCAAAAGCTCCTAGATGTTGATTTCATAATACCCATCGACTATCCTAAGTGGGTATCCAGCATGGTCCCTGTCCCCAAACCATCCGATGACGTTCGTGTTTGCATAGAATTTCATGACCTAAACAAAGCTTGTCCCAAAGACAACTTCCCTTTACCCAACATTGACTCCCTCATTGACTCCATCATAGGTCACGAGATGATTTCCCTCATGGATGGATTTTTTGGATATAATCAAATTAGGATCAACCCAGTCGATCAACACAAAACTTCCTTCACAACACCCTGGGGGACCTTTTGCTACAAGGTCATGCCCTTTGGCCTTAAAAACGTTGGGGCAACCTATCAACGAGCCATGACCTACATCTTTCATGATCTAATGCACAAAAATGTGGAATACTATGTAGATGACCTTATAGCCAAATAAAAGAAATGTGTTGACCATCTCGAAGATCTCCGTCAGATTTTTGATCGACTACTAGAACACAATGTGTGCCTCAATCCAAAAAAGTGTGTGTTCGGTGTTACATCAGGAAAAATACTAGGATTCATTGTCTCCCAACGAGGCATTGAAGTAGATCCTAGTAAGGTGAAAGCCATCATTGATATGCCTCCTCCTACCACCTTAAAGTAATTGCGTAGCCTCCAGGGCAAGATTACCTCTATTCGCAGATTTATAGCACAATTATCAGATAAATGCCAACCATTCAATCATCTCCTACAAAAAGGAGTACACTTTAAATGGGATGAAAACTGTCAAGCCGCATTCGACACTATCAAAACTTACCTCACATCACTGCCGGTCATGTCACCACCTTAACCACAATTACCACTGACTCTATACATCTCAGCCACAGAACTTGTGCTAGGTACACTCTTAGCTCAAAAGAATGCTCTCTACAAAGAGTAGGCTATCTACTACATCAACCACACATTAGTCAGTTATGAAACTAGATACAGATACATGGAGAAGCTATGCCTAGCAGTAGTATTCGCCACCCAAAAGTTAAGACATTATATGTTAAACCACACAACTTTTGTCATCGCCCGAGACAATCCCCTTCGGTACATGATGAACAAAAGTTATCACAACTCATGCACAACCAAATGGATCATGCTCCTAACCGAGTTTGACCTAGAATTCGTATCTTAAAAATCCATCAAAGGGTAAGTCATTGCTGACCAACTAGCTAAAGCCCCTATAACCGATAATCAACCCCTACTCATTCAACTCCCTGATGACTCCATATTTCACATAATCGAAGATGAGGAATAAGTCAAACCAGAATTTGTGGCTGACCTCACCATGTTCTTTGATGGTTCTAGGTGTCTCCATGCTAGGGGTGTAAAAAGGATTGAAAATCCAACTAAGTGTTCTATTATTTACAATTCAATTTATAGGCACTAATGGCCCAAAATACATAACCAAACCCATCAAATCATGGATTTGATCCAATATGCTTAACCATAAGCTACAAAAGTGCAAGGGAGAATGCACGTAACTTCTAAGCTAAGAGAAAGGAATATTGCTAACTAGAAGATCCATTTTAGCTATCTTGAAGTACACACTTCCTACTTTGAGTTCACACTTACTAACTAACACTCTAAATGACAACTAGAAGATAACTAGTGCCCACAAGTGCATGTGAGAAGGAGACTCACTTACAATTATTAATTTGCAAGAAATAAACTATGCAAACCTAGCTAGGAACTACTAGAGGGGTCATATGAAAGATCAAACATCAATCCTCATCATGCCTCCCCACAATAGAAGCATTGGACTCCAATGCTTTCGAAGAGTAGGAAAGTCACGGGACATCTGATGAAAAGAAATCCAACGAGCTTGATGCGGCAGCTGTCCTCGTCGAGCCACAAGATATGAGGTGGTAGACCCCGGTGAGTCTGTCGAGTCTTCGTGTCATAGATCTGATCTGCATCCAATGGTAACTGAGCATCAGGAACCACGTCCACAGGATGACTGATAGTTGGTGCAGTCTCCAATGTAGAGTCAAAGTACAACTTCAAAAGATCTACATTGACGACGTCATGAATTCCCAAGTGTGCGGGAAGATCAAGGCGAAAAGCATTCTCGGACACCTATTGAAGAATAGTATAAGGCCCATAGCGAATTGGTTTGATTTTGCTATGAGTCTTATCAATAAAACGCCACTTGTCAAGATGCAACCAAACTTTGTCACCAACCTGAAATGGATGAGGAATTCGATGTCGATCCATGGCCTTTTTCTGTTGTTGCTGTGTCTTTTGCAAAATCTCAACCACCTTTGATTGCAGATTGTGCAAATGCTGAATAAATGAGTGTGCCTTGTCTTGCTCCTTCTGAAGATGTGAAGTGACAGGAGAAGGCAAAGACAAAGGTAACTCATAAGGTGCCAAGGGCTGAAATCCCATACAAACCTCAAAGGGTGAATGACCCGTAGAAGAATGTAGGGCCCTATTGTAGGCATGTTCAATATGAGTGAGACTCAAGTCCCACTTTGCTGGTGAAGCGTGATGATAGATTCGTAAACTTTGCACAAGGGTACGGTTTACCACTTCAGTCTGCCCATCGGACTGCGGATGATAGGCGATGGAAAAGTTAAGGGAAACTCCCAAAATCTTCCACAAAGAACGCCAAAAGTGACCCACAAAGCGTGAATCATGATCCGAGATAATGCTGGTAGGTAGACCAAAGGAACGCCAAATGCTGTCAAAGAAAAATTGGGCTAAGTCTGATGCAGAACTTGTCTTGCGGCATGGAATAAACTTAGCCATTTTACTGAATCTGTCAACCACCACGAACACACAATCATGTTGGCGCACTGTCATAGGAAAACCACTAACCAAATCCATGGAAATGCTTTCCCAAGGACGGGAAGGAATGGGCAAAGGCATGCCTAAGCCAAACTTCCTGTTAGCTGGTTTTGAGCGACAACAAACTGCACACTCGTTTGAGAAATCGCAACACATCCCTCTGCATTTTAGGCCAATAGAAAAATCTTTGCAAGTGATGAAGTGTTTTATGCTTCCCAAAGTGACCACCATAAAGTGTAGAATGAGCTTCCTTAAGAAGTGACACTCTAGGCTCACAAGGAACACAAACCTTGTCCAATTTGTAAAGAAGTCCTTCTTTGATGTAGAAATCTTGGAAAGGACGCAAATTGGAAGAAGAAGGCTTACTCACTTGCTCAAATATTTTTCCAAAATCAGGATCCCGTGAATACTAATTAGGCCAAGTCTTAAATCTCAAGTGTGAAGTGGATATAACTCGTTAAGGCAAGAGCGGTCGGAGGCCTACTCAAACAATCAGCAACAAGTATTACTCTTCCCCTTTTTGTACTTGATCACCAAGTGAAATTGTTGGAGGTAAGAGGCCCACTTCATATGTCTTGATTCTTCAATTTTACTTTGAGATTGTAAAAACTTGAGAGGCATATGATCGGTGTGTACTACTCGTATCTTTTCCCAAAAGATAATGTCTCCAATACTTAATAGCTTGAACTAATGCATACAACTCCTTGTCATATGTAGAATAGTTCAACTTAGCAACAAAATTTTCTTTTGAATGATAAGCAACTGGATGACCATTCTGTTTGAGCACAGATCCTAAGGCAACTTTAGAGGCATCCGTTTCAATCTCAAAAGGTTGAGAGAGGTCGGGTAAAGTTAACACAGGTGTTGTACAAAGTTTCTTTTTGAGTTTCTCAAAGGCAACTTCTTGGCTTTTCTCCCAATGAAATGGAATTTTAGACTTAGTGAGATAATGCAATGGAGCTGCAAGGGTGGAATATTGAGGAATGAACTTGCGATAAAAATTCGCAAGTCCTAGAAAACTCCTTAACTCAATGAGAGTTGTAGGAGGGGACCACTTAAGTAAAACATCAACTTTTATGGGATCTACCTGAATTCCACTTTCACTAATCACATAGCCAAGGTAAGAAACCGAAGTATTGCCAAAAGAACACTTGGAAGAATTGGCATATAATTGATTCTTCGCAAGAAGATCAAGGGTTTGTTGGATATGCCTAAGGTGTTCCTCCCAAGTTTTTGAGAAAATCAATATATCATCAAGATATATTATTACAAATTTGTCAAGTACATCACGAAATACATCATTCATCAACCTCATGAAGGTTGCAGGAGCATTAGTAAGACCGAAGGGCATGACCAACCATTCAAAGAGGCCCATCTTCGTCTTAAAAGTTGTCTTCCATGTATCCTCACCTTGGATACGCACTTGATGATATCCACTTTTGAGATCTATTTTTGAAAAGAACTTAGCTCCTTGAAGCTGATCTAATAAATCATCAATGCGTGGTAATGGATATCTATTCTTTACAAAAATTCTGTTCAAAGCACGAAAATCAATGCACAATCTCCAAGTGCCATATTTTTTAAGAACCAACAAAATAGGTGAGGCACAAGCATAAGTACTTTCCTTAATGAAACCCTTAGACAACAAATCTTCTATTTGCCTTTTTATTTCTTCATTTTGCAAAATAGATTGTCTATACATGGGTGCATTAGGTAGTGAAGAACCAGGAATGATTTCAATGCTGTGATTAATTGTGCGAATTGGAGGAAGAGACTTTGGCTCCTGAAATATGTGTGAATAACTTTGCAATATTTTATCCATTGAAGAGTGTTGCTTTGGAATGGATGTGGATGTAGAAGTGTTTTGAGAGCGAATGAAAATTAGAGCAACATCACCACCTTTTTTAATTACTCTTTTTGTTTGCTTGGAACTTAGAATGATGTTAGGAGTGTTGGTGCTTTTAATGAGAAAGACCTTACCATATTTTTGAAGTGTGTAGGTTCTTTTGAAAGCATCATAAACAGCTCTCCTATCATACCGAAAAGGTTGTCCAAGCAAAATCCCACAACAATCCATAGGAGTCACATCACAAGTGACTTGATCTATGAAATGTGGGCCAAGTGCAAATTTTAATGTGCAAGTGTGAGTGATTTCTGAGCCTCTTCCACTATCCTTCCAACCCAAAGAATAAGGTTGAGGATGAGGCTCCATAGGTAACTTCAAACGCTCGACAATGGACCTCGCAATTAGATTTTTCTGCGAGCCATTATCCACTATACAATCTGTTGCAAAATTATGAAGCAAATGAGCTCGAGTGATGAACAAAGCATCACGAGCTCCTTCTGATGAACTTACATTTACCAAGGTAACTTCATTGAGCTTACCTCGTAATTCCGTGTATACTCTACTCTCTCCTACAGACTCAAGGGGACCTTTGGGAGCATCCTCCTCTTGAGTAGTAATTACTAAACTCTTCTTTTTAAGCTTAAAGCAATCAACTTTTTCATGACCTTTCTTCTTACAATAGTTGCAAAACTTTTTAGAAGAAGAAGAAGAAGAAGAAGGTTTAGAAGAAGAAGAAGGAGTAGAAGCGGAAGGGGAAGGAGAAGAAGGAGATGGAGAAGAAACATTCTTCTTTTGAGCAAAATTCTTCTTTTGTGAGAAAGAATTATTCCCTTTTGATGAGTTTGCAACCACTTGAGTAACAGGTGTGCAGGAATGCCTGCGAATGCGCCTTAAACTTGTCCTCCGCAAGTTGCGCTTGGTTGAAAACTGAATCCAATGTTTCCATAGAAACAAACATTAGTTCCCTGTACAAATGCTCTAACAAGCCACTTTGAAATTTGAGAATCAAAGCTGGAACATCATCCTCCACATTCACAAGTATCCTGAACCTGTTGAACTGAAAAATATATTCCTGTACAGACATATTAGTACCTTGTCGAAAATGAAACCATTTAATGACCAATTCCTTAGAATAATTGGAAGGATAAAAATTGGTCTTAAGACAATCTACAAGCTCATCCCATGAGGTGAGTTCATCATGACCTCTTTTTCGTTCAACAAGTACTTTGGCTAAACCAGAAAGTTTTAGCTTAGCATAAGGAACCACATCGTCATCTGAAAGTTGAGAGTAAGAAAACCAAGAACTCATGTCAAGAATCCAACTATTCAAGACATCAGGGTTCCTGGATCCATCATAAAATGGAACTTCACAACGAACTCTCAGACGAGAATCATGAGCAGAAGTTGAAGCATTATGCACATAAATGTCATTTACCTTCATGGCAAGATTGCCAAGGACTTCTGCCATGGTAGTATCATTAGCTTTATCTGCTAAAGCATTTACAACATGGGCAAGTTCTGCCACTTGGGCAGCCAAGTCAGAAGCCATGTGAACCCGGGTATAAGCCAGGAGTAAAAAAATGAGAAAGCACTAAATCAAGGAAAGAAAATGAAAATTTTCCTTGTTACAATGGAGTGCTTCTGAATTTGAAAATTTACTCCTAAGGCTCAAAATTTTGAAATTTTAAACTAACCTAAGGTGCAATTTAGAATTTATTAATTTAAAAATAACTTAATTAAAAATTAAATTTCAATTAATCAAAGATTAATGAATTTAATCAAGTTATTAAAAATTAAATTAATAAAAACAAAATTTAACATGCAACCTTAAATAGTAAAAATTAAAAATTACAATAAATTACCCTTGAAGATGACTTACACTGCACTCCAACTTAATTTCAGTTGCATGAAATTCTGCTATTACTGTGGCACTCTTCCTGAGGCAGACTTCACTCTCAAGTTTGGCACAAAACTCCTGTTGCACGCTTCCCGAGCAAATAAACCAACAGTAAATTATAGTTACAATGTAGAATAAGTTCAGTTGGCACAAATTTTCGTGCCACAAATTTGTGTGCACAAACTTTCGTGCACAAACTCAATGGCTTCAAGCCCGCAGCTGGATAGCCGCAGTCGCCCCTGGCCAGACTGTTGCAAGCCCTGGCGCTGTCGATCGTAGGCCCGGTAGATGCCTGACACATATCGTGCTCGTCGTGGTGGCTCTGGGAGCAAGAGGCCCGTAGACGCTCGACGAGTCTTGTCGGACGCTGCGTCGCAGGCAAGAAAGCCTGCAGTCGCTCGACAATACTGTTAGGTGCTATGACGGCTGATCTGTCGCATCGATGTCGAAGCCTGACAAGATGTCAGGCTGTCAGGCCGATGGGCAGTGCAGTCTACCATCGGCTCGACATCGAGCGGTGCTACCACGGCCTACGTTGCAGGCATTGTCGACTGACAACGTCTACCTCAAGATCGACGCCCGACAAGAATGTCAGGCTGTCAGGTCGTGGGCAGCGAGCCGAGTGCGTCAGGCTGTCTGACGCGCTCGACCAGCTTGCAAATGTCGACCACGCACCCTCGGTGCTGGCGCGGTAGCCAAAAAGGCACAGAAGCCTTAGGCTGCTAAAAAAAAAAATAAAATTTTGCAATTTTTTTTTTTTACAATAGCTTAAATTAATATATTAAGAAGATAATATATTAATAAAAATTTAAGCTTTTCTAAGACAAACTAGAAAATTTTAAAAAATTAACCAGGAGGGTTAATTCCAAAGCTTGAAAAACTTAAATTGTAAAAATACGAGCAACCAGATCCCTTCAGTAGCTCTCCTTTCAAGATCCGATCGACACACGACCAGCGTTTGAAAGGCAACCAGACCTAAGTCGACACACGACCTAGTTTTGATGACCTCCTGGAGCTCTTCAGTACTCAAAAATGGGGGGGCAGTAGGGTTAAATGGCTCCCTAATCCTAATTGGACCGTAGCTACGATCCAATCCCTTCCAAGGATCACAATAAGAAGAACTCTGAGGCAAACTTTTCCTATACCTCTTGAGCATAAGCAAAAAGTTGGAACGAGGAGTTTGTCATCGAAGGAACTTCCTTCTTCGAATGGTTTTCAAGCTCCCCTTGAGCTTAAACCGAGTCCTCAATGAGAAAGAATTTCTCATAACAAAATTATCTCCTATCCTCTCACCTCACAAGCCCTAGTGCAAACATGAACTAGGCTCGATACCAATGAAAAGGATTGAAAATCCAACTAAGTGTTCTATTATTTACAATTCAATTTATAGGCACTAATGGCCCAAAATACATAACCAAACCCATCAAATCATGGATTTGATCCAATATGCTTAACCATAAGCTACAAAAGTGCAAAGGAGAATGCACGTAACTTTCTAAGCTAGGAGAAAGGAATATTGCTAACTAGAAGATCCATTTTAGCTATCTTGAAGTACACACTTCCTACTTTGAGTTCACACTTACTAACTAACACTCTAAATGACAACTAGAAGATAACTAGTGCCCACAAGTGCATGTGAGAAGGAGACTCACTTACAATTATTAATTTGCAAGAAATAAACTATGCAAACCTAGCTAGGAACTACTAGAGGGGTCATATGAAAGATCAAACATCAATCCTCATCAGGGTGCATGCATTTTCTTCTTTACACCTGAAGGACAACCACTCCCATTTTCATTCAAGATTGATTTCCCTTGTACCAATAACAACACTGAGTATGAAGCCCTAATCCTAGGACTGAAAAAAGCACAATCTATGCACATAAAATGCCTCCACATCATAGGTGATTCACTTTTTATAATCAAGTGTAGGAACTTTGGCTATGCAATTGGCCAGTTCTCCAGCAATACAAGAAGATCACCCAACTCCTATCCCAATTTGAATGGTATTACCTCGAAGTTGCTCCATGCTCATCAAACCATTTTGTAGATACTATGGCCTCCTTAGGGTCCCTCATCCCACAAAACCCAACGTCCAACATAACATCTATATCCATTCATACACTTACACAATCTGCTATATCACCCAAGCCACCTACAGACAATGGTGGTGTGTGTGTGGTAAATACCGAACCTCACGACCCATGGTTCTCACAGATCAAAGAGTACATCAAACTAGGTTTCCTATCGTGTGATTTGCCCCACACCCAAAGTCAAACCTTTAAACAAAGAGCGATCTACTACACCTTGCTGGGGGACATCATTTACCACCATAGCTTTGATGGTATACTGTTGCATTGCCTAGAACCGCAAGAATCGTAGTGGGTTGCACAAGAAACCCATGATGGTACTTGTAGTAGCCATTTCAATGGCATGGCGATTACCAAACGCATTCTCCGTATGGATTATTATTGGCCAAAAATGGAGCAATACTATTGTGAGTATGTCAAACGTTGCATCAAATTCCAACAACATGCCAACCTAACACATTTACCATCCCAAGCACTTCAACCAATCCAATCCATGTGGCCCTTCTCCTAATGGGACCTGGATCTAATTGGAAAAATTACACCTGCCTCCTCTAGCAATCATATATTTATCATTACAGCAACAAAATATTTTACAAAGTAGATAGAAGCCATCCCACTGGTCCAAACTATAGGAGCCAAAATTACAACATTCATCATGGAGCATATCATATGCCGCTTTGGAATTCCCTTCCAAAATATTTTAGATAATGGAAAATCCTTTAAAAACAAGATTTTCCAAGCCCTGTGTGATAGGTTTCATATACACCATAGATTTTTGACCCCATATTACCCTCAACAAAATGGCCAGGAAGAAGCCACGAACAAAACTATCTATTCTATTCTCTGGAAAACTATAGCAGTCTCACCGAGACTGGCATAATAAAATACCCCTAGCCTTGTGGGCATATCGTACGAGCATTCATACTCCTACTGGGGTAACACCTTTTTCACTTGTCTACGAGGCAGAAGCTATCATGCCCCTTGAGCTTTAGATACCCTCCTTACGGATATCTATGAAATATTTCATTGATGGTGACACTACTCGCCAAGCTCATCTAGATTAACTAACTCTCCTCGATGAACGTCACATCCATGCCATCAAGCACATACGAGCATATCAATATTGCCTTCGTCATGCCTATAATAGTAACGTACATCAGTATGAATTTAATATTGGCAACTTGGTTCTCAAAGAGAACCAACAAATCACAAGTCAACCTCACCAGTAGCATGATAAATTCATCCCAAACTGATTGGGCCCATTTATTATAACACAAAAATACGGTTTAAGAGAATATCGTCTAGCCAATATTGAAGGCCTTAACGATCCTAAACCCATCAACATATTGCACGTTTGTGCATTCAATGCATGATGCATAAACACAGTCACCATCACGAGTGTCACATAGTGTTAGAAATAAATCACCAAGCACATCATCGTGTGAATTTGTTATTTTTGCTTTATTTACTCTTTATACATGTACATTTCACCTTTCTACCATTATATGCTTGGGGTATGTGTTTTTCCTTTTGCAGGATTCACATCATCATTAGGAGAGCTCTATAGCGGCCTCACGTACCACCATGCAATACCATCTGTAGCCACAACAAAAACCCATTACACAAATCAATTTCGCCTGACCACCAGCTGCCCTTCACACCAAATGCTCCTTGTATTCATCCCATTCAGGTCACCACACCTCACCTTGACATCATTCCCCTTGCCCGTGAGATTCATCCTATTCACCACACTCTGGCAAGAGCCAGATCACCATGTCCTCTTTTGATGACAAAAATGAATCCACCCAACCTCAAGCACAGGGATCATCCTCCCATTTGTTTGATGATCTCAGATGTCACTATTCACCTATAAATCACCCACATCATCCCATAGGATCCTACTACCCACCTAATAGGGAGTACACACCTCATCAACCTCACCCTGCATTTCTACCCGCTCCCCTTCCCAATAGTGAGTCTACCTACGTCCAGGCTTTGTAAGCCCACACGGCCTAAGCTACTCAATATGGTCATGCAAACATCCCTCCTTCCCATTTGCATCATCGCTTAGGGCCATTGCCTATGCCACTGGTCCTCAAGACACCACCTTCACCACTATGAGGCTTATTGCCCCAGCCAATTTTATAATCACCATAGTCATTTCACTTCATTGCCTCCTCATCGCAACCTCATCCTTTTTCTACCACGCATCGGGCCATTCCATTCACATTGGAATCTCGATCGCCCCCTTCCCCAATACCATTGCCACCACACCACAAGATACAATATCTCTTTTCCCGTATCAAAGATCTAAAATTGCAGATGAGCCACTACCATTGCCACGTTCACCCACGGTAGTCTCCCACGACCCGTCCATCCTCACCACCATGTAGATCCCTTTCTTGACCCCATACTCAACCCATACCAGAACCCAGACCCATGCCTCCATTACCATATCATCTTTCACCTAGACCTCGCTCACCTCCAGCAGATCCATACATCTATCTTATGCCTATTCCACACACGCCCCTTTTTGAAATGTTCCATCATCTCATGCATCAAGGTCTTATTGACCTACCTGAGATTCGACCTATTGATCCGTCGCATCCTAAATTGCGCAACTACAATGAGAATCAATTTTGCATTTACCATCACCAACAAAGCCATGATATCGAAGAGTGTAGATCATTCAAAATATTGTTGCACAGCGAGCGTACCCCATCACAGGAGCATTCTTTTCCGCTTAACCAACTTGTCAGTCCTCCGCGCCACACCACTCCCAGGACTTTACCACCCCGCAGTACCCTAATAGCACCCACCCGCTATTTTCATAATATTTCCAACTATGGCTCTAGCCACAGTTCTACCCATGTCATCACTTCATCATCCCGCTCTCATCCAGATCTACGTCATTTTTCCCGACAGTAGTGTTAGCTACTCTTCTTTTTCTATCTCATTCTTCTACTTCTTACATATGTTGATTCGTTTCTTCTCTTCTATATTTTTTGGCCGTTGGTGATCCCCTTTCCTTGATTGGTCACCAATGCCTATTTCTTCTCACTTCTTCCACCTGTACATACCACTCTCACATCTTCCTTCTTGTTGGCGACCATTACATACACTTATACAGATCACAACTTATACATCTACTACACACACACACCCCACATGTTGGGGCAACCATGATCATAGCATCATGCTTTTTTTCATCATTACACACTTGTTGGCATTTTTGCCACATTTATTGTTATTATTAATTATTAATGCTTAAATTGTTGGCCCAAAGCAGTTTTGTGAGTTCCGAGGAGGTTTTTCCGATTTTCGAAGATTAAATGCTGCCCCGAATTAAATGCTTTGCGGATTTTCAATGCGGTCAAGGTCGAAGAGCACCCGTGCCACCAAAATTAAAGATTTTCTTGGTTCGAAACTGCTGGTCGTGGATCATTTTAACGGTTTTTCATGCACATGTTTAAAAAACAAATTTAATGAAGGTGGTTCTTCGAAGTTGACATGTACATTGCATTCAATTTTGTGGGTCTCCAAGGCTGCAATTAAGGGGATCGTGTGCATAATTTCCAATGCATAATTGTAGATCACAAGGAAGTCGGTTTCAAATATTTAATGCCGCAAAGAGGACGGCCCTCTATAAAAACCAATGTAAGCTTCATTTGAAAGGGTGGTTGGAGAGTTCTCTCGCTAGAAACCGGAATTGTATCTCGCAGGAATAAAAGTATTGGCTTCAGATTTTCAAGCAACGGTTGTATGAGTGATTTTCTTTTCTCGTCAAGTTGCATTTCTTATAGTATTCGTATTTCTTAATGGTTGTTGTATTTAAATTCTGCATCTTGGATTTAAGTGCTCGCCGTGAGAGTATGATTTCTGGAGTGTAATATTGGAGAGATTTGCTACATACAGTTGTGTGAGAATTGAGTTGACATCTTATGTTACTTGTTGTTGTCGCATTTTTAAGTTTCCTGCTGTTATCTTCCGATCCCATCACTTCGGCCTGTGGCTATATTTCCCATTCCTTTCTGCAACTTTTGATTTCTTTCCAGCAACCCTTATCTTTAACCAAAAATTTAGAATAGTAAAGGGAACCAACCCACTCTGGAGATTGGTCTGGAAGCCATTTCTTGCTTCCAGCCTTTCAATGTTGGCCGGGTCTAGGGTGCAATTGTAAAAATCCTTTCCTGTGGCAGATTTCGGACCAACAATTTTTGGCACG
Source organism: Wollemia nobilis (assembly GCA_028583015.1). Taxonomy (NCBI): domain Eukaryota; kingdom Viridiplantae; phylum Streptophyta; class Pinopsida; order Araucariales; family Araucariaceae; genus Wollemia; species Wollemia nobilis. The sequence continues at coordinate 13,918,805 of JAQPPZ010002549.1, forward strand.
CCCGGTGGGACAGACTGTTTCTGTCTCCAAGAATTCATAATCGGTGGGATAAGCATAATTTTCCAAAGTGATAAACCCACCGGTGCCAACAGTTTTTGGCACGCCCAATGGGACAGACTTCTTCTGTCTCAAAAGATCCATAAGTTTTATTTTTTAACACCCGGAGGTCTCAAGATTTTTGATGAGCTGTCTTGGCCTCACAGCGGAGATTTGTAAGTTCATCTGGCGACTTTGCTGAGTTGAAGATCCGAATTTCTTGATCGTGGACGCCTATTTTTTTTAAAGTTCAAAGAATGTTCATCTGGCGACTCTGACTTAATGGCGATAGCCGTGATCCCGCAGACCACTGCCACAAAGGCGAGGGTTTTTCCTAGATGGGATGATCCTGGCCCTCTGAATCTCCAAATCCGGCATGAAATTCCCAAAGGTGCCTTGAAGGCCCTAGCAAAATATGATGGTACCGAAGGCATGGCTCTGGCGCATGTTGAAGATATTGCTACTTTGTCAATGATCCATGTCATAAATCACGAGGATATCATGATCAGACTTCTGGTTCAGTCTTTGGAAGGAAGGGCATTGCAGTGGTACAGACTGCTCAAGCGTCAAAGCATCAGCTCATGGGATGATCTAGCGGGAGCACTAATCAAAAGATTTGACGAAGATCCCTTTTACAGTTCTTTGGATCTCTATCATTTTTTAATGTACATCAAGAGAGCACCTCTAGAGAGCATCACGGACTTCAATGTCCGATTCTTGAGAAGCTGGAAGAGAATTCCAGAAAAGATCCGACCATCACCCACCCAAGCCCACCTCTTCTATGTTCGAGCTTTCCATTCTGACATAGGCCTCCTCTTGCTGCAATCAGGTGAACGAAGGTTCCCGCAAATCTTTGAGGAAGCAGTGCGAGTGGAACAACTTTTGCTCTTATCAAGAAAATTACCGTGGGGAGAAACTCCATTACTTTCTCCGGTAGTTGCTGCTCCTGTCTATCCCGTGCAGTCTTTTTCATGCCAGATCCCTTATACTGAGCAGAAACCTAAGATGCAGCTTGTGTGGAGCTCAAGGGATAGATCTCATCCAAAGCCAAGGATTGGACTATGCAAGAAATTTCCTGGCAATGAACAATATGGTTGCTTGCAGTTTTCATAAGGAGATGGATCCAGAGGATATAAGCGAAGAAGAAGAAGAGATTCAAGTGGCAGAACCTGAGCACAAGGAGGTCACATCTTTGCACCCTGTTTGTATCCCAGGGCACGACATACAAGCATTTAGTCAGAACCTGTTAAATATGTCAGATCAACAGGTAGAGTCTGCAGAGATCCTGAAGAAAGGACTATTGCTGGACAATTTCTGTGATCAGATCCAAGAGTTGGAGGAACCTGTTCTCAGTCCACACTCAAAGAACTCTTCAAGATGGTGGGGTTTCTTTTCTGCATTATTTGTAAATTGTGTCGGTACTGGTATACGGCATGATAACTTGCCAGTGTCTGAAACATGGAGAACTTCAGGAAGAAGCCAGCCCAATTTCAAGGACCGACTTAAGTATGATCAGATCTGGTCAGGACATTGCAGATTTACCGGATAACCCTCTGAGACTAGGTGTCTGGTGGCGACATGCCAATCATGTCGTGAACTATTGTATATAATATTTAAAAAAAAAAAAATAGAAAGAGTAGAAAAAAAAAAAAAAGAGGTATTGTTTTTATTTATTCATCTCGGCTCTTGTTGCCTGCGAGCCGTAGATGCTTGTTTTTCCTTTGTTTTTCTCCTCCCAATAGTTGGTGGCTTTCTAGCAATTTCTTCTTTCTCCTCTCCTTTTCTTCCTTTCCCTTCTTCATCTTCCTTCTTTTACTTCTTTTTCTTCTGTAGTTAAGAAACAAGCCACGACTGTTGTTTCTTTTCCCCATTCCTATTATTCCTGTTCCTTCTTATCCCTTTCCTCTAAGTTCTGTCATTTTATGCATTTATTTTACAGTCTAGTTCATTTTCATTCCACACTTTTCATACTTCCATTTCCATTCCATCCGTTCATTCACTTTCATTCCATCCATTGTAGATGGTAGTACAACAGCATTCTGTTATTGTGTCTACCACATTGCTTTGTCAATCTATCATTTCATTATTGTCATCACTCCATTGCATTCACCGCTTGCGCAATCGCAGGAGCTCACTCCACTATCGCATTCCATTTGTCGCATTTCATAACCAGTCATATGCAGGTTCTTTCAGTTTCAACTTTTTCAGCAGAAGATGATTGCAACAGTCCCCTGACATGTACCACCGCAGCTAGTTTACAGTTCCAATATGACTCTGTGCCCAATGGATTCAGGCCTGGATTCTTGCATACAACGAGATGTATACCCCGCGAGTCGCCAAGAATGTTGGCATTTTTGCCACATTTATTGTTATTATTAATTATTAATGCTTAAATTGTTGGCCCAAAGCAGTTTTGTGAGTTTCGAGGAGGTTTTTCCGATTTTCGAAGATTAAATGCTGCCCCGAATTAAATGCTTTGCGGATTTTCAATGCGGTCAAGGTCGAAGAGCACCCAAGCCACCAAAATTAAAGATTTTCTTGGTTCGAAACTCCTGGTCGTGGATCATTTTAACAATTTTTCATGCACATGTTTAAAAAACAAATTTAATGAAGGTGGTTCTTCGAAGTTGACATGTACATTGCATTCAATTTTGTGGGTCTCCAAGGCTGCAATTAAGGGGATCGTGTGCATAATTTCCAATGCATAATTGTAGATCACAAGGAAGTCGGTTTCAAATATTTAATGCTGCAAAGAGGACGACCCTCTATAAAAACCAATGTAAGCTTCATTTGAAAGGGTGGTTGGAGAGTTCTCTCCTAGAAACTGGAATTGTATCTGCAGGAATAAAAGTATTGGCTTCAGATTTTCAGCAACGGTTGTATGAGTGATTTTCTTTTCTGTCAAGTTGCATTTCTTATAGTATTCGTATTTCTTAATGGTTGTTGTATTTAAATTCTGCATCTTGGATTTAAGTGCTGCCGTGAGAGTATGATTTCTGGAGTGTAATATTGGAGAGATTTGCTACATACAGTTGTGTGAGAATTGAGCTGACATCTTATGTTACTTGCTGTTGTCGCATTTTTAAGTTTCCTGGCCGTTATCTTCCGATCCCATCACTTCGGCCTGTGGCTATATTTCCCATTCCTTTATGCAACTTTTCAATTTCTTTCCAAAGAACCCTTATCTTTAACCAAAAATTTAGAATAGTAAAGGGAACCAACCCACTCTGGAGATTGGTCTGGAAGCCATTTCTTGCTTCCAGCCTTTCAATGTTGGCCGGGTCTAGGGTGCACTTGTAAAAATCCTTTCCTGTGGCAGATTTTGGACCAACAACACTTTACTCATATGTAAATAGGTTCTTCTAAAATTCTCCTTCTACACAGCATAACTTTCTTCTTGTAAATATCGCATTCCTCCACTTGCATCACTTACAGTTACATTCATTGCACATATTCATATGCTTTATAGTTAAAATTTTAATTCATGTTTGTACATTCTCCCCCAAAATGCACCTCAGCAAGAATAATACATGCACTTGTTAGCATCACCACCTGGATGTCCATTCCCCCTTTTCAAGATCAGGGTATACATAGGTGTCGTGTTTAATTTTGACTACTTTGTAGTTTAGGTAATCAAGTGTCACCCATAGCTACTGAGTCTTGTACATTCTTCTTATGGTCTTTTAGGTTGGTTCAACTTCTCTCATGGATCGCTCACAACAGGTTACACATTAACAATTTTGAGCCTAGGAAAGAGGACATCTTGAGTAGATATTGCCATCTAGCGAATGGTATCCCCTACTCGTCCTATCGCCTGCATGGTCAACATATGACCTGGGGATAAACAAAGGGATCAAGCATAAGCAAAATTAAATAACTGGGTAGAAAACAAACTTCATCGCCCATACAAAAAGAGCAAAAAAAAGAGAAAAGAAAAGAAAAGAAACGAAAAGAGCACTACCACAATCAGATAGGTTAACACTAGAACATGGGCAGAAAACAAAAGGAAATACCTCTTGATATCACACATGTTATGCTTATCACCTTTGGTCCTTAGGTTCAACATAACACCATGGGATGATTCCAAGAGCCTACCTACCAGTGGAATAGTCTTATAGGTGACAACACATCTCTTACATTAGCATCTCGCTTTTGTAGAAATCACTATTGTGGATGGATGAGCTAGCTAGTCCGGTAGCATCTACAATGGGTTAATCCTACCTCCCTCAAAATGGATAAATGAACCTTACACATTCACACACATAGGTCCAAGACAGACTTTGAACCAGCTTGATCATGTTATAAGTTGCCACAAAACTTGTATAGCTAAGGGTTTGAGATTTGATTGTCATAACTATGTTAGTCAAAACCATTACACATGCCTTACATTATCCATCGACCCTAAAATCATGGAATGGATCGCATCCATACAGGTAAATGCCATGATACAAGTGCTTCCTTGGTGCATTTCAATAAGTCCATACATGCACCTATGCATCTATGTCATATATGTTTGCTACACCTTATAGTTATGCATTTGTCTTACATACATTCAGCCATTATGCATTCATGCTACACACATTCCAAAATCAAATTATAACATTGCATTTATTCTATGTCAATTCATTACAACATCACATTCGATATCACATCACATTGCATTCGAAACACAATCATGCATAACATTCTACAATTCATCCATATGAAAGAACCATAATAGATCTAAACCATTCACACACATGTATCTACTAATCATACATACCTACAAATTATATTGTGCTATCTATGCAAATATAAACAAAATACATTTCAAACCATCAAAACAACACATGTATATATAACAACCGAAATCAAGAGGTATATATATATCATCATCCAAAAATACCCAAAGGCTACAACCTGGGACCATGCCCATCACATATAATATCCAAAATTCCCATAGGCTACAATCAAATATATAACTCCTAAATATCATCATGAGTCTCCCCATGCCCCTCCCGGCTCGCGTGCCTCTCTATTGCCTGACTCGACTCTACAAAGACCTCTAGAGCTGGATCTACTATAGGCTGCTCCACAGCAGGAGGATCTTGTACCTCAACTCTCGCACCAACCTCTACTATCGGAGCAACACTACGCTGACTCTGATGAGAGGGCACCCACACTCGTGACTATGTCCCAGATTGTGACACCACCTGTGTATAGTCAGGGAGAGGAATCTCATGCACTGTTAAGGAAGTCTTGCATAATAACCTCCTAGTAGTCTCCACACCCAGTTGACCAATCAAGTCCATAATCATCTGAGTCTGCCTCATCACCATGACCCTCAACTACTCCATCTCGGTCCCCTACCTGACCATATCAGTCCGTAGTTGCTCCACCTCAGCCTCCAACTGATGGACTCTATCTTGTAGCACCTGTACCTCATCCACTACATCCCCCTCATAGGGATATCAATAGGAATTTTCTTTGTTGCATCCATGAACACACCGATGTCAATGGTGTCATCTACATCACCCACAATAGTATCAACACCTCTCTCCACCTTAGCTCCAGTGGCCTATCCCATACCACCATCTACATCCCCGACTACCTGCTCCACCCTCACATCTTGGGTGCTCGCTCCACCACCCAAGCGACATCATGACCATCATAAAGGAACCTCCCCTGCATCAACAGACACATCCTCAACCCGAGCTCTCCTACCCATCCTCCCCACCGATGGAGGTACCCCAACATTAGGTGCCACCCACTGATCAACCATGCCCCTGCCAGGCACCCAACTCTACCAATCCCACCATGCATCAAAGGCTAGAGTCATCCCAACATCCCCTATAACTGGGATATCCATAGGAGGATCTCTCTCCAACCCATGGTGGCATGATAGGTCACTCTCCTCTATCACCCTACCACCTAAAGTAAGTCATAGGAGCCCTTGGGACATCCTACTGTAAACCAAACTACCTCCTCACTCGATCAAACTGAAAGTACTCAGTCTATCGAGTATACCTCCCCACCAACCATCTACCCCACCTGATGGCCCGCAACTGCTCATCATCCTCATCCCAACTCACTCCACCCAACCAGGGTCTCCACCTAATATCCTCAGGAGTAGCATCCCCAAACTTACCCCTCCAAAATAGCGGGTCACCCTCATGCGGCCTCTTAATGCCCTGCTCTACCTTTGTACTCCATCTAAGAGCATAAGGCAAATACTCTTGGCCCTCCACATGTACAGGGTTAGGCAACAAAGATGGCCTCTCAATAGCAATGTGTTCCCATGCCCATACCTGCAGCAAAGGGATCACACTCAACCCTATCCTCCTACCCCGAACAACCTCGTACAACTCTCGATAGACTTGAGCCAACAATGCAGGCACCCAAGCGAACACAACCCTGTGCTCCACCATGTCACTAACCAAGTCTAACATGTTCTAGGTAAACAAAAACCCGAAACTATCAGGTAAAGCATATGTGGAGATCATCATCATCGCCATGCACTATCGATCTGATATCTTATCTCGTACCCACAACCACTCATAATCTATCTTAGAGATATCAATTTCTCTCCATGCTACCCCAAAGAATCTCTCCAACATAGCCTCCTTCCTATCAGCTGTAGCGGCCCTCACAGGTACTCCCTCAATCGACAGCCGATAAATACGATATACATCTTCCAAAGTCACAGTCATTTCCCTAGTGGGAAAATGAAAAGTGTTCTTGTCTGCATCCCACCGCTCACACAACGCAGACACATATGCTCTATTAGTATGGATAATCTTACATTCCCATACACCTCAAAAATGTATGTCATCCAACCACCGTAACTCATCATCAGTCTTCATCAATGCCTCAAAACCCTCCTTGAATTTCCTCACCCGATGATGGGGCTCAAGCATCTTCACCTATCCAAAACACAACAAACCATGCATCAGTAACTCACATAACAATACAATCAAATCAAACTGCATCAATCAAAATTTGCAAATTAAAGACATTTAATTTGACACGCACTTCGATGTTAGACAATGCACAAAATACACGACAACAAACATCGACATAACAATCACACATTTGGACACCCATTTTGACATTTCATGGCAAAAGTTCAAACTGACGTGACAAACAGCATCATTTGGACTCCCAACAACCTAGTTCAAATTTACAACTACCTATTAATTGACACGTACATCAAACATAAGTCAAAATACAACATCTACAAAAACAAATATCACTTTTGGATACCCATTTGCCCACTTATCGATAAATGTGTCGACAAAATTCAAAAACAACATACCAATCTACACAGATCTAACAGTCAACTCTGTCATAAATACACCAAAACCGAACACACATCTAGACACACAATCTAAAAATAATAGTCATATTTTTAGATACCCATTTGCCCACTTAGCGGTGAAAGTTCAAATAGACATTGAGTACAGTCTAAATCAGGCTCTCTACAACTCATTTTTAGTTTACCACTACTCTACACCTTGGCACGCAAATCAAAGGTAGACCAAATGAAGGCAATCATCAAAACAACTAACATTTTTGGACACCCATTTTGCCCTTCTGCAGTGAAATTTTCATTGGTTTTCCAAAATCTTACGCCTAACATGTCAAATCTAACAGCCTAGGTTTGATATATTACTCCTAAAAGTGATAAATTCAAAACTCACATCAAACGAAGTCAAAAAAATAAAACAGTCGCAAAATAGGATACCCATTTCCTACTTTAGTGGACAAAATGCAAAAACATGTTAATGTCAGTACATCGTTACTTCAAAAACTGACAATCAAACTTCATATCGCCTCTACCCATTACCCGGTCAAATTAATGACAAAACAAGTCTAATTTTGAAATGGATCACATTTTTGGGTACCCATTTGGCTCGTCTACCACTACGTATTCAAATTTCAATTAAAAATTACCAAAAATTTTAAATTGGGATGAAAACCTCCCCCCTTCATTCACATTTCTCTAAGAAAATTAAAACAAAACAAAAACAAAGCCAAAGAACACTTATCGGTGGGTCCCCGCGCCTACTGCTAGTTGCTCTGCATCCCCTCATCATTGTCACTCCCAAACTCGTCACTTTCATTCTCCTCGTGTCATTGGATGCTTTCGCAAATCACTCCTCATCGTCGTGCAAAGTCAAAATGAGCCCATTCCAAGCAAATTAGGGCTTAAATAGGCATTTATCATCGATTCGCCCCTCAAGGGGCGAAATGAACCCAATTCACCCCCTGGGTGGCGATTTAGGTCAAATTCACCCCTCGGGTGGCGAATTCAGCCAAAACACCCCAAAACACCTCCAAAACCCTAGGAAAGTAGGCATTTGTCTCATAAAACCCTAGGAACCTTTCAAACTTGTCTTTTAACTTCATTTGCATTCATAACCATCATGCATTGATATTTATTTATCAATCGTTGCATCATCAATTCATCACACTTCATTCACCTCATTATTGATTCCTCGTTTGAGGGGGTATTCATATCCAAAGTCAGCTTTGCATGCAACCACAACATCAAAAATCCAAAAGCGCGGTTAGCACATTTGTCTACAAATTTTTTTGTTGAAGATTATCATACGATTATAATCTCAATCCCAAACAGACATGGGTTACATCAGGAGAGTTACGCGTTACCATGGAGAAGTCAATCTAGCATTCATGTACGTCGAGTACACAACGGATGATACATTTGATCAATCCTAGCGCAACATTTGGAAATGGACTTCGTGACCATGCTGATATGGTCACGAGTTGACGATCCAAATGTTAAACTAACTCAAATGGTTTGACACTTGTTGCCATGTTCTCATCAATCAATCAACAACAAATATTTAGTTAGGATTTTGTCCTAATCATACTTTTGGACCATGTTGATCTGGTCGCAAAAGCAAAGCAATCAAAAGTTGTCGTTCTCAAGCAACTGGTATGGCATCATAAATGTCATACGAACTCAACAAAATCACATCATTGCATTCATAATCATTCATTTTCCCTTACCATCATTGTTTTTATCTCTTTCCTCTTTTCCTTCTTTCCTTCCTCTCTTCTTCCCCTGTGGACATCAAGTTGATGTTGTATGGTCACGCTTCGAGTGGCTACATACCTTCGATTAGATTCCATTCTTTCTCTTCTTTTCCCTGGATACCCTATTGATTTGTATGGTCACGCTTCGAGCGGCTACATACCCTTTGATTGGATTCCATTCCCCTTCTATCCCTTTTCCTTCTACACAAACCCTTCACATTTTTGTATTAAACTGTGTTCTACACAGTATAGTACAAAAAGGGGCAAATGTAGACACCCAAAAGTTGCACACTGCTATACCTACATACTTGTAGATCCTTCTGGACACTTGTAGGTTTACATAGGCCATCCTAGGTACCCCTAGGCTATCGTAGACCAGCGTAGACTATTGTAGATCATCCTAGACATGCGTAGATTGTTGTAGTCATGCGTAGTCATACGTAGACGACCGTAGTCATGTGTAGTCATGCGTAGATCACCATAGATTGTCATAGCATCGTGTAGACTCCCATATACTACTTCATCGACTTTCAGGTCCTAAACCCTCATAAGCCTTCCAAATTACATCCGGCACACTGAAATATCATTCGACGGTCTATTCACATGCAATTGAGGCCCCCACGGGGTATTAGTTGGCCAAAACAATTAATAAGTCAATACCCAAATTCTAATTTAATGTTGACTTCACTTAAGTCACTTTTTAGGGTAAATTTGATTAAAAGAACCCTTAATCTTGATTAGCCTTAATCAAATCCTCCCACATGTGTGAGATTAGGGTTTGTTGAGATATTTCTTTAATCATGTTTAAATTGGCTTAAACACCTCCTAATCAGGATTATCCCTAATCCATCCTCACACATGTGTGAGGATGAGATATTTCTCATAAGGAATGTGATGTTGCCACATAGCATTTCTTAACCTAACCCTAGTCAGAATCAAACCTAGGTTTAGTCTATCTAACCCCCCCTGCACCTTGCCTTTGCCTATAAATAATGGGTCCCAAACCCCTAATTAAGTCTGATTCCCAAATTCAACAAAGCATAGTTACTCTGCTGAAATGGAAAGCCAACATTGAATAGTCACTTCTCGGTGCACACAGTCATATTTCAACGGTACACAGAGGCACCCCAGCTGCCTAGGAGTCGACCCACCGAAAGGATTTTGTAGAAGAGGCATCATAGCTCAGATCACCCCTTGCCCCATGAATCCGGCCTTAGTTCACCCCTCGGGTGGCGAATTGGGTCTGCAGGCCCCAAATCACTCCATATTTGGGTGGTAAGCTTCATTTTGCCATATTATTACTTTTTGCATAGTTTATTCCATGTTTTATTATGGTTTTACAGTCATTTCATCTTTATAAATATGGGGCCTGACTAAGGCAAGCCCCCCAATGTATTGACCCCTTCTTGCAAGTTTCTTTCAGGTTATCCAACAGATTTGAAGGAGAAGAACACCAACAAACAACAACCCGATGGTGGCCCACATACAAAGAAGCCCACCTACACTGAGGGACATCAGAAGAAGGCATCAGGCCTATAGTGTATTCATGAAAGGAAAAAGGGGAATTTGCCCTATTTGTAACCGATATCAAATTTATCATGAATAAAGCATTATATTTTTGAATGACTTGTGTTATTACTTGTTGTTAGATCAAATTTCAACTTCTAGTCATTTCACTTTGCTCTCTCGAGGGCTTCTACGTATGTCAAGGTTGGTACTGCCTTTATCTTCTTTTGGTATTTATGTAGTAATCCATCCAAAAACCAATGTTTTATCATTTCGTTGATAGGTGGCATTTCCATTTTGTCTTTCAATAGCTTCAGTCCCCTGACCCTCTCTGTATCTATGACTCTATATCTATCTATCTATGAGGCCATCATTATATACGCAAAATAGGATACTTGGCCAACACTCTATCTAGTTGTTCAAGGGATAACTTGCACATGTACAACTTGCACATTGACTCTTGTGCATTTATTATATTGCATGAAGTAACTATATAACTTACCCCTAAAGTAATCTAAGTATGTACCTTGGAAGATACATTTACATAACCCAAATGATGGAATAGACTCTATTTCTAACACCCCTTGTATTACATTATTTGGGTATTGAAGACTTTAGTCTTCAATATGGATCTTCTTCTTCTTCATCCTGATCTTCTACTACATTATTTATAACATGTTCAAGCAAATTATTAGTGTCTCTGTAATATGTAGCATTTGCTGATAAAGCTTTCACCTCATAGGTATCTATAGGTTCTTCTAGTTCTTCAATTTCTTCTATCCTCTGTACCAGGTGTCCTTTCTTATTTCTCTTATGATATTCCAGTTGAGGATAATTGGTTGGTTGCTAAAATTGCTGTTGATGAGGATTCCTTTGATATTGTTGAGTTTGAAAAAGATTCTCACTATTCATCTGATTTCCTTGCTTTCGATTTTTGGGATTGTATTTGCAATAGCTGGTGCTATGGCCTTTCTTTCTGCATATCTAACAATACCATGTTTTTCATCCTCTCGTTGAAGATGCAATATTTCCCTATGGATTATCTTTTGATGCCAATGCAGTGTTAGTCAATTCATATTTCATAGTATTTTCTACTTCATATTATTGAAGTATATTGACTAGATCATCAAAAGAAGTATCTTTACTTAAAACTTGTAAAGATGTGACCAAGTGTTTATAACTATATGGAAGTGCTCTCATGGTTACTTGAGTGAGAAGTTCATCCTTAACCGATTCTCCTAAGGTCAATAGTTTACCTTTAATGTCTGCAACCTTCCTTAGGAACAGTTCTATGCTTTCTCCATTATTCATATTTAAAGAGTGAAGCTGAGTTTGGAGATGAAGGATAGTTGCCTTATTCTTCCCTTCAAAGATTTTTTCTAGGCTTGTCCATGCATCTGAAGATGTTTTGGCTGAACTGATATATGGTTGAATCTCATAAGTGATAGTAAAAGTTATTATCATTAAGGCTTTTGAATCATTTTCTTCAAACTTTAGGATTTCAGTTTCACCTGTAGTAGGTCTCTATGTTTTCCCTTTGACAACATCCCAAAGTTTTTCATATACTAAGATTGCTTTCACTTTATTTTTCCAAGAGAAATAATTTGGACCCTTGAGTAGTTGAGATTCTGCTAGGAAGAATTTGTTTGATGCCATTTAAATCTCCCTAATATCAATCCTTGGATATGTAGGCTTCCTTATGTCTCCCTAGATATGTTTTGGAGTATGATATAGTGCTTTTGTAAAATATAGTTCAATTTTTGGTTGATTTTGTATAAGTTTTGTAAAGATCAAAAATCAACTTCTTAACTCCTTAATACTCCTATTGAACTAAGCACTTTTCAATTTTTGAAGAGGTTTTAATGTTGGATTTCTTTTGTCCCTTTTGAGAATTTTTTTAAGACAAGAATATAAATTTCCAACTTTGATAAAAGATTTTAATAACCCCTTTTGTAACCCTTAGGATTTTGTTCAAGTGTTTTCTAATTTCCAAAAAACTAGTTTGAAGTTGTAACCCTTATCACTCCCAAATTTGGAAAACTAGAACATATTAATATTTACAAACATTAAATGGATTAATTCCAAATAGTATCCCTTATTTCTCCTAAGTTATATTTTACAAATATTATATTAATTTCCCTAAGTTTTGCTTTCAAACAAATATTGATTTCAATTAATATATCAACCTTATCTTATAACCTTATAACTCCCTTTTAAAATGAAAGCAAATTGTATGAGGAAATTTGATTAAGGCTATGTACCTTTATGACGTCGGATGAATATGGCAGTAAACTCTCCTTCTTGAGCATAAATTCCCCAAGGTAAGCTATGGCTTTAATGCTCTTCTTAAATGCTAGTTGACCGAGAGTATTTTCTACTGCACCTATCTTGCTTCGAATCACTGCCGAATCGCACCCAAATTGTCGTTGAGCATCTGGCGTCGATCTGCTGTAGTGCCATCAGTCCACTACCGAGTAGCTTCTAAATTGCTATGTGTATTGCTTTCAAACTACTACGCTTCCTTTCCAAGGTCCAAGGCACCTTTAATATGTGATAGGATGAGTGACAAGTATCATGACAAAAGTTTAAACGCTCATGGAAGCTTCGACTGTTTGGTGGAGGTGCCAAACTCACTCCATTGTTTGTGACAAATGTCACCTTTGGATTGAGATGTTTTTATTCTCCTTTGAGTGTTGTCCAAGAAATGCTCCTTCTTCAATATCTACGAGACCTCCTTGTTGTAATGTATATCAAGCTATTAGTTATACGTAACTCCTCTTTTGCATGGAGTATGGGCGCCAAGAAATGTAACATCTTCTTTGTGAGTATTATAGAGGATCTCTCAAAGACTGACAAGTGGAATTTGCATGCCCTTATCTTTATCAACGCTTACTTGAAGACTCTCCAACGTGTTTTCCACCTTGTTCTTTGCTATTTTACATAGATGCTAAAATATCTCCAGCCAAGCAATGCTAAAGGGTGAGCTGTGGTGGAGATATGGCGGAGCTTTGGTGGAGATATGGAGGAGCTTTGGTGAAGCTTTGGTGGCCCTTGAATGGAGTTATGAATGGCAGTGCTTGGATGAGGACTCCTTGATGCTTCACTTCACTATTAGCTTTCACTTTATGGTAGAAATGCTCTGTAGCTTGCTTTGATTAGAGTGCTCCTTTGCTTTGACGTCCGCTTGCTTTGATAAGAGTGCTCCTTTGCTTTTACGTATGCTTCCTCTTTTGCTTTATTCACTGCTTGATCTTCCCCTATGCCTTGTCTTCTCTACAGGTTTGGCCATCCAAGATGAGCCCTTTGAGTGGATCCTATTGCTTGGGAAAAAGAGTGCTTACGTTCGGCCTTTCTTGGCTGCTTTTTCCTATAGATATTGTGCCTTTTTGAAGCACATTCCAATATGCACTTAGGCTGTAAAAAACCATATTAAAGTAGTGCAATAAAATGTACTATAGAATGTACATAAGCCTCCTTTGATGCACCTTCTTTTGCACTCTTATTTCAGATCAGAAATTCTGGTTTTATGGAAGATTTTTCTCCTACAATACAAGGGTTTTGAGGTTGTATTTTATGAGTAGACACATTCCCCTTTTTTCTTGGACACTTTGATAACAACTCCAAGCTTAGATAATAGTAGATAGAAGCTTTTTAATTTATGCAATTTTTTGCACTTTCTTTTCTTGCATCCAATCTAGTAATGCTTTGGATTTGAGACTCACCAAGTCTCAATCTTTGAAGCTTCTATTTCTATTTTTGGTTAGTTGTGTTCTTCTCCAAGTTTTTGGAGGATTATAACTTTTTTTGGGTGGCTTCTTTAGGCCACTATGAGTTGTAGATTTCTATGCTTCAATAGTGTCTTTAGACACTTGATACAAATCATATTTTGTGCCCTTCAAGAACACAAAAACTAATTTCTTTTGAGAGTAGTATAATAGTGCAAGTCTTTCACTTTTAATGCACTAATATTACACCTTATTACTCCAATCAACTCTCAAATTAATGCACTAAGAATTACTGCAACTAATCAAGAATAACCTAAAATGAATCTTTAAGAGTTATTCTGCAATTTCACTACAACTAGTATTGTAGGACTTAGTCTTCTTTTTCTTTTTCCAAAATAGATAATAGGTAGTTGATAGAAGCAATTTTGAAATCTAATCAACTCCTAATTAATGTGCAAATGAACCTTAAAAATAACTTTTCCTTTTTGCACTTTTGAATACTATAATCCAATTTTCTATTTGCAACTTTAATCCAAATTTAGGTGCTTCTAACAAATCTGATAGGTAAATGAATTAATGAACCTACTTGCACCAAAAAGTTGCATACCTTTTTTGTAGTAGCTATTTTTATCTCTTCTATAGAGGATGTAGATCTTGGTGTCTAGGATCACCAAGTTGTTGCTATGAGTATGTCCTTGCAGCTCTTTGTATACTATCTTGAACAACTCCTTCACCAAATGATGGTCTCGACCTTTCTTTCATGAGCCTAGGATTTGGTGGCTTGTTCTCCTCTTCTGTTCTCCTCCTTCTGCTGCATATTTGGAGAAGTATTTGTCTCTAAAGCGATGTCTTCTTATTGTGAGAGGTAATCTTCAAATATTCAAGATTTGGTGAGCTTCTTCTATATTCAAGTCTTCTTGTCGAATTTTGACTTCAAGCAAGATCTTCTTCTGAGATTTGGTACTCCTTGCCAAAATATTCTTCATAGATTTGGTATTCCTTTCCAAAATATTCTTCACAGATTTGGCACTCCTTGCCAAATTCTTCTTCTAGGATTTGGCACTCCTTGTCAAATTCTTCTTCTCTTGGGCTTGTTGTCGGATGGCGACAATTGTCCCAAGTCCTTCACTATCAAGGGCTTCTCCTTGGTAGTGGATTTCTCCAATGAGTTCTCCTCTAAGAATATCTTTAGGATCTACTAGCCTTTTTTTGGATGATCAATAAGACCTTCCCAAGGTCTCTAATATTACAGCTTCGAAGGTCTGAGTTGTAGACTGATTGGTTCATCCAAACCCCATAAGGGGGGCGGAGGTCCAAGGTTCAAATCTTGGGCATCGTCGAACTGAACGCTTGTCCCTTTCCTGGTGCTTTCAGTGGTGTAAAAGGTTTAAAATGATTATGGCATGGTGGTTATAGGGGTGGACTGCACGAAGATCTGTGTGGCGGCTTCTAGGGCAGACATCGCAGAATACTGTGGCAGCCATAAAAGCTAGATAGCCTGTTTGGATTCATGGTAGCTACCGATTCCACCATGTAAATTTTTAAAATATATATATATATTACAGCTTCGGATGATCTTCCTTGAGACCTTTTCTTCAATATTTTGCTCCTGGAAGTGTTGGTGGTGAGATCCACTTCTAGATCTCTGATTTTGTTGCTTCTGGTTTCAAGCAGGACTTACCTAGTCCTTGTTCTCCTTCTCCTTACTTAAATAGAAGTTCTGCAATGATATCTTCTCTTGATCACTTTGATTTTGCTTCAAGTTTTGAATTGATTCTGAAGAAGATACCCTTCCTAACTTTCTTGTAGGAAGTTTTCCAACTCATTGAATCTTATTTCCTTACAAAAAAGTAATAGTACTAAAATATTTAGTCTGTTTTTGAATCAAATATTCTCTTTGTATTCTTCTTTAGTATCAAGGCTTCTATGGCCTTTTTCAATACCAAGGCTTCTATGGAATTTTTGGTATCAAGACTTCTATGGCTTCTCCTTCAAGGCTCCTATGGAATTTTCTCCAAGGCTTCTATGATATTTTTATGTCAAGGCTTCTATGGCCTATTCTTCAACTTGTGAATTTATTTTATTCAACAATGTATATCTTCAGTCTCTTGACTTCACCACAACTCTTCAAAAGAAGTCTTCTTTCGTAGTATTCTTCTCTTGCACAAGGAACCAATCTCTGCACTATGAGGGCACACCGACCTTTGAGAAATGAAGTTGGAGTCTCCTAGATTTCTATCATATGTGTCCCAATACTCTGAGAATTAGTTTTCTACAAACAAAATAAACTTTAGGCACTAGTTAGAAAATTCCAGATATTTTGGATGATCCTCACTGGATGATTTTTCAATCCAGTGGCCTGAATGTTGAGTCTTGGTCTTCACAAGTTTTTCATGAAACTTTGTCGAAATACTCTAGTCAATTGCAATCTTAGTATTTCTTGGAACTGAGATTTCTTTCAGTCCTCACTCATGACTCTCCTTAATTCTACCACCTAGATTCTTCTAAGAGCTTTTGACAGTGGTTGGTCCAACAACGCATCAATTTATCAAAATACTCAGGCTTAATGATAATGGTGGCTTCCCTATTGACCTGTATAGACTAGATCTATCATAGATCTAATACCACTATTAGCTTTTGATATAGTGAGCATTGGAAGATAGCAATCACAAGATGTAGAATAATATAAAATAAAGTAAATCTACTAGATGACTAAAATATGTAATAAATAGAAATGATATAAAAGGTTACAATGTAGCTATGGAGGAAATGAACACTCCATTATAAAGCTACTGAACTACATTACACCCATCACCAATGGATAGTGATACACACAGAACTAAGATACACTATGTCCCCTGACTCTCTCTATATCTATGACTCTATGTCTATCTATCTATGAGGCCATCCTTATATAGTTAAAATATGATACTTGACCAACACTCTATCTAGCTATGCAAGGGACAACTTGCACATTGACACTTGTGCATTTATTACATTGCATGAAGTAACTAGATAAATTGCCCCTAAAGTAATCTAAGTATGTACCTTGGAAGATACATTTACATAACCCAAATTATGGAATAGACTCTATTTCTAACAGCTCTTGTGAGCATCCTCTTTATGACCTCCTTCATGAGTAAACGACATGTGCTTTTGGTCTTCCTATGAGGGTGGGGGTGGGGGAAGTAACAACAACATCACTTTATGACCTCCTTCATGAGTAAACGACATGTGGTTCTGGTATTCTAATGAGGGTGGGGTTGGGGGAAGTAAAAACAACACATGTTGTTGTTACTTCCCCCACCCCCACCGATACGTAGTTGCTATGGTACAAAGTCTCCTGCTTTTGTATCCATCGACCAAATCCTCTTCGTTGGTTTGGGCGTTACCGTTCAATATTCATTTTCAATAACAGGTACTTCCTTTACTATTTTTTCTTCACCTTTTGCTATCACCAATAGCGTTTGCTCTCAAATTTTCGTCTTCTATGGGGTTCCACACTCTTTCCACTTCAAGTTGTAAAACTTATTCCTCATTGTGTGTTCTTTGGTTCACCAATTGTGTGCTTCTTCTTAGCTGTCTTGGACTCCTTGTTGACAATTTGAGTTATTTTATGTTGTCATTGATGTCACATGGATCATTGATGTCACATGGATCACATTTGAGTTTTTGTGGCAAAAGCACTTCATAAAATATCATTTATGATATTTTGGAGAGCATGGATATATACATGGTTTTTTTTTAAAACCAAGGTAGGCAAAATAAAAGGTTTTATTTAAAACCATGGATGGCAAATTTAAAATGGATTTTTCTTAAAACCCAGGTTGGCTTTTTGTTTCATCGAAAAAGGTGCCCGGGTGATGGAGATATTTAATTTTAAATATTTAGTTTAAATTTTAAATTATTTAAAATTTAAATTTAAATTTTTAAAATTAAAAATAAAATTATAGCGCCGACGTCTAAAGAAAGGAGGAAAGACATATATTAAAAATAATAGCGTCGATGTCTAAATAAAGGAGGAAAGGCATATATATATATATATATATATATATATATATATATATATATATATATATATATATATATATATATCTATATATATATATATATATATATATATATATATATATATATATATATATATATATATTCCACCAAAAGTTTCGATAAATTCTTGTCCTCGATTTTCGAATGCATTCGAATTGATAACATAATGCGAGAAGAGCCTGTGTGTTGAAGCATGTGTAAATAGGCGTGTGAAGGGTTTACGAAATTTGGGTTCATTGAAGAATCGTTTGTGGAGGATAACCAAATGCATAGGCACCTTTGTCCTAGTGGTTCGTGCACTGTGTAAGAAGCAGGAGGTCCTGCGATCGAGTCTCACCGAGGATGCTTGTTGTGTTGAAACGCTCAAAGCGTTTTTGAGTTTTCGAAGAGCACAAAATATTGAGGTATTTGTTTTGGTTCATTCCCCTTTGAACACATGAGGGAGTGTGGACCAATGGTGGCTTGTCCACGGTTAAGGCACTAAGAGAGGAGGCATCAAGGGATCGAATCCCGTTAGGGACGAGGCAAGTTAATATTTTTTTTAATATCTTATTTTTCTAAAGTTGCCCTAGGAGAAATAAGGGTTATGATGCACTTTAGGAAATAGAGAGATTTCTGGTGATTTTATTTTTAGAAGTATATCATATTATGTATCGTTGGAAAGCTTATTTTGAGGGCTATTTGATTAACTTGCTTAGAGGGAGAAATAAGGTGTGTGTAAAGAGATATTTCTAATTTTATAAATAGGTTCAAAAGTGAAGGTTGCTTTGTTATTTTTCAAAGAGGATTAATTCTTTCATGAGGTGACATGATGTATTTTATTGAGTAGGAGTAATAAGGTGTTATTTGGATATTATTGTTGTGTTATTAATCATGATCCCTAACCCTTATTGAAAGTTGAAAAATAAAGTTTGTTGAGTGTGGCATATTTAGTGGACAACTAATAAGGCATCAAAAAGGTATGAGCAATATTCTCCATTGATTTTGTTTATGGTGGTTGATTTCTAAAATATCATTGGAGAGAAAAGGATTGATTGTGGTTTCCTTTTCGAAAGTGGTTGGTTGAATGCTTCAAGGTTTTTTGGTTTGAGAGTTGTGATTAAACCTTGTTTTATAAGTATTATTGTTGAAACCCATTGGTTGTACAAAGAACTTGAACTTGAGTTAGAGGAGAACATGAGTATCATTGTTATTTGAGATTTAATTGTCAAGTGAATGAATGAAGTGGTTGTTCAAGTTCCATGAAACAAACTATTCTATATTCTAATTTGAGTTGAGATCATTGTGGATCATTGTTGTCATCCATTATAGAGTGCATTGCCATTCATTGTTGAGTTCATCATTGAGCCTTACCTTCATATATTTGTGGATGATATTTGAGTGCTACTTGAGCATGATTGATTGAGCCTTTGAGAAGGCATTTGTCTGGATATATTTGTGGCAACTTTTGAGCATGATTGATTGAGCCTTTGAGAAGGCTTTTGGGATAGATTTTTGGACAAATTTGTGGCAGCTTTTGTGCATGATTGATTGAGCCTTTGAGAAGGCTTTTGGGATAGATTTCTAGACATATTTGTGGTAGCTTTTATGCATGATTTATTGAGCCTTTGAGAAGGCTTTTGGATAGATTTGTGGAAAGATTTGTGGCATATTTTTTGTATGATTGATTGAGCCTTTGAGAAGGCTTTTGGATAGATTTGTGGATAAATTTATGATCAAATTTTGAGCAAGTTATTGGTGAGCTTGCTAGAGAAAATTTGAGCAAGTTCTTGGTGAGCTTTCTAGAGCATATTTTGAGCAAGTTCTTGGTGAGCTTGCTAGAGCAGATTTTGAGTAAGTTCTTGGTGAGCTTGCTAAAGCAGATCAATGAATTGCCTTGTTGAGTAGATCAATGGATTGCCTACCTGAGTAGATTAGGATTACCTACCTTAGAAGATCAATGGATTTTCTAGCTGAGTATATCAGTGGATTGCCTACCTAAGCAGATCAAGATTGCCTACCTGAGCATATCAGTGTATTGCCTACTTGAGCAGATCAAGATTGCCTTGCTGAGCAAATTAGTGGATTGCCTAGCTGAGCAGATCAGTGGATTGCCTACCTGAGCATATCAATGGATTGCCTTGTTGAGCAGATCAATGGATTGCCTACCTGATCAGATCAATGGATTACCTACCTGAGAAGATTAATGGATTGCCTTGCTGAGTAGATCAGTGGATTGCCTACCTGAGCAGATCAGTGGATTGTCTAGTTGAGTAGATTAAGATTGCCTGCTAAGTAGATCAATGGATTACATACCTGAGCAAATTAGGATTGCCTACCTGAGAAGATCAGTGAATTGCCTTGCTAAGTAGATCAGTGGATTTCCTACCTGAGCAAATCAAGATTGCCTACCTTAGCATATTAGTGGATTGCCTACCTGAGTATATTAGTGAATTACCTTGCTGAGCAGATCAGTGGATAGCCTAGCTTTGAGAAGATCAAAGTAATCATTTGTATTGCGATAAGGATATTTATTTCTTTGTGAAATATTATAAGGATATTATCTTGTGGAGTACCCCACATTGGAGGAACCACGTTAAATCTTGTGTCTCAATTGTGTGTGGTGATTTGTGCTCTTTCTTACTATTACTATCTATGTCATTAATGCATATTACTATATTTGAATATTGCAATTAAGGACACTAATTAATATTGGTTTGGAAAGAAAGTAAAAAGTGGGTGCTATACTGTTCACCCCCACTCTCAAAATAAGCTTATGTTCTTTAATTGGTATCAGAGCGGGTTCATTCAGAAAGGCTAACATCTTAAGGGTAGATTCTACAAGAACATAGATGGCTTCATAGAATGGATCATCTATAAATAAGGATCCACTATTTGACAATAACAATTATGCTTTATAGAGCATGATAATGAAGAACTACTTGATATCACAAGGATATGAGGTATGGCAGATGGTTAAAAAATATTATAAGGTTGAAGGTGATCCCGAGGCAGATAATACTATCAAAAAATTGGTTGAGATCAATGCAAGGGCAATGAATTGTATTTTGAGTGGGCTACGTGAGATAGATTTTACAAAGGTCATGGTATGTAATTCAGCTAATGAAATGTGGACCAAGTTGTGGAATACCTATGAAGGAGATTCCAAGGGTCACAGAAGAAAAGAAGAAGGAAAGCATAAGCATGACAAAGATGACAGGTACAAGCAAAGCAAGCATGAGAAGAAGAAAATTTTTCGTAGGACAAAAAATTTTCTACATTGAATAAGCAAATGATAGCTCAGATCACAACAATAGAGACAAGTCACATGATGAAAAATAAGAACATCTATTCCTAGGAATAGAAGGTGAAAGATAACAGTGCTTTTTATGTGGTCAAAGAGATCACAGATCAGGATATTGCAATGGCTTCAGTGATAGTGAAGATGAAATGACACATCAAGGAAACATGCATGGATAAATAAATCATGAGAGTTTGTTTGCTATAGAATATGATAATGATCTCAGTGACAGTGAATATGAAGAAGGATTTTTCTATGGGATAAAAGAAGTAGAAGAAGAACTTCCACTCCAAACAGAACACCTATTCCTAGGTATTAAAGTTAAAGAAGAGGATATATCTATCGAAGAACGACATGAAGAACTTGTTATAGCCATTGAGAAAGAAAAAAGGTACAAGAAGGGTATAAAAATACTAAAATGCTTCATATGTGGAGACTTTGGGCATTTAGATGATGATTGCACGTACTACAACAATTGCAACAAGAAAATTTTATTTGTGGAAAAAGAAAGCAGCAGTTCTAGTAATAGTTCTAGTAGTAGTTCTAGTGACAATTCCAACAACAGTGATGTTGAAGAAGAGGAAGATTCAAATAAAGAAAATGAGGAAGCCCCTCTAAAGGAACTTGTTGAATTTTTTTTTTTGAAAAAATGAAAAACTTGTATTAATACAAAGAGTTGTTACAAACGGGAGAAAGCACATCCCAGCCAAGAGCAAACACCAAGACAACAAGAGCAGAGCAGAAAAGTCTGCACAAACCAACAAAGAGCACAAAAGCCAACAGGGCGCGAAAAAGCGACATGTCGCGAAAACGCGACATGTCGCGAAATCGCGACAGTCAGCCCCGTCTCGACCGCCACGGTGCCCCTAGTCGCGAAAACGCGACATGTCGCGAAATCGCGACAACCAGAGCCCTCGGCAGCCGACCGCCAAAAAGGTCACGAAATCGCGACGGCACCTCCCTCCGGCGCTCCAGCAACAAAGGTGTCACGAAATCGTGACCAAAAATCCAAAGAGCTCCCGAACTCCAGAAAGGTCACGAAATCGCAACAAGATTTCTCCAAATCGCCCATCCAGCATGAGTGTCGCGAAATCGCGACGAATTATCCATTTGGTGCCCAAGCCGTAGAAGGGTCGCGATATCGCGACAGTTTTTCCAAAAGCCTCTTAAGTGCCAAAAGTGTCACGAAATCGCGACAAGAATTCCTTTCGGCACCCAACCACAAAAAGTGTCGCGAAATCGCGACCAATTTTCCATTTTGCATCCAGTCGGCAAAAGAGTCGCGATATCGCGACAGGTTTTCCTTATGACGCCAGTTTGCCCAAAGTGTCGCGATATCGCGACAAGTTTTCCTTTTAGCTCCCAAACCTCAAAACTGTCGCGATATCGCGACGAGTTTTTCACATTGCACCCAGTCTTCAAAAGTGTCGCGATATCGCGACAAGTTTTCCAGATAGTGCCCGTTCGCCAAAACTGTCGCGATATCGCGACAAGTTTTCCTTGCAACTCCCAAACCTCAAAACTGTCGCGATATCGCGACGAGTTTTTCACATTGCACCCAGTCTTCAAAAGTGTCGCGATATCGCGACAAGTTTTCCAGATGGCGCCAGTTCGCCAAAACTGTCGCGATATCGCGACGGTTTTTCCTTGCATCCTCCAAACAGCAAAAAGGTCACGAAATCGCGACGAAATATGCACTGTGCTCCAATTCCCAAAAATTGTCGCGATATCGCGACGGTTTTCCTCCTTGCCGACCCTTCGCCAAAAATGTCGTGAAATCGCTACATCTGCCAGCCAAAGGCCGTGTTGGCTCACCAAGTCGCGAAATCGCGACATCTTACCAGCGGAGGTCGCGACAGCGCAACAAGTCACGAAATCATGACAAAAACCAACCTTAGCCATTTTTTTACTCATTGACGCAGGGATCGTTCCAAACCTACCCGAATCACTTCATCAATCAGAGGCATGTCACTGTGCAGCTGCACTCCTACCTCTTTCTCAGCGCCCATCTTTGCAAGAAAGTCAGCCACCTTGTTCAAATTTCGTCTCACATAAACCGGGATCACATCATCTAACTCCCTCCATAAATCCTTGATTTGGGAAATCAAAATCCGTAGCCTCCAAGCTTTCGAGGAGAAGTTCCGCATGCAGTCAAGAGCACCGACCAGAACTTGTGAATCGGATTCAATAATTATCCTCCTATGACCCCTGCTTAACAGCCCAAATAGAAGCGGACTTGATCGCAATGGCTTCTGCTTCGTTGTTTGTAGCTCTGCCCAAACCCTGCAGTTCCCAGTAGAGCACCGAACCAACATGATCCCGGCAGACAACACCAATACCCGCACTGCCCGGGTTGCCTTTTGCAGCCCCATCCGTATTGATCTTGATCCAGCCTATTGGGGGAGGTTTCCAACCTCTATCTTGTCTCTCTGGACCCTCTACCCCCTCCTCTGAAAGCCCAAGACCAACCTGATTCTCCTCATCAGCATTGATGGCCACAATTTTGTAACTTTGCTCCAAATGACCTGCCAGACGCCGTCTGTCGAGGAGAAAGTTTCTCTAAAGATCCGGGCATTTCTCTCCAGCCAAACTTGCCACCAAATGAAGAGAAAGCCGAGCTCCCATCCAATACGGAGAGCTGTAGATTTAAATCTGCCCCTTTTCCATATTTCCCAAATTTTGGCACGATTTAATTCACCATTTGCCTGAAATTTATATTGAGAGAACCAACGCTTCCATATCTGATGCGTAAAAGGGCACTCGAACATCAGGTGATCAGCAGTTTCCTCATGTTTATGACACAGAGCACACTGAGAGGGACCGATGATTCCTCTACTTCTGAGCTTGTCAAAGGTGAGAACTCCATTGTGCATGAGCTTCCAGGCAAAGAAATTCACTTTCGGCCAGCCCTTGGGATGCCAAATCCTTCTCCAATCCTGGACCGAAAATGAATGCGGGGAGGCTCGGGGAGGATCTGCTCATAACCATCATTAACTGAATAGACCCCAAGGCTCCCATAGCCCCATGCTAATTCATCCTCCTCATCCCTCCCAGTAAGGAACCTTTCAGATAAGATTTTGTTCAAGATGGGTGCCAGCTCTGGAGGGATTGTTATTGGCCACTCCTCCCACCTCTTAAACTTTTTAAATTTATACTCCCCCAATTGGCTGGTGTTAAAATAGCTTTCAATGAGGATCCATCCCTGGGCTTCTATGGCGGACTTGATTGGCTGTAATTCAGGAAACATAGCAATGATGGGTGGGTACTGGTCCCAAGAATCGGTCCAGAAACGAGCCTTATCCCCTCTTCCCACTTTCCAAAAAAGCTGGTCTTTTATGACCTGAGATCCAAGCTTGAGAGTCTGCCACACTAAGGAACCAGTACCATCCAGGGGGAAGCGACCCACTTCAGTAGGGTGGACAGGGCCCAAATATTTGCTGGATAGGAGTCGACTGAATAGGGAGGTTGGCTGGGAAATCCACCTCCAATACAATTTTCCAGCCAAGGCTCTGTTATTAAGCTTGGAGCTTCTCAGGCCCAGCCCTCCTTTATCCTTAGGCTGGGTAACTTTATCCCACCCAACCGGAGCCCATTTTTTCTCCCCGTTTGCACCTTCCCATAGAAATCTTCTAGCCATTTTGTCCAGCTCTTTCCAGATGGATTGAGGGGCAGCCAGGATAGAGAATTTATAGATTGGCATAGCCTGAATAACTGACTGCAGGAAGGTTAATCTACCCCCATAGCTTAACCATTTGTGGGACCAGTGATTCATTCTATCTTTGATACCTTCTATTAGATCCTTCCAGATATCTAATTTTAGTTTTTTGAAATGCAGGGGAACGCCCAAGTAAACTATTGGAAGAGAAGTCCTTGTGAATCCCAGGATCTCAATAATCCTATCCTGCAGCCTTTGGTCAAGATTGAAAAAGACCACTTTAGACTTCCTGTCATTGAGGACCTGGTTTGAGGCCCTAAGGTAAACATTAAGAGTATCTCTGATTCCTCTGGCTTCCCTGAGACCGGCCACACCAACCAATCCAAGGATCGTCCACAAACTGCAAATGGGTCAAGGTTTCCTCCCCAACCTTGACACCAGTTAGCAGGCCTTGTTGCCTTCTCCTCAAGAAGAGTCTGCCTAATCCTTCAGCCAGAATGAGGAAAAGATAGGGAGAGCAGGGATCTCCTTGACGAAGGCCACGAGAGGCTCCGAAAGGGAGCGAGGGAAGACCCTTGATAAGAACAGAATAAGAAGGTGTAGACACACAGCTCATGATCCAATCAATCCAGTCCTGGGAGAAGCCAAAGGCTGCCATAATTTTTGACAAGAAGCTCCACTCCACCCGGTCATAAGCCTTGGACATATCCAATTTAATAAACATTCCTTTATTACCCGATTTTTGCATAGTATGGATAGCCTCCTGGGCGAGAATCACCCCATCCAAGATTTGTCTTCCCTCAACGAAGCCCCCTTGTTCTGGAGAGATGATGTTATGGAGAAGTGGTTTAAGCCGCTCAGCCATTGTCTTGGTGATTATTTTGTAAATCACGTTACATAAAGCAATAGGTCTGAAATCCGAGATCTGAGTTCCCTCCTCCCCTTTTGGAATTAAAGAAATGAAGGTATGATTAATAGCCCTGAGCATTCTTTTATTGATTCTGGATTCCTCTGTCACAGCCAAAACATCCTCCCCCAAAGTATCCCAAAAGGCTTGAAAAAACTCAATAGGAAAGCCATCTGGGCCAGGAGATTTACCAGTACTCATACCAAAGACCACATTTCTCAGTTCATTTCTCTCAATGGGTCTAAGCAGGGCCTGATTTTCTTCTTCAGAGATAATAGCAGGAATGACATTAAGAACTTCAAACTGAGCCTCAACATCCTGTTCCATACTTTCAGTAAAAAGTTTAGAAAAGTAATCAATTGAGTGTTGGTGCATATCAGGAAGGGTATCAAAGGTATGACCATTCTCATCTTTAAGGGCTTCCATATTGTTCAGCTGTCTCCTAGCACAAGCTGATCGGTGAAAAAATTTGGTATTTCTGTCCCCTTCTAGTAACCAAGTATTTCTTGCCCTCTCGTTTCCAAGTATGTCTCTTCTTGGTTATCAATGGCCTCAACCGCTTTACGCAAGGCATCATCTTCAGATTTGAGTTGCTCAATAATTGTTCCTTCCCTAAAGAGTTTTTGAACCTCCTCCCATCTGGCCATCAAGGGGGCCCTTTGGAGCTGAAAATCTGACTTATTTTCTTTCCTCCATTGTTTCAGTTGAAGTTTAACATAGTGAAGTTGTTTATGAAATTTGAACATTGCTGTCCCAAAAGGAGGACGGCCTGCTTCCCACCATTGTGGAATTTTTTGACGAAGATCCTCCTTTTGCAACCAAAAATTCTCAAATTTAAAAGGCCTGTGATGCTGTTCTATCAAAGTCCCTCCCTCCAGCAAAATGGGAGAATGATCAGAAACAGGGCCCTCCAAAATCTGAAACTTAGTATTCCATTTTACAAAAGCTTCCTCAGAGACCAAAAACTGATCTAACTTGACCTTCCTGCTGTGTGGTTCCTGCCTCTTGTTTGTCCAAGTGAAATAGGATCCAGGGCCTTGAACATCAACTAATTGAAAGGCTTGGACTTGGGCAATCAGAAGCCGGTCCCCAGGATCCAAAATTGGGGAGCCACCTTCCTGGTCACGAGCAGATAACTTTGCATTAAAATCCCCTGCAATAATCCAGTCTAGGTATTCTCTAGATGACCTCATATTATGAACAACTTTCCATTGAAGCCTCTGACCATCAAGGTCTTGGGCCCCATAAAAGTTAGTGATTAAGACATGTTCTGCTGTGAAGTTATTTCTGAAGTGAGATGTAAGGACACCCCTCCAAGCTATATGTTCTATCGTAGTCCAGTCCAAAGGATTCCAGAGAGTAACAATCCCCCCTGAAGCTCCTTGGGCAGCCACATCCATATGGCCAGCGCCCCGCCAGATTCTATTAACTATTTTACTCATAATATCTAAAGACATTTTTGTTTCCTGAATAAGCAAAAAGTCTGTTTTACATTTTCCTAAGAGTCTTTGAACAGCAGATTGATGGGTTCTACTGTTTAAACCCCTAACATTCCAAGATTGTATGATCATTGAAAACCTTGAGAGCAGTAAGAATCAATAGTCCTCACCGATCCTCCATTGATCAGTTTATCCCCTTGAGCTGCAATCAGATCCTTATTTGACTTTCTGCCCGCTCCTTGAGTGTTGCAGTTTTTGGATCTCTTTTCTACCTGAGAGATACCCAGGGCTGGCCTTTCTCTATTTTTTTTTGCAATTCCCATGCTAACGTCATTAATTACTGGCGGCGCTTGGGAGTGCACTATCAGTGTCCCTGCATTTTCTGGCGGCAATACCTCAGAGGGCACAAACACCTGTTCTAAAATAGGAGGAGATGAAGGAGAGACATGAGTTTGTAGGTTATGGGTCTCAATATTCCCATCTACACCTTCCATATTCTGATCCTCCTGATCCACTAATGACTTAAAGATTTCATATCTGTTAGTTGGCTTAGATTGAAATTGCTCCTTACCATTTTTCTTCGGCTTTCTCCTTCGCTTGGCCTGTTCAAAGCCATCTTTCTGACCCTCATTGCCCTGAGGAGTATTAGATGTTTCTTTAGCAGAAGAAGACTTTTCCTCTCTGGAGCGATTTGGCATACCATGCTGGGCTTCCATTTTGGAGTTCAAGAGGTTTGGACAAAACCGGGCCAAGTGCCCATGTTTATGGCAGACTCTGCATCTGAAAGGCAGTGCCTCATAGTCTAACTGTTGGATCCAGGATACCTCTGCCAGTTCCAGTTCCACCTCTGCTGGTAGAGGTTGGCTGATGTCCATTTCCACACAGATTCTGGCATAGACACCAGAGATACCTTCTATAGTATCCCTTGAAACGCCCAGGTATCTACCCAGGGAGTTACCTATCATTTCCAAGACCGGCTCCCCCCAAAACTCCATTGGCAGAGCATACAGCCGAATCCAGACCGGGACAGCCGTGGGTTCAATGCGGGGATCGAATCCCACTCTCCAGGGTTGGACAAATAACCCTGTCGGGCCGTGGTTTCTCTTCTCTGATTCAAACGCTCTGTTTCTATCAGCTAAGGAAGAGAAGCTAACGATGAAATACCCGTTGCTGATAAACCAAAGGGAATACTCACCATGGGGCTCCCAGTTCTGTCTGACCCAAGTGTGCAAGAAATTCAGGGTTGGTCGTATACCCATGAATTTGCAAATCAAATCATGATTAGCTTTGTATAAAATTGTGTCTTCTACCAACTTTGGTTCGATAACAATCTTAGGTCTTGAAGCGGATTGTGGAAGGCAACCATTGACACGATGTGCCGCGAAACCCTTACCAGCATTCTTGAGCATCATATTCAAAGTGTTTCTCTGTGCTTCGCCATTAGATGACGAAGGATTGTCCTTAAGCATTTCAGCATAGGAGCTCTTTCTCCCGTAAAGAGGACTTGGAGGAGACCCCATTGGGCCCTCCTGAAGCGGCACACGATCCTTCAAAACCACAGAAATAGAACAACACAGAAAACTACCTGAAGGCCTGGATTATCCTACGCTTCGGGAGTCCAAGAACATCGCCTGTCGCCTGCACAGAGAGTTTCCCGCCAAAACGCCAAATCGCCAGAGCTCCTCCAAAGTTGTAGCCACCATCGATCATTCGAAACTTGTTGAATTGAAAAGAGAAAATTCAGAATTGAAGGCTCAAATACAATAAGATGAGAAATGTAAGACAAAGCTTCTACAGGATATATCTGACTTAAGAGATAAGGTTGAAAAGGCAAAAAGAGTTGAAAAAACTACGGCTAAACAATCAAAGGTAAAAGAGATAGAATGTTAAAGGCTTATGGTTACTCTTGAAGAATTAAAAAGGGAGAAATCAAGATTAAGGGTTCAATCTCAAGAAAATGAAAAAGCAAAAGCAAGGTTTTTACAAGAACTCACTAACTTCAAAATCAAAGTTGAACATACAAGGAAAATTGAAGAAGGTATGACCGAAAAATTAAAGACAAAAGATCTAGAGTGTGAAATATTAGAGCATGAGATAGTTTTAATAAGGATGGAAGTAATAGGTTCTAAGGACAAGCTACACAAGTAGGAGGAAAATTCAAGGACCTTGGAAAGGACTATCAATGCACAAAGGTCATCAGTCATCATAATAGGACTTAGTTCTAAAGAAGAACAAGGAAAACAGGAAGCATAAAAAGGAAAGTCAAGCTCAAACACTAGAAAAGAAGAGTCAAAATAAGTAAGTGAAAGAGAGAGTGAGACTTCTAAGGATAATTCGGATAATAAAAAGTTCAAAAAGGAAATGAACAATGCACAAGTAAGAAACAGATGGAACAAGAAACAGGGAGAAGAGACTAAGACACCAATGAGGTCTAGGCAAGGTTTCTTCAAAGGAAGATGTTTTTCATGTCATAGGTTTGGACACATGGCTTCATAATGCAGGTCATATGAAAGACAAGAATATGGGAAAGGACAACTTTTCCATGGGTATTGCTACTCATGTAATGAGTATGGTCACAAGGCAATGAATTACAGGATTTATGACAGAAGAGGATATGGCTTCACCAGAAGATACCCTAAGACATTTGCACCTCCAAGGAATAATAACATTAAGTGTTTTAATTGCAATAAATTTGGACATATTGCAAAATGGTGTAGGACTCAATTTCAAACAGGTTCAAGTTAATAAGGTCAAGCAGTCTCAAGGCAAGAAGGCCAAACAGGTTTAAGACAAGAATATCAAGTAACTCATCAAGAAAAGGATATCAAAAATATGTGGAAGGAAGTTGAAAAAGGAGAGAAACAATGTAATATGGGAGTAAAAGTACTCCCACCCCAAAATTAATCACCTCAAGAGAGAAGGTGGTGAGGGGGCTAAGCTTAAGAGTCATATATTTTAGCCCCATAGGTGTCCCTTTTGCCATTGATGTCAAAGGGGGAGAGATTTGAGTTAGGAGGAGTAGCCTCCAAAGAGAGCATTGAGTTAGGGGAAGCAGCCTCCAAAGAGAGCATTGAGTTAGGGGGAGCAGCCTCCATAGAGAGTATTGAGTCAGGGGGAGCAGCTTTGATTCTCAGAGATGGTTTTTGCAGTGATTGTGGTGATTTGGATTAAAGGTGTTGTCATCAATGACAAAGGGGTAGATTATTGATAATTTGAGTTATTTTATGTTTTCATTGATGTTGCATGGATCACATTTGAGTTTTCATGGCAAAAGCACTTCATAAAATATAATTTATGATATTTTGGAGAGCATGGATATATACATATTTTTTGTGAAAAACAAGGTAGGAAAACTAAAAGGTTTTATTTAAAACCATGGATGGAAAATTTGAAATGGGTTTTTCTTAAAACCCAGGTTGACTTTTTTTTTCATCGAAAAAGGTGCCCCGATGATGGAGATATTTAATTTTAAATATTTAGTTTAAATTTTAAATTATTTAAAATTAAAATTAAAATTTTTAAAATTAAAAATAAAATTATAGCACCGACGTTTAAAGAAAGGAGAAGTTTTGATAAATTCTTGTCCTTGATTTTTGAATGCATTTGAATTGATAATGTAATGCGAGAAGAGTCTATGTGTTGAAGCGTGTGTAAAGAGGCGTGTGAAGGGTTTACGAAATTCGGGTCCATTGAAGAATCGTTTTCGGAGGATAAGCAAACACATAGGCACCTCTGGCCTAGTGGTTCATGCACTGTGTAAGAAGTAGGAGGTCCTGCGATCGAGTCTCGTTGGGGATGTTTGTTGTGTTGAAACACTCGAAGAGTTTTTGAGTTTTCAAAGGGCGCATAATATTGAGGTATTTGTTTTGGTTCGTGCCCCTTTGAACACGTGAGGGAGTGTGGCCCAACGGCGTCTTGGCCGTGGTTAAGGCACTAAGCGAAGAGATGTCAATGGATCGAATCTCGTCATGAACAGAGGCAAGTTAATATTTTTTTTAATATTTTATTTTTCTAAAGTTGCCCTAGGAGAAATAAGGGTTATAATGCACTTTAGGAAAAAGAGAGATTTCTTGTGATTTTATTTTTAGAAGCATATCATATTATATATCGTTGGAAATCTTATTTTAAGGGCTATTTGATTAACTTGCTTAGAGGGAGAAATAAGGTGTGTGTAAAGAGATATTTCTGATTTTGTAAAGAGGTTCAAAAATGAAGGTTGCTTTGTTCTTTTTCAAAGAGGATTAATTCTTTCATGAGGGGACATGATGTATTTTATTAAGTAGGAGTAATAAGGTGTTATTTGGATGTTATTGTTGTGTTATTAATAATGATCCCTAACCCTTATTGAAAGTTGAAAAAGAAAGTTTGTTGAGTGTGGCAGATTTAGTGGACAACTAATAAGGCATCAAAAAGGTATGAGAAATATTCTCCATTGACTTTGTTTATGGTGGTTGATTTCTGAAATATCATTGGAGAGAAAAGGATTGATTATGGTTTCCTTTTCAAAAGTGGTTGGTTGAATGCTTCAAGGTTTTCTAGTTTGAGAGTTGTGATTAAACCTTATTTTATAAGCATTATTGTTGAAACCCATTGGTTGTATAAAGAACTTGAACTTGAGTTAGAGAAAATGATTATCATTGTTATGTGAGATTTAATTGTTGAGTATTTTTGGAAACATTTATAGTTGGTTGATACATGATTGGACTAGGTATTGTGAGAAAGAGTTTTTCCTTGTTGTGATTGGTTGAGCAGAGTTGTTTGAGCCTAGTTAAGTGAATGAATGAAGTGGTTCTTCAAGTTCCATGAAACAAACTATTCTATATTCTGATTTGAGTTGAGATCATTTTGGATCATTGTTGTCATCCATTGTAGAGTAAATTGTCATTCATTGTTGAGTTCATCATTGAGCCTTGCCTCCATAGATTCATGGATGATATTTTTGTGCTACTTGAGCATGATTGATTGATCCTTTGAGAAGGCCTTTGGGATAGATTTCTGGATATATTTGTGGCAGCTTTTGTGCATGATTGATTGAGCCTTTGAGAAGGCTTTTGGGATATATTTTTGGATAAATTTGTGGTAGCTTTTGTGTATGATTGATTGAGCCTTTGATAAGGCTTTTGGGATAGATTTCTAGACATATTTGTGGTAGCTTTTGTGCATGATTTATTGAGCCTTTGAGAAGGCTTTTGGATAGATTTATGGACATATTTGTGGCATCTTTTGTGCATGATTTATTGAGCCTTTGAGAAGTCTTTTGGATATATTTGTGGATAGATTTGTGAGCATATTTTGAGTAAGTTATTGGTGAGCTTGTTGGAGCATATTTGAGCAAGTTCTTGGTGAGCTTGCTAGAGCAAATTTTGAGTAAGTTCTTGGTGAGCTTTCTAGAGCAGATTTTGAGTAAGTTATTGGTGAGCTTGCTGAAGTAGATCAATGAATTGCCTTGTTGAGTAGATCAATGGATTGCCTACTTGAGAAGATAAGGATTGCCTACCTGAGCAGATCAGTGGATTGTCTAGCTAAGCAGATCAGTGGATTGCCTACCTGAGTAGATAAGGATTTCTTAGCTAAGAAGATCAGTGGATTGCCTACCTGAGTAGATTAGGACGTGTTGAGAAGATCAATGGATTTCCTAGCTGAGAAAATCAGTGGATTGCCTACCTGAGCATATCAGTGGATTGCCTCCCTGAGCAGATCAGTGGATTGTCTTGTTGAGCAGATCAATGGATTACTTAGTTGAGCAGATCAATGGATTGCCTACTTGAGCATATCAGTGGATTGCCTTCCTGAGTAGATCATTGGATTGCCTACCTGAGCAGATCAGTGGATTGCCTAGTTGAGCAGATCAAGATTGCCTTGCTGAGCAGATCAATGGATTACCTACCTGAGAAGATCAGGATTGCCTACTTGAGAAGATCAGTGAATTGCCTTGTTGAGCAGATCAATGGATTGCCTACCTGAGTATATCAAGATTGCCTACCTGATCAAATCAATGGATTTCCTACCTGAGCAAATCAGTGAATTGCCTTGCTGAGCAAATCAGTGGATAGCCTAGCTTTGAGTAGATCAAAGTAATCATTTGTATTAGGATAAGTCTCCTTATTTATTTATGAAATATTATAAGGAAATTATCTTGTGGAGTACCCCACATTGGGGGAACCACGTTAAATCTTATGTCTCAATTATGTGTGGTGATTTGTGCTCTTGCTTACTATTACTATCTATGTCATTAATGCATATTACTATATTTGTATATTGTAATTAAGGACACTAATTGATATTGTTTTGGAAAGAAAGTAAAATGTGGGTGCTATATTGTTCACCCCCATCTTAGTATAAGCTTATGTTCTTCACTCCTTCCTCTTCTACCTGACATGGGATGAGTCATTCACCTCTTTGCCTTATCACATATGCCTCTTGACCCAAGTTTGATTTAGGACATGATGCCAAATGTAGATAGAGGCAGTTACTTTCCCAATATGAGGGAATGAAAATAACTAGGAAGGAGTGATGGGTTTTGCTATAATATTTATCATACTATTATGTTGTAGAGGATCAATTTAGTAAACATCTAGGATAGTATCATAGACGTCTAAGGGATACAAGTAGACGTTTAGGGGATAAACGTCTAGGAAAAATGGGTTAGAAGTCTAGGAAATATGGATTAGATGTCTAGGGAAATGGGTCAGAAGTCTAGGCAGTAGATGTCTAAGGTGAACATGGTAGACATCTAGAACAAGTAGGTTAGACATCTAGATAGTAGACATCTAGGATCAATAGGATAGATGTCTATAGTATTCATGCTATATGTCTAGGCAGTAGACATTTCGGTTTGGTTCAAATGGCTAGGCTTGGATGTGTGATGGGTGGGCTAGGTGGAAAAGTCTAGACGTCTGCAACTTGGGCATTCATCCTTTAGTTTGCAAGTCTCCTTACCCGTTCCCTGCAAAAACATAACACAACACAACGTTATAACCTAGATGTAATCACACGTAACATGCAATCCAAAAGAATGGGTGTTGCACAATAGATCTACATTATAGATAAGTATGGATATATTATAAAACGAAATATGAGGGTATTTATAGGTAAGCCTAGGTAGTTACTGTAACTAACCTATCTCAACCGTCCCAACCACCTATGCTTAACAAGTCATTTCCAACGTAACAAATTGGCTTAGACGTCTAACACAACAATCTAAACATCTAACTAACTAGTCTGTACAACTAACTAATCCAAACATCTAACTAACTAGACGTCTAATGCAATGACAATTACATTTGTCTTTTTGTGTAGTTAATCAATTAGTCTGTATTCATTGGATTGACTGATTTTACATTTGCCAAACATAACATTAAATGACACATAAAATATCAAAATTGATGTACATATTCAAAATTGTGATTCTTCATAGGAAATTCTCATTAGACAGTTCGGTAATTTAATTCTGCTTCGAACTGTTGTCTACAAATGCTAACCAAAGAAATGTTGAAGCCTTAGGGAGAGTCTCTAATGACCAAACGTTCTTCCAAGGAAAATATTTAGGAGAAGGAAATTATGATTGTTCTAAATCCTCATATCCCAACTTGATCGAGTATTCACCATCCTTTGGTAAATTCCAAACCAACTCATATTTTTGTGTAAAAATTGGCAAATAAAACTTCGAAGCAAAGTTCATCTGCAATTTGTTTAAGTTCCTCTCCTTCAACCAAGTTACTAAAATAAATCCATGATTTGGAGTTTTTGCTCATAATAATATAATATTTGACCTTTGGACCTTTACATGCTAGGCACGCTTGAGCCAATGGTTTCCATTTTGAGTCAGAGATAAAAGGATAAGGCTTCAACCAAGCATCAAACCAAAAATTTGCATAATCCCCCTCATTGATTGACCATCTAATATGCTTCTTGACCAATTGTAAAATATATGATATGAAGTTCCATGTTGATGATCCTTTGGGTAGAGTTCTTTTCCTTGAAAATTTCATTGCATCAAGAGAATTTATATATTTTTGAAGTAATATTTTTACCCAATTCTTTCTATGATCTCTGAATAATCTCCACCCAAGATTTTATCCTAATGCCAAATTCATGTCTGTAATTCTGCAAACCTGCTCCTCCAATATTCTTTCCTTTGCAAACCCTATCCCACTTACAAAGAGGAAACCTAATTTTTTCCTCACAACATTTCCATAGAAAGTCTCTTTAAATTTTATTAATTTTTTATGCAATACCTATTGGCAATCTTAAAAGTAACATCATATAAATAAGAATGGATTGCAAAGTAGTCTTTATGTGTTGTAGCCTTCCTATCGTGGTGTCGTGGTTAAGAACTTACCTTTCCAATCTGCCAAGCAAGCTTATATTCTATCCAAAAAAGAGATCCAAAGCTCCTTTTTATTTCCTTTATCAGACAAAGGAATACCCAAGTAGGTTGATGAAATTTTTTTATTTTTAAACCCTAAAATATTCACAATAAATTATTGTAAATCTAGGGCAGTATTAATAAAAAATTCTAGATTTTGAAGTACTTACCAACTATCCAGTAGCCTTCTCATAACATGATAATATTGATTTAAACTCCATGGCCTCACTAACTGAGGGATGGCCCAAAAGAAAAGTATCATCAACAAAGTGGAGATGATATTCAAAGGGACCATTTTTTGCAACTTGAACACCCTTTATTTTTCCTTCCATTTTTACCATTGAAAAGGTTCTCCCTAATGCTTCTACCAAAATAATGAATAGATAAGGAGAAAGAGGATCACCTTGACGAAGTCCACAAGATGACTTGAAGTACCCAATAGGAGAACCATTAATCAAAATAGAAAATTTTGTAGTGCTATAACAACATTTAATCCACTCACACCAACTATAATCAAAGCCAAACTTTATGAGAATAACATGTAGAAAATTCCAATAAACCCTATCATATGCTTTGTTCATATCTAATTTCAAAAGCATACCTAGTTTTTTCATGGAATGAAGAGAATATATGGCCTCTTGTGCAATAATTATACCATCAAGAATTTGTTTACCCTGAACAAAGCCACCTTGTTCCTATGAGATAAGACACCCTAGAATGACCTTCAACCTATTTGCCATAATTTTTGAAATGAACTTATAAATCATATTACAAAGGCTTACTGGACAAAAATTATCAAAATATTTTGTGTCGCTTTTCTTGGGCACCAAGGTAATAAAAGTAGCATTGTTCTCACTTCAATCACATCTAAAATATCACTCTTCAATAAATTCCAAAAAAATTGAAATAAAATTGCAAAAAAATTGTCAAGGCAGGTGCCTTGTTAGGATGGAAAGAGAAAACTTCTACATGGAGCTCCTCCATAGATATCTTCTTCATCAAGCTTTCATTTTGTCCCTGAATGATAATTGATGGAATATTTTGCAGAAGTTTTTCTTGTGCCTCCTTATCTTGCCTAGAAATTGGCAAAATATTATTGTTTCCTTCCTTATATCTTCTTCATCCTCAATATTTCTTCCATATGGAGTTATAATATTTTTTATATGACGAACAAAAAAATTGTTTTTGTTGTAGCATGAAAAAAATTGTATTTTTATCTCCTTCCTTGAGCCATTTCTCTCTAGATTTTTGAAACCAATATGACTCCTTTTTCAATGCATTATGATAATCCAAAAGAATTCTTTTTCTTTCACATAAGAATCATGGTCCATTCCATTAATTTCTACTATCTCTTGTAAATTTTTGAGCTTGGATTCAATTCTTTTTTTTCTTTAAAAATGTTACCAAAATATTTGACATTCCATATCTTCATTTGCTTCTTTAAATATTTCAACTTTTGAACAAACTTGTACATACATGATCCTTCAAATTTTGATTCATCCCACCATAACATAACCATCTAGAAAAAATAAGGGTCTTGGAGCCACATAAACTAAATGGCTTTGGATGATCATTGTTAGGTGACTCACAAGTTAAAATAATGGATTTGTGATCTGATCCTGCTCGCAATAAAATATTTGAAGAGATTGTATACTTTTTTTGCAACCATTTATTGGATACCAAGAATCTATCCAGTCTTTTTGCTATATGATTTTTCCCAATACGTCTATTATCCCATGTGTATTAAAATCTTGAGGGACTAACATACCAAATATCATTTAAATTTTTTAAAGCAAAAAACCCCTTGTGGGGCCACCTTGGTCTGAGATACCACGACCAATGGGTTCTACACCGTCAAAGTCTCTCGGGAGCCGTGCCCGACCCTACCCGCACCAACATTATCAATTGGATTTTGGGTACCCCACTCAAATTTTTGGTAGGGTGGTGATTCGAACCTAAGACCTCCCTTGGATGATTTCCCTCTCCTCTCCAACTCACCTAGAACACCTAGGTGTCATTTGAATTGAAAAATGATGCAAAATCTTGCATTGATTTAGACCATCCTAGAATGCCACCTTTCTTTTTCAAATGAGATATAAAAATATTAAAATCACCCCAAGAATCCATAGATCATGATGAATCATCATTGTATTTAAAAAATATATATGAAGGTCCTTCCAGCATCTTTCATGAAGAGTAACTGTAGTTAGAGCATATACATTTATAACCCCAAATTTGATGTTTTCCTCTTTCTTGCAAAATAATCTGCAACCCAATTAGTTTTTGCTTCTAATAGTTGTCCATCCCATTTGCATTTGTCCCATATTATTACAATATCGCTTGAAGCTCCTTTAGAAGAAACTACTAAACAATCACATGTCTTCCAAATCTTTTTAAAATCATCCTTACATTCCTCGCTGTTTAATTTTATTTCTTGTATTAAAATAAACTCAGGGCTATAACAACATATTAATTCCTTAATAACTCTTTTTTAGGAGTTTTATCTATACCTCTAATATTCCATGATATTTATTAGTGGGTTTAGCCCTACTTCTTGTTAACACCTGTGATATTTTTATTTGGCTTCCCAGATCAATATCCTTTTGAGTTTCTTTTTCTCTTAGTTCCTGCTTTGATGGCCTTCCTCTCCTTCTTCCATTCCCTCCAACACTCTCATCTTCATCAATCTCTTCCATTTTTTCATATTGTTCAAAATGATACTTATCTTCTAAATATTTATGTTGCCCTAAAGAGTCGAAAGTGCAAGGAATATCCTCATTAGCATTTTCTTCTTTATGTTGCCTTGAAAAATTTAAACTACATAGATGATCCTCCATAGTCATCACTTTCTTATGTTACCCTAAAAACTCTAAATTTCCTTGGATATCCTCCATAAGATTTGCTTT
Source organism: Wollemia nobilis (assembly GCA_028583015.1). Taxonomy (NCBI): domain Eukaryota; kingdom Viridiplantae; phylum Streptophyta; class Pinopsida; order Araucariales; family Araucariaceae; genus Wollemia; species Wollemia nobilis. The sequence goes on from JAQPPZ010002549.1 coordinate 13,957,716, forward strand.
ACGATCTTGCTCTTGAAACCTAAAGTGCAAGGAATACACTCCATACTACTTTCATTTTTATTGTAAGGAGAATATTTTAAGCTACTTGAGGGTAATAAATGTGATTTACTTGGATTAATCTTGGCCTCCATCTCATTTGCTTTAAAATTCATCTCCCCATCTTCCTTTGTATTAAAAATTGCCTTACCCTCTTCCTTCGCACCCTTAGCTCCTTCTATATTTGAACTTGCACATTGTACTTCCTCATCCCCCATATCATTTATTTCTTCTAATGGTTGATTCAAGTGAACTGTAATGGCCTTTTCCATCTGATGATGTAGAGGGATTTTTCTAGCCACTTTCTTAGGAGTGGAAAATCCTTGATTTGACCTAACTTCTCCTTTGATATGGTCTCCTTGTTTCAAATTGAAGCTACCCTCATGCCCAAAAATTCCATCTCTTCCTCCATTTTCACTTTGCAATCTCTTGCCATGTTCCCAGTTTCATGATATTTGCAACATTGAAATGCAATGTTTTCATAATCCACTTGTTGATCCCATTCTCTTGATTCAAATTTAATCCTAATCGATTGTGATAAACGTTTAGAAATATCCATGGTAACACATATTCGAGTGTATACAACATGCCTTCTCTCCTTAGTAGTTGGTCCATTGTGGATGAATTCACTTAGAGTATTACCAATATTATTCAAAACTTCCTTATTGATGAGTTGATAAGGAAGTCCAAAAAGCCTAATCCATATTGGAAGCCTTTTAATAGTTTTTGTGTCCAAAAAAAATTCTCACTCCAAAGTCTTAAATATAATGCATCTTTGCCCCTAAACCATAGGCCTCCATCCATTATTTTATCTCTTATTTTTGAAATGGAGAAAATAATGAGGAAAAATCCTTTTGGAAGAAAAGTCATCGAGTAATTTGAATTCAATCCCCACTTCCACTTAATTCAATTTTGAATATCATAAAAACCTGGTCAATATTCATGAAATTTATAAATTAACCCTCTGGTTTTAAGAACCATTATGTCATGCTCAATTATTTCATCATTGATAATCACTTCTGGTGTATAATCTACTACCTAGACTAGGCTTGCCATAGATTCTCTCTTCCTCTTATTACTATCTAGGGCATCCAAACTTCCAACTTGGCCATTCATACTTTCAATAAGGACTTTCACAAATGACTTTCTTTCCATGTTACCTAGATTTTTTTCAAATGAATCCTTTAAATTCTCCTAAGATCTGGAACAAGAAGTGGCACTTGTTACTTGATCACACTTTGCTTTTTACTTTTTGCTTTCCTGCTCACACTTACTCCTCACTCCCAACTTGCACTTGCACTTGCTTTTGGTTGCACTCACTCTCAGCATGCACTCGCACTCATTTTTGGTTGCACTTACTTTTGACTCGCGCTTGCATTCACTATTGACTGCACTCACTTTTGGCTCACACTTGCACTTGCTATCGACTGCACTCATCCTAGCTTGCACTCGCACTCTTGTTTCTAGATACACTCACTCCCGGCTCGTGCTTGCACTCGCTCCTAACTATACTTACTCCTGGAACACCCGACTTGCACTCACACTCTTGTTTATGGCTGCACTCACTCTCAGCTCATGCTTGCACTCACTCCTGATTGCACTCACTCTTGACTTGTGCTCGCACTCACTTTTGATTGCGTTCACTCTCAACTACACTCACTCTCGACTTGCACTCACACTCTTGTTTTTGGCTACACTCACTCTCAGCTTGTGCTTGCACTCACTCCTGATTGCAATTGCTCTCGGCTTGTGTTCGCACTTGCTTTGGACTGCGCTCACTCCTAGCTGCACTGGAACTTGCTCACATATTTCATTTTCTTAAATTTCAAAATCTTATTTTATACTTAAGTATTAATTTTTCTAAATTTTCAATATTTATTGTTTAATTATAGGTGACTGAACCCTTGGTAAGGTTTCTTCGCTTTATAGATGGTGTACAATTGGCTATGGGCTATTTGTATGAGGCAATGGATAGAACCAAAGAGATCGTTCACCATTATTACAATGACAACTTGTGCAAGTTTAAATCAGTTAGTCACATTATTGAGAAAAAATAGACAAGGCAACTACGTCAACCAATTTATGCCATGGGGTGCTTCTTGAACCACTAATTCTTTTACAGTAGTAGCCTATGCACTAATGAAGATGTTTAGGAAGGGTTTTATACTTGTGTAGAGAGGACGATAGATAACCCTAACAAACATCACCTTATCCCTATTGAGTTGCAACTGTATAAGGCTATACGAGGGAGCTTGTATGTGTCCCCTTTGCTAGAGAAGCAAGGTCAAGCTCACAACTAGGTAATGCATTTAAACTTCTAAAGTTTAGCAATTTTAAAAATATATATGTAGTTAACATTCTTGTAGTTTACAAATGTAAATTAATACTTTGAAAATTTTCCTTTTTGTAGATTTATGGTGGGAGGACTATGGTTCCAAAACACCTACTTTATAGAGGATAGTTATTCGCATTTTGAGTCAGCCTTGTAGTGTTTCTAGGTGTGAGCGCAAGTAGTCTTTATTTGAGGTCATACACACCAATAAGCACAACAAGTTGAGCCAAGAGCACCTAAATGACTTGTGTTTGTGCAATACAACCTTAGGCTTTGCATAAGACAAGTGGAGACTAGTGAATCCTACAAGGCAATTCAACTAGTTTAGCTATATTCACTATTTGATTGGATTGTCGAAAATTATGTGGATCCTGAGTTTACTATAGAGGGTATTAAGGCACTTGAGGATGAAGCAAAACATTTAAGAGGATTGGAGGAGATATACCATAATAATTCTATTCTTGAGCAACCTCCAATTCCCCCACGCCAACCATCAAGTGTAAGGGGAAGAAAGAAAAACCAAAAAAATGTTTAAAAACTACTTTACATTCAAAATGTTGCAATTTTATGTTGTATTTATCATTTGGGTTGAATTACATAAATTGTAATTGTAGTCTTTGTAGTGAATGTCTAATATAAAATCACTTTTTGACTTTCCAATTATTGCAAAAAAAAAATTCTTTAATTTTTTTTTTTTCAAAGTTGTTGATAAAATCTCTTCCCTCCCAATGGAATAAGAGGTTTTAGATTGCTTGGGCTACTTATATTGAACCTAAACAGAGTTTTTTTGCTTGGAGTCTCTTACATCAAGGGTTACCTGTTGGCAGTAGGCTCAAGCATCTGGGTGTTCACAATCTCATTTGCCCAGTTTGTGGACAAGCAGAAGATTTACTGCATGTTTTTTGGTCTTGTGATCGGGCTCAGTCGGCTTAGGAGTGGCTTCTTGAATTTTTCAGACCTTTTATGCAGGAGGATTTTACTTGGGTGCATGCTATTTTGGGTGACCCTATTGCTTTTTCCTTCAACTTAGATGTTGTTTGGAATATTTTTAGAATTGGTACCTTGTTTTATCTATGGAAGTCCCGAAATAGAGTTGTTTTTCCTCAGCAAGATGTCGGACATGTCTTCTCTGTTGCTGATAAATATGATATATTCTTTGATTGTCTGAGTTCTGATTCAAGTACGAAGTTAAAAAAGTACAGGTGGAGCTACAGTACTTGCGTACCCTCATAGATCATTGGGGGAATGCACCCTGCATTATGAGTCATGTGGATCTTCCTTCCCCTTCCAGGTGGCAGTAATTTCTCGGCTTCTTTCTTTTCGAATGCATATTTAATACTGTTTTTGCAGTTGTTATTGGCAGTATGTGGGCTGTTTCTGACAGTCTTGTATACTCTTAACCACAATGATTAATGTATTTGTTTACGGCGTGTGCTAATCCCACCCACCCTTTTTTGTATGATTAAACATTATTTTATTAATATAATGTTTTTTCATCCAAAAAAAAATCTCTAAAATTAAGCTATCAAATGTACTCAATTTACATGTTTTAAAACTATGCTTTACACAGTAACATATATAAAAATAATTATTAGCATAATCGAGACTAAGACTAACTATGAAGATTTGAGTTCTATACTTGTCAATCAACTTGACATGCTAACTAATTAATGTAAATTTAAAAAATAATAATAGTATTAAAAATTAAACTAAAAAATATTTCATGAAAATAAATATAATATTTAATTATATATATATATATATATATATATATATATAAAATATAATAGTTTTAAACACAAGATCACTTAAGTGACTAAGATGGTGGTTGTTTCTTACGTGATCTTGTGTTCAAAACCCCTTGAGGGTGGTTGGTGGTTGTTGATGTAATTTGTAAACGTTCTTCTAAAAAAAAAAAACTAAAAACTTAATATTAAAAAAATATATATCATTAACAAACTAAAAAAATAAAATTCTAATCTATTAAATAATATTAACTCAATTAATATATATATATATAGTTTTAAACAAATTAATAACTAAAAGCTGTAGTTGCCCTAATGACTAAGATGGTGGTTGTTTTAAGTGATCTTGTGTTTAAAACTATATATATATAATTAAATATTATATTTATTTTCATGAAATATTTTTTAGTTTAATTTATAATTATATATATATATATATATATATATATATATATATATATATATATATATATATATATAGTTTTAAACAAATTAATAAAGTTGCCCTAGTGACTAAGATGGTGGTTGTTTCTTAAGTGATCTTGTGTTTAAAACCCCTTAAGGGTGGTTGGTGGTTGTTGATGTAATTTGTAAACGTTCTTCTAAAAAAAAAAAACTAAAAACTTAATATTAAAAAAATATATATCATTAACAAACTAAAAAAATAAAATTCTAATCTATTAAATAATATTAACTCAATCAATTATATTTGTCACTAAAAATCTTATTCCATTTATTATTATATTCTAAACTACTTTTTACTGAGCTACCCAGGACCTTTGAAAAATGTTTAAATGACTTTTAATATTTATGCATACAAGACTGACCACCAGACTGGAACTTTATATAATTGTTACGATGGTCGGACTCAAATCTGACTTATTCAATGACGTGATTTTTAATATTTACTTTTCAACTAAATCTGCAGATTCCAAAAAGCAACATTCACTTTTTTTATTTATCATAATTTCTCTTTTTTTCAACTATATTAATTAGTTTTTCGAAAAATAATAGCCTCTGAACCATTCAAATTATATGGAAAATTGGATAATATTTGACCATATAAATTTGAGATGGATATTTGGTTTTGAGTGAAGTCAGTGGGAGGACAGGGCTCACATCCAGATTAACAGCAGCAACCTCGTCAGCCATTCAGTCAAGATGTCCATCAATACGGTAGGATGATACAAGTCCACTCGTTTCGATCTGCTTTTAAAATTGAACTTAACTGTATATGAATATGTTACAGACATCATAATTTTAATGTTCAGTGTCATTGTGTGTTTGAATATGGTATTAACAGATGAGGTTGGACATGAGTGGAGTACCGAGAACGAGACCATATACTGTGAAGAAACTCCAGCATTCTAAGTTCCTCGGTGCTTCCATTTCACAAAGTAATGCCTTCCCTTACCTGAAGTTCTATATACGAAAGAAACAAGCCTCTACAGTTTCAATAGCAACCCCAAAACAATGCCCATTACCAAACATGGAAATTAACTTCAGACCGAATACCCCTGGAAGTCTGTTATGTTTCTGCATTTTGGGCTTCAATGTTTTGTTTCTTCAATTATATAATAATGTATGAGATTGAAACAGGCCACCCCTATGATGGCTGCATTACCAAGGTATTGCAATATATTCATAATTATGCATATACTGCCTTGAAAGTTGATGTTTTCAATCAGTCAAGTTCCTACCATGTGATGATTGTTTCTTGAAAATTTTTTATGCATAGTTAAGTGGCAATTTCTCAGGATAGAACATGTTTTGTCGAAATTGGACATGCTTGACAGGAGGGCATTAGGCCTCTTTCATCTTCTCTCTGCTCTGTACACTTGCCTTGACTCCTCCAATCAGCTTAATGTCAAGCCTTACGAAATGAACATGACAAATTTATCTCTGCTTGTATATGGTGGGTGAGGCTGAGGAGTGCCTTATTGCGGCGAGGGGATTAAACCTTGGGTTAATGTCCCATTTTGTTTTTTTGGTATAAGGTAGAGGTGGTTATAAGGTCCACAAACCTTTTACATAGTCAAAATGGGCTGGTTCTAGCATCAAGCCCGTATAATCAAAATACAAAATGGATCTTTCTAAGACCCACATTAAGCCATACTTAGAGTCCACAGTCTTATACTTGTCGCTTGACTATTCAGGATAAAACAAAAACCAAACAACACCTAGCACTTACTAATACCACTAGGTTGTTGTACTTTACACTTGTCACCTCCCAGGCCCCAGCAAATGGGATGCCTTTTCTGCCTAATTCCATCTGTCGGATTACTCATCATCAACCCCTCTGATCTCCTGATGCTCTAACAGGGTTGATCTTAGCTCTTCTCTAGAAGCCAACACCAATAGTTCTTGAGGGAAGTTATCCTTCCAAATTTGCATCTCCCCAACGAAAACTGCAATATTTGCCATTAGATCCGCCGCTTGGTTCCCTTCTCTGAAGGTGTGTTGGATTCGGGCATTAACCAAATGAGATTTATGAATCTTTGCTTCTAGGATAAGCTCCAAGATGGTCCAGTTGGGGTCTTTATCCTCCTTAATTGCCTTGATTATATTAAGCGAATCCCCTTCAAAGATAACTTCCTTATAACCCTCAAGTCTGGCAATTCTCATTGCTTGCATGCAGGCTTGGGATTCTGCAAAATGATTTGTTTGAGTTCCCAAAGGCTCTGCAAAGGCAAGGACCACTTTTCCTTCCTCATTTCTCAGAACTCCTCCTGCTCCTGCAGCCCCCGGATTTCCTTTAGCTGCCCCGTCAAAATTAAACTTAACCCACTTTTGTGTGGGGGGTATCCACTTGACACCATCCCGTGGGTTGGTTGTAATGTCTAGGTCTGGAAGTTCCTCTCCCCAGTTCCGCAAAATCCTCCTTTCCCTTAGAGACATGGTCTCATTTTTGAAGAAGAAAGTTTTCCAGTTTTCTTTCAAAGCTCCGATTATTTTATTACCACATAACCTGGGATATTTCTTACGTCCTTTAAATACTCTCTTATTTCTCTCATTCCATATCCCCCATAAAAAATGGGGTAAGCTGACCTTCCGAGCCAAGTCAAAAGTTTCGCCTGGAAGGGGGAAGCCCACTGTATGCGGAAGTCAGACATGCTATTTGGACAGACCCAATCTATATGAAATTTGGACAGGATCATTTGGAAGAGTGTACAAGAAAATTCACAAGTTAGAAATATATGACTTACGGATTCTATCGCTTTCTCACACAAGATACATCGATTGATGAATTGGAAACCTCTCCTTTGCAGATTATCTGTTGTCAGAATCTTATTTTGAACTGCCAACCAAAAGAAGAAAGCTATTTTTGGGGTTAAATTATTTAACCAAATAATAGAAGTTGGAGTCCAGCCATTGAATCCTGAGTGGATTAACTTATAGGCAGTTTTTACTGAATAGATCCCACTTGTAGTTTTGCCCCAAATCGCCTTGTCTCTTCCTTCCCCAGGAATGATCGGGAACACCCTTAAAGCATCATTGAGTTTGGTTAGGGCCACCTTCTCTTGCTCTGACAGATTATGAACTCGTGATTTTCTTCCAAAAGGAAGTTTCTGTGCTACAACAATAAAATCCCCTACTTTTCCTCCCATTTCCTCCGAAAGTTTATGTTGGAGGACCTGAAGGTCTAAGTTATCTTTCAGAGGGGCCTCTTCCAACCACGGGTCTTGCCAAAAGTCCACTTGTCTTCCATTACCAATTCTCCATCCGATGCCTTTCCTGACTACCTCTCGACATTCGAGCAAACAATTCCGGAAATAGGATCCTCTAGGGAGATTATCGACTTTCAGGAAGTCCCGATTATTTCTGATATATTTTGCCTTAAGAAGTTTTACCCATCCCAATTGATCATTATTGATAAATCTCCATACCTGTTTGCCAATCAGAGCTTGATTCATTTCTTTCATTCTCTTTAGCCCCAGGCCCCCTTGATCCTTGCTTGCACACACCTGATTCCATGCTACCAACGAAATTCTCTTTCTCTCCTCTGAACCTGACCACAAGAAGTTGCGTTGAATTTGCTCCAATGTAGCTCGGACCTTTGCAGGCATTCTAAATAGAGACATGCAGTAAATTGGAATGCTCTGTAAAGTAGTTTGAACTAATAAGGCTTTTCTGCGGAGCTGAGAAGGCTGCCCTTCCACCCTGCTAACTTTTTGGAGATCCTGTCAATGACTGAGTTCCACAATGTAGCCTTCATTCTTCCTTCGAACATAGGCATGCCTAGATAAGTTGTTGGTAGAAGCTCCTTTCCACAACCGAAGAGGTTAGCTATTATTTCCTCCCTCCCACCAGGCGTGTTAAAGAAATAGATGCTACTCTTATTATAGTTTATGTCTGTCTCCTTCTGTCTCATACTTGGTTAGAATTCTCTTCAACTTCCTAGCCTGAGGCATCGAGGCTTTGGACACAATGATTGTATCATCCACAAACTGTTGGTGAGACATTGGCTCGCTTGTTGAGGCTGGTTTGAAACCTTCCAATCGACCATCTGCCACCGCTGCTGAAATGTTCCTACCCAATGCTTCCGCTAAAATAATAAACAAGTATGGAGACAAAGTATCTCCTTGTCGCAACCCCCTTTCACTCTTAAAGTAACCGGAGGGTGACCCATTCACCATGACGAGAAAATATTGTAGTAGAGATACAACTAAAAATCAACTTAATCCACTGGGACAAAAACCAAACTTACCCAAAATCTTTGTGAGGAACTGCCATGAGACCCGGTCGTAGGCTTTATTCATATCAAGCTTTAGTAACATACCTGCTTCCTTACTAGCCACCATTGAATGAATAACCTCATGAATTGTGATGATACCATCCAGTATTTTTCGCCCTTTCACAAAACCTCCTTGGTTCATATCAATGATGAAAGGAAGGATAACCTTCAGCCTATTGGCGATTGTTTTTGTGAGAATCTTCATCAGAGTGTTACATAAAGCGATAGGGCGAAAACTGGAAAATTCCATTGCTCCCACTAGTTTAGGGATGAGGACTAAAAATGTAGCATTAACTCCTGGGATTTCCATGTCCTTTTGAGCCTCAATTATAGCTTCCACTACATCATTGCCTAGGATATCCCAAAACTTTTGAAGAAAGCTGCGGGGAAGCCATCCGGTCCTGGGGAGCTGTTACCATCCATGTCAAAAACCACCTTCTTGATTTCCTCCTTTGTGAAAGGACTAAGTAAGAATCCATTAAGATTCTCAGTTACGAGGGGTGGAATGGCTGCCAACAGAGAGTCCTCTTCTTCAATAGTCGGATTTACATCTTCTAGCAACGATTTAAAGTACTCAACCGCTTCCCTCCTTATGTCTTCCATATCTTTGGTGTTAGACCCATCGGCCATTTTGATCTCCTTAATTTTGTTAGTACTCCTGTGGCGAAGAGTAGAGACATGGAAGAACTTTGTATTTCTGTCACCCTCCTTTAACCAACGCAGTCTGGATTTCTACCTCCAAAAGGTTTCTTCAAATCCTAGCATCGTGTGGTATTCGGCTAACATCTCCCTCTCCTGGTTTCTCAGATCCTCTATAAGCTGCTCTGACTTTAGCTTCTCCTGTAGTTCATTGATCTTGTCTTTTAGTTCTGCCTTTTTAACAAAAATATTGCCAAAGGAAGTTTTGTTCCACTCTCTAATGTTAGCCTTCACATTCCTTAGTTTACATGCCACTTGGGCCAGTTTCGAACCATTATACTTTTTGTCCCACCATTGGGCAACCGGATCCTTGAGATCCTGATGTTGGAACCACATAAGTTTGAATCGAAAGGGTCTGATGTATCTTTTCTTAGAGTCCTCCCCTGTTTCCCACGGAATTGGGTTGTGATCAGACCCGATTCTTGGGAGTGCCGTTAATGAAGAGTCCCCAAACCTCTCCAGGCATTCTTGAGAAAGAAGAAACCTATCTAATCTGATCTGAATTTGGTTTTCCTTCAATCTTTTGTTAGACCATGTATAGGAGAATCTACGCGGGTCCACATCCATCGGCTCATGTTGCTCAACAAAATCTCTAAACTCGTAGATATCGGCAGTTATTCTTTGAGAGCCCCCCAATTTATCTCGCAAGATTAAGGTAGCAATTGAAATCCCCCGCCACAATCCAAGGGTAGTTGGGGACCGTCTCCCTCAATTTAGCTAGTTGACTCCAAAGAACCCTTCTCGAGTCCCTGTCTAACTGGAGCATATACATTCGTTAAGATCCACTCTTCTTGCGTGGTTTTATCCACACATAAGAGACAAATAAACCAACTAGACATCGGAATCACTCTACTATCAATCACATTCTTGTTCCACATAACCAGAAACCCTCCTGCTGTTCCAGTGGCCTCTTGGCCTACTACTTCAGCTTCTCGCAAAGTCCTATTCTTAAAAGGAATAACTCTACTCTCCTCCATTTTAGTTTCTTGTAGTAAAATCATATCCGGTTTGTGTTCTTGTCTAAGAGCATACAAAGCTCTTATTTTTGCAGGATTACTCCTGCGAATATTCCATGAAAGAATCTTCATTTATGGGCTTTGGATCCTCGAGCCTTCGCCCCAAAGAGCAATATTGCTTGAGTGCCATCGGCCACTCCTCACTCTGCTTATTTCTGCCTTAAGGCAGCATTGCTAGGTTTCCTTCTTCCTACCGAACCATATCCCCATACATCCGCTCTAGGCTGGGGTTCCTTGGGATTCACTTGGCTTCTAGTAACCATCTTGGATAGGTCAGTCTTGGTCTTTGGGGTAACAATCTGGCTTTCCAGGTTAAGCTGGTCTTTCCGACGAGTGGAGATGATTCCGTGCTCTTAGCTTCTTGATTAGTAGATTCTTTTTTCCCCTGCTTTGGGGTTACACCGATCTTGGTGGTTCACCTCTTCATCCCGAGTATCCTTGCTTGTATTATTAGTTTCCTGCTCCTTCCTCTGATTTTTCTCCTCTAAATCCTTCTCTTGAGTCTCCTCTACCTCAGATTCCACTTCTTGGCTATCCATTTGATCTCCCTTCAGATGATTTAATGCATCAAAACTGTTCTCCACTGGGATGTTGATCTCCTTGGAATTTCTTCCCATAAATTCCTCTGCAGTACATGGGACCACTTCCACCGAGCCTCCATAGGCCTCCCGTATTACCCAATCAAACTTACTTGCCCCAAGGCGTTGATCTATGGGGTTCTTTCCTTTGTGATTTGGCTCTGAGGCTTGCTGTATCATCTTAGGAGCAGGTTGAGCTTGAGGGTTCCCATCAAAGGGACCAGCTCCCCTGTGAGAGGGTTTCGGGGCATAGGTATTTTTGGGAGGAGGGTTATAACGTTGCCTCTTGCTTACAATAGGGCGAACAGGGTCTCTGATATTCGGATTTCGAGCTCCACGTCCTTGAGGCCCATGTTGGGTAGGAATGGAGATCTGCGGGGGAGGGATATTATTCTGGGTTTGAGGAGCAATATTTTGGAGTGGGGGCTGGTTCTTGGAAATGCAATGGATACCCTCGTGCCCTACCTTCCCGCAAACACTACACTTAAAAGACATATTTTCATATTCAAAGACCTGAGTATGAAGGCCAAACATAGACGACAATATAATGGATTTAGGGAGCTCTTTACTCAGGTCCGCCAACACACACATGCGAGCGAGAAAGGAGTCTTGTTTTGCTCAAGGTTGCAGGATCAATAGCTATTAGTTCTCCAATCTCTGTAGCTATCCCAGCCAAGATTTGTTCATTCCGGAAAAGCAGAGGTAATCCCGGCATCTTAACCCAAATAGGAGCCAAATCCAGCACCTGAGTCTGGGGGTTGAAATCGGGGGACCAACGCTTCAGATACAAGCCCCTTTTCCCAAAAAACCAAGGACCTCCTTGGAGAGTCCTTTCCATGTCCTGTTGACTTCCAAGTCCGGCCCTTGGCTGACATTTTTGGACAGCCCATCTCCTTATGACTTCCAAGTCCGGCCTCACCCCCATAAATTTAGCCACCAGAGATGTTCTACCCTCCATAGCCACATGCTGAGCTAAGGTATCCGGGACGTGCAACCTACCATTGACAGATTTTAGATTAAAACAAGAGTCGGATAATTTTTGCTTACCACGAAGAGCATTAAGATATGAAGGTCTCCAGTTGCTAGGTTTCTCTTTGTCTCCTTCCTGGGTCTTCCTTTGATCCTGACGCACAGAGTCCTGGTCCCCCTCAGAGATAACTTCAACCGCATCCGCCCAACGCCCTTGGACCGGTTCCAATAGAACTTCCTTGTCCACATCCTCCGCCTGGGGGCCTGCTATCTCACCAGAGCCCCCACCTGCCGCATCTGCTGATCTACCCTCCGAAGCCCCACACCTAGGGTTTGTTGCCCCTAGACCTCCCGCTCCTCCTCCTTGCTGCTCCATCCGTCACAACTTGCTGCCTCCAAAATCTGCCATTTTTTTTTTTTTTTTTTTTTTAGGGCCAAAATTTTTGCGGCCGCTACAGTGCACGGGCTGCTACAGTGGCGGCTGCTACAGTTTGCAGGCTTCTACAGTGTCCAATTTCAATGTCCCATTTTGTTATGCATGGAACCTAATCGAATTTACCTTGGTCATGGGTCACCATCCTTTTCAACAATGGTTCCAAATTTTGTTATACATTGAACTTGGATTATATTCTCACAAGTATACTCTTATACTCTTCTACATTTTATCACAACCCCTCGGACATGTGAAATCAATGCATTCTTAATTAGGAGCTCCTGTAAAATTGAGCCGAATAAGATCTGAATCCTATACTTTTAAGAAATCCATTGCTAAACCTATAACTACTATAAAAAAATATCTAAATCTGAGATTGTAAATTAATTTAAGACTCTGTAAGAGTTGAAACTGAACATAACTCTTATAAAAATAACTTAAAAACACCAGTAAATAAAACAGTTTCCTAAGCATGTATGGATGGCAACTCAGGTCCAAATCAAAAGACAGTACGGATGCTGCCTCTGTCAAACACAGCTTCAACCTATGCACAAGACATTTTTTCTATCCACAAAGTTACATTTAATTTATAAGCATTTCGGCGTATGTGGGATTTTTAGCTTACATTGAAAAAGTGCATGCAGCAATAAAGAATTACAGTTGTACAGTTTCTGATAGCAACCCTGCTCTTGCAAACCTGCAATAAAGAATTACTCTAGCATAGATTTCCACCTGCACTATCCATTATCATTGCACAGAACGACGCAATTTGTATTATTACCATAGAAGCATTCAGTAATCACCACATGCACACACAATTGTACTCAAAATTGGATTTGTATTGGTAATGGCTGTAGGATGCAGCATGAACATGCAATACAAACTAACATGACCAATTACACATGCAATGATATTTGTTCTCTATCTTCGTCGTTCTTCATACTCAGCCAAAAAGATATCGCTCAAAAATGGAGGGGGGCTATATAATGCCTGTCAGGCCATTCCAAGCAGTTCTTGAGACAGGGCATCATTCACAACTACCACCCCGCAACCGTCGTATAACCTTTGCCTTTTATTGTCCAAAGGTTAATTTTGATTTCGATTTAGTTCAATTCCACTTTCATTTCCCTCATTTCGATTAATTTCATTTAAGCCTAATTTGCATTTCATATTAATTACACATCATTTCATTTACATTTCGTTTTACAAAACTTTGTCAAAATTGCACATCAAAAATTCGCAATGGATACACTTTTTATTTCTTTTTCTACTGAGAGGAATAGTTACCGCCTACATGTGCCCTTCCCTTTTTATTTCTTTTTCTACTGAGAGGAATATTTACCGCCTACATGTGCCCTTCCCTTTGAATTAGTTGGCGTCCCCGCCGATACTTGCCGTTTTCCTTTAGCTGGTTGCTCCTGCTTCTGCGCAGCCTGTAGTTCTGCTATATGGACCTGAAGGATTGCTCATTCGTCTCATAGTTTGGAGGCATAGTTGCTAAGTTCTAACACCTTTAATCCATATTTATTTGCTTTCTCTTCTGCTTTGGCTAAGGCCTAGAACAATTGCTTCTCCCATTCTGAGGTGCGTTTCCACAGTTTTTCTATCAACTCAGCGTCCGTTCTTGCTGCGATGGCTAGTTCTTCATTCTTTTCAGCAATCACCTGATCCCGCTGCTTTAGCTCTGTTTGATGAGCCTGTTGTTGCTCTTCTTGAACTTGGAGGATGGCCTTCTATTCCATAAGCTTTTTATTATATCTTTCCATATCTTTTTTCATTTCAGCCATCTTTTGATCCTTGAGCTGCAATTGTCCCTCATTCATCTTCAACTAGTCTTCCTAATTCTTCAATTGCTCATCTTTGGCTTTCAATTGCTCTTCTTGTTTTTTGAGTTGTTCACTATTCAGTTTCAATTGTTCTTCTTGCTGCTTCAACTGATTTGCATACTTCTTCAACAACTCTTCTTGTTCTTGGAGTTGTTTTCTTTGTTCTTCCACTTGATTTTTCGTGATTTGCCATTGTTTTTCTTCAATCTTCAAAGGCTTGTTTCATGCTATTTATTTCAATCTCCATGTCTTTTTGTTTGGCCTCAGCTTCTTTCTTAATCCTTTCTAGTTCATCCTCCATAGCAGCCATTTCCTTTCGTGCAGCTTTTGTTTCCCCTTGTTGTGCTTCCTTGGCTTGATGGATATGCTCCGATCCTAAAGTAAGCCATTCTATCCAGTGTGTTAGGAAATTATATTTGTGAAACACGAATGCCAATTCTGGTGGTGCTCTCTGGTATTCCATTTCTGCCGTATTTACTAGACATCGTTGAGATCTACTTAAGTCCATATATACCCTCTGAGGCACTCTATAATTGGTTTTTGCTCCTTTCGGCAAGTCATCTACTCCTAACATACTCGTTACCTCTTCCGTAGGTAACTGCCAAGGTTGTGCATAGATTTCAGACAGTTTTCTTGTTCTTTTTTCATTGTGCACCCACTTAATCACTTTCTCTATTTCATCAAAAGTTCTGTCCTTCTAGTGTTTTAGCTGCCCTACACAACCCATCCAAAACTGCAGTCGAGTAGTAACAAACATCTCTGTTACTCGTTCAAAAAACTGGTCTATCCGTTCATCAGTTTCTTCTCCTTCTCCATCGGATATCCCAAACAAGGGTACCTCAATCAGGAAATGTGGCTGCAACCCTTGCTGGTTCCATCCACTTGTTCCTCCTCCTCTACTTCCTCCTGGGTGGAAGGTATATCTCTGTTGTCGTCCAACTGCATATCTTCATTTCCTTCCTGCTGGTTGGTTTGTTCTACAATTATTTCTTGCTGATCTACCTGTTCTTTAGTGATCTCTGGCGGATTTATGTGCTTTGCAGAAATTTCTTATTCAATTTTTGTCTGGTTATGCTGCGCGTCACCTTGCACCTGTGATTTTTCCAATGGATCACGTTGCTCTATAATCTATTCTTATGGCGCTCTCACTTGATTTTGTTGTTCTTACTTATCTCCATTCTCCGCATTCCCTTCTCCTACTGGTTTTTTACTATTGCCACCTCTCATGACAATTCTAATTTGTTTATGTTTTTTTCCTGGTGATGCAACTACTAACTCAGCCTTTCCTAGACTTTCCACCCCAGCTCTTGGTGGTGTTGCAACCTTCTATAACCATAATTTTGCTTCTTCCATCAGTTCAAATTCATTTGCATTTATTAGAGTAGGTGACCCACAAGTTGTCTTTGGCTGGTCTTCTTCTGTTGGCAGATTTATCTCCATTAAGTCCAATTCTTCCAATCCTAATCCAACCTCTTCATTTGGTTTTGTGGGCAATACTTGTTGTTGCTCACTAAGTGCTAGAAGTTGTTGTTCTTGTGGCCTTCTTTTTCCCTGTTCTCGCTACCGCCTTGTCCGTACAAGACTTGTTGCTGGTTCTTCTTCTTCCCTCCTTTGAGGCATTGAATTATCTTGCAACAATTGTTCAAGGATTACATCCTTCTGTTCTTGCTCCAAATTCAGCTTCCTTCTTTTTTGCCTATGATGCACTTCTTCTTCGGAGGCCTTGCTTTCTTCAATTACGACTGGCTCCGGTTTCTTTGTATTTTTCTTAGTTTTCGGCTTCTCTCGAGTGGCCTTCTTTATTTGTACTACTTTTACCCATCTTAGAATTGAAGTTTGGTCCTTGGACAAATCCCTTGGTGTCGTCATGCCATAATAAGGTATACCGGCTTGAGAAATTAGATCTGCACACCTTTCGTTATGCCCTCCACATACTGTGCCAACCACACGGGCATCTCTTATGAACATGCTTCTCTTGACAGTTGGGACATCACAATATTCATGACACATTGAAGTTCTTGAGTCTTCAATTGACTTTATTTGATTCCTCGACCTCCCGAACCAAAAGACTTGGTTGCCGCTGGAGTTTTAAGGACCGTCAACTCGTGAATCAATTGGCGCCATTCAATTGGATCCACATGTCCCTTCTTTACCATCTGTGTAACAACCCACCCTATTCTGGATTGTTTCCTATCTATTTTGACTAGTAAAAAAACACAAATTTTTGCTCTTTTATTCAAATATATGCTCTCTTTTTTTGGGTATTTTTATGGGATTTAAACATACAGTATACTGCTGAAAGAAAGCTTCACAAACTGGAACAACTTAATTGCAAGGGAAATTACAATGATGAACAACACTGAAAATACCCGATTTTCCTCAAGTCTGAAAACAAATCGCAGCAATCCACGTTCTGGAAATAGTTTGTGAATAGTGCCGTGAATAGTAATTTGCTACAGTGCCGCTTGAATAGTAAACTGCTACAGTACCACGTGAATAGTAAACTGCTACAGTACCACGTGAATAGTAAACTGCTACAGTACCGCATGAATAGTAAACTGCTACAGTACCGCTTGAATAGTAAACTGCTACAGTGCTGCTTGAATAGTAAACTGCTACAGTACCGCATGAATAGTAAACTGCTACAGTACCACGTGAATAGTGAACTGCTACAGCCTCCAAATAAGTACCGTCTACAGGTCTAAATCGTTGCTATCTCCCAACACACACAAGATATCAATGACGAACCAGAAATTCTCTTTGATCTCCAATTTGCCCTCTGAATGAAGACAATCAAAATCCAATAGAGCTGATCTTTCACAGCCGTAGTGGATGTCCTTGCCGAGAGTTTCCGTTCTCAACAAGCTCGAATCTGCAAGCAAATTCTCTAGAATGCATCAAGCAATATATTCAATGTTCAAGGATGTTGGAATGAGAGCCCGACCACTTTATTTATTATTGACTCGGGCCTGGCCGTATCATAACATAACCAATGTGGGATAAAAAACCCCTTTTTTAATAAATCCTTATGTCTCCCTAAGTCACTTTATCAAATAATTAATAATTCACTTAAGTGACTTATGTGCACACATAATATAAAGTCTATTTAATTAAATATGACTTTATAATTAAATAATTACGAGTATTAAAATAATTGCACCAGAAGACCCAAGCCAACATCTGATAGCATTTTTGGATACCCTTTTGGTCGAACCGTCCAAATATAGAAGCTGTTACAAAAAAAGCACGGCCCTAAAAAATAGGAAGCTGCTCCAACTGACTTCCAAGATCCTTAAACTGCTTCCATAGCCTACAGGATCACGTGAATAGGCTATGCACTGTGCCAATGCTGACGAGCTCAGAAAGGGGACATGACAGTCCTCCCTCCCAAAAATTGCTTGTCCCCAAGCAATCTTAGTGCCGGATGTTGTAGAATGTCTTCATGTTCCCAGGTAGCATCATCAACAGGTAAGTTCTTCCATTTAATCAAATATTCCTTAATTACCTTCCGCCTCAACACCTTCTCCCTGTAATCAACAATAGCTTCAGGAACCAAAATGAGTTTACCCTCCTCATCCCATGGAGGCAACTCAGTAGAAGGAACAATGCGTGCACCAATCGCCTTTTTGAGGCGTGAAACATGGAAGACATTATGTATTTTGCTGTCACCAGGTAGCTCCAACTCATAAGCTACCTCACCAATCCGCCTGATTACCCGAAAGGGTCCATAAAATTTGGGCTTCAACTTCTCCTTCCCACTCTTCTTGAGAGTAGATTGTCTATAAGGCTGCAACCTAAGATAGACCAGATCATCCACCTCAAAACTGCGCTCAACTCTATACTGATCGACATAAAGCTTCTGCCGATTCTGAGCCTGAAGGATATTAGCCTTGAGCGACCTCAACAAGTCCTGGCTGTCCTGCAAATAATCCTTAGCTCTCAGAGCTCGACTGTCACCCAATAGAAGATCAATGAAGCTTGGAGCCTCATAACCATACAAAGCCATGAAAGGTGTCATACCAATAGTCATGTGGTGAGTTGTGTTGTAGTAGAATTCCCCAAGATGAAGCCACTTCACCCAAGCTTTCTGCTGCCCTGAAACATAATTCCTTAGGTAACCCTCTATCCACTTATTAACTATCTCTGTCTGCCCATCGGTCTGGGGGTGGTAGCTAGTGCTGGGAGTGAGTTCGGTTCCTCCTAACCTGAATAACTCCTGCCAAAAAATGCTCATGAACCGTGTATCCCTGTCGCTCACAATAGTCTTGGGTATTCCATGCAAACGGAACACCTCTCTGAAAAATAAATCAGCCACCTGAGCAGCCGTAAAAGTAGCTGAAATAGCAAAGAAATGTGCAAACTTAGTGAGTCTATCCACCACAACATAAATGCAATCCTTGCCCTGCACTGTGGGTAACCCAGTAATGAAATCCATAGATATACCTTCCCATTTCTGGTTCGGTATTGGAAGGGGTTGCAATAAACCTGCTGGGTGTGTATGTTCATCCTTATTTTGCTGACAGATAGAACACTCACGAACATACTGAAGAACCTCATTCTTAAGCCCTTTCCAAGAAAATCTCTCCCGAATGCTCCTGTAAGTCTTAAAGAAACCTGAATGACCTGCAGTCGGATCATCATGAAAATACTGGATAACTCTCTTCCTAAACCGTGACCCAGATAGAAGAAAAACGCGACCCTTATAAAGGATCAAACCCTGTGAAATCATATAACGGTCATCCTGCACTTTGCCCTCTAGCAAACTGGATGCCCACTCATCCTTGGCATATTCTGCAATAATAACATCTCGCCATTCTGCTGAAATACCAAGTCATTGAACAAATGTGAGGCCTTCGAGATAAAGCATCAGCAACCACATTCGACTTTTCGTTAACATAAACTATGTCAAAATCATAAGCTTGTAGCTTGCTGACCCACTTCTGCTGTCTCTCATTTAGATCCTTCTGAGCCAAGAAGTATCTAAGACTGTTATGATCCGTGCTGACAGTGAATCTACCTCCAACCAGATACTGCCGGAATTTGGCGAGAGCATGCATTATCGCCAACATCTCCTTATCATAAATAGAATAACTCCTTTCTGCCCCCTGGAGCTTCCGACTCTCATAAGCCACTGGGTGTCTGTATTCTGCATCAGAACTGCACCAGAAGCATCACACTGTAAAACGAAAGGCTGTGAAAAATCTGGCATAGCAAGCACCGGGCAAGAACACAACCTGTTTGAAGTGTTCGAAACACTTCTGAGCTTCATCAGACCATTTGAAGGCACCCTTCTTGGTCAAATCTGTGAGTGGGGCTGCCAACTGCGAAAATCCCTTCACAAACCGTCTGTAAAAACCACAAAGTCCAAAGAATCCCTTAAGCTGAGATAGATTTGTTGGAGCTGGCCAATCCTGGATAGCTTTGATTTTATCCGGGTCCATACGTACTCCATCTGCACTGATAATGTGCCCAAGATACAAGAGCTCTGTCAACCCAAAATCACATTTTGTTTCCTTAGCATAAAAGGATTCTTGTTCGAGGATACGGAGGACCTCCTCAAGATGTTGTAGGTGCTCCTCCCATGATCGATCGTAAACCGGAATATCATTAAAGAATATCAAAACATACCTCCTCAATTGCCTGCTAAAAATCTTGTTCATACAAGACTGGAAAGTCGCTGGGGCATTGGTCAACCCAAAAGGCATAACCAGAAACTCAAAGTGCCCACAATGACAGCGAAAAGCTGTTTTCTCTATATCCTGCTCTCTCATTCTGATCTGATGGTAACCACTGCGCAGGTCTATTTTTGAGAAGAGTTGAGCTCCATGTAGCTCATCAATCAATTCGTCGATGCGTGGAATAGGGTACCTGTTCTTAATTGTTTTCTTATTTAGCTCCCTATAGTCAACACACATACGCCAAGTCCCATATTTTTTCTTTACCAAAACCACAGCCGAAGCAAAAGGACTCTTGCTTGGTCGAATATGTCCCATGTCAAGAAATTCCTGAATTGTTTTCTCAATCTCATCCTTATGTCGCCTAGGGTGCCTATAGGGTGTAGTGATAACTGTCTTAGCACTCTCCTCCAACTCAATAATGTGCTCCATTCCTCTCTTCGGAGGTCTCCCTGGAGGAATATTACTAAACACCTTGGAGTGTTTAGTCAAGATGTCCTGAATCTCTGGCTGGTAAGTGGACTTAACCTGTACATCCCCTGCTGAAGTAATGAGACACTCTGCTGCCCACTCAACCTCATCATGTCTGAAAAGCCTCTCCATTCGCTTAATGGAGACAACTCGGGGTCTGCCGTCTGACATGCCTCTCAGCGTCACCTTCTTGCCACCTGTCATGAAACTCATCTCCATAGCCCTCAGGTTCATAGTGAAACTCATCTCCATAAAACTATACAATTGTGCAATTTGTACCTCAGTCTCTTCTTCTGTCTCCCCTGCTCCACAATTCTCCTCATCCTCCTGTTGATCTGAATGCTCTGAACCAGATTCATCAACTTCAAAATATTCTCTAGCCTCTAGTTGCTTCACCTTAACTGAACACTTGTGGCCCAACTCCCATGGTTCTCTACATCTGAAGCATAATTTCCTTTTTCTTAATTCATTGAGCTCATTATCTGATAGTTTCTTAGTTTCAGTTTTAGGTGCGTTCTGGACAAACCCCTTCTTATCTTTGTTATTCTGAAAAGGTTTCAAGGCTGGTTTTTGTTTCGGAATAGCGAACTCTATGCTTCTTGCCTTTTTCATGGCATCCTGTAAAGTGACTGGATCAAATGCCTTTACCCAACCACGTAGCGGCTCAGACAATCCCTCATAGAAGAGTATGATTAGACGCCTCTCTGAGATATCATCCACTTTGACAGAAATGGACTGGAATTCTGTGATGTAGGCCTCTCACTGAACTGTTTTGCCTCAACTGTGCCAGATCTCGAAAATACAACTCAGGATCCTTCTTATCGAATCGATCGATAAGTAGCCATGTGAACTCCTCATAGGATGTAATCAAATTATGACCCAAAGTGATCAACCCATGAAACCACCAATCGTGTGCAGCTCCTTCAAGATGTAATGTGGAGAATTTTATAGCTTCTTCTTCCAGCATAGGTCGAAGTGAGAGGAAATTATCAAGTTTATCCACCCATGTCCTGGCTGTACATTTGCCACTACCATCAAACTGAGGTAAAGAAACCTTGTTCAGTGCTTGGTTGAATTCTTTCTGTGCTGGTCTAGCCTGATCAGTACGGTGACCACCTCCCTGTCCCATACTCCTCTGCTTCTGAGTGACGTATTGGTCAAATGACCAATGGGCCCTAAGGCCTTCCGGAAGAGCACTATACCGCTGATACCACTCCTCAAACTGATCCTCTATAGGCCCTTGAGCTGTGTGCATCTCAGGTGCTGGAACTTCAGCTCTAGATAAGAACGTAGGCTGAGTCGGTCGAGAAGTAACAACTGTATGTTGCCTCTGATCAGTCATGCCCTGGCTGCCCTTGCTCGGAATACGCCTGTTTGATGAGCTAGGCCCACCATCCTGATTAGTCCCTGTCTGTAGCCCCTGCAAAGTATTAGTCATAGCCATAATAGCATTTGCTAATGCTTCCTGTCCCTGCCTCATCTGATCCTGCATATCCATCTGTGCCCTTGACAAAGCATTAAGAGCCCCAAATATACTAGGGTTCTCCCGATGCTGATCATCACCCATAATGTCTAGTAATTTAGTAGATCTCTTATGTCGCTCGTACTGAAGATGAAAATCTTTTTCTTTCCCTTTATCAACTGGTTCACTCATTAATTAAACCCACAAGTCGGCAGATATGACTCGCTCTGATACCACTGTAACAACCCACCCTATTCTGGATTGTTTCCTATCTATTTTGACTAGTAAAAAAACACAAATTTTTGCTCTTTTATTCAAATATATGCTCTCTTTTTTTGGGTATTTTTATGGGATTTAAACATACAATATATTGCTGAAAGAAATCTTCACAAACTGGAACAACTTAATTGCAAGGGAAATTACAATGATGAACAACACTGAAAATACCCGATTTTCCTCAAGTCTGAAAACAAATCGCAGCAATCCACGTTCTGGAAATAGTTTGTGAATAGTGTCGTGAATAGTAAACTGCTACAGTGCCGCTTGAATAGTAAACTGCTACAGTACCGCGTGAATAGTAAACTGCTACAGTACCGCGTGAATAGTAAACTGCTACAGTACTGCATGAATAGTAAACTGCTACAGTGTTGCTTGAATAGTAAACTGCTACAGTACCGTATGAATAGTAAACTGCTACAGTACCGCGTGAATAGTGAACTGCTACAGCCTCCAAATAAGTACCGTCTCCAGGTCTAAATCACTGCTATCTCCCAACACACACAAGATATCAATGACGAACCAAAAATTCTCTTTGATCTCCAATTTGCCCTCTGAATGAAGACAATCAAAATCCAATAGAGCTGATATTTCACAGCCGTAGTGGATGTCCTTGCCGAGAGTTTCCGTTCTCAACAAGCTCGAATCTGCAAGCAAATTCTCCAGAATGCATCAAGCAATATATTCAATGTTCAAGGATCTTTGGAATGAGAGCCCGACCACTTTATTTATTATTGACTCGGGCCTGGCTGTATCATAACATAACCAATGTGGGATAAAAAACCCCCTTTTTAATAAATCCTTATGTCTCCCTAAGTCACTTTATCAAATAATTAATAATTCACTTAAGTGACTTATGTGCACACATAATATAAAGTCTATTTAATTAAATGACTTTATAATTAAATAATTACGAGTATTAAAATAATTGCACCAGAAGACCCAAGCCAACATCTGATAGCATTTTTGGATACCCTTTTGGTCGAACTGTCCAAATATAGAAACTGTTCTGAAAAAAGCACGGCCCTAAAAAATAGGAAACTGCTCCAACTGACTTCCAAGATCCTTAAACTGCTCCCATAGCCTACAGGATCACGTGAATAGGCTATGCACTGTGCCAATGCTGACGAGCTCAGAAAGGGGACATGACAATCTGTCCTCCTTGTGGCAATCTGAATGTCCATCGAAACATTTATGGTGAGAAGTCTACTCTGATGTGACGATTTCCAAGATGGATAAAGGTACAATTTTTGTTTGCATCATATAACTACACTATTAGCAACAAGTACACATTGAAGAAATTTCTATCAAAGGGAGATACTTGTGCTAAAACAGTTACACTGACTTTCTCCAATGCTACCTGTTGGCATTTTTGCCACATTGATTCTCATTGATTAATGCATTAGTGTATTGTTGAAAATCTGACCTTTGATATCAGCTTTGATGCAGCTTTTATGGAAAAGGAGAAAAAATGAGTAGAAATTGACTAAGTTCAAAAACTGCAGGATTCTCTGACACGTCGCGAAATCGCGGTCAACGCAGGCAGGTTGGGCGGAACCGTCGCGATATCGCGACGTGTTTCATTTTCGCGACTTTTGGAAAGCAAAGGAGGAGCAGCGACAAAATGTCGCGAAATCGCGACAAAAAGTCCAACCGAAGACACAAAGCAAAAGTTGCAGCGCATCGCTGACACGTCGCGAAATCGCGGTCAACGCAGTCAACGCATGCAGCTAAGAAGAACTGTCGCGATATCGCTACGGTTCTATTTTCGCGGCTTCAAAAGGTCTAAGTTAACATTGCAGCGATGCGCCGACGTCTCATTTTCGCGCGGTGTTTGGCTTCGAAGACTCAAGGTTAAAAGCTGCAGCGATTCGCTGCATGTTTGTTAAGAAGAGGAAGCCATGGGAAAGTTGCAACGACGCACTACCCGTAGCATTTTCGCGACAAGGGCGGTTCAAAGGCTTGAGGGCTAAAAGGTTGCAGCGATGCGGTGCAATGTTGCAAGGTCGCGGATCGTCGGTCACAAAGGGAGTCTAAACAAAAGTGACAGCGACGCGCTGCAAGTGGGTTGCAAAAAGACTAAGTACAAATATTGCAGCGATGCGCTGCATGATAGATGCAGAGAAAGTCTAAGGAGTAAAATGGCAGCGCTGCGCTGCATTTTTGAAAAGGTCTTGCAAAGCGGATGTAGCATTTTCGCGATGGCAAAGTGGCAATTGGTACGGAAGGAGCAAAACGTAGCGATATCGCTACATGCTTCAAAATCGCGGCCATTTTGGTCCAAGAAGCAAAAGAGCAGTAAGTTGTAGCGATTCGCTGCAATATCAACAATAAGGCCAACTGACATGATCAAAAAGCATGGAAATGGTAGCAATTCCATGATGCCTCGTTAAAAAATGATTAAGTGCTCAAATTGGTAGCGAAATGGAGACAAGGAAGAATTGAAGGCATTCAAGGGCAAAAGGTGTTATGTTTTCGCGGACCGTCCATGAAGGCCGTACAAAGTGCCCAAAACATGTAGCGATATCGCTACATGTTCCATTTTCGTGGAGCAAAGCGAAGAAAGGAGCCAACGACCAAAAGACGTAGCGAAATCGCTACATGTGCCGTTTTTGCGTGGATAAGCTAGCGATGGAGAAGAGGAAGCCGAAGACGTAGCGATATCGCTACAGGTGCCATTTTCGCGGGTCAAAGGTGGTCAAAGTGTACGGAGTTAAAACATGTCGCGATTTCGCGACCCGTCGCATTTTCGCGACCTCCAACTGTTTTCCGCCAAAGCACAGTGTGAACGGCCCGAGGGGTTTTTCTCGATTTCCAAGTATTTAATGCTGACCCGAATTTAATGATTTGCGGATTTCCAAGGCATTCAAAGTAAAAGACGCGCCCAGGCCACCAAAATTGCAGATTTTATGCGTTCAAGGCTGATGTTCATGGATCAAGTCAATGGTTTCACGCTTATTTTCAAAAAACGAATTTAATGAAGGAGACCGCTATTGCTTAATGGTATTTAATCTTTGCTCCCTTAACGCTGCAACTAAGGGGATCGTGTTCCTAATGTCCGCCATATAATTGTAGATCACGAGGAGGATGGTGGCAAACATTTAATGCTGTAGAGAGGACGGACCTCTATAAAAACCAATGTAATTTTCATTTACAAAGGTTGGAAAAACTTGCTGCTAGAGACTAGAAGTGCATTTGCAGGAATAAAAGACTTGACTTCTGATTTTTCAAGCAACGCTTTGGGTGATTTCCTTTCTGTCTTTGTTGCATTTCTAATCGCATTATTATTCTTTAACGGCTGTTGCGTTTAAATTCTGCATTCTGAATTTAAATACTGCTGTAAGAATATAATCTCTGGAGTGTAGTCTTGGAGGGTTTTTTTGCATACGTTGTGTGAGAATCAAGTTGATAATTTCTATTGCTTGCTGTTGTTGCATTTGAGGTTTCCTGCTGCTATTTTCTGATCCCATCACTTCGGCCTGTGGCCATATTTCCCATTTCTTTCTGCATTTTTTTTAACTTTCTTTCCTGCAGCCCTTATCTTAAAACCAGATTTTAGAGTAGTGAAGGGAACCAGCCCACTCTGGAGATTGGTCTGGGAGCCATTTCTTGCTTCCAGCCTTTCAATGTTGGCCAGGTCTAGGGTGCATTTGTAAAATCCTTTCCTGTGGCAGATTTTGGACCAACACTACCTTCAACTCATGTTTTTTTGGGGTCTCATTCCACCATTTCCAACAAAATTCTCCTACCGGTTGAGTGAAGGTGATATCCTTCAATGCTACTTGTTCACCTTCCCCTTCACTTTGTGGATCACTATTATCTTCAAGTGTTGTTTCCTTATGAACTTCACTCCGAAGTTTTCTCTGATTTGCCGTAGGGGATTCCATCTGTTGTTCCCTAGAAGGTTGATTCTGCTCCATATTGTAGACAGGCAAATTGATATGTCTTTATTTGTTGAATCAGTTTTGGTATTATGTGTTATTTTGTAAATGTACGCAAAGTGTTTGACGAAATGTGTGTGCATATATTTAATTATGTTGTAAAGTGCAATTTAATATTGTACGTAATAATAAAGTCATGTTAAGTCATGTAAGTCGGCTAAATTACAAGTTATAAACTATTTTGTCCTGTAGTGGGAAATGTCATGTAAATGCAAGAGCAAATGCATATGAAATGTAATTTGAGGGAAGTTATAAGGTAGTTGGAGGGTAACTACTTTTTGGGTGTATAAATAAGCCCTCCCCTCCATCATGCAAGTTTTTGAGTGGTTGTTCAGGCACTGAAGGCAGTCATGCAGGTTGATGGATTGATGCAGTCTAGTCTTGTATGTAGCCTTGAAGGATATTCAGCCTAGGGTTTGCAGGTTGCAAATTGTAATGCTGAAACTGTAATGCTGTATCATAAATGCCACTGTTAATATAAAAATACCTGTAATTACTGTTATCTACCATTGCTGCTGCTATTGCTTCTAATAATCTGTATGTGCTCATAGAAATCCCGCCATTTACTCATACTTTTGTAGCATTCATGTTTCCCAACTATCACCGTACAGTTCCCCTCCTCTTTAAACAATACGGTTTTGTCCAATCTCAAGCATACAACATACGATTCTACTTGTTCAATGTACGATTTCTTTCAACTATTTGGTTGCACCCTGCAAACGTACCATGTATGATTCTCCTTTGCAATCGTATGATTTCCTTCCAACTGTAAGGTTTTAGTGATCGTACACTTTCAATTTTGCACAACCATACAGTCCCTTTTCTCTTTGTACGGTTTTGGTCGTACGACAGACTGTTCCATTTGAACGGCATCCTCCAATTGTATGATAGACTTTATGCCATCCAATTTGTACGATAGCTCCTCCAACAATATATCTTCAGAAAACACTTCCTCCATTTGTATGGTACACTTGCCTTGGACAACGCTCTGCCATACCTTGTTCACTTGTACGGTAGTCTGTCGTTCTTCCTTGTCTGCATCAACTACTTTTGCAACTTCCTGCACAGCCTTGGCTACTTGTTGGATGTCTGCCTCCTCTATTGAAATCAAGTTCACCCCCTCAAATCCAATCAAGCTCATCAAGTTCACCTCCTCTGCTTCTTGGCAAGGGTGATAACTCTTCTTCGACGCTTTGAAATCTGTATGCATCATTGGTTTATCTTGACTTGCAACACTTTGATAGTCATGTGCAAAGTGCCCCCACAATTGGCATTGTCGACATCATACAATGGGTCTACCCTCAGTATCGTACTGTATTCTGCATCTTTTATTTTTATGACGGTTGTCACAAACCGCATCACTAGTGGCATCCCTCCTTCGTACAATCTTGCTTTGTGCTGCATATACCTGAAACGATGATCTTGCACTCTCTGAGTCACACTCATCCTTGAATTCATCATTCTTTTCTTTGGAGTCACTTCCTTCCTTGACTTCTTGACTCCAACACTTGAATGAGGAACTACTCTTCTGCCCAAAATCATCACTCTCACTGTCTGAGTCATTCTCAATATCAAAATCACTTTCATCCTCAAAGTTACTCTGGTCTGCATTAACATGAAGCCCATACTTCGGTGATGTTTTTGCATCACTTTCCCAAATCAAGGCATAATCCAAAGCCTCTTGGTATGATATTGGAGGGAACATCTTCATCTTCATTTGATATGTAGGAAGGAGTCCGTCTATGAACCACATCCTCTTCAATGCCTCTGATTGGTCTTTCTCCAAATGGTTAAACATACCACTCGACTTCCAATTGTGGGAATGAACAGACTCGTTCTCACCTTGTTGCATTCTATAAATTTCAGCAATGACCGCATCATCATTATTGTACAACCGAAATTCTTGCACAAATGCATCGCACAACTCTTCCCATGTTTGGTACTTGTCCTTTGGTAATTTCATATACTAGTCTATTGCAAATCCACGAAATGTCGTGGGGAATAACCACCTCTAGTCTGCCTCATTGTTTTGCCCAGTTGCTCTCCACATCGTATGACAGATTCTCCAATGCCTAACTAGGTCTTTTGTTGATTCTCCGTGAAACAATGGACATTTACACAATATGCCCAAATTGGCCTTCGGTTTGATAGGTTGGCTTTTCATTGGCAGCAGTTGTTTGTGTATCTCTCCCTTACGCACAACCTTAGGCACATCACCCTGCAATTGCTCTTCCACTATACTCCCTTTCTTCTCACTAGACAATGTTCCAACCTTTAGTTGCTCCAATGTCCGACTCTCATCCTGCTCACCATCGAGCACACCAATCTGCAGTTTTCCTAGTGCCGGATTCCTGTCTTGCACACTGTTGGACATGCCATCTTCTATTTGCACCAGTGTCGAACTCCTGTCTCGCTCATCATCGTGCACCACTACTTGCAATTTCTTGGGTGTCAAAAGCTCTTCTTTGACATGCAATCCTCACTGACATGTTCTGTCAACTTTGGTTGAACTTGGTTTGCATGGTCCTTCAACCTATTTCTACGGTTTCTTGCACTTGTACAAAATCTGCTATTCAACATGTTCATTTGTACAGAAGACGCATTTTGGCTTGTATGGTACTGTCATACAACTGCCTCACTTGTACAATAGGTTTTGTTTGTATGGTTGATTCTATTTGTACGATAGACTCCATTCATATGATGCCTTCCACTTGAACGACTCATATTAGTCATACGGTAGGCTCTCTTTGTACGGTGCACACCAATCAAACAACTTAGCAATGAATTTGAATGGTGATCATTTGTACGGTTATTAGTTGTACAACCGTACAAACCCTCCTCAGTCTGCCTTTCACCTCCCTTTTGCTTGTCGACTGTACACGTCTCGTTGTATGGCTTATCATCAACATCAACAAATAAATCCTCTTCTTCATCTGCATTATTGGTTGCATTCCATCGATGTCTTTGTGCTCCTTTCCAAGGGTTTTGCTGCTCAAAACTCCACGTCACGAGACATGACCCAATGTCGTAGAGGCAACGGTGCCAAAATGTAGAAATGATTTTTAATGTATGGAAACTCAATTCCATTTCTACTTAAATGCATTTCTAGATCTGCAACACTTTAAAATAACAACACACACAAGCAATGTACAATAACAATAGCAGATAATAAATAAAATACGCAGATTTTATATTAACAACAATTGTACAACAATAACATCCAATCTACCATTTGTACGGCAATAACATTCCAAGGTTTCCTGCACATACAATATTACACAGATTTAATTGGTTACAACAATGCACTCTCCCTTTGGTGCAATCGACCATTTACAGCCAACAGCAAGCATATGCGTTGGCCAACTCCATGACCATCGCCATACCTCCATCAACCTTATGTTTGAATGAATGAGGCAAGGGTCATATTTATACAACTAGAAATTAGTTGCACCCTTTAACTACTTGACACCTCATCATTCTCCAAATTACATTTGACTTGCATTAGCTTACATTTGCATTTCATTTCATAAGTCACTTTATGACTTTGCCGTACATGCTAATATTTCACTTTATCACATATAATATTAAATTATGACTTTATAACTTTATAACATTAATTAAATATATGTATGCACATTTCATCAAACACTTTGCATACAACTACAAAATAACACCAAAATGACAAAACTTATTTACTAAAAGTAGACATCAATTTGCCTGCCTACACTTGTTGGGTCTCTAGATAACTAGACGGTGTTGGCAAACGACCCTCCTTTGTAGAAAAACAAATTTTCCTTACTTTTAACACCCTACTTAATTGCTTTATGTACTTGCTATGGAAATTAGACCATCAACATACAAGCAAACAATCAAAATATCATCACCTTCCCTTTTGTAGTACAATATGGGCTCATTCATAGTTCTCACAAATTGACACTTTAAGATGTATGCATTAATTCTTGAATACCATGCTCTTGGTGCTTGTTTGAGTCCATATAATGCTTTTGTTAACTTGTAGACACATCCTTCTCTACCTTTCACTTCAAATTCTTATGGCTCTTCCACATACACTTCAATCTTTCTGTTGAAGAATGCACTCTTTACATCAAGTAACTGTACAATACATATTTTTTGGGCTGCCAAGGCTAAGACCATTTTTATTGTGTCTTGCCTTACAACAGGTGCATATGTCTTAACCTACGACAATTTGTTGTGCATATCCCTTTGCCACTAGCCTTGCTTTGTGCCTTTGAATTGATCCATTACTACTAAACTTGGTCTTGAATACCCACTTCACCCCAATTACCTCCTTGTTCATAAGAAGTTCACACAACTTTAAGTATCATTCTTTTAATTGCATTCAATTTGTCTCTTTGGTCCATACCTTCCTTTGGGCTGCTTCTTCAAAACTTGAGGGTTCCATTTCAATCTTGGACAATAGTGCATAGTTCACCATATTATCCTCTTGTTCCTTTTGTCTTTGTTCTTGAGGTTCTGCTGAGCTTCTTTTGAATTTCTTATCAAAATTCTTATCCAGCATTTGGCAGCTTGAATGTGATTGCAATGTTCTCTTCCATTTTCTCTTTGGAGAAATCCTTGTGCTTCCACTTGATGTCTGTGACACACCAAAATCTTCAACTATGATCGTCTTCTCAGTATTTTCTGCTTGCTGTCCATGAACTCCCCATTCATCAAAAATCACATCTCTTGGCACAATGCATTGTCTAGATTTGGGTTCATAACATTTATATGCCTTGCTTTCTTCAGAATAACCAACAAAATTGCAGGCTTGAATCTTTGGATCAAACTTCTTCCTTTTCGTATATTCAACATGAACATAAGCCCAAGAACCAAATACTCTCAAGTGACTTACTGAAGGCTTCTTTCCATACCATGCCTTATGAGGAATCATATTCTTTACTGCAATTGTCGGGATTGTATGAAGGGCGTACACTGTTGCTGCAACTGTTTCAGCCCACAAATGATATCTTTCACTACTACCATGCTTCTTGCCACCTCCATGATTGCCCTATTCTTCCTTTCTCCCTGTCCATTTTGCTGCGGTGTATAGGCTGCTGTCAATTGTCTTCTTATCCCATGCTCATCACAAAATTGATTGAATTTATTGGAACTATACTCACCACCATGATCAGTCCTTATTGTTTTGATTTTGTATCCACTTTCATTCTACACTATGGCTTTGAAGCTCTTGAATACTTTAAAGCATCGCTTTTATTCTTCAAAAAATAATCCCAAGTTTTTCTAGTATGATCTCAACGAAAGTGATAAAGTAGAAGGATTTACCAACAATTGGTGTGTGCATTGGACCAGAAATATCTGAATGAATCAGCTGCAATGGATATGATGCTTTCCATGCTCTTCCATTTGGAAAGCTCTCTCTATGATGTCTTCTCATTGTGCAACCTTCACACACTTCACTTGTCTACACAAGGCAGTCCACGGACCATTCCTTTATCATTCAACAAATATAAGCTTTAACGTTTCAGGTGATCTCACCTTTGGTGCCATAACCAGTTATTGTCCTCAATGGGTGTATGACACAAATTGCTCTCTTCTTCTCCAAGTTTTAAATGAAACATTCTATTCTTTGTCATAGGTACAATAGCCACTGTTTGGTTCTGATTTGCTTTGTCATAGATGATGCACTCCTTATTCTCAAACACTACTTTGTAGTTTTCCTCTACCAGCTGCTCTGCTTCAATCCTGGTATGAGGAAAGTATTTTGGATATTTTTCTTTCCATCTGTTGTGTTAATTTGTAAGGTTTCTTTTCCTTCAACCTCCAATGCTTTGTTGTCTCCAAATTTCACCCTGCTCTTGTATAAGTCACCCAACTCCATAAACAACTCCTTACTACCGGTCATATGATTTGAACAACCAGAATCTAAGTACCAAGACTCTTTCATTGGAACTTCTGCCACATTACATGACAAGCATATTTTTTGAGCCCTCACTTCATGTGAAAAGTTTTCCTTTTTTCCTCTGGTCTAAATATAGTTTCTGGTTCCTGTTCTTCAAGGATATCCTTTCAACATTTTATAGAAATTTACCTTTAAAAAAACCTCTACCAGAGGGACCTATTAATCTTTAATATTTAACAGCATCATGCTTTTGAAACTTGATAACCATGGGTACAAGTCCTTCCATGCCCTCCCTATGGGGAACATCCCCCTCATTTGCCATTCAACCCAGTCAAAAATGTTTTCCTAAGCTATTGGCTTTGCAGTTACGATTCCTATTGTTCATGCCGTATCCAAATTTCAGCATGAATCTCATTGTTTTTACTCAGACTTCCCTAGTTTAGTAATTCTAAATCCATTTAAAGAAATCCTGACTACAATTAACCTTTTGTTTTGAAGTAACTTTTACATCTATGGGTTAAGCTGCAAGCTTATTGTAGTGGTAAGGGCTTTGGCCTCTCTTTGGGAGGTCCAAGGTTCAAACCCCACTCAGTATGAGGGGACCAGGACCCCTCATAAAAACCTGTGTAAACTCATTGAATTAAGAGCTGCAAGCTTACTGCAGTGGTAAGGGCTTTGGCCTCTCTTTGAAAGGTCCAAGGTTCAAACCCCATTCAGTATGAGGGGACCAGGACTCTTCATAAAAACCTGTGTAAACTTATTGAAAAGACTTTTACATCTATGGGAGCCAGTAATGATAGTATTGACCCTTGTATGATGTACTGTAAATCATGACGACTAAGCCATTACGTAATATGTAGTAAAAATGGATTATGTGCTTTCATAATTTGTAGTCTTTATTAATTTATTTTCCAGATGTCCTTTTTTTTTTTGTGGGATTTGAGTGGAACATATAGGCATCCCCTTTTCATGTTCCCAGATTTCCTGATCCGTGCCCTTACTTGGAACATAGTTTGTCTGAGACATTGATTGACTTTGTTCAACTCACTCCTTTATGACAGTGTTGTATCTGCATCTTGGCTTCCGTCAAAATTACTGAATCTTGAGTAATGATATATGCTTTTCAAGGCTTAATTGGAGTTTGTTTTTTAATATCAGGATGGGTAGCTTCCATAATGTTCAAATAACATCTAAACTTCAATCTGTGCAGGTTTTAAAAAGTTTTAAGTTTTAACCATAGAGCTTGTTCTTGTTATGGGCACAGGTTTATGCATTAATATTGTGGAGAATTCTAGGAGGAAGATATCAATAACCTGCACACTTCTTCTCAATAGATGGTATTGTGGAGCAGCTACAAAGTCTTTTCAAGTGATATTTATGTTTTTTATCTTTTTCCCCATTAAAAGTTCACTTTTTCTGTTCTAATTTTTCCTCCGTTTTTACTTAGTCTTTTCTCTAATAATTAGACAATATGGATGCATAGTTTCTTTCTTGCTTCTGCTGGGAAGATGGTATGCAACTACCATCATCAACCTCAAAAGGGATGTCACATTTTGACAAGCTAGTCAGGATGTTTTTTTTTTTTTTTTTTTGGTAAAAAAGAAGAAAATAAGTTATTATATTGTTTTATGTGGTAACAATTCCATTATTACAGATTTGGAAATGTCTGATAAACCTAAATTTATCATTGACTAATTCCATTATTAACAATAATAGATTAGTGGAAGAGGGACATCAATAGGAACAAAATCCCAAACTAGCTTTAAATACCAAATCCCACCACAAGATGAGACAAGAAGTAAGGAAACAATCATAGGAGTTCATGCATCAACCCTTGCTGCCAACCAATTTGGGGTTGAAAGGGAATATTCTTCTCTAGACGTCTGGTATCGAGCTTTAGACTAGGGAGAGATCAAATAGACAAATACAACACTAGCTTACATGACTTTCATTTTTGTTTCAAGATTTACACACTCTTTTGATGGCAGGTAATAGTTCACGAGAGAGCACCTACGAAGTTTCAAGTGCAAAATGATTTCTTGGCAATATGTTTTTAATGTCATCTAACATACTTTGCTTGTATAGGTGTTGGAATATTCTGAGTTGGAACAACAGTGTCAAGAGGAAAGGCAGTTATTTTTCGGAGCCAGTCAATGGAAGCGACCCACTCAACAAGAATAGTCACCAACGAATCTAAGATAAGTGATTCGTCCAATCCAAGGAAGAAGTTAAAAATGAAAAATTCAAGTCTTTGAGTGCCCCACTCACCTGAGCAGTGCCTGGCTTAGGAAAACAATTGCACCCGCTTTGAGTGCAACCTTGTCTAGAGCATGGGCCACCAAAAACAAAAAGCCAAAGGAGTAAAATGAATTTCACAAATCACTTTTAGTTTTCATTGTGCAAGGGATCATAGCTTTGCTCAGACGAGATCTTCCATTGCCATCAATCCACTCAACGGATTCAAATTTCGCGGAAGATTCATTTGAGCACAAAGGGAAAACATATAGCGTGTAGTCTCAGATTTCAAAAACAGCGTTTGTGCCACAATTTTTAGTAGCCTAAGGGTTTTGGGAAATCTTCCACTGCCATTGATCTGCTCAACAGATTTGGATTCCACGAAAGACCCCATTTGAACCCAAGGGAAAAAGATACAATGCACAGTTTCAATTTTCAAAAACAGCACTTGCAGTATGGTTTTCGGCAGCACGAGGGTTTCAGGAAGTTCTTTTGCTGCCAACAATCTGCCCAAAAGATTTCAATTTTGTGAAGAAACCATTCAAGTACATGCAAAAAGAACTCAACCCACGATTTCATTTCTTGGATGATTCTTGGAAGTTTGTTTTGGTAGCGCAAGGTTTTTTGCCATTTTGAGAAAATCGGAATCGGCAAAGAACTAGCAAATGATTGAATTGACAAAAATTAGGAATCGGCAAAAAATAGGGGAAAGAATTGGCAAAGAATCGGCAAAAAAAAAAACCGAAGAAAACGAAATTTTTCATTGAATTTTTTTTTCATGCATATTACAATGAATTAACATTATGCAAATCAAATATTGCAATAAAAACAATAATTCATGTCAAGACATCATACAATGCTCAAGCTTTAAGTACACACGAAAGTGGCAAAACACATCTTGTATTGCTTATAATATGAAAAGGTACAAATTAAAAATGTGTCAGAATGCATCAAGAGGCCCACTATCTAATGTCTTCCTTTGTCCTTTGCCCTTTGCCCTAGCATAAGACCTAGTCTCTCTTTGTTGATGTGTGCTTGTAGTTGTTGGCACTGCTTCTTGTGCTAATGCCTCTTGTTGGTCCTTGGCTGCTATCTCCTCCGCTTGTTCTCATAGTTTTGTAAATCTTCCATGGTGAATAGAGGCTCTTCCTATTCCTGCCGCATCTAGGATCCATTTAGATGATGGATCAATGTCACTTAGGTCAATGGGCTCAGTAGTTGTTTTTTCAAAAGTTTTTTGGTGGAGACGAAGGTTGTAATGCACAAACACAAGATCATTTAACTTTTTTTGTGTAAGTCTGTTGCTCTTCTTGGAGTGTATGTGCTTAAACATATTCCAATTGCACTCACAACTTGTTGAGATAAGATTCTAACGGCCATGTGCTGCAAATTGGGCGTAAAATCACCAAAGTCCTCCCACCATAAATCTA
This sequence comes from Wollemia nobilis, assembly GCA_028583015.1. Classification (NCBI taxonomy): domain Eukaryota; kingdom Viridiplantae; phylum Streptophyta; class Pinopsida; order Araucariales; family Araucariaceae; genus Wollemia; species Wollemia nobilis. Next base: position 13,993,456 of record JAQPPZ010002549.1, read on the forward strand.
GAAACAACAACAAAAAAAAATTAATATTTCACATGTAACAACTTAAAAGTTTAAAACAAAATCAAAAGACAATAAATAATAATTCGATGAGGGTTACCTGGCCTCAATATCTCAATAGCATTTATGCATTGCTCAGATGGAAATTGGAGGCCATGGCATGCCTTATAATCTTGCATCTCTGCACGCGTTTTATCGCGCAATTGTTTACTCGCTGAGAACACGCGGTCAATGTAATATTGAAGGCCAAAATTCACCTCATAATCAGCACGAAATGTAGCAGAATAAAAGATTTTGGGGTTCAAATAGTAACCCACTGCATGAAGAGGGCTATGGAGTTGTGATGTCCATCGGTTATCAATGATAGTCCAAATGGCATCATATTTGGTGCGGGCATGTCCATAAAATACAACAATTGCCTCTCTTGCCCTATCCATAGCCTCATATACAGATCCCATTGGAAGTCTTGGACCTTCACCAATGGCTCTGAAACTTGGAAAAAAAAAAAATTTAAGAAATTTTTTTTAAAACATAAATAAAATAAAATAAATTAATAAGCATAGTCTTGTACCTTGATGGCCTCATCCATGGCCATCCAAAAGTCCTCAAACAAATAAGTATAGACATTATGCCCCTCAGGTGATGTTCGGTATCTTGTAGCTGGTTCAAAATTCCAATCATCACTCACAAATATTTGCTTCAGTGACCCTCCAGCATCATAAAATTGCATTTCTCTTCATGAGGTTGGATCACTTGGTTCAAGAAGGCGATTGGGTGTTCCTCACCATCGTCCCCTTTTTGTGTTAGGACTGTCATGTAACTCTCAGGTTGCCCTACTGCGTAAAGAATAAAATCCTTACTATAATCCGGGTTAATTAGTACGGGAGCCTGGGCAATTCTGGCTTTAATCTCTTCAAATGCCTTTCTCCTTTCTTCTGTCCAGACGAACTCAACATTTTTCTTTAAGAGCTCAGCCATCGGCTTGATGACTTGAGCGAAGTCTGGGATAAACTTCCTTACAAAGTTAATTTGACCGAAGAAATATTGCAGCCCCTTCTTATTCATCGGGAGTGGGAGCTTGAGGAGTGCTTCGGCTCTGTCAGGGTCAACGAAAAGTCCTCTTTCTGATATAACATGGCCTAACAGTTTCCCTTGTTTTATTGCGAAGACAAACTTCTTCAGGTTAATAGAGATGCTGAACTCCCTACACCTTTCGAATATCTGCTGTAAGTGTGAGGCGTGATCTTCCCTTTTATGCGAAATTACAGTCATATCATCTAAATAGATGACAATGACTTTGTTCAATAGCTCGCTGAATGCTAAATCCATGGCCCTCTGGAACTTAGCTCCTTCATTTGACAGACCAAACGACATACATTAATAAGCGAACGTTCCCCACTTGGTGGTAAATGCCGTCTTATGCTGGTCTTCATCCCTAACCCAGATCTGATTGTACCCTGAAAAACCGTCCAGAAGGGAGAAGCGTTGTGCCCCTGCCACTACATGGAGGATCTGGTCAATTTGCGGGAGCGGGTAATGATCTTTCAAGGATGCCTGATTCAGATTGCGGAAGTCGACGACAGGCGAATGTCTTCGTTCTTTTTCCTAACATGGACCAGATTTGCGACCCAAGAAGAATGCTTTATCGGATAGATAATCTTGGCTTCAAGCATTTTCAAGAGTTCGGCCTTCATCAAGACTTCGATCTTTGGATTAACTGGTATCTGTTTTTGTCTGCCGTGCCTAACTCCTTGCAATTCATGTTGGCAATTTTGGGTTTGAGATCCTAGCTTCTTGTCTATGAGTTGTCATTGATGTCAAAAGGAAATGGCATTAATGTTAAGAGGATGGGTTGGCTTCAAAGGTGGAAGATTCCAAGAGAATCTTTTTAAGAGAATCCGGAGAGATTCCATTGGCAATGGTTTTTATTAAAACCAATGGAGGTTCTCTTTATTATTTAAAACCCTTCAAGGTTTTAATTAATTAATTATTTAATTAATTAAGGGAGAAATTATTTTTAATTTATTAAAAATACTTTAAGGGTTTTTAAACCCTTTAGAAAGCAAATTTCGATTAAATTCGAAATTACTTTTCTTTGCAGCCGACGTGTTCTAAAGTCCACGTATGGACTATAAATATGAGAAGGTTCCTAAGGTTAAACCCTCTTGGAAAATCGAAGGCAATTAATTGGTTTGGCTGCGATCGAATGTTCTGTTTACGCTGCGAAAGAGGAGAGCTCGTGGTTTGAAAAGCTTTCGGAAAGCTTGACCGTTTATGTGGAAGGAAGTCCGTCTTGGACTTCGTAAGCCCCTTGTGGGCTAGTGGCAGCGAAGGCTGCGTTTGGGCCTTGCGTAGGCGGAGGTCTGCGTTTCGATCCCCGCGGAGGGAGCTGTGCATGGATTAGTCACGTTTTTATTAAAACGTGTTTTGTGCCGCGAATTTCGGATTCTTCAAGGGCAGCCATTATAAGGTGTGATTATTTTCTTGATATGATTTTTTGGCATTGTTTAGCATTGTTTAAAAGACATAGGAGAAATAAGGGGATATTTCTTTGGTTGTATTTTTGAGATTAGTCTTTTGCTATGCTAAATTTAAAAATGGAGATATAAGGTGTAAGTTTTGGTTGTTGTGTTTTTGGCTTCTTTGGTGGTTGTTTTTAAAGAAGAGGAGCTAAAAGGTGTATTAAGGAAAGTTTTTATATATGCTCATTTATCTTGGTTCTAACTCTAACTTGGTTGGAAGTTTGAGGGTTGTGTGTGGTGACAGCTTTAAGGATCAATTTTCTTCTACTCCAAAAAGATATGGGCACATTTTCCTTATGAGTATGATTGGTGTATGTTTTTCTGAAATAAGGTTGGAGTGAAAAGGTTTTCAACTAGGTTTCCTTTGGTTGGGTGTAAATCCTATTTTCTGGTTTGTTGAAGACTTCTTATGCATTGTTATCCTTGATGAGAGTTTTGGTGAATGCATAATTCTGGTTTGAGGTAGTGGAAGCTTTGTGCACTAGGGTTTATATTTGTGAGTCTAGCTACTTGCATTGAGTTGGTGGAACCCTTGGTTGGCTGTTTTGAGTTTGATGGTTGAGTTGCTTCCATAGAGGTTGTTTGATCAAGTTATTGCTTTACTTGATTCATGATATTGGGCTTACTCTATTGAGTTGATTTGAGCAAGTTATTCTTTGCATTTGGTGATATTGTGTTGGTGGCTGTTTTGTTCAAATATCTTTGGAGGGAAAAGGATTTCTACTTGTTTTCTTTTCTTGTGATGATTGGTTGAATGCTTCAAGGTTGATGTTGAGTTGAATGGTGTTGGTTGACTAAACCTTGTTTGATGAGCATTGTTGTTGAAACCCTAATTGATGGTGAAAAGAACATGAGTATCATTGTTATATGATTCTTTGCATAGTTGGCAATTGTTGGGGTTTCATGTTCTTGAAAGAAAACATTCTATCCTATCCATTTCAGATATTGAGTTGAGTTTTCAGATTTGAGATTGAGATTGAGTTGAGTTTTGAGATTGGGATTTGAGTATAGAACATATTGAGTCTCTAACAATTCTCTTTATGCTTCTATGAGTTTGACAAATCACATTGGGTCTCTAACAATTCACTTTGTGATTTCCTACTAAGAAAGTTTTTCTTGGTGAGCTTGCTGAGTTTTTGGACAGGTTCCGGTGGGGGCTTGTGAGCAGTTCTTGGACAGGTTCCGGTGGGGACTTGTGAGCAGTTTTTGGACAAGTTCCGGTGGGGACTTGTGAGCAGATTTGGATAGGTCCTAGCAGAGGACTTGTGAGCTGAGTTTGATAGTTCTATCGGAGAACTTGAGGACGAGAGGTGCATTGGTTCTATGAGAAGAACCCGAGGACAGGTTGGCAAGTCTTTGAGAAGGCTTGTATGCGAGAGGATTGATTTGTTCAAGTGTTGGACAGATCCGACGGACAGAGGAAGACTTGTACTAGATCGACTGAATGTGTTTGGTATAGGTTGCTGAGCTGCTATGGACATGATCATAGAAAGCAGAGGTCTCTTAGGCTAAGCATTGAGGACAAGAGGTCTTCAGTGGAAAGGAGTTCCACGTGCCGGCAAGAGGTAGAGGCGGTTGATCTTCCGAGGGATCATTTCCGGGAGCGAGAGGGGCAGGTATCTCCTTTCAGCAGAGGCTCATAAATTCTGATAGGGGGAAGGTATCTCCTTTGAGCAGAGGCTCATAAATTCTGATTGGGGGAAGGTATCTCCTTTGGGCCGAGGCTCATAAACATTGTAATTGGGAAGGATTCCCAAAGAACTTTGAGATAACTTTTAGAGAAAATTTTTGGTGACGTAGCCCAGCCATTCTGGGTGAACCACGTTAAAATTGGTGTCACTTTGTGGATGATATTGTGCATTGCTTTGATATTGCTTTGGGTATTTTGCTTTACTGTTTTGAAGTATAAAGGAAAAAGTAAAAAGAGGTCTTATACTGTTCACCCCCCCCTCTCAGTATAAGCTTGTGTTCTTCAATTCAATTGTATGCTGGATAATATCCCGGTCATAACCCTTCAGGTATTGATAACACCATGCCAAGATGTCTGGGTACCTTTTGCATAAAGACCAAATCTGCTCAAGCTCTGTTGAAGTACAATCCGTCCCGACCTTTATCACTCTTCCTGGTTCGAGCTCAAGATCTTGCTATTGTCTTGCATCCACTTTGATCCTATGGGAGATCGCCCTGTCATTCTGATCAAACAAACTCTCTAAAGTGATTAATCCCTTCAAAACGTGATTGTTCTTTAGCTGTATCAGCCCTTCGTATTCTTCGTCTTCAGGATTCCTCCCTTCAATGGTGGCTGCTTCTTGGACTAGGAAGTTAATAATTTGTTCATCGCTGTCAAAGACTTGCCAGTGAGTGTCTTTTTCGGGCATAGATGGTCTGTAAACAGTCCTTACGGCTTTGGGCTTATGCACCATCTCATCGGCTAGGGAATATCTGGTCTCAATAGAGGCTAAGATATCAGCATGCCTATTTTTCTCTCGTGGGATGGACTGGACGTTCAGTGATTCAAAGTGCTCTAATAAATCCCATACCCTGTTGCGGTATGCATTACGGTAGTGCTTCTTGGAGGTGCATTTGTTGGTGATTTGATTACAAACCAGTTCTGAATCCCCAAAAATCTGGAGATGCTTGATACCTAACTTCTCAGCTTTCTTTAATCCCAGGCATAGAGCTTCGTATTTGGCTGCATTGTTGGTACAACTCCAAGCAAGCCGGTAGCAATAATCCCTTTGTTCACTGGATGGTGATATCAGGAGTACCCCTGCCCCAGTGCCATTTTTACATCGGGCGCCATCAAAAAACAGCTTCCATAATCCGTCTTGGGCAGGGCCTTTATTACTCTGAATCTGCTCAGTAGGCTTTTCGGGTCTGGTGATGGAGTAACACCCCATCTCTGTTTCAATCATAGCATTAAAATTCGTCAATGAAAATTCATCTTCCATACGCAATTCTTCCAAAGGTTCCTCCACTAGGTCCTGTTGGTTACGAATCTGCCATGAGGAAAGGATTTGTGGTTAATGCGCCCAGATTCGCCCACCAGCATGAAAGGCCGGAAGGAAGAGATGCCTTCCGTGCCAATCTCCGGAGAAGGCCGGCTCCTTTGGGGGGTTTTATGGTTTAAGCTAAGAGTGCAGGAAAGAGATAAAGGAACGGAAAGAATTTACAAATGTGATTGGAGTTGGGTGGGGGGAACTAACAGAGACAACACATCAATCACCATTACTTACTGCATCATAAATACAAAGCATGACCAGGAACTGCAAAACCTAAGTATACTTTCTCATATAAGCATGTACGCACAGCTACAATGGTCCCCTAGCAAACATTCTCCCTACAAGGAGAACTAACAGCACGGCAATGCATCAATCACCACTACGTACAACAACATAAACACAAAAAGCAACCAAGAGATGTCAGAGCCTGGTATATGTGTTATGCAGAGAATTTATACGCACAGCTACAATGGTCCCCTAGCAAACATTCTCCCTACAAGGAGAACTAACAGCACGGCAACGCATCAATCACCACTACGGACAGCAACGTAACACACAACTGATGGAACTGCTACCACATCTATTATGAAGTTCAAAAGTGCTTGGCCACCAAATGCCGAAATGAATCAACAAGCCATGACACAAGCAATGCTTTAGGTATGTCTGACCACCAAATGCTGAAACGAATCAACGAGCCGTGACACAGGGAAGCGTAAAGCATAAAGAAATAAAAGCAGAGAATGTAACTGCATACAATTTATATTTATAAGGTAAGCAGGTTACAATGGTTCCCTAACAGACATTCCCCTTCCACCCTTTACAATGAAAACATGGTGGGTTTTTATAGCCCGAGTCCCTCCCGTTACATTAATGGGCACAAAGTCCCAGTCAAACACTAGCTGACAAAAGCGGCGAAGGAGCTGCAAATGCTGACCTTTGTCGGACCGGACCGTGCCCGCAGCATGGTCTTCCCGGAAGCCGGACAGCTAGGTGGCGTGTGTTGGGCGTAGAACTTCTTCTCGGCAGAATGCGGGTAGCCGGAGGGGTAGAACCTCCAATCAGCTTTAAATGAGGCCACCGGCATAGGTAGTGCAGCCCATGCTCGTCCTTTTGCTCGGCACGTCTTGGCTCAAATCCCGGCCGGACACTTGTCGATGATGGATGATGTCGTTTGACACGTGTCCGCCTTGAAAGGCGCTTTATCCAACTTCGCCGGGATCGAGCGCCATCGGGTTGCGCAGAGAAAACAGTAGCGGGAAGGCCTTCATGCCTTGGGTGTATTTCCGAGTTTGTTTCCCATCGCGCACCGTCAGGGCGCACCCGACTTCGCCGCGAAGTCGGACCGCGCACAGTGAAAGCTGATTTCGCCGCCGTACGGACTTCGCTCCAAGACTTAGTCATTTTTCTCACCGCCACCGCTACAAGGTGCGCCCAAAGAGGGGCGAAGTCGGACTTCGCACCAAAACTGGGCGAAGTGCGAACTTCGCACCAACACTTAGCCATTTTCCAGGGCAATCCCTGTCAAATTTGAGATCCAACTGAGGGGCTCCAAGAAAGGGGGGAGAAAGAGAATGTAGGAAAGAGAGAGAAAGGGAGAGAAGAAGAAAGGAAAATAGAGGAAGAGGGAAAAGGAAGAGCAGCACTGCTACAAAATTGAAAACATTGCACCCCGTGCAAAATGTGGCAACATTTCTTGCGGCTCGCGGGGTGTCGAGCTCGCCTCGGCGCAAAGAATCCATGCCTTCATCCATTGGGTGCAGAGGAACTTGCTTCCCCTGCCTTTTGCTGCTCTAGTCGTTCTCCTCGCGGCAACTGTTCTTCAGATTCACCTTCGTCAGTTGCCCCCTCAGAACCATCTTCCGAAGGCTCTCCAGCTTTTGCTTCTGCCTCGCAGATGCGGTTGTATGCGGCCTGGGCTTGGCCCCAGGCTTCTGCTTCGAATGGCCGGCGGTCAGCAACTTCTTCTAATGCTGCGTGGAAAGCAGAGACCGCGTGTGTCGATGGTGAAGTATCTTTTTCCTAGCTCCTGGAAGTAGGAGCTAATCTTGCAGCATTTCGACACCATCTGGGTGACCCGACTTTCTCGAATTGGCTCACCCAGCTATCAATCTCAGTCGTATCCGCCTCAAAGGACCGCCAATTCTTTTTCACTCGCTCAAGGGTGAGAAACTCACCATTCTCAACAAAGCCCGGGCACCCTAGTTCGGAAAGAGCGTGAAAGGGAGCCATACAAATGTCTCTTTCATGTTCAAATGCGTCCAACATTCGTCTGGCAACCCTCACCTCTTCTACTTTCTTAAAATATTTATGCAAGGTTACCCTTGCATCTGCCCATTCTGCAGCCGAATGAGGACATGGGGGAGAATTGGAGGCCATCGCGCCGCGCTCCCGAAGATTTATTGCCAGGTCCAGCCATTGCTTCGCCTGGCGTTCGGCCTCCTCTACCACAGGCTTTCCCTGGGCAGAAACTTCTTGAATTCTGGATGCGAAATCCAGAACTGACATAGCCTTATACGTGTGGGGCTTGCATCCCCGCAGCAGATCAGCCCGCATCCCCTTAACTTTGCTCTTCGAAAAGACCGTCGCTTGAGATGCTCTCTCTCGCAGATTGCGATCGCGCTCGTTTCAAAGACTCCTGGAGCCGAGAAATCTGCTCCAAGGTTGCCTGCTTTTCCGTTGCGGCTTGTTGCTGAGAAGCGGCCAGCTGGGCTTTTAGTTCATCTATTTCTCGCCGCGCCGCTTCCAGCTGCTCAGTGGACCTGGACAGTTCCTCTTCAAGCTGTCTTGTCTTATCCCGCAACCCGAAAAGCTCTTCCCTGTTCCTCCGTACTCTTGACAAGGAGATTATCCGCTTTACGAATGATTCCCCGAATCTCGTATTGCTTGTCGATATCGTCAAAGCTCTTCTCCTTTGTCCCGGAGCTCGTAGTCCGCCCCGGTCATTTCCCGGAGAGGCTTCTTCACTTTCGGGATTATCTTCTCTGTTGTAAGCACTCTCCTCTCAAAGTTAAACTTGGTGCGCTTTACCGGGGCGGCTATCTCTTCAGGTCTCCTCCGCTTCAGGTTTTGGAGGAAAGAGATAGGGTACTCTACAGCTCTCGTTGCCAGAGGCAAGTCGTCCGTATTCTGGAGGTCGTCCATGAAGTCTGGTTCCCCCAGCCTAGGGTTCTGCTGAGACGTCTCTCCTGCGGGAATGGGATCAGGAGGAACCGGACGGACTTTGGAAGGATCGGCCGCTTCTGAGGGCGACCGGGAAGTGGAGATGGGAGCGGCTGATGCTGAAAGGGTTTCAAGCGGCTGAGGCGGTGGATGTAACGGTGAATGCACGGCTTCAACACTAACCTCAGGCGAAGGGTTTGGGGTTTGACTCAGAGATAGGGAAACGTTGGGGTTCTGAGCAAACTGGTCGAAAGAATGGGGGCCGCTAGAAGGGTGTGGAGACGGGGAGGAAGATGCGGCCACGGCTTGCTCGGATTGAGCGGGAGATGGAGTAGGAGTAGGGCTAGATGAGACCAGAGAGAGTGGGGCAGCAAACGTACTCGCGAGCTCCGCCTGAGCCGATGCTGGATGGATGTCTGGCGATTCTGGTTCCGGCGGCCGGCTCGGGACCGCCCGCAGAAACACGCTCTGGAGCGGCCGAACGCGGCTGCGGCTCTGCGACTGGCTGCTGCACCGTCAGACTAGGTCGCCTGATCTTTTCAACTCTCTTCCTCTTCTTCTCTTCTGGAACAATGGCCGGATCGGGGGAAGGAGATGAAGCAGGTGCAGCAGGCGCTGATGTTCCCACGGTGAACTTGTACCGGGGTTTGACTTGCAGAAGGTCTGCCGCAACCGGTCTGCTCTCTCGGCGGCGCCGGCGCCTTTGTGCTCGAAGGGTCACCTCGTGCGTTGACTTGATTCGGTTTCTCGCCTTTCGTGCGCCGCCTTGGAAGCCACGGGCTGCATTGGGTCCACTTGGATGTCTGTTGGGCCCGCGCTGGCAGTTGCCGAAGTGTACAACTGTTGGGAGGAAGACCCTCCTTTATAACCCTCAAAGGGACCTCTGGGAACGTAATCTTGATATGCGAACGGCCGCCACCGTCATGGTGCCGGTCATATAGAGCCGAAAAGTCGTCATCAACGGCCGATTTCTCCCGGTGGATTTGTCGTGCCGCGTGCGGCACCTCATCTTCCAAAGATTCAATAATCTTTTCTTTTGGCCGCTTAAGGCCTCGCTATCTTGGAGATGAATTTTTTAAACCCCGGAGAAGAGAACTTGTGGTCCGGGTTTCGCTTGGGGTCATATGCTACCTCCTCGCAATAAAAATCCTGCCACGGAGGCGAAGCTTCCATCAAGTCAATTTCCCAGTCAAGGTCAACATGGACCACATCGCATCTGTCCTCGATTATATCCGCCCGGGGGCAGAGATGCGTGAACTTTCCCCTTATCCCGTACGGGTCGTACTTCCACGCTGCGGCACAGAATCGGCGCCAATGTCAAAAAGCTCCCGCTCGAGATAGACATGCTGTCCTACCTCGAAAATCTCAACGTTCGCCCAGGAAAGAGGATATTGAAAGATCTGGCCTCTTTTCTTTCCTAGGCCGAACTCCTCCTCAACGTAATCCATCTGACGGGCAACCTCCATCCCAAACTGATGATCCGTGCACCAGTAGGGCAGCAGATGAGGTTTGCCCTTGAATCCGTAGATTCTGACCACAATCCCCTGCGTCGCCTAAAAGACGTCCCCGAGCTTCCGACTCAAAGAAAGAGTTCGTCATTTCCCGCGGGGGGCGAGGGATCTCGCCATCGCTGAAGACTGACATGACCAATCCCATAAAGTTGAAGTTAAACTTGTAGTAAGACCCTTTCCGGTATAGGTCATCCGTCCAGCCATAGACGGGCTGTGGCTCTCCCTTCTCGTTGACCTTCTTCAGGTTCGGGATCGGCATCCGGGAGTGCAAATGATACAAACATAGCCAAGCTAGGAAAGAACTGAACCGAAATTCAATGGACTGCTTCTTCTGGAGCTTCACCAGGCTGGAGTGGATGGCGTATGCAAGCCAATCCGCCCAGTCGAAAAAGATGGGGCGCTTTCCACTTCTCTGCGCTGCTGGTTCGTAGGATTCTCCACACAGGAGACATTCTCGCAACAGTTAGCATGGTACGGCTGTACCAGCTCATCAGAGTCGCAGCCGAGGATCCATGCCAGAATGGTGTATAAATATTTGCTCCAAACCTCGCCAAGGGCATGGGGCCGGTTGGCCACTGTCCAGCTGCAAGCGGGGCGTTCAGCTCTGAATTGAGGAAATCCCTCATCCGTTTTGTATGCGTGAAGCGTCCCGCTTGCTCGCCCGCATTTATCTTTCTGACGATTGTGCTGGAGTCATACTCCAACCCTGGGGCGAAAGCCGGTCGGGATAGCCTCCTTGCAGCAGCGCGAACAAGGGTTTACCGCCGGAGCCGCAAATCTGCCGGTAGCCGGTCCGTAATGTCCGACAATCGGTCTACCACCTCCGGGCATTGATGGACAGGAGGGCACAAGAACCGGAAAAGGTTTGACTTGTACGCCGCTCCGAAATGGTGAGAGGGCGAAACCTTGTCGCCCCAACTCTCCACATTTGTCCGCAGCCTTAGTCGTGCTCATAGAAAACGAGCCGTCCTTGTATCCCGCCAAGTAATTTACCGGAGGTGGTGGGGCTTGCCCACGCTGTACTTTCTTTGGCCGGGACTTTGACTTTCGCTCCGGCGGTGTTTCACTTCCGAAAACACTTGGCCGCGGTAAATCCTCGGTTCGCACCCTTCGCTGGATTGCGCCGGCATTGGCATCTTTCCTCTGTCCATCTCTCCGAAACAACAATAATTACGAATTCAGGCGTCTGTAGCAGATTTCGCACACAGGAATAATCCGCAGTTTGGCATGTCTGGATGCATCTGACCCCCTTTTCTAGATAATGACAACGTCATTAATGTCGCGCAGGAGGGGGTAGGTCGGCTGGCAAGTGAAGGAGTTATGTTTCTTGGGTGGCCGTGCAAGAGAATGTTTTGAAAAAGGTATCCCGCTGCCGTGCCATGCTTTTTTGATTGCACTTTTCATTGAGGACTGTGCAATCATTAAATTTATCTTGAACGCCGCGCCATGGCTGACGTCACTGCCGCAATCTGGGCACACTGCTCAAGAAAAAACCCCTTGGTGCGGAAACCCATCTCAAAACGGTCGCAATGCGCCTTGGGCCCAGCTTGGAGCTTTTAGAATATTTTATTCATTTTTTTTAAACAACTGTCCAAGCTGGCCCAGAAAACAAGGCGCAATCGAACTTCGCCCAAAGTTGGGCGCGATCCGACTCAGATTCCCAATCGCGACTTGCATTGAGACTTCTTTTCTTTTCTTACCGCGCCCAAGGATTGAGCGCAGTTCGGCCCTTTGCAAACTTCGGAAGAGAGGCGAACACTTAGAACTTTACTGCCTCTTTGGACCGGGTGCACGAGCTGCGCTAAAAAATGAAGCGCGTTCGGACTTCGCCCGAAGTTCGGGCGAAGTTCGAACTTCGCGCGAAGTTTGCACTTCGCGCGCGAGCTGCGCGCAGTTCGTACTTCGCGCGCAAGCCGGCCGAAGTCGGACTTCGCTCAAAACTGAGCGCAGTCCGATCACTTGTGCCCTTGCAGTTTTTCTCCCTTCAAACTTCGCTTTTGGCACAGCCCGACTTCGCTGCGAAGTCGGGCAACGGCCAACACTTAGCCGTTTTTTGCTTTCTTCTTCACTCAAGCAGCCCCTTCACGAACTTCGCTCCTTCTCGAGGGCGACAACAGACTTCGCTGCGAAGTCTGTATTCTCTCCCATGTCGCAGTTTGGCTCAATAAAAAATAAAAAACTGAAAGCTGGAAACTGTACATGCTGGAAAACAAAAATGCATAAGGGAAATTTTTACAAAGAAGGGCCACTCGGGCACCTTCAAGGTAAATTTTTAAGTGGAACCCGTTAACAGGGATAGGTAGGAGCTGACCCTCCATATCCCGAAGTACATAGGCATTGAACTGGTTCACCCGGGCAATCTGATAAGGGCCTCCCAGAGAGCATCAAACTTCCCGTGATTGCCCGGCTTTGCCTTATATGAGTCCCACTTCAGCACTGTGTCCCCGATTTTAAAAACTCTGGCAGTGGTGCCTTTTGCAAACCAGCCTTGAGTGGCTGCAATATGATCAGTGAAGGCCTGGTATGCTTTTTCTCTGTCTTCTTCCAATTGCAGGAGTTGGCACAGTCTGTCGTCCACCGGGTCTCCACTGCTCCTGTCTTCGTCCAACATCCATAGGGCAGGGATTTCAATGTGGGATGGCATGACAACCTCTTTGCCATAGACGAGCGCATAGGGGGACGTTCTGATGGATTTCTTGAATGAAACTCGTCCGCCCACGCGCCCGGTTCAGGAGTAAATGCCAAGTCCGCTTGTTTCTCACAATGGTCCTCCGGATGATTTTCAGGAGGTTCTTGTCTGTAGACTCGGCAAGGCCATTCCCTTGCGGGTAGTAATTAGAAGACATCTTGTGATAGATGCCAAGTTTGCCAGTGTACTCCGTGAGTACAACGCCTGCGAATCCCAGACCATTGTCTCGTCACAATTGACTTGGAACCCCGAAGCGGGTAATCAGGCTCTCAATGAACCTGATGACCGTTTCTTGGTCTGCGTTCTTGGTCGGGATTGCCTCTGCCCACCGTGTGAAGTAATCGGTGGTCGTAAGAATAAACTTGTGTCCGGCAGAGGAACTAGGCGAAATCACCCCAATGAAGTCTAGACCCCATTGCTGGAACGGAGTCTCGGCCTGAATCGGCTGAAGGGGCAGGGGTGCTTTTCTCGCTTCTCGCCAAAGAAACCTCTGGCATTGATCACACTTGGAACAGACCGCATGAGCGTCTGTGAACAGAGTGGGCCAATAGTACCCAACTCTAATTATTTTTAAGGCCGTAGGCCTTGCAGAATGATGACCCCTAGGCATCCCGGAATGAAAATCTCCGAGGACCCTGGGCTGGTCTGATTTTCTGACGCACCGCAACAGGATGCCGTCGATGTTTTTGAAGTAAAGCCCCTCGGGGCGAAGAGTGTACTTAAGTGCACCTAGCCGAAATCTCCTTCGTTGTGAGGCGTTCAGGTGATCCGGACATCTTTCGGGTGCGGAAATATCTCACCAGCTCATCTGTCCAATCACTCCCCTCCGATAAGGAGTTGGCTAGGTAGATGCGTGTCGCCGTGTCCTCCCACTTACAAGCGGAGATGCCGGCTACAGCGCTTCGGGCCAATTCCTGACACAAGGCTCGGCCCCTGATAAGCTTGGTGGGCCGCACTTCGATGTCGAACTCCCGGATTTTTGCAATCCATCCCGCTCTCTTGTGACCCGGTTCTCCTTGTATGATGAAGCTTCGAACGTCCGGGTGAATCACAAAGACAGCCGCTTTGCTCGGGGAGACAAAATGCCCGAACTTTCGGAGGGATTTCATAACAGCCGTGAACTCTCGCCGCTCTATAAAGTTGTACTTTTCCTCATGCGGCTGAATCACTTGGCTCGAGGAACGCTATGGGGCGCTCCTCGCCATCGTCTCCTTCCGAGTTAGGACCTGCAACGTAACTTTCGGGTTCTCCCACCGCATAAAGGATGAAGTCCTTGGAGTAGTCCGGGTTTATCAACACCGGAGCTTGCGCACTTCGAGCCTTGATTTCCTCGAAGGCTTGCTCTCTCTCATCAGTCCATTCGTAAATTGTATCTTTTTTCAGCAGCTCGGCCATAGGCTTGATCACCTGTGCGAAGTCCGGAATGAACTTCCGCACGAGTTAATCCGACCGAAGAAGGACCGCAGCCCTTTTTATCGATGGGGCCGGCAAGCGAAGGAGGGCTTCGCTCTCGTCGTGGTCAATGGCGAGGCCTTTCTCGGAGATGACATGTCCCAACAACTTTCCTTCTTTTACCGCGAAGACAGACTTCTTCGGGTTTATAGAAATGCCGAATTCTCGACACCTCTCAAATATTTGCCGTAGGTGGGAAACATGATCCCCTCTTTGGTGAGAGAAAACAATCATGTCATCAAGGTAGATAACAATGATCTTATTGAGCAGCTCTCAAAGGCCAGGTCCATGGCCCTTTGGAATGTGGCACCAGCATTGGATAAGCCAAAAGGCATGCGCTGATAGGCGAACGTCCCCCACTTGGTGGTGAACGCCGTCTTATGCTGGTCCTCATCTTTGACCCAAATCTGGTTGTAGCCGGAAAATCCATCTAAAAGTGAGAATCTCTGGGCTCCAGCAACGATATGTAGAATCTGGTCGATTTGGGGAAGCGGATAGTGGTCCCTGAGGGAAGCCTGATCTCAGGTTTCGAAGTCGACACGAGACGAATGTCGCCATTCTTTTTCCTCACGGCACCAAATTCGCGACCCAGGATGAATGTTTGATGGGGTAGATGATTTTGGCCTCCAACATCTTCAAGAGCTCGGCTTTCATCATGGCCTCAATCTTCGGATTTACGGCCCTCTGCTTCTGTCGGAATGGCTTGGCGCCATCCTCTAGCTCAATGGTATGCTGGATGACATTTCTGTCATACCCTCAAATCCTCGTAGCACCATGCCACGATGTCGGGGAACTCTCGGCACAGTTGATCCGATCCGCTCAGTTCCTCCGAGGTGCACCTGCTCCGACCTTGATAGTTTTACCATGTTCAAGTTCCAGATCGGCATACTGCTTCGGGTCTACTTTGATCCCATGAGATATAGCTCTGTCATTCTGATCAAACAGACTCTCCAATGTCATCAACCTTTTGGGACATGATTATTTTTCAACTGTATCAACCCCTCATATTGCTCGTCATCAGGGTCTCTACCTTCGATTGAACCAACTTCATTAACCAAAAATGTGACGATCTCCTCGTCACAACCGAACACCCGCCATGGTGTCCTTATCGCACGTAAGGCCTCGAAATAGTGCGAACCGGCTTCGTTTCGGACAACGTCATCACACGGAACGCACCTGCTCCAACAGTACGCCGAATGTCGGCGTGTTTGTTTTTCTCACGCGATATCGCCTTGACATTCAACGAGTCGAACGACTCCATCGAGTCCCACACCCGTTGCGGTACGCCCTAAGATAGTGCTGTTTGGAGGCGCACTTGTTCGTAACCCGGTGACACACCAGCTCGAATCTCCAAAGATCCGCAGTGTTTAATCCCCACCTCTCCGCCTTTCGCAAACCCAAGCACAGGCTTCGTACTCCCGCCGAGTTGTTAGTGCAGCTCCAGGCCAACCTGTAGGTATAGTCCTTCTGGATTCCGGTCGGAGAAACCAAAAGCACCCCTGCACCGGCGCCATTTTTGCATCGCGCGCCGTCAAAGAAAAGCTTCCACAGCCTTCTCAGTGAGCAGTCCCACTTCCTTTGCACCGACTTGTCAAGCCTCTCGGACTATACGATGGAGTAACAGCCTTGCTCTGTCTCAATTACGGCATTGAAGTCCTGCAAAGAGAACTCATCTTCAAGCTGTAGCACTTCGAAGGCTTGCTCTCACTCTATCGTCACCCTCTTCCTCCGACAACTGGACCATGCACCCAACTCTCCTCCGGTATCTTCTCTACTAGGAAGGTGGAAGGCTTCTCATTGAAAATTTTCAGTCTCCTTCCTTTGAAGGGCACTTCCATGTGTGAGTAGTCTAGAGACAGGTACTCGCCCAACTTCGCAGTGAACTCCCGAGAGAGACACATGCCGAAGTAGGGAGCCAAGTCAACAACCACGACCTCTTGGATGACCACGATGTCGAGAGCCTTGTGCAACCGGATAGGGATGTCCTTTATGACACCAACCGCCTTGGACAAGGGTGCCGTCTAATTGCAAGACGCCTTGGCTGCTCCGTGTGTACTCCATCCCGATCTCATCGCAGACGGCCTTCGGCATCACAGTCGTGGAAGCACCAGAATCCACCATGCAGTTGTGAACTATGTGCCCTTGCATCCGTAAAGACAGATAAAAGGGAGGCGGTCTGTTCTTCCCAGTGGCTGAGACTGTCAGAGGTTGAACCAGGACAGCGGGCTGTATCTGCTTGCCGCCCTTCATGTTCTTCAGAGATTCTTGCAGCAGATCCACCTGGCCTGGGAGCAGAAGAGCATCATACATGCTGATTCTAGCAGGTGTTCTTTTCAACTCGTCTACTATGCTGTAGCTCGAGGTACTAGCTCCTTCTGCTTCTTTTGCCGGCTCATACTTCGTCCGGTTCTGCTGGGTAGCCTCAACTCGCCGTCTCTTGGTCGAGACGGTACTTCAGCCTTCTCCCGGGCTTGTTCTTTGGTTTCAGCGGAGGCCGAGGTACGGGAGCTTTAGCCGGAACCGGAGCTTTTGCTATAGGAGGCTTGGTTGGAACAGGGGCAGCCTTTGCCGGAGGAGGCTTGGCTGGAGCTTTATCTTTGGATGCCTTCTCCTGGGCTGTGTAGGGCCACAGCCGTTTGTACGGTGGCAGCCCACCGGCCTGCGGTTTTTCTCTTCTGGCATAAACTTGCAAAGGCTTGGCAACATCTGCGGTTTTCTTTTCTTCCTTGGCAGGCGGCACTAGATTCTCCTCTGGGAGGGCAAAGTTGGCTTCGCCGTCCAAGATCATGTAGAGTTCATCGTCCTCTATGGCGCTGCCGGCCAAAGTCTGGATGTAGTGCTGGTGCAATGTGCAGTCTTCCTCCGAATGCGGGTCATTGCACGTAGTGCATCCGCTTAACCCGGTCGGAAGGACCAGCGGGTCTTCTATAGCAAGATTTCTCGGAGGCGGACGCCTCGCAACCGGTGCTCCTGGGGCTTGTCTTTTGTCGCCGCCGGGGCGCATATGGCCTCCTAGGAGCGAGGTCCATCCGGGCCTCGTTTTCTTCGTAGCGGTCATGTCATTGGACATGGCATGATATCCTGAGGCCAAAGCCCGCACCTCCTGGAGGATTGTATTCTGAATGCTACTGTCAGGAGGCGGCAACTGTGCCGGTGGAGGCAATGCGGCTAATGGAGGAGGGTTGGAATAAGGTGCGTATTGAGGGGGAGCAGGAAGTGCTGGAAAATGCGGAGCAGGAGGAGGCGGGTGAGGATAATGCAACTGAGGCGGGCCGTAAGGAGTTACGACCGGCGCCGGATTCCACTGTCGCTGGGGTTGCTGCCCTGATGTGGACGGCGCACCACCGTAGCGGAGGATACCGGGATCTGGGGAAGTCGGGATGAATGGGTTCCCGCACCTCGGACGGGAGTCTCGCCGATAGAAATAATGTCGCCTTCAGCTTGTCGGGCAGCCTCGTACAGAGCAGAAACTCGTCTATTCCGGCAATCTTCAGCAGAGGCATATGTCCGAGTTGAAGGATCTCGATAGTAGTGAGCAGCCATGCCACCTGAAGGCCGAAGTTCGCGAGGTACCCGTTTCCAGGATCTCGCAAACCCGATGTTAAAGTCGACACCTCCTCTTGAGGGTGTCTCTCGGATACTTTGGAACCGATGCAAGAAAGAAGTAGGGTCGCAGACTCGTTGCATCCTTTCACGAGCCTTCCGGCAAGCTGGGGCCACCCCGTGATGGATCCCTCCGGCGCCGATCTCCACCAAGAGAGAAGCTTTCCCCTCGTGGAAAGGGCCGCAGACGGGTCTTCACACTCTCATCGGCAATGGAATGTAATGCGGCCGTGGCAAGGATGTCCCGGATGTGCTCGTACGCCGTCTTGCCGTAGCCGTCGTATGTAGGGATAGACTTTAAAGCAGCAAGGGGCACAGCTTGCTGTCCGACCAGGGCCAAGGGCCCCGTAGAGTCCACCGCCGGGAAGAGATCATCGTCATTCTGCTGTTGAGCAGCCATTTCTTCTTCTTCTCCTCCGTCGGTTGTGTACTCAGTGTCGGTACTTTCCGAGGATGCAGATGCTTCTTCTTCCTCGGCCTCTTCTATTTCGTACTCCCTCCGCCGACCTCGCTTCGCTTCTTCTTGAATTTCAGCCTCGGCTTCGTCGACACGAGCTTGCGGATCAGCCAGCCTGGCAATTTCGCCTCGAGCGTTGATGTCCAGTTCGTAAAAGTCAGGCGGGCTTCTCGGATCCCTTGCTCGCCACCTTCTTGTTTGCATGAAGGTGCTAGGACCGGTCTTTCAGACTCAGAGGATTTGTTCGTGCAGAGTCGCCAGGTGCTCAGATTTCGAACAGCAATGAAGCGAACACCGGTGCTTCGATTCTGTTGGGGGTGAGAAACTTCCTTGTCCCACCAAGTGCTCATAAACCACCGTCGCCGCGTGGAGACCGATCGAAAATCTCTTCAAATGTGGGACCCCGGTCCCACCGGCGTGCGAGAAACCGTTGGTTACGAATCTGCCATGAGGAAAGGATTTTGTGTGAATGCGCCCAGATTCGCCCACCAGCTAGAAAGGCCGGAAGGAAGAGATGCCTTCCGTGCCAATCTCCGGAGAAGGCCGGCTCCTTTGGGGGGTTTTATGGTTTAAGCTAAGAGTGCAGGAAAGAGATAAAGGAACGGAAAGAATTTACAAATGTGATTGGAGTTGGGTGGGGGGAACTAACAGTACGGCAACACATCAATCACCATTACTTATTGCATCATAAATACAAAGCATGACCAGGAACTGCAAAACCTAAGTATACTTTCTGATATAAGCAGTACGCACACTACAATGGTCCCCTAGCAAACATTCTCCCTACAAGGAGAACTAACAGCACGGCAATGCATCAATCACCACTACGTACAACAACATAAAAAGTAACCAAGAGATGTCAGAGCTGTATATGTGTTATGCAGAGAATTTATACGCACAACTACAATGGTCCCCTAGCAAACATTCTCCCTACAAGGAGAACTAACAGCACGGCAACGCATCAATCACCACTACGGACAGCAACGTAACACACAACTGATGGAACTGCTACCACATCTATTCTATGTATCCTCTAATCTATGAAGTTCAAAAGTGCTTGGCCACCAAATGCCGAAATGAATCAACAAGCCATGACACAAGCAATGCTTTAGGCACCTGACCACCAAATGCTGAAACGAATCAACGAGCAGTGACACAGGGAAGCGTAAAGCATAAATATAAACAATAAAAGCAGAGAACGTACACTGGCATACAATTTATATTTATAAGGTAGCACGGTTACAATGGTTCCCTAACGTACATTCCCCTTCCACCCTTTACAATGAAAACATGGTGGGTTTTTATAGCCCGAGTCCCTCCCGTTACATTAATGGGCACAAAGTCCCAGTCAAACACTAGCTGACAAAAGCGGCGAAGGAGCCACAAATGCTAACCTTTGTCGGACCGGACTGTACCCGCAGCATGGTCTTCTTGGAAGCTGGACAGCTACGTGGCAGTGTGTTGGGCAGAACTTCTTCTCGGCAGAATGCGGGTAGCTGGAGCAGGTAGAACCTCCAATCGGCTTTAAATGATGCCACTGGCATAGGTAGTGCAGCCCATGCTCGTCCTTTTGCTCGGCACGTCTTGGCTCAAATCCCGGAGCTGGACACTTGTCAGATGATGGATGATGCTGTTTGACACGTGTCTGCCTTGAAAGGCAGTTTATCCAACTTCGCCTGGGATCAGAGCGCCATCGGGTTGCGCAGTCGGGAAGGCCTTCATGCCTTGGGTGTATTTCCGAGTTTGTTTCCCACCGCGCACTTCAAGGGCGCACCCGACTTCGCCGCGAAGTCGGACCGCGCACAGTGAAAGCTGATTCTCGCCGCCGTACGGACTTCGCTCCAAGACTTAGTCATTTTTCGTTAGCCTGCCACCGCTACAAGGTGCGCCCAGAAGAGGGGCGAAGTCGGACTTCGCACCAAAACTGGGCGAAGTGCGGACTTCGCACCAAAACTGGGCGAAGTGCGAACTTCGCACCAACACTTAGCCATTTTCCAGGGCAACTGCTGTCAAATTTGAGATCCAACTGAGGGGCTCCAAGAAAGGGGGGAAGAAAGAGAATGTAGGAAAGAGAGAGAAAGGGAGAGAAGAAGAAAGGAAAATAGAGGAAGAGGGAAAAGGAAGAGCAGCACTGCTACAAAATTGAAAACATTGCACCCCGTGCAAAATGTGGCAACAGTCCACCTGCTCTAATTCCTCAATCATCAAATGAACCGAGTCATTGTGCTCCCCTTCCTTGGTCATCTTCTCTACAAGAAACGTAGAGGGTTTCTCATTGTAAATCTTGACTTTCTTTCCCTTGAATGGGACTTCTAGGTGTGAGTAATCCAGAGAGAGATA
This sequence comes from Wollemia nobilis, assembly GCA_028583015.1. Lineage (NCBI taxonomy): Eukaryota > Viridiplantae > Streptophyta > Pinopsida > Araucariales > Araucariaceae > Wollemia > Wollemia nobilis. Next base: position 14,014,188 of record JAQPPZ010002549.1, read on the forward strand.
ACCGCCAAGCTTGGCTGTGAATTCCCTCGAGAGGCACATGCTAAAATATGGCTCCAGATTGACAACTACTACCTCCTGTATTACTACGATCTGAGGTACCTTGTGCAGCCGAATGGGTATATCCTTAATGACCCCGACTGTCTTTATGGGAGTACCGTCCAGCTGAAGCACGTCCTGACTACTTCACGTGTATTCCATGCCTATCTCCTCGCAAACGGCCTTCGACATGGCTGTGGTTGCGGCATCGGAGTCAATCATGCAATTGTGAACAATGTACCCTTCCATCTGCAGGGACAGATAAAATGGAGAAGGCATGTTCTTTCCGGTAATCGAAGTGGGTAAGGGCTGGGCTAAGACAGGTTGCGTTGACTTCCCGGCCTTCGCTGATTTCAACGACTTCTGTAGCAGGTCCACCTGCCCCGGGAGTTGTAGGGCATCATATAGACTGATCTTGGTGGGAGTCTTCTTTAACTCATCCACGATATTATATGCCGCAGTAGCAGGTATCTTTGGTTCCTTCGTTGCCTCATACTTAGTGCGGTATTGCTGCGTGGCTTCGACTCTTTGCCGTTTTGTCAGCGAAGGATACTTCAGCTTCTCCCTAGCCTGCTCCTTGGTTTCGACTTGTGGTGGAGCTGCAGCGGTCTGCTGAGGCTTTTCCTTCGCTGGTGGAGGTTGAAGAGTTTTATCAGGAGCCTTGACAGGTGGCTGCTCCTTTTCACGGCGGGTATACACCTTCAAGGGGCCCATTTGAGCTGTGTCTACTTCGATTGGTTTCTTCCCACCCTTGGTGAGAACCGAAACTTGCTCTTCCTCTGCGATCACTAAATTATGATCTGCCTCCATAATCATGTTAACTTGGCCGCCAGAGGTGCTGCCTGCCAGCGTTTGGACATAGTGTTGATGCAACATGCAAGTGCCCTCTTCATGTGGGTCGTTACATGTGGAACACCAGTGCACATAATCAGAAGTGCTCGGCTCCTCATTGATGGCGGCGTTCCTCGCAGGAGGTCTGCCTGACTGTGCTGCCTGGTCTTTTGTGAGAGCTGGCGAAGGATAGGGTCTCCTCGGCAGAAATTCCTGCTGTGCTTGTTTCTTTTTCATGACAGCCATATCATTAGATAATGTTCGCACAATAGAATTCAAAGACTGAACTTCCTGTAGCAACTTAACTTGTACATCTACGGCTGCGGGTGTTGATCCTGCCGAAGTCGGCAGTGGGGCTATTGTCGGGACTGGAGGTAAGGCAAGATACTGAGGTGGTGCGGGTAATGCCGGAAACGGTGGAGGGACCGTAGGCTGTGGTGCCTGAGGTACGGGGAAATTTATCTGTGGGGCAGAGAGCTGGGACACGGTCGGATTCGGATTCTAGGAGGGAACCGGCTACGTAGAAGACGTTGAAGTCTGTGCAGCAGCGTTGGGGTATTGCGATTGGGGGAAATCCGGGAATATTGGCATTGGCATCCTCGGAGGGAGTTTACCAATGGCAATCAAATCTATTTCTGCCTTTTGGGCCAGCTCATATAGCTCGGGGAATGTATTAACATTTGAGAATCTCATCACCATGCTGATATCAGAGTTGAAGGCCCTAAGGTAATAATATGCCGCTTGTTCAGCGGTCGGTCGCAGACCAGCGGGTACCCTTTTCCAGGTTCGGGCGAACCTAACATTAAAGTCGGATATCTCCTCCTGTGGGTGTCTTTGGATTGACGTAAACTGATGCAGTAGGGAGGAAGGATCGGCGGATTCATTAAATCCTCTCATCAGCTGCCCTGCTAACTGATCCCATCCGGTGATGGTGCCTGGCGGCAGAGATCTATACCAATAAAGAAGCTTCCCTCTGAGGGACAAAATTAACAGCCGGACCATAACTTCCTCCTCTGTGATACTGTGAAGCGCAGCCAAGGAAGCGATGTCCTGGATGTGTTCATAGGCTGTCTTCCCTGTTCCGTCAAACGTGGGTATTGACTTTAGAGCAGCAGGTGGAATTTGCCCCTGCCAAGCTAGATTTAATGGTCTAGCAAAATTCCAGGCTGGGAATAGCCTAGGTGGGGGCTGTGGAAGCGGTGGCTGCTGTTGTTGTTGTTGTGCCATATTTGCACCTTGGTTTGGCTGGTTGGGGGTGAGCAACAGCTGATTCGGCTGAACCAAAGTTCCCGAATTGCCCAACTGATTGCTAGGTAGAATAGAGGTGCTTTGGTGATCTGGAGAGTTTGGGGGATTAGGAGGGAGACTGGTTGCGGTGTTGTTCGAAGTCGGACCTTGTTCAAAGACAACCTCTTGCGATGACCCTTCGTTGAGAGATATATTTGGCCTAACTACCTGTTGGTTACGAATCTGCCACTAGGATAGGATTTAGTGTAATGCGCCCTAGATTCGCCCAACAGATTGAAAGGCCGGAAGGAAGTGATGCCTTCCGTGCCAATCTCCGGAGAAGGCCGGCTTCCTATGTTTTCTCAATTTGGGGGTTTTAGCTCAGAGTGCAGGAAAGAAATTAGAGATGCAGAAAGAAATATAAATATGATTGTTCCGGGTGGGGAAGATAAGCAGCACGGCAACAGCCAATCACCACTACTAACAACAATTAAACACAAAATATGTTGCAGAAACTATCAACACCATTCATCCTATGTATCCTTCACTTTTGCATTCCAGGAATACTTAGCTATCAAATACCGATATCCAGAAAGCAGAATAACAGTAAGCAATAACATAAGCAACATGAGGCAGAAATACTCAGTAAAGGCAGCATACAAGACAAAGACAATCAATAGAGCCAAGTATATTTTATATTCAGAAGCAAACGCACAGCTACAACAGTTCCCTAGCAATATATCCCCCTTCCACCCTTTTACAATGATATGGCGCAGCTATTTATAGCGCAATTTTCCCCCCATTACAACTTTGGGCACAGGATCCCAGACCTGACAATAGCTGACAAAGCTGACAAAAGCGGCAAAAAGCGGCTGATGTTGACCTCTGCGGGTATGGAATGTACTTGCAGCAAGGTCCACCTGAAAACTTGGCAGCTACGTGGCAGTGCGGTAGATGAAACTTCGAGTCAGCTTGAATGAGGGTAGTTGCGGTACAATAAGTCAGTTCACGCTCGCACACCTTCTGTCGCATCTCTGACTCGAATCTCGAGGCTGGACACCTGTCGGAATCTGATAAGGGGAAAAATCTGCCTTTGAAGCTCATACTTTCTCTCCTGCCCGACTTCGCCCAAAATTGGAGCGCAACCGGGCAGCGCAGGGTGGAAGCAGCGCAGTTGGGAAGGCCTTCGTGCCTTAGAAATTTTCTGGGCAGGTTTCAACGTTCTTTGCCCGAGTGCGCACAAGTCAGTGAGCGCAGCCCGACTTCGCTGCGAAGTCGGGCGGCTCAACACTTAGCCGATTTTCTGATGTCACCATGGCAAATCGCCCGGCGCGCACCCTAACACTTTTATCTTCAGAAATTAGCGCCCACAAGTCGGGTGGTCCCAACACTTAACCATTTTCTGGATCTCTCTCATTGACTTCGCCCAGGTGCGCATAAAATTGAGAGCGCAGCCCGACTTCGCTGCGAAGTCGGGCGGCTCAAGACTTAGCATTTTTTGGGCTCAGCTCCACACATCAGCTTCCCAAGTGCGCATGAAACTAGGAGCGCAGCCCGACTTCGCTGCGAAGTCGGGCGAACAACAACACTTAGAAAATTTTGGGCTCTTTGCCCTCTCAGAGAAACAGCCAGAAGTATGGGGGGGAAATGGAGAGAATGAAACTGATGGCAGGAAAGATAGGGGATAGTGGAGAAAGGGAGAGAAGAAAGAGGGAAGGGAAAGCAACATCCTTACAAAAAATTCGAAGACATGGCACCCCGTGCAAAATATGGCAACATTCCTGGCGGCTCGCGGGGTGTCGAGCTCGCCTCGATGCAACGAACCAGGCCTTTATCCTTTGGGCGCAGAGGAACTCCCTTCCCCTGCATCCTGCTGCTCCTGCTGCTGCTGAGCTCCCTTTCTGGGCAACTGTTCTTCTTCGGGCTCGCTTTCAGCAGTCTCTTCTTCCGATCCTTCCTCTTCTTCTCTCTCTGAGCCTGACTGCTCAGCACCACCATCGCCCTCTTGTTCGGCAGGCTGCTCCCGCTCGCGGACGTGCTCGTATGCGGTCTTGGCCTGATCCCAAGCTGCTGCCTGGAAGGGCTCTAAATCGCTGATATCCTTCAGCGCTCCTTTGAATGCCGCAACCATGTGCACGTCAATGGTGTCATACCTCTCTCCCAGCTCCTGGAGGCAGGTGTTAATTTTGCAAAATCTTGACACCATTTGGGTCACCTGTGCCTCTTGGACTGGGTCAGTCCAGCCATCAATCTCTGATGTGTCTGCCTCAAAAAACAGCCAGTCTTGCTTTACCTGCTCTAGGGGCAGAAATTCCCCATCCTTGACAAAGCTCGGAAATCCGAGCGCAGAAAGAGTGTTGAAGGGGGCCAGGCAGATATTCATTTCGTGGTTCAGTACATCCAGCATCTTCCTGGCGGCCCTGATCTTCTCAGTTTTTTCAAAGTAGTTTTGCAAGGTTACCCTCGCATCTGCCCAGTCTAGGGCAATTCGGGACATAGGTGGAAATCGGAGGCCCTTGCGCGCAAATTCTTCAAGTTTTATTGCCAAGTCCAGCCACTGCCTCGCTTGGCGTTCAGCCTCCTCTACCGCAGGCTTTCCCTGGGCAGATACTTCTTGAATTCTGGATGCGAAATCCAGGACGGACAGGGACCTGACCACATTAGTCCTGCAGCCCTGCAGCAAACTAGCCCGCATCTCCTTGATCTTGTCCTTTGAAAAGGCAGCCGCCTGGGACGCTTTCTCCTTCAGCTGGGATTGAGTCTGCTTCAGCAAATCTTGCAACTGAGCAACATGCTCCAGTGCTGCCCTCTTCTCTTCTGACAGCTGTTCGGCTGTCTTCCTCTGTGTTGCCGCCTCCTGCTGGGACGCGGCAAGCTGATCTTTCAAATCTTTAATCTCTTTCTGAGCAGATTCCAGCTGCGTGGTGGCCTTGGCCAGATCCTCTTCCAGCTGTCTTGAATTGTTTTGAAGCTGAAACAACTTCTCTTGATTCTCGAGCCGCTTAACAAGGAGATTATCAGTCCTTCGACGAATACCATTGATTTCGTATTCTTCGCTTATATCGTCGAAACTCTTCTCCTTGGTTCGGTGCTCATAATCTGCCTCAGTCATCTCCCGGAGAGGCTTCTTGACTTTCGGGATTAACTTCTCCGTTCGTAGCACCCTCCTGTCCAAGTCAAACTTGGTGCGCTTCACAGGGGTGGCTATTTCCTCGGCTCTTCTCTTCTTTACGCCCTGGAGGAAAGAGGCAGAACATCCTGCGGCCTTCGCGGCTAGAGGCTGGTCGTCCGTAACTTGCAGTTGTTCTCCCATTAGGTCCAGCTCTGCCAGCATAGGGTATGCCGAGGCCAAATCCTGCTGCGGCATCCTTCCTGAAAACAATGAAGCAGGAGATATTCCAGAAGATAAGGCCGCTTTTGAGGGCGACCGGGTCCTAGGGGAAACGGGCGGCTGCGTAGGAGGTGGAGATGGGGTTTTGAATGCGGCGGGTGAGCGGCGCGGCGATGTAGATACAGCTTCAGCGCTGGCCGCGGGTGAGAGGTTTAGGGTTTGACCCAGGGTTTGGAAAACGTTAGGGTCCTGGGCAAAACGTCCAAAGGAATGGGGACTGCGGAGGGACTGGGTGATAGGCGATATGGATGATGTGACTAAGGCGTGCCCTGATGCAGAGGAGGAAGGCGTTATGGCAGGGCTAACTGGGGTTTGTGAAACAGGGGAAGAGGACGTACCTGCGTGCTCCGCCTGAGCCGGTGCTTGGATGACGCCTGCTGCCCAGACCTCTGCTTCCTTCTCTGGACTATCCAGAGAGATTATTTCGGGTGCAACCGCTCCTGCCCGTGGGGCCGCTACTATCTGCTGCGCTGTCTCCTTTTTCGGCCGCTTTATCTTGGTCTTCTCGCCCCTTTTTCTTTTCTTTTCTCCTGGAGCGGCAGTTTGTTCGGTGGAGGCAGAGGCGGTTGGTGCGGCGGGTAACGAGGCGCCCACGGTAAACTTGTACTTGGGCTTTGACGGAGGGATGCCCGCTACTGCTGCCTCGCCGGTTGACCCTTCTGGCTCCTTCTCCGTTTGAGGCGACTTTTCGGGAGCTGGAGACAACATTGGGCCCACCTGACTGCTTTTTGGCGCCTTGCTGCTGGGTGGCTTTCGAATGGACAAATGTTGTGGTGGGGGTTTCCTTTTATATCTCTTCCTGGCGCCTAGGGGAACGCAATCTCGAAATGCGAACGACTCCCATTTGCCGGCGTATTTATCATACAAGGCCGAAAAATCATCATCTATGGCCAATGTCTTTTTGTTGGATTTATCGTGTTGCGTGCGACACCTCATCTTCCAGCATTCAATGATTTTGTCCTTTTCCCAGCCGAGGGGCGCCACCTTCGTGAGGAACTTTCTGAAACCGGCTGAGTCTAGCCTGTGATCTGGATTATGCTCTGGATCGTAATCTACCTCCACACAGTAGAAGTCATGCCATGGTGGCCATGACTGCATTCGCTCAATGTGCCACTCCAGGTCTGCCCCTGTCTTGTTGCACCTCTCCTCCATGATTTCTGCTCGAGGGCAAACATGTACAAATTTTCCTCTGACCCCAATCGGGTCGTATTTCCAGCGTTGTGGTAATTGTATCAGGCCTATGTTGAGGAGTGCCTGCTCCAGGTAGATGTGCTGCCCAATTTCATGGACTTGAATGTTCGCCCAGGTAAAAGGATATTTGAAAATATGGCCCTTCTTTTTTCCCTGGCCGAATTCCTCCTCGACGTAGTCCATCTGCCGCGCTACCTCCATGCCGAATTGGTGCTCAGTGCAAAAATAGGGCAGCAAGAACGGCTTCCCTTTGAATCCGTAGATTCTGATAACGACGCCCTGGGTCAACCGGAAAGTATCCCCGTATTTGTATTTCCTCAGGTACTTCGTCATGGCCAGGGGAGGGCGAGACGCCTTGCCGTTGAACAGTGCCAGGGTCATACCCAAGAATTTGAAATTGAAATCATAATAAGACCCCCTTCTATACAGCGCCTCCGTCCACTCGTATACCGGCAGCGGTGCGCCCTTCTCATCTACCCTCTTAAGATCGGGCACCCTTATTCGGTAATGCGTATGGTAAAGGCACAACCATGTGAGGAATGAGCAGTGCCGGAATTCAGTTGTCTGCTTCTGCTGTATCCTAACCAGGTTTGAATGTATGGCGTACGCCACCCAGTCTGCCCAATCAAAAAATATTGGGCGCCTTCCGCTTCTCTGCGCAGTAGGGTCATAAAATTCTCCATGCAAAATACACTCTGCGAGTGCCAGCTGATACGGGTGCACCACCCTGTCCGTGCCGCAGCCAAGGACCCATGCAAGGATAATATAAATATATCTGTTTTCGAACCTTTCCAGGGGTATGGGACCTGATGGCCATTGTCCAGCTGGTAGTGGACACTTCAGCTCTGAATTGAGAAATTCCCTCATCCTTCTGCTCTGACTGAATCTGCCCGCCTGCTCTTCCAAATTAATTTTTCTGACGATGGCATCGGGGTCGTACTGGAGCCCCGGGGCGAAGGCTGGCTGTACGCTTTCTTTAAAGAGGGTGAACAACACCCTTCCTTGGCAGTCGCAGACCTGCCGGGTGGCTGGTTTGTAATATGTCACAATTGACTCAACCAGCTCCGGGCAGTGGTGGACGGGAGGGCACAAGAACCAGTACAGGTTCGATTTATATGCGGCCCCAATGTGGTGCGAGGATGAGACCTTGCCTGCCCACTTCGCGATATTGGGACGCAGCTTGGTGAGACTAATGGAGTACTCGCCATCTTTGTATTCGGCCAGGCGGTTGATGGGCGGCGGCAGAGGACCTTGCTTTTTACTTCGCCTCGACCTGGATTTCTCTCTTTGCTCTTGTGGTGCCTCGCTCTCATGAGCGCTAGACTCTGTGCGTTCCTCGGCTTCCTGCTCTGTATCACTGGATTGCGCTTGAATTGGCGCCTTCCCCTTGTCCATTCTCTGTCCTTCACTCATGGTGCCGGAGATAGAAATTACAGTCGCTGCAGACCTTAATTTCGCACTTCTCTTCCTTTTCACTGCGCAGCTCAGATTTACACTGGTAATTCTGGTGTTCTGAGTAAGTAAGGGCCCTTTTCTAGGAATGGAAAAATAGCATTAATGGCGTGAGGGGGAATTTAAAGTGATTTGCCCGAAGTAGGTAGAAAGCGCCGTTATTCCTCGACGGCCGCGCGTGGGATCTTCTATTGGAAAGCGCACCTCGTACGCGGTTGGCCCCAATGCGCTCACTTCTTAATGACATCTGCTTTGAAATCCGTGCAATCATTCCTTAAAATCTTTGAACTTCGTGCTTTCAATGACGTCACCGCCGCCATCTGGGCACACGCTTCGAGGTACCAAACTTGAGGAAGACTCTGACCAAGTGCGCTCAAAAAGTGAGCGCGGTCCAACTTCGCGTTATGCACGGTGCGCCCTCGGGGGACCCATACTTAGAAATATTTCGTCATGCACCTTGCTCTCCAGGATGCGCCGGTCGGAGTGCGCAAAAATTTGAGTGCGCAACCCGCTCAATCGGGCAAGGACACTTAGATAATTTTTCCCATTTCTCTATCCTTTCTGCCCGACTGCGCTCCGAAAAGGGTGCGCAGCCCGACTTCGCAGTGGGGCGCCCAACACTTAGAAATTTTTCGGATTTCTCTTGGTCGCTTTCTCTCTTCTTAAGCTCCCGACGTCGCACAATGCAAAGAGCGAAGCCCGACTTCGCTGCGAAGTCGGGCGATTTTCCGCCTTGGTCAGACTTGAACAGCCGCGCAAAACTTTGCTTCTTTTTTCATACTTAGCCTTCTTTGGACTTAAAAGCTGAAAACTAAATGACTGAAAGAAATATTTACATTCTGAAATAAACTGAACTGCAGGAAATAAATAAGAAAAATATGTACAAGGAAGGACCTCTTGGCAACCTTCAGTGATGATAGGCCTTCAGGTGGAAGCCATTAACAGGGATCGGGAGAAGCTGTCCCTCCATGTCCCTGAGCACGAATGCGTTGAATTGGTTTACCCGAGCGATCTGATAGGGGCCTTCCCAGAAGGCATCAAATTTGTCATGATTGCCCGGCTTCGCTTTGAGTGAATCCCATTTGAGCACTAAGTCCCCGATTTTGAAAACTCGGGTGGTGGTCCCTTTTGCAAACCAGCTCTGAGTTGCTTCGGCGTGCTTGGTAAAGGCCTGATATGCCTTCTCCCTTTCCTCTTCTAGCTGCAACAGTTGACAAAGTCTGGCATCCACTGGATCCCCGTCGCCTTTCTCATCTTCTAACAACCAGAGTGCGGGCATTTCTATGTGGGTGGGCAGGACAGCCTCCTTGCCATATACAAGCGCGTAGGGAGACGTCTTGATGGATTTTTTGAAAGATATGCGATCCGCCCATAACGCTCGGTCCAGAAGTAGGTGCCACGACCTCTTATTCTTCTCCACAGTTTTCTTTATTATTTTCAAGAGGTTCTTATTGGTAGATTCTGCCAGGCCATTTCCCTGCGGATAGTAATTTGAAGACATCTTGTGGTAAATGCCATACTTGCTGGTAAACTCAGTGAGCACCGCACCTGCAAATCCTGGACCGTTATCTGTAACAATTGCCTCTGGAATCCCGAAACGGGTAATGAGGCTCTCAAGGAACCCAATGACCGTCTCTTGGTCAGCGTGCTTTGTAGGCAATGCCTCAGCCCATCGGGTAAAGTAATCTGTGGCGGTTAGGATGAACTTGTGTCCCGCCGAAGAGTTGGGCGTTATTGTCCCGATGAAGTCCAGACCCCACTGCTGAAACGGAGTCTCGGCTTGAATTGGCTGGAGGGGCAAGGGTGCCTTCCTATTTCTGCCGGCGAACCTCTGGCATTTTTCGCATTTCACACAGACTGCATGTGCGTCTGTGAAGAGGGTGGGCCAATAATAGCCGGCTCTGATAATTTTTAAGGCTGTAGGCCTTCCCGAATGATGTCCTCCGGGCATCCCAGAGTGGAACTCTCCGAGAACCTTTGGCTTGTCTGATTCCTTGACGCACCGCAACAAGATGCCGTCAATATTTCTAAAATACAGCCCCTCGGGGCGCAGTACATACTTCAAGGCGTTCAGCCTAAACCTCCTTCTCTGTGAGGCGTTGAGATGGTCTGGACATCTCCCTGTGTTGAAGTACCACACTAGATCATTTGTCCAATCATCCTCCTCTGATAAGGAGTTGGAAAGGTTGGCCTCTGTTACTGGATCCTCCCACTGGCAGGCAGAGATTTCGGCTGCAGCACTCCGGGCCAACTCTTGGCATAGAGCCCGACCTCGGATTAGCTTCGTTGGCCGTACCTCTATGTCAAACTCTTGTATCTTGGCTATCCATCCTGCCCTCTTGTGACCTGGCTCCCCTTGGATGATGAAATTTCTGACGTCCGGATGTATCACGAAGACAGTTATCCGACTCTGGGAGACAAAGTGCTTGAACTTTCTGAGGGATCTCATAACTGCGTGCACTTGCCGCTCAATAAAATTGTATCTTTCTTCATGCGGCTGAATCACCTGGCTTAGGAATGCTATGGGGCGCTCCTCGCCATCATCTCCCTTCTGAGTCAGGACTGCGGCGTAGCTTTCGGGCTCTCCCACCGCGTACAGGATGAAATCCTTGGAGTAGTCTGGATTTATTAACACTGGAGCTTGGGCAATTCTGGCCTTGATTTCTTCAAAGGCTTGTTTCCTTTCGTCAGTCCATACGAATTCAGCATTCTTTTTTAGGAGCTCGGACATGGGCTTGATTACTTGTGCAAAGTCTGGGACAAACTTCCTCACGAAGTTGATTTGGCCAAAAAATGATTGTAGCCCCTTTTTGTCAACTGGGATGGACAAGCGAAGAAGAGCTTCCGCTCTGTCAGGATCGACTGCAAGGCCCTTCTCAGAAATAACGTGTCCTAGCAGCTTGCCTTCCTTCACCGCGAAGACTGACTTCTTCGGGTTGATGGAAATGCCGAATTCACGACATCTCTCAAATACTTGCCGCAAGTGGGAGGCATGGTCCTCTCTTTTATGTGAAAACACAGTCATGTCATCCAAGTAGATGACAATGATCTTGTTGAGCAGCTCTCGGAACGCCAAGTCCATAGCCCTTTGAAATGTAGCCCCGGCGTTAGAAAGACCGAAGGGCATGCGCTGATATGCAAACGTTCCCCATTTGGTGGTGAACGCTGTCTTGTGCTGATCTTCGTCTTTCACCCATATTTGGTTATAGCCGGAGAAACCGTCCAAGAGAGAGAATCTCTGAGCTCCAGCAACTACGTGGAGGATTTGATCAATTTGGGGGAGCGGATAATGATCCTTCAGTGAAGCTTGATTGAGGTTTCTGAAATCCATGCAGAGGCGGATGTCTCCATTCTTTTTCCTCACAGGGACCAGATTTGCGACCCAAGAAGAGTGCTTGATGGGGTAGATGATTTTGGCCTCCAGCATCTTCAAGAGTTCAGCTTTCATCATGGCTTCAATTTTTGGGTTCACCGCCCTTTGCTTCTGCCGGAAAGGCTTTGCATTATCTTCCAGTTCTATAGTATGCTGGATCATCTCTCTGTCGTACCCCTTCAGGTCTTGGTAGCACCAGGCCACGATATCTGGGTACTCTTCGCATAGAGATCGGATCTGCTCTAACTCCTCATCAGTGCAATCCGTCCCGACCTTAATCACCTTTCCAGGTTCCAGTTCCAGGTCCATGTACTGCTTGGGGTCCACTTTGATCCTGTGGGATATGGCTCTATCGTTCTGATCAAAGAGGCTCTCCAGGGTAATCAGTCCTTTCGGGACATGATTATTTTTTAACTGTATCAACCCCTCATATTGCTCGTCATCAGGGTCTCTACCTTCGATTGTACTAGCTTCATTTATCAAAAAGGTGACGATATCTTCGTCACAGTCGAACACCTGCCAGTGGGTGTCCTTGTCAGGCACAGAAGGCCTGTAAATGGTACGAACCGGCTTCGGCTTCTGGACAGTGTCATCAGCCGGGACGTACCTGGCTCCAACAGACGCCAGAATGTCAGCATGCTTATTCTTTTCACGAGATATGGCTTTGACATTCAGAGAGTCAAATGACTCCATCAGATCCCAGACACGGTTGCGGTACGCCTTGAGGTAATGCTTCTTGGAGGCGCACTTATTGGTAATCTGGTTGCACACCAGCTCTGAGTCGCCAAAGATCTGCAAATGCTTTATCCCAAGTCTCTCTGCCTTTCTCAAGCCCAAACACAAGGCTTCATACTCCGCCGCATTGTTAGTGCAACTCCAGGCCAGCCTATAAGTGTAGTCCTTTTGAATCCCGGATGGCGAAACCAGAAGTACACCTGCACCGGCGCCATTCTTACATCGGGCGCCATCAAAGTACAACTTCCATAGCTTTTCTGGGGCAGGCCCAACATCTTTCTTTGCAGACTGATCAAGTCTTTCAGGCTGGGTGACAGAGTAGCAACCTTGTTCGGTCTCAATCATGGCATTGAAGTCTAGTAAGGAGAACTCATCCTCCACTTGTAACAGCTCGAGGGTCTCTTCCGCCAAGTCTACCTCTACCAGTTCCTCAGTCGTCAGATGAACCATGTCGTTCTGCTGTTCTTCCCCAGGTATCTTCTCGACCAGAAACGTGGAAGGCTTTTCATTATAGATCTTCAATCTCCTTCCTTTAAAAGGCACTTCCATATGTGAATAATCCAGCGACAGATATCCACCCAGCTTCGCAGTGAACTCCCTAGAGAGACACATGCCGAAGTAGGGTTCCAAGTCAACCACCACGACCTCTTGGATGACCACTATGTCGAGCGCTTTATGCAGTCGGATTGGGATGTCTTTGATGACACCAACTGTCTTGACAGGAGTGCCGTCTAGCTGCAGCACACCTTGGCTGCTCCTTGTGTATTCCATACCAATCTCTTCGCAGACAGCCCTCGGCATGACAGTAGTGGAGGCACCAGAGTCCACCATGCAATTGTGTACTATATGGCCCTCCATTCGCAAAGACAGATAGAAAGGTGGCGGCCTGTTTTTCCCAGTAGCAGATACTGTCAAGGGCTGAGCTAACACAGCAGGCTGCGTCGGCTTTCCATATTTCACGCTCTTCAAGGATTCTTGCAACAGGTCTACTTGTCCTGGGAGCAGAAGAGCCTCATACATGCTTATCTTCGCCGGAGTCTTCTTGAGCTCATCAACTATATTGTAAGTTGAAGTGTCGGCTCCCTCTATCTCTTTCGCTGGCTCGTACCTGGTTCGGTATTGTTGCGTGGCTTCAACCCTCTGTCTCTTCGTCAGCGATGGGTACCTCAGCTTTTCTTGAGCTTGTTCTTTTGTTTCAGCTAGAGGTTGGGCCGCGGGAGCCTTGAGCGTCGGGAACTTTTCTTTGGCTGTAGGAGGTAAAGGTGGCTTGTCAGGTGCTAGCACAGCAGGCTGCGTCCTCTCCCTTCTGGCGTATACTTTTAACGGCTTCATCTGGGCCGTGGGGGCCTCAATGGGCCTTTTGCCCTCCTTGGTCAAGAGAGACACGGGATCTTCTTCTGGGACTGCAAAGTTACCTTCATCGTCAAGGATCATGTATGCTTCGTCCTCCATGGCGCTGCCCGCAAGGGTCTGAATATAATGCCGATGCAACATGCAACCCTCCTCTCCATGTGGATCGTTGCATGTAGAGCACCAGTTAACATGGTCAGAAGTGCCTGGTTGAGCATCATTGGCAGCATTCCTCGCCGGGGGCCTTTGCGCTTGAGCAGCTTGATCTTTTGTCAGCGCAGGAGGAGGATATGGTCTCCTCGGAAGAAACTCCATCTGAGCTTGCTTCTTCTTCATGATTGTCATGTCGTTGGAGATAGTATGGTAACCAGAGGCAAGAGCCCGCACCTCCTGAAGGATCTTATTCTGAATATCATTATCAGCAGGCGCCGGCCGGACCGGCGGAGGTATTGCGGCTAATGGTGGAGGTGCAGAATATGCCGCGTACTGAGGGGGAGCTGGGAGTGCAGGATATTGCGGAGGTGGAGGTGGCGGATTAGGATAATGGATCTGGGGCTGACCATACGGGTTTATAACTGGCGCTGGATTCCATGGCTGCTGGGGGTACTGATTTGACGAGGATGGCGTCGCACCAGACGCGGGTGGATATTGTGACTGAGGGAAATCAGGATAGATGGGAGGCTGCATTCTATGAGGAAGTCTGCCTATAGAAATTATGTCTAATTCTGCTTGCTGGGCAGCTTCATATAAAGCGGGAAAAGTGTCGACCCGGGCTATCTTAAGAAGCAGACAAATGTCTGAATTAAAAGACCTCAGGTAATAGTGCGCAGCTTGTCCCGCGGGAGGTCGCAGCTCGCGAGGTACTCTTTTCCAGGACCTCGCAAACCTCACGTTGAAGTCCGATATCTCCTCTTGCGGATGGCGTTGAATACTTTGAAACTGGTGCAGCAATGAGGAGGGATCAGCGGACTCGTTGCATCCCTTCACTAGCCTGCCCGCTAACTGGGGCCATCCCGTGATAGCTCCTTCTGGCAAAGATCTCCACCAGTAGAGGAGCTTCCCTCTCAGAGAAAGGGCTAATAAACGGGTCTTAACACTCTCACTAGTGATAGAGTGCAGTGCAACCAAGGCCAGAATATCTTGGATGTGCTCGTATGTTGTTTTCCCGGAGCCATCATAAGTAGGAATGGATTTCAAGGCAGCAGGAGGTACAACTTCTTGTCCAACTAGAGCCAAGGGCCCTGTGGAATCAACTGCTGGGAAGAGGTCGTCATCATTTTGTTGGGCAGCCATGTCTTCTTCCTCTTCAGTAGTATAATCAGTATCAGTGTTGTCCGAAGTTGTAGGTTGTTCTTCAATTTCGGCCTCTCCAACTTCAGCTTCTTCTATTTCAGCTTCAGCTTCGAGTTCGTTTTGGTGAGCTTGGTAGTCAGCCAGCCTTACGCGCTCTCCAGGAGCGTTGATGTCGATTTCGTAGAGATCAGGCTGCTGTCCTGGGTTCCTTGCTCTCCACCTTCTTGTATGCATGAAGGCGCTTTTGATATTGGACCAGTCTCACGGACTCAGAGAATATTCAGGTAGTGCAGAGTCGCCAGGTGTTCTGATTTGACAGCAATGAAGCGAACACCGATGCTTCGATTCTGTTTTGGGGTGGGAAACTCCCGTGTCCCACCGGGCGTGCCAGAGAAACTGTTGGTTACGAATCTGCCACTAGGATAGGATTTAGTGTAATGCGCCCTAGATTCGCCCAGCAGATTGAAAGGCCGGAAGGAAGGAATGCCTTCCGCGCCAATCTCCGGAGGAGGCCGGCTTCCTATGTTTTCTCAATTTGGTTTAAGCTCAGAGTGCAGGAAAGAAATTAGAGATGCAGAAAGAAATATAAATATGATTGTTCCGGGTGGGGAAGATAAGCAGCACAGCAACAGCCAATCACCACTACTAACAACAATTAAACACAAAATATGTTGCAGAAACTATCAACACCATTCATCCTATGTATCCTTCACTTTTGCATTCCAGGAATACTTAACTATCAAATACCGATATCCAGAAAAGCAGAATAACAGTAAGCAATAACATAAGCAACATGAGGCAGAAATACTCAGTAAAGGCAGCATACAAGACAAAGACAATCAATAGAGCCAAGTATATTTTATATTCAGAAGCAAACGCACAGCTACAACAATTCCCTAGCAATATATCCCCCTTCCACCCTTTTACAATGATATGGCGCAGCTATTTATAGCGCAATTTTCCCCCTATGACCTCTGCCGGTATGGAATGTACTTGCAGCAAGGTCCACCTGAAAACTTAGCAGCTACGTGGCAGTGCGGTAGATGAAACTTCGAGTCAGCTTGAATGAGGGTAGTTGCGGTACAATAAGTCAGTTCACGCTCGCACACCTCCCGTCGCATCTCTGACTCGAATCTCGAGGCTGGACACCTGTCGGAATCTGATAAGGGGAAAAATCTGCCTTTGAAGCTCATAATTTCTCTCCTGCCCGACTTCGCCCAAAATTGGAGCGCAACCGGGCAGCGCAGGGGGAAGTAGCGCAGTTGGGAAGGCCTTCGTGCCTTAGAAATTTTTTGGGCAGTTTTCAACGTTCTTTGCCCGAGTGCGCACAAGTCGCTGGAGCGCAGCCCGACTTCGCTGCGAAGTCGGGCGGCTCAACACTTAGCCGATTTTCTGAAGTCACCATGCAATCAGCCCCGGCTGCGCACTTCCCACTCCACTTGAGGCCGCCCGACTTCGCTGCGGAGTCGGGTGGTCCCAACACTTAACCATTTTCTGGATCTCTCTCATTGACATTTCCCAGTGCGCATAAAATTAGAGCGCAGCCCGACTCGCGAGTCGGCGGCTCAAGACTTAGTATTTTTTGGGCTCAGCTCCACACATCAGCTTCCCAAGTGCGCATGAAACTAGGAGCGCAGCCCGACTTCGCTGCGAAGTCGGGCGAACAACAACACTTAGAAAATTTTGGGCTCTTTGCCCTCTCAGAGAAACAGTCAGAAGTATGGGGGGGGAATGGAGAGAATGAAACTGATGGCAGAAAAGATAGGGGATAGTGGAGAAAGGGAGAGAAGAAAGAGGGAAGGGAAAGCAGCATCCTTACAAAAAATTCGAAGACATGGCACCCCGTGCAAAATATGGCAACACTACCCTAGGACGTTCCCTGAAGGCGTCAATGTCGAGCTCAAAGAACTTGGTCTCTTCTCAAGTATTCCTAACTCTCCATCTCGTATGCATGAAGGTACGGATATTTCAGTACCGGTCTCTAAGGCTTGAGATTTTCACGTTGAACAGAGTCGCGAGATGCTTGAGTCTTACAGTACTGAGATGAGCATCAGCTCTCAATACCACTCACAAGGTGAGACTGACTAGGTCCCACCGGGCGTGCGTAAACTGTTGGTTACAAATCAGCCACAGGAAAGTATTTTGTATGTCTACGCGCCCTAGACCTGGACCAACATTGAAAGGCCGGAGGGAAGAGATGCCCTCCGTGCCAATCTCCGAAGAAGGCTGGATCCTATAGTAAACTACTGGGGTTTTAAGATAAGAGTGCAGGAAAGAGATTTAAAAAGGTTGAGGGTGCAGGAAAGAGATTAAAAGATACAAAAAGAAATGGAAATAACTTGATATTGCAGTGGGAAAGAACACGCAACACAATAACTCATCTATATCTAAACTAGCAGCATTCAATAAAGAAAATGTAACAGAAACTGAAACTGCATATGCCTCTCTATGTATCCTCTAACAGAATTCCAGACACATTCATCTTCTCATGCTAAAATCCAGATATCAGAATTACAGCAACCAGAAAGCTAAATGAAAGCAGAAATACTTGCTAGAGGCAGCATAAAAAGAAGGCACAAATTCAGAGCCAAGGATCTTCAGTATTGATAGCAAAATGTTTAGCTACAACAGCTTCTTTAGCAAAATGTTCCCCCCCGTTTTCATTACAATGCTTGGGTTTTTATACATTCATGTGCTCATGCAAGCATAATGTTCATTTGTCAAATCATCTACCTGCAGGTGGGACCATAGCAAATGCAAATGTGTTTGATATGGTTTCCACACCTTTATCATAAATGCTCAATTATCTAAATCAGGGTTTATTTTTTAAATTTTTTTATTGTAATTGAAATGAGCCCCACCTACATTACATCATGACTATATTACCATAGTATTTTATTGTTGTCACATTTTGCACGGGGTGCAATGTCTTCAATGTTGTTTTGTAACAGTGCTGCTCTTCTTTTCCTCCTTCCGTTTTTCTCCCTTCTCTCCCTTTCCTTTTCTTTCCCATTCTCTTTCTCTCCCCCTTTTTCCTTGGAGTTCCCTCTTGATTTTCCAGCTTTCCACAGGTCTATCCGAAATTGGCTAAGTCCGGGTGCGAAGTTCGCACTTCGCCCGCTTTGGTGCGAGGCGACTTCGCCGCTTTGGTGCGAAGTCCGACTTCGCCCCACCTTCTGGGCGCACCTTGCACTGGCAGACTGGCAGGTCAATGCAGAAAAAAGGTAAAATGCCGGAGCAGGTCCATATGGCGGCAGACACCAGTGTTCGCCTGTGCGCAGTTCGACTTCTCAACGGAGCCGGAATGCGCCCTTGACAGTGTACGTAGGGGAACAAACCCGGAATTTGACCAAGGCTTGAAGGCCTTCCCCGACCGCACCGATTTCTGCACGCATCCCAAGGAGCCCCGATCCCAAGCAAAGATGGATAGATCGCCTCTAAGGCGTGCATGTGTCACACAAAGATAACCCATCATCGACAAGTGTCCAGCTTCGGGATTTGAACCAAGACCGCCGACCAAAAGGGATAAGCATGGGCTGCCCGCACCGCCGCGTTAATAGCCTCATTCAAAGCTGATCCGAGGTTTCACCCGCTCCACCTACTAGCAAGCTCGCCGACTTGAAGAATTACCCAACACTCCGCCACGTAGCCGTCCAGCCTTCCAGAAGACCATGTCGCGGGACACCCATCCGACAAAAAGGTCAAGCATTTGCACTCTTTCGCCGCTTCGTCACTCATGTTTGATCGGGACTCGTGCCCATTAATGTAACGTGGGACTCGGCTATAAAAGCCCATCCGAAATTCATTGTAAAGGGTGGAAGGGGAATGTTTGTTAGGGAACTACCGTGCTTATTGTAACCGTGCTTCCGCTTATGAATACAATCAGTATGCCTGGTTCTCGTTTCTACTGTCTTTATTCTTTTATGCCGTCTTTCATTATATGCCTTAGGCCCACCCGTGTCGCCGTCGTTAATTCACTTTGGCATTTGGCGATCGGGTTCCTCTAGCATTGCTTGCTTAAAGCACCTTCTCGTACTTCATTATTTAAAGCATTCATTATAAATTTGGTAGCGCTCCATCGCTGTGTGTGACGTTGCTGGCCCGTATCCGGTGATTGATGCGATCCCCGCCGTTAGTTCCTTGTAGGGAATGTTTGCTAGGGAGCCATTGAAGTCGTGCGGTTAAACTCTCTACCTAACACATATACCGGCTCGACATCTCTAGGTTTACTTTCTACCCCCGCGTGTACGTATCCGGTGATTGATACGATCCCCCGTCGTTAGTTCCTTGTAGGGAATGTTTGCTAGGGAGCTATTGAAGCCGTGCATACGCCGCCGGTGTATCGGAAGTACGCCTAGGTTTTGCAGCTCCTTGTCATGCTCGTGTTTGTATGCAGTAGTAGCGGTGATTGGTGTGTTCCCGCATCGTTAGTTCCCCCCCACCAACCTTTGGACATATTTGTATCTCTTCTCGTACATTTGTCTCTTTCCGTTTATTTATTTCTTTCCTGCTCCCTTTAGCTTAAATCAAGCCCCCCAAAAGGAGCCGGCCTTCTCCGGAGATTGGCTCTGAAGGCATCTCTTCCTTCCGGCCTTTCATGCTGGTGGGCGAATCTGGGCGCATTAACCAAAAATCCTTTCCTCATGGCAGATTCGTAACCAACAGTTTCTCTGGCACGCCCGGTGGGACGCTTGTCCCACGATTTAAAGAAAGAGTACCCATCTAGTTTCCACCTAGCGCAACAGTTCTTCTGACCCGCTCGGCGGAACACGGGTCCCACATCCGACGAGAGATTTTCTCGATCGCCTCCACCGGCGCCGATAGCTTCCCGAGCTCTTGGTGAGACAAGGAAGTTTCTCACCCCGACGTAATCGAAGCACCGGTGTTCGCTTCATTGCTGTTCCAAATCTGAACACCTGGCGACTCTGCACGAACAAATCTTCTGAGTCTGGAAGACTGGTCCTGCCACCTTCATGCACACGAGAAAGTGGCGAACAAGAAATCCGAGAAGCCCGCCCGAGTTCTACGAACTAGACATCCACGCCGAGGCGAGATACCCAGCCGGGCCGATCCGCGAGCTCGCTTCGACGAAGCCGAGGCCGAGATCCAAGAAGAGGCCGAAGCCGAGGCTCGAAGAGCCGAGTACGAAGTAGAAGAGGCCGAGGAAGAGGAAAATCCCGTATCCTCGGAAAGTACCGATACCGAGTACACAACCGACGGCGGAGAAGAAGAAGAAATGGCCGATCAACACTCGAATGACGATGATCTCTTCCCGGCGGTGGACTCCTACAGGGCCTTTGGCCCCGATCGGTCGCCAAGCCGTGCCCCCGCCGCTTTAAAGTCTATTCCCACATACGACGGCTACGGTAAGACGGCGTACGAGCACATCCAGGACATCCTTGCCCCGGCCGCACCGCATACCATCACCGATGAAAGTGTGAAGACCCGTCACCGGCCCTTTCCCCGAGGGGAAAGCTTCTCTACCGGTGGAGATCGCCGCGTAGGGATCCATCACCGGGTGGCCCCAGCCTGCCAGAGGCTCGTAAAAGGATGCAACGAGTCCGCTGATCCTACCTCTCTACCGCATCGGCCCCAAGCAATCCGGAGGCATCCTCAAGAGGAGGTGTCCGATTTTAACATTAGGTTTGCGAGATCCTCGGAAACGGGTACCTCGCGAACTTCGGCCTTCACCGGCATGGCCGCTCACTACTATCCGAGGTCTTTCAACTCGACATATGCCGCCGCCGAAGATCGCCCGAATTGACGAGTTCCCCGCACCGTACGAAGCCGCCCAGAAGTCGAGCCGACATTATCTCCATCGGCAAGCTTCCGTCCGTAGTGAGGAGCCGATTCATCCCGACTTTCCAAGATCGCAGATCCTTCGCTTCCGGTGGTGTGCCGTCTACTTCAGGGCAGCAGCCCCCCCGCATGGAATCCGGCGCCGGTCGTAACTCAATACGGCCCGCCTCGGTTGCATTACCCTCATCCGCCTCCTCCCGCTCCGCATTTTCCGCACGCTTCCGCTCCCCGCAGATGCGTCTTATTCTAACCCTCCTCCATTGGCCGCTTTGCCTCCACCGCACGCTGCCGCCTCCCGACAAAGAAAGATCCGTAACACGATTCTTCAAGAAGTGCGGGCTTTGGCCTTAGGATATCATGCCATGTCCAATGACATGACAGCTATGAAAAAGAAGGCAGCCCAAATGGACTTTGCTCCTAGAAGGCCGTATGCGCCGCCGGCATCGACAAAAGATAAAGCCCCGTAAAACCAACCGCAGAGGCGTCCGCCTCCGAGAAATGCCGCTATAGATGACCCACCCGGTCCTCCCGACTGTCAACTGGTGCACTACGTGCAATGACCCGCATTCGGAGGAAGATTGCACTTTGCACCAAAGACTACATCCGGACCTTGGCCGGCAAGACTATAGAAGATGATGAGTCGTACATGATCTTGGACGGCGAGGCCAATTTTGCCCTCGCGTAAGAGAACCCAATGACGCCCGCCAAGGAAGAAAAGAAAGTCGCGGACGCGGCTAAACCTTTGCAGTATATGCGAGAAGAGAAAGACCGCAGCCCAATGGGCCGCCACCGTACAAGCGGCCGTGGCCTTACACACCCAGAGAAGGCATCCAAAGATAAAGCTCCCGCTAAACCTTCTCTAGCAAAGACCGTCGCTGTTCCACTAAGCCTCCAAAGAAAGGCCCCAACTCCCGCTAAGCTTCCCGTACTTCAGCCCCCACCGAAACCAAAGAACAAGCCCAGAGAAGTCAAGTACCCGTCTCCGACCAAGAGACAACGAGTTGAGGCCACCCAACAAGACGGACCAAGTATGAACCGGCTAAACCAAAGAAGGAGCTAGTACCTCGGCTACAAAGATTGTAGACGAGTTAAAGAAGACTCCCGCGAATCGCATGTACGATGCCCTTCTCGTCTGTGCCAGTAGATCCGTCGCAAGAATCACCGAAAAACATGAAGAACGGCAAGCGATGCACCGCTGTCCCGGTTCAACCTTTGACCGCCTCCGCCACCGGGAAGAACAGACCGCCACCCTTTTATCTCTCTTTGCGGATGCAAGGGCACATAGTTCACAACCGCATGGTGGATTCTCGGTGCTTCCTCGACCGTGGATGCCGAAGGCCGTCTCGCGATGAGATCGGGATGGAATACACACGGAGCAGCCAAGGTGTGCCGCACTAGACGGCACCCCCGTCAAGACAAGCTGGTGTCATAAAGGACATCCCTATCCGCCTGCACAAAGCTCTCGACATTGTGGTCATCCAAGAGGTCGTGATTGTTGACTGGAGCCTTACTTCGGCATGTGTCTCTCTCGGGAGTTCACCGCGGGTTGGGCGGGTACCTGTCTCTAGACTACTCGCACATGGAAGTGCCCTTCAAAGGAAGGAGACTGAAAATTTTCAATGAGAAGCCTTCCCCTTTTCTAGTAGACAAGATACCCGACGGAGAGATGGACTGCATGGTCCAGTTGTCAGAAGAAGAACTGGTGACAAGAGAACCGACCGAGCAAGCTCTCGAAGTGCTACAGCCTAGAAGACGAGTTCTCGCTGCGGGATTTTAATGCCGTAATCGGGACAGAGCAGTGCTGTTATTCCATTAAGCAGCCCGAGGAGCTTGACGTGTCCGTTGCGAAGGAAGTAGGACCCGCACCCGAAGAGCCGTGGGAAGCTTTTCTTTGACGGCGCCCGTTGCAAGAATGGCGCCGTGCAGGGGTCCTCCCGGTTTCTCCAACCGGAGTCCGTAGGGACTATGCCTACAGCCGGCTCCGGAGCCGTACTAACACCCGGCGGAATACGAAGCCCCGTGCTTGGGTCTCGCGAAAGGCGGAAAGGCTCGGAATCAAGCATCTCCAAATTTTCGGAGATTCGGAGTTAGTGTGTCATCAAGTTACGAATAAATGCGCGTCTAAGCATCACTATCTTAGAGCGCACCGCAATCGGGTCTGGGACCTGATGGAATCGTTTGACTCATTGAACGTTAAGGCAATATCGCGTGAGAGAAACAAGCACGCGGATATTCTGGCGTCTCGTTGGAGCCGTGCACGTTCCGCCGAAGACGTCGTCCGTAAACCGAAGCCGGTCCGCACCATTTACTGTGCCTTCGTGCTCGATAGGGATACCTTCCGGGTGTATTCAGCTGTGACGAGGAGATCGTCACATTCCTGGTTAACGAAGTGTGTGTAATCGAAGGTAGAGACCCTGATGACGAGCAATATGAGGGGTTGATACAGTTACGGAATAATCACGTCCCAAAAGGACTGATTACATTAGAAAGTCTCTTTGATCGAAATGACAGAGCAATATCCCACAGATCAAAGTAGACCCGAGGCAAGATGCCGACTCGGAGCTCGAACCCGGTAAAACCATCAAGGTCGGAACAGATCGCACGTCGGAGGAGCCGGTGCAGATTAGATCACCGTGCCAGGAGTTCCCCGACATCGTGGCCTCGGTGCTACGAAGATTTGAGGGGGTATGACAGATCCGTCATCCAAAGATACCATCGAGCTAGAGGATGGCGCCAAGCCGTTCCGACAAAAGCAAAGGGCCGTAAATCCAAAGGTTGAGGCCATGATGAAGACCGAGCTCTTGAAGATGCCGGAGGCCAAGATCATCTACCCCATCAAACATTCATCCCGGGTCGCGAACTGGTGCCCGTGAGGAAAAAGAATGGCGACATACGTCTCTGTGTCGACTTCAGAAACCTAAATCAGGCTTCCCTCCGGAACCACTATCCGCTTCCCCAAATCGACCAAATTTTGCATATCGTTGCCGGAGCCCGTAGATTTTCACTTTTAGATGGATTTTCCGGCTACAACCGTATTTGGGTCAAAGACGAAGACCAAGGATAAGACGGCGTTTACCACGAAGTGGGGGACGTTCGCCTATCGCCGCATGCCGTTTGGCTTATCCAATGCCGGTGCCACGTTCCAAAGGGCCATGGACTCGGCCTTCCGAGAGCCGCTCAACAAGATTATTGTCATCTATCTTGATGACATGACCGTTTTCTCTCACCGACGAGAAGATCATGTTTCGCACCCGCGGCAGAAATTTGAAAGTTGTCGAGAATTCGGCATCTCTAAAAACCCGAAGAAGTCCGTCTTCGCGGTAAAGGAAGGAAAGTCGCCGGGACATGTCATCTCCGAGGAAGGCCTCGCCATTGACCCCGACAGAGCGTAAGCCCTCGTTCGCTTGCCGCCCCCACCGATAAAAAAGGTCTGCAGTCCTTCTTCGGTCGATTAACTTCGTGCGGAAGTTCATTCCGGACTTCGCACAGTGATCAAGCCTATGGCCGAACCGTTGAAGAAAGATACACCTTACGAATGGATTGATGAGAGAGAGCAAGCTTTCGAGGAAATCAAGGCTCGAATTGCGCAAGCTCCGTTATTGACAAACCCGGACTACTCCAAGGACTTCATCCTGTATGCAGTGGGAGAACCCGAAAGTTACGCTGCAGTCCTGACTCAGAAGGGAGACGACGGTGAGGAGCGCCCCATTGCGTTCCTAAGCCAAGTGATTCTGCCACACGAAGAGAAGTACAATTTTATAGAGCGGCAGGTCCATGCGGTCATGAAGTCCCTTCGAAAGCTCAGCACTTTGTCTCCCGCAGTAAGACCACTGTCTTTGTGATTCACCCCGATGTTCGCAGCTTCATCTTGCAAGGGGAACCGGGTCACAAGAGAGCGGGATGGATTGCCAAGATCCAGGAGTTTGACATCGAAGCACGGCCCACCAAGCTTATCGAGGCCGAGCCTTGTGTCGGAATTGGCCCGAAGCGCTCGTAGCCGGCATCTCCGCCTCGTAAGTGGGAGGACACAGCGACACGCGTCTACCTAGCCAACTCCTTATCGGAGGGGAGTGATTGGACAGATGAACTGGTGAGATACTTCTGCACCGGAAGATGTCCCGATCACCTGAACGCCTCACAACGAAGGAGATTTCGGTTAGGTGCATTAAGGTACACTCTTCGCCCCGAGGGGCTTTACTTCAAAAATATTGACGGCATCCCGTTGCGGTAGCGTCATAAAATCCGACCAGCCTAGGATCCTCGGAGATTTTCATTCCGGGATGCCCGGGGGTCACCATTCTTCAAGGCCAACGGCCTTAAAAATAATAAGGGCCGGATACTATTGGCCCACTGCTCGCAGACGCGTATGCGGTCCGCGCCAAATGTGATCAATGCCGAGGTATGCCGGCCGAAACGTAAAAGCACCCCCGCCCCTTCAACCGATTCAAGCCGAAGCTCCGTTCCAAAGAATGGGGTCCGGACTTCATTGGGGTGATTTCTCCTAACTCCTCCGCCGGCCACAAGTTTATTCTCACAGCCATCGACTATTTCACACGGTGGACGGAGGCGATCCCGACCAAGAACGCCGACCAAGAAACGGTCATCGTGTTCATTGAGAGCCCGATTACCCGCTCGGGGTTCCGTAGTCGATTGTTACAGACAACGGTCCGGGATTTGTAGGCGCAGTACTCACGGAGTACACCAACGGCCTTGGCATCTAACACAAGAAGTCTTCTAAATACTACCCGCAGGGGAATGGCCTTGCCGAGTCTACTAACAAGAACCTCCCGAAAATTCTCCGGAGGACCATTGAAAAAAATAAGCGGACTTGGCACTTGCTCCCGAACCGGCGCTATGGGCGGACAGAGTTGCGTTCAAGAAATCCCTCAAGACGTCCCCCTATGCGCTCGTCTATGGCAAGCAAGCCGTTATGCCATCACACATTGAAATCCCCGCCCGGTGGATGATTGACGAAGACAGAGCAGCGGAGACCCGGTAGACGACAAAGTTGTGCCAACTCCCGCAGCTTGGAAGAAGACAGAGAAAGTGCATACCAGGCCTTCGCCGATCACATTGCAGCCACTAAAGGCTGGTTTGCCAAAGGCACCACCGCCCGAGTTTCGAAGTCGGGGACCCGGTGCCAAGTGGGACTCATACAAGGCAAAACCGGTAATCACGGAAAATTTGACGCCTCTCGGGAGGGCCCTTATCGATTGCCCGGTGAATCGCTCAATGCCTACATACTTTCGGATATGGAGGGTCGGCTCCTCCCCATCCCCGTCAACGGGTTCCACTTGAAGCTTTATCGCCGTTGAAGGCGCCCGAGTGGCCCTTCCCCGTAAAAATTTTGCCTTGTGTTTTTATTTTTCCCCGCATGTATAGTTTCCAGCTTTAGCATTCGCTTATTTTTCCTTCTTTGAGCTTAAATGCGGCATGGGAGAGAAAGACAGACTTCGCAGCGAAGTCTGTCGTTGCCCCGCAGGAGGGGCGAAGTTCGGCTATGCAGAGAAAGAAAGGAGAAAAAAGAGCAAAAATCGACTAAGTGTTGACCGAAGTCCGACTTCGCAGTGAGCTCCGACTTCGGCCCACCGAATTGCGAAGTTTGTCCGAGAAAGCTGAAGGCAGACTAAAGTCCGCATCGCAGCAACCCTTCGTGGCGAGCACGCACCTACGCAAGCAAAGTTTGTGCGGACGAACTTCGCACCGAAGTCCGACTTCGCCACCCCTGCGGTGCGCGCTGCGCTCAACGCTTGGCGGCGAACTCGAGTTCGCACTTCGCATCAAGCTTCGCCGAAGTCCGAACAAGCGGCCCCCTCAGTCCATCTAAAGATGAAAGGCGGCAAACACCCAGATCGCGCCCAAACCTTGGGCGCACTTAAAAACAGAGGTAGAACAGCTCCACGCGTCACGCGTCGATGCGGAGTTCGTACTTCGCCCAATTGGCGAAGTCCGACTTCGCCGGCGAGGTCGGGCCGTGCCCAACTTCCGGGCGAGCCCGGCCGCGCCTAGTTTTCCGGGCCGTATTGGGACGCGGTTTAAAGAATAATAAAAAAAAATTCAAAAACCCCAAGTCGGGCCCAAGGCGCGTTTGCACTTGTTTTAATGTGGGTTTCCGCACCGAAGGTTTTGTCTTGATCGCAGTGCCCAAGTGGTGGCAGCAACGTCGCCCATGGTGCAGTCCCCAACGCCGAGTTAATGATTGCGCGTTTTTCAAGCGAAACGCAACTAAAAAGCAAGGCACGGCCGCCGGGCGCGTCTTTTCCTAAACGTTCTCCCGCGCGGCCACCAAGGGTTTTAACTCAGCCGACCTACCCCTCCCGCGTTGCATTAATGACGCTGTTTTTATCTAGAAAAGGGGGTCGAATCATGCCAACATTCCGGATTGCAGAGATTATTCCTGGACAAAGGCTAATTATTCCTCCGATAGCGAAATTTGTTGCAGCATGACCCGAACCCGTCATTATTGCCGACTCGGAGAGATGGACAAGGGAAAATGCCCGTGTCGCCGCAGCCCACGGAAGCAACAACTGTGGGATTTGCCGCGGCCAGAGTTTTCAAAGGCGATCCTCCGCCGTAGAAAAGTCAAAGGCCCGGACGAAGAAGGTACAACGTGGGCAATCCCCACCACCTCCGGTGAATTACCCGGCAGATATGTGGACGGCTCGCTTTCCATGAGCCTAACTCAGCCGAGAGCGAATGTGGAGAGCCGGGTCGACAAGGTTTCGCCCTCCCATCATTTTGGAGCGGCGTACAAATCAAACCTCTTCGTATTCATGTGCCCTCCCGTCCACCAATGCCCGGAGCCGATAGAC
Source organism: Wollemia nobilis (assembly GCA_028583015.1). Taxonomy (NCBI): domain Eukaryota; kingdom Viridiplantae; phylum Streptophyta; class Pinopsida; order Araucariales; family Araucariaceae; genus Wollemia; species Wollemia nobilis. The sequence goes on from JAQPPZ010002549.1 coordinate 14,041,678, forward strand.
TTAATTGTCGACACTATAAACCAGCTTCCCGGCAACTCAGCCCACGGCAAACCCTTGTTCGCACCGCGCAGGAGACCGTGGCACCGCCTTCGCCCTGTGGCTGGAGTATGACTCCGGCACCATCCTCAGAAAGATAAATTTGGGCGAACAAGCGGGACGTTTCACGCACACCAAGCGAATGAGGGATTTCCTCAATTCGTAGCCGAGCGCCCCGCTTCCACCGGACAATGGCCGACCGGCCCCATGCCTTTGGTAAAATTTCGTAGCAAGTATCTATATACCATCTTGGCATGGATCCTCGGCCGCGACTCCGATGAGCCGGTGCACCCGTACCACCGGCGCCGTGCACGCCTCCCGTGTGGAGAATCTTACGAACCACGGCGCAATGGAGCGGAAAACGCCCCATCTCTTTCGACTGGGCAGACTGGTCGGCTTACGCCATTCATTCCAGTCTGCTGAAAATCCAGAAGCGCCAGTCAACCAATTTTCGTTTCAGTTCCGTTCTGGTCTGGCTTTGTTTGTACCATCTGCACCCCCAAATGCCGATCCTGAACCTGAAGAAGGTTAACGAGAAGGGAGAACCCCAGCCCGTCTATAACTGGACGGATGACTTATACCGGAAAGGGTCCTACTACAAGTTCAACTTCAACTTTCTGGGATTCGTCATGTCGGTCTTCACCGAAAGTGAAATCCCCGTCCCCCGAGAGAAATGACGAGTGCTTTGATAAATCAGAAGCTCGGGGACGTTTCGACCGACGTAGGGATTGTGATCAGAATCTACGGATTCAAGGGCAAACCCTATTTGCTGCCCTATTGGTGGCTCGAGAGCATCCGCTCGGGATGGAAGTTGCCCGACGATGGACTATGTGGAAGAAGAGTTTGGCCTAGGGAAGAAAAGAGGACAGATTTTTCAATACCCTCTTTCCCGGGCCAATGTTGAGATTATCGAGGTAGGACAACATGTCTACCTAGAGCAAGCGCTGTCCCGGATTGGCCTGGTTTTGTGCCGCAGTCACTGGAAGTATGACCCTCATGGGATAAGGGGAAAGTTTGCACATCCGTGCCCCCGGGACATAACCGAAGATAGATGCGACGTGGTCCATGTGGACCTTGACTCGGAGATTGAATTAATGGAAGCTTCTCCCCTTGGCAGGATTTCTACCGCGAGGAGGTGACATATGACCCCAAGAGAAACCGGGACCATCACTTCTCATCTCCGGGGTTCAAAAAATTTCTGTCCAAGATTGCAGTGCCTTAACCGGTCTAAAGAAAAGATTATTGAATGCCGGAAAATGAGATGCCGCACGCAAAGACGATAAATCCACAAGGAGAAACCCGGCCGTAGATGACGACTTCTCGCTTCTCTATGACCAAGATCATGACAACCGGCGGCCGTTCGCATATCAAGGTTACGTTCCCCGAGGCCCCTTTGAGGATTATAAAAGTGGGTCTCCTCCCAAACAGCTTGTACACTTCGGCAATCGCGCCGCCGGCCCAGCAAGTACCCATGCCGATCCAATGCGCTCGTGGCTCCTAAGGCGGCGCCCGAAAAGGCGAAAAGTTAGCCGAGGCAGCGCCCGAGGCACTTCCTCGTGCAAGAAAAGCGCCAAGACCGCCGTAAAGCGGACCGGTCGCGCAGCACCTTCGTAAGTCAAACCCCGGCACAAGTTTACCGTGGGAGCATCGCCGTCGCCGCACTCGCTTCGCCTCCTTCCCCGATCCGACAGCTTGTTCCGAAGAAAAGAAGCGGAGGAGAGTTGAGAAAATCAGCGACCTAGCCTCGATAGTGCAGCAGCCGGCCGCAGAGCCGCAGCTCGCGTCCTGCCGCCGCAGAGGCAGTTCCTTTGGGCAGTCCCAAGCCGCCCGCCGAGACAATAAGCGAAGACATTCACCCGCATCGGCTCAGCGGAGCCCGCAGTACGTTTGCTGTCCCCGTCTCTCTAGTCTCACCCGCTCTACTTCCACTCAGTCCCCCGCTCAATCTGGGCGAGCCATGACCACATCCTCCTCCCCGTCTCCGCGTCCTTCTAGCGGCCCCCATTCTTTCGACCAGTTTGCTCAGAACCCTAACGTCTCTCTTTCTCTGAGCACAACTCCAAACCCTTCGCCCGAGGTTAGTGCTGAGGCTGTCCGTTCACCATCACATCCTCCGCCTCGGCCGCTTCAAACCCTCACAGTGTCAGCCTCTCCCATTTCCATTTCCCGGCCGCCCCCACAAGCGACCGATTCTTCCAAGGTCTGTCCGGTTCCTCCTGATCCCATCCCCGCAGGAGAGACGTCTCAGCAGATCCCTAGGCTGGGGGAACCAGATTTTATGGACGACCTCCGGAACTCAGATGACTTGCCCCTGGCAACAAGAGCCGTAGAGTATTCTGTCTCTTTCCGCCAAGACCTGAAGCGGAGGAGACATGAAGAGATAGCCGCCCCGAAAAAACGCGCAAAGTATGATTTCGGAAGGAGAGTGATTACAACAGAGAAAATAATCCCAATAGTGAAGAAGCCTCTCCGAGAAATGACTAAGGCGGACTACGTGCTCCGGACAAAGGAGAAAAGCTTTGACGACATTGATAAAAAGATGAGATTCGTACGATCATGCGCAAAGTCGACAATCTCTTTGTCAAGAGTCCGGAGGAGCAGAAGAACTTTTGCGCTGGCAGACAAAGTAAGGCAACTTGAAGAGGACCTATCTAGGTCCACCGAGCACCGGAAGCGGCGCGGCGAGAAACAGATGAATTCAAAGCCCACTAGCCGCTTCTCAAAGAAAAGCCGCAACCGAAAAGAAAGCAGCCTCTGAGCAGATTTCTCAGCTCCAGGAGTCTTTGAAGAAGCACGCAGCCTGCATAAAAACATCTCAAGCGGCTGTCTTTTCAAAGACAAAAGTTAAGGAAATGAGGGCTGGTTTGCTGAGGGAATGCAAGCCCCATACCTTTAAGGCGATGGCAGTCCCGGACTTCGCATCCAGGATTCAAGAAGTTTCGCCTGTGGAAAGCCCGTGGTAGAGGAGGCCGAGCGCCGTGCAAAGCAATGGCCGGACCCGGCGATAAACCTTCAGAGCGCGAGCGCGACGGCGTCCTTTTTTCCCCCGTGTCCTCATTCGCCGCAGAATGGGCAGGTGCAAGGGTGACCTTGCACAAATATTTTAGAAAAGTTGAAGAGGTGAGAGGGCTGACGAATGCTTGACGCATTCGGACATGAAAAAGATATCCGTCTGCCCCCTTTCACGCTCTTTCAGAACTTGGGTGTCCAGGTTTTGTTGAGAATGGCGAGCTCCTCACCCTAGATCGGGTAAAGAAGAATTGGCAGTCCTTTGAAGCGGACACACCTGAAATTGATAGCCGGACCGAGCCAATTCAAGACAATGTCACTCGATGGTGTCCAGATATTCCAGAATCCGCTCCTATTTTCAGGAGTTAGAGAAAAGATACCTCACCATCGACCTGCACGCGGTGACCGCAAGCCATTCGAAGCGGAAGCCTGGCGCTCAGCCCAAGAGGCGTACACTCGCATGTGCGAGGCAGAAGCAGGAAATGGAGACCTTTCAGAAGGAGATACTGATGAGGCGACTGACAAAGATGAATCTGAAGAACAGTTGCCGCAAGGAGAACAGTTAGAGCAGCAAAAGGCAGGGGAGGCAAGTTCCTCTGCACCCAAAGGATGAAGGCATGGATTCTTTGCGCCGAGGCGAGCTCGACACCCCGCGAGCCGCCGTAAATGTTGTCACATTTTGCACGGGGTGCAATGTCTTCAATGTTGTTTTGTAACAGTTGTCGCTCTTCTTTTCCTCCTTCCGTTTTTCTCCCTTCTCTCCCTTTCCTTTTCTTTCCCATTCTCTTTCTCTCCCCCCTTTTCCTTGGAGTTCCCCGCTTGATTTTCCAGCTTTCCAACAGGTCTATCCGAAATTGGCTAAGTCCGGTGCGAAGTTCGCACTCCCCCCATCACCTTGTGCGAAGTGCCACTCCCCACCTTCCGGGCGCACCTTGCACCGGCAGACGGCAGTCAATGCAGAAAAGGTAAAATGCCGGAGCAGTCCATATGGCGGCAGACACCGTGTTCGCTCGTGCGTAGCTCGACTTCTCAACGGAGCGGGAATGCGCCTTGACAGTGTACGTAGGGGAACAAACCCGGAATTTGACCAAGGCTTGAAGGCCTTCCCCGATCGCACCGATTTTTGCACGCATCCCAAGGAGCCCCGATCCCAAGCAAAGATGGATAGATCGCCCTCTAAGGGTGCATGTGTCACACAAGATAACCCATCATCGGACAAGTGTCCACCTTCGGGATTTGAACCAAGACCGCCGACCAAAAGGGATAAGCATGGGCTGCCCGCACCGCTCGCGTTAATAGCCTCATTCAAAGCTGATCCGAGGTTTCACCGCTCCAGCCTACTAGCAAGCCTCGCCGACTTGAAGAATTACCCAACACTCCGCCACGTAGCCGTCCAGCCTTCCAGGAAGACCATGTCGCGGGTACACCCTACCCGACAAAAGGTCAGCATTTGCGCTCTTTCGCCGCTTCGTCACCTCATGTTTGACCGGGACTCGTGCCCATTAATGTAATCGGTGGGACTCGGCTATAAAAGCCCATCTGAAATTCATTGTAAAGGGTGGAAGGGGAATGTTTGTTAGGGAACCACCGTGCTTATCGTAACCGTGCTTCGCTTATGAATACAATCGTATGCCCGGTTCTGTTCTACTGTCTTTATTCTTTTATGCTGTCTTTCATTATATGCCTTAGGCCCACCTGTGTCGCTGCTCGTTAATTCACTTTGGCATTTGGCGATCATGTTCCTCTAGCATTGCTTGCTTAAAGCACCTTCTGTACTTCATTATTTAAAGCATTCATTATAAATTTGGTAGCAGCTCCATCGCTGTGTGTGACGTTGTCGGCCCGTATCCGGTGATTGATGCGATCCCCGCCGTTAGTTCCTTGTAGGGAATGTTTGCTAGGGAGCCATTGAAGCCGTGCGGTTAAACTCTCTACCTAACACATATACCCGGCTCTGACATCTCTAGGTTTACTTTCTACCCCCGTCGTTGTACGTATCCGGTGATTGATACGATCCCCCGTCGTTAGTTCCTTGTAGGGAATGTTTGCTAGGGAGCTATTGAAGCCGTGCATACGCCGCCGGTGTATCGGAAGTACGCCTAGGTTTTGCGCTCCTTGTCATGCCTCGTGTTTGTATGCAGTAGTAGCGGTGATTGGTGTGTTCCCGCATCGTTAGTTCCCCCCCACCAACCTTTGGACATATTTGTATCTCTTCTCGTACATTTGTCTCTTTCCGTTCATTTATTTCTTTCCCTGTTCCCTTTAGCTTAAATCACCCCCCCAAAAGGAGCCGGCCTTCTCCGGAGATTGGCTCGGAAGGCATCTCTTCCTTCCGGCCTTTCATGCTGGTGGGCGAATCTGGGCGCATTAACCAAAAATCCTTTCCTCATGGCAGATTCGTAACCAACATTTATTAAATCACATAGTGATATTAAAATAGAATGTGTTATCACAGTTCCCATGGGAATTGAATCCTAATGGGCTCTTTGTGAGCCAAACATTCTGCCTAGTTGAACTTTAACTCCAAAGGCTATATCAAGGTTTATTTAGTAAGTTGGTCTATATTGCCAATTGCTCAAGCACATGTCCCATTGCTCACTGAAACAATAGATCAATTTGCACATTTAATTGGAATTTCTATGTAAATGATTGAAGGGGAATCTACATCAGGATACTGCAAGGCAAGTAATATCCTATAAAAAGGACAGAGATCAACTTATCCATGCCTAAAATGTCTGCCAAAATTTGTTTTCACAATTCCTTGTATTAAAAAGGCTCACAGAATTCATTAAATCAAGTAATGTAATATATGCAAGGATTGTGAATTCAATGGAATCTGATTCAGTGGATCCTACTTAAAGAATTGTTCTACTGATCGCCTGGATGGATTCAGGGACAAACTGTGGACAAGATAAACCTTAGTGCGAGCCACATTTGTTCCAATTGGTCAGTGCCAAAATTGTCAACTTGGTAGGCAAAATTAGATTACATACTTTTTATGCTGCAATGGGTTTCTAGGATTAGTAATGCCGAGGTTTTCTGCTTACCATACAGAAAACTAATGTATAGTCAAATATGAGTTTGTCTAACAAATTCATTATTTCATGTAAAAAATGCATGATATTGGTTACATTATTTCTATAATTTCAACTACATGAGCAGAACTCTTTCTGAGCCAGTTCTATAAGGACTTTAGTTGCTTCCAGTTGAATCATTTTTATTACAAATATTGACCTATACAAAATTCAGATAAGACTTGTATATGTCTTTTTAACAATAGGCACATCTCTCTCTCTCTCTCTCTCTGTATGTCTGAATGTATACACATATACATGCATATGTAGTTTTATACATATTTTTAACAATAGGCATGGAGTTCCCTTTTTTCATGTCAGGAATTATGTTTTCAATGACAATTTAAATTTTCCACATTAAAGGAGAAAACTGCATTTATTGTGGTTTCAGTTATGGTGCTTTTGCTGTACAAGGCACAGGAAGACCAACTATGGAGGACACCTATTGCATTGCAGTTGATTCTGGAGGATCGGGGCCATCATTTTTTGGCGTCTTTGATGGTCATGGGGGAACTGCTGTTGCTGAGTATGCAATCTATGCTATGTTTTTATACATTCAAGTCAATGATACTAGTGAATATAAAAGCATGCTTTGAGTTTGACATGTTGGACAATCATATAGAAATTTTTGAAAAATGCTTGTATATCTAATCTAGATCTCCTGGGCATTTAAAGGTGTTCATCATCTCAATTTTGTTTTGCTTCCTCTTTTCTATCAGTTTCTGCTTCCTATATTGTTCTTATGCTGAGATCTAAATATTGAAAATTGTTTGTTCATACAATAGCTTATATATCTTCCTATGAGCTATTGACATAGGCTATTGAACAGTTCTCATAAATTTTATTACATATTGTCTGGAATATGATCATAGGATGTTGAAGACAAGCCTGTGGCCCATTTACAAGAACAAACTTTCAGGCAGGTTTTAATTCTCTGCCATTCCCATGTTGTTGATAGGTTTATTTGCTCTCAATTGTGTCCCTAGTCACATCAATAGAATTTCAATATATTTAGGTCACTTCTGCATTATAATACCTGCATGCTTTTGTTCTCAGGTTGAAATATGGTTTAAATTTTACAAATGAACTTGACTAATTTTGCATTTCATGGGTCGTGTTTATTTACTCTTTAAGATTTTTCCCAAAAAAGAAGGGAAAAAGAAGGAAATGTTCAACGAGTTTTTTTATTTTTTCTTTTTTTGTGGGGGTGGCTAAGATATTTTATTCATTTTACAAAAATAAAATATGTAGTGTTTCTATCTGATTTTTAGATACTATTGGTCAGCATCTACCACAGAATCAACAATGCCCGGGTGGGTTTTAAATACCCCATGCCTGTTATAGGTTCAGGAATCAAGTTTGACCAGTGCTTCTCATGAAAATAAGAAAGATCCCAGAATATTAAACTAGATATGCAGCATGAAAGAGATTGGTTAATGTCAAGAGATGATCCAGGTATGTGACTTTTTTTGGGCTTGTCTTTATGCCTGAAAATATATTTGATCCTAGCTATATAGGCAGCAAATCAGCACCTCAATAGAAGAGAGAATAATAATAAAAAGTGCAAAATATGCACTAAAGTTTTGTATTGAAATTTTGTAATGAAATGAAATTCAAATACGGGTAAATGCAAGGAAATGAAAGTCAAGGAAATGGGAGGAGCACCCACTCATACTTCCCAAGACCTGAGTCCCCAAGAGAAGTTAGCACCATGGTAGAAGTCGGCAAGGATGCCAACCAATCAAGAGGGGAGGGCAGATGTAGGCAGCAAATCAACACCTCAACGGAAGAGAAAATAATAATAAAAAGTGCAAAATATGCACTAAAGTTTTGTATTGAAATTTTGTAATGAAATGTAAATGAAATGAAAGTCAAATATGGGTCAATGCAAGGAAATGTAATTGATTAAATATTTGCAATAGTCTAATGTTTTGAAAAGGTAGTAAAGGTACGTCCAAAGGGGAATTAGTTAGAAAGAAGGGGTACGGGCGATGGTTGTTGTTAATCCTTCACCCAAGTCTTTATAAGAACCCCCATTTCAATTGCAATGTATCTAGTATCTAGCAGAGGATGATATGTTATGCATAGAGAAGAGAGTATAGGAGAGTGCAGGCTGTTGTGAGTATATTGTACGATTCATAGAAGGGTTGTAAGGATTTTACTGTGATGTTGCAGGCCTTGATCTTGTAATGGCCGTTCAAGCACATAATTGATGCAAATACAATCTTGTTCCAATCCATTTGCATGCAATCCCGTGTGATATTGTTGCATTGTCTATCTTGTGTATGCAAATTGTATTCTAAGTGGCTGGTTTCTCCCATTGGGAAGTGAGGAAGACGCAGTCCAGCTAGTTCATGGTTCATTTGCAGACTGCCGTTCAAGCCCAAGTTGCCGTACAGTCAGTTGTCTGATTAGCAACTGACCATTAAACTCGAATTGACAACACCATTCAGTTGGAATTCTGTTGTTCATATGTATGCTGTCATACAGTTGGTCATTGTTGTTCAACACCAAGATGAGGCCGTACAAGCATGATGATGCTTGTTGACTGCAGTCTTGTTTGGTCTTAGAATCTGTCATACTTACCTTAATTGCTCGGAATCTCACCAGCATGCTACAGGCTACGTTGTTAAGGGCATAACTTTGTGCTTGGGACTCTGTTTTGATCCATTCAAGAAGCGTAGGAATGATTATATGGAGGATAACAATTTCAGAAGATAAAGTTGCCGGCAACTTTGTGGGGGGGAAAAAAATGCTTTGGAGGCCCTCAAAACAAAATATTTATTAAAAATAGTAATTATCCACTTTTAGATATTTGTAATGTCGCACCCCAACTGAGACTACCAGAATACTGCTCCTCTTGTGTAATTGTTTGAAATTGCAACTTTGTTTTGCTGATTTGGATAATATGAATTCGTTTTTTGGTGTAGAAATATCATATGTTGTTTTCAATATGCTAACCCCATCCTTTGAATGATCTTAAAAACTTATGATATTCAGACAAGACATTTTTACAAACACTTGTTATGCATTCAATGAAAGAATGATACAGCCAAGAAGTAATCTCTCTAACTTCTAAAACACTTCTCCAATTGCAATGAAAATTGAGCACAATATTCTACCAACATAGTAAAAGAAACCCTCTAAAACATATCATGAAATAAGGAGATGTACCTGTTGGTTACGAATCTGCCATGAGGAAAGGATTTTGGGTTAATGCGCCCAGATTCGCCCACCAGCATGAAAGGCCGGAAGGAAGAGATGCCTTCCGAGCCAATCTCCGGAGAAGGCCGGCTCCTTTTGGGGGGGGGGGGTCTGATTTAAGCTAAAGGGAACAGGAAAGAAATAAATGTACAGAAAGAGACAAATGTACAGAAAGAGATTACAAATATGTCCAAAGGTTGGTGGGGGGAACTAACAGTACGGGAACACACCAATCACCGCTACTTACTGCATACAAACACAGAGCATGGCAAGGGACTGCAAAACCTAGGCGTACTTCCGATACACAAGCAGTGTATGCACAGCTTCAATAGCTCCCTAGCAAACATTCCCTACAAGGAACTAACAGCAGGGGATCGTATCAATCACCAGATACGTACACTGACAGGGGTAGAAAGTAAACCTAGAGATGTCAGAGCCAGGTATATGTGTTTGGTAGAGAATTTAACCGCACAGCTTCAATGGCTCCCTAGCAAACATTCCCTACAAGGAACTAACAGCAGGGAATCGCATCAATCACCAGATACGGGCCAGCAACGTCACACACAACTGATGGAACTGCTACCACATCTATTATATGAAAAATTAAAAGTACGTAAATAATGCTAAAGGCGCCCGACCATCAAATGCCGAAGTGAATCAACAAGCCATGACACGGAATCGCGTAAAGCATAAGCATAAAGAAATAAAAGCGGTAGAACTGTAACCAGTGCATACAGATTGTATTTGTAAGCGTAGCACGGTTACAATGAGGCACAGTAGTTCCCTAACAAACATTCCCCTTCCACCACTTACAATGAATTCAAGATGGGCTTTTATAGCCCGAGTCCCACTCGTTACATTAATGGGCACGGAGTCCCAGTCAAACATAAGCTGACAGAAGCGGCGAAAGAGCTGCAAATGCTGACCTTTTGTCGGACAGGGCTGTACCCGCAGCATGGTCATCCTGGAAGCTGGATTGCTACGTGGCGGAGTGCTGGGCAAAACTTCAAGTCGGCAGGTTCGCTGGTAGCTGGAGCAGGTGAAACCTCAGATCAGCTTTGAATGAGGCTATTAGCGCAGGCGGTGCGGGCAGCCCATGCTTATCCCTTTTGGTCGGCAGCCTTGGTTCAAATCCCGAAGCCGGACACTTGTCCGATGATGGGTGATACTCGTGTGACACATGTCCGCCCTGGAGGGCGCTCTATCCATCTTTGCTTGGGATCGGAGCTCCTTGGGATGCGCGGGCAGAAAACAAGGCGGTGGGGAAGGCCTTCAAGCCTTGGTCAAATTCTGGGCTTGTTCCCCTACCGCACACCTGTCAAGGGCGCATTCCGACTCCGTTGAGAAGTCGGGCTGCGCACAGGTGAACACTGGTGTCTGCCGCTGTACGGACCTGCTCCGGCAGTTATCATTCTTCTTTGTCAACCGCCAGCCGCTGCAAGGTGCGCCGAAGGTGGCGCCGACTGAAAGTCGGGCGAAGTGCGGACTTCGCACCAAAACTGGGCGAAGTGCGCACTTCGCACCAAAACTGGGCGAAGTGCGAACTTCGCACCCAGACTTAGCCAATTTTTAGGGTAACCTGCTGGAAAGTTGAAAAATCAACTGGGGGACTTCAAGAAAAGGGGGGGAAAGAAAGAGAATGCGGGAAAGAAAAGGAAAGGGAGAGAAGGAAGGAAAACGGAAGAAGGAGGAAAAGAAGAGCAGCACTGTTACAATATTGAAGACATTGCACCCCGTGCAAAATGTGACAACATTTCTGGCGGCTCGCGGGGTGTCGAGCTCGCCTCGGCGCAAAGAATCCATGCCTTCATCCTTTGGGTACAGAGGAACTTGCCTCCCCTGTCTTTTGCTGCTCTAACTGTTCTCCTTGCGGCAACTGTTCTTCAGATTCATCTTTGTCAGTTGCCCCGTCAGAAATGTCTTCCGAAAACTCTCCATCTCCTGCTTCTGCCTCGCAGATGCGAGTGTATGCCGTTTGGGCTGAGCGCCAGGCTTCCGCTTCGAATGGCTTGCGGTCAGCTATGTCTTCTAATGCTCCGTGAAAAGCAGCGACCGCGTGCAAGTCGATGGTGAGGTATCTTTTCTCTAACTCCTGGAAATAGGAGCGGATCTTGGAATATCTCGGACACCATCCGAGTGACTCGACCGTCTTGAATTGGCTCGACCCAGCTATCAATTTCAGCCGTATCCGCTTCAAAGGACTCGCCAATTTCCTTTTACCCGATCTAGGGTGAGGAGCTCGCCATTCTCAACAAAACCTGGGCACCCTAGTTCTGAAAGAGCGTGAAAGGGGGCCAGACAGATATCTCTTTCATGTCCGAATGCATCAAGCATTCGTCTGGCCACTCTCACCTCTTCAACTTTTCTGAAATATTTGTGCAAGGTCACCCTTGCACCTGCCCATTCTGCAGCGAATGAGGACACGGGAGAAAATTGGAGGCCGTCGCGCTCGCGCTCCTGAAGATTTATCGCCAGGTCCAGCCATTGCTTCGCCTGGCGCTCGGCCTCCTCTACCACAGGCTTTCCCTGCGTAAACTTCTTGAATCCTGGATGCGAAGTCCAGGACCGCCATCGCCTTGAAGGTATGGGGCTTGCATTCCCGCAGCAAACCAGCCCTCATTTCCTTAACCTTTGTCTTCGAAAAGACAGCCGCTTGAGATGTTCTCTCTGCAAGCTGCGACTGCGCCTGCTTCAAAGACTCCTGGAGCTGAGAAATCTGCTCCGAGGCTGCTTTCTTTTCGGTTGCGGCTTGTTGCCGAGAAGCAGCCAGCCGGGCTTTGAGTTCATCTCGTTTCTTGCCGCGCCGCTTCCAGCCGCTCAGTGGACCTAGATAGGTCCTCTTCAAGTTGCCTTACCTTGTCCCCGCAACGCGAAAAGTTCTTCCCCGCTCCTCCGCACTCTTGACAAAGAGATTGTCACTTTGCGCATGATTGTTTGAATCTCATACCGCTTGTTGATGTCGTCAAAGCTCTTCTCCTTTGTCCTGGAGCTCGTAGTCCGCCCCCGGTCATTTCTCGAAGAGGCTTCTTCACTTTAGGGATTATCTTCTCTCGTCGTAAGCACTCTCCTCGTGAAATCGTACTTGGTGCGTTTTGCCGGGGCGGCCATCTCTTCATGCCTCCTTCGCTTCAAGTTCTGGAGGAAGGAAACAGGGTACTCTACGGCTCTCGTTGCCAGGGGCAAGTCATCTGTGTTCTGGAGGTCGTCCATAAAATCTGGTTCCCCCAGCCTTGGGATCTGCTGAGACGTCTCTCCTGCGGGGATGGGATCAGGAGGAACCGGACAGACCTTGGAAGAATCGGCCGCTTGTGGGGGCGACCGGGAAATGGAAATGGGAGCGGCTGATACTGCGAGGGTTTGAAGCGGCTGAGGCGGAGGATGTGACGGTGAACGGACAGCCTCAGCACTGACCTCGGGCGAAGGGTTTGGAGTTGTGCTCAGAGAAAGAGAGACGTTAGGGTTCTGAGCAAACTGATCGAAAGAATGGGGACCGCTAGAAGGACGCGGAGACGGAGAGGAGGATGTGGTCATGGCTCGCCCAGATTGAGCGGGGGACTGAGTGGAAGTAGGACTGGGTGAGACTAGAGAGACAGGGGCAGCAAACGTACCTGCGGGCTCCGCCTGAGCCGATGCCGGGTGGATGTCTTCGCTTCTTGTCTCGGCGGCTGGCTTGGGACTGCCCAAAGGAACTGCCTCTGCGGCGGCAGGACGCGGCCGCGGCTCGCGAATCGGCCGCCGCACTATCGTGCTAGGTCGTCTGATTTTCTCGACTCTCCTCCGCTTCTTCTCTTCTGGAATAACCGTCGGATCAGGGGAAGGAGACGAAGTAGGTGCAGCAGGCGCTGATGCTCCCACGGTAAACTTGTACCGGGGTTTGACTTGCAGAATGTCTGCCGCGACCGGTCTGCTTTCTGGCGGCGCTGGCGCTTTTCTTGCCTGAGGGATTGCCTCGGCGCTGCCTTGACTAACTCTTTCGCCTTTTCGTGCGCCGCCTTGGGAGCCACGGGCTGCATTGGATCGACCTGGATACTTGCTGGGCCCGCGCTGGCGGTTGTCGAAGTGTACAACTGTTTGGGAGGAGACCCATTTTTATAATCCTCAAAGGGGCCTCGGGGAACGTAACCTTGATATGCGAATGGCCGCCAGCTGTCATGATGCTGGTCATAGAGAACCGAAAAGTCGTCATCTACGGCCAGGCTTCTCCTTGTTGATTTATCGTGCTGCGTGCGGCATCTCATCTTCCAGCACTCGGTAACCTTTTCTTTAGACCAGTTAAGGCCTCGCTATCTTGGATAGAAATTTTTTGAATCCTCGGAGACGAGAACCGGTGGTCCGGGTTTCGCTTGGGGTCATATGTCACCTCCTCGCAAAGAGAAATCCCGCCAGGGAGGAGAAGCTTCCATTAATTCAATCTCCCAGTCAAGGTCCACATGGACCATGTCGCATCTATCTTCGGTTATATCCCGGGGGCACAAATGTGTGAATCTTGCCCTTATCCCATAGGGGTCGTACTTCCAGCGCTGCGGCAGCAAAACCAGGCCAATCCGGGACAGCGCTTGCTCTAGGTAGACGTGCTGTCCTACCTCAGTAATCTCGACGTTGGCCCAGGAAAGAGGATATTGAAAAATCTGTCCTCTCTTCTTTCCTAGGCCGAACTCTTCTTCCACATAGTCCATCTGTCGGGCAACTTCCATCCCGAACAGATGCTCTGAACACCAATAGGGCAGCAAATAGGGCTTGCCCTTGAATCCGTAGATTCCGACTACAATCCCTCGCGCGCCTCGAAACGTCCCCGAGCTTCTGATTTATCAATGCACTCGTCATTTCTCTCGGGGGACGGGGGATTTCGCTTTCGGTGAAGACTGACATGACGAATCCCAGAAAGTTGAAGTTGAACTTGTAGTAGGACCCTTTCCGGTATAAGTCATCCGTCCAGTTATAGACGGGCTGGGGCTCTCCTTTCTCGTTAACCTTCTTCAGGTTCAGGATCGGCATTTGGGGGTGCAGATGGTACAAACAAAGCCAGACCAGAACGGAACTGAAACGAAAATTGGTAGACTGGCGCTTCTGAATTTTCAGCAGACTGGAATGAATGGCGTAAGCCACCAGTCTGCCCAGTCGAAAGAGATGGGGCGCTTTCCACTCCTTTGCGCCGCTGGTTCGTAAGATTCTCCACACAGGAGACATTCTGCCAGCGCTAGCTGGTACGGGTGCACCAGCTCATCGGAGTCGCAGCCGAGAATCCATGCCAGGATGGTATATAGATACTTGCTCTGAAATTTCGTCAAAGGCATGGGGCCAGTCGGCCATTGTCCGGCTGGAAGCGGGGCGTTCAGCTCTGAATTGAGGAAATCCCTCATTCGCTTGGTGTGCGTGAAACGTCCCTCTTGTTCGCCCGCATCGATCTTTCGAGGATGGTGCCGGAGTCATACTCCAGCCCGGGGCGAAAGCCGGTCGCACGCCTCCTCGCGCAGCTGCGAACAAGGGTTTGCCGCCGGAACCGCAGATTTGCCGGAAGCCGGTTTATAGTATCTGACAATTAAGTCTATCAGCTCCGGGCATTGGTGGACAGGAGGGCACATGAATCTGAAGAGATTTGATTTGTACGCCGCTCCAAAATGGTGGGAGGGCGAAACTTTGTCAGCCCAGCCTCTCCACATTCGCTCGCAACTGAGTTAGGCTCATGGAAAACAAGCCGTCCACATATCCTCGCTGTAATTCACCGGAGGTGGTGGGGATTGCCCACGCCGTACCTTCTTCGTCCGGGCCTTTGACTTCTTCTCTGGCGGGGGATCGCCTTTGAAAACTCCCCGGCCGCGGCAAATCCCCCCGGTTCGCCGTTTTCACCGGATCGCGCCGACACGGGCCTTTTTCCTTTGTCCATCTCTCCGAATCAGCAATAATGACAAGTTCAGTCGTCTCGCAACAAATTTCGCTGTCACAGGGATAATTAGCACTGTCCGAGGAATAATCTGTGCAATCTGGAATGTTTGCATGCTTCTGACCCCCTTTTCTAGATAAGAACAGCGCCATTAATGCAACGCAGGAGGGGGTAGGTCGGCTGAGTTAAGATCCTTGGGTGGCTGCGTAGGAGAATGTTTCGAAAAAACGCGCCCCGGCAGACGTGCCATGCTTCTTTTGTTGCATTTTCCTTTGAAAAACGTGCAATCATTAACTCAGCGTTGGAGACTGCACCATGGCTGACGTCGCTGCCACCACTTGGGCACACTGCTCAAGACAAAAACCTTCGGTGCGGAAACCCACATTAAAACAAGTGCAAGCGCGCCTTGGGCCCACTTGGGATTTTTGAAATTTTTTTTATTATTTTTCAAACCGCGTCCCAATACCGGCCCGGAAAACTAGGCGCAGCCCGGCTTCGCCCAGGGTTGGGCACGGCCCGACCTCGCCGGCGAGTCGGACTTCGCCCGACTTCGGGCGAAGTACGAACTCGCGCGAGGCGCGTGCTTGAACCGTTCTACTGCTCTCTCTTTTTTTGTCTGCGCCCAAAGTTTGGGCGCGATCTGGGTCTTTGCCGCCTTTGATCTCGAACAGCACTTAACGTTTTTCTCAACCTCTGCTCTTTGGTCAAACTGCGCAATGCGACGCTGGAGCTTTGTTCGGACTTCGGCCGAAGCTTGGTGCGCAGTGCGAACTTCGCGCGAAGTTCGCACTTCGCACGAGAGTTGAGCGCAAAGGCGCACTTCGCGCGGGCGCCGGCCGGTCGGTCCTCGCTCGCGGAGTTCGCACTTCGCGCAAAGGCTGCGCGCAGTGCGTACTTCGCACGGAAAGTGTGCGCAGTGCGGCTTTCGGCCAAAGCTCGCGGAGCTTCCCTTTAGCGTGCCTTAGCATTTTCTTGATCGAACTTCGCAGTTCGGCTGGGCCGAAGTCTGACTTCGCTGCGAAGTCGGGCTTCGCCCAACACTTAGTCAATTTTTTGCTCTTTTTTCTCCTTTCTTTCTCTGCATAGCCGAACTTCGCTCCTCCTGCGGGGCAACGACAGACTTCGCTGCGAAGTCTGTCTTTCTCTCCCATGCCGCAATTAAGCTCAAAGAAGGAAAAATAAATTGAAAGCTAAAGCTGGAAACTGTACATGCCGGGAAAAATAAAAAACATAAGGGAAAATTTTTACAAGGAAGGGCCACTCGGGCACCTTCAACAGCGGTAAAGCTTCAAGTGGAACCCGTTAACAGGGATAGGGAGGAGCTGACCCTCCATATCCGAAAGTATGTAGGCATTGAACTGATTGACCCGGGCAATCTGATAAGGGCCCTCCCAGAGAGCATCAAACTTCCCGTGATTGCCCGGCTTTGCCTTGTATGAATCCCACTTTAGCACCAGGTCCCCGACCTTGAAAACTCGGGCAGTGGTGCCTTTTGCAAACCAGCCTTGAGTGGCTGTAATGTGATCCGCGAAGGCCTGGTATGCACTTTCTCTGTCTTCTTCCAACTGCAGGAGTTGGCACAATCTGTCGTCCACCGGGTCTCCGCTGCTCCTGTCTTCGTCAATCATCCACAGGGCGGGGATCTCGATGTGTGATGGCATAACAGCTTCCTTGCCATAGACGAGCGCGTAGGGGGACGTTCTGAGGGATTTCTTGAATGCTACTCTGTCCGCCCACAGTGCCCGGTTCAGGAGCAAGTGCCAAGTCCGTTTGTTTCTTTCAATGGTCCTCCGGAGAATCTTCAAGAGGTTTTTGTTAGTAGACTCGGCAAGGCCGTTCCCCTGCGGGTAGTAATTAGAAGACATCTTGTGATAGATGCCAAGTCTTCTGGTGTACTCCGTGAGTACAGCGCCTACGAATCCCGGACCGTTGTCTATCACAATCGACTCTGGAACCCCGAAGCGGGTAATCAGGCTCTCAATGAACCCGATGACCGTTTCTTGGTCTGCGTTCTTGGTCGGGATCGCCTCCGTCCACCGTGTGAAATAGTCAGTAGCTGTGAGAATAAACTTGTGGCCGGCGGAGGAGTTAGGAGAAATCACCCCAATGAAGTCTAGACCCCATTGCTGGAATGGAGCTTCGGCTTGAATCGGTTGAAGGGGCAGGGGTGCTTTTCGTTTCTGCCAGCAAACCTCTGGCATTGATCACATTTGGCGCAGACCGCATGCGCGTCTCGCAAACAGAGTGGGCCAATAGTACCCAGCCCTTATTATTTTTAAGGCCGTTGGCCTTGAAGAATGGTGACCCCCAGGCATCCCGGAATGAAAATCTCCGAGGACCCTAGGCTGGTCAGATTTTATGACGCACCGCAACAGGATGCCGTCAATGTTTTTGAAGTAAAGCCCCTCGGGGCGAAGAGTGTACTTGAGTGCACCTAGCCGAAATCTCCTTCGTTGTGAGGCGTTCAGGTGATCGGGACATCTTCCGGTGCAGAAGTATCTCACCAGTTCATCTGTCCAATCACTCCCCTCCGATAAGGAGTCGGCTAGGTAGATGCGTGTCGCTGTGTCCTCCCACTTACAGGCGGAGATGCCGGCTACAACGCTTCGGGCCAATTCCTGACACAAGGCTCGGCCTCTGATAAGCTTGGTGGGCCGCACTTCAATGTCGAACTCCTGGATCTTGGCAATCCATCCCGCTCTCTTGTGACCCGGTTCTCCTTGCAAGATGAAACTGCGAACATCGGGGTGAATCACAAAGACAGTGGTCTTGCTCTGGGAGACAAAGTGCCTGAACTTTCGAAGGGACTTCATGACAAGCATGAACCTGCCGCTCTATAAAATTGTACTTCTCTTCGTGCGGCAAAATCACTTGGCTTAGGAACGCAATGGGGCGCTCCTCACCGTCGTCTCCCTTCTGAGTCAGGACCGCAGCGTAACTTTCGGGTTCTCCCACTGCATATAGGATGAAGTCCTTAGAGTAGTCCGGGTTTGTCAACACCGGGGCTTGTGCAATTCGGGCCTTGATTTCCTCGAAGGCTTGCTCTCTCTCATCAGTCCATTCGTAAGGTGTATCTTTCTTCAACAGTTCGGCCATAGGCTTGATCACTCGTGCGAAGTCCGGGATGAACTTCCGCACGAAGTTAATCTGACCGAAGAAGGACTGCAGCCCTTTTTTGTCGATGGGGGCTGGCAAGCGAACGAGGGCTTTTGCTCTGTCAGGGTCAATGGCGAGGCCTTCCTCGGAGATGACATGTCCCAAGCAACTTTCCTTCATTTACCGCGAAGACGGACTTCTTCGGGTTTATGGAGATGCCGAATTCTCGACAACTTTCAAATATCCGCCGCAGGTGCGAAACATGATCTCCTCGTCGGTGAGAGAAAACGGTCATGTCATCGAGGTAGATGACAATAATCTTGTTGAGCAGCTCTCGGAAGGCCAGGTCCATGGCCCTTTGGAACGTGGCACCAGCATTGGATAAGCCAAACGGCATGCGCTGATAGGCGAACGTCCCCCACTTCGTGGTAAACGCCGTCTTATGCTGGTCTTCGTCTTTGACCCAAATCTGGTTGTAGCCGGAAAATCCATCTAAAAGTGAAAATCTCTCGGGCTCCAGAAACGATATGTAGAATCTGATCAATTTGGGGAAGCGGATAGTGGTCCCTGAGGGAAGCCTCGATTTAGGTTTCGAAGTCGACACGTAGACGTATGTCGCCATTCTTTTTCCTCAGGGGCACCAAATTCGCGACCCAGGATGAATGTTTGATGGGGTAGATGATCTTGGCCTCCAAAGATCTTCAAGAGCTCGGTCTTCATCATGGCCTCAATCTTTGGATTTACGGCCCTCTGCTTCTGTCGGAATGGCTTGGCGCCATCCTCTAGCTCGATGGTATGCTGGATGACAGTTCTGTTATACCCCTTCAAATCTTCGTAGCACCAGGCCACGATGTCGGGGAACTCCTGGCACAGTGATCTAATCTGCCCCAGCTCCGCCGACGTGCAGTCTGTTCCGACCTTGATAGATTTACCAGGTTCGAGCTCCAGGTCAGCATACTGCCTCGGGTCTACTTTGATCCTGTGGGATATTGCTCTGTCATTCCGATCAAAGAGACTCTCTAATGTAATCAGTCCTTTTGGGACGTGATTATTCCGTAACTGTATCAACCCCTCATATTGCTCGTCATCAGGGTCTCTACCTTCGATTACACACACTTCGTTAACCAGGAATGTGACGATCTCCTCGTCACAGCTGAATACCTGCCAGAAGGTATCCCTATCGTGCACAGAAGGCCTGTAAATGGTGCGGACCGGCTTCAGTTTCGGACGACGTCTTCACGGAACGTACCTGGCTCCAACAGACGCCGGAATATCAGCGTGCTTGTTTCTCTCACGCGATATTGCCTTAACATTCAATGAGTCAAACGATTCCATCGGGTCCCAGACCCGATTGCGGTACGCTCTAAGATAGTGATGCTTGGACGCGCATTTATTCATAACTTGATGACACACTAGCTCTGAATCTCCGAAAATTTGGAGATGCTTGATTCCGAGCCTTTCCGCCTTTCGCAAACCTAAGCACAGGGCTTCGTATTCCGCCGAATTATTAGTACAGCTCCAGGCCAGCCTGTAGGCATAGTCCTTCTGGATCCCGGTCGGGGAAACCAGGAGTACCCCTGCACCGGCGCCATTCTTGCAACGCGCGCCGTCAAAGAAGAGCTTCCACAGCTCTTCGGGTACAGGTCCTACTTCTTTCGCAACTGACACGTTGAGCTCCTTGGGCTGTTTAATGGAGTAACAGCCCTGCTCCGTCCCGATCACGGCATTAAAATCCCGCAACGAGAACTCATCTTCAAGCTGTAGCACTTCGAGAGCTTGCTCGGTCGGCTCCACCGTCACCGCTTCTTCCTTCGTCAATCGGACCATACAGCTCCAGCTCTCCTCGGGTATCTTGTCTACTAGAAAAGGGGAAGGCTTCTCATTGAAAATTTTCAGTCTCCTTCCTTTGAAGGGCACTTCCATGTGCGAGTAGTCTAGAGACAGTTACCCGCCCAACTTCGCAGTGAACTCCCGAGAGAGACACATGCCGAAGTAAGGCTCCATGTCAACAATCACGACCTCTTGGATGACCACAATGTCGAGAGCTTTGTGCAACTGGATAGGGATGTCCTTTATGACACCAACCGTCTTGACAGGGGTGCCGTCTAATTGCAAGCACGCCTTGGCTGCTCCGTGTGTATTCCATCCCGATCTCATCGCGACGGCCTTCGGCATTACGGCCGAGGAAGCACCGTAATCCACCATGCAGCTATGAACTATGTGCCCTTGCATCCGCAAAGACGGATAAAAGGGTGGCGGTCCTGTTCTTCCCAAGTGGCGGAGACTCGTCAAAGGTTGAACCAGGACAGCAGAGCCGCATCCGCTTGCCGTTCTTCATGTTCTTCGCTGATTCTTGCAAGCAGATCTACCCGGCTCGGAAGCGTAAGAGCATCGTACATGCCGATTCCGGCAGAGTCTTCTTTAACTCGTCTACAATGTCGTAGCCCGAGGTACTAGCTCCTTCTGCTGGCTTAGCCGGCTCGTACTTGGTCCGGTACTGTTGGGTGGCCTCAACTCGCTGCCTCTTGGTCAGAGACGGGTACTTCAGCTTCTCCTGGGCTTGTTCTTTGGTTTCAGCTAGGGGCTGAAGTACAGGAAGCTTAGCGGGAGTTGGGGCCTTTGCTGGAGGCTTAGCTGGAACAGCAACAGCCTTTGCCGGAGAAGGTTTAGCGGGAGCTTTATCTTTGGATGCCTTCTCCTGGGCTGTGTAAGGCCACGCCCGCTAGGACGGTGGCAACCCGTCGGGCTGCGGTTTTTCTCTTCTTGCGTATACCTGCAAAGGTTTAGCCGCGTCCGCAGCTTTCTTTTCTTCCTTGGCGGGCGTCACTGGATTCTCTTCTGGCAGGGCAAAATTGGCCTCGCCGTCCAAGATCATGTATAGCTCATCATCTTCTATAGTGCTGCCGGCAGGTTTGGATATAGTGCTGGTGCAGAGTGCAGTCTTCCTCCGAATGCGGGTCATTGCACGTAGTGCACCGCCTGACCCGGTCAGGAGGACCAGGTGGGTCATCTATAGCAGCATTTATTGGAGGCGGACGCCTCGCTCGTTGGTTCTCTGGGGCTTTATCTTTTGTCAGCGTCGGTGGCGCATACGGCCTTCTAGGAGCGAGGTCCATTTGGGCCTGCTTCTTCTTCATAGCGGTCATGTCATTGGACATGGCATGATATCCGGAGGCCAAAGCCCGCACTTCTTGTAGAATCGTGCTCTGGATGCTGCTGTCGGGAGGCGGCAACTGTGTCCGGTGGAGGCAAAGCGGCCAATGGAGGAGGGTTAGAATAAGACGCATACCGCGGGGGAGCAGGAAGCGCTGGAAAATGCGGAGCGGGAGGAGGCGGATGAGGGTAATGCATTTGAGGCGGGCCATAAGGAGTTATGACCGGCGCCGGATTCCACCGTCGCCGGGGTTGCTGCCCGTAAGTGGACGGCGAACCACCGTAAGCGGAAGGATACTCGCGATCTAGGGAAGTCGGGATGAATCGGCTCCCGCACTCTGGACGGAAGCCCGCCAATGGAGATAATGTCGCCTTCACTTGTCGGGCAGCCTTCGTACAAGCAGCAGAAACTCGTCAATCCCGGCGATCTTCAAGCAGCAGTGCATATGTCCGAGTTGAAAGATCTCGGTATAGTAGTGAGCAGCCATGCCACCTGAAGGCCGAAGTTCGCGAGGTACCCGTTTCCAGGATCTCGCAAACCTAATGTTAAAATCGGACACCTCCTCTTGAGGATGTCTCTGGATTGCTTGGAACTGATGCAGTAGAGAAGTAGGATCAGCAGACTCGTTGCATCCTTTCACGAGTCTCCTGGCAAGCTGGGGCCACCCAGTGATGGATCCCTCTGGCAGCGATCTCCACCAGTAGAGAAGCTTTCCCCTTAGGGAAAGGGCCAGCAGACGGGTCTTCACACTCTCATCGGTGATGGTATGCAGTGCGGCCAGGGCGAGGATGTCCTGGATGTGCTCATACGCCGTCTTACCGTAGCCGTCGTATGTGGGAATAGACTTTAAAGCAGCAGGGGGAACAACTTGCTGACCGACCAAGGCCAAAGGCCCCGTAGAGTCCACCGCCGGGAAGAGGTCATCGTCATTTGGCTGTTGGGCAGCCATTTCTTCTTCTTCTTCTTCTTCTCCGCCGTCGGTTGTGTACTCAGTGTCGGTACTTTCCGAGGATGCAGGAACTTCCTCTTCCTCAGCCTCTTCTACTTCGTACTCGGCTCCTCCGACCTCAGCTTCGGCCTCTTCTTGGATCTCAGCCTCGGCTTCGTCGAAACGAGCTCGCGGATCAGCCAGCCTGGGAACTTCGCCTCGAGCGTGGATGTCTAGTTCGTAGAACTCAGGCGGGCTTCTCGGATTTCTTGCTCGCCACCTTCTCGTGTGCATGAAGGTGACAGGACCGGTCTTCTAGACTCAGAGGATTTGTTCGTGCAGAGTCGCCAGGTGTTCAGATTTGGAACAGCAATGAAGCGAACACCGGTGCTTCGATTCTGTCGGGGGTGAGAAACTTCCTTGTCTCACCAAGAGCTCGAGAACCGTCGCCGCCGTGTGGAGACTGATCAGAAAATCTCTCGTCAGATGTGGGACCCGTGTTCCGCCGAGCGGGTCAGAAGAACTGTTGCGCTAGGTGGAGACTGGACGGGTACTCTTTCTTTAAATCGTGGGACAAGGGTCCCACCGGGCGTGCCAGAGAAACTGTTGGTTACGAATCTGCCATGAGGAAAGGATTTTGGGTTAATGCGCCCAGATTCGCCCACCAGCATGAAAGGCCGGAAGGAAGAGATGCCTTCCGAGCCAATCTCCGGAGAAGGCCGGCTCCTTTTGGGGGGGGGGTCTGATTTAAGCTAAAGGGAACAGGAAAGAAATAAATGTACTAAAGAGACAAATGTACAGAAAGAGATTACAAATATGTCCAAAGGTTGGTGGGGGGAACTAACAGTACGGGAACACACCAATCACCGCTACTTACTGCATACAAACACAGAGCATGGCAAGGGACTGCAAAACCTAGGCGCACTTTCGATACACAAGCAAGTGTATGCACAGCCTTCAATAGCTCCCTAGCAAACATTCCCTACAAGGAACTAACAAGTAGGGATCGTATCAATCACCGTGATACGTACACCGACAGTGGGTAGAAAGTAAACCTAGAGATGTCGGAGCCGTGTATATGTGTTTGGTAGAGAATTTAACCGCACAGCCTTCAATGGCTCCCTAGCAAACATTCCCTACAAGGAACTAACAGCAGGGGATCGCATCAATCACCAGATACGGGCCAGCAACGTCACACACAACTGATGGAACTGCTACCACATCTATTATATGAAAAATTAAAAGTACAAAAATAATGCTAAAGGCGCCTGACCATCAAATGCCGAAGTGAATCAACAAGCCATGACACAGAATCGCGTAAAGCATAAGCATAAAGAAATAAAAGCGGTAGAACAGAACCAGGCATACAGATTGTATTTGTAAGCAGAAGCACGGTTACAATGGGCACAGTGGTTCCCTAACAAACATTCCCCTTCCACCCTTACAATGAATTCAAGATGGGCTTTTATAGCCCGAGTCCCACCCGTTACATTAATGGGCACAGAGTCCCGTCAAACATAAGCCGACGTAAGCGGCGAAAGAGCCGCAAATGCTGACCTTTTGTCTGGACAGGGCTGTACCCGCAAAGATGGTCATCCCGGAAGCCGGATAGCTACGTGGCGGAGTGCTGGGCAAAACTTCAAGTCGGCAGTGTTCGCCGGTAGCCGGAGCAGTGAAACCTCGGATCAGCTTTGAATGAGGCTATTAGCGCAGCGGTGCAGCAGCCCATGCTTATCCCTTTTGGTCGGCAGCCTTGGTTCAAATCCCGAGCCGGACACTTGTCCGATGATGGGTGATACTGTATGACACATGTCTCGCCCCGAAGGGCGCCTATCCATCTTTGCTTGGGATCGGAGCTCCTTGGGATGCGCGGGCAGAAAACAGTGCAGTGGGGAAGGCCTTCAAGCCTTGGTCAAATTCTGGGCTTGTTCCCCTACCGCACACCTGTCAAGGGCGCATTCCGACTCCGTTGAGAAGTCGGGCTGCGCACAGGTGAACACTGGTGTCTGCCGCTGTACGGACCTGCTCCGGCAGCTTATCATTCTTCTTTGTCGACCGCCTGCCGCTAAGGCAAGGTGCGCCCAGAAAGTGGGGCGAAGTCAGACTTCGCACCAAAACTGGGCGAAGTGCGCACTTCGCACCAAAACTGGGCGAAGTGCGAACTTCGCACCCAGACTTAGCCAATTTTTAGGGTAACCTGCTGGAAAGTTGAAAAATCAACTGGGGGACTTCAAGAAAGGGGGGGAAAGAAAGAGAATGCGGGAAAGAAAAGGAAAGGGAGAGAAGGAAGGAAAACGGAAGAAGGAGGAAAAGAAGAGCAGCACTGTTACAATATTGAAGACATTGCACCCCGTGCAAAATGTGACAACAGTACCCGTGATTAGAAGGTCTTGATATAATTCTGAAGTTGCAAATCAGACTCAGAAAAAACATCATTTTCATTCATATGTCATCAAATACATGCTTCTTCATGAAACTCAAAGCACTTTCAGATACCCTTTACTGAGAGGAAGACTCAGCAATTGATAATCCTTCACAAGGAGGGGCGTTTAGAACCCTAAGGGAATCACGTCCTACCCAGCTTGTACGGCCAGGTGCAGGGCTTGGTACGTCTGCAATGTACTTTGTTTTCTGCTCTTCCCAAAACTTGAATTCCCTCAAATCTGATCACTGTCCTTAGAGTTTAAAGTGTTATGCTTCAGCAATGCCACGATTGGGCTGCAATGGGCTAGTTGGGTGAGGTATAAACCTGCTGTAGAAATTCTGTGTTCTTCCTATAATCTTCCTCCAAGAAGCTCTTCCACAATGACCGAAATAGATGCTCTTATTGTTGCAAATTGCCAATCTCCAACTGCTGGACCTACTCAAATACCATGAAGGGTGATCTTCAATCGATGCAACCTGTCTTCAAACCCAATAATCTTGTTGGCTGATAAGAATGCTCAGATAACTCTTTTTAAACCCTTCAAATATGCCGCAAAGAACCTGCAATATTTTCTCCAATTAGCTCAAAGTCATTCCCAAGGATTGAGAATGCAACTGCCAAAGTGAGGAGATTTTTCACTCTTGGCAATGGCGTCCCTTGCTGTGGTTTTCGTCACGACAAAGCTGAAAGGTAACTCCTGCAATGTGCAAGAACTTCACCAAGTTCTCCAAGAGAAAAATATAATAACCAAAGATATCTCCTTATGCCTCCTCAACGCCCTTTTATTCTTTCTTCAAGTTGGACGTTCCTCATGTTTGATGAATGTGGGATAAAGAAATACATTAATTTCATAACTTAAGAGCCAAAAAGGGGCGTCCCACTTCCCAATGTGACAAAATTAATTAAAAATGATAAAATAATCTTCCCAATCAAATCTTTATTTCATCCCCTTTAAAACGAGTACTCACAAGGCCCCTTTTAATCAAAAATATAAGTCCAACTTTAATATATTTAAACATTACATTTAATTATAATATTAATTAACTTCGGGCATTAAAATAATCAGGCTCCCAACATCCAATCACCAAACAAAAGATAGAAACGGATACCCTTTTCGCCGTAGATGACTAACATACCTTTTCCGTTTCCCAAAATGCCAACCCTAACTGACTTACTAAAAATAGTAAGTCTTCTACACCAATGACCAAACGGACCGAAGTCTATCAACAAAATATATATCTGGATACCCAATATGGCGTAAAGTAACATCCCGTTGTCTGCTCGGCTAGAAACCCTCATAACTGACTTACTATAAATAGTAAGTCTATCATCTGAGCTCAGTATAACTCCAAAAAACAGGCATCCAGAAGCATACATCAACCTGGTAATCCTCCAACCTTATCTGAATGCTCCCATACTGACAACAAGCCAAGAAAGGGACATTACAGTCCTCCCTCCTCGAGATTGCTTGTCCTCAAGCAATCCAATCTCGGAACATGACAATCTCAAAAATAATTGTCATGTAATCCTTGGATCCCAGATGAACTAATGTGCTTCATATCTCCAAGTGAGATAAATCCCGCACCGCTGACCCTTTGCAAGTGTCATCTCGTGTAGTCCTCTATCCGAAGTGCAATCGGCCTCTGAAATAGTTCAACCAACTCACAAGTAAACCGCTCTCCACAATCCCGGTCAAGCTCGTTACCACACCGAATTCGAGCATATCCCTGTGAGTCCCAAATCAACATCCTGTCAGAACTAACACGCTGATGCTGCGCCACTCTGATCAAAATCAGAAGCTCATAGTAACACAACCGCACACACCTCATCTCGTATTCCCAGAATGACAACACCCCAAACTAGACTGAAAAACCGGTGTGAGAGGACAAGTAAATCAAGGACGGTAAGTTGAGAAGATGCTGGAATCAACCCCCCAACAACTCCCAACAACCAAAGTAACCGATCCCTGACCAAAAACTCTCTCCAATCTTTCTGTTGACATAATATTGGAGTTAATCGGTTGCTAATCCACAACCGAACAATAATGACCCATCTAGGAGTTTGAACTAACTCCCGCCACTAAATAGCCAACGGAAGTGACATCAAGGCACGATCTCCACAGATCACTGACCTCCATGGGCACACACCTCCCGGATTCCATGTGCCAAAGAATATCCTACCAGTCATGTCAACTGCCAACTCGGTGAAACAACAACTAAACCATTGACAACTACCTGGATCCCAAATCCATATGTGGTCCCCTGCCATATCGCTCGAACCAAGGAAAAATCCAAGATCCAGAACCGAAATATCATAACTGCATACAAGCGAAGAGTTGTTCAGCCATAACTCTGTCTCTGCACTACATCCATCATTCTGAACCAAACAATCATCCCAACAATGAATCACCTTACCCTCTAATGAAGAAGGCATCTCATACCCCAATGAAGTATACAACCCGCTATAACCATCTTTCAACCCACCACTATGTGTCATCCGAAAAAAGGTCCACTCATCTACATGTGGGCTATTATCAAAATGACTAGCATACCTCACTATACAATCCATATGAACCTCACCAACTGAACCCCTGTGAAGCTCCAAAGAATCCCCTGAAGTATGGCTCGCATCATCATCCTCGGGGATCGGAATCAGGTAATGTACCATCATATACTGCACCAAATGAGGAAGTAGCATCCATTAAAGAAAGCATATCATCACTCCGCTTATGCTCATACTGATCGACTTGAGTGAATGCGGAATCATTATTACTAATCAATCCTTACTCACGTCCAATCTCATGTATCCCCTCAATCAACTGCTTAACCACCATAGTATCCGAATTAGTCTCTGAATCATGTAAAGTGGATGCAACAGATGACTGACTTTTCGCTATGAAAAGGGGGTGATGAGCTAAACTCAACTCAAGACAAAGCTCATCAATCTCCTCATCTTTCCGAGTGAGCTCTCGGGAAGTCTGCTTTGCAAACCGCATAACTCGATCCCTATCAGATAATAGCCTCAAGTAATCTGATTTGATTACCTCTAATGCTCGCTTGATGGCCAGCAAATCTGTAGCAGTAGCTCCAACTGTCAACTGGTGCCGTCTCTCTCCAAGCTGGGCTGTCTGATAAAGGCATTCAACAAACTAATGCGTGTTATTCAAATGTGTCAATGTGTGGACAACCTGCTCATCTATAACCTGTATGTGATCCTGCAACGAACTGGAATCATCAACACAAAATAAACTCTCAGGTGTATCCTCCAATGCACAATGACTAATCTTAGGCCCTTTCACTGCACTGCACTCACCAACCTCATACTCCGAAGTGATGACAGAACTATGCTCATCTTCTGAATCACCAACTACATCAACAACTGAATCCTCAACCACAAGATCAGCATGCTCATCAATACACACCTTTCCAATATCCAACACACAAGATGAAGTGACCTCATCCTCATCAATTACTATTGGTGCTTTGTTTTCCCCATCAATACAAGAATCAACCTGAACCTCGGTTATGCATGAAACATTCTCTAAATTTTCAACCTCCTTGTTGTCCTCTTCACTGTCCACAACTGTGCTTGGCTGCAATGAGTCGTTTCCCTTTGTCCCTGTTTTTATTCCAACTGCTAATGGAGGCTTCAACCACTTAGGATGATGTTCTATTATTATTGTAAAAAACTCATTTTGTTCTTGAAATTTTTGCATCAGCTCTATCATGAGTTCTTGGATAGTAGCCATTACCAACACACTACTGCAACTTTGTAACCCTCAGGCTGGCAGGATGAGCTGAGCTCTGATACCACTGTAATGTCCCACCCCAACTGAGACTACCAGAATACTGCTCCTCTTGTGTAATTGTTTGAAATTGCAACTTTGTTTTGCTGATTTGGATAATATGAATTCGTTTTTTGGTGTAGAAATATCATATGTTGTTTTCAATATGCTAACCCCATCCTTTGAATGATCTTAAAAACTTATGATATTCAAGCAAGACATTTTTACAAACACTTGTTATGCATTCAATGAAAGAAGCTACAGCCAAGAAGTAATCTCTCTCTAACTTCTAAAACACTTCTCCAATTGCAATGAAAATTGAGTACAATATTCTACCAACATAGTAAAGGAAACCCTCTAAAAAATATCATGAAATAAGGAGATGTACCCGTGATTAGAAGGTCCTGACATAATTCTGCAGTTGCAAATCAGACTCAGAAAAAACAACATTTTCATTCATATGTCATCAAATACATACTTCTTCATGAAAGTCAAAGCACTTTCAGATACCCTTTACTAAGAGGAAGACTTAGCAATTGATAATCCTTCACAAGGAGGGGCGTTTAGAACCCTAAGGGAATCACGTCCTACCCAGCTTGTACGGCCAGGTGCAGGGCTTGGTACGTCTGCAATGTACTTTGTTTTCTGCTCTTCCCAACACTCGAATTCCCTCAAATCTGATCACTGTCCTTAGAGTTTAAAGTGTTATGCTTCAGCAATGCCACGATTGGGCTGCAATGGGTGAGTTGGATGAGATATAAACCTGCTGTAGAAATTCTGTGTTCTTCCAATAATCTTCCTCCAAGAAGCTCTTCCACAATGACCGAAATAGATGCTCTGAATCCTCCAACCTTCTCTGAATGCTTCCATACTGACAACAAGCCAAGAAAGGGACATTACAATATTCATAGCCAAAATGCATATCTAGCTATGTTGACACATAGTAGAAGACAAAGCTCAAAAGGACAAAGTCATATGTATGTAATTTTCAATTAAAGGCACTTCATAACCCATGGAGAGTGAATCACCACATTTTCATATGGGTGACTTTCTAACTCATGGACGGTGAATCACCATATTTCCATGTGGGTGAACCTTCATATCCTATATGGTGGATTCCCAACACACCAAAAATATTGCATATAGAGAGATGCAACTCTGATTATAAAGACATGAGTAATGGATGTAATGTTATAGCCTCACATGCTTTCTTAGAGATTGTTTGCATTGTATTATGTTTTTTTGAGCAATAAATCATTATGCTATTTTGCATATTTACTTTGTGTTGTGGTTTGTTATACTATGTTATTTCTGAAATGCACTCTTTCATGATCTTCCTTAAATCAAAATTCTGACTTACAGAACTAGAGAGATGTTGAGTTTGACTAGACTTTTGACCCACATTCATGACTGCTTTTAACTCTTCTTCATGACTCTTCTCTATCCAATCATGTTTTTGTTGATCATGGCTCTTGATAATCTTCTCTTGATCCTCCATCTATTCCATCTTCTAGTCAGTCAAATACTTTAGATGATGCTATTGTCTCTTCATCTTCTGGTTCTTTAGTTGAGGGAGTTAACCCTTCTTTGGGTATTCCAGTTGTTAACATTGCTTTTGATTTTGATGATTTATAGGTTCTTCGACTTCCAGATCTTGCTTTTGTTGATGAGTTCTGACCTCTTGCTACTTCTACAGACTAATAAAGCCAAAGAATCTAGAGCAAGTGGCATGCTTTTTAGCAACAAAAAGGAATTGAAGAACATATGGATTCACTCACTTGGTGAAGTGAAAAAGGATGGAAACAAAAGAAAAGGAGAGGATCTAGCTATTTTGCATTTTAGTATTTGTCTCGTATCTCACAGAAAAAGAACAATATACAAGAGAGCAAACAAGACATTGGGATGTATCCTAAAAATATTAACTTTAGGTATTTCCATGGTTGCATCTAATCTTGAGGAATTGTGCAATTCCTTCTCATACACCTGTTGTTAAAGCCACAAAATTTGTCTCTTCTGTTAGTTTTGTTTCAAAGTTTTAACAAATAATAAGAAATAGGCTTGTAGTCTATCCCATGTAGTTTAGTTTTGCACATGTATGATCTTACCTATAAAGGCTGGCCTTTGATATTATGCATTGTAGTCTATATTGTAGATAGGGGTGAGTACATTCCCGGGGTAAGGGATGATGATAGTCAGGATGACTAGTTACAGACCTTGGGTGATATGTCCTTCAATGGCTAAGTCTAGACGTTAGAGAACTAGACACTTGAGTGCAGTCGTCTAGACGTCAAGGATCTTGCCGTCACAAGCTAGACGTCTGGATACTTCAGACTAGACGTCTATAGGTCAGACGTCGATAGGGTACGGGTAGACGTCAACAAGTCTAGACGTCTAAAGACTGGGGATAGACGTTGACAGGGTTAGACGTCTGGACACTCGATCGGACGTCTACAAGTTAGACGTCTGGCACTGGGTTAGACATCTACAGATCGAGACGTCTAAGGGCTATGTAAGACGTCCATCACAGGGGTAGGCGTTGGGTACAGAGTAGACGTCACAGGACGTTTGAGATCAGGTTAGACGTCTAGTACGAAGGGCTAGACGGCTAACCGTCGGATGGCTGGTCTAGACGTCAAAGCAAGACGTCTGCAATCTTCCTCTTCCAGTCTTCTGTACCTGCAATGATAACACTTGGATTTTCTTCCCTGTTGCTGCACAGAACCTGCAAGTAAGCATCAAGTAACCCTGCAATATTGCCACTTAGAACCATTCACAACACAACCTGCAATGCAACAGAACCTTCACAACATCACCATACACACAGAACACGCATTCCGTACAAGAGCATTGGCATTATGAGCAGAATGATGATCATATTTACAATTTTGAAGGGGGTATATATAGGAAGGCGAAGTAGTTACTGCAACTACTTCGCTCCCAACCGCCCAACCGTCTTAACCATTTGTTAGACGTCGTTAATGCTAAACTAGACGTCTAAACACTAACCAGACGTCTTAACAAACTAGACGTCTAACCTGCCTAGTTAGCCGACTAACACAATGACGGCTACTTTTGTCTTTTAGTGCTCATTGTACGTAATCAAGCCTTTTGCATTCATTGGCTGATTTTACAAAATCATAAGACCAAATAACATACCAAAATTGTTATATACAATCAAAATTGATGGACATTATTCTCAGCCAGTTCTTCATGGTTTGTCTTGCTTAGAACTGTTGTCTACATCTATCCTCCCCTTCGAAGAAGTCAATGTCCTCAGCGACTTTCTCCGTTCTGTCTGAGGGGTGTCAGCATCCGTGGGTGTTGGGTCTTGTTGTACAGTGGCCTGAAACACTTTCTGGTATTCCTCAAGCTGGGCCTTCATGGCTTCCTGATCTTGCTTGAGCCTCTGGGAATACTTATAATATTTGGCCCATTCCACTCCCAAGGCGTTGGCACGTTCTTCCGTTTGCCTGAGGTTGGTCAATAGTTCCGTCTCCCTTCGCAGGAAAATTTCTTTCATACGCTGTTCTGACAGTGAAGGGGTAGGTGTAGCTTTTTGTGCTAGCTGTTGTTTTGCCAGTCGCAGTTCTTCTTGCAAAGCTGCCTTTTCTATTTGCCAACTGTCCTTTTCCTGCTTCCAAGCACGCTCTTGTTCACTCTTGTTAGCTACAAATGCCTCTGTTTGCTTGATTAGTAATTCCTTTGCCGTTTTAAGTCGTGAGACTTCATCTTCCAACTCGGAAATCTGTTGTTCCTTTTCTTCTAGTTGGGTTTTCAGGTCTTGTAAGTTCTGTCCCAGTCCCCGCATTTCCTGTTTAACTGCCTCCATTCGTGCCATTCCTTGCTATAAAAGGCGATCCTTTCCTTCCAAGGCTTCATTGGCTTCTTTTTCAACCGCCTGCTTTGTTGAGTGCACACATTTGATCCCTTCTCCCAACCAACTCAGCAAATGTGCAAGGAAATTCAACTGTGTATAAATTGGCAGTAATTCAGGTACTATCTCTACTTGTGAGCCTTGCTCCACAGGAATTTGAGGAGGATGAACACTGTGGCCGCAAACATATACCTGTGCTGTCTCCAGATAGAGGCTTGGTGTCTTTTCAGGCAATTGTTCCACACCCTCCATAGTCTTCAAATTGCCAGTGGGCAGTGACCAAGGTTGGGACCCGTATATGCTGGAAATGTCCTTGCGCCAAGGTCCTTGTGCTGCCCACTTCACCAATCGGTCCAACTCGTCCTCTATCATGCTTTGCCACTTCTTCCATTGACCCACACATGCCATTTCAAACTGCAAGCGTAAACTGTCCATAATGCCTCTCAATTTTGCAAAACAGTTTATCGCTTGCTGATCCATGGAGTCTGATGGATCCATGAGGTTGGGTATCTGCACAAGAAATTCTTCGGCCCAAGCATCCTTTTGTTTCTCCTCCTACATTACTGCTTTCCCTTTATCCATTTGAGCAACGGTTGACCTATCTATCTCCTCTGTGGCTACTCCAGACTGTATTGGAATCTGGCTGTTCTGGCCATCCTGTTGCTCCAACTGTTGAATATTTGGTACTTGTGGGGGTTGTTCCCCTTCTCCTGTGGGGATTTCCATTTCCCTTGACACCTCCACTTCTTCTATTACAATGGGCTTTTCTGCCTCGGGTGCCAATCGTCCCGTATCTGGTGGTAGGCCCTCCTCTACCCCAGGATTATTACTTGTCCCCGGATTATGTGTGTCAGCTGATTCCTGAGCTGCTGCAGCCAACATTTCCTCCAGTGAAAATGTGCTCAATGTGTCTGCCAGTGAAGTTGGTCTTGCCAAGGCTTCCGCAACTGGTTCGGGTGAACCTGTGCGGGTCAAAAAATCAGCCTTGGCCAAATAATCTACAGGTCTAAACCATGTAGCCGTGCTGGTTCCAACTGTCTGCTCATGAAGAACTGCAGGTATGGCAAAATCCACTTCTTCCTCTGTATTGGCTGTTGTTGTTCCCGAGCACGAGCTGCCTCCAAATTCTGAGCTATCTTTTGCAGTGCTTCCTAGGAAAATACTGGGGGTGGCACATCAAATCGCCCCTTCTTCGTTTTCCGCTTGGGCTCCTCCGGAGATTGAACAATATTTTGTTTTTGTGACTTCTCCTCCCTGACTTGTGCTACTGTTGTATCCTCCCCTTCTAAAGCGGCCACCAGTTTCTCTTGACGCGGCTTATGTGATATCTGCTTTACATGGGCCTTTTTCACTGGTGTCGTCTTCTTTGCTGCTTGAGTATCCATCCACCGACAGATAGATGGTGCTAAGTTAGGTAGCTTTTTCGAAGAGCCCAAGTCCGGGATCTGCACTCCAGCTCTAAAAGCTGCATCCAGGAGCAATCCAATGGCATGAAATGCCATGGAGAAGTTCTTTGTTGTTCGCATCAGGAAAGCCTGAATACGAAGTGACAGATGTGTCGCCCAATCATAGGCTGTTCCCTGCTCCATTCCTTGCAAGTATGGAATCAGCCAAATGGGGAGATCCGAACTGCGTTGTTCCCCTCACAATCTGGCCATGATAACATTCATTATGACCTCCAATCCCTTATTCCTCAATTGTGTCTGTTTGACCCCTCTTCCACCGTGAGTGCCCAACATAGTATCTACCTCCTTTTTCAGGGTTGTGACACTCCTAATCAATTTCGGTGTCTTCTTGGAATCCACTCTTTCATTCACCACTGAGACACCCTTCCGTGGCAGTCCAAATGTGCGCTGGAATGCTGTAGGAGAGAAATCAACCACCAATGTATGATTCCCCACCTGAACTCGGCTGATGTTCTTCTCCTCATCATATGTTTCCAGCATCTGAAGCAGGTACTCTTTGAAAAACTCCTTATCAAAGTTTGGAGCTTGCAAAATGAAATGCACCCCTGCTTGTTTGATCTTTGCTCATATTGGGTCATCTACTGGTGCTTTTGCCCACCATTGACGACAAAAATCACCCGTTGGACATATCCAGGTAATTTCGTCAATAGGGATTGGCTCTTTGCTACTGCGGTGGATTTCCTTGTTTTTGCGAGTAGCCACCTCCGCTGCTTCTCTTTTACTTCGAACCTGTCCTTTGTCCGGGCTTTCAATCTGACCGCGCATCCCATGCTCCTGTTGATGCCTCAGTCTTTTGGCAACCACTGATTCAGGTTCGGGTTCTGACCGGATAGGGGTCTTGCCAGATTTATGGTGTGCCATTGCCTTATTCAATCAGACGTCTCTTCAATTCCACACTTCGCAAGACATCAGTTCTGCCCTAGACGTCAAGTCTGTTTGCCCTATCCGACTAGACGTCAATCCTGCATAGATGTTTGCTTTCCCTGCTAGACGTATTTCTGTCGCCAGACGTCTTGTTTCCGTCTACTACTGGTCAGACGTCTACCTTTGCTGTTAGACGTCACGTTTCGTCACTTTCCTACCCTAGACGTCTTCTGTCTGCTACGCCTTCTAGATGTCTCGTCACCGTCTGACGTCTGCCGTCCTTGCCGTCTGCGCTTCCTAGACATCTCGATGCTCTAACTTGCGTTCTTGCACTTGCACAGACTTGGTGTGCTTCGCCATTCTCCTTCTCACACCTCCTTCACACTCCTCTTCTCTCCTGCACAATGAAAACGATGTGCCAAATGCTTCTCCCCTCCTCCTTTTATAGTTGCGCGGTCGTTCCTCAAACCATTATACAACCGCCACCTTGCAACCGTTTTCATGCATGCGCGCCACCTCGTCCAATCTAGACGTCTAGGGTTTTATTCCGTCTTATTCACTTTTTGTCTTATTTCTTTTTCGTCTTTTTCTTTTCTTTTTTTTTTTTTGACTTTTTCTTCTTTTTATTTTATTTTTATTATTTTTTCAAAATTTTCTTTCGCGCCTGACGTCTTCTCCTCAACGTCGGTGGGTGAAACGTATGGCCAAGCCAATATGTAGCTCCCATGCGTCAAACGTACCATTTTCTTGATGACGACTACTTCCTCCAAAACTGCTGAAGTCGTCTTCGTCATCAGTTTCCGTTCTTTTTGTCGGCTGACGTCTTCGACGATTATTCCGTCTTGGGGGGGTTTCCGGTCGTGGCTGCTGCTGACGCCTTCCAGTATTTCTCGGTACAATATGCCAGTCTGACTGTTCTGCTTCTACCGGCTGATGCTGTGTTTCTGGCTCACAGGACTGGTAGTTACTAACTCGTCGTCTGTCATTATTAACAGCTTGCTGATTTCTTTCTGCTGCCAGACGTGTTTGTTCCATCCAATCTTCTACCATGCGGATTTCTCCTTCTTTCGGGTTAGCATTATTGTTATCCAGGTTTTCGACTACATCCTCCAGGTGTCTCCTGGTCAGATTTGGGCGTGTAACGTCATTTCTTGGATGGGCGGGCTCCAGTGGAATCCGTTCCGTACTTCCATCAATTCGCCGGATTATTATGCAATCATCCAAGTAGTGAAACCTCTCCCCTTCTTGCGCTTGTTGATCAAGTTCATTTTGATTGGGCTGTTGTTGTCTCCGGTGTCCTTTGTTTTGGTGGAGTCGTCTTACTCTTGGGCCTCTTCCTCGGCCTCTGTCATTTCCTGCAACTGCCCTCTCTTGATCCCTTTGTTCTAGATTGAGATTTCTATCCCATTTTCCTCTTCCGCGGTCCTGGTTACCACGTCCTCGGCCTCTTTCCGATCGAATCTCCCTAGTGTTGGGCTGTCGTACTCCCAGCTGCCCGAGATTTGGTCGGTCCCTCAGTCGTTCTTGACGACGTCTTCGGTTCCTACGAGCTCGTTGAGGCAGACCTATTGGTCCGTTCTCAGGAGCACGTAGTAATGGGTTGGCTTGGACTAAGTTCTCAGATGGTCCTTGCGGTCCAATCTGAGAACCATTCGACCTATGGGTAGCCGGAGGGGAATTTCTTCCTCTCGAGCTACCGGGATGGAGGTCAACCACGCTCCTCCCTTGGTCAGGTGATCTCGGAATTCTTGACGGTCTTCCGAGAGTACCTAAGTTATCTCTACTACGGGCTTCGTTTATCAGTTGTGCTCTTGTTTCTCGTGGATGATGTAAGTGCGCAGGTGTTAGTTGGTGCAAGATCCTCAGTCTCCTATCGGCCCTTATCAGTCTTCGTCTCCATCTAGTTTCCTCAAAGTGTCGTTGCATGGCACAATGAGTTAAGTTTTCTTGATACTCCTTTGAAAAAACTGAATCGGTGCTAGAGTCATTTCCTTCTCCTACCGTGTTCATTGGCCATTTTGAGGTTTCTTGAACCCGTTGCTGCAATCTTCTTACTTCTCTTCTATGTTGTCGTAAGTCTAGTGCAGCCATCCGATACCTGGCTACCTCTTCCCGTTCGGTTGGACGTCTCATGGCTCCAACATATGGTGTTCTCCATGCACGAGGTGGTGGTACTTCTGGCATCATGTCCTCGGTCAATCCTCCGTTGTACTCGTCTTGTGGACTCAGTGAAGCATCATCTTCGATTATGTGTGCAGTTTCTATAAATATGACACCTGCTTGTTGAATGCGATCTTCATCTCTCTATCTCCTACGATCCGGGTTAGGACTGGCATATGGTATATCAGGAATCTGTGGTAGGTTTTCGTCGCTACTTGACTCCTCCCACCAACCTCCGGTTTTTGGTTTTTCTGGTACTGTCTCGATATCCTTCCATATGATGGTTGCCATTTCCTCCCCGCTTATCTGATGTTTGGTAGTCGAACTTTGTCCTGCTTCCCATACCCTGGGTCTTTTATGGAGATTCCCTCATCTCTTGATGGTTCATTGACTCTGAGCTTGAGGACTCTTCCAAATTCAGCACGATTTTTAATGTAGCTGAAGAACTCCTAGAATGTGCATCTGTTGCTATTGCTTTTCCTCTTCTATTTTCAACTGGGCTTACAGTATCTTCCTGCTCTTCTTCCGCTAAGGAAAATAGACTGCTCTCTGAAGAGTTACCTGTTGCACTTCCTCTTAGTTCCCCTTGTTCTAGCTGCACCGATTCTGCTTGACGAGCTTCATGTCGTTCATTCACTCGCTGCATGGTTGTGTCCAACTCCAGAATCACCTGTTCCTGCAGCTGGTTATTGTACTGTCTCAGAGTTTCATATTCTTCTTGCAACCTCTGTGTCTCCAATCGCATTCGTTGCAAAAGTCTAGCTCCTTCTTCATCTTCTTCTTCTTCTTTCGAAACTTCTTGTAGAGCGACCTCCGTCAGGGCTTGGAGTCGGTCTTCCTCGTTGTCATTTGGAAATTGAACGTGTAACTGCAACCTTCGCTGCTCTCCTTCCCTTCGTTCAATTGTTGGTCCTCCTTTAGTCCCAAATAACCAATCCAGGTTATGAGTTTCCTCCTCTTGAACAACATTACTCTGCTCGTCATTTTCGGGGGATTGTGTTCCTGGATCTACTTCTCCTGTCCTTTTTTCGAAAGTTCCTAATTGCTCCAAGTTGATCATATTTACCTGAGCATGTGGTTTATATACCTTCAAATTAGAACCATTGATTACCTCAGGGCATAGTGTTCCATCTAGTTTTCTCAGTTTCACTGCCCCATTCTCGAGGACTTCCTCCACCTGGAAGGGTCCAAGCCATAGGGTTTTCAATTTTCCTGGCTTGAGTTCTCTCTTACCATTGTATTTGAGAACTAGTTCACCCGCTTTGAGACCCATCTTCCGGAGGTGCTTATCATGCCAGAACTTCCTTCTCTTCTGTGCAATCTCCGTTGCCCATTGTCGCTCTTGAATGCTTTCTTCATCATTCAACCGATTGTTGACTGCTACCCTTAAACTTGGTACAAGGAATTCAACTGGTACTACTGCCTCCTGTTCGTACATCAGCTGAAAGGGTGTGTGGTTCGTGGTGGGCTTGAAGGTGGTTCGGTATGCCCATAATACTGCTAATAATCGTTCTTCCCAGTCAGCTCCTTCTACTCTGCAGGGTTTATACATGATTGAAACCAAAATTTTATTTGTTGCTTCCGCCTGCCCATTTGCTCTGGGGTAATACGAACTTGACAAGGAGTGAAAAATTCTGAATTCTTCCGTAAAAATCTGAATAATTGCATTCACAAAATGGCCTCCTCTGTCGCTTGTCAATTGTAGAGGTATCCTGAACCTTGTAATTACCTGCTCGTACAAAAAACGAGCCGTACTCTTTGTCGAGTTGTCCGGTAAAGCTCTAGCCTATGCCCATTTTGTGAGATATTCTGTGGCATTTACGATATATTTGCATTTCCTCCTTCGATTTGTTTTTAAAGGGCCTACAAAATCTAGTCCCCATCTCTCAAAGAGTTCCTGAGGCTGAGATGGATGTAATGGCAT
Source organism: Wollemia nobilis (assembly GCA_028583015.1). Classification (NCBI taxonomy): domain Eukaryota; kingdom Viridiplantae; phylum Streptophyta; class Pinopsida; order Araucariales; family Araucariaceae; genus Wollemia; species Wollemia nobilis. The sequence continues at coordinate 14,080,557 of JAQPPZ010002549.1, forward strand.
GAAGTCTCTTTTTAATGGTTTCCCTATTCTCTAACACGTATCACATGTTGTCACAAAATTCTTTGCATCGTGAAAGAGGGTGGGCCACCATAGACCTGCCAACAGTACTTTCTTGGCTGTCGCATCTGGTCTCATGTGTCCTCCTGCCAATCCCTCATGTGTTTCTTTCAGGGTTTGCTGTACTTCATCCTCCATTATGCATCTTCGCAATATGTGGTCCTCCCCCATCTTGTAGAGCAATCCTGCAATCAAGGTGAAGGGTGTTGATTTCGTAATCACCTTCCTCCGTTCGGCTGCCGTTAGCTCCTTTGGCAGCTCTCCTGTCGACAGGTATTCCCCTATATGCTTATACCTGTTGGCATTTTTGCCACATTAGAAATCTTGACGAAATTTTGCCAAAGTGTGAAGTGCACTTCACTAGCGAAATCATCTAGAGCTTTAGATCAGCGAAACGCATAAAAGAGTGTTGGCATTTTCACGGGCCCTAAAAGAGGATGATAAATTGGATGAAATGATCTTTGGATACTTCATTGTTGTAGATCTTTTCGTAAGCTTTCCGGCGATATATTACAATAGGCAATCGGGTCAACGGATCAAAAGTTATGGCCTCGGGAAGCTGTAACACCAAGTGCGCCCAAGTCAGGCGCACATAGGCAGTGCGCCCAAGGCCGGGCACACTCAGGCAGTGTGCCCAAAGCCAGGCGCACCTCAGGCAGTGCGCCCAAGGCCGGGCGCACCCAGGCAGTGCGCCCAAGGTCGGGCGCACAGGAGGAAGTGCGCCCAAGTCGGACGCACAATATGGAGTACGCCAGACTGTTTCATAACACCTCATAGCGCCCTGTCAGTTGACTCTTTTGACCTTTGTGCTAGTTTCTCCCAAAAACACTCCACATCAGCAATCTGAAGGGCATCCTTATCTGACCAGGCGTAGCCATTCTGAGAAGCTTCCAGACTAGATGTTCCGATATTTCAAGCATATCTTCCATGGAAGTGGTCCCCGCGAGTGAGGAGGTAGTGCTAACGAGCCGAGTTTGTCAGGGCATGGAAGGGGTTCAACGACATTGTTGAGGAGTCACCAGTCCCTGCCATGCCTAGTTAATGCTTTGTGACTGTACTCCTTGTAATCCTTATCTTGGCTTCCACCGCTATATTTTGTTAATCAGCATTTACTGCTCAAGCGGCAGAATTCTCTATATAAGCCTGCTCTTTGATTGTAAAATGAATGGATGTTTGCTAAAGGCTAAATGAAAACCTGAATTCTGCTATCAATACAACTGATGTCTGGCTCTAAACCTGGACTTCTATTTTTGTGTGTATGTCTTCTATTGCTTATCTTCTATTATTCCATGCTTTAACTGTAAACTTGAATTCTATTATTTGGATTTAGTTCCCGATAAGGTAGGAACTCTGGAGTAGCCCTGGAGATTATGCATGCTAGATGTTCTGGTTTAATTTTTGTTAGTTATCTGTATTTGAGGGCTATTTGGTTCAAAATGCAATAGTGTTATCGTGCTGTTAGTCCATCACCCCTGTTCTATCTGGCTCGTGGCCATATTTCCCATCCCTTTCAGTCATTTCCCATTTCTTTCCAGTTCCTTTATCTCAAAACCCCCAGTTAGAATAGCAAGGGAACCAGTATATGCCCTAGCAACTTTCCGTATGGCACCAGTAAGACACATTTGTTTGGGTTCAATGATATTCGTGCTTTCCTACATAATCCCATACATTCTTCTAAGGCCTTTAAATGATATTCGTGCTTTCCTACATAAGTTTCCTGTGGACATCTTGTCAAAAATATATAAGATGATCCTTTGAAAAGTAGCTGGTGCGTTGCACAATCCAAAAGGGCATGCGATTATAAGCGTATATGCCATTCTCCACAACAAAGGTGGTCTTCAGCTTGTCTTCCTCCGCTATGCTAATTTGGTTGTATCCCGAGAATCCATCCAGAAATGAATATATCTCATGGCTGGCTACTTCTTCAAGTATGGAGTCTGTGAAGGGGATCGGGAAGGGATCCTTTATGGTTACGACATTCAAACTTCTAAAATCCACACAGATTCGGATTTTATCTACTTCTCTCTTTAGGGTAATCACGATTGGTGACACCCACTCACTTGTCGTAACCTTGAAGATAATGCCTGCATCTAACATCTTCTCAATTTCGGCATTCACCTTCGTTGCATATTTGGGATTCATTCTGTAAGGTCGCCTTTTGACAAGTTGCGCGCCTTCAATCAGAGGAATCTTGTGTACGCAGAGTTCGGTGGTACTCCCTTCAAGTCTTTGTATGTCCAGGCAAAGACATCCTTATAATCCAAAAAAATCTTGAATGCTGCTGCTTTCAGGACTGGATCCCAATCATCTCCGCATTTGATCATCTTTTCCTCGCCATTTTCTCCCAAGTTTACTTGAATCATTTTAGGACCTTCATATTTGATAGATTCAGGGTCATTTGCTGCCTTCAGTGTAGCGATGGGGTGGGCTGGTTTATCTTCAATAACCGCCTCCCCCATTGTAAATTCTACAAAATTCTTGGGAAATGTCCACTTCTCCCTTTCCTTGTCCTTCTTTGCTGTTGTCTGTCTTTTATTGCTAATTCCCTTTCCAGGTTCTTGTATCTCATCCTTTTGAATCTCCTTCTCCGCATCGATGCAAAAATATTGGGGAGAGAATATCTCGTAGTCTTCCAACTGCCAGTGTAATAGACCCTTGTCCTGATCATATTCATCCTCTGTGCAGTCTTCAAGGTGCAACACTCCTTCCTCATCTGGTTCATACCCTGTCTCACCATCCGATGAAGAGGATCCTGAATCATCTGAAGTTGCTATGTCTTGACTTACTGTCTGATTCTTCAGATTGATTATATACTTGTGTTGCCCCTGTTTGAAGGATAGAAGTTCCTTCTCCCAATTATGGTTGACTTTTGTTGTTCTCAACCATCCTCGTCCTAGTAGTGCATCATATGCGGGTTTTTGCATAGCAATGACAACAAAATCCAAGATGAAGTCTTGCTCTGCTATGCGTACCTTTTGATTCATCAAGACGCCTATTGTTTCAATGCCATATTGATCAGCGCCATATAATTTGAAATTTGGAGATCGTAAGGCGGGTTGCCCAACAATCCGCCATGTTTTCTTCGGCATCACATTCACACTAGACCCTCCGTCCACAATTACTTGATTCAATCTATGGTCCAAAACCTCCATCTAGACTATAGTTGGCCTCCTCTCGGCTTCAATCATCAGGATTATCGGATCGATGAATTATCCTTGCTTGATAGTTGCTACCTGTCGAGTTTCATCCTTCTTCTTGATGACTTCCCCGATCGTAGCATACAACTCAGGTACTATACTAAACAGGTTGGCAACCTTCATTTCCACCTTTGTGTTTAGTACCTCTGTTACCAAGCCTTCTATTGATGCCTTCTTGGTGATCTCCGGTCTCTTCCATACTTTCTCCAAAACTAGTTGATCCTGCTTCGCCTTTGCTAGTTCTATTTTGATTAGTTCTTGGGCTTCCTACCATCATTCCTTCTCCTTGATAGGATTTGGGTACTGTTCCATCTTCTTGGTCTGTGCTCTTGTTACAGCCAAGACTTCATTATCTGCCTCTGTCACCTCTCCAATGCCAATGAGATTGATATTTTGAGTTCCAATGGTACTTGCCTTCTTCGAAAAATTGTCTTCCTTGTGGTTTCCCGGACCACACCATTTACACATTTGGGTGGTATTATTACCACTGTTGTTACCTGCATTCTGGGGTTTGGAACAATTCTTTGCAAAGTGGCCCCATTCCTGGCAATTCCGACATTGAATAATCGGTCGACCATCAGAGTCGTATTGTAGTCGACTTTGGCCTCCTTGTCTTCCTCCTCGGCGACTATTCCTATATCCTCCGCTAGTGGCTCCTTGTCCATTCCTTGGCATATTTGGCTGCTCCTCCTGTTGTATAGCCAATGTTTGATGTCTCTTGCTTTTCATGTTGAATGGACAATCAGCTACCGGATGTCCGACTATCTCACATATGTTACAGTATGCGTTCTTTGGACAGTTGACATTTGAATGTCCTTCTGTCTTGCAATCTGAGCACCAAATCTCTTTCCGATCCTTGCGGCCTTATCCTTTTGCTTCCTTTAGAATTTTGTCAAATTCTCTCCGAAAGGAGTGGATTGTGCTCTGAACTTTATCTTCCGCATCATTGTCTGAATCTTCATTATGTTTCAAGTAGCCTTCGATACCTACCATTGTTTGTTTGCCTTCACTTTCGAAGTTCTTGGCCTTCTCTAGTGCTTCCGCGTATGTTGAGGATGGTACTGCCTTCATTTTTTTCTAAATTTTGGTAGTAACCCATCCAAAAACCATCGTTTTATCATAACATCGGCATGTGTCATCTCCATTTATCTCCAATTTTTAAATTCTATTGTAGCTTTGAATCCTCATCCATTTTGCTGGAACATAGATTTATGATGAGTCAAGTCACCTCAATGCGAAATTCTCATGAATGGCTCAAACCCACATTGGAAATATTGCATACTTTGTCTTTTCAAGCCATCGCCATACCTTGCAATGTGGCTAGAAATAGTTGCAACCATTGTGTGTCTTGTGTGACCCCATTTGCTCCCCAAATGGTAATGCAAATTCCCACATGCCGAGATGGGTCCTCCTTTCCTTCACCTGAAAAAGGTGGGCATTTCTGTTGTATTGTTCTATTGGTGAGATTCGCCACCATAGTATTTGTTCTGTTGGTCGGACTTCTTGGTGTTGGTGGTTGTGGAGTTTGACTTGGTTGTCTGTCTGCTATTGATGGTGCAAAATTGTACTCAAATAGCCTTCTACCCGACTCCAATTGGTCTCTACTTCACGACCTCCTCCACGAATACACCAAACGTGGCTCCGGTCTTCCTCCCCACGAACCTTCGCGTAGTTGTCCTGATACAAGGTTCCCTCCTTCAGTATCCTTTGGCCAACTCTCCCTCGTTGGTTCTGGTGTTACCGTCCAATTCTCAATGATGGGTTCTTCCTCAGCTATTTGTTCTTCCTCGTTTTATGTAGTCACCAACAATGTTTCAATGCTCGGATTATCCTCGTCTTCTAGGTTCCAAACTCTCTCCACTTTCGGGTGAGAGACTTTTGTTGCCTCTTGTGTCCTTAGGTTTGCCAGTCGTGCACTTCTTCTTACCGGTATTTGATTTCTACTTTGTGACCTAGAATCAGTCATTCACCTCTTACACCTATCGCTTGCGTCTCTAGACTTTGGGTTCACTTAGGCAACGATGCCAAATGTAGATAGGGGTGAGTACATTCCCGAGGTAAAGGGATGATGACAGTTAGGATGACCAGTTACAGACCTTGGGTGATATGTCCTTCAATGGCCAAGTCTAGACATCAGAGAACTAGACGTCTGAGTGCAGTCGTCTAGATGTCAAGGCTAAATGTCAAGGATATTATCGTCACAGGCTAGACGTTTGGATTCATCAGACTAGATGTCTATGGGTTAAACATCGACAGGGTACGGGTAGACGTCAATAGGTCTAGACGTCTAAGGACTGGGGATAGACGTCGACAGGGTTAGACGTCTGGACACTCGATCGGACGTCTACAAGTTAGACATTTGGCACTGGGTTAGATGTCTACAGATCTAGACGTCTAGGGGCTATGTAAGACGTCCAATACAGGGGTAGGCGTCGGGTACAGAGTAGACGTCACAGGACATCTGAGATCAGGTTAGACGTCTAGTACGAAGGGCTAGACGGCTAACCGTCGGATGGCTGGTCTAGACGTCAAAGACAAGACGTCTGCAATCTTCTCTGTCCAGTCTTCTATACCTGCAATGATAACACTCGGATCTTCACCCCTGTTGTTGCACAGAACCTGCAAGTAAGCATCAAGTAACCCTGCAATATTGCTACTTAGAACCATTCACAACACAACCTGTAATGCAACAAAACCTTCACAACATCACCAAACACACAGAATACGCAATCCGTACAAGAGCATTGGCATTATAGTAGAATGATGATGATATTTACAATTTTGAAGGGGGTATATATAGGAGGGTGAAGTAGTTACTACAACTACTTCGCTCCCAACCACCCAACCATCTTAACCATTTGTTAGACGTCATTAACTAGACGTCTAAACACTAACCAGACGTCTTAACAAACTAGACGTCTAACCTGCCTAGTTAGCCGACTAACACATGATGGCTACTTTTGTCTTTTAGTGCTCATTGTACGTAATCAAGCCTTTTGCATTCATTGGCTGATTTTACAAAATCATAAGACCAAATAACATACCAAAATTGTTATATATGATCAAAATTGATGGACATTATTCTCAGCCAGTTCTTCATGGTTTGTCTTGCTTAGAACTGCTGTCTACATATATGAGATTTGATAAACAAATGTGTTTTTCATCTATTTGTCGTCCATTTTATTCAATTTCATCTATTATTTTTAAAATTATCAATTTTTAAATCTTTTTAATTACGTGTTTCCTTTGTTTCTTCTGCATTTTTGAAGGGCTTGAGGAATTTTGTTTCCTAACAAATTTTCGTTTCAAAACCATACTTGTTTCCAAGTTTTATGCAATGTAACTAACCCTCCATTTCCATAACACCTAGGCACAAGGAAGACATGTTCTAGTGTATATAGCATTGCTAAAGAGTAATGCTGAAGAGTGCATATGAAGTCATCTCAAAGAGCTAAGAACACCTACACGTGAGGTAACTTAGGAGTGATATCTGCTCAAAAGTAGTTCTTCCATAAGCGGCATAGAACAACTAAGGAAATACAATTGAGCCCATTTTAGATTGAAGCTTTAGACTATTAACAAGTGTCCGCCAGTAACTCCAGCACCTATTTATTTACCCTGCCAATCTGGTTGGAGTATAGCTCTCTGTGTCTCATTATAGAAGAAATCCCATAGTATTTTTTTCAATATTAGTAGGATTTTTGAACCATCACTGACACAGAGCTTCAATAAATACTGTCCTACATTTAGAATCTTTAAAGGCAAATTAATTGTGATTTCCCTCCATTTTAGCACTGTTCACAGCTAAAGCTTTTGTATATAATACCAGATATATTGTGGTGATAGCATCTTCTGAACAGAAAAATGAATTTCAAGTGCATTTAGATTTAAGCTTTTTATTTCCACCTGTAATTTCAAGTCTGTGTTTTCTTATATCAAGAATAGTATAGAATCTTCAGGTCTTTGTGTATTGCCTACACTATGAGTAAAACTCATAAATTCTATACTTACTACAGCAGCAATAATAATAATAATAATAGATCTGTATTTATCTTTTGAAAATCCTAAATATACTTTCTTGTGTATGCTAATTTGGTAATGAAATGGAAAATAACCTGGCTTGAACAGTTGAAATTATTGTGTCTTCTTACCCAAATGAACTGGTTGTAAGAAGTCTGATTTGTGTTCTTAATGTTTACAAGAGTCTTAGGATTCATTTTATCTCTAATTCTAGGATGTCAATATTTATGAGATTTCAAGTTGTATGTATCATATTGTTTATATAATTGCTTTGAATGATCTTCCTATTATTATTCAAATGTTTGTAATCTTTAGTAATTTTAAACAATTTTGACACTAGATTCTCATGTTAATTTCTTAAGGTGAGCACTATTATTCACAAGATATGGGTGACTGAGACAAAGTAATCATGGAATTTTACATATATTGCTCAAATTAAGTCTCAGTGCCTCTTAATGCAGAGCCTGATTTAATTAAGGCAACAACTGCTGCTTACCTTGAAGCTGACCAATTAGCTCTGGTATGAACCATTTTGGCCTGAAACTGATTTTATTAGGAATCGCAAGTAACATATATTTTTTTAACATTTCCAAAAATGTCTGTCCAACCCATGCATTTTTCATAATTTTCTTAAAAGTGAAATATCAGATCTCTTTTCTTACCTAGGCTCAACCAAAAGGACTTTTTGGAGCATTAAGAGAGAGGGGATTGGGTGGTTCACGATGTGGAGCCACTGCAGCTACTGTTGTCTTGCAACCTCTCCAAGGTTTGTCCTTTCAATAAATAGAGATAACTAGTTTTTGGTTATATTATTATTTGCTGCTTTTAAGGCTATGAATGTATCCATTTAGAGATGAAGTGATGATGGCAAAGAATCTGAAGATTGTTTATGAGTTTTATGTTTTACTGAATGCTACAATTCTAGGTAGTCAAAAAATCTTGGTTGCAGCAAATGTTGGTGATGCCCGTGTTGTTCTTTCACGAGGAGGTCAAGCAATCCAATTAACTTCTGATCACAAGGTAAAAATGCTAATCACTTCAACTATTCTACAAATTAGAATAATTGCATTAAAATGGAGCAACTAGAATCCATTAATTAATCTAAGCCAAAAAAGTATAAGATAAATCCATGTATTTTAGTGCACATAAGTCATTGTTCACCCATGGTATCCTCCTTACGACTAGAACCTCTCAATCTACTGCTTCCCTATGGAATATTTCCTAGGGTTTGATTAAGTCGGACATGCACAAGGTGGCAAAAATGAAACAAATCAGACAAGAAAAGCAGAACATCAAGACACATGCAAAGCAGTTAAAGCTGTTGATGTGGTAGTTAAGGGCCAGTTGCTATCTTCTCCGCTAGGTCTTCAAAGTGTTGTAATTCATCCAGGGAGAAGAGAGGTTCTTCCTACTACTCCTGCATTGCATCTGTGATCCATTCAAATGATGGATCAATGTCACTTAGGTCAATGGGCTGAGTACTTGTTTTTTCAAAACTTCTTTGGTGGAGGCAAAGGTTGTAATGCACAAACACAATATAATTCAACTTTCCTTGTGTAATTCTGTTGCGCTTCTTGGAGTGTATGTGCTCAAACATACTCCAATTGTGCTCACAACCTGAAGCGCTGCATGGTTGAGGAAAGATTCTAATGGCCATGTGCTACAAATTGGATGTAAAATCACCAAAGTCCTCCCACCATAAATCTAGAAACAAACACAAAGAAATTTAATATTTCACATGTAAAATAGTAAATTGAGATTATCTTTTAAAATAAAATCAAAAGACAATAAATAATAATTCGATGAAGATTACCTGGCCTCAATGTTGTCCTAGCACTCTTGCATTGCTTAGATGGGAATTGGCGGCCCCGACATTCCTTATAATCCTATATCTCTTCATGTGTTTTATCGTGCAATTTTCTATTAGCTGAGAACATGCGGTCAATGCAATCTTGAACGCCAAGCTTCACCTCATAATCAGCATGAAATGTAGGAGAATAAAAAATTTGGAGGTTCAAGTAGTAACCCGCTGCATGAAGAGGGCTATGGATTTGAGATGTCCATCGGTTATCAATGATTGTCCAAATGGGATCGTATTTTCTGTGGGCATATCTATAAAATGCAGCAATTACCTCTTTTGCCTTGTCCATAGCCTCATATACAAATCCCATTGCAAATTGTTCTCCATCAACAAGACAAAGAACCTTCACCAAAGGCTTTGACACCTGAAAAAAAAAAAGGAAAAATAATTTAAATGAAAATATTTTACAACAAAAATAAATAAATTAATAAACTTAGTCTTGTACCTTGATGGCCTCATCCATAGCTATCTAGAAGGCCTCCTCAAACAAATAGGTATATACATTCTGCCCCTCAGGTGAGATTCGGTATCTTGTAGCTTGTTCGGAATTCCAATCATCTCTCACAAACATTTGCTTTAGTGACCCTCTTGCATCATCATGTAATTTCAGGCCGCACTAGCTCCCTTTAATTAGTAAATTGCCTCATGAGGCTAAGGACCCCTGCATGGTTGATGAGGACGTCAACCAATTTAGAGGGGATGGAAGATATAGGCACTAGTTCTAACTTGCCACCTTAACAGAAGAAATAAAATAAGTGTATTGGAAGTTAAGTAAATGCACGAAATAGTTTTGGAAAATTTTTGATATAGCAAGATATAGTTGATAATGTTGTAATACTTCAAGCCTGTAATGTCCCCTCATCGCTCTTGATCAGTGCCATAGCCCATTAGCCTATCTTTGAGCTCCTGTAGGCTAGTCGGAGTAGTGCTAAGGAGTTCTGAGTCCTTCCGAGGGCTCTGTTGGGTGATTCTGATGGAGTTACTATTTATAGTAACTGCTAATTTTGGCAGTGTCAGCTTTGGTCTGCTTCATTCCACATTTGCAGTGTTCGGGTTGCCTTATTTGAAGAATTTATTCAGTTGCTAAGGTTGGGCGAAATATTTGGAAGTTATTAAGTTACTTTTTAATTGAAAAGGGCCAAATGAAAAAAAAAAAAAAAGTAACTTTATGTTTTTTTAAAATCAACGTTGTCCTACTAGGCCAAGGGGGTGGGCGCACATTCCAAGGGGGGGCATAGGAGTTCTTAAGACAATAAAATAATATTATTTTGAAATGTGTTTGGCGCCAAAAAAAACCTAAAAATGAGGCATGGGGTTTATATTGGAGTTTTGGAGCTCATTTGCATCATCTTCTTTCTGGCAAAATAACAGAACTCTGTCAAATTTGCTTCAGCAATTGCAGACTTTGGCTTTTAGAGACAAAAAACTCCATTGGTATCACTGGTTTCGGGGGTTAAAGGTCCTCCCTAGTCATTTCTGGGTGTTTCTACTTCCGGGGACACATATTTGAGCTTGATTTGCAGTAGTAAGGTTTGTGATTTCGACAACTTCAGTGGGTGTTTGAGGAGATCTTCTGGGTCTTCTAGTTTTTGGTCATTTTCATCTGGGTGTGCTTCAGTTTAGTGTTTTGTGGTGTGATTTGAGGGTTCTTGGAGCTGGCCGTACCATTTAGGAGTGCATTGGAGAACATGTAAAGCATTCATATCTCTTAATCCGGGAAGTTTCTCATTTTGGGTTTCCTAGCATATGTTTTCCAAGTTTGGGCGATGAGAATGTAGCCATTTTGATGAGGGTTTGGAGCTGGAGTGAATTTATTTGCTGTCCAGACATTGGCGCCTAGCTTGTACAAAATTGTTGCATTTTACGGCATGTCATTCGGAGCCCGTTTGATGAAGTTATGAGCATTTTGGTGTGTTCAGCTGTGTATGGTTCATTTCCAGAATTTTGTATCAGACTTGTACTTGCATTTCCAGGTCAGAAAATTGAATAAAATAATGTTGTTTGGTGTTGGGTTTTAGTTTGTTTCATTTCAGTTTATGTTTATGCAATTTAGAGTTTTTCTTTATGCATATGTTCACACATTATAAAGCACAAAAACCCCAAACAATTGCATATCATACCTATCAGCAAAATATCAGAAAAAGCAAAAAAAAAAATCAGACATTGCAAAAACGGAAACAAAGCAAAAACCCTCAGATATTTCAGAGCAGCAGACAAGGGTGCCTATTACAATGCCATAATTTAAGTATGAGTTAACAGTCATGTGCGGATAAGTCTTAAAAATTTAGTTGTCATGTAGTTTGTCTTGTAGTTAGGAGATGAAATGATATGAAATGCAGGACAAAAGTAATGAGAAAGGTGAGGTATCAGATTTGGTAGTTTCCAATAACTACCTTCCCTCAAGTTTAAATAGACCCCCTCATTCATTTGAGTGGGTACTGTTGCCACATTTTGCACGGGGTGCCATGTTTTCAAAATGATCGTTGTCGTGCTCAAGAGCTTGTTCTGCAAAATGACCAAGGCAGACTATGAGCACCAGGTCAAGGAGAAGAGCTTTGATGATATAAACGAAGAATACGAAATCAACGGTATTCGTCGTAGAACACATAATCTCCTTGTCAAGCGGCTCGAGAGTCAGGAGGCACTCTTTCAGCTGCAAAATAACTCGAGGCAGCTGGAGGAAAATCTGGCTAGGACCACCGTGCAGCTGGAGTCTGCTCAGCAGGAGATCAACGACCTGAAAACCCAGCTCGCCGCCTCTTAGTAGGAGGCCGCAGTGCAAAGATAGTCAACCGAACAACTGTCAGAGGAGAAAAGGGCAGCGCTGGAGCAGGTCTCTCAACTCTAGGATTCGTTAAGGTAGGCTAAATCTCAGCTTGAGGAGAAAACATCCCAGACGGTGGCCTTTTCGAAGAATAAAATCAGAACGATGCGGGCTGGTTTGCTACAGGGATGCAGGGCCAACGTTGTCAGGTCCATATCAGTCCTGGACTTCGCGTCCAGGATCCAAGAAGTATCTGCCCAGGGAAAGCCTGTGGTAGAGGAGGCCGAACACCAAGCGAAGCAGTGGCTGGACTTGGCATTAAAACTTGAGGAGTACGAGCGCAAAGGCCTCCGATTTCCCCCGATGTCCTGTATTGCCTTAGAATTGGCAGATGCAAGGGTAACCTTGTATAATTATTTTGAAAAAACAGAGAAGATAAGGGCCGCCAGGAAGATGCTGGACGCACTAGACCACGAAATGAACATTTGCCTGGCCCCCTTCAACACTCTTTCTGAGCATGGTTGCCCGAGCTTCATCTAGGATGGAGAGTTTCTGACCCTTGAGCAGGTGAAGCTGAATTGGCTGTCTTTCGAGGCAGACACGTCAGAAATTGACAGCTGGGCCGAGCCAGTCCAGGAAGCTCAAGTCACCCAGATGGTGTCAAGATATTGCAAAATTAACACCTCCCTTAAAGAGTTGGGAGAAAGATACCACACCATCGACATGCATGCGGTCGCAGCATTCAGAGCAGCGCTGAGAGATGTCAGCGACTTATGGCCATTTCAGGCAGCAGCTTGGGACCAAGCCAGGACCGCATATAACCTTGTCCGTGAACGGGAGCAGCCGGCCGAGCAAGAGGGTGACAGCGACGACCATTCAGGTTCAGAAGGAGGAGAAACAGAAGAAGCAACTGCCGAAAGCGGATCTGAAGAGGAGCAGTTGCCCAAGAAGAAGCCGTCAGAGCAACGGAAGGCAAGGGAAGGGAGTTCCTCTGCGCCCAAAGGATGAAGGCCTGGTTCTTTGCGTCGAGGCGAGCTCGACACCCCGCGAACCGCCAGGAATGTTGCCACATTTTGCATGGGGTGCCATGTTTTCAAAATTTTGTAAGTATGCTGCTCTCCCTTCCCTCCATCTCCTTTCCCTTTCTCCCCTTCTATCAGTTGCATTCCTCCCTTTTCCCCTCATTCTTTCTTCGGCCAGAACAGAGCAAACACTCCCTAAAAAATTCTAAGTCTGGGAGCGCAACCCGACTTCGCAGCGAAGTCGGGGTGCGCCCTTAGATTCGAGCGCACTCGGGAATGCGAAGTGCGGAAGCAGACTGGAAATAAACAGAATTTGGCTAAGTATGGGAGCGCAACCCGACTTCGCAGCGAAGTCGGGGTGCGCTCCCCGTCCTGAGCGCAGTTGGGAAGCAGTGTCTCCAGAAATCAGCTAAGTGCCGGAGCGCAACCCGACTTCGCAGGGAAGTCGGGGTGCGCTCCCCTTCTTGTGCGCAGTCTGAGATGCGGCCAAATTAATTAAGTGCTGGAGTGCGCAACCCGAATTCGCAGCGAAGTCGGGCTGCGCCATCTGACCTGTGCGCAGTTGGGCAAGATCCATCAAGCAGCCCAAAAACTGGCTAAGGCACGGAGGCCTCCCAAACTGTGTTGTTCCCCACTTGCGCTACCCAGTTGCGCTCCGTTTCCAGGCGAAGTACGACACAAGAGAGAAGCTGTCTTCCAAGGCAGATGCACCCCCGTCAGAAGTTGACAAGTGTCCAGCCTCGGGATCCGAGCCGATATGCGATGGGAAAAAGGACAAGCATGGCCCAAATCACTTCCTCCAGCTACCTCCATTTATGCTGACGCAAAGTTCTATCTACCGCAGCTATCCGCATTCATGCTGACGCGAAGTTTCATCAACCGCACTGCCACGTAGCTGCCCAGTTTTCAGGTGAACCTTGCTGCCAGTACAGTCCCTGTCTGTAGGAGTCAACATCAGCGGTTCTTTGGCCGCTTTTGTCAGCTATTGTCAGGTCTGGGATTTTGTGCCCAGGATTGTAATGGGGGGGAATTGCACTATAAATAGCCACACTGCATCATTGTAAAGGGTGGAAGGCGGATATCCTGCTAGGGAACCATTGTAGCTATACGTTTGCTTCTGAATGCAAGACACACACTTGGCTCTATTTTGCTGTTATCATTCTTTATGCTGCCTTTACTTGTCATTTCTGCCTCATGTTGCTTATTTCATTGCTTCTTGTTATACTGAACTCTGGATTCCAGTATTTGATGATTAAGTATTCCTGGAATGCATAGATAGAGGATACGTATTACAGCTGTAGTTTCTATGGTGTGTTCTGTATTTAATTGCTGTTAGTAGTGGTGATTGATCGTTGTCGTGCTGCTTATTCCCCCCACCCAACTCAAATCACATTTGAATCTCTTTCCGCATTTTTATCTCTTTCCTGTACTCTTAGCTAAAACAATTGAGAAAACCCATAGGAAGCCGACCTTCTCCGGAGATTGGCACGAAAGGCATTCCTTCCTCCCGGCCTTTCAATCTGGTGGGCGAATCTGGGGCGCATTTAACCAAATCCTTTCCTAATGGCAGATTCGTAACCAACAGGTTCACACAATGCATTTTCTACACATGGGAGATATTGTATATGTTAGAGAGGAGTTTGCACATAGACGAGATAGTGCATTGGTTGTAATTTGTACATGCTGTAGAGTTTATGTTCATTGGAGAAGTCATACATAGAGTTGAGTGTATCTGTACAGGATCATATGTAATGCAGTATCTCGTTAATATCAATTCATCATTCAACCATTGTTTTGTGTACATTGTTTGCATGTATTTATATCCATTGTTAGTGTTGTAGATATAATTTCTAGACTCTGTTTATATTCTGGTTGTCATACTCTGTCCATGCATGGCCATCTGAGCTAGTGCCAGGCTGTCCCATGCAAGCCATGGCCATCTGACCTGAAGGGCAAGCCGTTTGACTACTATGCGAGGCCATCTCGACCTCAGACTAGGCCGTCTAATTGTGGTGTTTTGTAGGGCCGTCTCAAAGGAGATAATGTAGGCCATCTAGGCTGCATCTTGTAAGATTGTTGAGTAGTTTAGCTGTCATTCCTAATTGTTCCTCCAAGTGTGGAATACCACCGCCATGCTACAAATCAACATTGATCCATATTCAGTTAATGGGGGTTCTAGTGTAAATGTATTGCTAGAGAAGATATGGAAGGATTTAGGGGCACCGTTTTTATGGTCGGCCAACTTTCATCTATACGGAGCGCCATATTTTTATAATAAGATAAAATAATTGCTGATTCTTGTACTTGACTTGGTGACAATTATGTTTTCCCCTAACATGTTTATGTATATGTTTATAACCTTATCCCTTTTATTTATATTTAATTGACTTGAAGATGCCTTTGGTGCCACAAATGACATTATTATTTTCTCTTGTTTTTTTTTGGTCTTTTCTTGTTATAGAATCTTTATTGTGTTGTCTCTTTAAAAAAACTATATATTGAGATTTTATTTAGTGGAATTAAAATTTAAGCATATGCAAAGATTGCATATGTGGTCCCCTATAATGACCAATGGCAACTTGCTTTTGAGTTTAGATAATTCAACCAATGTCCCAATGAATTATGGACCTTATGTTGACGCTTCCTTGACTTCATTTTTTTCCCAATCTATAAATCATGCAACATCTTTTCTTATATTACTAATATTAGTGTATAGCAATTAAACCTATAATTTTTCCTTGAGATCTTCATTGAGGAGACACCAACGCACCATTGTTTCTAGCATGGTGGAAGATGACTATAATTACTTGAGGATATAGTTTGCATGTGGACAAAGTTGTTGCAATCTCATTTTTTTCAATATTAGTTCCTTGTACAATTGTCAAAGCTGGTTAATATGTATCACAAGTATTTCACTTTATGAAAATAATCCGTTGGAAACCTTATGTAGTATATTGTATAATTATTTAAAAAATTATACATTAAGCTTAATATCTCATCACTGTATCTCATTTGTTCTTACATGTTGTGTTGGATATGATGTTTATGCAGCCTGATGTGGAGGAAGAAAGGAAGCGCATTGAGGCCAAAAATCCGTTTCCAAAAAAGCCACTTGTAATGTGTCTCTACCCACTTGACTTATTACGAGTAAATTTCAAGGAAATTTTGTATTCTAAATCTTGTAAAAAATGTTCTTACCATTAATTTCATGAATTTGAAGTTAAGATCCTAAATCCATGGCTTTTTTAGGAGATAAAATCATAGTATTGTCTTGTCTTTCAACTTCTTGGATTTATGCATGAATTATTTTGTCACCCAAATAATGATAATAAACATAGACCTTAAAGTTTTGATGCTTCATAAAGAAGAAACAATTCATCATTATTTTGTCGGGTGCAAAATTTAATGAATTACGACTAATGTTGTTTTTTGTGAGAATAGTTGAGAATGTAAAAAGTTTATATGGAAACAATTTAAAGATGGATACTATGTGGAAAAATTCACAAAGAATAGAATCATTTTTAGCTGCTTACATTAATGTTTTTAAAAGTACAATAAAGAGACTATATGACATGAATGAAACAGAGTTGTGATTGAAGTTGTAAATCAAAGATATAATATTGTTTGTGTTTTAGTTTTCTTACAAAAGTGTTGTATACATCATAGCACCTTCAAATCATGTGTTTATAAGAAGATATTGAGCTTTGGGTTTTTATCCATTTAAATCATATCCCAATAGTATTCCCTTGGTGTGGTATCTTAAAGTAGATCAATTTATCTGTCAAAGCAACATATTAATGAAAGGCATATAATCGAAGATGTTATGCATCCCATTGCTTTACTATGTAGGCAACCATGTTGGTAAAGCCTTGAAGTTTGTTGCTCGAGTTTTGCTATTAACAACGTTGTTATATTTTGTTTTGTTATGTATTGTTGTAATGAAAAAAATGATGTAATACTGGCATGACTTTTATAGTGTTATAGTTATTTGGGACACATTTAAGTTTTGCTAGTAGATGCAAGTAGTTAATGAGTGCAGTGATTGCACTGCACCACTCTATGGAAATATATGTGCCTAACTATCTTGGTTTTAAGGGTGTGACCTGAGCACAATTTTTCTTTCAAATTGTACCCAAATTATTGAAGAAAATGTTGAATGTTGGAATCATGTTCAAGGTGAGGATGTGTGATAGGGTGTTTCCAATCATAATAAGTTGAATATGACCTTCATTATGGAGAATGGAATCTATCCATACAACCTGATACCCTTCCAACTATGCAAAATATTGATAACATCTTGACTAATCATTTGATACATCTTTGATCATATGTCCATTGGTAAATTCAATGTCCTTGACAATTTATATGGGCAAAGGAAGAACATTTGAAGGCATCAGAGGAGTGCATGAAGTTGTGCATGAACACCACACTTTCATTCAAACCCAAAAGTGTAAGCTACTAGTGCTCTATGGGAAATTATCTAGGCATGTTGTTTGTGGTACTAGGTTGATGATGGATTTGGATAAGATCCATGTGGTATGTATAGAGGATTTGTATGATGTCAGCTCATTGAAGTCTTTCATGGAATAAGAGCTTTGTGGAGTTGTTACATCCCTTGGCACCCTCATGTGTAAAGGTGTTCCCTTGAGTGATCCAAATGGATTCATGATAGGTCACTTAGAAGCATGACAAAATGTTTTCAAGGATGAATGACCTAGTGATTGTAGCCCAACAACCTTCCAAAATGGTGAAATGTAATATTTTGGCCATAACTCAAAATGAAATTGGATTTCAACAAATTTTTGGAGGGAAGCTTTGTAGCACAACGACGGTATAGTGCGATTGAAGGAACAGTGAATGAAGGATGATAGGGGAAAACAACAACACATAACTTCAATATGCAAATATGAAAACGATAAAAAAGTCTTGAATTCTTTGTTAGACAGCCTTGCACAACACAACACCCAACATGCCTGGACAACCCTGCATGCACAACATAAGTTAGATGGCCTTGCTTAGCATTAGATGGCCTGGTTCAGCAATGTAGACAACCCAGTATCTCAGTTCAAACGGCCTTGTCTACCTGTCTACAACAAGCATTGAATAGTGGAAATCATAGGAGGAAGAAGGAATGTTGTCCATTTAATTTGAAGGGAGAAAGGCACAAGACTTTGATGGTGTAGGAGGAAGAAGAAAAATCGTACACTCCAAGAAATGGACAATGCACAACCAGTGGAGGCTATAGGAATAACTGTCGAGGAGGTAGGCAATATCAAGGTAGTCAAAAAGGAGGTCAAATTCGGCTATAGTATGATTCAGAGGGTAAACCAATCATACAATGCTGCTGTAGACAGGGGCGAGTGCATTCCCGAGATGGGGTGATGACAATTAGAACAGTAAGCTTTCAGGCGTAGGCAATAAGTACTCCAATGGACTAGTTTATAGGCTATAAAGATTAATTATCAACTGTTATGGGTAGACGTCTAAGACCAGACGTCACAGGTCTAGATGTCAAGCTGGCAGGTCTAGACGTCACAGGTCTAGACGTCAGGCTGGCAGGTCTAGACGTCACAGGTCTAGAGGTAGACGGCTAAACGTCTACAACCCTCTGTACCTGCAATCAACCATTCTCGCCTGTACTATGACAACCGATCTGCAATGCGTGTTAGTATGGAAAACCTGCAACATACACATCAATGTAATGCAACCTGCAATATCATAAACTCACAACAGCACCAGACACAGAATAGAACATCCGCACAAGAGCATTGGCATTTGTATTCAGATGGATAATGACCAGACTTACAATGTTTGAAAAGGGGGTATTAATAGGGAGGCGAAGTAGTTCCTCCAACTACTTCGCCCAACCACCCCAACCGTTCAGCCCTTAACCATTTCTAACTAAACCAAAACTGACGTCTAACAAAATGGACGTCTAAATACTAGTTAGCAAATGGCGGCTAGTTTTGTCATCTAGTGCCTTGTGCGTCTACAATCAAGCCTTCTTTCTTATTGGCTGATTTTACAATCAAATGCAAACACAAACATTACCAAAATTGCTATGTACAATCAAAATTGATGGATCACATCAGTCCAGCCAGTTCTATGGTTTGTCTTGCTTAGAACTGTTGTCTACATCTATCCTCCCCTTCGAAGAAGTCGATGTCCTCAGCGACTTTCTCCGTTCTACTGAAGGGGTTCCCGCATCCGTGGGTGTTGAACTCTGTGGATTGGCAGCCTGTAATGCCTTCGTATACTCCTGGAGTTGTTCCCGCAAGTGATCCCGTTCGTCCTTGAGCCTCTTAGAATAGTTGAAGTATTTGGCCCATTCTACTCCTAAGGCATTGGCTCAATCTTCAGTCTTCTTGAGACTTACTAGCAGCTCTGTTTCCCTGCTTCGAAGTATGTCCTTCAGCCACTGTTCCGATATTGATGAAATAGTTGTAGCCTTCTGCTGTTTCGCCAGCCGCAGTTCTTCTTTCAAGGCTGCCTGTTCCCTTTGCCAATCTGCTCTTTCCTGAGCCCAAGCATGCTCCTGCTGGCTTTTGTTAGCTGCAAATAATTCTGCCTGCTTGATCAATAGTTCCTTCACACTTTTCAGTTGTGATATTTCTGCTGCTAATTCAGACAGCTGCTGATCCTTTTTCTCCAGGTTGGTTTTCAAGTCTTCCATAATCTGTCCTGATCCTTTTTCTCCAGGTTGGTTTTCAAGTCTTCCATAATCTGTCCGAGCTCCTGAAGTTCCTTTTTAACTTCATCCATTCGTTCCATTCCGTCTGCTAGGAGCTGGTCTTTCTTTTCCAAAGCTTCTGCGGCTTCTTGTTCCACTGCCTGTTTTGCTGAGTGCAAATGCTTGATCCCTTCTCCCAACCAGGTCAGCAAGTGTGCGAGGAAATTTAACTGCGTGTATATTGGCAGTAATTCTGGCACTACTTCCACTTGTGTGCCATATTCCATAGGATGCTGAGGAGGGTTTTTACCGTGGCCGCAGATGTATACCTGCACTGTCTTCAGATAGAGGCTTGGTGTCTTATCTGGCAACTTCTCAATGCCTTCCATTGTTTGCAAATGGGTAGTGGGTAGTGACCATGGCTGTTTCGCATAAATGCTTGAGATCTCCTTCCGCCACGGACCCTATGCCGCCCACTTAACCAACTGGTCTATTTCCTCCTCTACCATACTTTGCCACTTTTTCCATTGGCCCACACATGCAATATTGAACTGCAAGCGAAAACTATCCATGATTTTTCCCAACTTTTCAAAGCATGTTGCCGCTTGCTCATCCATCTTATCCGAGGGGTCCATGAGATTGGGTACTCGGACAAGGAAATCCTGGGACCAAGTATCCGTCTGTTCTCCCTCCTGTGCAATTCCTTTGCCTTTTTCTGCTTGGTGAACAGGTGGTCTGTCTATTGCTCCAGACTGTACTGGAATCTGGCTGTTCTGCCCTTCTTGTTCCTCCATCTTTTCCAAATCTATTATCTGTGGGGGCTACTCTTTAGACACTGTCCTTTCCTCCAGAATAGGCTTTTCTACCTCATGTGTCAACTGTCCTGTAACCGGTGGTGGTAGGCCCTCCTCTATCCCAAGGTTATTGCTTGTTTCTGGATTACCAGTGGCGGCTGATTCCCTAGCTGCTGCGGCAAACATGTCATCTATTGAAAATGTGCCCATCAAGGTAGCCGCTAGTGAAGTCGGCCTCGCCAAGGATACCTCATTCAGATCTGGTGATCCTGTGCGGGCTATATGTTCAGCCTCCGCCAGATACTCATTAGGTCCAAACTGTTCAGCCGAACTGGTTCCGGCTGTCTGATCATGGAGATTTGGAGGTATGGCAAAATCCACTTCCTTCTGTGCTGGCTGATGTTGCTCCCGGGTGCGAACTGCCTCCAAATTTTTGGCTATCTTATGCAGTGTTTCTTGGGAGAAGGCTGGAGTGGCACATCAAATTGCCCCTTCTTCTTCTTTCGTTTCGGATCTTCTGGGGATTGGGCCTCCTGTTTTTGTGATTTTTCCTCTCGATCTTGTGCTATTGCACTATCCTCCCCTTCTTGTGCTGGTTGATCAAGTTCATTTTGAATGGGTTGTTGTTGTCTTTGGTGTCCCCTGTTTTGGTGGGGTCGTCTCGTTCTTAGACTTCTTCCTCGTCCTCTGCCATTTCCTGCAATTGCCCTCTCTTGATCCCTTTGTTCTAAATTGGGATTTTTGTCCCAATTTCCTCTTCCGTGGACCTGGTTACCGCGTCCTCGACCTCCTTCCAATCGAATCTCCCTAGTGTTGGGCTGCCGAACTCCTAGCTGCCCGAGATTCGGTCGGTCCCTCAGTCGTTCCTGACGACGTCTTCGGTTCCTACGAGCTCATTGAGACGGACCTATCGGTCTGTTCTCAGGAGCACGTAGTAATGGGTTGGCTTGGACTAAGTTCTCAGATGGCCCTTACGGTCCAAACTGAGAACCAGTCGACCTATTGGTAACCGGAGGGGAATTTCTTCCTCTCGAGCTACCGGGATGGAGGTCAACCACGCTCCTCCCTTGGTCAGGTGCTCTCGGAATTCCTTGCGGTCTTCCGAGAGTACCTAAGTTGTCTCTACTACGGGCCTCGTTTATCAGTTGTGCTCTTGTCTCCGGTGGATGGTGTAAATGCGCAGGTGTTAGTTGGTGCAAGATCCTCAGTCTCCTATCGACCCTTATCAATCTTCGTCTCCATCTACTTTCCTCAAAGTGTCGTTGCATGGCACAATGAGTTAGGTTTTCCTGGTACTCTTTTGAAAAGACTGAATCAGTACTGGAGTCATTCCCTTCTCCTACCGTGTTCATTGGCCATTCTGAGGTTTCTTGAACCCGTTGCTGCAATATTCTTACTTCCCTTCTATGTTGTCGTAAGTCAAGTGCAGCCATCCGATACCTGGCTACCTCTTCCCGTTCAGTTGGACGTCTCATGGCTCCAACATATGGTGTTCTCCATGCACGAGGTGGTGGTACTTCTGGCATATTGTCCTCATTCAATCCTTCGTCATTTAGTGAAGCATCATCTTCGATTATGTGTGCAGTTTCTATAAATCTGACACCTGCTTGTCGACTGCGATCTTCATCCCTTTGTCTCCTACGATCTGGGTTAGGACTGGCATATGGTATATCCGGAATCTGTGGTCGGTTTTCGTCGCTACTTGACTCCTCCCACCAACTTCCGGTTTTTGGTTTCTCAGGTACCGTCTCGATATCCTTCCATATTATGGCTGCCATTTCCTCCCTGCTTATTTGATATTTGGCAGTCGAGCTTTGTCCTGCTTCCCATATCCTGGGTCTTTCTGGAGAGTCTCTCATCTCTTGATGGTTCACTGACTTCGAGCTTGAGGACTCTTCTGAATTAAGCACGATTTTTAATGTGGCTGAAGAAGAACTCCTAGAATGTGCACCTGTTGCTATTGCTTTTCCTCTTCTATTTTCCCTCGGGCTTACAACATCTTCCTGTTCTTCCTCCAAGGAAAATAAACTGCTTTCTGAAGAGTTGCCTGTTGCACTTCCTCTTAGCTCCCCTTGTTCTAATTCTGCCCATTCCGCTTGACGTGCTTCATGTCTTTCATTCACTCGTTGCATGGTTGTGTCCAACTCCTGAATCACCTGTTCCCGCAGCTGATTATTGTATTGTCTTAGCGTTTCATATTCTTCTTGCAACCTTTGTGTCTCCAATCGCATTCGTTGCAGAAATCTAGCTCCCTCTTCTTCATCTTCTTCTTGTTCTTCTTCTTCTTCCGGAACTTCTTGTAGAGCGACCTCCGTCAAAGCTTGGAGTCGGTCTTCCTCATTGTCATTTGGATTCCGGACCTGTTGTTGCAATCCTTGTTGCTCTTCTTCTCCATCGGTTCCAAATAACCAATCCAGGTTATGTGTTTCCTCCCTTCGAACAACACTACTCTGCTCGTCAGTTTCCTGGGATTGTATTCCTGGATCTGTCCTTGTTTCGAAAGTTCCTGATTGTTCTAGGTTGATCATATTTACCTGAGCATGTGGCTTGTATACCTTCAACTTAGAACCATTAATTACCTCGAGGCATAGTGTTCCATCTAGTTTCCTCAATTTTACTGCCCTGTTTTCCAGTACTTCTTCTACCTGGAAGGGTCCAAGCCATAGGGTCTTCAATTTCCCTGGCTTGAGTTCTCTCTTCCCATTGTACTTCAGTACTAATTCACCAGCCTTGAGATCCATCTTCCGGAGATGCTTATCGTGCCAGAATTTCCTTCTCTTCTGTGCGATCTCCGTAGCCCATTGTGCCATTACCCTTTTCTCATCCAACTGTACCAAAGTTGTCAATCGCTCCTTCATGCTATCTTCGTCATTCAGCCGATTGTCCATTGCCACTCTTAAGCTTGGTACAAGGAATTCAACAGGTACCACTGCTTCCTGTCCGTACATCAGTTGAAAGGGTGTATGATTCGTAGTGGGCTTGAAGGTGGTTCTGTATGCCCATAATACTGCTGGTAACCGTTCCTCCCAGTCGGCTCCTTCTACTCCGCATGTCTTATACATGATTGAAACCAGGATTTTATTTGTCGCCTCCGCCTGCCCATTTGCTCTGGGGTAATACGGACTTGACAAGGAGTGAAAAATTCTGAATTCTTCCATCAAGTTCTGGATAATCGCATTCACAAAATGGCCTCCCCTGTCACTTGTCAATTGTAGAGGTATCCCGAACCTTGTAATCACTTGTTCGTACAAAAAGTGAGCCGTACTTTTTGCCGAATTGTCCGGTAAAGCTCTTGCTTCTACCCATTTTGTGAGATATTCTGTGGCAACTACGATGTATCGACATTTCCTCCTTCGACTTGTTTTTAAAGGACCTACAAAATCCAGTCCCCATCTCTCAAAGAGTTCCTGAGGCTGGGATGGATGTAATGGCATGAAGTCTCTTTTCAATGGTTTCCCTGTTCTTTGACACGTATCACATGCTGTCACAAAATTCTTTGCATCGTGAAAGAGGGTGGGCCACCATAGACCTGCCAACAGTACTTTCCTGGTTGTCGCATCTGGTCCCATGTGTCCTCCTGCCAATCCCTCATGTGTCTCTTTCAGGGTTTGCTGCACTTCATCCTCCATTATGCATCTTCGCAATATATGGTCCTCCCCCATCTTGTAAAGCAATCCTGCAATCAAGGTGAAGGGTGCTGATTTCGTAATCACCTTTCTCCGCTCAGCTGCCGTTAACTCTTCTGGCAGTTGCCCTGTCGACAGGTATTCCCCTATATGCTTATACCATCTTGGTATGGCATTAATCATAAACAACTGTGCATCGGGAAATTCATCTGGTATTCCTCCCTCTGCAGGTTCTCCGGAGCGAATCCTTGACAATTGGTCCGCTATTACGTGTTTCTTCCCTGGTCTTACTACCACTCTAAACACGAACTCCTGCAGGGTGACGAGCCATCGACTCACTCGTCCGTAGATCGTTGGTTTATTGATTAAGTACAACAGAGCCTGATGATCCACATAGAAAGCAAAGGGGTTAGCTAGTAAATAGTGTCTATATTTCTGCACCGCATACACCATTCCCAGTGCCTCCCGCTCTGTTGTGCTGTAATTCTTCTCGGCTCTTGACAATAGCCGACTTGCAAAGTATATGGGCTGATCCAACCCATATTGGCCTTCTTGTGCCAATGCACATCCAATGGCAAAATTTGAGGCATCCACATGCACATGGAATTCTTTCTCCCAGTCTGGGTAAACCAGGATAGGTGCTTTCACCAAGTGCCCTTTCAATCCCTCAAATGCTCCTTGGTGTTCCTCTGTCCATTTGAATGGAACACCCTTTCGTGTAAGTGCGTCTAGTGGATGAGATGTTAGTGCATAGTTCCGGATAAACCTCCTGTAATATCCGACTGTCCCTAAAAAGGTTCTGACTGAGCTCACATCATATGGCTCCTCCATTAGCAATATTACCCGTATCTTATCTGGATCGGGTTTCAAACCTTCCTGGCATACTATGTGCCCTAGCAGCTTTCCATATGGCACCAATAAGACACATTTATTTGGATTCAATGATATTCGTGCTTTCCTGCACAATCCCATACATTCTTCTAAGGCCTTTAAATGTTCTTGTGTCCTGCCATACAGTGACCAATCATCTAGGAAAGCTTTGAAGTTCCCTGTGGACATCTTTTCAAAAATGTACAATATGATCCTCTGAAAAGTAGTTGGTGCATTGCATAGTCCAAATGGCATGCGGTTATATGCGTATATTCCGTTCTCCACAACAAAAGTGGTCTTCAACTTGTCTTCTTCCGCTATGCTAATCTGGTTATAGCCCGAGAATCCATCCAAGAATGAGTATATCTCATGGCCGGCTACTTCTTCCAGTATGGAGTCTGTGAAAGGGATCGGGAAGGGATATTTTATGGTTACGGCATTCAAACTTCTAAAATCCACATAGATTCGGATTTTATC
Organism: Wollemia nobilis; assembly: GCA_028583015.1. Taxonomy (NCBI): domain Eukaryota; kingdom Viridiplantae; phylum Streptophyta; class Pinopsida; order Araucariales; family Araucariaceae; genus Wollemia; species Wollemia nobilis. Next base: position 14,105,915 of record JAQPPZ010002549.1, read on the forward strand.
TACTTCTCGTTTTAGAGTGATCACGATTGGTGAGACCCACTCGCTTGTCGTAACTTTGAATATAATGCCTGCATCCAACATCTTTTCGATTTCGGCATTCACCCTCGCTGCATATTTGGGATTCATTCTGTAAGGTCGCCTTCTCACAGGTTGCGCACCTTCAATCAGAGGAATCTTATGTATGCAGAGTTCGGGTGGTACTCCCTTCAAATCTTTATATGTCCAAGCAAAAACATCCTTATAGTCCAGAAAAATCTTAAATGTTGCTGCTTTCAGGACTGGATCCCAATCATCTCCACATTTGATCATCTTCTCCTCGCCATTTTCTCCCAAGTTTACCTGAATCATTTTAGGACCTTCATATTTGATGGATTCAGGGTCATTTGCTGCTTTTAGTGCAGCGATGGGGTGGGCTGGTTTATCTTCAATGACTGCCTCCCCCATCGTGAATTCTGCAAAATTCTTGGGAAATGTCCACTTCTCTCTTTCCTTGTCCTTCTCTGCTGTTGTTTGTCTTTTATTGCTAGTTCCCTTTTCAAGTTCTTGTATCTCATCCTTTTGAATCTCCTTTCCCGCATCTATGCAAAAACACTGGGGAGAAAATATCTCATAGTCTTCCAACTGCCAATGTAGTAAGCCTTTGTCCTGGTCATACTCATCTTCCGTGCAGTCTTCAAGGTGCAACACTCCTTCCTCATCTGGTTCATATCCTGTCTCACCATCTGATGAAGAGGATCCCGAATCATCTGAAGTGGCTATGTCTTGACTCACAGTTTGATTCTTCAGATTGATTATATACTTGTGCTGCCCTTGCTTGAAGGATAGACGTTCTTTCTCCCAATTGTGGTTGACTTTTGCTGTTCTCAACCATCCTCGTCCTAGCAGTGCATCATATGCGGGTTTCTGCATAGCAATGACAACAAAATCCAAGATGAAGTCCTGCTCTGCTATGCGTACTTTCTGATTCATCAAAACGCCTATTGTTTCAATGCCATATTGATCAACGCCATATAGTTTGAAATTTGGAGACCGTAAGGCGGGTTGCCCCAGAATCCGCCATGTCTTCTCTGGCATCACGTTCACACTAGACCCTCCATCTACAATCACCTGATTCAGTCTATGGTCCAAAACTTCCATCTGGACTATAGCTGGCCTTCTCCCGGCTTCAATCATCAGGATTGCCGGATCGATGAATTGTCCTTGCTTGATGGTTGCTACCTGTCGAGTTTCATCCTTCCTCTTGATGGCTTCCCCGATCGTAGCATACAACTCAGGTACTATACTAAACAGGTTGGCTACCTTCATCTCCACCTTCGTGTTTAGCACCTCTGTTACCAAGCCTTCTACTGATGCCTTCTTAGTGATCTCCGGTCTCTTTAATACTTTCTCCAGAACTAGTTGTCCCTGCTTCTCCTTTGCTAGTTCTGTTTCGATCAATTTTTGGGCTTCTTGCCATCGTTCCTTCTCCTTGGCAACGTTTGGATACTGTTCCGTTTTCTTGGTCTGTGCTCTTGTTACAGCCAAGACTTCTTTGTCTACCTCTGTCACCTCTCCAATGCCAATGAGGTTGATATTCTGAGTTCCACTGGTACTTGCCTTGTTCGGGCAATTAGCCTCCTTGTGGTTTCCTGGACCACACCATTTACACATTTGAGTGGTATTGTTACCACTGTTGTTACCTGCATTTGGGGTTTGGAACAATTCTTCGCAAAGTGGCCCCATTCTTGACAATTCCGACATTGAATAATCGGCCGACCATCAGAGTCGTATTGTAGTCGACTCTGGCCTCCTTGTCTTCCTCCTCGGTGACTATTCCTATATCCTCCGCTAGTAGCTCCTTGTCCATTCCTCTGCGTGTTTGGCTGTTCCTCCTGTTGTATAGCCAATGTCTGATGCCTCTTGCTTTTCAGGTTGAATGGACAGTCGACTACAGGATGTCCCGCTATCTCACATATATTGCAATATGCTTTCTTTGGACAGTTTACATTTGAATGTCCTTCTGCCTTGCAGTCTGAGCACCAAATTTCTTTCCGATCCTTTCGGCCTTCTCCTTTCGCTTCTTTTAGAATTTTGTCAAATTCTCTCCGAAAGGTGTGAATTGTGCTCTGAACTTTATCTTCTGCTTCACTGTCCGACTCATCGTTATGCTTTAAGTAACCTCCGATACCTGCGGTCGTTTGTTTGCCTTCACTTTCGAAGTTTTTAGCCTTCTCTAGTGCTTCTGCATACGTTGAGGATGGTACTGCCTTCATTTTCTTCTTGAATTTTGGTAGTAACCCATCCAAAAACCACCGCTTTATCATACCGTCGGCAGGTGTCATCTCCATTTTATCTGTCAATTGTTTCAATCTTCTATTGTAGCTTTTGACATCCTCATCCGATTTTTGCTTAGTAACGCATATTTCTGTGATGATGTCCGTGTCATCCCTCAGTGGTCGGAATTCTTCTATGAATGCAGTCTTCAGATCTTCCCATTGTGTAAATGCTCGCGTACTTTGTCTTTTCAAGTACCAGTCTATCGCCATGCCTCGCAATGTGGCTGGGAACAATTGCAATTGTTGGTCATCAAATCCGCACAGGAAAGGACTTTCGGTGGGTTTGCGCGCCCTGGACCTGCGACCAACATTGAAAGACCGAGGGGAAGAGATGCCCCTCGTGCCAATCTCCGGAGAAAGGCCGGCTCCTATACTAATCTACTTTTGGGGTTTGAGACAAGAGTGCAGGAAAGAAATAAACAGAGTAAGGGTTAGGAAAAGAAATAAAAAGGGGTAAGGGTTAGAGAAAGAAATAAAAAGAGTAAGGGTTAGAAGATGATGATTTAAGGTGGGAGAGAACAGGAAGCACGATTACTCGCTAACAACTCGAATAGCAGCAATAAATACCAAGAATAACACGAAAGAAACGAAATGCCGAACTTCCTATGTATCCTCTTTGGACGGGTTCGCAGGGTTCTCCTTTCTCTCTCGCTGGAATTCAGGATTCGGAGTAACAACGATTGAGATAAGGGAATAACAGAAACCTCAATCCACCAGGCAGCATAAAGGAAAGCGACAAGGTGTTTTTCCTCTCCTATGTATCCTTCAGGGCGAATTTCAGGGGTTCAGTCCCCGATCGCACACCGGATTCAGGATTCAGAGTCTCAGTACGCGAACGAGAAAAGACAAAAGAATTAAGCACAGAAGGCAGCATAGAATAGAGAAATAGAGCACAAAAGGTCTTTAGTATTAAGCGCAGGACATCAAGTTACAACAGCTTTCTAGCAGAAAGTTCCCCCCCTTTTACATTGCAAAGCCTGGGTTTTTATAGAGGACCTGGCCCTCTGAATCATTATTATAAAAACGGCGGAGTACACCCTCGGGCCCTGAGAAATCGGCTCCTCGCTGCTACTGCGGATGATCTCTCAAATCGTCTACCAAAATTGGTAATGGTGACCGAGTTAGCCGGGGAAAGTTGCATTAAATGAGCCACCTGGGTGTCCTTGGATTGTAGGTGCGGTGCTCGAGTGGCGGCCATGCTTGCCGGGCTTCTTCTTCACGGACTGATACTTCGCATCCAATTGCCAAAAATGAGCAGTGGGCTTATCGGGCAAGAAAATATGCATTTATGAGGCTCCAGTGTGCATAGAGGCGGACTCCTTGTCCACGTTCAGATGTTCCAAGTCCTTTTCTTTATCCTGATATTCATAGTCCGCTGGAGTCATTTCGTCTAGGGGCTTTTGGACTTTGGGTATCTTCTTTACTTTATGCAATTTTCCCGCCTCCAAATCGAAGATGGCGCACCTCTCAACTTGAGCGAGCGAGCGCCCTTTCTTCTTTCTTGCCTCTTTTAACATTCTTTCTGTGTTCTGTCGGGCTTGGAGGAGCTTTTTGGCCAAGGGGGATTCCCGTATTGAGGACAGCTCGGAGTCGAATGCGGCTAGATCTCCAGCCGAGGGATTGAACAAATACAAAGAGTTGAAGGGGATAGCCTCACCCGAAGGTTCGGCAACAGGGGTGACGGGGGCTTCGGCGAGTGGGAGCACGTTGTGTACAATGGAGGAATGAGCCTCAGGGTTCGGCATTGGACTATTAGCTTTGCCCTGGTTGATGACTGAAGGATTTGCGGTGTGGCTGGGCGAAGCAACTTCGACAGGTTTGTCCTGGCCGGAAGACTCGGGGGGAGTAGTTAGGGACACGGCGTAAGAAGGCGATTGACCTTGTGGAGGTAGGGTGGACAGGTGAGAGCTTTCGGCGAGGGCCGGGATAGGCTTACGAGCAACCAGAGCATAAGGTGAAGAAAATGTACCTGCGTGCCCTCCTGGCAGAGCGGCCATGGTGATCTCCTGGGTGATTGGCCCTTGTTCCTCCTGGGCCTCGGTACTTTTGGCTTCCATGACTTCCACGAGTTCCTCTGCGTTAATGACATCTATGTTTGGGATCGTTTCGGCACTTGGTGGAGTTCCTCCATCGTTTGCTTCGGCCGAGCCTGATTCTGATCTTTCGGCAGGGGCGCTCGGAGTGCCTGTGCGTGGTCGCTTTGGGAAGTTCGGGGGCGCCTGTGTAGGTTCCCGCTCCTTTATTTTCCTCCTCTTGAGGGGTTGCTCTGATTCTTCTATTGCTGTCTTGAGAACTTCGGATGGCCTTTGTGGTAAAGCTTTTGGCGCGGCCCTGGCTGCTTTTTCCTTAGGGACATTATCAGTCCTCCCGGGCTTTCGTCCGAACTTGGGGTGGCCGGTGGAACGAAGTCGGCGAAGGACAAGGGTTCCCAAGACCCAATATTGGTCTGATATACAATTGCGAATTCCCTATCCATTGTTAGAAGCCCGTAAGAATTCATCTTTCGGCGATGGACTCTCATAATCCACCATTCTCTTAACTGCTCCTCGTCCCAGTCTTTCAACTCTTTTAAATCATCCTTTGCTTTTCTCCAAAAAGTGGAGTCGGGAGTTGGGAATGGGTACTGGTCTAGATCGAATTCGACCTCCATAGGATAGAAGTCATGCCAAGGAGGCAGCGTCCTCATCTCCTCTAAGTGCCACTCTAGGTCCGTACCATTGGGGTTATTCCTCTGCTCCAGAATTTCGAGGCGAGGACAGACATGGAAGTTTTTGCTTTTCAAGTCTCTCATCACCCCCAGCGGGTCGTAGAGCCACCTCTGTGGTATTTGAAGCAGACCAAAATCGGCGAGCTTCTCCTCCAAGTATATGTTTTGCATCAGGGCAAAGACTTCGATCACTCCCATCTTGAAGGGGAATTCGCAGGTGTGTGCCCACTTCCGCCCATGGCCGTAGGCTTCGTCGGTTGCGTCCCTTTGCCGAGCAACTTCTAGGGCAAATTGGTACTCTGAAGGGAAAAAAGGCAGCAGGAAGGGTTTCCCCGTGAAGCCGAAAAGGCGGATCACAAGCCCTTGTGTCAATTGAAACACATCCCCCTTTTTCTCCAGTACCACTTTATCTCTAAGGCAGAGAGGCACCCGGGGGCTAGACTTTGTCAGAACGTGCATCGCAGGTCCCAAAAACTGCTGATTGAAAGGGTAATAGGACTCCGACCTCAGCAGGAGACGGGTCCACTGATATACAGGCAAAGGGATCCCATCCTTGCCGACTGGTGAAACATCACAATGGTGAAGGGCTTTATGTACATGAAAGAAGAAGAGCCAAACCAAGAAGGAACAAGGCTAGAAGTGCGGCTCCTTGCCAGCATCCTTCATGGATATCAACCGCATATGCAGATTTTGGGCCACCCATTCTGCCCAATCGAAGAAAACTGGGTTGGTGTTCGGCCGCGAAGCGTCGGGGGCGTAGAACTCTCCTCTGGAAATGCATTCGGCTAGAGACACCTGCCATGGGTATACCAAAGTATCGTTTGACAAGCCTGCCACCCATGCCATGATAGAGAATATATCCGTGTTCTTGAAGGCCTCCAAGGGCAGGGGCATCTGGGGTCGCTTGCCGAAGGAAGTCCGCTCTTGAGGTTTTCACGCAAAAACTTCGGGATGAAGGGATTAGAGGTGAACTTCTCTGTCTGTTCGCTCAGGTGACATTGCGAATGGTATAGCCTTTTGGTGGCCTTTGCTGCGGTGCGAACGCTGCCTGCACATCCACCTTCAGAATGGAAAACAACTTTTGACCCGAGGCATCCAACACCTGTCTGGTTTGTGGTTGGTAGTTCTGAGCGATGGCGTACATGAGCTTGGGGCAGTGATGTGTAGGAGGAACTAGATACCAGTATATGTGGGAATAATACGCCGCGGCCCTCTTGTTCTCCGCCGAGAGCCTGCTTCGCATGAAGTCGACGGTATGCCGAAGCTCGGCCATGGTTCTTGAGAGCTCTGGGTCTCTGATTTTCACCCACTTATCGATAGGTGGTTCTATGCTGGGCTCGTCATCGGACTCTTCCCATTACTTGTTTTCCTGGGCGTGGGGGAGGATTGACCCTCCTAGGTCTTTGTTTCTTTTCTTCCACGGCTCTCGCCTTCTGTGGAACCGTCGTCTCTGGTTCTTTCCCCTTCTGAGTGGGGTTCTTCTTTCCCATTGTGAACGATCGCAGCAGAATAACTTGTGATGTAGAAGAGTTCAGCACCTCAAAACAAGGGACGGGATAATCACGGCGAACAGCGGAATCTTAGATGCAGAAGCTCTTCCGAAGAGACAGAATGCAGACTCGACTCTCACGCTTGCAAATGGTTTGTTCCTAACGGGCATCTGCATTTTATAGCTTCGGAGGGCAACCTCCTGCATTTATGGCAACTACCGTAATTACTTCGCGGGCCTGTCCCAAAAGTATCGCTGTGGCATCTGATTGGCCATATGGCGGCGTCGTACGCGAGGCCATGCAATTCGGTGATTGGATTTTGTATTGGGAACGCGAATCGCTGCCACCTGGTACTTTAGCACGGCTTTTAGGTTAACGAACTGCCTTGGGATGAGTGTCGTTTATTTCGTATTGAGTTCATCTGCTTCGGCCCCCTTTCGAGGCTACTGTCGACACGTTTCCCGAGGCACATCCTAAATGTGTCTACCTCGTATGCGGGGTTCGGCGATATGGAGTTGGTGTAGAAAATACTTCGCCGCAAAGTTCTTCGGGCTGATTTCCTTCATTTCGGGCCCGAAGTTCCCCTTTGCCACGCTGTTGCTTCGGTTCACGAATACCGCCGACCGAAACCCGTTTCATCGAGGAGGGCCTCGCCAAGAATTACTTCGGACAACGCCTTCGGCACATTTCTTTAGCGAAGCATTTTCCATGTCCTTGATTTGCATGTGGTTTGGTTCTACGAGGATGAACTGCTTCGCGGCGAACTTCCCTTCGTCGGCTACTTTGGACTGAAACCCCCCCGAAGGCGATTCCGATCATGCTTTGTGAAGCCAAAGCCAGGAATCTAGCTTTTGTGGTTGAAGTGGCATTTGCTCTCCGCGATCTTTTGAACAGAGTACAGACAAAGCACTGAAACCCTATATACAAAAATATATGCAAGATTTGTTTTTTTTTTTTTTTAGAGCGTACATACCTCAGTGATTGAAGGTCTTCAGGTGGAGACCATTGACGGAGATTGGTAAAACTTGGCCATTCGCATCTTTGAGGATGAAGGAATTGGCCGAATTCACTTTTACTATTTCAAACGGTCCGTCCCGAACGCATCCATTTTGTCATGATTCCCAGGCTTGGCCTTCCATGAATCCCACCTCCATACCAGGTCTCCTGCTTTAAATGTGCGATCGGATGATTTCCTTTTGAACCATTCTCGGGTGACCTCAGCATGCCGTGCGAAGTTCTGGTAGGCCTTTTCACGTTCCTCTTCTAGTTGTAGTAGCTGAACCAGGCATCTCTCCATCGGGTTAGCTTCATCTTCTTCTAGAAACTGTAATGCAGGGATCTCGATGTGAGTGGGCAGGATGGCCTCCTTGCCATAGACCAGAGAATAAGGCGAAGTCTTGATTGACCTTGTGACAGAAACCCGATCGGCCCACAAGGCCCGATCCGGAAGGAGGTGCCAAGTTCTTTTGTTTTGATCGATCAGCTTTCTCAGTATCCTCAACGAGGTTTTGTTGGTGGATTCCCGCCGATCCATTGCCCTGGGGGTAGTAGTTGGAAGACACCTTGTGATATATCCCATACTTGTATAGGAACTCGTTGATCTTTGCGCCCGTAAAACCTGGACCGTTATCTGTAATAATTGCTTCAGGGATGCCGAAGCGGGTAATCAATCCTTCCAGGAAGGTGACGACAGTATCTTGATCTGCGTGTTTTGTGGGGACTGCCTCGGCCCATCTGGTGAAGTAATCCGTCGCAGTCAAAATGAATTTGTGCCCAGCAGAGGAGTTTGGCGATATGGCCCCTACAAAATCCAGCCCCCATTGCTAAAAGGGCGTTTCCACTTGTATCGGTCGGAGGGGCATCGGAGCATTTCTACTTCGGCCGGCGAATCTCCGGCATTGCTCGCACCTGTGACAAACGAAGAAGGCATCGGCAAAGAGTGTGGGCCAATAGTAACCCGCCTTGATTATCTTCGGCGTCGTAGCTCTTCCAGACAAAGTGTCCTCCGGATAGTCCCGAATGAAATTCGCCCGGGATTCTCCTCTTATCATCATCTTTTATGCATCTGAGGAGGATGCCGTCGATGTTCCTAAAAAACAGGCCTTCTGGGTGCATAGTGTATCGGGCGGACCGCATCCTGAAATGTCTTCGTTGCAAAGCATTCAGATGTGAGGGGCAACTGCCGGTGTTTAAATATTCCACTATTTCGTCGACCCAATATTTCTCGGCCTCTTCCTGATTAGCGAGGCATTCTCCTGTTGGCGAGTCATCCGACTGACAGTCTGTTATTTCGGCCGTTGCGCTCTTCGCCAGCTCTTGACATAATGCGCGACCGCGAACTAGTTTGGTGGGCTTGATCTCAATATCGAACTCTTGGATTTTGCTTACCCAACCAACTCTCTTGCTTCCCAGTTCCCCTGAATAATGAAACTACGCACATCGGGGTGAATGACGAAGACTGTGGTTCGACTTTGAGAAATGAACTGTTTGAATTTCCTGAGAGACTTCATTATTGCATGCACTTGACGCTCGATGAAATTGTACTTTTCTTCATGGGGATTGATTATCTGACTGAGGAACGCGATGGGGCGTTCCTCTCCGTCTTCCCCCTTTTGCGTCAAGACCGCGGCGTAACTTTCGGGTTCTCCTATTGCATACGGGATAAAATCTCGACCGTAGTCGGGGTTGATCAAGACCGGTGCCCGAACAATTCGGGCCTTGATTTCTTTGAATGCTTTTCTCCTCTCTTTTGTCCAGATGAATTCTGCGCCCTTTTTTAAAAGCTCAGACATCGGCTAAATGACCTGGGCGAAGTCTGGGACAAACTTCCTTACGAAGTTAATCTGACCGAAGAAATATTGAAGGCCCTTTTTATCCGCTGGAATTGGGAGCTTTATCAGAGCTTCGGCTCTGTCAGGATCCACGACGAGACCCTTTTCCGAAATTGCATGTCCTAGCAGCTTTCCTTCGCCGACTGCGAAGATAGACTTTTTGGATTGATTGAGATGCCAAATTCTCGGCATTTTTCGAAAATTTGTTAAAGATGTTCTGGGTGGTTCTCTCTCTTTCGGGAGAAGACGGTCATGTCATCCAAATAGATAACGATAACCTTGTTCGGAAGCTCGCCAAAGCTAGGTCCATCGCCCTCTCGGAAAGTAGCTCCCGCGTTCGAGAGGCCAAAAGGCATTCGCTTGGTAGGCGAATGTGGCCCACTGGTTGTGAACGCAGTCTTATGCTTCGGTCTTCGTCCCCGACCCGGATTTGATTATATCCGGAGAAACCATCAAGCGGGGAGAATCGTTGAGCTCCGACCACCAAATGCAAGATCCGATCGATCCGCGGGAGAGGATAGTGGTCCTTGAGGGAAGCATGATTCAGGTTGCGGAAGTACATGCATAACCGGATGTCTCTGTTCTTTTTTCTGACAGGGACCAAGTTCGCTACCCAGGAAGAATGCTTGATGGGATAAATGATCTTTGCTTCGAGCATTTCAGCAGTTCGGCCTTCATCAGGACCTCGATCTTTGGATTAACCGGCCTTTGCTTCTGTCGGAAAGGCTTGGCCCCTTGTAATTCGATCGTATGTTGGATCAGCTGCCGATCATATCCCTTGAGGTCGTGATAAGACCAAGCCACGATATCTGCGTACTTCTTACACAGACATCGGATTCGCTCTATTTCTTCTGAAGTACAATCGGTCCCGACCTTTATTACTTTCCCGGGTTCCAGTTCTAAATCTTGATATTGCTGCGCGCTGATCTGGATCCTGTGGGAGAGCGATCGATCATTTTGATCGAAAAGGCTCTCAAGCGTGATCAATCCCTTGGGAACGTGATTGTTCTTCAACTGGACCAATCCTTCCAGGAAGGTGACGACAGTATCTTGATCTGCGTGTTTTGTGGGGACTGCCTCGGCCCATCTGGTGAAGTAATCCGTCGCAGTCAAAATGAATTTGTGCCCAGCAGAGGAGTTTGGCGATATGGCCCCTACGAAATCCAGCCCCCATTGCTGAAAGGGCGTTTCCACCTGTATCGGTCGGAGGGGCATCGGAGCATTTCTACTTCGGCCGGCGAATCTCTGGCATTGCTCGCACCTGCGGCAAACGGAGAAGGCATCGGCAAAGAGTGTGGGCCAATAGTAACCCGCCTTGATTATCTTCAGCGTCGTCGCTCTTCCAGCAAAGTGTCCTCCAGATAGTCCTGAATGAAATTCGCCCAAGATTCTCCTCTTATCATCATCTTTTATGCATCCGAGGAGGATGAGTCGATGTTCCTAAAAAACAGGCCTTCCGGGTGCATAGTGTATCGGGCGGACCGCATCCTGAAATGTCTTCGCTGCAAAGCATTCAGATGTGAGGGGCAACTGCCGGTGTTTAAATATTCCACTATTTCGTCGACCCAATCTTTCTCGGCCTCTTCCTGATTAGCGAGGCATTCTCCCGTTGGCGAGTCATCCGACTGACAATCTGTTATTTCGGCCGTTGCGCTCTTCGCCAGCTCTTGACATAATGCGCGACCACGAACTAGTTTGGTGGGCTTGATCTCAATATCGAACTCTTGGATTTTGCTTACCCAACCAACTCTCTTGCTTCCCAGTTCCCCCCGAATAATGAAACTACGCACATCGGGGTGAATGACGAAGACTGTGGTTCGACTTTGAGAAATGAACTGTTTGAATTTCCGAGAGACTTCATTACTGCATGCACTTGACGCTCGATGAAATTGTACTTTTCTTCATGGGGATTGATTATCTGACTGAGGAACGCGATGGGGCGTTCCTCTCCGTCTTCCCCTTTTGCGTCAAGACCGCGGCGTAACTTTCGAGTTCTCCTATTGCATACGGGATAAAATCTCAACTGTAGTCGGGGTTGATCAAGACCGGTGCTCGAACAATTCGGGCCTTGATTTCTTTGAATGCTTTTCTCCTCTCTTCGTCCAAATGAATTCTGCGCCCTTCTTTAAAAAGCTCGGACATCGGCATAACGACACAGGCGAAGTCCGGGACAAACTTCCTTACGAAGTTAATCTGACCGAAGAAATATTGAAGGCCCTTTTTATCCGCTGGAATTGGGAGCTTTATCAGAGCTTCGGCTCTGTCAGGATCCACGACGAGACCCTTTTCCGAAATTGCATGTCCTAGCAGCTTTCCTTCGCTGATCGCGAAGATAGACTTTTTTGGATTGATTGAGATGCCAAATTCTCGGCATTTTTCGAAAATTTGTTAAAGATGTTCTGGGTGGTTCTCTCTCTTTCGGGAGAAGACGGTCATGTCATCCAAATAGATAACGATAACCTTGTTCAGAAGCTCGCCAAAAGCTAGGTCCATCGCCCTCTGGAAAGTAGCTCCCGCGTTCGAGAGGCCAAAAGGCATTCGTTGGTAGGCGAATGTGGCCCACTTGGTTGTGAACGCGGTCTTATGCTGGTCTTCGTCCCCGACCCGGATTTGATTATATCCGGAGAAACCATCAAGCAGGGAGAATCGTTGAGCTCCAGCCACCAAATGCAAGATCTGATCGATCTGCGGGAGAGGATAGTGGTCCTTGAGGGAAGCATGATTCAGGTTGCGGAAGTACACGCATAACCGGATGTCTCTGTTCTTTTTTCTGACAGGGACCAAGTTCGCTACCCAGGAAGAATGCTTGATGGGATAAATGATCTTTGCTTCGAGCATTTCAGCAGTTCGGCCTTCATCAGGACCTCGATCTTTGGATTAACCGGCCTTTGCTTCTGTCGGAAAGGCTTGGCACCTTGTAATTCGATCGTATGTTGGATCAGCTGCCGATCATATCCCTTGAGGTCGTGATAAGACCAAGCCACGATATCTGCGTACTTCTTACACAGACATCGGATTCGCTCTATTTCTTCTGAAGTACAATCGGTCCCGACCTTTATTACTTTCCCAGGTTCCAGTTCTAAATCTTGATATTGTCTGCGCCGCTGATCCGGATCCTGTGGGAGAGCGATCGATCATTTTGATCGAAAAGGCTCTCAAGCGTGATCAATCCCTTGGGAACGTGATTGTTCTTCAACTGGACCAATCCTTCCAGGAAGGTGACGACAGTATCTTGATCTGCGTGTTTTGTGGGGACTGCCTCGGCCCATCTGGTGAAGTAATCCGTCGCAGTCAAAATGAATTTGTGCCCAACGAGAGGAGTTTGGCGATATGGCCCCCTATGAAATCCAGCCCCCATTGTTGAAAAGGCGTCTCCACCTGTATCGGTCGGAGGGGCATCGGAGCATTTCTACTTCGGCCGGCGAATCTCGGCATTGCTCGCACTGCGGCAAACAAAGAAGGCATCGGCAAAGAGTGTGGGCCAATAGTAACCCGCCTTGATTATCTTCAGCGTCGTCGCTCTTCCAGAAAAGAGTCCTCCAGATAGTCCTGAATGAAATTCGCCCAGGATTCTCCTCTTATCATCATCTTTTATGCATCTGAGGAGGATGCCGTCGATGTTCCTAAAAAACAGGCCTTCTGGGTGCATAGTGTATCGGGCGGACCGCATCCTGAAATGTCTTCGCTGCAAAGCATTCAGATGTGAGGGGCAACTGCCGGTGTTTAAATATTCCACTATTTCGTCGACCCAATCTTTCTCGGCCTCTTCTTGATTAGCGAGGCATTCTCCTGTTGGCGAGTCATCGACTGACAGTCTGTTATTTCGGCCGTTGCGCTCTTCGCCAGCTCTTGACATAATGCGCGACCGCGAACTAGTTTGGTGGGCTTGATCTCAATATCGAACTCTTGGATTTTGCTTACCCAACCAACTCTCTTGCTTCCCGCTTCCCCCGAATAATGAAACTACGCACATCGGGGTGAATGACGAAGACCGTGGTTCGACTTTGAGAAATGAACTGTTTGAATTTCCGAGAGACTTCATTCTCGCATGCACTTGACGCTCGATGAAATTGTACTTTTCTTCATGGGTATTGATTATCTGACTGAGGAACGCGATGGGGCATTCCTCTCCGTCTTCCCCCTTTTGTGTCAAGACTGTGGCATAACTTTTAGGTTCTCCTATTGCATACGGGATAAAATCTCGACCGTAGTCGGGGTTGATCAAGATCGGTGCCCGAACAATTCGGGCCTTGATTTCTTTGAATGCTTTTCTCCTCTCTTTTGTCCAGAAGAATTCTGCGCCCTTCTTTAAAAGCTCAAACATCAACTTAACGACCTGGGCGAAATCCGGGACAAACTTCCTTACGAAGTTAATCTGACCGAAGAAATATTGAAGGCCCTTTTTATCCGCTGGAATTGGAAGCTTTATCAGAGCTTCGGCTCTGTCAGGATCCACGACGAGACCCTTTTCCGAAATTGCATGTCCTAGCAGCTTTCCTTCGCTGACTGCGAAGATAGACTTTTTTGGATTGATTGAGATGCCAAATTCTCGGCATTTTTCGAAAATTTGTTAAAGATGTTCTGGGTGGTTCTCTCTCTTTCGGGAGAAGACGGTCATGTCATCCAAATAGATAACGATAACCTTGTTCAGAAGCTCGCCAAAAGCTAGGTCCATCGCCCTCTGGAAAGTAGCTCCCGCGTTCGAGAGGCCAAAAGGCATTCGCTGGTAGGCGAATGTGGCCCACTTGGTTGTGAACGCAGTCTTATGCTGGTCTTCGTCCCTGACCCAGATTTGATTATATCCGGAGAAACCATCAAGCAGGGAGAATCGTTGAGCTCCAGCCACCAAATGCAAGATCTCGATCGATCCGCGGGAGAGGATAGTGGTCCTTGAGGGAAGCATGATTCAGGGTTGCGGAAGTACACGCATAACCGGATGTCTCTGTTCTTTTTCTCGACGGGGACCAAGTTCGCTACCCGGAAGAATGCTTGATGGGATAAATGATCTTTGCTTCGAGCATTTCAGCAGTTCGGCCTTCATCAGGACCTCGATCTTTGGATTAACCGGCCTTTGCTTCTGTCGGAAAGGCTTGGCCCCTTGTAATTCGATCGTATGTTGGATCAGCTGCCGATCATATCCCTTGAGGTCGTGATAAGACCAAGCCACGATATCTGCGTACTTCTTACACAGACATCGGATTCGCTCTATTTCTTCTGAAGTACAATCGGTCCCGACCTTTATTACTTTCCCAGGTTCCAGTTCTAAATCTTGATATTGCTGCGCGCTGATCTGGATCCTGTGGGAGAGCGATCGATCATTTTGATCGAAAAGGCTCTCAAGCGTGATCAATCCCTTGGGAACGTGATTGTTCTTCAACTGGACCAATCCTTCGTATTCTTCCTCATCAGGGCTTTGGTCTTCAACTGTAGCGGCTTCTTGGATCATGAAATTAACAATCTGCTCGTCGTTGTCAAAAACTTGCAGTTGTAAATCTCTCGTCCGGGACAGAGGGTCTATAGATCATCCTTACAGCCTTTGGCTTATGCACCATATCGTCTACTGGAGAATATCGGGCTGCGATGGATGCTAAGACATCTGCATGTCGATTCTTTTCTCGAGGAATAGACTGTAGATTGAGGGATTCAAATTGGTCGAACAGGTCCCATACCCTATTGCGGGATGATTTAAGATAGTGCTTCTTCGAAGAGCATCTGTTGGTGACCTGGTTGCAAACTAGTTCGGAATCTCCGAAGATTTGAAGATGCCTTATGCCTAACTTGTCAGCTTTCTTGAGTCCTAAGCATAAGGTTTCATACTCTGTTGCATTGTTGGTGCAGCTCCATGTCAATCGGTAGCAATATTCCTTTTGCTCACCGGACGGCGAAATCAGAAGGATTCCTGCCCCGGCGCCGTTTTTGCATCGAGCGCCGTCGAAGAACAATTTCCATAGTCCTTCTTGAGCAGAAACCTTCCCCTCCATTTTGGCTGGTTTCTCGGACTTGGTGATGGTGTAGCACCCCACCTCGGTCTCTATCATGGCATTGAAATTTGCCAATGAAAATTCATCTTCACAACACAACTGTGCGAGAGATTCTTGGACCAGATCCACTTGCTCTAGCTCCTCCGCGATCGTATGCACAGGGTCACTGCTCTCTTCCTCGGACATCTTCTGAACCAGGAACGTAGAAGGCTTTTCATTATAGATCTTCACCTTCTTCCCTTTGAAAGGGATCTCCGGATGAGTGTAGTCCATGGACGAGATATCAGCCCGAGCTTTGCCGTGAATTCCCTCGACAGGCACATGCTTGAAGTAGGGCTCAAGGTCCACGACTACCACCTCTTGTATGACTGTGATTTGAGGTGTCTTATGTAATCGAATAGGAATGTCTTTGATGACACCTACAGTCTTCACTGGGGTACCGTCCAACTGGAGAACTCCGTAACTGCTTCGTGTGTCTTCCATGCCTATTTCCTCGCATACTGCCTTCGGCATGACTGTCGTCGCGGCTCCAGAATCTATCATACAGTTATGCACGATATACCCTTCCATTTGTAAGGATAAGTAGAACGGTGGTGGTCTATTTTTTCCCGTGATGGACGCGGACAGAGTTTGCACTAGGGTGAGCGGCTCTGCCTTCTTTGTATTAATCCTCTTCAATGATTCTTGTAGCAGGTCCACTTGTCCAGGAAGTTGCAGAGCATCATACAAACTGATTTTGGCTGGAATCCTCTTCAACTCTTCTACAATGTTGTAGGTTGGGGAGCTATGCACCTCAGGTTCCTTTCTTGGTTCGTACTTGGTGCGATATTGCTCTGTTGCTTCGACCCTTTGTCGCTTGGTGAGCGAGGGAAACTTGATCTTCTCCTTAGCCTGTTCTTTGGTCTCCACCTGAGGTGGTTCGGCAGTGGCCTTTTGGGCCTTTTCTTTGACTGGAGCTGGCGGAGGAGCTTCGCTCGGGACCAAAGAGGAGGGTTGTCCTTTCTCAAATCGAGCGTGTACCTTCAAAGGAGCCATCTGAGTAGCATCCACCTCTATCGACCTTTTGCCTCCCATGGTAAGGACTGTGACTGGCTCTTCCTCGCCGATTGACAAGTTCTGATCCAATTGTCTGATGACGTTGACTTGACCGCCTTGACCGCTGCTTGCTAGTGTCCGCACATAGTGTTGATGCAACATGCATGTACTCTCCTCGTGAGGATCATTACATGTAGAGCACCAATATACATGATCGAAAGTGCTTGGGGCTTCATCTATCGCAGCATTTCTTGCCGAAGCTTTTCCTTGATGGACCGCTTGATCTCTGGTAAGCGCAGGTGTGGGATAAGACCTTCTTGGTAGAAACTCTTGTTGCGCTTGCTTTTTCTTGACAACGGTCATGTCGTTGGACAAGGTATGCACTGTGGCATTTAACGATTGCATTTCTTGCAGTATCTTGGCCTGCATATCATCGGCCTTGGGAACTAATGGTAAAAAAGCCATAGTCGGTATCGGAGGCAGGGCAGGATGTTGGAGGGGTGCTGGCAACATTGGAAATGTTGGAGTGATGGTGGGGGGCGTAGTTGAAAGTGTGGGGAAATGTATCTGTGGAGCGGTGATTTGCGACACAATGGGATTCGGGTTCCAGGATGAGATCGGGTATGCAGGGATTGCAGAAATCTGCGGAGCGACTGCGCTCGCATACTGGGCTTGAAGGAACTCGGGGAGTATGGGCATTGGCATTCTTTGAGGGAGTTTACCCACGGCTATGAGGTCCGTTTCTGCTTTCTTGGCTAACCCATACAACTCTGGAAAAGTATTAACATTTGAGTACCTTATCATAAGGCCAATATCAGGGTTGAAGGCCCGAAGAAAGTAGTACGCCGCGGCTTCGTCGGTTGGGCGAAGCCCAACTGGGACTCTTTGCCAGGTTCGAGCGAACCTAACATTGAAGTCTGCAATCTCTTCTTGTGGATGTCTTTGGATCGAAGTGAATTGCTGCAAAAGAGAACTTGGATCGACGGACTCGTTGAAGCCTTGCATCAACTGCCCGGCTAACCGGTCCTGTTGGTTACGAATCTGCCATGAGGAAAGGATTTTTGGTTAATGCGCCCAGATTCGCCCACCAGCATGAAAGGCCGGAAGGAAGAGATGCCTT
The DNA here is from genome assembly GCA_028583015.1 of Wollemia nobilis. Lineage (NCBI taxonomy): Eukaryota > Viridiplantae > Streptophyta > Pinopsida > Araucariales > Araucariaceae > Wollemia > Wollemia nobilis. The sequence goes on from JAQPPZ010002549.1 coordinate 14,123,394, forward strand.
CCGAGCCAATCTCCGGAGAAGGCCGGCTCCTTTTGGGGGGCTTGATTTAAGCTAAAGGGAACATGAAAGAAATAAAGGAACGGAAAGAGACAAATGTACAGAAAGAGATACAAATATGTCCAAAGGTTGGTGGGGGGGAACTAACAGTACGGGAACACACCAATCACCGCTACTACTGCATACAAACACGAGCATGACAAGGAATCGCAAAACCTAGGCGTACTTCCGATACACCGGCGGCGTATGCACGGCTTCAATAGCTCCCTAGCAAACATTCCCTACAAGGAACTAACGAGCGAGGGGATCGTATCAATCACCGAGATACATACAACGACGGGGGTAGAAAGTAAACCTAGAGATGCCGAGCCGGGTATATGTGTTAGGTAGAGAGTTTAACCGCACGGCTTCAATGGCTCCCTAGCAAACATTCCCTACAAGGAACTAACAGCGAGGGGATCGCATCAATCACCGGATACGGGCCAGCAACGTCACACACAAGCCGATGGAACTGCTACCAAATTTATAATGAATGCTTTAAATAATGAAGTACGGAAGGTGCTTTAAGCAAGCAATGCTAGAGGAACCCGATCGCCAAATGCCAAAGTGAATTAACGAGCGGCGACAAGGTGGGCCTAAGGCATATAATGAAAGACAGCATAAAAGAATAAAGATAGTAGAACGAGAACCCGGGCATACGGATTGTATTCATAAGCGAAGCACGGTTCACGAGTAAGCACGGTAGTTCCCTAACAAACATTCCCCTTCCACCCTTACAATGAATTTCGGATGGGCTTTATAGCCCGAGTCCCACCCGTTACATTAATGGGCACGAGTCCCGATCAAACATGAGTCGACGAAGCGGCGAAAGAGCTGCAAATGCTGACCTTTTGTCGGGTCGGGGCTGTACCCGCAGACATGGTCTTCCTGGAATGCTGGACAGCTACGTGGCGAAGTCTTTGGGTAATTCTTCAAGTCGGCAGGTTTGCTAGTAGGCTGGAGCGGGTGAAACCTCGGATCAGCTTTGAATGAGGCTATTAACGCAGGCGGTGCGAGCAGCCCATGCTTATCCCTTTTGGTCGGCAGTCTTGGTTCAAATCCCGAAGCTGGACACTTGTCTGATGATGGGTTATGCTGTGTGACACATGCCTGCCTTAGAGGGCAGTCTATCCATCTTTGCTTGGGATCGGGGCTCCTTGGGATGCGTGCAAAAATCAGTGCAGTCGGGGAAGGCCTTCAAGCCTTGGTCAAATTCCGGGTTTGTTCCCCTACTGTACACCTGTCAAGGGCGCATTCCGGCTCCGTTGAGAAGTCGAAGCTACGCACGGGCGAACACCGGTGTCTGCCGCCATATGGACCTGCTCCGGCATTTTACCTTTTTCTGCATTGACTCGTCGGTCTGCACGGTGCAAGGTGCGCCCAGGAGGTGGGGCGAAGTACGAACTTCGCACCAAAACTGGGCGAAGTGCGAACTTCGCACCAAAACTGGGCGAAGTGCGCACTTCGCACCAAAACTGGGCGAAGTGCGAACTTCGCACCAAAACTGGGCGAAGTGCGAACTTCGCACCCAGACTTAGCCAATTTCAGATAGACCCTGTCGGAAAGGCTGGAAAATCAAGCGGGAACTCCATGGAAAAAAGGGGGAGAGAAAGAGAATGGGAAAGAAAAGGAAAGGGAGAGAAGCGAGAAAACGGAAGGAGGAAAAGAAGAGCAGCACTGTTACAAAACAACATTGAAGACATTGCACCCCGTGCAAAATGTGACAACATTTCTGGCGGCTCGCGGGGTGTCGAGCTCGCCTCGGCGCAAAGAATCCATGCCTTCATCCTTTGGGTGCAGAGGAACTTGCCTCCCCTGCCTTTTTCTGCTCTAACTGTTCTCCTTGCGGCAACTGTTCTTCAGATTCATCTTTGTCAGTCGCCTCATCAGTATCTCCTTCTGAAAGGTCTCCATTTCCTGAGCTTCTGCCTCGCACATGCGAGTGTACGCCTCTTGGGCTGAGCGCCAGGCTTCCGCTTCGAATGGCTTGCGGTCAGCTATGTCTTCTAATGCTCCGTGAAAAGCGGCGACCGCGTGCAGGTCGATGGTGAGGTATCTTTTCTCTAACTCCCGAAAATAGGAGCGGATCCTGGAATATCCGGACACCGTCCGAGTGACTCGACTTGTCTTGAATTGGCTCTGTCCAGCTATCAATCTCAGTTGTATCTGCTTCAAAGGACTGCCAATTCTTCTTTACCCGATCTAGGGTAAGGAGCTCGCCATTCTCAACAAAACACTGGACACCCAAGTTACGTAAGAGCGTGGAAAGGGGGCCGGACGGATATCTTTTTCATGCCCGAATGCATCAAGCATTCGTCCGGCCACTCTCACCTCTTCAACTTTTCTAAAATATTTGTGCAAGGTCACCCTTGCACCTGCCCATTCTGCGGCGAATGAGGACACGGGGGAAAAAAGGACGCCGTCGCGCTCGCGCTCTGAAGGTTTATCGCCGGGTCCGGCCATTGCTTTTCCCGGCGCTCGGCCTCCTCTACCACGAGCTTTCCCCAGGCGGAAACTTCTTGAATCCTGGATGCGAAGTCCGGGACTGCCATCGCCTTAAAGGTATGGGGCTTGCATTCCCTCGGCAAACCAGCCCTCATTTCCTTAACTTTTGTCTTTGAAAAGACAGACCGCTTGAGATGTTTTTCTGCAAGTCGCGATCGTGCTCGCTTCAAAGACTCCTGGAGCTGAGAAATCTGCTCCGAGGCTGCTTTCTTTTCGGTTGGCCTGTTGCTGAGAAGCGGCTAGCTGGGCTTTGAATTCATCTGTTTCTCGCCGTGCCGCTTCCAGCTGCTCAGTGGACCTAGATAGGTCCTCTTCAAGTTGCCTTACTTTGTCTTGCAACGCAAAAAGTTCTTCCTGCTCCTCCAGACTCTTGACAAAGAGATTGTCAGCTTTGCGCATGATCGTCTGAATCTCATATTGTTTATCAATGTCGTCAAAGCTTTTCTCCTTTGTCTGGAGCACGTAGTCCGCCTTAGTCATTTCTCGGAGAGGCTTCTTCACTATTGGGATTATTTTCTCCGTTGTAATCACTCTCCTTCCGAAATCATACTTTGCGCGTTTTGCCTGGGCGGCTATCTCTTCGTGTCTCCTCCGCTTCAGGTCTTGGCGGAAAGAGACAGAATACTCTACGGCTCTCGTTGCCAGGGGCAAGTCATCTGAGTTCGGGAGGTCGTCCATAAAATCTGGTTCCCCCGGCCTAGGGATCTGCTGAGACGTCTCTCCTGCGGGGATGGGATCGGGGAGGAACCGAGACGGACCTTGGAAGAATCGGTCGCTTGTAGGGGCGACCGGGAAACGGAAATGGGAGAGGCTGACACTGTGAGGGTTTGAAGCGGCTGAGGCGGAGGATGTGATAGTGAATGGACAGCCTCAGCACTAACCTTGGGCGAAGGGTTTGGAGTTGTGCTCAGAGAAAGAGAGACGTTAGGGTTACGAGCAAGCCGGTCGAAAGAATGGGGACCGCTAGAAGGACGCGGAGACGGGGGGAGGAGGATGTGGTCATGGCTCGCCCGATTGAGCGGGGGACCGAGTAGAAGTAGAAGCGGGTGAGACTAGAGAGACGGGGACAGCAAACGTACCTGCGGGCTCCGCCTGAGCCGAGGCGCGGTGAATGTCTTCTCTTATTGTCTCGACGGCTGGCTTGGGACTGCCCAAAGGAGCCGCCTCTGCGGTGGCGGGACGCGGGCTCGCGGCTCTGCGACCGGCTGCTGCACTATCGGGCTAGGTCGCCTCGATTTTCTCAACTCTCCTCCGCTTCTTTTCTTCTGGAACAACTGTCGGATCAGGGGAAGGAGACGAAGCAGGTGCAGCAGGCGCTGATGCTCCCACGGTAAACTTGTACCGGGGTTTGACTTGCAGAAGGTCTGCCGCAACCGGTCTGCGTTCTGGCGGTGCTGGTGCTTTTCTTGCCTGAGGAAGTGCCTCGGGCGCTGCCTCGGCTAACTTTTTCGCCTTTTCAGGCGCCGCCTTAGGAGCCACGAACTGCATTGGATCGGCCTGGGTACTTGCTGGGCCGGCGCTGGCGGTTGCCGAAGTGTACAACTGTTTGGGAGGAGACCCACTTTTATAATCCTCAAAGGGGCCTCGGGGAACGTAACCTTGATATGCGAACGGCCGCCAGCTGTCATGATGCTGGTCATAGAGAACCGAGAAGTCATCTACGGCCAGGTTTCTCCTTGTGGATTTATCGTCTTTGCGTGCGGCATCTCATTTTCCAGCATTCAATAATCTTTTCTTTAGACCAGTTAAGGCCTGCTATCTTGGATAGAAATTTTTTGAACCCTGGAGATGAGAAGTGATGGTCCGGGTTTCGCTTGGGGTCATATGTCACCTCCTCGCAGTAGAAATCCTGCCAGGGAGGAGAAGCTTCCATCAATTCGATCTCCCAATCAAGGTCCACATGGACCATATCGCATCTATCCTCGGTTATGTCCCGGGGGCACAGATGTGCAAACTTTCCCCTTATCCCATAAGGGTCGTACTTCCAGCGCTGCGGCAGCAAAACGAGGCCAGTCCGGGACAGCGCTTGCTCTAGGTAGACATGTTGTCCTACCTCGGTAATCTCAACATTGGCCCAGGAAAGAGGATATTGAAAAATCTGTCCTCTTTTCTTCCCTAGGCCAAACTCTTCTTCCACATAGTCCATCTGTCGGGCAACTTCCATCCCGAACAGATGCTCTGAGCACCAATAGGGCAGCAAATAGGGTTTGCCCTTGAATCCGTAGATTCTGATCACAATCCCCTGCGTCAGTCTGAAAACGTCCCCGAGCTTCTGATTTATCAAAGCACTCGTCATTTCTCTCGGGGAAGGGGGATTTCACTTTCGGTGAAGACGCGACATGACGAATCCCGAGAAAGTTGAAGTTGAACTTGTAGTAGGACCCTTTCCGGTATAAGTCATCCGTCCAGTTATAGACGAGGTGGGGTTCTCCCTTCTCGTTAACCTTCTTCAGGTTCAGGATCGGCATTTGGGGGTGCAGATGGTACAAACAAAGCCAGACCAGAACGGAACTGAAACGAAAATTGGTTGACTGGCGCTTCGGATCTTCGACAGACTGGAATGAATGGCGTAAGCCAGCCAGTCTGCCCAGTCGAAAGAGATGGGGCGTTTTCCGCTCCGCTGTGCCGCTGGTTCGTAAGATTCTCCACACGGAGGCATTCGCGCGGCGCCAGTGGTACGGGTGTACCGGCTCATCGGAGTCGCGACGAGGATCCATGCCAAGATGGTATATAGATACTTGCTCGGAAATTTTACCAAAGGCATGGGGCCGGTCGGCCATTGTCCGTCGGAAGCGGGCGCTCGGCTCCGAATTGAGGAAATCCCTCATTCGCTTGGTGTGCGTGAAACGTCCCGCTTGTTCGCCCAAATTGATTTTTTCGAGGATGGTGCCGGAGTCGTACTCCGACCACTGAGGCGAAAGTCGGCTGCACGGTCTCCTGCACGATGCGAACAAGGGTTTGCCGCTGGAGCTAGCGATTTGCCGGGAAGCTGGTTTATAGTGTCCGACAATTAAGTCTATCGACTCCGGGACCTTGGTGGACGAGGAGGGCACATGAATCCGAAGAGGTTTGATTTGTACGCCGCTCCAAAATGATGGGAGGGCGAAACCTTGTCGACCCGGCTCTCCACATTCGCTCTCGGCTGAGTTAGGCTCATGGAAAACGAGCCGTCCACATATCTCGCCAGGTAATTCACCGGAGGTGGTGGGGATTGCCCACGCTGTACCTTCTTCGTCCGGGCCTTTGACTTTTTCTCTGGCGGAGGATCGCCTTTGAAAACTCCTGGCCGCGGCAAATCGCCTGGTTCGCTGCTTCCGCTGGACTGCGCTGACACAGGCATTTTTCCCTTGTCCATCTCCGAGTCAGCAATAATGACAGGTTCGAAGTCATCCGCAACAAATTTCGCTATCGGAAGAATAATTAGCACTTGTCCGAGGAATAATCTCTGCAATCTGGAATGTTGGCATGATTCGGACCCCCTTTTCTAGATAAAAACAGCGCCATTAATGCAACGCGAGGAGGGGTAGGTCGGCTGAGTTAAAACCCTTGGTGGCCGCGCGAGAGAACGTTTAGGAAAAGACGCGCCCCGGCAGCCGTGCCTTGCTTTTTTAGTTGCGTTTCGCTTGAAAAACGTGCAATCATTAACTCAGCGTTGGGGACTGCACCATGGCTGACGTTGCTGCCACCACTTGGGCACGCTGATCAAGACAAAACCTTCGGTGCGGAAACCCACATTAAAACAAGTGCAAACGCGTCTTGGGCCCAGCTTGGGGTTTTTGAATTTTTTTTTTATTATTCTTTAAACCGCGTCCCAATACTGGCCCGGAAAACTAGGCGCAGCCGGACTTCGCCCGAAGTTGGGCACGGCCCGACCTCGCCGGCGAAGTCGGACTTCGCCCGAATTTCGGGCGAAGTACGAACTTCGCACCAAAACTGGGCGAAGTGCGCACTTCGCACCAAAACTGGGCGAAGTACGAACTTCGCGCGAAGCGCGTGCTTGAACTGTTCTACCTCTGTTTTTAGCTGCGCCCAAGGTTTGGGCGCGATCTGGGTCTTTGCCGCCTTTGATCTTTAGATGGACTTCGCACGGGCGCTGGCCGCTTTGTTCGGACTTCGGCCGAAACTTGATGCGAAGTGCGAACTTCGCGCGAAGTTCGCACTTCGCCCAAGTGTTGAGCGCGACGCGCACTTCGCACGGGCGCTGGCCGAAGTCGGACTTCGGTGCGAAGTTCGTACTTCGCACAAACTTTGCGCGTAGTGCGTACTTCGCACGAAGGGTTGCGCAGTGCGAACTTTAGTCTGCTTCAGCTTTTCTCGGACAAACTTCGCAATTCGGTCGGGCCGAAGTCAGGCTTCACTGCGAAGTCGGACTTCGGTCAACACTTAGTCGATTTCTGCTCTTTTTTCTCCTTTCTTTTTCTGCATAGCCGAACTTCGCCCCTCCTGCAGGAGCAACGACGGACTTCGTTGCGAAGTCCGTCTTTCTCTCCCATGCCGCATTTAAGCTCAAAGAAGGAAAAATAAACCGAATGCTAAAGCGGAAACTATACATGCGGGGAAAAATAAAAACACAAGGAAAATTTTTACGAGGAAGGGCCACTCGGGCGCCTTCAACGGCGATAAAGCTTCAAGTGGAACCCGTTGACGGGGATGGGGAGGAGCTGACCCTCCATATCCGAAAGTATGTAGGCATTGAACTGATTCACCCGGGCAATCTGATAAGGGCCCCCCCAGAGAGCATCAAATTTTCCATGATTACCCGGTTTTGCCTTGTATGAGTCCCACTTCAGCACCAGGTCCCCGACTTCGAAAACTCGGGCAGTGGTGCCTTTGGCAAACCAGCCTTTAGTGGCCGCAATGTGATCGGCGAAGGCCTGGTATGCACTTTCTATGTCTTCTTCCAACTGCAGGAGTTGGCACAACCTGTCGTCTACCGGGTCTCCGCTGGTCCTGTCTTCGTCAATCATCCACAGGGCGGGGATTTCAATGTGTGATGGCATAACAGCCTGCTTGCCATAGACGAGCGCATAGGGGGACGTCTTGAGGGATTTCTTGAACGCAACTCTGTCCGCCCATAGCGCCCGGTTCGGAGAGCAAGTGCCAAGTCCGCTTATTTTTTTCAATGGTCCTCCGGAGAATTTTCGGGAGGTTCTTGTTAGTAGACTCGGCAAGGCCATTCCCCTGCGGGTAGTAATTAGAAGACATCTTGTGAAAGATGCCAAGTCGGCCGGTGTACTCCGTGAGTACAGCGCCTACAAATCCCGGACCGTTGTCCGTCACAATCGACTCTGGAACTCCGAAGCGGGTAATCAGGCTCTCAATGAACCTGATGACCGTTTCTTGGTCGGCGTTCTTGGTAGGGATCGCCTCCGTCCACCGTGTGAAATAGTCGATAGCTGTGAGAATAAACTTGTGGCCGGCGGAGGAGTTAGGAGAAATCACCCCAATGAAGTCCAGGACCCCATTGTTCGGAACGGAGCTTCGGCTTGAATCGATTGAAGGGGCGAGGGTGCTTTTACTGTTTCGGCCAGCATACCTCTGGCATTGATCACACTTGGCACAGACCGCATACGCGTCTGCGAACAGAGTGGGCCAATAGTATCCAGCCCTTATTATTTTTAAGGCCGTTGGCCTTGAAGAATGGTGACCCCCAGGCATCCCAGAATGAAAGTCTCCGAGGATCCTAGGCTGGTCAGATTTTATGACGCACCGCAACAGGATGCCGTCAATGTTTTTGAAGTAAAGCCCCTCGGGGCGAAGAGTGTACCTTAGTGCACCCAGCCGAAATCTCCTTCGTTGTGAGGCGTTCAAGTGATCGGGACATCTTCCGGTGTAGAAGTATCTCACCAGTTCATTTGTCCAATCACTCCCCTCCGATAAGGAGTTGGCTAGGTAGACGCGTGTCGCTGTGTCCTCCCACTTACATGCGGAGATGCCGGCTACAGCGCTTCGGGCCAATTCCTGACACAAGGCTCGGCCTCTGATAAGCTTGGTGGGCCGTACTTCGATGTCAAACTCCTGGATCTTGGCAATCCATCCCTCTCTCTTGTGACCCGGTTCCCCTTGCAAGATGAAACTGCGAACATCGGGGTGAATCACAAAGACAGTGGTCTTACTTTGGGAGAGAAAGTGCCAGAGTTTCGAAGGGACTTCATGACCGCATGGACCTGCCGCTCTATAAAATTGTACTTCTCTTCGTGTGGCAGAATCACTTGGCTTAGGAACGCAATGGGGCGCTCCTCACCGTCGTCTCCCTTCTGAGTCAGGACTGCAGCGTAACTTTTGGGTTCTCCCACTGCATACAGGATGAAGTCCTTGGAGTAGTCCGGGTTTGTCAACACCGGAGCTTGCGCAATTCGAGCCTTGATTTCCTCGAAAGCTTGCTTTCTCTCATCAGTCCATTCGTAAGGTGTATCTTTCTTCAACAGTTCGGCCATAGGCTTGATCACCTGTGCGAAGTCCGGAATGAACTTCCGCACGAGTTAATCCGACCGAAGAAGGACTGCAGACCTTTTTTATCGGTGGGGGCGGCAAGCGAACGAGGGCTTGTGCTCTGTCGGGGTCAATGGCGAGGCCTTCCTCGGAGATGACATGTCCCGACAGACTTTCCTTCCTTTACCGCGAAGACAGACTTCTTCGGGTTTATAGAGATGCCGAATTCTCGACAACTTTCAAATATCTGCCGCAGTTGCGAAACATGATCTTCTCGTCGGTGAGAGAAAACGGTCATGTCATCAAGATAGATGACAATAATCTTGTTGAGCAGCTCTCGGAAGGCCGGGTCCATGGCCCTTTGGAACGTGGCACCAGCATTGGATAAGCCAAACGGCATGCGCTGATAGGCGAACGTCCCCCACTTCGTGGTAAACGCCGTCTTATACTGGTCTTCGTCTTTAACCCAAATCTGGTTGTGCCGGAAAATCCATCTAAAAGTGAAAATCTCTGGGCTCCCGCAACGATATGCAAAATTTGGTCGATTTGGGGAAGCGGATAGTGGTCCCGGAGGGAAGCCTGATTTAGGTTTCTGAAGTCAACACAGAGACGTATGTCGCCATTCTTTTTCCTCACGGGCACCAGTTCGCGACCCGGGATGAATGTTTGATGGGGTAGATGATCTTGGCCTCCAGGATCTTCAAGAGCTCGGTCTTCATCATGGCCTCAACCTTTGGATTTACGGCCCTTTGCTTTTGTCGGAACGGCTTGGCGCCATCCTCTAGCTCGATGGTATCTTTGGATGACAGATCTGTCATACCCCCTCAAATCTTCGTAGCACCGGGCCACGATGTCGGGGAACTCCCGGCACAGTGATCTAATCTGCACCCGCTCCTCCGACGTGCAGTCTGTTCCGACCTTGATGGTTTTATCAGGTTCGAGCTCCAGGTCAGCATACTGCCTCGGGTCTACTTTGATCCTGTGGGATATTGCTCTGTCATTCCGATCAAAGAGACTTTCTAATGTAATCAGTCCTTTTGGGACGTGATTATTCCGTAACTGTATCAACCCCTCATATTGCTCGTCATCAGGGTCTCTACCTTCGATTACACACACTTCGTTAACCAGGAATGTGACGATCTCCTCGTCACGGCTGAATACTCGCGAGAAGGTATCCCTATCGAGCACGAAGGCACTGTAAATGGAGCGGACCGGCTTCAGTTTCTGGACGACGTCTTCAGCCGGAACGTACCTGGCTCCAACAGACGCCAGAATATCCGCGTGCTTGTTTCTCTCACGCGATATTGCCTTAACGTTCAATGATTCAAACGATTCCATCAGGTCCCAGACCCGATTGCGGTACGCTCTAAGATAGTGATGCTTAGACGCGCATTTATTCGTAACTTGATGACACACTAACTCTGAATCTCCGAAAATTTGGAGATGCTTGATTCCGAGCCTTTCCGCCTTTCGCAGACCTAAGCACAGGGCTTCGTATTCCGCCAAATTTTTAGTACAGCTCCAGGCCGCCTGTAGGCATAGTCCCTCTGGACTCCGGTTGGAGAAACCAGGAGGACCCCTGCACCGCGCCATTCTTACAACGGGCGCCGTCAAAGAAAAGCTTCCACAGCTCTTCGGGTGCAGGTCCTACCTCCTTCGCAACGGACACGTCAAGCTCCTCGGGCTGCTTAATGGAATAACAGCCCTGCTCTGTCCCGATCACGGCATTAAAATCCCGCAACGAGAACTCGTCTTCTAGCTGTAGCACTTCGAGAGCTTGCTCGGTCAGTTCTACTGTCACCAGTTCTTCTTCTGACAACTGGACCATGCAGTCCATCTCTCCGCCGGGTATCCTGTCTACTAGAAAAGGGGAAGGCTTCTCATTGAAAATTTTCAGTCTCCTTCCTTTGAAGGGCACTTCCATGTGCGAGTAGTCTAGAGACAGGTACCCGCCCAACTCCGCGGTGAACTCCCGAGAGAGACACATGCCGAAGTAAGGCTCCAAGTCAACAATCACGACCTCTTGGATGACCACAATGTCGAGAGCTTTGTGCAGCCGGATAGGGATGTCCTTTATGACACCAACTGTCTTGACAGGGGTGCCGTCTAATTGCAGCACACCTTGGCTGCTCCGCGTGTATTCCATCCCGATCTCATCGCAGACGGCCTTCGGCATCACAGTCGAGGAAGCACCAGAATCCACCATGCAGTTGTGAACTATGTGCCCTTGCATCCGCAAAGACAGATAAAAGGGTGGCGGTCTGTTCTTCCCGGTGGTGGAGACTGTCAAAGGTTGAACCAGGACAGCAGGCTACATCTGCTTGCCGTTCTTCATGTTTTTTAGTGATTCTTGCGAAGAGATCTACCGGCATGGAAGCAGAAGGGCATCGTACATGCTGATTCTGGCAGGAGTCTTCTTTAACTCGTCTACAATGCTGTAGCCCGAGGTACTAGCTCCTTCTGCTGGTTTAGCCGGTTCATACTTGGTCCGGTACTGTTGGGTGGCCTCAACTCGCTGTCTCTTGGTCAGAGACGGGTACTTCAGCTTCTCCTGGGCTTGTTCTTTGGTTTCGGCTGGGGGCTGAAGTACAGGGAGCTTAGCGGGAGTTGGGGCCTTTCTGGAGGCTTAGCTGGAACAGCAGCGGTCTTTGTTGGAGAAGGTTTAGCGGGAGCTTTATCTTTGGATGCCTTCTCTCGGGTTGTGTAAGGCCACAGCCGCTTGTACGGTGGCAGCCCATTGGGCTGCGGTCTTTCTCTTCTCGTGTATACCTGCAAAGGTTTAGCCGTGTCCGCAGCTTTCTTTTCTTCCTTGGCGGGCGTCACTAGGTTCTCTTCTGGCAGGGCAAAATTGGCCTCACCGTCCAAGATCATGTACAGCTCATCATCTTCTATAGTGCTGCCGGCCAAGGTCCGGATGTAGTGCTGGGTGCAAAGTGCAATCTTCCTCCGAGTGCGGGTCATTGCAAGTAGTGCACCAGTTGACCTGGTCAGGACTGCCAGGTGGGTCATCTATAGCAGCATTTCTCGGAGGCGGACGCCTCTGCGGTTGGTTTTCTGGGGCTTTATCTTTTGTCATTGCCGGCGGCGCATACGGCCTTCTAGGAGCAAAGTCCATTTGGGTCTGCTTCTTTTTCATAGCTGTCATGTCATTGGACATGGCATGATATCCGGAGGCCAAAGCCCGCACTTCTTGTAGAATCGTGTTCTGGATGCTGCTGTCGGGAGGCGGCAAGCCGTGCCGGTGGAGGCAAAGCGGCCAATGGAGGTGGGTTAGAATAAGACGCATACTGCGGGGGAGCGAGAAGCGGCTGGAAAATGCGGAGCGGGAGGAGGCGGATGAGGGTAATGCAACTGAGGCGGGCCGTATTGAGTTACGACCGGCGCCGGATTCCACTGCGGCTGGGGCTGCTGCCCTGAAGTAGACGGCACACCACCAGAAGCAGAAGGATACTGCGATCTTGGAAAGTCGGGATGAATCGGCTCCTGCACTCTGGACGGAAGCCTGCCGATGGAGATAATGTCAGCTTCAGCTTGCTGGGCAGCTTCGTATAGTGCAGGGAACTCGTCAATTCGGGCGATCTTCAGCAGCAGGCATATGTCTGAGTTGAAAGACCTCAGATAGTAGTGAGCAGCCATGCCGGCTGAAGGCCGAAGTTCGCGAGGTACCCGTTTCCGGGATCTCGCAAACCTAATGTTAAAATCGGACACCTCCTCTTGAGGATGCCTCCGGATTGCTTGGAGCCGATGCGATAGAGAGGTAGGATCAGCGGACTCGTTGCATCCTTTTACGAGCCTCCCGGCAGGCGGGGCCACCCGGTGATGGATCCCTACTGCGGCGATCTCCACCGGTAGAGAAGCTTTCCCCTCGGGGAAAGGGCCGTGAGACGGGTCTTCACACTTTCATCGGTGATGGTATGCAGTGCGGCCAGGGCAAGGATGTCCTGGATGTGCTCGTACGCCGTCTTACCGTAGCCGTCGTATGTGGGAATAGACTTTAAAGCAGCAGGGGGCACAGCTTGCTGACCGATCAGGGCCAAAGGCCCTGTAGAGTCCACCGCCGGGGAAGAGATCATCGTCATTCGGTTGTTGATCAGCCATTTCTTCTTCTTCTCCGCCGTCGGTTGTGTACTCGGTATCGGTACTTTCCGAGGATACGGGGATTTTCCTCTTCCTCGGCCTCTTCTACTTCGTACTCGGCTCTTCCGAGCCTCGGCTTCGGCTTCGTCGAAATGAACTCGCGGATCAGCCAGCCTGGGTATCTCGCCTCGAGTGTGGATGTCTAGTTCGTAGAACTCAGGCGGGCTTCTCGGATTTCTTGTTCGCCACCTTCTCGTGTGCATGAAGGTGACCGGACCGGCCTTCTAGACTCAGAGGATTTGTTCGTGCAGAGTCGCCAGGTGTTCAGATTTGGAACAGCAATGAAGCGAACACCGGTGCTTCGATTCTGTCGGGGGTGAGAAACTTCCTTGTCTCACCAAGAGCTCGGAAGCTGTCGGCGCCGAGTGGAGGCGATCAGAAAATCTCTCGTCAGATGTGGGACCCGTGTTCCGCCGAGCGTGGCAGAGAAACTGTTGCGCTAGGTGGAAACTGGATGGGTACTCTTTCTTTAAATCGTGGGACAAGCGTCCCACCGGGCGTGCCAGAGAAACTGTTGCGCTAGGTGGAAACTGGATGGGTACTCTTTCTTTAAATCGTGGGACAAGCGTCCCACCGGGCGTGCCAGAGAAACTGTTGGTTACGAATCTGCCATGAGGAAAGGATTTTTGGTTAATGCGCCCAGATTCGCCCACCAGCATGAAAGGCCGGAAGGAAGAGATGCCTTCCGAGCCAATCTCCGGAGAAGGCCGGCTCCTTTTTGGGGGCTTGATTTAAGCTAAAGGGAACAGGAAAGAAATAAAGGAACGGAAAGAGACAAATGTACAGAAAGAGATACAAATATGTCCAAAGGTTGGTGGGGGGGGAACTAACGATGCAGGGAACACACCAATCACCGCTACTTACGCATACAAACACGGAGCATGACAAGGAACCGCAAAACCTAGGCGTACTTCCGATACACCGGCAGCGTATGCACGGCTTCAATAGCTCCCTAGCAAACATTCCCTACAAGGAACTAACGAGCGGGGGATCGTATCAATCACCGGATACATACACCGCAGGGGTAGAAAGTAAACCTAGAGATGCCGGAGCCAGGTATATGTGTTAGGTAGAGAGTTTAACCGCACGACTTCAATGGCTCCCTAGAAAACATTCCCTACAAGGAACTAACGGCGGGGGATCGCATCAATCACCGAGATACGGGCCAGACAACGTCACACACAAGCGATGGAACTGCTACCAAATTTATAATGAATGCTTTAAATAATGAAGTACGGAAGGTGCTTTAAGCAAGCAATGCTAGAGGAACCTCGATCGCCAAATGCCAAAGTGAATTAACGAGCGACGACACGGGTGGGCCTAAGGCATATAATGAAAGACAGCATAAAAGAATAAAGATAGTAGAACAGAACCAGGCATACAGATTGTATTCATAAGCAGAAGCACGGTTACAGTAAGCACAGTAGTTCCCTAACAAACATTCCCCTTCCACCCTTACAATGAATTTCAGATGGGCTTTTATAGCCCGAGTCCCACCCGTTACATTAATGGGCACAGAGTCCCAGTCAAACATGAGCTGACAGAAGCGGCGAAAGAGCTGCAAATGCTGACCTTTTGTCGGACTGGGCTGTACCCGCAGCATGGTCTTCCTGGAATCTGGACAGCTACGTGGCGGAGTGCTGGGTAATTCTTCAAGTCGGCGGGCTTGCTGGTAGCTGGAGCAGGTGAAACCTCAGATCAGCTTTGAATGAGGCTATTAACGCAGGCGGTGCGAGGCAGCCCATGCTTATCCCTTTTGGTCGGCGGTCTTGGTTCAAATCCCGAAGGCTGGACACTTGTCCGATGATGGGTTATGCTGTGTGACACATGCTTGCCTTAGAGGGCAGTCTATCCATCTTTGCTTGGGATCGGGGCTCCTTGGGATGCGTGCAAAAATCAGTGCAGTCGGGGAAGGCCTTCAAGCCTTGGTCAAATTCCGGGTTTGTTCCCCTACTGTACACCTGTCAAGGGCGCATTCCGGCTCCGTTGAGAAGTCGAACTGCGCACAGGCGAACACTGGTGTCTGCCGCCATATGGACCTGCTCCGGCATTTTACCTTTTTTCTGCATTGACCCGTCAATGCGCCAGTGCAAGGTGCGCCCAGGAGGTGGGGCGAAGTACGAACTTCGCACCAAAACTGGGCGAAGTGCGCACTTCGCACCAAAACTGGGCGAAGTGCGAACTTCGCACCCAGACTTAGCCAATTTCAGATAGACCTGCTGGAAAGCTGGAAAATCAATTGGGGAACTCCATGGAAAAAAGGGGGAGAGAAAGAGAATGGGAAAGAAAAGGAAAGGGAGAGAAGCGAGAAAACGGAAGGAGGAAAAGAAGAGCAGCACTGTTACAAAACAACATTGAAGACATTGCACCCCGTGCAAAATGTGACAACAGGTCCCATCCCGTAATAGTGCCGGATGGCAGAGATCTGTACCAATAGAGGAGTTTTCCTCTAAGGGAGAGAACCAGGAGCTTCACCATCACTCGCTCTTCCATGATATCGTGGATTGCCGCCAGGGAAATGATGTCCTGGATATGCTCTAAAGCAGTCTTTCCGGTTCTGTCGAACGTCGGAAGCTTTTTTATTGCAGCAGGTGGAACTTGCCCTTGGCCCGCGAGATTCAACGGTGACGAAGAATTCCATGCTGGAAATAATCTGGGCGGCGGTTGCTGCTCCATTTGCTGTTGTTGTTGTTGTTGTTGTTGTTGCTGTTGTTGCTGGGCCATTTTTGTGCCTGGGTTCTGTGGAACAGAGGTCCCCGAAGTCCCTCTTGGGTTGCTCGTCGGAAGGCCAATGGGAACGGAGGCACTAGGATGCTTCAGTGAGTTGGGAGGATTCGGAGGAAAACTAGCTGCTGTGCTATCGGAAGTTATGCCTTGCTCGTCAACAGCAGCCTCTTGCGAGGATGTCCTGCGTAAGAGATATTCGGGGGTAACTAACCTAGAGCGTTCCCCAAAGGTGTCAATATCAAGCTCAAAGAACTCGGTTTCCTCTCCTCTATTCCTAACTCTCCATCTTGTTTGCATGAAGGCATAGGCTTTAGTACTGGTCTTTACGACTTGAAGATTCTCGGGTAAAACAGAGTCGCCAGATGCTAAGAGTCTCTTAGTAATGAGAGCATCGATTCTCACTACTACTCAGGGGATGAGACCGACCGGATCTCACCAGGAACTTGTTGGAACTACTGGCTCCGGTGAGGACGGGCTAGAAATTTTCTCAAATATGGGACCTTGAGTCCCACCGGGTGTGCCAAAAACTGTTGGTCATCAAATCCGCACAGGAAAGGACTTTCGGTGGGTTTGCGCGCCCTAGACCTGCGATGCCGAGGGGAAGAGATGCCCCTTGTGCCAATCTCCGGAGAAAGGCCGACTCCTATACTAATCTACTTTTGGGGTTTGAGACAAGAGTGCAGGAAAGAAATAAACAGAGTAAGGGTTAGGAAAAGAAATAAAAAGGGGTAAGGGTTAGAGAAAGAAATAAAAATATTAAGGGTTAGAAGATGATGATTTAAGGTGGGAGAGAACAGGAAGCACGATTACTCGCTAACAACTCGAATAGCAGCAAGAAATACCAAGAATAACACGAAAGAAACGAAATGCCGAACTTCCTATGTATCCTCTGGACGGGTTCGCAAGGTTCTCCTTTCTCTCTTGCTGGAATTCAGGATTCAGAGTAACAACGATTGAGATAAGGGAATAACAGAAACCTCAATCCACCAGGCAGCATAAAGGAAAGCGACAAGGCGTTTTTCCTCTCCTATGTATCCTTCAGGGCGAATTTCAGGGGTTCAGTCCCCGATCGCACACCGGATTCAGGATTCAAAGTCTCAGTACGCGAACGAGAAAAGACAAAAGAATTAAGCACATAAGGCAGCATAAAAGAGAGAAAGAGCACAAAAGGTCTTTAGTATTAAGCGCAGGATATCAAGTTACAGCAGCTTTCTAGCAGAAAGTTCCCCCCCCTTTTACATTGCAAAGCCTGGGTTTTTATAGAGGACCCGACCCTCTGAATCATTATTACAAAAACGGCGGAGTACACCCTCGGGCCCTGAGAAATCGGCTCCTCGCTGCTGTTGCTGCGGATGATCTCTCAAATCGTCTACCAAAACTGGTAATGGTGACCGAGTCAACCGGGGAAAGTTGCATTAAATGAGCCACCTGGGTGTCCTTGCATTGTAGGTGCGGTGCTTGATTGGCAGCCATGCTTGCCGGGCTTCTTCTTCACGGACTGATACTTCGCATCCAATTGCCAAAAATGAGCATCGGGCTTATCGGGCAAGAAAATATGCATTTATGAGGCTCTCTGATTGCCTCGGGAAAATGCCCAACTTGGGAAGCGTTCCTGGGAAGTGCCTCGCTGATTTCCGCTTCGCAAAACTACTTCGGGGGCGTGGAGTGCCGAAGCTGATCTCCTTCTATCCTTCACTGCTTCGCTGGCAAAACTGCTTCGCTGATGGGTCAGGAAAAACGCTTCGGGCCGATCTTTTGAAACGGCGGTTCGGGGGAGTTTTGGCCGAAGCACTTTCTCGACCTCTACTGCTTCGGGTGAAAACCGGCCGAAGTAGATTTTAGAATACTTCGGACCCGAAGTAATTTCTTTGCCTTAGCTGATTCAGACTATCTTTTCTTCTTCGGCGAAGTTGCTTGGATGCCGCTTCGCAAAACTCTTCACCCGAAGTAGCCACTGGGAATGCTTCGGGTGCGAAGCGTTTCTTTCGTACTTTTTTCGGCAAAGTGATGATTTGAAGCGCTTCGGGCCCGAAGCTCTTTTCTTTTTCATTTTGTCCACCAGGGGGCGATAGGGAAAACCAAAATTGCTATAACTTATAAACAAAAGAAAACTTTCAACAAAACAAATATCATACAAAGTTTTAATTTTTCTGCCCTTTGGTGGAATGTGACAATATTGTCAACAGCAACCATTGTGTATCCTATGTGACCCCATTTGCTCCCCAAATGGTAATGCAAGTTCCCACATGTCACGATGGATCCTCCTTTCCTTCACCTGAAAAAGGTGGGCATTTCTGCTGTATTGTTCTATTGGCTGTATTTGCTGCCATGCTATGTGTTCTATTATTCTGACTTCCTGGTGTTGGTAGTGTTGCCACATTTTGCACAGGGGTGCCATGTTTTTGGTTTCTATCAGAGAGCTGCTCTTTTCCTTTCCTTCTCCTCATTTTCCCCTTTCTCTCTCCCCCTTGCAGTTCCATTCCCTCTTCTTCTTCCTCCCTTTCTTCCCCCAAAAAACTTCAGCAGGTGTACCTTGAAAAGTTTCTAAGTGTTGGGGCGACACCCGACTTCGCAGCGAAGTCGGAGTGCGCCCCTCAGTTGGAGCGCAGTAGGGAGCCCGAAGTGCGCAATCAGGCAGGAAATAATTGAAAATTTGACTAAGTGTCAGGGGCGACACCCGACTTCGCAGCGAAGTCGGGGTGCGCCCTTCTTCCTGGGCGCACTAGGGGAGCGGTCTAGCAGATAATCAGCTAAGTGCTGGGGCGACACCCGACTTCGCAGCGAAGTCGGAGTGCGCCCCTTTTCCAGTGCGCAGTCCGAGCAGCGGAAGAAGATAGCAAGCACCGGTGCGACACCCGACTTCGCAGCGAAGTCGGAGTGCGCCCGTTGACCGGTGCGCAGTTGGATAAAGTCAACTCGTAAAATGCTAAGGCAAGAAGACCTTCCAACTGCGTTGTTTTCATCCTGCGCAACCCGATAGCGCCCGAATTCCCGGCGAAGTTGGATAAGCTGCCTTTCAAGGCAGACACGTGTCATACCTCAGCATCCGACAAGTATCCACCTTCGGGATTCGAGCCAAGACTTGACCGCGCAAGGACAAAGCATGGGCTACACTACCGGCGCCATCTGTCACCATTTAAGCCGATGTGAAGTGCCATCTGCCGCACCTACCCGCATTCCCGCCGACCGAAGACTTGACCCAACGCGCCGCCACGTAGCTGTACCGCCTTCGGGGACACCATGCCGCAAGGACAGCTCCCGCTGACGTAAGTCAGCATCGCAGCCTCCTCGCCCGCTCGTGTCGCTCATCGTCTTGTCTGGGACTTTGTGCCCATGAATGTAATCGGGGGAAATTGGGCTATAAATACCCACCACATTTTCATTGTAAGGTGGTGGAAGGGGAATATATTGCTAGGGGACAATTGTAGCTGTGCGTTTGCCTCAAATACAGACATATACTTGGCTCTGCTTACTGTCTTTTATCTTGTATGCTGCCTCTCCTTGTCATTTCTGCCTCATGTTTCTTGTGTCATTGCTTGTGGTTGTACTGAACTCTGGACTCCAGCATTTGGTGGCCAAGTATTCCCGGAATGCATAGATAGAGGATACATAGGATCGCTGATAGCTGTAGTTTCAATGTATGTTTGTAGATGAATGCTGTTAGTAGTGGTGATTGATTCGTTGTCGTGCTGCTTATTCCCCCCACCCAACTCCAATCACATTTGGAATCCCTTTCTGCACTTTTATCTCTTTCGCACTTTTATCTCTTTCCTGCACTCTTATCTTAACACAAACCCCATAGGAAGCCGGCCTTCTCCGGAGATTGGCACGGAAGGCATTCCTTCCTTCCGGCCTTTCAATCGTGGGCGAATCTGGGCGCAATAACAACAAATCCTTTCCTCATGGCAGATTCGTAACCAACAGCTTCTCTGGCACGCCCGATGGGACGAGTACTATTCCAACCTAATAAACCCCCTTGTGCCACCAGTTTCTTGGCCTTAACCGGTGGGACATGGAAGTTTCCCACCCCCAAACAGAATCGAAGTACTAGTGCTCGCTTCATTGCTGTTCAAAATCTGAGCACCTGGCGACTCTGCAAATTATCTGAACATTCTCTGAGTCCGTGAAGACCGGTCCTAACGCCTTCATGCAAACGAGAAGGTGGCGAGCAAGGAACCCGGAGAACCCGCCTGACTTTTACGAACTTGACATTGACGCTCCAGGCGAGCGCGTCAGGCTGGCTGATTACCAAGCTCGCGAAGAAGAAATCCAAGAAGCCGAGGCTGAAATTGAAGAAGTTGAGGCCGAAGAAGAATCCACATCTTCGGACAGTTCCGATACCGAGTACACTACCGGGTCAGAAGCAGACATGGCTGATCATCTGGATGATGATGACCTCTTCCCGGCGGTGGATTCTACGGGGCCCTTGGCCCTAGTCGGACAGCAAGCTGTGCCCCCTGCTGCCTTAAAGTCTATCCCTACATACGACGGCTACGGCAAGACGGCGTATGAACACATCCAGGACATTCTTGCCCTGGCTGCGCTACACTCCATTACTGACGAAAGTGTGAAGACCCGTCCGCTGGCCCTTTCCCTAAGGGGAAAGCTTCTCTACTGGTGGAGATCACTGCTAGAGGGATCCATCACAGGGTGGCGACAGCTAGCCGGCAGGCTCGTGAAAGGATGCAACGAGTCTGCTGATCCCTCTTCTTTGCTGCATCAGTTCCAAAGTATTCAGAGACACCCCCAAGAGGAGGTGTCAGACTTCAACATCAGGTTTGCGAGGTCTTGGAAACGAGTGCCTCGCGAACTCCGACCGTCAGCAGGTCAGGCCGCCTACTACTACCTGAGATCCTTCAACTCAGACATTTGCCTGTTGCTGAAGGTTGCCAGAATCAACACGTTCCCCGCTCTGTACGAGGCTGCCCAACAAGCTGAAATGGACATCATCTCCATCGGCAGGCTTCCGCACGCAGTGCAACCGCCCATCTACCCTGATTTTCCCCGATCGCAAGATCCATCAGCTTCGGTTCGGAGCCGTCCACTTCAGGACAGCAACCCCAAGAAGAATGGAATCCGGCGCCGGTCGTGAATCCTTACGGCCCGCCGCAAATTCATTATCCGCCTCCTCGTCCTCCGCGTTTTCCAAAGACTTCCCGCTCCCCCGCAAAGATGCACAATATTCCACCTCCTCCATTGGCCGCATTGCCTCCCCCAACTCGCTTGCCGCCGCCTCCCGACCATGATATTCGTAATCAAATCCTTCAAGAGGTCCGGGCTCTGGCCTCTGGCTATCACACCATGTCCAACGACATGACTGTCCCGAAAAGAAGCAGCCCGTATGGACCCGGCTCCAAGGAGGCCATACCCGCCCCGGCATTGACAAAAGATCGGCCCCCGAGCAACAATCGCAAAGGCGGCCCCCTCCGAGGAATGCCGCCATTGAGGACGAACCCGGTACTCTGACCAGGTCAACTGGTGCACCACGTGCAATGACCCGCATGCCGAGGAAGACCGTACACTGCATCAACACTACCTCCAGACCTTGGCCGGCAGCGCCATAGAGGACGAAGAACTCTACATGATCCTGGGCGACGAAAGCAATTTCGCCGTTTCAGAGGAAGTTCCGATGCCGCCTCCTGCCAAGGAAAGCAAAAAGTCTGCCGAAGCTGCAGCCAAACCCTTAAAGGTGTACGCCAGAAGAGAGAAGGCGCAACCTGAGGAGACACCACCCTACAAGAGGCTGTGGCCCTACACAGCCCAAAGACAAGACTCCTCCGGCGAAGACTCCCGTAGTCAAGCCTCCCATAGCCAAAGCTCTTCCGGCTAAAGCTCCCGCTGCTCAGCCTCCAGCTGAAACAAAAGAACAAGCTCAGGAGAAGCTGAGATATCCGTCTCTGACCAAGAGACAGAGAGTTGAGGCCACTCAACAGTACCGGACGAAGTATGAGCCGGCAAAAGAAGCGGAAGGAGCTAGCACTTCAGGCTACAGCATAGTAGACGAGTTGAAGAGAACTCCCGCAAGAATCAGCATGTATGATGCTCTTCAGCTCCCAGGCCAGGTTGATCTGCTGCAAGAATCTCTGAAAATCATGAAGAATGGCAAGCAGATACAGCCCGCTGTCCTGGTGCAACCCCCGACAGTCTCAGCCACTGGGAAGAACAGACCACCTCCCTTCTATCTCTCATTACGGATGCAAGGGTACATAGTACACAACTGCATGGTGGACTCGGTGCTTCCACGACCGTAATGCCGAGAGCCGTCTCGCGACGAAATCGGGATGGAGTACACAAGGAGCAGCCAAGGCGTGCCGCAACTAGACGGCACCCCCGTCAAGACAGCCGGTGTCATTAAAGACATCCCTATTCGGCCGCACAAAGCTCTCGACATCATGGTCATCCAAGAGGTTGTGGTCGTCGACTTGGAACCCTACTTCGGCATGTGTCTCTCCAGGGAGTTCACTCGCGAAGTTGGGAGGGTATCTGTCTCTCGGACTACTCGCACATGGAAGTGCCCTTCAAAGGAAGGAGACTGAATATCTTCAATGAGAAGCCTTCCACCTACTTAGTAGAGAAGATACCCGGAGAAGAGCCCGAGGATTGCATGGTTCAGCCGACGGAGGAAGAACCGGTGACAAGTGGACATGACGGAGCAAGCTCTCGAGCAGCCGCAAGTAGAAGATGAATTCTCCTTGCGGGACTTCAACGCCGTGATTGAAACAGAGCAAGGCCGCTACACCATTGTTCAGCCTGAGAGGCTTGACAAGTCAGCCAGAGAGAAGTGGGACCCGCACCTGAGAAGCCGTGGAAGCTTTTCTTTGACGGCGCACGATGCAAAAATGGCGCCGGTGCTGGAGTACTTTTGGTTTCCCCAACCGGGATCCGAAGGATTACACCTACAGAGCCGGCTTGGAGCCGTACCAACAACGCGGCGGAGTACGAAGCCCCGTGCTTGGGTTTGCGAAAGGCGGAGAGGCTGGGGATCAAACATCTGCAGATCTACGGAGACTCGTAACCGGTGTGCCACCAGATCACGAACAAGTGCGCCTCCAAAAAGCACTATCTCAAGGCGTACCGAAATCGGGTCTGGGATCCGATGGAGTCTTTTGACTCGTTGAATGTCAAGGCTATTTCACGAGAGAAAAACAAGCATGCTGACATTCTGGCATCTGTTGGAGCCATGTACGTTCCGGCTGATGACACTGTCCAGAAGCCGAAGCCGGTTCGTACCATTTACAGGCCTTCTGTGCCTGATAAGGACACCCACTGGCAGGTGTTCGACTGTGACGAGGAGATCGTCACATTTTTGATAAATGAAGCCTGTTCAATCGAAGGTAGAGACCCTGATGACGAGCAATATGAGGGGTTGATACAGTTGAAAAATAATCATGTCCCAAAAGGACTGATTACTCTAGAGAGTCTATTTGATCAGAATGACAGAGCCATATCTCACCGGATCAAAGTAGACCCGAAGCAGTATGCTGACCTGGAGCTGGAACCTGGTAAATCAATCAAGGTCGGGACAGATTGCACCACAGAGGAACTCGAGCAGATCAGAGCATTATGTCGAGAGTTCCCTGACATAGTAGCCTCGGAGCTACCAAGACTTGAAGGGGTATGACAGAGAAATAATCCAACATACCATTGAGCTAGAAGATGGCGCCAAGCCATTCCGGCAGAAACAGAGGGCCGTCAATCCAAAAATCGAGGCCATGATGAAAGCCGAGCTCTTGAAGATGTCGGAGGCCAAGATCATCTACCCCATCAAGCATTCATCCTGGGTTGCGAACTTGGTTCCCGTGAGGAAGAAGAACGGAGACATTCGTCTTTGCGTGGATTTCAGAAATCTAAATCAGGCCTCCCTCAAGGACCATTACCCGCTTCCCCAGATCGATCAGATCCTCCATATAGTTGCTGGAGCCCGGAGATTTTCCCTCTTAGACGGTTTTTCCGGCTACAACCAGATATGGGTCAAGGATGAGGACCAGCACAAGACGGCGTTCACCACCAAATGGGGAACGTTCGCCTATCGACGCATGCCTTTCGGCTTATCCAATGCTGGCGCCACATTCCAAAGAGCCATGGACCCGGCCTTCCGAGAGCCGCTCAACAAAGTGATTGTCATCTACTTGGATGACATGACTGTTTTCTCTCACCAGCGAGAAGATCATGTTCCCCACCTGCGGCAAATATTCGAAAGGTGTCGAGAATTCGGCATCTCCATAAACCCGAAGAAATCTGTCTTCGCGGTGAAAGAAGGAAAGCTGCTGGGGCATGTCATCTCCGAGAAAGGCCTAGCCATAGATCCTGATAGAGCAGAGGCCCTCCTCCGCTTGCCCGCCCCAATCGACAAGAAAGGGCTGCAGTCCTTCTTCGGCCAAATCAACTTCGTGCGGAAGTTCATACCGGACTTCGCACAGGTAATCAAGCCCATGGCCGAGTTGCTGAAAAAGAATACAGAATTTCTATGGACTGAAGAAAGGGAGCAAGCCTTCGAGGAGATCAAAGCTCGCATTGCACAAGCACCGGTGTTGATCAACCCGGACTACTCCAAGGATTTCATCCTGTACGCGGTGGGAGAACCAGAGAGTTACGCCGCAGTCCTGACCCAAAAGGGAGAAGATGGCGAGGAGCGCCCCATAGCGTTCCTGAGCCAAGTGATCCAGCCGCACGAAGAAAAGTACAACTTTATAGAGCGGCAGGTTCACGCAGTCATGAAATCTCTCCGAAAGTTCAGGCACTTTGTCTCCCAGAGCAAGATCACTGTCTTTGTGATCCACCCGGACGTTCGAAGCTTCATCATACAAGGAGAGCCGGGTCACAAGAGAGCAGGATGGATTGCTAAAATCCAGGAGTTCGACATCGAAGTGCGGCCAACCAAGCTAATCAGAGGCCGAGCCTTGTGCCAGGAGCTAGCCCGAAGCGCGGCAGCCGAGATATCCGCCTGCGAGTGGGAGGATCCAAGAACACGCATCAACCTAGCCAACTCCTTACCCGAGGAGTGCGACTGGACAGATGAACTGGTGAGATACTTCTGCACCGGAAGATGTCCAGACCACATGAATGCCTCACAAAGAAGGAGGTTTCGGCCAGGTGCACTGAAGTACACTCTTCGCCCCGAGGGGCTTTACTTTAAAAACATTGACGGCATCCCGTTGCGGTGCGTCAGAAAATCGGACCAGCCTAGGGTCCTTGGAGAATTTCACTCCGGGATGCCTGGAGGTCACCATTCCGCAAGGCCTACGGCCTTGAAAATAATCAGAGCCGGGTACTACTGGCCCACTCTGTTTACGCCCATGTGGTCTGTACCAAGTGTGATCAATGCCAGAGATTTGCCGGCAGAAATAGAAAAGCACCCCCGCCCCTTCAACCGATCCAAGCCGAGACTCCTTTTCAGCAATGGGGTCTGGACTTCATCGGGGTGATTTCGCCGAACTCTGCAACGGGCCACAAGTTTATCTTAACCGCCACCGACTACTTCACGCGGTGGGCAGAGGCGATCCCCACAAAGAACGCCGACCAAGAGACGGTCATCAGATTCCTCGAGAGCCTGATTACCCGTTTCGGGGTCCCCGAGTCAATAGTGACGGACAATGGTCCGGGGTTCGCAGGCGCAGTACTCACGGAGTACACCAACAAATTTGGCATCTATCACAAGATGTCTTCCAACTACTACCCGCAGGGGAACGGTCTCGCCGAGTCCACCAACAAGAACCTACTGAAGATCATCCGAAGGACAATAGAGAAAAACAAGAGGACTTGGCACCTACTCCTGGATCGGGCGCTATGGGCGGACAGAATTTCATTCAAAAAGTCCATCAAAACGTCCCCTTATGCGCTCGTGTACGGCAAAGAAGCTGTCTTGCCAACGCACATTGAAATACTCGGATGCTTGATGAGGAAAGAAGCAGCGGGGATCCAGTAGAAGACAGACTTTGCCAACTTCTGCAGTTGGAGGAAGACAGAGAGAAAGCGTACCAGGCCTTCACCAAGCACGCTGAAGCAACCCAAGGCTGGTTCGCAAAAGGCACCACCGCCCGAGTTTTCAAAATCGGGGACCTGGTGCTGAAATGGGACTCGTTGAAGGCGAAACCCGGCAACCATGGAAAGTTTGATGCCCTCTGGGAGGGCCCCTATCAGATTGCCCGAGTGAACCAGTTCAACGCATATGCGCTCCGGGACATGGAGGGACATCCTCTCCCCATTCCCGTCAACGGGTTCCACCTGAAAATGTACCACCATTGAAGGCGCCCGAAGGGGCCCTTCTTTGTACAGATTTCCCTTTTTTGTATTTTCAGCATGTAAATACTTCAGTTGTTTTTCAGTTTTAGTTTTCCAAGTAGCCCAAGTCTGAGGCAAAAACCCGACTTCGCAGCGAAGTCGGGCAGCGCTCATCAAATGGGGCGAAGTAGGGAAGAAAGCAGATGAAGACGAGCTAAAATGTCTAAGCCTGACCGCCCAACCCGACTTCGCAGCGAAGTCGGGCTGCGCCCTCTCCAAAGGGCGCAGTCGGGTAGCAGACTACAAAGAAATGCCAAGTGTCGGACTGCGCCCTTTGTCGGGCGAGTCGGATTGCGCCCTTTTTGGCGAAGTCCGAGTGCGCCCCATTCTCGGCGCACCCCGGGTGATCCAGTGAAAGAGTGAAAGCGTCCAAGTCTATCCAAGAGCGCCCTTTTGGCGAAGTTCGAGTGCGCCTTTTTGGCGAGTCCGACTGCGCCCAATTTCGGCGAAGTCCGAACGCTCACCACGGAAAACGAAAATCATAAGTGTGGGCCCAGGGCGAAGTTCGGCACATGGCTAAATTGGATTATAAAGTTCTTTGAAAAGTGTGCCCGAATGGTGGCGGTGACGTCAGCAACGGCACAACGATCAAGGAGGCTTTAAATGATTGCGCAGTTACCAATGATGATGCATTTAAAGGGTAAGGTGCGTTTTGGGCCAACGACTAATAAAGCACGCTTTTCCAAAAAAGCCCATGCGCAGCCGCCAAAATCATAACGTCTCCACCAACCCAGAGTTAACTGCCCTAACTCCCTCCCTCGCGCCATTAATGTGCAATCACTGTCTACAAAAGGACCTTGGCACGGCCAGAAAATTCATAGTGTTCGAGCTGACTCCGTGACTGCAAGGAATAAACCTGACAAGCTCAGAAGCCGTTGTTCCCGTCTCGGTTGTTTCGACAAGGATGGATAAGGGGAAAGCGCCCGTACAGGCGCAATCAAGTGAAGAACCGCGCGAAGCTGAGTCTCCAGAGTCGAGCGCTCATGAGAGCGCAGCGCCGCAGAAGGGCAAGAAAGGAAAATCCAGAACGAAGAGGCGCGTAGTTGGCCAGACTCCGCCGCCACCAATCAACCGCTTGTCCGGGTACAAAGATGGTTCTTTTTCCATCAGTCTCACGAAGCTGCGTCTGACTATCGCAAAGTGGGTGAATAAGGTTTCGCCTTCCCACCACCTCGGAGCGGCGTTCAAATCCAACCTTTATCGGTTCCTGTGCCCTCCGACTCACTGGTGCCCGGAGCTGGTAGAAGCGATTGCTGAATACTACAAACCAGCTGCGCGACAGGTCTGCGATAACAAAGGAAGGGTGCTGTTCACTCTTTTCCGAGAGAGCATCCAGCCAGCGTTCGCCCCAGGGCTTCAGTACAGCCCGACGCAATTATCAGAAGGGTGAACATAGAAGAGCAGACCGGCAGATTTTCTCAGACGAAGCGGATGAGAGAGTTCCTGGACTCAGAGCTGAAGACTCCGCTGGCGGCTGGACAGTGGCCGACTGGCCCCATACCGCTGGATCGATTCGAAAACAGATATATCTATATCATCCTGGCGTGGGTCCTCGGCTGCGACTCAGACAGAGTGGTGCGGCCTTTCCAGCTGGCGATGGCCGAGTGTATCCTACACGGGGAGTTTTACGACTCCACGGCGCAGAAGAGTGGGAAGCGCCCTATCTTCTACGACTGGGCGGACTGGTTGGCATACGCGATTCATGCGAGCCTGGTGAGACTGCAGCAGAAGCAGTCGACAGACTTCCGGTTTTGCTCCTTCCTCACATGGCTATGCCTGTATCACATGCATCACCGGATGAACGTCCCCAACCTGAAGAAAGCGAGCGAACAAGGAGAGCCGCTCCCCGTGTACGAGTGGACTGAGGCCCTGTACCGGAAGGGCTCATTTTATGATTTCAATGTTCAATTTCTAGGCCAGGCAATGGGATTGTTCAACCGTGGCGCGACTCGCCCACCAGCGGTTATGACGAAGTATCTGTGGAACAATGAGTTCGGGGATACCTTCAGGCTGACTCAGGGCATTGTTGTCCGAATCTACGGATTCAAGGGAAAGCCATGTTTGCTGCCCTACTTCTGCACTGACCATCAATTCGGGATGGAGGTGGCGCGGCAAATGGATTACGTCGAAGAGGAATTTGGCCAGGGAAAGAAGAGGGGTCACATATTTAAATATCCTATGACCTGGGCCAATATTCAAGTCTTCGAAATCGGGCAACACGTTTATCTTGAGCGGGAGCTGATGGAAATGGGCCTGATTATGCTGCCCCAACGCTGGAAGTATGACCCAATCGGGGTCCGGGGAAAGTTCACGCACATCTGTCCTAGAGCTGAAATCATGCAAGAAAGAAGGAACAGGACAAGTGCGGACCTCCACTGGCGCATTCATTTGATGCAATCATGGCCACCATGGCATGAGTTTTACTGTGAGGAGGTCACTTACGATCCTGATCGAAACCCGGACCATCGAATGGAGTCAGCTGGATTCAAGAAGTTCCTCGCTAAGGTGGCGCCGCTCAACTGGCATAAGGACAAAATCCTCGAATGCTGGAAGATGAGGTGTCGCACGCAACACGACAAATCAAGCCGGAGGAACCTTGCCGTTGATGATGAGTTTTCGGCACTTTATGATCAACATGTCGACACGTGGCAGCCCTTTGAATTTCGCAATTGCGTTCCCCGAGGCGCAAATATAAGGTATAAAAGAAGGGCTACCTCTCAATCATTGTCAACCCCAACGACTTCCAACAGCGACTCCATCCAGCAGTCAAGTGGGCCCGATGCAGCTTGTAGCTCCTAAGGCAGTGCCCGAAGCGGCGCAAAGTTCGTAGCGGTCAACTCCCCGAGCCGGCTCCTCCAGAGAAAGACACGCACCGCCACCAACGGACCAAGTGCGGCAGGTATTCTTCCAGCGCGACCCATGTACAAGTTTACCGTGGGGACATCAGCCTCTGCCGCCCCTTTATTGCCGCTTCCTTCTGGACCAGCCACAACGTCGGAGAAAAGAAAAAGAAAAAGGTCGAGAGGACCAAGCGACCTAAGGAGCCAGTGCAGCCATCAGCCGCAGAGCAGCCGCAAGCAGCAGCACCGGAGGTTGTCTCTTTAGACAGCCCCGAACCAGAAGCAGACATCCAGGCTGCGACCATCCCTTCAGCGTCGGCTCAGGCGGAGCCCGCAGGTACGTCCTCCGTTCCACTTGCCCAAGTCCGCGTCAGCCCTGCAAAAGCCCCATCTCCCACTTCATCAGGGCAAGCCGTAGCCGTGTCTTCCGCCTCACAAGCTACCCCGCCATCCAGCGGCCTGCACTCGTTTGACCAGTTTGCTCAGGATCCCAACGCCTTTCAATCCCTGAGTCAAACCCTAGAGCCTTCACCCGCAGCTAGCGCTGAAGCTGCTCCCTCATCTCCGCATCCTTCGCCCCAGCCGACCAAAACCCTACCAACACCATCCACCCAAACTCCTGTCACCCCTAGGACCCGGTCGCCCTCAAAGGCTACTACCCCCTCTGGTATCCCTCCTACTTCACTGTTCGCAGGGAAGATGCCGCAGCAAGCCCAAGAGCTGGAAGACCTCGATTTCATGAGCATCACCGAGGACCAGCCTCTGGCAGTAAGAGCCGTGGGGGGATCTGCCTCCTTTCTTCAAGGCGTTAAGCGTAGAAGGGCCGAAGAGATAGCCGCCCCGGTCAAACGCACAAAGTTTGACCTAGATCGGAGAGTGCTTACAACGGAAAAGCTGATTCCTAAGGTGAAGAAGCCTCTCCGTGACATGACCGAGGCCGACTATGAGCTTCAGACAAAGGAGAAGAACTTTGATGATATCAACGAAGAATACGAGATCCGCGGTATTCGTCGTAAAACGGACAACCTCCTTGTCAAGCATCTCGAGACCCAGGAGGCGCTTTTCCAGCTGCAGAATACCACAAGGCAGCTCGAAGAAGACTTGGCTAGGGCCACTGCGCAGTTGGGGTCAGCACAGCAAGAAGTAGAAGATCTTAAGGCTCAGCTGGCCGCCTCTCAGCAGACAGCCGAGCAAGAGAGAAAAGCAGCGCTAGAGCAGATTTCACAACTGCAAGATTCGCTGAAACAGGCGCAGTCGCAGCTCGCAGAGAAAGCATCACAAGCGACGGCCTTTTCAAAGAGCAAGGCAAAGGAGATGCGCGCTAGTCTGCTACAAGGTTGCAAGCCCAACCTTGTCAAGTCCTTGTCAGTTCTGGATTTCGTATCCAGAATTGAAGAAGTATCCGCCCAGGGAAGGCCTGTGGTAGAGAAAGCCGAACACAAGGCGAGGCAATGGCTAGACCTGGCTATGAAACTCGAGGAATTAGAGCGCGAAGGCTTCCAAGTCGCCCCCATGTCACAACTTGCCTCAGAGTGGGCAGATGCAAGGGTAACCTTGCACACTTATTTTGCTAGGACAGAAAAGATCAGAACGGCCAGGAAGGCGCTAGACGCCTTAGAACATGAAAGACACATTCTCCTGGCGCCCTTTCACATTCTGTCCGAGCACGGGTGTCCGAGCTATGTCAGAGATGACGAGTTCCTCACCCTTGAGCAGGTAAAGAAGAACTGGCTGTCCTTCGAGGCAGATACAGCTGAAATTGATAGCTGGACAGAGCCAGTTCAAGAAGCGCAGGTCGCTCAAATGGTGGCGAAGTACTGCAAAATCAACTCTTCCCTTGAGGAGTTGGGAAAAGATATAACACCATTGACCTGCACGCGGTCGCTGCATTCCACGCAGTACTCAGAGAAATCAGCGACCCCACTCCCTTCCAAGCCGCAGCCTGGGATCAAGCTAAGGCTGCGCTCGAACGCATAAGCAAGCGAGAGGCCGAAAGTGGAGAGCCTTCAGATTCAGAAGGCGAGACTGAGGAGGCAACTGGTGAAAGTGAACCTGAAGAAGAACAGTTGCCCCAAGGGAAGCGACCAGAGCAGCAGAAGGCAGGGGAAGGAAGTTCCTCTGCACCCAAAGGATAAAGGCATGGTTCTTTGCGTCGAGGCGAGCTCGACACCCCGCGAGCCGCCAGGAATGTTGCCACATTTTGCACAGGGGTGCCATGTTTTTGGTTTCTATTAGAGAGCTGCTCTTTTCCTTTCCTTCTCCTCATTTTCCCCTTTCTCCTTTCCCCCTCGCAGTTCCATTCCCTCTTCTTCTTCTCCCTTTCTTCCCCCAGTAAAACTTCAGCAGGTGTACCTTGAAAAGTTTCTAAGTGTTGGGCGACACCCGACTTCGCAGCGAAGTCGGAGTGCGCCCTCAAGTGGAGCGCAGGGAACCCGAAGTGCGCACGACAGAAATAATTGAAAATTTGACCAAGTGTCAAGGGCGACGCCCGACTTCGCAACGAGTCGGTGCGCCTTCTTCCCGGGCGCACTAGGGGAACGGTCTAGCGATAATCGGCTAAGTGTCGGGCGACACCCGACTTCGCAGAAGTCGGAGTGCGCCCCTTTTCCAGTGCGCAGTCCGAGCAGCGGAAGAAGACCAAGCACCGGTGCGACACCCGACTTCGCAGCGAAGTCGGGGTGCGCCTTTGACCGGTGCGCAGCTGGGTAAAGTCAACTCGTAAAATGCTAAGGCAAGAAGGCCTTCCAACCGCGTCGTTTTCCACCCGCGCAACCCGATAGCGCCCGAATTCCCGGCGAAGTTGGATAAGCCGCCTTTCAAGGCGGACACGTGTCATACCTCAAGCATCCGACAAGTATCCACCTTCGGGATTCGAGCCAAGACTTGACCGCGCAAGGACAAAGCATGGGCTACACTACCGGCGCCATCTCGTCACCATTTAAGCCGATGTGAAGTGCCATCTCGCCGCACCTACCCGCATTCCCGCCGACCGAAGACTTGACCCAACGCGCCGCCACGTAGCCGTACCGCCTTCGTGGACACCATGCCGCAAGGACAGCTCCCGCTGCACGAAGTCGACATCGCAGCCTCCTCGCCCGCTCGTGTCGCCCATCGTCTTGTCTGGGACTTTGTGCCCATGAATGTAATCGGGGGGAAATTGGGCTATAAATACCCACCACATTTTCATTGTAAGGTGGTGGAAGGGGAATATATTGCTAGGGGACAATTGTAGCTGTGCGTTTGCCTCAAATACAAACATATACTTGGCTCTGGCTTACTGTCTTTTATCTTGTATGCTGCCTCTCCTTGTCATTTCTGCCTCATGTTTCTTGTGTCATTGCTTGTCGTTGTACCGAACTCGGACTCCAGCATTTGGTGGCCAAGTATTCCCTGGAATGCATAGATAGAGGATACATAGGATCGCTGATAGCTGTAGTTTCAATGTATGTT
Source organism: Wollemia nobilis (assembly GCA_028583015.1). Lineage (NCBI taxonomy): Eukaryota > Viridiplantae > Streptophyta > Pinopsida > Araucariales > Araucariaceae > Wollemia > Wollemia nobilis. The sequence goes on from JAQPPZ010002549.1 coordinate 14,155,802, forward strand.
TGTAGATGAATGCTGTTAGTAGTGGTGATTGATTCGTTGTCGTGCTGCTTATTCCCCCCACCCAACTCCAATCACATTTGGAATCCCTTTCTGCACTTTTATCTCTTTCCGCACTTTTATCTCTTTCCTGCACTCTTATCTTAACACAAACCCCATAGGAAGCCGGCCTTCTCCGGAGATTGGCACGGAAGGCATTCCTTCCTTCCGGCCTTTCAATCTGGTGGGCGAATCTGGGCGCAATAACAACAAATCCTTTCCTCATGGCAGATTCGTAACCAACAGTAGTTGTGGAGTTCGATTCGGTTGTCTGTCTACTATTGGTGGTGCAAAATTGTACTCAAATAGCCTTCTACCCGACTCCAATTGGTCTCTGCTTCGCGACCTTCTCCGCGAATATACCAAACGTGGCTCCGGTCTTCCTCCCCACGAACCTCCGCGTAGGTGCCCTGATACAAGGTTCTCTCCTTCAGTATCCCCGTCCACCCCTCCCTCGCTGGTTCTGGTGTTGCCGTCCAGTTCTCAATGATGGGCTTTTCCTCAGCTATTTGTTCTTCCTCCTTTTCTGCAGTCACCAACAATGTTTCAATGCTCGGATTATCCTCATCTTCTAGGTTCCAAACTCTCACAAAACCCTAGGTAGGTTTACCCTCACAAAACACAAGGGTTTTCGTCCTTGGCCTTGAAAACCAAGAGGGTTTTCGTCCTCAAGGTTGGCTCTTGCAGGGATTTTGTCCACCAGAGAAAATGGTATCAACTTTTCAGCCAATTACACAAAGTAGAAGAAATAAAATGACCCAAGATGATGCAAATGAGCCCCCTTGTCCTCTTTATATAGACAAATGTTATATTTCTTCGTTGGGGTGGCACTTTATTAAATCACTTATAAAATAACCTTATAGCTCCTTAAAATAAAATATTATGTCCCTAATACACATTGGCCCCTTTTCTCTTTTTATTTATTTATTTAATTACTAAATTCCACTAAAAATACCTTCAACATAACAAAACACTCCAAAGCTTCACACCACAACTATGTACAATAAGAATATGAAAAATGGGGACATTACAATACATCCCTCCCCAAGATTGCTTGTCCTCAAGCAATCGAACAAAAACTCAATTCAAATTGAGCCAAACCATAACCATGATCAATGATAATTCCAGGATCCCAAACTAGCCTCAAAACAATTTTTATAACTGCCACTTCCATATAAAAACCAAAGCAAAAATCTGAGTGTGAGGCCAAGATGCATATCAATAATGTGTGACACCTAGGTTCCCTCAAACATTCATCCCAAAACTGATCCCAAAATTGATCTAAAACTGATCCCAAATCTTTTTCACACTGACCAAAGGTTGTCTCCATATAATCCCAGAACTGTTCCAAAGCTGCAATTATGCAAAAACTGAGTGAAAATGGGCTCAAACTCTTACAGACCAGATCTGAAGTAGTACATAGCAGCTCTGATTTTTCATGTACAGCAGTGATATATGACTGTTTAATCTCCTCAAAGATATGTAAACTCAGTCCTCCTCTATTCTTAAGGACTGTATTATGCAAAGGTGTGCTAAAAGTATCAAGGGTAATGAATGAACCAACATCAAAGAGAGTGGAAAGGAGATGAGGATCAACAAACTGTAATGTCCCCATTTTTATTCTTAGCATGGTACTGTTGCCACATTTTGCACGGGGTGCCATGTCTTCAGTTTTTTTTGTAAGGATGCTGCTCTCCCTTCCCTCTTCCTTCTCTCCCTTTCTCCACTATCCCCTTTCTTCCCTGCCATCAGTTTCATTCTCTTATTCCCCCCCTTCTCCTTCTTCTGATAGTTTCTCCAAGAGGGCAAAAGGCCCTAAATTTGACTAAGTGTTGGTATTGCGCAACCCGACTTCGCAGCGAAGTCGGGCTGCGCCCTTGATCTTGAGCGCACTTGGGGAGCCAACGTGCGGAGAGCTGAACCCAATTTTTCTAAGTATAGAGCGAACCCCGACTTCGCAGCGAAGTCGGGGTGCGCTCTCAGTTCTGTGCGCACCTGGGCATCAGTGGAGCCCTAAAAATTCTAAGTGTTGGGTGCGCAACCCGACTTCGCAGCGAAGTCGGGCTGCGCCCTCAAGTTCATGCGCAGTTGGGCGATTCATCTGAAGAAGCGGCTAAGTGTTGGGTGCAACCCACTGCAGCCCAAGGTACCGAGAACAGGCTAAGGGCGCAACCCGACTTCGCAGCGAAGTCGGGGTTCGCCCACTTACCTTACGCGCACTCGGGCAAGGAATGTTGAAGCCAGCCCAGAAATTTTCTAAGGCACGGAGGCCTCCCCAACTGCGCTACTTCCCCTTGCGCTGCCTCGGTTGCGCTCCAATTTGGGCGAAGTCGGGCAAGAAAGGAAATACGAGCTCCTAAGGCAGATTTTTCCCCTTATCAGATTCTGACAGGTGTCCAGCCTCGAGATTCGAGTAGAGATGTGACGGGTGGTGTGCGAGCGTGAACTGAATTATTGTACTTAAGCTGCCCTCAGTCAAGCTGACTCGGAGCATCATCCCCACACCGCCACGTAGCTGCCAATCTTTCAGGTGGACCTTACCGCAAGCACGTTCCATACCGGCAGAGGTCAACATCAGCCGCTTTTTGCCGCTTTTGTCAACTTTGTCAACTTTTTCAGTTATTGTCAGGTCTGGGATCCTGTGCCCAACGATGTAATGGGGGGAAATTTACGCTATAAATAGCTCGGCAATATCATTGTAAAAGGGTGGAAGGGGGATATATTGCTAGGGAACCACTGTAGCTGTGCGTTTGCTTCTAAATACAAAATATACTTGGCTCTATTGACTGTTCTTATCTTGTATGCTGCCTTTACTTAGCATTTCTGCCTCATGTTGCTTATGTTATTGCTTATCGTTATTCTGCTTTCGGATATCGGTATTTAATAGTTAAGTATTCCTGGAATGCAAAGGTAGAGGATACATAGGATGAATGGCATTGATAGTTTCTGCAACGTATCTTGTGTTTAATTGTTGTTAGTAGTGGTGATTGGTTGTTGTTGTGCCGCTTATCCTCCCCACCCATAACAAACACATTTACATTTCTTTCTGCATTTCTAATTTCTTTCCTGCACTCGAGCTTATAAACAATTGAGAAAACATAGGAAGCCGGCCTCCTCCGGAGATTGGCACGGAAGGCATTCCTTCCTTCCGGCCTTTCTAGGGCGCATTACACTAAATCCTATCCTAGTGGCAGATTCGTAACCAACAGTTTCTCTGGCACGCCCGGTGGGACACGGGAGTTTCCCACCCCAAAACAGAATCGAAGCATTGGTGTTCGCTTCATTGCTGTCAAATCAGAACACCTGGCGACTGCAAGTACCTGAATATTCTCTGAGTCCGTGAGACCGGTCCAAGCGCCTTCATGCATACAAGAAGGTGGAGAGCAAGGAACCCGGGAAACCAGCCTGATCTCTACGAAATCGACATCAACGCTCCTGGAGAGCGCGTAAGGCTGGCTGACTACCAAGCTCACCTAAACGAACTCGAAGCTGAGATTGAAGAAGCCGAGATCGAAGAAGCTGAAGTCGGAGAGGCCGAAATTGAAGAACAACCTACAACTTCGGACAACACTGATACCGAGTATACGACCGGAGAGGAAGAAGACATGGCTGCCCAACAAAATGATGACGACCTCTTTCCAACAGTTGACTCCACAGGGCCCTTGGCTCTAGTTGGACAAGAGGTCGTGCCACCCACTGCCTTGAAATCCATTCCTACTTACGATGGCTTCGGGAAAACAACATACGAGCACATCCAAGATATTCTGGCCTTGGCTGCACTGCACTCTATCACGAGTGAGAGTGTTAAGACCCGTCTATTGGCCCTTTCTCTGAGAGGGAAGCTTCTCTACTGGTGGAGATCTTTGCCAGAAGGAGCTATCACGGGATGGCCCCAGTTAGGTGCAGGCTCGTAAAGGGATGCAACGAGTCTGTTGATCCCTCTTCATTGCTGCATCAGTTTCAGAGTATTCAACGCCACCCGCAAGAGGAGATATCAGACTTCAACGTGAGGTTTGCGAGGTCCCGGAAGAGAGTACCTCGCGAACTGCGACCTCCGGCGGGACAAGCTGCGCACTATTACCTGAGGTCTTTCAATTCGGATATTTGCCTACTTCTCAAGATAGCCCGGGTCGACACTTTCCTTGCCCTATATGAAGCTGCCCAGCAAGCAGAATTAGACATAATCTCTATAGGCAGACTTCCACATAGAATGCAGCCTCCCATTTACCCCTGATTTCCCTCACCACAATACCCATCGGCGTCTGGTGTAATGCCATCCTCACAATCGCACCCCAAGGAGCCATGGAATCCAACGCCGGTTATAAACCCCTATGGTCAGCCTCGGATCCATTATCCTAATCCGCCACCTCCACCTCCGCAAGATCCCGCACTCCCGCTCCCCTCATTACGCGGCGTATTCTCGCACCTCCACCATTAGCCGCAATACCTCCGCTGCCCGGCCGACGCCGCTGATAATGACATTCGAGAATAAAATCCTTCAGGAGGTACGGGCTCGCCTCTGGTTATCATACTATTTCCAATGATATGACAATAATGAAGAAGAAGCAAGCCCAGATGGAGTTTCTTTCGAGCAGACCATATCCTCCCCCTGTGCTAACAAAAGATCAAGTTGCGCAAGCGCAAAGGCCCTCGGCAAGGAATGCTGCCAATGAGGTTCAACCCGGCACTTCCGACTGGTTAACCGGTGCTCCACATGCAACGATCCACATGGAGAGGAGGGTTGCATGCTGCATCAGCATTATCTTCAGACTCTTGCGGGCAGCGCCATGGAGGACGAAGCATACATGATCCTAGACGATGAAGGCAACTTTGCAGTCCCGTAAGAAGATCCTGTGTCACTCTTGACCAAGGAAGGCAAAAGGCCCATTGAGGCTGCCACGGCCCAAACGAAGCCGTTGAAAGTATACGCCGAAGGGAGAGGACGCAGCTCGCTGGGCTACCACCTGACAAGTCACCTTTACCTCCTACAGCCAAAGAGAGGTTCCCGACGCTCAAGGCTCCCGCGATGAAGGCTCCCGCAGCCCAACCTCTAGCCGAAACAAAAGAACAAGCTCAAGAGAAGTTGAGGTATCCATCGCTGACGAAGAGACAGAGAGTCGAAGCCACGCAGCAATACCGGACCAGGTATGAGCCAACGAAAGAGATAGAGGGAGCCGACACTTCAACCTACAATATAGTTGATGAGCTCAAAAAGACCCCGGCAAAGATAAGTATGTACGAGGCTCTTCTGCTCCTAGGGCAAGTAGACCTATTGCAGGAATCCTTGAAGAGCGTGAAAGATGGAAAGCCGACGCAGCCTGTTGTGTTAGCTCAGCCCTTGACAATATCTGCTACTGGGAAAAACAGGCCACCACCTTTCTATCTGTCTTTGCGAATGGAGGGCTATATAGTACACAACTGCATGGTGGATTCCGGTGCTTCCACTACTGTCATGCCGAGGGCCGTCTGCGAGGAGATTGGTATGGAATATACAAGGAGCAGCCAAGGTGTGTTGCAGCTAGACGACACTCCTATCAAGACAATCGGTGTCATCAAAGATATCCCGATCCGACTGCATAAAGCCCTCGACATAGTGGTCATCCAAGAGGTCGTGGTGGTCGACTTGGAACCCTACTTCGGCATGTGTCTCTCTAGGGAGTTCATTGCGAAGCTGGGTGGATATCTGTCTCTGGATTATTCACATATGGAAGTGCCCTTCAAAGGAAGAAGATTGAAGATCTATAATGAAAAGCCTTCCACATTTCTGGTAGAGAAGATACCTGGGGAAGAGCAGCAGAGCGGCATGGTTCAGCTGACAACCGAAGAACTGGTAGAGGTGGATATGGCAGAAGAGGCCCTCGAGCTGTTACAAGTGGAGGATGAGTTCTCCTTGCTAGACTTCAATGCCATGATTGAGACCGAGCAAGGCTGTTACTCCGTCACCCAACCTGAAAGACTTGACCACAAGAAAGAAAGATGTTGGACCTGCCCCAAAAAAGCTATGGAAGTTGTACTTTGATGGCGCCCGATGCAAGAATGGCGCCGGTGCAGGTGTACTTCTGGTTTCCCCATCCGGGATCCAAAAAGACTACACTTACAGGCTGGCTTGGAGTTGCACTAACAACGCGGCGGAGTATGAGGCTTTGTGTTTGGGTTTGAGAAAGGCGGAGAGACTGGGGATAAAACATTTGCAGATCTTTGGCGACTCAGAGTTGGTGTGCAACCAGATTACGAATAAGTGCGCCTCCAAGAAGCATTACCTCAAGGCGTACCGCAACCGTGTTTGGGATCTGATGGAGTCATTCGACTCTTTGAATGTCAAAGCCATATCTCGTGAGAAGAATAAGCATGCTGACATTCTGGCGTCCGTTGGAGCCAGGTACGTCCCGACTGATGACACTATCCAGAAGCCGAAGCCGGTTCGTACCATCTACAGGCCTTCTGTGCCTGATAAAGACACCCACTGGCAGGTGTTCGACTGTGACGAGGATATCGTCACTTTTTTGATAAACGAAGCGAGTACAATCGAAGGTAGAGACCCTGATGACGAGCAATACGAGGGGTTGATACAGTTAAAAAATAATCATGTCCCGAAAGGACTGATTACTCTGGAGAGTCTCTTTGATCAGAACGATAGAGCCATATCCCACGTAATCAAAGTGGACCCCAAGCAAGACATGGACTCGGAACTGGAACCCGGAAAAGTGATCAAGGTCGGGGCGACCGCACTGAAAAGGAGCTAGAGCAGATCAGATCTTTATGCGAAGAGTTCCCCGATATTGTGGCCTGGTGCTACCAAGACTTGAAGGGGTATGACAGAGAGATGATCCAACATACTATAGAGCTGGAAGATAATGCAAAGCCTTTCCGACAGAAGCAAAGGGCGGTGAACCCGAAAATTGAAGCCATGATGAAAGCGGAACTCTTGAAGATGCTGGAGGCCAAGATCATCTACCCCATCAAGCACTCATCTTGGGTCGCAAATCTGGTCCCTGTGAGAAAAAGAATGGAGACATCCGCCTCTGCGTGGATTTCAGAAACCTCAATCAGGCTTCACTGAAGGATCATTATCCGCTCCCCCAAATTGATCAAATCCTCCACGTAGTTGCTGGAGCTCAGAGGTTCTCTCTCTTGGACGGGTTCTCTGGATATAACCAAATATGGGTAAAGGACGAAGATCAGCACAAGACAACGTTCACCACCAAATGGGGAACGTTTGCATATCAGCGCATGCCCTTCGGCCTTTCTAACGCCGGTGCTACATTTCAAAGAGCTATGGACTTGGCGTTCCGGAAGCTGCTCAACAAGGTCATTGTTATCTATTTGGACGACATGACTGTGTTTTCACATAAGAGAGAGGACCATGCCTCCCACTTACGGCAAATATTTGAGAGATGTCGTGAGTTCGGCATTTCCATCAACCCGAAGAAGTCGGCTGCGGTAAAGGAAGGCAAGCTGCTAGGACATGTTATTTCTGAGAAGGGCCTTGCAGTTGATCCTGACAGAGCATAAGCTCTTCTTCGCTTATCCATCCCAGTTGACAAGAAGGGGCTACAATCATTTTTTGGCCAAATCAACTTCGTGAGGAAGTTTGTACCAGACTTCGCACAAGTGATCAAGCCCATGGCCGAGCTCCTAAAAAAGAATGCTGAATTCTTGTGGACTGACGAAAGAAAGCAAGCCTTCGAAGAAATCAAGGCCAGAATCGCGCAAGCTCCAAAATTAATAAATCCAGTCTACTCCAAGGATTTCATCTTGTACGCGGTGGGAGAGCCCGAGAGCTACGCCGCAGTCCCGACTCAGAAGGGAGAAGATGGCGAGGAGCGCCCCATAGCGTTCCTAAGATTCAGCCGCACGAAGAAAAGTACAATTTTATTGAGCGGCAAGTGCACGCAATCATGAGATCTCTCAGAAAGTTCAAGCACTTTGTCTCCCAGAGCCGGATAACTATCTTTGTGATACATCCGGATGTCAGAAATTTCATTATCCAAGGGGAGCCAGGTCACAAGAGGGCAGGATGGATAGCTAAAATCCAAGAGTTTGACATAGAGGTACGGCCAACGAAGCTAATCCGAGGTCGGGCTCTGTGCCAAGAGTTGGCCCGAAGTGCTGCAGCTGAAATCTCTGGCTCGCAGTGGGAGGATCCAATGACGGAAATTAACCTTGCCAACTCCTTATCAGAGGAGAGTGACTGGACGAATGACCTGGTGTGGTATTTTAGCACAGGGAGATGTCCAGATCATCTCAACGCCTCACAAAGAAGGAGGTTTAGGCTGAATGCCTTGAAATATGTACTGCGCCCCGAGGGGCTGTATTTTAAAAATATTGATGGCATCCTATTGCGGTGCGTCAAGGAATCAGACAAGCCAAAGGTTCTCGGAGAGTTCCACTCTGGGATGCCCGGGGGACATCATTCAGGAAGGCCTACGGCCTTGAAGATTATCAGAGCCGGCTATTATTGGCCCACCCTCTTCACAGACGCACATGTAGTCTGTGTAAAATGTGAAAAATGTCAGAGGTTCGCCGGCAGAAATAGGAAGGCACCCTTGCCCCTCCAGCCAATTCAAGCCGAGACTCCGTTTCAGCAGTGGGGTCTGGACTTCGTCGGGACCATCACGCCCAACTCTTCGGCGGGACATAAGTTCATCCTTACAGCCACTGATTATTTCACTCGGTGGGCTGAGGCGATTCCTACTAAGCATGCAGACCAGGAAACGGTCATTGGGTTCCTCGAGAGCCTCATTACCCGTTTCGGGGTCCCAAAGGCAATAGTTACAGACAACGGTCCAGGGTTCGCAGGCGCTGTACTCACGGAGTTCACCAGCAAATACGGCATCTACCACAAGATGTCCTCAAACTACTATCCGCAGGGGAATGGCCTGGCCGAGTCCACTAACAAGAATCTGTTGAAGATTATAAAAAAGACAGTAGAAAGGAACAAGAGGTCGTGGCACCTACTTCTGGTCCGGGCGTTATGGGCGGATCGCATATCTTTCAAGAAATCTATCAAGACGTCCCCCTACGCGCTTGTATACGGCAAGGAGGCGCTTCGCCTACCCACATAGAAATGCCCGCACTCTGGTTGTTAGATGAAGAGAAAGGCGACGGGGATCCAGTGGATGTCAGACTTTGTCAACTGTTGCAGCTAGAAGAGGAAAGGGAGAAGGCATATCAGGCCTTTACCAAACATGCCGAGGCAACTCAGAGCTGGTTTGCAAAAGGGACCACCACCCGAGTTTTCAGAATCGGGGACTTAGTGCTCAAGTGGGATTCACTCAAAGCGAAGCCGGGCAACCATGACAAATTTGATGCCTTCTGGGAAGGCCCCTATCAGATCGCTCGGGTAAACCAATTCAACGCGTTCGTGCTCAAGGACATGGAGGGACAGCTTCTCCCGATCCCTATTAATGGCTTCCACCTGAAGGCCTATCACCACTGAAGGTTGCCGAGAGGTCCTTCCTTGTACATACTTTTCTCATTTATTTCCTGCAGTTCAGTTTATTTCAGAATGTAAATATTTCTTTCAGTTATTCAGTTTTCAGCTTTTGAATCCGAAAAGGGCTAAGTGTGAGAAAAGAAGCAAAATTTTGCGCTGCTAAAAGTCTGACCAAGGCAGAAAATCGCCCGACTTCGACAAGTCGGCGCGCTCTATAATTGTGCGATGTCGGGAGTTTGGAAGAGAGAAAAAGCAAACAAAAAGCCTCAAATTTTTCTATAAGTTGGTGCGCAACCCGACTTCGCAGCAAGTCGGGCTGCGCACCATCTTGGGAGCGCAGTCGGGCAGCAGAGAAGCAAAATCGCCTAAGTGTCGAATCCCTATTGCGCAACGTTTTCCGGGCGAAGTCGGATTGCGCACATTTTTTGAGCGAAGCCCGGTTGCGCTCTCAGTTTTGGGCGCACTTCGAACGACCCGTCAGGGAGAACAAGGGGCATGACAAAAAGTTTCTAAGTGTGGGCCCCAGAGGGCGCACTGTGTATAGCGCGAAGTTAGACCGCGTTCCTTCTTGGGCCCTTGGCCAGAGTCTCCCTCGAAGTGTGTGCCCAAGCGGCGGCGGTGACGTCATTGGAAGCACGAGGTTCAAAATTTTTAAGGAATGATTGCGCGGATTTCAAAGCAGATGTCATTAAGAAGTGAGCGCATTAGGACCAACCGCGTACGAGGTGCGCCTTCCAATGAAAAATCCCACGCGCGGCCGCCGAGGAATAACGGCGCTTTCTACCTACTTCGGGCAAATCACTTTAAACCCCTCCTCGCGCCATTAATGTTGTGTTTCCATTCCTAGAAAAGGGCCCCGGCGTACTCAGAACATCCGAATTATCAGTGTAAATCAGAGCTGCGCGGTTAAGAGGAAGAAAGGTGCAGAATTAAGGTCTGCGGCGACTGAAATTCCTGTCTCTGCCACCATGAGCGAAGAACAGAAAATGGACAAGGGGAAAGCGCCAATGCAGCCGCAGTCCAGCGATACAGAACAGGAGGCTGAGGAACGCACGGAGTCCAGCGCTCATGAGAGCGAAGCGCCACAAGAGCAGACAAGGAAATCCAGGTCGAGGCGAAGCAAAGGGCAAGGTCCTCCGCCGCCGCCCGTCAATCGCCTGGCCGGGTATAAAGATGGCGAGTACTCCATTAGCCTCACCAAGCTGCGGCCCAATATTGCAAAGTGGGCAGGCAAAGTCTCGCCCTCGCACCATGTCGGAGCTGCGTATAAGTCGAACCTATACTGGTTCTTGTGCCCTCCCGTCCACCACTGCCCGGAGCTGGTTGAGTCAATTGTGACATATTACAAACCAGCTACCCGGCAAGTCTGCGACTACCAAGGAAGGGTGTTGTTCACCCTCTTCAAAGAAAGCGTCCAGCCAGCCTTCGCCCCGGGCTCCAATACGACCCCGATGCCATTGTCGAAGAATTAACTTGGATGAGCAGAGGGCAGATTCATTCAGAGCAGAAGGATGAGAGAGTTTCTCGATTCAGAGCCGAAGTCCCCACTGCCAACAGGACAATGGCCGTCAGGCCCCATACCCTTGGAGAGGTTCGAAAACAAGTACATTTATATTATCCTTGCATGGGTCCTCGGCTGCGGCACGGACGTAATGGTGCACCCGTATCACCGGCACTCGCGGAGTGTATCTTACATGGAGAGTTTTATGACTCCACTGCGCAAAGAAGCGGAAGGCGCCCGATTTTCTTTGATTGGGCAGATTGGGTGGCGTATGCCATACATTCAAACCTGGTCAGATACAGCAGAAGCAGACAACTGAGTTCTAGCACTGCTAATTCATCACATGGTTGTGCATTTACCACATGCACTACTAAATCAAAGTGCCTGATCTAAAGAAGGTAAATGAGAAGGGAGCGCCGCCGCGGTGTACAAGTGGACGAAAGCCCCGTACATAAGAGGGTCTTACTACGACTTCAATTTCAAATTTTTAGGTATGACCCTGGCGCTGTTCAACGGCAAGGCATCTCGCCCTCCTCTGGCCATGACGAACTACCTGAGGAAATACAAATGCGGGGATACTTTCCGGTTGACTCAGGGCATTGTTATCAGAATCTACGGATTCAAAGGGAAGTCGTTCTTGCTGCCCTATTTTTGCACTGAGCATCAGTTCGGCATGGAGACATCGCGGCAAATGGACTATGTCGAAGAGGAATTCGGCCAGGGAAAGAAGAGAGGCCATATTTTTAAGTATCCTATTACCTGGGCGAACATTCAAGTCCATGAAATTGGGCAGCACATCTACCTAGAACAAGAACTCCTCAACATGGGCTTGATACATTCAAGTCAGGGGAAAGTTTGTGCATATTTGCCCCCGAGCAGAAATCATGGAGGAGAGGTGCAACAAAACAGGCGCAGACCTGGAATGGCACATCGAACGGATGCAATCATGGCCACCATGGCAGGACTTTTACTGTGTGGAGGTGGAGTATGATCCGGAGCGCAATCCAGATCACAGGTTAGACTCGGCGGGCTTCAGAAAATTCCTCACAAAGGTGACGCCCCTCAGCTGGGAAAAGGACAAAATCATTGAATGTTGGAAGATGAGGTGTCGCACGCAACACGATAAGTCTAACCGGAAGACATTGGCCATAGATGATGAGTTTTCGGCCTTATATGATAAATACGCCGGCAAATGGGAGTCGTTCGCGTTTCGAGATTGCGTCCCCTAGGCGCCAGGAAGAGATATAAAAGGAAACCCCCACCCTAGCAATTGTCCATTCGAAAACCTCCCAACAAGGCGCCAACAAGCAGTCAGGTGGGCCCGATGTTGTCTCCAGCTCCCGAAACGTCGCCTCAAAAGGAACAGGAGCCAGAAAGGTCAACCGGTGAAGCAGTGCCTCAAAAAGAAAAGGCGCCAGAAGGGTCAACCGGTGGGCCAGCAGCAGGCGGCCCCTCCGTCAAAGCCCAAGTACAAATTTACCGTGGGAGCGCCATTGCCCGCCGCATCAACCGCCTCCGCCTCCTCCGAGCAAACTGTCGCTCCAGGAGAAAAGAAGAGAAAAAGGAGCGAGAAGACCAAGACAAAGCGGCCGAAAAAGAGGTCGCAGCGAGCAAACCGCGGCCCCACGAGCGTAAGCACCGCGCCATAAATCATCTCTCCGGATAGTCCAGGGAAAGAAGCAGAGGTTTGGGCAGCAGGCGTCCTCCAAGCACCGGCTCAGGCGGAGCCCGCAGGTACGTCCTCTTCCCCGGCTACCCAAATCCCGCTTGGCCCCGCCGTAACACCGTCCCCTCTCGTATCGTGGCAAGCCTTAGTCGCATCATCCCTGTCGCCTATCTCCCAGATCCTTCCGCAGTCCCCATTCTTTCGAACAGTTTGCCCAGGACCTGAACGTTTTCCAAACCCTGGGTCAAACCCTAGACCCCTCATCCGCGGCCGGTGCTGAAGCCATACCTACATCGCCGCGCCGCTCACCCACATCATTCAAGACCCCGTCTCCACCTCCCACTCAGCCGCCCGTTTCCCCTAGGACCCGGTCGCCCTTGAAAGCGGCCTCATCTTCTGGAATATCTCCTGCTTCATTGTTTGCAGGAAGGATGCCGCAGCAGGATTTGGCCTCGGCATACCCTATGCTGGCAGAACTTGACCTCATGGGAGAGCAGCTGCAAATTACAGACGATCAGCCCCTAGCCGCGAAGGCCGTAGGGTGTTCCGCCTCTTTCCTCCAGGGCGTCAAACGAAGAAGAGCCGAGGAGATAGCCGCCCCGGTGAAGCGCACCAAGTTCGACTTGGACAGGAGGGTGCTGCGAACCGAGAAATTGATCCCTAAAGTTAAGAAGCCTCTCCGGGAGATGACCGAGGCCGATTATGAACACCGGATCAAGGAGAAGAATTTCGATGATATAAGCGAAGAATACGAAATCAATGGTATTCGTCGCAGGATTGACAATCTCCTTGTTAAGCGACTCGAGAATCAAGAGAAGTTGTTTCAGCTTCATAACAACTCGAGACAGCCGGAGGAAGATCTCGGCCAAGGCCACCACGCGGCCGGAGTCTCGCCCGAAAGAGATTGAAGACTTGAAAGCTCAGCTCGCCGCGTCCCAACAGGAGGCTACAAGCACAAAGGAAGACGGCCGAACAACTCGTCGGAAGAAAAGAAGGCAGCACTAGAACATATTTCCCACTCGCAGGATTTGGTCGAAGCAGTGCCCAATCTCAGCCGAAGGAGAAGGCGTCCCATGCGGTTGCCTTTTCGAAAAACAAGATCAAGGAGATGCGGGATGGTTTGGCTGCAGTAGGGCTAATGTGGTCGTGTCCCCGTCCGTCCCGGATTTCGCATCCAGGATCCAAGAAGTATCCGCCTGGGGAAAGCCCTGCGGTAGAGGAGGCCGAACGCCAAGCGAAGCAATGGCTGGACTTGGCGATAAAACTTGAAGAGTTTGCGCGCAAGGGCCTCCGATTCCCCCCTATGTCCCAGATTGCCCTAGATTGGGCGGATGCAAGGGTAACCTTGCATAATTATTTTGAAAAACGGAGAAGATCAGGGCCGCCAGGAAGATGCTGGACGTGCTGAACCATGAAATGAATATCTGCCTGGCCCCCTTCAACACTCTTTCTGCGCTCGGATTTCCGAGCTTTGTCAAAGATGGGGAGTTTCGCCCCTTGAACAAGTAAAGCTAGATTGGCTGTCTTTCGAGGCATATACATCAGAAATTGATGGCTGGACTGAGCCGTCCAGAGACGCAGGTGACCCAAATGGTGTCAAGGTTTTGCAAGATTAACACCTCCCTTCAGGAGCTGGGAGAAAGGTATGACACCATCGATGTGCACATGGTTGCGGCATTTAGAGCAGCGCTGAAAGATGTCAGCGATTTAGAGCCCTTCCAGGCAGCGGCTTGGGATCAGGCCAAGACCGCATACAAGCACGTCCGCGAGCGGGAGCAACCTGCCGAGCAAGAGGGCGATGGTGGTGAGCATTCAGATTCAGAGAGAGAAGAAGAAGAAGAGTCAGAAGAAGAGACTGCTGAAAGTGAGCCCGAAGAAGAACAGTTACCCAAGAAGGGGACTCAGCAGTAGCAGGAGCAGCAGGATGCAGGGGAAGGGAGTTCCTCTGCGCCCAAAGGATAAAGGCCTGGTTCGTTGCATCGAGGCGAGCTCGACACCCCGCGAGCCGCCAAGAATGTTGCCACATTTTGCACGGGGTGCCATGTCTTCGGTTTTTTTTGTAAGGATGCTGCTCTCCCTTCCCTCTTCCTTCTCTCCCTTTCTCCACTATCCCCTTTCTTCCCTGCCATCATTCATTCTCTTATTCCCCCTTCTCCTTCTTCTGACAGTTTCTCCAAGAGGGCAAAAAGCCCTAAATTTGACTAAGTGTTGGTATTGCGCAACCCGACTTCGCAGCTAAAGTCGGGCTGCGCCTTGATCTTGAGCGCACTTGGGGAGCCAACGTGCGGAGAGCTGAACCCAATTTTTCTAAGTATAGAGCGAACCCCGACTTCGCAGCCGAGTCGGGTGCGCTCTCGCTCTATGCGCACCTGGGCATCAGTGGAGCCCTAAAAATTCTAAGTGTTGGGTGCGCAACCCGACTTCGCAGCGAAGTCGGGCTGCGCCCTCAAGTTCATGCGCAGTTGGGCGACTCATCTGAAGAAGCGGCTAAGTGTTGGGTGCGCAACCCGACTTCGCTGCAAAGTCGGGGTTCGCCCCGAAAGAAGAGCGCAATTGAGCAGCCCATCATGGTACCTCCAAAACGGCTAAGTGTTGCGCAACCCGACTTCGCAGCGAAGTCGGGGTTCGCCCACTTACTTACGCGCACTCGGGCACAGAATGTTGAAGCCAGCCCAAGAATTTTCTAAGGCACGGAGGCCTCCCCAACTGCGCTACTTCCCCTTGCGCTGCCTGGTTGCGCTCCAATTCTGGGCGAAGTCGGGCAAGAAAGGAAATACGAGCTCCTAAGGCAGATTTTTCCCCTTATCAGATTCTGACAGGTGTCCAGCCTCGGGATTCGAGTCAGAGATGTGACGGGAGGTGTGCGAGCGTGAACTGAATTATTGTACTTAAGCTGCCCTCAGTCAAGCTGACTCGGAGCATCATCCCCACACCGCCACGTAGCTGCCAATCTTTAGGTGGACCTTGCCGCAAGCACGTTCCATGCCGGCAGAGGTCAACATCAGCCGCTTTTTGCCGCTTTTGTCAGCTTTGTCAGCTTTTTCAGTTATTGTCAGGTCTGGGATCCTATGCCCAACGATGTAATGGGGGGAAATTTACGCTATAAATAGCTCGGCAATATCATTGTAAAAGGGTGGAAGGGGGATATATTGCTAGGGAACCACCGTAGCCGTGCGTTTGCTTCTAAATACAAAATATACTTGGCTCTATTGATTGTTCTTATCTTGTATGCTGCCTTTACTTAGCATTTCTGCCTCATGTTGCTTATGTTATTGCTTACCGTTATTCTGCTTTCTGGATATCGGTATTTAATAGTTAAGTATTCCTGGAATGCAAAGGTAGAGGATACATAGGATGAATGGCATTGATAGTTTCTGCAACGTATTTTGTGTTTAATTGTTGTTAGTAGTGGTGATTGGTTGTTGCTGTGCTGCTTATCCTCCCCACCCATAACAAACACATTTACATTTCTTTCTGCATTTCTAATTTCTTTCCTGCACTCTGAGCTTATAAACAATTGAGAAAACATAGGAAGTCGGCCTCCTCCGGAGATTGGCACGGAAGGCATTCCTTCCTTCCGGCCTTTCAATCTGCTGGGCGAATCTAGGGCGCATTACACTAAATCCTATCCTAGTGGCAGATTCGTAACCAACAGGTACAAAGTGTGGTGTGGTGTGATAGTATTTTTATGTGGCTCTAGATAAATAAAAATAAAAAAAATAAAAAAAATAATAAAAGGGGAAATAAGGGTGAATGCCACATTAGGAAAATATAATATTATTTTATTATATTATTAAGAGAAAATAAAAAGTGCTTCTCAATGAAGAAATAGAATATTTGCCTATAAAAAGAGAAGACGGGTTTTCATTTGCACATCTATGAATATTGAATTTGAGTATTTTCTCTTGTATGTGGCTGAGAAGTCATCTACAACACTCTCGTAGACGATTGAGTTGGTCGCAACATGTGGGTGTTGTCAGAAGGCTAACCAGGTATGTTAGGTATTATGTATGTAAGGTGAATGTTGTATGTATTGTACCGTACAAACTGCTAATAATACAATATGTGCTCATATTCATTTATCATTTGTTGTTGTTATTGTATGTTTCTTGTATGTATCGACATTGCTAATTGATGTAGAAGGTAGATTTATAGGTTTATTTAAGGAGAAATGGAACTATGTTGTAGCATGTGAAATTTTATTTCTATACGTCCTTTGTCTTATGCTGTCATGAATTCCACCTTGCTCATGTCTTTCTTAAGACAAACCCACTTGTTCATGTCTTTCTTAAGACAAACCCATTTGTTCTCCTGATGGCTTGTCTTCATCCTAAACTCTGGATGGCTCATCTCTTCCTTGGGTGGCTTTGCATGTTCTCCAGACAACCCAACAACATCTTCTTCCCAAATTTAGGTTGCAAATAGTCCTACATGATTACTAGACGGTCATGATCTATATTTGGATGGCTCAAGGTGTTTGTTTGACAGCCCGGGGCCAGTCTAAGGCTCAAATAGCTTCCTCAGATGGCCTAGGGAGGGTCCAGACAGCCCTCCTGGTCATCTGGGGGTTTGTTGTCACCGCCAAAGACCAAGGTTCCAACTCAAATAGCCTAGGCTTAGACAACCTAACCTGTGACAACTGAGGCTTGGGTGTAGATGGTTAGATGGCCCTAGCAAACAATCAGACACCAAACAATCTCTCGCTCTCTCTTCACCGTCTACATCACTCACTTCATCATCTACATCACCCACATCACCATTTGTATCAGCCACTTTCGCAACTTCTTCCTATCCAACTTCAACTATTTGCTCAATTTTTGCCTCTTCGATTGCAAACAAGTTCACCTCCTCTGCTTCTTAACTTGAGCTGTGACTCTTATCCTGTGCTTCAAACTCCCTACACAACACTTGTTTGTCTCGACTTGCAACACTTTGACATTCATGTGCAAAGTTCCCCCACAAATAGCATTGCCAACATTGCATAATGGGTCTGCCCTTAGTATCATACTCAATTCGAGATATTTTAGTTCTTTGGCAGTTGTCATAGACAACATCACCAATGGCATCTCCCCTTGGTACAATCTCACTTTGTGCTACATATACCTGTAGCAATGATCTTGCGCTCTCTAATTCACACTCATCCTCAGAGTTATTATTCTTCTCTTCAGAGTCACTTTCTTCACAGACTTCTCAACACCAACACTTGGACGATAAACTACTCTCATTCCCAAAATCATCACTCTCATTGCCAGAGTCACTCTCAACATCAGAGTCACTTTCTTCTAAAGCATCACTCTCATCCACATTAACATGACCCTAACACTTTAATGATGTCTTTGCATCACTTTCTAAGTTCAAGGCCCGCTCCAAGTCATTTTGATATGATGTCAAAGGGACCACCCTAATCTTCTTCCGATATTTAGGAAGAAGTCCCTCCACAAACCACCTCTTCTTCAATGCATTTGATGGATCTTCCTCCAAATGGGTAAACAACCCACTCAACCTCTAGTTGTACGAACAAACAAGCTCTTTCTCACCTTGTTTCATTCTATAAATTTCAGCAATGACTTCATCGTCATTGTGGAACAACCAAAATTTCTTCACAAATGCTTCACACAACTCATCCCAGGTCTGGTACTCATCCTTTGGCAATCTCATATACCAGTCCATTACGATTCCACGAAATGTCACTGGGAATAACCTCCAAACTGCGTCATTATTCTACCCATTCGCTTTCCACATCATGAGGCAGATTTTCCAATGCTTGATTGGGTCTTTTGTTTCCCCTCCATGAAACATTGGACACTTACATGATATGCCAAA
Organism: Wollemia nobilis; assembly: GCA_028583015.1. Lineage (NCBI taxonomy): Eukaryota > Viridiplantae > Streptophyta > Pinopsida > Araucariales > Araucariaceae > Wollemia > Wollemia nobilis. The sequence goes on from JAQPPZ010002549.1 coordinate 14,174,264, forward strand.
ATTGGTCTTTGTTTTGATAGGTTGACTTGACATTGGCAGTGGTTGTTCGCATGTCTCACCCTCATCATGCACATCATCAGGTGCACCTCATCGCAATTGTTCTCTGCCAAGCTCCCATCCCATGCACCATGAAATGTGCCAACTTGTAGTTGCTCCGATGTTGGACTCCTATCTCACTTACCATCAAACATACCAACCTGTAGTTGCCCTAGTGCCGAACTCTAGTCTCATACATTGTTGGACATGCCATATTGCATCTGCACTGATGTTGGACTCTCATCTTGCTCACCATCAGACACATCGACTTGTAATTTCTCTAGTGCCATACTTTCTTCGTTGCCATGCAATTCCTCACCGCCATGTAACTCACTCCCATGTGATTCTCTGTTGTTGTCAAGTAAGTCTCTGTCACCATCACCTAATTCACCACTGCCCGCATGCAATTCTTTGCCACCAACATGCAACTCTCCACAACCAACATGCAACTCTCTGCTGCTGACATGCAACTCTCTACCGTTGTAATGCAATTCTTTGCTGCCATCACAAAACTCTCTATCATTGACATGCAACTCTTCGTGACTATCACGCAACTCTTTCCACAAACCCTTGCGCGTCTCCTCCATGCATGTCCCCCTGCGTGTCTAGTTGCACATCCACTTGCATGTCTACTTCATGTGTCAACCCTTCGTCAATGTTAACAAACAAGTCTATGTCTTCATCTATTTCATTGACTGCATTTTAATCATTCCATTGTTGTCATTGTGCACTTTCCCTAGTGATTTGCTTGTCACAACTCCATGTCACCAAGATTGACCCAACTTCGAATAGCCAACGGCCTCATAATGTAGAAATGGAATACAACATACTGCAACACAATTCCATTATCACTTTAATGAAGAAAATATACAATGTGAATAACTTACAATTACAATGCATACACTATGCATACATATATAAGACAACCTGACGCAACAATTCAGACTGCCTGACATAGCATTCAGACTGCCCAGCACAGCAGTTTGGACTGCCTGGAGCAACACTCAGACTGCCTAGAACAACATTTAGACATCCTAGAACAGGTATCTCATGAACACATGCCTGGTTACATCCAACTTGTACGACCACATGCAATGCCAACGTACAATACCAACCTTCAATACCATGCCAACCTTCCCTACCCACCTTCGAATGAATGAGGGAGGAGTCTTATTTATACAACTAAGGAGGTAGTTGCATCCTCCAACTAACTACCTACCCGACACCTCATCATTTTCTTAAATTACATTTGACATGCACTTGACTTAAATTTCATTTCATGACTCACTTTATGACTTTATTAATTATATGTACACACTTTTTCAAACACTTCGTGTATGAACTACAAAAAACACAAAATGACAATTTATTCATTGGTTAATTCATTGCCATGTTGTATTATTCTATTCTTCATGCCATTAATGAAAGTATGAAGAATTTTCCTATCTTTCCTAACTATGAGTTCAATTTCATATTGTTTGATGCATTCTTAAACACCTTTTTGACTATAATTAGATTCTCTCGAGCTTATCATTAATATTTTATTTTATGTATTTTAGGTTGTGAATATTGAAGGAACATGGCGAGTAGGTGGACTTCTTGCTCTTTCTCGTGCATTTGGTGATGTATACTTGAAGAAGTAGGTTGATCCAGTCTAGTAATTTATACTTCTATTTCTTGATGATGGAAAATGTTTTCTTTCCTGAATGAAAAGTACACATGATACATGTAGCCAATGTAAAGATAGGCATTTACTGTTTTTATTTTATGAAAGTTTGGACTATAATATATTTACCCTAAGATTACATATTGGATAACAATCTTGATCTTGTGTGTGTTTTAGTCTTTCTTAGTCCATTGAAGTAATTATCTGTAATTCCTCATGAATTGTCTCTACCTGGAAAACAGAAAGAGAATGCTATGGCTCCAAGCGATCCAACTAAATAGGAGACAAAACCAAAAGTATAATAAATAATATAAGCAAATAGAGTTGACTTTAAAACAGATAGTTTTGAAAGGTTAGAAATATAATAAAGGAATTATGGTCAACTTGAGAAGGGCAACAAGTGTGGTATCTAAGAAAAAACTAATTTTTGCTACTAGAATCATTTTGAAACAAGAATGTTCTTGATGCTATGAGCATCTTATTTTCTTGTTTAAGTATCTTCATTAAAAGATTATATAAATCCAATTCATGCATGATGTTTATACCCTATTGCATAGTCTTATTGTATAACAAACTGCAGTGTTTAACATATATCAAAATATTTGTTTGTGCAATGTTAGTATTGTATCAGTTATTGTTTGCTGGTCTCCGAGTATTTTAACTTTGATTTCACCAGCATCCAGGGGATAGCTGCTGAATATGGAATAAGGAGATATAAATCATCAGGGAATCCTCCAAGACCCCACCTTCTAAAGCAGGCACTCTCCTGGAAAATGGTCCAGCAAACATATGTAGATTTATTCGTTTTTAAGTAAACAGACTATGAACATTGATGATTAAAATATATATATATATATATATATATTTTTATTTTGAAGTGCAACATCTTACTCTATCTGTACTTGACTATGGAGTCCAAAATATTCTATAATAGTAATGTTTGTTCCTTTGGCTCCTCATCAAGCATTGCTGGCTCAAACAAATTCTCTACATTGATAATTGAGTACATCTGCACATAAGAAGGGAGGTCAAGCTTGAAAGCATTTTTTTTTCCTTTCTACATTAAAGTCTAAAATGGTCCATATGTTATTGGTTTCATAATTTCAGCTTTTTGCCTCTCCCTTGAAGTTTCTTTTTGTTGAGATACAACCATTACATATCCCCTAATTTGACAACATGATCTTATTGCATCAATTATGGAGTAGTTGGGTGAGTATAGAAGTTGTCGTTCTCAACCAGTCATATCTCAATATGACTATGGACTTTACAAAAATATTATTTCACTTATTCAGAATTTAACACAGACATGTCAAGCACTAAACTTAAATGGTGTAGCCTTTTAGCTACCAATGATTATTTCTTTGACATAAATGATAATTACATCTGGACTCAATTTATGACTTCCAGCAATAAGTAACCAACCTAGATTCAAAGATAAATTGTGTAAATTACAACACATGACAACCCATACCTACATCTGAAATTTGAAAACATTTCAACAATATTGCCATACAAGTCGTAACGCATAAACTCCAGGGATTGCACCTTAACAGATCTGAAACAATTAACAATGACTTTGCATAACAAATAAGACTAAGGCTCGTTTCCCATGTAGCATATGAATATCACTGCACCCAAAATGAGAAATGGCCTAAAGATGCTTTAGATCATTGGTCACATATAGTATAAATTCATTAGCTGAGCATATAAATTAAAAATGCTATTAATGAAGAAAAATATTTTTGATCATTTTTGACGGATATACCAATGATTGGTGCCTTTATTCTAGTGGGCCATTTATGTTGAATGACTCATTTGAAAGCATTGCATGAAATAGCAGGTGAATAGAAAGGAGTAAAATAAAATAAGATGTTGGATAAAACAAAAAACTTCATGGAACAATGATATACACATGTATCCTATGAAGAAGAATCAAATAATTCTAAGTTGACTATATGATATTTTTGAAATAGAGATTTACAAGTAAATATGAAATGTGTCTTGGATAAAACTAACAATCCTACTCTATAGAGAAAATTTGAACCACAGTATACCCCTGCCTCCTTGGGTCTTACCCGAAAGTGGCATCCCTTTTGGGATGTTTTCCACAAATAAAAAAAAAAAAAAATTTGAACCACAGTGCCAACATAGATATTTATAAAACAGTGCAACCGTGAATTTATACGGTATTTCAAACAATTCCATCCATAGGACATATCCGATTATTGAGGAGAATGATAGCCTAACACAATTATCTCATGTATAATGAAAGCAGACCATATCAATCATCCAAGATTCACTAGAGATTCTTCTTTTTGAATGCCACACAACCTAAAATTACCTGTTCCAATAGAAAATGGGAAGAATAATGTTGAGACATGAAATAACTTACAGATTTCACCAACACAAAAAAGAAAACTCCCCACTAAAACCTTAACTTCTCATGGTGAAATTCGGCAAAATGATCTTTCCAAAATGGAATGAACTCCATTTTATAACTTGAAATTTTTGGGTTTTCTGCTCTAGAAATCAATTTCTTTTCATTGCTAAAATGATCTCTTGAATATTCTACACACCCCACTAAAACCTTAACTTCTCAATGGTGAAATTCGGCAAAATGATTTTTCCAAAATGGAATGAACTCCATTTTATAACTTGAAATTTTTGGGTTTTCTGCTCTAGAAATCAATTTCTTTTCATTGCTAAAATGATCTCTTGAATATTCTACTAGATAAGTAGCTATAAACAATGATTTGAGCACAAGCTTCCCATAACCTTCTCTTAGGGATCAAATTGTCAAAACAATTAATGGAAGTAGACATTTCAATAGTTTCCTAGGATGGACAAAATATAATGATCTATACTTTACGCCTGTCATTTTCTTAAATGATTTAGAGATAGACCTTAGGATGCTTCATTGGAGAGAATAGCCTATACGCATTGCTTTGTTTGGGAAAAAATTTGGAGGAAAATTGGAGGGAAAAATTTAAGGGATACCATCCAGAATGCCATGTACAAGTCCAAATTTTCACCCTTAGTGAAACCTACACAAGGTGCAATGACATGCTACCGACTTGTGTAGATCACATACTTTTTGGGCAAGTTGAATTTTCTTCTGGGCAGAACTGCTGATTTATAGGACAAGTCTCTACATGTCAACTAGGCACCGTTGTAGTTCATTTGAACCATTCTTTCATTTTTCTTTGAGCTACTGTCTGCTACCTTTTCGAGTTGTCCATCTCCACAATACAGCAGCTACGATTCAAACTTCAACTGTGAAGGCTGCATTGATGGATCTTCTCTTGGAGTCATGTTAGCCATGTAGTATTCAGCATCTTATAATTGGCTGAACTTACACCACATGGCATGTTTCTGTTGGTGCATTCGATCTGAGATCCCCTTGTTCATCTTGCTTCTTCAGTCACCACTTGCCGTGGATCTAATTCAATCCAACTACACATCCTCGACAAGCTACAATATTCATCTAGCTATCAAATGCTTTCGTATGACCTGCCATATGATGGGTTTCGTGTTCAACCAGATGGCTTCACATAAGTCACATGTTGTGCAATCATTGGCACAATCTATCTACACATCCTCTTTACAATGGTCTTCTGTTTGGGCCATTGATCGTTGATTTGCCATAATCCAATGTCAGGATCTTGTTGCATTTTGTTACTTCATTAATTGTCACATCTTTAGGCAATTATAGGGCCTATTGGATATGAGACGTCGACTTTCTTCCTTGACTTTTTGTGCTTTCCACATGGCATTTAGTCATTAGCACGATTTGCTATCGACTACCTTGATGCATCTTCACCTTCTAGATCTGACGATGCTGACTAGATCATTGTGACTTTCATTGGTTGTCGGACCCGTAACAACTATGAAGCCAACAAAAAGCAACCTTTGAATCTGCTCTTTCGCTTCTCATGCACCATGTGGCATGCTCCTATTTGTGCGGGTTAATTAAAACATGTTTCTCTCCTCCATATGGCCTTATGATGCCACTCGTCAATCAAATTTGATCTAATGATGAGGATTTAAAGGTTTTGGCTGGTATTGGGTCAACTACAATATACAATCCATATTATTCCTTTGGGATGCATGCCAAGGAGCACACTCCCATTGATGCAGTCTTTTTAGTTTTGTCCTTCAGTTTTGCTCCTTTTATTCATCATTGGTCGATGATTGCAAACAATCAAATGATGCAAACAAAATGGAATTGATCTTACCTTGGCCCTTGCCATTTACTCGGATTAAATGAAAAGTGACACATTGAGGATAGTAAAGAGGCAGAATGCTAACAAACCATGATTCTGGTAAACTTTGGGTTATCAACAAGCTAATCATTCTCCCGCTTAGATGCATCCTCCTTTTGCCTTGTGAAGTTTGGATTTTTTATCTCGCAAATAATTCGCTTCTCTTAGGGTAAGGTTTGAATGTATAGGAAGCATTAATCAGTGAAATATGCCAATCTCTTCTACAAATATCCATAAGGATCCTTTAAAAGGCTGAAGAGTGCTTACCCAATTCTCTTGCAAGGGTCATAGACATGCTAATCATCCTCTTTGTCTTAGGAAGGAGTCAAAGGATCTCTTCCCTAAACATTTGATCTTGTCCGTCAATTGCAATGCAATCAACCAAATAATAACTCTTTGAAGTCTGCTCATGCAATTGGCTTGTTTCATAAAATTGGTGGAACTATTTGGGAGCAGCATTTTCATTTTTGTTAACTACTAAGAATTATCATTTATAAACAGATTTTTGTTTTCTTTTACAAGTGACTTATTTGGCAACATGAATAATATTGTGTGGCATTCTTTTGAGAACCGACGCACTTGAGAATATGAGAGGTTTAAATGGTAGCCTCATTTGTCACCCCTTTTCAATGACACAACCCAATGACGCAATGTTTTAAAGATCACGTAAATAGAGACTTCTTAACACTTCCCATTGCCAATTTCTTATCTTTTAAATATTCCCTTTATTTTCTTCTAGAATACACCTTCATAAAGCCATAGGAGCATTGGACCAAGAAGGATAAATGGGATTGACATTGGCTATACAATGAGTTAATCAGCCATTAAAAAAATGAATTTCGATCAGAATTTTTTATGAAGCTTGGGGTCATAGAGAGGATTTTCCAAATTCCATTTAGTATGGTGGTGAGTTTCCAAATGGTGGAGGAACAAAATGATAGATTTAGAGGCCAAACAAGACTACAGTCAATGCAATTTTGCAACACATCATGCACTTGTACGACATCATCTCTCGTACACTTGTACAACAAACAACAATTGCTCACTTGTACGACAAGTTGGATTCCACTTGTACAACACATCAGCTACACACTTGTACGACATTCTCCCACTGGAACAGCACATAGCATCCACTAGAACGACACAGTCAACAACTCTACTAGAATGGCACAGTCAACAGTTCCACTTGTACGACAACATCCATACGGCGTCCTGGACTACAACTCTCTTGTACTGCGATCTAACTGCAACACTTCCACACTTGCCCATAGAACTCAATTCCCACACACTACCAACTAACAACAATATCAAATATCATGCATAGAACATACACATCACATGGATGAAGGATGAATAATCATTGCACTACTCAGTTATACGACATTTACATTACAAAGTCTCTCTCACAAAAATACAATGCACAATGAATATACAGACTAGACACAATCTCTCCTCTCCTAGCACATCTTATAACATGATCTCTCTGGTCTATCTAGCGATCTATAAGATGATCAAACAATTGAAATGGGGTACTTTATCATTGGGCCTTGGTTGTTTCCAACAACGGCTTTTAGGACACCTCACCACATAACTATTTCCCCCTTTGCATGTACATTAAACACCTTAATCGCACATTACATTACATTGCAACATATCAATGATGACATCACCACTTTTTGACGTCTCATACAAAATTGCATTATCTTTTCGTTTCATTACATTTACATTTATACTTATTACTACTACTAAATACACTAAGTTTTTGACTTGTCAGAGCTGACTCCTACATGCCAAGGTAGAAATATTTTCAAACACCACAAGACAAAAAGAGTAAAATGTTTACCACTCCAAACTGCTAAAAATGATAAACCAAGCACCAATTTATTTGGGGAAAAATTTAGTGCCAACATGCTCATCCAAGATTTATTCTAGATATATTGCAAACTATTGGGAATGTTGATATATGCTTGATCTCTATTCACTGTGTTGTATAATTGGTTGTGAATGATCAAATGTTACCTTTGTGGTGTAGCATTCAATTGCAAATTAATTTTCTATATCACTTTACTAAATTGTGTATGTTGTGTCGTGCATGACAATAAATACTTTTCCATACTACATTTTAGCATCATTGCTAACAAAAATTTGTGTTAGTGAGTTGAGAAGTTGATAATTACGATCCCAAACATTGCTCTAAAATGAAGATGATGATGTCATTGGGGAACTTAGCCGACTAGAACATTGAAAATATTTGCATGTTGAACATGCAGTTTGACTAATGACAAAGCATGTCTAGAGGATCTAAGAAAAACTCAGAGCATGGCACAAGAGTTGCCTATCCCTTAAGAAGTCTAGAAGGTGAAGCTGCTTTAGTGTTCCCTCATAAAAATGGAGGGCGTAGAAATGGAATACAACACAACAATATAATTCCATTACCATTTATATAAACAAAAGTACATAATGGGAATATTTATAAATACAAATGGATACACTCCACACCATATATATTGCATTACAACCATCTGCAATATATCATACTTCGACAAACAATCAACCAACATGCAACTCTTGGACAACAATACACTTTGGCCAATTGTAGGCACTAGTTCTTGTTGACAATTTTGTCACATTGCTTGAAGGGGTAGTGAAAATTGAAATTTTGTAAAGAATTTTCTTATTTTTCCATGAATTTGTTTTCTTGTTTTTAACAGCATTACAGCAATTTTGGCTGCCATTTTTGCCCCCCTTTGTAAATAATCCATGTATGCAAGAACTTCGCCCACAGAGTTAACCAGGACAAAAAGCTTCGCAAAGGAAGAAAGGAGGACAGCTTCGCAAAGGAAAAACAGGAGAGCCCAGATAGAAGCCCAAAAATTTTCTAAGGCATAGAAGGAGCTTCGCTGGCGAAGCTGCCAAAACAGTCACTTCGGGCAGAAATTTTGCGAAGCGGCAAGAGCAAAATGCTAAAATTTTCTAAGTGTGTGAAAGTGCTTCGCTAAAATTTTAGCGAAGCACCCGCTTCGGCCCCCTCCTCTGGCGAACCATTTCTCCGGTGAATTCTGCTTCGCCCCAAGCCGTTGCGAAGCATCTACTTCGGCCACCTCTTGTGCGAAGCTTCCCCATCCAAGGCCTTGCTTCCCCCGAAAAGCTAAGGAAATATTCTAAGGCAAGAATCAGCTTCGGCCGAAACCTTTCCGAACGACTGTTTTTGAAGTGGTTCGCGGCGAAGTAGTTTGTAGTCCGTTGGCAATCATCCGTCGCTTCGGACAAAATCTTTAGCGAAGCGGCATTCAGCCTACATCCCTGGCGAAGTGATAAAAAGCTAGAGGCCATGCTTTTGCAGGAGACATCTGCTTCGGCATAAGATCTTTGCGAAGCCGTTTTTAAGGGCCCCTTCGGGCGAAGCATTCATACATGATTATCATCCCCACTTCGGCCCACACCTGTTGCGAAGCAAAGCCCCGAACTAGAATTTAGCGAAGCTCCTTCTAGGGCTCAACCGACGAAGGGCGCTTTCTTCAAGGGCACACATCCCAAGGCCGGGTATTTTTCCAAGGCATTTGAGTGTTTCATAAATGCATTTTTTCTTGACCGAAAGACCCGGTGCCCATTTGTGGCAATAGGAAAAGAGCTATCAGTTGCAGAAGAAAAGCCAGGGCAACTTGTAAATCCACTCGAGCACCTCACCCGGAGAAACCTAGGACAAGTCAGACGGCTCATAAATGCAGATTTCCCCGGCTGATGCGGCCATGGTTGCTAATTGTGGAAATGGATGTGAAAGCTCAGTAGCAGAAGGGGACAGGCGCGGATTTTTTAGACGGCCGAGGGCGTACTTTCAAATCCAGCGCATTGATGGCTCAGAGGGTCGGGTCCTCTATAAAAACCCACGTATTGTAATGAAAAAGGGGGGAACTTTTGCTAGAAAGCTGTTGTAACTTGATTTTTGCAATTGATATTAAAGACTTTGGGCTCAATTTCTCTCTTGTATGCTGCCTTCTGTGATTATTTCTGTTATTCCATTTCTTCATTTGCATACTGTAATTCTGCATCCTGGATTTAGGTGTGTGATTGGGGATTGGACCCTGGAATTCTCCTGAAGGATACATAGGGGAGAAAATACTGCGTTAAATTCTTTGTATGCTGCCTGTGGTTAGTGGTTTCTGCTACATTCATATATTTTCCTAATTGCTGTAATTCTGAAATCTGGATTTAGGCGTAGGAAAGTAGTTGAATCCTGGAACTCTTCCAGAGGATACATAGGGAAGTTAGCGTGGTGTTCATTTATGTTTTATTCTTTGTATTTATTGCTGCTACTTCAAGGTATTAGCTAGTAATCGTGCTGCTGGTTCTTTCCCACTGAATCATTCACATTTCTTTCCCTATCCCCTTTTTTATCTCTTTCCTGCACTCTTAGCTTAAAACACCAAGTAGTTTAGTAAAGGAGTCGGCCTTTCTCCGGAGATTGGCATGGAGGGCATCTCTTCCCTCCGGCCTTTCAATGTTGGTCCAGGTCTAGGGCGCGTATACATACCAAAATCCTTTCCTGTGGCAGATTTGTGACCAACAGTTTCTGGCACGCCCGGTGGGACCCGGTCAGTCTCACCTTGTGAGTGGTAGTGAGAGCCGATGCTCATCTCATTGCCGTAAGACTCTAGCATCTGGCGACTCTGTTCAACCTGAAAATCTCAAAGCCTTAAAGACCGGTACTAAAATATTCGTGCCTTCATGCAAACGAGATGGAGAGTTAGGAATAGTGGAGAAGAGACTGAATTCTTCGAGCTTGACGTTAGCGCATTCGGGGAGCGTCCTAGGTTAGTCACGCCTGAGTCACTCCTACGCGAAGGGTCATCGCAAGAAGCTGTCTTTAACGAACAAGGCTTAAATTCCGACAGCACTGCGACTAGTCTTCCCCCTAATCCCCCAAACTCTCCGGATCACCCAAGCACCTCTGTTCCACTTAGCAGTCAATCAGGAACTCCAGGAGCTTCGGTCCTTCCAAATCCAGGTGCAGGTATGGCACACCAACAACATCAACAACAAATGCAACAACAACAACACAACAACAACAGCCGCCGCCGCAACAACCGCCTAGATTGTTCCCAGCATGGAATTCTTCCGGACCGTTAAATCTAGCGGGACAAGGGCAGGTTCCGCCTGCTGCCATGAAAAAAATCCCTACGTTCGACGGCACAGGGAAGACGGCTCTGGAACACATCCAAGATATCGTTTCTCTGGCTGCGATTCATGACATTACAGAAGAAAGAGTCATGGTAAAGCTTCTAGTTCTGTCTCTCCGAGGAAAGCTCCTCTACTGGTACAGATCCCTGCCACCCGGCACTATAACGGGATGGGACCAGTTAGCCGGACAACTGATGAGGGGGTTCAATGAATCTGCCGATCCATCCTCTCTCTTGCATCAGTTTACAACGATCCAAAGGCACCCGCAGGAGGAGATTGCTGATTTCAATGTGAGGTTCGCCCGAACCTGGCAAAGAGTACCCACCGGACTTCGACCAACCAGCGAAGCTGCAACATATTACTACCTTAGGGCCTTTAACGCTGACATCAGTATGATGGTAAGATTTTCGAATATTAATACTTTCCCTGAACTATATGAGCTGGCCCAGAAAGCGGAAATGGATTTGATAGCCATTGGTAAACTTCCTCCAAGGATGCCGATGCCCATATTCCCTGAATTTCCCCAGTCACAGTACCCTAGTGCAGCTACTTCGCAGACCTCCACATCCCCTGCATGCCCGATCCCATCATGGAACCCGAACCCCACTGTGTCCCAGATAGCTGCCCCACAAATACATTTTCCTACATTTTCGGCACCACAGCCCACTGTTCCTTCGTCATTTCCGGCGTTACCAGCGCCACCCCAATACCCTGCCTTGCCTCCGGTACCAACGATGGCCCCATTGCCACCAGCCCCTACATCCGTGGATATGCAGGCTAAAATATTGCAGGAAGTTCAATCCCTGAATTCTACTGTGCAGACCTTGTCTAATGACATGATCATCATGAAGAAGAAGCAAGCACAGCAGGAATTCCTGCCAAGAAGGTCATACCCTCCACCAGCGCTCACTAAAGATCAAGTGGTACAGCCGGGAAGGCCTCCAGCAAGGAATGCCGCAATTAACGAAGAACCGAGCACTTCTGATTACGTACATTGGTGCTCCACTTGCAATGACCCACATGAGGAGGGCACTTGCATGTTGCATCAGCATTACGTGCAAACGCTATCGGGTAGCACCCCTAGTGGTCAAGTCAATATAATAAGGCAAGCAGATCAAAGTCTGGTAATCGACGAAGAAGAACAAGTTTCAGTCCTTACCAAGGAGGGAAAGAGACCAATGGAGGTAGACGCAGCTCAAATGGCCCCCTTGAAGGTGTATACTCGCCGTGAAAAGGGGCAACAACCTGTCAAGGCTCCAGACAAAGTTCCCTATCCTTCGCCGACAAAAGAGAAAACCCAACAGGCCGTCGTAGCCCCGCTCCAGGCTGAAACCAAAGAACAGGCTAGGGAAAAGCTTAAACTCCCTTCGCTAACAAAACGACAAAGAGTCGAAGCCACGGAGCAATATCGCACAAGGTATGAAGCAAAGAAGGAACCAGAAGTACCTGCCTCCATAGTGTACAACATCGTGGACGAGCTAAAGAAAACCCCTGCTAAGATCAGTCTATACGATGCGTTACAACTGCCGGGACAAGTGGACTTGTTGCAAGAATCCTTGAAGTCAGCGAAAGCGGGAAAGTCAACACAACCCGCTCTGGTTCAAACCCTATCCACTTCCATTACAGGAAAAAACAGGCCTCCTCCGTTCTATCTGTCCTTACAAATGGAAGGACATATCGTTCACAACTGTATGATTGACTCCGGTGCCGCAACAACAGTCATGCCTAAGGCGGTCTGCGAGGAGATAGGAATGGAGTATACGCGAAGCAGTCACGGCGTGCTTCAGCTGGATGGCACCCCTGTAAAGACAGTTGGTGTGATCAAGGATATACCCATTCGACTGCATAAAGTGCCCCAAATTGTAGTGATACAGGAGGTGGTAGTTGTTGACCTGGAGCCCTATTTCAGCATGTGTCTCTCAAGGGAATTCACGGCTAAGCTAGGCGGATATCTTTCCATGGACTATTCGCATTTAGAAGTCCCATTCAAGGGAAGGAAGGTCAAGATTTACAATGAGAAACCTTCTACGTTTCTCGTAGAGAAGATGACCGAAGAGGAAAGTAATGATTCCATTCATACAATAGCCGAAGAGATAGAGCAGGTGGACTTAGTGGAAGAGTCTCTTGCGCAGTTGAATACCGAAGACGAGTTTTCACTGACAGATTTCAACGCCATGATAGAGACAGAAATGGGATGTTATACCATCACCGAACCTGAGAAGCACACTAAGCCAGAGGATAAGACGGCTGCCCAGGAGGAATTATGGAAATTGTTCTTTGACGGTGCCCGATGCAAAAATGGCGTCGGGGCAGGGATACTCCTCGTATCACCGTCTGGCGAACAGAAGGAATATTGCTACCGGTTAGTTTGGAGCTGTACCAACAACGCAGCCGAGTATGAAGCCCTGTGCCTAGGACTGAAGAAAGCGGAAAAATTAGGCGTCAAGCATCTCCGAATCTTTGGAGACTCCGAATTGGTATGTAATCAGGTCACCAATAAATGTATTTCCAAAAAGCATTATCTTAAAGCATACCGCAACAGGGTATGGGACCTGTTCGAGCAGTTTGAATCACTCAACGTGCAGTCCATCCCACGAGAGAAAAATAGACATGCTGATGTCTTGGCTTCCATCGGGGCTAGATATTCTCCAGCTGATGACATGGTACACAAGCCCAAAGCCGTGAGGTTGATTTATAGGCCCTCCGTGCCGGATAGGGATATTCACTGGCAAGTCTTTGATAATGATGAACAAATCATCAATTTCCTGGTCCAAGAGGCAGCCACTGTTGAAGAAAGGAGCCCCGAAAATGAAGAATATGAAGGGCTGATCCAGCTGAAAAACAACCATGTTCCGAGGGGGCTGATTACCTTAGAGAGCCTGTTCGATCAGAATGACAGAGCAGTTTCCCACAGAATCAAAGTTGACGCTAGGCAATACCAAGATCTAGAGCTTGAATCTGGGAAAGTGATAAAAGTCGGGACAGATTGCACCCCAGCAGAACTAGAACAGATCCGATCTTTGTGCAAAAGATATCCAGACATAGTGGCATGGTCTTATCAAGACCTGAGGGGCTACGACCGGCAAATGATTCAACATACGATCGAGCTGCAAGAAGGAGTCAAGCCTTTCAGACAGAGGCAAAGGCCAGTCAATCCAAAGATCGAAGTCCTCATGAAGGCCGAACTTCTGAAAATGCTTGAAGCTAAAATCATCTATCCCATAAAGCATTCTTCTTGGGTGGCGAATCTAGTCCCCGTCAGGAAGAAAAATGGAGACATCCGCCTATGTGTAGATTTTCGCAATCTAAACCAAGCTTCGTTAAAAGATCACTACCCCCTCCCGCAGATTGATCAAATCTTGCATTCAGTAGCTGGAGCTCAGCGTTTTTCTTTACTTGATGGTTTTTCAGGGTATAACCAGATCTGGGTTAGAGATGAGGACCAACACAAAACGGCATTTACCACTAAGTGGGGAACATTCGCTTATCAGCGAATGCCGTTTGGTCTTTCAAACGCAGGAGCCACCTTCCAAAGGGCTATGGATTTAGCATTTGGCGAACTGTTAAACAAGATCATTGTCATCTATTTAGATGACATGACTGTCTTTTCCCGAAAAAGGGAGGACCACACTTCACACTTGCAGCAGATATTCGAAAAATGCAGAGAATTCGGTGTCTCAATCAACCCGAAGAAATCCATATTTGCGGTAAATGAAGGGAAACTACTGGGACATGTCATATCAGAAAAGGGGCTCGCCGTAGACCCTGATAGAGTCAAGGCTCTCCTAAAGCTTCCACTCCCGATGAATAAGAAAGGGCTATAGTCTTTTTTCGGTCAAATTAACTTCGTAAGGAAGTTCGTTCCGGACTTCGCTCAAGTCATTAAGCCGATGTCTGAACTCTTGAAGAAAGACGCTGAATTTGTCTGGACTGATGATAGAAAGAGAGCATTTGGGGAGATCAAAGCCCGAATCGCTCAGGCCCTGGTGCTAACCAACCCTGATTACAGCCAAGACTTCATTTTGTATGCCGTAGGGGAACCTGAAAGTTACGCCGCAGTCCTAACACAAAAGGGAGAAGATGGCGAGGAACGCCCCATCGCATTCTTAAGTCAAGTAATACAGCCCCATGAAGAAAAATACAACTTCATAGAACGCCAAGTGCATGCGGTTATGAAATCCCTGAGGAAATTCAAGCACTTCATCTCCCAAAGCCGGGTCACAGTGTTTGTTATCCACCCAGACGTGCGGAACTTCATTATCCAGGGAGAGATGGGCAGCAAAAGGGCTGGTTGGGTAAACAAAATACAAGAGTTCGATATTGAAATCCGACCCACAAAATTAGTTCGCGGTCGCGCGCTATGCCAGGAGCTTGCAAAGAGCGTCGCCGCCGAAGTAATAGCCTGCCAATGGGACGACCCAATAGCAGAAGGGAGCTTCGCAAATCAGGAAGCTGATGAAGAGGACTGGGTTAGTGAAATAATTGAATATTTCAACACTGGGAGATGTCCCCAGCATTTGAATGCTTCGCAGCGAAGGCGCTTCAGGATGCGATCCCTCCGTTACATCTTACGCCCCGAAGGCCTATTCTTCAGAAATATTGATGGCGTTCTTCTGAGATGCATAAGAGAAGATGATAAGAAAAGGGTCCTTGGTGAATTTCACTCCGGGTTATCAGGGGGCCACTTCGCAGGAAGGACAACAGCTTTAAAAATAATCAGGGCAGGCTACTATTGGCCTACCCTCTTCGCTGATGCCTTTGCAGTCTGCCGAAAATGCGAGCAATGTCAGAAGTTCGCCGGCCGAAGCAAGAATGCTCCCATGCCCCTCCAACCAATACAGGTAGAAACACCGTTCCAACAGTGGGGATTAGATTTTGTGGGAGTCATCTCGCCGAATTCATCAGCAGGACATAAGTTTATCTTGACTGCGACTGACTATTTCACCAGATGGGCCGAAGCAGTGCCCACAAAACACGCCGACCAAGAAACGGTTATTGCGTTCCTGGAAAGTTTGATCACCCGGTTCGGCGTCCCTGAAGCGATAGTAACAGATAATGGTCCCGGGTTCATTGGTGCTAAGATCAATGAATTCGCCTGCAAGTATGGGATATACCTCAAGGTCACCTCCAATTATTATCCACAGGGTAATGGGTTAGCAGAATCAACAAATAAGACCCTGTTGAGATTACTAAGGAAGCTCGTAGAAAAGAACAAGAGGACTTGGCACCTCCTCCTGGATCAAGCCCTGTGGGCTGATCGGATCTCTATCAAAAGGTCAATCAAAACCTCACCTTACGCCCTGGTGTACGGCAAAGAAGCTGTCTTACCAACCCATATAGAAATTCCCGCCTTGTGGATGATAAATGATGAGAAAGAGGAATCTGGTCCCATGGAGGCTAGACTAGCTCAATTGCTGCAGCTGGAGGAGGACCGAGAAAAAGCTTACGAGAACTTCGCAAAGCATGCGCAAATCACCCGAAACTGGTTCAAGAAGAAGTCCTCTGCCCGTACATTCAAGGTGGGAGACTTGGTATGGAAGTGGGACTCATGGAAGGCTAAGCCTGGCAACCATGATAAGCTCGACGCGTTCTGGGAAGGACCATTCGAAATTGCAAAAGTGAATTCGGCTAACTCCTTTATCCTTAAGGATGCGGCCGGCCAGACCTTGCCGATCCCTGTAAACGGTCTTCATTTGAAGACCTTTCATCATTAAAAGGTACCTCAAAAACCTTTGTTCTTGTATATAGCTTTCTTTCATTTACACCTGTATATACCTTGTTTCAAGGCCTTTTAGAGTTAGAAATGTAGTTAGAAAAGGATCGCGGCCTCACGCCGCAATAACAGCTGATTCTGGTTCGAAACCACTAAGTCCGGCTTCACCAAGTCTAGTGAAATCTCCTTCGGAAATTTCTTACGCGAAGTGGCTGTCGTGAGTTGGTTCGCCGCGAAGTGTCTCAGCATCGAAGGGTGGAATGGCGTGAAGGAGGTTCCTCCAAGACCAAACAACGTCAAAGTGAAGCTCGCGACCAAAGTACAGCGCTTCGCCAACAAAATCAATGTCAAGGGATGGTTCATAAAGCCCAGGGCCGAAGGGAGAAAGCAGATACGAATAGCTTCACCCAGAAGCAAGCTCCGCCGAAGGAACAGATAACCGCTTTGGAGCCTCCGATTGACTAAGGCACGAGAGATACTTCGCACAAAAGGACCTGGCGAAGCAATATTTTGATAACAATTTAGCGAATCATCCCCCAAGTCCGTAAAAACAAAGTTGGAAGGACGCGCGAAGTAAATGCTTCGCCCGAAAAGCAGCCGAACCTCCACTTCGGGGCTAATTCTTTGCGAAGCAGTCATCGAGATAGCAAGATAATCTTAATGCCGTGAAGAAAACAGCTTCGGGTCCGAGGCGTAGTGAACCTGTGGATCGCTCAAGGCTCCAGCGAAGTGCCTTTCGCTCAGATCCACTTCGCTAAACTGTAGGCGCAAAATTCACTTCGGGAAAAAAGCTTGCCGAACTCCCGAATCGCTGCCAAATTTTGCGAAGCAGCAAAATGAAATGAAAACGCATTTAAAATGTGCCTCGAGGCATGTGCCAGCGGCGGCCTAGGGAAACGTTCAGAACGTGCGGAGTTAATGCGAAGGTGGCGGAGCGTATCCCAAGGGAATTTAGTTATGATTAAAAGTCGTGCCCAGGTACGAGGTGGCAGGGAGTTAGATTTTCGAAACATGGTCAGACCTTCGAAGTACATTGGCCCGCGTGCACCAGCGCCGCAAAGCCAATCAAAGGGCAGGACGATCTCCTCGGCCCGATTTGTGAATTTAATTTTGGCAGGTACCATAAATGGTAGTAGTTTCAATCCACATCTATAAAAGCCAAGCTCTATCAGCAAAAGGCTATTTACCCGCTGATAATTTCGAGTGTGGAGCTAGAAGGAAGGAGCCCTGACCAGAACTCTGTCGTATTCTCATCACTCTGCCTCAAAGTTCCGCTGCCCCTTGTGAACCAGAATGGGAAAGAAGAATTCAAAGGAGAAGAGAGAAGAACCTGAGATAAGGGGCCCAGAAAAAACTAAAAGGACTAAGAAGGAAAGAAGGCATAGACCTAAGAGGGTCGACCTTAATCTTCGCCCTGAAAAGCAGGTCATGGAAGAGGGGGAAGATTCTGAAGAAGAGCAACCTGTGGAACCGCCCATTGATGGGTGGGACAAGATAAGGGACACTGAGCTTTCTAAGAGTATAGCCGAGCTCCGGTATACTATCGATTTCATGAGAGCCCGTTTGTCTGCGGAGAACAAAAGGGCCGCTGCCTATTACTCCCACATATACTGGTACCTGACTCCGCCAGCACACCACTGTCCCGAATTAGTTCATGCCATCGCGCAGAACTATCAACCCTCTACCAGGCAGGTCCTGGACGCGGCAGGTAACAAACTATTCACAATCTTCAAGGAGGATGTGCAGGAGGCTTTCGCTCCTCTGCAAGGGCCGCCCAAGGGGTATACCGTTCGCAGCGTCAGCTTGAACGAACAAATGGGGAGGTTCACCCCCTCCGACCGCATCATTAAATTCTTGAGCGACAATTTGAAGGATGGGCTCCCTTCAGGCAAACTGCCACAAATGCCTCGCCCTCTTAGTGATTTTAAGCATACTGATATCTTCTCTATCATTGCGTGGGTGGCGGGCCTATCTACTGATGCTTTTGTGCATCCCTGGCAAGTGGTACTGGCCGAATGTATTTCGCGCGGAGAGTTTTACTCTCCAGACTCGTCGAGGCCGAACACTAACCCGGTATTCTTTGACTGGGCAGAATGGGTGGCCCGAACCTTACACACGCGGCTGGCCAGTATGAAGAATTCTGGGACAGACCAGTATTTTGGGCCTTGCTCCTTCCTAATTTGGCTCTTTTTCTACCATACTCAGAAGCATTTCCCCCACATTGTTGTTACTCCAATGGACAAAGATGGAGTCCCCCAGCCGGTGTATCAGTGGACCCCACTCCTGGCGAGGACGGAGTCGTACTATGTTTTCAATCTACAGTTCTTAGGACCTGCTATGCAGCTCATGCGAGGCTCCTGCCCTCGGGTGCCCACGATCCTCAGGGATAAGGTCGTTATTGAGAAGAAGGGCGATGTTTTCCAGTTGACACAGGGGCTTGTTGTTCGCCTGTTTGGGTTTACAGGAAAACCCTTCCTGCTGCCATTTTATCCTTCTGAATACCAATTTGCATTGGAGGTCGCTCGCCAAAGCGACGTGACGAATACAGTTTACGGCCATGGCCGAAAGTGGGCACCAACCTGCGATTTCCCCTTCAAAATGGGAGTCGTTGAGGTTTTCGCCCTCAAACAATATGTTTACCTGGAAGATAAGCTCGCCGACTTCGGCCTGTTGCAGATTCCACAACGGTGGTGCTATGACCCCTTGGGGGTAATGAGGGACCACCTCAGATTCAAAAATTTCCATGTTTGCCCCCGCCCGGAGATAGTGGAGCAGCGGAATAACCCCACCGGAAGGGACCTAGAATGGCACCTTGAGAGAATGAAAACATTGCCCCCGTGGCATGAATTTTATACCATGGAAGTTGAATATGATCCCATCCGACACCCTTTTCCGGGACCAGACTCTGCATTCTGGAAAAAGATGAAGGATGATCTGAGGGAAGAGCTAAAAGGTTGGCGCGAAGATCAGCTAAGAGAATGGTGGATAATGAGAGTCCACCGACAAAAGCAAAGATCGTACGGTCTTCTAGAGATGGACGAAGATTTTAGCGTTTTTTATGAAGCCAACGTTGGGTCCTGGCAGCCCATCTCCTTCGCTGACTTCATTCCTCCTAGTACCCCGGACTCGGGTGAAAGCCCAAAGAGAATTGAAGATGTTTCTGAGCAGGAAGAAAAAGAGGAGATAGTAGCAACTCAGCAAGAGCTGCCAAACGAGCCTGTTGGAGGTTCTGATACAGATGTTGGGAGGGCGGTGCAACGGCAAGAAAAGGAGGAAAAGAAGAAGAGGAAGAGACCTGACCAAGTTCAAATGCCTCCCCCGCACCCAAAACGACCTCGTAGCAGACCCTCCGGTGTTTCTGGCGAGCAGCTTACAGCAAGCTCAGGCGAGTTGAATGTTGGAGAAACAGTGCTCGAACCACCACTGCAGGGAGAGGAGGAGATTACCGAAGTTGATATCATCAATGTGGAGGAATACCTCCAAAGAGAAGAAAATGTTGGGGAAGAGAAAACTGAGAATGTCGAAGGAGCGGAAGCTGGAGGTAGACGCGAACCTGATACGCAGGATTTTGCCGCTTCTGCTCTATTTCTAGAGCACGCAGGTACGCACCCCCTGTCCCCTACTCTTGTTTCCCAAGTCGCGTCTGTAGTAGTCCCGCCCGAGGGTCCCCCAAGATCTTCTGTCCCTTCAGATAAATCTCCCCGAAGCACTTTTCACACTGTACAGTCACCCATTCGCACGGTCTCATTTGTTGTCGCAAACCCGTCTCGTAACCCCGCCGGTCTCACAAACGTTTCCACTTCATCCGAGTCGTTAGGCCATGACGCTTCACTCCCAAACCCCGACACCCACTCCACGGTTTCCCATACCATCGCTTCACCCACTAGAACCCCCACCACACCTATCGCCGAACCCACTGGCGAAGCGTCGTCCATACAGTCATTATATTTGTTCACACCCTTGGCTGGTAACCCAGCCTCATTTGAAAATGATTTGGCAATGATCAAAGAGCGTCCTCTAGCAGAAAAATTAATCCAGGCCCGTCAGAATACTGACAAAATGCTCAAGGAGGCAAGGAGAAGAAGGGGGCGGTCTCTGGCAAAAGAAGAGAAATGCGCTGTGTTTGATTTGAAAAATGGGAAGCTCCACAAAGTAAAGAAGATACCTAAGGTCCAGAAGCCCCTAGACGAGATGACCCCTGCTGACTATGAATATCAAGAGAAGGTCAAGGACCTGGAGCATATGGATGTAGATGATGAGTCTGAATCCATGCATGTAAGAATAGAAGTATTTCGCGCACACGCGAGGATTGCCAACCAACGCCGTTATGAAGCAGAGAACGCAAACGTCAAGCTAGAGGAGGATCTAGCCAGAACTCGCTCACAACTTGAAGATGCTCAGAAGCAGTGCGAGCAGGTAAAGAAGGAGATGGATGCCCTGAAACAACAAGTAGATCAACTGCAAGCCGCAGCAGGAAATCAAAGCAAGGTACAGGCCGAATCTGAAGCAAGGGCCAAGGAATTTGAGGCTCGAATCCTGCAGATGCAGCATCAGTTGTACGAGAAAGAGAACTTGGAACAGTTCGATAGGGGCAGGATTAAGGACATCCGTTCGCACTTGCTTAGAAACTTCAGATCCCGGGCCTCCAGTGCCCTGTCAATACTATCCTATATCACAGAAGCCCAGTATGTTGCTGCACAAAAGGGACCAATAGTGGATGAAATTATACAGGAGATAAGAAGCCGACTCAATTTGGCCTTTGAGGTACAGAGCATCAAATACCAAGACTTGCAGGTAGCTGCCATGAGTCGGACAGCAAGAGATTGGTCCACTGTCCAGGCCACAGTCCGCACCTTCTTCTCCAAGGTGAGGAAAGCTCAGAAGGCTAAAAATCTCATGGACATGTTCGAGCAAGAGCAGCGCACTTCACTGGGATATTTCCAGGACCTCTCAACATTGGGTTTCCCGAGTTTCACCGATGATGACGGGAACCTTTTAACCAAAGAAGAACTCAAACCAGCTTGGCTCAGGTTTGAAAATGATGTTTCAGAAATAGATGACTGGAATGAGCCAGTCACGGAAAGGCAGGTCACGGAGTTCATTTTTAAGTATTGCCAAATTGCGGCTTGTTTGAATGATTTGAGTGCAAGAGCCAAATATGCCGATATAGGGCAAATTGATCGGTTCCATATTCTTGTCAAGGCGCTGCAAGATCGTGAACCCTTTCAGAAGGGTGCCTGGGCCCATGTTCGCCGAACGATGGAACGTATCCGTGATCGCCTTCCCCCGCCGCCACAACTAGAACAAGCACCTGAAGAAGAAGAACAGGAAAAAGGAAAAGAGGTAGTTGCAGAGGCACTCTCAGAGGAAGAGAAGCAGAAAGGAGAAGGGTCTGGAGGCAACTCTGGCCCAATGGATCAAGGCTGAGGGTCCTTGCACCGAGGCGAGCTCGTTGCCCCGCGAGCCGCCAGGAATGTTGACAATTTTGTCACATTGCTTGAAGGGGTAGTGAAAATCAATATTTTGTAAAGTATTCTCTTAGTTTTCATGAATTTGTTCCCTTGCTTTTTATATATATTTTCAAGTATTGCAGCAATTTTGGCTTTCATTTTTTTATCCCCTTTGTACATAAGCCATATATGTAAGAGCTTCGCCCACGGAGCAAACCAGGTTAAAAAGCTTCGCAGGAGAAAGGAGGATAGCTTCGCAAAGGAAAAACAGGAGAGCCCAGATAGAAGCCCAAAAATTTTCTAAGGCATAGAAGGAGCTTCGCTGGCGAAGCTACCAAAACAGTCACTTCGGGCAGAAATTTTGCGAAGCGGCAAGAGCAAATTGCTAAAATTTTCTAAGTGTGTGAAAGTGCTTCGCTAAAATTTAAGCGAAGCACCCGCTTCGGCCCCTCCTCTGGCGAACCAGTTCTCCGGTGAATTCTACTTCGCCCCAAGCCGTTGCGAAGCATCTGCTTCGGCCATCTTTTGTGCGAAGCTTCCCCATCCAAGGCCTTGCTTCCCCCGAAAAGCTAAGGAAATATTCTAAGGCAGGAATCAGCTTCGGCCGAAACCCTTCCGAACGACTGTTTTTGAAGTGGTTCGCGGCGAAGTAGTTTGTAGTCCGTTGGCAATCATCCGTCGCTTCGGACAAAATCTTTAGCGAAGCGGCATTCAGCCTACATCCCTAGCGAAGTGATAAAAAGGGTAGAAGCCATGCTTTTGTAGGAAAACGCCGGCATATGGTCTTCCCCCCAAGGAAAGAAAGCATCCCCAGCTCTCCCCTGGGGGGGGGCCCATTTGTGGCAATAGGAAAAGAGCTATCGGTTGCAGAAGAGAAGCCAGGGCAACTTGTAAATCCACTCGAGCA
Organism: Wollemia nobilis; assembly: GCA_028583015.1. Classification (NCBI taxonomy): domain Eukaryota; kingdom Viridiplantae; phylum Streptophyta; class Pinopsida; order Araucariales; family Araucariaceae; genus Wollemia; species Wollemia nobilis. Next base: position 14,197,476 of record JAQPPZ010002549.1, read on the forward strand.
CCTCACCCGGAGAAGCCTAGGACAAGTCAGACGGCTCATAAATGCAGATTTCCCCGGCTGATGCGGCCATGGTTGCTAATAGTGGAAATGAATGTGAAAGCTCAATGGCAGAAGGGGACAGGCGCGGATTTTTTAGACGGCCGAGGGCGTACTCTCAAATCCAGCGCATTGATGGCTCAGAGGGTCGGGTCCTCTATAAAAACCCACGTATTGTAATGAAAAAGGGGGGGGAACTTTTGCTAGAAAGCTGTTGTAACTTGATTTTTGCAATCGATATTAAAGACTTTGGGCTCAATTTCTCTCTTGTATGCTGCCTTCTGTGATTATTTCTGTTATTCCATTTCTTCATTTGCATACTGTAATTCTGCATCCTGGATTTAGGTGTGTGATTGGGGATTGGACCCTGGAATTCTCCTGAAGGATACATAGGGGAGAAAATACTGCGTTAAATTCTTTGTATGCTGCCTGTGGTTAGTGGTTTCTGCTACATTCATATATTTTCCTAATTGCTGTAATTCTGAAATCTGGATTTAGGCGTAGGAAAGTAGTTGAATCTTGGAACTCTTCCAGAGGATACATAGGGAAGTTAGCGTGGTGTTCATTTATGTTTTATTCTTTGTATTTATTGCTGCTACTTCAAGGTATTAGCTAGTAATCGTGTTGCTGGTTCTTTCCCACTGAATCATTCACATTTCTTTCCCTATCCCTTTTTATCTCTTTCCTGCACTCTTAGCTTAAAACCCCAGTAGTTTAGTAAAGGAGCCGGCCTTTCTCCGGAGATTGGCACGGAGGGCATCTCTTCCCTCCGGCCTTTCAATGTTGGTCCAGGTCTAGGGCGCGTATACATACAAAATCCTTTCCTGTGGCAGATTTGTGACCAACAGTTTCTGGCACGCCCGGTGGGACCCGGTCAGTCTCACCTTGTGAGTGGTAATGAGAGCCGATGCTCATCTAATTGCCGTAAAACTCCAGCATCTGGCGACTCTGTTCAACCTGAAAATCTCAAAGCCTTAGAGACCGGTACTAAAATATCCGTGCCTTAATGCAAACAAGATGGAGAGTTAGGAATAGTGGAGAAGAGACTGAATTCTTCGAGCTTGACGTTAGCGCATTTGGGGAGCGTCCTAGGTTAGTCACGCCTGAGTCACTCCTACGCGAAAGGTCATCGCAAGAGGCTGTCTGTAATGAACAGGGCATAAATTCCGACAGCACTGCGACTAGTTTTCCCCCTAATCCCCCGAACTCTCCGGATCACCCAAGCACCTCTGTTCCACTTAGCAGTCAATCAGGAACTTCAGGAGCTTCGGTCCTTCCACATCTAGGCGCAGGTATGGCACACTAGCAACATCAACAACAAATGCAACAACAACAGCAGCACCAGCAGCAGCAACAACAGCCGCCGTTGCAGCAACCGCCCAGACTGTTCCCAGCATGGAGTTCTTCCGGACCGTTAAATCTAGCTGGACAAGGGCAGGTTCCGCCTGCTGCCATGATAAAAATCCCTACGTTCAATGGCACAGGCAAGACGGCTCTAGAACACATCCAAGATATCGTTTCTTTGGCTGCAATTCATGACATTACAGAAGAAAGAGTCATGGTGAAGCTTCTGGTTCTTTCTCTCCGAGGAAAACTCCTCTATTGGTACAGATCCCTGCCACCTGGCACTATAACGGGATGGGACCAGTTAGCCGGACAACTGATGAGGGGATTCAATGAATCTGCCAATCCGTCCTCTCTCTTGCACCAGTTTACAATGATCCAAAGGCACCCGCAGGAGGAGATAGCTGATTTCAATGTGAGGTTCGCCCGAACCTGGCAAAGAGTACCCATTGGACTTCGACCAACCAGCGAAGCTGCAGCATATTACTACCTTAGGGCCTTTAACGCTGACATCAGTATGATGGTAAGATTTTCGAATATTAATACTTTCCCTGAACTATATGAGCTGGCCCAGAAAGCAGAAATGGATTTGATAGCCATTGGTAAACTTCCTCCAAGGATGCCGATGCCCATATTCCCAGAATTTCCCCAGTCACAGTACCCTAGTGCAGCTACTTCGCAGACCTCCACATCCCCTGCGTGCCCGATCCCATCATGGAACCCGAACCCCACTGTGTCCCAGATTGCTGCTCCACAAATACATTTTCGGCACCACAGCCCACCATCCCTTCGTCATTTCCAGCGTTACCAGCGCCACCCCAATACCCTGTGTAGAAAGGGTTTTTACATAGTTCCAACAGTTCCCTTTCCACGTAATAAATTACAGATCTGCCAACATTGTAGTATAGCAATAATAATACGCAGAAATTCTGCTTCAGCATTAAATAACAGCAGTAATGGCAGAAAATACAGCAATAACAGTTAACAGTAATTACAGCAGTTTGTATTAATAATGGTAGGTGTGATATAGCATTACAGTTTCATCAATACAACCTACAGCCAGCATAACCATGGCTGTACACAGGACTGGACTACACTTTGCCATCAATATGCATGAATGCCTTCCAATATCTCCTCTAGGTATCCACCATTCAACCCTAGGCTGAACATCCTTCATGGCTGCATATCATGCTAGACTGCATTCTGCCCATAGACTTCAATCCTCACACGTACCAATCTGGAGCCACTCTAATGAATGAGGGGGGGTTTATTTATACACCCACCAAGTAGTTATGCTCTCCAACTACCTTGCAACTACCCTCAAATTACATTTTATGTGCATTTGCTTTGCATTTACATTTCATTTGCACTGTAGGACGAAATAGCTTATTTAATATGACTTTACATGACTTTATTCTTTACGTACAATATTAAATTGCACTTACAACATTAAAATATATATGCACGGGTGTTTCGTCAAACACTTTGCGTGCATTTACAATAAAACATATAATATCAAAACCGGTTCTGCAATTAAGGTTATTCAAACTGGTTCAGACATCTACCTGGACGTCTACACCCTGCCTTGCCTCCGGTACCAACGATGGCCCCATTGCCACCAGCCCCCACAACCGTGGATATGCAGGCTAAAATATTGCAGGAGGTTCAATCCTTGAATTCTACTGTGCAGACCTTGTCTAATGACATGATCATCATGAAGAAGAAGCAAGCATAGCAGGAATTCCTGCCAAGAAGGTCGTACCTTCCACCAGTGCTCACTAAAGATCAAGTGGTACAGCCGGGAAGGCCTCCAGTAAGGAATGCCCTAATTAACGAAGAACCGAGCACTTCTGACTATGTACATTGGTGCTCCACTTGCAATGATCCACATGAAGAGGGCACTTGCATGTTGCATCGGCATTACATGCAAATGCTATTGGGTAGCACCCCCAGTGGTCAAGTCAATATAATAAGGCAAGCAGATCAAAGTCTGGTAATCGATGAAGAAGAACAAGTTTCAATCCTTACCAGGGAGGCTTACCAGGGAGGGAAAGAGACCAATGGAGGTAGACGCGGCTCGAATGGAACCCTTGAAGGTGTATACTCGTCGTGAAAAGGAGCAACAACCTGTCAAGGCTCCAGACAAAGTTCCCCATCCTTCGCCGGCAAAAGAGAAAACCCAACAGGCCGCTGTGGCCCCGCTCTAGACTGAAACCAAAGAACAGGCTAGGGAAAAGCTTAAATTTCCCTCTCTAACAAAACGACAAAGAGTCGAAGCCACGGAGCAATATCGCACAAGGTATGAAGCAAAGAAGGAACCACAAGTACCTACCTCCATAGTGTACAACATCGTGGACGAGCTAAAGAAAACCCCTGCTAAGATCAGTCTATACGACGCGTTACAGCTGCCGGGACAAGTGGACTTGTTGCAAGAGTCCTTGAAGTCAACGAAAGCGGGAAAGTCAACACAACCCACTCTGGTTGAAACCCTATCCACTTCCATCACAGGAAAAAACAGGCCTCCTCCGTTATACCTGTCCCTCCAAATGGAAGGACATATCGTTCACAACTGTATGATTGACTCCGGTGCTGCAACAACAGTCATGCCTAAGGCGGTCTGCGAGGATATAGGAATGGAGTATACGCGAAGCAGTCACGGCGTGCTCCAGCTAGATGGCACCCCTGTAAATACTGTTGGCGTGATCAAGGATATACCCATTCGACTGCATAAAGTGCCCCAAATTATAGTGATACAGGAGGTGGTAGTTGTTGACCTGGAGCCCTATTTCAGCATGTGTCTCTCAAGGGAATTCACGGCTAAGCTAGGCGGATATCTTTCCATGGACTATTCGCATTTAGAAGTCCCATTCAAGGGAAAGAAGGTCAAGATTTACAATGAGAAACCTTCTACGTTTCTCGTAGAGAAGATGACCGAAGAGGAAAGTAATGATTCCATACATACAATAGCCGAAGAGATAGAGTAGGTGGACTTAGTGGAAGAGTCTCTTGCGCAGTTGAATACCGAAGACGAGTTTTCACTGACGTCCCGATCGTCGACACTTAGACAATTTTAAACCATGTCCCGGATCGCTCAAACCGTCCGTGCCGCCAGGAATCGCCCTGCAACGTCGGCGATCGCGGGCGGGCCATGCCTTAGAGAATTTTTCTGCATTCTTTTTTCAAGATTTGCATTCCAATCTAAAGATCGCTCTGCTTAACTGGAAATTGAACAGACTGAAATTAAAACATAAAAACTGGAAAAAACACCGAGGAAGGAGGGAGGCAATGACCTGTTTCGAAATTTTCAAAATTCTTCTACCCCTAGCAAAATGTGGCAACATTCCTGGTGGCTCGCGGGGTATCGAGCTCGCCTCGATGCAAGGACCCATGCCTTTATCCTTTGGGCCCGGAGTCATCCCCGGTCTTTGCTTCTTCTTCTTGTTGGCCTTGGCCTTGCTGCTCTGGTTTCTGCTGCTCCTCCTTCTCGGGACTATCTTCACCAGATTCATTTTCAGTGTCCTCCTCAGACTCTTCTTCGAACGACTCTTCTTCTTCCTCTGTAGCTTGCTTCGGATTAGCGTCCCCAGAGTCTAGGCGGCCTTGGATTTGCTTGAATGTGACCTGAACCTGAGTCCAGGCCTCCTCTGAGAAGGGCTTCATACTACGAATATCGCTCACCAAGTGTCTGAAGGTTTCCATCTAGAGTATACTAATCTGCTCAGCCTTCTGGCTCAAGTCTAGTAGGCAGGAGCGAATCAAGAAAAACCTGGAGGTGAGCTGCGTCACCTGTTCCTCTCGAATTGGGTCCGCCCACTCATCAATGTCTAACGTATCATTGCCAAAGGCATCCCATGCCGACCGCAGTTCTAACTTGGGGAGGCAGTTGCTGTTGTTGTCTGTAAATCTCGGGAATCCGAGCGAGGCAAGAGTCTGGAAGAGGTCCAGGCATATATCCTTCTCCTTTTCTAATACGTCCAATAATGCTCTGGCACTCTGAATCTTTTGATATCTTTCAAAGAATGAATGCAAGGTTGCCCTTGCAGCTGCCCAATCACAGGCAATGGAATCTGTAGGGGAAATTTGGAGGTTCTGGCGTTCAAGGGCCCAAACCTTGACAGCCAGATCGAGCTAGCGGTCTGCTTGTCGCTCTGCCTCTTCCACCACAGGCTTACCCTAGGCGGATGCTTCTTTCATCTGGGTGGTGAATGCGAGGACCAAAAGGGACTTAGAGGCCCGGGGTCTAAAGTTCTTCAACAGCCGAGAGCGGATTTCCTTGATGCGGTCCTTGGAGAATGTCTCCACCTGTACAACCCTTTCCTCCAACTGCTGTTGAGCCTGCTGAAGCTGGCCCTGAAGTTCAGCTATCTGGTGCTCAGCATCCTCCTGTTCTGCTACCTCATTTTCCAAGGCTGTCACTTGTTGCTTCAGCTACTGGCACTCTTTCTCGGAATCTTCCAATTGGGCCTGCATCCTTGCCATGCCCTCCTCCAATTTGATTTTTTTATTTTCCACCTGGTAGTAGCGCTCCTTCAACTGGTATTGCTTGATGCACAGTGTATCTATTCCGTCATGAAGAGCCAGCGCCTCAGTTTCAAAGCTGACCTCGTTCAAATCTTTGGTCTTGTAGCGATACTCATAATCTTCAGGAGTCATATCTTTGAGAGGATTCTTAACCTTGGGAACTCTTTTTTCCTTCACCAACGCCATGTTGTCGAAGTCAAATCTGCAGCGCTTCTCAATACCGACAATCTCTTCGCCTCTTCTTTTAATCATGCTCTGTGCCCATCTGTTGGAGGTGCGTCCAACCTGAGTTGCCACGGGTTGGTTCTCCATAATCTGAATTAAATTTGCCTCTCCGAACAGAGGCCTGGCCAAGGGCAAACCCTGTTGCAACATGTGCTCTTTCTGCGAACAGGTAAGGGGAAATAGCGGTTTGGTGCTCTTTTGTTCTAGGGGATGGCTCGGCCTGAGTGGTGGACGCAGACGGGTTTTCAGGGTTTACAGACAGATTTTCAGTTAATGCGCAGGCTGCGGGTGAAAGAGGTGGAGAATGCGGCGGATCTGAGGCAGCGGCTCCTGATTGGGTTTGGGCTAGGGCTTGGAGGACATTGGGCTCTACGGAAGAATGGCTAGATGACTGGTGACTAGGCTGAGACTGTGCAGTGATGGAAGTCTGGATTTTTTCAAGGAAGGGGTGAGATGCGGTGATGGAAAGGGTGGCTGCTGCTCCGCTAACCAAAGGAATGGCGGCGGGGACGGGTACAACAACAGAAGACAAAGGCGCCGCAAACACTGACTCGAAAGTTTGGAAGAATAGAGAGTGCGTACCTGCGAGCTCCGCCTGAGCTGGTGTGTCGAAGAGTTGGGTCATCCTCTGATATTCCGCTGACGGGGATGTATCCTCCTTTATGGTAGCGACTTCCGAGGTTCTGATCTTCTTTTGAGGTGGCATAGCCTCGGATTGCAACACCTCCTTCACGGGCGCAGCCTTTTGCCCTTTTGACTTTTCCCTTCTTTTCCTTATGAGAGGGGTGACCTCTTCCTTTTGGGTGCTGGGCGTCGGCTAACGGTTCCCCCTGAAGCTTTGGGGGGGTTTATCTTCAGCGTGAACTGTTTCTTCTTTTGGGGTGCCGGGAGCGCCTGTGTCGCTCGAGCTTGTGCTGCTCGGGAATCCGTGTGCTGGGCTTCCTCTTGTTTAGATGGCACTGCTCCGACTGGCTGCTTTTTAGAAGATTGCCGCATCTTGGGCTCTACAGCCTGACTTACTTGTACCCCATTGCTGGAACCTTCACCACTTGATTGCAACTGTTTGGGTGGGGCCTGCCCCTTTCGTAGGCGTTGAAAGCCTGGAGGTGCGATATGCCGGAACACAATGGGCTGCCACGTGGCATGGTGTTTATCGTAGAGCGTGGAGAATTCATTGTCATTGGCCAAGTCTTTTTCGGACTTTTCCTTCCTAGTACGGACACGCATTATCCACCACTCTGATATCTTTTTGGGTTTCCATCCTTTGCCCTGCAGTTTAGTCAGCATCTTCTTGTACGTTTTCGTATTTGGCCTGTGGTCTATATTGTGGACAGGATCAAATTCTGCCTCCACAAAGTAGAAGTCGTGCCATGGCGGGAAAGACTGCATGTCTTCAATATTCCAGTCTAAGTCTACTCTCGACGGGTTGTTGTGCTCGGCCATGATTTCCTTGCGCGGACAGATGTGGAAGTCCTGTACATTCGTGAAGTCCCTCACTATGTCGAGGGGATCATAGTTCCATCTTCAGGGCCGCTCGACCAATTCGAAGCTCAAAAGCGTGGCAGTCAGGTACTGATGTTGTCCATTGATGCCGACTTCGATCTCTGCCCAGGTGATTGGATAATTGAACAGGAGTCCCTTTTTCCTCCCCTGGCCATACTTCTGATCAGCGTAATCCATCTGCCGTGCTGCCTCCAAGGAGAACTGGTATTCTGTGGTGTAGTACGACAGCAAGAAGGGCTTGCCCGTGAACCCAAAAATTCTTATCACAAACCCTTGCGTTAACCGGAAGGTATTGCCAAAGTCTTGGCTGATCACTTGTTCTCTCATCAGGCACGGGACGCGCGGGCAGGCGCTCTGGAGAAGGGCTAAGGCTGGGCCTAAGAAGGCCAGATTGAACTTATAGTATGACTCTTCCCTCAGCAGCACCCTGGTCCATTCGTATACAGGAAGTTGCGTGCCATTCTTATCTTTGCGCTTAACTGGGAGCGCCCTCATTTTACTGTGCAGGTAAAACAAGAATAACCACACCAAGGCCGAACAGTATCTGAAGCTTTTGCTCGCCTCGCTCCTCATGTGAAACAGAGAAACAAACGTGTTGCGATATCGCGACATGTCACATTTTCGTGACTCAAAAAGGCCAGGCAGGTAGAGAAACAAAAGTGTCGCGATATCGCGACATGAACACCAGGATGGTGAAACTGAAGACTGCAGAGTGACATGGACCCATAAGGAATCTTTAATGATTTGAAATCATTTAAGATGGTCGTTACATATGGAAAGAAATGGACGCATGCCCATGTGGAGAAAACAAACAGTCGTGGAAGGAGAAACGAACAGTCGTTAAAGTACAAGTATTTTTACCATGTTGGCTTGGGTTCTAGGTTGCGGCACAGATGCGATGGTCTTCCCCTACCAAATCGCTCTTGCCGAGTGCATCCTAAGAGAGGAATTCTACGATCCCAAGGTTATGATAGAAAAAACCAATCTAGTCTTCTTCGACTGGGCAGACTGCGTGGCTCGTGGGATTCACTTGCACCTACAGTATCTGAAGCTTTTGCTCGCCTCGCTCCTCAGGTCCTGTAGGTGCAAGTGAATCCCACGGGCCACGCAGTCTGCCCATTCGAAGAAGACCGGCTTAGTTTTGTCTATCATAACCTTGGGATCGTAGAATTCCTCTCTTAGGATGCACTCGGCAAGAGCGATTTGGTAGGGGAAGACCATCGCATCTGTGCCGCAACCTAGAACCCAGGCCAGCATGGTATAAATACTTGTACTTTTGAAATCACTCAGAGGCCTAGGCTGCTTCGACCATGAACGGGATGGAGGAGGCTCATGGAGCTGGGACTCCACAAATCGCCGAATTCTTGAACTATCTGTGTATCTGTCCGTTTGTTCTCCGATATTGACATTTTTGATAGTGTAATTCTTGTCCAGTGATAGACTTGGTGTGAAGGCAGCACGCACAGTCTCTGGGTAAAGCGAGAACAGGACGGTGCCCTCGTGGTCGCAGACCTGTCTGGTGTTTGGTTTGTAATATTGTGCAATTGCTGCCACCAGTTCTGGGCAATGATGCACCTGCGAGCACAAGAACCAATACAAGTGGCAGTGGTAAGCAATGGCGAAGGGGTGCGAGGGAGAAACCTTCTCTTGCCAGTTCTCAATTGTATGTCGCAACTGGCTGATACTCTGGGAGTAAATCCCGTCTCTCAGCTTTATCCAATTATCAATAGGAGGCAGGGGAATTGGCCTTGGCGGCGCTGTGCGGGCTCTCTTCACTGTTTCGGCTCCCGACGCCTGGGCTTTCCCCTTATCTTTTCTTTCTCTTTCCTGCCCACTCTCTGGCGTGCTTGAAGTTGCTCGGCCTATTGCTGCACTCTTCTACCCACTTTCTTTCTTTCCCATGGCGAAGGCAGAATTCACTCAGTTGTTGCTCGTCTGTAAGAAAATTTGAATTTCACTCTCAGTGCAGCTCGGAGCGCGTCGGATTTTAACTTGTAAAGCGCTTCTGAGAGGTTGTGCTTTATAGTAGCGAACTCGGGATGGGCCTCTAATGGAGGGCACTTGAATTTAATGTTGGGCGGATGAAGTTGGTAGACGTTGATTTTATCCTCGGGTGGTCATGCATAAAATCTTCCTTGGAGGCACCAATATTTAATTTTTTAATCTTTACAGCACATCCCCTTTTTCCCCTTTCTCTTAAAAACAATCAGCTTCGGAATCTGTGCAAATTCCCTTTCTTTAACGCGCGCCTTGAAAAACGGGCCTTAACCCCCTTCTTGTCACACTTTCCTAGGTCGTTGGATGGAGAGAAACGCGGCTCGCAAAGAATCTTGCATGTTTTCCCGAAATCGCTCAAAAAATGAGCGATCCCGGGCGCGGGCGCATTTGGCGAGCGACGTCGGGCATTAACACTTAGAATATTCTTGAACAATCTTCAAACTGCCCACTTCCTACCAAGCCCGACGTCGCTTAAAACATGGGGCGCTTCTCGACGTCGCTCAAAAATTGGGCGATTTCGGGAGAAGACACATCGGGCGAGCGACGGAGGGCAGATTCCACACTTAGAAAAGTTTTGCGACCTTTTTATTCAAGCCTCCTCTTTCACACCTTTGATCGCCGTCGCCGAAACACCCGGGCGATTCTTGGATTTGCTGAAATAGCGAGCGACGGCGAGCAGATTTTAACACCATTTCTTTGTCTATTCTCCTGCCATCGCCGAAAACCGAGAGCGACGTCCATTTTTTTTGGAAAAGCGAGCGACGGAGGGCGGGCATACTTAGAATTTTCTTTTAACATCCGCTCGTGGCCCCTTTCCTTTTCGCCTGGGTCGCACGTCCATTGATCGCCATCGCCAAAAATACCGAGCGATTCCCGGAATCGCTCGGAATTTGGGCGATTTCGAGCGTGAAGCCAACCCTTAGAAAAAAACTGCCTTTTTAGCCCGGCCAACGCTCGATCCAGGTGCCTGGCGTCGCTTAAAACATGGAGCGCTCTCTGGGTTTTCTGAAGTGGCGAGCGACGGCAAGCGCCGCCTTGGCACTTAAACATTTTTCTTGCAGGGGAAATTGCTAAATGTTCTTGGCATCAAACTTTTTCAAACCCGGAGGTTAGAAAGACCTCTCTGGCTCAACAGCCTAAAACTTAAAATAACTGAAAAGCATATTTACATTCAGGCAAATAAATAAATTAAAACAGCAGAAAAGAAATTATGTACAGAGGGAACCTCTTGATGCTTCTCAGTGATGATAGGATTTCAGATGAAAGCCATTAACCGGTATCGGGAGGATATGACCCTCCATGTCTCTTAGGATGAATGAATTGAATTGGTTGACCCTGGCAACCTGGAAGGGGCCTTCCCAGAAGGCATCAAACTTATCATGATTACCTGTTTTTTTCTTCCAGGAATCCCATTTCAGCACTAGGTCCCTGATATTGAAGACCCTGGCAGTAGCCACTTTTGCGAACCAGTTCTGTGTGGTGCCAACGTGCTTCATAAAAGCCTCATGACCTTTTTCTCTCTGTTCTTCAAGATGCAACAACTGGGCTAGCCTGGCATCAAGGGGATCCAGGTTGTCCTTTTCATCATCCAGCAGCCAGAGTGCGGGTATCTCAATATGGGTAGGCAAAACAGCCTCTTTCCTGTAAACCAATGCGTATGGGGCTGTCCTGATGGACTTCTTGACGGATATGCGGTCTGCCCACAGAGCCTGATCCAGGTACAAGTGTCGGGACCTCTTATTTCTCTCCAGAGTCTTCTTTATAATATTCATCAAATTCTTATTTGTTGACTCGGCGAGCCAGTTCCCCTGCGGATAGTAGTTGGAAGAAGCCTTATGGTAAATACTGTATCTGCAAACTCTGTCAGTTTGGCTCCCGTGAACCCTGGACCGTTGTCTGTCACAATCGCCTCTGGGATTCCAAAGCAAGTTATCAAACTTTCCAAGAAGGAGATAATTGTCTCCTGTTGGTTACAAATCTGCCATGAAGAAAGGATTTGGTGTTATTGCGCCCTCGATTCGCCCAACAGCTTGAAAGGCCGGAAGGAAGGAATGCCTTCCGTGCCAATCTCCGGAGAAGGCCGGCTTCCTATGTAACTTTTCGGTTTTAAGATAAGAGAACTGGAAAGAAATAAAAGAGTTAAGGGATAGAAACGGTGATTTATCAGCTTTGGGAAAGAACAAGCAGCACAGTCACTAACTAGCAACTAAACCAACAGCAATCAAAACAATACATGTAACAGAAACCAGTTATGAGATTCTTCCCTATGTATCCTTAAACATGCATTCCAGGCTCAGATAATTGCCAATGCTGCGATCCAGAATTCAGAATGACAGCAATCAGAAAAATAAATGAGTAAATGCAGAAATGACACGGATAAGGCAACATAAAAGAAAGAGACACAATTGGAGCCAAAGTATGGATTGTATTTGACACAAACAGTCTTAGCTACAGCAGCTCTCTTTAGCAATATGTTCCCCCCCTATTACAATAGAATGAACTGCTATTTATAGCAGAATTCCCCCCCAGATTACAATGTGGGCACAGATGCCCAAACCTGCAAAAGCTGCAAAAAGTGGCGAGTTTTGATCTTTGTTGGCCGTACCTGTATTTGCAGCATGCTTTTCCTTGATTTCGGTATAGCTTCTGATAGGTTTGGTAGCTGGGAGGGGATGGCCCATTACTATGGTGGATGCAGCGGTATTTTGCCTTAAATGCCCGCTACTGTTTGTCGTTAATGGTCACCCACTATGCCGCTTGAATATGGCCCTGGCTGTACTTAAATAGAACCTAATCCCGAAATATCTTGACTTTTTTCCTCTGGGGAAGTTAGCTGCTTAGATGGAAAGATTTGGGCAGGAAAAAACATTAAAATACTTAAAAAGAAACACTGCTGTCCTGGAGCTGCTTGGATGCCAAAATATTCAACATTTTGTAAGTGTCAAAATGCTGCCCTGAAGCACTCCAGACAGGCGGATTTGCCCTCCAGCGCTGCCAGACAATAGCGCTTGAGGGCGCTTTTCATTCCTTAACCAAAACTGGCCTCTTTTCTCTTTTTTGTACTAAGTGTTCAAGAAACACCCCAAAGCGCTCTACCCGAGCAATTTTGCCCTGGAGCGCTCCAAACTGCAGCGCTTTAGGGCTCATTTTACACTTAGAAATTCTGGGCTCTTTTGCTTTTTCTTTGGCAGCACCAAAACTGCCCCAAAGTGCTCCAGAGATAGAAAAATGCCCGGAAGCGCTCGAAACTGCAGCGATCTGGAGCAAGATTCCATACTTAGCCAAAAAAAGCATTTCTTGCACATTTTCGTGATCCGGCCTAAAACCGCTCCAAAGCACCCTGGAAATGGAAATCTGCCCTGAAGCGCTCGAGACTGGAAAATTAGCCCCGGAGTGCTCCAAACTGCAGCAATCTAGGGCGAATTTCCATACTTAGAATTTTTCGGCCATTTTTCACCTTTTTGTCTCAACTGCCCGGAATTTGCTCCAAAGCGCTCTAGGCTGGCAAAAAGACTCCAAAGCGCCCCAAGGAACATCGATTTGGGGAGAATTTTCATGCTTAGCCAAAAATGCATCAAATTTTAAACTTTTTCAAATTTGCCCTAAAGCGCCCAAAATTGGCAGATTGCTTTAGATCGCTGCCCAACTGCTGCGATTTAGGGCCGATTCCGTAAGATAACAAAATTTTCAGAATTTTTCAAAATTTACCCCTTGCAAAATGTGGCAACATTCCTGGCGGCTCGCGGGGTATCGAGCTTGCCTCGATGCCAGGACCCAGGCCTTTATTCATTGGGCCACGGAGTCACCCCCGGTCCCTGCTTGACCTTTCTTTTGGACCTGCCCTGGTAGGACCTCTTCATCGACGCTCTCCTCAGCGCGCTCTTCTTCTGTACTTCCTCCTTCTTGCTCCTGCTCAGCTGGGACGAGGCGCTCCTGTATCTCATCAAATGTGGATTGAACCCGAGTCCAGGCCTCTTCTGGAATTGGCTTGAAAGCACTGATGTCCTCCACTAGGTGCCTGAAAATCTCAAATTGGAGCGTATCATTTTGTTCCACCTTTAGGTCTAAAGTGGTGAAGCAGGTACGGATCTGACAAAACTTGGCAGAGAGCTGCGTCACCTGGGCCTCCTGGATTAGATCAGTCCAACCATCAATGTCTGCTGTGTCTGTCTCAAAGGCATTCCATTTCGGCTACAGCTCTTCTTCAGGGAGGATGTTCCCATTAGCGTCAGTGAAGCTAGGGAACCCGTGCGACACTAGGGTTTGTAAGGAAGCCAGGCAAAAGTTCTTCTTTCCTTCCAACTTATCCAGGATAGACCTGGCCTTTTGAATCTTTTCAATTTTTTCAAAATAAAAATGCAAGGTTGCCCTTGCGGCTGCCCAATCATCGGCAAGAGGGTCTGTTGGGGAAACTTGGAGACCGCGATGCTCAAGGTTCCCAACCTTGAGCGCTAAATCGAGCCAGCCCTCTGTCTGGCATTCGGCCTCCTCTACCACGGGCTTATCCCGGGCAGATAGTTCTTGAATCTTAGTAACAAAAGCAAGGACGAACAAGGACCTAGAAGCCCGGGGTTTAAAATTCTTAAACAGCCGGAGCCGCATTTTCTTTACCCCTTCCTTGGTGAACGTCTTTACCTTGGCGGCCTGCTCTTCTAGTTGTTGCGTCTACTGCAACAGGCTCTAAAGCTTGACGTTTTGGGCATGTACTTCTTCCTTTTCTTTTTCTGCTGTTTCCAGCTGCTGCTGCAGTAGCTGGCACTAATTCTCAGTGTTGTTCACCTTGGTTCGCAACTTCGCTATATCTTCTTCCAGCTTGAATTTCTCATTTTCTAGCTCATAATATTTTCCTTGCAGTTGGTAGTGATTCGCAAGCATCGACTCAGTTCTATCTTGAATCCCAACTGCTGTGTTCTCCCAGTTAAGATTACTTATGTCATTTTCCTTAGGTATGTACTCATAGTCATCATCAATCATGTCCTTCCTCGGCTTTCGCACCTTTGGGACTCGTTTCTCCTTATAGAGTATCATCCTATCTGGGTCGACCCTGGAGCGCTTTTCAACTTGGGCGAGCTCCTCACCCTTCCTCTTCCTCACATTCTGCATCCATTTGTTTGAGCTACGACCACCTTGAGTCATCAGGGGTTGCTCGTCCATGATTCTGATCAGATCCATGCCGCTGTAACCCCGGGATGTATGCCCTTCGGCAAATAGGTGAGGAGAAATGAGTTGTTGGGGCTTGGGCTCCTCTAGGGGTGTTTTGATTATAGGGTCTTTTACAAGAGAGCGCTCTGGATTTTGAACTAGGGTTTCAACTGGGTTGGCAGCTACAGATGAGGGTCGTGGGGATTGCGAGGGTTCTGGTGTGGCGGCACCTGACTGGTCCTGGGCTAGGGTTTTAGAAGAATGCACAAAGGCTGGATGGCTAGATTGGATTTCAGCGAAGGGTTGGACTTCTACGAAGGGTGTTGCGGCGGCAATGGAATTGTCGGCTACTGTTCCGCTAGCCAAAGAAGTTACTGCGGGGACGGGTCCAGCAGCAGGAGATAAGGATGTTGCAGCTCGGGACTTAACAGTTTCAAGGATTGCGAAATGCGTACCTGCGAGCCCTGTGTGGGCTGGTGAGGAAATGCACTGAGTCGCCCACTGCTCTACGTCTTTGCCCTGTGAGGGGGTTCTGTCTTGTATGTTGATGACTTCAGAGGGTACAACCCCTTGCTGCGTGGTTCCCTTCACAGGTGTTCTCTTTTTCCTTTTAAGAGGAACCTCCTCCTCTTGATTGCTGGGCGCAGGGCTAGCAGTTCCACTTGAAGCGGCCCCCTTCTGTACGAAAGATATTTTCGGCTTCTTTTTTGGTGGTTCTGGAGGAGCCTGCGCAACAGCAGCAGCGGCTGGACTTTTCTTCGGTGGAGTCTTCTTAGCTGGTCGCTTTTCAGGAACCGGTCGTACCATTGGCACTGTAGATTGACTTTTCTCCTTTCCTTGACCTCTCTCCATGCCACTACCTGACCCTTCTCATGCAAGTGGTTGTTGAGGTGGGTCCTAGCCCTTATATAGCCGTCGAATGCCTTGGGGCACAATGTCCCGGGAAATGATAGGCCGCCACGTGGCATGGTGTGCATCATAAAGCGCGGAGAATTCTTCGTCGTTATCTAGGTTCTTGCTTGACCTTTCCTTCCTTGTCCGACAGCGAATCACCCACCATTCTGATATTTTACCAGTCGTCCATCCTTTCTTTTTCAGCTTCCTTTGCCACCTTTTGAAGTTATTAGCATCTGCCCTATGGTCTTTATTGTTACCGGGATCATACTCCGCCTCTATTTCATAAAAGTCATGCCACGGCGGGAATGATTGCATATCTTCTATATGCCACTCCAGGTCCTACCTTTCGGGGTTATTGCGCTCGACCATTATGTCCTTTCTAGGGCAGACATGGAATTCTTGGACACCCTTAAATATTTTGATAATGTCCAGAGGATCGTATTTCCACCGCTGTGGCAGCTCAATCAGCCCGAAACTAGAAAGTATGGCGGTGCAAAACCGATGTTGCCCATTGACGCCAATTTCCACTTCTCCCCATGTGATCGGGTATCGGAATATATGCCCTTTCTTCTTGCCCTAGTTAAGTTTTTCGTTAGTATAGTCCATCTGCCGCGCTGCCTCAAGCGCAAACAGGTACTCTGAGCTGTAATAAGGCAGCAGAAAGGGTTTGCCCGCAAATCCGAAGACTCTAATTACCAACCCCTGCGTCAGCCGAAAAATATCCCCGAAGGGCACTATTGACAATTCTGTCACATTGCCTAGAGGGGTAGTGAAAATCAAAAATTTTTGTAAAGTGTTTCTTTTTATTTCATGAATTTGTTCCCTTGTTTTTTAGAAACAACATTTTTAAGTATTGCAGCAATTTTGGCTTTCATTGCCATCCCCCTTGTACATAGAATGGGATATACAAGAGCTTCGCTACTGAGCAAGCTAAGTTTAGGAGCTTCGCAGGGGAAAGAAGGACAGCTTCGCCGAGAAAGAAAAGCAGGGAAGTCCAGATCGCGGTCCAAAGTTGCTAAGGCATGAAGAGAGCTTCGCACCCGAAGCAGCACAAACAGTCGCTTCGGGCGAAAACCTTGCGAAGCGGAATTTGCAAAAATTCAAGTGTTGAAGGATTGCTTCGCTAAGAATTCAGCGAAGCATCCACTTCGGACCCCTCCACTGGCGAACCATTTCTACTTCGCCCAAGGTTGTCGCGAAGCATCTACTTCGGATAGCTTTTGTGCGAAGCACTTTCAACCGAAGCAGTAGCGGCCCGTGAAAAAGCAGAATATTTTTCCAAGGCAAGAATGCACTTCGGCCGAAAAACTCCCGAACCGCGGCTTTGAAGAAGGTTCGCGGCGAAGCATTTTGACAGCCCATCAGCGAAGCATCCACTTCGGGCAGGAGATCTCGCGAAGCGACCTTTAACACATCTTTCCAGCGAAGCAATGAAAAATTAAGAGCTCTGTTTTGAGAAGGGATATCTGCTTCGGCATTTAGCATCCGCGAAGCCATTTTGAGAAGCTCCTTCGCGCGAAGTGCATGACCAAGGAAGATAGACCCGCTTCGGCTCACATCCATTGCGAAGCAAGGTCGCGAACTGAAAATTGGCGAAGCGCTTTAGGGGTACGCACTCCAAGGCCGGGTATTTTTCCGAGGCAATCAAGTGCTTCATAAATGAATTTTTACGTGCCGAAAGACTCGGGGCTCATTTTTGGCAACCTGAAAAGAAATATCGGTATGAGGAGGAGAGCCCGGCGGACATGGCGGCCACTCGAGCTCCGCACCCGGAGAAGCCTAGGACGAGTCAGGCGGCTCATAAATGCGAATTTCCCCGGCTGACCCGGTCACAGCTGCTAATTGTAGAAAAGGATTTGAGAGCTCAGTCACGGGAGTAGCGGGAGCCGACTTCTCTGGTTTTCGAGGATGTACTCCTCAATTTTGTGCATTGATGGCTCAGAGGGTCGGGTCCTCTATAAAAACCCACGTATTGTAATGAAAAAGGGGGGGAACTTTCTGCTAGAAAGCTGCTGTAACTTGATTTCCTGCAATTAATACTAAGAGCTTCGGGCCTCCTTTCTCTCTTGTATGCTGCCTTCTGTGATTATTTCTGTTATTTCATTTCTTCATTTGCATACTGTAATTCTGAATTCTGAATTTAGGTGTGTGATTGGGGATAGAACCCTGGAATTTTCCCGAAGGATACATAGGGGAGAGAGCGCTGTAATAGTTTTCTTGTATGCCACCTGTGGATAGTGTTTCTGCTATATTCACTTATTTCCTAACCGCCGTAATTCTGAAATCTGGATTTCGACGTAAGGGGAGGGTAATCCTGGAACTCGTCCAGAGGATACATAGGAAGGCTAGTACCGCGTTCATTTTATTTCATTCTTGGTATCTATTGCTGCTATTTCGAGTTGTAGCCAGTAATCGTCTTGCTTGGTTCTTTCCCTCTTAAATCCATTGACATTCTTTCCCTTACTCTGTTTATTTCTTTCCTGCACCCTTACTATTTTTATCTCTTTCCTGCACTCTTAGCTCAAAACACCAAGTAGTTTAGTAAAGGAGCCGGCCTTTCTCCGGAGATTGGCACGGGGGGCATCTCTTCCCCTCGGCCTTTCAATGTTGGTCCAGGTCTAGGGCGCGTACACTTCCCAAAATCCTTTCCTGTGGCAGATTTGATGACCAACAGTTTCTGGCACGCCCGGTGGGACCCGGTCAGTCTCACCTTGTGAGTGGTAGTGAGAACCGATGCTTGTCTCATTGCCAAAAGACTCTAGCATCTGGCGACTCTGTTCAACCTGAGAATCTTAAAGTCGTAAGAGACCGGTACTTAAGTATCCGTGCCTTCATGCAAACAAGATGGAGAGTTAGGAATAGTGGAGAGGAGACTGAGTTCTTTGAACTCGATATTGACGCCTTCGGGGAACGTTCCAGGTTGGTCACCCCTGAGTCACTATTGCATGGAACATCCTCGCAGGAGGCTGCTTTTGACGAACAAGGGCTAACTTCGGATAGCACAGCAACTAGCCTTCCTCCCAATCCTCCCAACTCGCCAAATCATCCAAGTGCCTCCGTTCCAATTAGTCATCCGGTTAGCAATCAACGAGGAACTTCGGGAATTCCTGTTTCTCGGAATCCAGGCGCGAACATGGCACACCAACAACAACAACAACAACAAATGCAGCAGCAACCGCCGCCCAGAATGTTCCCGGCGTGGAATTCTTCCGGACCATTAAATCTAGCGGGACAAGGGCAAGTTCCGCCTGCTGCTATGAAGAAAATCCCAACGTTCGATGGAACGGGGAAGACCGCTCTGGAGCATATCCAGGACATTGTTTCTCCGGCGGCGATTCATGACATCACGGAGGAGAGAGTTATGGTAAAGCTTCTGGTTCTGTCTCTTAGAGGGAAGCTCCTCTACTGGTACAGATCCCTACCACCCGGCACTATAACGGGATGGGACCAGTTAGCCGGACAATTAATGAGAAGTTTCAATGAGTCCGCCGATCCATCCTCTCTTTTGCATCAGTTCACAACGATCCAGAGACATCCGCAAGAAGAGATTGCTGATTTCAATGTTAGGTTCGCTCGAACCTGGCAAAGGATACCAGTTGGGCTCCGGCCAACTAGCGAAGCTGCAGCGTACTATTACCTTAGGGCTTTTAACCCTGACATCAGTGTAATGGTAAGGTATTCGAATATTAATACCTTCCCCGAATTGTATGAGTTAGCCCAGAAAGCGGAAATGGATTTAATAGCCGTGGGTAAACTTCCTCAAAGGATGCCGATGCCCATACTTCCAGATTTCCCCCAACCCCAGTATACAAATGCGGCCGCTTCGCAAATCTCCGCAACCCCTGCGTATCCGATCTCATCTTGGAACCCGAACCCCATTGTGTCTCAGATCACTACTCCACAAATACATTTTCCCACATTCTCGGCATCACAGCCCATTGTCCCTTCGGCATTTCCTGTATTGCCAGCGCCACCTCAACACCCTGCCCTACCTCCAATACCGACGATGGCTCCATTGCCACCTATTCCCAAAGCCGAGGATATGCAAGCTAAGATACTACAGGAAGTTCAGTCCCTGAACTCCACAGTACAGACCTTGTCTAACGACATGACCATCATGAAAAAGAAGCAGGCGCAGCAAGAGTTTCTACCAAGAAGGTCTTATCCTCCACCAGCGCTTACTAAAGATCAAGCGGTACAGCAAGGGAGGTCATTGGCGAGGAATGCCGTGATTGACGAAGCTCCAAGCACTTCCGACTACATACATTGGTGCTCCACGTGTAATGACCCTCATGAAGAAAATACCTGCATGCTGCACCAACATTACGTACAAACGCTGGCGGGTAGTAGTCATGGTGGTCAAGTCAACATTATCAGGCAAATGGATCAGAACCTGGTAATTGGCGAAGAAGAGCAAGTTTCAGTCCTTACCAGAGAAGGAAAAAGGCCAATGGAGGTAGATGTTGTTCAAATGGCCCCCTTAAAGGTGTATGCTCGCCGCGAGAAGGGACAGCAACCTTCCCAGGCCCCAAGCAAAGCTCCTCACCCTGCACCAGTAAAAGAGAAGGCCCAACAGGCCCCTGCAAATCCACCTCAGGTGGAAACCAAAGAACAGGCTAGAGAAAAGCTTAAGCTCCCTTCGCTGACCAAACGACAAAGGGTCGAGGCCACGGAGCAGTATCGCACGAAGTATGAGGCGAAAAGGGAACCTGAGGTGCACAACTCCCTAGTATACAACATCGTAGATGAGCTGAAGAAAACTCCGGCCAAAATCAGTCTGTATGACGCATTGCAGCTACCCGGACAAGTGGACTTGCTGCAGGAATCTTTGAAGACAACTAAGGCGAGAAAGTCAGCACCGCTTGCCCTAGTGCAAACCTTATCCACGTCCATTACAGGGAAGAACAGGCCACCTCCGTTCTACCTGTCTCTACAAATGGAAGGGTATGTGGTACACAACTGTATGATTGACTCCGGGGCCGCGACGACAGTCATGCCCAAAGCAGTTTGCGAGGAAATAGGAATGGAGTACACGCGAAGCAGTCACGGCGTGCTCCAACTGGATGGTACTCCCGTAAAGACCGTAGGTGTAATTAAAGATATACCTATCCGACTGCACAAAATGCCCCAGATTACGGTTATACAGGAGGTGGTAGTCGTCGACCTGGAGCCATATTTTAGTATGTGCCTGTCAAGGGAATTTACAGCGAAGTTGGGAGGATACCTATCCATGGATTACTCGCATTTAGAGATTCCATTCAAAGGAAGGAAGATAAAAATCTACAATGAGAAACCTTCCACATTCCTCGTACAGAAGATGTCTGAGGAGGAAAGCAGTGATCCCATACATGCAATAGCGGAAGGGATAGAGCAAGTGGACCTGGTTGAAGAATCCCTTGCACAGTTGAATTGTGAAGATGAGTTTTCATTGGCAGATTTCAATGCCATGATAGAAACAGAAATGGGATGCTATGCCATCACCAAACCAGAGAAACACACCAAGCCAGAAAACAAGATATGTGCCCAAGGAGAACTATGGAGATTGTTCTTCGATGGCGCCCGATGCAAAAATGGCGCTGGGGCAGGAATACTTTTAGTATCACCATCAGGAGAGCAAAAGGAATATTGCTACCGGTTGGTTTGGAGCTGCACCAACAACGCAGCAGAATACGAAGCTTTATGCCTGGGACTGAAGAAAGCAGAAAAGTTAGGCATAAAACATCTCCAAGTCTTCGGAGATTCAGAATTGGTATGCAATCAGGTCACCAACAAGTGCATTTCAAAAAAGCACTATCTCAAAGCATACCGTAACAGGGTATGGGACTTGTTTGACCAATTCGAATCGCTCAATCTGCAGTCCATTCCACGTGAGAAGAACAGACATGCCGATGTCTTGGCATCCATCGCAGCTAGATATTCTCCAGCTGACGACATGGTGCATAAAACCAAAGCTGTGAGGATGATTTATAGGCCCTCTGTACCAGACAGAGATATGCATTGGCAAATTTTTGACAATGATGAACAGATTGTGAATTTCTTGATCCAAGAAGCAACTACGGTTGAGAGAAGAAGCCCGGATGATGAGGAATATGAAGGGCTAGTTCAGTTGAAGAACAACCACGTCCCAAAGGGGTTAATTACTCTGGAAAGCCTTTTCGATCAAAATGATCGAGCAGTTTCCCATAGGATCAAAGTCAACGCGAAGCAGTATCAGGATTTGGAGCTCGAATCCGGGAAAGTGATAAAAGTCGGAATAGATTGCACTTCGGAAGAGCTAGAACAGATCCGATCTTTGTGCAGAAGGTATCCTGACATAGTAGCATGGTCTTACCAAGACCTAAAGGGATACGATCGGCAATTGATTCAGCATACAATTGAGTTGCAGGAGGGGATCAAACCTTTCCGGCAGAAGCAAAGGCCGGTTAATCCAAAGATCGAAGTCCTGATGAAAGCTGAGCTCCTGAAGATGCTTGAGGCGAAGATAATTTACCCCATAAAGCATTCCTCTTGGGTAGCGAATCTAGTCCCCGTTAGAAAGAAAAATGGAGATATTCGACTATGTGTGGATTTTCGCAACCTAAATCAGGCTTCGCTCAAAGATCATTACCCTCTCCCGCAGATTGATCAAATCTTACACTCAGTGGCTGGGGCTCAACGCTTCTCTCTACTTGATGGCTTCTCAGGATATAACCAGATCTGGGTTAGGGATGAAGATCAACATAAAACGGCATTCACTACCAAGTGGGGAACATTTGCTTATCAGCGAATGCCATTCGGCCTTTCGAATGCAGGAGCCACTTTTCAGAGGGCTATGGATTTAGCTTTCGGTGAACTGTTGAATAAGGTCATCGTCATCTATTTGGATGACATGACCGTCTTCTCCCGAAGGAGGGAGGATCATCCTTTGCATTTGCAGCAGATATTCGAAAAATGCCGAGAATTTGGCATTTCAATTAACCCAAAGAAGTCCATATTCGCAGTCAATGAGGGAAAATTACTGGGACATGTGATATCAGAGAAGGGTCTCGCCGTAGATCCTGACAGAGCTGAGGCTCTCTTGAAGCTCCCACTCCCGGCGAATAAGAAGGGACTACAATATTTTTTCGGCCAGATCAACTTCGTAAGGAAGTTTGTTCCAGATTTCGCCCAAGTCATTAAGCCGATGTCTGAACTCTTGAAGAAGGACGCTGAATTCATCTGGACGGATGAAAGGAAAGGGGCATTTGAAGAGATCAAGGCCCGAATCGCTCAGGCGCCAGTCCTGACTAACCCTGACTACAATCGAGATTTCATCCTATATGCTATAGGAGAACCCGAGAGCTACGCTGCAGTCCTGACACAGAAGGGGGAAGATGGCGAAGAGCGCCCCATCGCGTTTCTAAGCCAGGTAATACACCCCCATGAAGAGAAGTACAACTTCATAGAAAGACAGGTGCATGCTGTTATGAAATCCTTAAGGAAATTCAAGCACTTCATTTCTCAAAGTCGGGTTACAGTATTCGTCATTCATCCTGATGTACGCAACTTCGTCATCCAAGGAGAGTTGGGTAGCAAAAGAGCTGGTTGGGTCAACAAAATACAAGAGTTTGACATTGAGATTAGACCCACAAAATTGGTTCGCGGTCGCGCGCTATGTCAGGAGCTTGCGAAGAGCGTAGCGGCCGAAGTAACAGCTTGTCAGTGGGATGACTTGGCAGCGGAAGGGTGCTTCGCAAATCAAGAAGAAGATGAGAAGGACTGGGTCAGTGAGATAGTTGAATATTTCAACACTGGGAGATGTCCTCAACATTTGAATGCTTCGCAGCGAAGACACTTCAGGATGCGGTCCCTCCGATACGCATTACGCCCCGAAGGCCTATTCTTCAGGAATATTGATGGCGTTCTTCTAAGGTGCATAAAAGAGGATGATAAGAAAAGAGTCCTGGGAGAATTCCATTCAGGTTTATCCGAGGGCCACTTCGCAGGAAGAACAACAACATTAAAGATAATTAAGGCAGGTTACTATTGGCCTACACTCTTCGCCGATGCCTTTGCAGTCTGTCGTAGATGTGAGCAATGTCAGAAGTTCGCCGGCTGAAGCAGAAGTGCTCCTATGCCCCTCCGACCGATACAGGTAGAAACGCCCTTCCAACAATGGGGGTTGGATTTCATAGGAGTTATATCACCGAACTCCTCCGCAGGACATAAGTTCATCCTGACCGCAACCGACTATTTCACTAGATGGGCCGAAGCCGTACCCACGAAGCACGCCGACCAGGAAACCGTCATTACATTCCTAGAAGGTTTGATTACCCGGTTCGGCATCCCGGAAGCAATAGTAACGGATAATGGTCCTGGGTTCACAGGCGCCAAGATCAATGAATTCGTCTATAAATATGGGATGTATCACAAGGTCTCCTCCAATTATTATCCACAGGGTAACGGATTGGCAGAATCAACGAATAAGACTCTGTTAAGGGTGCTGAGGAAGCTCATAGAGAAGAACAGAAGAACTTGGCACCTCCTCCTAGATCGAGCCTTGTGGGCTGATCGGATTTCTGTCAAAAGGTCAATCAAAACGTCGCCTTATGCCCTAGTGTATGGCAAGGAGGCTATCTTACCAACCCATATAGAGATTCCTGCATTGCGGCTGTTGGATGAGGAAGAAGAATTTAGTCCCATGGAGAATAGACTAGCTCAGCTACTGCAGCTGGAGGAAGACCGCGATAAGGCCTACCAGAGCTTCGCAAAGCATGCCCAGATCACCCGAGACTGGTTCAAGAAAAAGTCCTCCGCCCGCACATTCAGAGTGGGAGATCTAGTATGGAAGTGGGACTCTTGGAAAGCTAAGCCTGGGAATCACGATAAATTAGACGCTTTCTGGGACGGACCATTCGAAATTGTGAAGGTGAATTCAGCCAACTCCTTTATACTCAAAGATACAACTGGCCAGACTTTGCCAATTTCTGTCAACGGTCTTCATTTGAAGGCTTTTCATCGCTAAAGCAAAACAAAACAAAAAAAAAAAAAATTTGTTAAGTTTTTACTTTTGTATGTAAGATTTTTTATTTTTGTATATACCCTGTTTCAAGACTGCCAAGAGGTTAAGCTTCACACTACCACAGCGACAAGCTCCGGCTTCGCTAAGTCTAGCAAGAATCTCCTTCGGGAACTTTATGAGCGAAGTGGCCGATGCAAGATGGTTCGCAGCGAAGCCCTTTGGCCTAGAAAGAATCCTCGAAGGACTAAACGACATCAGAATGAAGGCGTGAGAAGTACTTCGCAAAAGGGAGCCCGAGCGAAGCAGTTTTCGAAAGAAATTTGGCGAACCGTTTTTCAAAAGAAACAAGCTTCGGGGATTAACCTTCCGCGAAGCAAGCAGTGACGCGGCGAGGTAAAAACACTTCGGGCCCGAAGTATAAAAAATCAGTTCGCGCTGGAGGTTCGCCGCGAAGTGTCTTTAGCGCCGGCATCAACTTCGCCAAATCAATAAGACGCGAGGCGGAGAGCATTTAAAACGTGTTTTGAAAGACGTGCCGATGGCAACCTAGGGAAACGTTCGAGGTAGGTGATTTTAATGCAAAGGTGGCGGGCCATATCCCGAGAGAATTCAGTTATGAGAAAAGCTCTCGCCCAGGTACGAGGTGGCAGGAGGTTAGATTTCCAATGCTGGGCAAAATCCTCGAAGCGCATGGACCCGCGTGCAACGCCGCCGTAAAGCCAATCAAAAAGCA
Organism: Wollemia nobilis; assembly: GCA_028583015.1. NCBI lineage: Eukaryota > Viridiplantae > Streptophyta > Pinopsida > Araucariales > Araucariaceae > Wollemia > Wollemia nobilis. The sequence goes on from JAQPPZ010002549.1 coordinate 14,222,855, forward strand.
AAACGACCTCCTCCACCCGAGTTATGAATTTAATTTTGGCAGGCGCCATAAATAGAGGTAGTTGCCTTTTAGAGCTATAAAACTCAAGCCTTAGCAGTAAAAGGGGTGTTCGCCTGCTGATTAATGCAAGTTTAAGAGCCCTAGCCGATAGCCTGCATTTCTCCCGTTCTTCGCGTCGAAACTCTCTGCGTCAAAAGACTCTGCTGCCGCCAAAATTCAGAATGGGGAAGAAGAATTCTAAGGAGAAGAGGAAAGAGCCTGAGGTAGCCGGCCCAGAGAAAATAAAGAAGGGCAAAGAAGAGAAAAAGCACAGACCTAAGAGGGTCGACCTCAACCTCCGCCCCGAAAAACAAGCTGTAGAAGAAAGGGAGGATTCAGAAGAAGAGCAACCTGCGGAACCACCAATTGATGGGTGGGAGAAGATAAGGGACACCGAACTTTCAAAGAGCGTGGCCGAGCTCCGATACACTATCGAGTTCATGAAAAGCCGACTCTCCGCGGAGAACAAGAGAGCCGCTGCTTATTATTCGCAAATATACTGGTATTTGACCCCGCCCGCGCACCATTGTCCCGAATTGGTCTGTGCCATCGCGCAAAACTATCAACCATCCACCAGACAAGTGTTGGACGCCGCGGGCAATAAATTGTTCACAATTTTAAAAGAGGATGTACAAGGAGCTTTCGCGCCACAGCAAGGGCCGCCCAAGGGTTATTTTGTTCGCAATGTTATTCTGAGCGAACAAATGGAGAGGTTTACCTCCTCCAGTTATATTATAAAATTTCTGAGTGAGAACCTCAAGGACGGACTTCCTTCAGGCAAGCTGCCTCAAATGCCTCGCCCCTTGAAGGATTTCAAGAGCACCGACATCTTCTCTATCATTGCGTGGGTCGCGGGCTTATCTACCGATGCTTCTGTGCACCCCTGGCAAGTGTCGCTGGCCGAATGTATTTCACGAGGGGAGTTTTATGCCCCAGATGCGTCAAGGCCAAACACTAACCCGGTCTTCTTCGACTGGGCGGAATGGGTGGCCCGGACCTTGCATACGCGGCTAGTCAGCATGAAGAATGTTGGGACGGGTCAGTATTTTGGACCTTGCTCTTTCCTGGTTTGGCTCTTTTTCTATCATGTCCAGAAGCATTTCCCCCACATTGCCATTACTTCAAGCGGCAAGGACGGAACTCCTCTGCCGGTGTATCAGTGGACTCCCCTCCTGGCGAGGACGGAGTCATATTACGCTTTCAACCAGCAGTTTCTAGGACCTGCTATTCAGCTGTTGCAGGGTTCTTGCCCTCGGGTGCCCATAACCCTTAGGGACAAGGTGGTTAAGGAGGAAAAGGGAGACGTTTTCCAATTGACGCAGGGGCTTGTGGTTCGCCTGTTCGGATTCACAGGGAAGCCCTTCCTACTACCCTTTTACCCCTCTGAATATCAGTTCGCGCTGGAGGTTGCTCGGCAGAGCGACGCGACAAATGTCATTTATGGCCACGGCCGAAAATGGGCGCCCACATGCGACTTCCCTTTCAAAATGGGAGTCATTGAGGTTTTTGCCCTAAAGCAACATGTATTCTTGGAGGATAAGCTTGCCGACTTCGGTTTGCTGCAGATTCCTCAACGGTGGTGTTACGACCCCTTGGGGGTGATGAGGGATCACCTCCGATTCAAAAATTTTCATGTCTGCCCTCACCCGGAGATAGTAGAACAAAGGAACAACCCCAATGGGAGAGATTTGGAGTGGCACCTGGAAAGAATGAAGACCTTACCTCCCTGGCATGAGTTTTACTCCATGGAGGTCGAGTATGATCCAGTTCGGCACCCCTTCCCAGGCCCAGACTCCACCTTTTGGAGAAAAATGAAAGATGATTTAAGGGAGGAGTTAAAGGGTTGGGGTGAAGAGCAATTGAAGGAGTGGTGGATAATGAGAGTCCATCGTCAGAAGCAGAAATCATATGGGCTCTTGGAGACAGATAGAGACTTTGCAATTTTCTACGAAGCCAACGCTGGGTCTTGGAAGCCCATCTCCTTCGCTGACTTCGTTCCCCCTAGTGCCCCAGGTTCGGGCGAAAGCCCAAACAGAGTTGACGATGCTTCTGAACAAGAGGAAGAAGAGGAGGCAGCGGCGACACCACAAGAGTTGCCTCAGGAGTCTGTTGGAGGTCATGACACGAGCGCCGCGGGGTCAGCGCAGCAATTAGAGAAGGAGGAGAAAAGGAAAAGGAAGAAACTGGAGCAAGTCCAAGTGCCTCCTACTCATCCGAAGCGACCGCGTACCAGGCCTCCAGGTGCTTCTAGCGAACAGCCTGTGATAGGCTCAGCCGAGGTGAATGTTGAAGGAACAGCGTCGCAAAGGGCCGAGGTAGTTTCGGAGGTAGACGTCATCAATGTGGAGGAACTCCTCCAAAAGGAGGGGGCCTAGAAGAAGAAGTCATGGAGGTCGGAAGTACAGAGGCTGAGAAAGAACGAGAGCCGACCACGCAGGAAGCTACCACTTCTGCTCTATTGGCAGAGCACGCAGGTACGCATTCCTCACCCTTTACCTTGGTTTCCCAAGTCATGTCTACAACGGTCCCGGCCGAAGGTCCCCATCAGTCTCTCCCTCTCTCGGATAAATCTCCCCTGGAAATTCAGTCACCCCATCGCATGGTACCCTTTGCCACCACGAGTTTGCCTCGCGATCCCGCCAGCTTCACAAGCATATCCACCCCTTTCGAGTCGTCAGGCCGGGACAAGTCCATGAATACCACTTCGCTCGCCCACGCCACCATCCCCTTGGTATTTAGTCAGGGCGAAGGTACTGTTCCAGCTCCAAACCCCGACTCCCACTCCCCTGTCACGCGTGGCGTTGTTTCTCTTGCCGAAACCCCCACCACACCTGTTGTCGAACCCACTGGTGAAGCATCCCCTGTACATTCATTGTATTTGTTCACCCCTTTAGCTGGAGACCCAGCCTCATTTGAAACAGAATTGGCTATGATCAAGGAACGTCCTCTAGCTGAGAAGCTGATCCAAGCCCGACAGAACACTGACAAGATGCTGAAGGAGGCAAGGAAAAAGAGAGGGCGCTCTCTAGCAAGAGTAGAAAAATGCGCTGTATTTGACTTAAAAGGCGGAAAGCTGCATAAAGTGAAGAAGGTTCCTAAGGTCCAAAAACCCCTGGACGAGATGACCCCTGCTGATTTCGACTATCAAGAGAAGGTCAAGGACCTGGAGCACTTGGATGTGGATAATGAATCCGAGTCTATGCATGTGAGAATAGAAACATTCCGCGCACATGCTAATATCGCCAATCAGCGTCGGTATGAAGCAGAGAGCGGCAACATCAAGTTGGAGGAAGATCTAGCCAGGACCCGCTCTAAGCTAGAAGATGCAGAGAAGCAGTGCGAGCAGATGAGAAAAGAAGTAGAGGCCTTGAAACAGCAGGTAGAACAGCTGCAGGGTACAGCTGAGAATCAGAGCAAGATACAGGCCGAAGCTGAGCTAAAGGCCAAGGAGTTTGAAAGCAGAATCTTGCAGATGCAGCAGCAGTTGTATGAGAAGGAGAGCCTAGAGCTGTTTGATAGAGGAAGAATTAAAGAAATCCATCGCACCTGCTTAAAAACTTCAGATCTCGGGCCTCTAGTGCCCTGTCAATTTTGACTTATATCACCGAAGCCCAGTATGCCGCTGCCCAAAAGGGACCAATAGTGGATGAGGTTATACAAAAAATTAGAAGAAGACTCAAACTGGCTTTTGAGGTTCAAAGTATCAAATATCAGGACTTGCAGGTCGTCGCTATGAGTCGGACAGCCAGAGATTGGTCCACCGCCCAAGCTACAGTCCACGCCTTCTTCTCCAAAGTGAGGAAAGCTCAGAAGGCTAAGGACCTCATGGACGTATTTGAACAGGAGCAACGCACATCACTGGGGTATTTTCAAGATCTCTCAACATTAGGTTTCCCAAGTTTCACTGATGACGATGGGAACCTTTTGACTAAGGAAGAGCTCAAACCGGCTTGGCTCAACTTTGAGAGTGACGTCTCAGAGATAGACGAGTGGGAGGAGCCAATCACAGAAGGGCAAGTCACGGATTTTATTTTGAGACATTGCAAAATCGTGGCCTGCCTAAATGATTTGAGCACCAGAGCCAAACATGCCGACATAGGGCAAATTGATCGGTTCCATGTTCTGGTCAAAGCGCTGCAAGATCAAGAGCCATTCCAGAAAGGTGCCTGGGCTCACGTTCGCCGAACCATGGAACGCATCCGTGATCGCCTTCCCCCACCGCCGCAACAAGAAACCACGCCGGAAGAGGAAGAAGAGGAAGAAGAAGAAGAAGAGGTAGCTGTGGAAGCACCCCCAGAAAGACAAAGAGGAGAAGGGTCTGGAGGCAACTCTGGCCCAACGGATTAAGGCTGAGGGTTCTTGCACCGAGGCGAGCTCGTTGCCCCGCGAGCCGCCAAGAATGTTGACAATTCTGTCACATTGCCTAGAGGGGTAGTGAAAATCAAAAATTTTTGTAAAGTGTTTCTTTTTATTTCATGAATTTGTTCCCTTGTTTTTTAGAAAAAACATTTTTAAGTATTGCAACAATTTTGGCTTTCATTGCCATCCCCCTTGTACATAGAATGGGATATACAAGAGCTTCGCTACTGAGCAAGTTAGGTTTAGGAGCTTCGCAGAAGAAAGAAGGACAGCTTCGCCGAGAAAGGAAAGCAGGGAAGTCCAGATCGCGGTCCAAAGTTGCTAAGGCATGAAGAGAGCTTCGCACCCGAAGCAGCACAAACAGTTGCTTCGGGCGAAAACCTTGCGAAGCGGAATTTGCTAAAATTCAAGTGTTGAAGGATTGCTTCGCTAAGAATCCAGCGAAGCATCCACTTCGGACCCCTCTACTGGCGAACCATTTCTACTTCGCCCAAGGTTGTCGCGAAGCATCTACTTCGGATAGCTTTTGTGCGAAGCACTTTCAACCGAAGCAGTAGCGGCCCGTGAAAAAGCAGAATATTTTTCCAAGGCAAGAATGCACTTCGGCCGAAAAACTCCCGAACCGCAGTTTTGAAGAAGGTTCGCGGCGAAGCATTTTGACAGCCCATCAGCGAAGCATCCACTTCGGGCAGGAGATCTCGCGAAGCGACCTTTAACACATCTTTCCAGCGAAGCAATGAAAAATTAAGAGCTCTGTTTTGAGAAGGGATATCTGCTTCGGCATTTAGCATCCGCGAAGCCATTTTGAGAAGCTCCTTCGCGCGAAGTGCATGACCAAGGAAGATAGACCCGCTTCGGCTCACATCCATTGCGAAGCAGGGTCGCGAACTGAAAATTGGCGAAGCGCTTTAGGGGTACGCACTCCAAGGCCGGGTATTTTTCCGAGGCAATCAAGTGCTTCATAAATGAATTTTTACGTGCCGAAAGACTCGGGGCTCATTTTTGGCAACCTGAAAAGAAATATCAGTATGAGGAGGAGAGCCCGGCGGACATGGCGGCCACTCGAGCTCCGCACCCGGAGAAGCCTAGGACGAGTCAGGCGGCTCATAAATGCGAATTTCCCCGGCTGACCCGGTCATAGCTGCTAATTGTAGAAAAGGATTTGAGAGCTCAGTCACGGGAGTAGCGGGAGCCGACTTCTTTGGTTTTCGAGGATGTACTCCTCGATTTTGTGCATTGATGGCTCAGAGGGTCGGGTCCTCTATAAAAACCCACGTATTGTAATGAAAAAGGGGGGGAACTTTCTGCTAGAAAGCTGCTGTAACTTGATTTCCTGCAATTAATACTAAGAGCTTCGGGCCTCATTTCTCTCTTGTATGCTGCCTTCTGTGATTATTTCTGTTATTTCATTTCTTCATTTGCATACTGTAATTCTGAATTCTGAATTTAGGTGTGTGATTGGGGATAGAACCCTGGAATTTTCCCGAAGGATACATAGGGGAGAGAACGCTGTAATAGTTTTCTTGTATGCCGCCTGTGGATAGTGTTTCTGCTATATTCACTTATTTCCTAACCGCCGTAATTCTGAAATCTGGATTTCGACGTAAGGGGAGGGTAATCCTGGAACTCGTCCGGAGGATACATAGGAAGGCTAGTACCGCGTTCATTTTATTTCATTCTTGGTATCTATTGCTGCTATTTCGAGTTGTAGCCAGTAATCGTGCTGCTGGTTCTTTCCCTCTTAAATCCATTGACATTCTTTCCCTTACTCTGTTTATTTCTTTCCTGCACCCTTACTATTTTTATCTCTTTCCTGCACTCTTAGCTCAAAACACCAAGTAGTTTAGTAAAGGAGCCGGCCTTTCTCCGGAGATTGGCACGGGGGGCATCTCTTCCCCTCGGCCTTTCAATGTTGGTCCAGGTCTAGGGCGCGTACACTTCCCAAAATCCTTTCCTGTGGCAGATTTGATGACCAACAAGCACCTCCCTGGTTATGAAGTGCTCACTCATGATGTGCGAGACACGCGAGCAACCGCCTTGGATGAACTTAGGGCACGGCTCAGAAAATATTTATTAAACCTGTAATAGGACTCCTCCCTATATAGCACCCGGGTCCATTCATAAACCGGACGCAGTGCACCATTTTCGTCCCCACGCTGAACTGGAATTGACTTCATCTTATCATGGAAGTGAAATAGGAACAGCCAAGCCAAGAATGAGCAAAACCTGAAAGTGTCTGACTTTTTCTGCTTAATTTTAGCTTTGTCAGCACACTTGTGACCTGGGGTCCAAGGTTCCTTGCATCTGAAACAAAGATTCTTCTTTCTCAACTCATTGGTGCTATCATTGTGTTCTTTCTTGAAGTTATCTCTTTGTTGTTCCTTACTCTTGAAAAATGGCTTATTATCTTTAAATTTCCTGTAATATCCTCCCTTAGGCTGAAATTTGCCTCGTGAGGCTGTGGACTCCATATCACGAGCCTTCTTAATGGCTTCGTGTAGTGAAGGTGGATCAAAGGCTTTCACCAACCCCCTCAACGGATCAGCTAACCCATCAATGAAGAGGACGATCAGTCTCCTCTCCGACACATCTGTGACATGAACTGAAGTCTTCTGAAACTCTGAGATGTAGCCATCCACTGAGCCCGTCTGTTTGATCTGTGCCAGTTCTTTAAAATCTAACTCTGGATCTCGCCTGTCGAACCTGTCAATCAGACGTTCTATGAACTCGGCATATCTAGTAATCTGATCATGCCCCAAAGTCACCAATCCATGGTGCCACCACTCGTGTGCTACCCCATCCAGGTGTAATGCAGCATACTTGATTGCTTCATCTTCGGCTATGCTGTTTAACTGGAAGTATGTATCCAATTTCTGAACCCAAGCTCTAGCTGTGGTCTTACCGGAACCATCAAATTTAGAAATAGTAATCTTCCCAACCTTCCTCTGTAAATCATGTCCTCTATCATGATTCCTCTTGCCCCCACCAGAGACCTGTCAAATCCTCATATCTATGTAATCCCGAAAAGACATGCCTACACGGAATTCCTCACTAGCCTGGTTCCACTCATCTGTGAACGCTGCCTGCATCTCCTGTATAGTAGGCTCTGGATCCTCCTGTGGTGCCCTGGGTGCGAAAGTAGGCATCAAAGGCCTAGTACTCTGTGTTCTTTCTTGTTGTGCCTGATTAATTCCTCTAACATTATTCACTGAACCATCACCATTACCATTTTCCCTGTGGTTCCTGTCATGCCCATTGTTATTTTGTTGATTTATATTCACCTGCTGAGTCATAAGACCAACTAGTTGTGCCATAACCTGCTGTAATTGTTGTTGCCCCTGCATGAACATCTGGAACATTTCCCTATCTGGATCAATGGGAGGTCTATTTTCCCTTCCGTCTCCCATTTCTACCCCCTGCTGTGGGTTTTCCTGTTCTCCTTCAATGAAACCCCTGTTTCTCCTTGTGTAATATTGGTGCCCGCTCATCTATCATAGGATGGCAAGATACTCTACGCTCTGATACCACTGTAGTGTGCTACCCTCTTCTAAACACCAAATTTCTGCCCTTGGTTTAAGAGTTTCGGTTTGTGATTGTTTTTGTGTTTTTCAATATATATATATATATATATATATTTTTTGTGTATTTTTTTCTGAATATAAATAACACACTGCTGGAAATGAAAATAGCTTCTAACTTTTCCACTACAAATCCAAATACAATGAAATTCGGACACAAGCTTCTTTATATTAAAATAAACAAACCCAATAGAGGAAATTGTGAGATATTGAAAATACCCGGATAAAATGAAGTCTGATACAAGTATGGAAATGTTCATTAGCATACAGAAATCCTCATATTTTGATCATAAAATCCAAAGTACAGACTTCTTCAGCATATATCCTTTATTTTTGAGTACCCTTTAAGCCGAAAATCACAATGTATATAACTTAGAGCCCCCAAATGGAGCGTTTCTGCTCCTCCCAGCAATCACGTCCCTCTTGAGATTGTACAGCCAAGCTAAGAGAATGTAAAATCTGGAAATGTAATTTAGATTCAAACTCCACCAATACTTCCTGTCTTCAACTGGGTATGCAGATGAATAGTGCCGATGAATAGTGCCATGTGAACAGTACCACGTGAACAGTGCAGATGAATAGTGCCGCCTGAAAATCGATTTGTGTTTTAATCAATCTGAGGGTGTCTCTCAACCCCGAGATCAATGACCTTGTTTGTGGATTTCGTCACAAACAAGCTTAAGCTTCAAATTCCTGCAAACTGCAAGACTTTATTCGCAAATAATATGATAGTAGAAGATAATCCCCCCTCCCCAAAGCATTGTGTTGCTTTATATTCTATTCTTCCGGTGAGCTTGCCTTCTTTCTTGCAAATGTGGGATAAAACATATTTCCCTCTTTTTTTTTTTTTTAAATAAAATAACTATATAATGCTCTTTTAGTTTATTTTAATGCCAAACACTTGAATACGTTAAATAATGTAATTTTAACGCTTAATTAAATTCAGGCATTAAAATAATTGCCTTCCACATATCAAATGGGAGATCTGAAGATAGATCTGGATACCCATTTCGCCAAACTATCCGGTCGTGAAATCCTTTTCCAGCCCCCCTTGCCAAGAATAGTGACTTACTAAAAATAGTAAGTTTCCTTGCTTGATCATCCAAATGAGCTCGAAACCGATATCTGAGAGTACTTCTGGAACCCCAATGCTATGAAGGACCTGAATCCACTGTCTCCTGGTCATGACATCCAAAATTGATTTACTATAAATAGCAAATCCACATCCTCTGCTCAAAAATAGAAACTAATGTTGGTTCCTAATCACCTGACTTTGCCTACGGAACCGCATGAATAGGCAAGTCTATGTATTGCTCAATGAGCAACTAGAGTGGGGACATTACAGCTCGCCAGCTTCTTTCTTTCCCATGGCGCAAATTAAAACTCAAACTGCTGCTCTGTATCTGTAAAATTCGAATTTACTGTTTTACCAGAGCTTGGAGCACTTGGAATTTTGTATGGTAAACCTTCTGCAGAAGCTGATTTTATCGGGGCGAGCTTGGCATGGGCGTATCTTAATGGTGGGTGTCCGGCTTTAATTACCCGGCGCACGGAGTTGGTGGATGTCGATCTATTCTCTCAGGTTGGCCATGCATAAAATCTGTGGGATGGGACTTAAAAAATCCTTGCAGAATGTCCTTTTACCATTTTTTTTAAACATAAACCTGCCTTGAATTCTGTGCAGCCGTTTTCATTTAATACACATTTCTTAGAAGATGTGCCCTGTACGGTTCCCTAGATCGGCCAGCAAGAAAGGGGCACCTCCCCCTTTTTTTTTTTTTAAATAATTTTCTGCCCTAGAGCGCTCCACAAATGAGCGCTCCCGGGTTTTTTTCGCCGTGGAGAGCGATATGGGGCACCTAGGGCCACAAACGAGCGGAATCCTTGTCGGGTTTAAACATTTTAAAAAAATTCTTCCTTTGGACCCTGCCCTGGATCGCCCCCATATGGAGCGCTTTGGAGTGCTTTTGCTTTGGGCAAGCGCTAGAGGGCATCGTTTGAACTTAGAATATTTTTTACAACTTTGGCACACGCCTTGTCTTGCCGTCTCGCCTGATTCTGCCCCAAATCGCCGAAGAAGATGAGCGTTGCAGGGCATTCCAGCTTTGAACGGGCGACGGAGGGAAAATTTGACACTTAGAACATTTGCTGAAAATTTTCTCCCCTGTCTTTGCTTGAAGATGTCGGCCTCTTTGCCCTATATCGCTGAGTAAGATGAGCACTTTAGGGCGGGGAAGCCTTCGATGAGCGCTGGAGAGCCGAAAATAGTTGGAAAAATTTGGAAACACTCCTCCGCTCTCTTTCCTTTTAAAACAGGCCCTTCATCATTTTTTTGCCGCAAATCGCTCAACCCCATGGCAAATTGTCGAATTTTCACGTAATTTGGGGCGATGGAAGGCAAGAGTTTGACACTTAGCCAATTTTGCCGCTTCGGCCAGGAATTTGCCTTCCCTCTTCTTCGCCCGAAATCGCTGAAAAACACCAGCGACTTGAGGCATTTGCCTTGAAGGCGAGCGACGGAGGGAAACTTTCAGCACTTGGAATATTTTCTCTCTGCTAAAACTTTTTCAAATCCGGAGGAGAGGCAGACCTCACTTGGCTCAAGAGCCTAAAATTTAAGAAACTTAAAGAAACACATATTTACATTCAGAAAACAACTGAAATGAAATGACAGAAAGACAAAATATGTACAGATGGAACCTTTCGGTGCTTCTTTCTTCAATGGTGGTAGGCTTTCAGATGAAAGTTGTTGACCGGAATCGGGAGGATGTGACCCTCCATATCCTTCAGCACGAAGGCATTGAACTGATTCACCCGGACAATCTCGAATGGGCCTTCCCAGAAGGAATCGAATTTGTCGTGGTTGTCGGGCTTGGTTTTCCAGACGTCCCATTTGAGCACCAGGTCTCCGACCTTGAAAACCCTTGCTGTGGACCCTTTTGAGAACCATTTTTTGGTAGAGCCTGCATGCTTCATAAAAGCCTCATAGGCTTTTTCTCTTTCTTCTTCAAGCTGTATCAGCTGAGCAAGTCTGGCATCCAGGGGGTCTAGATTGCCCTTATCGTCATCCAACATCCATAGTGCAGGCATCTCAATGTGAGTAGGCAGGACTGCCTCTTTCCCGTATACGAGGGCATATGGAGACGTCCCGATGGATTTCTTGACTGATATACGGTCCGCCCATAGCGCTTTGTCTAGTAGCAGGTGCCAGGTCCTCTTGTTTCTTTCCATCGTCTTCTTTATGGTATTCATGAGGTTCTTGTTGGTGGACTCGACCAGGCCTTTCCCCTGCGGGTAATAGTTAGAAGACATCTTATGGTAAATCCCGTACTTGCAGGTGAACTCGGTGAGTTCAGCGCCTGCGAAACCTGGACCGTTGTCTGTCACTATAGCTTCTGGAATCCCGAAGCGGGTGATCAGACTTTCTAGGAAACTGACAACCGTCTCCTGGTCAGCATGCTTAGTGGGTATTGCCTCAGCCCATCTGGTGAAATAATCGGTGGCTGTCAGAATGAACTTATGGCCCGCCGAAGAATTTGGCGATATTGTCCCAATGAAATCCAGGCCCCACTGCTGAAATGGAGCTTCAACCTGAATCGGCTGAAGGGGCATTGGAGCGTTCTTGTTGCGGCCAGCAAACCTCTGACATTTCTCACATTTCTGAGAGGCTATGCGTGTATCGGCAAAAAGGGTGGGCCAATAATAGCCCGCTTTGATGATTTTTAAGGCCGTAGGCCTTCCTGAAATATGTCCTCCAGACATTCCAGAGTGGAATTCCTCGAGGACCTTCTCCTTTTTTGTTACCTTGATGCATCGCAAGAGAACACCGTCAATGTTTACATAAAACAGCCCCTCGGGGCGCAGTACAAACTTCAGAGCCTTGAGTCTGAACCTCCTTCTTTGTGAGGCATCGAGATTATCAGGGCATTGCCCAGTATTGAAGTACCACACTAGGTTATCGGTCCAGTCTCTGGCTTCTTCTGAAGAGTTGGCAAAATTGGCCTCCATCATAGGATCTTCCCACTGGCAAGCGGTCACCTCTAAGGCGGCACTCTTGGCTAGTTCTTGACAAAGGGCCCGGCCCCTGATAAGCTTGGTGGGTCGAACTTCTATGTCGAATTCTTGAATCTTGGCGATCCAGCCAGCTCTTTTATGACCCGGTTCCCCTTGAATGATGAAATTTCTGACATCGGGGTGGATGACAAACACGGTAATCCGGCTCTGGGAGACAAAGTGCTTGAATTTCTTCAGAGCCCTCATGACTGCATGCACTTGCCGCTCGATAAAATTATATCGCTCTTCATGTTGCTGGATTACTTGGCTCAAGAAGGCAATAGGCCGTTCTTTGTCGTCATCTCCTTTTTGGGTCAAAACCGCAGCATAGCTCTCCGGCTCTTCGACAACGTATAGAATGAAATCCTTGGAGTAGTCTGGGTTAACCAGCATAGGGGCCTGAGCAATCCTGGCTTTTATCTCTTCAAAAGCCTTTTTTCTCTCCTCAGTCCATATGAACTCGACATCTTTCTTTAATAGCTCAGCCATTGGCTTTATCACTTGAGAAGTCTGGCACAAACTTCCTCACGAAGTTGATCTGGCCAAAGAAGAATTGAAGACCCTTCTTGTTCACTGGGATGGAGAGCTTCATCAGAGCCTCTGCCCTGTCGGGATCAACTGCTAAGCCCTTCTCGAAGATGACATGACCCAACAACTTTCCTTCTCTCAGTGCGAAGACTGATTTCTTCGGATTAATAGATATGCCGAACTCCCGACACCTTTCAAATACTTGTTCCAGGTGAGAGTTGTGCTCTTCCCTCTTGTGAGAGAACACTGTCATGTCATCCAGATATATTACAATTATTTTGTTCAACAGTTCCCGGAATGCAATATCCATGGCTCTCTGGAATGTAGCCCCTGCATTGGACAGGCCAAAGGGCATCCGCTGATAGGCGAACATTCCCCATTTGGTGGTGAACGCCGTCTTGTGTTGGTCTTCATCTTTCATCTAAATTTGGTTGTATCCCAAGAAGTCGTCTAGGAGAGAGAACCGCTGCACTCCTGTGACCACATGGAGAATTTGGTTGAACTGTGGGAGCGGGTAGTGGTCCTTGAGGGAGTCCTGGTTCAGGTTGCGGAAATCCACGCAAAGGCGGATATCTCCATTCTTCTTTCTAACTGGAACCAGATTTGCGACCCAAGAAGAATGCTTGATGGGATATATTATTTTTGCTTCTAGCATCTTCAAGAGTTCGGCCTTCATCAAGACCTTGATCTTCGGGTTCATCGACCTCTGCTTTTGCCTACAGGGTTTAACCCCTTCTTCAAGTTCAATCGTATCTTTGGATGACCTCTCGGTCGTACCCCTTCAAGTCTTGATAACTCCAAGCCACAATATCAGGATACCTTCTGCAGAGGGCCTGAATTTGGTCCAGCTCCTCTGGAGTGCAGTCGGTCCCGACTTTAATTGACTTGCCTGGCTCAAGCTCCAGGTCTCTATACTGCTTGGAGTCCACCTTGATCCTATGCGATATTGCTCGGTCATTCTGATCAAAGAGACTCTCTAGGGTAATTAGTCCTTTGGGTACATGGTTGTTTTTTAACTGTATCAACCCCTCATACTCCTCGTCATCAGGGTCTCTACCTTCGATTGTGCTAACTTCATGAATAAAAAAATTGATGATTTGCTCATCAGAATCGAACACCTGCCAGTGGGTGTCCTTATCAGGCACAAAAGGCCTGTAAATGGTTCTTACCGCCTTAGGCTTTTGCATTAAATCATCATCCGAGGAGTATCTGCTCCAATAGACACTAAGATGTCTGCGTGGCGATTTTTCTCTCGGGGAATAGCTTGGACATTGACGGCCTCAAATGACTCCATTAGGTCCCAGACCCGATTACGGTATGCCTTAAGATAATGCTTCTTCGAGGCACACCTGTTGGTAATCTGGTTGCAGACTAGCTCTGAATCTCCGAAAATTTGCAGCTGTTTGATTCCCAACCTCTCTGCTTTCTTCAGCCCTAAGCACAAGGCTTCATACTCTGCACCGTTATTGGTGCAACTCCAGGCCCACCGGTAGCAGTAAGCTTTCTCTTCTTCTGTAGGCGAGATAAGTAAAACCCCTGCCCCAGCGTCGTTCTTGCATCGGGCACCGTCAAAGTATAACTTCCATAGCTCATTAGGGGCAGGGTTTATATCTTCCTTTGCCGTCTCTTTCGGCTTTTCGGGCTGGCTAATGGAATAGCAGCCAATTTCAAACTCAATCATGGCATTGAAGTCAAGCAAGGAGAGTTCGTCCTCCGCTTGCAACTCTTTTATAGTTTCACCCACTATGTCCACTTCCTCAACTTCTTCTGTCACAATGTGAACTGCCTCATATTGCTGTCCCTCCTCGGGCAACTTCTCAACCAACAAGGTGGAAGGCTTGTCATTATAAATCTTCACTTGCTTTCCTTTGAAAGGGACTTCCATGTGGGAGTAGTCCAAAGACAAATATCCGCCTAGCTTGGCGGTAAACTCCCTTGAGAGGCACATGCCAAAATAGGGCTCTAGGTCTACAACTACGACCTCTTGGATTACTGTGATCTGCGGAGCTTTATGCAGTTGAATGGGGATGTCCTTTATGATACCGACAGTCTTCACGGGAGTGCCGTCTAACTGGAATACGCCTTGGCTGCTCCATGTATTTTCCATGCCGATCTCTTCACAAACTGCCCTGGGCATAACTGTAGTTGAGGTGCCGAAATCAACGATGCAATTGTGTACCACGTATCCTTCCATCCGCAAGGTCAGATAGAACAGCGGTGGTCTATTCTTTCCAGTGATTGAATTGGTTAATGGCTGGGCCAGTACTGGTTGCTGCGCTTTACCCCCTTTTACAGACTTCAAAGATTCCTGCAGCAAATCAACCTGGCCAGGGAGTTGAAGGGCATCGTACATACTGATTTTGGCCGAGGTCTTCTTGAGTTCCTCAACAATGTTGTAGGCCGAAGCGACAGGCCCTTCTATCTCCTTTGCAGCTTCGTACTTGCTACGATACTGCTGCATTGCTTCAACCCTCTGTCATTTGGTCAGCGAAGGGTACTCGAGTTTCTCCCTCGCTTTTTCTTTTGTCTCGACTTGAAGTGGAGCCACGGGGGCTAGAGCCCTCTAAGGGACATTCTTTTCATTTGCCAACGGCGGTACAGGGTCCTAGTCGGGAGCTTTAGCCGTGGGCTACTCCTTGTTCCTCCTCGTGTACACCTTTAACGGTTGCATTTGAGCCGCATCTGCTTCAATTGGCCTTTTGCCATCTTTGGTCAAAAGGGACACCTTCTCCTCCTCAGGGACCACGTAGTTGTGATCCTCTTCTCGAAGCATATTCACTTGGTCCTCCAGGTCATTGCTCGGCCGAGTACCCGCCATGGTCTGCACATAATGATGATGAAACATGCAGGTGCTCTCGTCGTGAGGATCATTGCAGGTCGAGCACCAGTGCACAGGGTCAGAAGTGTTCGGTCCCTCGTTAATGGCAGTGTTCCTTGCAGGAGGTTTGTTATCTTGGGTTGCTGCTTGATCTCTTGTCAGTGCCGGAGGAGGGTAGGGCCTTCTGGGAGCAAACTCCATCTGAGCTTGCTTCTTCTTGATTATTGCCATGTCATTGGACAATGTCCGGTAGACAGAATTGAGATTTTTATTCCTTGCAGCAACTTTGCTTGGATATCAACGGCTAGAGGAGCCGTTGAAGCGGGTGGTGGCAATGGAGCCAACGGCAGGGCCAAAGGCAATGGAGGGTATAGCGGAGCAGCGGGAGGAGGAGGCAGTGAGGGATACGATGGGGTTGTTGTAGGCGGTGGTGGAGGTGGAGTAGGCTGATGTATTTGAGGGGGATAGTGGGTAATCGCAGGTGCAGGATTCCACGGTGCAGTAGAATGCGAAGAGGAAGAAGATGCTGAATATGGCTGAGCGGATGCACTAGGGTACTGAGTGGATTGTTGGAAGTCAGGATAAATCGGCGTCGGCATTCTATGTGGAAGCTTGCCGACTGAGATTAAGTCCTGTTCCGCTAATTGAGCTAGCTCATACAGCGCAGGAAAGGTATTAACATACACTATGCTATTGCTGTTGTTATTGTATGTTGCCCGTGTGTATTATCATTGCTAATTATTGCAAAAGGTAGATCTGTAGGTTTATTTAAGTAGAAATGGAATTGTGTATGTTAAATTTTTATTTCTACATTGAAGGCCCAGGAGTAATCTATGATTCAAACAATATTCTCAGACTGCCTTTGGAAAACCCATATGACCTTGTCTCTGGTCTTGATGACCCAAGGGTCATCCAGGGACCTACTGTCCCTATTGAACGACCAACTAGTAGCCCAAATGGCCCACATTGTTGGATCGATGGCCTATGGGCTATCTAGGGCAGATTGCTCCCCCCCAAATGTCCAAGAATGAGGCCAAACAGCCTCCCCCCTTGGCTAGGATGTCCTAGATGGCTTGGTCGTCTTGATAGTCTACCAAAACTGCTTGAGCAAGCATACCTTTAGTCATTCAATGGCCTTGATCATTCAGTGGCCTTGAAAAACCTCTTAAACTTCCCAAGAAATCGTTCAAATTGTTTGGTGGATGGCTGTAACCAGCACTTTGGCCTTCTCCTCTTCGTCTTTGGCTTGGACTTCTAAGTTTGGCTGCCCTACTTTGTCTTCGCCTGTTTATCCACCACGTTGCTACAACTTCTTTGTCCTGTGAAGTGATTCCAACTTCTGTTTGAGGTTCATCAGTCCATTGACATCACATGGTTGTTGATCAACTCGTTGGCTCCTTCTTAGTGTTTCCTGTCTGTTTTTCTCTTCGAATTCCAAGCTTAAACTGTCACTGCTCAAACTCGTCAAGGACACACTACTTGATTCATTTTTTGAATTGACAGTACCTGTTACTTCTCTTGGTAATGTCTGCTGTGATACTTCATGTACATCCTACCATTCCATTAATGACACTCTTCATCCTAGTGAGGTTCTATTTTCCACACTAGTAGTTCTCTTCGAAAACTTCAATTTCTGTTGCACGGTCATTAGCAACCCCAACACCTGCTTGTCTGCCATTCTCGTCATGGATTTTCTTCCATACTTGTTCCTTCTCCCGAAAAAATCCTACCAGCTGCTTGTAGATCTCATCGCAGCAGCGTCAATTCCTGCATAAGTTGTCTTTGCTATTCACCTATTCGAACATTCAACTGTTCTCTCCTTTCGCTCAATTGCTGCATTTTAGCATGCATTTTTTTTCTGTGCACGTCCAATGGATTCTAGAAAAATCATTCCCTTGTATTCACTTCTTTCATTCCGAGGCTCTTGCTCTGGCGGTTCCTCTTGTCCAACATGCATCGTCACCATCCGTTTCATGTTTTCAGAATCAAGTGACCTCTATTCATCCTTTCATCTTCGTTCTTCAACATTGGAAATCTTGACATGCTATCCTCAAATGCCATTTCATGTTTTCATAATCAAGTGACCTCTATTCATCCTTTTGTTCTTCGTTCTTGTACTCTCACCAGATATCCTCTATGTGCTATGTCTCTCCATCTATATCTATGCTTTACAATGAAAAAGGGGGTCATATTTATAATGCAATCCTGGCCATTGGCAACAACGGTTTCCAAGACATGTCACCTATATCTACTTACCCCATACATACGTACAAAACATATATGTGCCAAAACTTGGTCCAAATTCCGCCTAAGTGGATGAGTTGCTCCCTCAAGACCTCGGCCAAGATTGGAAGACCCAGAAAAGGCTTCTGGATTAGCCTCCAAAGCAGGCCGGTTCCTTTAATACTAGCTAAACTAACAATGGGGTTAAGACTAAAGGAAGGAATGGAAAGAGTTAGAAGCTAGAAGTAAAATATGGATGGGATTCAACCACAGCAAGAGACATAAGAGCAGGAGGGTCTCGTTTCCTTAACTAAACTAAACTTCCTAATAGACCAACCATCATCCATTATTACAGAGCATTAATCAAATAAACGCATACACGGCTAAGAATTCCAGGAATTGAATAAACAGTAATCCAGGGAGATATCCAAATAACAGAATAACTTTAACAACATACACCATTCATCCAACTTTAATAGAAATGCTTAACAATGAAATTAGCATACATACATGTTTTGCAACATTCTTAGACAAAGGCCAAACAACACTTCAATCTTCATTAAGAGGTGTATATCATTCAATCATACAACTTGTGCAATTGTAAAAGCTAAAGAGCCGACCCTTTGAAATGGGTTACTTTCAAATATATATAGATTTACATTGCATTCAGTTAGCTTGGAATGATTATGTGGAGGCTCCCCTACAAGCTTGTTAGGGTGAGTGCAAGGAGTGGGTGTTGCTTTCAGATCATCTAAGCATAACCACATATGGCGTGTGCTGCTGATGTGTCTGACCTAGATTTCTCTAAAGCAGCTAGTGCACATGCTATACCATCAGATCCTAAGCATCTTCTGACAAGTCTGCTTTCTTCCACTCGTTTCTATTGCATTGAGCCAGCTATGTCGGGATAGGTGTGTGATGGAGAATTCTCTGACCATTGAGATCTCTAACAGCTATGATGCTAGGCGACTGGGCGACACGTGTGAATTCTGCTAACTAGAACATGTCCAGGAACCCTCTTCATGAAGCCAGAGTTTTGATAGCCTTGTCAGGTGCCTAAGAGTTCAGCTTCCTTTGTGCCGAACTCCATGCCTTAGCTAAATTTTGAGTCCAGAAACTATCTTAATGCTGGACCTATTTGCCTTGTAGATGATGCCAGCTTTGAAATGTGTCCAACCCTTAGCTCTTCAGTCAATTGATTTATTGAAATGTGCTCTGCCATGTTTCGGAGATAACTCTTGCTTTTATGCCGAGCTGCAAGACTTAGAAATATTTTGTATCCGGCCTTGGTTTCTGTCTATGCCGGACTTTTTATGCATCTTATGATGATGTCAGATCTTGAAAAGTCTGGCAGTTCTTTAATACTTAGCCATATTTTGCATCCAGGAAGGGGCTGCCTTGATGTCGAACATCAGAACTTTGTTTGCATTGGATGACATCAACTTTTGAAAAGTCTAACTGCTTGCAAGTTCAGTATTCATACTTAGCCTAATTTTAGGTCCGACATTGTGAATGCCATATACCGGACATTTTTGCTTCTCTGATGAAATCAGCTGGTCCAATAGTCTGACCACTTTGATGTATCAGATGCCCATGCCTTGGCCAAAATTTGAATCCGGCCTATGATAAGTGTCGGATACTGAACTTTTGCTATTATTGTGCTTTCCTTAGCTCTTCAAAAAGTCCGACCCTTGGCTCCTGTGTGTCAGGTTTCTATACCTTAGTCAAATTTTTAATCCGACACTTCTGCATATTGCCCAACTACCTACCTTAGCCAAAAAAATTTAATCCAACTAGCCATTGTTGGATATTAAACTGATCAGCAATCCTCCAACCTGCCTTTTAATTTTGCTTTGTAGCTGAACTATCACCAGGGGCTTGATCCGGTCTTTAGCTTATGCCCAAAAGATGCTTTGAGTCTAACTGCAGTGTTGATGCCTTAGCAAAATGATGACAAAACTTGAGCAAAATCACAATCCGACTTATTTGCTAGGATTTGTAGATGTGGGTGATGAAATCTACCTACACCAACTTTGTAACATATGCATATTTCCTAACTGATAACAACTTGGTATAGTATTTAGATTTTATTTCATTTTGTTTTCTCTTCATCTAACTTAATGCCTTATTACTTAGACATTTCTGCAAACACTTTTACTTCTGCTTCTGTCTAGAACTGGTGCCTACGTTTGTCCTCCCCTTTAAATTGGTCAACGTCCTCATCGAATTTCTCCTCTGCTTGGTGGGGTCGAACTTGGTTGTTGAGGTTGTTGTGACTAGGGAACAAGTACTCCTAATTCAACAATTTGCAGCTTTAAGGCCTCCTCCTTGTCCTTGAGTCTCTTGGTGTAATTAAAGTACTTGGCCCATTCAAGACCAAAATGGTTGGCTTTCTTCTCCATCTCTGCCAACTTCGTCAAGATCTCCTCCTCCCTCTTTGCAAAGACCTCACTTGTAGTCCCTTGCATCAATGTTGCAATTGTTAGAATATTATTATTTTTATAATGTGCACTATGCCTATAATTGACAGGTTGACATTTGTCTTCTGCCACTTGTCCCTGTCTTCAGTTTGAGTTGGAGTGGTGTCTTCTGAAAGACACTTGGAGTGGAGCTTATGACACTTGTCATATCTCCCTCCTAAGCTTGATGCTTATATATTGTAAGATAACTTGTAAATAATATAAGGCTTTTTGTTCAGTCCCATCAGCAATCTGCTAATCCTGTTCTGTGATCAACCGGTCCTTGTGCTCCACCTCCTTTGACTTTGCTTCCCACAGTTATTCCCTTATTGAGCATTCGGATCTCAGATGTGTAATCTTTGCTTCCTGTTCCTTAATGATCTTGTTCTCCTCTATTTCCTTGTTCTTTTCTTCAAGTTCTTGTGCCTTTTCTTGCATCTCCTCAAGTTGTTTCAGCTTAGTCAGTTCTAATTCAGTTGCCTCACTTGCCTGCTGAAATTTTGCTTCTGTTGTTTGCAGTAGGTTAGCCTTCTCTTCTCCCACACTATGCAGTTTCTTGATACCTGCAGCTAACCATTGCACTAAGTATGCCAAAAAATTAATATTAGCATAAGTTGGAAATAACTCTGGTGCCAGTTCTATATACTGTACATTTTCATCACTTGTTGGGCAAGATAAACTGTGACTGCCATTAATATAAACACAGGCTGGTTTAGTGTACAATGTCTCAGTTCCTTCTGGCAATTGCTTCACCCCAACCATGGTTCTAACACTGCCGGTCTCTAACTCCCATGGCTGCACTTGATAAATGCTGGTAATTTCTGTCATCCATTGTTCCTCTTGCATCCAATTTACCAACTTGTCAAGTTCATTTTCTGCCATCAACTACCATTGTTTCCATTGTCCAACACAGCCTATCTCAAATTCCAGCTTCAATCTGTCAATGACTCCAGAAAGCTTACTGAGACAAGTATTAACTTGTGCATTAATGTGCTCCCCATCTCTGGTGGTTGCCTGAAGTTTGGCACTTCAATCAGCACATGTTCATTCAATTCATCTTCTGTCTCATTATTTGAAGTTTTTTCTGTCACTTGCTCTTCCACCTGCCCTGACAGATTAATAGGCCTCTTGTATTCTTTTCCCTCTGTCACCATTTTCTTAACTCTTTCAGCAAATCTACTCTTCCGTTGGCTATTTCTCCCTCTATACACATCATATCTCTAGGAAAGCTCACTGTCTCATGAGTCTAACCTTTGTTGCACCAGTTGTTCCAGCTCTACCACTTTCCCCTTTTGCAGCGTCACCTCAACAAATAGAAGACAAGCAATAGAAGACATACACATGAAAATAGAAGTCCAAGTCTAGAGCCAGACATCAGTTGTATTGATAGCAGAATTCAGGTTTTCATTTAGCCTCTAGCAAACATCCATCCATTTTACAATAAAAGAGCGGGCTTATATAGAGAATTTTGTCGCTTGAGCAATAAATGATCAAAAACAGAATATGGCGATGGAAGCCAAGATAAACATTACAAGGTGATACAGCCGCAAGATATTAAACAGGTATGGCAGGGGCTGGTGACTCCTCAAAATGCCGTTGAATGTCTTCAATGCTTCTGACATACTTGACTTGCTAGCGCTGTCTCCTTACTTGCAGGAACCGCCTCCGTAGAAGATATGCTTGAATTCCTGAAACGTCTAATCCGGAAGCTTCCCAAAATAGCTACGGGTGACCGGATAAGGATATACTTCAAATTGCTGAGGTGTACTTCTGGAAGAAACCAGCGCCAATTTCAATCTTATTTACTGGCAGAGTGCGCCCAATCTTAGGCGCAATGCCAGAGTGCGCCCAGCATTGGGCGCAAGTGTTGAGTGCGGCCGGCCTTGGGCGCACGGCCTGAGTGCGCCCGGCCTTGGGCGCAAGTGCTGAGTGTGTCCGGCCTTGGGCGCAAGTGCTGAGTGTGTCCGGCATTGGGCGCAAGTGCGCAGTGCGCCCGGCCTTGGGCGCACGGCCTGAGTGCGCCTGGCCTTGGGCGCAAGTGCTGAGTGCACCCGGCCTTGGGCGCAAGTGCGCAGTGCGCCCATCTTCTGGCACAGTGCGCCCATATTCTGGCGCAAGTGTGCAGTGCGCCCAATCTCTGGCGCAAGTGTGCTACCTCATCCAAAACGAAGCACTGGATTTGCTTAAGGCTGAAACTTCATGGTCCCTTCTGCGGAAGTTTCCCTAGAAAGCTAATAATACACAATGTTGCAGAAATGGCAACATCTCTAGCGGCTCACGGGGAAATTGAGCTCGCCTCAATGTCGACATCCCAGGCCTTATCCACTGGGCTCAGAGTCATCATCTTCCTCATAATCTTCATCGCTCTCCGATTGCCCGTTGGTAGCAGCAGACTGTTCTCTTGACTCTTCTCCCTCATGAGTTTCACTATGCTGCTCTTCATCCCGGCCTAGCACCTCGTCTAGGGGTTCATCCTCTTCGTGACCTTGTAGGTCTTGGGCCGCTTCTTGAGTATCAAAAGTTTCCTTAGCCGAAACCTCTTCATGTGCCTCATTTGTTCCTTGCGCTTTGACCTCCTCTTGCGGTTTCTCTTTCACTCTGGGGCACTTCATCTTGAGGCACCTGATCCTTGTTTTGTTGTGGTGCAAGGTTGTCACCCTGGCCCTCTTGGTGAGTGGGGGCCTCCACCGCATGAATCTCGTCCTGGGCCTGGTTCTCGCCTTGCACCCTGCTTTCCTCCTGTGCTTGAATATCTTTCGGCTGCTGAGGGGACTCGGGCAACGCAAGCTCCCTTTTAATACGGTTGTAGGTCTCTTGGACCAAGGCCCAATCATTGTTATGGATTTCATCATGCTTTCGAAGCTCTCGAACAAGGTACCCAAATTTTTCCAGATGACGGACCTCGGCAAAATTGAACCTCTCACTGAGATCCACCAAGCAGGCTTGTATTAGCGCAAATTTGGAGTTATACTGCATTACTTGGATCTCAAAAACAGGCTCCTCCCAGTCATCAATTTCCTGAGTGTCATTTTCGAAGGAGTCCCATGCCGGCCACTGCTCTTGCTCAGTTAAGACATGGTCCTATTCATTAGTGAAACCCGGAAAACCATTATTGGCCAGAGTCTCAAAATACATGAGAGCAATTTTTCTTTCTCTTTCGAGCATGCTTATGAGATCTCGAGCCTTTCGGGCTGCTTTGGCCTTCTTAAAGAACGATCTAAGAGTTGAATCAACGGCTGCCCATGAGCGAGCTAGATCAGACATTGGTGCAAGCGCACCTGATCGGTCCAAGGCCCGTGCCTTCATGGCCAGTTCCAGCTATTCGTCAACCTCTGCCTCAGCCTCTTTGACAATGGAAGCGTCGTGCGAAACTACTTGCTTGGCCTCCCAGATGAACGTCAGCACTGAGACTACCCGACGCGCCCTATTTCTGAAATTGACCAGGAAATGAGCGTGCGCCTCTTTGGTGCGGTCCTTGGACAGAGCTGAACTGGACTCTGACCTACTTTCCATATTGACCCTTCGTTGTTGGATTTCGGCCTCCACTACCAACAATTGATCTTTGGCTTCTCCCTGTATTCCGAGGCACTCCTCGTAATCCTCCTTGGTGTCCTTGAGTGCCTGCTATAGCTCCAGATCAACCACTTGCTGCTACAGCTGTTTTACTTTTAACTGTTCATCTTCAAGTTGTCCACGCGTAAGTGCTAGGGTTTCATCAAGTTGAGCATTCTTGGCCTCAGCGTCATAGCAACGATCTCTGAAATGATCCACCTAAAGATAGAGAGATGTCGCCTCGACATGAATATTCTCAGCCTTCATTTTAGGGTCAGCAGTCTTCAGATCCTCCACCGCTTGTCTATAGGAGTAGTCTGCCGGCGTCATCTCGTTTAGTGGTTTCTGCACCTTGGGCACTTTTTTCGTTTGGAGGAGCAGCATATTTTGAGGGTCAAAGACTACCCTTTTTTCTGGATGAGCCAGTGCTTGCTCACTTTCTCTCTTCTGGAGTTCTGCTGGGCCTTACGGATACTCTCAGCCATCGTCTCTTCCTCATAAAAGTCTAGTTCCTCGGGATCAGGCTCCTGTATTCCATAGAATATGGCAAGGGGAAAAAGAGCCCGTTGAGGGTTCGATTGTACAGGCGTCTCCGAAAGAGGCTGGGCGACAGCAACAGTGACTGTAGGGGACACTGGGGTTTAAACTGCTGAAGCCAAAATGCTGGGTCCAGGACGGGCCGTCCCCATGATGGGTACTGGCGAAGCAACTGAGGGAGCGGGATCAGAAGAAGGTTGGCTAAGGTTTACAGTAGTTACAGAAGTTGCAATAGGAGCTACCAGACCTTGGGGAGTGAAGACAGAAGTGATGGCATTGGAGACTTTTGCAAAAGTCTCGAATGACTTAGAAACTGCCGATAAGGGAGCAGGGGGATGCGTAGGCAAGAGGGGGTTGGGAAAGATGTCAGCTGAGGCGCCGAGTGAAATATGGGTGGACACTAGGGTTTCGGCGTCGGGAAGTGGGATTTCTTCAGAAGCAGTTGAGAAAAAAGGAGAAATAGAAGACGTACCTGCGGGCTCAGGCTCCAGAGCCGAAGCGGTAACTACTGCATTTTGGGACTATCCTCTCTTCTTCTGCTGCTTCATCCTCTAGGTCAATAAACGGCTCTTTGGCCTGCAGCAGCTGTTGTACCCTCAGAGCTGACTGCGCTGTCTGGGTGGGCCGTACTGACTGCGTTGGAGCGACAACCTCCAAAATGCCCCCTTCTTTGACTGCTGCCGCCGCCAGAGGGGCTGCGCCAGAGACTACGAATTTGATAGGGCGGGACTTCTTCGCAGCACTTTGGGGCGCAGGTGCATCGGGCACATTCCTCTTTTTTGAAGTGGTATTTTCTTCTTGGACCTGTCGCTTACCTTTGCCCTTGACAGGTGGTGCCTGACTAGTTTGTTGTTCTTGGAGAGCATGCAGGTCATCCACTTTGCTAGGGCTCTCTAAGCTTCTGTGTACACGGTCCTCGAAAAATACAGGTCGATAATCATTATGATTATTATCAAATAGATCAGAAAATTTTTGATCTATCTGCAACGTGGGATCAGACAACTTCTTTTTGTGGTGACACCTCATTATCCACCAATTTGAAACCTTCTTCACCAACCACTAGGGTGCTTTTTCTTTCATGAATGTGAAAATTCTATCATCAGGGTCCTGATGTTGAAACCGTCTAGGGTTGTACTCAGCCTCCATGACATAAAAATCATGCCACGGTGGGAAGGAGAACATTTTTTCAATGTGCCATTCGAGGTCCTGTCCAGAAGGATTATTACGCTGCTGCTCAATCTCCGGGCAAGGACAGCAATGGAATTTTTCTTTCCCAATATTTTCTTTGAAGACACCATCTGGGTCATATTTCCACCACTAGGGCAGGTCTATCAGACCAAAACATACAGGGTAATCGCCAGATAATGATTCTGCTTATTCTGCGTCACCTTGATGGGACCAAGCTCAATGGGCCATGGGCAGGTGTGATGTTTCTTCCTTCCCTTGTCGAAGACATCATCTGCATAGTCGCACTGACGAGCCACCTCCTGGTAAAAAAGGTACTCAGTAGCGTAATACAGTAGCAAGAAGGGTTTACTTGAAAACCCAAAAATTCGTATCACGAGCCCCTGTGTTAAACGAAAAATGTCTCTGAGTCGCTGATCTATCACATAACTCCATGCAACAATATCTGGGTATTCCCTGCAGAGGGTCCTAATCTGGTCAATTTCCTGTAACGTGCAATCAGTTCCCACTTTGATCGTCTTCCCGGACTCCAGGACTAACTCTTGATACTCTTTTGCATCCACTTTTATTTTGTGATGCAGGGCTCTGTCATCTTGATCAAATAAGCTTTCAAGGGTTATCAAACCCTTGGGGAGGTGGTTGTTTTTCAGCTGGATAAGACCCTCATATTCATTCTCATCGAGGGTTCTTTCTTCGATGTTTCCAGCCTTGTTAATCAAAAAATCGACGTTCTGCTTGTCACTATCAAAGACCTGCCAGTGAATATTTTTATCTGGTACTGAGGGTCTATAAATAACCCTAACTGTTTTTGGTCTTTGCATAAGATTCTCGGCTGGGGAGTACCTTGATCCAATGGACGCTAAAATGTCTGCATGCTTTATCCGCTCCCGCGAAATGGATTGGATGTTGAGGGCCGAGAAGGATTCTAGCAGATCCCATACCTTGTTACGGTATGCTTTTAGGTAGTGTTGTTTAGCAACACATTTGTTTGTTACTTGGTTGCAGATCAATTCAGAATCCCCGAATATCTACAACTGCTTTATTCCTAGTTTTTCTGCCTTTCGTAACCCCAAACACAGGGCTTCATACTCGGCAGAATTATTGGTACAGCTCCAAGCGAGCCTGTACGAATAGGTTTTCTGAATTCCAGAGGGGAGACAAGGACAACCCCAGCTCCAACGTTGTTCTTGCATCGGGCGCCATTAAAGAAGAGTTTCCACAGTTGCTCATCCATAGGGTCGGTATCACTCGACGACTTAGCCTTCTCGGGTTTGGTGATCGAGTAACATCCTATGTCTGATTCTATCATAGCATTAAAATCCAGCATGGAAAACTCGTCCTCCATGTGCAGCTCATCAAGAGTTTCTTCCATCAGCCCCACTCCTTCTCCTATTTCTTCTGCCCCATCGATAATATTGACAGAGTCCATGGGTCTCTCCACATCTCGGATCCTTTCGATGAGAAAGGTAGAAGGCTTCTCATTAAAAATATTTACCCTCTTCCCCCTGAAGGGGACTTCCAGATGTGAATAATCAAGGGATAAATAGCCCCCAAGCTTAGCGGTGAATTCCCTAGATAAGCACATGCTAAAATAGGGTTCCAAGTAAACTACCATAACTTCTTGGATTACTGTAATTTGCGGCATCTTGTGCAGTACGATAGGGATATCCTTTATCACTCCAATTGTCCTTACTGGAGTTCCGTCCAACTGGAGCACCCCGGGGCTGCTCCTTGTATACTCCATGCCCATAAATTCACATACAGCTTTAGGCATGACAGTGGTTGTAGCGCCAGAATCAACCATACAATTGTGCACTACCCACCCTTCCATTCTGAGAGATAGGAAAAACGGCGGCGGCCTGTTCTTCCCCGTGGCAGAAGTAGTCAGTGGTTGCACCAAAACAGTCTGAGTCAGTCTCTCCTTGCCCTTAAGACTTGAGGGATTCTTGCAATAGATCAACATGGCCAGGCAATTGAAGGGCATCAAAGAGGCTTACCTTAGCCGGAATTCTCCTCTGTTCTTCGACAACGTTGTATGTTCCAGCGCTTGGTTCTCCCCCATATTTGGTGGGTTCATACCGTGTCTGGTATTGTTGAGTGGCTTCCACCCTCTGGGGCTTGGTGATTGAGGGGTATCGTAACTTCTCCCGCGCCTGATATCTCGCTTCTGCCAGGGGTTGAGAGGTAGAGCCTTGCGGCTGAGGGGCTACCGTCCTCGCCCTTGAGGGCAAGTAATCTTTTAATCGAGCATTGTCTGCGGGCTCTCTAGCCTGAACTGGCTCTCTTCCTGATGGTGTGGTTGCCTTGTTAGTCGGTTGCTTAGGATCGGCCGACACCTTAAGTGGTTCCATCTGAACTGGATCAACCTCAATTGGTCTTCTACTCGTCTTTGTCAGAACGGAAACTTGTTCAACAGGGAAACTATACAATCATGGTCATCTTCCATCATCATATTTACCTGCCCATCAGAGCCATTGTCTGAAAGCATTTGAGCATAGTTCTGGTGGACTACACAGGCCTCTTCATTATGCGGGTCATTGCAAGTAGAGCACCAACTAGCCCTACCAGATGTACCGGCCTCGTCGTATTCCAAAACTGTAGAATTTCTCTCATGAGGTCTGTCGATAGGAGCAGATTGATCCCTTGCGATTTGAGGAGGCCTTCGTGGTGGATAATTCTAGTCTCGGAATTGGCTTTTCTTCATGATAGCCATATCATTGGCCATACTTTTCATAAACCCGTACATATCTCTTAGCTCCTTAGCTTGTTATGGATTTAGTGAAGCGTGAGCCGGAGGGGCTGGTAATGATAATGATGCCATTGGGGTAGGCAGTGCAGGATAGTGCGGAGGCGCCAGCAGTTGTGGAACCGTATGGGTCAGATGTTGCGGCGTTTGTACCCGAGACTGCGGAGTGGGCACTGCTTGATTTTGTGGGCCATGAACCCACGGTTGACTAGGGTACGTCAATGGCACAGAAGAACTGGGAGCTGCCTGATTTTGTGAGCCATGAACCCACGGTTGACTAGGGCATGTCAATGGCATCGAAGAACCAGATGCACTTGGATACATGCTCTGAGGAAAATCGGGATAAATCGGAGTCGTTGACTTAGGTGGTATCCTCCCAACAGTTATCAGGTCATCTTCTGATTTCTGCGCTTGTTCGTATAGATCTGGGAATGTATTAACATTGGAGTGCCTGATGCTTATGTTGATGTTTGTATGAAACGCCCTTAAGTAATAGAATGTGGCCTGTCGTGGGGTGGGCCGCAGGTCTTCAGGGACTCTCATCCAGGTCCGATTGAACCTGAGATTGAAGTCAGGTATTTCTTCTTGGGGATGCCTCGTATGCTTTGGTGAACTGGTGCAACAGGGACAAGGGATCCGCTTGATCATGGAAACCTCTCACTAACTTTCCAGCCAGTTGGTCCCACGAAGTGATGGTGCCGGGCGCGAGTGATCGGTACCGGTAGAGGAGCTTACCTCTTAAAGAGAGAACCAACAACTTCACCATGACATCTTCGTTGGTAATATCGTGAATGGTTGCCAATCCTGCAACATCTTGGATATGCTCGGTCGCTGTTTTTCCCGTACCATCGTAGGTGGGCAGAGCTTTCAAGGCCGCAGGAGGTACTCTATGTTGAGCTGCTAGATTTAGGGGACCGGTGTGGTCCCAGATCACAAACTGCCTAGCGGGAGGTGGCTGAGCCATATTTGGTGGTGGGTTTCCTTGGAGTGGTGGCTGTAGTGGCTGAGCAGGAACAATGGAAACACTTGGTGCACCAGAATCAATGTCAGGTGGAACCTCAGAGTGCTGACGATCCAGTGAATTAGGCGGAACTGGCGGCAAGCTAGTCGTTGTGTTGTCGGGAGTTGGACCTCGTATAGCAACAGGAGCTTCCTGCGAGGATGTTTCATCCAGTGGGGTATCAGGCCTGACCACTCTAGGACGCTCTCCAAAAGCGTCAATGTCAAGTTCGTAGAATTCGGCTTCTTCTTCTGAGTCTCTAGCCTGTCACCTTGTACGCATGGAGGCGTGATCTTTTAAGCTGGTCTGTGAGGCTTGGAGGTGTCGGAGTTCGTATGAGTCGCCAGATGTTCAAATTTTTCAGTAGTAAGACGAACATCAACTTCTTAGTACTGCTTATGTAGTGGAACGTTTGCGTCCCACCGGGTGTGCCAGAAACTGTTGGTCAGAGATCTGCCTTAGGTAAGGATTTGGTATTTTAGTGCGCCTTAGACCCGGACAACATTGAAAGGCCAAGAGGAAGAAATGCCTCCCGTGCCAATCTCCAGAGATGGGTTGGTTCCCTTGCTATTCTAACTGAGGGGGCTTGAGATTAAGGAACTGAAAGGAATGGGAAATGACTGAAAGGGGAAATATGGCCACGGGCCGGATAGAATAGGGGTGATGGAATAACAACACAAAAACTCTATTGCATTTTGAACCGAGATAGCCCTCAAATACGAGATAACTAATAGAAATTTAAACCGGAACATCTAGCATGTATAACCTCCAGGACTACTCCAGAGTTACTACTTTATCAGCAACTAAATCCAGATATTAGAATTCAAGTTACAGTTTAAAGTAAGAAACGATAGAAGATGAGCAATAGAAGACATACACATGAAAATAGAAGTCCAAGTCTAGAGCCAGACATCAGCTGTATTGATAGTAGAATTCAGGTTTTCATTTAGCCTCTAGCAAACATCCATCCATTTTACAATAAAAGAGCAGGCTTATATAGAGAATTCTGCCGCTTGAGCAATAAATGCTCAGAAATAGATTATGGTGTTGGAAGCCAAGATAAACATTACAAGGTGATACAGCCGCAAGATATTAAACAGGTACGGCAGGGGCTGGTGACTCCTCAAAATGTCGTTGAATGTCTTCAATGCTCTGACATACTTGACTTGTTGGCGCTGTCTCCTTACTTGCGGGAACCGCCTCCGTAGAAGATATGCTTGAATTCCCGGAACGTCTAATCCGAAAGCTTCCCAAAATAGCTGTGGGTGACCGGATAAGGATATATTTCAAATTGCTAAGTTGGAGTGCTTCTGGAAGAAACCAGCGCCAATGTCAATCTGATTTACTGGCAGAGTGTGTCCAATCTTAGGCGCAATGCCAGAGTGCGCCCATCCTTTGGCGCAAGTGCTGAGTGCGCACGGCCTGAGTGCGCCCGGCCTTGGGCGCAAGTGCACAATGCGCCCGACCTTGGGCGCAAGGCCTGAGTGAACCCGGCCTTGGGCGCACGGCCTGAGTGCGCCCGGCCTTGGGCGCAAGTGCTAAGTGCACCCAGCCTAGGGCGCAAGTGCGCAGTGCGCCCAATCTCTGGCGCAAGTGTGTAGTGCGCCCAATCTTTGGCGCAAGTGTGCAGTGCGCCCAATCTCTAGTGCATGTGTGCTGCCTCATCCAAAACGAAGCACTGGATCTGATTAAGGCTAAAACTTCATGGGCCCTTCTGCAGAAGTTTCCCCAGAAAGCTAGTAATACACAATGTTGCAGAAATGGCAACACTTTGTTGTATGCTTCTTCATAAGAAGTTGGTGGAACTATCTTCATCTTCTTATATTTTGGCAACAACCCATCGAGGAACCATCACCTTTGCAGTCCATCTTCTGGGACAACTTCCATCTTGTCAATAAGTTCCTTCAGTCTTCTATTATGGGATTTAACATTATTGTCCTTTTTCTGCTTCTTGGCGTAAATTTCTCTGATGATCTCTATGTCAGCTCGGAGTCTTCGAAAATCTTGATAAAGGCTTTTGTTAAAGCTTCCCATGTTGCAAAGGGTTGACCCTTATCTTCTTCAGGTGCCAGTCCATTGTGATTCCTCACAATGTTTCCAAAAATAATGTCAACCATGCTTGTTCGTCAACCACTCCGTTCACTCACAATATGGTTACATAGGTTCCTATATGATGTTCTGGGTCTTCTTTTTTGTCACCCAAAAATGGTGGGCACTTTTGCTTGCTTGTAGCTGGTTGCAATTTGTTGTATAGTCATCGTAGGTGGTTGCTGTTCTTCGGGTTGTTCTTCATCACTTGGCACTTCCTCACCTCACACACTATCACCAACAAACAATCTTCAACCGATCTCAACACTTTGCGACCTTCTTCGTGAATATACATGTATTGGATCTGGTATACTCACCCAAGCACTCTCTCGTAGCTTGCTTAGCTGCTTGACTCTCATCCTCTGCACCTCTCAACAAACTCCCCTGCTCTTGCTCTAGACTTACCAGCCAATCGTCATCTCCACATGCTCTCTCCACATTGGCGCTTCCACTTGGGCGAATGTTATCCGCAGTCTCTGCTTCGTTTGCTCAAGTATTTCCTTCAACATCCTTCATTGTTAACAACAACGTTTTCCACCTGTCGTGTGTTTTCCTTGGAT
Source organism: Wollemia nobilis (assembly GCA_028583015.1). Taxonomy (NCBI): domain Eukaryota; kingdom Viridiplantae; phylum Streptophyta; class Pinopsida; order Araucariales; family Araucariaceae; genus Wollemia; species Wollemia nobilis. The sequence goes on from JAQPPZ010002549.1 coordinate 14,254,580, forward strand.
TCTCCTCTCATGGACTCCACACACATTCATCTATTGGCTCGAACTCAGTCTCTCATGACTGCAGTGCTTGGTTGCCAATATTTTGCTCAATTCCTCCTCATTGAGCAATCCTTGTGCTTCTCACAGGAATTTGACTATCTTTGTGACCTTGTCTTCCACGTCCTCATGGTTGCCAATCTGTCATTCACCTCCTCCCCTTTCAGGCATGCTAATCCTTCATCAACTGGACCTAATTTCGCTTTGGCAATGTCAACGAACAAGTTGACCCAAACGTCAATTAGGTAACGACACCAAATGTAGCACGATGGCAAGCATTCCAAAAATAGAGGAATAGGATGACAGATTAGGGGCCAAACAAGACTGTAGTCAATGCAGTTCTAATCATCATTTTGCACTTAGAATGGCATCAAATGTCACTTCGTATGACAATCACACTTCAACTAGTATGGCATATACTAGAACGACAAGTGTTTGAACGACATGCATATGGAATGGCATGCACTTGGAACGACAAGTTCACTAGGTCGAAAAGTATTGGAACTGCAAGATCAAGTCTGCTAGCACTACAAGTGCTCCATAGCATTGGAACTGTTGGTCACGAATCCACCCTAGGAAAGGGTTTGGTTTAACACACGCGCCCTAGACCCGAACCAACCTTGAAAGGCCGAAGGGAAGAGATGCCCTCCATGCCAATCTCCGGAGAAGGCCGGCTCCTATGCTACACTAACTGGGGGTTTTAGATTAGGGAAGTGGAAAGAGATTGGGAAATGACTGAAAGAGATGTAAATTGCATAGCAGTAACGGTGGGGAAGAACAAGCAGCACAATCACTTATCTATATCTAAACCAGCAACTATCAATACGGAGAATGAAACAGAAACTAACCCTGCGTTTACTTTCCTATGTATCCTTAGTGATAATTCCAGGTTCACTTAATTTCCAATGCCTAAATCCAGATAGCAGAATTACAGCAATCAGAAAAATAAATGACAATAGCAGAAATAGTCACAGAAGGCAGCATACAAGAAAGAGACAGAGTCAGAGCCAAGGATTCTTAGTATTGATGCAAAAGTTTGAATACAGCAGCTTTCTAGCAATATGTTCCCCCCCTTTTTTACATTACAATGAGCGGCTTTTATAGAGGGAATTACCCCCGTAATCATTAATGACAAACCCTAAAAATTGTTGGGGCAGCTGAGATTTGACACCTGTCAGGTAACAGAGTACCCATGGAATGTGGCTCACCCATGTCAGCAGTTATGAGGTATGGCTTCGGACGGGCTTTACCGTCGAGAATGCTCGTCTCATTAATGCGGTTGGTGAGGAGGTTTCCTTGAGCCCAGCATCACCGTTTTGATGGGATGGGTGCCTTAAATTTATACCCACCTTCTCCTTTTATGGAAGCGTGCCCCTCGAAAACAACATCGGTGTCAGAAAAAGTTTCGGAGAAGCTTTGCTGAGAAATTGGCCCGAATTGGCGGTTCGCTGGACTTTTGGCCGAAGTGGAGCTTTTTGGCCGACTTGAACGTTTTGGCCGACTTGAAGCTTCGCTGGCCAACTTGAGCTTTGGGGCCGAAGTGAGCACTTTGGCCGATGTTGAACTTTTTGGCCGACTTGAAGCTTCGTTGGCCGACTTGAGCTTCGGGGCCGAAGTGGAGCTTTTTGGCCGAAGTGAGCACTTTGGCCGACGTTGAACTTTTTGGCCGACTTGAAGCTTCGTTGGCTGACTTGAAGCTTTCTGGGCTGACGTTGAACTTTTTGGCCGACTTGAAGCTTCGCTGGCCGACTTGAGCTTTGCTGGCCAACTTTAGCTTTTTGGCCGAAGTGAAGCTTTCTGGGCCATGCCTTAGCCAATTTTTCAGGCCCGAAGTGGGCTTTCGCTGGCTCTGCTTCTGGGGGCCATAACTTTTGATCCGCTGACCCGATCGCCTATTATAATATATCGCCGGAAAGCTTGCGAAAAGATATGCAATGATGAAATATCCAAAGATCATTTCATCCACTTTATCATCCTCGGGCCTGTGAAAACGCCAACACTTTTGCGTGTGCTTTGCCGATTTAAAGCTCCATACTTAGGCAAAATTTTGTCAAAAAATTTAAAGTGACAAAAATGCCAACAGGAATGACCACAGTCACCATACTAGAATGGCATGATCATCACCACTTGGAACGGAATTCTTTGCAGTTCCACTCGTACTGCATTCTAGATTGCAACTCCCACATTCCACGTTCAGTCTGCAACTATGATCCCTACACACAGTATCCAAATACACAATTACCAATGGCAAACACACCCATACACAAATTACACTCAACATAGATAGAAGATAAGTCAATTGCATTACTTATGATACGGCATTATAGAATACCACACAATGCATATACAATCTACATACATGCTGCAATGTCTACACATATGGCTTGCTAGTACTCGGCTGTGGTCTCTCCCTAGATATAGTATACGCTCTAGATGAATAGTCTCACGATCTGCCTAGATGAAAAGAGAGATAGTCTCAAATGAAGGAAGGGGGGTCTATTTAAGCTTTTGTCCTAGTTGTTGCCAACAACGGATTCCCAAGACAGTGCACCCCCCAACCATCTTCATATTCGGACATTCACATTTATCCTTAATGCACTATAGTCTATTTGCAATTTATCAAATCCAATGATCAAATTGCATTACATTGCCATTTTATCTCCATTTGCATTTCACATGCATTTCATTACATATGCATTTGACTCTCATTTACATTACATTACAATATTTACACTTAGTGCATTTTGCACTATTTCTTTTTCTTCTAAGGTCCAGAACTAGTGCCTACAACTTGTAAGTGTTAAACATCAAAACTTTTATTTGCTTATTAATTTAGATTTTTTTTTTAGATTGTTATTGGCTTGACCAGACCATACAAATCTGGCATGCCCAAAAAATGGACTGGACTAGATTTTGTCTACCTACAATCAGATCTAGTAATATGCCAGCCAAGAAGAAAAATTTCTTCATTTTTTTTCTTTTAAATTGATCATATGGAATTAAAATGGGCCCCATCCATATTACATCATGACCAATAGTGTATCACAATAGCTTAGCAATTATGCATATATCATTTGACAAGATTTGAACTTTGTTTTTGTCCTTGAAAGTTAAGGAATTTAACAGATTGAACTTGTAACTTGTACTACGTAACTTGTACAAGAATTTGGTACCATGTAACTAGTGTCGGTAAGAATAAAAAGTGATGAAATATTCCTAAATATTAACCTACTAGCATATTATTATTATATTCTTTTCTTTTGGTTATGTATGGTTGAAACAGGCCCTGGCCATATTATTCAAATTCTATATTTTGTTTATTTAAGTGGTAACCAAATTGTGTTGGAGTATGTTGTATTCCATTTCTACAGCAATAATGCGATGTAGTGTGATATGTCATCATTTTAAAGAGGAATACATATTTGATTCTCATAATCATCTTGGATCATTTCTATGTTCTTTATTTCCTCTGTAGTAATGCAAGTTGATATAGATATAGTTCTTGTACACATGGTACATACAAAGGCGACTATCAACCTGGTTAGGAATGGCTTGTATAAATCAATTAGTATGATTCTTTTATTGTAACATATTTTGAAGTGGTTATAACATGTGTGTCAAACTTTGGGGAGAATTTATTAATAACTGGCTTACTTGTACCTAAATTCCTTAGAAAAAGCACATCTCACTTAAGCATTTGCTTGTCTGCATGGTCTTGAGTATAATTTTAGCACTGTAATGATAACAAGCACATACAATGCTAATATTATTATCTCTGAATCCCATAAACATTTTCTTGCAAGCTGAAAACTCATTTTTTGGATTTCACAAAGTTTATCCATTCCGGACAATGTCAACATCTATCATTTTCAATTCTTCATAGATTTTATCTAAACCCATCAAACTCACCCGTTCTTTAAAATTCTTATACATGTGAAGCTGGTCAGATGGAAGGGTTGATGGCGCAAAGGGTGGGTATGGGCTTATTGCGGAGCCTGATGTGACAGTTGAAACTATAACATCTGGTAATTAACGAATCCATTTGAGTTCAATAACATGCCATTTCAATCTCGCTTACGGTTATAACTGTTTAAATTTCCAGATGATGATTTTGTTGTTTTGGCGACTGACGGACTATGGGAAAAGATTGAAAACCAAGAAGTGATTGATATCTGCTTGTCAACTGGGTAAGTATAATTGAGTACGTAGTTTATTGCATTAACTTTCTTCGGACAATTCAAATGAATTCAGTTAATAACATTAATTTTTTTATTTGGTCAATGTTCGTCTCCATTTGCCATATGATTTTCTAGAGCTCTACAAATGACATGCAGGCTGAAGAAATCATTGGAAGATGTTGCTAAGGAGCTTGTGAAAGTTGCACAAAATCGAGGAACAACCGATGACATTTCAGTTATTGTAATAAGATTATTAAAGCAACAAACATAGAGCCAACTGAAAAGTATTGATACTTTATTATTTTTTAGCTAACAAAGATTTGTATATTCTTTAGATGCCATGACTAAACAAGTATTTGTTGGACAATGTTAGAGATGTCACAGACATTTTAATTTATGTTTATCATAATAATCAGGATAAGAGAATCTTTTCACAAGTGCTCATTCATCATCACATTTTATTGTACCTCATTTTATGAAGGCAACTAAGCTTAAGACCAGTGAGCTTTTTAGAACTTGCTTTCTATCAAATTTTTGAATAGATGGTAGGTATATTTTCACTTCATTTCTACAGCCACGAAGTGTATTGGACCTAATTACTACCTTATTATATGTTTATTATACCTCATTTGATAAAGGAAACAAATTTCAAATGAGTTTTGGTAAGCTTGTTTTCTATCAAATTTCTTAGTAAATGGTAAGTAGGTCTCTATATACATAATTGTATTGGACCTAACCACTATCTTATTATATATATATGGTACTACCTTTAATAAAATGGGATATACACATACCCCTCTTATAATGCCTTGAGGGATGTGTATAACCTACCTTATTAAAGGTTGTACTAGAGATATTAGTGGTTAGGTTCATTGTAGTAGTGTGTATATCCTAGATTATCAAAGGTATTATAAGAGATATAATAAGGTAGTCATTAGGTCCACTACATTAAAAATGTCAAAATATATGTTTTGTTTTTAATTGGTTATATAAGATAGAAATGGGTTCCATCATATTATATTATAACTATATTATTATGGTATTTTAACAAATTACATTATCATGGTATTACAACAAACCATATTATTATGGGTCATCTTATTGTGGAAGTGTCTACTAAAATATGGGGAATTGAACTAGGGTCACACTTATACAATTGCATTCCCTTTACCTTTGCTACACAATGCCTTGAACAATGCCAAAATATTTATTATCATAAGATATATTTCTTCAACATCCAACATTGAAAACATTCACAAAGAATGTTTTCAAAATTATTCACATGGAACATTCAATTAGAGGACAACAAGAATGTCACAATTCCAATATTATATGGCAAACATTAATTCAATAGAGAGTTATTTCTTTAGTTTTACATTGATGTAATTGAAGTTGATTTTTCCATCAAGAATTGTGGAAATATATCCATCTAAATTTATCTATTGCTATAATAATGCTGGAGTTTTCCTTTAGGAATATGAAATCATAGTAATCAAGAATTTGCTTCTAAAGTTGTTCCTCTATATGTCTTCACATTTGAATGGTACATGGAATATTACCTTTGAATTAAGTTATACCAAGTTTAGATAGGGTACAACTACAAGGCCGTGTACAATATCTTAAACATAAACATTATAGACTTTTCAATGAGTTTGTCCAATCTAAATCTAATTCTTAATTTTTGGAATGACTTGTGTGTATTGTTTCATACATATGAAATACAATCATGAGAGTGTACGACATATATAGGAAATCTACATCTAATACAATTTTCTTTCCCTTTCCTTGTAATCATAGTAACATCCTATATGAACTGGACTATTTGATGGAGATAGATCATATATACACATTACAAGTAAGAAAAAAAATTATATCTACAAACAAGAAAAAATAATTTGAAATCTTGTCTTATGATCCCCCTACCCATAAGATGTTAAAGCATATCCCCTCAATTCTGACAGAGTAAATGAGATGCCAATTGATGAAGATAACTCCAAATCAAGAGAATATGTCCCTTGCACGATAGAAAAAATACAAGCAAATGCTATTAGCAATTCAAAGAGTTTAATCACTGCATCATATATTGTTAGAAGAAAGACAAAGTAGCTCAACAAAAGTAGAAATCCTTTGAAGGGATAGTTAAATAGTCTTGGAAGATGCAAAGCAAAGAAAAACTACACAAATTTTGTCCATGAAAATTCTATCATAGAATTGTAGGGGTTTAAATGCTTCTGAGAAAAAGTAGTTGTTAAAGAGGCAAAGGGTGCCTTTGAAACTAGAGCTAGCTCTAATCTAGGAAATAGAGCTCAATGATTGGGGAAGGCAAAGCTTGATCCAAAGGATTGGATGGGGTTACTCTTATATCAATGTAGCGACAAAGGAAGCTATGAAGGAACCATGTTTATAAGAAACAACATGATATTGGAAGTATAAGAAATAATGGGATTGCAATTTCGGTGCTCAACAAGGTAATTGAGAAAGCCTAAGTTATGTCTTTTTTTACTTTAAGATTTATAGGATAACATTATATTTGTTGAAACAATGATGTTGGAATGAGATAACTGAATGTGTCTAAAGACTATCAAATCAAATTCTCTCTTGGGGTGATTATAATTTTGTAGTACATAATTGGGAAAAAAGGGGAGAGGGAAGCTCATATCTCTCAGATAGACTTTAGCAATTTTGTAAATAATGAAGGCCTTTGGGACCCAAAATATAGGTCAAGAATATACATTTTGTGTAACAAGTGAAGAGGATTTCGCTATATTGTTGAAATATTAGACATTTTTTTTTTATAAAAGGCCCATGGTTACATGAGGATTTAATTTTCAAATAAAGTATTTTGAATATAACTAGTTCTCAGCATACACCTATATTATTGGACATACAAAACACCATTAGACCCCTAGGCTCTCCATTTCAATTTGCATTGACGTGATTAAAAGTGGAGAAATTATTTTATTTAATGAATAGTGATGGAATGCCCTAGGACTCCCAAAAGGAACAACCATGTATAAATTAGTCTTGAAATTGAAGAAGGTCAAAGCTAATCTCAGGGCATGGAATGTTAAGGCCTTTAACAACCTTTTTCAAATGTATCCAAGTTAAAGAAGTTGAAATGACATCAATACAAAAAACCATATAGGAAGAGGGACTATGTTTGAAACTATATGATAAGGAAAATAAGCTTCTAAAAGAATTAGAAAGCCTCTACGCTAAGGAGAAGATGCCAACAACAAAAGTTTAGAAAGATATGGTTAAAAGAGGGACAAAAGCTCATTTTTTTCATGAAGTTATTGTTGGTCAAAGATCTGCCTTAGGTAAGGATTTGGTATTTTAGTGCGCCTTAGACCCGGCCAACATTGGAAGACCGAGAGGAAGAAATGCCTCCCGTACCGATCTCCATAGAAGGGCTGGTTCCCTTGCTATTCTAACTGGGGGTTTTGAGATAAAGGAACATGAAAGAAATGGGAAATGATTGAAATGGATGGGAAATATGGCCACAGGGCAGATAGAACAGGGGTGATGGACTAACAACACGATAACTCTATTGCATTCTGAACTAAATAGCCCTCAAATACAAACAACTAACAAAAATTAAATTAGAACATCTAGCATGCATAATCTCCAGGGCTACTCCAGAGTTCTTACCTTATCAAAAACTAAATCCAGATAATAGAATTCAAGTTTACAGTTAAAGCATGGAATGATAGAAGACAAGCAATAGAAGACATATACATGAAAATATAAGTCCAGGTTAAGATCCAGACATCAGCTGTATTGATAGCAAAATTCAGGTTTTCATTTAGCCTATAGCAAAAATCAATCATTTTACAATAAAAGAGCAGGCTTATATAGAGAATTATATCGCTTGAGCAATAAATGCTGATTAACAAAATATGGCAGTGAAAGCCAAGATAAATATCACAAGGAAGTACAGTCACAAAGTATTAACCAAGCATGACAGGGACTGGTGACTCCTTATAAATTTCGTGGAACTACTTCAATGCCCTGATAGACTCGGCTTGTTGGCGTTGCCTCCTCACTCGCGGGGACAATTTCCATAGAAGATATGCTTGAATTCTCGAATGTCCAGTCTGGAAGCTTCTTAGAATGGTTGCGCATGGTCGGATAAGGATGCCCTTCAGATTGCTGATGTGGAGTGCTTTTGGGAGAAACCGGCACAAAGGTCAAAAGAGTCAACGGACAGGGTGTTGTGAGGTGTCATGAAACAGCCTGGCGCACTCCATACTGTGCGTCTGACTTGGGCACACTTCCTCCTGTGTGCCCAACCTGGGCGCACTCCTTTTTGTGTGTCCGACCTGGGCACACTCCTTGAGGTGCACCCAGCCTGGGTGAACTCCTTACTGTGCGCCCGACCTGGGCGCACTCTGCCTTGTGTGCCCGACCTGGGCGCACTCTGCTCTGTCCTCAAATGCAGAAGCGGTGCTCTTCCTTGGTCCTCGAGGTTGAAATGCTTTAGGTACTTGGTACAAAACTCCATTGCCATCGGAAGGGGAATTTTCCTGCAAAGTCAGTACACAGAAGCAACTGCACAATGTTTTAGGTTTCGTAGCAAGGGTTTGGCAGAAAACTCAGAGGAGATAAAAACATATTGGAAAAGAGAACAAAGTTTTTGAGGAGCAAAAATTACTGGAAAGGCTAATGTACACCATGTTGCAAAAGTGACAACAGATTACTATCTCTTGCAAAAATGTTAATTTAATTCTATATTTAATCAAAGTGGATGTCACTACCACTACAAATATGAAGGATGTCAAGATGGAGATAGAAATCAATTTCAAATTAATGTTTTCCTCATAATCATTTGATGAGCAAGGTGAGAAAACCACTCTCAATTTAATTCCTGAGGTTATCATGAAGGAACAAAATCTACTTCTATTAGTGAGAAAACATTATATCAAAAGCTATAACTAATATATTAAAGAACAACCTACACTTTATAAACCTAGAACAAGGTACTTTTGTGGTAGGGAGACAAGTAATTCATAGGGTATTTCTAAATAAAATTTGTGGGGCTTAAAGTTTGTGATTAAAGCCTTCCAAAAAGAAAAGTGTTTTACTTGCAATCTTAAGACTTTCATGGACGAGTATCAAAGCCTCAAGCGTATACTTAGAATTACAGACTTCTCTCATATGCTTTATGCAGGTTCGAAGGTAGCCAACAAGCTCTCTAACATGGACATCGAATTGATTATTTGTATAAACCATTTCATTACAATGCTATGGAATTATGGGATAGGGTGGCAGATCTATTAATTCATGATGATAAAATTAAAGTCTTTAGATATTTTTTGATGTATAGGTTTTTTACCTTACCCTGATTTGTTATTGTTAAACAATTTAGCATAATGGGATCTAATTATGATCCCATTTTAGTATATATTTTTGCCAATGGATATCAACTGCGTACATCTTTTGTTTCATGAAAGAGGCTCCCAGTAGAAGCTCCTTTTGAATTATTAAAAATAAAATATATAAAATAAAAAATGGTTTGTACTTTTATTATTGAAATTATTATCCATGATCTAAAAATAATGTTTAAAATACTATAAAATATAATCCTCTAATTTCAATTCCATATATATTTATATATATTTTTTAATCTTTGTAAACTTCAAAGTGCATGCATCTATTGTATTGTTGTTTTTAACTATAAAATGTATGCATTCATTACGTTGTAATTTTGAATTACAAAATCATAAATGAATTAAATCATAAATCCAAAATTTAGAATAAAAATCAAAGCAACAATTGTATATTTAATTGTTGCAGGTTGTGGTTATAGAAAAAAATCTACTTATAATTTCTTATGCCAATACAATCTTCTACTTGCTCTTTCCATCAACAACCTATTTATAATCATTGAAATCCTACATAACGCATCTATTGTATTGTTGTTTTCAACTATAAAATGTATGCATTCATTATGTTGTAATTTTGAATTACAAAATCATAAATGAATTAAATCATAAATCTAAAATTTAGAATAAAAATCAAAGCAACAATTGTATATTTAATTGTTGTAGGTTGTGGTTATAGAAAAAAATCAACTTATAATTTCTTATACCAATACAATCTTCTACTTGCTCTTTCATCACGAACCTATTTATAATCATTGAAATCTTATAGAACGTACTTAAATTTCAAAATGTTTAAAGCGGAAATCACAAGGGTTACTCCCATCAAACTTATTATGTTTGATTCGGTGTAAAGGGAATTACCGGTCAGGATTCGTATTGTCATCGTCGATCTGGCACACACTCACAGGATTAAGATCAGACTACCACCTTTGCAAACAAGCTGCCCCCTAGGTTTGAACCTATGTGTCTTCTTAGTAAGTGCATAGCCAGAAAAACACTTACCAATCCACCTAACCCTCAGAGGTCCTTTGTTAAGGAAAATCGTTTCCCCGTATCCCATAAAGACCAGGAATTTCTGCCTGTCACATCCAGGTAAACCCCTCAGAGTTGTTGGATTTTTTTTTTTATTATTGGGTGCAAGCCATCAAGCTTCAACCCTAAACCTTTTTTAAAAGATTGGAAGAACTTGCAAAATACCTAGTACAAATACAAAAATAAAAATAAAAATATTAATGATGGATTATTAGTTAACCTTCACCGGATTAATATATGTTAAGGTTACTTATCTCATAAGAATGATTTAAATATTATGGTTTTTTATTTAGAATTTTAACTTTTTATAAAAATTGAATGTCTGGTTGGTTGATTTAGTAGCTATAGGTATGTTAGATTTTAAATATTTTGTTTTCGACAAATCATGTTAGCTATTCTTATGCATTTACAAAATAATTTAATTTTAATTGAGTTCACCAAGGATCGATATGAATATACTTGAATATGCATATTATAAATTTAAATATATAAGTCATGATTCCTTATATTACAGGGCTTAAGATTAATAATTAAAATGAGATTTAACCTGAGATGCCAAATTTATAGAGGTTGTCATTGCTAAATTTCCATATTACCAAGGATAAAGGAGAATATTAGTACTAGTAAACCATTACCTAATATTGATACAATGAAATTATAAAGGAGAACATTAATAACTAGTAAACAATTCCCGGTAGAATTTAAGTTCACATTGAAAATAGAAACTATCTTGCACCTATTTCATTCAAAGAACATGGTGTTTACCTTGTCATAAAAAGGATAAAAATAAAAAGGAGAACATTAATAACTAGTAAACCATTCCCGGTAGAATTTAAGTTCACATTGTAAATAGAAACTATCTTGTACCTATTTCATTCAAAGAACATGGTGTTTACCTTGTCATAAAAAGGATAAAAATAAAAAGGTATATACAAATCTTATTAAAAAATAGTACTTAGGACATATAGGATATATGGCAAATATAAAGGGTATATGTGGATTTAAATTTAAAAAAAATTATTCTTATGGAGTAAGTGCAGCGGTGAAGAGTGTGATCCGGGAGTAAGGGTAACAATGAGTGTAAGCGTGAGATGAGAATAAGTGCAACAACAAGTGTGAGTCCAGTTGAAAGCGAGTGCAAGTGAGTGCAAGCGCAAGTCGGGAGTAAGTGTAGCAACGAGAGCGAGCTGAGAGTGAGTGTGCAAGCCAGGAGCGAATGAGATCAGAGAGGGAGTGTGAACCAAAAGGGAGTGCAAGCCAAAATTCAATCATGGCAGAAGAGCGACAGATTCATCTGGAGTGCATCAATGCTTCAAACCCTTACCACAAATGTGTGGAACATTGTTTCAAAAAAAATGTTGAAGACAAAGAATGCAAGAAAAATAAGAGACAAGGGCAATTATAAGCCAAGAGGGAGTGCAAGATGGGAATGAGTGCGAGGTAGGAGAGAGTGTGAACCAAAATGGAGTGCAAGTCGAGATTCAATCTTGGCAAAAGAGCGACAAGTTCATCCAGAGTGCATTAATCAAACTCTTACCACGTATGCGTGGCACATTGTTTCCAAAAAATTGTTGAAGCGAAGGAACATTGAGACATGGACAATTGTGAGCCAGGAGAGAGTGCAAGCCGAGAGTAGGTGTGAGGCAAGAGAGAGTGCAAGATGAGAGCAAGAGCGAGTGCAAGCATAGAGGGAGTGTGAACTAAGAGGGAGTGCAAGCCAAGAGCAAGCCCCATTAGCTATTGTGGAAGGAAAGTCATTTTTGAAATCCCTAATGGAAAGTCAAGATGCCTTAGCTAGAAATCAAAATGCCCTAGTTGGAAGTATGAAGGCCCAAGCCGGATATAAGCGAAAGAGTGCATACATGGCAAGTTCGATCTAGGTAGCAGATGGTACACTAGAAGTAAGTAGCAAGGATGAGATGATTGAGCATGATATAATGATTCTTAAAAGTAGAGGGCTAATATATAAGTTCCATAGATCATGGCCAGGGTTTTTGGAGATTCAAAATTGGATCAAGTGGAAGTGCGGATTGATCATTGAATTCAAATTATTCTGACTTTTCTTCCTAAAGGCTTTTTCCTCATCATATTTTTCGGTTTAGAAATTAGGGATAAAATAATGGTTGGTGGCCCATGGTTTAGAGGAAGTGGGAGAAATACGAAGGCCCAAGCTGGAGATAAGCGAAAGAGTGAATACATGACAAGTTCGATCTAGGTAGCAGATGGTACACCAAAAGTAAGTATCAAGGATGAGATGATTGAGCATGATATAATGGTTCTTAAATGTAGACGACTAAGATGTAAGTTCCATAGATCATGGCCAAGGTTTTTGGAGATTCAAAATTGGATCAAGTGGAAGTGGGGATTGAATTCAAATTATTTTGTGACTTTTCTTCCTAAAGGCTTTTTCCTCATCATCTTTTCTAGTTCAAAAATTAGGGATAAAATAATGGTTGGTGGCCCATGGTTTAGGGGAAGAGATGCACTTTATTTGAGACCATGGAACACAATTTTTTCCATTGAGTCAAGAAACTATTAAGAAGCTTCCAGTGTGGATTAGGCTTTTTGGACTTCCATATAAACTTATAAATAAGGATGTTTTGAAAAATATTGAAAATACCCTAAGGGAATTCATCAAGACCAACAACTAAGGAACCAAAGCATGTTATATATACTCAAATATGTGTTGCTATGGATATTTTAAAACCTTTGTCACAATCCATTAAAATTAAATCTAAATCAAGAGAATGGAATCAACACGTAGATTATGAAAATAATTATTTTGAGATTGGATAGTTGACAAGAGTAGATGAAAGAAATCATTCAATAATAAAAGCTACATCAAATAAGGATATTCCACTCCAAAAATAAATCATAGACGAATAGTAGAAACCCGATCAAAGATATGATATCAATTGGCAGGTTCAAGGATATATTATTGGCAGGTTTAAGAGAAATTAAAGGTGATCGACGTGACCCGGGCGCGACTTGGCTGGGAAAGAACAACTCGGACTACGTTTGCGCTGACTACAAGAACCGACTAACCCGACGCATGAATCGGTGAAAGGTGGGCAGTTGTGCCACGTAGCGTTTTGACCAGGAGGACTGTGGTGGGAGTAGGCAAGGTGATGTGGCATGCAGCGATATCCAAGGGGGCATAGGTAACGATAGGGTAGACGCCACGCGGTTAGGGATGCACACGGGACGACGTGGCAGGGGGTTGGCGATGGTAACGGCAGAGGTAAGCCTAGGTGGCGGAAGGGGACGGTTTCGACGGAAGTTACGGGTGGGTATAGCCAGCAAAAGTTGGCTGTTACCTTAGTTGAAATGAAATGAAAGATTTTAATTACCTCTGCGAGACCCAAATATGGTTTATGGGACCTTAAATATGGAAGTACAATTACTCAAATTATATCATATGATCTTTAATATCTTTGAGAAGGTTGTTTCTTCTCCTGCTGATTTGTGTTAGCAATTCTCTAACTTTTTTTATTTTACTGTCTTCAAATAAATCTGCCATAAACTCGTTCCCAAGTGTTTCTTTGTATTTGTCACGGATATTTGAAAAACTCGGGTATTTATAGATGAAGTGTTCCTCTGTCTCTACTGCCCCTATGCTGCATAGAGTACATATCCTTTCTTCCCATTGTTCTTTGGGCATTGTCCATCTCCCTGTTTGACATCTAAGCCTATGAGAGCTAGTCCTTATCTGAGTAATGAGTATTTTTTCCTCCACTTGATTTCAGCGCCTATATACGCTTTTTCCTTGTGGTCATACGTTGGGTTAAAATTTGCAATATAATATTGTCTTTTCTTGTTTGCATTTTTCCACATTCCATTTTTGAACTTTTCATTCACATAATTTTTTGTCTTTGTTGACATTTGGGCATTCATTTATGTTGATTTCCCAACGTTTCATCCATGTATTCTTTTGCCTATGCAACTCTTCGTCCCTAGCTGCCCTAGGCCATCTATCATTTGTCATGTTTTCTATTTTTTCAAGTAACATAACAGCTTGGTCATAGCAATTGCTTCTAAAGGGAACATTCCAGTTTCAGCTAGAATAATTTCATAAGGGGTTGTGGCCTTAATTTTGAAAAAGTTTGTGATTAGATATTTTTGAATCCTTTCTATTTGCCTCCATTTTGCATTTGTTGTGCCACTAGCCCACACCTCGCAACTATACAACAAAACCGGTGTAACAAGTAGGCCAAATAAGACCTTGGTGGTCTTCCAGTCCCACAACTCGGCATTCCTACACCTTTTTTGAAGTGCATATAGTGCTCTCCAACCACTTTGAGTTCTTTTCATCCTACATGTATTCCAATTAAGTTTGTCATGAAAGTCTATGCCCAGGTATTTGTATTCTACTACTACATCAAGCGGCTCTCTTGCAAACTGAAATTTGAGTTGTTACTTCTTTTTTGCTGAAAAAATAATAATTTTTGTTTTGTTCATGTTCACCTGCATCCCAACTTCTTTACAAAAGAGTTTTAGAGCTTGAAGGTGATCTTCTAGATCTTTGGTTGTTTTGGCCACAAGAATTACATCATCTGCATACATGAGGAGTTTTACCACATATTTGGCTAAATGCACACCCTCTCTCCCAAATTTGTTTATCCATTCTTCTAACTTGTCAATGTACAGCTCAAGTAAGGTCGGAGATAGAGGGCAACCTTGTTTGACACCTATGTCACTACCAAAACATTCGGATAACCCTTCCTGTGTTCTGATTCTAGCCTTTACATGCGCATATAGTCTGTGAACTGCTGCCCTGTAGTGAATTGGAACCTCTAGCTCTTCCATTCTGCTCCATAATTTTTTCCTTGGCACTGTGTCAAATGCCTTTTTGAAGACTACAAAACAACAAAAGGCCTCCTCTTTTTTGTCCCATATTTTTTCCACTATGTGTCTGAGCATGATACAGTGATCAATAGTTGAGTGCTTGGGCCTAAAACATGCTTGCCCCTTTGCTCTCTTTCATTTTTCTTCTGTCCATATGTTGATCCTACGCTCTATCATACTCCCAAACAACTTTGCAAAAGAGGGTTGATCATGATAGTTCGATAGGTGGAGGGATTATTTACATCTCCACTTTTAAACAAAGGAATGGTCAAGCTAGTTGTCCAATCAGTAGAGAAGCCATTTTGTATGACCTCATTGAAAATTTCTTTGATTTGCGATGCTAAGATATCTACCCCCATTTTAATATGCTCTGCTTGAAGATTGTCTATGTCACGGGCTTTATCAGTTGCCAACTTTTTTATCCCTTGAATAATGTCTTCAATTGTGAAAAGTTCTTTCTTGACAATGATAGTAGGGGGTGTCTCCTACTAGTTACTACGCTGATACAATTGTTTTGAATACTCCAACCATTGATTAATTGTTATGTTATTTTCAATTTGCATCATTTTCACGCTTAGTTCCTTCCAAAATTTCTTTGGTTCATGCTTCCCTAAGTAAATCAATTATTTCCTCCTTATTCTAGTGATTAACTGTTATGTTATTTTCAATTTGCATCATTTTCACGCTTAGTTCCTTCCAAAATTTCTTTGGTTCATGCTTCCCTAAGTAAATCAATTCTTTCCTCCTTATTCTAGTGATTAACTGTTATGTTATTTTCAATTTGCATCATTTTCACGCTTAGTTCCTTCCAAAATTTCTTTAGTTCATGCTTCCTTAAGTAAATCAATTCTTTCCTCCTCATTCTAGTGTATTCTTTTTTTTTGCCCTTACCAGTTTCTCACATGCTTTTTTGTTTGCTCTTGTTTTATCCGTTGGTTTCTTTAGTAATCTTCGTTATTTTTTTACAATCTTCATCGACCATGGGTTGGTTGAGAAGCTATTCTTTTCTTTTTAAGTTTAGCTCTCTTGCATAAGGCCCGAGCAAGATAAAGGCCAAAACGACCATACAACATGCAATGTGGGATATATCCCGAACACATTTTAAATAAAACGCGATTGCCTGGCGGATTGTGGGAACTGCGCCGAAAAACAGCAAGTCGATCAAAAAATAGGAAGCCAACATCGAAAAACAGACAAACCTTAGCAAGAATGTTAATTTTCATCGTCGTGAAAATGTCATTCGTCGGAGAAGAAGAAAACCTGTCGGAGGATTCTAGAGCGTGCCGAAAATGAGGAAAGGTGATCGGAAAACGGAAATTGGTCGCATGAACCTTAGCACTATGAATAATATTTGTCGTCGTTAATTGTGCTATCACCGAAAAACTAACGATCATGTCGGAGGTTATCTGCAACGGATGGACAACAGTAACCGACACCGTAAGAGACTTGTATGCCGTCGGAAAGTATTGAATCAACAACGTAACCTTAGGAAAATGGAAATTATTGATCGTCGGTATGCGCAGGAGGTCGTGCAAACGATGAGCGGATCTGTGGCACGGCGAAAGTCGACGGAGAAATCAAAAAAGTGTCAGAAAAGAGACGGCCTTCGGCGATGTAGCTGTGGGTGCCTGTGGCGAAGATTGACGAGGGCGCGGCCATGGAGGGACCCGATAGTCGGCAAGGTGGAGAAAACAGCGATCGGCATCATGTCAGTGAGCTGCGTTGTCGGCAGGCAGTCAACAATGATGTTAGCGGCAAGTAGCAAGGAAAATTGACGTCCGATCAAGGTCGAAAATGACTAGGTACTGGCATGATGTTGGATGCGCTGGAGACAAAGGGAAATATGTTTGAAGGACCAAAAAATGGTTTGTTGTGTGCGTAGATCGTCAAATAGCAGAGAAGCATCGACAATACAACGTGCAACGTGAAACGATCGTGAAGCGTTCAGGAACACCGTGGAAAACATTCGATCATGCAGGGATGCACAGATCGGCAGGTGCAAGCAGCGCAGAGCAACACCGGAAGACCACGACTGTATGCAATTGGTGACGAAAAGCACGGGATTGCAGGCGGATGCCATGGAGGAAATTGGTGTTGTTGCCTGAAGTCTTTGCGAAGCCAAAAAATCAGGAAATCGTGTCGGGTGAAACTCCAAACGCAGAGGGCAAACGATGAACCAGTGATTGTCGTGCAGGAGCGGCAAGAATCTACACGACGGCGGTTCAGAATCAGGAAGGCTGTGCGGTGGCCACGGTAGGCATGAAGACGGTCGAACAAAAGGCAGCAACATGGAATCTGACGATGGTGGTGCAACAAAAGTGAGCAACGAATCATCGCTCGAAAACAGGAGATCATCGTCTAGAGGGACAAGCGGATCATGAAGTGCAGCAGGTACGAGCACAGCGACAACAACGACTTCTTGGAAGCTTGGATCTGCAGCGTCTAGAGGGACCGGATCTGCATCAGGAGCAACTGAAGCCACATCGTCTAATGGAAAGATGCTGGGAATCTCAATCTCAGCCAGAGACCCTGGTTTGAATCTAGGTGTGGCTGTAAATTCTTCAATTTTTGGATCAGGGATGGAATCCTGATCTTCTTCCATGATTTCTTCATTAGCAGTGACAATCATTTCTTGAAGCTGCTGAAAATTGGCTTTCATTTTAGCATGAAATTGTTGAAATTTAACGACGAAGTCATCAAGCGAAATGGTCGACATTATGAATGATGGTCACGAATGAACTTTGTGTCAATAAATGACAAATCCAAGATGAATGCTCGGATCAAGAGCTGAGGGTCGGGAGTCAAAGGGACCCAAACTGAGAGTTTTCAAGATCAAAAGTACACGAAGGTGTCTATGGAAGGAAAATAATGTTCACCCAAAACCAAGATCCGCTAGTGGATTTCTCATTCCTCTTTTGAACCAGACTGGCCTAGAGGAAGAGGATACTCATCTATCCAACGCTCAACTATGATACCGATGTGTGTAACATTCTTAATAGACAACACGAAATGACACAAATGAAAACTTCCAATTACATTAATCAAAAATATATTTATAGGCATGTCTACCTTTACAAAAGCGAAATTTAATGCACCCAATCTATGTGAGCATTAAATGCAATATAACATGATCCCTATCAAGTGGAGAGGGAAAATATTTCAATTTTGAAGTTATCATAGTAGAATATGATTCAAATCAAGAATTTTCACCCCCACGAAAGTGGTAAAAATCATCAAATTGCAAAGGCCACTATAATTAAGTCAACCATTAGAAGAAATAATTGATATAAGGTCTAAGGAAGTATAATACATAAAATTAAATTCAAAGGAATTGAAAGTGTAAAGGAAGATGGGAAAACAAATTTTAAAGCAAATAAGATGAAGTTAGTCAAAGTTAATTCAAGTAAATCATCTTCATTTTGTTTTAGTATAAAATCCTCTCCTTATAATAAAAATGAAAGTAATACAAACTATATCCATTACAATTGAGCAACAAAAATAAAGAAATATATATATGTAGAGTATCCATGGAAATTTAGGGTTTTTAAGGCAGAATAAAAAGCTACTTACTATGGAGGATCATCCTTGTACTTTGGGGTTTCTTGAACAACATAAATAAGAAATTGTTTATGAGTCTATTCCTTTTATTTTTTATTTTTGTATTCCCAAATCCATATCTCTTTGAGTTTCCTTTTCTCTTTGTTCTTGTTTTGATGACCTTCCTCTCCTTTTTCCATTCCTACCAACACTTTCATCTTCATCAATCTCTTCATAGGTATTATCAAGAAGTGAGGCTAAGACCACTAATAAAAATAAAAAGTGATGATGAAAATAGTATTGTAGAATATTAGGGGTATGAATAAGATCCCTAAATATATATATATATATATATATATATATATATATATATATATATATATATATAGTCTTGTGTTTATTGTAATGTAAGAAATAAAATTAAGTAGTGAGGAATGTAAGGACGCTTTGAAAAGATTTTGGAAAATGTATTGCAATGGTATTGCAACCATATAGGACAAATGCAAATGGGATGGACAATTATTAGAAGTAAAACATTATTATGTTGGTAGACGTTTTTGTGGGATAGAAGAAATATCAAAGATGAATTGTAAATGTATATGCTCCAACTATAGTTACTCGTCTTTAAGATGGTAGAAGGATCTTGGTATATTTTTCAAACCCAATGATGATTCATAATTATGATCTAAAGATTTTTGGGGGAGACATCAACATGGTTCTATCTCCTTTGGAAAATAAGGGTGGTACTCCTAAATGGTCTAAATAAATGCAAAATTTTGCTTCATCTGTCAATTTGAATGGTCTTTGGGATGTTATTCCTTCAAGTTTTTAATATTTATGAGATAATAAATGCATTGAGCAAAATCATATAACAAAAATATTGAATAGATTTTTGTTATCTAACACATGGTTGCAAACAAACTATACAATATCTTTAAAACTATGATCTTATCACAAACATGTTTTTTAACATGATTTACTCAATAATGGTCATCCAAGGCAATTTTCTTCCAATATATATGGTTCCAAGACCATGATTTCTTCCAAATGGTTATGTTATGGTGGGATGAAGAAAATTTTGAAGGATCATGTATGTATAGGTTTTCACTCCACAAGTGGAGCAAAAGCACTTTGTACCTTATCCAATATAAATGTACATGATAAAATGTCTAAAGAGGTAAATGAATATTTGGAATGTCAAATCCTTAAGAAAGGAAAGAAGAAAATTGAATCTAGGCTCAAAATTTTACAAGATAGTACAAATCAATGGAATATACCATGATTCTTATGTGAAAGAAATAATTACCTCCTAACTATCGTAATGCATTGAATAAGGAGTCATATTGATTCCAACTTCCAATAATCTAGGATAAATGGCTCAAGGAAGGAGATAGAAATACCAAAAATATTGCATGCTATAGCAAAAATAGTTTTTACTTTCGTTTGATAAAAAAAATTTAACACCAAATGGAAGCAATTTTGAGGAAGAAGAAGATATAAAAAAGGAAGCATTTAGTTCTTTCAAAAATATTTTTCTAGATGTTGAGCAAGATAAGGAGACTCACGGTAAGCTTTTGCAAACTTTATAGTCAAAAATAAAAGTTTTATGAAGAAGATATCTATGGAGGAGCTACATGAAGTAGTTTCTCTTTTCATCATAATAAGGCATTGGCTTAATGGAGAAAACCAACTGTAACACATTATTCATTGGTGCAATAGGTTATATACCAAAGAGCTTATATATCATTAGTAAACCTCTCGATTACAACTACCTTTAACTACCTAATCCCAATATCAAAAAATCATAACATTACCCCCCTTATTACATCAATGTAGAAGTAGACATAATAGTTTTTAAGGACTAGATAATGAACTTGGACACACATAAAAGTTCATCCAACACTCCAAAAATTATGGATTAGAACACACACTATCCATGACTAAAGAGGGACATACTCAATTGTTTACCATATGACCAAGGATAAGGACAAACACAATTATCCATGGTTTTACATCAAATATGGTTAGCGATACACTCAACCAACTATAGGTACATCTTTAGCTTGTGAATAGAAACCTGCACAACTATTCACAAGTATTCCCCCTCACTGTGCTCATAAGGAAGGTCTTGATTATCATTTTCACTATCATTAGTAACCACTATTGTGTTGCCTTTCTTTATTTTCCCTTCTATGTTATCCTTTCCTTGTTGAACATAGTACATTATAACATGACCTCTTTGTTTGCAATAAAAATGCATGAATCTATTCTTTGATATTTGCTTTGCCTTTGAGGATGACTGATAGGATCTAGAGACAACTTTGAGCTTTTTCTTCATCAATAATGCAACTTCTTCTGTAAGTGTGTCATATTTATTGATTCGAGTTTCTTCATCAATTAATGAAAAATATATATTTTCTAGTACGGGATTAATATTGTTCAATGTGAGTACCATGCTAGTATAACTAGCAAACAAGTTGCTTAGAAAATTAAAATTGGCATAGTCATAGTCCACCATACAATTAATCCCTAAAAGCTTATTCAAAAGAGAAGGAAATTTGCTTATGTATTATTGGCAATAGAATCTGCCTAGGTATAGATTTTCTGAGTCTACAACGCCCTAGACCCATTGCCAAGCATTGAATGGTCGAAGGAAAGAAATGTCCTCCGTGCCAATCTCCAGTAGGGCTGGTTCCAAAAATAAAATAAAAGTGGTGTTTGAGATAAGAGTTAGGGAAGATGCGGAAAGAGAAGGAAATTACTGAAAGGAATGGGAAAAGAGGCTGAAAGCCTAAAATACGGGGGTGATGGACAGGAAGCATGATACACAACTTTCACTCGAACCAACAACAATCGAAACAATAGACTTTTAATAGAAACCGACACTAAATCCTCTCAATCACATAACCTCCAGGGGTACTCCAACATTAATCCTTCACCAATAGCTAAATCCAGAAACAGAATTCAAGTCATATGACAAAGTGACTAACTTAACAGAAATAACATGATAGAAGGCATACACAAAGATAGAAGATTCAAGACCGAAACCAGAAGTCCATGTTTTAGAAGCAGATTTCAAGATATACAACTGCTTTTCTAGCAGAGATTGTCCATCCTTATTTACAATGAAAATTCTAGTTTTTATAGAGGATTTTGCCTCTCAAAACATTAATGCCCAACCACTTCTGCGATGGTGGCAGATAGATTTGATCTGGAACTGACTTAACAGCATAAATTCGATTTTGCAGATAACTTAGCATTGAATGCAGGAGGTTCCCTTGATCTACCATGATCGGACAGCTCAGAGCATAGCTTTGGGGTCGGTTGGGCAGTCAATGGCGGTTCTGTGCAGCTTTCACTACGCTTGGGGGCCCGCCTGGAGTTTCGCTCCACAACTGGAGTGAAAGTACTTTCGCTCCAGAGGTGGAGCGAAAGCATCCCTTTGCTTCATTTAAGCCTTCGATGCACAAACTTCATTTTCTAGCCAGCTTTCGCTCCACAAGTGGAGCGAAAGCACCCTTGGCCTTATACTTCAAGACCATTGCACTTTTACTTGAGTTTTGCTCCCTAAGTGGAGCGATAGAGAGTTTCGCTCCACTAGTGGAGCGAAACCACCTTTGACCTTGACTGCCTTGTTTTGCACTTTGACTTTGTGGTTTTCAAGAAGGGGTTTTTGCTCCCCTTTGATCAGTGCGTACACTTATTCTACGAAGGGTTTTCACTCCACAAGTGGAGCAAAAGCACTTTGTGCCTTATCCAAGACTTATTCAATTGTCAAGTCTCCAAAAATTGTCACCACATGTGAAGAGTGAAACGAACCTATAAAAATCAGATTTTAAGTAGAAAACACATCCATGACATCACCCCATGCTAAAACATTCATAATTTTGCATGCGAAACGATAGGAATTATGCAAAAAAACTAGAGAAACCATAGGACATGAAAGAAAATAGTTTTGAGGAAGAAAGTGAAAGGAGACAGTTGGTGAAAACATAACAAACATAACATCTTAACCATTTTTGATGGAAAAAGAGAAGTTTTACAATGATAACTCCCAAAACTGCACACAACTTAAAATTTTACAAAATGTGGTAGGAAGGCCAACATCTCTAGTGGCTCACAGGGTATTGAGCCTACCTCAATGCAAAGATCCTAGGCCTTATCCTTGGGTTGCAAAGTCATCTTCACTTTCAGTATCCTCGAACTGCTCATCATTGTTGCCTAGTTGTTCTTCAAGTCGGTCCTTTTCCTCTTCATTTTCTTGCTCACCTTCTACCTCCTCCTCGAGATCTAGCTCGTGCGGCTGGGGGAGAAATCTTTCTAGAGAGCTCTTAAACACATGTTCGTACACTACGAAAGCATTGACCCAATGGTTGGGGCAAAAGGTTGGTTATTTCTAGAGCTCCTGGATCAGGTAATAGAAGGTCTCAATTCGCTCAATATCAGCAAGATCCAACCTTCGATCGAACTCCTGCAAGCAAGACTCGATCGTGGCATATTTTTCCATGAAAGGTATCACCTATGAATCTAAAATCGGATCCTCCCAAGCGTCAATATTTGAGGTATCGCTGATGAATTTTGCCCATATCAGCCTTAACTCCTCGAGTGGTGGAATGGCTCCTTCATTGTCTGTGAAGCCGAGGATGCCGATTTGTGCGAGGGCATTAAAGTATTGTAGCAAAACATCTCTCTCTTACTCGAGGGTATCTGAGAGCTTACGAGATTCTTTGGTCAGCTCAAGCTTCATGAAGAAAGAGTGTAGGGTCATCTTCACTATTGCCCAGGATCGAGCTAGGGGGCTCATGGGAGTAAGGTGGGCATCCACATTTTCAATTTTTTGGAGCTGCATGGCTAAGTCTAGCCAAAGATCAACATTTTTTTGAGAAACTTTTAAAATGGAGCTGCCAACGGCAACTGCCTCCTACGCCTCCCTAAAGAAAGTTAAAATCATGACCCCCTATGCAACCCTTGTGAGGAAATCCATCAAGAACTATAGGTGCATCTCCTTGATGCGCTCCTTAGAGAATGTGATAGTCTACGA
The DNA here is from genome assembly GCA_028583015.1 of Wollemia nobilis. Lineage (NCBI taxonomy): Eukaryota > Viridiplantae > Streptophyta > Pinopsida > Araucariales > Araucariaceae > Wollemia > Wollemia nobilis. The sequence continues at coordinate 14,278,633 of JAQPPZ010002549.1, forward strand.
TGTCCTCTCTACCAACTGGGTATGCAACTGTTGGACCTGAATTCCTAGTATATTTTTCTGTTGATCTGCTTGGGCATGCACTTTAGAATATTTACTGACCTCAGGCTCTAGAAAAACCATGCACTATCTCAATTATGCGACTTCAGACTCAAGCATTTCAAGTTGTCCCCTCACCTTTGCCAAGGCCTCCTCAAGCTCGAAGTTCTTGGCCTGTGCTTCAAATAAGCACTCCTTGTAGTGCTCACCATGAAAATAGATGGAGCCCATTTCGACTTGAATGTTGCCCATATTCTACATTGTATTAATCCTTGTCACGTCCTCCATGGTATGGTGGTAAGTGTAATCAGCTGGGGTCATCTCCCCCAAGGGATTTCTGAACAATGGGCACCTTCTCCACCATGTGGAGCTCCATCCTTTCTGGATCGATAATGGATGCCTTCTCAGCTAGCACCAGAGTCTGCACCTCCTTCCTCTTGTGGTCCCTCTACCAGTGCGATGAGCTATGATGCACCTTGTGAATGCTCTCCATGGCTGCAAGGTGTTGCATCATCTCCAACTCGATCTCGAGTGGCTCCTAAACTCCGAGGATCGGTGTGTAAGGAAAGAGAGGATGTTGCGGCTCAAGTTTGGATAGTATATGGGAAACAGGAGGGGAAGTGACTGTGCTAACCCTCAAGGGTGCTTGGGTCTGGATAGCAACCATGGAGATGGTGGGCTTAGGCATTAAAACATTAGAGGAAATCGATGCCATGATAGTGGAGGGTGGTGAAAGGGAAAATGGATTTATCTCTACGGTGGTGGAAAAGTTAGTGATAGGGTCTTTCAAAATAGAGGAAGGGGGGCTGGCAGGTGTAGAGACTACGAAAGCATTAAGGTGAGTTGCATAAGATGTGAATGTTGCTGAGGGTGAAGAGAGGGTTGGGGAAACCAAAATGCCAGAAACCATGGTGTGGGGCAGTGAAAGAGAAATAGAAGGGATGGAGAGGCCAGAGGAAAAAGGAGCAGCGACTAGGGTTTTAGCCATTGAGGAAATGATTGCCAGAGAGAGGAAGAAGAAAGGGAAAAGAGTGAACGCGTACCTTTGGGCTCTATGATCAAAGGAGCCGAGGAAGTGGAACGTTGCGTGTGTGGGTCTTCTCTCTCCTCTATGTCAATCACCTCTACATCAATCACCTCCACCTCTCCTTTCTACTTTTCCAAATGCTCCATGATAGGCATTTTAGGAGCACTCGATGGAGGGGTTATTGGTGCCATAGAGGAGCTCATTCTAGGGGGCCTTGGAGTGCTAGTTCATGGCCTCTTCATTGTGTGCAATGAGAGAGGTGTTTCCTCAGCTTTTCTCTTTGGGAGGGTGCTCTGCTTCTTATGAGGTGATGGCCCACTCTCTCCAACCAATTGTGAACCACTCAAGACTGCTTTGCCCTTGCCTTGCACCACGTGCTTCTTTACTGCCAGGTCCTCCACTTCATCAAGGCCTTGTGTGCTTCGAGGTACAATCTCAAAAAATGAGAAGGCCCGATAGGTGTCCATGTTTTCATCATACACCATGGAGAATTTGTCATCCAACGCCATTGGGTAGTCAGAAAGCATTTTGTTATTGTGGACTCGCATGATCCACCACTCAGTGATCTTGTGATCTGACCAATGTCACAACTTTTCCTTCATCACCTAGAACACATCCCTGGGAAGCCTCTGCTCTAGGTTGACGATTGGGTCATAGTCAACCTCTATGGTGTAAAAGTCATGCCAGGGGGGCAAGGACACCATCTCATCGATGTGCCACTCCAACTCACATCTCGTAGGGTTATTTCATTGGGTGACGATGTTCGAGTGAGGGCAGCAATGAAAAGACTTTGCTTCGATGAAACTTTGGAAGACGTCACGTGGATCGTACTTCCAACATTGGGGGAGCTCAACTAACCCGAAGTCATACAACATTATCACAAGGACAACATTCTAGCCACACTACATCACCTTGACATCTCTTCAAACTCGAAGGGCATAGGACATGTGTGCTTCTTCCCTCTACCTTTCCCATACGAATCATTAGTGTAGTCGCATTGTTGGGCGACCTCCAAGGCAAATAGGTACAATATGGCATAGTAAGGCAATAGGAAGGGTTTCCCTATGAACCCAAAAATTTTGATTACCAAGCCCTGGGTGAGCAGGAAAACATCTCCCAACTTCTCATCCACCACTTTATCTCTCATCTCCAAGGGAACTCGCTCGTAGTGGCCATAGATCAGCTTCAACATCGGCCCCAAGAAAACTCGATTAAAATTGTAGTATGACTCATCCCTGGACAAGCCCTACATCTAGAGATAGACCAACAATGCCTTGCCTTCTTTGTCAGACTGATTCTTGGGGATGAAGGTGAAGCGTTCATGCAGGTGGTAGAAGAAATACCATGTGAGGAAGGAGCAATATCTAAACTGATCATCTCTGCTGCTCTACAAGTAGGATAACGAGAGGTGCATCTACCATGCCACCCACTCTGCCCAGTCGAAGAAAACTGGTAGGGTATCCGACTTCATCTTGGATGGGAAATAGATTTCGTTGTGAAAAATAGACTCTACCATGGATGCCTTCCAGTTGTAAACTATAGCATCGATAGAGAGCCCCATCACCCATGCCAGAATTGAATAAATGTCATGGTGCACAAACTCTGTCAAGCGCCTGGGTAATTCGAGAAGCTCCCCAGATGAGGGCGCTCCTCCCAATTGCTCTCTCATGAACTAGCACATCTGAGGTGTGGGATGATACCTCTCGCTCTACTCAAAACTGGTAATCTTCCTAGGGAGGAAATCAATCGTGGGTTTCTTCCCACAGGCAAAAGCCTCTCGAACGATATCAACTATGATGGAGAACAACTTATTCCCCTTAGAATCCTGCACTGTTCTCATCTGAGCATCATAGAATTATGAAATTGCCCACACAAGCTCTGGGCATGGATGCACGAGCGTGCACATGTAAAAGAATAGGTGAGAGTGGTAAACTACAACCAATGTATTTCCAGTTGAATCTTCTTTAAATACCCTCTCGACATCCTAGCATAGTTCTTCGAGGTCTTTGTGCATCATCAGACAATCTCGAAGTCCAAAAAGCTTATCTTCGGGTGGCATCAACTTTACTGGATTTCTCTCATGCTTTCGTGGCTTCTTTGAGCTACTCTCCTTTGTGGGCGTCATATTTTCCTTGGATGCCTTCTCTCTATGTTCCCCACTCTTCTTACCCATTTTGGATAATGAATTATTCTGATGCGAACTCTTGCACAGAAAAATGGTCAAGAAACTGCAGTGGCACAAGGGTTGCACGAGAATGTGACTGCAATGAAGTGATGGGCACGAAATGGCTCTAGCAAACCCTTCTCCTTATAGCACCACAATCAAATCTACCACTTTAAATGCCAGCATCAAGAGTTAATGCAGGTGGAGATCATGCATAAAATCATGTGCCCTTTATTTGCCCTCATGTCGGTAGCTCACCCTCTTCAATGATGAATAACAACATCGGCTAAGAAAATCCTCCTTGGGATGCCTTCTTGGGAGGAGCACTCACTTGGACTTGCCATGGGGAGGTGCGCTTCAGAGCATTATGGAGTGAAATGACTTGCTTGGATAAAGATGTTGAACACCTTTATAACATTTTTCTAGGCTAGAAAATGTCTTTCAAGTTTATCCCCTCCTAACACATGGCGCTGCTTGGACGAAAAACTTAAAAAGAAAGAAAAAAAAAAAGATATAAAATAGGGGGGTTTCGCTCCACTAGTGGAGCAAAAACACATTTATTTTTCCTTTTGAAACAAGCTTCGCTCCACAAATGGAGCGAAAGTGCTTTCGCTCTAAAAGTGGTGTGAAAACACATTATATACATACATACATTTATATATATTTAAATACTATGCACACGAGCATATATACACACAAGATCATACCTAGCACTATCAAACTTTCTTAGAATTTCATTGGTGATAAGCCTTCAAAAGAAAGTCGTTCACCAAAATTGGGAGAGTAAAACCCTCCATGTCCTGTAGGATGAAGGAATTGACCTGATTGATGTCGGAGACTCGAAATGGGCCTTCCCAGAAGGCATCAAACTTGTCGTGGTTCCCTGGCTTAGACTTGTTTTCATTCCATTTCAAGACCAAGTCTCCGACACTGAAGGCTCTGTCAGAAGTCTTTTTACTGAACCAACCTTTGGTGGATTCGGCATGCTTTATGAAAGCTTCGTAAGCCTTCTCTCTATCTTCTTCCAACTATAGTAGCTGGGCTAACCTTGCATCCATCGGGTCGAATTCACCCTCTTCCTCATCGAGCCACTTGAGCAACTACAATGTGGGTAGTTCTATGTGCGTGGGCAAGACTACCTCTTTCTCATACACCAATGAATAGGGAGATGTTTTGATTGAGTACTTGATCGAAATGCGATCGACCCAAAGTGACTGGTCTAAGAGCAGATGCTAGCTTCACTTATTCTCCTCCAAGGACCTTTTTAGAATCCGTAGTAGGTTCTTGTTCGTAGACTCCACCAATCCATTGCCCTACGGGTAATAGTTAGATGAGGTCTTCAAATAAATCCCGTACCTGACTATGAACTCGTAGATCCTTGCATCGGTGAAAGGAGTGCCATTATCAGACACGATCACATCAAGCATGCCAAAATGAGTGATCAACCCTTGAAGAAAAGAGATAACCACGTCTTGGTTGGCCTGCTTGGTTGGCACTACCTCCGACCATCGAGTGAAATAGTCTGTAGTGGTCAAAATGTATTTGTGGTCGATGGAGGAGTTGGGGTTAATGATCCCAATGAAGTCTAAGCCCCACTACTAGAACAAAGCTTCTACTTGAATGGGGTGGAGAGGAAATGAGGCATTCCTTGTTCTACATGTGTAGCGCTGGCACTTGTCACAACACTGACTGACCTTGAAAGCATCGATGAAGAGGGTGGGCCAGTAGTAACCTACCTTGATGATATTTAGGGCCATTGGCCTACCCATGAAATGACCTCCCAAAATCCTAGAGTGAAACTCTTCAAGGATCCTTGATTTCTTTGACTCTCTGATGCACCTCAAGAGGACTCCATCGATATTCTGATGGAATAGTTCATTGGGTGTCAGAACGTACCGACCAGCCTGCAAGCGAAATCTCCTTCTTTATGAAGCATTGAAGTGAGAAGGACATTTTCCCATGTCGAAGTACTCGACAAGGTCATCCATCCAATCTGGACTGCTAACCGATAGGTTGGCAAGGTTGCTTTTAGGTGTAGAGTGCTCTGATTTGGGGTTTGCCACTTCGGTTGCAACACTTTTGGCTAGTTCCTAACAGAGTGCTCGACCTCGGACCAACTTGGTAGGGCATACTTCAATATCAAATTCTTGGATCTTGGAGACCCATCCAACCCTCCTATTACCAAGCTCTCCCTGAATAATGAAACTCTTGACGTCGGGGTGTACCATGTACACTATCGTCTTACTCTGGGAGATGAAATATCTAAATTTCTTGAGTGATTTCATCATCGCATGCACTTGTATTTTGATAAAATTGTACCTTCCTTCATGCGGTTGGATGATCTAGCTCAAGAACGCTATCGGGCGCTCATCTCCATCCTCCCCCTTTTGGGTCAGAACAGCTGCGTAGCTTTCTGGTTCCCCGATGACATACAAGATAAAATATTTTGTGTAGTCAAGATTTATGAGGACTGGAGCTTGAGAGATCCGCTCCTTGATTTCTTGGAATGCCTGCTTCCTTACATCGGTCCACTTGAACTCGGCATCCTTCTTCAAAAGCTCGGTCATCGGCTTCACCACTTGGGCGAAGTCGGCTATGAACTTCCTAACGAAGTTGATTTATCCAAAAAAGGACTGCAGGGCTTTCTTGTTCGACGATAGTGGAAGTCGGAGGAGTGCTTCAACTCAGGTGGGATCGATAGTTAATCCCTTCTCAGAGATCAAGTGCTCGAGAAGTTTACCTTCCTTCACTGCAAAAATCAATTTTTTGGGGTTGATGGAGACCCCGAACTCTCGGCATTTCTCAAAGACTTGCCATAAATGCAGGTCGTGTTCCTCCCTCTTATGGGAGAAGACTATCATATCATCCAAGTAGATCATGATGACATGATTTAATAGTTTACCAAAAGTGAGGTCCATCACCCTTTGGAAAGTCACTCCGATGTTTGAGAGGTCGAAGGGCATACACTGATAGGTGAAGGTTCCCCACTTGGTGGTGAACGTAATCTTATGTTGATCTTCATCCTTGACCCATATCTGGTTGTAGCCGGAGAAGCCATCCAACAAAGAGAACCTCTACGCTCCCACCACTACGTGAAGAATCTGGTCAATCTGAGGTAGCGGGTAGTGGTCCTTGAGCGACGCTTGGTTAAGATTTTAAAAATCAATACACAAGCGAATGTTCCTCATTCTTCTTTCATATCGGGACCAGGTTGGCCACCCAGGAGGAGTGCTTGATCGAGTAGATGATCTTCGCTTCAAGCATCTTCAGAAGCTCAACTCTCATTAGCATCTCGATCTTCGGGTTGATGGGCCTCTATTTTTGCCTGAAGGGTTTGATCCCTTCTTCCAGCTCAATTGTGTGTTGGATGACATTCTTGTCATACCCCCTTAGATCTTGATAGCACCAAGCGATGATATCGGGGTACTCCTTGCATAGGGCGTGAATCTATTGGAGCTCCTTGGTTATGCAATCGACCCCTACTTTGATAACTTTCCTCGATTCTAACTCCAGGTCTATGAACTCTCTTCTGTCTACTTTGATCTTGTGGGCGACAGACCTATCATTCCGATCAAATAGACTTTCTAATGTGATCAAACCCTTGGGGATATGATTGTTTTTCAACTGGATTAATCCCTCATGGTCTTCATCATCCAGAGTTCGATTCTCAATTGAGGATGCTTCATTAACCAAAAAATTGACAAGTTGTTCGTCATTGTCGAACACTTGCCAGTGGATCTTCTTATCAGGCATAGAAGGCCTGTAGATCAGCCTCACCATTTTTGGCTTATGCATCAGATTGTCCATCGGTGAGAATCGGGTACCGATGGAGGCCAAGATGTTCGTAAGCTTATTTTGCTCTCACAAAATCGACTGGATGCTCAATGTGGTGAAGGATTCAAGCAAATCCCACACCTTGTTGTGGTACACCTTTAGATAGTGTTGCTTGGAGGAGCACTTGTTGGTGACTTGGTTGTAGATCAATTCAAAATCCTTGAATATCTACAACTGCTTGATGTCGAGTTTCTCGACTTTTTTGAGTCCGAGGCATAGAGCCTCATACTCTACTACATTATTCATACAACTCCATGCAAGCCTATACGAGTAAGTATTTTGTTCACCAGATGGAGAGATAAGAGCGATACCAGCCTCGATGCCATTTTTGCATCATGCACCATCGAAGAAAAGTTTCCATAGCTGATCAGATATCGGGGGCTTTTCTTCAGGTGCTTTTATTTCAACCTTTTTAGGCTTGGTGAGTGAGTAGCACCCTAAATCTGTCCCGATGATGGCATTAAAATTGATCATGGAAAACTCATCTTCAGCTCGGAGTTCATCGAGAGATTATTCCATCAGGTTCACTTCTTGCATTTCTTCTATCATCAGGTTGACAGAGCCCGAGCCTTTCTCCTCATCTTCAAGTTTTTCGCGGCAAATGTGAGTAGTCGAGGGAGAGGTAGCCTCCCAACTTGGCCGTGAATTCTCTCGAGAGGCACATACTAAAATATGGCTCGAGGTCGACCACCATGATCTCTTGGATGATCATGACTTACGATATTTTATGTAGGAGGATCGGAACATCTTTGATCACCCCTACCATCTTTACGGGAGTCCCATCTAGTTGCAACACCCCAGGGCTGCTCCGGGTATACTCCATGCCCATGATGTTGCACACCGCTTTGGGCATGATGGTCATCGTAGTGCTAGAGTCGATCATGCAATTGTGTACGATCCATCCTTCCATTTGAAGGGAAAGGTAGAATGGTGGGGGCCTATTCTTACCTATGGTCGAAGTCATCAATGGTTGAGCAAACACCGTCTGCATTGGCCTACTCTCCTTGTCTTTGGTAGACTTGAGAGATTCCTGCAAGAGGTCTACTTGATCAGGAAGTTGGAGGGCATCATAAAGGCTTACCTTGGTAGGGGCCTTCTTCATCTCTTCGACTATGTTGTAGGTCGAAGTGCTAGATTCTCCCACTCCCTTTGCAGACTCGTAGGTTTTTTGGTACTGTTGCATGGCATCCACCCTTTGATGCTTGGTCAGTGAGGGGTATTAGAGCTTCTCCCTGGCTTGATATCACATCTCGACTTGTGGCTGAGAAGTCAAAGCTTTGGGTTGGAAACCCCTTTCTCTAGCTCATGGTGGTAGGAAGTCCTTCAGTAACTCAGATTGTTTTGAGGTCATCATTGGATCGGGAGCTTTTGCTAGCGACTGGGCCTTTTCGCTTCATGGTTTGGATGTGGTAGGCACCTTTAGCGGATCCATATGGGTTGGGTCTACCTCAATAGGCTTCTTCCCAGCCCTGGTGAGGACTGAGACCTTCTCGATGGAAGGCATCATGAAATTATGACCAACTTCTCTAATCATGTTGATTTGCCTGTCATAAGCGCCATCGACTAGCATCTTGACATAGTTGAGGTGCACCATGCAGGTTTCTTCATTATGTAGATCATTGCAAGTGGTACACCAATAAGTTCTTCTGGATGAACCGACTTCTTCACTTTTCAACATTGAATTTCTTTCAAGAGCCCTGTTGGTGGAAGCGACTTGCTCCCTAGTGATCGGGGAGGAAATCTTCTTTGCCATCATTTTCATTGATGCTCACAAATCCTACAATTCCTTGACCTGGTCTGCATTTAAAACTGCCTGAGGTGTGGGTAACGACAATGGTGCCAATGGTGCAAGTAATGTTGGATACAGGACAAGAGCTAGGAGTTGAGGAACAATGGGTGCTTGATACTATAGAGTGGGTACCACTTGATTCTGAGGGTTGGGATTCCAAGATTGATTGGGATACATCAGGGGTGCAGGCATAGACTGAGAAGATGCACTAGGATACATGTTCTGAGGGAAATCTAGATAGATCGACATAGTCACCTTCGAAGGCAATTTTTTGATAGCTATTAAATCAACCTCGGCCTTCTACGCCTGCTCATACAAGGTAGGGAATGTGTTGATGTTAGCATACCGGATGCTCATGCTAATATCGAAGTGGAAGGCTCTCAAATAGTAGAACATCACTTGCTCTAAGGTGGGCCGAAGGTCGAAAGTGACTCTCTACCAGGTTCGAGCGAACCTGACATTAAAGTCGGCTACCTCCTCCTAGGGATGCCTCTGGATGGTGGTGAACTGGTGCAACAAAGAGAAGGGGTCCACCTATTCATTGAAGCCCCTTATCAACTATTCTGCCAATTGGTCCCATGTAGTGATGGTGTCGATCGAAAGTGATCGGTACCAGTAGAGGAGCTTACCTTAGAGTGAGAGGACTAGTAGTCTCACCATGATATCTTCTTTGGTGATGTGGTGAATAGTTGCTAGTCCGATGACGTCTTGGACATGCTCGTAAGTTATCTTCCTTGTACCATCGTATGTGGGTAGAGCCTTCAATGTTGCAGGTGGTACTTGGTTCTGAGCCATCAAAGCTAGAGGTCCTGAATGATTCCATGTAGGGAACTACCTGGGGGTAGCTTGCTACACCATCTGGACTGGTGGATTTGGTTGAACTGGATAGATTGAAACATTTGGAACGTTCGATTGAACCAGAGGATTCAGTTGCAGGGGCAAGCTAGTCATTGTGCTGGTAGGACTTGGAGTCTATGAAGCTACAACAACTACTTGTGAGGATGTCCCATCTAATAGGATATTCGACTAGACCACTCTAGGATGTTCTCCCAAAGCGTCGATGTCAAGCTCGAAGAACTTGACTGCTTCTTCTATATTTTTAGCCTTCCATATCGTGTACATGAAGGTGTGGGCTTTTAAATTGGTCTTCGAGATTCGAAGGCATCTAGATTAAGTTGAGTCGCCAGATGTTCGGATTTGACAATAACAAGATGAACATCAACTTCTTAATACTACTTTTGACGTGGAACGTTTGCGTCCCACCGAGCATGCCAAAAACTATTGGCAATCGAATCTGCCTAGGTATAGATTTTATGAGTCTACAACACCCTAGACCCACTACCAAGCATTGAATGGTCGAAGGAAAGAAATGTCCTCCATGCCAATCTCCAGTAGGGCTGGTTTTAAAAATAAAATAAAAGTGGTATTTGAGATAAGAGTTAGGGAAGATGCAGAAAGAGAAGGAAATTACTGAAAGGAATGGGAAAAGAGACTGAAAGCCTAAAATATCGGGGTGATGGATAGGAAGCACGATACACAACTTTCACTCAAACCAACAACAATCGAAACAATAGACTTTTAATAGAAACCGACACTAAATCCTCTCAATCGCATAACCTCTAGGGGTACTCCAACATTAATCCTTCACCAATAGCTAAATCCAGAAATAGAATTCAAGTCGTATGACAAAGTGACTAACTTAACATAAATAACATGATAGAAGGCATACACAAAGATAGAATATTCAAGACCAAAACCAGAAGTTCATGTTTTAGAAGCAGATTTCAAGATATACAACTGCTTTTCTAGAAAAGATTGTCCATCCTTATTTACAATAAAAATTCTAGTTTTTATAGAGGATTTCACCTCTCAAAACATTAATGCCCAACCACTTCTACGATGGTGGCAGATAGATTTGATCCGAAATCGACTTAACAACATAAATTTGATTTTACAGATAACTTAGCATTGAATGTAGAAGGTTCCCCTGATCTACCATGATCGGACGACTCAGAGCACAACTTCGAAGTTGGTTGGGCAGTCAATGGTGGTTCTGTGTAGCTTTCACTGTGCTTGGGGGCCCCATGGAGTTTCGCTCCACAACTAGAGTGAAAGCACTTTTGCTCCAGAGGTGGAGCGAAAGCATCCCTTTGCTTCACTTAAGCCTTTCACACATTCACTTTTTGGCTAGCTTTTGCTCCACAAGTGGAGCGAAAGCACCCTTGGCCTTATACTTCAAGACCATTGCACTTTTACTTGAGTTTCACTCCCTAAGTGGAGTGACAGAGAGTTTTGCTCCACTAGTGGAGCGAAACCACCTTTGACCTTGACTTTGCCTTGCTTTGCACTTTGAATTTGCGATCTTCAAGAAGGGGTTTTCTCTCCCCTTGTGGAGTGAAAACACTTTCACTCCACAAGTGGAGTGAAAGTCTTTGGTTAGTGCGCACACTTAATTCTATGGAGGGTTTTCGCTCCACAAGTGGAGCGAAAGCACTTTGTGCCTTAGCCAAGACTTATTCAATTGTCAAGTCTCCAAAAATTGCCACCACATGCGAAGAGTGAAACAAACCTACAGAAATCAGATTTTAAGTAGAAAACACATCCACGACATCGCCCCATGCTAAAAAATTCATAATTTTGCATGCGAAATGATAGGAATTGTGCAAAAAAACTAGAGAAACCATAGGACATGAAAGAAAATAGTTTTGAGGAAGAAAGTGAAAGGAGATAGCTGGTGAAAACACAACAAACATAACAACATCTTAACCATTTTTGATGGAAAAAGAGAAGTTTTACAATGATAACTCCCAAAACTGCACACAACTTAAAATTTTACAAAATGTGGTAGGAAGGCCAACATGTATTAAACTACATTTTCATTTTTTTGCATCTTTAACCCAAACATTCTTTTACTTAAGAAGCATCTTCACACTTGATGCTTGTGATTTGAATAAAGCATTGAGTCCATCCCAAACATCTTTTATAGCATTTGAGAGGTCTATGTTGTGTAGATAGGCATCAAAGAGTCCAAGTTTGATAAGATCCATTACTTTTCTATATTGTATGGCCAATTTACTACTTCCTCTACATCCATAAGTTTTGGCATATCTATGACATTCTATACATCTCTTTTTTATTAACATTAATTGAAGCTTGACTTGCCAAGTATGAAAGTCTTGTACTTCAAACTTGTTACCAATTCCAGGTTCAAAAAGAGGTTTCCAACTAGTATATATACACTATACTCGAAAAAAAATAGTGCCTGAAGTCACAAGAAAAAGAAGAGTCTCTCAATTAAACTACATTTTCATCTTTTTACATATTTAACCCAAACATTTTTTTCCTTAAGAACCATCTTCACACTTGATGCTTGTAATGTGAATAAAACATTGAGTCCATCCTAAACTTCTTTTACAACCTTTGAGAGGTCTATGTTGTGTAGATAGGCATAGGAGAGTTCAAATTTAATAATCTATTGCTTTTCTATATGTTATGGTCCATTTATTACTTCATCTACATCCAAAATATTGACATATCTATGACATTCTATACATCTTTTTTATCATTTGTTACTTCATGCACATCCAAAATATTAATATATCTATGACTTTCTAAACATTTTTTTATTAAGATTAATTGAAACTTGACTTATCAAATATAAAAATCACATCCAAGAGGTTTCCAACTAATATATATCTTTAAAATATTCCTTCAGGAATATCGAGAGTTTTTTCACCATGCAAAATATTGAGGAACGACGAAACTAAAACCAAAAATCAGATTAACTTTGAAGCAAATGCAAATGCAAGAAAAGTGTCGCGTCAATCATCCTCTCAAAACAGCCTTGGTACGTAGATGAAAGGAAACCATTCACGTTTCGTCAAACAATGCTTCCATAGTAATTAGCTTTAATATCTTCTAAGGCCATTCCTATAATCTACGCGGGATAAACACTCTCTTTGCAAAATCTGCGAATAGAGTAGGACAGATACAACAATGTGCAATCTAAAGGTAAAAATTCCGGTCAACCACCTTTCACGATCGATCTTGAATCGAATGGTCATAAATCACATGCAAATCTCCTTTGAACAAAATCTCTAACGTTGAAGTCTTTGAACAAACGGCTTTGATTGTCTCCTCTTGACGTATGAAACAAATGGCATGGACTGCTTGTTTTTAACTTCTCCCTTACATACTTCTCAGAACAAAGTTCTTTGCATGCACAATATCGGCACTCCTTTTCTCGCAGTTTCTAGAGATTTTCCTCCACTAGTTTTGACAATGCATAGACTTCCACTTTCACTACAAGTTTCTCTGTGCTGGACTCTCATCCTTATTAACATCCAGTTTTGGTATGTATGTGGGGTAGTTGGTTCTATTGCTTTTGTGAAAATCAGGAACATCTGTATTATTCAGCAATGCAAAATATATAAGGTACAATATCCGGGAATAGTCACCGGAACAAACTCTGTTACAGGACTGTTACGGAGTTGTAACAGTCATCCAAATAATGAAATAGACAAAATAGTATAACAGCTATTAAGTACGCTAACATCCCCCTTTATTACATTATTTGGGTAATGTAATAACTAAAGCTATACTAACATCCCCTTACATTATTTTGCAATACAAAGTGAGCTGTGAAACAATTCAAATTTGACACGTCCAAGTGCCTTAGTGAAAATGTCTCGCAACTTGAGCATCGGTGGGAATGTGTTGAAGCTGAATTCGGTGCTTTGGAACTTCATCTCGAATGAAATGACATTGTGTGTCAATGTGCTTTGTTCTTTCATGATGTACTTGGATTCTTGACGAGGTTCGAACACCCCGATTGTCGCAAAACAAGTGTATTGGTGATTTTGATGGATGGCCCATACTTGTCGAGAATGCGACGTAACCATATCACTTCGCACACGGCTTCACGTGCGGCGCGATATTCTGCCTCTGTTGATGAAATAGCAACCACCTGTTGCTTCTTGTTGTGCCAAGAGACAGGACCGGATCCCAGATGAAAAATGTATCCAAAAGTTAACTTGCGATCATCAAATGATCCGGCATAGTCGGAGTCCGTGTATCCTTGCAAGAAGAATTTGTTGTTCCTCTTGTATTCTAGGCCATATTCCATAGTACCACGGACATAGTGAAGAACACGTTTTGCTACTTTCCAATGAGTGTTCTTAGGCTTCTGCATGAACCTCGAAAGATAGTTGACAGCAAATACGAGATATGGCCTAGTATTGGTCAGATATATGAGACTCCCAATCAATTATCGATAGAGAGTACCATCTACCTGAGGTGAGTCATCATATCGCGATAACTGAAGTCCATTATCCATTGGAGTTGCCATTGGCTTGCAGTCAGTCATGCGATATTTATCCAGCAATGTCTTGGCATACTTTTTCTTAGACACTTTGATGGAGTGCTCCTTCTGGCTGAATTCCAGACCAAGACAGTAATGGAGAAGTCCGAGATCTGTCATCTCGAAATATTTGCACAAGTTTATTTTGACAGTAGAGATCATAGTTTCTGAACTCCCTGTAATGAGCAGATCATCCACATAGAGTACAAGCAACACTATCTCAGAACCCTGTTTCTTGAAATAGAGTTTTGCATCTGACGGACATCTCTTAAATCCATGCTCGCATAAGGTGATTGTCCATTTTTATATACCAAGCTCGAGGAGCTTGTTTCGGTACCATATAAGGATTTGACCAATTTGCAAACTTTCTGCTGTTGGCCTTCCACTTCAAATCCTTCAGGCTGAGTCATATAGACTTCTTCTTGGAGATAACCATTTAGAAAGGCACTTTTGACATCCATCTGGTGAACTTTCCACCCATATTGTGCTGCCATAGCACACATAACCCGAATTGTGGTCATCCAAGCAGTAGGTGCAAAAGTTTCTTCGTAGTCAATGCCTTCCTTTTGAGCATAGCCCTTAGCAACAAGACGGGCCTTATGCTTATCAATTGTTCCATCTGCCTTGTACTTGACTTTATATACCCATTTGCAGCCAATGGGTTTCTTTCCATGTGGCAGATCAACAAGCTTCCAAGTTTTATTTTTCATCAGAGACTCATACTCTGTATCCATAGCGGCCTTCCACTAAGGCTCACTAAGAGCATCTTGCACTGATGCAGGTTCAAGACTATATATGGTAGACATGAATGCCCTGTCATCATCAATATCCATATCCTCAACTTCTGTACTTGGAGTCACAGAAAGTTCCTCAAAAGATTGACAAAGATCATCAACCTCACCGGTTCTCTGGCTTCTCTTTCCTTTTGAGCCATACTGCGTGTACGAGGTCTATCCAAATTCAAATTGGGAGGAGTGGATAAATTTGCGTCTCTGATTGTATTTGTACACCATTTAGGATTCTTCTTCGGTGGTGGTGAAGAAGATGTAGAAGGACCTCCTGTCTGTGTTAACGAAGGAATCTTCTCTTCCATAGTTTCCATAATATCTTGGTGTACTTTAGATGTGCTCTGTGATGTGAAAGCTTCATCAAAGACAACATCTCTGCTGATATGAATTTTCTTGGTCAAAGGATCTATCAACCGATATCCTTTAGAGTGCTCAGAATAACCAAGAAAAATACATCTCAGTGTTTTCTCATCTAGCTTCTTTCTTTTCTCTTTCGGTATGTGCATGAAAGCGTGACATCCGAAAATACGTAGATGAGATATGGAGGGTTTTTGACCACTCCATGCTTCCTGTGGAGTCATTCCTTTTAGGGCCTTTGTGGGTGCCCTATTCAACAAATACACTGCAGTGGTGACAGCTTCTGCCCAATATTGTTGCCCAAGAGTAGCTCCTGTGAGCATACAACGAACCATTTCCATGATAGAACGGTTCCTTCTCTCAGGCAACTCCATTTTTTTGAGGAGTATAGGCGATTGTTAACTGTCGCTTGATTCCATGCTTATCTAGGAATGCAAAAAATTCATTAGAGGTAAACTCTCCCCCTCGATCTGAGCGGAGGGTTTTAATAGAAGCTCTTGACTCCTTCTCAACGGATTTCTTGAACTGCTGGAAGAATGCGAAAGCTTCGGATTTCAGTTGGAGAAAGAAAACCCACATCTTTCGTGAGTAGTCATCTACGAATAACTGAAAGTACCTCTTCCCTCCACAACTGTTGGGTGTGAAAGGACCGCACAGATCAGTTTGAATTAACTCCAGAGGTTTTCGTGCTCTTATAGAGCTCTTCTCAAATGGTACTCTATGTTGCTTTCCCCGCTAGCGATCGAGCACAACGGCAATGTGGCGAGAAAGGGAAGGAAGACCCTTTACCATCTCATACTTGCTGAGCTCAAGTAAGTAGCCGGAACTAAGATGCCCATATCTCTTGTGCCATAGGGAAGTTGCCTCCTTGGTAGAGACAGTCATGGCAACATGTGGAGTAGAGATAGCATCTAGTGCAAATAAGTCGTGCTTATATGAAGCTGTTGCAATCTGCTTACCCTTCTTGGTAATGGTACAACACTTCTGTCCATTCTCAACACGAAAGTTGACAACCATATTTCTATCCAGGATTTGTGTCACTGACAACAAATTGTTAGCCAATCCCGGAACATAGAGGACTTTGTCAATCTGACACTTGCCATCAGGAAGAGTGACTGAAACTGTACCCTCTCCCTGAACCCTATAGGTTTTATCATCAACAATGGTGACAGGTTTGCCCTCTTTGGCCACAAATGATTCAAACCACGATCTATCGCCAGTCATATGTTTGCTAGCTCCAGAATCGACATACCAAACAGGATCCCTCTGTGTGGAATCCGTGGTATTCATGAGCACATTGTGTGCCCATTCAAAATCTGAGTCAGATTCTTCAACAGCAACATTCACCTGGGGTTGCTTGTTTTTATTTTGTGGTTTGTTTTGGCCTTTCTGCTTGTTCTTATGCCAACACCTGTTGGTGTCATGGTTGTCTTTCTCACATATCTTGCACCACCTCTTCTTTCGTTGAGGTTGTTTGCCTTTTCCTTTCGTATCCTGTTGAGAATTTCCTCCTTTCTGAAAGTTGTCCCCTTTTTGCCCATTACCTTTCTTCCTAGAACCCTGTCTGTTGGTGTATAGGGTTGTATTGGAAGAATCATCCTTGTGAAGTTGGCGTGCCTCCTGTTGTTGAAGCAGATTGACCAACTCGATGTAGGTAATTTGTCGTTGAGACACCTGGATGGAGGTTATCAACATATCAAATGAAGAAGGTAAAGCTCTCATCACAAGTGAAATGAGAAGCTTTTCATCCACGATATCTCCCGAGAGAACTCAATTTCTCTTTCAACTCAGACACTCTGCACAGAAAGAGTTCAACTGTTTCACCCTGCCTCAAACTCAGGTTATGAAGTTGTTGTTGAAGATGAAGAATGGTGGATTCATTCTTTCCCTCATAGATGGTTCTAAGGGCATCCCATGCCTCTTTACCACTTGCTTTGTCAGCTATATGAGGTTGCACTTCATCTGAAACGACAAACAAAATGAGCACCTTTGCTCGATTGTCTTTCTTGTCAAAAGCTATCTGATCTGCTGAAGGACTGTGGATCCTGCTGTTGGTGAAGGCCTAGTTGCTACTCCAGTAACAATATCCCACAAATCTTCCATTTGGAGAATTGCCTTCATCTTATGTTTCCATGGTGTATAATTTGGACCTTTCAATAACTGATGCGGATCAGTCATCAATTTTGCAACAGCGGCCATAGTGAAGGTTCCTTATATCACCAATTGGTCCCCCTTTCGATATACCTTTTGCTAGGCCAATATACCGTACAAAATACCCGCCCTTACATGAGGGAAACTATATGTATTTAGAAAGATCAACAAAAATCACCCGCCCTTACGTGAGGGAGACTATAGGTGAGTTTTAGAGATCATACGATACGTGGAACATAAGCGGTATCGAAAGGGAATCGCCTTGTTGATGGCACCTACCATAGAAGATTCTTCTCATGCGTGGGGCGTAACTTCCCCTAAACACTATGAAGAATACTTCGTCAGGATTTACGCCTAAACACAAGTGCGATAAAGGGTAGTGGATGGAGTAAAAAAATGCAAAAATGGCGTACTTATTCCCCCCCGACAATTTATAGAGAACAAGCTCAGACGTCGTTGTAGCAGCTATATTAGGCGACGGATACAGTAGCCAAATCACGACAGCTTTACCTGTAAGTGCTGGCCAGAGGTATCACAAATACCGAACGTTGCAGTGCAATAAAATTTGCACGAATGGGTTTTATATTCCGGGGACTTAGGGAGTTTTTTTATTTTAAGTTTTTAATGTTATAGTGCAAAAAATGAAATATGTAACATACAACATAAAAAAACTGCCCACAAGAATAACCCACAAGGTGTCGGTCACAGCCGAAAATGCACCTTTTACAATTTGCCAAATTGCTATTTTTCGAAAAAATACTCACTATCCCCCTTTGATTTTTTTGAAAAAAATATCCCCCCTTAAAAAAATTCTCTTTTAACAAAGTATTTTAATAATTACTATACTTTTAAAATTAAAATAAATAATTTTAATTTATATAGTTTTAAAAACTTATAAAAAATAAATTAAAATTAAATTTTAATTTATAAAGTTTAAAAAACTATAAAAAATAAATTAAAATTAAAAATTTTAATTAAAAAATAATAATTAAAAAACACTTTGCAAAAAAAAATTATACCTTTGGGGGGAGTCGGCGGGATTTGAACCCCCGACTTGCAGGCTCCCTGAGCCTTACCGCACGGCTCACGACCACGTGAGCCAGCGGGCTGATCCGAGAGGATCAGTTGAACCCCTCTCCTTTATCCCCGTCCTCCACTGCTTCCCGCTTCCGAGCCTCCTCTGCTACTGTCGCGTTTAAAAAAAATGCAGTCCACAGTTCGTGCCTGTCTGCCTTCCCCGTCCGCGCAGGTCCACTGCCTGCTTTCCCGACGCTCGTTTTCCTCCCCACTGCTCTTTTTTTTTTTTTTTTTTAAATTCCCCGGCGTGCAAAGGGAGGGGGGAGGTTGCGCGACCGTGCGCAAAAGATTAGGGGATGGGGGGGGTTTATACCCGGGCGGGCCAAGGGAGAGGGAATTTCCAATTTTAATTCCCGGAGGGTGGGGGTCTCGGGGCGCGCGCGTGCAATTTGCGCGTCGTGCGGGGGGGTGGGGGGGGTCTAGGGGGCACGCATAATTTGCGCGTCGCGCGGGGGGGTGGGCTGTGCGTCCCACCTTCACCGACGCAGCCCGCCTGCGACGCGGGGGGGGTGCTCCTCCCCGACGCACCGTGCCAACAGCTACGCGTGACGTCACTGGACGTCCAACGAGCGGGGGGGGCGGGACAACTGTCCCTCCTCCTCGCAGGACGTGACAGCGCTCGACGCGCTGCGTCCTGCGGACGTGGCCGCCGCGTGCTGTCCGTCGTGCGCCGCGTGCTGTTCGTCGTGCTGCGCGCGGGGCCCGCATCGTGACGCGCGCGGGGCTCCCTTGCCTGCTGTGCTTCACGTCGCTCGCAGGTCTGCACTCCTTTTTTTTTTTTTTTTAATTCTTCTCCGGCTGTTATCGCGCGACAGAGAAATCACGTCGCCGAGAGAGAAATAAAAAAATTTAAAAAAACGCACTCTCCTCCGCCTCTCACTGCTCCCTACTCGTCGCTGGCTCTGATGCCATGTGAAAATCAGGAACATCTGTATTATTCAGTAATGCAAAATATATAAGGTACAATATCCGGGAATAGTCACCGGAACAAACTCTGTTACAGGACTGTTACGGAGTTGTAACAGTCATCCAAATAATGAAATAGACAAAATAGTATAACAGCTATTAAGTACGCTAACAGCTTTCTAATCTGTTGATTCATATGATGTTGTTCCCATACAAACTGTTTATTTCCAATAACATATTACTATATTAAAATTTCGTTCCACTTTAATACTCTTCTATATTCTCTCACTGGGTGGCAGTTACATGCATTTTTCATTGTTTAACTCTCGGATTAACTCTTGCTCGGCATGTTTCAGCTATAGAAACTTGGACATCTTCTTATGGCAGGTATATTCTGTGTTTCGTTTTTTTAGCACGTACACTCTTTGCTTGAGCATGAGTTTCACTTTTGCATTGCTGGCGCTCACTCCATAGACGTAGTTTACTTCAGCACGAGATGGCACAGTTGTTTTTTCAGTACAGATGACCGGGTTCAGACGGCCTGTGTTGTGAGACGGCACTTCATAGAATTCAGACAGCCATGCAATTATTCAGGACGGCTATATTAGACGGCCTCTCTCCCCAGGACAGCCTATTCACAAGACAGCGTATCTTGCTTGGATGGCCCTTCGTTTTTCTTGCATGGACGACTTAACCCATTCTTTTTAACTTCTTCAGACGGTCAGTTTGCAATGCACGATGACACTCTAGATAGCCCAAAATGAAGACAGCACCACATTCTTGTGCATTTAAACTTCCATTCTAATGCAAATTTTAGACAGCAAGCTACTGGTGCAAGGCTTCAAACAACATGAACTCTACATCAAATGGCAGCAACAATATCGTGACTACAACTTCTACGCTACAAACACTTGGATGGCTTCAACTTAAGTGTTGGCCGATCCTCTCCAGCATACAAAGAGAATAATTGAAAACCTGCAAGTACAAATAGAAGCAAGCAAGAAGAGTTTTCTACAATCAATTCAACGAAGTCTTCTCCTCACAAACTCTTGCACTCTCATTCTCCTCAAACTCTTGCATTGTCAAATCTGGCATAGCAATTCTTGTGTGTCTTCTTGTTGTTCACAGATTGGTTTTCTTTTAGTTTCCTCTTGAATTTGCTTCTATCCGGCTCACGCATCCTGCAAGCTCATACCAAATGTTGGAGAAAATTAGTTGCAATTGGTTATATACAAGGGAGGGCATATGCCATTAGTCACCCTCACAGTTGCAACTACCTTTAACTACCAAACTTCCATATCAAAAATTCATAACATGGGTTTGATTGATTTTCTATAATTTTCTTCCAAAATTTTTGGGATTTATTGATATGTTGGTTATTTTTGAAGATGCCCATAAAAGGAAGGCTATAATAAGTGAAATTAATGCATATATTGCACTCATTTCCAAGAAAGACAATTTTTTTTTATGATTTGTAATATGATTTATGAGATCATTTAAAAAAAATATATGGTAAATAGGTTAAAAAGCATTCAAGATTGTGTTATGTCAATGGAACAAGCTGGTTTGGTTTTGTTTGTGGTAAACAAATTCTTGATGGTGTAATATATATTTCCATGAATAAACCAAATGTGTATAAAATTAGATATGAGCAAATATATGATAGGGCTTTCGAGTGCCATATTCCTATTATAAAATCATTTAAAAAATTATGGTAAATAGGTTAAAAAGCATTCAAGATTGTGTTATCTCAAGGGAACAAGCTGGTTTGCTTTTGTTTGTGGTAAAATAATTCTTGATGGTGTAGTATATATTTCCATCAATAAACCAAATGTGTATAAAATTAGATATGAGCAAAGATATGATAGGGCTTTACAGTGCCATATTCCTATGTTGGAATTTCATTCCACTTTAATACCTCTTCTTCTACATGATATTCTCAAAAGTTTAATTTTAATCAAGGTCGGTATGACTAGATTAGATGTTTATATAGCACTCTAAAATACTCTATTTTGATCAATGGTTTCCATGCTAGATACTTTAATTCATCTAGTGGAATCCTGCTAGATACTTTAATTCATCTAGTGGAATCCTTCAAGGTGATCCACTATCTGCATCCACTCTTTCATTATCTATTTATTATTCTTACAAAGGTATTAGGGAGAGCTTTCTCAAAGGAAAAAATAGAAGGAAAATCAAAGGTATTCAAGTTGTGACAAATGGTCCCTTTAAATATTATCTCTAATTTGTTGATAATTTTTTTTGGGGTCATCCCTCAATCAACTATCCATGGAGCTTAAATGAACATTATCTTGCTATGAGAAGGCTATTAGGTATTTGGTTAATACTATAAAGTTTAAAGTCTTTCTTATTAACAATGTCCTAGATTTACAATGGATTATTGTGGAAATTTTAGGGTTTGAAATTAAAAAAATTCCATTAACCTATTTGGGTATTTATGTATCTTCTAAAGAAAATAAAAAGGGTCTTTGGGACTTTCAATTTGGATAGAATGAAAGATTATTTTACAGGTTGGAAACACATGTTCTTAACCATGGAGGGAAGGCTACATCTCACAAACACTACATTGCAATCCATCCATATTTATATAATATCACTTTGACTATTCTCAACAGGTATAGCATATAAATTTGATAAAATTTAAAGAGACTTTCTTTGGAAATGATGTGAGTACAATTTTAAGTTTCCTCTTTGTAAATGAGATACGCTTTGCAAAAACAAGAATGTTGAAGGAGTGGACTTGTGGAATTATAGACTTATGAGTTTTCTTAAGGATAATTTTGGATTGAGATTCAAAGATCAAGGAAATATTTGGGTGAAATTGTTACTTCAAAAATATATAGGTTCTGTAGATGCAATGAAATTATTCAGGAAATAAACCCTTTCCAAAGGATCACTAAAATGGAACTTCATATTAGATAGCTTTCAATTGGAAAATCCTACCCAAAGGATCACTAAAATGGAACTTCATTTCAAATAGTTTTCAATTGATCAAGAAACATATTATATGGTCAATTAATATGAGGGATTATGTGAATTATTTATTTGATTCTTGGTTGAAGACTTATCCTCTTATCTCTTATTCAAGAATGAAAACTATTGGCCTAATCATGTATAGCTTGTAAAGGTCCAAAGATCACAAATTATATTAGTTTAAAAAACAACTCCATATCATGGATTCTTATTAGCAACCTAGTTGAACAAGAGGAACTCAAACAAATAGCATATGAGTTTCAAAAAATGCTTTAAAAGTTTTATTTCCTATTTTAACACAAAAGGATGAATTCATTTGAAATATATCAAAATATGGTGGATACTCAATCAATTAGGATATGAGGATTTAGAAAAAATAAAATTTTCTACTCCTAAATATTTTCCTTGGAAGAATGTTTGGTCATTAGAGGTTTCCCCTAAAGCCTCAAAATTCTCACAGGAATTCTACAAAGAAGAGGATGTCATGGAACTTTCAAATATACCTTTTGTGAGAAGGGTTTAGAAGCATCAGACCATTTACTTCTTCCCTTTGCTCATACTATTTGGGGTTGATTTTAAAAAAACATGAGAATATATTAGGTTGCTCCATCAAGATCGAAGGAGTTGATGAAATGTTGGATTAATTATTGTAAATCTAAATAATTATGTATTCTATGTAGGATTGATCTTATCATTATTTATTGGATATTATGGCTTGTAAGGGATAATATAGTTTTTAAAAATAAATATTGAAATCATTCCCAAATTTGGAACTGTATTATTGTCTCTCTTGCAAAAATTTTACATATATGGTGCTCATTATGAGATTTCTCAATTATAAAAAAATAGGTGCTAGCCACTTGATTGTAAGATTTAAATATACATGGAAGGGTAATTTACAATAATGGAATTAAATAAAAGTATATTCTTCGATCTATGGTAAAATGGAAATCTCCAAAAATTAGGTTTATCAAAATAAATTTTGATCATTCTTCAAAAGGAAACCTAGGGAAAGTTGGTGGAGATGGTGTTTTTTGAAATAATGAAGGTAAACTCTCCTCACGTACTCAAAATCATAAAAAAAAATTCAACTCTCAACTATGTAGAGACTAGGGAACTTCATTTGGGGATTAAAATTACAATTACAAAAGGATGGAGATATATTTTAATTGAGGGGGATTAACAAATTATCATTAATATTGTCAATAAACATTAATGTGGGGATAGGATAAAAATAATATTATTGTTGATGTTAATCAACTATTATTAGAGGTAATCTCTTAGAAATGTGAGCATATCTATAGAGAAGGAAATTAGGTAGCATAAAAATTAGCCAATTATAATGTTGATCTTTATCTTGATAAAATTTAATTTTAAGAAGGAAAACCCTATCTAAGTAGTAGATACTACATCAAAAATGGTTATTAAGTATTATATGACTGAGCATAATATATGGTTCTTAAAAGTAGAGGTTTAATATGTAAGTTCCACAAATACTAGCTAGGTTGGATCAAGTGGAAGTGGATATTGAATTCAAATTACTACATGAATTTTCTTCCAAAAGGGTTTTTCTTATCATCTTCTTCAATTTATAAATAAAGGATAAAATAATGGATGGTGACCCATGGTTTAAGGGGAGGGAAGTATTATATTTAATATGTGGAGTGAGATTTTTTTTATGGAGATAAAGACTATTAGAAGGCTTCTATTATATATTATACTTTATGGGTTTCCATATCAGCTTATCAATAAATAGTTCTTGAAGAATATTTGCAATACTCTTGGTTATTTTATCCAAGAGGGAGTAACTATTAAGGAGCGAAAGCATGATATATATTTGAATATGTGTTTCCATGGATATTTCATAACATTTACCATAGTCCATTAATATTAAATCTAAATCAAGAGAAATGGGTCAAAAAATGGACTACAAAAATATTATATTTGGATGTTGCACATATTATAAGATTGTCCACATGTCAAGAGATTACAAATTGAAAATAATGGGAAAAGAGATTGAAATTTTTAGGCATGAGATAAACTTCCATATCAAGCAAGTTGGTCATATCATAATAGAAGCTAGGTTAAATCAAATTGTTTCCACTCCTGAGGAAGTGGTAAAGAAATCCCTTCTATATCATCAAATGATAAAGGCCATTACAATTTCCTTGATTCAACCATTAAAATAAAAAGGTGGTACAAGGGATGATAAACTATAATTCACAAGTTCCAAAAGGAGTTAAAGGAATATGGGGAGGCAAAACAGGTCAATTTTAATATAGTTAAATCATATTCATTTTTATCAAGTAGCATAAAATCCTCTCCTTGCAATGAAAATAAATGTGATACAAAGTTTCAAGAGCAACACAATAAATAAATGCATATGAAGGATATCCATGGAAATTTAGCATTTTCAAGAAAACATAAGAAAGTAATTCCTATGGAGGATCATCCTTGTACTTCACATTTTTTAGAAACACAACAAAGAAAGTGTTTGTGAGGTTATTCATTTATTTTTAGATTCTCTAGGGTAACACAAATCTTTAGAAGATAAGTCTCATTATGAGCAATATAGAAAAATTAAAGAGATTGATGAATATGAAATTGTTATTAGAATAAAAAAAAGAGAGGAATAACTTTAAAGCAAGAACAAAGAGAAAATGAAACACAAAGAGATATCGATTTGGGAAACCAAAATTAAATATCCTAGGTGTTAACAAGAAGTGGGGCTAAGCCCACTAATAAAAATAATACCCCCTAAGAAAAGGAATTTATTAAGGAATTGATAGGTTATTATAGTCATAGGTTTATTTTAATACAAGAATTAGGTAGTAAGAAATTTAAGGTTGTATTCAAATATATTTTGAAGACACGGGATCATCTGGTAAATTCTTCTATAGGATATTTTAAAGGTATTACAACAATATGGGACAAATACAAATGGGATGGATAATTGCTAGACGTAAAATTAATGGGTTTTTGGTCTATTTTATAGGAGATAAAAAACATCAAAGTTGGGGTTATAAATGTATATTCTTCAACTATAGTTACTCCTCATGAAAGATGTTGGAAGGACCTTAGATTTTTTTTGGAAAATACAATGATAATTTAGAATTGTGATATATGGATCCATGGGGGAACTTCAACACATTTTTATCTTCTTTAAAAAACAAGCATGGTACTCCTAGATGGTCTAAATCAAGATAGGATTTTGCTTCATTTATAGATTTTAATGGCCTTTGGGATGCTATTCCTTCAATTTTTTAATATACATGGAATATGCATTATGCAAACTCATATAGTAGAAAGATCATATATATTTTTGCTATCCAACAAATGGTTGCAAATAGAGCATACAATCTCTTTGAACATTTTATTGTAACTAGGATCAGATCACAACTCATTCTCTTGATATATGATTTACATAATAGTCATAATCCAAAGCTATTTAACTTTAATTCAATGTGTCTCCAAGACCTTAATTTCTTCTAGATGATTATATTATGTTGGTATAAATAAAATTTGAAGGATCATGTATGTATAGGTTTGTGCAAAAGATGAGATCTCTAAACAGGCAAATGAGGATTTGGAATGCAAAATATTTTGGTTCATATTTAAATAAAGGAAGGAAATTGTATCCAAGCTTAAAAAATTATAAGAGAGTAGAAATCAATGGAATGGACTAGGATTCTTATGTTCAAGAAAAAAAACTTTCTTATTATCATAGTGTATTGAAAAAGGAGTCAAATTGGTTCCAAAAATCTAAGAGATGGTTCAAGGAAGGAGATAGAAATACCATTTTTCATGCTATAGCCAAAATATATTTTTTATTTTCATCACATCAAAAATATTTCAACTCTAGATGAAATAAATATTAAGAAAAAATAATATATCAGGAAGGAGGTACAAGGTAAGCTTTGACAAAAATATATTTTAAATATATTTTGTTATATGTTGGGCAGAAAAAGAGGTGAAAGATAAGATTTGACAAAATACTCCATAGATTATCACACAAGGACAAAATGAAAGCTTGATGAAGAAGATATCTATGGAGGAGCTACATGAGGTAATTTTCTCTTTCCATCCTAAAAAGGCACTAACCCCAATGGATTTGCTACAATTTTATTTCAAAAATATTAGGATTTACTAAAAAGTGATATATTGGCTATGGCTAAAGAGGACCAAAAAATAAAGGCTATAATAAGGAGTTTTTGAAGAAAATTAATAAGTGAGATCAACACCACCTTTGTTACATTGGATTCCAAGAAAGGCAAGACAAAATATTTTGATAATTTTTATCCAATAAGACTTTGTAATATAATATATAAGACCATTTCAAAAATAAGTACAAATATATTTTAAGACATTTGAGTCTGTGTTATCGCAATGGAACAAGGTGGTTTAGTTCATGGTAAACAAATTATTGGTGGTGTAATCATTACATAGGTTGTGCTACATTCTTTTCATTCCATGAAAAAGCTAGGTATGCTTATGAAATTAGATATGAACAAAGCATATGATAGGGTTTTTTGGAGTTTTCTACATGATATTCTCAAAAAGTTTGGTTTTGATCAAGATTGGTGTAAATGAATTAGATGTTATAACACTCCAAAATATTCTATTTTTATTAATGGATCCCCTACTAGATACTTTGACTCATCTTATGGAATCTACTAGGGTGATCCAATATCTCTATATCTATTTATTATTCTTATTGAGGCATTAGGGATATCTTTCTTAAAGGAAAAAATAAAGGAAAAATCAAAGATATTCAGGTTGCAACAAATGGTCCCTCTAAATCTCATCTCCAATTTGTAAATGATACTTTTATTTTGGATCATCCCTTTGTCAGTGAGGCCAAGGGAGTATAAATAATTAATATTATGCTATGATAAGGCTATTAGACAATTGGTTAATAAAAAAATACAAGATCTTTTTTATTGACATTGCCCTAGATTTACAATGGATTATTATAAATATTTTAGGGTTTAAAATTGGAATTTTTTTCATCAAAATATCTTGTTATTAATTTGTCTCATAAAGGAAAGAAAGAGCTTTAGGAATCAAATTTGGATAGAATGAGATCTTGTTTGGAAGATTGGAAAGGTAAGCTCTTAACCATGCATGAAAGGTTATAACTCATAAAGACCACATTTGCAATCAATTTCTATTTATATGAAGTCACTTTTAATATTTTCACTAGTTATAACATCTCAATTTGATAAAATTCAAAGAAATTTTCTTTGGAAAGGATGTGAAAAAATAGGTTTTCTCTTTATAACAAGGATAGGGTTTGCAAAGGAAATAATATTAGAGGGATGTGCTTGCAAAATTATGGACTTATGAGCTTGGACATAGGGGCAAAACTTGGCTAGAGAATATTAAAATATTAGGGAAATATTTTGGAGAAAATGTTACTTCATAAACGTTTAGGTTCTCTTGATGCAATGAAGTTATTCAAGAAACAAATCCTAGCTAAACAATTGCAAACATGGAACTTCATATCATATAATTTATAATTGATCAAAAAATATATTAGAAAGTTATTCAATAAGGGAGATTATTTATATTTTTGGTTTGATTTTTTATTGAATCCTTATCCTCTTATCTCTGATTCAAAATGGCAACCATTGGATCGGGCATATCTAGCCTATAAAGGCCTAAAGGTCAAATATTATATTAATGTGAGCAACAACTTCCTATATTTATATTAGTAACTTGGTTGAAGAAGAAGAACTCAAACAACTAGAAAATGAGCTCCAAAATATGTTTCAAGAGATTTATTTTCCTATTTTTACCTGAAATGATAACTTGGTTTGAAATCTATCAAAATATGGTAGATACTCAGTTAAGTTGGGATATGAGGATTTGGAGCAATCAAAGCTTCTTATACCTTAGGATTCTTGGAAGAATGTTTGGTCATAAGATATCCTCCCTAAGGCCTCAACATTCCTTTACTTAGCATTCCAAAGCAGGATTATTATAGGAGAGAGTCTACAAAAAAGATATTACCATGGACCTTTTAGATGTGCATTGTATGAGAAGGATCTAGCAATATCAAACCATTTACTTATTTATTATCCCTTTTATTACACCATTGGGGTTGTTTTTTTAAATATAAAAATATATTGGATAGCTCCATAAATATTAAAAGAGTTAATAAAATATTGGATTAATTATTTCAAAGCTATATAATTATATTTTTTTAGAATACTACTCTAGTCACTATTTGATGGAATTCATGACTTGGAAGGAATAGTGTATATTTTAAAAACAAATCTCAAAATCATGTTCAAGTTTAAAACCATATTATTGCCTCACTTGCCAAATATTTATAAATATGGTGCTTATCATGGGAAGTCTCAAGCATGGAAAAGGAGGTATGAGCCTCTTGGTTACAGGATTTGAATATACATAGAATCATTATTTGCGACAACAAAGTTAACACAAAGGATTTGCTTTGATCTATGGTAAAATGGAAATGTCCAAAAATTGATATTTATAAAAATTAATTTTGATGGTGCCTCTAAAGGAAATGTAGGAAGAGATAATGGAGGCGATATTTTTCGAAATAATGAAGAAAAAAATATCCTCACTTAGAATCATATAGAACTTCAACTAACTATGTATAAGCTAGGATACTTATAAAAAGGACCAAAATTGTAATAGAAAAATTATGAAAATATGTTTCAATTAAGGATTCACAAATTATTATTAATGCTATCAACAAAAATGGATGTGGGGATTAAACTGAAAAATAACATTATTCCTAATATTCATTAACTATTGTTGGAGGAAGACTCTTGGAAATGTGAGCATTATCTATAAAGAAGGAAATCAAGTAGCAAATAATTTAGCCAATTGCAAATTGCAGTGTTGAACTTCATCCTAGTGGAACTCAAGCTCTCAAAGACAACTATTTTAGAAATTTATTACATCATGTAATATAGGTAGTTAGGTATTCAAAAGTTATCCCAAATAGGTGGTTGATAATATAGTTAGTAATAGTGACCACAATCATCCTCATTGTACATATGCATCATTTTTATTATTGAAAAATTATCAAGCATCCTACTAGTCCAACATGGGGCATTAGAGCTCTCATTTTTCTTGAAGCATGTGTAAGAAAATATTAACTTTGTGAAGTGCTTATCAGTAATGATCCTGAGGTGTTGCTTGGAGGAAGACTAGGTTGAAGGTATTGAATAAAGAAATATATCACCAAGCATTCAAGTTGAGAGGAGTTACAAGTGTACAAGTTGAAAGAAGTTTTAAAAATTGTTGCAGCATGCAAAGGCAAAGAGTGTGCCATCAAGGAATGTGCTACTTCACCAAAACAATATATTTATGTGTTTAAATATTTGTTGCATGTCTTAAGAATGTTGTTGCTAGAAAAGACTTGATGTTTTGGTAAATTACGTTAAGAGATTAAAGTAGCAGTATACAAGATGTAAGTTGTAAAGGTCATATTATGACTTAAATGTGTCATCTCAAATGGATGTGGTAAAAAATGTAAGCATTGTCTGACAAAGTATGCACATGAGCTTCTAAAAGGAGCTTTTGTTTATTATTAATTGAAAACTAGCATTTAGGTGATAGTGGATGTGAGATGCATCCCAAGCACACCAAGTGCCATCAAAATATAGAGAAGGATCATATAGAGAGATTAATGTTGATTGGATCATCCCAAGGATAGGTAATTTTAATGAGGAGAATTTGTATCACAAATGGGTCATTTGAAAAGCCTATAGATGTCATCATAAAACTAAATAAAGGTCATTTGAAGAATCCCACATAGGTAAATCTAAGATTATGATTAAATATTATGAAATTACCATATTGAATATAGTGGAGGCATAAATTTTCTTGTTTAAATGTTGCCTAAAGTGAAATTCACTTGGAGAAGGTGGATTCAATATGCTTGTTGATCAAGATTTAGGACTTAAATTCCACTAGAGTGGACTGATTGTGCACTAGAGAAAACATGAAGCATAAGCTATGTAATTATCACCCGAGCATATGTGCTACATGTTGGAATTTACAATATTTTATAGAGATGAACAAAAGTAATCCATCCACTCAAATCTTATACAAAAAGCAAAAGGAGGATGAAAAATAGAGAGAGAGAGATGATGGGCACTCATAGAAACCATAAATAATCACTATATCTATATATAATATTATACAACACTCTGATATTTGGAGGGGGAATTTATCCTAATATCAAAACCCTAATTACATAATAAAATTTAACCTAAGTAGACATAACAAAAGGGATTTAGGTCAATTACAAGTTACAAATAGGGTTTAACCATAATAAGGTTAATTGCAAACCATAGGGATTACATAGTAAAATTTTACAAACAATAAATACATTGTACAATGAAATGCCCTTAGGTATATCCAATACATCATATAATGTTAGCCTTGGCCATGATTTTTTTTAATACCCCCCATAATCTAAACTAAGGGGCCAACGAGAGAAGACATTAGTTACAATAATATATTCCCCCCATAATGGATTATTTAGTGGGAATCTACAGGTGAGGAATATCTTTTAGAATCTTCCTCATCATATGGAATATGTCCATCGATCTTCAAAAACTTGTTAGATAATGATTATTACATTATTTGAGGGAAAATTGAAGAGACAAAATATGGAGTGTTGATCTCCGATAGAATTGGGAACATCAAGAGTCTCTTAAGAATCCAAGAGACACCATATTGTATATATGCATGTACAACCTTTTGATAATCTAATATTTTTGAACCATTCTATTCCATTACATTCTCAATCCATCACTGGTATTAGAGCAAGTTATTCCCTAGAAGAATTATTTCTGAGTATACAAGAAGCTTCATAATTCTCTTGGCATTTTCTCAATATTGGTAGAGTGTCTTGTTGAAACCCCCAGAGATAGCAAGAAAATTTGGTACAATACAAAAAATATTATTGCAGTTGAAACTAGTCTAAATCTATTTTGTATGGGCCCTAAAGGCTAGCACACTCAAGACATGGATGGGAAAGATGGACAATGTGGTAAAAGTGTCTTGGTAGCATATGATAGCAAAGGCACTACCACTATCAAAACTCACCAAGACCATTATTGATCCCCTAAGAAAAAATAATAATTTTACAATTTCCTATAGTATTTGTGGGTAAAGAAATGCAAAATTAAAATGTGGATAGTACCTTTTTTTGTAAAAATATGCATTTTTGGTAAAGACTGATACTTAAAAAAAAAATTAAGCAATTTGCTTAAAAAATATCCATGCTTTGAATACAAATTAAATATATTCTTAAGTACATTTGTAGCATTCAGTATCAACAACACCTTTGGCTTGCATTTACAGGTAAAGCTATCACGTTAAGCTACTCTATCTATAGTCTAATATAACTTCCATAATGACTTTTGGGAATCAACCCTATAAATAATTGGGAAGAAGTAAGGACATGTTTTTTTATGGTTATTTTACTCAATTTTCAACCATATTCGTCACTATTGCTAGATGTAAATCTTGAAATTGAGAAATTCCAAGTATATAGAGATGTTATGCCCATGTACAAGGATTTATTTTGAAGCAGATGGTATTGATAGGGTGAATCCCTTTCCATATCAATTTGGTACCATGTATCATTCTCTTTCATGTACCTTAAGGTCTCTCTCATGTACGATTGTGTATATCAAGAGGACTAGCTTCTTCCACATACCGATGAGTATATAAAAAGGGTGAGTATATAGAAATGTTTGGTATATTGAACTACTAGTATATTAAAATGGGGACTATTTGGGATACATAAGGAACCCTCATCATAATGACACCAAAATGTTTTCATATAGCAATACAACTACTCAAAAGTCTAAACTTTAAACCATGAAAGAACAATATTAGGACCATCCTAGTACATGAGAAACTTTGGGATATTGTTATCAAAAAATAACTCGATCAAAAGAGGATGAAGATGCCCAATTTTTTTTTTATGAGGTAGCTGCCAAGGCACTAATGATTATCACCCTTTCCATAATATATGTCATTCAAAAACATATTGGTAGAGTAAAAACATCCAAGAAGGTATGGAATATGCTTTCTACCATCTTTGGAGGGAAGAAAGAAGCTACAATTCTTCACATTCAATCTCAACTCCATACACTAAGATTTCAAGATGGAGAAATTATTGAAGAATTTTTTCACAAAGTTTGTAAATTGAAAGCAAGATTGATTACCATGGGGGAAATAGTATAAGGTAGGCTCTTAGTACGCATCATACTTAGAGTCTTACCAATTTCTTTTTTAGTGTTTATTACTTCGTTGTAAGTATCAAATAGGAAAATGCCTTTTGATGAACTAGTGAATGTGCTTCAATAGGAGGAAGTAACCAATTATTTGAGGGACCGATTGATGAATAATGCACTAATTTCCACAAATAAGCCATATAAAATTCCTTCCTCATATTCATAGTCATCGTTATAAAAGCAACCTCAATAATAGAGGAAGTATTGTCATATATGTGAGAGAGAAGGTATAATACAAAATATTATCAATATAACTCCATGACTCAAGGGAGTCAAGTTTGTAACCCTCATCAAAAAAGGTGTGGTTCAAACCACACCCTAAGCAATAAGAGTATGTTGCACATGAATAACTAAAACTAAATTTTGAATAGGAATCTAATTGGTACATAAGGTCCTGATATCCAAGGTAGTGACAAAACCAAAGGATGAAATTTGGTACATTGATTCAAGTGCTAGCAAGCACATGACTAGAGATAAAGTATGGTTTGAATCCTTACAAGCTAAATATAGAAAACTAGTCACTATTGTTGATGATAAGACCTATCATGTTAAACAAGTAGGAAATGTTTCATTCAACCTGAATGATGGTAAATGTATGATTGAAAATGTGCTATATGTACTTATATTAGCAAACAACTTGTTATTTGTATCACAAATTCTAGATTGAGACATGGCAGTTGAATTCCAAGTTGTTGATGGCAAAAGGAGGTTTTTCATCATAAAAAATGACAAGTTTGTAACAATTGGTTCTTATAAGAATGTTTTTTTACCAAGAAAGCAACACTGGGTACTTTTGAGCTCAACCCTCGTAGAGAAAAAGGACTATTGGATTTCATACATGCCAATTTGTGTGGACCGTAGTTACAATGGATATAGGTACTTTCAGTTGTTTTTTGAATATTACTCATGAAATATATGGGTATATTTCATATCACTCAAATAAAATGCTTTCATAAATTTTCAACACTTTAAGAAGCTTTTTGAAACATAAACTAGGCATCATATTCAAGTCCTCTACTTAGATCAAGGGGGTAGTATACACCCAATAAATTTTCAAGGTTTCTTGCATAAAATGATATCAAGTGATAGCTTACTACTTCCTAAACTCCATATCATAATGGGGTTTCTAAGAGAAGAAACCATTCCATTATGGAAATGGTTTGTTGCATGCTCACAAGAGCTGATCTAGAGCAATAGTATTATGTCGAATTTTGTCTTTGTTGTGGTGTATCTTCAAAATAGAGTGCCAACAAAGATACTTCAATGAATTACACCTAAAGAAGCTTGGTCTAGGAGAAATCCATCCATTATGCATCTCAAAAAAATTTGAAATAAGGAAATGTGCAAAAATAAAAGAGGACCAAGTCGAATGCAAAAACTCTACCTTGCATATTTCTTAGGTATGACAAGACATCAAAATATTATTGACTGATAAATATAGTTACCAATAATATACAAATAGGTAGAGATATGGTATTTCATGAGCAATTTAAAACAAACACTGAGGACTCTAAGGAATCTTAGGACACCACATATCATGTTGTGAGCATTAAGTCAAATGAGAAAGTTTACAAGGAAGTTCCAAAAGATGAATCAAATTTAAATGTTATTGATGAACCAACAAAATAACTAATAATGGTTACTCCACCACAAAAAATAAAGACTCCAAAATTGCTCACAAATACTCTCAAATATGTGAAGCTTGAATCACCACTAGATCTACCCTCCACATGACCATATACTCACAATAGTACATGGGAGGAGGTAAGTTGGACTTGATGAATTTTTTAATGGAGAATATAGAACCATCCTCAATAAAGGATAGCAATAATTTTACCATAATGGAATCCATAAAAGCAAAATACACATCTTTGATGAAGAATGAAACATGGGATCTCATTGATTTGCTAGAAGGAAAGAAGCCCATAGGTTGGAAGTGGGTTTTTAAAATTAAATATAAGGTAGACGGATCCGTTGATAAATGTAAGGTATGGCTCATTGCAAAGGGTTATGCATAAAAGGAATAAATAGATGATGAAGATACATTTACACCTACAACAAAAACGACCACCATCTATGCACTATTTGCAATGACAACATAGTTTGGCTAGAAAATCCATCAAATCGATGATAAAAAGTGTCTTTATCAATGATGATCTTGAAGAAGTATACATGACACAACCTAAAGGCTTTGTTGACAATGGTCAACATAAAAAATTTGTAGAATAAAAAATTCACTATTTGGGTTGAAACATTCTCCCGAAACTTGGTCTATCAAAATTAATGATCATCTATTATAGCATGGATTCACCAAAAGTCCCTCTAATACAAATATCTATGTCAAGAAAATTGGAAATGAGATAGTGATTCTTGTGCTCTATGTTGATGATTTGGTCATCACTAGAAGTTTAAACAAATTGGTGAATGATGTGAAGGATGACTTGAAAAAATCATTTGACATGACATATTTGGGGCTTCTACACTATTGTCTTGGCTTGGAAGTTTGGCAGAGAAAGAACCACATTCTAGTCACACAAATAAAGTATGCCAAGACACTAGTATGTCAAGTATGTAAACTTATGGTGATACCAATGGAACCAGGGTTACAACTATCTATATATAATAAATCACCTCATGTATCTGCTACTCTTTATTACTAGCTCATTGAGTCTCATATACTTGATGAACATAGACCTAACATCAGTTTTTTTGTAAGTTGTATTTCAATATTCATGCAAGATCCTAAGAAGATTCATTGAATATTTGCAAAGATGATACTACATTATGTATGTGGTATAGTGGAATATGGTCTGGAATATAAAAAGAATGATATTTTTTCTTACAGGGATACACAAACTCAGATTATGCTAAATTTATAGATGACAGAAAGTCAACATCTATATACATGTTTTATATAGGATCTAGACCTATCTTATGGCATAGCAAAAAATATGTATTGGCATTGTCATCTACAAATGGAGAATATCATGCTATACAAGGAGTTGCATGTGAAGCAATTTAGTAACAAAGCATATTTTCAAATATGGGTGTGTGCAGGAAACAACCTACTGTGTTGAATTATGATAATCAAGGTGTTCTAAAATTGATTAAGAATCTAGTATTCTATGAAAGGACAAAGCACATTGAATATCAATGTCATTTCATTCAATAACAAGTTCAAAATCACCAGATACAACTCAAGAAAATTCCAACCAAAGATCAACTTGCAGATATTTTCACAAAGGCACTTGTGTTAAATTTGAATTGTTTCACAATGCTCTTTATCTACTAAATAATGTAATGAGGGATGTTAGATAATAATTATTACATTATTTGAGAAAATTTTGAAGAGAAAAAATACAAAGTGTTGATCTTATATAGAATAGGGAACATCAAGAGTATTAAAAATCTAATATTGTATATATGCATGTACAACCTTTCGATAATCTAAATTTTCCAAACCTTTTCATTTCATTACATGCTCGATCTACCAAAACTTGGCTTCAATTATTTACAATTTTATCAAGCAATTATTTGTTGGATGTTCCTCCCTTTTTTAATCTCTACAAGTGGTCTTTGACTTATTTGAAGACTTGCCTAGCCCTTCAGCCTTTAGGTCTTATTAGCCTCCTTAGGATTGAATTCCTTTGCATGGTCTTGTATCTATGGAGTTCCACCATAATTCCACGTTAACACCTAAAAATTCACTAGGAGAGAAATTTTTTATTAAGAGTCTTTTGAGATTCCAAGAACATAGGAATCATATGAACCATTAGATTCAACATCTAAAAATATGGGGAGAGATTAGAAAGGATAATTTTATATACATTCTACATTAGCTTTATTTTTGCCTCTACAAGATGCAGTATTTGCCCTCAAAGCCTTGAATCTCATAACATAGTCCTCAATGTTATCAAATTCAACTAATTTAAGAAAGGAAAACTTCAATTCCAAGTGACTGACTTTAGTAGTATTAACTTTCCTAAAACTTTCATGCAATTTTAACCATAACTTGATAGGTCACACTCTTATTTAATATGGAAAAGCAACTTTGATTCAATTAGCAAGGAATATAGACCAAGAGCCTCTTCTTTTTTATAGCAAGTTTGATCATCAAGAATAGTTGTTTTATCCTCTTGAAAGATGCACCACAACTTCTTACTTCTTAACAAGCCAATAATTTAGGTTGACCAAATATTGTAGATTTAGCCATTAAGACAACTACGGCTTTGTAATCCATCTTACACAATCTGATCCCTAACACCATAGTAGGTCTGTAAACTAATTTCATTAGTGCATAAAGCTCAAAAAATAATATGATTTTTAAAAAATAGGCTCAAAAAAATTATGTATGGAAATGTTATGACCTCCAAAAGTTTAACCCTAATGGACCTCAAAAAATTAAATATTAAATCCATAAAATTTAGTGCAAAAGCATCCAATCGTTCGTTGTCACTTGGCATAGAATGATTTCTTAATATTCTCCACTTATTATCTACCACTCCAGTTCCATTTTTCCAGTGATATTACGATAAATGGTGCAAATAGATTAACACAAGTGATGGATATTAAAATAGAATTGCCATTTTTATTAAAAATGTAAATACATATAGGCACCAAAGATGGCAAATAACAAACTGGATGGTGCAAATGGAAGATTCCAAATACATATCTTAACAAACAGCTAATCTAATTTGATGTCAACCAACTAAGCTAACAACCTATCTAACAACTTTTTTATGTCAACAAATTACAATCCAAGATATTTATTAAATCTAACTTAGACTTTTAGAAACTTTTAAAAATATACTAAGCCTAAGAACTTAGCATAAAAATAATCCTATGCCTATCTTTGTCATCCCTATAGATAAAAATGATGTCATTATTAATAAAGGATGTATTAATACAAAAATTGTTCATACATGGCACATAGGAGTGCCACGTCAACTACCATATCAACCTCAAAATTTTCCCATGTAAATTTCTTTCAAAAATATGCTCATGGGGATTGAACCTTTGTCACTTGCCTATGAAGAGTATTGCTCTTGTCGATTCTTCTCCCTTGCACTTATGGGAGGGAAAATGCTAATAGGAGTAGCAAACCCTCCATGGCTTGAGATAAGTGAATACAAGAGTAGGCCCCACCTAGACTTGAACTTGGGTCCATTAAGTTGCCAATCCCTTAGCAAAGACACACTTACCAATAGGACATAGCCTCCAAGCTAGAAAAAAATCCTCATGGCTCTATGAAGTCTTGTGAGTGCATCACCCAACCCCAGTGCTTCATCCTCCATGTGGAGACCATCCTCTTAGACCTTTATTTCTATTCAAAAAAAGTTAGCGTAAAGGGCTTGAAATTGTGACCCCCTATTGTAAACCTTAACTCCATGTTGGATAACTATTAGAGTAGTGTCATAGGTGTTGCATATCCTATGAGTGTTGTAAATATCAAGGATGGATTGTGTTGCTATTTTTTAGGCATGCAATAGGAGCACACATGCAAAGACAATTGCATGTGCACTAACGAGCAATTCAAATTTATAAATTTTAGCACCAAAAATAGGGGCATCCACATTTGCAAGAAAAAAATTGGAATCATGAGCAGATACTAAGGATTACCACTAAATCATCACAGTAAATAAAGTTCCTATGAAAAATGAATGCTATGTCATGGAGTAGGTTTCCTCTTGGCTTTTATGAAAAATGCTTATGATGATTTGAGGAATAAATCATCCTAGAACTTGGAAGAAAATTTGAAGGCACCAAATTAGCTTTCTACGTGACCAATGCTACTCCATACCCACTATGATACCATGTTGAAATTTACAATATTTTCTAGAAATGAACAGAAGCAATCCATCCACTCAAATCTTATATAAAAAATAAAAGGACAAAAAAAGAGTATTGTGGGTACTTGTAGGTATCATAAACAATCACTATATCCATATATTATATTACACAACACTATGATGATTAAATGAGTGGATGGGGGTATTTATACCAATTCCAAAACCCTAATAATATAATAAATTTTAACCTAAGACAACATAACAAGAGGTATTAGGTTAATTACAAGTTATACAAAAGGTTTAACTATAATAAGGTTAATGAAATTCATGGGGCTTACATAAATATAATATTACTAATAATTAACACATTGTGTGAATTAAATATCGTTGATTTTCCAAATGTGAAACTCTCCTACAATGTGAGCGAGTAAAAGAGTCATCAAGGAGGTGTAAATAAGAAGTCTAAAATGTACAATAGTTGGATGAACCGTAATTGTTCAATTAACTAAAATCAACAAAGAGGACTATTACTTCACAACCACGTTTTGCATTTCTTAAAGACATTGTTATATACCTAGGGATAAGAATGTAGGGAAATAATATTGTATATGGTATTATGGCATGAGTGACATAAAATTATAATAATGTATAACATAATGACGTATTATAATACTATACAATTTGTAACCCATGGAAGGTGAATTGCCACATAGGTGACCTTCTAACTCATGGAAAATGAACCATCACATTATTATATAAAGAGAGATGTACCCCAATTGGAAAAGAAATTCATATAAAGTATTCTTGGTAGGGATCTTGACTCATGGAAATGGAGATCTTGTGGAGTAATTCCTTTGTTAAGGAGTATTTTTGGTGTTGCCCTACCTCAAGAGTATTATCTATCTCTATTTTATTGTGTGGATTATTATTATGGAATTTATTGTGGATGCATTTTTTATATTTCTTTATATTGGTGAATGATTTATATTGATGAGAATAAAGGTTCATAACAATTGGTATTAGAGGATTGATTTTGGCAAAGTGGGATTGTGTTTAAAGAGCTAGGGTACATTTTTCAAAAAAAATCCCATATTGCATTTTTTCAAAAATCATTTTCAGAATATTTTTATTCCAGCACGTAGATCATTTCAATTACTACAAAAATAACTGGTCATTTATTATATTTTGATAAGTATTTAGGTATTTATGGCTATTTAAAATTGAATTATTTTTGGATAGAATGTATATGGTAATGAGAAGGTGGGAATAATCTGCTGACGGTGATGGTGAACGAAACATTAGGTGAGGCAGTCGCAACAGATGAACATAGCCCACATCTATCAATCGAACAAGGATCCGTGCACAATCGTGCGACGTACCCAACCCTTTCGATGTGGCTAACATCACAGAGCACAACCCGTGCACTGGGAAAAAATGTATTCAAAGCAGGATCGTCAAGGGGAAATACCCCCTAAAAAATTAGGCAACAACAAAGGACATCACGACTAAACTTCATATGCAAAAATCTTTAAGGGTAACCCCAATAAAGACTCAGTTGCGCAGTGAAATTTCGTAACACAAGGATTAGATGTTTTATACCCTAAGAAACTGATGGACGAATATGCCACCCGAGACTCCTTTTCCTTGGTAGGGAAATTTATGGGGGTCGCCCGGACATGGACTCCATTCGTCGATGGGTAGTGGCCAAATGGAAAACCCTAGGTAGCTTGGAGTTGTCTGTAATATCCAAAGGGTTTTTCATAATCCAACTAAACACGTGGGAGGATACAGAGCGCATTTTGTCGAGAGGCCCCTGGTTTTTCGAAAGACAAAGCCTATTCCTTAAAAAATGGGAACCATATTTTGACCTAGAATCCCAAAGCATTAACTATCATTCTATCTGGATCTGGCTCCCTAATCTCCCTGCTCACTTTTTATACGAGGATGCACTTCGAGGGTTATCTCGCACATTTAGGGAGCTAGTCGCCATTGACCCAGCTACCCGCGCTAGGACCTGTCTCACCCGAGCGTGCATCTACATCAACATGAACTTGTAATCATAGCTTTCAGATCACATCAATCTAATCTATGGAGATTTTAGGTGAAGACAGCCTTTGGTGTTCGAGAATAAGCCCGCCTTTTGCATGAAATGTCAAATTCAAGGGCACCTCCAGGCCCAATGCCCGAAACATAAAATCTTGAAGGATGAGGCATAGACTATGGTCCACCTAGATTTTCTTGCCAACTAGAAGAGGAACCAAGGCTAGAGACAGACCCTGAACCCCAAGAACAAACAACAAAATTGAACCCCGCCAACTGGAGATACGCAAAAGGCAAGTAGTCTCTTTTCTATCTCTAACAAATTCAATTTGCCCAATGATTCTGTTTCTTTTAAAACGATCGAGGAAGGATAAATCCCTATTTAAGGTTTTCCTGGTCCCCATTGTGTCCCTCAACAACGGTTTTTTTCTAATTCTTCCTAGGATAATTCCTTTCCTTCTCCCCCTCCTTGGCCTCCCCCCCACCAGTATTTTAAATCGAATTCCACCTCCTGGACCTTCCCTTCCCTCCACACCCCTGTCCACATCACCCCCACCTTCGAAGCATGCTTCCCCTACTTCCTCGACTAATTCCAATGTCGTTGAGTTCGATAGTGAGGAGCCTACCCAAGATTCCCCTGACCACTGGAGCCCAAAATAGACCCGCAGCTTCAAAAATTCCCAGATCGATGTAGGAGGAGATAGGAAAAAAGGTAGGGCTTCTGGCATAGAAAGGAGAACCCGTGACACCACTGAGGACATAGCCAATAGAACACAAAAAACCTTGTTCCAGGAAATTGGTAACATCAGCAAGGAAGAAAGTAGAAAATCCAAACCCCCCTCGCAACAAGGCAAAGGGGACAAAAAACCCTCCAAAAGTGCTAAATTAAACTCCTCTCCTAGAATGCGAGAGGACTGAATGGGGCAGCCAAAAAAATACTGGCTGTCGCCATGAGGAAGGACATTAATCCCTCAATTTTTCTCATCCAAGAAACCAAATTAGATGAATAATAATCACCTAGGATTGTCAAGACCATCTATAAAAGTGTGAATTTGTCTACTCTCCAGCTGTCGGGTCCTCTGGCAGACTCCTCTGCCTTTGGAATCCCACAAAAGTGGAAGGCAAATTTATCTTAGGACAAGACAGGCTATCCAATATCTTATTTCATGACCACAACTCCTATCTTTCCTGGGTCATGACTAACGTCTATGCCCCTAACACTCTGCAAGGTATAATAACTCTATGGAACACCATTACCCAGATGAGGCAAGTGTTTGTCAACATCCCGTGGGTATTAGCAAGGGACTTCAATTCTCCCTTACACCTTTCAAAAAAGAGAGGAGGAAACGCCATAACCCACAAAACAACCAACGTGGGACAATTTGTAGATTTCAATGCATTGATGGACGTTCAACTGTGGGGTCCCAATACACTTGGAGCAACAGGAGGAAGGGTGTTAACCTCATCCAAGAATGCCTTGATCATTTTTTGCTTTCGCAAGAGGCTCTTCCCTTATTTGGAGATGCCATTCTGTAGGTCCTTCCGAAGATCGGTTTAGATCACAGCCCACTCATTTTTGAAACTTCCAACAAGCCCCATTTTAAGACTCCCTTTCGCTTTGAGTCAATGTGGATTCAACACCCCAACCTCAAAAATCAGATCGTCGAATGGTGGAATAAAAAATTCCTTGGGACTTCTATAAATCAGGTTATGCAAAAGCTACGGATGGTCAAGGAAAATTTGAAAATATGGAACATGGAGACCTTTGGAAATATCTTCGAGAACAAACAGAACATCAAAACTAGGCTTGAGCAGATTAAGAAAAGATTTCAAAATGGATAGGGGGATGAGGAACGAAGACTGCTCTCTGACTACCATAACACCCTTCACAGGGAATAAATTTACTAGCATCAAAATTCAAGACAGTTGTGGCTCAGGTAAGGTGATGCCAACACTAAATTTTTTCACATTTTCACTCTCAAACATAGGGCAACTAATAGAATAAAATGCCTCACTAGGCAAGACAGGTCCTTCACATCTGATATTCATCAAATTTGGGATGAAGTTGTCAACCACTTTGAGAATCTCCTTGCCCCTCCCTCCTCCTCCCATGACTAGGCCACGGAGTCCCTCCTTAAGAACATCCCCATCACCATCTCCCAGACTATGAACAATTTGCTCCTCATCCCCTTGTCCCCCAAGGAAATCCATCAAGCCCTATTTTTTATGCAGCCAAACAAAGCCCCTGGACCTACCGGCTTCTCCCCTAGGTTCTTCCAAACCTACTGGGATATCGTTGGTCCCGACTTGTGTTGTGCTATCATTGAAATGTAGTGTACCAAAAATATTCCTAGAGATGTTAATTCCACTTTATTAACCCTTATTCCCAAAGGGTCGAATTCTCATTCCCTGTCCAATTACCGCCCCATTAGCCTCTGTAATTTTATTTGCAAAATTTTATCCAAAGCTTTGGCCAACAAGCTCACTAATATTCTCCCTTCCATTATTGACTCCTGTTAGGATATCACGATAAAAGGGCAGAATATTCTTGATGGTGTCATCACGGTCCACGATCTCATCTACTCAGCCCACAACTCCAAATCCTCTGCTTTCTTCCTCAAGCTGGACATGAATAAAGCCTTTGACAAGGTTAACTGAGAATTCTTGATCAAAATCCTCCTCAAGTATGGTTTCCATGAAAACTGGGTCAAACTCATTTCAAATTGCATCTCCTCTTCTTGGTTCTCCATCCTCATCAATGGGTCAGCAACCAGGTATTTCCCAAGCACCAGAGGCCTAAGATAGGGGGACCCCCTCTCCCCCATTCTTTTTATCATCTTGACCGAGAGTCTAGGAAGAGCCATTAAAGATGCATGCTCCAAAAATTTGATCTCTGGCATTAAGGCGGCCACTGGCCTCCCGCCTTCCACCCACCAACATTTTGTGGATGATACTCTTTTGGCCACTACTACAGTGGTCTTTGAGACCAAAACCATCAAATCCATCCTCAACCTCTATGAGGAAGCCATTGGGCAGAAGATAAATTTCACCAAGAGTAAACTCTATTTCATCAATACTCCCACCAAGTGGTAGGGAAAAATCACAAGAATTTTGGGTTGTACCATTACTGACCTCCTGACCACTTACTT
Organism: Wollemia nobilis; assembly: GCA_028583015.1. Lineage (NCBI taxonomy): Eukaryota > Viridiplantae > Streptophyta > Pinopsida > Araucariales > Araucariaceae > Wollemia > Wollemia nobilis. The sequence goes on from JAQPPZ010002549.1 coordinate 14,322,388, forward strand.
GGGCCTCCCAATGTTCATAGGAAGACCCATTAAGGCCATGTGGAACAATGTCATAGAAAAATTCTAAACAAATTGGTTGGGTGGAAAGGGGCTTTCCTCTCCCAAGTAGGCAAGGCAACTCTGGTTAAGTCGGTTCTTTAGAGCATCCCAGTGTACTTTATATCCATTTTTAAGATCCCAACCATAGTGGGAGAAGCTATTGAGAAAGTTCAAAAACACTTCTTGTGGGTAGGGAACGATTATCAAAGAAATTTTCACCTGGTGGCTTGGGATAAGGTCTGTTATCCTAAACACAAAGGTGGGCTGGGACTGCATCGCATAAGCCTCATGAACCAGGTTCTCTTGGCCAAACAATCTTGGAAGGTTTCCACCAACGCCAACTTGGAATGGGTTTCCATTGTTAAAATAAAATACATGCAACATCACCCGTTCATGGGTGAAGAAGTCCCCTATCATGCCTCCCACTTTTGGAACTCCATTATCCAAACAAAGCATCTTCTCAAGCGAGGAGTAAGATGGCTGATGGTCAACGATTCTGATATAGATTTCTGGAATGACGTGTGGGCAAGAAACGAGCCTCTCATCAAATATCTTGAGATTGCTGCCATTAAGCACCTTACAAACATCAATTTTGTGCCTATAGTAGCTGACTTAGTTACCATAGAGCAGGGGACCTGATGCTGGAAATAGATTCACTTCAGATTGAAAAACGTAGTCATTGACAGAGTCATGGCTTCCCTCTAGGCTGCCTTCAGGGCAATCTTTGTCCCCCAATCCCAGACGAAGGACAAGTTGTGCTGGAAAAAATCTAGTGACAGGATTTTCATTGTCAAAATCGTAGCTTAGATTTTGAACCCCTCCCCAAAGAACCCCAAGATCATTGACAACAAGACAATGGCCAAGGCTATTTGTCTCAAATAGCTTATCCCCAAAGTGGCACATTTTTGTTGGCTCTCTATCCATAACAAAATTTTGACCACGGATAATTTTATCCAAAGAGGTGTCATAATTCCCAACAAGTGCTACCTGTGCACCCAGGCCTGGGAGTCCACCCAGCACATCCTCTTGGAGTACCCCTACACTTGGGAGGTGTTCTCATCCCTGATCATCAGATTCCAGGTCAACTAGGTGTGGCCCAAGACGGTTATGGATCTGTTCATACAATGGCCCAGGGTCTTTAGAAATCCCCATATTATTTTTTTGTGGAATTCCCTTCCCCACCATGCGATGTGGCAGATTTGGTTGGAGCATAACAACCATATTTTCAATGAAAGACCAAGAAGCCCGGATGTTTTTGCCACCAAACATCTATACTTTGCTATTGAAAACTGCAGCCTCATCCCCTGTTCTGACATCCCAACCTTTGGGTATGAGTCTCTTTTATTCGTCTCTCTTGGTATTCCCATAGAATACACCAAATATCAGAATCCCCTTAAGTCCAAGGCCAAAGTCAAGTGGATCCCACCCCCTGGGTTGGCTCAAAGACAACTTTTATAGAGCATCTAAGGGCAACCCAGGTAACGCAGGGGCTCGAGGTGTAATCAGAGACCACTCTCGAAACATCATCCTAGCCTTTACCAAAAATTTGGGGATCCAAAAAAATAATTATGCATAAGCCCATGCATTGTGGATATGAATTGAAGCTAGCAAAAGAATAAAAAACCCTATCATTTTTTAAGGAGATTCAGCAGTTGTAGTTGGTCATATCACTAACAATATTCAATAAGGATGGAACATCCAGAACATCATCCAGGAGTGTCAAGCTTCCCTTGGTCATCATACCCAAAACATGATCAACCATGTGTTTCGGGAAGAAAACAAGGTAGTCGACCTCTTGGCCAATAACGCGGTCAACCAATCATCCCTGATCATTTGGGAAGAATATTTCTTGTAGGATGTCATCACCATAGCCAACCAAGATGTGGGTAGTAGCCACAATTTGAAGCGTCAGCTACTGCGAAGGTTCACAATCATAACCAAAGGTATTTCTTAACACCAGCACTCCTAGGATGAACTCTACCAAAGGTGGTTCTAGCCACCATAAAGGTGTTTTATTAATGCCACGGGTGTTCTTCCTCAACACCATAACTCAATGGAAATATACCACCTCCATCATTCTTCGGTGCAATGTTAGTACGATCTTCAGTGTAGATCGATCGACTCGTGCTAGCTCCCCTGGCCAAACCTATGAACTCCCACCTCTGTCGTCCACCTGCTCGTGCCTCCTCATTTTCTCCATCCACACTCAACCCATTCACCACTCTCCCCCCATTTTCCCTTCACCTACTCCTTTTATCGCCCTTTCCGCCCATCCTCCTTTCCAATCCACTATGGCCTACTCCTCTCGAGCCACATCAAATATACTACCTTCGCTACCTATTGCCGGTCAGTGAACCTCGTGACCTTAAATTGATGCTCCCTTAGCCTCTCAAGGTTTTTTTTCCCCCTCGACAGTTCTGGAAATCATTCATCAGAAGCAAAACATTTGTGACTGTTGGTCATCAAATATGCCCAGGAAAATATTTTGGGTAGTTTACGCGCCCTAGACCTAGACCAACATTGAAAGGACGAAGGGAAGAGATGCCCCTCGTGCCAATATTCGAAGAAATACCGGCTCCTTTGCTAAACTACTTCGATATTTTGAGATAAGAGTGCAGGAAAGAGATAAAAAGAGTAAGGGTGTAGGAAAGAAATAAAAGAGTAAGGGTGCAGGAAAGAAATAAATAGGGTAAGGGAAGAAATGTCAATAGATTAAAGTGGGAAAGAACCAGTAGCATGATCGCTGGCTAGCAACTCGAAACAGCAGCAAGGAATACCAAGAATAAAACAAAACGTATGCAATACTAGTCTTCCTATGTATCCTCTGGACGAGTTCCAGGATTACCCTCCCCCTTTCATCAAAATCCAGGATTCAGAATTATAGCGAATAGAAGATGAGTGAATATAATAGAAACACTATCCACAGGAAACATACAAGAGAACTATTACAGCATGTTTCTTCCCTACGTATCCTTCAGGAAAATTCCAGGGTCCTATCCCCAATCACACACCTAAATCTAGAATGCAGAATTACAGTATGCAAATGAATAAAAGATAATAGAAATAATCATAGAAGGCAACATACAAGAAATAAATTAAGCCCAAAGCTCTTTAGTATTAGTCGCAAGGATTCAAGTTACAGTCGCTTTCTAGCAGAAAGTTCCCCCCCTTTTACATTACAATGCCTGGGTTTTTATAGAGGACCCGACCCTCTGAGCCATCAATGCACAAAACGAAGGAGTACATCCTCGAAAACCTGAGAAGTCGGCTCCCATAGCTCTCGTGACTGAGCTCTCAAATATTTTCCCATAATTGGCAACAGCGACCAGGTCAGCCGAGGAAACATGCATTTATGAGCCGTTTGAACGTCCTTGGTCTCCGGGTGTGGAGCTTGAGTGGCCGACATGCCTGTCAAGCTCTCCTTCAGGGACTGATACTTCCTTTCCAATTGCCAAAAATTAGCAACATGTTCACCAGGCACATAAAAACTCATTTATGAGGCACTTGATTGCCTTAAAAAAATACTTGGCTTGGAGTGCGTGCCTTTGAAGCGCTTCGCTAAATTTTCATTTGCAACTCCATTTCGTAATGGATTTGAGCCAAAGCAGATCCTCCTTGGTTATGCACTTCGCACGAATGAACTTCGCGATACAGCTTCGGGGATGTGAAATGCTGAAGTAAGTATTCCTCCTCGATATGGCCCTCAATTTCTTGCCGCTTCGCTGAAATGCGCATCAAAACTGCTTCGCTGGTGAGTCTTCAAAATGCTTCGCCAGGATCCTCCCTCAAAACTACGGTTCGGGGTTTTTCGGGCCGAAGTGCATTCTTGCCTTGGAAAAAATATCTTGCTCTTTACGGGCCACTACCGCTTCGGGTGAAAACACTTCACACGAAAGCTAGCTGAAGTAGATGCTTCGCAACAACTTTCGGTGAAGCAAAAATGGTTCGCTAGTAGGGAGGCCCAAAGTGGATGCTTCGGTGGTTTTTTGGCGAAGTAGTTTTCAATGTTTGCACTCCTTCAAATTTCACTTCACCAGATTCTTGCCCGAAGCAACTGCTTGAAATGCTTCGGGTGCGAAGCTCTTTTCACGCCTTAGCAATTGAGCCACGATCTAATATTTGCTTTCCTTCTTCGGTGAAGTTGTTCTTAAATGCTTGAAGTTCTTCGAATGTCGCTTCGTAAAACTTTCGCTCGAAGCAACTACTTTAAATGCTTTAGGTGTGAATCTCTTTTCATTCTTTACTTCTTTCTTTGGGCGAAGCTATATTCTTTCCTACGAAGCTCTTTTCCTTAACTTGCTCAGTGGCAAAGATTTTGCATCTCCATTCTATGTACAAAGGGGATGGCAATAGAAGCTAAAATTGCTACAATACTTTCAAATATATTCAAAATAACAAAAAGAAATACTTTACAAAAATTTGATTTTACTACCCCTCTAAGGCAATGTGACAAAATTGTCAACATTCTTGGTGGCTCGCGAGGTAACGAGCTCGCCTCGGTGTAAGAACCCTCAGCCTTGATCCGTTGGGCCAAAGTTACCTCCAGACCCTTCTCCTTTTTCTCCTTCTGTGGGTGCTTCCATGGCTGCTTCTTCTTTTTCTTCTGGCTCTTCTTCTTCTTCTTCTTCCTCTGGCATGGCCTCCTATTGTGGCGATTGGGGAAGACGATCACGGATGCATTCCATGGTTCGGCAAACATGAGTCCAGGCGCCTTTCGAGAAAGGCTCTCGGTCTTGTAGCGCTTTTAGTAGAACATGGAACCGATCTATTTGCCCTATGTCGGCATGCTTGGCTCTTGTGCTTAGATCGTTGAGGCAGGCCACGATCTTGCAATATCTCAGAATGAAATCTATGACTTGTCCTTCTATAATTGGCTCTGCCCACCCGTCTATCTCTGAGACGTTGCCTTCAAAATGGAGCCATGCCGGCTTGAGTTCTTCCTTGGTTAGAAGGTTCCCATCATCATCAGTGAAACTAGGGAAACCTAATGAAGAGAGATCTTGAAAGTAGCCCAGAGATGCATGCTGCTCGTGCTCAAATACATCCAGGAGGTATTTCGCCTTCTAGGCTTTCCTCACCTTGGAGAAGAAGGCGCGGACCATGGCCTAGGCTGTAGACCAATCCCTGGTCGTCCGACTCATAGCAGCAACCTGCAGGTCCTGATATTTGGTACTTTGGACCTCAAAAGCTAGTTTGAGTTGGCCTCTGATTTTTTGGATGATTTCATCTACGATTGGCCCTTCTTGGGAAGTGGCATTCTGGGCTTCGGTGATGTATGTTAATATTGACAGGGCGCTGGAGGTCCGAGATCTGAAGCCTTTTAGCAGGTGTGAGTAGATTTCTTTTATTCAGCCCCTATCAAACAGCTCCAGGCTCTCTTTTTTGTACAATTGCTACTACATCTGCAATATTTTACTTTCAAATTATTTGGCCTTTAGATCAGCTTTGGCCTGTATCTTGCTTTGGTTCTCAGTTGTACCCTGCAGTTGTTCTATTTGTTGTTTCAAGGCGTCTGCTTCCTTCTTCATCATCTCACACTGCTTCTCTGTGTCCTCTAGCTTAGAGAAAGTCCTGGCTAGCTCCTCTTCCAACTTGATGTTGGTGCTCTTTGCTTCAAATATGCGTTGATTGGAGATGTTTGCATGCACACGAAAAGTTTCAATCCTTACATGCATGGATGCAGATACATTATCTACATTCAAGTGTTCCAGGTCCTTGGACTTATCTTGATAATCATAATCCGTCGGGGTCATCTCCTCCAGTGGCTTCTGGACCTTAGGAATATTTTTCACCTTATGTAATTTTTTGGCCTTCAAATCGAACACAACACACTTTTCAACTTGGGCCAGAGAGCGCCCTCTCTTTTTCCTTGTCTCCTTTAGCATCTTATCTGTGTTCTGCCAGGCTCAGAGTAGCTTTTCAGCCAGAGGACATTCCTTTATCATGGATAGCTCAGTTTCAAATGAGGCTGGGTCTCCATCCAAGGGGGTAAACAACTATAAGGAATGAACGGGGGATGCCTCACCAGTAGGTTCGACGACGGGTGTGGTAGGAGTTCCGACGAGTGAAACAATGTCGTGTGTAACAGGGGAGTGGGGAACAGGGTTCAGCGTTGGAGTACTATCTTCGCTCTGACTGAGAACCAAGGGAATGGTGGCATGGGCGAGCGAAGTAGTATCAATGGACTTGTCCCTACCAAATGATTCAAATGGAGTGGACATGTGTGTGGGACTAACGGGATCGTGAGACAAACTTGAAGTAGCGAAGGACAACACACGAGGTGGTGATTGACTTTGCGAGGGAGAGAGAGACTGATGGGGACTTACGTTCAGGACCATAGTGGACATGTGAGGAACTAAGGTGAAGGGTGAAGAGTGCGTACCTGTGTGCCCTCCTGGCAGAGCAGAAGTGGTGGTTTCTTGCGTGATTGGCTCTTGCTATTTTCTAGCTTCGACACTCCTGACTTCCATGACCTCTCCTTTAGGGTCCCCTTCTTATTGGAGGAGTTCCTCCACATCAATGACATCTACGTCTGAGGCTACTTTGGCCCCTTGTGACGTCGTACTTTCAATATTTGCCTCGGTTGGACCTATCGCAGGTTGTCCACCAGAAGCACTTGGAATCTTTGTACATGGTCGCTTCGGGTGGGTTGGAGGCACTTGAGCTTGCTCTTACCTCTTTCTTTTCTTCTTCTCCTCCTCTGATTATTGCGCTGACCCCATGGCACTGGTGTCATGGCTTTCCACAGGTTCCTAAGGTAATTCTTCTGGTGCAGCTTTTGCCTCCTCCTCCTCTTCTTCTTCTTCCGACGCATCATCAGCTCTCCTTGGGCTTTCGCCCAAACCTGGGGCACTTGGGGGAATGAATTCGATGAAGGAGGTGGGCTTCCAAGTATCAATATTGGCTTCGTAAACAACCTCAAAGTCCTTATCCATCTCCAAGAGTTCGTATGATTTCATCTTTTATCGATGAACTCTCATTTTCCACCATTCCTTTAATTGTTCTATGCCCCAATCCTTCAATTCCTCCCTCAGATCGTCTTTCATCTTCCTCCAAAAAATGGAGTCTAGGCTTGGGAAAGGATGCTGAACAGGATCAAACTCAACTTTCATAGGGTAGAATTCATGCCAGGGAGGCAAAGTCTTCATATTTTCTAAATGCTACTCTAGATATCTCCAATTGGGGTTATTTATTTGCTCCACGATTTCTGGGTGGGGGTAGAGATGAAAATTCTTGAATCTGAGGTGGTCCCTCATCACCCCCAAGGGATCGTAGAGCCACCTTTGAGGAATCTGGAGCAGACCAAATTTTGCAAGCTTCTCCTCCAGGAATACGTGTTGCTTTAGGGTGAACACTTCAATTACCCCTATTTTGAAGGGGAAGTCACAAGTGTGCACCCATTTTCGACCATGGTCGTAGACGACATTTGTTGCATCGCTCTACCGAGCGACCTCTAACGCGAACTGGTATTCAAAGGGGTATATGGGCAGCAGGAAGGGCTTTCCTGTGAAGCCAAATAGGTGAACCACAATCCCTTGCGTTAGTTGAAATACATCTCCCTTATTCTCCTTCACCACTCTATCTCTTAAACTGAGGGGCACCCGAGGGCAAGAACCCTTCAACAAATGAATGGCAAGTCCCAAGAATTGTTGATTAAAAGAATAATATGACTTCGTCCTCGCCAGGAGGGGAGTCCACTGGTACATAGGTAGAGGAGTTCCATCCTTGTCACTTGAAGAAATGGCAATGTGGGGAAAATTCTTATGTACATGATAGAAAAACAACCAAACTAGGAAAGAACAAGGTCCAAAATACTGGCCCGTTCCAGCATTCTTCATGTTGGTCAGCCGCGTGTGCAAGGTTCGGGCCACCCATTCTGCCCAATCGAAGAAGACTGGGTTGGTGTTTGGCATTGAAGCATCAGGGGCGTAAAATTCACCTCTTGAAATACATTCGGCCAAAGACACCTACCAGGGGTGCACCGAAGCATCAGTCGATAGGCCCGCTACCCAAGCAATGATGGAGAAGATGTCCGTGCTCTTGAAATCCATTAGGGGTAGGGGCATTTGGGGCTGCTTGCCTGAAGGGAGCCCACCCTTGAGGTTCTAGCTCAAAAACTTCAAAATGTAGCTGGAGGAGGTGAACCTCTCCATTTGCTTATTCAAGATGACATTGCGAACGATATAACCCTTGGGCGGCCCTTGCTGGGACGTGAAGGTTGCTTGCACATCTTCTTTCAAAATTGAAAATAATTTATGGCCAGCGGCGTCTAGCACTTGTCTGGAGGAGGGTTGGTAGTTCTGCACGATGGCATAGATAATTTTGGGATAATGGTGCGCGTGCAGAGTCAGATACCAATATATCTGAGAATAATACGCGACAGCAATCTTATTCTCTGCTGAGAGCCTACTCTTCATGAACTCGATGGTGTATCTGAGTTCGGCCACGCTATTTGAAAGCTTTGTGTCCCTAATTTTTTTCCACCCATAAATTTGTGGCTCTTCAAGTTGTTCTTCTTCAAAATCTTCTCTTTCCTTCGCGACTTGCTTTTCGGGGCAGAGGTTAAGGTCGACCTTCTTCGGTCTCTATTTTTTCTCCTCCTTGCCCTTCTTCATTTTTTCAAGGCCTGCTACTTCTGGCTCCTTTCTCTTTTCCTTGGAGTTCTTCTTCCCCATTGTGGATATTCATGATAGCAGAGTTCACGGTGCAGAAGACTTCGACGTGAAGGATTTCGATGCAAAGGGCGAAAGAATTGCAGAGTAACAGCTGGGATCTTAATCTTGCATGAACCAGTAGGCGAACAACCTTTTCACTGCTGAGGCTTGAGTTTTATAGCCTTAAAAGGCAACTACCTCTATTTATGGCTCTTGCAAAAATTAAATTTACAAGTTTGATGGGGGAGGTTGTCGTGCCTTTTGATTGGCTTTGCGACAGCATTGTACACGGACCCATGCACTTTGATGATTATGCCCGGCATCGAAAACTCAATCTGCTGTTACCTTGTACCTGGGCACGAGCTTTTCTCATAACCGAATCCTCTCAGGATGTACTCCACCACATTTGCATTAAAATCACCCACTTCGAACGTTTCCCTAGGTTATCGTTAGCACGTTCTCCAAGGCATGTTTTAAATGCTTTCGCCTTGCGTGCTATCGATTGAAATCGACGCTAAAAATACTTCGCAATGAACCTTTGGTATAAGCTGATTTTCTATGCTTCGGGCCCGAAGTAGTTTTACCTCACTGTGTCACCACTTTGCTTCACGGAAGGCTGCCTCCAAAGCTCATTCCTTTTGAGAAATGGTTCGCTAGATTTTCTTTGAAAGTTGCTTCGTTTGCGAAGTACCTTTTATGCCTTCATCATGCTCTTGTTTGGTTCTTTGATGACTCCTTCTAGGCTAAAATGCCTCACTGCGAAGCATCTTGCATTAGTCTCTTCGAATCAAAAGTTCCCAAAGGAGATTCTGGCTAGGCTTAGCGAAGCTAGAGTTTGTCACTATGACACTTAACCTCTCGGAGATCTTGAAACAGGGTATATATACATAAATGAAAATTTACATACAAAAGTAAAATTTGAACTTTTTTTTTTTTGTTTTTGTCTCAACGATGGAAAGTCTTCAGATGAAGACCATTGACAGAAATTGGCAAGACTTGGCCATCTGCATCCTTGAGGATGAAAGAATTGGCTGAGTTTACCTTTACAATTTCGAACGGTCCATCCTAGAAAGCGTCCAATTTTTCATGATTCCCAGGCTTAGCCTTCCAAGAGTCCCATTTCCATACCAGATCTCCCACTTTGAACATGCGGTCGAAGGATTTTTTCTTGAACCAGTCTCGGGTGATCTGAGCATGCTTAGCGAAGCTCTGGTAGGCCTTATCACGATCTTCCTCTAGTTGTAGTAGCTGAGCCAACCTGTTTTCCATAGGATTAACTTCTTCTTCCTCATCTAACAGTTGCAACGCAGGGATCTCTACATGGGTAGGTAAGATGGCCTCTTTGCCATACACCAGGGCATAAGGTGATGTCTTGATTGACTTCTTGACGAAAATCCTATTGGCCCACAAGGCTGTGGGCTGATCTAGAAGGAGGTGCCAAGTTCTTTTGTTTTTCTCCATGAGCTTTCTTAGCACCCTTAACAGAGTCTTGTTAGTTGATTCTGCCAATCCGTTACCCTATGGATAGTAATTAGATGAGACTTTATGATATATCCCATATTTGTAGAGGAACTCATTGATTTTGGTGCCTGCAAAGCTAGGACCATTTTCTGTAATGATTACTTCTGGGATGCCGAACCAGGTGATCAAACCCTCTAGGAAGGCGATGACGGTCTCCTAATCAGCATGCTTCATGGGTACTACTTCGACCCATCTGGTAAAGTAGTCGATTGCAGTCAGGACAAACTTATGCCCTGCAAAAGAGTTTGACGATATAACCCCTATGAAATCCAACCCCCATTGTTGAAAAGGCATTTATACCTGTATCGGTCGGAGAGGCATAGGAGCACTTCTGCTTCGGTTGGCGAACTTCTAACATTGCTCGCATTTGTGACAGACCGCAAAAGCATCGGCGAAGAGTGTAGGCCAATAATAACCTGCCTTAATTATCTTTAATGTCGTTGTTCTTCCTGCGAAGTGGCCCCCGGATAATCCTGAATGGAATTTGCCCAATACTCTTTTCTTATCATCTTCTTTTATGCATCTAAGAAGAACTCCATCGATGTTCCTGAAGAATAGGCCTTCGGGGTGCAATGTGTATCGGAGGGACCGCATCCTGAAGTGCCTTCGCTGCAAAGCATTTAGATGTGAAGGACAACTATCGGTGTTGAAATATTCAACTATCTCACCAACCCAGTCCTTATCGTCCTCTTCTTGGTTTGCGAAGCATCCTTCTGCTGCTGATTCGTCCCACTGACAAGCTGTCACTTCGATCGCTACGCTCTTTGCCAGCTCTTGACATAACGTGCGACTACGAACCAATTTTGTGGGTTTGATTTCGATGTCAAAATCCTATAGCTTACTGACCCAACCGGCTCTTTTGCTTCCCAACTCTCCTTGGATAATGAAATTGCGCACATTGGGGTGAATGACAAATATCGTAACCCGACTTTGGGAAATGAATTGCTTGAATTTCCTAAGAGATTTCATTACTGCATGCACCTGCATTTCTATGAAATTGTATTTTTCTTCATGGGGGTGTATCACCTAGCTTAGAAACGCGATGGGGCGCTCTTTGCCATCTTCCCCCTTCTGTGTCAGGACTGCAGCATAGCTCTCAAGTTCTCCTATGGCATATAGGATGAAATCCTGGTTGTAGTAAGGGTTGGTCAAGACTGGTGCCTGAGCAATTTGGGCCTTGATCTCTTCAAATGCCTCTTTTCTCTCTTTCATCTAGATGAATTCAATGCCCTTCTTTAAAAGTTTGGATATTGGCTTGATGACCTAGGTGAAATCTGGAACAAACTTCCTCACGAAGTTGATCTGGCAAAAAAAGGATTGAAGTCCTTTCTTGTTCATGGGGATTGGGAGCTTCAATAGAGCCTCAACTCTATCAGGATCTACAATGAGACATTTCTCTGATATCACATGTCCCAATAACTTCCCTTCGCTGACTACGAATATAGACTTCTTTGGATTGATTGAAATGCCAAACTCTCGGTATTTTTTGAATACCTATTATAGGTGAAAAGTATGATCCTCCCTTCTTCGAGAGAAGACGGTCATGTCATCCAAATAGATAACAATAACCTTATTCAAAAGCTCACCAAAAGCTAAATCCATGGCTCTCTAAAAAGTGGCCCCCGCATTCGAAATGTCGAATGGCATCCGCTGGTAAGCAAATATTCCCCACTTGGTAGTGAATGCGATTTTATGCTAGTCTTCGTCCCTAACCCAGATATGATTATATCTGAAGAAACCATCGAGTAGGGAGAAGTGTTGAGCCACAGCCACTGAGTGCAAGATCTGATCTATCTGCGGGAGAGGGTAGTGATCTTTGAGAGAAGCCTGGTTCAGGTTACGAAAGTCCACGCATAATCGTATATCTCCATTATTCTTTCTAACAGGGACTAGATTCGCTACCCAAGAGGAATTCTTTATGGGATAAATTATCTTTGCCTCGAGCATTTTCAGGTTCTCGGCCTTCATTAGGACCTCGATCTTCGGATTAACAGGCCTTTGCTTCTGTCGAAAGGGTTTGATCCCCTCTTGTAATTCGATTGTATGCTAGATCAATTGCCGATCGTATCCCTTCAGGTCTTGGTAATACCACGCCACTATGTCAGGATACTTCCTGCATAGAGATTGGATCTATTCTAGTTCTTTCGAAGTGCAATCTGTTCCAAATTTTATTGATTTTCTTGGTTCAAGCTCCATATCTTGGTACTGCTTTGCATTGACTTTGATCCTATGAGAAACTACTCGATCATTCTGATCAAAGAGGATATCAAGAGTAATTAATCCCTTAGGGACATGATTATTCTTCAATTGAACTAGCCCTTCATATTCTTCATCCTCAGGGCTTCTTCTTTCAACGGTGGCTGCCTCTTGAATCATGAAATTCACAATATACTCATCATTATCAAAAACTTGCCAATGCAAATATCTGTCTGGGACAGAGGGCTTGTAAATCATCCTCACAACTTTAGGCTTATGCACCATGTCTTCTACTAGATAGTACTTTGTTATGATGGATGCTAGAACATCGACATGTCGATTCTTTTCTCATGGAATGGACTGCAGATTGAGAGATTCGAACTGGTCAAACAAGTCCCATACCCTATTACGGTATGACTTGAGATAGTGTTTCTTTGAAATACACTTGTTTGTGACTTGATTGCATACCAATTCTGAATCTCCAAAGACTTGGAGATGCTTTATGCCTAACTTTTCTACTTTCTTGAGTCCTAGGCATAATGCTTCATATTTTGCTGCATTGTTGGTGCATCTCCATACCAACCAGTAGCAATACTCCTTTTGCTCCCCTTATGGTGATATTAAAATAATGCCTGCCCCAACGCCATTTTTGCATTGGGCACCATCGAAGAACAACTTCCATAGTCCTTCCTGGGCACATGTTTTATTCTCTGACTTGGTGTGTTTCTCAGGTTTGGCGATGGCATAACATCCCATCTCAGTTTCTATCATGGCATTAAAGTCTGCCAATGAAAACTCATCTTCACAACTTAAGCGTGCAAGGGATTCCTCGACCGAGTCCACTCGCTCTATCCCTTCCACTATCGCTTGCACGGGATCACTGCTTTCTTCTTCGGACATCTTCTGTACAAGGAAAGTAGAAGGTTTTTCATTGTAGATCTTTACCTTCTTCCCTTTGAATGGAATCTCCAAGTGCAATTAATCCATGGATAGATATCCTCCCAGCTTCGCTGTAAACTCCCTCGACAAGCACATACTGAAATACGGCTCAAGGTCGACGACTACCACCTCTTGTATAACTGTGATTTGAGGCATCTTGTGTAGTCGGATAGGTATATCTTTAATCACTCCTATAGTATTCACGGGAGTACCATCCAACTGGAGCATGTCGTGGCTGCTTCGCGTATACTCCATACCTATCTCTTCGCACACTACTTTGGGCATGACTGTCGTCGCGGCCCCGGAGTCAATCATACAGTTATGTACAACCTACACTTCCATTTGTAGATACAGGTAGAATGGAGGTGGTTTGTTCTTCCCCATAATGGATGTGGATAGGGTCTACACTAGGGCAAGCGGTGCTGACTTTCTTGCCTTGGTCGTCTTCAATGATTCTTGCAGAAGTCCACTTGTTCGGGTAGTTGCAGTGCGTCATACAGACTGATCTTGGTCAGAATATTCTTTAGCTCATCTACAATATTGTAGGCTAGGGAGTTGTGCACCTCAAGTTATATTTTCGCCTCATACTTGGTGTGATACTACTCCGTAGATTCAACCCTTTGTCGCTTGGTTAGCGAAGGAAGTTTGAGCTTCTCTCTAGCTTGTTCTTTAGTTTCCACCTGAGGTGGATTTACAGGGGCTTGTTGGGCCTTCTCCTTGACTAGTACAGGCTGAGGAGCTTCGCTCGAGGTCTGAGAAGGTTTCTGTCCCTTTTCGTGGTGATAATACACCTTTAAGGGAGCCATTTGAGTAACATCTACCTCTATTGACCTTTTTCCTCCTCTGGTAAGGACTGCAACTTGCTCTTCTTCACCAATTACCAGGTTCTAATCTAATTGCCTGATGATGTTGACCTGACCACCATGACTACTGCTCGCCAGTGTTTGTACATAATGTTGGTGCAACATGCAGGTATTCTCTTCGTGAGGGTCATTACACATGGAGCACCAATGTATGTAATCAAAAGTGCTCGGAGCTTCATCAATCACGACATTTCTTGTCGATGCTCTCCCTTGCTGGATTGCTTGATTTTTAGTAAACGCGGGTGTAGGATACGACCTTCTCGATAGAAAATCGTGCTACGCTTGCTTCTTCTTCATAATGGTCATATCATTGGACAGGGTTTTCACTGTGGAGTTCAGGGACTGAACCTCTTATAGTATTTTGACTTGCATATCATCGGCTTTAGGAATGGGTGGCAATGGATCCATCGTTGGTATTGGAGGTAGGGCAGGGTTTTGAGGTGGCACTGGCAGTACAGGGAATGCCAAAGAGATAGTGGGCTACAAAGCCAAGAACGTGCGAAAATGGATTTGTGGAGTAGCGATTTGAGATACAATGGGATTCGGGTTCCAAGACGAGATCGGGTATGCGGGGGTTGCAGAGATCTACGAAGTGGCTACGCTCGCATACTGGAATTGAGGGAAATCGAGAAGTATGGGCATTGGCATACTTTGGGGAAGCTTGCCCACAGCTATTAGATCCATCTCCGCTCTTTAGGCTAACTCATATAACTCGGGGAAGGTATTGATATTCGAATACCTTACCATGACACTGATATCAGGGTTGAAATCCTAAAGAAAATAGTATGATGTAGCTTCGCTAGTTGGTCGAAGTCCAACTGGTATCCTTTGCCAGGTTCGAGCGAACCTAACATTGAAATCGACGATCTCATCTTGTGGATGTCTCTGAATCATTGTGAACTGATGCAGGAGAGAGGATGGATCGACAGACTCATTGAATCTTCTCATCAATTGTATGGCTAACTGGTCCCATCCCGTTATAGTATCGGGTGGTAAATATCTATACTAGTAGAGGAGCTTCCCTCTAAGAGATAGAACCAGAAGCTTTACCATAACTTGCTCTTCTGTGATGTCATGAATCACCGCCAGAGAAACTATGTCCTGGATGTGCTCCAGAGTAGTCTTCTCAATTCCATCGAACGTAGGGATCTTCTTCATAGCAGTAGGCAGAACTTGCCCTTGTCCCGCTATATTTAGCGGTCCCGAAGAATTCCATGTCAAGAAGAATCTAGGCGGTGGTTGCTACTGCATTTGTTGTTGTTGCTGCTACTGTGCCATATTTGCTCCTGGATTTTGAGAAACAGGAATTCCCGAAGCTCCTCCTTGGTTGCTAACATGACGACTAATGTGAATGGAGGCACTAGGATGCTTCGGTGAGTTGGGAGGATTATGAGGAAAGCTAGCTGTTGTACTATTCAAATTTAATCCTTGTTCGTCAATAGCAGCCTCTTGCGAGGATGTTCCACGTAATAGTGACTCAGGGGTGACCAACCTAGAACGTTCCCCAAAGGCGTCAATATCAAGCTCAAAGAACTTAGTTTCCTCTCCTCTATTCCTAACTCTCCATCTTGTCTGCATGAAGGCACATACTTAGGTACCTGTCTCTACGACTTAAAGCAGAGTCGCTAGATGCTAAGAGTCTTTCGACAATGATATGAGCATCGATCCTCACTACCACTCACAAGGTAAGACTGACCGGGTCCCACCAGGTGTGCCAAAAACTGTTGGTCATAAAATCTGCCTAGGAAAGGATTTTGGATAGTGTACGTGCCCTAGACCTGGACCAACATTGAAATGCCGAAGGGAAGAGATGCCCTTCATGCCAATATCTAGAGAAAGGTCGGATCCTTTGCTAAACTACTTCGATTTTTTGATATAAGAGTGCAAGAAAGAGATAAAAAGAGTAAGGGTGCAGGAAAGAAATAAAAGAGTAAGGGTGCAGGAAAGAGATAAAAAGAGTAAGGGGCAGGAAAGAAATAAAAGAGTAAGGGTGCAAGAAAGAAATAAACAGGGTAAGGGAAGAGATATCAATAGATTAAAGTAGGAAAGAACCAGTAGCACGATCGCTGGCTGGAAACTCGAAAGAGCAGCAAGGAATACCCAGAATAAAACAAAACGTATGCAATACTAGTCTTCCTATGTATCCTCTAGATGAGTTCCAGGATTACCCTCCCCCTTTCGTCAAAATCCAGGATTCAGAATTACGGTGACTAGGAGATGAGTGAATATAAAGAAACACTATCCACAGGCAGCATACAAGAGAACTATTACAGCGTGTTTCTTCCCTATGTATCCTTCAAGAAAATTCCAGGGTCCTATCCCCAATCGCACACCTAAATCCATAATGCAGAATTACAGTATGCAAATGAAGAAAAGATAATAGAAATAATCACAGAAGGCAGCATACAAGAAAGAAATTAAGCCCGAAGCTCTTTAGTATTAGTCACAGGGATTCAAGTTACAACCGCTTTCTAGCAGAAAGTCCCCCCCTTTTACATTATAATGCCTGGGTTTTTATAAAGGACCCGACCCTCTGAGCCATCAATGCACAAAACGAAGGAGTACATCCTCGAAAACCTGATAAGTCAGCTCCCGTAGCTCTTGTGACTAAGCTCTCAAATCTTTTCCCATAACTGGTAGCTACGACCAGGTCAGCCAAGGAAACATGCATTTATGAGCTGTCTGAACATCCTTGGTCTCTAGGTGTGGAGCTCGAGTGGCCGCCATGCCCGTCGGGCTCTCCTTCAAGGATTGATACTTCCTTTCCAATTACCAAAAATGAGCAGCGAGTTCATCGGGCATGTAAAAACTCATTTATGAGGCACTTGATTGCCTCAAAAAAATACCCGACTTGGAGTGCATGCCTTTGAAGCGCTTCGCTAAATGTTCATTTGCAACTCCACTTCGCAATGGATTTGAGCCGAAGCAGATCCTTCTTCTTGGTTATGCACTTCGCACGAATGAGCTTCGCGAGACAGCTTCGAGGATGTGAAATGCCAAAGTAAGTATTCCTCCTCAAGATGACCCTCAATTTCTTGCCGCTTCGCTGAAAGGCACATTAAAACTGCTTCGCTGAGGTTCTCCGCCCGAAGTGGATGCTTCGTTGGTGAGTCTTCAAAATGCTTCACCGCGATCCTCCCTCAAAACTACGGTTCGGGGTTTTTCGGGCCGAAGTGCATTCTTGCCTTGGAAAAAATGTCTTGCTCTTTACAGGCCACTACCGCTTCGGGTGAAAGTGCTTCGTACGAAAGCTAGCCGAAGTAGATGCTTCGCAAAAACTTTCGACCAAGTAAAAATGGTTTGCCAGTAGGAAGGCCCGAAGTGGGTGCTTCAGTGGTTTTTTGGCGAAGTAGTTTTCAATGTTTGCACTCCTTCAAATTTCACTTCGCCAGATTCTCGCCCGAAGCAATTGCTTGAAATGCTTCGGGTGTGAAGCTCTTTTCATGCCTTAGCAATTGAGTCACGATCTAATCTTTGCTTTCCTTCTTCGGCGAAGTTGTTCTTCAATGCTTCAAGTTCTTCGAATGTCGCTTCGCAAAACTTTCACCCGAAGCAACTGCTTGAAATGCTTAGGGTGCGAAGCTCTTTTCATTCTCTACTTCTTTCTTTTGGCGAAGCTATCTTCTTTCCTGCGAAGCTCTTTTCCTTAAATTGCTCAGTGGCAAAGCTTTTGCATCTCCATTCTATGTACAAAGGGGGTGGCAATAGAAGCCAAAATTGCTAAAATACTTTCAAATATATTCAAAATAACAAAAAGAAATACTTTACAAAAGAAACACTTTACAAAAATTTGATTTTACTACCCCTCGAAGACAATGTGACAAAATTGTCAACAGTGACATCAAAGGGTGACCCTATGGTTCTATCTTCTGTGGTTTTTGCAAAACCATGGTACATGTCAAGCCAACTAGCTTTCATGTCGACCTAGGGACGGAGGCCCTCCTTGATGCCAAAATATTTGTCAATTTCTTTAAAATGTTTTCGAGGATTGATGAAGAAGTCACCAGGGACTTTGTTGAATCATGGGATGAAGGGTGAGTCAAGGTTCAAGATCTGCAATTTGAGGTAAATGTTCTCTCTATCACTCAGGTCTCTAGTATTCCCCCTGCTGGTAAAGCAGTTCGTAGGGATAGGCATAACTTTAAATAAGAAACAGACCAATTCCTTGACAAGAAAAATGATCTGGTCTAGGAAAACAAAGGTATTTTGCGCTCTTCTCTGCCTCAGCCTTAGGACACAACACTTATCCTTTTTTCTAATACATTTCTATTGATAACCCCAATAGCCCCTTTCGAGCCTACAACCTCGCCTTCATAAACCATCTTCGCAAAGTTAGACTCATTAACGTCCCTGATTTCCTCTTCTGCTCCATCACCATTTCCATCAATAATTTCAAGGAGCGCAAATCCTCGAAGCCCCCTTGTCACCAGGGTCTCTTCCTGGTGTTGTACTATTATGCCCTCATCCACCAAGTCAAAGGGGGAATTCATTCCCGCTCACCCAGCCTTGAGTACTCGCCCGACTCCACCCACATCGCTACTCTTAGCCCTCCCCCGTCTTCCAATCCAGTTGACCCCCCCTCGGTCTCTAAGCCACCGCCTGGTCCACCATCACCCCCTCCTTCCTAGGACCGCATTGAGAATTATATACCCCTTGGCTCTGCTCCCAAGGTCGAAGCACCCACTGGCAAGCATCTAAGATTCAAGCAAAATTCAGTCAGGTCCTCTCTAAAGCGAAGAAAATCCAACAGGCTGAAGCCTCAAAAAATGAGAGAACAACGCCCGTCTCCTAATATCATTAGTGACGAAGAGGACGACCAGACCGCCAAATATGAGTATAAGCTTCGAGCGGTGGCCCTCAACCGTGTTAACAAAGTGATTGATCACCTACAGTCGACTGCCAACATCTACCGAGAAGGTAGTACGCTCCTGGCTAATGCGATTAAAAGTCTAAAGGACCTCCCTTCCCTGCTCAATGTCCTACTGCCTCATGACCTGAATGGACAAGATCAACAAGAAGAGAACAAAGAGTCCCAGTAGCCCTAGGAAAGCAGCAGCAACACTCCTTGTGACTACAAAGTTTTTTGTCCTAGTTAGTTTTTTGGTAGCCCCGGTCTTGGACAGGCTAGATTGTACGAGAATCTTTCCCAGTTGGTTTTTCACTGTTTGCAACATCTATGTTTTGTTGGCTTTAAGCCTACCTACTGTAACAGGGACAAGACCCTTCAACCCGATTAGTAAATAAAAGTTCTTTTACCTATCAAAAAAAAAAGAAATTGAATTATTTTTGTTGTTTTTAGCTAAGTGAATTTTTTTCTAGAGAAAAAATTCATATCAATTTTTTTGTAGTCATTTTCAGAAGGTTCTTGCATCAACATGTAGATATTTTTTAGTATTATAAAAATGACTGCTCATTTGTCAAATTTTGATAAGTATTGAGAAAGTTATGGTTGTTTGAAGTTGAGATATTTATGTCATTTTTTGGCTACACGATTTTTTTTTCAAAAGAAAAATATTCATATCAATTTTATTAGCATTCATTTTTAGAAAAAAAAATTGCATCTTTGTGTAGAGCTTCTTGAATACTACAAAAGCAACTGGTCACTTTTTAAATTTTGATAAGTATTGATGTAACATCCCAAATTTCCAACCACACTCGAGAGAGGATTTTTTTACATTCATTAGAAAAGCACTTGTCCTCACCAAATGTAAGTCCATCTACGTAGGTTAGACATTCTACGGATAGACCATAACTCTCTCTCTACTATTTCTACTAGTCAAGACCCATGAGCATAGCTATTATATTGCACAAGGATTAAACATATAAAAACCATTCACATGCTTTACATTATGAATTTATAACCATATTCATCTTTCATAAGTTAGAGCAATTCAACCATAGTGAGCTCCTTCTAAGAACCATGATATTAGAACCATAAATGAACATTAATCATCACACACATGAGACACATGATATATCCTAGAAAAACCCCGAAGGGAAAAACTCAGCTTTCGAATATGTCCTTTTCCATTTCATTAATTTAATTACCTCAAGTACATATATTTAAAATAATCCATAATCTTTTATGATACATCCATCATCATACGGGCATAGGAACCCCTGGTTCCTATGTTCTCAACTACATGAATATGCCCATTAATTCATGCCATGTAGTCATGAGAAAACCTCATAATTTCCTTGGATGAACTCTGTGTTCATCCTTCGAAGGATGTCTTCTCCCCACGGTCCAAGCTCAAAGTAAACGACTTATCCTTAAATCTAATGTAGTCGTACTTCAATATAACAATTCACAAGATAATTCATTAGAGATGACCCTATAATCCTCCCAATGAATTCTTGTATAAGCCTATTATAAAGGAGATAACCTTCTCCCTCTTAGGCGAGTACTTATCATCCACAAATACAACTTAACATAGTTTATGCTATCAAGAAATAATTAATCACAATGTTTTATACTATCCGCTAATACATTTCTAGTTTCAAGAGATCTACTAATGAATTCTTTCAAGCATTAATTTATTCATTAACATATTTTAACCATCCAATCAAGTACAAACCACTAATGTTAATTCTTTTAAGCATAAGTAAGTCCTTTATTCTAACCTTTTCCCAAACCAATAACTTATCTAATCTATCCTTCATTCAAACATAGATGAATCAAATAATCTATTCTCTTTTTCCAATCACATATAACTTATAAGATCTCTCTTTTTTAAATCATAAATCAGTTATTTGATATTATCCTTCCTAAACATAGATTATTTATTCAATCTATTCTTTCCAAACCATAATTAATCACTTATTCTACCCTACCACTAAACCTAGATATTTCAATCAATCTATTCCACATAAACTTTCCTACCACCAGTATCAACACAAAATGTATTAGTCCTTCAATTCATTAAGGTAAATTGATTCCATTAGTTAAATCAAAGGCACCACATGACGTCTACAAGAATGGAATTCCCTTTCCATTCTCCATTTCAATCACTTAGGATTATATAGAGAAAGAACCCCTTAATAAATTTCACATATGATGTTCTATACATCCTATCCAATTTTTCCAATTGATCCATATATGCATTCTTCCTTTCCACAAAAAGCCATTTAATTCCTATCAATTAGAAATAGATCAAACACAATAAAGATCTATTCATTTAGATCTTAAATTGAATTTCATTTAGTTTGGAGATTAATTCCTTTCTAATCTCCCTTAGACTAAACACTTAATAAAATCAATTTCATTTTAAACTAAAATGAAATGCATTTAATCTAAAGATTAATTCCCCTTAATCTACCTTAGATCAAACACATAATAAAATCAATTTCATTTTAAACTAAAATGAAATGCATTTAATCTAAAGATTTATTCATTTTTTAACCAAAATGAATTACACTTAATCTACAAATTAAATCTTTTAAATTTGCATCAAATAAAAGACATAAATAAAGGTTCATTTTAAACCAAAATGAATTACATTTAATCTACAAATTAAATCCTTTAAATCTACCTCAAATTAAAATAAATAAATAAATATAAATTCATTTTAAACCCAAAATGAATTACATTTAATCTACAAATTAAATTTTTTAAATCTTGATTCCCCGTAAGGGGGGCGGAGTTCCAAGGTTCAAATCTCAGGCCTCGTCGAACTAAACGTTTGTCCCTTTTCTGGTGCTTTCAACGACATAAAAGGTTTAAAATGATTGTGGCATGGTCGTTATAGGGGCAGACTGGTGAAGATTTGTGTGACGGCTTCTGGGGCGAACAACGCAGAATACTATGGCAGACATAAAAGTTGGACAGTATACCCAAATTCGTGGCGGCTACCGATTCCACCATGTAAATAAAATATATATATATATATATTTCACCATATAAATTCAAAAAAAAAAATTCTTTAAATTTACCTACAATTAAATAAATAAATATAAATTCATTTTAAACCCAAATTGAATTCCATTTAATCTATAGATGCAATGCAACCTTATATGAAAGGCATTTATTTAATATTTAAGCAACCAATTATTAATCAAATAAAAACTTAGCCAATTAGTCTCCATTTTACACACGCAGTATCATCCTAGCTATTGCAGTTCCATTTGCAAGTAATTTCCATCAAACAACCACAAACATACTTTTTCTTCTAGTAAACAAGAATAAGCAAATATCACACAAATCATTTAGCATACAAAGGCTCCGCACCATTCGATACATATCATTTAGCATACATCCACGGCTCACTCCATTTTGTGGTTGATCTTGTTTTTTTTTTTATTTAACGAAAAACTCTTGCACGCTTTGATTTGAGAAACCACGACCAAAAGGTTCTACACCTTCAAAATCATCTTGAAGTCGCACCCGACCCTTATCGCACCAGCATAATCAACTGGATTTTGGGTACCCAATGTACGTTTAGTAGAGTGAAGATTCGAACCAAAGACCTCTTTGGAAGATTACCCTGCCCTCTCCAACTCACCTATTGTTAACCCAAATTGTTAAGCCAGATAGACAAAAGTCAAAACATAAATAAAATCGCGTGCCTAGCCATTTATTTACATCATATCAGCCACATATGTTATATAGGCAAAAGTCAAAACATAAATAAATTCTCGTGCCTAGCCATTTATTTACATCATATCAGCCACATATGTTATATAGGCAAAAGTCATACATAAATAAAATCCCGTGCCTAGCAATATAGATGATAATAGTTTATAAACAACAAAATCAACCCTAAACTCACAGAGCCCGTATATAACTAGGTTATTCTCCCCAACACGTTACGACATAACCCACTTTGTCATCTGGACGGAGGGACCTCATATGGAACGCATGGCTCGTCTAAGTCTTTTTGACAATCGAGAGGTAAAAGGAGATTTTCGGCAGTCACACCGCCACATTGTATATCATCTATAAGGGTCCAGCCATCCACACGAGTGACATAATGGGCAAGTAGGCTTTAGGCCCAAGCACTCAACTATTGATCACTGTATCACGCTCAGACATATAATGGAAAAAAGATGGGACAAAAAGTGAGGCTTTTTGTTGTTTTGTAGACTTCAAAAAGGCATTTGACACAGTGTCAAGGAAAAAATTATGGAGCAGAATGGAAGAGCTAGAGGTTCCACTTCACTACAGGGCAGCAGTTCACAGACTATATGAGCATGTAAAGGCTAGAATCAGAACACGGGAAGGGTTATCTAATGTTTTGGTAGTGACATAGGTGTCAAACAAGGTTGTCCTCTATCTCCGACCTTATTTGGGTTGTACATTGACAAGTTAGAAGAATGGATAAACAAATTTGGGGGAGAGGGTGTGCATTTAGCCAAATATGTGGTAAAACTCCTCATGTATGCAGATGATGTAATTCTTGTGGCCAAAATAGCCAAAGATCTAGAAGATCACCTTCAAGCTGTAGAACTCTTTTGTAAAGAAGTTGAGATGAAGGTGAACACGAGCAAAACAAAAATTATGATTTTTCAAAGAAAAAGAAGAAGCAACAACTCAAATTTCAGTTTGCAGGAGAACCGCTTGATGTAGTAGTAGAATACAAATACCCGGGCATAGACTTTCATGACAAACTTAATTGGAATACATGTAGGATGAAAAGAACTCAAAGTGGTTGGAGAGCACTATATGCACTTCAAAATAGGTGTAGGAATGCCGAGTTGTGGGACTGGAAGACCACCAAGGTCTTATTTGGCCTACTTGTTACACCGGTTCTGTTGTATGGTTGCGAGGTGTGGGCTAGTGGCACAACAAATGCAAAATGGAGGCAAATAGAAAAGATTCAAAAATATCTAATCACAAACTTTCTCAAAATTAAGGCCACAATCCCTTATGAAATTATTCTAGCTGAAACTGGAATGTTCCCTTAGAAGCAATTGTTATGACCAAGCCGTTATGTTACTTGAAAAAAACATAAAACATGACAAATGATATATGGCCTAGGGCAGCTAGGGACGAAGAGTTACATAGGCGAAAGAATACATGGATGAAACAAAATAAAAAATGGATGAAACGTTGGGAAATCAACATAAATGAATGCCCAAATGTCAACAAAGACAAAAAATTATGTGAATGAAAAGTTCAGAAGTGGAATGTGGAAAAATGCAAACAGGAAAAAACAATATTATATTGCAAATTTTAACCCAACTTATGACCACAAGGAAAAAGCATATATAGGCACTGAAATCAAGTGGAAGGAAAAAATACTCATTGCTTAGATAAGGACTAGCTCTCATAGGCTTAGATGTGAAACAGGGAGATGGACAACGCCCAAAGAACAATGGGAAGAAAGGATATGTACTCTATGCAGCACAAGGGCAGTAGAGACAGAGGAACACTCCATCTATAAATGTCCAAGTTTTTCAGATATCCGTAACAAATATAAAGAAACACTTGGGAACCAGTATATGGCAGATTTATTTGAAGATAGTAAAATAAAAAAAGTTGGGGAATTGCTAACACAAATCAGCAAGAGAAGGAACAACCTTCTCAAAGATATTAAATATCATATGATATGATTTGAGTAATTATACTTCCATATTTAAAGTCCCATAAACCATATTTGGGTATGGTGGAAGTAATTAAAATCTTTCATTTCATAAGAGCCAAACGTACGTCCGGCGTTCTTCCAGCGTTCTCAAAGCAGCCAATCATCCGTGAGAAACGTTTTTTTAAAAACAAACTATACCAAACCAAGAGCTTTTCCTTGGCAAAACTACGCCCAACACACAAAAAAATCTTTTTCCTGAACAGCTTATTGTTCATAACCAAATTTAATATCCAAGCTTATAATATGCACAAGGTTCACCTAATTTGGACAGTGCTGCAACCATCTCCCTACATCTTTTACTAACATGTTTAGACCAGTTGCAGATGGGTTTCCAAATAAAATTGTAAGCCAAAGAGCACTTCAATCAACTGAAGAGGAAGTATTAAAATGAAAGAGAATTCTAATATAGGAATATGATATTGGAAATAAACAATTTGTATGGAAATACAATATCACATAATCAGGTTAGAAAGCAAAAGGACCAACTACCCTGCATATATGACGACTAAATGTTAATAAAGATTCCAATATCACATAAATAGGTTAGAAAGCAAGAGGACCAACTACCCTACACATATGACCACTAATTTTTTTTTTTTCTAATTACATAGAGAGTTGGCTAAGCCATTATTTTTATAACAGGCAGCCCAGGGTTCGAGGACTGCAACCACCAAACGTATCCGTCTTGTTAATTGTTGACTCGGCGTGACGATCGCTCGGGTTCGTACCGTCATCGTCGGTTTGGCAAGCACTCAAAGCACACTACTTCGTTTGCAAGCTGGCACCACCAAAGTTTGAACCAGATCTCTTCTCAGCAAGTGTCCATCCAGACTAACATTTACTAATATAAGAGACAATCGTTAACAACTATACTGAATCCACAGTAATCTAGTTTTCCTCCACACATGTTTGGTAAACAAAACAAACATAGGAAAGTAAGCAACCACAAGTGGCGACATTCGACTTTTCAAGTAAGCAACCACAAGTGGCGACATTCGACTTTTCTTTACTGCAACTAGTAGAAAGATTTCCTTCTATTTTGTACGAGTCTTCCACACTTTTTTTTTTTTTCTTTTTTTAATTGTCTTACCCTCTTTCTTTTCTCCGAAAAGTACCATGCTTCGCACATTTAAAAAAAAAATTCATACATGAATTCTTCCTGAAGCTCATGTGGGCCTGCAACGATTTTCGGGGAGACGTCCTCCCGCTCTCCTCCAACTTTTTTTTTTTTCATCAGATTATTCCCTCACACTTGCCCGAATCTTCAGCATTATGGAGGGTGTACGCCACCTTCCAACGTCCATTTCTCATGTCGCCTCTACCACCGATCACGGCAGGACGGTAACAACCAAGCACTACCCACAATGATTAAATAATAAATAGGCTCATAAATATGTTTCGAAATTATTCCAAAAGACAAAACTGAAGATAATGGTATTATTTGTTCTAGATAGCCTAATTAGCTATAAATTCCATTTTGGTGTGAAGTAATAATTGATTGCTCGGGTTAGGTGGATTGGTAAGTGCTTATCTGGTCAGGCATTTACCAAGAAGACACTCAGGTTCAAACCTTGGGGCAGCATGTTTGCAAAGGTAGTAGTTTGATTTGAATCTTCTAAGTGCACGCCACCGACAATGACGATACGAATCTCAAACGCGGAAAATAGATTTGGTAAATAGATTTGGTGGAAGCAACCCCTTTGGTTTGAACCCTGCACTTGTTAGTTACCAAAAATACTGTGGTTGCCACCAACTCTCCTATGTAACCAAAAAAACAAAATTGCTCAACCCACCAAGTCATTTAGTTCTTACTTAAAAAACCATCCTTCATAAAGCATTTCCTTTTTCCAAGATGGATGCATACAAGAATCTTTACAGCACTATTTTAGAAACAACCACTTTAATCAATATTGCAAAACAAGTTGTTAAAAACATAGTAATCCTTCTTTATCAATGCCCAACACTACTATCAACAAAATGATAAATCCCCTTATACCTTAGTTCTCTTTTAACAAAATACAACATACTCAAGCTCAAGCACATATATCGTTTCTGGAATCTATCCATTTATATCAAGAAAAGTCTCAACTAGGAAAGGATTAGATTAAATGAAATCACATCTACAAGTAGATTACTATATGAAAAAGGGACATTCATCTATGTTACCCGAGCAGTGAATAAATCACCATATGCATGGGTTTGCCAAGGGTAGGTCATGACAATTGAGGGAGTTATAGTTGTTTGAAATTGGGATTTTGAGGTTGCTTTTAGGTTGTGTGAAAAAATTGTGCAAAGGGGAAAAATCATATTTTTCAATTCAAGTAAGCAAATCAATTATCATTTGTTTTGTTTTGAAGAAAATTTACAGATTTCATTCTTTTAAGAAAGAAATAGATGAGATCTCGAAAAAATATATTTTTAAGAATTTTCCATGATTTAAAACCCTAGTTGTTTTTGGAAAAAAATATTGATGTTATAGAGTTGTCAATATTTATTGGATAGTGACACTAGAGAATGACTGATGAAGTGGAAACAATTTTCTTTAAGTTTTTTTTAGGAATGGAGATTTAAGAGTTATGGTTCTTTGTGGGGGAAGTTTTTCCTTGGTATATGAACTTTGCTCATGCCCATAATTTTTTATACGCAAGGGAAGAATTTTAAATTGCATTTTGAAGCAAATGAAAATTAGAGAAAAAAATGAAAAGATATCTAGGTTCCAAGATGAACAAAAAGAATTAAAAAGAGAGTTGGAAGAAAAAGATAGGCAAAACAGTGTTCAAAAATATTTATTTGAATATAAGCATTTTATTTTGCAAGTTTATGGTTCTATTCAAAAGAAAAAAGTTAGTCTCCATAAACCCTGGTAGTAAGCATAACTTCATTAGCAAGGACTTGGCTAACAATTTACAAGTTCCAACAAAGAGTATCAAAGAGGGACAATTTCAAGGAGAAAGATTTCAAATTTTTGAAGACTTGAAGCTTTCTATGGATAAGTATATTTTGCATACTAATTTTTATGCTATTGAGATGGATGCCATAGATATTGTTTGTGGTTATCCTTGGTTGGATTCTTTGGGTACTATTAACATTAATGTATAAAAGAAGTTTATGAAGTTATGGAATTGACAAAGAAGATAACACTACAAGATATTTCTCATATTAAGAAAAAGAACTTGAAATAGCGGAGGCAATAGTAGAGATACAAGAAGCAAAAGTAGGGAGCATGATAGAAAAGCATAAAATAGAGGAGCAAAAGATTGAAGAGTCAAAAAAAGTAGAACATAGGGCTAAGGTTGGAGCATATCGCCATCCACATCACCATGAGAGGCAACAATCATGGAGACAAGGTAGAGAGCAACAAAGGAGCTATAATGGATATACATGGAGCCATAGGAACAACTATAGAGATTCAAGTGGCATAACGACAACTTGGAAATATTGTAAACTACCACCAATCAAGATTTTACTTGGATGGAGGGATAATCAAGAATGGTACAAGTTGTCATCATTGTTTATAATATCATACTATTTAGTTTCTTATGTTTCAAGGACAAAACACTTATAAGGGAATGGAATTTTACCTAGGGATAAGAATGTGGAGAAAAAATATTGTATATCGTATTATGGCATGAATGACACATAAAATTATAATAATATAAAACATAGTGCCATATTATAATAGTATACACCTTGTAACTCATGGAAGGAAAACCATCACGTTTTAGTATAAAGAGATATATACCCCCAATTGTAGAATAAATCCATATGAAAGTATTCTTGGTAGGAGTATTGGCTTGTGGAGTTGGAGATCTTTTGGAGTGATTTCTTACTTAAGGAGTATTTTTGGTGTTGCTCTACCCCAAGGTACTATCGATCTCTATTTTATTGTGTGGATTGTTATTGTGAAATTTATTATGTATGCATGTTTGATATTTCTTCATATTGTTGAATGATTTGTGTTGATGAGAACATAGGTTCATGAGTCTAATATGATCAATGGCGTTGATGCATAATATTGCATGATTAAACTAGATAAGATACAATAATCCAATCATGGAAGGTGATTATCCAAATGGTTACATGTTTTTAGGAGTTGTGATGAAATGCAACAAGATGTGTTTTAAAATATTGCTTGTATGTGAAGGAATGTCAGGTTGAAACATCAAGCATCCAAGTTGATACATGCATATATCCAACATGGAGTTCTATCTCATATTCATGCACACTGAGAACGAAGGTGAAACTCTGGCTATGGAAAGAGAAAACCATTCCCCCAATAACTATTAATATAGTTAATCAATTTAAAACTAGATATGATTGCATGCAAAATATGTATTGTGAGGGGTGCACTAATTATTCATCTAATCCATTTGGTCAAAAATGCAAAAAAATCGCATTCAATTCAAGAAAATAATGGATATTGATGCAAGTAAGAAATCGAATATCACCAAATGAGTATGATCTATGTAGAGAAATGGGGGTTAACTAATAGTTGACCTATGTATAAATACAAAAAAATGGCAAAGGCTTTAAAAAAGAGGAGGGTTGAATAAATGTCAAACAAGTGATCACACCCACATCTTCATGGATGGTGACAAAAAGTCATTCAATTAAACAAATCAATGGAAAATTTAAAAAAAACTACCTAAGCAATACACCACTGAAGCAATACACTATTTATCCCACATTCATTGGGGTATCATCTATTTGGCTCAATAAGTTTAAATATTGTTATGAGTCTTTGACATCCTATGATGGACATTAGCACCCTATGATTGGGATACATGTGGTGTTTTTATACAATATGACATGGGATGTTGGATGTCTTATGATTTGATTGGTTGTCACTTTATGTAACATGTTAATTTTTTGTGAAGAACAACCCCTTTAATATCGTACATTTCTCATGTTATAACTCATTTGGTATTTATGTGTCGACTTCAAAGCATTAACATTGCATTCGCATGGAAGTGAAATACTTGGACAATATGATTTGTGTGGACCTCTTTGTTTGTGACATGACATCTTTATTTTTGCAATTAATTTTACAAATTTTGGAGACCTTAAGTAGAAGAGGAAATTAATTACTTTTGCTTACCATATTATTGTGGAGTATAGACATATTTTTACTCATTAGAATGTAGTTTTTAAGCCTAATGCAACAATCACATTGAAGAAATATGCCAAGGACTTTGAAGACCACATATTCAAAAAAATATTTAGATTGAGGGGGTCATATGGTTCACCAGGACTTCACCTAGCTATGATCCATTTTGAAGATCGAATTTGACTACATCTACTAGATAATGCTTCATTCAAGAGAAGTGGAGACCCTATGATTTGTGGATAGTAGAGTGTTTCTATATTCACATATGATCTTGTAAATAGTTTAATGTGTCATTGTTCACAAGCAAAGTGTTGTACCTATGATTGGTTGAGTGTGTTCCTAATCATAGAGGCTTGTAGATAGATGAGTGTGTCCCTAATCATAGAGGCTTGTAGATAGATGAGTGTGTCCCTAATCATAGAGGTTTGTAGATAGATGAGTGTGTCCTTATCTACATTTATATAGATGGATAGTGTGTGCCCCTATCGACTTACGATGTAAAATCTTAGATATTTGTGGTTGTCCCTATCCTTGATTGAGTTTAATGTGGTCAGTCCTACTAAGGTGAGTAGTTGATTTTATCCCTATTCACAATGATGTAAATCATGGACTAATGTGTATGTCCTAGTTCATGATATTTTAAACTATATGAGTTGTTCCTATCCCTATTTGATGTATGATGTAATAAGGGAGGAATGTTATGAATTTATCACATCATGTAATATAGGTAGTTAATTATTTAGGAGTTATCCTGACTAGGTGGTTGATAAGACAAATAGCAATAGGAACCACCATCATCCTCATTATACATATTCATCATTTTAATTAATAAAAATAACTAACAATTTTAGGAAGATAAGAAATAATTTGAATGAAAAGAAAATGAAGAATAGATTTGATAAAAGGGTAAGCTAGATATAGTTTAATTGAGATGGGAGTGAACCCCAATGGAAGCCATGTATACCTCATTAAGGAAAATATTTTTAATAAGCTACAAGTGGATTCTATTATGGTCACCCCATGAAAATATCAAAACATTACATTCACTATTATCTAAAATAGACCATATTCTACTTGGTTGTCTATCAAAGATATTTTTCATTTTTGTTAAACTCCTAATTTTCTCTATTGACTCTATATCATTTTAATTAAGAGAGAGAATATTTGTTAGCTTTCTAATTTGTAAAAAAATAAATTTTAAAATACCATGATTAGCTAAATTATATGCTACCATGTTTCCTTTCATATAGATATAATAACAATTCTAGGATATTGCCGCCATAGATAATTTATGGAAATAAAATATAATTCTACTATTAATTCAACCCCCATATTCATTTTTCTTGACAATAGTAATAGTAATAATTTGCAAATCCCCCTTAATTGAAATACATCTCCATCATGAGGGTTTCAGATGGTTGCCAAGATGTGAACACTGAGAGTTTTGAATGGATTCCTTGAATGATGAAAAATCTCCCTCGTTAGGGCAAAATGGTGAAATTAGGGATCCATATGGGAGAGCTAGAGATCTAAGAAATGTTGATCGATGTGTAGAAAAGGGAGTGACAGATGCAAAAAATGTTTTACAAGAAGGATCGGGAAAGGATTCTTGGGCATCGATTCTCAAAGAAAGAAAGGAAGCGATTAAAGGAGAAGTTGGTACAGAGATATCTCATGAAAATGGAAAGGTATGTATTGCTGAATCCCTAATCAAAAAATATTGAGGGATAATGAGTTTAGCATGGTAGGAAAATTTCTAGGGTCCAAACCAAATTTAGATGTGCTTCGAAGATGGCTCCATTATAAAATTTAAACAAAGGGCTCAATGAATGTTATTGGTCTATCAAATGGATACTTCTTAATCTGGTTTAATATTGAGGAGGATCTGAAAAACAAGGTCTATTGGTTTATTGGTTTATCACAAGGTCTATTTTTCTTTGGAAAAAGACCGGTTTTCCTAAAACGTTGGCATTAGGGCTTCAACCCTCAAAAGGAAGAATTTTTTCTAGTTTCCATCTGGATTAGGTTCCTAGATTTACCTATAGAATATTGGGATGATCAAATTATTAAGGTTTTGGAAACACAAATTGGATGGTTTATAACCATGGATCCACCCACCCACAACAAAAAAAGAATTTTATGTGCAAGAGTTTGTGTCAACATGAAGCTAGAATAAGACAAAGTGGAAAAAGTGAGTATCAAATCGATGCTTGGGGAATGGGAACAAAAAGTTGAATATGAAAATAATTTCGGTATACTGTAAGCAATGTAAAGTGTTTGGACATTTGGAGGGGAAATATCATCCACAAAGATAAACCAGATTTACTAAAAAGTGGCAACAAAAGGAGAATAAAATAAACTAGATGACCACGAGCATCGAAAAGGAAACTTCTAGCCCACAAGAAAGGGCACAAGAAAAGGAAAAATATCAAGAAATTTACCAGGAGGTAAATGAAGAGGCCAAAAGTGAAATTAGTAATGGATGTTCTATACAGTATAAGAAATAACAACATAATATTAATAAGACAATGGAGTATGCAAGTAAATGCACAGAGCTAAACCAACAAGTAGATGAATAACATAATGAGAAACAAAACTTTAGTGGTTTTGGAAATAACACTAATCAACAAGAGAATAGTCTCAATCAAGAAAAATAAAATAATTATGAAGATGGTAACCATAAGATGAAAATAAATATGATCGAAAATCATATAAATCTAAATCCCAAGACACAAAAATGAAATGTGATTGCGATCAGCACAGAGAATGCATATAGTAATTTGGAAGTTGAAGAAGAAATATTAGTAGATGATGCTAAAATGGTAGAGGATATCCCATCCACTCAAATGGACTTAGAACGGGAGAAGGATTAGATTGAAGGATTTTAGGGGTTTAAAATCAAAGAAATAGAGGGATGACAAGGATTAGATCAAGTTTTAAGTTCAAAGAACAAAACTAAACAATTTGAGGAATAAAATAATCTAAGAATGATAGAAAACTCAAAGTAGTCTAAGGAGGGTATGCAAACAAGATTCAACAAAAGACCATATTTACTAAATAGTGGCAGCAAAAGGAGAATCAAATAAACCAAAGGACCACAAGCATGGAAAAGGAAACTTCTAGCCCACAAGAAAGGGTACAAGAAAAGGAACAATATCAAGAAATTTACTAGGAGGTAAATGAAGAGGCAAAAAGTTAAATTAGTAATGGATGTTCTATACAATACAAGGAAGAACAACATAATCCTAATAAGACAATGGATTATGCAAGTAAATTCACAGAGCTAAACCAACAAGCATATGAATAACATAATGAGAAACAAAACTTGAGTGGTTTTGGAAATAACACTAATCAACAAGAGAATAGTCTCAATCAAGGAAAAAATAATAATTATGAAGATGGTAACCATAAGATGAAAATAAATATGATTGAAAATCATATAAATATAGATACCAAGACACAACAACAAAATGTGATTGCGATCAGCATAGAGAATACATATAGTAATTTGGATGTTGAAGAAGAAATATTAGTATATGATGTTAAAATGGTAGAGGATATCCCATCCACTCAAATGGACTCAAAATAGGAGAAGGATCAGATTGAAGGAGTTTGGGGGTTTAAAATCAAAGAAATAGAGGGATGGCAAGGATTAGATCAAGTTTTAAGTTCAAAGAACAAAACTAAACAATTTGAGGAACAAAAGAATCTAAGCATAATAGAAAACTCAAAGTAGTCTAAGGAGGGTATGCAAATAAGATTCAACAAAAGACTAGAGTTGGGTAAAACAACTCAATCAATAGCAGAAGAATCTCCGATAGGATGTAACCAAATGAGAGAGAATGATCCTCCTGGAAAACATACAAAAAATACAAAGAATACAGGTAATTATGGGAAAATAAAGCAAGGAAGACCCCCCAAACAAGAAGAACAAAAAGTACCAGAGAACAGGGGACAAGAATTAGATCCAAATGAAGAATGGATGGGTAAGGGTAAAAGTCCATCAAACAAAATCAAAAAATAAAAATCCTTTCTTGGAATGTGTGGGGGCTAAATTCCCCTAGGAAAAGAAGAATTGTTAGAGATCTACTCATGGAAGTAAAACCTGATATTGTTTATCTTCAAGAATCTAAAATTGACACAAAAAAACTTGACATTATTCAGAAAGAGGTTTGGCCGAATGTTGAATGGATCATAAGCCCAACATAAGGTACTGCTAGAGGTATTTGCATATTTTGGGACAAAATGAATTTTGAGGGCACTTTAATTGATCAAGAAGAGATATTTTGCACAATCAAATTGAAGAACAAAAAACTAACTTTTTTGGGTAATGACAGGGGTTTATGCTCAAAATGATGATCATGAGAGATTCCATCTATGGAATAAGCTATATTTTTATAGGAGTCTTTTCATTAATTTGCATTGGATGGTTTTGGGTGACTTCAATACAATCTTAATAACAGAGGATAAAAGTGGAGGTAGGATTAACATCACTCAAGGTATGCAAGATTTTAATGATTTTATTCAGAATAATAAGTTGATTGACCTAGATATGTGTAAATGTAAGTTTACGTGGACAAACAGAAGGATGGGGGATAATCACATTCAAATGTGCCTGGATAGAGTTCTTATTTTTGACAGTTGGCTAAGTATAAATAGTATTCATAGACTTACATGTATGCCCAGAATAGGATCAAATCACAATCCCCTTTTGCTGGATATGAAAAAGGAGGGGAAGCAGGGAGGAGCACCCTTTAGGTATGAGCTCATGTGGAATATGCACCCAGAAATTACAAAAAAAAAATCAATCTTGGTGGTAGGAGGATGTTCAAGGATCAACAATGTACAGAGTTACCCAAAATTAAAGAACATCAAGTATCGAATCAAAACTTGGAATAAAGAGGTTTTTGGTAACATCAATTTAAGAAAACAATAGGTTAAAAAGGATATCCAAGATATAGAGGAAACAATGGAGAGGGAAGGAAGAAAACTAGAGTGGCATGAAAAGGAAAAACAACTCTTCATAGAGTATCATAATACCATTGCCCAAGAGGAAATTCATTGGAAACAGAAATCCAAAGTTTTGTGGCTCAAGGAAGGTGATAGAAACACTAAATTCTTCCATGTTTTGACTATGAGACATAGGAACAACAATAAAATCCTCTACCTTATGGGGGAATATGGAAGAAAGTATGAGGATTTAAATGATATTAAAAATATGGCCATTAATTTCTTTCAGAACCTTCTTAGAAAAGAAAAAATAGAGTGCAACATGGAAATATAAAGCATCGTTAAAAATGTTCCCAAAGGAGTCAATGATATCATGAATGAATATCTATGCAAGGTAATATATAAGGAGGAAATTAAAGGAGTTGTGTTCTCTATGGGAGCATCCAAGGCTTCGGGGCCGGATGGTTTCCCACCGGGTTTTTTTCAACATCATTGGGATATTGTTGGAGAATATGTAGTCAATGCAATCCAAGAAGCCCAAGAATATAGTAAGTTCCTGAAAGAGTGGAATAATAACTTCCTTGCTCTAATTCCCAAGAAATATGGAGTAGATAAATTGCAGGACTTTAGACCAATGACCCTAAGCAATACAATTTACAAAAAATTTACTAAAGTTTTGGCTAACTGGTTGAAAAACATCATCCCCTCAATCATTAATAAATATCAATGAGGTTATGTGGCAGGTAATTAGATTACTAAAAGTATCATTGCAATTTATAAAACAACACACTCTCTCAAAAGGAGGAAAGGGTCAGGCATGTTCCTTAAGTTGGACATGAACAAAGCCTATGATAGGGTTTCATGGTCCTTCTTAGATAAAATAATGGAGCGAATGGGTTTCAGTGAAAAATGGAGGGCATGGGTTGGTATGTGTATTTCTAACCCCCACTTTTCAATCTTGATAAATGGACAATCTATTGGGTTCTTTCCTTCTACTAGAGGAATCAGGTAGGGATATCCATTGTCTCCATATCTCTTTATATTATGGCAGATGCCCTGGGAAGAACTTTGGAAAGAAAGAAAAAGTATGGTAATATCAAAAGTCTAAAAAATTCATCCATTGGTGAAGCTTTGTCTCATCAACAGTTTGTGGATGATACTTTCTTGCTTGGGGAAGCTACAGAGGAAGAAGCTTTGGGAGTTTAAAAAGTCCTTGATTCTTATGAAAAATCTATAGGACAAAAAATAAATTATGAAAAAAGTAGAATTATGTTTTTAAACACGGATGAAATTAGAAGAGATCAAATAGTTAAAGTGTTGGGATGTAAGGAGGAAAAATTTCCTATCACGTATCTTGGTTTGCCTTTATTTATAGGCAAGATGAAATATGAACTTTGAAATCCAATTATTGATAAATTTAATAGGAAACTTCAAGGTTGGAAGGGATCTCTATTATCCTCTTCAGGTAAAGTACAACTCATAAAATACACGCTTCAAAGCCTCCCTATTTATTTCATGTCTTTTCTAAGGATGTCAAGGAAAGTGGAAGAGACTTTAGAAAGACTACAAAAATTTTTCTTATGGGATGGCACTGAATGCAAAAAATGTATACATCCGGTAGCCTGGGATACCTATTGCCAACCTTTACAAAATGGGGGTCTTAGTTTGAGGAAGTTGAGAGATCTAAATAGAGCCCTTATAGCTAAACATGATTGGAGGCTTTGCATTGGAGCATTAGGAAAATGGGCTAGCATTATCCAAAACAAATACTTGGGGGGCAGAAACCACTTTATTAGTTTTTCTAATCCTCCACGTGGGTCTATTTTTTGGCAAAATATAATCAATAGCAGGAAATTTCTATGGCAAGGTCTAAAATGGAGAGTAGGCAGGGGAGATAAAATTAAATTTTGGAAAGATCCTTGGATTCAAGAGGAGCCTTTAGCAAACTACAAAAAGTTCAAAGATATTAAAGAACATTTAACCAGAACCTATGGTAATAAAATTAATGGTTACATTCATAGGGTGGGTGATTTTCAGGAGTGGAAAATCATGCAAGAAGATATGCAAGGCCCGAGGGGTAAAGATCTGCAAAACCTCCTAAGGAGTTATTATTTAGGTAGAGGTTTAGAGAAGAATTAGATAATTTGAGGAAGAAACCAGCAAGGCCAGTACTTGGTGAAGGATGGATATAGAGTCTTGGGCAAAATAACCTTAGAGAAACCTAAGCTTAAAATAATTTGGAAGCTAAACATCATCCCTAAGGTTGCTATGTTTTTTTGGACTGTCATTCTCAATAAAATACTTACAAAAGACAATATGTTCAAAAGAGGGATTATGGTTCCAAATGCTTGTGTATTATGCAACAAAGAGGATGAGTGTGTGGACCACCTATTTGGAACTTGTGATTTTTTTCATGATATCCTAAATATGTTATTGAGAGAAATTAATGTTACTTGGGTTATTCTAGATTCTCTAATCAGGATTTGGGAACAGTGGCACTTAGGAAGCAGTATTTTTTGGCAAAAATGCATTCTACATATTTGTTGGGGGATTTGGTTGGAAAGAAACATACGAGTGTTCAAAAACAAAACTAGAGGAATAATTGGGGTTTATGCCAGGATAAAAATAGCCCTATTGGAGGATTGTATTAAAAATATTGTTGGCCAGGAAAATCTTGTAATGATCCTCTCTAGAGAAAAAAGATATCTTAAATATGAAAAAAATCAATAAGGTGAGACTAGATACTAGATGGGAACATCCCCACAAAGACTGGGTAAAAATTAACTTTGATGGAGCTGCAAAAGGTAACCCGGGTCATGCTGGTGGTGGGGGCCTCATTAGAAATGACAGAGGTCAGGTAGTGGCTGCATATGTTGAGGATCTAGGAATTACCACAAATCACCAAGTTGAAGCAATGGCAATGCTTACAGGACTCGAATTGCAATGAATTTGGGTTTTAGGATAATTGTTCTTGAGGGGGATTCCAAGAATATTATAACTTCCCTTCAAAAAGGGGAGTTAAATAATTCTAGAATTTTTCAAATAATTATAGATGCGAGGACTATCTTGGGAAACCTAGAGGATAGTCAAGTTAAACATATTTATAGAGAGGGAAACAAAGTTGTCGATAAAATGGTGAATATGGTAGTTAAATCTGAGAATTTCAAGGTCTGGTCATATGCCCCCATGGAGTTGGAAGATATTTTAAGAATTGATAATGAATCCAGTAGATAAAGAGGACATAGCAAAGCAGAATACTTATTGGGATCATGCGATGAAGGATTTGAGCACACTAAATTACATTATTGTTAGCAGTTTCTTTATCAGTTATGTAAAGCATTGAGCACTGCATCAACCATGTTAAATAGAAGGATAGCGAGAAGAATATTATTTCAGCTTCTCCATCAACAAGTTTAGCCTAGGTTTGTTTGTTTTACTAAGATAGGGCTATCTTGCATTTGTATGATCTTCTTATTTTTTTCTTGTACATATTTTGAGCTCTATGTAAAGGGTCGGGGTCCTTCAACCCCTTTTTTATCAATACCAAAAAAGAAATACATCTCCATCATTTTTCAATAACATGCTTGACAAGAAGTGTTATATTATATGCATAGTTATTAGTTAAAGTTCTAGATGATTTTGAGTAAGTGAGGAGATTTTATCATAATTATTCTAAAAAAACATCACCTCTACAAACTCTCCTTAGATTTACTTTTTAAGCACCATAAAAATTAATATTAACTAGCTTGAATTTTGGATATTTCCATTTTACCATAGATCTTAAATCATTTGTGTTGATTATATTTTCACAAATGATCATTCTATCTTTATCCAAATCCTATAACCAAGAGGCTAGCACCTCTTCTTCCACACTTGATACTTCCCATGATTAGCACCATGCTTTTAAATATTCTATAAGAATGGAATAATATGATTCCACACTTGATTTTGAGATTTATATTTTACAACTCTATTATTCCTTTCAAACCACAAGTTCCAACAAATAAAGGTAAGACCAAACCTCCACAAAATGCATAATACTTTAGTTTTGAAATAATTAGTATAACATTTCATCAAATCTTCCAATGTTGATGGAGCTCCACAATATATTTTTACATTTTGAAAAAAAATGCCCTAAACGATGTAAGCAAATGGAGAATGAAAAAGTAAATGATCTGATGTTTTTGATCCTCCTCACACAAGGAACACTTGAAAGGTTCATGACATCCTCTTATTTTATAACTATCACATTTAAGAACATTGCATTGGACTACTAACCAACATAATGTTGAGGCTTTAGAAAGGTCCTCAAGTAACCAAAAAAAATTCAAGGAAAATGCTTTGGAGTACAAAATATTGATTTCTTCAAATCCTTATACTTACCCTGATTGAGTATCCACCATATTTTGATAGATTCCATAAAAATCATCTTTCTATATGAGATAGGAAAATAGAACTCTTGAAACATATTTTGGATCTCATCTATTATTTAACTAAGGTCCTCCTCAACCACATTGTTTATAGAAATCCAAGATCTACAATTATCACTTTTTGGCTTTTGGATATCTACAAGTTAAACATGATCAAGCCAGTGGCTCCCACGTTGGATTATAAATAATAGGGTAAGGTTTAAACCAAACATCAAACAAAAATATTTTAGAATCTCCCTCATTGACTAACTATCTAATATATTAAAATCAAATGAAAACTCTCTTCTATGAAGTTCAATGCAACTAAACCTCGAGGTAGGGTTCATTTCCTTTACAAAATGTTGCATCCCTAGAACCTATATATTTTTTAAGTAATATTTTTCCCAACTCTCTCCTTTAATTTTATTTTTATTTTTAAGCGAAAAACCCCTTGTGGGGCCGCCTTGGTCTGAGAGACCACGACCAGGGGGTTCTACATCATCAAAGTCACTCGGGAGTCGCACCCAGCCATGCTCGCACCAACATTATCAATTGGATTTTGGGTATCCAATTCAACTTTTTGGTAGGGCAGAGATTCAAACCTGAGACCTCCCTTGGAGGATTGCCCTCTCCTCTCCAACTCACCTACAACACCTGGGTAACTCTCTCCTTTATATTGCAATAATATCTAACCGCATTTTTTCCTTAATTCCAAACTTAAAATTCCATGATTTCACAAGATTGCCCATCCAATAGTCTTTCCTTTGCAAACTCCATCGCACTTACAAAGCAAAAATCTAATCTTTCCTCACATCCTTTCCAAATAAAATATATTTAATTTTTTTCAAATTTAGATTCTATACCTACTACTAATATTGAAAGTGCATCATATATATATATATATATATATATATATATATATATATATATATCAATGTAACCTTTATAAGTTGTAGTCTTCTAGCAATGGTTAATAACTTACCTTTCTAACAAGGTTTTACTCTATTCAAAATTAAGTCTTGAAGCTACTTCTTTCTCTTTTTAAATAAGGAAATAGTTAAATATGTTCATGGAAATTTTCCAATATCAAACACTAAAATCTCCACAATAAACAATTGTAAATTTAGGTTGGTTTCAATTAAGTAGATTTTAGATTTTGATGTACTAACCAACTGTTTGGTATCCTTCTCATAGCATGATAGTATTGATTTGTATTCCATGGATTCAATAAGGTTTGACCCAAAAGGAAAGTATCATAAACAAATAACAGGTGATGTTTGAATGAAACATTTATTGTAACCTAAGTACATTTGATTTTGCCTTACACTTTTACCTTCAAGAAAGCTTTTCCTAATACCTTATATAGGATAATGAAGAGATAGGGAGATAATGGGTCACCTTTACATATTCTATGCAATGATTCAAAGTATCCAACAATGGACCCATTTATCAAAATATAATATTTTGGAGTGCTATAACAATATCTAATCCGTTCATACCAACCTTGATTAAAACCAAATTTTATAAAAACAAATATAGAAAATCTTGAAAACCTACCATATGCTTGGTTCATATGCAATTTTACAAGAATATCTAGTTTTTTAAAATAATTAAGAGAATCTATGGCCTCTTGTGCATTGGCACCATCAAGAATTTGCTCACAATGAAGAAAACTACCCTTTTCTCTATGATAACATAATCTAGAATGTTTTTAATATATTTTTCATGATTTTTTTAATTATTATATAAGTTATGTTACAAATTTTTACTGGAAAAAAAAATATCACAAGTTTTAATTGTTGGAGAATATTACATAATTTGATACATGCCAATGTACCACCTTGGTACAATATTAGA
The DNA here is from genome assembly GCA_028583015.1 of Wollemia nobilis. NCBI lineage: Eukaryota > Viridiplantae > Streptophyta > Pinopsida > Araucariales > Araucariaceae > Wollemia > Wollemia nobilis. The sequence goes on from JAQPPZ010002549.1 coordinate 14,363,506, forward strand.
TTAGGTGTGTGTCTTAGATTAAAGTGTGAGTTTATATTTCATATAATGTAATAATGTGCAGGAAATGCACAAGTGCCATGTAATTAAGTGTGCAAGTGTTGTGAGTGTAAATGTGCACAAGTGTCTATTATGTAAGAGTGCACATTGGAATAGGAAAGTGAAGATTTTCAAAGAAGAGTTAAGGTCAAGAGTGCATCATATTAGGAGTCACATATTGTTATATATTTGTGACTAAGCATTGTAATTGGTATCAAAAATACATTGCACATAGCATGCATTAGTAGACCTTTATTCTATATCATTTTTAGTATTTTTGTGATCATTCTTCATGTGTTTATTCTATGATTATTTCTAAGTTATACTTGTGTTATTTATTATCTTTGTTGATTTATTTATATTGCAACTTTATATTCAATTATGTGGTTATTTACATTAAGTATTAAGCTTCAAAAGCTATCAGTGGTATTAGAGCCACAACAAGTTTACTTGCATAGGTTTTTAAAAGTTGCAAAAAATCCAAGAACATTTCTCCTAGCTAAGATAAAAACCAGTGAAGCCAAGAATTAATAGCATTAGTTTGAAGGACAACTAGTAAATATTAAGGATACTGAGTTTAGAGAACCAACTCAAGGTAAAATTTGGTTAGTGAAGACACACAAAATTAACCTAGTTGATTTTCCCTAGGCCCTCAAAGAGACCCTCTAGACTTTCCCAAAGCAAGACTAGGACTCTCTTTGCCCCTTTTCTTTCTTTTTCTCCTCCTTCAGTGAAATCACAATCATCCCAGATGGGGTGTAATTTTGCCTTACCAAAATCATGGTCGTCCTTAATAGGACGTGATTTTTCCTAAATAGGGTTGTTTCTTAGAAAATCCTAATTTTCCAAGTTGACATTTTCTGGCATCGACTCTTCTTAGTTTTCTTGCCCTTTCTTCTTTCAAATCCACTATAAAGGGAGGTTTTGAAGTTTTCTTTTTAACACAAGGTGATTTTCCCAATCATACGCACTCTAACAAATTCATTATTTTCTTATTTTACAAGTAAGCTAACTCGCAAGTGTGAAATATAGTCTATTGCAGCTCTATTTTTTGCTGCATTGGATTGTGTGTTATTGCCTTTGGTGGACAAGTTTTGAAGCCCTAAGGAGGAATATACTACTTGGAGTTCTCCATCCCTTTTGTTTGCTTCTTCACTATTGCCAAGTTGTTTTTCACTCTTCTGCATTTTGCATATTAGTTAGGTTTGATTTTGCATCGGTTTCATTGCTTTCTACTAGGGTTTTCTTATGATATTGCAAAATCGTGCCTGGTAATTACGAGGTATGATTTTGCCATTCTATGAAATCATGATCGCTTCGTACGGGGTACGATTTTTATCAAGCAAATATTGAGGGTAATCTACTACCTCCAAACCCTAGGTTGATATTTTATGTTGCATTTTTTACCATAATAGCATATTTTGTGTTTCAGTTTATCATATTTTTCTATTGCATATTGTTCTGTTTGTTCATCTTCCAAAGATCAACTTTTGCTTTTGTATTTCATAGGTCAACTAAAAGGACCTAGGGGACTTGAATGTTGCACCTCCAAGCATTGATATACAATGGCCTAAGTAGGCCCCCTAATGCTAATCATATTTTTCAAGTGTTTGCCAAGTTATTTTGTAGGAATAGAGATCATTGGATATCATTGGATAAAAGATAAATGTTAGGATCAACCATCACATTAGATAAGTGTTCTGATAAATCTATAGGTTTTTGTTGTGTGATTTCTATTTCTATTAAAACCCTAGATCATAAAAATAAAAGGAAATGAATTTATTTAAAGTCTTTAGGCATTTAAAAGATAAAAAGCATATAGTGTGCATTTAGGGTTAATATTGTTTGTGCATCTTCCCTTGAACCCTTGCTTGAAGGTTTTCTATTTTGCAACCCTAGGTTATAAATCATTCAAACAAAGAATCATTCTAAGGTTAGATCTTATTTTCTTGCATTTTATATTTCTGCATTGTCCTTTATCTTTCATAGTGTAACTCTAGAAAGGCCAAACATAGGTGATTATCTTGAACTGAACACATCAACATGTTCCATCCTCGACTTGGAGCGAGTCCCTAAGCCATTCTTGGTGAATCCTTCCTCCCCTTTTTTACACTAAGGTGTAGAGAAAAACATACCCCCGTAGACACCTCAACTTCCCTACGAATCCAATCGAGAATCATACGTTGTAGGGTAGTTTTCCCCTCTACATTCTCTTCATGTGAACACATTCTTTTATTTTGAAAACTTTAAATAAGACCATTAATTTTCTTGTTTGGTTTAGAATATTAATAACACCTTAAAATATTTTCTTGTGTGTTTTTTAGTTTCTCTCTCTATCCTTTTGCTTCTTCTAATGGCTCCTTTCCTTAGAAGTCAGCGAAAGCATCTTGAATCTGATTATGTTCCTTCGAAAGATGATCAGATTGATAGAGAGAATCCTAACATGGATTCAAAAGAACAAGATAATGTTGAAACTGAAACAAACTTTTATCCCTTTGAAGGGCCTGATGGTGGGTTCCTTTTTACATCATTTGAGCATATCTGGGGTTTTATGAAAATTAATAGAGACAAAATACTGAAGGGTATGGAGCGGGAGGCTCAACTCGAAAGAGGTGAGACTCCTCCTCCTCCTCTAGTAGATTCTCCTAAGCATGTTCAAAACAACCCCTTGTCTGAATATTTACATCTTGATAATCTGAGACACCAACCAACTTGTGCCACTACTATAACCACCAACGTTGAAAGGAGTCCACAAGTCCTTCCAACTAGTAGTGTCACTCAAAATTATATTCAATTTCCTCATCTCAACATTCTTGCTTCTGTTCCACCAAATGTTAGTTATCCTCTCTCGCAGGGTATCACATATAACAATAGTATCAATGCTTCCAACACAAGCCAAGCGCTTGTTCAACGACCTACTTATACCCCTCCTTTGGTGAATTTAAGAATATTGCATAACAATAATCCAGAGGTGCAAAACTTGGAAAATATGGTAAAATAGTTAGTTTCAAAAGTAAATATGATTCAGCATTCTAGTTTCACTTACAGTTATAAAGAGATGTGCAATCAACCATTGGACCTCATTGTTACTACTAGACCTTATCCTAAGCACTTTCCTATGTCGATTTTACCTATATATAAGGGGACAGAAGATCCAATAGAGCATTTAAGAATATTTAGAACAACATACCATGATCTCATATATGATGATATGTTGTTACTAAAAATATTCCCTAAAAGTCTTGGTGGCATGGCATTGGAGTGGTACTATCGGTTACCTAATTATTCCTTGAGAAATTTTGAAGAAACAACATAAGTTATTTGTTCAATAGTTTGGTGCTTATGTTGAAAAGGATGTGACAATGAAAGATGTCTATGATTTAAAACAAGGTAAAGAAGAGAGTTTTTTAGAATTTCTATCTCGTTGGAGGAGTCTAGTTGGACGCTTGAGATATACTTTACCTCCTCAAGATATTCTTGAGATATTTATTGGAAATTTGCAAGAACATTTATCTTATGCATTAGAGACGATAACTATTACATATTTTGAGCAAGCAATATAATTAGCAAGAAAAGTGGAATAGGCTCTCATTAGAAGAGGCCAACTCAAAATAAAAGAAGATAAAAATATCAAGTCATAGCACAAAAATAAGCATACAGGAGGTGATGGTGCAACGGACAGTAGGCCTGTTAATAATATTATTAACAACCTATAAAATATGATACTTCAAAGACCTCCACAAAGGAATTTTACAAAGCTTAGCATGTCTATGGAAGTAGTTTTGAAACAAATTTTGGAAGCCAACATGATTGAGTTACCTCCCATAAGGCAACCAGATACTACAACTAACTGGTACAAGGTAGGTCAACATTGTGCATATCATAGAGTGGAAGGACATTGGATAAATTCTTGTAATAAATTGAAACATGTGGTATAGGATTTGATTGATGCAGGACGTATTGATGTAGGGAATTCTCAGTCATCAAATAATCAATCTTCTACTCAATAGATACCGATAACAAATTAGGATATGGGAATATTCAAGGATCCATTACCAAAGCATGGTTAGTAGGCAACTAATCAGGTATCCTATCAGAATGAACCTCCTTACTATGGTAATATGGTTGGCATGGTTGGGGTAACTACAAGAAGACAAGCTCAGGTTCAATCGACTCAACATTCTCAGCAAGAAAATAGCTCTACACCACAACCTACTTTGGTTTTGAGGAATAATCAGAGAAATATTTTAGAGATAGGAACCCCACCTTTGATATTGAGACCCCAACCTAAATTTTCCTTTGATATCCAACAATAGCTAGCTAGTACTCTAGCTAAGATATCTATCTTAGAGCTTTTACAAACTTCCCCTACCCATCGAGAAGCTTTGTTGGAATTTCTAAAGCAACAATTTGTTCCTCCAAATATTTCCCCTAGTGTTATAGTTAATATCGTAGGTTCTCTTGGGATACATCATATCTCATTCTTAGATGATGATAAGCCTTCCTCAGACTTGCAAGAAGATTCTTCTCTTTACATTATAGCATTTATTGGGGATACTTTTATCAAGTGAATCTTGATTGATAATGGTTCTTCCCTCAATTTGTGCACTTATCAATTTTTTCAAAAATTTGGGTTAAAGGAGGAAGACTTGACTAAATCTAATATTATCATCAAAGCTTTCAACAACGAGTCCCAAGAAGCCTGTAGTGTTATATCCCTTCCCCTTAAGGTTGGACCTAAGATCTTGGATACTTTGTTTTATGTGGTACATTGCCCTGCATCTTTTAATCTTCTTCTTGGATGTCCTTGGATTCATGTAATGAAGGTCGTCCCTTCTACCCTTCATCAGTGTTTGAAGTTTGAATTTAAGGAACAAGTTATCACCATTTTGGGCGACCCTCGACCATTTGAATATTGTTCAATGGTTGAGCGAGCTCAATCTGATTTCAACCTTTGTCCTTCCATTTCCTCAATTGTTTCTCCACGTTCCTCATCTCAAATATCAGAGCAATTTGAAAATTTAAGAATGAGTGAGGAACCTCAAATCAATGTTTCATCAAGGGATCAAGATAATCAATTTCTTCAAGAGCCTCTTCTGGATCTTTCCAAGCTACCACCTTCACCAAGGACTATGGGTTTACCCTATAAGAAAGGTGATGTTGTACACATTGGCACGTGTACCTTTATCTTCACAGGAACTACCTTCAAAGAAAATATACGTGGTAGCAACCCCTCTCCCGTTGAGCATTATTTCGCTCATTATTACCTTTCTAACAAAAACCAACCTTTACAATATCTGGCTTGGGATATGTGGCATAGGTTTCATACCTAACAAAAACCAACCTTTACCATTTGATAATGATGATCATCTTATGACTTATGTTGAATATTTGGATCATCAAAAGTTAGAAATGGGTGATGAGGATGATGGTCCCCCTTATTCTTCTGAGATCTTATTTTGTAATATGATTAGTTTTGTGTGTTCAAGAGATAAGCTTTATGTTTCTAGGAAGGATCCTACTTCATTGTCTTATAGAGACCTTGCGAAGTTAGGGATTTCTCCTCCTTATGTTAAGAATGATGGTTTTGTTCAAGAATGTATTGATTATCGTACTATGTTGTCAAAGCAAAAGCTACGAAGGAGCCTCTCCGTGATTCTAACCATCGATATGGCTTGCCTTCTATATTTTTCTTTGATGAAGCAACTCATGGTACACCTATTCTCTTTGTCAAGATAGGAGGCACATTCAAAATTTGTGTTGATTATCGCTTTGTTTGCTTAAATTAACCAACCAAAATTAATCATCAATTAGGCATGCATTTTCATTTCGTTGCATCCATCTGCTTGCTCATAATTGCACTGTTTCCTGTCATATTCTGCATGATTTGCCTATCATTTAATTCAACTTGCATGACTACTTATTCATGACTGCATGATCATATAGATTTTTTTGGGATTTTGCGATAATGGCATGTGATGATACCTAGTTAGGTCATAGCTCACATGCATTGCACTTTCACTAGGGTTCTGATGCCTAGCAAAATCCCCACCCTAGGATTTCTTCTTTTTATTTCTTCTTCTTTCTTCTTCTTCTTCTTCTTCTTCTTCTTCTTATTTTCTTATTTATTATTCTCTCATCCTCCTTGGCCTTGAAAGTATTTTTCATGACCATCATTTTCCCTCATGTCAAGGATGATAGCATATTGTGGATATGTCCCCGTCGCATTTTTCGTGATATTTTCTTTTCTTTTGTATTTCCCCTAGACAAGGATTTATGTCCTCTTGCCTTCTTATGGTTGCTATCTACTTCTTCTAAGCACTTCCACTCACCCACAAGCGGTCTTTCTTGGCTTTTCCTTTCACACGTTGCACACATAACACCCCTATCATGGGTAGCGCTCGTTCGCTCCTTTCATATACATATATTACACCCCACATGGGATGGTATACATCCTAGTGGGTATCTTTCATCCATAGGACATGTTCCCCTATTGAGTTATACTCCTCTTGACTCAGTGGGCCCAACACCCCATTATAGGATAAGCTCCATGGCCATTTTAGTAGGTCATGACATACATCCTAGCGGGTAATCGCCCCATAGTAGTCACTAGCGAGCAACCACCCATAGCAGGTCACGCTCCAGCACTTGATCATCTTAAGTGAGCACTACACCCATAACGGGTTCAACTCCATCTTCGTGTTTGACTCATGATGTTTGGTCACACTATTCTGCCACAATCTACGTTGATTCAAACACCATGCTTCGATCACCCCTTTTCATTCTCGATTGTTGACCTTTGCTTCTCATTCTTCTTCCCTTATTCTTATTTTCTTCCTTGTACTTCTTTTGTCTCACATCCACCACCTCATTTTGCATTCATATAGTCCATGCATTGCATAGTTAGTTTCATGCATAAAACATCACAATTATAAAAATCATAAAAGACATAACAATAAATAATATGCATACACACAAAGCACACACAAATCAATGAATCATAATAAAAGCAACTTAGTATTACTCAAAAATAGAGAGATACATAGATGTTTGATCGGTGTACCATAGTTCAGCCCCTGATACACTCGACCAATCCCTAGGGATGCATACCACAATAAAAAATTGGTAATTCATCTCGATCCCTAGCCCTAGCTCTTAGAGCCTATCTCCTCAGATCCACTCATCGAAGGTGGTCTTGGTGGGGGCATATTCATGGATCAAGATATCGTTCGTGACCGAGATCGTGTCCTACTCATCGACTGTATGTATGGAGGGAGTCTCACATGTTGTCCCTCTGGTACCACCTAGAAGTACATGATCTCATTGAAGGTAGCCTTCTGCATGATCATCTCCAATATCTCTCATATCCTTTGCAGCTATGCCTGTAGCAGGTAGATCCCATCATTGCCTGACTGCTTCCAACAGCAAACATCCCCTCTACTTGAGCCCTTTTATACTCTGTGTCTAAATGTCTTGCCTCCCCTTGAAGATAATCAACCTCTGCCCAGGTTGCATCCCTCTCTGTCTTTGCAGTGCCTAAGGCACTCTACAAACCCTTAATCGTCTTAGACCTATCCTCTTAGAGTAGGTCCATCTCCATCTGAATAATCACTACTTGTGCTCGTAGCACCTCTATCTACCTCCTTATATCCTCCTGACCTGAGGCCTCACCTAGGCTAGCTACTACTTATGTGGAGGTATCTTCCACTCCTCTACTTTGTGGTACCCCAGCCACTGTAGGGGCAACTCCAGTTGTACCTACTTCCCCAGTCCCTGTAGTGATAGTGGACTTCATCACCATCTTGACTCAAACTCGTGCATGTCTTCATCTTGGGGTTGTCTAGCCCTACTACTCCCTCTTTGTGTATCTACAAGCAACCTCTCAAAAATCTCGTTGTATGTCTAGGCTCATCATCTGACACCTCTATATCGGTACTACATATGAGACCCTCTAGGGCATGACTCCTCTATACCATATCTGGTATTCGAAGGCCACTCCCGCATCATCAATCTTGGGATCCACATAAGGTGGATCATCCAGGTCCTCCTCTACCCACCTAGCCAGATCAGGGTTTCCTCTAACTCCCACTAGATCTTGGTACACTATCCTATACCAGTAGTCTACTAAGTTTGGGATCCCCTGCAAGATCCTAAACTATCACATGACTCTATCAAATCAATAGAGCTGCAACTCCCCTCTCTTTGTGGTCAGCCACCTGATCCTCCTCACGTTGGTTAGCTCCTCCCCATCCTTAGCCTATCATGGGTGTAGACACCAGGGTCACCAAATAATCTTGGTCTTCCTCAACTCATCTACTACCCACCTCGCTAGTGGTAGATTCTCGACGTAGGTCCTCTAGACCTGCTTGAGTGATATAGACCACTTGTATGCAATCAGTTGCTCTGTATTGGGCAATGATCCTGGTAATGCATCTAGTATTTGCATCGTTATGTGCTCACAATTCCACACCTGGAGCAATTTCATACAGACTATCCATGTATGCCACTTGTACACAATATTGTACAATATCCTATACAAGCGGGTCAACACATATAGGACCCATGTGAACTGTACTCCTTGGTCTGCATGTCTGCTACTACAACCACCACCATCCATGGTAGATGTTGCCTACTAGTGCGGCACATCAACAAGCCTGCCACCACCCCGTAGAGAATGATCATCAATGGATCAACTCTATATTGCCCCACCAAGTCATCTACTACCATCATGCTCTCCCGCACCTGTTGGGTCCATCCTCCTAACAATCATTGCAATGTAGTCGATTGCCCTTGAGCTTTGTAAGAAAATTTTCCCTTGATGAGGATGTGCAAGATGTGCCACACATCCTCCAGTGTGATGGTCATCTCCCTTATTGGTAACCGAAAGGTTGATGACTTTGGATACTATCTCTTTTCCAACGTTGTCAGTAGCGCTCCGTTTGCCTCCACTCGAGGCATCCTCACTAGGTGGTCTAGCCCCACCGCACCTAGAGAGTCTCTCTCCACCAACCCGAGTTCGTGAAGCTGCATCCATAAAAAAATAAAAATTTAATCAGTATATTTACACATTACATAATAAAAGAAAATTAATGCTAGCTTGCTTGCCTCTCTTTTTCCTCCTTTTCTTTTTTTCTTTTCCTCTTTTTCTCTATTCGACAAAATCATACCCAATTTTTTGTAGACACGATTTTGTCGTTTTCGCTCCTTTTACGAAATTGCACCCCATTTTTTGTAGGTGTGATTTCACAAAATCGCACCCAGGTCTTCTTGGGCGTGATTTTTTCCATCGCTACAAACCAAGGCAAAATCATGGTCAGGTCGTAAAACCGTGATCAGTTCGTACACAACAAACACGTCTGATTTAGCAGAATAATCCAAATTGAAAATAAAAATGATTTTTTTATTAACGAGTTGGGTTTTTCGATCTTACCTCCGCTCGCTTCGCTACTGTGTCGACCTCGCCCCTCGCAACTGTTGAACGATGCACTGGTAATGCCATCTCCAATTTTTCTCCAGATCTCTTTTCTCGATCCTCGTGTGGTGAAAATGAATTAGGGTTTTCACCCCTTTCTCCTTTTATGCTTATTTTTGTTGCTCGTCTTTCTTCTATTTTTTTTTTTAGCTTTTTCTTCTTCTAAGTGTGTCGTTTTGAGTTTCATTAGGAATTTGGTATTCCTTATGAAACTCGAGGGGGTACCCTAGCCTAAGAGGCATTAATGTCCCTAATGTTTCTATTTGCGTGTAAAATAATAAAGTTTCTAGAATGATACCGTTTTTGCACCTCCCCTTTTCTTCTAGACTAATCACTCCTTTTTTTCTTGTTATATTCTTCTTATATGAGTCTACATAATTCTTTAATGCATTTATTAGGCCATAAATGCATCAAAGAGGGGGAAAATGTAGACATAAAAAATTGACCCACTTGAGTGAGTCATTTTCCCTAGGCCCTCAAAGAGACCCTCCATACTTGCCCAAAGCAAGACTAGGCCTCTCTTTGCCCTTTTTCTTCTTTTTCTCCTCTTTCGACGAAATCGCAATTGTCCCCGATGGGGCACAATTTTACCTTGGAAAAATCGTGGTCATCCCTAACGGGGTATGATTTTACCTAATTAGGGTTTTTTCTTAGAAAACCCTAATTTTCCAAGTTGATGTCTTCTGGTATCGGCTCTTCTTAGTTTTCCCACCCGTTCTTCTTTCAAATCCACTATAAAAGGAGGGTTTGAAGTCTTCTTTTTAATACGAAGTGATTTTCTTGATCATACACACTCTAACAAATTCATTATTTTTTCTTCTGCAAGCAAGCTAACTTGCAAGTGTGAAATATAGTCTGTTGAAGCTCTATTTTCTATTGCATTAGATTATGTGTTGATGCCTTTAGTGGACAAGTGTTGAATCCCTAAGCATGAATCTGCTACTTGGAGATCTTCATCCCTTTTGTTTGCTTCTTCACTACCGCTAGGTTGTTTCTAGCTCTTCTACATTTCACATAATAGTTAGGTTTGATTTTACATCTGTTTTGCTACTTTTGGCTAGGGTTTTCTTCTGCTACTACGAAATCGTGTCTGGTAATTACGAGGCATGATTTCATCATTCTACGAAATTGTGATCGCTCCATATGGGGTACGATTTCACTCAAACAAATATTGGGGGCAATATGCTGCCTCCAAATCCTAGGTTGATATTTATGTTGCATTCTGACCATAATAGCATATTATGTGTTCTATTTATCATACTGTTTTGTTGCATATTGTTATGTTTGGTCATCTTCCAAAGGTCAACTTTCACTTTTGCATTTCAAAGGTTAGCTAAAATGACCTAAGGGGCTTGATTGATGCACCTCCAATAATTACTAGACAACAACCTAAGCAAGCCCTCTAAACGTTAATCTCATTTTCAAGTGTTTACCAAGTTATTTTGCAGGATAGAGATAATTGGATATCATTGGATAAAAGATAAAAGCTAGGATCAATTACCAGATTAGATAAGTGTTCTGATAAATCTATAGACTATTTGTTGTGTGATTTCCATTTATGTTAAAATCCTAGATCATAAAATAAAAGGAAAGGAATTTATTTAAATTCTTTATGCATTTAAAATATAAAAAGCATTAGTGTGCATTCAGGGTTAGCATTGTTTGTGCATCTTCCCTCGAACTCTTGTTTGAAGATTTTTTGTTTTGAAACCCTAGGTTAGAAATCATTCAAACAAAGAATCATTCTAAGGTTAGCTCTTATTTTCTTGCATTCTATATTTTTGCATTGTCCTTTATCTTTCATAGTGTAACTCTAGAAAGGCCAAACATAGGTGATTGTATTGAACTAGACACAACCAACAATTTCATCCTAGACTTGGATCGAGTCTTTAAACCATTTTTGGTGAACCCTTCCCCTATTTTTTACATCGATTTGTAGAGAACAACATACCCCGCGGTCACCTCAGCTTTCCTATGGATCCAAGTGAGAATCGTACGTGGTAGGGTAGTTTTCCCCCTCTACAGTTAGTCTATAGATTGTGTTTATCTATTCCAAGAGTGTATTCAAAACAGAAGGTAGTCTACAGTATAATTTTAGATCTTGGAGATAGACCTTGAAATTGGTAGAGAAATCCCATTGGAAACAGAATAATTCCAGCAAAGGTGTTTACTTAAGGTTTGGGACAATCATCGTCATTCAACGACAAGATCATAAGATATAGAGGAGACCCATTGAAGGAGGTCCTAGTGAATATTAGACAAGCAAGGATAACTTGAAGGTAAAAGAAGACTTCAAGATAACAAAAGGTCTTGAGGACAGTCCAAGTTAAAGGACAACGAGAAGACAACAATATTACAAGATTTTAGAAGTAATTACAAGTCCACATTGGACAACAAGCTCAAGTATTCAAGTAAGCAAAACCATGAGGGTATAATAGTTATACAACAAGAGAAAGAAGTCACAATAGACCACAAGGGTGAAATAATGGTTTAAGATTTTTTTATGAATGTCATTCTTCTTAGGAACATTGGAATATTTTGCAAGCTTGATATTTGCACCTACAAAATAAAGAGAATTCAAAACAGTCAATATTTGAAGCATTAAGAAGAAGAACAAAAGAGGATCATTTGGAGTCAGCCAAACATAGCAACATAACAAGGTAGTATTTTGAATGAGTGAATGCCACAAGGGCAATATTGAAAAGTTTGAAAGCCACAAGGGCAACATCAAAGAGAAATATAACATAGTAAATGTCACAAGGACAACATTAAAGAAAAAGAAAACCTACAGATTTGTAAAAGGCCCAAATAGATAGTGTTTTTTATTAGTGAAGTCATATTATTATTAACTATGAAAGAAGATTTTTGAACTAAGTTTATTAAAGGTTATAGTAAACTAGAGAAGACGTTTGTAGGCACCAAGAAAGAGATAGAAGTCTCTATAGAGAAGTCATAAGGACAACAAGCTTTGGGAATTTACAATGAGAGCAAGTTTCATCCAAGGGAAAAAAAAGGTTCATAATGTCAAGTTATTGAAGTTAAAGTAAAGGAAGAAATACTTCCTAGCTGAGTTCGAAAGATGAATAGATGCACCTGCAATGTCAATATATTAAAATAAACAAAGGAAATTTGTAGCCACTACAAGGTAAAGTTTGTAAAACATTGTTATGTGTTTTTCTTGAACGTAGAGCAGCGCACTTAAACTTGCACAAAGCAAAGGTAAGCATAGTTAATGAAACAATCATAGCAAGCTTTGATAAGAGTAGATCAAATATTAGTCAAAATAAAACTGAGCGTAAAGGGGCAATCAAAATGTCAAGTGCTCCATGAGCTAGCACCATTCAAGAGCTACAAGCTAGCAAGTGCTTTGAGCCAACAATAGCCAACCATGAGCCATGAGACAACAAGACATCTTGGACTATCTAAGAGCCATGAGCCACCAATATGTTGTGTCATCCAAATACTATGTGTTGATAAAGATAATATGTCCATCTAAGCAACCAACAAGGACATCTATGAGCTACCTAGGTGTCTCAGGCCAATGCCATGAGTAAGAAAAATATTACAAGAAATTGAAGTGTCATTAGCACCATTAAGGAGTGAAGTGATGCAAGAATTAAAATGCTAGGGTCATTCTATTATTCAAGAACCAAAAACATCGTCTAAAAAAGCATCATCTAAATACTAAAGAGTGAAATACAAAGCACCACTCTAAGCACCATCCAAAGGAAGACGTTAAGTGCCACGAAGAAGTACAAACATCGCTTGCACTATACAAGAGGAAAATCAAATATTTGAGGTGCATCTAAGTACTACAACAGGTATTCAAAGAGTCAAGCATGGACAACATAATGCTTGAATGACATCACCAAGGAGAAAGCACCAAATGTCAAGTGAAACACTTGCAATGAGCAGTCAAACTTCATATCTCACCACTTTGTAAATTTTTTGATGTAACGTAAGGTTTGGGTAGAGTGCTTGAATGCAATCTGAAATACATGAGGCTGAATAATATGAAATGTTCATCGAATTAATTAAAGAGGTGCATGCATATTTTACTTTTTGGGACTATTTGTAGAAGCATCTAATCAGAGGGTAAAAAGTCAAAGGAAGAAAAGTAACCATCCTTTTTCACATGCTCGAAGACCAAGAAGGGATAGTGAAACGTAGTGTAGAGTACGCATTTCTAGCAATGCATGCCATTAAGGAGGTAATTAGGGTTTTGAAATATTTATTTAAATTGTGCTAAGGTTAAAATAAGGAGTTTTAATGTTAGTTATGAATGTGCTAAAGTTTAACGGAGAAATAAGTAGAGATTAGTTATTTATTTGCTATTAGAAGCTTTATGAGGAGTGATAAGGCATCATATGAATTTAATGTTTTGATTAGGGGTGATAAGTAGCTATTAAATTTTTTTATTAACATTTTATTTGAAGAATTTTATTAAATATTTTTTGAAGTTAAGTTTTTGAAATTCAAAGCCATAGAGTATTTGCAAATATTTTTGGAGAGATAAGGACTTCTACTTCAAATTTAGGAATTTTTGAATTCGCAAATTTCTTAGTTTTATAGTTTCTATTTAATTAGGAAGTCATAAGAATTTCCACTTCAAAGGTTTTTGAAAACTTGGAAACTTGAAATAGTTTTTATTCAAATCTAGGGAGTCAAAAGGATGACTACTTTTAGAAACTCTATGGACAATAATATAGAAAGGGCAAATGTCATAAAAACTAGAATAAAAAATTTGCTCACAAAAACTGAAAGAAAATTAGATTTAGCTTCAAAATTGATCTATAGTGAAGCAATAGAAGAAAGCTTTGAAACTTTGGAATATTATCTACATGCTAGGATTATTGAAGCAATTGATAATGGAAAAGATAATATTCTAATTTCTTTGGATATTGGTAGCATATTATATATGGCATTGCTTACACTCAAATATCACAAAGAAGAAAGCATAAAACAAAAGGAATTGATTGAATCCCTTAAGAAGAAAGCAAAAACTGATGAATATTTTTTGGGAAAATTATTTCATTCTTCATGCAATATTGATACATCAAGTTCATCTAATTCAAAATCTTACCATGATACTTTAAGTGAATATCTAGAAGTCTTTATACTAAAAAAGACATGTGATATGAAGAACAAAGGCAAAGGGAAAATTCTTTTACAAGATTCTAATAAATAATATGATAGTTCAAGGAAGCTCAAAATATCATGAAGTTGAAACTAAAGATAAAGATAAGCAAGAATAAAAGGAACCTGATCAAGATGAAGGAGGCATACAATGCAAGGTAAATTGAAAGACGAAGATTGTATTGAAGGCTAGAGTCTTCAATAACCAAATAATATAATATAGAGGGTGTTGGAGAATATTCCATTATTTGGTACATGCCAATGTACCACCTTGGTACAATATTAGATTAGGTGTGTGTCTTAGATTAGAGTGTGATTTTATATTTCATGTAATGTAATAATGTATAGGAAATGCACAAGTGCCATGTAATTAAGTGTGCAAGTGTTGTGAGTGTAAATGTGCACAAGTGTTCGTTATGTAAGTGCACATGTGTGTGTCCTTAGAATAGGAAATTGAAGAGTTACAAAGAAGAGTGAAGGTCAAGAGTGCACCATATGAGGAGTCACATCTTGTTCTATGTTTGTGACTAAGCATTGTAATTGGTATAAAAAATGCATTGCACATAGCATGCATTAGTAGACCTTTATTCTATATCATTTTCAATATTTTTGTGAGCATTTTTCATGTGATTATTTTGTGAGTATTTTTGAGTTATACTTGTGTTATTTATTATCTTTGTTGAGTTCTTTATATTGCAATTTTCTATTTTATTTTGTGGTTTTTTACATTAAGTATTAAGCTTCAAAAGTTATCATTAATCTCACATTTCTTGGTAACTAATGTAATAAATGTGGCATTGATCTTACTTATTATAGCCTTCATTTTTTTGGACTCGTCAATTGTACCCAAGATATCACTCTCAACAAAGCCCAAATTTTTTCGAAAGAAAGTTGTAATAAATCCATCAGGGATAAGTGCCTTGCTACAATGGAAAAAGAAAAGTGCCTCTTGCAACTCCATAGAGATCTTTCTCATCAAGCTTTAATTTCATATTTGTGTCATACTGATAGAATATTTTAGAAAATCTTACATTTATCCTTCTTATCTTGCACAATTCTTAAAAAAAATAACTTTGAAATAATGGATTTCTTTCATCCTAATCTCTTCTTCTTCCCTCCATATTTGAAATATTTTTTATCAACAAAAATACAAACCCATTATGGTAGTTTATATATATATATATATATATATATATATATATATATATATATATATATATATATGGGATTGAAATGATCCCCAACCATATTACATCATGACCGCATAGTGGTATTACAATAGCTTGACAATTATGCATGTATCACATGGCAATATTTGAACCTAGGTATCCTCCTTTAATGTTCAGAAATTTAACGATTGACCTCATGTCATTTGATTTGTTAAGGTTTTCCTATGAGATTTGAATCAGATCTATGGTGTGAAACTCTTTGCTCCCAACAATTTCATGTATTTTAGTATTAGTTGTACCCAATTAATTTCTCATTTTGGTTATCAAAGGACTACCAAGATTGGAGTGGGCTAATCTTAAGGTAAGTAAGGCTTATATCTCTCATGGTTCTACTTCTATTTTAAATTTTAGCTTTAGAACCTCATATAGTTTTCATATAGTATCATTGACCATAGGTTGATATCAATTATGCATGTCCTAAAAAGAACACTAAAAATTAACTTAATCTAGAAACATGAGATCCCAAAATTTTGTAACTATTAAAAAATCTTAAGCATGTCAAAATCCACCTTCTTTATTACAAATCCTACAAATCTGCAATCATTCACAAAAATATTGGAATTATGCATGCATAGTATAAGAGCCATAAATGAGAAAATTACTTTAGTTTTATTATAAATGTATCTACTATAAGAGCCACAAAAACCTATACCAACTTCATACTTTTCATTACCCCTTTCATAGTATGACATCTAACATCCTATTCTAGGATTAGTTTCATTAACTAGCCCAATTTTGGTTTATTTATACCTAGTAAATCAAAGTGGTTTGATATATATATATATATATAGATAGATAGATAGATAGATAGATAAGGCCTATAAACTCATACCACTTTAGGAAATTACATGACATAAGTCAACACTAGATTCTAGAAGACACTATCAGATAACAAATAGAAGTCTTTCATAAATCCTCCTTTTATCTAAGGGTTAGTTTTCTTTTACTATTACTTATTACTTGGAATTTTCTACAAGTCTACTTAACCTTTTTTACAAAAACTCTATATTCCTTTCTCCATTAGGTTCCTACTTACCTCAAGGTGAAGTTGGTGCCCAACATCAAGTGTATTAGGGAGCTTTTCCTCAAGGGAGCATCAAAGAAGAATTAAAAGGCATCAAAGCATGAAAGGTTCCAAGGACAATCACCTAAGGCAAGCATCTTCAAATGATGATCACCTTCAAGGTTAGTAACCTCAAAGTCTAGTACAATCTCTTCTCCATATCTTGTCATTTCATTTATTTTATTGTATTTGATTTATTGTACTTCAAGTATATTGATTCTACTCATTAGATTATATGGTAACCTATACTTTATCTCCTAGATCTACAATGCTCTAGATTCCAACCTAAAATTCCCCACTTTGTATCCTATCATTTGAAGTTTTACTTAATATAGATTAGCATTAGTGTTGCCTTCACATACAAGGTTATTTTTCTCCTAGACTCATCCACATTTAAGAAAAAAAAGTATCATAAAATCCCCTTAATCTATCTCTCCTTAGATTTTTGGGCCTAATATAACTTTTCCTTTCATAATATATTCTAATAAAAATTAGTTATTTTTCTTGCACATAAGCTTATTGATCCATTTCATTATTTCTACTCTCTCGTATTGAGCCTTGGATTTAATTTTTTTCTCTTTTTAATATATTACCAAATATTTGACATTCCAAGCTTTCATTTGACTATTAAGATATTTCATCCTTTAAACAAATCTATATATACATGACTCTTCAACCATTTTCTTCATCCCCACTATAAGATAATCATTTGGAAGAAATCAAACTCTTGGAGACAGACTAAAATTGAAATGAATCTTCATTCCCCTTATTGAGTGGATCATATATTAAGAGAATGGGTATATGTTTTGATCGCGCTCATAACAAAATATCTACAGTGGTCGTATACTCTTTGCAACCATGTTAGATAATTAAAAAACTTATCCAATATTTTTGCTACATAAGTCTTAGAAATATGTTTATTATCCCATGTATATTAAGAGCTTGAAAAAGTAACATCTCAGATGTCATTTAAATTGACAAAGGAAGCAAAATTCCCCTTTGATTTAGACCACAAAGGAATACCAACTTTCTTTTTAAAGGATATAGAACTTGGGTAAAGTCCCTCTTGAAAATCCATATATCATTGAGTTTGACCAAATTGAGTTCCTTCTAGCATTTATCATGAAGAGTAAATATATTGGAGCATATACAATTATGACTCTAGATTTGATATTTTCTATTTGTTGCCAAAAAGACTAGCAACCCAAATTCCTTCTTGCATATAGCAATTGTCTATCCTATTTGCAATTTTCCTATAATGTTACAATATCTTATAAATATCCCATAGTAGAAACTACTGTAAGATACCCCATATTTGAATTATTTTGTGAATGCATCTTTATATTCCTCACTAACAACCTATTAGTTCTTTGATAACTCTTTTTTAGGGACCTTATCCATACCTCAAATTTTCTAAGATACCATCTTCATCATTACCTTTATTGTTATTTGTTGGATTAACCTCACTTCTTGTTAATATATGTAATAATTGTATTTTATTTCCCAAATTAATTTTCCTTTAGATTTTCTTTTTTTTCCCTTGATTAAGGGTCTTCATCTCCATTTTTATTTTCCTCAATTCTTTCATTCTCATAAATTTCTTCTAGACTATTAATAATTTAACATATCATTTATAGGTTTACATAACCCTAGATAATATAAAGTGCAAGCAATAATCCCAAAAACACTTTCTTCCTTATTCTTCAATTGATTTTTAATGCAAGGAGATGACTTTCTACTCGAGAAGACAGATGATTTACTATACTTTACCTCTTCTACCTTCTACATTTTAATGTTTTATCTCCACATATTCCTTTATAGCTTTAGTTTCTTCTAAATTTTAACTTACATTACACATCCTCATTTGTTGCTTCCTTCTTAATTTTTTCTAATATTTTTTCAACTAAAAATTAAACCCATTAAAAGTATTGTGAGTTTAATAAAAACTCAATGTGTTTATCACTTATTTGTGTAACATACATTCTAGTATTTGATAAGTAAATTTTTGTAGTGTGTTTAAGTCATTGTCTTTTCTTATTTTTTATTTTTTATTTTGTTCCACGTCTTATTTTGTTTCTAATTCGTTACTTTCTTTAATGATATCATTTGTTTCTAATTCATTACTTTCTTTAATGATATCATCTAAGTGAGACAACCGTGCATCTTTAGATTTCAAAATTATTTTCCATTATTGTCTCCATATCGTAAGGATGGTCACCATCATTTCTGATAAAGTATTTAAATACAATTTCACAGATATTTCTCTTTGATTTTATCCCTTTGCAATATGCATTTATAACTTTATAGGCATTCCTTTATTTATAATATGGCTTAACCATATATAAACATCTCAAATTTTATCTACAAGAACTTGTAGCTTCTCATTCACCATTCTTCTTATATAGTTGGAAGTTAGCAAAAATGTTTAATTAGGGATAAAATGATAATGTGATGCCTTCTCAAATAGGCTAGAAGATAATTTAGCTATTCTCAAGGTTGATCTTCATCTTAAAATTTTTTTTTTTTTTTGGCGTATACTAGAGGAATCGGTAACTCATTGCATTTTCATCACCTCTTAATGGGTCCGAATCATGCTCCTTGCTGGCACTATAACCTCTAGTTGCGTCGCAAAAAAAAATTAACGTAGTTGACGAGGCTGATGTGACACACCCTCTGATACTACAAAGCCTTGAGATTTGAACAAGGTTACACATGCCAAACAAGGTGCTTTACCAAATGACCAAACCCTTGGACCTTTGAAAAAAATCAATTTTAGAGTGCAAATGATAAGGGATATTCTATCTTTTAATGAAAACAATATAGCTTATTACCAAATGACCAAACCCTTGGACCTTTGAAAAAATTCAATTTTAGAGTGCAAATGATAAGGGATATTCTATCTTTTAATGAAAACAATATAGCTTATTAATATATATAATAAAAGAAGTTGGAATTGGCTCTGGCGATTTGGCGGGAAAAACCTCTGAGCTGGTGTCGGGCGTTGCTCTAGGGTTCCTGGTGTGCAGGTTCTACCAGGGACTGTGGTGGGTTGACAGTGTGTTTCGTTGAAGGTTCTTCCGCTACCCCAGGAGGGCCCAATGGGGTCTCCTCCTGTTCCTCTCGCTGGGAGAAAGAGCTCTTATGCTGAGATGTTAAAAGAAAACCCTTCGTCTTCCTCTGATGAAGCCCAACGAAGTGCTTTTCAAACGTTACTCAAGAATGCTGGCAAGGGTGCATCTGCACACCGAGTTAATGGCTGCCTCCCGCAATCCGCTACCAGACCAAAGATTGTTATAGAACCGAAGCTGGTTGAAGACACAATCTCCTACCGTGCTCACCATGACCTGATTTGCAAATTCATGGGTATTCGTCCTACTCTGAACTTTCTGCACACCTGGGTTAGACAGAACTGGGAGCCACTAGGTGAGTACTCCTTATGGCCTATAAGTAATGGTTATTTCATTATTAGTTTCTCTTCTTTAGCAGATAGAAACAAAGCATTTGAATCAGAGAAGAGGAACCATGGCCCGACAGGGTTATTTGTTCAACCGTGGAGAGTGGGTTTTGACCCTCGTATTGAACCTACGGCTGTCCCGGTCTGGATCCGGCTGTATGCCCTCCCGATGGAGTTTTGGGGTGAGCAGGTCCTAGAGATGATTGGTAATTCATTAGGCAGATTTCTAGGAGTCTCCAAAGATACTATAGAGGGAAACACAGCTGTCTTTGCTAGGATCTGTGTAGAAATGGATATTAGCCAGCCTCTACCAGTCGAGGTGGAACTTGAGTTGACAGGGCTATCCTGGATACAACAGTTAGATTATGAGGCCCTACCTTTTAGATGCAGAGTCTGCCATAAGCACGGCCATTTGGCGAGGTTCTGCCCAAATATTCTGAGCACAAAAGTGGAGGCTCCGCTTGGAAATCCAAATCGCCCCAGAGAGGGTAAGTTTACCCCTGTCCAAGAACCATCTAGTATTCCTCAGGGTTCTGATCTCCAGAAAGATGGTTTTGAACAACCGAAGCGAAGGAGAAATAAAAAGAAAAATTCCAAGGAGCAGGCACAACTTAAGCCAACCAATCGGTATGAAATCTTTAAATCCCTAGTGGATCAAGAGGACCAAGTTATGGAAGGAGTGGATGGGAATGTTGAGGATATTAACATCCACTCTCAGGCTTCCCCTTCATTTACTCCTGTCTTAGAACAGGTAATTGAACCCTCTGGGACAATGCAGCCAGAGAACTCAGGGGCATTGGTAATTCACTCCCCAGCACAGCCGGTTATTAAGGATGTCAATATGGGAAGTACAGAAAAGAACAGAGAAAGGCCTGCTCTTGGGATTACCCAGGTGGAAAAGAGGTCTAAAAACAGTAATTCCCAAGGAGCAGGCAGAAAATCCAATAAGGATCTACTAGCAGTACAAGGAGACAAGCTGATCAATGGAGGATCGGTGAGGCCAATTGAGTCTTATTGCTCTCAAGGTTCTCAATGATTATTCAATCCTGGAATGTTAGGGGTTTAAACAGCAGAACCCATCAATCTGTTGTTCAAAGACTTTTAGGAAAATGTAAAACAGACTTTTTGCTCATCCAGGAGACAAAAATGTCTGTAGATCTTATGGGCAAGACTGTTAATAGAATATGGCGGGGTGCTGGGTATATGGATGTGGCTGCTCAAGGTGCCTCGGGGGGGATTGCTACTCTCTGGAACCCTCAGGAATGGACAGATTTAGAACATATAGCCTGGAGGGGTGTTCTCACATCTCTGTTTAGAAACAATGTCACAGCTGAACATGTTCTTATTACAAACTTCTATGGGGCTCAATGCTTTGATGGCCAGCGGCTCCAATGGAAAGTTGTACACAACATGAGGTCCTCCCGAGAAGTTTTTGATTGGATCATAGCTGGGGATTTTAATGCCAAATTGTCTATTAGGGATCAGGAAGGTGGTGCCCCAGTTTTGGATCCAGGGGACCGGTTCTTGATTGCCCAAATCCAGGCCTTTAACCTGGTTGATATCAAAGGCCCCGGAACCTACTTTACTTGGACAAATAAGAGGAGAGAGCCACATAGCAGGAAGGTTAAGTTAGACCGGTTTTTGGTCTCTGAAGAGGCATTTATTAAATGGAATATTAAATTTCAGATTTTGGAAGGCCCAGTCTCAGACCACTTTCCCATTTTGTTGGAGGGAGGGACGATGACAGGGCAACACCACAAACCATTTAAATTTGAAAATTTTTGGCTGCAAAAGGAGGATCTCCGAAGGAAAATTCCACAGTGGTGGGAAGAAGGCCGCCTACCCTTTGGGACAGCAATGTTCAAATTCCACAAACAGCTTCATTTTGTCAAGTGTAAATTGAAACAGTGGAGACAAACTAATAAGTCGGACTTCCAGATCCAAAGGGCCCCCTTGATGGCTAGATGGGAAGAGGTGCAAAAACACTTCAGGGAAGGTACCATTACTGAGCACCTTAAAGCTGAGGATGATGCTCTGCGCAAAGCGGTTGAGGACATTGATAATCAAGAAGAAATTTACTGGAAACAGAGAGCAAGAATCACTTGGTTATTAGAAGGTGATAGAAATACAAAATTTTTCCACCGCTCAGCCTGTGCTAGGAGACAAATGCACAACATGGAAGTCCTTCAAGATGAGAATGGATACTCTTTTGATACTCTTCCTGGAATGCATTCCCACTCAATGGATTATTTCTCAAACCTTTTTAAGGAAAGTATGGAACAAGATGTGGAAGCTCAAAATGAAGTTATTAATGTCATACCTTCTATTATCTCTCACGAAGAGAATCAGACTCTTCTTAGACCCATTGATAGTGATGAACTAAAGAATGTGGTCTTTGGGATGAGCACTGGCAAATCGCCAGGTCCAGATGGCTTTCCTATTGAGTTTTTTCAGGCCTTCTGGGATACTCTGGAGAAGGATGTTTTGGCTGTCGCAGAGGAGTCCAGAACTAATAAAAGAATGCTTAAGGCTCTCAACCACACCTTCATCACTTTAATTCCAAAAGGGGAGGGGGGGTTCATATCTCTGATTTCAGACCTATTGCCTTATGCAATGTAATTTATAAAATAATCACGAAGATTATGGCTGAACGGCTAAAACCTCTTCTCCATAAAATAATTTCCTCTGAGCAAGGGGGTTTTGTTGAAGGAAGACAGATCTTGGATGAAGTGGTCCTTGCTCAGGAGGCAATCCATACAATGCAAACATCAGGCAACAAAGGAATGTTCATAAAGTTGGATATGTCTAAGGCTTATGATAGGGTGGAGTGGGGCTTCCTGGCAAAGATGCTGGCAGCCTTTGGCTTCTCTCAGGACTGGATTGACTGGGTCATGAGTTGTATCTCTACACCTTCTTTCTCTGTTCTAATCAAAGGGCTCCCCTCGACTCCTTTTGGAGCCTCTCGGGGTCTTCGTCAAGGAGACCCTTGCTCTCCTTACCTCTTCCTCATCTTAGCAGAAGGATTAGGCAGACTCTTTCTGAGAAGACGACATCTAGGTCTGATAACAGGTATTAAAGTGGGGGCGGAAGTTTTGACCCACTTACAGTTTGTGGATGACACAGGATTGGTTGGAGTGGCCAGCCTCAGGGAAGCAAGAGGAATCAGAGATACTCTAAACATCTACCTTCGGGCCTCAAATCAAGTCATTAATGATAAAAAATCCAAAGTGGTCTTCTTCAATCTTGACCAAAGGTTACAGGAAAGAGTTACTGAGACCCTGGGATTTACTAGGACCTCTCTACCTGTTGTTTACTTGGGGGTTCCTCTGCATTTTAAAAAACTAAAAATTGATATCTGGAAGGATCTTTTGGATGGCATAAAAGATAAAATGAATCATTGGTCTCATAAGTGGTTAAGCTATGGAGGCCGACTAACTTACTTACAGTCAGTTATTCAGGCTATGCCAATATATAAATTCTCCATCCTGGCTGCCCCACATTCTATTTGGAAAGAGCTTGACAAAATGGCTAGAAGTTTTTTATGGGAGGGTGCAAAAGGGGAGAAGAAATGGGCCTTGGTTGGCTGGGATAAGGTTACCCAGCCCAAGGATAAAGGAGGGTTGGGACTGAGAAGCTCCAAGCTTAACAATAAAGCTTTGGCTGGTAAACTGTACTGGAGGTGGATTTCCCAACCAACATCCCTCTTTAGCAGAATTCTTTCTAGTAAATACCTGGGTCATGCTCACCCCAATGATCTGGGTCGCTTCCCTTTGGAGGGTAGTGGATCCTTAGTGTGGCAGGCTCTCAAGCTTGGAGCTCAAGTTATCAAAGATCAATTGTTTTGGAAAGTGGGGAGAGGGGAGAAGGCCCGTTTCTGGACTGACTCCTGGGATCAGCATCCTCCCATCATTGTTGTGTTTCCCGAATTGCAACCCATTAAATCAGCCATAGAAGACAAGGGCTGGATTCAAATTGAGAGTTATTTCAATACCAGCCAAATTGGGGAGTACAAGTTCAAAAAGTTCAAGCGGTTGGAAGAGTGGCCAATTCCAATCCCACCGGAGCTGGCACCCATCTTGGAAAAAATTTTGACAGCTAGGTTTCTTACAGGGAGAGATGAGGAGGATGAACTTGCCTGGGGCTATGGGAACCTTGGGGTTTACACTGTGAAGGCGGGATTTGATCAGATTCTCCCAGAGCCCCCCCCACACTCTTTTTCGGTCCATGTTTGGAAGAAGATATGGCACCCCAAGGGCTGGCCGAAGGTGAACTTCTTTGCCTGGCAACTTATGCACAATGGAATTCTCACCTTTGACAATCTCAGACATAGAGGCATCATCGGTCCTTCTCAGTGTGTTTTATGCCGCAAGCATGAGGAAACTGCTGATCATTTGATGTTTGAATGCCCCTTCACCCGACAGATTTGGATGCGCTGGTTCTCCCACTTCAAAATCCAGGCCAACAGTGGTGTGACTCGGACCAATATTTGGGAAAGATGGAAGAGAGGCAGATTTAAATCCAAAGCTCTTCGAATTGGTTGGGAGCTTGGCTTTCTTTTTATCTGGTGGCAGGTGTGGTTGGAGAGAAATGCCCGCATTTTCCGTGAAACATTCTCTTCACTTGATGGAATATGGCAAGTCATATGGAGCAAAGTTGTGGAAACGGTTGCCATCTACGCTGAGGAGGAAAATCAGTCTGTTTCTGTGCCTTTGGTTGAGGGAGTTGTTGTTCCTGAAAGACAGGCTCATGATAGATGGCACCCTCCCCCAGCAGGCTGGATCAAAATCAATACTGATGGAGCTGCAAAAGGCAATCCGGGTAGCGCTGGAATTGGAGTTGTGTGCCGTGATCATGCTGGGTCCGTGCTTTACTGGGAACTGCAAGGTCTGGGTCATGCCACAAACAATGAAGCAGAGGCCTTGGCTGTTAAATTTGCTTCCATCTGGGCTGTCAAGCAGGGCCACAGGAAGATAATTCTTGAGTCCGACTCCCAAATTCTGGTGGGCGCTCTCGATTGCATGAGGAACTTTGATTTGAAAGCCTGGAGGTTGCGGAGTCTAGTCTCTCAAATAAAGGAACTCTGGAAGGAATTAGATGATGTGGTTCCCATCTATGTGAGTAGAGATTTCAACAAGGCGGCCGATTTCCTTGCTAAGATGGGTGCTGAGAAGGAAGTTGGGATGCAGCTGCATAGTGATATGCCTGTGGAGGATGCTGTGATTAGGCAAGGCCTTGAATGCTACCTGTGATAATGTGTAAAGTTTTTGCTGCTAAGGAAGGTTTTTGTCGCGATTTCGTGACCTGTAGCGGCGTCGTGGCCTCTTGCTGGAAGTTGTCGCGATATCGCGACAGGTTTCGCCTTTACGGCTTTCGATGGGAACTTGTCGCGATATCGCGACATGTCGCGAAATCGTGACTTGGTGCGCTTTCGTTGCCCATGATGCGAAGTTGTCGCGATTTCGTGACCTATTTTGCTGACGAGGCCTTCTATGGGAATTTGTCGCGATTTCGCGACCTGCTGCGCCATCGCGGCCTGTGGATGGAAGCCGTCGCGATTTCGCGACGTTTTTGGCGAAGGGGTGACAAGGAAGAAAAATGTCGCAATATCGCGACCTGTTTTGCTGTCGTAGCCTCCAGTTGGAATTTGTCGCGATTTCGCGACCTGTTGCGCCATCGCGACCTTTGGTTGCTTGCTGTCGCAATTTCGCGACGTTTTCGGCGCAGGGGTGACAAGGAGGATTCTCGTCGCGATATCGCGACATTTTTGGTTAATTGGAGCAAAGGGCACATTCCGTCGCGATTTCGCGACATTTCTGCTGTTCGGAAGCTGCATGGTAAAATCGTCGCGATATCGCGACAGTTTGGGCACTCTGGCGTCATCTGGATCACTTGTCACGATATCGCGACAATTTTAAAGACTGCTTGCAATGAGGAGAACTTGTCGCGATATCGCGATAGTTTTGAAGATTGGGAGCTGAAAGGAAAATTCGTCGCGATTTCGCGACACTTTTGGCACATTGATGGCTTTGGTAAAAACTGTCGCGATATCGCGACACTTTTGCGGATTGGGAGTCAAGTTGAAAACTCGTCGCGATATCGCGACACTTTTGCTGGCTGGGCGCCTCGGAGAAATTTCGTCGCGATTTCGTGACCTTTTTGGAGATTTGATGCTTCTTGGAATTCTCGTCGCGATATCGCGACGCCTGTGATGATAGGGCAACGGAGGGAGTTGCTGTCGCGATTTCGTGACTTTTTTGGCGATCGGGCGCCGAGGGCTTTGTCTGTCGCGATATCGCGACATGTCACGATTTCGCGACATGTCGCGTTTTCGCGGCTGATGGCGCTGTTGCGGTCGCGACGGGGTTGATTGCCGCGATTTCGTGACATGTCGCGATTTCGCGACATGTCGCGTTTTCGCGCCTTGTTGTCTTCTGTGCTCTGTGGTGGTTAGCGTTGCCTTTGTGCTCTCCGCTTGTTGTCTTGTTCTCTGCTGTTGGTTGGGATGAGTTTTCTCCCTTTTGTAACTGCCTTTTGTATTAATACAAGTTTTTCATTTTTTTCAAAAAAAAAATATATATAATAAAAAATAAATTAATTTTTACTTGAAATTTAATTAACCATTAACTAATTATATTTTTAAAATTTCATCTCAACTTAATATCATTATAACATTATTATTTAATTAGTCCAACTAGATATTGAGGTGTCACTAAATTAATTATAAGCAAATTATTTTCAAAAATTTGATTTTGATTCTATGGTATTGTTAGTGTTGCTATTAGCAACAATGCACCCTTGATAGTAGTGGTTTAAATTCAGAAATTTTTAAAAATACCTTAGCCATAAATAAAACATTTTTTGTCTACAAATAAAACTATTGTTTAATCTCTATATAAGACAAATATAAGAGTGAAAATATCCACACTCAACAAAACTATTGTTTAATATAAGAGTGAAAATGTTCACACTCAATAGTTCAATTTGTAACTTTCCATATCCTTTTGAATAATGAAAACAGATTAGAACATATAATATATAGCATTACAAGCTAGAGGAGATAGTTTAAAGCCTTTTGAACAAGACTAAGACTTGTAAGTACATGTCTTGGATATATTGGTTTGAATTGCCATGTAAATCCATTGATCTTGGAAAACTAAATTTTATTCTTGTAATAAATTTTATTTTTGAAGAAGACTTTCCCTTAAATAACATGCCATTTTTCTTATATAACGTTAGAAAATTGTTTATGGACTTTATTTTCAAGATTAAAAACATGATAGAAATTGTTTTCATAATTTTGCTTAGGTTAATCAATTAAAATAAGCTAATACATGAAGTTTTAAATTTGGTTATTTTGCTCTCAAAATATTTGTTTGATAAATAATTATTTCTTTTATAATTAGACAATAATGAAGGTTGATGTTATCGATCATTTGAAATAACTTGTACATTCACTCAAATGAATATAAAACTGAAAAGACTTGTGATATATTGAATATATTACAAATAATGCTAAAGAGAGTTTTGCCCTAATTAACATTTTCAATTTAGTATTTGAATATTATACCAAGTGTAAGATTCAAAATTTATTTAAACTATACATATGTTGAGTAGACTTGATCTTTTATTTTGTTTAGAATAAAAGAAGGCATTGACATTTACTTTTTCAAATAGACAAATATATATATATATATATATATATATATATATATATATATATACTTTTTCAAATAGAAAAAATAAATGACATACTTCGGATTAGCTCTATATCATGAGAGTACATTTTCATTTTTTATGAGTGGTTGGCTAAAGGGTATGACCATAGCTTCCATCACCTCCTCCCCTATGGTTTTATGTGCTCTTAATGACATTTTTTATGATTGCTTGTTTGATTCTCCCTATTAATATGAATGGACCTGCTAGAGATTTAATATGAGCAAAGGCTTGTGTCTTCTTACATTCATTAAGGTACTTGACAAACATTGATTCTTAATCAGATGATAGTATTATGATTAGCATATGATTAAAAATCATTTGATAGTATGATCAGCATACTATCATCTAACATAAATCTACATAGATTCCATTAAGGCACTTATGAATAGTGAGGACCCCATACTACTTTTATTGGAAAAAAAATTTCCTTTGGAAAGGAAGTTTTTAAAGTGTGGGTTACTATGAATTTTGTCAAATAAAAAATTCCAATATTAGTTTTTTTTTGTTACACAAGCAGCAACTTCTCCATCATATTATCCGCACACGGAAAGCTACCACTATAACCCCTACCTCACCTCGATAAACATTTACTCCAAGTGAGGGGGACCCCGGAGAGGCTCAATATTGGAACCCCAACCTCAAGTTGGCAAACATTCAGCGGAAACCGATCGGTCTAGCCCAAAACCTTTATAATTATTTAATTCATGAATATCTAAAAAACAATGCATTTATAAAAGAAAAAAATAGTTAGAAGTCTAAATTACCCCTTGCTAAGAGGTAATGCATTTATAATTATTGTTGTTTTCCTCATATTCCTAAGCAATTATCTTTTGAAATTCCTTGATAACCTTAATAAAAATTGTCTTTTAAAATTTTTAAGCAATTATCTTTTGAAATTCCTTGATAACCTTAATAAAAATTGTCTTTTAAAATTTTAAAGCAATTATCGAATCTCATTACCATTTTTTCATATTATTTTCTTCATCCTCTAAATTATTTTAACTAGTCCATTCTAGATCTTGTACTATTAACTAAAAATGGTTTTTGGTAGTGTTAAGTCTCCTTTTCCGATATATCGGACAAGATGAGTATCATAAAATAAGAAGAAACATTAAAGCATCAAGCAACAAAATTTCTCATACTTCCAAGATATACCATCAATAATTAGGTCCAAAATTCATAGAAACTTTGTCACCAAGCCAATTTTAAAGCTTAACGAATATTTTAAAAGAAAAAAATCCACTGACATTGATTAGTCAATGCTCAAAGTATCAATCCAAATTTCTAACCACTATGATGCAGTGGAAATGTATGGGTTCCATATGAAAGATCTTGATTTTGGCCTAGGATATAATGCAACCTCCAACCCAACCAACCATCACTGACAGCCCTAACAAATTTATTTAAGAAAAAAATTACCCAAAATGCTGCCAAATGTTATTTAGATACCAATACTTTATATGAAATTACGCTTCAAATTATCCTTATATCTATTGTTACAAATGGCTACTTCTATGCATGCATAAAATAGATGTTAGTAATGTCTTCAGTTGAAACGGAATTACGAGATGATGATATCTCAAAAAAGCACTTCCATATTTTCCTTATACTTGGTTATCTGCTCAAAGGTAATGCATCCCAGAATCTATATAATCCCAAAGTTGAAAATGAAAGCAATACCTATAAAACTGTTCCCTGGAATGCTGTTATACAGTGACAAATTCTGCCGAAAAAAAAAAGAAGTTTTATGAAAAAGAGAAGCACACCAAGAACGACTTAACCAGTCTACATCCTAAATATGAAATATTTCACAGCATATTCAACACGCACAAAATATTTAAGAATTTTAAAACTGATTTTATGGTAAAATATACTTTATCGGTGAGTGTGGTGAGTGTGGTCTACCGGCAAGGACGCCACTTGCATTATCGGTGATGTGACCCTGGTTCAATCCCCATGGTGGATGTGTATAAGAAGTATTACTCGAAAAAATATATATATATATATATATACTTTATCTGCATGATGACTCGGCACAAGAAAAGAAAAAAATATCAATGCAATTTCGTAATATTTTAGACAACTCATGCCAATCAAAAAATATTTCATACAAATTACGGAAATATTGCATCAGAATGCACACTTATCCAGCTCCAAAAACAATGTGAAATACACCCAGACAGGGAACTATGGCTCAACATGCCTAAGAATGTTCGTGCTAGAATTACAAGAGGCATCAAATTTACAAATTCATGAAGGGAATAAGAAAAGCATTCAGCTTTTAGATTCAACTTTTGCCATTCATCTGAAGTTTATGTTGAACCAAAAGGTACTTATCAGAAATTTATCTGAATCTTGTAGAGATACATTTTTTTCCTACTGCATTATAAATACCAACTCAGCTTCAAAGAATTCTCCCTCAAGTACAACATTTAAGCAAGCAATTCTCTTGAAATACAAGACCTGAAACCGAGTTTCACATAACTAACCCAGAAAAAAGAAGAATAGTGCAGTTAAAAGAACAGATAATCAACCATCCAGTCTGCACCTTGTTCTCATGATATAGGTAAATGGGTTGTTCCCCTCAGAGCTATACATCACCAAAGAATACATATGACAGCTCCTGTTATAATTGGCTGAGTCTTTCCTGTACAAGAACAAACAAATGGTACCATTGTCAGATTCAATCATATGCTCAAGAAGAAAGGTCCATCCTGCCAGATTAGCAAAAACACAAACCCTAAACAGAGATCATTCAATAAACAAGACGCAACTAGTTGTTTAGTACAATGGTTATCTCCCTGGCATTAGTGCAGTTCACTGTATGTTAAAATCATTGAAAGATTCCAATGGAGGAGGATAAAGTTTTCAAGCCTTTTAATCTAAGTCAAAATGTGATCAACTTCTAAATGTTAGAATCTAATTTACTCAAAAGTTTCTAAATCAATAGTGAAAGTAACATGGCAACAAAACACCAAACCTTCAAAGTTTGTTTTTATTTTGTCCAACTCTTCAACACTTTGGTTGTAAGCACAAAAGTGTTTGATCAGGCAAATACACTCCAAGAAACACAATCAATCGACCCAGAAGAGGTTGAATGACTTGGTCTTTGTCCAATACAAACTTCACATTTAACAAAAACAAATTATGGGAAGTAATTATGAGAATTAAAATGAGATCAATCCACAAACTGAGTGAATCACCAAGCAAGACGATCCCTATTTACCTTGCAACCTTCGTACACATGGGGGCAGAGGTAGTGGCAAAGATGTTGGCAGAGGCACAGGCACAACCATAGAAACAAGAAGCAGTTTCTAGTATGAGGAAACCCAAGAAAACATACATTAGAGGTGTTAGGTCACCTGCCTCATTTTGACATTTGATTTATGTCATAAGTTCACAAAACATTCTAAATTAAAATTTGTCATGTATGTAATACATAAAATACTCTTTAATTATAATAAGAACTGAGATTAGGTATCAAATGCCATTAGCTCAACCGGTTAAATTCCTCAACTTTCAAATAGGAGACCCAGGTTTGAAACTTGCCAGGAGATGGGGCCCGTTTCAATCCAATATAACTCATTTAAAAATAATAAATAAATAACTGAGATTAGTTATTTGAATGCTTTTTCATGTCCAGATGAATTGCCTTAAGCTGAGTTTATTAAATTTCAATGTTTCATGGGAATGCATCTTAGACTTTGGGGGTTGTCTCAGGGACACATCCTGACATCCCATAAATGTGTCCTGATGTCCCCAAATGCATCCCACCATCGCAGAAATGTGTCTTCACCCTGGAAATGTATCCAACATCTCCTAACATCTCGTCCTGAAGCCTTCGTCAAACATGCTTAAATTTGCATTTTGCTGAAGATAATTTGATATGACATGTATTTTGTGAAAATAACTGAAAAAAGAAGTTTTTGCCAAAACAATTGTTGACTGACTTTTACATAGTCCAAATTAAAATAAGTCTTTGCCAAGTCCAAGTTCCAAGATGACATTGCAGATTACCCTGAAGAATCATCCATTGTGTGGAAATCAATCTCAACTAGGAATTTTTGAACATGTACTTCTTGACAAAGAACTGAAAGAATCCATGGCAAGCATATGATTTTATTGCATGTGTGTGGAATGACTGTCTTAATATAATATACATGATGTAAGTGTAATATTATTGTGCATTGTCATAATTATCAATTTATTGGAAATTCATGGTTGAATCCACTCAATGACCTTGCTGAAATTGTGTAGATTGGAGCTGGATGGTGGAACAACATTTGCACACAACACATACCCATAGAAAATTGTTACCGATGTCCATTCCATTTAATTACTGTAGTTAGCAGATGCATGGATGATGTATTTTGTATGTCTGCATGCTCTTAGTGTGTGATTGGAACATTACAATACACAAAGATAACAATATAGACATACAAAGCACACACATAAAATAAACAAGCATGCAAATATTATATCTGTTTAGAGACAGATTATTGCATGGTATACAAGTATAGCTATAGATATCAGGTACATAGACAAATAGGCACACAACGTAGTAGGTAGAGAGATCATTTCTGGATACATAGGAACTCATACACATTTTCAGATCAGTGGGACAAACTCATACACACTCTTCAACATAGGCATGCAAATCTGAACACATAGGAACTATTTAACAAGTTGTATGACCTCCTACAGTTCATGCTTATGTTCCACAGGGACATGTCCCTACACTTGATACCATAGTTACTCATCACCCCTCTCCTCCCATGCAAATGCATCCCCTTCATTTTCCATTCATGCAATGCTTCTCTTAGCCGTGACCTTTTAAACTGCAGTTCCTGTTGTTCATATACTCACCACAAATGGGCATGAACCTCAATGTTTTTGTTGAAACTTCTCACCCATGCATAATTTGTAATAAAAAATGAATTAGGTGTTCAAAACTTTTGTAGCTTCTTACTATTGATTTCCTTTGAAGAAAATTTGTACAGCGGTCTCCTTTTCTGTCCCCCTTTTCTTAGGATCTGGAAGGTACTTTCAGGAATCCACTTTTCACATCCCTGGGTTTTCTCATAACCTCCAAAAGAGGACTTCGTGGAAAAAAAGGTTCATACAAGAGGTTCTATGGCTAGTAGGAGGTGTAGGTCATAAAAGAAAGTGGTTGTGTGCGCCTAAGATTGCTTAAAAGTAAAGGCACACAGAAACAGAAATGGTTAGTTTAGGAATTACTGCTTATAGGGATGATGAATATGTATACATGCATTCCTCACACATTGAAGCTTGTTGTCAAAGCTTGTAACCAAGCAATGGTGAATACCAGAATAAATAAGAGCGACCTCAGCAAGGTTGAAGATCAGTGAGAACATAGAGGAAGTTGGGATTCTCACAGTCGACATTAATATTAGAGCCATTAGAGCTAGTGAATGGTTCTTTCTTATATGTTGTGGATTTGAATTCCAGAAAAGGCACATATGTTGAAGGTAAAATGCCATGCATTTGAAGAGCGACACTATGTATGAACAGCATCCATATCCTGTCTGTCACAGCCAGTATCTATTTAAGGTACTGGTCAATACAATCTCAAGACCAGGTAGGTATGTAAACATTGCAGCGTCTACTAGCAGGTCCTGAGTTGGAGTCTTACCAGGTTTATATTTTTTACTCCTAGCAGAAGTCCAATTGGAGAACGGAAGCCTGACACTAGATCAGAGGTTTGATAGGGTCAACAAGAGGTCTATTTCATGATAGTGCATGTGTGGTTGTTTTGAAGGTTAACCAGAGCAAACGCCCAATAAGAGGTAGTCCAAGTAGTGTGTAAGGATTGAGCTCAGCATAGGTCCAATTGAGTTCCAATGCAAGCTTGGAAAGTTTGGTTAAGCAGAAGTCCAATCAAGCAGAAGCCTGCTTGAAAGTTGTTTCATAAGCAATGTAAGAGATCGGACAATTGAATGAGCAGAGGCCCAATTGATCATTGACAAGGAGAATGACATATCAGTGGAAGATCAAAGGTCTTATTAACAAGCATTAGATGTCTGCCACTGAACAGGTAAGCTCAGCATGAAAACTTTACGTGATCGGAGATACAGTCAAGAGAGAAGCAAAATCCTTGACTGCTTGATCAGAGATAACACCTGATGACGAAAAGCTTGTTTGGAGTAAATCTTTCAAGAAGCATTGATTGGCGGTTAAGGGGAATGAAGGTCCACCCAACCAAAGAAACAAGCACATCAAAGAATTGAAGGAGCTGAAGTAAAGATCTGATCAGCTCAACAATCGAAGGTTCCATGTTGGTCAAGGTAGATTGTAGGTCCCATCACACAAATACATCAGAGGTTGGTCAAGGGTTGTAGAGAGTTTTCCAAATTTGGTCGAAGGCATTAAGAATTCCAATCAACCAAAGATCTTGAAAGGTTTAAATGTGGTCAAAGGTGATCAGAGGTCCTCACTCCTATCAACCAAGCATTTTTGTACTTGATGGTCTAAGACCCAATTCAATGCAGATTGGAGGTTTGCTATAGCAAGGTCCTCTATCAAGTCATAGCAGATCAAAGGCAAAGGTTTAGCTACTTTTGCCATCTAGTCAAAAATTGAGCGGCGGTACATTTCTTGAGTTGTCAGTATAAAATGGAGCAAATGCCTGCTTTTTGAAGGTGACAAGTCTTTGGACCCAAAGAGGAGCATAGTTAAAGAGTATTTGCACTCAAAGCAGAGCAGAATGGCATTTCAATCATCGCTAGCAAGACATCTGTAATGAGTTCGTCCAAAGCGGAGGTAAGAAGCTATAAAAATCAAATTTGGAGATAAGAGCCATTCTAGATTCATTAACTGTTACCCAAGAAGATATTAACAAGCTACAAAAAGAGAAAAAGCAGCTAAAAGTAAATATTTCCATTAGACATGTGGAGTCTGGAACAATAAGCCCATGCTATCAACACCATCAGATTTGATTGAAACAAAAAAGCTAGTGATTTCTGATACATCATGTGGTACTAGCAATTTGCTTCAAGAAGAATGGTGATCCAAAGTTTAAAATTAGGAAAGCCTTCCATAGAGCAGAGAAATTAAAGAAAAAAGACAAGAATAAACAAGAATTGAGAGTCACATTACCATATATACAGAGAGTCATGGAAATATTAGCCTGCATCTTGAGAAAGAGCAACATTAAGACAAGCCATCATTGTTGAGCATTCTTCTAACACAAGCCATCATTGTTGCTTAGAAAATGCCAAGATTTTAACTAGAAAGGATCACTTTTAGAAACAAGAGATTTGAGAAGCTATTGAGATTGAAAAATAGCATGAAAGTCTGAATAAGGACAAAGGCTTCAAGTTTAATGAGACTTGAAAACATTTTACTCACCACATATGATCTACACAACATACAAACCCTCTTGGATCTTCAATAAGAGATTAGGTCTAAAAGTCTATTCTTTTTCTTAGGTGTCTTTAGAGCAACATCACTCTATCTTTAGCTTATTGCGTGGTCGACAATAGAAGCATAAAAACATATCAAAGCATAAGTACAGAAGAATGAGCAAGACCCTCCTTGGGTAAACATAAGCAGACCCCTAAGGATGGATCCAGAACCCGGATTTGAAATGTTGAAAACTTTGAATCTTCATACGGTGAATCCATATAGCTTTTCCAACAACCTCGCAGATCATGGAAGCCTCAAACAATATAGTCTGCAATTTGTGTTCCTTATGATTTCTGTGGTGTTGTTGATGAACTGCGTGTAGAGCTCTTGATAATGAGACATGTGCTATACAATTCATTAATAATGTTGATGTGGCATTTGATGATTCCTTTGTTGTAAATTGTAATGATACTCATCATGTTGTCAATGATGATAATGATGGCCTAGATGGAGGTGATGTTGATGATAGACAATTGTATTCAACTTAATTACGGTTGGATCAATGTGAATCAATGGTACAAAGTCACACACATGCTAAGAAGATCTTATAGGCATAAATTTTCCTATGTGAAGGGAAATGTGAAGTTAAAACAAGATTTGTTTGTACACTTTCATTTTTTTGAGCATTATATTTGCCCTCATCTCATAGAGAAGAATATAAAGTGTAATATTTCAGGATCATAGATGTTAGTGAATTTATGTAGGGAGTTCTTTAGTTGATGTGCCCTTGTATATTTTGGGTATCGTCGTGTGTTCATTGCGGTGGTTGACAATACACCGGTTCAAAACCTTGCGTTGCTTGTAGTTGAGGGTCAGCCCATTGAAAACCTTGTGTTGCAGATATTCCTCTACCGATAATGTTTGAGAATAAACCTGTTCAAAACCCCATGTCGCTTATCTTTACAAGGCAAACAGATCAAAACCCTGTATTGTTTATAATTATGGTTGAGGGTGAACCAAACAAAACCACATGATTATGGTTTTTGTGATTGCTAATGGGTAACCCAATGAAAAACCACATGAAAGTGATATGGTCGAGGGTCAACCAAGACAAAACCCCATGACTGTGATTTTTGTGATTGGTTTTGGGTAAACCAATGACAACCCACCTGACAGTGATATGGTTGAAAATCAGCCAAAGAATACACAAATCTGTGTAGCTAGTTAAGCTCACCATATGTTGTAGCTACAGATTTTTGCAAGATCCTTATCTAACAGAAAGGATCCTACTGGTACACTTCTGATACTCTATACACTTTATAGAACAGTCCAAGGGGTAACCAAGAATCTCTATACATTCTGCAGAGTGGTGGGAAGCAGACAGAGGTTACTCCATACACTCAGCCAAGTGGTGGCTAGAAGGTACCCCCACCTCCATACATCCACAACAGATTGGAGTGGTGATAAGAAGAGACGGGACTGTTACAACAGGGATCACTTTTCTCATGAGTCCAAAACTCACCCTCAAATATTTGAAGTTATAATTTCTATTTTGTTGGTAACTATAGTGCCTTGTAACAGCTTTTTACATCAAATCCCATTGACCTACTTTGGCCATAAGTCGAATGATGACAAACCTATTGATACCTTAAAAAGGCATGCTTGCTTGTGAAAAACTGAACTCAAACAGAGGACCAAATAGATGAAGGTAAGCTTAAAGAAAGCTTGTGCACAGTTGAACAGGGGTAAATCTAGACAGAAGTCCACCCAGGGAAGTAGATCAGGACGAAGGTCCATATATGTATCCAAAACAGGATAGGGATGTAGAGCATCACAGAGGTTCACTCAGGAATACAGCATCGGAAGAAGGTTCACCAGAGCAGGATGAATGTTTGCTCAAATTTAAAAGCTTAAATACAGACGCAAGTGCATTTTGTTATTTTGCAGGTCAAGACTATTTGTATGCCAAAGGTAAACCTGATTGGGAAGGTGACATGAAGATAAGAGTTTGAATACGGGACTTGTCTTAGTCACCCCTTTCCCCATGGTTTTCGGGTGGCAGGTGAAAATCCTGCATGGCTCATGGTAATTCTGGTATGTGCATGTGACTTGCTATATTTGGCGTTTGTGTCAGTTCTTTCTGTTGGGCTGTTTGTAGTGTTACACTAGTTTCCAACTGCAGTGGTAGCTGCATTTTGGGTAGCTATGTTTGCATGACGGATACTTGCTTCTAATTTAATGACTAAACTATGTAAAATTTGATTGTGTATCCACTATAGTTCTTAAAGCATACTGGAATATGGGAGGTTACAAGGCTATCGTCTACTATAGGCTGTTATATGAATCTATTTGTGATATTGATTTTGCTTTTTGTTTAGACTATACAATGCCAATTTTTTGGATACACGCTTATCCACACAATCCTAACATTTGCATGCAATACACTTATAAAAGCATAATGGTCTCTGATTAAAAGATAACATACGCAAGCAAGATTAATACATGTCAACCATCCCTCACATATAAAATGTCAAAACTCCTTAGTTGTTTCTTTTGCAAACCAATTCATAAAGCCAAACCCACATCTCAAATACAGATCACCACTAAGAATAAAAATAACAGGTGGTTCATTAGATCCATTCTTAAGACCTCACCAATGCAAAATATCATGACATATGTTCTGTGGTTAAAATATTTCTCTGCACTCCAACATAACATCCAGGTTTATAACAGCACAAGAAACTATTTCTGAAAGCTAAAACTGCACAGCAACATCAAGCAAGAAAAACACAACAGAACGAAGAAAATTATATTCATCCAGATTTAAAAAATTCTGCAGAATTAAAAAGGTAAAATAACAAATTAAAATCATATCCAGCCTCTAAGAACCTTTTTCATATAAAGTACACCTGCAAAAATCTTCAATAAGTACAAATAATAAATAACAGTTGATTTCTTTTTCCAGTTTTTATGTTAAAGCTAAGTTACCGGTTTGTTTTGGGTTCGGGTTTGGTTTCGAAGAACCCGGTTCGCAAATACGGAAAAAAAAAATTTGTCTAAGTTTCATTTTGGGTTCGGCCGTACAAAAATTAATATAAAACATATATTAATTTCTCAACGACTAATTTTAATTTAGAAAAAAAAAGTTTCAACAGCCCACGACATCCAAGAAATTGATATTTTCTTTATTTTTTTTAAATTATAGATATCGTATTAGATGCTTATCTTCTTTAAAGAAATATTTTAAAATAATTTCATGGAAACAAGACTACGAAATTTTTAATAAGATACCATATGCATTAAATATTGTATACCAAAATAAATATAATTAACAATTATCTTATTAAATAATATGAAAAAAAAATGTTAGGATCTTCGTTATTCATATAATAGACGAGACTACTTATATTTCATGTCATTCATTTAATTTTTCACCGTAAACTTCTACTTCAATAATTGTCCTCGCGTGGTAGCCAAACTTCTATTTAAATAATTGTACTGGAGTTTATTGGTAAAGTGGTTTACAGCTGGAAGATGGTATAAAGTCTAATGGTAAAGTGATCTACAGCTGTGAAAAGGTACGACTCATGAAAATCATAATTTTTAATTACAAAATTATCATCGACATCAAAGAAATCTCCCTCTTTTCAACACGAAGGGCGGAGGGAATAAACAAAACGTAAACCCATCAACGACATCGAAGAAATCAATCTCTTGTTCATTTCTTTTTAATTATAGATATCGTATTAGATGCTTATCTTCTTTATAGAAATCTTTTTAAATAATTTCAGGGAAAGAAGACTTCAAAATTTTTAATAAGATACTATATGCATTAAGTATTGTATACAATTAATAATTCTACGCGCGGTGCAACAGTTTCCACGTAACACTATATGGAGAATCCTAGCAGGAATTATTTCAGGTTAACAATTTCTGAAGGGCATGCATCAAGCGCTACGACGAACCTGGAAACTAAGCAGGAAATATTTTTACCCGAGGGAAGAGAATTCCAAGGCATGCATGGACCGGATTAGGTGTCCAGTTTAGGTAAGCGCGCCATCACCGCATTCGTGCAGAATGACCTGGCAAGTTAAAAAATTAAAAAAAAAAAACGTTTTTTTAGGAAATAATGCCCCGGGTTCTCCCCGGGTCCGTCCAAGGTTCTACTTGGGGAACCCGGATACGTCAGGGTTTGTCCAAAGTTTTTTTTTACAGAGAAAAAACCATTAAACCTTGGTCATTGAAGAGGATGGAATAAGCTAGTAACTTAACATCAAGAAGGATGTTAGATTATCCATCAAGGAAGATGGAAGATTTTACCACCCAATACCGGTGATTACGAGCAAGGTAATCACTATGAATCGGGAGCGGTTGTACTCTTGACGAGCAAGGTCAAGACGGGAAGGTAACGAGGGGCGGTATGGGACGTCTCCTCTAGGCCGTTGAACGAGTAGTACGGTGATGGGTCCCTTGCTCATCGTATGATTAGGAGATAACTAGCAGGATACTGGTGCTAGGAGATAGCCAGACACCAGTGCTAGTAGACTCAGCATCGAGTTGGTATGGGACGACTCCTTGTTAGTCATACCATGACAAGAGATACCAGGACCTGAGCCAGAGTAATGGCGGGCCCTAGTTGACTCCAAAAGTAGTTGGACTCTCAACTAGGCATAAGGCATATATACGCTACACCCTGGCATATTTAAATTCTAGGACAGAAATTATGCCAATGTAACCGAAGTCCTCCCTGCTAAGGGGCGGGGAATTGTGCGTCCACCCTCTAGGTGTTATGGGCCCTAGAGGGCAACCCCAGTCGTGAACCCATGCTTTCAAGAAAGGAGAAGACGGGATCACCAAAGGGCACCATTTTGCGAGATCTGGCCAATCTCGACCACTTGAGAGACCGTCTGCAGCGGTTAGTATTCTCGAAGTGAGTATCACTATGCCTTGGTACTAATAAAATGTTGGGTGATCAGTAGACTTTCTTCAGTAAAGACCTTAAGTCAGACCAAAGTTTTCTCTTTATGATTTCAGTGAGCTAGATTGGAAGAACCCGAACGTATCTGGGTCCCTCAGGTAGAACCCTCAACGGACCCACAGGCGTACCGGACCCGAATCCGGACCGGGTACGTCCCGTACCAGGATCCGAGGGTCCTAGGGTGCCAACCCGGTAACATAGGAAAATATCAGTAGGGCATGTCACAAAAGCTTGGTATAATTTTGCTCTGTATGATATTCTAACTCACAAATACAAAGGTAATAAAAGGCCTGACATAGTGCACAAATTTCTTAGAGAGAACCACTGCACTGAAAATTCAAAACAACTAAAGGTCTAGATAATTACAAATATTTAACTAGTTATAAATCCACCATCCAAGGATTAAAATTCAGAGTCATACCTGCAGCATTTGCATCAATTTTGGGTGCTGTTCCAAAAGCCGTCGTAGTTTTTCTTGATCACTCAGTAAAGCCTGATCAAATATGAAGAATAATTTAATTTAATAAAGGTGTTGAACATGACTGAGACTCAACCATCTCCAACTACATTCAAAACAAAGAAAAGCATCTTACAAGTATGCATACCTGAATAGCTTCAGGTGAACTAAAATACTGCTGCAGACTCAAACTTGATTCTTGCTGTTGCAGTTGTTGCTGTTGAACATGTTCAGCTTGTTGATGATGATATTGTGGTAGAATATGTTCCCCTTGTTCATGCTGTTGTTTCTGAAGCTGTTCCTGCTGCTGATGAGGATAATATGTTTGCTGGACTTGCTGCTGATGCAGATGTGGATGCTGCTGCACAGTCTGTGTAGTAAGATTCTGTTGCAGAGGTGGCGGTTGCGGTTGGAACTGTATATGAGGTTGTTGCATAGAAGCTTGTGTATGAGTTTGTGGCCTCTGTTCTAATGGTTGGTGAGGCTGAAGAGGGGGTCGTGGCTGCTGTGGCGGCTGTGGTGGAGGTGGTCGAGGTGGTTGCGGTGGCTGAGGGGGCTGCCGTGGCTGCAACGGGGGTTGTGGTGGCTGGGATGGCAGATGCTGTTGAATATGATGTGTGTGTGTTTGCTGGTTCTGTCCCTGTTGTTGAGATGGAACACTGCTAGGAAGGTTTCCTGGTAAGGACATTGGCCTTCCAGGTGGCAAAGGAGGTACAAAAGCAGGTGGTAAAGAATGAGACTGTGGACCAGAACTTTGACCAGCGCTAGAGGCAGGATAGCTTCCAAATATTTTATCACTTGAAGAATTGACTGGAGGTAGTGGAGCAGGAGGGATTGTCTGCATGTATATACCAGAGACAGGCTGAACACTTGAAGATTGCAGACCTGGAGGAGCAGAGAATGGTGGAGGCATAGGAGGAAGTGGTGGAGGTGGTCTACCTGAAGCAATGTTCTCATCAGAAATCCTGGCAGATGATGCACCACCAACCCATGGTGTTGTT
The DNA here is from genome assembly GCA_028583015.1 of Wollemia nobilis. Classification (NCBI taxonomy): domain Eukaryota; kingdom Viridiplantae; phylum Streptophyta; class Pinopsida; order Araucariales; family Araucariaceae; genus Wollemia; species Wollemia nobilis. The sequence continues at coordinate 14,405,413 of JAQPPZ010002549.1, forward strand.
GAAGTGCTGACACCAGAAATAGGATCAAAAATAGGTCGAGGGGGGGTGGCAAGGGCAACTGAACCATAACTAGTCGCTCGGGAATGTTCAGGATGAAACTGTAAAGGTGGAGGTGGATGAAGAGAAACTTCTAACGGAGCACGAGAACCTGTTGGAGGTAATGGTGGTGCTGTAGTCACATTCATACTACTGCCTCCACCATCCTTATAGTAATCAGTTGAAGTTGTTTTTTGATCCCTTCCAGACAAAGATGAAACTGGACCACTTGTAGCAGGATCAAATGCCTGAAAAGGTGAACCTGATGGAAGAGGAGGTTGAGCATTGTAAGAAGATGCATGAATAGGACTGGCTTCAACCATCTGAGGAGTTGAACCAGATGGAACTGATGGCGGTGGTGGCAGAGGAGGCAAGGGTGGTGCATGTGCAAGAGCCTTCTGTTCAAAATGAGCTTGGGACACATTCAACATTGGTCCAGGACCCGGCTGCGATTGACTGGACATGTGATGAACAGCAGACAAGGCCATAGATCCCTGATCTGCGCCAGTATGCATTCCCAAAATAGATCTTTGATCGTAAAACTGCAGCATTGCCTCTGGTGGTTTAGATGTACCAAGTGTCTCATAACCATTTGAAGATAAGGGGATTGCATTTGACATTCGATTATCAAATTGCTCCTGATGAAATGGTGGCTCCCCACTCATAATCTGTTTTCCTTGTCCTTTCTCTGGTGTAAGGCTCCCATGTCTGAGTGTCCCACCATCAGACGATGTAACATTTGCAGGATTGACACCATCAGCTGCATTAAATGGAGTTTCTTTGCTATCCTGAATAAAATGTGGAGCATTTCCAGTGTTAAACTCTGAATCATCTGCAAGAGAATCAGGTGAGTTAGCCCCAGGCAAGCTCACTGGTGCAGATGGCAGAAAGTCATCAGACTGTGTAAATTGCAACAAATCATCCGACTCAGAGACAACATCCAACTCAATATTGATTTCATGTAAGTCATCTTCAAGATGGGTCTTCATCTGTCTTGACTTAGTCACTTTATCACCAGTACTTTCAGTGTCAGTTGGCAGTGTCTGCACAGGTTGCTGCAAGTCTCCACTGGTTGAAGCTACTGGCTGTTGGCGTTCTCGTTGTCTGGCCATAAACTCATCAACATGGATGGATGGTGGCCTACCGCCAGTAGATCCTGCACGTGTAACAGTTGCAACATTTGAGCTGCTACTCACACCATCATTGTTTCTTTCTCTTGCAACATAATCATCAACATGCATAGAAGGTGGTCTGCTAGTATTGGGTTTGCGCTGGCGAAATGTGTCCCTTCTAGTCTGACCAGAAGAAGAAACTGCTGCACCTCCAGTGCGAACAAATGAGCTAGTTGCTGTGGCTTCTGCTCCCCCTCCTGACCCTATATTATCCCCTCGTTGTCGCCTATTTGAGCCATCAACAGAAGCTGCTTTTCTTTTTAATGATGTTACTGGCATTGTAGGCCTATCGGGTGAAGAATCGGGGCATTCCCACATAAACTTATCTGCAAGATGCCCCAGAAAGAAAGACTCATCGATTCTTTGAATACCCTTGTGTGATTCTTCAATACCTTCAGTAGACATTGCTGAACCTTTCCCAATGCATTTCAGTATTACTTCTGACTTGATAGATAAATGAGGTGGCAGATCCCAAGACGAAACTCGAAGCTCACTAGAAGGCAGCCCCTTTTCTGACTCAATTTCTGGCAGATGTATTATACTTACAGATTTCTCTAACAAACTAAGCATTGCTCTTACAGCTGCTCTAGTCTATCATAATAATAAATTATATATTAGTATAACGACAAGAAATCAACAAATAATTAGACGGCAACAAAATATATGTTCCAAGAAAAAGAAAAAAAGAAACCAGCTCCAAAAACTGCTACTACCTGCTCTAATGTTGCCTGTGTATGAATCGGAACATCTGCACCCATCCCACTTATCTTCAAATTAAGAAGATCAATCATTCGAGACACATGTTTCAAGATTTTGATATTGTTCTGAAATTCTGCTGACCCACATTCAAGCCCAAAAAGAGATCTTGAAGCGACAAGGCCATGTGCACTGCATGTTTATCCATTAGAATCATGATTAATTAGAACTCATCCTACATACTTCACAGATTTTTTATAAGAGATGATGAGTATCAGTTAAAATGGACCAAAGAGCAGATACATAGGCCAAGATTGATGCAGACTAGCAAAGTTAATGTAAACATGAGGTTTAAGCTCAAAACTGAGTACTTTGCTGATTATTTCATGATCGCAATTACATTCAGGAATAACCATGGACCTTCCTTGTAAGAGGCTCCCCTTGCAAGCTGTCCTGATATGTTGGCTTCATTGTTAGAAAAAGGCCATACATCATAACCACGAATGCAGAGAGGAACATGAAACTAACACATTAAACATGGAAAGAATATGTTGCTGGATATTTCAAGTGCTTGGTTCAAAACATATGCCCCACACAAATTGAAAGAAAAAAATTACACGATCCAATTACAAAGAGAGGAAAGCACACGTCTTCTAAAACACCAGTGATCTTTCAGCTCATACTTGGATGATTTTGTCTGCTTTCTGCAAGCCAGTTCCAAAAGTGATTAGGAAGGTTTTTAGAACTGATTCCTGGCTGTAGTGATTCTTTCTTTTTAGTTGGTAATAGTTGCAGGGCAATATTTCTTCCTTCTCACATCCCTAGCATTGGGAAGGTAAATACTAAATATTCACTCTTCTGTTAAAAAATGGACGAATAGCACTTCTAAAATTTGACACTTTATTCAATATTAAACCTGTATCTCTACTCATGAAACTTAGCTTACACAATGTTAGGGCACATTTCATTGACATTACTACTCAAGAGCAACTGTATTGTGTGCTTCTTTTTCCTTTTCCTCTAATAAAACTTAAAAGTCTAATTATCAGGAAGGAGGATCGATAAAAACAAGACACTCGCATCTTGCTGAATAATTGGAAAATAAAAAATAAAAATCAGAAGATATCAGAAAGCACACTCAAGCATCTTCCACATATCTTAACTTCTTATACACTACTATACATAAAACTACTATACATAAAGGCAATGTCTCTTTTGACAAGCATCCCCATCCATCTTGTTGCATTTTGATCATAAAGCATTGCCATCTTGCAATCTGAAGACTTTATCCATGTGTCTATTTGTATTTATATCATTTAAAATGAGTAATCATACAAGAATGAAACCATTAATCAAAATTATCAAAACCCTTGAGACAAACTGAAGAACTCCATATGAAATACAACTTCAAATATCAATCTTTTCATCAATACAACATAGAACGACTCAAAATAGAAGAATGAATCGCATCCTTAAGCATATAACAAAAATAATCTTCATCACAAGCACAAGTGCACGCCATAATGATAGAAGAAACATCCAACAATTTTACAGGTCATACTTCTATATGCACTATCACCACTGATGAGAACACTTGTAGAAAGGTAACATAAAAGAAAACCATGCACTATTAACTACTGCAAACATTTTAACTTATCGTGACCTTACTGCAATGTCAATTTGTCCAATTCAATAAGAATTTCAAAATAGATCTACAGGATAAAAATAAAAAATAATAATGAAAACGCCATACAACATGGACAACAGCTAAATTAAAATGGTAGAAAGACTCACCTTTTACCAGCTGCACATAGATGTAAAATGCATATAGCAAAGTGCCTTGTGGTTTCAATAGCTTCATGAGAAATACCATCATCATTCTCCATCACTGTTAACAACTTTTGCCAGCAAGATAAAAAAGGAAAAGTTGCCTCAGGATTGGGTTCTTCTGAGCCTGTACTGGCAACTGCATTTTCACTTTCCTTTGATGTGTCTTGGCACAAAATAGATGAGGATTGCATTTGTATAGCTAAAAATGCAAAAGCAGATCTTCCTAAATTGTGACTAGACAAAGTCAATAAAGCATCCCAGCAGAAGCGTAATTCCTTACCCACTTGTGCAACCTGAGAATAGTGTAGCCATCAATAAATGTTGAAATAGCAGACAGAAGATTATTTTATACATTTTAAAGCAACTTCAAATACAAGAATTCAAACTGGATAATAAAACAAAGATAGCAGATAGAGTTGATATATTCCTTGGACGATAATATAGGGACCTAGAGAAATCATTAGATTAAGAATATCTTATGTTCTGTGCCAGGATCTAAGTTATAAGAAGATTTGTCTTTTAGCTGCATCATAGTTGAGATAATCTGCAGAATCCCGAATTTTAGCCGATTTTTTTCAAATGCCAATGAAATCAGCAAACTCTTGGCGATGCAAAGAGATTTTGAAAAAAAATTGCCGATTTTTTCAAAAATCTGCAATTGTTTTTTTTTTTTTTTAGGCTGCAGCCGATTTAGGTTTTTTTTATGCAAGCCCATTTTTCAGCTGTTAATGTTTTAACTTCGAAATTTAAAGTTTAAACCCTAAACACGAAACCCTCTTTTTAAGTAAATATTGCTCCCTGATAACTGTTGGTTACGAATCTGCCACTAGGAAAGGATTTTAATCTTTTGCGCCCTAGATTCGCCCAGCAGATTGAAAGGCCGGAAGGAAGGGATGCCTTCCATGCCAATCTCCAAAGAAGGCCGGCTTCCTATACTAATCTACTTTGGGGATTTTAGATAAGAGTGCTGGAAAGAGATAAATTTGTAGAAAGAAATGGGAAAATCATTTGTTTCAGGTGGGGAAGAACAAGCAACACGATTACAAATTTGCATCCAAACCAACAGCAATCAAAACAAAGCATGTAACAGAAATTGCAGCTGTTATTCTACCCTATGTATCCTTCTGGTTAGTATTCCAGATCCAAATAATCACCAATGCCCAAATCCAGAATTCAGAATTCAAACAGACAGAAATATAAATGGACATGAAGCAGAAATACTAGCAGAAGGCAGCATAAAAGACAGAGACAAGAAGCAGAGCCAAGGATGCTTTGAATTAAATAGAAGGTGATCTGTCACAGCAGAGTTCCCTAGCAATATGTTCCCCCCCTTTTACAATGAAGTCCATCTGCTATTTATAGCAGGATTTTGCCCCCAAATTACATTTAAGCACAGAATTTGAGACCTGACAAAAGCTGCCAAAGCTGACAAAAGCTGCTAAAGGCTGACAAAAGATGCTCCGCAATGGCTACGAGTGTACCTGCAGCAAGGTCCACCTGGAAACGGTACAGCTCCGTGAAGATCTGGTGGGTGAGCAGTCAGGTCTGGTTAATGCGGTAGGCACAGTTCAGTTCATCCTTCAATTTTCATCTGCCCTGTACCTCGGTAGCACACCTTCTGTCACATCTTGATGGGCACAAACCCCGAAAACTGCAGGCGCTTGACCCAAGTCTGAAGCTCGCTGATATGGGGGGGGCAAACTTAGAAATTACGGCAACTTGGTCCTCTTTTCTCTCCTTACTGACTGGGGGCTAAAGTCGACGGGGGCTGGAGAAAGACCGCAACGACGGGCGGCGCTGGCAAAACCAACCAACTATGGGAGGCTCCACACTTAGAATTTTTTTGCCTTCTTTTTCTCTCCTTCCGCCCAGTGTCGCTCAAAACTGGCACGACGCCGGGCGGCGCAAGCAAAATCCAGCGACGGCGGGCGGCGCGACACTTAGGATTTTTATTTTGTTTTCTTTCGTCTTTGTCCGCCCAATGTCGCTCAAAAAGTGCAGCGATGCCGGACGTCGCAGCAAAATGGAGCGACGCCGGACGTCGCTAGGAAGCCAACACTTAGACAAATTTGACGCTTTTCCTTCTTCCGCCCAATGTCGCTCAAAACTGGCGCGACGCCAGGCAGCGCAGCAAAATTGGGCGACGGCGGGCGGCGCTAGCCTCAACACTTAGAAACTTTTTTCCTACCCGCCCAATGTCGCTTGAAACAAGGAGCGCCTCTCGACGTCGCTCCAAAATGGAGCGACGTTGGGAGGACTCAACACTTAGCAATTTTTGGGATCTCTTACCAATTTGCCGAAACTGCTAAAAAAACGGAACAACAAAGATGCAGAACAGAAAATAGACAACTGAAAAGTGGAAAGAGCATGAAGGAGACCGGAAGGGAAGAGAGAAGGAAGGTAGCAGCAACTTTTTATAGATTTTTCAGAATTGGTACCCCTTTGCAAAATGTGACAACATTCCTGGCGGCTCGCGGGGTATCGAGCTCGCCTCGATGCAAGGAACCTGGCCTTTATCCTTTGGGCGCGGAGTCTTTCCCGGTCCTCGCATCTTTCTGCTGCTGATGCTGAGCTTCCCGCTGTGGTAGCTGCTCTTCTTCTGCGTCACTCTCAGCGGTCTTTCCTCCAGAACCTTCTTCTTCTCCTCCCTCTACACAAGATTGTTCTCCGCCTCACTCTTCTTCCTAATCAGGGGAATTAACGCGATCGCGGACATGCTCATATGTTGTTCGAGCCTGCGCCTAGACCGCCTCCTGGAAGGGCTCTAGATTGCTAATGTCTTTCAGCGCTTGCTTGAATGCCGCAACCTAGTGCATGTCGATCGTGTTGTACCTCTCTCCCAGTTCGTGAAGGCAGGTGCTGATTTTGCAAAATCGGGACACCAATTGAGTAACCTGCTCTTCTTGAAATGGGTCTGTCCAGTCGTCAATTTCGAATGTGTTTGCCTCAAAGGCTTCCCAGATTTGCTTAAACTGCTCCCTGGGCAGACAGTCTCCATATTTTACAAAGCTCAGAAATCCGAGCGACGAAAGGGTGTGAAAGGGGACCAGGCAGATGCCCTTCTCCTTAAGCAATGCATCGAGCATTTTTCTGGCCCTCCTGATCTTCTCAGCTTTTTCAAAATAAGTCTGCAAGGTTACCCTTGCATCGGCCCAGTCTAGGGCAATCTGCGACATGGGGGGAAATTGGAGGCTTCTGCGCTCGTACTCTTCAAGTTTGATCGCCAAGTCTAGCCACTGTTGTGCTTGGCGCTCGGCCTCCTATACCGCAGGCTTTCCCTCGGCAGATTTGGATCTTCGCGATGAAGGTGAGGACCGAAAGTGACCTGGAGACGTGGGTTCTAAAACCCTTCAGTAGGCTGACCCTAATTTCTTTAACCCTGTCCTTTGAAAAGGCAACGGCTTGTGACGATTTCTCCTTTAGCTGCTTCTGAGTTTCCTGAAGCAGTCCTTGCAATTGGGCAACGTGTGCCAGCGCTCCTTCTTTCTCCTCGGCCAACTTTTTCAGCGGCCGCCTTCTGACCTGTTGTCTCCTTTTGAGCGGCTGCAAGTTGCTTTTTCAATTTTTCAATCTCCTTTTGGGCATTCTCCAGTTGCGCTTGTGTCTTGGCCAAATTTTCTTCTAGCTGCCTCTTGTCATATTCCAGTTGGTAGACTATCTACTTTGTTTCATGTTGTTTGATAAACAGCGTATCAGCCCTCCTTTTGATCCCGCCTATCTCGTTCTCCTCGACGATGTCGTCAAAGCTTTTATCCTTGCTGTGGTAATCATAATCGTCGTCAGTCATGTCCTTGATAGGCTTTTTGACTTTAGGGACCCTTGTCTCCGTATGGATCACCCTTTTATCCAGGTCAAACTTGGTGCGCTTCTCCTTGACGGCAATCTCCTCTCCTCTCCTCTTCCTGACTCCTTGGAGAAAAGTGAGAGAGCCTTGGACTGCCTTGGCTGCCAGGGGCTGGTCATCTGCGGTCTGCAGCTACCTTTCTGCCAGTTCCAGCTCTCCGAATAGGGGGTACGTCAAAGCTAAATCTTGCTGCGGCATTTTTCCAGCGAACAGGGAAGTAGGGGGCGCGCCAGAAGATTCGGCCGCTTTTGAAGGCGACTGAGCTTGGGAAGAAGTGGGCGACGCTTGCGGAGGGGGAGATGGGTTTTCTAGGGCTGCGGCCGCGGGAGATGAATGGTGAGGGGATGAAGGATTTTCTTCAGCGCTGGCCGACTGTGACAGACCTAGGGTTTGGCCTAGGGTTAGAAAGACGTTGGGATCCTAGGCGAAATGGCCAAATGTCTGTAGGCCAGGCTGGGACTGCGTGAAGGGGGACTGGGATGAGGCCGCTATAATGGGCTCGGCGGCGGAGGAGGAAGGTGCAACAGGCAGGGTTTTAGGAATTTGTTGAGAGGGCAGAGAATGTGTACCTGTGAGCTCTGCCTGAGCAACGACCCACGCATCCGCCTCCTTTCCTGGGCTGTCCTCAGGGATGGTCACGATTTGACTTGCAGCAGCCACTTTTTGTGGAGTCGCCCTGGTCTGGTGCACAGTCTCCCTCAAGTGCGCGGGCCGCTTCTCCTTGATCTTCTCAGACCTTTTTTACATTCTCTCTGGGTGCAGCCACTTTTTCTGGTGTAGCGGCGGTAGTTGATGCGTCGGGAGCCGTGCTTGACACTGTGAACCTGTACTTGGGCTTTGACATTGACGGCTCCACGCTCTTTTCTGCTCCACTGGTTGATTGCTCAGGCTCTTTCTCCGACTGCTATGACTTTTCGAGAGTTGAATGCAACATTGGGCCCACTCCTTGGCTCCTTAGTATTTCACTGCTGGAAGTTCCTTGCGCAACTGACTGTTGAAGGTGGGGGCTTCCTTTTATGCCTTGGTCGGGCACCCCGGGGCACGATGTCACGAAAAACGAGCGGCTGCCACGTGTCAACGTTTTTGTCATAGAGTGCGGAGAATTCGTGGTCATCGGCCAACAACTTCTCTGATTTGTCGTGTCCTGTATGGCATCTCATTATCCAACATTGCGCTATTTTGTCTTCATTCCAGCCCAGGGGTGCCACCTTTGACAACATTCTTCTGTAGCCCACGGATCCCGTTTTGTGGTCGTCGTTGTGCTCGGGATCATACTCCGCCTCTATGCAATAGAAATCGTGCCATGGCGGGAGTGACTACTTTTTTTCGATGTGCCACTCCAGATCGCTTCCCGTTGGATTATTTCTCTCTCCCATAATCTCTTGCCGTGGGCAGACATGCACGAACTTTTGTACTACTTCACGGATCGTACTTCCAGTGCTGAGGAAGCTGCACCAGGCCGAAACTTAGGAGGGTGGCCGTCAGATGTGCGTGCTGCCCGACCTCGTGGACCTCAACATCGCCCCAGAGGATCGAGTAGTTGAAGATGGGGCTCTTTTTTCGTCCTTGACCATATTCTTGTTCCAAGTAGTCCATCTGCCGCGATGCCTCTAGGGAGAAGTGGTATTCAATGCAGAAGTAGGGCAGCAAAAAGGGCTTGCCTTTGAATCCAAAGACCCTGATGACAACGCCTTGCATCAACTTAAATGTGTCTCCAATCTCCTGTTGGACCAGGTACCTCGCCATATCTAGAGGAGGACGCGATGCTACGCCATTGAAGAGGGCCAGGGCAATGCCCAAGAACTTGAAGTTAAACTCATAATATGACCCCCTTCTGTATAAAATGTCAGTCCATTCATACACTGGCAGTTGCACGCCATTTTCGTCCCTCTGCCGGACTAGAATGGTGTTCATTTTGTTGTGCATATGGAACAACAAATAGACTGGCCATGTTCCTATTTTCAGGGCGTTGAGGTCATAGAATTCCCCATGCAGGATGCATTCCGCAATAGAGATTTGGTACGGGCGTACCACTGCGTCAATGCCCAAACCCAAAACCCAGGCAAGCATAGCATATATGTACTGAGTTTTGAAGCGCGCCAGAGGTATTGGCTGCGACACCCATTTTGAGGCCGGCAGTGGCTGGTGCAGCTCGGAATTGAGGAATTTCCTCATTTTCTTGTTGTCAACGCATCTATCCCTCTGCTGGCCTAGACTGACCCTCCTGATTGTGCAATTCCGATCCAGCGCATGCCCTGGCGCGAAAGCCATTTGGACGCTCTCCTTGAAGAGGGAAAATAATACTTTCCCCTCGCAGTCGCAAACCTGTCGAGTGTCGGGTTTGTAGTACTTCACAATAGCCTCAACTAGCTCCGGGCAGTGATGAACAGGCGGGCATAAGAACCAGAACAAGTTTGGACGCTCTCCATGAAGAGGGAAAATAATACTTTCCCCTCGCAGTCGCAAACCTGTCGAGTGTCGGGTTTGTAGTACTTCACAATAGACTCAACTAGCTCCGGGCAGTGATGAACAGGCGGGCACAAGAACCAGAACAGGTTTGAAATATAGGCCGCGCTGAAATGATGTGAGGAAGACACCTTCTCCCACCATTGCTTCACAGTGAGTCGCAGCTGCGTGATACTGAGTGAGTACTCGCCATCTTTGTATTCTCCAAGGCGGTCTATAAGCGGCGGAACTTTTTTCTCTGTGCTCTTTGCCTTGCCCTTTCCTTTCTTTTCCTTCGGCAATTCGCTCTCAGGCGCGCTCGAAACCGCCTGCTCCGCCGATTCACCCTGAGACGCACTAGATGTTGCCTGTACAGGCGCTTTTCCGTTTGTTGCATTCGGTTTCTTACCCATGTCGGCGAAAGAAATCAGAAACTACAAGAAACCAGAAACTACAGTTGCACTCTAGTGCAATTCGAATTTTATCCTTCTGGCATAGCTCAAACTTCCTTGATTAATTCTGATAGTAAAATGAGTGAATGAGTCCTTTTACGGAGATGGGTAAAAAAAAAAAGGTCATTAATGGCAGATGGTGGAGTTAAAGCCCGTTGCACGAAGTGGGTGAGTGGCGTCGTTATTCTCCGGCAGCCATGCGTGAGATCTTCCTTGGGGAGCGCAATTTGTACTTTATTGGCCCAGGTCATCCTTTTTCTTTAATGATATCTATCTTGAAAGCCGCGCAGTCACTTTTTCTTTTTAAAACATGTGTCGTCGATGACGTCACCCGCTGCTACCTGGGCAAGCGCTACGAGGTTCGTTACTTTGAAAACTACGTTGGACGACCGTCGCTCGAAAAGGGGAGCGATTCCCGGTGTCGCTGAAAAAATGAGCGATTTCGGGCGTTTGGCGTCTTGGTGAGCGACAAACATCAACGGGGACTTAGGAAAATTTTGCATTTTTTATTTCCCTTCAAAGTCATCACTCCACCCAAGTTCGCTCAAAAAGTGAGCAACAGCCGGCGTCGCCCCATAAAATATGCGACTTTGGGCACTTGACACTTAGCAATTTTTTCCTCTTTTTCTTGAACTCCGTCGGCTGTCGCACCAAAATGGGAGCGCTTCGCGGCGTCGATGAGAAATTGTGCGACTTTGGGCGGCGCCTCCATACTTAGACAAATCTTGCCTGTTTTCTCTTGCTTGCGCTACGACCTCTGCACCTCCCAGTGTCGCAAAACATTTAGGACGACACCCGACTTCCCCAAGTTTTGGAGCGACTTCGGACGGTGCTCCTACCTTAGTCATTTTTTCATGCTTTTACCTCCCAAAGTCGCTGGGTTTGGTGCGCGCCTCCGGGAGTCGCTGAGAATTTGAATGACAGCGAGCGTTTCTGCCTTCTAGACACTTAGAATTTTTCCACCTTCATGCTTTATATCCCGCCTTTCTCCTCTACAACCAAGCACTTCTACAAAATACTTAAAGCAGGAAACTACTTCTACTGAAAGCAATATTTACATTCGGAAAATGAAACAAACTTAAAACTACAGAAAATGAAATATGTACAAGGGAAGACCTCTGGAGACTTTCAATGATGATTGGATTTCAGATAAAAGCCATTAAGAGGAATCGGGAGGATATGGCCCTCCATGTCTCTCAACACGAAGGAGTTGAACTGGTTGACCCGGGCAACCTGAAAGGGGCCTTCCCAAAAGGCGTCAAATTTATCATGGTTCCTTGGCTTTGCCTTCAAGGCATCCCATTTTAACACTAGGTCGCCAATCTTGAAGACTCGGGCCATAGTGCCTTTTGAAAACCAGTTCCGTGTGGACTCCATGTGTTTTAGAAAAGCTTCATAAGCCTTTTCTCTCTCCTCTTCAAGCTGCAACAGCTGTGCAAATCTAGCGTCAAGAGGGTCCATGTATCCTTTTTCGGTGTCCAGCAGCCAGAGTGCAGGCATTTCAAGATGCGTTGGCAAAACAACCTCCTTCCCATAGACCAGCGCCTAGGGTGACGTTTTGATTGACTTCTTGAAAGATATTCGGTCTACCCATAGCGCTAGGTTTAGGTGCAGATGCCAAGACCTCTTGTTCCTCTCCACAGTCTTTTTGATGATCTTCATGAGATTCTTATTTGTGGACTCTGCCAGGCCGTTTCCCTGCGGGTAGTAGTTGGAGGACATTTTATGATAAATGCCATATTTGCTGGTGAACTCCGTGAGTACAGCCCCGGCGAAACATGGTCCATTGTTTGTCACTATGGCCTCCGGGATCCCAAAACGGGTGATCAAGCTTTCAAGGAAGGCGATGACCGTCTCGTGGTCGGCATGCTTAGTAGGTATCGCCTCAGCCCATCGGGTGAAATAATCGGTGGCAGTAAAAATGAACTTATGCCCTGCTGAGGAATTGGGCGATATGGTCCCGATGAAATCAAGACCCCATTGCTGGAATGGAGATTCAGCTTGAATCGGCTGGAGTGGCATAGGTGTATTCTTTTTTCTGCCAGCGAACCTCTGACATTTTTCGCACTTCTGGCAGACTGCATATGCATCCGCGAAGAGGGTGGGCCAATAATAGCCTGCCCTGATTATTTGTAAGGTCGTAGGCCTTCCTGAGAAATATCCTCCCAACATTCCAGAGTGGAACTCGCCTAGGACTTTCTGTTTATCAGATTCTTTGACGCATCGCAAGAGAACGTTGTCTATGTTTTTGAAATACATCCCATCGGGGGGTAGTACATACTTGAGAGCTTGGAGCCTAAACCTCCTTCTTTGTGAGGCGTTGAGTCGATCTAGACATCTCCCTGTGCTGAAGTACCACACTATATTATCGGTCCAGTCGCTCTCCTCTGATAAGGAGTTCGCAAAATTACCTTCCATCAGTGGATCCTCCCACTGGCAAGCAGACACCTCCGCGGCAGCACTTCTGGCCAACTCCTGGCATAGAGCCCGACCTCGGATTAGCTTAGTGGGTCGCACCTCTATGTCGAATTCTTGGATTTTGGCAATCCATCCTGCCCTCTTGTGACCAGGTTCCCCTTGAATGATGAAATTTCTGACATCGGGGTGTATCACAAAACCCGTAATCCGGCTCTGGGAGACAAAGTGCTTAAACTTTCTCAAGGACCTCATGACTGCATGCACTTGCCGCTCAATAAAATTGTATCTTTCTTCGTGCGGTTGTATCACTTGGCTCAAGAAGGCTATTGGTCGCTCTTCGTCGTCGTCTCCCTTTTGTGTCAAGACTACAGCATAACTTTCAGGCTCGCCCACTGCATACAGGATGAAATCCTTTGAATAGTCTGGATTTATCAATACAGGTGCCTGGGCAATCCTAGCCTTGACTTCTTCGAAGGCCTGCATTTTCTCTTATGTCCAGAGAAACCTAGCATCTTTCTTTAATAGCTCGGCCATGGGCTTTATGACTTGAACGAAATCGGGCACGAACTTCCTTACGAAGTTAATCTGGCCAAAGGACTGCAGTTCTTTCTTGTTGGTTGGGGCCGACAAACGGAGAAGAGCCTCCGCTCTATCAGGATCAACTGCAAGGCCCTTTTCTGAAATTACATGGCCCAACAGCTTCCCCTCGCTCACAGCAAAGACTGATTTTTGGGGTTGATGGATATACCAAATTCTCGGCATCTTTCAAACACTTGCCGCAAGTGGGAGGTGTGCTCTTCCCTCTTGTGGGAAAACACGGTCATGTCATCCAAGTAAATGACAATGATTTTATTTAATAGCTCCCGAAATGCGAGGTCCATGGCCCTTTGGAATGTGGCCCCAGCGTTGGATAAGCCGAATGGCATGCGCTGATAGGCGACCATTCCCCATTTGGTGGTGAAAGTCTTGTGTTGGTCCTCGACTTTCACCCAGATTTGGTTGTAGCCAGAAAATCCGTCAAGAAGAGAGAACCGTTGGGCTCCTGCGACCACATGAAGAATTTGGTCGATCTGCGGGAGTGGATAGTGGTCCTTAAGCGAGGCCTGGTTCAAATTACGAAAATCCACGCAGAGGCGGATGTCTCCGTTCTTCTTTCTCACGGGAACCAGATTTGCAACCCAAGAAGAATTCTTGATAGGGTATATGATCTTGGCTTTTAGCATCTTCAAAAGTTTTGCTTTCATCATGGCCTCGATCTTCGGGTTAACCGCTCTCTGCTTCTGCCTGAAGGGTTTCACACCTTCCTCCAACTCTATGGTGTGCTAGATAATCTCTCTGTCGTACCCCTTTAAGTCCTGGTAGCACCAGGCGACAATGTCTGGGTACTCCTTGCACAGGGCCCAAATTTGCTTTAGCTCCTCTGGAGTGCAGTCTGTGCCGACTTTAATCACCTTGCCAGGTTCAAGCTCCAGGTCCATGTATTGTTTGTCATCTACCTTGATTCGGTGTGAGATGGCCCTGTCATTTTGGTCAAACAGGCTCTCCAAGAAAATCAGTCCTTTTGGGACGTGATTATTTTTCAAGCGTATTAACCCCTCATATTGCTCGTCATCAGGAACTCTACCTTCGATTGTGCTAGCTTCGTGAATCAAAAAATTGACGATATCTTCGTCGCAGTCGAACACTTGCCAGTGGGTGTCCTTATCAGGCACAGAAGGCATGTAGATGGTACGAACCGACTTCGGCTTTTGGACAATGTCATCAGTCGGGACGTACCTGGCTCCAATGGACGCCAAGATGTCTGCATGCTTGTTCTTCTCTCTGGGAATAGATTTGACATTCAAGGATTCGAATGATTCCAGCAAGTCCCAGACCCGATTACGGTATGCCTTAAGATAGTGCTTCTTTGCAGTGCACTTGTCTGTGATTTGCTTGCACACTAACTCGGAATCTCCAAAGATCTGCAGTTGCTTGATCCCCAGTCTCTCCGCCTTCTTCAACCCTAGACAAAGGGCTTCATACTCAACCGCATTATTGGTGCAGCTCCACGCCAGCCGGTAGCAGTAATCCTTTTGCTCTCCCAATGGCGAGACTAGAAGGACCCCTGCCCCTGCGCCATTTTAGCATCTGGCGCCGTCAAACTACAACTTCCACAATTCATTTGGGGCAGGGCCTATGTCTTCTTTTATTGTCTCCTTCGGTTTCTCGGGATGGGTGATGGAGTGACAGCCTATGTCTAATTCGATCATGGCATTGAAATCTTGCAAGGAGAAATCATCCTTCGTTTGCAGCTGCTGTATGGCTTTCTCCACTGTTGGTTACGAATCCGCCATGAGGAAAGGATTTCGTGGTTATTGCGCCCCGGACCCGCAAACCAACATTGAAAGGCCGGAAGGAAGGAATGCCTTTCGTGCCAATCTCCGGAGAAGGCCGGCTTCCTGTGGGGTTTTGACGTTCAAGATAAGAGTGTAGGGAAAGAGATAAAAAGTACAGAAAGAAATCCAAATCAGATTGGAGTTGGGTGGGGGGAACTAACAGTACGGCAACGCATCAATCACCACTACTAACACCAATATAACAATAACACAACACTATGGATGCTGTCACTCGCCAGTAGAACAGAGCCAGGTATATGTTTTGTGTTAAGGGCCAGAAGCACAGCTACAATGGTTCCCTAACAGACATTCCCTCCAAGGAACTAACAGTACGGCAACGCATCAATCACCACTACTTACACCAATATAACAATAACACAACACTATGGATGCTGTCACTCGCCACTATAACACCAAAACATAACCAGAAAACTGCCACTGACGTTTGCCCTATATATCCTCTGATTTATGCACCTCAGGTATACCTGACCACCAAATGCTGAAGTGAATCAACAAGCCATGACACAGGAAAACGTAAGGCAGAAATGCAAAGGAGAGGCGACATACGAAATAAAAATAGTATAACAGCACCAAGTGTATGTATTATATTAACTGGCAGAAGCACGACTACAATGGTTCCCTAACAGACATTCCCCTTCCACCACTTTACAATGAAAACGTGGTGGCTATTTATAGCCCAAAGTCCCCCCGTTACATTTATGGGCACAAAGTCCCAGTCAAACATTAGTCGACAAAAGCAGCCGCAGGAACTGCTGATGCTGACTTCTGTCGGGCTGGATCGTACCCGCAGCATGGTCTCCCTGAAGACTGTACAGATACGTGGCAGCGCGTTGGGTAGAACTTTACATCGGCAGGAATGCGGGTAGCTGAGGCAGGTGGAAACTCACATCAGCCTTAAATGAGGCAGCTGGCATAAGTAGTGCGGCCCATGCTTGTCCTTTTGCTCGGCATGTCTTGGCTCGGATCCCAAAGTTGGACACTTGTCGGATGATAATGCTTGACACGTGTCTGCCTTGAAAGGCAGTCTATCCAACTTCGCCCGGGATTAGAGCGCAATCGGGTAGCACGGGTGAAAAACAGCGCAGTCGGGTTGGCCGATTTCCCTCATCGCGCACCGGTCAAAGGGCGCGATCCGACTTCGTCTGCGAAGTCGGGTTGCGCACCGGCACTTGCTGATTCTCACCGCCGTTCGGACTTCGCATGGACAAGGGAGCGCAGTCCGGCTTCGCTGCGAAGTCGGGTTGTGCTCCAACACTTAGTCAATTTCCCTGCCAGACTGTTTCCAAGTGTGCTCAGGAAGTAGGGCGCAGTCGGGCTTCGCACAAAAGCAGGCGCGATCGGGCTCGCACCAAAAGCGGGCGCGATCGGACTTCGCACCAAAAGCGGGCGCGATCGGACTTCGCACAAAAAGCTGGGTTTCTCGGTTACGCTTCCGGGGCCATAACTTTTGATCCGCTAACCCGATCGCCTATTATAATATATCGTCGGAAAGCTGGCGAGAAGATCTGCAATGATAAAATATCCAGAGCTCATTTTGTCCATTTTATCGCCCCCGTTTATGGCCCGCGAAAACCCGAACACCTCAGCATGCTCTTTGCCGCTTGAAAGCTCCATACTTAGGCCAAAAATTATCAAAAGACTTAATGTGGCAAAATTGCCAACATTCTTGGCGGCTCGCGAGGCATTGAGCTCGCCTCAATGTGAGGACCCAGGTCTTTATCCATTGGGCAACAGAGTCACCCTCGTCGTACTCTTGATACTCACTGCCAGCAGCAACCTCTTTCTGAAACCCTTGGCACCCACGGCACTCTTGGAATACTGAAAAGAAAACACTGCACAACCTAAACTAAGAAAACAACTAAAACTTTGAATACTAGCCGGCTTATTTATACAAAATTTTGCGGCATTATTGGCATGCCGCCAACACAAATCTAGCTTTGGTTGCCTATCCGGTGAACCTGCAGTGTCCGGACCAGATCTGATTGTACTTCAGATGATCTTTGAAGTCCGGCTGGCCTCCCAAAGTTTGCCAGGTCGCGAACATGGTGCAACGTGGCAGGTTATCATTCATGCCGGTACCCGTACAATTGATGAACGATGTGGCAAGGAGATTTTTCAGACGGGAGCCCTCTTCGGGTACCGGTTGCGGTGATGGTTGGAGCCAATACCACCACTCCAGAGACTGTAGGCGAACATTCATTTCTCCGCTTGTGAGGTCAAGGCTGCTCACCAAACCTTGATTCCTTCGGGGTGTCTTCTATTAGCTTAAAAAAAGGGCGCCTGCGATCAAGAAATCTGGATCTTCAGCTCAGTCAGAGTCGCCAGGTGATCTTGCCAGATGAAGGCAAGCCAGAGATTCACCAACTCGGGCCTCCTTAAAATATGGAGACTGATCGTCTCACCTCATGGATTCATCTATGCGAGCTTGATAATCAGTCAGCCTGACGCGCTCGCCTGGACCGTTGGTATTAATTTCGTAAAGTCAAGCTGGTTTCCCGGGTTCCTTGCTCGCCACCTTGTTTGCACGAAGGCGTTAGGACCGGTCTTTTGGACTCAGATAATATGAACGTGCAGAGTCGCCAGGTGCTCTGATTTTGAACAGCAATGAAGCGAGCACCAGTGCTTCGATTCTGTTTGGGGGTGGGAAACTTCCTTGTCCCACCGAGTATTCGGAAAGAAACTGTCAGCCCGAGTGAGGACGAGCTTGAGACCTTCCAAATGTGGGACCTTGGGTCCCATCGGGCGTGCCAAAAACTGTTGGTTTCGAATCCGCCATGAGGAAAGGATTTCGTGGTTATTGCGCCCCGAACCCGCAAACCAACATTGAAAGGCCGGAAGGAAGGAATGCCTTCCGTGCCAATCTCCGAAGAAGGCCGGCTTCCTGTGGGGTTTTGAGGTTCAAGATAAGAGTGCAGGGAAAGAGATAAAAAGTACAGAAAGAAATCCAAATCAGATTGGAGTTGGGTGGGGGGAACTAACAGTACGACAACGCATCAATCACCACTACTAACACCAATATAACAATAACACAACACTATGGATGTTGTCACTCGCCAGTAGAACAGAGCCAGGTATATGTTTTGTGTTAAGGGCCAGAAGCACAGCTACAATGGTTCCCTAACAGACATTCCCTCCAAGGAACTAACAGTACGGCAACGCATCAATCACCACTACTAACAACACTATAACACCAAAACATAACCAGAAAACTGCCACTGACGTTTGCCCTATATATCCTCTGATTTATGCACCTCAGGTATACCTGACCACCAAATGCTGAAGTGAATCAACAAGCCATGACACAGGAAAACGTAAGGCAGAAATGCAAAGGAGAGGCAACATACAGAATAAAAACAATGATAGCGACACCAAGTGTATGTATTATATTAACTGGCAGAAGCACAGCTACAATGGTTCCCTAACAGACATTCCCCTTCCACCACTTTACAATGAAAACGTGGTGGCTATTTATAAACCAAAGTCCCCCCTGTTACATTTATGGGCACAAAGTCCCAGTCAAACATTAGCTGACAAAAGCAGCCACGGAACTGTTGATGCTGACTTCTGTCGGGCTGGACTGTACCCGCAGCATGGTCTCCCTGAAGACTGTACGGATACGTGGCGGCGCGTTGGGTAGAACTTTACATCGGCGAGGAATGCGGGTAGGCGAGGCGGTGGAAACTCACATCAGCATTAAATGAGGCAGGTGGCATAAGTAGTGCGGCCCATGCTTGTCCTTTTGCTCGGCATGTCTTGGCTCGGATCCCAAAGTTGGACACTTGTCGGATGATAATGCTTGACACGTGTCTGCCTTGAAAGGCAGTCTATCCAACTTCGCCCGGGATTAGAGCGCAATCGGGTAGCACGGGTGAAAAACAGCGCAGTCGGGTTGGCGATTTCCCTACTGCGCACCAGTCAAAGGGCGCAGTCCGACTTCACTGCGAAGTCGGGTTGCGCACCGACATTTGCTGATTCTCACCGCCATTCGGACTTCGCACGGACAAGGGAGCGCAGTCCGACTTCGCTAAGAAGTCGGGTTGCGCTCCAACACTTAGTCAATTTCCCTGCCAGACTGTTTCCAAGTGCGCTCAGGAAGAAGGGCACAGTCAGACTTCGCACAAAAACTGGGCGCAGTCGGACTTCGCACCAAAACAGGGCATCGGCCGCACCAAAAACTTGGCACGTCGAGATCGCACAAAAAGCGGCGCAATCGGACTTCGCACCAAAAACTGGGCGCAGTCGGACTTCGCACCAAAAAACTGGGTTTCCTGGTTCTGCTTCCCGGGGCCATAACTTTTGATCCGCTAACCCGATCGCCTATTATAATATATCGTCGGAAAGCTAGCAAGAAGATCTGCAATGATAAAATATCCAGAGCTCATTATGTCCATTTTATCGACCCCGTTTATGGCCCACGAAAACCCGAACACCTCAGCATGCTCTTTGTCGCTTGAAAGCTCCATACTTAGGCCAAAATTTATCAAAAGACTTAATGTGGCAAAATTGCCAACACCACCAAGTTCACCTCTTTGTAAAATTCAGTGACTAGATGGACAGCATCATATTGCAAGCCCTCCCCTAGTATCTTTTCAACTAGGAAAGTTGAGGGTTTTCCATTGTAAATCTTGACTTTACTCCGTTTGAAGGGGATCTCCATGTGAGAGTAGTCCATTGAGAGATATCCACCCAACTTGGTGGTAAATTCTCTTGAGAGGCACATGCCAAAATAGGGCTCCAGGTCGACAACCACAACTTCTTGAATGACCAAAACTTCAGGTGCCTTGTGCAACCAGATAGGAATGTCTTTGATGACGCCAACTGTCTTCACAGAAGTGCCATCTAGCTGCAAGACACCTTGACTGCTTCTCGTGTACTCCATGCTAATTTCTTCACAGACCGCCCTTGGCATGACGGTGGTTGATGCACCGGAATCAATAATGCAGTTATGCACTATGTCCCTCCATCTGCAGCGACAAGTAAAAAGGTGGTGGTCTGTTCTTCCCCGTGATTGAAGTTGTCAGGGGTTGAGCTAGTACGGGCTGTGGTGGCTTTCCTCCTGTTGAAGTCTTCAAAGACTCGTGTAGCAAATCTACTTGTCCAGGAAGCTGCAGAGCATCGTACATGCTGATTTTCGCCGGGGTTTTCTTGAGCTCGTCAACTATGTTGTAAGCTGAAGTACTGGGCCCTTCCGTTTCTTTTGTCGGCTCGTACTTGGTACAGTACTAATGCGTAGCCTCAACCCTCTATCGCTTTGTCAACGACGGGTACTTGAGCTTTTCTCGAGCCTGCTCCTTGGTTTCCGCTGGAGGTTGAACCTCTGGGGCCTTCGTGGGTGGCGTCTTCTCTTTTGCTGGTGGAGGCAAAGGTGCTTTGTCAGGAGCTTTCGCAACAGGTGGCGCCTTTTCTTGCCTAGTGTACACTTTCAAAGGCTACATCTGGCCTGCCTCTACCTCTATCGGCTTCTTCCCGTCCCTGGTCAGGATAGACACCGGGTCTTCCTCGGAGACCGCAAAGTTGCTCCCCTCTTCTCTAAGCATGTTGACTTCTTCATCCGACGAGATGCTGCCTTCGAGAGTTTGAATATAATGTTGATGCAATATCCCCCCTTTTTCATTACAATTTTGCAAACAATAGAATCAAAAAACTGAATTCTATCCCCCCTGAATGTTTACAAAATGTAGAATTTAGAGCACTCCTTTCAAGACAAGTCGACACACGACCCGCGTTTGAAAGGCTTCCAGAACTAGTCGACACACGACTTAGTTTTAGTGGGCCCAAGGTTACAAGGTCTTCTCAAATTTGCAAAAAAAATAGATGTGCAATTTGCAAAAAAAATGCACTCTTTGAACTTTGATTCTTACAAAAATTTCAGTCTCCTTGTCTAATTTGCAAAAAAAAAATCAAGTGTGATCCTTTCTTGTATGCTAAATTAACAAGGTTTGAGAAGAGTTTTCTAATTTGCAACAAAAAATGTGCTCTTGCTATGTCTCATATCTCCATTTTGTGAGAAAACACAAGAACCTTCAAATTTGAAAGTTGCAAAAAAAAAAATTTATTTCTTTAATTTTAATTTGCAATATTTAAAGAAAGTTTAAGTAAATCATTTTAATTAATAATAAAAACTAAAAATACATGTTTTAAATAAATCAATTTAAATGTTTAATAGAAATTGATTTAAAAATAAAACATTATTTAAAGTTAAATTATTAAAAAAAATAATAAAACAAAAAACTTTAATTAAATATGCAAAAAATAAAAAAAATGAAAATTGTACCTGGTTTTTTTTATGAGGCAAAAAAAATGCCTGTTATACCCGACGGGAGTCAAACCCTGGACTCCCCGCCTAGGGCCTTAGCTCGACCCGATCAACCGGTCGGGCTAGAGAGCCCGATGGGAAGAAAGGCACAACATGTGCCTTTTAAAGCCGTCTTGAGGCTTTATTAGAAGGAAAAACCTTCGGGACTTTTAGTCCCACATTGCCTGTGCGGCAATGTATTTGCTCTTTAAAAGAGCAAAAGCGCATATAGCACTTTGACTGCCTTTGGGCAGTCAGTCCACTGCGTGACTGGTTTTGCTGCCAGTCACGTGGACCGTCAGAGTCGCGACACATGGCTTGTCCGCCACTTGTCGCCAGTGTCAGGTCCAGTGACATGTGGCTAGTCCGCCACGTGTCTCGTCCGTCTGCGTCTGGTCGTCGTCCAGTGGTTGTCCGCCACGTGTCCGGTCTCGGTCCAGTCCAATCAGCACCGCGGTGTGCGTGCCAGTGTCTGTCCGCGTGTCCGTCTAGTCAACACCTCGGGGTGCGTGCTAGGGTCAGTCCACATGTCCATCGGTGTGCGTGCAGGTTAGGCACAGAAATGTGCCACATGTCGGTCAGGGATTGGAGGGCCGCCTGCCCTCTCAGATCCCGAGGTAAGGTCTGGTTTCCGCGGGGAGGGGAGGACGCTCCTGCCCTCGCTGCTCTCCCGTGAATGGGCCACGTGGCCTACTTGGCCTGAGGGCGCCCGAGACTCCTCTCCGATCGCCTGTCGAAGGGCCGCCTGCCCTGAGGGCGCCCGAGACTCCTCTCCGATCGCCTGTCGAAGGGCCGTCTGCCCTGAGGGCGTCGGAGACTCCTCTCCGGTCGCCTGTCGAAGGGCCGCCCAGATGATGTGGGCTGCCCCACGTGGGCTTGTCAGGTTTGACAGCTGCAGGTGGCTATCAGATCTGACAGTCCTCCTTGCAGTGCGTCAGAGCCGGCAGCACCTACGGGATTTGACAGCCCGCAGTGTTGTTCGAGTAGCAAATCGCAAGCAGAGATTTGAGCTCGATCACTAGGAAAATTAGTGCCATCGCCTCGATTTCCATGCGCGCTCCGCAAAATTCCGTGCAAAGGAATTATTGTCTCAAATTCAATAGAAATGAGCCTCGAAAAACGTGCCAAGGATGTTGCTTCAGGAAGCGTGCTTGTCAAAGGGGTCCCGTGTGTCGGGATTTGGGCCCCTAGACCAACTGGAACGGCTTGCTGTCGCCTTGTCCAGGTCCACTGCCTACGCAATCGGAGCGTGAGGCAAATGCCCGCTCTGATACCAATGTGGAAATAAAATCATCACATTGGATATTGAATTGTAATGTTTAAATACATAACCCATAGGCTATAGATAGCCTGGGAGATAATTGCGGTAACCTACTAACCTATTTAACCCAATCGCATTTACCGACCACTTGCTGTCATTTACATGCAGTCAATAATATCAGTCAACCATGTTACTTAACCTAGGTGAATAGTAAATAAATATTACCTAGTGGTAAAAAGTAATTAATTACTTTTTACCATGTGGTAACTAAAAACTACCTAAAGTAGGAAATGGGGAAAATATCCCAAGTAATGGAATATTATTCTAACACAGGTAGCCTCCTCGTGAGGGTCATTGCACGTAGAGCACCAGTGCACATTGTTTGGTGTGCTCGATTGCGCGTTGTTGGGAGTATTTCTAGATAGCGGCCTTTGAGCCACTTGGTCTCTCGTCAGTGCGGGAGGAGGATAAGACCTCCTTGGAGCAAATTCTTGTTGAGCCTGTTTTTTCTTCATGATGGCCATATCATTGGACAGCGTTCGGTAGCCAGTAGAAAGAGTCCGCATTTCTTGCAGAATATTATTCTGTATGTCCATATCTGGTTGTGCAGGCTGGGCTGGCGGAGGCAAAGGCGCTAGCGGTGGTGGTGGAGGCAATGTCGGGTACTGTGGGGGAGCGGGAAGTGATGGATATTGAGGGGCAGACGGGAGTTGAGGCGCCGGCGGATTGGGAAAATGCACTTGGGGCGGAAATTGAGACACAACTGGTGCGGGATTCCATGGTGGATTTTGATATGCATTGGATGAGGAAGGCGCCCCAGCGGACGCCGGTGGATATTGTGACTGCGGGAAATCAAGGTAGATCGGTGGCTGCATCTTATGCGGGAGTCTACCTATGGCAATCATGTCTAGCTCTGCCCTCTGGGCTGCCTCATACAACTCGGGAAAAGTGTTTACACGAGACAACTTGATGACCAAACAGATGTTTGAGTTGAACGCTCTAAGGTAGTAGTGAGCAGCTTGTCCGTCTGAAGGTCGCAGTTCAATGGGTACTCTCTTCCATGATCTCGCAAATCTCACATTGAAATCTGAGACCTCTTGTGGATGCCGCTGAATGGTTTGAAACTGGTGCAGAAGCGAGGAAGGATCCGCAGACTCATTGAGCCCATCCCGTAATGGTGTTTTCCGACAAGGATCTATACCAGTATAGAAGCTTCCCTTGCAGAGAGAGAGCCAACAGCCGGGTCTTGACACTTTCATTAGTGATGGCATGAAGCGCAACCAAGGCCAGGATATCTTGAATATGTTCATAGGCCGTCTTCCCAGTTCCATCATACATGGGAATAGCCTTCAATGCAACGGGTGGAACAACATCTTGATCAACTAGATTGAGGGGTCCCGTAGAGTCAACTGCCGAAAACAGGTCAGGAGGATTTGGCTGAGGATTTGCCATATTTGCGTCTTGATCGAGCTGATCAATATCGTGATAATCTTCTGTGCTTTCTGAAGTTGTCTCCTCAGTCTCAGTTGTATGCTCAAAAGCTTCGTCTTGATGGGCTTGATAATCAATCAGCCTTGGGTGCTCTCCAGCAGCGTTGATGTCGAGCTCGTAAAACTCAGGCTCTTGTGGTCCTGCGTTCCTAACTCTCCATCTTGTATGCATGAAGGAGCTTTTGATGTTGGACCGGTCTTCAGGACTCAGAGAATATTCAGGTTCAGCAGAGTTGCTAGGTGTTCAGATTCGACAGCAACGAAGAGAACACCGATGCTTCGATTTTGTTTTTGGGGTGGAACACTCGTGTCCCACCGGGCGTGCCAGAGAAACTGTTGGTTACGAATATGCCACTAGGAAAGGATTTTAATCTTTTGCGCCCTAGATTCACCCAGCAGATTGAAAGGCCGGAAGGAAGGGATGCCTTTTGTGCCAATCTCCGGAGAAGGTCGGCTTCCTATACTAATCTACTTGGGGGGTTTAGATAAGAGTGCTGGAAAGAGATAAATTTGCCGAAAGAAATAGGAAAATCATTTGTTTCAGGTGGGGAAGAACAAGCAACACGATTACAAATTTGCATCCAAACCAACAAGAATCAAAACAAAGCATGTAACAGAAATTGCAGCTGTTATTCTACCCTATGTATCCTTATGGTTAGTATTCCAGATCCAAATAATCACCAATGCCCAAATCCAGAATTCAGAATTCAAACAGACAGAAATATAAATGGACATGAAGCAGAAATACTAGCAAAAGGCAGCATAAAAGACAGAGACAAGAAGCAGAGCCAAGGATGCTTTGAATTAAATAGAAGGTGATTTGTCACAGCAGAGTTCTCTAGCAATATGTTTCCCCCCTTTTATAATGAAGTCCATCTGCTATTTATAGCAGAATTTTCCCCCCAAATTACATTTAAGCACAGAATTCGAGACCTGACAAAAGCTGCCAAAGCTGACAAAAGCTGCTAAAGGCTGCCAAAAGCTACTCCGCGATGGCTGCGAGTGTACCTGCAGCAAGGTCCACCTGGAAACGGTACAGCTCCGTGAAGATCTGGTGGGTGAGCAATCAGGTTTGGTTAATGCAGTTGGCACAGTTTAGTTCATCCTTCAATTTTCATATGCCCTGTACCTTGGTAGCACACCTTCTGTCACATCTTGATGGGCACAAACCCCGAAAACTGCAAGCGTTTGACCCAAGCCTGAAGCTCGCTTATATGGGGGGGGGGGGGGCAAACTTAGAAATTACGACAACTTGGTCCTCTTTTCTCTCCTTACTGACTGGGGGCAAAAGTTGGCGGGCGCTGGAGAAAAACCGCGACGACGGGCGGCGCTGGAAAAACCAACCGACAATGGGAGACTCCACACTTAGAATTTTTTTGCCTTCTTTTTCTCTCCTTCCGCCCAGTGTCGCTCAAAACTGGCGCGACGTCGAGCGGCGCAAGCAAAATCCAGCGACGGCAGTTGGCGCGACAATTAGGATTTTTATTTTGTTTTCTTTCGTCTTTGTCCGCCCAATGTCGCTCAAAAAGTGCAGCGACACAAGACGTCACAGCAAAATGGAGCGACGTCGGACGTCACTAGGAAGCCAACACTTAGACGCTTTTCCTTCTTCCGCCCAATGTCGCTCAAAACTGGCGCGACGCCGGACGGCACTAGCCTCAACACTTAGAAACTTTTTGGTCAACTTTTCTCCTGCCCGCCCAATGTCGCTTGAAACAAGAAGTGCCCCCCAGCGTCGCTCCAAAATGGAGCGACGTTGGGAGGACTCAACACTTAGCAATTTTTGGGATCTCTTACCAATTTGCCGAAACTGCTAAAAAAACAGAACAACAAAGATGCAGAACAGAAAATAGACAGCTGAAAAGTGGAAATAGCATGAAGGAGACTGGAAGGGAAGAGAGAAGGAAGGTAGCAGCAACTTTTTACAGATCTTTCAGAATTGGTACCCCTTTGCAAAATGTGACAACAATAACTATGTATGTAAGCCTATTTTTCAGCTGTTAATGTTTGAAACTTTAAACTTTGAAGTTTAAACCTAAAACCCTTGTTTTTTTTCCTCCTCGTTTTAAGCAAATATTGCTGCCTGGTAACTGTGTATGCAAGCCCATTTTTCAGCTGTTAATGTTTGAAATTGAAACTTTGAACTTTGAACTTGAAGTTTAAACCCTAAACCCTAGTCTAGACCCTAGGGTTTTGGGTTTAGGGTTTATTTTTCCTC
Source organism: Wollemia nobilis (assembly GCA_028583015.1). Taxonomy (NCBI): domain Eukaryota; kingdom Viridiplantae; phylum Streptophyta; class Pinopsida; order Araucariales; family Araucariaceae; genus Wollemia; species Wollemia nobilis. The sequence goes on from JAQPPZ010002549.1 coordinate 14,431,966, forward strand.
CTCTTTTTTAAGTAAATAATGCTGCCTGATAACTATGTATGCAAGCCCATTTTTTAGCTGTCATTGTTTCAATTTTTAACCCTACCCTAGCCTTTTGGTTTAAGGTTTAGGTTTTTTTCCTTTTTTTCAAATGATTGTAACTTTGTTGTTACTTGTTTCCATGTGCAGGCATATAACAAAAGAAACCTTTTTTTCCTTCTTGTTACTTGTACTTTGTACCTTTTCATATTATAAGCAATACAAGATGTGTTTTGTCACTTTCAAGTTTCATGTGTATTTTAATCTTGATCCTTGTATGATGTCTTGACATGAATTACTGCTTTTATTGTAATATTTAATTTGCATGATGTTAATTCATTGTAATATGCATGAAAAAAACATTTTTTCAATGAAAATTTTCATTTTCTTTTGGGTTTTTTTTTTTTTTTGCCGATTCTTTCCCCGATTTTTGCTGATTTTTAAAAATGCCAATTCTTTGCCGATTCCAATGTTCTCAACTATAAGCTGCATCATATCAGGTTATGGATTGTAAACTAATAGAAAACTATTTGTTTGTGTGTGGAATGATATATAAGCACTTGTTTATAGGAGGTAGCTGTTGCTGTTTGCATTTTGTATAACCAAGCCCTTTAAAAATGTGATCAATATTTTTTAGGTTTCTTTCTTCCAAACCACATGAACAAACCTTCCAGTAAATAGTCTAACATCTTGCTTGCATCCCATGTCAAAACTCCAAAACCCTATCCATTGAAATCGTTAAACATCTATAGAAATGTTTACACCTAGATAGCCCATAGGGTTTAAAGCAATATAGGGAGCATGGAGTTTCACATTGTAAGTCAGGGTTCAAATTCCATGAGTGAACCTTAAAATCTCGTCCATAAAAGGGTAAAAAGTAGTTTTTAACGTCCACGAGGCCATAGACCATATGAGACGGATATTGTTTACCCAATATATGGTTATCCCCCACGATACTCTGGTTACCAAAGCATGGTGTACAACCCTAGCCCCCACAGGACTCAAACCTTGGACCTCCATTCAGAGTTTGAAAGCCTCCACCATTAGGTAAACTACATCCTCCATGGGGTTTAGGGCAAACAGTGGGAAGTGAAGAGTTTCCCGTCATAGACCAAGGCTCCAATCCCATGGGTGAACCTTACCATTTTTATCCGTAGGGTGGGGACAAGTGCTGGGGAATGAAGAATTTCATACTATAAACCAAGGTTACAATCCAATGAATGAACCTTAACCGCCCAAGAGGTTGGGAGAAAAGAGTTTCACATCCTCAAACTAGGTTCTAATCCCATGGGCGAGCCCTAACATTTTATCAAATGGCATGAAATCGTGTGGTTAAAAACATAGACTTCCAAGGCGGAGACCAAAGTTCAAATCTTGTAAAGCGATATGTGCATTACTGCCAAAAACATTATTGTAATAGCACTATGTGGTTTGCTGAAATTGCATGGTAACAGTCATGATGTAATACAATCCCATACAACCAATTTAAATAATAATAATGATTATGATGATGATGATTAGACCTAGATAACTGTGCTAGCCACCATATTCCATGTGAAGTCGAAACGGATCTAATGATATTATAATCAATATGCCATCTTGCACCTTTGAAGTCACAAAAAATGGCAAGGAAAATCCAATGGTTTCTCTTCCTGTTAAAATTTTTTTGTTGATTCCAATAGACTAAGAAAGAAGATGAGCCAGCCAACAAAATTTGACAAAAAAACCTTGTTTCTTAAAGGCCATAATCTATAAAATACAACCTGACATAAAGCAGATAATGATAACAAAAAAAACAAAAAATATCACAAATCACTGAAATGCTTTACTGTAAAGAAAAAACCAAAAAAGTGTGAGCACTCACAAGACAGAAATTTAGAAGGCATGAAATAATATTAGAGAGTCCCTCAAAAGCTGGACAACCAGTAAGGCATCTGCAACCATAAGTATAACACAAGTTGATTCCTCAAAAACAGAAAGTAAAGGTCAAATGCAAAAATAAACAGAAACCTCGAGACAAACAAGTCCAGGTTCACCTGCTCATCACTGGAGTTGGGTAAGCCGTAACTCCTGGATCACAAATAAATGAAAATGACCTGAATATAGGAAAACACCATTGCATTTGCAAGGAGGATTCATCAATTGCAGATATCCTGTTTTCGATCACCGATTTTTCACCCGCTATTGATGATTCAATAATTTTGTCCAGCACACGAGTAAGAATATCAACTAGTCCTTCATTCATCAAAATCTTCTGCATAAACCATTAAAATTCAACACAGTAAGGTAGAGACAATGGCTGCAATAAACCGCACAGAAACAAAGATGGGTGTGTGTGTGTGTGTGTGTGTGTGTGTGTGTGTGTGTGTGAGAGAGAGAGAGAGAGCAAAACACAACCTTTGTTAAAGGGTGCTCCAGTAAACCAGCTACAAATTCAAGCAATCGCTCACCCTGAAGACACCATAAACAAACCAAAGCAAGATACGACATGAAAAATGTATTTTTCTACTACTTTTAGGAGCAATATAAAGAATGTAGAAAATAAGTGTAACAATTAAATTTACAATCTATAGGTGCAATATCTTTGTTGACAGACAATTCCCAGTCACCTTGAAAGTGTCTACTTCTGAGATAGCAACTCCATTACAGATATGCTCTTGTATCCATGAAAGTAATGGGCGCAATAACACAGTACCCGAATCTGGTTTCTGACATGAGATTCTAATTACCAGCACCCTAAGCATGTCCTGCAACACTGTCAAAGCCTGTACAATAGATACGTTAATCCAAAAAATGTCAAAGGCACTATAACAACGATAAAAATCCAAGCATGCAGGTAATTCAATCTATTCTTCCCAAAAGTTCTCACAAGGGAGGAAGAGAAATGGGGGCAAAAAATAACATTGCAAGTGATTCTATCTATTCTTCTTCTTAGTATATTTATTATTCAAATGTATTACATCTATTCTTCTTCTCAGTATATTTATTATTCAAATATATTACAGTGCAACTCCTCATAAAGAGGAAGTTCAAAACCACAAATATAGGACAATGGATGCATAAGTAGGAAATAATTGAACTCAACATTTAATTGGATGATTACAAGTAAAGTATTCCATCCTCTACTAAAAGCTTCTAAAAAGAGCAGCACATGAAGGTAATCGTGAACAACTCCTAAGCACACAGATAATATAGCTTGAGTGTGTGTGGCATTCTCAACTGTCACAATTGCTGGTCCTGGCCTAGGTGTCCCTGTTGACAATTTTGTCACATTGCTTGGAGGGGTGGCAAAATTCAAAATTCTGTGATAATTTCTTGGTTTGTTTTCTTTCTTTTGGTTGTAAACAACACTCTAGCAATTTTGGCTATCATTTTTTGCCCCTTTTGTAAATAAACTATATGTATAGAAGCTTCGCCCATAGCTTCGCCAAGAGAAAACAGGAAAATGAAATGCATGCCCAAAATTTTCTAAGGCATGAAAAGAGCTTCGCCAGCGAAGCTTCTAGGAGACTAGCTTCGGGCCCCGTTTTTGCGAAGCGGCAAAGCAGCGATAGAAAAAATTGCAAAGTATGAAAACTGCTTCGCCGAAATCTCAGCGAAGCACCCGCTTCGGCCCCTTTCCCTGGCGAACCGTTTTTCCAGTAAGATTTTGCTTCGCCCTGGAACGCTGCAAAGCACCCGCTTCGGCCAATTTTCGTGCGAAGCTCCCTCACTAGGAGCCTAGTTGCCTTGAAGAAGTCGGAGAAATATTCTAAGGCAAGATTCTACTTCGGCCGAAAGACCCCCGAACGGCCATTTTGAAAAAGCTTCGCAGCGAAGCACTCTTTCAGCCCATCAGCGAAGCATCCATTTGCGAAGCAACCTTCAACCCGTTTTCCCGGCAAAGCGATGAGAGATTGGGAACCATGTTTTGAAGAGGCAAATCTGCTTCGGCGCTAAGTCTTTGCGAAGCTGTTTTTGAAGGCCCCTTCGCGCGAAGCACCCATGCAGAGAGGTCAGCCCCGCTTCGGCTCACATCCGTCGCGAAGTAGGTCCCCGAACTGGAATTTAGCGAAGCTCTCCAGGGCACACACACCAAGGTCGGGTATCTTTTCAAGGCAATCGAGTATTTCATAAATGCCTTTTTACTTGCCCGAAAGACCCGGGACTCATTTTTGGCAATGGAAGAGGAAATATCAGTCGCAGGAGGAGAACCCGACGGACCTAGCAACCACTCGAGCACCGCACCCGGAGATTCAGGACGAGTCAAGCGGCTCATTAATGTAGATTTCCCCGGCTAATGCGGCCGTAACTGCCAAATATAGAAACAGATGTGAGAGCTCGGTCACGGGAGGAGCGAAGGTAGATTTCTCAGGTTTTCGAGGGCGTACTCTCAGATTTTGTGCATTGATGGTTCAGAGGGTCGGGTCCTCTATAAAAACCCATGAATTGTAATGGAAAAGGGGGGGAACTCTTGCTAGAAAATTGCTGTAACTTGGTTCCTGCAATTGATATTAAAGACTTTGGGCTTATTTCTCTCTTGTATGCTGCCTTCTGTGATTATTTCTGCTATTTTGTCTTTGTTTGTATACCGTAATTCTGAATCCTGAATTTAGGTGTGTAATTGGGGACAAAACCCTGGAATTTTCCTGAAGGATACATAGGGGAGATAATATTGCATTAAACTCCTTTTATGCCGCCTGTGGTTAGTGGTTTCTGTTACGTTCACATATTTTCCTAGTCGCTGTAATTCTGAAATCTGGATTTAGGCGTGGGAGAATAGTTGAATTCTGGAACTCTTCCAGAGGATACATAGGGAACTTTGCGTGATGTTCATTTATGCATTATTCTTGGTATTTATTGCTGCTTTTCCAAGTTATTAGTTGATAATCGTGTTGTTGGTTCTTTCCCACCGAATTGTTGACACTTCTTACCCTATCCTTTTATTTCTTTCCTGCACTCTTATCTTAAAACATCAAGTAGTTTAGTTCAGGAGCCGGCCTTTCTCCGGAGATTGGCACGGGGGGCATCTCTTCCCCTCGGCCTTTCAATGTTGGTCCAGGTCTAGGGCGCGTATCCTTCCCAAAATCCTTTCCTGTGGCAGATTTGTGACCAACAGTTTCTGGCACGCCCGGTGGGACCCGGTCAGTCTCACCTTGTGAGTGGTAGTGAGAGCAGATGCTCATCTCATTACCAAAAGGACTCTAGCATCTGGCGACTCTGTTCAACCTGGAAATCTCAAAGTCGTTAAGACCGATACTAAAAAATTTGTGCCTTCATGCAAACAAGATATAGAGTTAGGAATAGTGGGGAAGAAACTGAGTTTTTTGAACTTGATATTGACGCCTTCGGGGAACGCCCTAGGTTAGTAACACCCGAACTGTTGTTACGTGGAGCGTCTTCGCAAGAGGCCGCTTTTGACGAAGAAGGCCTAACTTCGGACAGCACAGCAACTAGTCTTCCTCCCAATCCTCCTAACTCCCCTGATCATCCTAGTGTCTCCGTTTCGGTCAGCCATCAACAAGGAACTTCGGGAACTCCTGTTTTTCCGAACCCAGGCACCAGCATGGCACAACAACAGCAACAGCAGCAGCTGCCGCCACAGCAACAACCGCCCAGATTGTTCCCAACATGGAACTCCTCCGAACCATTAAACTTAGCAGGACAAGGGCAGGTTCCGCCTGCTGAAATGAAGAATATCCCTACCTTTGACGGCACGGGGAAGACAGCTTTGGAACACATTCAAAATATAGTTTCTCTGGCAGCGATTCATGATATTACGGAAGAAAGAGTCATGGTGAAGCTCCTGGAAGACAGCTTTGGAACACATTCAAGATATAGTTTCTCTGGCAGCTTTGGACATCTTATATCAAAGAAAGGTCTCGCAATAGACCCCGACAGGGCTGAGGCTCTCTTAAAACTCCCACTCCCGATGAATAAGAAAGGGCTGCAGTCCTTCTTCGGCCAAATAAACTTCGTGAGGAAGTTTGTCCCGGACTTCGCTCAAATCATCAAGCCGATGTCCGAACTTTTGAAAAAGGATGCTGAGTTCATCTGGACTGACAACAGAAGGACGACATTTGAAGAAATCAAGGCCCGAATCGCTCAGGCACCCGTTCTGACTAATCCGGACTATAGTAAGGATTTCATCCTGTACGCTGTGGGGGAACCTGAGAGTTACGCCGCAGTCTTGACACAAAAGGGAGGAGACGGTGAAGAGCGCCCTATTGCGTTTTTAAGTCAAGTGATACATCCACACGAGGAGAAATACAACTTCATAGAACGACAAGTGCACGCCGTCATGAAGTCCCTAAGGAAATTCAAACATTTTGTTTCCCAAAGTCGGGTTACAGTGTTTGTCATCCATCCTGATGTACGCAACTTCATTATCCAAGGAGAGTTGGGCAGCAAAAGGGCTGGTTGGGTCAACAAAATACAGGAATTTGACATTGAAATCAAACCCACAAAGTTGGTTCACGGTCGCGCGCTATGCCAAGAGATTGCGAAGAGTGTAGCGGCCGAAGTGACAGCCTACCAGTGGGATGATTTGATAACAGGAGAAAGCTTCATAAACCAAGAAATGGATGAAGGAGATTGGGTCAATGAAATAGTTGAATATTTCAGCACCGGGATATGTCCTTCGCATTTAAATGCTTCGCAGCGAAGACACTTCAGGCTGCGGACCCTTCGCTATGTTCTACGACCCGAAGGCCTGTTCTACCGAAATATTGATGGTATCCTTCTAAGATGTATAAGGGAGGACGATAAGAAAAGGGTCCTTGGTGAATTCCACTCAGGGTTATCAGGAGGCCACTTCGCAGGAAGGACAACTGCTTTAAAGATAATCAGGGCAGGCTACTATTGGCCCTCACTCTTTGCCGATGCTTTTGCGGTTTGCAGAAAATGCGAACAATGTCAGAAGTTTGCCGGGCGAAGCAAAAATGCTCCCATGCCTCTCCAGCCAATACAAGTGGAAGCACCATTTCAACAGTGGGGATTGGACTTCATAGGGGTCATCTCTCCGAACTCTTCCGCAAGGACATAAATTCATCCTCACCGCGACCGATTACTTCACCAGATGGGCTGAAGCAGTGCCCACAAAGCATGCTGATCAGGAAACGGTGATTACTTTCCTTGAAAGCTTGATCACCCGGTTTGGCATCCCCGAAGCAGTAGTAACGGATAACGGTCCCGGGTTCACAGGCGCTAAAATTAATGAGTTCACTTGCAAATATGGAATATACCGCAAGGTCACTTCCAACTACTATCCCCAGGGTAACGGATTAGCAGAATCAACAAATAAGACCCTGCTGAGGTTGCTGAGAAAGCTCATAGACAAGAACAAAAGGACTTGGCACCTTCTCTTAGACCAAGCCTTATGGGCTGATCGAATATCTATCAAGAAGTCGATCAAAACCTCACCGTATGCTTTGGTGTATGGTAAAGAGGCTGTCCTGCCAACCCATGTAGAAATTCCTGCGTTGAAGATGTTAAATGATGAAGAAGCAGAATCTGGTCCTATGGAAGTTAGGCTAGCCCAATTATTGCAATTAGAGGAAGAACGGGATAAGGCATATCAGAACTTCGCAAAGCATGCCCAGGTCACCCGAAACTGGTTCAAGAAGAAGTCATCCGTCCGGACATTTAAAGTGGGAGACTTGGTCTGGAAATGGAATTCATGGAAGGTTAAGCCAGGTAATCATGATAAACTGGACGCGTTTTGGGAAGGGCCGTTCGAGATTGCCAAAGTAAATTCAGCTAACTCCTTTATCCTCAAGGACGCGACTGGTCAGACTCTACCAATTCCCGTAAACGGTCTTCACTTGAAGACCTTCTATCATTAAAAGTTTTCTTGAAAATTTTCATCCTTGTATATACTGTTGTTTATACTTGTACAAACTTTGTTTTAAGAGTCTCTAGAATTAAACATGTAGCTAGATATAGATTGCATCCTCACGTCATTGTGAAAATGAAGTTTTACCTCGTGACTAAGGTTCAGCTCTGCCGAATCAAGAGTAAAATCTACTTCGGAATTCTTCTACGCGAAGTAGCCGGCGTAGGACGGTTCGCTGCGAAGCACTTTCAAATCAACAACAAGGAATGACTCATAGCGCCCAGATCCTAAAGGAGAAAGCAGATGCAACCTGCTCCGCTTGGCAGCAGGCTTCGCTGAAGAAGCAAAGGAAATACTTCTCTGGAGTATGAAGGCATGGAAAATGCTTCGCAAAAGGAAGCTGAGCGAAGCAACTTCAAAAGGAAAATGTTGCGAACCACTTCTTTGAGACAAAAGAACGCGCTTCGCTCCTAAGGTATCCTAAGCACCACTTCGGGGCTAATCTTGCGCGAAGCGCCCGGTAAGACAACAATGTAGCCTAGATCCCGCGAAAAGGCAGCTTCGGGTCCGAAGCATAGAAGACCAAGGAAAGTTTGAGGTTCGCCGCGAAGCACTTTGCGCCAAAATCAGCTTCACCAAGCCGTAGAGCGCAAAATGAGAAGCATTTAAAATGTGCCTTGAGGTGTGTGCCAACGACAATCTAGGAAAGTGCCCAGGACGTGCGGGTTTAATGCAAAGGTGGCGGGGCGCATCCCAAGAGAATGTCGTTATGATTAAAAGTTGTGCCCAGGTACGAGGTGGCAGGGGAGTTAGATTTTCGAAGCCGGGCCAGGTCATCGAAGTACACAGATCCGCGTGCAACCCCGCCGCAAAGCCAATGAAGAAGCGAAGCAATCCTTTCCGCCTGATTTTCGAATTTAATTTTGGTAGTTGCCATTAATGATGGTGGCTATAACCTTCGGCTATAAATCCCGAGCTTTACCAGTAAATAAGTTGTTTATCTGCTGTCAAGCAAGACTGTAAGAAACCTGGCCAGAGCTCTACGATATTCCCATTTTCTGCATTAAAATTCTCCTCCTTGAGAACGAAATGGGGAAGAAGAATTCTAAAGAAAAGAGGAAAGAGCCCGAGGTAGCGACTCCAGAAAAGGCAAAAAGGGGCAAGGAAGAAAAGAAGCATAGGCCCAAGAAGGTTGATTTAAACCTGCGCCCTGAGAAGCAGCCCATAGAAGAAGGGGAGGAATCAGAGGATGAGCAACTGCCAGAACCTCCCATTGATGGGTGGGAGAGGATAAGAGACACTGAACTTTCAAAAAGCATCGCAAAACTGCGATACACTATCGACTACATGAAGAGTCGATTATCTGCAGAAAATAAGAGGGCTGCCGCATACTACTCGCAGATATACTGGTATCTGACTCCACCAACCCACCACTGTCCTGAATTAATCTGTGCGATAGCCCAGAATTACCAGCCGTCCACCAGACAAGTTCTGGACGCTGCGGGTAATAAATTATTTTCGATTTTTAAGGAAGATGTACAAGTAGCTTTCGCTCCTTTGCAAGGGCCACCCAAGGGGTATTTGGTGCGCAATGTTCTGTTGAATGAACAAATGGACAGATTTAACGCCTCCAGCCACATTGTGAAATTTTTGAAGGAGAGTCTTAAGGATGGGTTACCTTCAGGCAAGCTACCACAGATGCCTCGCCTTCTGCAAGACTTCAAAAGCACAGATATCTTTTCCATTATTGCATGGGTCGCAGGTCTGTCTACAGACGCCGACGTTTATCCCTGGCAAGTGTCCCTGGCCGAATGCATTTCCCGAGGAGAGTTCTACGCACCAGACCCCTCAAGGCCAAACACGAACCCGGTTTTCTTTGACTGGGCAGAATGGGTAGCGCGGACCTTGCACACGCGGCTGGCGAGTTTGAAGAATGCCGGGACAGGCCAATATTTTGGGCCGTGCTCATTCCTAATCTGGCTCTTTTTCTGTCACACCCACAGGCATTTTCCTCATATTGCCATTACTCAGAGTGGCAAAGACGGAGCCCCGCTGCCGGTGTACCAGTGGACCTCCCTCCTAGCCAGGACGGGGTCGTATTATGTGTTCAATCAGCAATTTTTAGGACCGGCTCTTCAGTTATTGCAGGGTTCTTGCCCTCGAGTGCCCGTGGACCTGAGGGACAAAGTGGTCAACGAGCGGAAAGGGGACGTTTTTCAGCTGACCCAGGGTCTTGTCGTCCGCCTATTTGGATTCGCGGGGAAACCCTTCCTCTTGCCTGTGTATCCTTCTGAATACCAATTTGCTTTAGAGGTCGCTCGCCAGAGCGACGCGACAAATGTTATCTACGGCCATGGCCGAAAGTGGGCTCCGACTTGCGATTTCCCTTTCAAAATGGGAGTCGTAGAAGTCTTCGCCCTAAAACAACACGTATATTTGGAGAATAAACTTGCTGACTTCGGGTTGCTGCAGCTTCCGCAGCGGTGGTGCTATGACCCCTTGGGGGTGATGAGAGATCATCTGAGATTCAAAAATTTTCATGTTTGCCCTCGACCGGAGATTGTAGAACAGAGGAATAATCCCACTGGCAGAGATTTAGAGTGGCATGTAGAAAGGATGAAGACGTTGCCCCCGTGGCACGAATTTTACACTATGGAAGATGAGTATGATCCCATTAAGCACCCCTTCCCGAGCCCAGACTCTGCATTCTGGAGAAAAATGAAAGACGATTTGAAGGGAGAGATAAGGGATTGGCGCGAACCACAATTGAAGGAATGGTGGATTATGAGAGTTCATCGTCGGAAGCAGAAGTCATACGGACTCTTGGAGACAGATAAGGACTTCGCTATCTACTATGAAGCATATGCCGAATCTTGGCAACCCCTCTCCTTTGGTGATTTCATCCCTCCTAGTCCCCCAGGCTCGGGCGATAGCCCCAGAAGAATTGCTAATGATTCTGAACAGGAAGATGAAGACGAAGTTGTAGTGACACATCAAGAGCCGCTTAAGGAGCCTGTTGAAGGTTCCGAAGTTGATGTCGGGAGGTCGTCGCAGCAGCAAGAAAAGGAGGATATGAGGAAAAGAAAAAGACCCGAACAGGTTCAATTGCCCCCTCCTCATCCGAAACGGCCTCGCACCAGACCCTCCGGTGCTTCCAATGAACAGTCTACAGCAGGCTCGGTGGAGATTGATGTTGAGAAAACAGTGCTTCAAAAGACGGGGAAAAGTGTTGAGGTAGACGTCGTTAATGTGGAGGAATTCCTCCAAGATGAAGAAAACGTTGGTGAAAAAGCTGAAAATGTTGAGGATGTAGAAGCTGGAAGTAGCGAACCGAACACGCAAGAATTTGCCGCTTCTGCTCTGCCAGTAGGGCACGCAGGTACGCATCCCTCTTTTTCTACTCTAGTTTCCCAAGTTGAGTCAACAGTGGTCCCGACCGAAGGTCTCCTAGAGCCTTGTAAAAAATTTACTTGTCCAGTTGTACAGTCACCCCAGCGTGAAGTTTCTTTTGCTGTAGCAGATGTGTCTCGCGATTCCGCCAGTCCCATAGGTGTTTCCACCCCATTTGAGTCGTCAGGCCGGGACGTGTCCGCAGCCGCCACTTCACTCACCCATGCCACCATTCCGTTGGTACCTGGTCAGACCGAAGGTGATACTTCATCTCCAAACCCCAACTCCCACCCCACACCCACGCAAGCTATCGCTTCACTAGCCAAAACCCCTACCACGCCCGCCACCGAACCCACCGGCAACACGTCACCGATTCAGTCTTTGTACCTGCTTACCCCTTCGGCTGTCAACCCAGCCTTATTAGAAAATGAGTTAACCATGATCAAGGAGAGCCCTCTAGCGAAGAAGTTGATCCAAGCCCGCCAGAATACTGACAATATGCTCAAGGAGGCGAGGAGAAAGAGGGGGCGTTCATTGGCAAGACAAGAGAAGTGCGCGGTCATTGATCTGAAGAATGGGAAATTGCACAAGGTCAAGAAAATTCCCAAGGTTCAGAAACCCTTGGACGAAATGACCTCTGCAGATTATGAGTATCAGGAAAAGGTCAAGGACCTAGAACATATAGACATTGATAATGAATCAGAATCAATGCATGTGAGAATAGAGACCTTCCGCGCACATGCCCAAATCGCCAACCAGCGCCGCTGTGAGGCGGAGAATGCCAATGTCAAGCTGGAGGAGGATCTGGCTAGAGTCCGCTCTCAGTTGGAGGATGCTCTGAAGCAATGTGAGCAGATGAAGGAGGAGAGGGATGCCTTAAAACAGCAAATAGAACAACTGCAAAGTAAAGTAGGAGATCATAGCAAGACCCAGGCCGAGGCTGAATTGAAGGCCAAGGAGTTTGAGGACCGGATCTTGCAGATGCAACTGCAGTTGTACGAAAAGGAGAGCTTGGAACTGTTCGACAAGAACAGAATTAAGGATATCCGCTCCCATTTGCTCAGGAATTTCAGATCTCGGGCCTCTAGTGCCCTCTCAATATTATCATATATTACAGAAGCCCAGAACGCTGCTTCTCAAAAGGGGCCAATAGTGGACGAAATCATCCAGGAGATTAGAAGCCGGCTCAGCTTAGCCTTTGAAGTGCAGAGCATAAAGTACCAAGACTTGCAAGTCGCAACTATGAGTCGGATGGCCCGAGATTGGTCCACCGCCCAGGCCACAGTCCGCGCCTTCTTCTCCAAGGTGAGAAAGGCACAGAAGGCGAAGCAACTTTTGGATATATTTGAACAGGAGCAGCGTACCTCTCTGGGGTATTTTCAAAATCTTTCAGAACTGGGTTTCCCGAGTTTCACTGACGATGACGGGAACCTTTTGACAAAAGAAGAATTGAAACCTGCCTGGCTCAGCTTTGAGGGCGATGTCTCTGAGATTGATCAGTGGAAAGAGCCAGTTACGGAAGGCCAGGTCACAGATTTTATTTTGAGATATTGTAGGATCGCGGCGTGCTTAAATGATTTAAGCACTAGGGCCAAATCTGCTGACATTGGGCAGATTGACAGGTTCCATGTCCTGGTTAAGGCATTGCAAGACCGAGAGCCTTTCCAGAAAGGCGCGTGGGCCCACATTCGCCGAACCATGGAGAGGATCCGTGACCGCCTTCCACCGCCGCCGTTGGAGCAGATACCTGGCGAAGGAGATGGGAAAAGATTAGAAGCAGTTGATGAGGTGCCCCCGGAATCAGAAAAACAACGAGGAGAAGGGTCTGGAGGTGACTCTGGCCCAATGGATGAAAGCTAAAGGGTCCTCACACCGAGGCGAGCTCGTTGCCCCGCGAGCCGCCAGGAATGTTGACAATTTTGTCACATTGCTTGGAGGGGTGGCAAAATTCAAAATTCTGTGATAATTTCTTGGTTTGTTTTCTTTCTTTTGGTTGTAAACAGCACTCTAGCAATTTTGGCTATCATTTTTTGCCCCTTTTGTAAATAAACTATATGTATAGAAGCTTCGCCCATAGCTTCGCCAAGAGAAAACAGGAAAATGAAATGCATGCCCAAAATTTTCTAAGGCATGAAAAGAGCTTCGCCAGCGAAGCCTCTAGGAGACTAGCTTCGGGCCCCGTTTTTGCGAAGCGGCAAAGCAACGATAGAAAAAATTGCAAAGTATGAAAACTGCTTCGCCGAAATCTCAGCGAAGCACCCGCTTCGGCCCCTTTTCCTGGCGAACCGTTTTTCCAGTAAGATTTTGCTTCACCCTGGGACGCTGCGAAGCACCCGCTTCGGCCAATTTTCGTGCGAAGCTCCCTCACTAGGAGCCTAGTTGCCTTGAAGAAGTCGGAGAAATATTCTAAGGCAAGATTCTACTTCGGCCAAAAGACCCCCGAACGGCCATTTTGAAAAAGCTTCGCAGCGAAGCACTCTTTCAGCCCATCAGCGAAGCATCCGTTTGCGAAGCAACCTTCAACCCGTTTTCCCGGCAAAGCGATGAGAGATTGGGAACCATGTTTTGAAGAGGCAAATCTGCTTCGGCGCTAAGTCTTTGCGAAGCTGTTTTTGAAGGCCCCTTCGCGCGAAGCACCCATGCAGAGAGGTCAGCCCCGCTTCGGCTCACATCCGTCGCGAAGTAGGTCCCCGAACTGGAATTTAGCGAAGCTCTCCAGGGCACACACACCAAGGCCGGGTATCTTTTCAAGGCAATCGAGTATTTCATAAATGCATTTTTACTTGCCCGAAAGACCCGGGACTCATTTTTGGCAATGGAAGAGGAAAAATCAGTCGCAGGGGGAGAACCCGATGGACCTAGCAGCCACTCGAGCACCGCACCCGGAGATTCAGGACGAGTCAGGCGGCTCATTAATGTAGATTTCCCCGGCTAATGCGGCCGTAACTGCCAAATATAGAAACAGATGTGAGAGCTCGGTCACGGGAGGAGCGAAGGTAGATTTCTCAGGTTTTCGAGGGCGTACTCTCAGATTTTGTGCATTGATGGTTCAGAGGGTCGGGTCCTCTATAAAAACCCATGAATTGTAATGGAAAAGGGGGGGAACTCTTGCTAGAAAATTGCTGTAACTTGGTTCCTGCAATTGATATTAAAGACTTTGGGCCTTATTTCTCTCTTGTATGCTGCCTTCTGTGATTATTTCTGTTATTCTGTCTTCATTTGCATACTGTAATTCTGAATCCTGGATTTAGGTGTGTGATTGGGGATTAGACCCCGGAATTTTCCTGAAGGATACATAGGGGAGACAATATTGCGTTAAACTCTTTTTATGCCGCCTGTGGTTAGTGGTTTCTGTTACGTTCACGTATTTTCCTAGTCGCTGTAATTCTGAAATCTGGATTTAGGCGTGGGAGAATAGCTGAATTCTGGAACTCTTCCAGAGGATACATAGGGAAGTTTGCGTGATGTTCATTTATGCATTATTCTTGGTATTTATTGTTGCTTTTCCAAGTTATTAGTTGATAATCGTGCTGTTGGTTCTTCCCTCATCGAATTGTTGACCATTTCTTACCCTATCTCTTTTATTTCTTTCCTGCACCATTTTATCTCTCTTAAAACATCAAGTAGTTTAGTTAAGGAGCCGGCCTTTCTCCGGAGATTGGCACGGAGGGCATCTCTTCCCCTCGGCCTTTCAATGTTGGTCCAGGTCTAGGGCGCGTATCCTTCCCAAAATCCTTTCCTGTGGCAGATTTGTGACCAACAGTCCTTTACAAGCAAAATTAGTCCTTAACCAGATAAAATAAACAAATAACCCTTCAACTTCAAAGAACACTGTTTAGCCCATCTCTCAGACTTTAATCATAGATTTTTCGTTAAATATGCCCCTCTACAATGTTACTAGATAGAATCACTGCACTGCAGCACTTATTCCTATACAATTAACAAATACAGAGCATAATAAACCAATGCATGTAATACCCTGACATTAATGGTGGTCACTGGTCACAATTGCAAATCCTGCGACTAAATTGTTAACAGTTAACAGCATAAACATAACGAGACATACACCTCCCAACCATCAGTAGGTCTGCATGATCCCCACTTTCAAGCCAGCTTAAAGTAGCAAGAGGAACACATCTACAGTAACACCCATTCTTGCTTCAAATTTCAATCGTATCCCAAGGCTCCAAATGGATTTTACTATGTGCCACCACTTGACTGCCATTTCACTGATAACTTGGCCCTTCAACCATGTCCCACAAAACTCAACTTGCTGTAGTCTCTGCAGTGTTCACATAATGAGTCAGAGAGCAATTTCCACTTTAAGTTAGGCATGCTTTGAGTGCCATATGGTGATACAAGGTACATCCTTCTGAAAAATGTATACTTGACTCTATATAGAGACTCCTTCATTACCCTAAGAGGCAAAGGGGTTTGTTACACTTTTTTCACAAGTATGTAAGCATAGCTTACAATATATGCCTTCTGATAGAAAAGGTGGCTTTCCTTTCCTTTGCCTATTCCATTCAGGTCCCAAGAAAGCACCTTGATAAATTTTTTCGGTGGTTTTCGAATAACACTGAACAAGAATAAATGTCATCCATAGTCACCAGGAAAGAGGTACTGACTTGGGTAAGGGAGAGGGGGATGAGGATGACAACAGGGATATCAATTTTCAGACAATGAGTACACGGGTACTTGGAAACGCCAATATTTATAAATAATTAAAAATATAATATTTAGATTTTATAACTTAAAACATACCAAATATACAAACAATAAATAAAATTTAAAAATAATCAAAGATACAAAATGCATAAAAAATTAAGTAATCTACATGAGCAGAAAGTAAACTCATAATTTGAAGTCCTCAAAATAGGTTATTAGAGAGTCATAAACCCTCCTATTGACCTCTTAATAAATAACCAAGAAATCCTCAAGTATGTGTTGAGGTATAAATTTTAATTCATAAGTTTAGGGCCTCTTAGGAAGTCATAAAATAGGCTTTCTTGAGCACCTACATCCTCTTTAGGACCTTTGCTTACTGCAAAAACTATAGTTTAGGGCCTCTCAAAGATTCATTTAATGCGTTGACGCTGTTTAGGACCACTAACCCTCGCAGTTTTTATCAAAGGAAAGGGAGGAAATGAAACATCATATGCACTTGATTTTGTCCAACTTGTTTCTAAAGTGTGATCCATCAAGTTGGCATTCTAGAGTTTCAGATGGACAATGTACACAGATTTTTGAAGTTGAGATTGTGGGTGATGTTCAAAGGTCTCGAGAGTACAGTCTTCAACTATCTGGAGAAGTCTCCAAGACAAGTACCGGTCTCCAAGATGAGTACCAATACCCAGTACAAGTACTAGGTAGGGGAAGACGAGTCTCCAGGTGACTATGACATTATCCTAGTGCTAGTTTAAAGATTTAGCAAAATAGTTCTACTGCTTGGTAAGATTATCATCATCTCAAAATAAACTTGATTGTTCCTTAACAACGTTTGGAGGAATATTGGGTCATTCTTTGACAAGTTGTTGAGATTTTAATTCTATATTCCACAAAATTTTGGGACTGAGATGACAAGACAACTTTTTCGTATCACAGGATGTGTTTTGGGAAGGGGGAATGCATTTTCAATATGTGGGTACATGTCTCTAGGACGGCCCCCAATGCATAAAAATTTAAGTAATCTACACGAATAAAAAGTAAGCACATATTTTGAAGTCATCAAAATAGGTTATTAGAGAGTCATAAACCCTCCTATTAACCTCTTAATAAATAACCAAGAAATCCTCAAGTATGTGTTGAGGTATAATGTTTAATTCATAAGTTTAGGGCCTCTTAGAGAGTCATAAAATAGGCTTTCTTGAGCACCTACCTTCTCTGTAGGAACTTTTTTTTTACTGCAAACACTGTAGTGTAGGGCCTCTCAAAGATTCATTTAATGCGTTGGTGCTGTTTAGGACTGCTTGTAAAAACCCTCATAGTTTTTATCAAAGGAAAGGGAAGAAAGGTAACATCATATGCCGAATGCACTTGATTTTGTCCAACCTGTTTCTAAAGTGTGATCCATCAAGTTGGCACTCTAGAGTTTTGAATGGACAATGTACATGGATTTTTGAAGTTGAGATTGTGGATGATGTCCAAAGGTCTCAAGAGGTGTCTTCAAGTATCTGGATAAGTCTCCAAGAGAAAGCACTGGTCTCCAAGATGAGTACCAATACCAGTGCAAGTACTAGGTTGGGGGAGACAAGTCTCAAGGTGACTATGACATTATCCTCGCGCTAGTTTAAATATTTAGCAAAATAATTCTATTGCTTGGTAAGATTATCATCGTCTCAAAATAAACTTGATTGTTCTTTAACAATGTTTGGAGGAATACTGGGTCATTTTCTGACAAGTTGTTGAGATTTTAATTCTATGTTCCACGAAATTTCAGGACAGATGTTGAGACAACTTTTTGGGATCACGGGATGTGTTTTGGAAAGGGGGAACACCTTTTCGAGATGTGGGTACATGTCTCCAGGACAGCCCCCAAATCCCAAGACAAATCCCCATGAAACATTGGATTTTATAAGGCACTCAAATCAATTTCTCTTTTGCATTCTATCCACAAACAAATCAACAAACTGCAGTTCTGCATTGCATTATCATCGTAATAAATAAATCATGGATAGTTCTTCCCTTTGTAGGTAATTCAGCCACATATTCCAAAATCCAACTCTCATGAGTTACTCCTGTCCTTATTTGTTTTAAGGACTTATTATGCGCTAAAAGAACAAGACAAAATTGAAGCCTTTTGGTCTCACTTTCAACTCCACACAAGTTTCCCGTATACTTTAGACTGCCAAACAAAAAGAGTTCTAAGAATGTAAATCACTTGACCAACTCAAAGTAGATAAAGAGTTTGATTTCAACAAGTTAAAGATAAAGATCCATATAATAAATTCTTGTCTTTGAAGTATGGACCATATAGTATCAAAAATTTTGAAATAAGTGAAGATGGTATCTTCCATATTCCAGCAGAGGAATTTCATAATGTCATCAACAATGATCTTTCAAAATTGAGAATCTTACACTGCAGAGACACCAGATTTGGTGTGTTAACAGGTTTGTGTTCTTGTTTGCATTGGGCAAGATTGTAATTCGGAATAAATTTGACATGAAAAAGTTTGGAATAAAGTTCAAAATTATGTTCAAGACAGTAAAAATATGTAAAACTAAACATATTTGACATTCTATAAATTAAAACAAAAACTAATGAGACTGAAGATTGGCATCTTCCATTTTCCAGCTTAACTTGCTTTCACATCTTGGAATTTCATAATGTCATCAACAATGAGCTCTCTAAACTGAGAATCTTACACTGCAGAGGCACAAGACTTGGTGTATAGAAGGTTTGTGTTCTTGTTTGCATTGGGCATGATTGTATTTGGAATAATTTTGACATGAAAAAGTTTGAAATAAATTTCAAAATTATGTTCAAGACGGTAAAAATATGTAAATATATTTGACATTCTATAAATTATAACAAAAACTGATGCGACTAAAGATTTTTTTTAGAAATGAATAAATTTGTTTCATTATAAAATTTATAAATTATTTACATAAGGTCCCTAGCTAAAATTAATTATTTTCTTTTTTAATTGGTTATATGGGGTTAAAATAGGCCACACCTGTACAACATAATGACCACATTATTACAGTATTTCAATGAACCACAGTATTGTGGTATTACGACAGACTATTATAACAGGCCACATTGGAACACAAGTGTCTGTCACAATGCCTCGGACAGAACTAAAATTATGACTGATTATATCCATCTGCATTAAGTTCTTAGATAATATAAATTATACAAACTATTAATTCCAGAAATTATACTGACTAATCCTATCCACTTTAAGTTCCTGTCTCATATTAACTATTTACTTTAGTAACAAAAGAAAGTAAAAAAAAAATTAAAAAAATAGTAATAAACCTCATTCTAGGCCCTAAGCAGACTACCTTAGGGAAAGGGAAATTTTAAAAAAAATCAAAAATCAAAAGGTGCATGATGTATTACAAGTATGAATCCACACATGATGCTTTAAATAGTGGAGTGTTCAATGCAACTTTAAAAAACACTCCAAGACCTAAGCGTTATACTGCGGCCACAAAGCCAATTGTCAGCCCTTCAATTTCCTGACATGGCATTATGCGAGTGGAACTGCAACTGCACTGTGGATAATGATCCCACACTGTCACAAAATATAGCACAATGCACAGATGGCTATGAAACAAAGCAAACAGGCACAAGACAGGCAAGCAAGCGAACGCAAATGATACACAAAGATTCTAGCTAGAGGAGTTAGCATCACACTAGCCAAAGATCATGTCTGACATCATAGCCAAGACAACCAATTTAGCAGTGAGTCAAATTAAGATAGTCTCATGTAAGCAGAGTTTGTTTATGTGATTTGTTGTCACATAGTTGTCATGACAACAGGAAGAGGAGCTAGGGTCACAGTAAGCAAGATCATGGCTAACAGCATAGTCATGACAATCAATGTAGCAGTGAGTCATATTTAGTTAGTTTCATGTAAATAGAGTTCGTCTTATGTGTTTTGTCATGACATAGTTGTCATGACAATGGTATTTAAAATAAAAATCACGTAATGTGTTATGGGAAATATTTAATGTTTCAAGTTTACAAATAGCTAAGTGGCAAACAGGAAGTTGCCAACCACCTACCACTACCCATGATGCCTGTATCTATACCATCTATTTTGGTCAAGGTATGTTGGTCGAGGCATGTTCACCATTTATCTTTTTCATGTGTATGATGATTGATATGGAGATGTATGATCTATATATTGTACGCTCGACCAGACCACGACGTATTGCAGATGATGTGGAAAATGAAGCATACATGTTGCATATTTACATGTATCTATAAGTTCTTCCCATTGTGCTTTCTTTATATATTATGAAATTGTATTGTAGTGTGTTACAATGTATCTCTTTTTGCATGATTGGAATACTCCCATGTGCTACATTTGGGTATCATTGCGAAGATTAATAACGACGACAACGGGAAGATCAAAGCATGGTCCACAAGCATGGGTGTGATACTCAAGATGGAGATGTGTGTTCTGTACACTCAACCAAACTGTATATATTGAAGTTGATTGGGATATGAAGGATACATGATGTTTGCTATGTATTTACACGTATTTGTGAGTTCTTCGCTTTGTGTTTCTTTATTCATACATAATGGAGTTAGACTACAAAACATGGCATTATATCTCTTTATATATGATTGGAATACTCCCGCACACTACATTTTGGTGTCATTACTTGTATGAAGTTGGGTCCAAGTTGGTGACATGGAGTTGTGATGAGCATCTTGCTCTAAAGGATAAACAACGACAATGGGAAGATCATACCATAGTCGACAAGCATTGTAATCCAACCATATCTCTTCCTCCTCAACAAAGAGAAGGTGGGAGCATAAATCTGAAACTGATGCAAACTTTTTTGTTGATGTCAACTAAGGGCTATCTAACGACAAGTCTAATGATAACAAAATCCTTAATCTACAAGAAACATTAATATCTTGCATGCGATTGACATGAGTTGTGTCAAATGGTGTACAAGATAGGAGTTTGGCACTAGAACAACTGCAGGTTGGCACATGCAAGGAAGCATGAGATGGGAGTCCAATAGGGGGAGCTACTGCAGGTCGGCATGCTTAATGATGAATGGAATGGGAGTCCAGCAAAGGGAGGTGCATCCAACAATGCATGCAATGAGATTCTGACAAGTGAGTGACTGCGATGTGTTGCACTTGACAATACACACAGCAAGAGTTCAACATGAGACCAATTGTTGCCTACACTAAATCAACAAGTAACATTGGCAGCTAGTTTTGGGGTTCCACGTAAGTGTCCCATGTTTCATGGTGGTGAAACAAAACAGACATTGGAATACCTGCATCATGATGTGGAAGGTCAATGCACAGATAAATGAAGCAGATTGAAGGAGGTGATTCCCTGCCACGCTACATGGGATCAAAATGAACCGGTACACAAAAATGTGAGAGCACAAATACCAGACTCTGGAAGAGTTGTTAGAAACCTCTGAGAAAGAATTTGAGTTGTTGTGCAATGACAAGGTCATCACAAAGATTTATAGAATAGAGCAAAGTGATAGTTTGTTTCACCCTACAACCGAACATTGAAAGTGTTCATCACCCAACAAGATAAGTTGTGATACAGACAGAAGAAGGCGGTTCATGAAGGGCTTTCTTCCTATGTATAGGAAGAAGATTTGTCAATAGAGCTGAACTTGAATGGTTGATATGGGCCATCTTCCACAGAGAAGGTTCAAGTGCAAGTCTCAACGAGTGTAGAGGCCCTGTGTGTGTGCATGCATGTGTGTGCTGGGTGCTTGACCCCAAATGAGTTGTTTGCAGTAGCTCATTAAAATAAATAAATATATGTATAGGAAGAAGATCAAGGTGGTCCATCTAATATCATAGAAAAAAGCCTTTGAGTGGCCCATGAACTTAGAAAGCAAGTCAAATTCATCCCGATGTTGGAATCAAGAAGCCAATGACAAAGGCAACGTCAAAGAAGAGAGTGACTTTGAAGATGACAGTGGTGACTCCGAGATTCAAAGCACAAAGTGACAGAGAGGAAATGTCAATAAGTGCTCCTTGTAAAAACAGAAAGCACATGTGATGAATTCAAAAACAACCAAGTTTATTTCTTACATTCTTGAAACTGGCACCAAGTTTCAGCAGTTTAAAAAGGGGTCTACCCCGACCCTTCAGAAATCACCCTACTTGTCCCATGTTTGGCACGACTAGTCTCTTGAGTCACCACAAAGAAAGTTCTATATTTGATTCTTGTTGTAGTTTCATTAGCTTCTACATGAGCTCCAAACTAGAGCTTTCCTTGTGCTGAAGGAAAAGGGTATGGGGCTTACCAACATCCAACCATCAAGCAATGCGGCCCCAAGTCATATGGTTGGACATCCAAAGATCAGAACCCCATGAAAAACTTTACATTTGCAGTCCCCATCACACACTAGTGTAGGAGGAATCACCCTAACCCATACACTGGTGTTGGTTCCATTCACCATTCTTCAGATCAATCAAAGGAAGGGCCCACCACCTTGGGTGTGTTGCCACAATCCAGGAAATCAGGAAACTAAGTGCCTGTTGTATTGCAAGCAGAAGGGATTGCCCTACCCATAGGGATTACAACATGTTCATGATAAATATCATGTATCATGGGATATATATAACGTTTTATGTATACAAGTAGTTAGGTTGTGGTTGGGCAATTGCTAACCACCTACCAGTTCCCATGATAGCTAGGTGCACGTCATATACCCTGGTACTATGCTCGACCACATCAGAAGATATGGCAGATGATTGAAATATGATGGACACATGTTGTTTGTTGTGTATTTACATGCAAATTTGAGTTCTTCCAATTGTAGTTTTTTATCTATATAGAAAATGAAATTATTTTATATATGTTGCATTGTATCTCTCTAAGCATGACTGGAATACTTTCACATGCTACAATGTCTCAAGAAAGTGGATGGTCGGGATATGCATTCCTTGAAGACCCGGTAAATGGCTCTGCATTCCCTCTACAATGAATAAGAAGCAACTGCCTCATAAGGCTTGGTCTTCAGAAGGTGAGATATAGCATGATATCTTCACCTCTTTAATACATTAAAACTAATAAGTACAGCATTTTGAGGAAGGGATAATATTTATTCAATCTACCATGTAATTTTAGGTTAAGGAATTGCTAAAAGCCTTAGATTTCATATGAAGATCAATAAGGAATTAAATTGTTGCCGAAACAATTGGCACTAGCTATGCAACTCCCAACACCTGAGTACAGATTTTTGGATATTGAAATACAAAGTATATGAGATATTCTACTTTGTGATGAACAAGATATAGTCTATTTATATAATTATATTCCATGTGCAATCCTAACCTTACTCTTTGGTATCTGTATGAACATGGCTTCCATTCATGTCTTTATGAGCATATTTACATGTGCACGTGTCTTAGTAGTATACCTGCTTGCATGCATGTCTGTACATGGTGCACTGCTAAAACTACAGTTCTATGCCCATCTAGCTATAAGACAAGGCCTCCTCTCAGCATGCACATTACTTTCAAGTCCTCTAAGAATCAATTTGAATTATGTATTATTTTGTGTAGCATTTAGGAGTAGACCATCTTGTAGCAAATGGTACCTGTCCGGCAGGTTCTGGGTAGGTTCTTTTTTAAATTAAAACTTCGAAAAATTAATTTCAGAGCGATGAATTTCAACCTGTTAAACCTCATGAAATGACTTAAAATTGTAATCTCAATGAACACACAATTGAAATCTAAATGTTTAAATACTAAAAATTTCAATTTTCCTTTAAATTGAAAAATGAAAACTGCCCGTAACATTGGGTGCCATTTGCTCCATGTATAGCGTATTCCTAATATTTATCCTTAAAAATTAACACTCAAGGAAATTGATAAAGCTCAGAAAGCCCTATAGTTGCTATAGATTCATTTTCATGATTGGAAATATCCAGCTCAAAAAGTAGAGTAATTTGGAAAAGGTATGAATATACCATCAGAAAATAACTTAAAGATTCATAGACAATAGCAAACGAACTCCTTAGTTGTATGCATAACTGTTTGCATCATCCTCTACAACATTCTACTGTTAATGTTATTAATTAGTAGACAAAGCAATGCATTCTAAGAATTATTTTCATGACTACATATAAGTTCTTTCAATTTAAATACGAATCAATGAACTTCCACAAAAGTATAGATGTTAATGGGCAAAAATTATCATCACATAAATTAAAGTAATAAACAGGGAAACATACCGCAAAAGCAAAATGCAACACTATTTGGCCTATCTTGTCCATATGTGGAATCAATCGGTTAAGCATCTTCTCAAAGTGTTGAGGTTGTATGTACCAATCGATATCCTCAATACATATTGCACCTAGAAGTGTTCCAACACCTAATGTCTTCAGAGCATTGAGAGAAGAAGTACCATTCTTCCAAAGCCATATACCCTCCTCCGGAAATAGCTCTCCCTTTTAACACAAATTAAAGATTTGTTAAAAAACAGTAACAAATGAACATCAAAATTTTTTGTTCAAGATCACAAATACTTGAAATGAAAAGGGTTACAAAATTTGTGAGATTCATCCACTAAAGAAGACAAACTTAAATGACAACTGAAAATGCATCTTCTGCCACAAGATTTCTATAAAACTAGAGAATAATATGCAAACCAGATCTCAACATTGCCCATACTTTTGAACAGATTTACCACTCAAGTGCAAATACTAAAATGGTGTTGTAAAGCCTTTGTTGATCATATGTCAACAAATTAAGCCTTGCTGCTAAAGGGTCATATGCTACAAACATGTAACCTTGGAAGAGACTGAATAAATATTATGAGAAAAATGTAATCCTAAATATTAGAATCAGTGGAATCAGTAATAATTAAAGCATTAGAATTGTTTTGAACTCAACTTTCATTCTTATCACAAATAATGCAAGGGGCATTTTATGTCTCAAAATGAAATAGATGAAGTAGATTTTAGAAAAATGAAAAAGAAAAACTAAAGCAACACTCACCAACAGGCAAAGAGTACTACAAGCTTCTTTTGGTCCCAGAGCCAAAGAAGCAGGAGCCGGAACATTCTCCAACAGACGTTGAAACAATCCTGGTGTCCAACCAAAAATAGGCCAACATGCTACACAAGACACAAGGAGATGACAAACACCTCCCAATGCAAGTGTTGAGCTAGCAAAACAAAAAGGAAGAACTGCCATACGAGCTGCTAGCTTTGGACTGTAACAAAACACAAAAATTAGCATGCAAAGCATTACTGTTAACAAACTGTTCCAAAAAATATGAATAAAATTAATATGCTAACTAGTACAGTTAACAAACTCTCCCACCAATTCTAATTTTATAATAAGGTCAATAACCTGATTTCACGATGTAAACGGAGCAATGAATTCAATAATTTTGTATTGTGATGTTGTTCCGCAGCTTCCTGAAATCAGATAGGACAACACTTGAATTAAAAGCCATAATGGCTAACATAAGTGCCAACATAGGATATTAAAAATAATTTATTTTATTGACATGTTATGAGTGACAGCATTAACAAAGCATTATTTTGTCAAGATTAGAAATTCATCAATGAAGCACACATAGACAATCCTTTAAGATTAGACCCAAAAAAGGCATACATATTAAAACAGAGTAAAGCTTTTCAAGATAGTATCAATAATGTTTTGCATTATCAGCTTCCAATTGCTCCATTCAGTCCATTTTGCTCATTCTAATCATAGCATAGCTATCACTAACATGAATTCTAGACAATAAGGGCTATCCATCCTATGAGAAGAATTTCAGTAGTAAAATCCAGAAAGCCCATTTTATGCTTGTGCTTTGGAAAACAAAATCTTTGAAACACAGTTACTTCTTCTCCACTTTCAGAAAAGAAGTTCAATAATTTCAGATATGATCACTTTTTTTTCCCACAGAAACAACCATCTGTAGCTAATGGTTCAAATTTCTGCAGCTTGTAAGATTCATGCTTCATTCATACCTTGAATAAAATTTTGGAATGGAAAATAATGTCACTTCCACTTCCAAAAAAGCAATCCAACTTTTTCCAACTTAGCCACTTCTCTCCCAAGAGGTCAAAATAACCATACCAATCCAACAATTCACATCGGTGCAGTCAATGCAATGCTTTCTTTCTTTCATGCCTCAAAGGTATCAGTACAGTCAGCTTGTTGAAACCGAGGTGTTTTGAGATTGTAAAATGCCATGGTCTATTACAACTAATACCAAAGTTGTACAGGTGAGGGGGTTGCAAGGTGTGGAGACAGATTGCCTGGTGCGTAACCAAAAACTGTGTGAGGTATGCAGTCAGACACTTGGGTATTCTGTAATGAAATTGTAAAATTGAAACATTAACTTCGGTGTGTTGAAACTTAAGATGAACGCAAACTTAGTAAAGCAGGAAACTAAATTTATATATGAGAGCTGCAGAGGCGTTGAGAAGGAGTTCATAGCTTTTCAATAAGCAGGACAAGAGTAAATGATAAGTTTTCCTTTATTTCATTTTTATTGCAAGGTTTGACTTGGGCACATACATAAGTGAAGGTCAATGTAGCCGGTGAACCACCTTACAGCCATGGGCATTTCCAGTGCAAGAAAAGGCACATTTTGCACCCACACCTAAGTATCTCATACATGTGCATCTTGGGTGCAAGCCAAAAATGGTCAGTTATGTGCACCTATACAGCATAGACTAATATTCACCATAAATTCACAGATATATTTCTTTTTAAGAATTTAACAAGCAAGCCAGTACAAGATTGATTTCAAAAACAATATGCTCACACAATGAGTTAACAAAATAAATGGAAATCACAATAAAGTCATCAGGCATATACAATGCACAAACACACCTCATTTGAAATTGTTTCATTATTTTTTAACTCCATGCTTCTGCCTGTATAACCCTTTAGTGCCATGAATCCTTTCACTCTTATCAAGATGTCTCAGTACGATTGAGCAGATAAGGCTCCAAAGCTTGGTTATTGCATTTATTATATCCTGGCAAAAATTTTTGAGGGTAGGGATGTGTTTCCATATTGCCACTAGAGACAGGATTAGGGTGCATAGGAAGCACCCTCAGCATATCGTATATCGTGTCCATGGAAGGTGGAGAAGACAACACTGTTCTCTAGTTATCCCTTAAAAAAGGGATAAGCACTCCGGGAATTCCAGAACTCGCCTGGATCCACAGGACCAAAATCATTCCTGACAGCCCACACTCATAATATCACTATGCCAAATAGTTTTCTGCACAAATTATGCTTTCCAAGAGCACCAAATAATGGAAATATTTTTCCACAGTATAGTTGATATATGATAATAGGATGGTATATTCAGCAATGCCAATGAACCTCCCAAAAAGAGAGTGCCAAGCAACCACAAACTTAACCATTGAAGACAATATTATGTTTGCAATTTCAAACTATGCACAGTCAATATATTATTCAAGAGGGAGGAGGTTTGAAAGCCATGAAAAAGCACATCACAAAAATAAATTTGCATATTGTCCTTGATATGTTTATGTTAAGAAAAGTTTCTTACTGTGTAATCCCTGTTAAATAACAGCAACAGTATCTTCATTCAAATTTTCATTCTCTCAGGCCGAGTGTCTTTATTCACTCATCCACAAAGAGAATAAAAAAATTTCAACCATTGAGAAACTAATCAGGCAGGCATAAGTGATGTTTTCAAAATCCTTAAAAATTCTCAATGTTTCAGACACTACACCATGTTAGATCAGGTGACATATCACGGGAACCGGTGTGAAAGGTAATTGATGATGTGCTTCAGTTTTGTCCTGATATAATTCAAAAAGAGAAGTCTCCTTTGCACTATTGCAGTCACCTTTGCACTATTGTGAAAGGCAATTGATCATATGCTTCAGTTTTGTCTTGACATAATTCAAAAAGATAAGTCTCCTTTGCACTATTGCAGTCACCAGGCATAACCTTCAGACAATAAATGTCAATAATATAAAGAAATTAGTTCTTAGTAACATGTAAACATACATATCTTTTGGTTAATTACCATATTTTGTGAGTCCACTTTATTAGCTTTAAAGTATTATAAAAGGACATGATACAGTGTAACTATAAAGATGGTCACTCCTCAGTCCACATTTATATGAAGAACTTGAGGAACATGCTCAAGATACCGATCTCTTACACGCTCTTAATATCATGAGAAATACATGATGATTTTTTTTAGTTGATTTTTATTTGAAAATACGAAGTTAGAACAAAATCAGCCTATTTTGCCTGTCAAACTTACTTACAAGTTTAACGGAGTTTGAATTGCCAAACTTTTGGCTTTGAGGATATCAAGTTCATACTCAAACTAGAACCAAGTGACTTACCGCATATGTGCATGCATACTGCCAGACTATTGATTTGTTGAGTATATAGAAAATAGCAAGACCTTTAACATTACACAAGTCAATACTGTCTTTGATGTCCCATTTTTTAAACAATAAAGACAGTACACTCTTAAAAAAACAAAAAGCAGAATTCATCTTAAACAACTTATCAGCTAAGGCTCCCTGCACTAGAGATTATATTTTTTATGTCAAACAATTATATTGCAATTAGATAAAACAAAAGACAACAGAATATGACTAAAAACAAACATGAATATCTTAAACAAAGGAATAAAATTTTCAACAGCAAACTAGCAAACAGTAAATAGTAATACTTTTACTCAGTAGTATGCAAAAAATAAACCAGTGTGGATGCCTTCAATCCAATGCCAAGAATGAAAAAAATTGAGAGGCATTATCAATAGGATTATAAAATACAAACTATTTAGATACCATAAGAAAGGAGGATCTTAAAGATGCCCAATTAGACATTTAAAAAAAAAAAAAATGAATAAATATGTGAATCATCAATAAAAATGATTATATTATTTAGTCCTTCTACTTATCTTCGTCTGATATCTATGAACAAAAGTCATACATTTTGGGAAGAGAACTTCAGAAGCTGATCAGTAACAGCAGATTTACAATCAGCAAAAGATTTAGTAACTAGAAATAAGTTGACTCTACTTCGTTTCCCAAATAACAGAAACAAACTAATGAGTACTTGACTACTTTATAAGAGTCACATGGCTATGTTGAAGATTGGTAGACTGCTTGAATATTCTTCCACTGTCTGTACCCATTTTAGCAGAGCATGGCACAGATGCTTGCTAAATCATCCATGTGAATAAGCAAAAGAAAAGGTGTATTCAACCTTTAACAATTCTAGAAGCCCGTGACACACTAATCTCATCACCTCTCAAAGAAAAAGACACATTTGGTCAGGATACTAGGAAAAAAAGAAAAAAAATGAGGTTTCCCCATAGTCTCTTAATAGACAGTAATACACTCCTTGAGCCCATAAAATAAAGAGTGAAAAATACACCTTGTGCTTTCAACCAGATTTGAGTAAAATACCTACTATATTGCAATTTCTGTATCTTCTTTCTAGTAAGCATCAAATATAAAACAATCCTCAAGGATGAGCCAGGTTGATTATATTGTTGGACTTCCACCTGGACGATCCACGTACAATTCCTGAGACATGTCGAAGTGCTGTGTACCCAACAATGTTCTGGTTATGTGCTGTGCTTCGCAGTGGTTTCCAGTAGCAAAATTGTTAGTTCATGGACGGTCCTGATGTTTGTAGTGCCAGATGTAGTTGCAGTGGAGGTGGCATTCAAGGCAGTTTAAGTGAGAAAGGTGCTCAGGGCAAATCTGATGTTCATTGTGACGCAGGCAGTTCTGATGGAGGTGGTCTTTGTACCCTAGCTTTCCCAACAAAGTGCAACTGGTTGTCAAGATTGAGTTCTGGGAGGTCCCATCCTAGCTGGTGATGTAGCTCTGTCTTACAGGGAGGGCAGCCCCTGATTGTGCCTCTCACCTGAGGTTCACAGATCCTTGGTCTAAAAATGTGTTAACCCCAAATCAAACCAAAATTAAATACAAAGCATTCACTCTCCACTCTCCACTCTCCATTAGAAACACATTCAAAAAGTAACAATCTTGAAAGTAAAGAATCTCCTTTTCCTTTTCTCAAACATCAAGGGGACTTCTCCAGTACAAGCTTCCAATACAGAGGACTTAGGTCAAAATTACATGTGATTAAAATTAAAAAACACATCTAGGTAACAGAGGGTAGGAAAGGTGTAGATTTGTGGCATATCATTCTCAACTTATCAAATCTTAAGTTATAACTTTAACAAGCATATCAACTGAGAAACACTCAAAAGAGAGGATAAAATTGAATAATCTTTTAGTAGGAATAAGAAGTTACCAAATGGGTTTTGCTCAAGGAGTTGTATCCACTCTATTTTCACTCCCCTCTTTTCTATTTCCTGTCTAACTAGTTCACATTGTTAATTAAAAGCATGAAAGTAAAGAAAAACAGGGAATGTGTACATGTAGACAGTGTAGGTATTGTTAAAACTTAAAACTGAACACGACATTAATACTAAATGAAGAGAGTTAAACATAACAAGGAGCAACAAAATAAAGATGCAAACACAAAACTATTTTCAGAACAAGAGAATAACAAGGGAAAACCCCCCTTGTGGGATGTCTCGACATTCCACATTTTTTCATTAGCAATCTCAAATAAATAGTACATTGCATCCTCTACAAGGCAAACCCCAGCATCTACCGCTGCCAACTCACATGTGCATGTAAGGTGACACCTCACATTGACACCTCATCCTTGGACTTTGACCCATATTACAAATGTGTGATTACATAGGCATTTAATGTCAACATTCCCCCCTTAATGATATAATTGTAATTCTGCAGTACAAACAAGTATTTTTTACACAACCCTTCATGGGCACAAGCTAAAACCAGTCCTTCCGAAGACAAGTAGCCTTGACCTGATTACTACCAACCTCTAGGCCTATAACTTCCACCAGCTATATCCAGTCATTCCAAGACCTAGCCACCCTACAAGCTACCTCCAACCTTCTAAACACATTAGCTTCACCTGTTACCCTCAACCATATACCAGCAAGGTAACAAAAAAATCCAAAAAACCACTTTTAAAACATTACAAATATTCCTGGAGCTAACTCTGAGAACATTACACTAGGCAACCACCACTAGCATCCACACCAGTCTCTTTTGGGCATAACTACACCAGTTATAGTAGCATTAACAGCCCTACAAGCTACACCAACTACAGTAGCAAATAATCCAACCACACCAGTTACAGTAGCTTCTTCAAGTACAAGCTACACCAGTTACAATAGTTAATACTTGCCCAAAACTTGTGGTACAACCAATAAACCATCTCAAACATTCTTTAGCAACTTTGCAAAACATAGATCTGAGGTTTCAAATCTACACAACACACTAAAACAAGAAGAATACCAGCTGCAAAATGAAACCTCATGCATGGACACCTCTACAACTTGCACAATAAAACCACTAGAACAAGCATTTCCAGCCTTAAACTCCAGCACCTATTCAAAAAATAAACATCTAAATACAGATAAAACATAGTGCCGCCGCCGAAGCTCACCGGGTCTGCCGCTGTCGAAGCTCACCAGATTTGCCACTACTGAAGCTCACTAGATATGTCGTTGTCGAAGCTCACCAGATCTGCCACTGTCGAAGCCCACACTCACGGAAAATAAACATCTGAATACAGATAAAACACAGTGCCATTGGCGAAGCTCACCAGATCTGCCGTTGGCGAAGCTCACCAGATCTGCCGTTGTCGACGCTCACCAGATCTGTCGTTAAATATCAAACCCGAGGATTAACAATCCATAATCCAGATCTGCCGCTGTCGAAGCTCACCAGATCTGCCGTTGTCGAAGCTCACCAGATTTGTCATAAGTCATAAACCCTTGCATCTCTTCATACAATGCCATAAACTGCCCAGGTTCAAGACCATAGGCTCTGATACCAAATGTTAAAACTGAACATGACATTAATACTAAATGAAGAGAGCTAAACATAACAAGGAGCAACAAAATAAAGATGCAAACACAACTATTTTCAGAACAAGAGGATAACAACGGAAAACCCCCCTTGGGGGATGTCTCAACATTCCACTTTTTTCCATTAGTAGTCTCAAATAAATACTACATTGGATCTTCTACAAGGCAAACCCTAGAATCCGCTGCTGCCAACTCACATGTGCATGTAAGGTGACACCTCATCCTTACATACACATTGACACCTCATCCTTGGACTTTGACCCATATTACAAATGTGTGATTACATAAGCATTTAATGCCAACAAGTATATAAGTCATATAATTCTATATTGTTTCAAAATCATTTATGTTTTGAGGAGCCTAATTCCCTGTTAAGAACATGAAGCAGAAACTTGTAACAAGGAGTATACTTAAGTGACTTAACATGCTGAAATTCCGAATGACTAACAGCTAGGAGTATACTTAAGTGACTTAACATGCTGAAATTCCGAATGACTAATAGCTAGGCGGTCATGCATACAGTCTTCCAATTATGGTTTTAAAATAATACAAAGTCCCTCTGCTCTATACAAGACTCATACAAGTCATGCACAAGGTATACCACACTGCCTTTCAGTACTAAATAATATTTTTATTTGAGTCTGTTTGCAATAAATTGACTCCATGCACAATAATCTATTGGTAAACAATGCACAATAACGAAAAGATAAAAAGGTAAAAGACAAGCAAATTTACAATTCCAAAGTGTTTGTTCCACATAGTAAAATAAATCAATAGATAACAATTAATGCAATTGTCCTTCTACCAAATAATATACATAATAGCTACAGCATCATACCTGCAATTTCCTTAGTAAAGTAAGCAACAAGATAAGAGAAGGCAACAACAACTCAACAAGGGACTGTTCCTGACTTCGCTCCAATAGCAGATCAGCTGTAGAATTGCATTCAGCTCCTTCGTCCACAAGGTAATCTGTATTGCAAAATGCATTTTTTTAATGTCCAAAATGAAGACTATTCTATGTAAATGGTAAATTGCTATATCATTCTACCTTCATCATAATTTTGGCTATAGGATGTTTTTTTTTTTTTTTTTTTGTCCTCCCCCTCCCCACCCACTATAATGCAAATAAAATTAAAAAAGGAACCTACCATAAGTGTTTGATGACCTTTCCAACATCAATGCACAGTTCATTAAGATCACATAGATAACAGTAACTGCACCCTCTTCATAAAAAGCTGCAGCAACACCCTGTAAAAAACAAACAATAAAAAAGAACAGCAAAATCAATAATGATTAGTGAAGAATTACAGACAGCTGGCAACATAAATAGTAACCAAAAAATTTCCAACAAGTAAGACATAGTCTAGCATCCTTACTGCTTGCTCTGCGAGAAATGCCAGAATCCTCATGGCTGTTGTTAATTGTGGCACAGATGAATCATGCAAAATAATGCCATCAAAAAATTTATCTGACACAAGCTTTCCAAGAATGCTTTCCACAGAACGAAAATCTGCACTTCCAGCTGAATCAGATGCAATATTATCAATCTCCATTGGTTCCGATACCAAGAAACTTGTTGAAGTGAGCTGGGCATCCCCACCCGATGCTAGAATCGCAGCATATCTTACAAGCCCAATAGCTCCTTTTTTGTGATACACAACAGCAGCATCCACCCGCTCCAAGAGTCTGGTAGGAGCATCCTTTTTATTGGATCCAGGAGAAGAAGAATGTAAAGCTTTATGAAGATCAACTGCATGTGGAATCCAAGCACTTAAAGTGCAAGCAGTTGAATCATTCACCATAACTTCAAAGAGTTCTGCAGAAGCATGAAAGATTGCAAGGCTCAATGGGCTGGTACCTAATATTTTAAAGCACAAGAATACAAGTTAGATGGGATTCCATAAGATCCATATACAAGAAAATTGTAATATGTAACCTTCAAATGCAATGACCTACCACAGTTTGAATTTAAGGATTCTGAATCCTTCCCAGATTGTAGAACTGTCATCAGAACGGATATTGCCTGTACATAACATATGTAAATAAGTATATTTTCATCATGTTCATTAAGTAATGTCCCGTCATAAGATTATGCCTTAAGATGAAACTGTATGGAAAACTACTTAAATGGAAATACCTCAGGAAATAACGCTACAGCCAAAACTGCCTGTCTTCCAATGTCAGACCTGGAACAAAAGAAAATAAGGCATCACATATGTGTAGTTGATACCAAATTCACACAGAAATGGCTTGACTTTTCAAACTCATGGACCACCTTGATATAGAACAAAGATCCCACAATGCCCACAGCAACTCTTCCGAGTGAAGATCTGCACCAATCAAGCGATCAATGGCACTCACCTGCACCCCTCAGCAACAAATAATTAAATAAATTTCCAACATGCCACTTGACTTCAATCAAGAAAAAAATTTGAGAAAATAAAACTAGTTCCCTATAAGATGATGTGTAATTGTAATATAACCAAACTCGGCTTGTAAACAATAGGATTAATCTTGGATGATATGAGACTAACCACTCTAAGACGCGTCTCAACTATCATACCAATGTCCTGTGGAGGACAAAAGAAACCCTTAGATATCAGCACTGCTGCATATCTCAGAGGTAAAAGTTCTTCTCTGTTTAAATCTTCCACTCCTCGTAATGCGAGAACAAGAGCTGTTGTAGCTTCAGGTTCACTCATTAAAAACAGTAACCCTGAAAGAGCCATAATAAAATTTAATAGAACATTTAAGTCAACAATTACTAATTAATCATATGTGACCCTGAACAAAAATGCATTAGCAATACAGAGCACAGACTTACCAGATCGACATAAAAGAAGTGCAAGAAGAATGGCTTCAATAGTTGTAACAAGGTCTATGAAAGCATCCATGGTAGGTCCAGTTCCTGAACGTAGACTAGGAGAGGAAAGTAAGGCAGCCAATAAAGGAAGAAAACATCTTTCCTGCATTTGCAAAACATTATAATTAGTTTATTATCTCTATAGTTTAATCTAAAATCATAACTTGAATTTGATGATAAATAATTCATGCTTGACCACCACACCATCTGCTTCATGATATTGAAAAGCTTAAATCCACCATCCAAACAACAAAGAAGGAACAAAACTAAAAGACAGCAAACGTAACAGAATCAAGCCACTTCCAAAACACTTGGTTACTAAAATTCAAAGCAGCTGTTACCAGTAACAAAACACCCAACTTATCAAAATCACATTATAAGGAACAGGAACTCAGAAATCAAACAAGTTAAATCAAAAAAAGAATAACATAAGCAAGACGTTCCATATTAAAGAAACAGCAAGATTATGCATGTAATTTGTCTACACTGAGAGAGATTTTTCAAGATGCTTCATGATTAAAGTTGTTGAACAATCAACATTACTGTGTGGTCCTGCAAAAACCATTAACAAAAAAACAAACTTACACATTATATGAATATCAAATTATCAAAAAAAAAAAGAGTGCCAAAAGAATAGCATAGAATAGAATAGAATGTTTTTGATGCCCAGAAGAACAAAAACAGCCTATGGGACAGGAACTTTACAAATAATCAGTGATGACAACCCCTAAATCTGACCCAGTCATTTTTCTTTCTTTAACATTGATCTTTTGCTACTTATTTTGATGATAAATTTTCATACTTTGTCTACTTTTTCCTCTTCAAACAATTCTGGCAATGATTCCACTGCTAGAGTATTAGCATATCTAGTTCGAACATCACTATATGCCTCATGTTCCAAAACAAAATGCTTCTGTGTCTTTTCCATCTGCCTGTTTCAAAATTGAGCATCCTTAATAGGACATTGTAAGCTTAGTGGCCTGTCCTGGACGATGGCAAATAAAACTCAAAAAATGGGGCTTACACAGATTCTAGAAGTGTTTCATGAATAAGAACCATTCTTTAAACCTGGAATGCATTCAACCTCATGCCATAGTCAAATCAAATCAAACATCAGTTCACATAAAACCACAAATTAAGTTTGATTGACTTAACATCCGTCTTCATTTATCCTACACTACTAACCCTGAGCATCTGGTTTACAGATGCAGTCCTTCAACAAGGGAAATAGGTTGCTCTCATTGAGCCTTATATCCTAAGATTATTCACCTACATATGGGAAGACCTTCATCACGACTATGATTCATTTCCTCCAAATGATATCCAACTTATCCTTTTAAATATATCCATATATTTTCTCTCTTACTCTTTCTCATCTATCAACACACCTTGTTTTAAAACCTCCTTGGATCGAAACGTATAGTAGCGGAT
Organism: Wollemia nobilis; assembly: GCA_028583015.1. NCBI lineage: Eukaryota > Viridiplantae > Streptophyta > Pinopsida > Araucariales > Araucariaceae > Wollemia > Wollemia nobilis. The sequence continues at coordinate 14,468,111 of JAQPPZ010002549.1, forward strand.
GTCCTCAACAGGCACAGCTCAACCAGGAAGAAATTTATGATGGTTGACACATGTTTCAGGCATAGGTGCTGTTGCACACAATGAAGTATTTCAATAGGCTCCAATAAAAGACAAAACCCTAACTAATTTCTTCCACTTAAAAAGGTCACTTGATGAAGTTAATGTCTCACATAGCAAGAAGTCCTTCTCTCACCAATCGACATCAAAAAATTGTGAACAACAGACATAATGTAACCTCTAAAAATTTATATGAATAAGAGATTACTTTGGCCATTCTGACACACTGGCCTTTTTGGACTCTTCAAGCACAGACATAGTAATTAAAAACTTTTCCCCATGCCAAGCTTGACTCAAATCTGTAACAGTCCCAATATAACCATGTCGGCTAATTATTTTTATCTCGGGCATTTGATTTAGTTAGTCGGCCCTTGAGAATTAGGGTTAGGTTATTATTGATTTCATTTATAAATAGGAAGAATATTTTATTAGTTTGGATCATCGAAGAATTAGAATTTAATTTGCGTATTCTACGCATAAGAGACTTTGCCCTCTCAAAGTGGCTATGAGACTTTGCCCTCTCTAAGTGGTTGTGGATTTGTTGTGGCATTGATTTGATCGGATTTACTATTTGCTTGTTGTTTGGATTGGAATTGATAATTGCATATTGTTCATGGTATTGGTATTTGAATCAAAATTATTATTGTTGCATGCTATTAATAATAATTCAATATTGAAGTGTTGCTGCGGATATTAAATCAATTGTGCAGTTTCGCAACAAAATCGTTACTGCCCACCTGCCCACCTGGTACAATCTAACAAAGATCTATTTTAACATAAATCTGAAACTTAATATTGAGTCCAGTTGTATTTCTAAGGATATAGCACTTGTATGTATTGCATTGCCTTGATAAAGAAGTGCAATGTTCCATCAGTTTCTATTTAAGTATTTATTAACATATTTTGAGCATGGGAAACATAGGATTGAGTCCAATTGTTTATCTTTCAACGGCTATAACACTTCTTGTTCATATTTAAAGGCATAGAAGTGTTATATTAAATTCCATTTATCTATGGAAAAGATATTATAAGGTCCCAATTGTTTGTATTTTTAAAGATAAAACAGTTATTAAACATATCGCAACCCGTAGCTAGAGAAATATTATATTAATTTTCATCGATTAAAGTCTTTCAAGTACAACAAACTTCATATTGAGTCCCAATTGTTCATATTAAGAATATAATACTTATTGCATGCATTGCATTGCATAGATGGAGGGGTGAAGTGTTTTATTATTCCATTTAATGAAGTGTTTTAATATTATTCCATTTAATCAAGTGTTTAATTATTCCATATTACACCTAGGGCATGGCCTGCATAACAAGAAGGATCATGGATGCCCATTCTGTTGGAATTCACACCTATTTCTAGAAACGAATAAAAGCAATCCATCCACTCAAATCTCATATAAAAAGCGTAGAAAGACGAAAGAAAGAAATATATAGTGGGAACCCATAGGCACCATAAATAATCACTGTATTATTCGTAGATCTCAACACTTTGATACAATGGATGGAGTGGTGGGGGGTATTTATACCAATACCAAAACCCTAATTACATAAATAAGTTTAACCTAAGCTAACATAACAAGAGGGCTTTAAGGTTAATTACAAGTTATAAGATGGGTTTAACCATAACAAGGTTAACCATGGCCCATAGGGCTTACATAATAAAATATTACAATAATTAAATACAATTGTACAATGCTTGCCCTTAGGCCTATACAAGATTACATCATATAATGTCAACCTTGGCTATAAGTCAGCTTACACTTTCAACCATAGTTACGAAACTCGGCGAGTTTTTTGAAAACTCGTTGAGTCCACATCTGAGTCGGCCTTGCCTAGTCATTCAGGCTCAACTCGACGAGTTTTTCTAAGCTCGCTGAGCTTTTTTTTTTACTCAACGAGTTTTTCTAAGCTCGCTAAGTTTTTTTTTACTCAACGAGTTTTTGGGATTTGCAAGTAAAAAAAACCTCGTCGAGTCTCAAAAAAGTCTCGGTCGGCCTCGCACAAGTAGGGGAAAATAGCATAAATTGTTTTGTTTCAAAATGCCATTATTTTTGTTTTTCCCAGTTGCAGAGAGAGCAAAGACAAGGTGAAATAAGACCAACAATAACACTCAATTGCATCCTAGATCCAAACCTTCTTTAGTTTTAAAGAATCTCACAGTTACATCTAAAGTAAACAAAACTTGGTTTCGGCTTTCAATGCTTAAACCATAGGGCATTGTTTTTCTTTTTTTTAAGTTTCTAACTACTTGCTTATTGTTTCCATGTGTAGCCACATTGAAAAAAAAGACAGTAAAAAGAGACCCAACATGGAATTATGCAAAGGATGGAGAAAAGAAAGGGGAGGTGTATTGTAATTTTTGTGGGGACAAAATTCATGGAGCCATAAACCGCCTCAAATGCCACTTAGAGAGGTTAAGACGCCATGATGCCAAGCCATGTCCAAAAGTGGAGCCTAAGGTTGAGAGGGAATGCAATGCCCTCTTAATAAACTATAGGGAGAAGAAATAAGTAAAACGAAGAACAAACAAGGTCATGGCTACTCCTCCTTATCGACCTCGTACAGGGGGTATCAGTAGCACCTTTAGCCGGTTTCAGTAGCACCCAAGTGGATCAAGTCCATTTGTGGCAAACCTTGGCAGTGGGATGGAGTTGTCTTTTATAGTGGAGCATTCTTTGCCAAGGTCACAACCCATACTTAAGGATATGACTACGTTGAATGAGGAGAGGCACAACGCCGCGTGGAAGGCTTGTGCAAGTTTTTGGTAATTTTTAAACATTCCCTTCAATGTGGCAAGGTCTCCATATTGGCATGGAATAGTTGATGCCCTCACAATTTGTGGCCTAGGATTTAAGCTGCCAACTTATGATGATTTTAGGGCCCCTCTCCTTTAGGAATCTGTGGAGGATATTCATCTCTTGGTTGAAGAGCAATCATGTTTGATTGGGTGGACCAATGGGAAGATTCGGATATTGATTAGTTTTTTGGTTCCTTCTACATGAGGAATTGCATTCCTCAAGTCAATAGATAAATTGGCACAAATTAAGAGTGTCATAATGCTTGCTAGGTGGAGGAGGTTGTATTAGAGGTCGGACAAGAGAATGTTGTCCAAGTTATCACGAACAACACAAAAACATATGTAGCAACTGATAAGATTTTGAAAGAGAGATTCCCCATCATTTTTTGAACACCATGTGCAACCCATTGTCTCAATTTGCTTCTCGAAGACATTGGAAAATTACCTTGGGTGTCCGAGGTTGTATAGAAGGCCAAATGTATTACCAAATTCTACAACCATATGTGGGTCCTCCAACTGATGAGGCAATTCACTAATGGGAGGGAGGTGTGGCCTGGAGTTACATGATTTGCCACAAACTTCATTACATTGCAGAGCGTCTTTGATGCAAAGGGGGCATTGAAGAGGATGTTTGTGAGCAAGGAGTGGATTGCTAAAGACGTTGCTAGATATTGACTCTCCAGCGAGGGCTAGAAGGCTTACGATTATGTCTTTGAGGAGGCCTTCTAGATAGCTATGCATGAGGATATCAAGGTACAAGACAGTTAATTTGTTTTTTTTTATTTAAATTATTTTCCCATTTGCAAATTTTGAATTGTAATCCAAATTTCAAATAGCCAAGTTGCTAACAATAACTAAAATCTCTCATTTGACTTCAGGTGTCAGAGCCATAAGTGAAGGTTCTCCTTCTTGTTGATGGAGAAAAATCACCAATGGGATATATATATGAGGCTATATATAGGGCAAAAGATGCAATTGCGTCATTTTATAACTATTTTGAGCCCAGATACAATCCCATTTAGGATCTGATTGAATGGCAATGGACTTCTCAACTCCATAGCCCACTACATGCCACGGGATGCTACCTCAAACCCAATTTTTTATGATGATTTATTCAAGGCCGACATGAGGTGATGTCGGGCATTCAACAATGCCTTCACCAAATGGTGCCAGATGAGCACACCCACAATTTGATATAGGATGAGCTACAAGATTAAAATAGATGTGAGGGCTACCTTTTCACATCCACACAATGCATTCAAGCAAGGTCAACTTTGAGGCCAAATAACCCTTATGGATCGAATTATTATTGGCTTTGTTTTCAAAAATAATCTCAATTTATGATTTTACATAAATTATTAAATATCTTTTTTCTTGGCATTTTCTAGATTTATAGTGGGAGGACTTTGGTGTGCATATGCCCAATCTTTAGCGCTTCGCCATGGAAGTTTTATGTCAACCATGCAGTGCTTCAAGTTGTGAGCATAATTGGAGTATGTTTGAGAACATTCACTCCAAGAAGCGCAATAGACTTACACAGCAAAAGTTGAACGATCTTATGTTTGTTCATTAAAACCTTCGCCTCCTCCATAAAATAATTGGGGGACAAATTACTAATCCATTTGATTTAGAAGAGATTGATCCATCGTTTGAATGGATCACAAAGCCAAAGGAGTAGCAGCAAGAGCCTTTCTTTTCAATGGATGATTTTGAAAGTATAACGGAGGAGTTAGCAACAAAAGCACAAGAAGAGGCACGGGCACAGGCACAAAGAGAGAGAACTGGAGATTTTGCTAGGGCAAAGGGAAAAGGCATTGCAAGACATTTGATAGTGGACCTATTGAGGCATTTTGACACGTTTTGTAATGTGTACCTTTTTATATCATAAGCAATACAAAAAAAATTTAATTTTGGAGGCATTAAAAATTTCTTTAATTGAAGTGTGTTTTGTCACTTTCACGTGTAGTTTAAGGTTGTATCCCTTACAATATTAATTTTGGATTTGTATAATGTTAATTAATTGTGATATGCATGAAAAAACTTTTTTCCAATGAAAATTTGCAATTTCTTTGTTTTTTTTTTGTCGAGTTTTGGTAGACTTTTTCCGAGTTTTTTTGCCAAGTCTAAGTCCAAGTCCCAAATCGACCTTGCTAAGTTTTTGTCAAGTCTGAGTTTGAAGGCACATTCTAAATCCTTGTCTCGTATCCCTCCAAACAACTCAAAACCTATTGCAACTGTCACAAATCCAACTGTATCTCCTAAAAATGTTGACCAAAGAATTTGTTTGCATAACATATGGTAAATTTGCCCTTTCAAAATAGGGCAATAGGCATTGAGGACTATCTTGCACAATTCGGCCCCAAAAATTGTAAGTGGTCCATGGAACTAATGTCACCAATGCGTAGAGCTCAAATAATTGTGCAATTTGGAAAAAAGTGGCTCAAAATGCTTCCGCATGCAAAAATTATGGCCCAAAAATACTAAAATTAGAGCCTCAAAACCTTAGAAAAACAGCATCCAATTACAGCCCACCACGTGTGGTCCGCTGATTCCCAGGTGTCTACCATCAATTTCTTGCCACCTGTGCATCACTAGACTATCTGATTGGCTATCATTTGACACATGTTACATTTATATTGGTCGAAGGGGTTTAAATAGTATAAAATTAGGTTATGTGGCACACAAGTGTGCCACGTCGGCCCAGAACTCATCTCTTTCCTTTGCAACTTCCAAAATGGAGATTCAAAACTAGGTTGGCCAAAAGCTAAGTCTTTCATGCTAACCAAGCCACCAATCTTTGCTTTGAGGCATGAAAGGCATCTCTCCCTTCTTAACATCGCCTCATGCCTAGGTTGTAAAAGTGAACAGCCAAAATTTTCCACCACAAGGATTCAAACATGCAACATCACATTCCTACCACAGTTTGACTGACCAATAGAGCAATGCAAGTGTTTGGGTTTCAAGCATCGACACCTTCTTGAAGAATGACATTTGTCCTGGAAAAAGAGGCTGGTGTTTGCAAAATGGCATGGGTGGAAAAATCTTCAAAAAATCCCGATTCGATCCGATTTTTCCCAATTCATAGGCTAGCCGATTTTTTACCGATTTTTTCTCGAAATTTTCTGATATGCAAGAAAAAGCTTTTTTTCAATGAAAATTTGCATTTTCTTCGGTTTTTTCAATGAAAAATGCCGATTTTTTCCACGATTTTTTGTTGATTCCCGATTTTTCCCGATTCTTTTCCATGCCGATTCTGATCCGATTCCGATTTTCTCAACTATAGGTGTAGGTTCTAAACCCTGCACCTCCCTCTGCTCATGCACCAAACAACTACGCCTTTACCAAGTTGCCAAGCCTGCTTCACGGTCCAAAGCACAACCAATCCAATAACAAAGCCTGTTCTTTGTTCCAAGAAGGGAAAAACGCTACACTCTGACTTGAACGTGTAACTTCCACCTTTCAACACCTTTGCATGCACCATGCTAGTCAAGCTAGCACCTTCTATGAACCCAATTTCCTTTATCTTCCCTGTAGAACAACACAAAAATGACGAGCATAGCGCATGCATAAAAATTCAAAATTTTGAATTCAAAGAGTGGCACCAAATGCCTCATTTTAAAGCACAAAGTCGTAGCATTTCTAAAAAGCAAGACACAGGTGCATTGGCTAAATCCAAACAATCAAATCTTCCAAAAAGGCAAAAAGAAAGTGGTGAAGAAACGAATCCTATGGAAAAAAAGGAATTATAAATGAGAGAAAGTGGAAGAAAAACCTTCTTTACTTCTTATGTCGAATATGCTTCTAATGTTTTGAAGAATAGTTCTCCTTAAAACACAGAAGAGGAACCCGAGGCTCCAAGTGAACTTTCTACGTGACCCAACAATGCCACTCCATACCCGCTCTAATACAATGTTGGAATTCACACCTATTTCCAAAAACGAACAAAAGCAATTCATCCACTCAAATCTTATACCAAAGCGTAAAAAGGACAAAAGAGAGAAAGATCTAGTGGGCACCCATAGGCACCATCAATAATCTATATATTATCCATAGATAAGAATCACAACACTCTGATACAATTGATGGAGTGATGGAAGGGTATTTGTACCAATATCAAAACCCCAATTACATAAATGAGTTTAACCTAAGCCAACATAACAAGAGGGCTTAAAGGTTAATTACAAGTTAAAAGGTGGGTTTAACTATAACAAGGTTAATCGTGGCCCATAGGGCTTACATAATAAAATATTACAATAAATTAATACAATTGTACAATGCTTGCCCATAGGCTATAAAAGGTTACATCATACAATGTCAGCCTTGGCCATAAATCATACTACACTTTTAACACATTCAAATAGAAAGGACAAATCTGCTGGAGCTGTATCTCCAACGCACAGAACTCCAAGAATTGATCAAGCCATAAAATTTGTCTCTATCATGCCAGACATAGAACATTGTGCATGGGACGTGCTTTGGGAGGATTAAAGATTATTTTTCCTGCCAGCGTCCTAAGAGAAGCAACGTGTCCCATGATACCAAAGAGGCTTTTACTGACACAGGAGAAAGCAATTAAAAATATAAATAATTAAAATTCTTTCACTGACACAGGTCATTCTAGAATTATCCACACAATAATAAATCTTTTTAATTTTATAAGATTCAAGTGATTAAAACACTAACAAGGGAGAATAAAAGAATATAAATATCTCAAAAATCAAGGCCATACTTTGTACCTTTAACAAAGACAGAAAATAAGGATCAATGTCTCCTTTAGCAAAGCAATATATAGAAGATCCAATTAAGCCAACTGTCGCTTTGTATGGAAGCATGCCATCATCCTGATCAACCAGCAGTAACTTCTTGGCATGCACAATTGGTGATGGATCCTCAATGGGATCTTTAATGTTTAATAGCTTCTGCAATTGCATTCCAAGCTTATCATGACCTGAATTTCTTATAATTTTACCTTCTGCAAAATCTCAAAAAAATTAAATACCAATAGAATGAAAACTAACCAAAAGCCTTTTCATTTCAGAGTTAGCTTCCACAAGAGTCTTTATGCCTGACTCTGAGACTTTGTTGTTCGCTGAAAGTTTCTGCAACAAGGACCCCACCATAGACTGCAGACACAAGTAAGTAATGTGTATATCACAGGAAGGATTGCAAAAGAGAATTAAACACAATTACTTGTAAGAAAAATGTAATACCTGAAACTTAACACTAATTTCATATGCCCGCAAACGATGCAGAATGCTTGTGATAAGGCAGGCAATATTGTGTTGTGGTCTTTCTAGAAGTAAACGTAAAAGGGTACTGTAGCCCTCACTAGTACCTGTCGGAACACATTCACTTTTTTGCCGCAGCCATCCTAAGAAGGCCTCACAACCAGCAGCATAACGACAGGTATATTCAACAACTCCCAATGCCAATAGGGTTGTACCAGTTGTCCCCAAATCATGTCGTAGAATATTGACAAGATGTTGCATCCCGCCTGCCTTTACAAATAGACAACTACCTTCCATATCCGTGCACACTAGGTGCACCATACTCAGTCCCGCAATCAACTTACTTACCTGTTCAAGGCAATGAGAATAACAAAGTCACTAATAAACCTTTTTCTATTTGATATGTGCAAGGACTTAATATTGACAAGCATATGAAGGAGAAGAAAAACATATAAAAAGATTAATTACCTGACTGTTTATGGAAATTCCATTAGAGACTTGATTATCAACTTCAAACCATTGCCGGAAAATATCCAAAACCAGATCCTCTGTAATTGATGGCACCAGATCATCCAATTCAAGCTGTTCTATGTTTTCACTTTGATAATTATCTTTCTTTGAACAAAGCTTTTTATAAAGGTCCATGAGTTCATTTTTAGCTTCAAGTAAGTTCATTGAAACACTCTGGGGAGTTTTATCAATATAATGCCCAGTGCCCTCGTGTTTATGATTCCCTCCAACAGCTGAAAAATCACGTGACACATAAGAAGATGCTGCTAACAGAAGAGCTTTGGTCAACATTTGAACATTACCATCCTCAAGACATATCTGACCAATCTTAATGCCCAAACGGATGATTTGTTTTACTTCTGGTAATGGTTGAGGTTCCACAATAAGATGCAGCCTTTGCACTGATGATATAGACTCTTCAAATGTTGGTTTGACGGGCTGCAATGCTGAAGGAAGATCCTCAACCTTCCCCTCTGCAGGGGAACGGACTAGGCTTGCCAGAGAATTATCCAAATCAAATTCCACACTGAATTGCCCTAGTTCTTCAGCAGTGTTTCCATAGACAACTAATGTAAGAGCACGATAGCTTCCTCTGATCACAAGATGGTTTGTCACCACAGGCTAGCAGAAGAAAAACACCATTTCACTACTCGTACAAAAATTTATGTGAAATATGAAAATCACAAAGATAGAAAAGCAACATAGATACAATAATCCTAAGGCAATGGGAAAATTCACATGTGCACAATGTACAGAACCAAGAAATGCCTATCTGCACATACAACCGGTGATAGACGAAAATTTATCAATATCGTCCTTGGTTTTTAATTAATCTCTCTGCCACAGCAGCTCACATGAACAGTGTTTTGTTTTGTCTCTTCTTAAGACTTTGTTAGAATTTCTTAATGCATACAACATGACAATATCTTATCGTAACCCAAAGCGACTGGAATAGCAATATTGCCTCAACATATAGCCCATTCTTGTGAGGCAAGCATTCCAGCCGTCAAGATTCAAACACGTATCAAACACGTGCTCTAAGCATGGACAAATGCATAAGCAAAGAAGACAAACCTTGGCTAGGTCCATTGACCCCTTGTAAAAAAATAATGTATCTAGACTTTATTTTAATATCCACCGATCCTATGATTATTCCTATACGAGCAGCTAATATAAACCTGAGCCTGCTGGAAGCAAAACTGTCATTTAAGACCCCACAGTATACACATGGATGATTATGTCACATTCCCATCTCCAATCAAAATTAAATCCCTAATTTGCTCTGGTTCTACATCCTATCCATTTAGGAAGGGGTGAATTACAAAGACAATGCAGTTTATTAATAAGACAAATCTTCCTAGAGAGTTTAATAATAAAAAAAAATCTCAATGACTGAGTGTAAATACAAAACAATAATAATGACAACCAGTGTTCAAGTGCAATTCTAATTTTGAAAAGAACAGATGTGCCATATACAAATGTCTTCATAATGATAAGCCTTCTTTGATGTCATAAATTCAAAGATATACAATGTCAATTTTTTCATCAACACCTTGTTATGCCCCATTTTGTCACCCTTGGGCCTTAGATGTACCTTCTCGATTTTAGACTCAGCTCATTGGACCTTGATGTGGTTTTGATATGATCATTTGCACTTCCTTGCTTTATCACATTTAGTTAATGGAGATGTTCAGATGAATGTCTACAGAACTCTGCTCTGTTTGTAATTTTTCGAAAAGGATTATAGCCCATTTATTACTCTGTTGAAATGCAAGAAGAAATTGAAATCCTGCTATAGGTATTTGAAATTAGAGTCAAATGTTATTTTCCCTCTTGCCTGAGGAAATGAATTTGCTGGAAACGAATGAACTGTTTGCCTTTTAAAAAGGGAGAGACTGTGTGTGACCATTATTGGTGTTGGCTTGTAACAAAGAGGCTATGTTTGTGCGTCAATGGCATTGGCTTGTACTTGAATGGCATTCTCCTGGCTTCTAGGAACTGTGTATGGCTGCTGTTGCGTATGCTTTAGAAAGGCAACTGTGTTGGTTAATGGAGTGCATACTTTTCTGTTGGCATCTGTTCTTTGTATGCATCCTTATAATGGGCTAATGCATGACTGCCCTGTGTCCGAATTTGGGAACAAGTATTTGGAATTCTGCAAAAAAAGGTTTTTTTTCCCTTCCCTACTGCATGGGTTTTGTATATGGAACTTGGAACAGGGGATATGATTCATTGAATGGAAGGAGAAATTAAAAAGGGGATCTTGGTATTTGGTTATATATTGGACAAATTGATATAAATTTCCATGAGTGAGTTGTTCGTAGTGTTTTAGTCTGATTGTGCATCAAGAAGGAACTTTTAAAGAAATATGTGTTTAAAAAGAAAATTGTTATTGAGTGACTGGCTTGTGAACAATTCTGGGTTTTGCTTTGAAGTAGGCAGTAAGTTGCCCTTTATATGGCTGTGATTTTTGATATAATTGTGGTCAACGTGGTGTTCCTTTTTTATGACTATAACAGTTACGAGCTCGTAAGAATTATGTAGTGAATATTAATGATGTATGTCTGGTTTTGAGTCTCCAACAAGAGTGTTGTTGGAACATGAGTATCATGTTGGGATGACTCTATGAACAGTCATAGATTTGCCAGGTTTCTTTTGTTATGAATGGGAAAGTCATCATATGCCTTAAATTTTAGAATTGTTTGTGGATGAATGGGACTCGCACTGGTTTTTCATTACATAGAAAAGTAATTAATACCACATGCATACAACAAAGATCATTGAAGTGGGAAATAGTTATAAATAGCAAATAGTTGATAGTCAAGCAGGCAGGTTTGGAGAAATTGTTCTGCAGGTAGTCTGTGAGACTAATCTGCTTGGTCAAGCGCAGCAACCATACAGCCCTTGAATACCTTAGGGCTACGTTGGAGTCCACACCTGCTAAGTAAAGTTATTTATTCATTTATGTATTTCAAGTTAATGTCTAACTCAAGTTACAGTGTGTTTTCTTGCCTGGTTATAAACCTGAAAGCTATCATGCATGATGTTATGTCACTTCTAGTTTCTGATTCTATAATACAAAGATAAAACAGAAAATAATCAAACAATTCGGATTTAATCTTAGAAATCTTCAGTTTACATCTTTTAGTTTCATTTCAAGTTTCAGATACAAAAGAAAATGTTCAGAGCAGAATATCAAGTCAGATTTTGCTCAGATTTAGTTTCAGACTTGAAAGGAAGTTTTTTGTTTGATGCAGCATCTATGGTATGTGCCAAACTCCTGTTGATTAGACGTAGATTGTCTACTAATATGGCAGCCCAATCACAAATGCTAGCGGCTACAGGCTGGATGAGCAAGGAGAAAACACTAACACTGTGCACCTTGCTTGATGTACATTCTATATTTTTAAGAATATATCAGACCATGTTTTTACCCAAAAAGGGTTCTATTATGCACTATTATATTATAGCAAAGGAAGCAAAACCCATAGCATCAAAAACATGATATCTAATCTCATATAATGTCGAAGTTCCATCATATACCATGCTAAAGAAACATGCGAAAGACTAACCTGGACTTCAAGTATATTTGATGATGATGGTGAATACAGAAATGCTTGGCAAAGGCGCCTAAATCGAGCTTCCCCTTCACATTGTACAAAAACCTCCAATGCAAATGACTGGGGACAACTAGCCCTACAAGTAGCATGTAAACATAATTTTTGTGTCAAGAGAAAACACACAAAATGCACTGATTTTATATGAGAAAACCTATAAATGTTTTATCACATTCATGAATTGCAAAGTAAAAGTGCTCAAAGCAAATTTTTCTTGCATATAAAACAGAAAAATTAATTCAATTCCAGAATTTTCATGTAGCCGGACATACCACTATAACATCAAAAGTTCGTGTAACCAAAGACCCGAAGACATTTACAGTCTCAGATATCATATGAATTCACTAGGGATACTGTTATAAAGCTAATTAGTTATCAACAGTTGTTCTATAGGGCATGAGCACAACCAGTTAAATACCTCAACTTTCAAGGAGGAAACCAAGGTTCAAATCTTGCTAAGTGATACGTGCATAATTGCCAAACTGTTGTAATACCACTATGTGGTCAGGATGTAATACAGGTGGGGCGCGTTTTAATCCCATATAACCAATTTAAAAAATATTAATAATCTCATGTCATATTTTCTTGTATAAATTCATATATAGATAGGCACATTTGCATATGCACATGCATGTATAAAATATGATAATTACTTGCAGTGCCCTTTAGGGCAAATCAGTATGTAACACCTCCCAAAGTATATCTACTTGGTTAGAGGATTGTTTCTGCAATTGTTAAGCTTTAGAACAAATTCTCCAACTTTGTATGATTGTCTTGATTTCGATTGTACTAGTCTATGATTAAAAAATATTTATGTAGTTAGGGCCTAAATTGTTCTATACCAAGGATGCTAAAAGGAAGTACTTCATCCTCTACTTCATTTGAATTGCAGACCCTACAAATATTTTGTTCCCAAGGATCTTCAAGGGCGTCCGTCTACTGATTTCACTGAGTAGTACATGTGAATTCGTTCTTAATTTTGCAACCAGGATTTTCTTTTTCAGGCTAGCAGCCAAATGCAAGGAGGTGGAATGTTATAAGGGTTAATGATGTGTTCTAACAACCCCAAAGTTTTTCCTTGCTCTGATTTTGTCAGTGTTCCAAAGTTTTCCTTGCTCTGAATTTTTCTCTGGATTTCAGTTTACACAATTCATTGAAGGTCTTATTTTGTGTCTAATTGGAATGTGGGTTGATGGAAAGGAAGTAATCTGCACACTTCTTGTAGAGTCAAGATTTCTTAAAACATGGTCACCATGTCATGCACTGAGTTTTAGTGGGAACTCTTGCCTACATTTTTGTTGTTTTTGTAGTTATCAGACCCAACAGTCAACAAACAAAGGTTGTTTGTTGATATTCCTCTTCAATGCATTAGCTGACATGTGGGGAATTTGACCTGTTAAAGATAATGGTCTCAAGAATGTGTGTATCAGATTGTGTAGTTTAGCTACATAAACTTCTTCCCCAGTCAAAAAAAAAACCATCTTCAATTAAGGAATATAAAACTTTAATAACACTGAGACTTTAAATTCTAAAAAAGGCATACGAGCATTTTACATTTAGTTTAACATTAAAAAAGGATCCTCCAAGCAAATGACCCAAGTTTTTTAGAATCCATCTATTCACTCAAAGAAATCTAAAAATAGACACAAAGGACTGGACTCACATAATAAAATGAACTTTAGAAATCCTTCTATAAATTGCCAATTGCCAAAAATAAATTAGGATTGAAAATAATTACATGACCCTTAATATTAAAAGCATCTATCAATCTGGGTCCGAGGGCATGGTTCAACAGTCAAAACGCTTCTGTTGGAGTGCGGAGACCAAGGTTCCAATCCCTCGGACCCCGTAGTGCCGGTGGGTGTGTCGCGTCAGCATAGCTGGCTACGTAAAAGGTTTACCCGATGCAACTGGAGGTTATAGTGGCGACAAGGAGCGAGATTCGAACCCATAAAGAGGCGTAGAAAATTGTAACGTGTTACCGATTCCTCTAGTATAATAAAAAAAAAAATGCCACTTCTAACAATTGAAAGTCCACTAAATGAAAATTTAATGCATTATTACAAGGTTTTATTCAGTTCGGTATGTTCGGAAGGTTTGAAGATTCAATTTTTTCAAAAGGGTCTAGTTTGGTTCGGTAAAATACTTAAAATTATTATATTATATGTATATGTAATACATGCAAAAGGGTCTAGTTTGGTTTGGTGTAGACCAATTGGTTCATCCAAACCTCATAAAGGGGGCGGAGGTCCAAGGTTCAAATCTCGGGCCTCGCTGGACTGAACGCTTGTCCCTTTCCTGGTGCTTTCAGCGGCGTAAAAGGTTTAAAATGATTGTGGCATGGTGGTTATAGGGGCGGACAGCGCGAAGATCTGTGTGGCGGCTTCTGGGGCGGACAGCGCAGAATACTGTGGCGGCCATAAAAAGCTAGAAAGCCTGCCCGAATTCGTGGCGGCTACCGATTCCACCATGTAAATTAAAAAAAAAAAAATACATGCAAAATATTTTTAGATTCAAGTTTGTTCTCATAGATCACATTAAATTTAGATTTAAAATGTGTTCCACGATGACGCGTCCCCCCGTCCCCTGCATCCCAAGTAAGGGGGGACGGCATCGAGGACGTTTCCTCGTCGTTCCCCTTTTGGGACAACAAGGGGACCATCCCCAATATGGCAGTATCCCCCAGGCGGCCGTCCCCAGGATGGCGATATCCCCCAGGCATCCGTCCTTGGAGAGGACGTCCCCAAGGACGCCTAGCCATCCCAGGACATCCCCAAAGACGCCCAGCCATCCCCCACGGTTGGGCATCTCATGCCCAAAAAAAAAAAAATTAAAAATTAGTTACAGACTTAAATTAAAAAGAAAAAGGTATGGGGGGTGGATTGGGGGGCCGTCCCCAAGACGGCAGCGTCCCCCAAGCGGCCGTCCTCGGGACGTCCCCTGTGAAGAGACGTCTGGGGATGGCCGCCTGAGGGACATCAGCCGTCCCCAGGACATCCCCAAAGACGCCCAACCGTCCCCCAGGGCTGGGCATCTCATTCCCAAAAAAAAAAAATTTAAAAAAAAGATACCAACTTAAATTTAAAAAAGAAAAAAGAAAAAAAAGCAAGGTTCCACGAGGCTGGGGAACGGGGGGACGGGGGGACGGGTTTCCAGGGACGACTCGGGGACGATAGGCCGATTTTAGGGGACGACTCGGGGACGGCTGGGGGGGACGGCTAGTATAATACTATAAAAATTGAATTTTTTTAGAAATTTAGAATAATCTACACATTCAGAATTCTACACCCAAAAAAAATGATATTTCATATTACTAATCAATTATGTAAGTGCAGCCATTCATATTCAGATTAGTTACTAACACATAAGTGCAGCCATAATTGAGTCATTTAACATTTTCATATTCATATTAGTTACTAATTTGCAGCCATTTAATTGTTTCAAGTTCAACAACTATAACTTGAAGGTTCAGCCAAGGATATCAAGTGCAAACAATGTTCAAACAGTCATCATTTTAAGTAATAACAGTCATCATTTTTTCAGCTACCAATGTTCAAACAAAGACTGTCATTTTTAAAAAATTTCAGTCACTAACTATCACTAACTGTTCAAATTTTCAGTCACTATACCAAAAGAATTGGTATTGTTTAAATAAACCTCCTTTTAGTCTTGTAATGATGGCATTATAGCATAATTCCAAAGACCCTTACCATAGGTCCTTGGGGATTAGACCCCACAAGTGAATTAGTTTAGTGGGCATGAAAGTTTGATTTTAAGTAAGGGACAAGAACCAAATTAGGGCTAACATTATACAAATCAATATAAAGCAACTCTTTTCTTGCACGCCTTCATATTGGAACCCTAAGTTTTGGTGAAAGAGAGAGTGGAGGTCTCAACCATCACTGCAAACTAGCAAGAGGATGCAATGATGCTGCCTCATGGAAGCCATGCCCTAATCAAACCTCTGATTTTGCTGACTTCTTGCAAAAACCATTTGAGGATTCTGATTGAAATGAGAGGGGTATATGGAATGAGATGGATTTGGTGCTGGAAATACACCATTTTTGGTCTTATAACAGTAAACCCTCGGAGGTTTGGGACACCGGCAAAAAAAAAGAGGAAGCGAGACAGTGAATAGAGAAAGCTTGTGCAAATTTTTCCAAGAACATCTAGGGTTTTGTTGCAAATAGAACCAGGTACTATCCTTGGTTAAATTATTTGTTTACCATTCATGTTGAGATGGAAAACACCTGTGTAGAAAGAGTTTTTTATTTTCACTCTTTGTTTTGTTAGGTTTAGGGTTTGATGGGGGGTGAGACTCAAAATGGGTCCCACCCCTTACCATTTTTTAAGTTAACTTTTTTTATTTTTTTCCCCCTTGGGTGAGGACGCCCAGCCGTGGGGGACGCTCAAACCGTCCCTAGGGACGGCCGGGCCCCATGGGGGACGCTCAGACCGTCCCCGGGGACGGTCTGAGTGTCCCCCATGGGGCCTAGCCGCCCCCGGGGACGGCTAGGCGTCCCCGGGGACGCCCCAAAAAGGGGGACGTCCCGGGGACGGGAGGCCACAGGCCTGTCGTCCCGGGGACGTTTCCCAACCGTCCCCCAAAAGGGGGACGGGGGGGAACGTCCCCTTGTCGTCCCCCCGTGCTGGGGGACGCAGGAAATGGGGGGACGCGTCCCCATGGAACACTGAAAAAAAGGTATGGCAGGTGGGACCATGAGTACTTCACTATTTGGTTGTATTTTTATTTTTTGTTCAATTTGTATTTCATTCTTTTTGTTGTAAATGAGCATTGAGACTATTAGTATTACTATTTTTCATGATTACTAGTGGCTGACCATTTAGGCTGTCATATTTGAACAGTTAGGAGTAACTGTCATTGCTTACATGGTGGGAACTGAACAATGATGGTTGTCAATGTTTAAATATTACTTTAGTGATTGGACAGCAGTGCAGAATTGCTAGAGACTGAACAGTAAAGCTGTCTTGCTTTTATAATTTATATTGAGGGCTGTAAAGTTGTAAACTGATGACTGTCTTGATTGACCATTGATGGCTGAAAAAACAGATAACTATCTTGCCTGAACATTGATGACTGAGAAAAGTGAAAACCAATGACTATCTTGCTTGAACATTGATGGCCAAAAAGTAAAAACTGAGAACTGTCTTTGTTTGAACATTGGTGACTGAAAAAAAATTAAAAAATGATAGTCTTTGCTTGAACATTGGTGGCTGAAAAAATGATGACTGTTATTGTTTGAATGTTAAAAGCTGAACAGTGTGGCATTCATTACTTGAGCAATAGCAACTATTTTGGTTAACTGTTAGAGATTACACTTGATATCCTTGGCTGAACCTTCAAGTTACATTTGTTGAAATGGCTGCACTTAGTAATAGGCTAATAGCTGAGTTCATTTCAGATTGAGACATGTTTTAAGAACATGCATACTTTTAAGTTTTTAGTATTTTTCATTTTTGTTGTGTGTAGAATTTGTAGATTATTCTAAATTTCTAAAAAAGATTCATAATATTATACCAGCCGTCCCCTAAAATTGGCCTGCCGTCCCCTAAAATCGCCCTGCCGTCCCCCGCCATCCCCGAAACCTGTCCCCCATCCCTCAGGCTCGTGGAACCTTGGGTTTAAATTTACATTAATTAAGCTAGATTGGATTATATATATATGTTCATGTTCATTACATGTTTTCTATTTAGTTTTTTAAATCATCACGATTTATATTAAAAAAATTGCAAATATTTTCATATAAAAACATAAAATGTCTGGACTGAACTGAACCCATCTGGTCTGTCCGAGGAGTTTGGATTAGACAGAACTTGGGTTCAGTCAACCCGAGAACTATCCAAGACTAATGGATGAAAATAAAGTATCTAAAACTAAATCTAAGAGGCAACAAAACAAAGAACATAAGCAATAACTGATTTCTTAATGAGAACATATGAGGCTCTTTACAGAGATTTGTTCTCAACTATTCTTTTGCCACATTGAAAGTAAAATGAAATCTAACACATGAAGTACAGACTCCAAGTGCCACCTAGATGCAGCATTGGAAATTGGCTAACCACTAATGTTTACATACATGTAAAGTATATAACTCACATCAACTAAAGGACAATAACACAGAAGAAAATTAATTGATGAAGGAATAAAAGAAATGTTATTTGCAACGTCTTTCTTGTCAAACAAAAGCTTACGCATTAGGAAAATCTTAAATATCATAAGCAGATTGTAAGGATAAGAACAAGCAATTTGACTGTAGAGTTGACTAGTAATGCAATATGATACTATCTACTGCAATGAGTTTAAATGGTTGAAGTGTGTGGGTTTTGGTGTGGAGACCCAGGTTCAAAACTCCTACGCTACATGTGTAATGAAACAGAATAGTATAGCTGTAGTTGTACAGTTGTGGTGAAAGAGTAAGTGTTAATCAGGTGAACTACTGTATCCAAGTCTGCATGCAGCATACGCTAACAAACATGGCCAATGTGCAGGTCCTTGGGGCATTTGGCAGAAAAGATACCCCCAGCTGTGACAGCTAAGCCAAAGGTTACCCCAGAGCCTTGGAGAGGATTTAACAATATTAAAAAATAAAATAGAAGTATAATATAACCCCAAAATGGGCAGAAAAACATGAAAATTATAGTGTATGATGTAAATCATATTTCAATTTAATTAACAGCATGATATAGTCCAAAATCAGCGGATCTCACAAATTATCAGATCCAGAACATAAAAACCCACCCTGAAACTGATATCATTGGACAAGAGGCAGATGCATTCTGTTCCAAAAGTTCACAAGCACTAATTACAACAGGTTCTGTGAACCGTACCTGAAACATGAGACGACAAATTACAAATGTTATTTTGCAATCCTAGCCTTTTCCATCATATTTCAAATTCGCATCAGATAAAATAATTGAGAAGCATTATATTAATAAAAAAAAAACACATTTCTGCTCAGATCAAAGTTTAAAAAATAGATCATCATCAAGTGCAATCCTAGCCTTTTCCATCATAATCCAAATTCACATCAGATAAAATAATTGAGAAGCATTATATTAATCAAAAAAGAACATATTTCTGCTCAGATCCAAGTTTAAAAAATAGATCATTATCAAGTTGCTGAAAAACATAACTCAAGCATAAGACGAAAAAAAGCATGCAACGTTAATAAGGTGCATTTCCCATGTCTCCAAACACACAATGAAAACCTCAGAATAGCCCCTCAATGGTCACTTGTAATATGAAAGAATTCAAACGATTTATGTAGCAGTGATGTTAACACTTCGAGGTGACAAGAAGTTACTGACGAATTCAAATCATTGTACCAAGCATAGTTTGTCTCTTCTGCCTTACTGGTTAATCCAGACTTCAAAAATAATGTAGTGGACAACACATTAAATCATTAAATTGCATCTGTCTTAAAAGAAATGAATTCATACCGATTCTTTTGAACAGCTAACAGAATATAAAATCATGGGACCACCCATATACATAGAAAGAACAATAGTGGAAATAATATCTGAATCCGATTTTTATTCATTCAACTTCATATGATACCGTGAATATCCAAGAACAAGTATACAACTATCAAAAACTGTCTATCTGTGTTCCAAGTTTGCCGCTTCAGTTGGCTAATGAATTGACCTGCTTCAACAACCCTGTACAGCTGTACATATTGGCTTGAAGTATCCTTAACCTTTATGAACACAATCATCATACTTTTACAGGTACAATGCAATCAAGATTTAGTTTCATAGGCCCAGTTATTTATTTGTACTTGATATGTCCAAAAAAGGTGGAAAAAATAGGCAGGGAAGTTCCACATTTAAGACTGGTTGCAAACCAAATTAGGGTGGAGATTACGCTCAAAGGTGTTCCTTTACCGAGTAATGGTATGAGGCCCATAGCAATTTAGACAGATGTCCCTTCTATGAATAAAAATAAGGTACCTGTTTCACCAAATGAAAGGCAAGATACATCTCTACAAAGTCTTATGTCTACAAGAATCAAGGATGGTGATAAGTACTGCAATCAAAGGACCAGATCAATGCTATCTTTATTATGCTTGATGTTCAAATTGAATTTAACAGACATGTAGAGCACTTTCCCTGACACTCATTCTACCACTTACATTGCATTTACAAGAACTGAAAGGGCTTCCAGTCAACATTGATGATTGTTCCCTTGCCAAAATTGTAAAACTTCGAAGATAATGTTTCTGTCAACTGCTGGGTCCTTTAAACTGCATCACTGAAAGTTCAGGCTTGCAAAGGATTTTGCTAACACATTTGAGATTTGTGTATATTGCACTTTGCATGTTAAATGTTTGACAAAAATGCATCAGATTTAAAGAAGAAAGTTTCACTGACCCAGCATGGGAAAAGCAAAGAGGAAAGCCAAATCGTAAGATAAGATCCCCAAGGCCCAACTTACAATGGAGGAGAATCAGCCCTATCTCCAAGAGAATGAAGAAACAGAAAAAAGAACCTCCTCTTGCATCGGAAGATTTAAAAGAAGGAAGAATTCTTTGAACTGGTCACAGTGACAAAAGAATGGTTTGCCAATGATCCATATGTATCTGCTAAGGAATTACAGAAACAGAAAAATAAAAGTCGATGCAAGCACTTGAGAAGGTTCATCAAAATATGGCTTTCAAAGAGGACTTGTTGGGAAAGCTTCAAGCTTAATGTGAGAAGATACAAAATGAAGAAGATACATCCACTCACCAACCCTGAGAAGATAACCCAGAGTCTGGTAAGAGGATTGCCTGCATAGAGAGCAACAATGAAGAGCTCCAAAACAGAATTGCTAAGCATGTCTACTTCTTCCTTGCTACCATGGAAGAATTAGAAAAGAGTAGAGTGCATTTCTTACATGAAGAAAAATCCATCCTTGATGGGTTGGACCATCTAGAGAAGAACAATGTTCAAGCCATAATAGAAACAATGCAACTAGAATTGGTTACCAAGGAAGAAATCGTCAAGTTTCAACAAGAATGTGAAAATATGGAGAAAGGGGAAAGCTCTAATCCAAAAAGAATGATGTCTACACAAGAAGCCCACGCAATAAGCATGGTAAGCATCCACTCCTTAATCTAATGACGTATTATGTAAGTTACTTGGTAGCTATAAGAAGCATACTAAAGTCATTGACTCGAAAGATAGAATAAGTTGACCACGGACTTGACAAGCATAGCCAAGGAAAGAAGACACCTATTGAGGTAGAAGCAAAGTCTCTACATGGTGGTCTAGAAAATGATGTGAATATGAAAGAAGATGAAAAATATTCAAGCACAGCCCAAGTAAGGACAATTTCCAAAGAGAAAGGGTCCCGATCGTCATCTTGTCCAAGTATGGCCAAAGGGAGCACCTACCATAATATTTTGTTTATGAAAGCTCAAAAAGTATGAAGTGTCACTCCAAAGAGAGGCCAGCATTCTAAAAAAGGGAAAAACGACACCATCAACAAAGAGGTCAAGCAAGTAGCTGCAAGCTTACTGTAGTGATAAGGGCTTTGGCCTATGTTTAAGAGGTCCAAGGTTCAAAGCCCACTCAGTATGAGGGGATCAGGACCCATCATAAAAACCTGTGTAAACTCATTGAAAAGCTGCAAGCTTACTGCAATGGTAAGGGCTTTGACCTCTCTTTGAGAGGTCCAAGGTTCAAACCCCATTCAGTATGAGGGGACCAGGACCCCTCATAAAAACCCTGTGTAAACTCATTGAAAAAACAAAGAGGTCAACCAAGAATCTCAAGCAACTTGAAAGAGAAGTCATCGTTCCAATGAAGGAGGTTAAAGCTTTGTGCGAGTTTCACAAGAAGTGAACAGCATTCAAGCAATGGCCAAGAGAAACAAAGACACCTCCACTCCATCGAGCTAGTTGAAGTTGAAAGAGAACAAGGTGTAAAGGTAATTCATCTGTTACCTCTCAACATTTCAAGAAAAGATGTAATCTCTCATATATATGTTAGAAGTTTCATTCTCATTCAAAAGAGGGAATACCAACCATACTATCTATAGACATTGGTAGAAACAATCTTTCATCAAAGACCCAACATATTTTAAGAAGTAATATTGCTATCACAACTATTCAAGTCCAAGAAAAAAACCAGGTAGAGAGGACAAGAAAAAATTGCAATTCAGCACAAGAGAGCAAAAGAGCATAGTCCAAGTTTAAAATTGGATATTTTTGTAAACAATGTGCCGTAAGTCCACATTTGAAGCAACCATTTGATGCTCGAACTACATCACAAGCATGGGACAAAGCTTAAAACAGAGGAAAGGCCAGCCAAATACAAATACAAAAGGAAAAGAAAGTGCACACTCATCCTAACAGCAACCATGGAAGCAGAAGAAAGCTCTACAAGAAGAAAGAAAGAAGGAAAGACCATCCCTTCCAAAGTAGAATCACTATAAAGGTGGTAAGAATTATTTTCATAGGTTCTTGGTATGAGCGGTTTCAAGAAAAGCTTGTTAGACTTCATCAGCAAGATTTTCATATGCACACTGAAAAAGTTGTCTTCAAAATGTGAAAAGAAAAGCATGTTCTTGGACATAAAAGATAGTTATGCAAGCACTCTAGCATGAGTTGCACTCCTATAACAGCATTTGAGTTGCATATGGAGGCCAAAAAGCAAACAAGAAAAGCATTTTGGCTTGGAAAAAGAAGCAACAAAACACTTCTGCTTGTCCAGAATAAGTGTGGGCAGTTAAACCACTTGGAAAACCAAGAGAAGTAGGAAAAAATAGGCTTGGTAAACAATCAGCCTATCAGTGTACATAATTAACACACAATCCAACGAGGAAAGGTAGAAGAACCTGTTGTCACATTTTGCAAAGGGGTACAAATTCTGAAAAATATGAAAATTGCTGCTATCTACTTCCCTCCTTCCTCCCTTTCCAGTTTCTTTCATGCAGTTTCCAGTTTCTTTCAGTTTCAGTTTTTCTGTTTTCAGCTTTGTATTTCAAGATTTCCAGTAGCTTGGGCAGGCTTGGTGAAAATTGCAAAATTATTCTAAGTGTCAAAACTGCAGCGACGCCTGTCGTCGCTCATTTCTTTGAGCGCTGCCCATCGTCGCTCACTTTTTGAGCGAAACCCGGCAGAGAGGCAAAAAAGTGCAAAATATTCTAAGTGTCCAATTGGGAGCGACGCCTGTTGTCGCTCCATTTTGGAGCGACTCCCGTCGTCGCTCCCCTTTTCGAGCGACCATGGGCGGAGGAAAGGAAGAAGACGAAAATGATTCTAAGTGTTGAGCCTCCCGCCGTCTCGCAGTTTCTCCAGCGCCATCCATCGTCGCTCCGTTTTGGAGCGACGCCCGACGTCGCTGCCCTTTTTCAGCGAAAGCAGGCAAAGAAGGCCCAAAATTTGGCTAAGTCCTCAAGTGAGCGACCCCCGCCGTCGCTCATTTTTCAAGCGCTGCCCGTCGTCGCTACCTGTTTCCAGCAACAGTCGTTCCCCCCCAATCAGTGAAATGTGAGAAGAAGAACCAAGTCGCTGAAAATTCTAAGTCTGGGTGCCTCCCAAGTTCGCTCTCTTCTGGAGCGACTCCCGGAGGCGCTCTCTTCAGCAGGCGACTTTGGTCAGTTCCCCCTTTCATCAGTAAACTTCAGACTTGGGCCAAGCACATGCAGATTTCGGGATTTGTTCCTGACAGGATGAGACAGAAGGTGTGCTGCCAGAGTACAGGGTAGATGGACATTGAAGGACAAACTGTACCACATCTACCGCATTCATCAGACTTGACTTTCCAGCCCACCATATCTGACCGGACCCGTACGGATTTCAGAAGAGCCATATTGCAAGTACACCTACGGTCAGCTGGAGTCTAATCCTGGCGACTTTTGCAGCTTTTGCCGGTTCTTGGATCCCGTGCATGATTGTAATTTTGGGGGGAAAATTCTGCTATATATAGCAGTTGATTATCATTGTAAAAGGGTGGAGGGGGAACATATTGCTAGAGAGTTGCTGTAATCAGACGTTTGCCTCAATACATAAGCATCCTTGGCTCTGTTACTTGTCTCTTTCTTTTATGCTGCCTTCTTAAAACATTTCTGAAAGTTTCATTTATTTTTTTGATTGCTGTCATTCTGCATTCTGGATCGCAGCATTGGCAATTAAGTGAACCTGGAATGAATATAGAAGGATACATAGGAAAGAATTGCAGTAACAATTTCTGTTACATGCCTTGTGTTGATTGTTGTTAGTTTGGGTATTGGTTAGTAATCGTGCTGCTTGTTCTTTCCCACCCATTAAATCACACATTTACATTTCTTTCTGCATTTTTATAATCTCTTTCCTGTTCCCTTATCTAAAAAACCAAAGTAGTGTAGTATAGGAGCCGGCCTTCTCCGAAGATTGGCACGGAAGGCATCCCTTCCTTCCGGCCTTTCAATCTGCTGGGCGAATCTAGGGCGCAAAAGATTAAAACCCTTTCCTAATGGCGGATTCGTAACCAACAGAACCCCGCATAGAAAACATAGCACGAAGGTCCCGAAGGCTTTGGAAGAGCTTGGAAACACTTGCTGCACTCATTGCAAGAGGCAACATGTGCATTACATCACTTGTTTCCATTGAAATCTCTATATTGTAGATGTACATCATCCAGGCCACATATTGGGAAGCATAGGCAGCAAGTAAATTGTAAGGAAAATATAAATAAATGCATGCAGGCTGGCAGAGCAATATATGGAGTATGAAAAAAAAAAAAAAATGTACATCCAAAAACTTTGTAAGCTCACTTCTTTCAATTTTGTCGCTTGAGCAATTATATGAATTTTTGTTTCCGCTGACCATGTGTGCAGCATGAGTTTTACATCAGAATTTACCCAAGAGGATGGAACATGCACACCTAGAATTGGTGGACATAGGCCAATGGCCATCCATATAATCCATTAAAGCAAGCATGGCAAAGGAAGGACCACCTTGAAAAGGGTTCAAGGAAGTCCAATGAATAAAGGCCATACATTTAAAACCCTAAGTCAGACAATAAAAAGGTCAATGCAAGTCTCAAGAGAGTAAATTAGTTTATCTCATGAAGTGTTTCGCATCTCCATATGAAGAGCATGCAAGCAAGAAAGCAAGTACAGTCAAAACAAACATGCTATACCTTACAACCAAGAGTGAAAGAGGATGGTTAAACAATCAATTAAAAATTTTTAAAATAATTAAAAAAAAAAAAAAACTTGAGAAGATGTACAACACCATATTCAAAATGAAACGGTACTACATTGAGGCATTTCCACCAAGCCAACATGAGAATCATAAAAGAGGGATGGCATCCACTTCACGTTCAAGAAATCTAAGAGGTGGACAGAATTTCAAAATCAAGCTTTCAGATGTGTTGCATACTTACTTCACAACAACAGAAGTGTTGAAGCAAAACAAAATTGATGTGAAGAAGTGTATTATCAACAACCTCTTCCAAGCAAACAAAGGAAAAGAGACATTTGATTGAACACTACCACCCAAACAATTCAAATTGTTCCTA
This sequence comes from Wollemia nobilis, assembly GCA_028583015.1. Lineage (NCBI taxonomy): Eukaryota > Viridiplantae > Streptophyta > Pinopsida > Araucariales > Araucariaceae > Wollemia > Wollemia nobilis. The sequence goes on from JAQPPZ010002549.1 coordinate 14,493,841, forward strand.
GAAGTGGAATAAGTGGAAGAGTTCCTTGCGGATACCTCACTATTGGGAAGGAGACACCACAGTCAGCCCATGAGGATGAACAACACTTAACAGCAAGTCTAGCTCTGCCTTACCAAAGACAAGTCTCTACATTAGTTGAGTTTACATCTAAATCCATGGAAGAATTTCCACGAGGTTGAGCTTTCCTAAGGAGTAAGCACCAATCCAAGAGAAGAGACACTCCCAAAAGAGCAAGCTTCAAAACAGGGAAAGCCCTCTAATGGATAGCCATCAAAGCAAAAAACACCTCAAACAGAAGTAAGAAGCAAAAGACACATCAAAGGTAGAAAAGGTGAGTAAATTATTATATACACATCTAAGTAAGCTCTTGAGGGATGAAAAGCATCTCCATGGGGGAATTGATATCGATATCCAAGAAGATCAAAATAAAATTTTATGTCATCATATTTTCAAGGTCACAAAAGACCATTCTAAAAACAAAAGGAAGAAAAACATAAATTAGAGAAAACAAAATCAGACAAAGTAAGCCTTCCAATCAAAATCTTGGACTGTATCAGCATTTGATAGTTCCCTCAGAACCAGGGAAAGGGAATCTATGTCTATGGATTTCATTCGTGGGATGCCTACAACTCAAGCGTGCCTTCATAAAGCTATCACTTTTCAGCATCAAGTATTTATAGGAGAAATTGACTACCACTCACCTAATCACCTCATTCTTTCACCCTATCTCTACCATTGAGAACGAAACGCATTCATCTAATGCTACAATTCTTCAATATGTTAATGAAAGACTTGTGCGTCCTTGTCCACATAAGGGTAAGGCTACAAGGTGCCTTCTCTTTCTTGGACAGGACTATAGTTCTCTGGCATCAGGTTTCAACCACCCCTCACGTACCCAAAACAAATGCAGGTTACCAGTTTTGTATCTTCTTCTATTGGTTCCTCAACCATGGATGCTAGGAAAGTCTAGAGTGGTCAGACTCTATGTCCTCCCAAATTACCCAACTAGGCCCCCTTATGTCATAGGCAATCTCCTCAAAGCATCATTAGATTTTATGTTGTCCCTTTTGGGATGGTTGGCAACAACAACTCTATTTCTAATTTAAATCCCACTTAAAATTAGTGTTGGCACTTGAATTCACTTGATCTCTTTTCTCCCTCTCTCTTTTACCTTGAGTGTTGACTCTATCTTCTCTTCATCATTGCGTCCGCGCAACGTTGGGAGGCCTCCCCTCCCTAAATTCCACGTCGCGCATCGCGCGACGTTGGACCCCCCCTCCCCTTCCCGAGGTCGCGCTGCAGGCGCGACAGTCGAGGTCGCGCGCTGCACGCGCGACCAGGCCGTGCTCAGGCCGCAGCAGCGGTGGCTGCAGGCCATCACGCCGCCACCAGCAGCGGAGGCTGCAGGCCACCCCCGCGGCCACCTGCCGCTGCCAGACAAGAAGAGGAGGAGGAAAGTTAGCAGCAGGGCTGTCGGGACCTCCTCAAATACGAGGGGGCCCCTGATCCTGACGGATCAGCCCGCTAGTCCACCTGGTGGTGGACTGTGCGGTAAGGCTCTGGGAGCCTGCATGTCGCAGGTTCCAATCCCGTCGACCCCCTCTTCAACAAAGGTAAAAAAATTTCCACATTTTTTTTTAATTATTTTTTTTCCTAAAGTTAAACTTTAATTTTTAATTTTAATTTATTTTCTATAGTTTAACCTTTATAAATTAAAATTAAATTTTTTAATTTGATTTTAATTTTTTCTTTAAAGGTTTTTTAAAAACTATATAAATTAAAATTAATATTTTTTTTTAACTTTAAGGTTATAAAATAATTTTCAAAATCATTTGTGGGAATTTTTTTTTTAAGATAAAAAGAAGGGGGGTATTTTTTTCAAAAATCAAAGGGGGAAAGTGAGTAATTTTCTGAAAAGCAATTTTGGCATTATTGTAAAGGTGCATTTTCGGCTATGCCCGACACCTAGTGGGTTATTCCTGTGGGCATTTTTTTTGTTGTATGTTGCATATTTGTTTTTTGCACTATAACATTAAAAATTAAAATCAAATTCACTCCCTAAGTCCCCGGAATAATTAAAACCCATCCGTGCAATTTATTGCACTGCAGCGTTCGGTATTTGTGATACCTCTGGCCAGCACTTACAGGTAAAGTTGTCGTGATTGCGCTACTGTATCCGCCGCCTAATATAGCTGCTACAACGACGTCTGAGCTTGTTCTCTATAAATCGTCGAGGAGAGATAAGTTTGCCATTTTGCATTTTTTTACTCCATCCACTACCCTTAATCGTTCTTGTGTTTAGGCGTAAATCCTGACGAAGTATTCTTCATAGTGTTTAGGGGAAGTTACGCCCCACGCATGAGAAGAATCTTCTATGGTAGGTGCCATCAACAAGGCGATTCCCTTTCGATACTGCTTATGTTCCACGTATTGTATGATCTCTAAAGATCACCTATAGTTTCCCTCACGTAAGGGCGGGTGATTTTTTGTTGATCTTTCTAAATACCTATAGTTTCCCTCACGTAAGGGCGGGTATTTTGTACGGTATAACGGCCTAGCAAAAGGTATATCGAAAGGGGGACCAATTGGTGTTATAAGGAACCTTCATCATGTCTGCAAAACTAATGACTGATTCTCATCAGTTGTTGAAAGGTCCTAATTACACACCATGGAAAAATAAGATGAAGGCCATCCTAGCAATGGATGATTTATGGGATGTTGTATCTGGAGCAACAACCAAACCTTCACCTATTCCTGGTGCTACAGCTCCATCTCTTGCTCAAAGAGACTTTGATAAGCTAGACGAGTAAAGCAAAAGTGCTCATCTTGCTTGCTGTATCTTATGAAGTTCAACCCCATTTTGCTTGATTGTGCAACTAGTAAAGCGGCATGGGATGCCCTTAATACTATATATGAGGGAAAGAATGATTCCACCATTCTATTTCTTCAATCTCAATTACACGATCTAAGCATGAAGCGGGGTGAGACAATTGAATTCTTTCTTTGCAGAGTTTCCGAATTGAAAGCAAAATTGAATTCTTTGGGAGAACCGATTGAAGACAAGCTCCTTACTTCGGTTGTATTGAGAGCTTTACCTGATTCTTATCGGGTGTTGATCACTTCCCTTCGGGTATCACAACGGAAAGTTACTTTTGTAGAATTGGTTAATATGCTTCAAGAGGAGGAAGCACGCCAACTACAGAGAGATTATTCTTCTAACACTGCTCTCTACATCAACGGGAAAGGGCAGAACCAAAAGAAGGGTAATTTTTCGGAAGGGAGGGAATTCACAAAAGGATTCAAAAGGGAAACAAACTCAACAACCTCAATAGAAAAAGAGATATTGCAAGCTCTATGACAAAGAAGGTCATGATACAAACGAGATGTTGGCATAAGAATAAGCAATCAAAACAGAAAGGCCGAAACAAACCACAAAAGAACAAACAGCAAGTGAATGTTCTTTGTTGAAGAATCTAACACGGATTCCGAGAGAGCCCACAAAGTTCTCATGACTACCACGAGTGTCCAAGCGGACGGATCCTATATGGTATGTTGATTACGGAGCCGATAAGCACATGATCGGTGACAAATCGTGGTTTGAGTCTTTTGAGGCCAAAGAGGGCAAAATTGTCACTATTGCTGATGATAAAACCTACAAGGTTCGGGGAGAAGGCACTATTTCAATCACTCTTCCTGATGGCAAGTGTCAGATTGATAAAGTTCTCTATGTTCCAATATTGGCAAACAATTTGTTGTCAGTCACACAAATTATGGACAAAGATATGGTTGTGAACTTTAGTGTTGAGGGAGGCAAGAAGTGTTGTTCTATTACCAGGAGGGGTAAGAACATTGCAACCGCTTCATATAAGCATGGCTTATTTGCCTTAGATTCTATCTCTACTCCACATGTTGCCATGACAGTCTCTACAAAGGAGGCAACTTCCCTATGGCACAAGAGATATGGACATTTGAGTTCTGGTTACTTACTTGAGCTAAGTAAGTATGAGATGGTAAAGGGTCTTCCTTCCCTTTCTACCACTTTACCGGTTTGCTCGATCGCTGGCAGGAAAGCGACATAGAGTGCCTTTTGAAAAGAGCTCTACAAGAGCAAAGAAACCTCTGGAGTTGGTTCATACCGATCTGTGCGGTCCCTTCACTCCCAACAGTTGTGGGGGTAAGAGATATTTTCAGTTATTTGTGGATGATTACTCACGAAAGATGTGGGTATTCATTCTTCAACTGAAATCTGAAGCATTTGGCTTCTTTCAGCAATTCAAGAAATCTGTTGAGGAGTCAGGGACTTCTATAAAGACCCTCCGCTCAGATCGAGGGGGGGAGTTCACCTCTAAAGAATTTTCTGCATTCTTGAAATAAAATGGGATCACAAGACAGTTAACTACTGCTTATACTCCTCAGCAAAATGGAGTTGCTTAAAGGAGGAATCGTTCCATCATGGAAATGGTTCGTTGCATGCTCACAGGAGCTAGACTTGAGCAACTATATTGGGCGAGAAGCTGTCACCACAGCGAGTATATATGTTGAATAGGGCACCCACAAAGGCCCTACAAGGAATGACTCCACGGGAAGCATGGAGTGGTAGGAAACCCTCCATTTCTCATCTACGCATTTTTGGATGTAAAGCTTTCATGCACATACCAAAAGAGAAAAGGAAGAAGCTAGATGAGAAGACATTGAAGTGTATTCTTCTTGGGTATGATGAGCACTCTAAGGGTTATCGTTTGATTGATCCCTTAACCAAGAAGATTCACATAAGTAGAGATGTTGTTTTTGATGAGGCTTTCACATCAGCAAACACATCAGATGTATACCTAGACCTTGTGGAAACTCGGGTTGTTAAATCTCCTTCATCAAAGGTTGGAGGTTCTTCTGGATCTTCTCCACCACCTAAGAAGAAGAATCCAAAGTGGTATACAAATACAATCAAAGACTCTAAGCTATCTACTCCACCAGATTTGACTTTGGATAGGCCTCTTACTCGCAGCATGGCTCGACAGGAGAAAGCTGCAACAGAGAATACTGGGGTTGATGATCTGTGTCAATCTTTTGAGATGTCAAATCTCGGACTTCTCCATTACTGTCTTGGTCTGGAATTCAGCCAGAAGGAGCACTCCATCAAAGTGTCTCAGAAAAAAATATGCCAAGACATTGCTTTGGAAAAATATCGCATGACCGATTGCAAGCCAATGGCAACTCCGATGGAGACCGGACTTCGATTATCGCGATATGATGATTCACCTCGGGTAGATGGTACTCTCTATCGACGATTGATTGGGAGTCTCATATATCGACCAATACTAGGCCGGATCTCGTATTTGTTGTCAACTATCTTTCGAGGTTCATGCGGGAGCCTAAGACCACTCATTGGAAAGCAGCAAAACGTGTTCTTCACTATGTCCGTGGCACAATGGAATATGGCCTAGAATACAAGAGGAACAACAAATTCTTCTTACGGGGATACACGGAATCCGACTATGCCGGATCATTTGATGATCGCAAGTCAACTTCGGGATATATTTTTCATCTTGGATCCGGTCCTGTCTCTTGGCACGACAAGAAGCAACGAGATGGTTGCTATTTCATCAACAGAGGCAGAGTATCGCGCCGCACGTGAAGTCGTGTGCGAAGTGATATGGTTGCGTCGCATTCGGACAAGTATGGGTCATCCATCCAAATCTCCAATACACTTGTTTTGCGACAATCGGGGTGTTCCGAACCTAGTCAAGAATCCGAGTCCATCATGAAAGAACAAAGCACATTGACACACAATGTCATTTCATTCGAGATGAAGTTCGAAGCACCGAATTCAGCTTCGACACATTCCCACCGATGCTCAAGTTGCAGACATTTTCACTAAGGCACTTGCATGTGTCAAATTTGAATTGTTTCGCAGCTCTCTTTGTATTGCAAAATGATGTAATCAGGGGGGATGTTAGTATAGCTAGTAGTTATATTATTACCCAAATAATGTAATAAGGGGGGATGTTAGCGTACATTATTGTTAGCACTATTATTACATTATTGTTGTAACAGGGCCTATTTCAGCCACGGGTGGTTCCGTAACCTCCGGGCTTAATAGGGCATATAATGTTCTATTTAATCTGCTGATTAATAAAATGAGATTGCTGTTTACTCTAACAAGTATCATGTCTGATGGCTGGACGGATTGGAAGGAAAAGAACCTTGATTAATTTTTTGGTTGCTTTTACAAGAGGAATTGCATTCCTCAAGTCAATAGATGCATCGACACAAGTTAAGAGTGTCAAAATGCTTGCAAGGTTGTTGGAGGAGGTTGTGTTGGAGGTCGGAATGTTGTCCAAATCATCACAGACAATGTAACAGCATATAGGCAGCCGATAAGATTTTGGAGGAGATATTCCCCACTATTGTTTGGACCCCATGTGCAGCCCATTGTCTTGATTTGCTCCTCGAGGACATTGGGAAATTACCTTGGGTGGCAAAGGTTGTACAAAAGGCTAAGGCTATCACAAAATTCATCTACAACCATGCATGGGTCCTTAGCCTCATGAGGCGATTTACTGGTGGGAGGGAGCTAGTGCAGCCTGGAATTACACGCTTCGCCACAAACTTTGTGACATTGCAGAGCATCTATAATGCAAGAGGGTCACTAAAGCAAATGTTTGTGAGCAATGACTGAAATTCCAAACAAGCTGCAAGATACAAATTCTCACCTGAGGGACAGAATGTATATACCTATTTTATTGAAGAGGCCTTCTGGATAGCCTTGGATGAGGCCATCAAGGTACAAGACTAAGTTTATTAATTTAATTTTTTTTTTGTAAAATATCTTCATTTAAATTATTTTTCAAGTGTCAGAGCCTTTGGTGAAGGTTCTTCGTCTTGTTGATGGAGAACAATCTACAATAGGATACATATGAGGCTATGGACAAGGCAAATGAGGCAATCGCTGCATTTTAAGGACATGCCTGCACCAAATACAATCCCATTTGGACAATCATTGATAACCAATGGACATCTCAAATCCATAGCCCTCTTCATGCAACGGGGTACCACTCGAACCCTCAATTTTTTTATTCTCCTACATTTCATGCCGATTATGAGGTGAAGCTTGGCCTTCAAGATTGCATTAACCGCATATTCCTTGATAAAGAGTTGCGCAATAAGGTACGTGAAGAGATACAAGATTATAAGCAATGTTGGGGCCTCCAATTCCCATCCGAGCAATGCATTCGAATGAGGTCAAAATTGAGGCTAGGTAACCCTCATCAAATTATTATTTATTTTGTCTTTTGATTTTGTTTTAAAAAATAATCTCAATTTACTATTTTACATGTGAATTATTAAATTTATGCCCAATTTGCAGTGCATGGCCATTAGAATCTTATCTCAACCATGCAGTGCTTCAGGTTGTGAGTGCAATTGGAGTATGTTTGAGCACATACACTCCAAGAAGTGCAATAGACTTACACAAGAAAAGTTGAATGATCTTGTGTTTGTGCATTACAACCTTTGCCTCCACCAAAAAGTTTTGCAAAAACAAGTGTCGAGCCCAATTTATGATGGGAGGACTTGTTTCTAGATTTATGACGGGAGGACTTTGGTGATTTTATGCCCAATTTGCAGTGCATGGCCATTAGAATCTTATCTCAACCATGCAGTGCTTCAAATTGTGAGCGCAATTGGAGTATGTTTGAGCACATACACTCCAAGAAGCGCAATAGACTTACACAAGAAAGGTCGAATGATCTTGTGTTTGTGCATTACAACCTTCGCCTCCACCAAAAAAGTTTTGCAAAAACAAAAACCGAGCCCATTGACTTAGGTGACATTGATCCATCATCTAAATGGATCCCATATGCAGTGCAAGAGCAGCAAGAAGAGCCTCTCTTCTCCCCGGATGAATTACAAAACTTTAAAGACCTAGCGGAGGAGATAGGAGCCAAGGATCAAGAAGAGGCACAGGCACAAGAAGTGGCAAGGGCACGTCAACAAAGAGAGACTAGGTCTTCTACTAGGGCAAAGGAATTGCAAGACACTGGGCCTATTGAGGCATTTTGACACATTTTGTAATTTGTACCTTTTCGTATTATAAGCAATACAAGATGTGTTTTGTCACTTTCATGTGTACTTTAAGCTTGAGCCTTGTATGATGTATCACTTGCCACTTTCATGTGTAGTTTAAGCTTACAGTCTTACATCATTAATATTTGATTTGCATAATGTTAATTCATTGTGATATGCATAAAAAAAACTTTTTTTCAATGAAAATTTGCGTTTTCTTCCAGTTTTTTTGGCCGATTTTTTCCGATTCCCGATTTTTTCTCCAGCCCGATTCTAATATGATTCTGATTTTCTCTACTATGAGTTAGACTGATTGAGTTGTTTTTGCATGCCCGTCTCAAGGGCATTTTACACTTGTAATTATATTTATACTTCACTAATGGAGAATGCAAAGCATTAGTGCTGGCAGCTATCTTCTCTCCTTTGCATATCAAAATATGCATTCTACAGTCACCATATTTCTCCAACAACATATCATGCAGCAAACTCAGCTTGGAAAGTGCACCGAGAAGCCTCTTGTTTACAATGAACAGGCCCTCTGTTTACAATGAATTGTATACTATAGCAAGACAATCCAAACCCTCTAAATATGGTTCCAATCAACAGACCGCAATCTGGGGTCCCAATCTCAAAACACATAAAGAAGTGTAGGTTTAAAGACTGTGTTGAAAAGATGCATTTTCATAGGGATATCCCATAATGTATGTGCAAGCACTGACCCTCCAAAACAAAGAGGAAGGCATATCCCTCACAAAGCCACAGCATAACAGGAAAAGAAGATTCAAATTCAGGGCCTTTTGACACCCATTTAAAGAGAACTTGTAGGGAAATACTCACCACCAAGTTGTATCCTAATGATAGATCAGGGTGTGTGATCTAAAACATCATATTTCATTTTTGGTTAATTACACAAGAGTTCCAGAGTTCATCTCCATAATTATGCATAATCTGTTACAATATCCACCATTCACCTTCATCAAAAAACTAGGAACCTGGAAACGCCACCCCTGACGGCATTGAAGACATCTTTAATTTTATTTAGGTTAACCACTAGCTAACAATGCTTGAAAAAGCTAAAGTGACATATTCTGCTTGTAAATTTTACATAATGAAAATTGCACTGTGAAACTCAACACCAATTACACTTTCCATATTCTACCCAAACAGGAATTTGAAGGACCAATTACTTATCTGCCACCTTTCACTGGTTGAGACTTAAGTGAGTTTATGGGTTATAAGGTTTCACTGGTTATTAAAAATCATGAACTGTCAAGGGTGGGCGCTATGCTTGTACTTGACAAACATTACTCCAGATTAAATCATGTCCAGTGAATCACAAAGTATGGAAATCTGCCTTGGAGTCTTAGCCAAGGGTAAAGCATTCCCATTAGCAAGAAAAAACAAATTAAGTATTTTAGTACTCTTTAGGTTCCATGCATCTTCTTCAATGACCAAATTGACTAATACTTCTTTTTTATGTAATGAACTTTACCATCCATCCAAAATCAGTTCCCTGTAAGTTGAAGTAACTTAGTTCCCTAGAAAAGGTAACAAAATACGAACTATGAAAGGTAGTTCCTTCTCTTCACTACTAAATATGAGATGTCTCGGGACAATCAATAAGCTTCCCAGCATTAGAGTGATTGCGCAAGACAATAGGGGATGTGCCAAGTGTTGTCTAAGCAAAGTTTTCTGACAACTCCATTGTTTAAGGTTGTCCTTACTTTGGCCACAAGCAGTCATAATATGTTGTACCATGTACATCATTTCCTCACTCTTGGAGAAATGAGGCAAAAAAAAAAAGCCAACTATGCTGAACAGGTGACTTAAGCAGAGTTACATGCCACTGACCACCAGAGTTAAAAACCATCTGAGGTCTGCCACATGACTTGTAAATAAAAAAGGAAAATGGCCAGGCACAAAACTTAGGTCCAGAGTCATCAAGACAAGATGAAAATGCCCCGCAAGGCCACAGTTCACTGGCGAGTTGGGCAGAATCTCCTACAAACCACTAGTATTACACTCCATCAATCTTCTTACTCCTTACCAAAGTTGAAAAAAATTGACGGTAAGTTCCTAAAAAAAAATTGGATTGGAAATCAGTCGGGAAAACTTTGGCAAAATTTGTGATTTTTTCCCTTCTGTTGAAAATATTAACAATATTTCCAAGAAAAAATAAAATCTGCTACTCATGGGGTTGGACAAATTCGTGATGTTCATGATAATCATAGTTTTTTGAATTTTTTTCAACACTGGTCCTTACTACTCGACATGGACCAACCACTAGGGTTACACTCCATCAATCTCCTTACTCCTTACCAATGTTGAAAAAAATTGACAGTAAGTTCCTAAAAAAAATTGGATTGGAAATCAGTCGGGAAAACTTTGGCAAAATTTGTGATTTTTCCCCTTCTGTTGAAAATATTAACAATTTTTCCAAAGAAAAAAAAAATCTGCTACTCATGGGGTTGGAAAAATTCGTGATGTTCATGATAATCGTCGTTCTTTTAATTTTTTTCAACAATGGTCCTTACTACTCGACATGGACCAACTACGACTCGAACCTTGGACTTCCTACCATGTGATCTCTCGCAGAGCCACCAGCTCTTGTTCGGAATTTGCCAGATTGCATATTGAGCCTCCGCTATAACAGTTCCAGCATACGTCCATCCAAATTACGGTGCGACAGAATCAAGTTTCCAACAAAAGGCTGCCCGCAACAAAATATCAGCGAAGAATTTTCTAAGAAATATAGATATACATGATTTAACAGACCTGTCATGTATTCCAAAATAATAAATAATAACAAAAAAAAAAAAAAACCATAATGATTTCTGAACAATGTTGTATCACTTTCTTGATCATTTCCGACTATTTTGCCTCTAACAGAAAAAGTCTTGACCTGCACATTAGGGAAAACCAAACCTCAATTCATATATTACATCTAACCTCGTTTTCAGTCTTTCGAATAGTTTTAGGGCATCTTTACTACATGTTTCCGTAATGTCCTCCTCACTAATTTCACTCCCCATGTTTCAGCACAAATTGCTCAAAATAAGGCAGAACAGATATCCGTACCTTACAATTTACATTTCTCTGCATCTAAATACTCAATTAAAATATAAACAAATAAATAAATACTTACTTCGTCAACGTATTCATCAAGATGAGAATGAACAAAGGTCTGAGCAAACAGAACGCAGGGCTCCGGGCGCCCCATCTTCGATGATTGTTATCACTGTTAGTATTTCGATTTTATGCACCTTTGTCTTCTCCTTTAATTCTAAACAAGCATCGTGTTCAACTAAATGTATTTCATCCGAGATTTTGAGCTAAATTTATTCTATCGGAGATATTGGGAAACCACCGTCTTGAATTTCATACAACGGGTGTTTATATGCGACTGGAATCGCCGCATACAAACCCCTTGGGATTTCTTTATTCAAAATTTGTTGAGCCATCTTTTGTATCACGGCTTTTATGGTATGCATTACATACCTGTCTTAACTGTATTACGTGCTAAGATCAGTGAATTTATTTGTTTAGGAGAGTGTTCTCCCCTCGGTCCAGCACTTGGTCGCCGCATGTAGGTTGAAAATAAATTTTAAGAAAAAGATCGTTGACAAAAGAAATTTTCGTCTTCTATATTTGGTCACCAAAATTATTTTAAATTTACTAAATATTTCTTTTTATTATTATTTTATTAAAAATATTTTTTTTTTATTTAGTTAGTGTGGGAAACCCCTACTATCAACGTATAAGATTGAGCATGACCCCTCGCATATGGTTGAGCAGTCTCCTCCCAATCATACTATCAACGCATAAGATTGAACAGTCTCCTCCCAACCATGACCCCTCGCATATGGTTGAACAGTCTCCTCCCAACCGTGTTCCCTCGTAAAGCTGAGAGCTATAGAGAATTTAATACACACCCACCACCTCATACACTCGCCCATGTTGTGGTTTAAACCTTGGACCTCTCGAAGAAGAACTAAAGCCCAAACCGTTGCGCTCTCCCCCTTGGGTTTTCTTTTTATTAAATAGAGTTTTAGTTTGTCCTTGTTGGAACAGCATATTAATATGTAGTTGGGCTCATATTGTAGAGACCCAAAGCCCAAACCGTTGCGCTGTCCCCCTTGGGTTTTCTTTTTATTAAATAGAGTTTTAGTTTCCCCTTGTTGGGACAGCATATTAATATGTAGTTGGGCTCATATTGTGGAGACCCAAGTTCCAATCAAGGGGAGGAGACCCAAGTTCTAATCAAGGGGAAGGGGAGGGAGGGTGCCTTGTTGTGCTCCAGCTTTATGCTTTGGTTTTGAAAGCATCTTCAATAAAAATATATATGCGACTATTTAATTGTTTTAAAGGAAATCCAAGTTTAATTAAATGAGGAGGAATAATTACAAATAATAAGGAAGAGATTTTGTTTTATTTGACTTTAATAGTGGATTTAAAACAAATAATAAAGTTGAAGCTTTAGTGGCTTTAGAAGGGTCGAAAATATGCACAAATGAAATGGAACATAGTATTGAAGTTGGACATCTTTATAATGGTTAAAAATATGCAAACAAATTAAATGGAACAAAGTATGGATGGAAGGTGATTCACTAATAGTAAAAAATGCAATTTTGAGGAAAGCAAAGGCTCTATAGAACATACAAGAGATAATTGTGAAAATATAAGACCTTGTTGCAAAGTTCGAAGAAATCAGGTTTACTCATATACTAAGGGAAGGAAACAAATGTGCAAATAGGCTAACCAATAAGGGGGTTTTATTGAGGATCGTGAAGTTAAATTCTATTTTCCTTGCTTAGAGAAAGTAATAAGTTTAGTTGAAGCTCATAACTAAATCAAATAATGATTAAGATTTACTTTAATGTTTTCCATTGGTAATATTTGTTTTATTTTTGTCAAATTACTTTAATCCAAAAATATATAAAATATTTGTTGTATTTTATAACATTGATATGTTTTCATATTTATCACAATTTTTGTGGTGGTTTCACTTATGCTTCGGGAAGGAAACTAGCAATCCAGATCTAGCAAAGTGGACTATGATAGCGCAAAGTTTTGAAAATATTATTGCATAGACAATAGAGGTGGACTTTTGGTATTAGGAAGGTTGCTCCAAGAAAATGTCAAAAAGAAGGATGTTAAATTTTAAAATATTTGTATTCACATAGAAATTTGAAGAAGATCTAGCTATAGTAACTCAATTGAGATGAGAAATGAATCTATTTGTAAACTCTTAAGCTCTAAAGGAGAGAATTATGATTTGTCAAGGGTGGGGGATTCAAGTACAACCCCTTGCTCTCCAACAATAAATAAATATTTCATTTTATGCATATTTGCAAGTATAATTTTAGGATGTGCATGGAGGAGACCTAAGTTCAAATCTCAAATCTTACTAAGTGATATATGCATAATTGCTAAGTTATTAAAATGTCACTATGTGATCATAATGTATTATGGATAGGACTCATTTCCTTTAATAATTTTTGTGTCTTATATATGATTATAATCGATTAGATTGTAGGACTTTCATAAAGAAGACATTCAAATCTTACTAAGATGCTCGTAAGATTTGAACATCTCCATGAAAGTCCTATAATTTAGTCTATTGAACTCATATATAAGACAAATATATATATATAATAGAAAGAAAATGAGTATATATCATGGGTCTCACTCATATTACATCATAATCACATAATGATATTACAACTTAGCATATATATATGGCATAAGCTTAATTGATTAAATACCTCAACTCGCAAGGAGAAAAGTCAGGTTTGAATCTTGTCAAGTGATACATGTATAATTGTCAAGCTTTTGTCATACCAATCTTAGGTTAAGGGTTTTCCGTTGAGACCAATTTGCAAGTCAAAGAGTCTTCCTTTGAAGGACTTATTCTATTGTACCAGTAGAAAGAAGCACCATAGGGTTGCAGTCACAAATATGCAACTATGCTTTATTTGCTGCAACAAAAGCCAAAACTCCATAGTCTTAGTCTATCCTTAAGAAGCGAAAGTGCCACTAGCTTACAAAAGTATTAATGGTACTATCGCTTCCTAGTGGTACTTTTGCCACTGATCTTATAGTCATCATTTTGGATTTTATATTTATTGTATTTCTAGGGGTTTAATGATGATCAAGGGAGTTACGTACTCTCCATTAATCTAGGTAGACCCCTTTGTTACTTAGTCTTTTTTTGTTTTTCTTGAAGGATTTAGAAAGTAGGAAGTCATCAGTAAGAGTTTCGTCAAACAACAATAATGTCGACAATAGTTTTGTCTCTCTAACAATGCTTTTGTCACTAGGGTAGAAAATAGGCATAATGTTTCAATTTTTTCTATTTTTTTTAGATCAGAGATACTTATTTATGTTGTCATTCTACATTTTCTATTTCATTCATTAAGAGATAAAGAAAAAGGAACAAATTATTATCTATAACAGTATTAGAGGCCCATCTATAATCTTGTATCACTTTGAAAACTAAACTACATATAGACATTAGGATTTTATTTAACTACATTCACATCTTTTTGAACCCTTGTTCTAAAAATAAATTGTTTTTTATATTATTCATTGAAATCCAAAAAACATATAGTCCGTAGATCTTGTTTGTTGCACTTGTTTGATGCATTTGTAATTAAGATAGGATCATATTAAAGTTTAAGGCAATCAAGGAAAGATCTTAGGAAGAAACATAGGTGTTCTCAAATTAATCCAACAAACATAGAACTTAGGCTCACAACTACCCCTATACTCAAAGTGAGACACCGCGGATATGTTACCCCATAGAAACCAAGGAGTTAACACGCTTGGTCCCGCAAGCCAAGTCAAAGGCTCCTTGACTTCCCTGACTCACATTTTAGTGAACCCAACGTGAACAGCACTGTGGGTCCCAAAATATTATTCCTTGATCAAGCCCAACTTAGTCAAAGACTAAAATCTATTAAATATTAAGCAAGATTATTAAATATATTTGTGTAATTAGCATACAACAAATATAGATAATAAGAAGCTAACCAAAGGCTAGTCCTACTAGGGATCATAAATGGTCCTCTAGGTAATTGTCATACGAATCGCTAGGATATATCGGCTATATAGCAAGCCCAAGCCACCAATTGCCAGCATAGGATCTTGTGTGTACTTATGCCTAGTGAGGAGTATATCACAATAGGCTAGTGGAAGTCACAATGAGGTACACTACTACCCTCATATATCATATTGAACCATGTATCTAGGAGGTCACTTCTACATATTGTTGTCCCATGTATCGATTAACTCTCATGTACTAATAGGTATATAGAAAGTGGTCAAATATATAAGGATCTTCAGGTATATGAGACCCCTGTGGTATATAGGTCATATAAAGTATATAAAGAGAAGGAGATATAAGGTTCAAAACATAATATATTTACTCTCTAATAAATGCTCTAAATAAAAGAAAACATTAAGTAATTCTCTCTTCTTGCCTATCCCAAATCAATGGTTGAGAAATGTTATCTTACTTGTAGTATTGTTCGTTAGTAGCTACCATCTTTGACCCCCTACAAGGAATCATGATGAACACCCTAACCTAGAGGACCCTACCTTCAATCAAGAAGAAGACTCAACCCCTCAAGGTTCCCTAAGCTTTGATCATGTAAAATATGAGCAAGTAGTCTTTAAATCCACCAATCATATGGCCTATTTCTTACACAACCATAGGGAAGTTGTACAAGCCTTTCTAGAGAAGTACATGAAACTCAAGGTGTTTCTATAGGGGATGATTCATTATTGGATTGTCCCCATCAATAAGTTAAATGGACCCAATCTTTGAATCCATGAACAAAACCCTCAACACATCAACATATAACTTCATTGATTCAAATCCACATGTCATCACCACACCAATGGATGTTGGGATACATGCCCTCCCATATCCATTGGTGCATCATTCATCTATGTCTACCATTAAGGAGTTAATATAGGGCAATGCCAACATCCCCACATCCCAATAGGCAGGCACCAATTACACTCTCAATCAAAGTTTACCCCCAAGAGCCCCATTATCTAATCCCCATAACAAATTGTCCTATGGTGATCATTCTAATCCCACAAGCACAAGGATAGAGTTGGTACAAAACTCCAATCCCATAATTTCTCATCACTAATCCTCTAATCCTATTTTTTAAATCTTATAGGAATAGATCATACAATGTCATCTTCAACGTTGTACGTCCAAGTATACCAACCTCCTCTTTTCATCCATAATCATGGATATCTTTTATCTCTCAACATGCATCTTTTGTGCAGCCAAAACCCATTTCTCCTAAGCTTCAAGCCTTGACCACTCAGTTAGAGCAATTAAAACAACAAATGGCCATTATGCAGGGGTCATCATTGAGCCATAAATATTCGTATGATGACTTGTACAACCAACCTTTAGTGTTGGCTTTTTAGCCATATTATTTCATAGGTCCTTTATCAAGGATCAAATATTAATCACATATAAAATCACTCACATAATCACAATAATATGCACACAATAAACAAAATATTATTGATTAAAGGTCTATTATATCATGCATAAAACAATGCTATTTTGATGCTTTTTTTTTAATTGATTATATAGGATTGAAACAAATCCCACCTGTATTACATAATCACCACATAGTGGTATCATATCAAAGCTTAGATATTATCCATGTATCGTTTGACAAGATTCCAACCTGGATCTCCTCCTTAAATGTTGATTAATCTAACTAGTTGAGCTAATGCCACAATTTTAACGAGTTTACATAGGGTTTTTATGAGGGGTCTTGGTCCCCTCATATTGAGTGGGGTTTGAACCTTGGACCTCTCAAAGAGAGGCCAAAGCCCTTACCACTACAATAAGCTTGCAACTTAGTCAATGAGTTTATACAGGTTTTTATGAGGGGTCCTGGTCCCCTCACACTAACTGGGGTTTGAAACTTGGACCTCTAAAAGAGAGACCAAAGCCCTTACCATTGTAGTAATCTCGCAATTGTTATTTCGATGCTTATTACAATGCTTTATCACAAATATATAATCACATGTGACTCCTCACATGTTGCACTCTTGACCTTCTCTCTTCCATAATTGTTCACTTGTGTACTTGACACCTAACACTATGACTCTTGACTAACTTAATCGACACATTGCACTCTCTTACACTTTGCACACTTTATTACATGAAACTTGGACTCTTCTCACATAATGATACATACATTTGGTAAGGATTTTAGACACTGACAAAATGCAAACAAAATACCAAAACCAACCTAAGATTTCCATTAATCAACATAGCCTTAAATAGCCTTTTACATAGTTGGATGGGTGGCCACATAAAATATTACAAAGACGATTGAATGTCCACCTAATTGGTTACATGGCTAATGGATTAGGTGGCCACTAAAAAAAATAAAAAATATATTTTAAAATATTTACATGAATAAAATGTGGTCATGAACCTTAACAAAAAGTGGTTTTTTTATTTTTTTATATAATATTTACATATTTACATTTATTAGTTTATATATATATATTTATATATTATATATTATTTCTTATCATTCCTTCCACTATATGAGCATTGGATTCCAATGCGTACAAAAGATGAACAAAAGGAAGAAGGAACAACTCAAACAAAAACAAAAACAAAAACTAGAACGAGAGGAGGAGCAACAATAGGTGCAGATTTGGAGCAATAGGAGCAATCGAGGCTAGAACAACAAGAGCATCAACAAAAACAAGAGTGATAGCAGGTGTAGCAGCCGCAACAAGAGCAGTACTAAAATAACAAAAACAACAATCAAAGCAAGAGGAGCAATGAGAACATTCGAAACATCAGGAGCAGGAGTAGCAGGAACTAACATAGGATAACTAGGAACAATAGAAACCGTAGTAGGAGGAAGAACAAGTGCTCAATGAGTATATAACTACAAACGAGCAACATATTGAGTAAACGAGAGGGCTTTGGTGTGGAACCAGTGAGGTTTTGGGTGACTGAATACTAATGCAATTTTGGGTGACTGAGGTGGAGGAAGACAAGACTATGGTTGCTATAAATGAGAAAAGAGTGATGCTCATGTTGTAAGTTATAAATATTATGATATACATCATATTGAGCCCTCTTATCATACTAAAAAGACTTACCTAACAACAAACTGTAATAGTCCATGGAAGTGACATCATATGTGACAATGTCGACATACTTAGGGTAGAAAGCAAAGGGTAAGGTACAAGTGTATGATCATGAAAGAAGTTTCACGATCTTTCCAGCCAAGTGGGTATGGATGAGGATGAGGATGGGTAGGTAGTTACAACCTATCGACAATGGACTACACAATCAAGTTTTATTGTGAGCCATTATTGATGATACAATCCATAGAGAAATTAGGTGTAAGATGAGCACGAGTGACAAACAAATGATCACGACCTTTAGCAAAAGACTGTTAAGTTTGTAAGGAAACATTTTAGTTTACCTTCTAACTTATGATAGATTCGATCCTCATTGTAAGTCCTGATAGGATTTTATAGGGTTCATTTCTCAAAAGTTTCTTTTTTGGATGACTTACATACACTTGTTTTTTCTTCTTCTTTGGACATGCATATGTCATATGACCAAACTTTTTACAATAATTACAAGATACATGAAAAGAAGAAGCCAAAGAAGAGGAAAAAGGAGAAGAGTAAGAAGAAGGAGAAGAATACTTCTTTAGATAGGAAGGAGTTTGTCGAGTCTCAGGTCCTTGAGGTCAAAATGTACTTGTTGAAGAAGCAAACCAAGGAGCTGTTGAATAGGACGATTGAGGTGTTCAAGGTGCACTAGCTGGAGAAGTGCAAGGTGCACGAGACTCAATAGAAAGCTTCTCTTCTGCAAGCTGAGCTTGATTAAAAGTTGCATCAAGTTGAGTATATTTAAAATTGTGAAACAAGTGTGTCTAAAGACCACTCCTAAACTTGGCAACAAGAGTAGGCGTAGGATCCTGAACATGAAGTAAGATACACAAGTAGTTGAACTGATAGATATAGTCCTGAACAGACATATGGCTTCCTTACCTCAAACAAAGCTAATGGATGAGCAAATCTTCATCATAATTTGATGGATAGAAGGTAGCCTTCAAGGCTGTGACTAACCAATTCATCCCAAGTGGTGATGGGATTCTGAGTAGTTTTGCTCTCAATGATTAGAATTTTAGCAACACGAGATAATTTCAACTTAGCAAAGGGACCTTATCATCATTAGTTCAGCTATAGGCAAACCAAGTATCCATGTCTACGATCCAACTATTGAGAACTTTGGGATCTCTAGACCCATTATAGATCGTGATCTCACATTAACATGAGAATGAAGGTTAAAAATATGAACCTCAGGTGAAATGGATTAAACTTGCATATTGTTCATCTTATCGATCAAATTGCTAACTATTTTAGATAAGGTCATCGTTTATTCAGTGTGCCAATGAACCTTAGCTCATCTAGTGAGAGTTGGGGGTGTGGTCAAACAAACTTACAAGTAAACTACTTAGAAGCGCCGTGTACAACAAAAAATGCACTCCTTTTTACAAGATCAACTTCAAGGCACAATTACATACATCAATTTTTTACAAAAATAAAATATTTCCCATCCAATGAATCAAACTCGAAACAAGCTTTCCAACGCTTATAAATAAAACTATGTTCAAACAAAAAAACAACTATATCATCTCTATACAACAAACAAACTATCTAACTAAGAGCTGACGTCCTCGACTTACTCCAACGCAATCCAAAGTTGAAGGCTTTTGTCCCCTTGTATGGATTAATACATATTCAAAACACATATAAACAATCATTTTACTGTCCCCTTACATATAAGATATGTTCCTAGGAAGTTTAAGGATTTTTAAATGCCCCCAATTACATGGCCTTCATTTGCACTCAAAAGCTAAAATAGCCCCACTAGAAAGACAAGGAGGCCAAACTAAAATATAAAGGCCTCCCTAAAAATTTAAGCGGCTAAATACAAGAGAACGAAACAGATTTTATTGAAACGGCAGTATTATACCTGCACCTTCATAATCGAGACGAGACGTTTCATCGTCAACGGTTAAATCCAGCGATGACTTCTCTTAGCTTGAAGTAGTGGGCCCCAATTAGAGTACGCCTTTAATCACCACGTACTTCAATTTAATCGCCAAACAAATGTTTTTTAAATATAAAGAATAGGTTTCAAGTAGGTTTTAATTCTTGGACTGTTATTATAATTTTTATTTGTTCTATTTTTGTTGAATAGGAGACCACCTGTACCATCTAAGAACCAATGTGAGCCACAAGTACCATCCAAGAACCAATGTGAGATGGAGACCATCAACTTGGGGTATGGTGTGAGATGGAGACCATCAACTTGGGGTATGGTGTGAGATGAAGACCCTGAGATGGAGACCATCAACTTGGGGTATGGTGTGAGATGAAGACCCTTAGCTACCATCTCGTAGTGTGAGATGGAGACCATCAGCACGGATACATACCATCTCGTCGTCTGTCTTGACACATAGGGTCCTTATAATCCCGTTGTTAAACCTGCGTGAGATGGATACCGCTATCTACCATCTTGTCGTTTGGAATTCAAATCTAATCTTGGGACTGCCTTTATAACCTCTATCTTGAGACTGCTTGTTAAACCTGCGTGAGATGGATACCGGTACGTACCATCTCGTCGTTTGGAATTCAAATCTAATCTTGGGACTGCCTTTATAACCTCTATCTTGAGACTGCTTGTTAAACCTGCGTGAGATGGATACCGGTATGTACCATCTCGTGGTTTGGAATTCAAATCTAATCTTGGGACTGCCTTTATAACCTCTATCTTGAGACCTCTATCTTGTGGTTTGGAATTCAAATCTAATCTTGGGACTGCCTATCTTGAGAGGTCTATCTTGAGACTGCTTGTTAAACCTGCGTGCGTGAGATGGATACGGATGGATACATCGTCTGTGTCAGTGCCTTTATAACCTCTATCTCTATGTTGAGACTGAGACTGCCTTTATAACCTCTATCTCTATGTTGAGACTGCCTTTATAACCTTTATCGTTATTGTTAAATTCGCGTGACAATTGAGACCAGAATATATTCTATCTTCAAAGAACCCAAACTTTATAGCATTCATTTCAAAACACGGTGTCGTTCCTTCGATTAATATCATTAGCTACGAAGCCATCAAAATATCATAATTTATCAATAGACTTCAGAGCCATCATCAAACATGTTGCAGTTCATCATAAAAACTGACTGCATTACGCGGCATATATTGCCTACACTTTAACAAAGATGTGGCGATTACACAACGTGTGAATTTAATTCCAATTCGCGTAAAGCTTTAAAACAGTATGGGCCTTTTACTTCAATTACATCTTTTAAAATTTTTGTGACAACTCCGGTCAGATTATGAACAGGCATGGCTCAAGAAATTTCAGCTCTTTCAGTCAATATCTATTCGAACGTCATCAAAGCATCCAGAGCTTTAGCAATCTGAACATCAAAGGTGGCTTACTGATATTTCGTTCTACTTCACAACTCCCTTGCACGACTGGTCAAAAACTTAGACACCAGTTGATTCAATCAAACAGTTTGTAACAGGCATAACAACAAAATTTCCTTTACACAAATAGATTCAAATGTAAATTTAGGCAAAAAAATAACTCTGGAAGGATGTAAACCGATTAACCAAGAATTGACACAATATGCCTCAGATGACATAGTCTGAATCAAACAGAACACAGAAACCAAACAAACCAAACTCGTATACAAATTCCAGAACCAATTGGCAGAGATTTTTCATTCCATCCAGAACCAACTCGCAGAGATTTCTTATTCCCTGTTTGAACCAAACTAGCGAGGATCCCTGTCTGAACCAAACTAACCTGAGGGCTGAGGATTCTCTCAGCTAACATTCCGCTTTGATACCAAACTGATAAGAAATTCCAGACACAGACGAAATGCAAACAAAATACCAAAACCAGCCTAATATTTCCATTAATCAACATGGCCTTAAATAGCCTTTTACATAGCTGGACAATGGCCACGTAAAACATTACAAGGACTATTGAATGTCCACGTAATTGGTTATATGGTTGATGGATTAGGTGGCCACCGAGAAAATAAAAAATGTTTCAAAATAATTTCCATGAATAAAAGGTGGCCATGCGCCTTTATAAAAACTGGTATTTTTTTATGTTTTTGTATAATATATTTACATTCATTAGTTATTTATATATATATTATTTTCTTTGTATTAAAAAAACATTTAACATATTTTTTAATCTAATATTTATAATATTATTAAATAATGTAATTCAATATTTAGATCTCTTTCTAATATAAAAGGTGGTCATGCACCTTTATAAAAAGTGGTATTTCTCATGTTTTTATAAAATATATTTACATATATATTATTTCCTTTAGTTGTATTAGACAAACATTTAACACATTTTTTAATTTAATATTTACAATGTTATTAAATAATGTAATATCTTCAACATTTAGATCCTTTTGTAGTTAGTTGTCCCTTCCACCTAATTTTGAAATACCCAAGTTTTAGATGTATAAAAGAAAAGAAGATCCCATTAACCACCTCAAATTATTTAGAACTGCTTGTGGCGACATTGCTTATGATAAATCTTTGCTTCTAAAAGTCTTTCCTAAGAGTCTTAGTGGCCCTACCTTGGAATGGTACTACCAGATACCAAGGTATTCTTTGACAAGCTTTAGGGACCTCGTTAAGATGTTTGTTAAGCAATTCTCCATTTATATTAAACAAAATATTAAATTAGTAATTTATATCAACTCAAATAATCAAAAGAATTTTACCAATTTTTTTGCAAGATGGTGAGCCTTAGTGGGAAGACTACAATATGTCCCTCCACCTCGGGATCTATTGGACATCTTTATAGGAAATTTTAATGAGGAACTAGCATTCTATTGGAGAATATTACATTATTTGGTATATGCAAATGTACCCCCACGATACCTTTATGGTACAAATGTAAATATGTAATAGATTAGAGTTTGTGTCTACAGTTTAGATGAGTCATTTATATTTCCCCTTTGAAGTAAGTGTTAATGTCCAAAAATTCACAAGTGTCATGTAAGAGTGCAATGTGTGCAAAAAATGAGCAAGTGCCATGTAAGTAAGAGTGCAAGTGTGTATTGAGAGAATGTGTATAAGTATCATGTATGTAAGTGTACAAATATGTAATGTGAGGATGTGCACAAGTGTCTTATATTAGGAGTGCATGTAGGAGAGTAAGAGTCATGTAGAAGTGTGAAAGTGTCATAGAGTCAAGTATGCATTTAAGAAGAGAGTGAAGAGTCTAGTATACAAGTGACAAGATGATAAACCAAAGGTCATGGAAGTTGTCATATGGAGAGCAATAGTCAAGCACATGAAGAGTCACTTTCAATGTCTATATTATGGAGACAAATCTTCTTACAATGTAAGGAAAAATAGTATGTAGCGATCACCACATGGCAAACATTGATAATAAAACTTGTATACATATTTTGAGCAATTAATATTGTAAGTTTTCTTCATGCATGTACATGAATGATTTTGGCCATTTTACATTCATATTTGATATTATAAGTGAATGTTATTATCGTTATTATAATTTCCTAGATATATATTAGATTGCTCACATATAATTTTACTCTTGACTATTGATATTTTGACCTATAATGTTGTGGTGTCTTTATATTGGGACTTGTGATATTTTGAGATAATAAGGCTTAAAAGTTAATAGTGGTATCAAAACTTTATCCATTTTTTATAGAGTTATATTAGTCACCTTAATATTGGAGTTTGTCCACTTTGATAGTAGTGAAGACTTGGACTTTATTTTTGAAGGTTTGATTGAGTAGACATCGAGGGGACAAGTAAGAGTCACCTTGATTTAGATGCTAGGGTCTTTCCACTTGGTTGAAAAGACTAGGACTAAGCTTGAATTAATTAAGGGCCAACCCAAAAGGAATTTGGACGTATAGGGATATTCATAGTCACATTGATATTGATTTTGGATTCTCTAAATAAGAGGAGAATCATTTTGGTTCTTAAGTTCAACCTAAGACATTGAAGATTTCAAACATTGAAGATAGATTCCATAGATTGAGGAGCATCATAACTTCTAGAGATAGAGAAGCATTATAGCTTCCAAGAGATAGAGAAGCATATAAGCTTCCAAGAGATAAAGGAGCATATAAGCTTCCAAGAGATAGAGGAGCATTCAAGCTTCCAAAGATAGTGGAGCGTTTAATCTTCCAGAGAAGAGAAGCAGTACAAAGCTTCTATAGGAAAAAAAATACGTAAGGCATAGAGAAGAAAGTATAATTATAAGCTTTTTAAGATAAGGATATATTAGAGAACTAGGTTGATTGAAAATATCTATATTTTAGTCTTGGTCGTGGATAAGGTTTTAGAAGCAGTAATCACAGTTAAAGTTATAAGTGCAACAATGCTTATAATTCTACTTAGGTCAATACAGAGGAGAGTATGAGAGTAGGAAGACAATAAAGAGCACAACTAACTAATAACAAACATGTAGCTATCTGAGCTATTATACAACATTCACTAAGAAACTTAAGGGTTACTAAAGCATTGGCCTTCAAAGTAGATTAGAATATCAAGCACTAAAGGGCCCTATCCTTCAAGGTAGATTAGAATATCAAGCACTAATATGGCGCTATTCTTTAAGGCATATTAGAATATTGATAGTTAACAAGGCGTTAATATTCAAAGGAGATTAGAGATAAGAAGAGCACCACCAGAGTGCTAGGAGACAAGAATTTGTGCACTAAGAAGAGCACCATATACAATAAGATTCTAAAATAGACTTCAATATAGAATGTTGTCCAAAGTATCACCACTAGAGCATGCCACTAGAGGATGAACTACCAAAAACTAGAAGACATAGAACGTTGTCCATAATGTTACCCCTAGAGAGCACTACTAGAGGATGAGCTACTAGCAACCAAGAGAGGAGATAAAGAACATCGTTCAAATGGGCTACCAAGCATCACCTGAATAGCAAGAGAGGAGACAAAGAACATCATTTGGACAATTTACCAAACAACACTTGAGAATAGCAAGAGAGGAGACAAAGAGTGTCATTCGACAAGCTACTAAGCAACACCTAAGAACAACAAGAGAGGAGACAAAGAGCAACAAGCTACCAAACATACACTTGAGAGAGAACACAAAGAGTTTTCTTCACAATTGAGCAAATGATAAATCCAAGCGTTAAGGAAAGAGGACCATTGGAGTAATTAGGCACATTGACCATCACCTAACATACTGCAATGTTAAGAGAAATGATAAATCCGTCGATACCATATTAGGTAACATTTATACGTTACACTTTCACTTTTGATGCATAATGAAAGTTTTGGAGGAAAAGAATAAATTTGAATTGCTTTAAATTACATTAGGTGGAGTTATCCGTGCTAAATATGCTAGGAACAAAAGTCCTGAAGACCTTGTTTGCTATCAATTGCCTTCCAAAGGTTCTCCTATTTTAGTAGTTCTTAAGACAGGTGAGGATTTGATAAAGAAAAAATTATTTTGGATCAATCATAATGGTCAATAGGTAAAATTTTTGACAGATTCTTAGGATGGTCACAATCCTTTGATAACTCAGTTTCTCGATTGGAGGCCTTGGATGGAGGAGCTTCATCGAGCTAATTGGATAAAGGTGGCTAATTACTATCGATACCATACTGGTAATTCAGAGGTTGGCAGATATTGGATCCCTATTGAGGACTGACCTATTCAAATCCTGAAAAGGTAAAGACAAGATATTTAATGCATCCTTCATATGAGATCTCTCTCTTGGTCCCATGATAAAGATTGTTTTGGATGGAACAACACTACTAAGGGTGAGTATTATGTTTCTCAAGGTTATTTGATATTATACCATAATAATACCGACCAATCATCTAACATATTTTCTTAGTTGTGGGCTAAAAAGCTCTGGCCTAAGGTGAGGTTATTTACTTGGATTTTATTGCATCACAGGATGCTTACTGGGGAGCATCTTATGAAGCATGGTTTTCATGGCCCTTTTAGATGTGAAATGTTTGGAGAGAATGTGGAAACTCTCAGCCATATTTGTATTGAGTGTACTTTAGCCTTTAAGATATGGAGGAGAATGACCACTTTACTTGGCTTACAGTGGTCCAACGTTTTTACTTTTGAACAACTTTAGAGGGATTGGCCTAATCAAGAGGGTGTTGATCAATTTATTAGGCAGTTAGTTTGGATGGGTTCTACCATTCTTCTTTGGAATATCTGGAATGAAAGGAACAACCAAATTTTTAATCAAGAAAGTAAGGATATTCACTATATCTAGTAAAATACCATTGCCAACTTAGTTGAATCAATCCAACAACTCCTTAATCACCCCCAAAACTCCCATCAAAGATGGGATCAAGTGATGCAAAGATTGAATATTAAATCTTCTAAGAGCAACCAACTTAAAGGGAATGTGAGTAATTGTAAGATGGATAGAACAAGGAATTTGCAACCTCCTCCTAAGGATTTTGGAAAAGTCAATACTGATGGAGCCTCTAGAGGGAACCCTGGAAAAGCTAGTGCAAGAGGAATTGGTAGACTTTTAGATGGCTCCTTGGTTTTTACTTTTGTTGAGAATTTGGGTATTCTATCCAATAATCTTGCTAAGGGGTATGGTATCCTTATAGGCCTTAAAGAGGCTACTAAGGTTGGATAGGAAAAGGTGCTAGTTGATTCTGACTCTCAAATCATGATTAATATTTTGAAGACTCCTTCTAAGAATCATAAGGTTGATTGGAGAATAAAAAGAATTATTGAGAAGATTCAGTTAATCCATATGGGATTTTTGAAAGTTGATTATAATCATGTGGTCAGAGATTAGAACAAGGGTGTTGATACTTTAGCTAATTGGGCTTTGGACAAAGGTGATCTTACTTACTACGACCACCCTCCTAGATGGTGGGCTTCACAAATAAGAGAAGCTCTTCTTTCTATCATTTCTTTGGATGGCTCTAGTTATGGAGGTACCTAGTTTCTTCTTGCTTCTCTTTACTTCAGTCAGGGTATTTTAGTTATCTAGCTCAAACTAATCTT
Organism: Wollemia nobilis; assembly: GCA_028583015.1. Taxonomy (NCBI): domain Eukaryota; kingdom Viridiplantae; phylum Streptophyta; class Pinopsida; order Araucariales; family Araucariaceae; genus Wollemia; species Wollemia nobilis. The sequence continues at coordinate 14,521,052 of JAQPPZ010002549.1, forward strand.
TCTTTTGTTTCCTGTATTGATTCTTGCCTTAAAAGTCTTTTGGTCTAGAAAGGTCATTTTTGTGTTCTATTTTTTATTTTTTATTTTTTTACTTAGTTTTTTGAGGTGTGTGTGTGTGTGTTTTTGTTTTGTGTTATTTTTGTTGTTCTTATGTTTTTGTTGTTTTGTGTTTCGTGTTGTTCTTGTGTTTTTGCTATTCTTATGCTTGTCTTTTTGTATGTTTGTGTTAATTAGTGTTTTTGTATTTTGGTGTGTGAGAGTTTTCTATGTTTTTGTTTTTCTTTGTTGTTTGTTGTTGGTCGTTTTTATTTATTTTTATATATTTATTTATTTTATTTTTTAGGTTTTGGTTGTTTTTGTTGGTTGTGCCTTTGAAGTGTTCTGTTGTTTTTTGTTTGTTTGTGTTTTGTTATGTTGTTATTGTATTTTTTCTGTGTGGTTAATGTTGTTTTTTTTATCGTATTGTGTGTGTGTGTGTTTGGTTGTGCTTTATCTTTTTGACTCACTCAAGGAGCATGTTTTTTTTAGAAAATTTGTGTGTTTGTGTTTGTGTGTTCTTATTTTTTGTTGTTTTAGGTTTACTCCTTGAGTATGTCAAAGGTGGTAGGCTAGGTGCGAGCCCTGGGTGATTTTTGTAGAAGAGATACCCCTGCCTCCTTGGGTCTTACCCGAAAGTGGCATCCCTTCTAGGATGTTTTCCACAAAAAAAACATTAGGTGGAGTTTTAAGTTTATTGAAGTTTATGCACCTTGATTAATATTTTCTATTAAGTTATTTTTTGAATTTATATTTTTAGATATGGAGTGATAAGGGTTACTACAAAGATTTAATTTTATATGGTTTGAAAAATATTAGTTTCTTTTTAAAAGCTTTGAAGATTAAAATATTTGAGTGTTTTTAGTTTTTTGAAAGTTTGAAGATTTAGTTTTTAATATTTGAGGAGTTAAAAGGATTTAAGATTTGAGTTTTTAGTTTTTTGAAGATTTTAAAATTTGAAGAAATAATTGAAGTTTTTGAAGATTTGAAAATTTTAAAATCTTTGAAATTTGAAATTTTACAAATTTAATAGGGAGTTAAAAGGATTACTACATCAAAGGTTTAGAAAATTTAAAATTTGCAAATTTCTTATTTTAAGTACTTTTTTTAACTTGGGAGTTATAAGGTTTACTACTTCAAAGGATTTTAAAATTTAGATGAGTTTCATTATGTCAAATAATAAAATTTTCCTTTCTGAATCACAACTTTTGAAAGGATCAAATTTTGCATCATGGAAGAACAAAATGAAATAAATTCTTATTGTAGAAAAACTATGGGATATAGTAAATTAATGGAACAAAAAAAACTATTGAGGATGAAAGAGAAATACACAAATTTGAAGAAAATGATGCAAAGACACTCATGTTAATTATATTTAAAATAATTGATGAAATACAACCATACTTAAGTGGAGCATAAACTTATACAGATGCATAGAATACTTCATGCAAAATATTTGAAGGGAAAAATAAATTGTCAATTCTGAATTTACAATCTCAATTATACTCCTTAAAGGTTAATAGTGGAGAAAGTATAAAACTTTTTCTTAAAAAAGTAGCAGACTTAAAGGCAAAACTATTAACTCTTGGAGAAAAAGTAGAAGATGATTTTTTTGTTCAAGTTACACTAAGGGCACTTCTAGAAAGTTATAAACATTTAGTTACTTCTTTACAAGTTCTAAGTAAGGAGACTACATTTGATGATTTAGTCAATATTATTCATGAATATGAAGTAGAGAATTTAGTCAAGGATGAAATGACTAATAATTCCTTGGTATCTAAACAAAATATACCAAGTAATATTGCTACAAATTCTGGGTATAGATCTAAATAAAATTCAAGATTCTATCATATATGTAAGAGAAAGGGTCATAGTACAATTTTTTGTAGATATAATCAAGGAAATTATATGAATATGAATCAAATAAATCAAATGAATAAAATAATTGAGAAAAGACAACATTAACCTCAGTATCAATAAAATCTACAATGACAACAACAATACCAACAACGTCAATATCAACCTTGGTATCAATATGGTCATTTGCAACAACATTAGCTACAATTTAGAGAAGAAAATAAAAGGAAATAGTTCAAGAAATTCATGAAAATTGAGAATTAGAAGAAATATCAGAATGAAATGAATTCAAATCTCTTACAGTAAAACTCTTGGTCAATGATGATATTCATTCTTCAAAGATTTTTTATGATAATAATGTTGTAAATATTCTAGAAATTTAGAATACAAGACAAAAAACTTTAGAAAGATGATAAGACAAGATCAAGACCAGGACTTGTTGGAGCCAAATCTGACTCAACATCAGAGACCCCAAATTTTAAAATCTTTGGCTTAAATAAAATTACCAAATGTTGTTGGTCTCTGTTGCTTTCCCCTCTAAGAAATTGATTTTCAATGGTTTAGTCCCTAAGAGCAGTTATAAAAATGTTCATCTTAATCAAATCAAAAGTCGTGGCCTTAACCGTTAATAAAATTATCTTTGTGATCGTTAATCTTATCCAATAATTAAATGTTCACTAAATTGCCTTGATCGTTGAAAGCATCCGAATATTAAAAGGGTTTATGAAAATCAATTATTGAAATATTCATTAAAGTGAACCCCTAAGTCCTTGGGTGATTGATGGAATTGATTAAAACATTTGGACCTAAGTACATGAGCCTAAGGTTTAAGATTTTAACATGGGCAAGCAAGGGTATGCACCCCCTTTGCGTTTAAAGATCGAGCAAATCCAAAGATCTAGACGATAATGCTTCACCCTCCGAAATTAGACGGACGCGCTCGCGTAAACGACTCAGGTTTTTAAAGTCAATAATGTGCCATGGTCAAAAAGGTTTTATCCTAAGGTCTAAAAATATTAAATATTAAGGGTACGCACTCCCTTTGGGTAAGCGTCGAACACTTTTGGTAAATCCAAAGGCAGCGTCCAAATCTATCTTGATCGCATGGACGTGTTCTCATGAGCAAACCAAGGGTTAAATCAAACAGGTCAAATAATATTGCAATGGTTGAACTTTTATAACCCAAAGTTTAAAGGAAACCAAATCAATTAAAAATAGGGGTTACACGCCCCCTTGATTAAATATCATGCAAATAAAAAATATCCAAGGGCAACGCTCCAATATGATGAGATCGGGCGATTGTGCTCACTCGAAATATAAGAATATTAGCATTAAAAGGGTTAAAGTGCCCTAAGATTAAATAATCCGCTAATCACGATTAGAAAGGGTCTTAATACGTTACTAATTGTGTTGGACTTTTTGAGCTCATTTAGTTGTCATTGATGTCAAGGTGAGAAGTTGTCATTGATGCCAAAGTGAACACATGAAGCTATCATTAATACCATGGATTACACCATCATTGACGCCAGGAGCAATGCGAAGAGTTGAAGAAAAGTTGTCAAAATATTGTTTTATAAAGGTTTTTGTTAAAACCATGGTGGAAAATTAAAAGGTTTTTATTAAAACCATTATGAGGATATAAAGGCTTCCTTAAACATTGTAATGGCAGAATTAAGGTTTTTATTAAAACCATGGTGGTAGAATAATTTTCATAAAATCAATGAAGTACAAATGAAGGTTTAAATTTTATCTTAAGGAGGCTTTAATTTTTATTAAAGTCAAAGGTTTATAAATATAATTTTTAAACTTTAAATACTTTTAGAATTTAAATAATTTATAAATTATAAAGGTTATAAAAGCGCCAACGTCATCAAATTTAATGGAGCACCGACATCTAAGCCATATGGTGAATTTCGTGTATAAATAATATGCCAAAGGGGAATTCAAAACTTACCCTTCTTCGATTAATTTTTCATGCAACCGAGCAAAGAGTATTTTCGTGCAATCGTTGAAGAAGAAGACAAATAATTCGTTTTGTCTTTTAGCGCAAGGAAGAAGACGAAAGGAGAGGGCTTAAGGCCTCACTCACATTGGACAGTGTGGTCCATTGGTAGCGCATATTTTGCAAGAGCATTGGGAGTGGAAGTGACCACGATCGATTCGCGTGGAGGTTGTTGGCGTGTTTGTCTTGAGCGTTGAGGATAAAAACTTTTGGCATACGCTCGTTTAGAGCGCTAAACTTAGAAGAAAGAGCACGAGGTGCTCTTAGCCTTCCAAACGTGCATCTAGCGTACGCGGTGGGCAAGCCCGTGGCTAGGGCGCACGAGGAGGCAGTGATTGGGAGTTCGAATCCCACTAGTGGCAAAGACACTTTTTATTAAATATTTTATTTGCCTAATGTTTTAATAAGGTGTTATTTGGAGTTATAAGGGTATATGAAAGGTTGCTTGCTTGGTAATTGATTTATGTTATTTGGAGTTATAAGGGTATATGAAAAGTTGCTTGCTTGGTAATTGATTTATGTTATTGGAGTTATAAGAAAAGTGGATTTGATTATTGCCAAAGTTATTCTTGCCATTTTAATTTAATTAAAGAGGTTATTGAGTTAAAATTTGGTGGATGTTAAATTTATTTTAATTGGGAGATTATAAGGTTTTATTGGAAAAATATTTTATGTATGTTGATGGTTGTTTTTATAGATGGAGTGATAAGGTGTAATTGAGTTTTTGCATTATATTGTGAGAAATATTTATCTTCTAACCTCTTTGAGTTTGGCATAAAAGTGGTTGTGATTGTGACATATATTTGAGGTTCCTTCATCATCAAGAAAAGGTATGAGCACATTCTTCAGTAGTTGAGTTGATTGATTGGTTTTTTGAAAATAAGTTAGGAGCGAAAAGGATTTGATTAGGGCTTCCTTATTGTGTGTGTTTGAATTAATGCTTCAAGGTTTTATGGAATAAAAAGTTGTTATTAAAACCTTGTTTTATAAGCATTGTTGTTGAAGCCATTGGTTGAGCAAAGAAATAGGGTTTGAAAAGAACATGAGTATCATTGTTATGTGAGAGTTGTTTTATAAGCATTGTTGTTGAAGCCATTGGTTGAGCAAAGAACTAGGGTTTGAAAAGAACATGAGTATCATTGTTATGTGAGAGTTGTTTTATAAGCATTGTTGTTGAAGTGAGTTGTTGAGCAAAGAACTTGAACTAGGGTTTGAAAAGAACATAAGTATCATTGTTATGTGAGATTTGTTTTTGAAAATTGTTGGAAATATTTTGAGTGAAGAATCATATGCTTGGACTAGGGTTTGTGATCAAGGATTATTTCATTGAGTAATTGGTTGAGTAGATTTGGTTGAGCCTAGTCAAGTGGGTGTGTGAAGTGGTTGTTCAAGTTCCATAAAACAAACTATTCTATATTCTGAATTGAATTGAGAAAGTAATTGAGTATTGAGTTGAATCATATCGAGTCTCTAATAATTCAATGTATATTTCTGAAAGAGTGATTAAAAGTGATTGAGCATTGTGATGAGTATAGAGCATATTGAGTCTTTAATTATTCTCTTTATGTTTCTATGAGATTGGACAAGTTCTTGTGTGGACTTTTTGAGCAGATTTGAGGTAAGTCTTTGAGAAGACTTGTGGACATATTTGAGTAAGCTTTTGTGGAAGCTTACAATATAATTTTAGAGCAGATTTGGTTAAGTTCTTGAGAGGACTTATTGAGCAGATTGGACAAGTTCCAGAGAGGACTTGTGAACATATTGGTGTAAAATTTTGAGAAAGATTACAATACAGATCAGAGGACAGAGATTGAGGATAGAGGTTGGTATAGATTTGAGGACAGGTTTGTACTAGACCAAAGATAAAGATTAAGTAAATTTGTACTAGATCGAAGGACTGTGTTTAGTGTAGAATTGAGACAGAGCTTTGGAGGTGACATAGCAGAGGATAGTAGTCTCCAGTGGATAGAGATCCATTAACCAAGGCAGCGAGGATAGGTCTTTTTGAGGATAAGAGTCTTCAGTGGAGAGAGATCCACAAGCTAGTGGAGTGGAGGTAGTAGTCTTCTAGAGGATCACCAGCCAGAGCAAGAGGAGAAATGAGTTCTCCTATGGATAGATATCCATAAATTTGAGTTAGGGGATTGGTGTTTCCTTTGGACAGAGGTCCATAAACATTGTAGGGAAAGGGTTCCCAAGAGAATTTATTTGAGAAAAATTTATAAGAAATATTTTCTCCATGGAGTAGCCCGCATTAGGTGAACCACGTAAAATCATGTCTCTCATATGTGTGATGCTTTGTGTGATGTTTACTGCTTTAATATTGTAGATGTTATTATTTAGATTAAAAAGCAAAAAATTTTATTGTATATTGTTCACCCCCTCTCAGTATAAGCACATGTTCTTCAAATTGTTCCCCGTTCGCTTAATCGAGATCCGATGACAACACTATCTAGAGTAATCACAAGCTAAAAGAAATCGATGACAGTGCTTAATCCCTCTCTAATATGATAGTTGTACTTCATCAAGATGATCTAAAGCATATAAAGTGCATGTCATCGGTTAATCCAATTGTAGTGCTTATTCCTGCTCTAATCTAATGGTGGCGCTTTCTCCAAAGGGGTCAAAATTTAATAGAGCGATCACCAATGGAGTTGCAATCAAAGAAGATCTAATGATCACGATCATATTTGTCCAAGATCCAAAGAAAACACTTAACTGATATTATCAAAGGAAAATAAAGTGGGTTAAGAGACACACATCTTTGCATAGATACAACGACAACACTTGACCCTGCTCAGATCTAACGACAACGTATTTCCAAGGCATCCAAAGGTTAATCTAGGTGATTTTTGTTAAATGTGATGATTAATTAAGATTAATAAATAATTAATCTTGCACCTAATTAAAATTAGGGGAAGGTCTAATACGTTATTAATAATCCCCTTTTCCTTAGTTAACCCCAACGCATATATGGAAGATTGAATGAGCGTGCGCGACAAGTTATTGATCGAACAATGAATGTTTTGGGACTTGACCAGGGTATAAAAGACTATGTTTTAAAGGATATTGATATTTCTAACCACCATGTGGACATTAATAAAACAAGATTTTATATGACTAATACATGGGTAAAATCAAGTCAAAAATTATATGTCTAAACCTAAGAATTTGTGATCAATTTATTGCAAATCATAATTTTTCACTTAGTATATATGGCCAACCTTAGGATACATCTATTATGTTGTATGGCTAACAATTATGCAGGTTCATAAAGATCAATGGTAATAATTCAAACCTGTAATGATCTAACGGTAAGCATGGTGTGCGACACTCGAGAAGCTCTCGCGCAAAATCAAGGCAACAGATCGTTCACGAAAACGTTCACTGTAAATAAAGTCTTGCAATGAACAACAACGACTATGAAAACAAATCAAACTAAAAGTATAAATGAATTCTTGATAACAGTTGCAAATTCAGGCAGTAACCAGGGGAGGAAATGTTCAGGTAATCAAATAGAATCCCATGGACTGTACCAAAATGAGGATAATGTGGGTTGCTCAAGTGATAAAACTGATACTATAGAACAAAATCAGATCATTGCATATCCATAGACTGTGATCGTGTACTATGTAGGAAATAAAATAAGACTACTCAAAGTGGACTCATAAGGAGAGTTTCTTGACTTATAAATAATGATAGTAAAAGATGAAAAAGGGCCATCCATGAGAAGGATAATGGGGTGTAAAATACAGAAGGCTCAATGATGCAACCAATTCCTATTTTGCATATTCAGAATATGTAAAAAGCATGGCAAGAATAAAAAATTTGTTAAGCCTTCAAAAAGCTGCTCACTTAGTGCTTCGACGAAATATAGTTACAGAGGGGTCACTCTGACGGGGTATAGTTATGAAAGTATCTTATAGATGCTTCCAACTCTTATTTTCCATTATGTATTTCCTCCTACTTATCACTGTCTTTCTCCCCTGGGCATCTTCTCTTGTCCATCGTAACCATTCGCCCCACAAGGCATCATTTATCCATTATTCATTATACAAATAAGCTCCCATTACTCCCTCCTCCATCTTATCCATCGTGTAATCAATGTCATTCTATCCGTTTGCCACTCACACTCCATATCTTATCTTCACCATCACGTCGGGTCTCCCTCTATCTTACGTCAAAATTTCACTATAGTAGCCTAGTTTGATCCTAATTCATAAAATCGAGACTAGGAAAAGCGAGATTTATATATATATATATATATATATATATATATATATATATATATATATATATATTTGTTCACCAATTTTATATTTCCAAAAATCCCCCAATACACCATCTTTGAGAGCCTCCTTCGAACCAAGAGCAAGCAAGACAAAATATCTAGTTTCGCACAATTTAGAATAGCTAGATAGCACATAGAGAAGATCGGAGGAAATGGTGACAAGTGTAAGGCCAAGAATAATAGATTCAAGAATTCAAAGCTATAAATACACCATATGTGGTCAGAATTTGCATCAAGCATTAGAGATAGCATATTTTGCTAAGATGTATACTTGAGTGCCCTGTGAGTTGTGTTGTTGTATTCCCTTTGTGTCTTTTTATGTTCATCCCTCATTCTTCCCTTTGCTATGCAGGTTTGGTAGAATTGTGCTTGAGAAGCTGAGAATATTTCTAGTCCTTTTTGAGCCTGAAACTCAAAGATTTTTCTTATTACCATATTGGAACGGGAGAAGTTGATAAGTCTTGTTACATTATTTGAACAAAGATTTCTTATTGTATTAAGAGCTTTTAATAGAGTTTAATGGCATTATTCCAACTCTACACGTAATTCATTTGGAAAATTAATACAATTATGGGGGTCAATTCTATCAATTTTTATCTTTAGTTCTATGTGTAATTTTGTAGCAGATTACATTATTTGAATGTATTACAAGCATTTTATTTCATTGGCCTACTATTAGATTTGTTACAATATTCGAACGAATATAATAGCGCCAATTTCTTCTCTCCCCCATTCTTTCTGTTCATATTTTAAAACATTGTTAAATTGCTATAACAACCCAATGAATCTAGGCATCGGTCTACATAAGGCATAATAATAGTTGTTGTCTTTGCTTGGTTATTTTAATATAAGTAGTGTAACTAAAATATGGAGTGCTTAAACTTGAAATATCTGAAGTTTATCACTGGGGTTTCCTTACCCATTCTGGTTATTTTATTTAGCAATATATCTTTTATCAAAATAAAGAGGCAGGTTAACCAGAGCCTGTAATAGCTCGTTGGTTCCAAACGATTTCTTGTAGCGTGACAATCAAATCCTATGGATGTAAGAAATTGTTCCAACAATTTTTTGGCGTCATTGTCGGGGATGAATTTATAAATTTTAAACTGGTTTTCAACGACTACGTATTTCTATCAATCGACGACCAATTAAAATAAAGAACCCGCATTTTGATTTTTATAACTTTTATGTTCTTTATTTTATTTTGCTCGTAATTTTCATTTTTCTTTTGAAGTGTTCTTGGCATTTCTTGATTTATAAAAATTAACTTATAATTAAATTAAAATTAACGAAATTTAATTAAATTAATTAATAAATTAATTCATAATAAAATTATATTAATTAATAAATTAATTCATAATAAAATTATATTAATTAATTTATAATTAATTTAAATTTCCTTTTTAATATTATAATAAAATATTATAATATTATTTGCTTGGGCATCTTCTTTACCCTTTGGACCTCATCTAACTGTCTGGAATCGAATTTGATCAATTGGAGGTGGATTTTACTTTTGCACTTATTGGAGAACTTGAAACTGATGTTGCCTACTGAAACTACCACTCACTGGTGTTGAAAGCTTGACATTAATGATGACTCAAACTTGACATCAATGACAACTCATCTACTCAAAATGTCCAACACCATCCTCACATATGAAGAGGTTTTTGGCATGCTCTTGCTTATCATCTTTAGAAGGGGGGCATCCAAGGTAAAAAATTATCACCATCCTACTTGGTCACCAAAAGGGTAGAGGAGGTATGACCCAAAATTTTCCTCCTCATCATGAGCCTTCTCAACCTCTATTTGGTTTATAGACTCATACCCTTAATTATTCATGTAGAGGGTCTTCTCTCAGATCTTCTCTTATTGTTTAGGAGAGTGGTAAATCTTGTTTATATCCTCCACATGGATGTTATGCATCTCCCATTTTGTTGTCTCTTTGGAGGGAGGGCTTCGATCAAGTTCCACACTATCTACTTCTTTTGTGAAGTTGCTCATGACTAGGGTAGCAAGCTGATCATAGTTAAAAATTGAATATGGAGATAAAGCATTATACTTTTGGTGAGCCTTACCTTTTAGAGAGGCCACCAATAGCCTAAGGACCACATCCTCCTTCATGATGTTGTGCATTTGATAAATGAAAACCATTTCTTAAAAGTGCTCCAATGGGGATGTTGGACCTTCACTAGTGTGTTCAGGCAAAATCTCCAATAGAGATACTTTCTCCAAAAAGTCAACGAATCTAGAGGTCATAGTGAGTTCTTTTCTCCCTAGGTAGGAGATAGTTCTTGATATGGGATAGCCATCTTAGACCTATGGATCCTTTAGATTTTTTGTAGAGTTTCCAGGTGAATACAAATTGTTGCTTTCAAAATTTAGATAGATTGATGCCTTCATCCAAACCTTAATCTAGTATCTTTAGTAGTGGCTTCTTCTAGTTTTCATTATGGAGTAGAGTTGCAAAGTGAGAAAAGAGATGCTTTAACAAGCGATAATAGACCAAGAACCTCATCAAGTATCAACCCTACTCCTTGTTGCAATTTTAGGACCAATAATGTGTCATCAAGGTCCCATCGGGCATGCCATTAAACTATTGTTATCTTTGATTGTCCTTGTCCAAGATAATTATACCCTGCATTGGAGCAACATAACTAGCCACAATCGAGAGCATAGGGTTTGACTTAATTGAGGAACTTCAAGAGGATTTAGAAGGTTGGTTCCTTGTTAAGATGCGATCTTCAAGGCGCTAGTTGCTCAACAAAGGGAAAGGGTGAGAGAAAATAAACAAAGCTCAATCAAAAAAGAAAAAAGGGTGATGCACCAAGAGATATGCTAAGATCTTCCTACAAAAATAGGCCTAAACACTATGTGCCAATGGTGAACACTTTCTCTCCTCGACACAATGAAGTGCAATCGAGATCTACCAATTATATGTGTGCATAAGAAGGTGGGTCCTGTAGGAGAGCCATGCTAGTAAGTGACTCAGTCCAAAAATAAATGTAGGCCCCTCATACATACATACACTTAGCAAAATATGATATTTAGGTAAAATATTATAAACACATACACACACAATAACGGGTCTACACGCAAATGCTAAAAATAGACATAGGGTCACATGCATATAAATGCAAGCAAAATCTTACAAAGATTGTGCCAAAAGTGAAGGTTCGAGATTACCCATAAGCTGCTTAGGAACCACAACTATTTTTACAAAGAGAAAGAAAAGGAAATCCTACAAATGTATATAATTACAAACTCATCAATCCTTTACAAAGCTAAGACTACTTCTATTTATAGATTACATTGGGGGGTTTTTCCTCCAAAACTCATGCAAATATTTTTAGGTGGTTGTTTTAGATATTGAGTCATGTCTTGTCTGACTATTTGTTCCTTTAGGATTATTTGAATTTGAGGATATATTGTCAATTGATCCTAGGTCCTTGGATGAGTAGCTACCACTTTTATTACCATCTACCCATTTTTAGGGATTTCCATCACCTGGGTGCAGAAGATTGCTTTAATTAATATTTTGGATCTTTACGCTACTTTTGTTGTGGCTCCATGCTGCTATTGTCCTTTCTTGAAGATATGAGATATATTTTACAAGAAGGACAATCTTCGTCGAAGAATGTGCACCTTATTGATTTGAATTTCGAGGTATCGATGTTATCTTATTTGGGAGTTTTTATTCATCTCTTGGGATCACTTATCCTCAAATATTTAGGACTTTTTACCCCTTGTACCTTTTTTGAGACTTTTGGTTTTTCCTTTTATCCACAACTCAGGAACTTTTGACATTTGAACATTTCTTTCTCATGAGATCTAACCTTTGATAATTGAGCTTTTTTGATCCAACATTTCTTCATGTGCTTGTCCATGACTCATATTTCTACTTTCAAAAGGTGTAGTGATTTATCACTACGACTACATATTGTAATACATGAAGAAGATTTTCCTTGTCTTTTTTTACAAAAGAAAAATTATGAATATTTGAGAAATATTTTATCCCAAAAGTTGAAAGATAAATTAGAGGTACAAAGTTAACTTTATATATAACCAAGCGATATTACTCCATACTTGCTCTGATACCATGTTGAAATTCACAATATTTTAATTAATGAACAAAATCAAAAGATAGACTCAAATCTTATGTAGAAAGTGAAAGAAACAAAAATATTGGGATGCTCGTAGGCACCATAAATAATCACTATTTGTAGATGATATGATACAACACTTCAACGATAAAGAGTGAGAGGGTATTTATAGCAATACCAAAACCCCAAATTACATCATAAAGTTTAACCTAAGCCGACATAACAAGTGGGCTTTAGGTTAATTACAAATATTAAATAAGGTTTAACCATAGCCCATTGGGCTTACATAATAAAATATTACAAAATAATAAATACATTGTACAATGAAATACCCTTAGGCCTATTCAATACATCTCACAATGTCATCTCTTAGTTATGAATAAGATTACAACTTTAACAATAAGGTGACAAATAATTTAACCAAGATCTATGTTAACATTTGGTTAGGCTAAGCCAATGAGACCTTAGTTCAATGGTTGGGACATATGGATGATGTTGCCCACACCAAGGTTCAAATCTCAGTGGCACTAAATAGGCTCTATGGCTCATTTTGGCTAAGTTGACGTAAAAGAGAAATGACAACCCTTTCAAAAACTTGCTTAAAAAAAAACAAAAAAATATTTGATTAGGCTAAATTCAAATTTTAAAAAGATAAATTAAGAAAAATCTTAATAAAAATGAGATCCAAAAATTGATAGAAGAATCAAGAAAAATAAAAAAAACTAGAAAATATCTTTCATAGAGTTGAAAGCTATTTATAAATATTTTATTGAAATATGGTATAATTCACATAAACAAATGTGATGTTTTAATATTTTAATAAGAGTGGCCTACACTATTGAAATGAAATGAAAGATTTTAATTAGGTCTGCGAGACCCAAATATGGTCTATGGGACCTCAAATATTACAATTACTCAAGTCATATCATATGATTTTTAATATCTTTGAGAAGGTTGTTCCTTCTCCTGCTGATTTGGGTTAGAAATTCCCCAACATTTTTTATTTTACTGTCTTCAAATAACTCTGCCATAGACCTGTTTCCAAGTGTTTCTTTGTATTTGCCACGAATATTTGAAAAAATCGAGCATTTATAGATGAAGTGTTCCTCTGTCTCTACTGCCCCTGTGTTGCATAGAGTACATATCCTTTCTTCCCATTGTTCTTTGGGCATTGTCCATATCCCTATTTCACATCTAAGCCTATGAGAGCTAGTCCTTATCTGAGCAATGAGGATTTTTTCCTTCCACTTGATTTTAGCACCTATATACGCTTTTTCCTTATGGTCATACATTGGGTTAAACTTTGCAATATAATATTGTCTTTTCTTGCTTGCATTTTTCCACATTCCACTTTTGAACTTTTCATTCACATAATTTTTTGTCTTTGTTGACATTTGGGCATTCATTTATGTTGATTTCCCAATGTTTCATCCATGTATTCTTTCGCCTATGCAACTCTTCATCCCTAGCTGCCCTAGGCCATCTGTCGTTTTTCATATTTTCTATTTTTTTCAAGTAACATAACAACTTTGTCATAGCAATTTCTTCTAAAGGGAATATTCCAGTTTCAGCTAGAATAATTTCATAAGGGGTTGTGGCCTTAATTTTGAGAAAATTTATGATTAGATATTTTTGAATCCTTTCTATTTGCCTATATTTTGTATTTGTTGTGCCACTAGCCCACACCTCACAACCATACAACAAAACTGATGTAACAAGGAGGCCAAATAAGACCTTGGTGGACTTCCAATCCCACAACTCGACATTCCTACACTTGTTTTGAAGTGCATATAGTGCTCTCCAACCACTTTGAGTTCTTTTCATCCTACATGTATTCCAATTAAGTTTGTCATGAAAGTCTATGCCCAGGTATTTGTATTCTACTACTACCTCAAATAGTTCTCTTGCAAACTGAAATTCGAGTTGATGCTTCTTTTTTGTTGAAAAAATCATAATTTTGTTTTGGAAGACATGTTACGCATGTATTGCTTAGATTAGAAGTCAAAATAAGAAGTGGAGTTTACTTATAATAATGGGTACCATGCATCATTGGAGATGGTCCTCTTTGAAGCCTTATATGGCAGGAGATGTAGAACCCCTCTATATTGGGATAATTTAGAGGATCAGATGATGATCAGATCCGATACTGTCAAGGAAATTAATCACATATAACTTAATTAAAAAATAATTAATATAAAATTAATTTAAAACAATTAATCAAATTTATAGATCCTATTTCAATTAATAATTTATAATACAAATGAAATAAACCACAATCAATACTACACTATCAAATTAACAACTTAATTACAAAAACTAAAAATAATTGTCATATAACCATTTTTAACATAAATAATTTATATTTATCTATATTATTTTAATATTTATTCTTTAAAATATATAAACTAGCTTAGATATATAAAATATATATATCTATAAACGTCGAGAGTTATCAATCTTGAGGCGATAATTTTCTTAATGTCAGTTTTTTTAATAAAATATTAATATTGTTTACGACGTGGCTGACCTTACTGGCTGCCATTGTAAGACGTTTATCGGCGTAACCAGCTTAGATATATAAAATATATATATCTATAAACGTCGAGAGTTATCCCGCCTATCTCAATTCTTGGGGTTGTGATAGATAAAATATTAGAAAGTTTGTACATCATAGTTTAAATATTTTAAATCCACCGTAACCCTTAATGTCAAGCGGATAATTTTATTAATGTCGGTTTTTTTAATAAAATATTAATATTGTTTACTACGTGGGTGACCTTCATGGCTGCCATTGTAGGATGCTATCGACGTAATTAATAAACTTTAGTGGTGATGACTTTAAAATAAAATTAGAATGTATGATATATGACTATGATATCAAATATCATATGACTATGTGTACTTTGAGCCTAACACAAGAAAACCAAAGAGATTATTATCATTTATTTGGCAAATTAATTCACCTATGCACTCATGAGTGCAAATACAAAATTAAAAAAATAATAGTTTTTTACAAAGTGCATTTCAAACAATGAGCCGAAGGGCCGATTGTCAACTAATAGGACACCTTGAAAGAAGGAAAGGGATGGACCACTCACTAAACCCAATTAAAGAAAATTCTAACAAACTTACTCACTAAACCCAATTAAAGAAAATAAGAAAATTCTAACAAACTCACTCACTAAACCCAATTAAAGAAAATTCTAACAAACTCATCCGTACATTTTGCTATGACGAATATAATATAACTTCCATGTTGTAATTTAATGATGTAACCCATGCATTATTTCATCTTTTGCCCTCCTTTTGAGAAGAGGGTTATTAAGGCACTAGAGACTTCTAACTAGTAAGGTAATAAACAAATGCCCACCTATCACCGTCAAGGAAAAACATGATTACCCAACTTCTAAAAAGATGTATTTTAGAAAGAGTCTCAAAGTGATGCTTAGTAGACGAGACACCTCATATCATAGTGATAATTATAATAAAAAAATATTTTTGTGTTATAGAAAATTTATTTTTTTGAGTTTTCATGTTTAATTTTAAAAAAATTATTTTGTTTTAAAATATTTTGTCTAAAAGATAGGTTAATTGGTAGCATACCACCCTAAATTTTTTACCAATAAGGATAGGCCTTAAATTTTTTTACCTTGAAAGAATAAGTTAGTTGGTAGTGGTCGATTGCTTGTCATTAGGTTGTTCTATTTGATTCCCTGACTGGTGGATCCGTTGACTTTGTCTTTATCTAACAAGTTAGGGTTTATAATGGTAATTAGTTGGTAGCGGTCGATTGCTTGCCAATGGGTTTTTCTATTTGATTTCCTGACTGATGAATCTGTTGAATTTGTCCTTACCTAACAAGTTAGGGTTTATAATGGTAACTTTCAAATTAGATCGAGAATCATGCCAAGAAAAAAAAAGTGTTACCAATTCCTTATATATATATATATTTTGATATAGAGGAATTGGCAACTACTACCTTTTCTTTTTGAACAACTTGGTCATAAGGTCAAGTCACATTATTTTCCCGTCAAATCATGGTGCTACCACTATAACCCTTATCTTACCACGGTAAACATGACCCAAAGTGAGGAGACCTGCTACTACTATAACCCTTTTCTCACCTCAACAAACACAACTCAGAGTAAGGGAGACGCAGGTAGCTTGGGGTTACCGTTATCAAGCTGACACACATTCAACGAACTCAGGTCAAACTACTACCTTTGTTCAGATTGGGCATGCCCTCGAAGTTCAAACTCAGGTCAGACTACTACCTTTGTCCAAATTGGGCATGCTCCCAGAGGTTTGAACCTATGTCTCCTCTTAGTTTGAACATGGTTGCATATGAAAAATATTTTAATTTTTAATTTTTTAAAATTATGTTTGAAAAGTTTTTTTATAGGAAATCAATTATATTGATAGTTTTTTTTTACTATAAAGCAAGGTTTAAATTTGGAGTTTCCTATAATCTCTATATCACCTTGTTGTTATTTAACCTATATAGCACATGCGGCTTGGGATTAGTACTGTCAATGTCAGGTTGGTGGACACTCAACACACACTCAACAAACGTAGGTCACACTACTACCTTTGTACAAACAGACATGCTTTCAAGGTTTGAACCCAAATATCTTCTTGGTAAATGCCAAAACCTACTAATCCACCTAGCCCTTGAGCACAAAAATTTAATTAAATAGAAACCTCGAGAATCTAACACTGTAGTCAGCTATAACCATCCCATCCAAATACACCACGTGGCATCAATAACAAAGGATTGGTATCTATTTGGGTATCTACAGGTGGGTGCAGGAGAATGAAGACGGCCTCATCATCAATGAGATGTATATCCTTAGGGTGGACACAAGGAGAATCACATAAGATATTCACCAACTGCTCCGCATGTGGATGCAAGTGAATCACACAAGATATTCATCAACTGCACCTCATATCCACCCTATGGATACAAGGGGAATGGAATCTAGGTCGACCTCTACAAACTTATAAGATATTTATCAACTACACCACATAAACAAATGTTTTAAAACAAGCGAACATCATGTTTAAAAAGTTGATGAGTATATAAATTTGTAAAATGTTGTGTATGAATAAATTTTCAAAATATTGAAATGTTTCTTACTACAAGCGAATATTATGTTTGAAAAGTTGATGAGTATGTAAATTTGTAAAATGTTGTGTATGAATAAAATTTCAAATATTGAGATGTTTCTTACTTATATTGGACATGAGATTGATTTTTAAGGTCCGCCTTGTGTGATATTTTGTGTAATAACAAATTCACAAATTTCTAGATATTTTATATTTATATTAACTTAAAATCACATTCCAACCTTACCTTTTAAACTCTTTTGTATGAACAGATTTACCTCATGTCATGAAAACCAACTTTCTCGATCTAAATGCACGCAAAGTGCAGAGAGACAGGCATGTCCCCTGAAAGTTCATGTCCAGAAATCTCCTCCATCAGATCTCTATTTGGTCCCAAAATTCTTTCTCAACTTTCCTTTCATCGGCGCCATTGGAGGCTTTGTTCCCGTCTATCTCTACCTATAAATACCACCCAAAGATCACAACATACACCACTACAAACCCAGAAATAGATCACAATGTCTAAGAAAGCAGGTAATGACTCTGACAAAGGCATTCACAGCTATGGCAAGGAATCCTACAGCAACATCAGCAATGGCCACCACCTTAATCCCCATCCTAACAATCCTAACTCTGGCCCTGCTAACACTATTAGTCCTTATGGTGCTGCTGTCCCTGCCCCTCTCTTTAGCAGAATTGAGGTGAGGCAGAGGTCTCTGTACAGGGCACTCATGGCGGAGTTCTTCTCTACATTATTTTTCGTCTTCATAACCATTGCCACCCTCATCGAGCACGCCCACAGCAAGGCCAACTGCAGTGGCTCTACCCCCAGCCTGGGAACGTTTGGCCTGGCCCGAGCATTTGGGGGAATTATGTTTATTCTTTTTTACTGCACTGCCGGAATTCCAGGTTCTTTACAAACCTCTATCCATAAAAAAAAACAATTATTAACAGGGTAGTTGGCTCTTTTGTTTTACCAATTTATTTGATGTTATTCTTACACAAATTATTTATTTTCAATAATATATTTTATATTCCCTTCCTCGTATGGTGTTTTTTTTGCCAGGTGGAAACATAAGCCCAGCGGTGACACTAGGGCTTTTTCTGGCGCGGAAGCTGTCATTGACGCGTGCAGTAATGTGCGTGGTGGCTCAGTGTGCGGGTGCAATATGTGGCGCGGGGCTTGTCAAGGGATTGCTGAGGACATATACTCACGTCAACTATAGCAGTGAAATAACCAGTTATAACATCATTAGAGCCTATGGAGAGCTCAATTCTGTTGATATGATCAATGCCTTTGTGTTGATCTACACAGTTTTCTCTGCGACAGAGCCCCGCCAGATGCGTTTTCCAGTATGCCACTGCACACTCTCCATTTACATATGTTCGTGCTGATTATGGTTGCATATGTAGACTAAGATAAGAGAATTTTTGTATCTAATTTTTTTGGGGGGAATTGTTGTTGTTGTGGGCAGATGATGGGGCCTCTTCCAATTGGGTTGGGTGTTCTCATAATATATTTGGCAGCCACTGGTGCCATGGCAGGAGGAGGCAGAGAGGAAGCTATGATTGGTGTGATTACACCAGCAAGGATTGATGCATATGTGGTGAGGTTTTGGATTCAGTGGCTCCTGTGGATTGGGCCCTTGCTTGGAGCTGCCGCAGCTGCTGCTTACCATCAGTACATTCTTAGACTGGGATCAGGCTGAAGAGGGAAAACCATGGATTCTGAGCAGAAGGTGGGTTCGAATAAACGATCTAAAAGACCTGCAAACGATTAATAGCTCTTCTTCGATGGATTTTCGTTCCGGTTCTTCAGTCAACCTACTTTCATGCTAACTTGATGTCTAACTTGTGTCGGACATTATATACTGATATAAATCTTATAGTCTATAGATAGTGATACGAATCTTATAAATAAAAGATAATGTGGGTGATGGAAATTATGTATATGTAATTTCTTGTTTATGGATATAAAACTTTTGAAAATCTCATTTTTTATTTTATTTCCATATTACATAGGTAATCTTATTGCTTTCATTCATCTCTTTTTAATACAATCATACAATTAGTGTCTATTGTTTTCATTTATCTCTTTTTAATACAATCATAAAACATGTTTTTGTTATGTCATATGAACAATTAGTGGTGGTCTATTTGATGAGAACAAATGATGGGAATAATAATATAAACTTTTTTTAATTGAAAAAAAGAGTATTAACAACTAACTTGTAAGTGGTGGAGAGCTTTGTTTGTCCAATTATGGGATATGGTTGGATTAAATTTACTAGTCCTTGGGTAGAACAATGACAAATAAGTCGTCAAAGAAGCTTCTTTACCTTCTATGTATATTATCTCTTTATACCATGACCACATACGTCACTTTTCATAGATATTATGTATTCAAACAATTCCCTAAAAACTAAGTTTAAACATATGCATGTTAGGTATGCATGATTCCACATGTCGTCTAATGTGCTAGTCAAAAAAGTTAATAGTAGAATAGAATTTAATTTATGGTTTTGGACAAAACATTGGAAACCGTACCGTGTTAGGCATTTGAGATTGAAATAATGTATCACCTTGACCAATAATTACGATTTTGTAACATGAAAATATGTAATCTGATCATCAATTAAAAGGGAAAGTTTATTGACACTCTCTACTATAAATACCAAAAAACATTCCTCATTTTACAAATTAAAGACAAATAATAAGAAAAAAGTTAAAGATTGAAAATAGAATAGAAACCAATAATTCACCAAATCAGTATCATTTTCGTTTCCATCTCAATCCTTTTGTCATCATAGAATTTTCCTCTTTTCTTTTACAACTACACTTTGGCTATACAACTTTCTTAGGTCTTGTAAGCACCTCCAAGATTCTTGAATTTTGGTTTGGTGTCCTCCAATGGAGGAGGATGGAGTGCTCCACTAGGACTTCATAGCCAAAGGCCATGCTTTCCATCAATGGATCTACTTTGTCAACTTGTTGACCCTATATAGGACTCTTGGTGACATCTCCCCTTCTTCTACAATTCAATGCAATCTAGGGTTTGTTGTTACGAGTGATTTTTGTTATTTTATTTTATTTGCTAGTTTTTTAATCTAATCGATACTTCACTAGTCCCTCAAAGATAAAACTTAGAGGGTTATATTTGTATGCTTTTGTTTACTTCTAATTTTATTTATTTGCTATTTGATTTTCCTCTAACATTGCATCACTAGTCCCTCAAAGATGAAACATAAAGGGCTAGATATGTGTGCTTTTATTTTATGCTTTAAGATTTGATTATGCATCTAACCACTACATCCCTAGTTCCTCAAAGACAAAATTTAAATGATTAGGGTTCTAAGGCTTTATTTTTTGCATCAATATTTATTTTTTTAATTTACATTACAAGCTAGTGTAGAAGGATTTTTATTTGATTTCATTTCCTTCTATATCATATTGGTGTTGATTTATTATTATCTAGTATATATGTCTTTGGTTTTCTTGCATTAAATTTATTAGATGAGTGTAGGGATTCCAAATTTAATAAAATATCTTATGAACCTAACACCCTTTCCTCATTTGAAGACTTTACTTTCTATGTTTTTGACCATTAGGGTTTGGTGGATTGTTACTATATTTGTTGATTGGGGTCATTTTGACATATTTTCTTACAACCCCTAGGTTTTGCTAAAGAGTTTCCTCCTTACCTTATGGATCCCCTCCCTTCTTTTATGGCTGCTAGTAAAAACACCAAATCCAAGAAGAAGCCTACTAAAAAAGACGATGATGCTGAATATTCCTATAAAGAATATTGTATCATTAATCATGTTGTCTTTGACAAATATTTTTCCCAATATGAGGTTCATGTCAAAGGCCTTATTTGTAGGGGGAAGAAAAGAAGAGAGATACCTCAAGAAGACTATGGGTAAACCCATCAAGCAGTAGTAGGATCTAAAGAAACTAGTCAAGCAAACTCTACATCTTTCATTGTTGATAAAGAAAACATTTTGCCATAATCATGTTTCAAAGAGGTTATAGCAGCAAAAATGTTGCAAACACTAACAAAGAGTGTATCTTAGTTTCAACAATAGCCTACCAATTTTCCTCATACCTCTCACTCATGTACATGTGTGAATAAAGGACCTTACCTGACTAAGCTTATGACTACCTTCATGTCTACATAGATAATTTATAAATAAATTAGAAGTCTAATTTGAATCCAAATGCAAACAACATGGAGCTATGATTTAAAATAATACACAACTTTTATGGATACCTCTAGCAATAGTTTTGTAGTCAATGTAGAGTTGCTCCAATTGTGTTGCATCCCTATGCTCCTCTTCCAAACCTTAATAGAGTGATTCCCACATCCTAGGATCCATTTCTTAGGAACTACCAATGCTAGACTTTAGCTATAGAAATAGAGGCCATAGAATAACTAGATATGTCCCTAAGTTCTTTCATGATTGTACTAAGAAATCCTAAATATTTGTAAACAAATTTTCTTATTTTTATTAGATTGGCTAAATAATAAATAAGCCCTGTTAAAGTTGATTTCTAGGGTGCTAGTAGGCAATTACTTGGATTGGTTTGTTTCTTTATCCAAATATTCTATTAATTCCATTGAAATCATTATGAAGAAACTTAAGGAGTTTGATGATGACATGTCTCCTATAGAAGCCATGCTTGCTTTTTTGAAACATAAATAGGGTATCCATGAGTCTATAAGAAAATATTCTAAAATGTGGAAAATGTTAGAACTTAATGCTTTGATGCCTTACATTATGAAATGATAGGTATTTAAATACATAGCATGTCTATATTAGGCATAACAAACCTCAGACCAAACTTGTAACTATCTCTATCCTATAGTACATGCATAGACCTTGTGAGGGGTGGTTATACCACATGCCACTTCACATAGTTATGATGTATTAACTCCTAACATAACCTTTGTCCTCTAGTAGACCATACATACCATATGTTGAGTGGTTACTCAAATTACATACACATCAACTATGATGTAATAATTCATAACATTCCCCCTTTATTATGTCATAATCATAGCTCTATCTAGGATTTTGACTTGATGAAATATTCTAGGGTGATGCTGGAATTTGAGAGAGAAATTCCTCTTCTTAATGCATACTTTCTATTATGACACTTAGGAGTGTTGAGTTCCACTAATAATGCACTCCATTTATTACAAGCAATAATTCAATACATATAGAATTCAATGCATGAATTATGTGTCTTCTCCAATGTCTTAAAATGAAATATGTGCTACCATGCACCCAATGTTGTCTATTGAATTGATTGGTTGCCAATTTGTGTCTTGTATTTGATGGGAAGAAGGTTGTGTAAGGCTTATTCTATTGCTTTACCTTTCTTTGCTTTTTATTTCTTTTATTATGATCAAATCCTAGATTCCTTGCAAGTTCTCCTTTTATTATAAGCTCTTCGATATGATAGATATTATGTATATTTTGAATGTAATCTATAACAATTTTGTATACTTGTTTCAACCCTTTGTAGATCCCATAGCTGCCTTAATTTTTTCTTGAATAAGAATGTAGCAACTTATCAAGTGCTCTATAGTATTTAGAGTTAAACCATTTAGGACCAACAATAGTTGATGTTGTCTAAAAAATCTCCTTTGATCTCATATTATGTTGTCAATATTAATGATATCA
The DNA here is from genome assembly GCA_028583015.1 of Wollemia nobilis. NCBI lineage: Eukaryota > Viridiplantae > Streptophyta > Pinopsida > Araucariales > Araucariaceae > Wollemia > Wollemia nobilis. Next base: position 14,544,134 of record JAQPPZ010002549.1, read on the forward strand.
CAATGTATCTATTTTTTAATATCTTGATTGCTTGTAGTGTTGGTACACTCCTTGATAATAATTTTATGAGATCTTGGGATTTGATAATGATGTATGGATCTCTTGTTTGAGTTGCAAAAATAGATAATATTTTTTTAATAATATTGAGTTTGCAAGCTATACCATGTTTCTTCAAAGATCTTATCACAATAGATCATTCATATTGCAAATGTATTTCTTTGTAATTGGGAAAATGAGTGGAAAATAATTAACTTTGAACGTACCATATTCATTCAAAAAGGTAATGAACTTCTTGGTCTTAGAGGTATCCCCTGGCTTGCACTGGTTACCTTTGTATTTTGATAGTTTTCACTTATGTTGGTTCCTTGGCTTGGAGTGATCAATTGATGCAAAATTTCTTGTATAACACTTTGGATGATTTGGATGGATCCAAATTTCTTGACCTGTCATTTGTTTGGTTGCTCTGGAGTCATACCAAACATTTTTGTGTTGTCTTAGTTGTGCTTGTGCAACAAAAACATCTTCTTCTTCTTCTTCTTTTGCTTTATCTTGATCTTCCTAGGTTGTATTATTTTGTTGTGCCTTTCTCTAATTTTGATTTTGCTTGTCTAAAGAAGACTTATCTTATTGTTGGTTCATCTATCTTGAAGGTGATCCATTTTTGAATGGATTATGCTAACATTCCTTCATTATATGACCATTTTTTCCACAATGTTCACATATCTTTTTAGTGTGAAAAGCATTTCTTTGAGATTCATTTCCTTGATAAATTTGTTTCTCTATTGGAAGTGTTGTGGAGTTTTGGTACCTATTTTGAATGGCTTCTTCTCTTTTTTATTTGTAAGAAGTAATTTTTCTTCTTCACCTACTATGTGTAAGACCTCTACCTTTTAAAGTAGGTTCACCAAATTTTCAAAGCTTGGTGTTTGTTCACTGAAATTTAATGTTATCACAAAAACATTGTGTTTTGATGGGAGAGAGCTCAAAATAATTAGAACAATAGTTTCATCAGATACCTTTTAACCTAATTCTTGCAGTGATACTCATGACTCAACATTTCTCCTCATGAAAGATTTCAATTTCCCTCCACTCTTCATATTCAAGCAATGGAGCTAACTCTAGAGGAATATAATTTGATTTTGATTATTTTCTTCAAAGATTGTTTATAGCTTCTCCCATGCGTCCTTGGTTGTGGTTGAATCTTGAATGTATGCTTGCATTTCATCTACTACTCTGAACATGATGATTATTCTTGCCTTTCTATTTTCCTTATCAAACTTTATTTGATCTTCATTTTCTTCTTCAAGATGGGTAATGGTCTTGTCTACTACTTACCCTACTTCTTCAAACTCAATCTACGTTCTAATTTTCATTTTTGAGGTAGCATAATTATTTCCCCATTAGTAGCTAGGAATTGGGTAACAAGAACTTCAATGCTCTACTAGCCATAGTAAAATTTCACAAAATTTGAGTATTTTTCTTTCACTAATTCAACCTTAAAAAATATTTTTCGACAAGTATATATAAGTCTATAATCATGATTCAATCGATGCGTCAAATTGCAAAAATAAAAGGGTCTCATCAAGCAAAAATAATAGCTAGAGGGAATATTCTTTCTCTAAGGAATATTCTATGAAATATTTAATATTTTTCTATAAAAAATATGTCTTTCCTTTTATTATAAAATTTTAATAAAGAAAAGAATTGACTTTTATTGTATTTCAATGCTTCTTTCACCACCAATGTGAGATATATCTTGTGCACGTCTAGACTTCAAACGTCCACATGTTGCATGCAATTCATTTGAACAATCACTTTGATTTTTCCTTGCACTAGGTTACTTGAGTAATACTCCAAGCATCCAATTCTTTTGTTAGGGGTACCTTTAATTTCAAGTGCAACTTTGTTTTGTGAGCACAAATTTTAATTCCAATTCCTCTTCACTTGCCATTAATTTACATTCCCTTTTATTTTATCTGGTGGATGTTGAATATATTTGATTTTATTTCTATCTTAAATGTTTTGTCTTCTAGATTATCACTTCACTATTGTGTTGAATATTCCAAAAATGAATGGCTTATATTTGATCATCTTGAGAATGGAATGAACACCTTACTACATGTCTTCAAAAATAAAAATGAGAACCAATATTATGCTCATAGGAATCCTAATTTTTTGCATTCAAGGTATTTATTTAAGCCTAGGTTTGGAGAGCATGTTCAAACACTTCATACTACTTTGTGGGTCATCTTTTTCCTGAGACTCGATGAACATTATCTAAATTCAATTATTGAGTGGACTTGTTGAGTTTTTTTTCCTTTTGTCATTCTCACCAATGTAATTCTTGTGGATATATATTATAGAACACTTGATAATTTGTTGAAAACGTGAGTTGCCCATGAATGAACAAACATTGGAAGTAAGCTATTTTTAGGCCAACATTAGTTTTCATATGCACCTTGTTTTTTTCAATTGGTTATATGGTATTGAAATGGGCCCAACCCATATCACACCCATCACCACATAGTGGTATTACAACAAAGATATTATCCATATATCGCCTGACAAGATATGAACCTTGGTTTCTTCTTAAATATTGAGGAATTTAACCAATTGAGCTAATGCCACTTGATTCATATGCGCCTTAGTGAATTACATTTTATTTATATATGTCCTTGAGCACTTCATGAATGCTGATTAGTTCTAGTTTATGCTATTCTTGCATTTGTATTCTCACCTTGAGCTTTGATTTTTATGCTTATTCTAGATCATATTTACCTTTCAATGGTAAATTCAATAATGCTTTGATGATTTTTCTCCATGTTCCCTTGGAATATTTCTCTATGCTTCACTCCTTTATTTTTGTTTTGACATAACAAATTTATTCAACAACTTGATTTCTTCAAGTTGCTTGTGTAATGTTGCCTTGCTTGTAGTCTGATGCTACTCTTTTGAAGCTACTGATTTTCAAGTAATTTTAAAATAATTGTAAGAAGCTTTAATAGCTTTCTTAGTGCCTTTGAAATGATAAATTATTATGTAGGGGATAATTTGTGATCCCATTTCCTTTTCTTTCTAAACTTATCTTTGTTGTTGTTTTGTAGATTATGACCTTGTTGGTTTTTTTAATAGGGTTGAAACCCTTTTTACTACTTGAAGATTTTTGCCTCTCTAGTCTTTGGTAGGGTTTTTTCACCTTGAGATCTTTGAATTCACTATGGAATTTTGCTTCAAGGGGATTATTACCTCTCTTTATAGGTTTGTCTTAAATAAATTTATACAGGATAATTTTACTCTTCAAACTTCTTTTCTCAAACATAGTGCTCTTTGTGTCTTCTCTGTGTCAAATATAAAGGAGGATTAGAAGGAGAGTTTCTATTTATTCTACCTGATCTGATGCCATATGTTATAACTCAATGCTTCGATGCATTACACTACTAAATGATAGGTATTTAAATACACAAAATGCCTATATCAGACATAGCAAACCTCCAACCAAACTTGTAACTACGTTTGTCCTAGAGTACATGCACAGACCTTGTGAGGGGTGGTTATACCACATGCCATTTCATAAGAGTTATGATGTATTAACTCCTAAAATACCTTTTTTCTCTAGTAGACCATACATACCATATGTTATGTGGTTACTCAACTTACATACACATAAACTATGATGTAATAATTTCAAACAAGAAAAACTAAAATCCAATGTAAATGATCAAATGCCTAAATATAATATTACTAATATGTTTTTTAATGGCCTAAGAAAATCTACCCAAGCTGAATTTCATAAACACAATCCTTGTAAAGCTTCCTACATTAGAGATAATTTTGGCATTTTTTAAGGTTATTGAACATTGGGAATGTAAGGATAATCAACATACTTTCATGCTAACTTGATATCTATCTTGTTACATACATTATATAATCATATAATAGTACGGTCTATATATAGTGGTACGAATATTATGGTCTATATAGTTAGGTAAAGTAGAAATATAGGTTATAAATAGATGATAATGTGGATGATAAAAATTATGTATATGTAATTTTTTCAATTCAATATGTATATGGTCTAGTGAATTTAGATGACTTTGGTAAGAGTCTTATAATTTTCTTTATAGAGGATTGCAGACTGCCAAACAATTCAATTGTTTTTTTGTGGTATGCATATGGACATTATTAATTTGAATTCAACAAAGGTGGGAATAGAAACAATTTATAAAAATGTAAAAAAATAGAACTATAGAATTAGGTATAGTAAAAGCCATTGATAAATGAAGTACTACAAACTTTGTATTTGTGTGCATTGTCTCATATGATGCAAATACTATCCTACAAATGAATCTCTCATATTATGTGCTTGATTTCTTATGATTCCTTTATGATAAAACCTTGTTTTGTCTATCTAGATCAAGAAACTTAATGACTGTAAGTAAATAGTCATTCATATGATCAACTTACACAATGGTTTTCTTGATTTCAATATAATTATCCTCCTTAATGAGGTATGCTATTAGATAAACTAAAAAATATATTTATCATCAAAAATACATTAATTTTTATTGCATCACTTTGTTTTATACCTCATTTGTAAACTTTTAAAAACATGTGATGGTGTTTATAGGTATGATTTAACTTTGGAAATCTCATAAAATATTTTATCTTTTTTGGATGCCCATGCTACCTAGGTAATCCAATGGATTCTATAGTCTATTATTTTTATTTCTCTTTCTTAAACACAATCATGAAATGAGTTTTTATCATGTCACATGAAAAATTAGTGGTGACCACTTAAAGAATTCACTACATGATTTATTGCTCCTTTTATTGGGAATAAATGATGGGAATACATTGGAAATTTGTTGTAATTGGAAAAAGAGCAAAAAAAAATTAACTTCTAGGTGGTGGAGAGCATTGTGAGTGGAGAGCACTTTTCTTCAAATTATGGGACATAGTTGGACTAACATTACTAGTCGCTGGGTAGGACAATGGTAAATCACTTGGCCAAGAAGCTTTCTTACCTTCCATATATAGTGTCTGCTTATAGCATGACCACATATGTCATTTTTCCTAGAAATTATACATTCAAACAATCCTCTAAATACTAAGTTTTAACATAGGCATATTAGGTATGCATAATTCCACATGGTGTCGAGTATACTAGTCTAAAAAATAAATATTATCACTATCCCCTCTTTAAGTGACAATAGTGGTTGTTGATATTAACTTAGGGTTTTGGGTGCTACATTAGAAACCATACTATGTTAGGCATTTGGGATTGAAAAAATGCAACACCTGAACTTACAATTGTGATTCTATAACCTTAAAAAGGTGTAATGCGATTGTCAATTAAAAAGAAAAGCTTATTGACACTTTTCATAAATACCAAAAAACATTCCTTATTTTACAAATCAAAGATAAATAATAAAAAAGTTAAAGATTAAAAATAGAATATAAACCAATAATCTATTTTCCATATCCATCTCAATCCTTTAGTCATCATATACTTACCATCTTTTCTTTTACAACTACACTTTTGCTATATGACTTCCTTAGACCTTGTAAGCACCTCCAAGATTCTTGAATGTTGTTTTAGTGTCATCCAATGGAGGAGGATGGAGTGCTTCACTAGGAATTCATATCTAAAGGCCATGTTTCACATAAATGGGTTTACTTTATCAACTTATTGACCCTCTACAAGACTTTTGGTGATATATTCCCTTCTTACTAGGTTTAATGCAAGCTAGGCTTTGTTGTTTGTAGTAGTTTTGGTTGTTTTATTTAAATTGTTAATTTTTTAATCTAACCAGTACTTTTTTGGATAAGGTTGGAAGAAGGGGTTTTTGAAAGGGTCCCAACCCTTTTACATCATCAAAACATACGAGTATACCTCATAAAAATTCCAAAATAAGACAAAATTAAGTTAAATTCAAAACATACCCATAAGCCTCTTATGAAACCCAAAATATGACAATATTTAGGTCACCTATTCTAAAGTACTACCCATATATTAAACCCATATATTAAATGATATAGTCTAGGATAGACTATGGACAACATTCCAATCACTAAAATCACCCAATTGAAATCAAAGCATAGACAGAGAATTGAAGAACCAAATAAAACCCTCCTTTTTATCAACCTAGAACCATACATGCCTTCATTCTAAGTGTTTCCCTTTCTACATATATCATCACTACATTTTGTTCCTCCTTTTTGGCTAAGGTAGTAAGTTTCAATTTGGTTTCTTTCACATTTTTGTTTTTAAGATATAGCAAGATGTTTCTTCCCACTTAGATTAAGAGTCATTTGGGTTCCATTTGCCACATCTACAACTATTTATCTTTGCAAAATATCCTTATTTGAAGGTCTACTAGGCTTAGATTCACTACCTATATCAATCCCATTCTTTTTACTATTCCTCGTTGTTTTGGAAATAGTAATTTTTTTCCCTTTTACTGAAACTTTTCTCTGACCAGATTCATGAGGTTCTAAGTTTTCCATTTTATCTTTATTTCTTTCAGGTGTTTGAAGATCCTTAATCACAGTATCACTTTCAACAGTTTTCCTATCCTCATTTTCTAGAGTTTTAACATCTTCATTTTCAAAGTTTTCTAAGGATTCAAAAGGATTCATGGTAGGAATTTTATTTGTTGATAAACATGAACTAGAAATAGAGGGGTATACCTTAATGTGATCATCCACAATCTCCCCTTCTTCAGTTGTGATTATAGCTAAACCATTCTCCATCTGATTCAGATTTACTTATTTCTCTTTACTTGAATCACACCTTTTTGAGATTTCTTCCTTAAATCATCTGCATTATTCTTTTGCCAGATCTATTTTTGCAGTTTCTTTCCCAACTAATTAGGGAAAAAATCCCCACATGTCCAAATTTGAAGCAAACATTGCATTTGATATGCATGTTCTCATATTCAATCACTTGCAACCATTTTTCAAATTTTGAAATAAGTTCACATGAATGTGGCAAATCTATCTCTAAATTGATATTAACACAAAATCTAACATAGAGTAATGGGGATCTTGCAACAGTGGCTAGATCAGTTGCAATAATTTGACCAAATTATTTCAAAATTCCTTCAAATATTTATTCCTTCCAACCATGTAAAGGGAGCCTTGGTAAACGAATCCAAATTTGGACTTGCATAATATTCTGATGGTAGGGATCAAATTTTGGAGTCCAATATTTCAGGAACAATCCTCTTCTACCATAAAATCAAGGGCTCTTCTATAGAATTCAAGTCATGTCCTCCTCATAATTCAATTTTACCAAAAATAAATTCTTAGGAAGAGCAACTATTTCCATAAACCCCAATGATTTCCATTTTTCATAAGCCCATTTTTGGATTAAATCCAGATCTAATCTGGTTCCCATAAATTTACCTAATAAACAAATATTTCCTTAAGCTACTCCTAGATCTACAAGTTCATCCAAAATGATTAATTTCCCTTTTTCCATTGACAAATTGAAACATTTCTTCGACATGTTCATCTTTCCTTTGACTGCATTCAACCAGGGTTTTGTTCCAAAATAAAAAATATGCTCAAGAAATATTTTTCCCTCAAAATATTTCTCACTAGTAGAGGATCCAACCTCCTACTTCCCTGAGTTTTCCTCACCATTATGAGGAAGAAAACCCTCTGACTTCTACCCTCCTTTTGACTTCATGGTAGTCCCCCCATGAAACTATACATCATGCTCTAAATCACATAGCATCCTGGTTCCAGGTTCAAACCTCCATGACAAGTGTTGTTGCTACACCCCTCAATACGAACCCTACCACAAAATTGTATCCTGCCACTGAGACCATTGTTGCCACACCCCTTAACAAGAAACCTACCACATAACAATATCCTACCATAAAAAACATAACCACTACACCCCTCAACAAGAACCTTACCATAAAAAAATATCCTACCATTGAGTCCATAGTAGTTGCACCTCTCAATAGGAACCCTATCATAGAACAATATCCTACCATTGAGATTATAGTCATTGCACCCCTTAATAGGAACCCTACATAGAATATTGTTGAGACCATAGCCACACCAACTGCTAAGGTGGTGGATCAACTATAGGCAACTAAAATTGCGGTTGATCTACCATAGGCTACTATATAACCAATACTTTACTAGTCCCTCAAAGATAAAACTTAGAGGGCTAGAGTTGTATGCTTTTGTTTACTTTCTAATTTAGTTTATTTGCTATTTGATTTTTATCTAATATTGCATCACTAGTCCCTCAAAGATAAAACTTAGAGGGCTAGATATGTGTCCTTTTGCTTTATGCTTAAATATTTGTTAATTAATCTAACCACTACTTCCCTAGTCCCTCAAAAAAACTTAAATGGTTAGGATTCTAAGCTTTTACTTCTTGCATCAGTCTTTAATGTTTTAATTTAAATTACAAGCTAATATAGAAGGGTTCTTATTTGATTTCATTTCCTTCTATACTAGAGTAGTGTTGATTTATTGTTATCTAGTATAGATGACTTTGGTTTTCTTGTATTAAATCTATTAGACGAGTGCAGGGATTCCAAACTTTAATAAAATATCTTGTGAACCCAAAATTCTTTCCTCTTTTTGAGACTTTACTTTCTATGTTTTTAGCAACTAGAATTTAGTGTATTACTACTATATTTGTTGCATAGGTTCATTTTGAATATTTTATTAGAAACTTTGGACTAGTTGAAACATTAGATCCATGAAGAAGCCTACTAAAAAATAAGATGATGTTGAATATTCCAATAAAAAAGATTGTATCATTAATCATGTTGTCTTTGAAAATTATTTTTACCAATATGAGGTTAATGTTTAAGGCCTTATTGGTAGGGAGAAAATAGAGAGATACCTCAAGAAGACTATGGATAAACCCATCAAATAGTAGTAGGATCTGCAGAAACTAGTCAAGCAACCTTTACATTTTTCATTGTTGAAAAAGGGAGCATTTTGCAACAATCATGTTTCAATGTGGTGATAGTAGCAAGCATGTTGCAAACACTAACATAGTGTATCTCTTAGTTTCAATAATAGTCTACCAATTCCCCTTATGCCTCTCACTCATGTGGATGTGTGAATAATGGATCTTACCTAACTATGCTTATGATTATCTCCATGGATACATAGATGATTTGCAAAGAAAGTAAAATTCTAATTTGAGGCCAAATGCAAACAACATGAAGATATGATTTAAAATATTACAAATCTTTCATGGATGTCTCTAGCAACAATATTATAGTCAATGTATAGTTTCTCTAATTGTGTTGCATCTCCATGCTCCTTCTCCAAACCCTAACAGAGTGGTGCGCATATCCAATGGTCTTATTCTTAGGAACTACCAATGTTAGAATTTAGCTCTAAAAATAGAGGCTATAGAATAACTAGACATGTCCCTAAGTTCTTACATGATGGTACTAAGAAATCCCAAATATTTATGAACAAGATTACTTCTTTTTATTAAAATTGGCTAAATAATGAAAAAGCCTTATTAAAATTGATATCTAGGGTGCTAGTAGGCAATGACTTAGATTGGTTTCTCTTTATCCAAATATTCCATTGATTCCATTGAAACTATTATGAAGAAACTTAAGGAGTTTGATGATGACATGTCTCCAATAGAATTCATGTATACTCTTCTTCAACATAAATAGGTTTCCCATGAGTCTATAGGAAAATATTATAAAATGTGAAAAAATCTAAAATCCAATGTCAATGCCCAAATGCCTAAATAAATGATTACTAATATGTTTGTGAATGGCCTAAGAGAATCCACCCAAGCTAAAATTCATAAACACAATACTTTTGAAGCTTCCTATATTAGAAATAATTTTAGCATTTGTTAAGGCTATTGAACATTGAGAATGTAAGGATAATCAAATGGTTGCCAAGATGAATAACCTTAATAAAAATATTGTAGAGGATGGTGTGTGTAATATGATTATGCAAGTTAATTCTTGCGAGATAAAAATTGATGGGATGCCTATAAATGTGTTAACCAAATCTAAGAGTGGCCCAAGGCTTGAAAAATTAATCCTTAGTAGACTTTTGAATATATTATTAGAATGTACCCACCCCTAAATTAGAAATTATCATTACAATAATAATTTTAAACTTCCAAAATGGCATTATCACTCTAAATTTTGTTTCTAGTATGGGGTGTGGTGGATGATTATAGTAATTGTATGGAACTTAGATGTTTTTTATTTTAAAATAACATTTGGGCCTAACTTTCATGTAGATAAAAGACAATAGGCTAAAATGAAGTTGTTTTATAATAGTTACAAGCCTTTAGAAAATGAGTACAATCACCCTTAGAATCAGAGGTTCGACATCTATAACATATTATTTCCAAATCATAATCCAGAAGGGGATTCAACACTAATCAATGACAACCATTTCCTAATAAAAATAAAACCAATCAAGGCAAAGTCAAAATAATAAGAAATAAAGCTATGGACCTCCCAAAATTAGAATGAACAATAATTGTGCCTCTCTAAAATCACCAACTAAATAATGAATAGGTGAAATAGGTCCTTGCTCAAGCTAGGGGAGAGGATGAATAGTACATTTATAGTCAATCCAATGTTTCTAAAATTTTTAACATAATTAAGGTATAATATGAATTCATATATTATTTGGAGCAATAAATTATTGGTATCACCAGAAGTATGGCTCAATATAAAAAGAAATAGCCTACTAAGGAAGAAAAGAAAATACATAGAAAGTGTAACAAAAGAACTGAACACAAATAATATTAAAGACAAAAAAGAGAGGTAGATTGTCAAAATCCCCTTTTGTATTGATATTGATACGATTTCTACAAAAGAGTTTGGATTGCCCCAAGTGTGTTGGGAGCAATGTTACAATTGTTCTTCGTCTCTCTAAAATACAATGCTTGTTATGGGAGAGGGAGATATTCCAACTCCTTCGCAGGATGTGGTGTTCTTCGTTCTCTCATCACAGCTTCAAAGGGTGAGTGGGCTTTGGTATCCAGCAAGGGACCACTCCAGCTCCAACAACTTATCCAAGGTACCTGTTACCTGCACACATGCAAACCAACAAGGAAGATCAGTAGCACCTGTATAGTCAAGCAGTAAAACCCGATGCTACACATAAACCTATCACTGACATGCATGAAAAGTAGATAGCATGAAACAATTAACAAATAAATCCTGGCTAATATTAAAGTTACTGATCTCGATCGTGCATGTGATTTTCGTCTCGGGACTGTGGAACCACGGAAGCACGGTTGTGGGCTGGAAACCACGGGCTTGCGGTTGTGAAACCGTAGAGTCATGTTTTTGATTGTGGAACCACGGACAAGCGGTTTCGACTGAAGAATAGGTCACCTCGGGATTCGAGCCAATGGTCAAAATCAAAGCTCGCGCTTCACAATTTCTCATTGGTCTACGTCAATTTTGGTAGCCTGTCGGTATGCACATTCAACTCCCTTTGTTTGGTGGACTAATGGTGCTTTTATAGGCTTCCTGGGGCTTTGGAGGGGAATGGGAGGTGGCAAGCCTGACTTGCCAAGTGGCAAATCTGAAATGCCAGGTGGAAGGGGCAGTTACAGTGAGTCATTTAGTGTGGCTCACTTAACTGGGGTGATGTGGCTTCAAGTGGAGTGGGATGTGGGATGTTGTTTTATGTGAAGGGACAAAGGGGACAACAACAAATGAGTTGTGGCATGGGTGTTGGGAATCTATCTCATGTGCAAGGACAAGGGGGACAGGAGTGGGTAAGATGTGGCAGGGGTGTTGGGTGAAGTGTCCAGGACACATGTCCAATGGGTAGACAGGGTATCCTAGGGTGATTTCCCAGATTTAATAAATTAGGAAAATAGGATAATGTGCAGGATTTTATATCCCTAAGTTTAGACTTAGGCATATAATTTTATTATGCAGGATTTAATGGTGGGGTGGCAGATGTGGTTTTGAAGGTGTTGGATTTTAGTGTCTATAGTTGCCCCTTTTTGTACTGTGTTGTGTACAACACAATGCAATGCAAAAACTAATGACATCTAACTTTATTGGATGGATGGACTCATTTTTTTTTTTGTATGGCAAAATGAATATATATATATATATATATATATATATTTTTGTTTTTGTGTTTACCCCCTCAATTGGTAAGTGGGTGAAAGCTCAATAACCAATTGATGAAAAGGTATTTTTGTTTTTTTATTTTTTTGTTTTGTTTATGCAAATGATTGCCCCAAGTTTGGTTGACTATTCATTCAAAAGTACCGTTTGATTTGATTGACATGCATGTTCGTGGTTTGAAGGAACCAATCACCTAGGTGCCTGTCCCGGTGATTGTTAGCAATTCCTTAATGCACAATGATTGTATCATTACCGTGTTTTGTAACCTCACGGAGTGGGCATCAATTTCAACCTTGGGTTGATTTGTGTGGATAGTGTGACTTTAGCCTGTAGGGCCTTCATTCGCTTTTCAATGTTTTTTTTTTTTTTTTTTTGTAACCGCGGATTTGCGGTTTCTACGGTCGTAACCGCGTTTGAGCGTTTTACAATGCAAAACCACGGGTATGCATTTTTGTGATGCAAACCGTGGGTCTGCGTTTTAACGCACCGAAAAATGTGGGCGCACATTTTTCGTCGCTAAAAGCGGCTATTTAAAGGCGTTATGTCGCTTTCAGATTCATTCTGCCAGTTGTCATTTTTTGATTTGTGGAGTGATGAGCGAGATGGAGGTTGGTGAGGGAAGTGGTGGTGGTGGCTCGGCTGGAGCGGAAGTCGGCGCCCGGTTTGCCGAGGTAGGTCATCTCTTCTTTTATTTGTTTGTTCTTGTTGTTGTTTGTTGTGTTAATTAATTGGGGCTGGTAATGAATTATGTTGTTTGTTTCATTAAGCAACACTGGTAATGAATATGTTGTTTGTTTCATTAAGCAGGGCTGGTAATGAATTTTTGTGTGTTTTTTGTTTTTTTTGATGTTTTGTTTGTTTTTTTTATTACCTAGGAGTAGGTAAAAATTTTTTGTTTTTGTTTGTTTTTTTTTTGACTACCTAGGAGTAGGTAACAAAATTTGTTTTTGTTTTATTTTTTGTTTATTTTTGACTACCTAGGAGTAGGTAACAAAGTTTGTTTTTGTTTTATTTTTTTTTTTCTAGGAGTAGGTAACAAAATTTGTTTTTGTTTGTTTTTTTTGTTTATTTTTTACTACCTAGGAGTAGGTAACAATTTTTTTTTGTTTTTTTTTTTTTTTTTTTTTTTTTTTTTTTTTTTTTATTACCTAGGAGTAGGTAACAAATTTTGTTTTTTTTTTTTTTTTTTTATTTTTGACTACCTAGGAGTAGGTAACAAAATTTATTTTTTTTTTTTTGTTTGTATTTTTCTGTTTATGTTTGATTGTTTTGCTAATTTTTATTATGTTTCCTTTTTAGGTTAAGCTTCTTGATGCTCGGCATAGGTGGCCGAGGACTATTCAAAAAGTGCGAAAGGCACTTTCTGACGACGACTGGACTCTCTTGCAGACCGTTGGTCTCGATGGTTGCAGGCGGTTAGGCACCGTCCGAGCTGACGAGGATCTTCTTTCGATGCTTGTTGAGCGTTGGGATCCGAATAGAGGTACCTTTCAGCTCCCTACAGGGGAGCTTACTATTACCCTAGAGGACATCTACCAAATTTTCGCATTTCCTGTTGAGGGTCCTGCTGTTCGGGTTGGCCTTGACAAGAAGGCCGCTCTATTTCCTTTGTTTGGTGAGATGTGGGACGTAGATTGCAGTAGGGGTGGCATAGCGTATTTGGATTTGTATACAACTGGTAGCTTGGGGGCGCTTCTAGTTTTCATGATGTATATATTGAGCAACATGTTGTTGCCCAATTCCATGGGATCGAGGATTCCATGGAACCAGGTACCGATTGTTCTCGATCTCATATCTGATCCTCGTCGGTTGGCATGGGCTCCCGCTCTTCTTTGTGAGATTTACAATGAGTTGTATGAGGTGAAGAGGCGGGGGTGGAAGGGCCTGGGCTGTAGTTTGGTGCTTCATATTTGGGCTTGGGAGCATATTATCATTGGTCGACCTATTGGTTTACCTTGTGCTATCGATGCCACTTCTCCTCGCTCGTACATATGGGTACTTAGTGAGGAGGTTAGTCATTCAGTAGTGAGTGCCTTAGAGTACAGAGATATTCTGAGTTCTTTGACTAGATATTTGATGAGTTGGCAGCCTTGGAGAGGTCTGGATTGGGTGACGGATGTCGTAGAGCTTCGTCGCATCAGGCGAGGGCGATGGGTTGTTGGCGCCCATCTGAGGGATATGGAGTTTATTCAGTTTTCTAGAGTGTTGCATCAGTTTGGGCTAGTTCAGGATGTTCCTGATGCGCCTGTGACCTATAGGCGATGGGGTGACGAGTTAGGGCTACCTATTGCTCCTAAATTTTGGCGAGTTGATGATCCTTCTGACGACCCTGACTTGGAGGTTCTCGACTTGGATGATGTAGGTACCACCCCTGAGTATGATGCCTGGTTTGCTGGCCAGCCGCTCTAGACTCTGAGTGTCATTGTAGATGACGACGGGAGTGGTGATGATGCAGATGTTGGAGGTTGGGTTCCCTGGTCGATGAAGCACCGATGAGGTAGCTCTTCGAGAGCTGATATGGGTACCGGTTTTTTGTAGCCCGAGGAGGCTGGTGGTGATGGTGATGAGGGTGGTGATGGGGGTGTTGGTGATGAGGATGCCCCTCCTCGATGGACAGAGGAGGATTGGGATATGTTATAGGCTGAGCGTGATAGCCTAGGTTTAGAGGTGACTCGCCTGAAGGGCGAGTTAGCATGGTACCAGGGCGAGGTGACTCACCTCCAGGGTGAGGTGGACAGGATGCGTGATGGGCCTAGCAGTGATGCTCTCACTGCAAAGGACTTGGAGATTTCTAGGCTCGAAGGTGAGGTCACTCGGTTAGAGGGTGAGCTGACTCGGCTACAGGTAGGGTTCGGTGGAGGTGACACTATAGCTACTATTGTTGCTCTTCGAGCAGAGATTTCTCAGTGGGTTGCTCATGAGGGTGCTGACTTGAGGAGCCTGTGCAAGTAGGCTATTTATATAGAGATGTTGGAGAACATTCTGCATGAGCATCAGATTCCTTTGCCTGTTCCTCCTTCTTCATCAACCACTACTGCTACCTGAGGGACTGATAGGAGTCGCAGGACTCATCGTTCATCGAGTTCTCATGGTGCTTCTACAGCGCAGGGTCCTCAGAGGGATCCTGCTGGTACTAGCTAGTGTGACCTATCGCTTCTCTTTTTTGTATTTTGTTTTTATTTTGCTATGAGCCTTAGTGCTTCGATGTATACAGCCTGCGGGCATTTTGTACCTTTGGGACTTTCATATTTATACATATATATACATGGCTTTGTATTTTGGTTATCTCATGTGTTAATGTTTATGTGGATGCTTTTTATTTATGCTTTGCTAGTGCTAGTGTGATGCAATGTTCACATTATTATATTTGTGCTATGATAAATGAATGTAACTAATATGTAATATGCAACTTATGTTTATTTTCATTTAACTATATGATGACATGCATGATGTTTTTGTAATCTTTTATAGCTCGAGTAGTTGACCATTACTTGTTCATTTTTGCAATTGGGGGTATCCAACTTGATGACTCTTCGCGTTTGGTGTATGGTGGGTGTATGTATGTGATAATGTAGAACATGTGATAATGATATGATATTTGGTATGGTTTTGATATATAACATTTGAGGATTTTCAAAGACTCAATCAGTCTAGTGATTTAACCATTTTCTTAATGTTCGTCTAACCCTCTTTAGTACCAAGGTGTGTGCAAGTGGAGTTCATTTTCTGAATATTTGGTTTGGGAATGGCCCTAAGCAATCAAGAACCAGTGCATGTGTATGTGAAGTTCATTAACTCATGATGAGTAAAATTGGACGGTACCTGTATGGGTTTACCAATTAGCTAGCTTGTCCGTATGTGCGGTCAGAGGTATTTCTCTTGGGAGAAAGACGTGTCATCCTGCATGAGTTTACTCCACTGCCAGTCAAGCGTCTATAGCTCCGGTGGAGGTTCGCTCCATAGTCCAATGATTCGATCTTCGAGCGTTGGGGATGACTACATAACTTTTTGAGGGGAATGTAGTACGATCCTTCTTGCTTTTGTGATCTGTGGTGTGTGTATAGTATTTATCATGATAGAGTTTGGGGAATCAGATTCTCAATCGAAGTGTGATGAGAATGTGATCCTATCCTTACTGTCTACCTTTTAATTTAATTGTTTGGATTGTTGTGATGGTGGTGAAAACCACCTTTTTGATTTGGACTATGTTGCGTAATGGGACAAGCGGGGAATATTTCCTTTTCGCTTCAAGGTTGTACCCAAGTTGGCATTATCTTTTCTTACTCAAAATGTTTTTAAATTTGTAAAGTGTTTTTGGTTCAAGATTGCTTTGGGGTCAATCTACCATACTCAAGACTTTCTTAATGCGATATAAGTGCTTTGGTCCTAAAGAAAATTGGACATATTATGATTTTTGGTTTTTCACTAGACATTTTTGAGTGACTGAAAATTTGATTTATGATATAGTAAAACATGGGTGGATATGAACTTTGTTGACTTGCGAAGAGTCTTAGTTGGGTATCCCCAATTCTTTGGAACTTGTTTTTACTTGGTCGTATCATCACCACTATGAAAGATCACTGAACATGGGATGGGATGGATGCAATTATGTGTTTAGTCTAATGTTGCTATATGCATGTGATATGCCTATTTAATGCACAAGATTTTTTTTTTTGTAATATGCAAATGCAACATGCTAAGTGCTAGTAATGACATTTCTATTTACAATGTAAAGAAATTCTGGAAATAAAAATTCTTTTCTCTTTTTTTGCTTTGTTAATTTTTTTTTTTGTTTTAAGCCATGTACATATATATACATATATTGCAAGTCGTTTCATGCATAAAATACCTTTAGGTGCATTATGTTTAGTGGTTCTGGCTCCAATTCTCCTTTGAAGTTGGCCAGTCTATATGTTCCTGGTCCCAATTTATGCTTTACAATGTACGGGCCTAACCAATTAGCCGTAAATTTATCTCTTAAGTGTGGCAATGCATTGGTATTTTGTTGATTTTCTTTGAGCACTAGGTCCCCCACTTGAAATTCGTGAGGATGGACTTTTGCGTTGTAAGCACGTTTGACTCTATCTTGATATACTCGTAAGTGATCTAAAGCATTGATACGTTTTTCATCAATAAGTGTCAATTGGTCAAGACGTGCTTGTCTAGTTGTTTCATCGTCCATGAATTCCTGTAATGCTATTCGCAAGGAAGGTATCTCGAGCTCTAAAGGTAATATAGCTTCAACACCATAAACTAGTGAAAATGGTGTCGCTCCCATTGGCATTCTGATGCTTGTTCTGTAAGCCCATAATGCCAAAGGAAGTTGAGTATGCCAATCTCGATGATTTTCTTTGACCATTTTCTTGAGAATGGATACCATTGTTTTGTTGGTTGCTTCAGCTTGCCCATTTGCTTGTGGGTAATAAGGTGTGGAGAAACTGTGTTGAATTTTGAATTTGTTGCACAATGCTCTAACATCCTTATTCTTAAATGACTTCCCATTATCAAAAATTATTTTTGAGGGTATTCCAAAATGATAGATAATATGCTGAAGTATAAACTCCGCTATTCGAGGTCCAATCGTAGTGGTCATTGGAATGGCTTCCACCCATTTTGTGAAGTATTCTGTCGTAGTTATGATGAACTTATGTTGTCTTGATGAAGCAGGTGATATTTTACCAATCAAATCGAGACCCCATTGTGAAAAGGGCCAAAGACTTTGAATGGGTTGTAATGCGTGCGATGGTACATGAGTCAAATTTGCATGATATTGGCACTTTTGACACTTTTTGACATATTTGCAACAGTCATTTTCCATGGTCGGCCAATAGTATCCCATGCATAGTATTCTCTTTGCAATGGCCATTCCACTGAAGTGGCCACCGCAAGTACCATCGTGGGCTTCTATTATTGCTCGTTCTGCTTCAATCGGATCTAAACATCGTAATAATATTCCATCATACCCACGTTTGTATAACACATCCCCTAGTAGAGTAAAATGAATTGCTTTTTGTTTGAATGTTCTTTTTGCAGTTCGTGTCATTTCTACTGGGAGTATTCCAGACTTGAGAAAGTCTCTTATCTCATCAAGGTAAGAATTGTAAGGTTCAGCATGTATCAAACAAACGTTCTTCTCACCTGTAGGTTCTGCTTTTTGAATTGATGATTTTGACATTGTTGTTATGATTAGCGGTTGTACTTCTCCATGCTCATTCTTAGGGATGAGAGATCCCAAAGAAGCCATTGCATCCGCAAATCTATTTGTCGATCGTGGTAAATTACTAATTTTGTACCAGTCAAATTTTTCTAGCAACCTTATTGCTACTTCATGGTATTTCTTTAAGACTGGTTCTTTACATTGGTATTCTCCTTTTACTTGGTAGACAACTAGTTGAGAATCACCAAAAATGCTTAGTCTTTTTATGCCCATTGCTATAGCTGATTGAAGACCTAAGATTAAGGCTTCATACTCTGCATTATTATTGGTGCATGTGAAGTCGAGTTTGAATGATAAAGGAATTGGTATTCCTTCGGGTGTATAAAACATGACTCCCGCACCTTGTCCTTTGTCGCATTTAGACCCATCAAAGAACATGGTCATGTCTGCTTCTTCCTCAGGAGAAACTAACTCTTCTTGTTCTGTGACAGAGAATACTGAATCATCTGGAAGCTCAATGATTAGTGGTTTATCGTTATGTAGTGGAGCTTCTACTAGTTGATCAACTATCACCTGACCTTTTATGGATTTTTGACTTATGAATTCGAGATCGAATTCGGTTAAAAGCATTATCCATTTACTTGGTTTTGGAAACGTCTTTTTTTTCCCTAGTGCAAAATCTGTTGCAAAAATGTATAGGTGAAAAGGGATTCCTGATCTAGGCGGTGTAAGAACTGGTGGTGATGCCAGATACTTCTTTATGTCATCAAATGCTTCTTGACATTCAATTGTCCATGAAAATGTCACTCCCTTTTGTAACAGGTGATTGAAAGGCCTGCATTTATCTGAGAGTTGTGCGATGAATCGTCAGATAGATTGGATCTTTCCTTGTAAACTACGCAACTCTTTCAATGTTTTGGGAGGTGGCATTTCTAATATTGCTTTTACCTTACCTGGATCCACTTCAATGCCTCGCTTGGAGACAATGAATCCTAGAAGTTTTCCTGATGTGACTCCGAATACACACTTCTTAGGATTTAGCCTTACTTTGTGTTCTATCAATCGATCAAACGCTTTTTCTAGTACATCGATGTGCTCAAGACGTGTCTTAGATTTAGCAATCAAATCATCTACATAATCCTCGATGATCTTATGCATATAATCATGAAATATGTACGTCATAGCTCGTTGATATGTTGCTCCTGCATTCTTAAGTCCAAAAGGCATCACTCTATAACAGAATGTCCCCCAGGGTGTTGTAAATGTTATCTTGTGTTGATCTTTGAGATTAATTCAAATTTGGTTGTATCCCGAGAAACCGTCCATTAAGGAAAGCATTTCATGACCAGCATAAGAATCTACTAGTTGATCGATATTAGGCAAAGGAAAATCATCTTTGGGACACGCTTTGTTTAAGTCTCAAAAATCAGTGCATACGCATATCCCTCCGTTCGGTTTGCGAATGGGTACCATATTTGAAAGCCATTCTGGGTAATCAATTGGTACTATGAAGTGCACATCCAACAACTTTTGTAGCTCTTCTTTCACAATTAATGCGATTGTTGGATGAACTTTCCTAAGCTTTTGTTTGAAAGGCTTTGCATCATGTGCCAATGTAAGGTTGTGGACTACCAAGTCTGGATCTAAACTAGGCATGTCTTTGTATGACCATGCGAACACTTCTTTCTTTTTCATTAGCATGTTTATTATGCATTCTTTTTCTTCTATGGATAAATATTTTGCAATTTTGACAATTTGGGGATTGTCCACGTCTTGACTAAGGTTCACATCTATAGATTCTTCAATTAGCATGTGAGAACCTTCTTCTAGCTGATGTGGAGTTGGGATGAGGTGAATATCATCCACCACATTTTCAAATGTTTTCGGGGTTTCCCCTTCTATCTCAGTTTGAAAAACTAAATTGTTTGATGATGAAGGTTGTTGTGGAATATATGCGTTTGAAGCATGCAACAACTCTTCGGATAGGATAAACTTAGCAGTGGATGGCGGGGATGAAATCCTGTCCATGGCTATGAGACTAGTGTCGATATGGATTGGGTTTGTCTCATCATATGGATTGTGGAGTGGGGTGAGAAAATCAACAAAAATCATATTGACTTGATGGAAATGAGGTGGCTGTGATTCGAGAGTTGATGACTCATCTTCTCTAGGTTGCAATTGACCTAATGTGTGTGATTGGTTGTGTTGTATGCGATGCCAATGTGATGGAGGAGGTTCTGGTTCAGGACCCTCATGCTCTTTGTT
Source organism: Wollemia nobilis (assembly GCA_028583015.1). Taxonomy (NCBI): domain Eukaryota; kingdom Viridiplantae; phylum Streptophyta; class Pinopsida; order Araucariales; family Araucariaceae; genus Wollemia; species Wollemia nobilis. Next base: position 14,564,681 of record JAQPPZ010002549.1, read on the forward strand.
TAGCCAAAAAAGTGCACGGTCTATTGGAAACTTCTTTTGGTACCAGTCATCTCTTTGTATAGTTTCTCCATATATTATCTCCTCTTGAGGCTCTTCTTCTTCCTGATTAAGCCATTCAGGATGTGCCTCTGCTTGTATCATTCTTCTAGCTTGCATTTCATGCATATGATTCATGAATATCATTTTAGTTTCATCCTCTTCGTCATCGTCACTCATCCAAAAACCATTAGCATTTGTGTGAGGTCCCAATACCAGTGGCGTATCATTTGGCCTAAGGTAGGTCATCTCTATGGGATCTTTTGGCTCTTGCTGTAAGGCTTGCTCTTGAGGGTAAAAAGTGTAGATCTAGTACCCACCATCTATTTGTTCATCCTCATCATTAGGTTCATCTTCCTCATCGCTCTTTTCTTCTTCTTCTTCGCATTCTATGTCAAGTTCTTGGAAAGCTTGATTAAGCGAAGAGCTTGCGATGGAAGGTTTGTAGCCTAGACTAGAGCGGTCACTTGGCTCTCTATATTCTAGTTCAATAATGTGGTGAGGACCTTGTTCATGTCTTCCAAGTCCATATCCTTGCCAATTAACCTTTCAAAAATATCTCACTGGGAAACTTGGGTTCGATAGATAATCAATATTTTCATTAAACTCTTGTAAAGAGTTGTTGTCTTGAGGAGGTGGGTCCAATGAAGAATCCACCCCTCCATATATGAAATTGATTGCATTTTTTTGAGAACCCATTCTATATATATCATCTATAGCTAAAGGTGGGTCGCGAGGACGACCATAATCCCTAACTGACTCAATAGGTGGTGTAACTGTGATACTTTCAATAATGTACTCACCAATGCCTAGATTGGCGAGATGTAGTGCAACTCTAGATGGTTGGGAGGCTAATGGCTCGGTGGATGAAGAGGGTTCTTGTACATTAGCTCGTGGCTCCACTGGTAGTGGTGGATTATCTCTAATAGGTGGCCCTATTTGTGAGACTACGAGTTCTAATGATTGTGATGTAGTGATGGATGGTGTGGGTTGTGCTGTGAATGTGAATGGTTGTTGTGGATCTGGAAGTTTACTAGATGGAGTTGGCGATTGGTTAGCAAGATGGGTAGGTGTGACTTGAAAATGAAATGCAGTGTTTGAAGGGTGCATTGAGCTAACACTTTTGGATGCAAAAGTTGGGTCAACTATAGGCAATTCTTCTTGAATGGGTGCTTTTGAGGATGTGCTACTAGATGGAATGGTCCTAATGGCTAGTGGTTGGATAGTTAGGTGTGTTGATGGAAGCAAGGGCTCATAAAATCCAACACCTTCAAAACCACATCTACCACCCCACTATTAAATCTTACATAATAAAAGTATATGCCTAAGTCTAAACTTATGGATATAAAATCCTGCACATTATCCTATTTTCCTAATTTATTAAATCTAGGAAATCACCCTAGGATACCCTGTCTACCCATTGGACATGTGTCCTGGACACTTCACCCAACACCCCTGCCACATCTTACCCACTCTTGTACCCCTTGTCCTTGCACATGAGATAGATTCCCAACACCCATGTCACAACTCATTTGTTCTTGTCCCCTTGTCCCTTCACATAAAAAAACATCCCACATCCCACTCCACTTGAAGCCACATCACCCTTGTTAAGTGAGCCACACTGAATGACTCACTGTAACTGTCCCTTCCACCTGGTAGTTTAGCTTTGCCACCTGGCAATTTAGGCTTGCCACCTTCCATTCCCATCCAAGGCCCTAGGAAGGCTATAAAAGCACCATTAGTCCACCAAAAAAAGGGAGCTGAATATGCATACTGACAGGCTGCAAAAATTGACATAGACCAACAAGAAATTGCGAAGCGTAAGATTTTATTTTGATCATTGTCTCAAATCCCTAGGCGACCTGTTATTCAGCCAAAACCTCTTGTCCACGATTCCACAATCGAAAATGCGACTCAACAGTTTCACAACCACAGGCCCGTGGTTTCCAGCCCACAACCGTGCTTTCACAGTTCCACAATCCCGAGATGAAAATCATAATGAATATGGCTAAATGACTAATGCATAATGGAAATAGAAAACAAGTATGATTATTATGATTGCTTAAGTAGCATAATCCAAGCAGCATAACATTAACATTTTCCTCTTGAATGGGTGCTTTTGAGGATGTGCTACTAGATGGAATGGTCCTAATGGCTAGTGGTTGGATAGTTAGGTGCGTTTATGGAATCAAGGGCTCATATGGGTTTGAAATAAAGTTGCAGTATTTGAAAGGTTCTGTGTCAGCTGGTATGCAATGCACTTTGTCTTCATGTACATATTTTAAGCATCAATTCAATGTTGAAGGCACACACTTCATTTTCCTAATCCAAGGGCATCCAATAAGTATGTTGTATTGCATTTCTCCTTCCAATATGTGGAAGAGAACATGTATTGTTTTCATCCCCACAATGACGGAAAGAACAAAATTCTCCACATTTGAGCATAAAGCATCATTAAAAGCCCTAAGGGTGAATGTGGATGTTGTGATGTGAGATGATGGGATGTTGAGCTTCATCATTGTAGGTGTGGTGATGAGGTTGATTGAAGAACCAGTATCAATAAGCACTCTCTTGAATGGTTTCCTGTCAATGTGAGCTACTATGTGCAGTGGTGGATCAGGTGAATCTATTGAAATTTGTTTTTCCTCGAAGTCATAAAATACAATCGAGTGTTCCATGCACTTTTGCACACTATCCACAAAGAAATTGAAGGTATTGGGGTCTTCTGATTGAACTTGGATAGACTTTAAAATTTCCATCAATACTTCCCTATGAGGTGTTGATTGTTGTATTAGCTCATATATTGACAATTTTGCTGAAACCATTTTCAAAATTTGTGTTAACCAACTGTTCAAGGTAACAACTGGGCGATTGTGGAAAGGTGGTGGTGGAATGCTTGGTCCAAGTTGTATGGGCATATTTGTTGGTTGTGTTGTTGGGGCCTGTGTTGTGCGATTAGCTTACCTCTGTCCATGGGTAACTATGCTGATAGCTCCTACAAAACCTTGCGGTAGTTAAGACAAAAAATTAACTTGGTTGGGAGGAACTATAGAAGTTGATGCTCCTGTCGGTTGTTGATTTGACTCTCGATGTGGCAAAGGTGTCTGATAGATGCCTAGGTTTTGATTATTTTGGGCTAGTGGATTGTCAACTTTGATTGTACCCGCTTCCAATAAATATTGCACAATTCCTTTAAATCCATGACAACCTTCAATATCATGTCCTCTTTGTCTATGATAGATGCAAAAGAGGTGTTCTTTGTAACATTTTGTTTTTGGTTTGTTAGGATCTTCAGGTTTCATTTTCGGCAATGTAAAAAGTTTTGCCGCATACAACTTCTGAAAAACTAATGAATATGGCTCTTGTACTAGTGTGTAATTTATTTTTGGCTTAAAATGATGTTGTTTCCTTTCTGCATGTTGTGTTTGATTTTGTGCCTACTATGTGGGTGGAACCGCTTGATAATTTGATTGTTGCGGTTGTTGTTGGGGTTGTTGGTTTTGTGTTTGGGTCGGTTGATTTAACTATGGTTGGTCCAAAACTATCTGATTAACCTATGTAGTCTTGTACTGACCATGGTTATTCCCATTTTGATTCTTATTATGCCACTCTTTCTTCTTCGGATTTATCTCGCCTTCTTGGATTTTTATTTCTTCAATCAGTTTTGCTTGGGCGAGTGCCTCATCGAATGTTCTATACTGCTATAGCTGTAGTAATGAAGAGATGGGTCTACCAAAACTCTTGGTGAACATTCGTATTATCTCTGGCATAGGGAGGGAAAATGGTAACTTGATCATGATTGATCTCCACCTATTGCCAAAGTCATAGATTGATTCATCATCATATTGTTTTAGATAAATCAAATCAATCAATGTGGTTTGTTTTCTAACATTCAGGGCAAATCTTTCCAAGAACTAATCTGCTAGTTGTTCAAAGGTAAAAACACTTTGATATGGAGGGTGGTTGTACCAGTCTCATGCTTCTCACCCTAGTGTATGAGGAAATGTATGTAACAGTAATGCATCATTGCTTTTGATTCTGAAGCATACATTCAAAAATCTAGTTATATGCTCACGGGGGTCCTCTTCCCCTTTAAATTCAAGCTTCGATATTTGAAAATCTTATGGATATGGCGGCTCAGGTACCGAAGCATGAATAGGATGATTGAGTAGTTGCCTTAAAGTTGGATTTTGGTATTGCAAACCTAGAGTTTGCATGTCAAGACTATCAATCTGACTCTGTAAAAACTGGTATCTAGGGTCATCCACAGGACTGACACTTGAATGTACTTGATGCTTCTGGTAATGGGGTGGATTGTATGTAGGTTGTGGGTGATAAGACATGGGTGGCTGAAATGTGTTATGGTATGGATGTTGAGGGATGTTATGATATGGATGGGGTGATGGAGGTATGATGTTATGCTGACCTGCTGTGTTGGCATATGAGTGTGGTGGTTGATTATGAACCACAGTGGTAGAATGAGGGCACATTACCCAAGACAAATCTTGGATAAAGGTATTAGGTTGATGATATGTAGGTGGAAATTTTTTCTCAATCCCTTGCAAATGCTGGTTGGGGTCGGGGTTCATGCTACGGTTAGCATTATCTAAAATCATTTGTTGTAGCTGTAAGAAAGCCTATTGCATAGCAATTGCATTTGAAGTAGGGACCGCTACCTGTGATGTGGTGAACTGGGTTGGTTGTGGAACAACCATGGTAGTGGAAGTAGGTGGGGGGTAAGTAGCAAAAGGTATCACTACTGACTGTGGTATGGTATGAGATGTATGTCCTACGAGTGTAGTGGGAGGAATGGATGTTGGGGCTTGCAAAACAATAGGAATTGTTTCATACAAGGGATTAGTGGAAATGGTCATTTGTTGAGGTAATGTGGGGGGTAGTTGGTTGGATGATGATGGTTGATTGGCCAATGCTACAACAACCAACTCAAAGAGAGGATTTGTGAAAATCTGTTTCGACTGCTGTGGATAGGTGAATGTGGATTCTTGTTGTAATGATGGTACAACACGAGATGGGATGGAGAGTGGTGGTAATGATGGGAAGACCATTCCAGCTGCATTCAAGTACATTCTAACAGTATCCATGTCAAACATGGTGACATGACTATCTACCACTATAGGAGGTTCACTCCTAGGTGTCTCAAGTATGGCTGTGTGAGTAGCCCTATGCATAATGTCTATGTCCATATTAGGGGCATTACTAGAAGATCCTACATTAAGAATTTGGGACATAGAAGACGGCATGCCTACTTGTCCTACCACTAAAGTGTGAGGGACATTTCCAGCCTGAGAGGCCATGGGGAAGACCACTGACTTTGGTTTGACACTAGTTTCTTAGCTTGACTACGAGTCACTACCATACGCTATTATGTGGTACAATGCCAAGTGCAACTATCTATGTAAATAAAATGACAATACAATGCAATACAACACACAAAGCAAACAAACACACAAAGTTTTTGATGCTAGATTTTATTTTTTTATTTTTTTTAGTATTTGTTCAGAAAATGAAAAAGATGTGTGCTCAATATTTTACCTAAATAAATCTATGATTTCACTTGTATACTCACAGATCGACAACCTGGCTATGAACTCCAGGTCGTGTAATCCCGCATATAATGTGTGGTAATGAAGCCCACACACGGCCAATGAGCACAGGTCCTACCAATTCCTCATTGAGTTCACCCGCAGTCGGCGATACACCTCTCCAAGGAGAAATGTGTGCTATAACCCATGGGCTATGACAGATCTTGGAATCAGCCTTGGCAAAGAATGGGGTATGATGTTGGTGGTTCAGTGCTGAAATCCAAACCCGACGGTGATGAAATCCAACCGTTTTCTAATGTTTATGTGAGTGTGTGGTGGTTTTGTTTAACTATGGTGTTATGCAATAATACCATGCAATTCCGTTTTGATGCCTAAATATAGAAAGCAAAGAATAAAAAATGACAGACAACAAATCAAGAGCAAAAGTGCCACCTTCATGTCTAATTCCAATCGGCTTCTGTTTGACAAGGCTAACCATGAATGCGAGGTTTGCCAACCGCATGTCTACGTTTAGGATATCCCAACAGTGGATGCGCGGGTCCTTTTTGCTAATAGAAACAAAATGGGCTTTTTACAGACCCGAACCCGAAATTAACACCCAAGTTATTCCTAACCTGGTGAATGCAAAATGACCTGTTCTCTATTATGCAAATGCAAATTCTTTTTAACCTTTTCTTGTTTTTGTATGTATGAATGCAAAATTTAAGTAACTTTCTCTATTCTAAGACCTAAATGCAAACAATAGCATACAAGACCAGACCTTTCAATGCTAATAACAGAATGCAGATAAAATAAAGAAAAAGAAAGAACAGAGATCAAAAGGTATAGACTTGTGATTCTTTTGCTACTCCCTACTGTCAACCACCGGCCCGCGTTTTCATAGCAGTAATCGTGCCTGTGCGTTTTCTCAGAAGTGCTCTAGTATCATCAACCGTGCTTCGACGTTTCCTAAATATAGGAAACATACACCTACATTTTCCAAAAATAGAAACTGTAGAAACACCAATTCATAGTAACAATCCGAACATAGGGTTTTCAAATTGTACCGACCTGAAGTCAAACATATGAGCGATTCGAATGCCCAAAATCTGTAAGTCTAGACAGAGATCAGTAAACAGATTTAAAAATCCAGGCAAAACAAAATAGAACCCTTAGGGGGTCCCATCGTGATCGCCATTTTTGTAACCAAAGAACTGAACACAAATAATATTAAAGACAGAAAAGAGAGGTAGATTGTCAAAATCCCATTTTGTATTGATATTGATACGATTTCTACAAAAGAGTTTGGATTTCCCCAAGTGCATTGGGAGCAATGTTATAATTGTTACTCGTCTTTCTAAAATACAATGCTTGTTATGGGAGAGGGAGATCTTCCAACTCCTTCATAGGATGTGGTGTTCTTCGTTCTCTCATCATAGCTTCAAAAGGGTGAGTGGGCTTTGGTATCCAGCAAGGGACCACTCTAGCTCTAGCAGCTTATCCAAGGTACCTATTACCTACACACACGCAAACCAGTAAGGAATATCAGTAGCGCCTGTATAGTCAAGAAGTAAAACCTGATGCTACACATAAACCTATCACTGACATGCATGAAAAGCAGATAACATGAAACAATTAACAAATAAAACTTGGCTAATATTAAAGTTACTGATCTCGGCCGTGCATGTGATTTTTGTCTCGGGACTGTGGAATCGCAGAAGCGGGATTATGGGTTGGAAACCGTGGGCCTATGGTTGTGAAATCACAAAGTCATGTTTTTGAATGTGGAACCGCAAACAAGCAGTTTCAGCTAAAGAACAGGTCACCTCGATATTTGAGCCAACAGTTAGAATCAAAGCTTGCACTTCGTAATTTCTCGTTGGTCTATGTCAATTTTTGTAGCTTGTCGGTATGCACATTCAACTCCCTTTGTTTGGTGGACTAATGGTGCTTTTATAGGCTTCCTAGGGCCTTAGAGGGGAATGGGAGGTGGTAAGCCTGACTTACCAAGTGGTAAATCTGAACTACCAGGTGGAAGGGGCAGTTACAGTGAGTCATTCAGTGTGGCTCACTTAATTGGGGTGATGTGGCTTCAAATGGAGTGGGATGTGGGATGTTGTTTTATGTGAAGGGACAAAGAAACAACAACAAATGAGTTGTGGCATGGGTGTTGGGAATCTGTATCATGTGCAAGGACAAGGGGGACATGAGTGGGTAAGATGTGGCAAGGGTGTTGGGTGAAGTGTCCAGGACACATGTCCAATGGGTAAACAAGATATCCTAGGGTGATTTTCCAGATTTAATAAATTAGGAAAATAAGATAATGTGCAGGATTTTATATCCCTAAGTTTAGAATTAGGCATATAATTTTACTATGTAGGATTTAATGGTGGGGTGGAAGATGTGGTTTTGAAGGTGTTGGATTTTAGTGTCTACAGAAAGATAAGGTAAAAGAATATATCCAAGCTAAGGTTAATCTAGTCCCTAGTGAGATTGTTGCTATCACTAGAAGTATATATCATTATAAAAAGAAATAACCCACTACATAAGAAAAGAAAAGAAATACAAAGATAAGAAAAAATAATCTATCTAAGCTAAGGTTAATCCCAATTAAGTATATTATAGACCCTTTCAAAGAAACATATGCCTTGCCACTATGACCACTTAAACTAATGATAGTAACATAGATTCCCAAAAGCCAAGTATACCCTCATAAGTCCAAATAATATTTATTAAAGACAATCATGGTTAAAACTAAATCATGAGATATTGAGGAATTGGATTAATTGCTTGTAAGGTTCCATACATTGAGTTGATCAAAACCTCTCTTAATCACATACAAATATTTAGAGATCTTTTGTATGAAATGGATATACTATAATCTAGGATCCTTGATAATATTCATACCATTTTAAGGCCATATAAGATGTATTACATACAATCACATAGAGAAAACCTTTTCGTTGATGCACAAACTTACCCAATTTTGGTTTTAAGTTATCCTCTAAAAAACATGATTGTTGATAATTATTTGGCTTGGAATGGTGTTCCAAATTTTATGATTATTATGGCTTATAAAGACTTGGCTATATATAGGTACTTAGTAGATGAAGGGAGTGGTACATGTATATTGCAGTTATCTTTGATAGATCACTTAAAGATCCCTATGAACATGTACTATTTAATACAAAAATATGCTATGCCTATAATGGATACCCTTAAGACCAAATAGGTTGCACTTGAATCCCTATTTTTGTAGGTCCAAAAGAGATGAATGTGAAATTCATGGTCTTTGATTTCAAAACTAGTTATGACTTGCTTTTAAGTAGATTTTGGACAAGCAAAATGAGGGAAGTAGTCTCTTCAACTTGAAAGGTATGATATTTGCATATGGAAGTAATATATTCATCATAAAGGGTTATTTAGATCCGTAGGTCCCTTCTCCTTGCAAACATGGATATTCATTTATACTCTTCTTGGATGAAACCCAAAGAGTTCCTATATATGATCATGAAAAATAATGGACCTCTAGGAGAAAAATATGTAAGGGGCATCCTAAATTCCATTTGAAATACCCTAACTTTAAATATTCAATAAAAGTATTACTATCCATATATGAATGTCAATACTCCTCTCCATTAAGAAATAATGGATAAATTTCCATCCTTGTTAAAGAATAAGAAAATAGAAGACCCAATTTTGTTTTATCAAAGGTTGACTTAATTACATAAAAAATATATGGATGCTAATAAACTTAAACAAGTTACTTATTATCATGATTATAATAATATGGGTGAGGAGAATGATAGTGAAAATGAGAATGAAGAAAATGTTGCTTGTAATTTAGAAATAAAAGATGTATCATTGACCAATCATGTTTTTTATGATGGTATGGAACATTATAAAACAAATGCTTTGGAAGTTTTAATTTTAACTAATGATGAAATATTTTTAGACATTAATGCGTGTGGTGTTTCTAGCAATAATTTTGATTATTTATCCCCGTGAGTGTGGTCTACCGGCAAGGACACCACTTGCATTATTAGTGATGTGACCCGGGTTCAATCCCCATGGTGAATGTGTATAAGAAGTATTACTCTAAAAAAAAATTGATCATTTTAATGCATATTATATGACAATGAATGATGAATATCTCAAACATAGATCTATTGTAGATAACAAAAAGAATGTTGACATTATAGTTGTTTCAATAGTAGAATATCCATTTAGTAATGTTGAAATGGAAATAATAAAATTTCCAAAGCACATAGCACAATTTGATAAATATTCACTATAAAATTGTTATATCAAATATTTACTATCATATCAAATTTGATCCGTCTTCTATTACTATCCATGTCCCTAATAACTATTATCTACCCTATCTTGAAATATTTTTCTATATAGATGCTCAATTAGACCAATAATATAAGGTGTTAATGCATCATACCCCTTCTTGCATAGCAAGACACCTTACTAAAATAAACATTTATCTAGAGTCTAAGGATAGGGTAATCATGGATTCTCTAATGAAAGCAATCATGGATTCTCTAATGAAAGTCTAAGGACTGTGTTTAGTGCAAAATTGAGATAGAGCTTTGTAGGTGACAAAGCAGAGGATAGTAGTCTCCAGTGGATAGAGATCCATTAGCCAAGGTAGTGAGGACAGGTCTTCTGAGTGAGGATAAGAGTCTTCAGTGGAGAGAGATCCACAAGCCAATGCAGTGGAGGCAGTAGTCTTCTAGAGGATCACCAGCTAGAGCAAGAGGAGAAAGGAGTTCTCCTGTGGAGAGAGATCCACAAACTTGAGTTAGGGGATTGGTGTCTCCTTTGGACATAGGTCATAAACATTGTAGGGAAAGGGTTCCCAAGAGAATTTATTTGAGAAAAATTTATAAGAAATATTTTCTCCGTGGAGTAGCCCGCATTGGGTGAACCACGTAAAATCATGTCTCTCATGTTGTGATGCTTTGTGTGATGTTTATTGCTTTAATATTGCTAATGCTATTATTTGGATTAAAAAGCAAAAAGTTTTATTGTATACTGTTCACCCCCACTCTTAGTATAAGCACATGTTCTTCATAAATCCCTATCCTAGCCCATATATTATTGTTTTCCATTGTTATTAGAAGTTATCTAAAGCTCTATCTATCTAGGTTAAAGGATGTTGGAATTCACAATAGTTTCCAAAAAAAATATAAGCAATCCATCCACTCAAATCCTATACAGAAAGTGAAAAGGACAAAAAATAGAGAGGTTTGGTTGGCACATGTAGGTACCATAAATAATCACTATATCCTGGTAGAACCCTGAAGGTTCTAGCTAATATTTAATAAATGAAAAATAAAATAACATTAAAAAGAATCACTTTTAGGGTTTGAATCACTGTTGCATTGATAAGGGGGTCCCTCCAATGGTTTCAAAGATATGTATTATTATTCATTCATGGATGATCAAATGATAGATTGTACAATGCTTTATACCTACCCTAACCCTAACCCTATGTCACTTCATCATGATGATTCAATGCTAAGCCTTAACCCTAATAATATAATATAATAATTAATTATTATACTATCAACTATACTAACCTTAAGATATTAAATTATTATATTATTATTATTAATAGTGAAGCTTAGGATATAGGATCCTAACATGCCACCCCTCCTGGAAATAAGCCTTGTCCTTAAGGCTTGGAACTTCAATTTGTAATTCTCAAAGCGTCTGTCCTTGTAAGCTCCGGAGCAAGTAGCTAATTGATAGTCATTTGGATCACCACAACTGTCAACCGCACATAAGTCTATAATGGGACCAAGATTGATAAATTATTGAAGAATGTCCACACGTGAAGCATATTGGGTGGTGAGGTTGTTAAGATAAATGTCTGTCAATTTAATGAGTTGAGAATCCTCATAGCTAGAGCCAATGTATACAATGTATTTGTTTATAAAAGAAATTGTAGATGCAATGGAAGTTTCACCCAAGATGTGTATTTTAATATTAGTCTTTTTTTTTTTTTGATTTGGTACAATGTTAATGATATGGAGTAACCCTAACTGGTTCTCAAGGATGTATTTATAGTCGCATGCAAGCACCTTGGCATATGCTGTAACAATAGCATGTTTAATTTTGTGGAATTTATGTCCTGGCAGCATCACAATACCCAATTGAAATATCTGCAATTGGGATACCTCACAAGTATGGTTAAGAATAGAAAATTTTAAATTAGGTGTTTTCTTTAACATCATTGGAGTAAGTGAGCAACCCGTCGGCAAAATTTAATTTTCTTGTTTGGTCTTGGCGTGTTGTTTTGGCCGATCAATATGCCGGTAGTAAAGCAGTGGCCATAGCATTAAAGCAGTGGCCATAGCATTGTAACGAATAGTAATTGCTGCATAAAAACTACGTTGATGAGAGATTTTTATAAATGTTATCCATTTTACTTGGCTATGTGATTGAATGCCTTTGATGAGCCTTGCAAGGATTCATCAAACGCTTGATATTGAGTTGAATCCGTCCCACTCGTTGGTGGTTTTTATTGTTGTAGCAACTGTCCCAAAACTTCACCTTAGAAGAGCATAGATTTGAAAAAATAAATTACTTATAAATGGAGTTTGGTCTCCTCCCTTTTGATCGATGCTTGATTGAATTTGTTCTTTATAAAGTGGCTCTCTGCTCGATGGTCGCAAATGTCTTCTCTCCATTGACTAGCTTTCCAATGGCTATTTTTCCTATGCTTAAACTCCCAATGACTCATGGGGCTATCAGCTATTGAAATTTGTATTCCTCCTAAATAGCTTCTGGGTAAGATATATGAGGTCAAATCATATTGGTGACCTCCTTCCTTCGTAGTATCCAATCAACGGTGCTTAATGACAATTTAGCGTGTGACTACTGCGTTTATTGGACAACTTCACATTATTTTACCTCTTCGATGTGTGCGCTGTATTCACTGAAGCAAGTAATGTGCTTGATACCAACTAATATTGGATGTTCAAGTAGCATCCTGATTCGTTTTGAAAACCAGGACATTCATAGTTATTTAGCCATAGACATTCGTAGATTTGTCTGCTCATAATAATAATAGCCTGGTTTTCCTTATACTTATTTTCTACAGGTTTGACGTCACTTATTTCTCTAATATTATTCAATTCTGAGTGTTTTGTATATTTGCCTATATGAGATTGGTCTTTGATTGTCCTTGGCGTTGACTGAAAGACAGTAATTATCTTTAATTCCAAAAGTGAAAATTAGGGAATATCATTGTCCATTGGCCCACCTCACATAGATATCCTTTTATATGGGCCAAGAAATTTAGAAAGACAACGATGGTATCCGTCAATATATTTTAATGGAGTCCTTAACAATAATATGATTCTAACTGCCTAGTAAATTTGTCTTCCTTATCTGTTAACAATGTGTGGTCCTTTGCTAAGTATTATTTTTTATTATAACTGATCCAAATGAAGACATATTTGTACACCACATGCTATATTAATCTCCTATCAATGGGAATGGGACCGGTATGATCAGAATCTAGCCAGAATGAGTACCTCATCCAATCTGCTTCCTGGATGGATGACAAAGGTTTCTCTCTTGTGTCAGCAGGAGTATGTATGAAGATGTCTTCTAGTGAATTAGTTTAATGCATAGCTACTCCATTATTGAGGATATTAGTTTGGTTGCATTGATGCTGCTCGTCGAGTGTCAAACCAAGTTTAGCTGCTAGATCATCTAAATCTTGGTTGTTGTAAGATACCAAATTTGTACCGAAAAAAGCCTACATTTTTTGAAGTGTTTCATGACAACACAGGAGTCTAGTCACATGATTTTCATCCAACACCAACTGACTTCCAGTGGGCTGTTTGAGATGCATCAAAGACCCAATCCTCCCTAACATTATTATTGTTATCGTTATTGCTATTTAATCCTGACTAGTTAGAAGGCTTTAGTACTTCTTTATTCACACAACCATTGCACTGAGAACTAGTCTTCGAGGCTTTATTCTCCCTATTGTTGATTCCTTGATCACTGATTTCCTTGGATGGAATAAGTGACAAGCTATAACTGTATTTTATTTAGTATTCAATCTTCGTCTGGATATGGGTGAATATTTAGCTTGGTTTCACAATACAAGGTACATTCAAGTTTCATTTGAAGAATCTTAGAAGTTGTGAATAGGAAAACTAGAGGAATGAAATACATTCATAACATAGTGTATTCTGTTTTTTTCTTTCTCTTTTCTGGTAACAAGATGCTTCTCTGGGAATAACATGGTGCCCTTTGTCTAGTTATTTTACATTGTAAAAATATTTAGCTTGCATAACTTGCATTTCTAATTGTTTCAAATTTAAATCCAAGACATGGCTACTCCTTGTTGTATGAATGTGGTAAGTTCATATCATACTTTTATTTAGCTGAATATAATCTGCATTTTCCACAATTGTAAATTCATCTTTTACTTATAAGCATGAGTTACCTACTTTGCAGTAGAGGAGGCTCGACAACATGAGATGAACTACCAGAATTGCAAACAAGTGATCAGGCCAATTTGTAGCACACCTTTCATATGCAACAAAGTTTCAGGTATTTATTATAGGTCTGATTTGTCTGCATTATTTGTATTGATGTTGATTGACGAGAATGCAGGAAATAAAGACAGTGTCATCTTCAGTTTGAATGTTTGAAAGTTACAAGAGTCCTACATGTTGCACACATTGTCTAGTAAGTTTCAGATGACAAATATATAGTTGGAGACCTTTGACGCTCTGAGTATAGCAGTCTGACTAAAATTCCAAAATTTGATCGCATGCATTGTTTAAGAGACCTCAAACTAGATTGGTGTGAGAAGCTTGAGGAGTTACCTTCTCTTTCACAGAGCCTTATTTATCTGAATCTTTAGAGATGCTGCAACCTGCAGAACATATCCAGTATGTATTCTTTGAGAAAACTGTCTCTGTTGGACGTTGCTCAACTTTTGATGAGGTGCTTGATTCCACCAGTAATGTGGGTCAGTGGTCGATGAACAACGGGCAATGCTGTTGGGACTTGTGATGTCATTGTTGTCCTCTATACATGAATAGACTTGTATATTCAAATTTCGATAGGAAGCTACAAACGGTGCTTTGGACTAGTTGATTTGAATTTGTTGTTGTTACTTTATAGCTGACCCAGTACCTTTAAATTCATTTTCAGTGAATGTTACCCGATCATTATGGACCAAGCAATGTTATGATGTCAAAGATGTCTTCTACAAGAGTCTCCTCACAGTCAAGGATGGGGATTTGTTTGAAGAAAAAATATGCAAAATAGCTAAAACCTACTCCCTTCCCAGATTGTTGAAATATTTTTCCTTCCCTCATTTTTGTGAGTTCTGAACGGAATGGAGAGGGGCGTGGATGCTGCCTAGTTTTTGAGTCTTGCCCTTGGTGGGCATTCACCTTTTCTATCCAGTTTTGGTTTTTGCCTATTAGAGTAATGTGCATTAATTAAAGTAGAAACCCTCTATTTACAGTTTGAATGCAGGCAAGGACCGCTTCATTTTGTTTGAATGTGATATATAAAATGATAGATTATTTTTGGCAGTTCTAATGTTCTAAAATTATTTTCTTCATTTTTATTGACATTTGTGTGAGCACTTTATTTATCTTTTGTTTTCCTTGAGAGCTCCTGTGTTTCACAACATTATTCGGAAGGTCCTTTTCTGCACATATATATTTTTAGGGTTTTCATAGGAGTAATATTCTTTTTTTGAAAGTATATTATGTATCATTTGAAAATCTATGGCTTTGGGCTCTTTTGAAGGAAAAACATTTCTAGGGTTAGGAGTAACTTCTTTATTTGCAATTTCCTTCCCAATTTCTTCCTCCTTTTTCATGGGTAATTTCTTCACTTGCATCTGCTTCCTCTTGGATTTTTATTAGATATTCCAATTTACTACAAATACTGTCAAAAATTTCTTGTTCCTTGCTCTTATTATAATATGGTTCATTTGTAATTTCACGTTGAGAATTTAATTTGCTTTTTCTAATATAATATTCATTGCATCCTGATGGATGTTGAGGATTTAATTTGATTTTTGCCGATTGGGCCAATCCAAGGATCTATCTCATGGTATAGGGTTTGAACTTCATCATCTCCATTTTAATTTCCTCTTTCAATCCATTGATGAAGCAATATATGAGAAATGCTTCATCCAACCTTGTGTTGTGTTTGGTGATATCATCAAACCGAGTTGCATACTCATGCATCCATGGAAATGTCTTGATGAAGAAACCTAAGCAATTCCCACATGGTTGCGTCCTACATGACTCTAATACCAAATGGTAAAACTTTGAAGGTTCTAGCTAATATTTAATAAATGAATAAATAAAATAATATTAAAAAGAATCACTTTTAGGGTTTGAATCACTGTTGCATTGATAAGGGGGTCTCTCTAGTGGTTTCAAAAATATGTATTATTTTTCATTCATGGATGATCAAATGATTCGATTGTACAATGCTTTATACCTACCCTAACCCTAACCCTACGTCTCTTCATCATGATGATTCATAATAATTAATATAATTAATTATTATGACTATGCTAAGCCTTAACCCTAATAATATAATATAATACTATGTTTGCCAAATTGAGATAAATATTGATATAAATAACCTTCTACCTACCCTTGATCATTTCAAGAAAGTAAATATCATGAATTATATTCCCACCATTGATTTGAATATAGTTATCCCCAATATCCCACTCATAGTGAAGATAGGGGCAAATCCACAAACTAAAGAATAAAATATTTTTATAAACCTATTTATAGAGCATATATATATTTTTCATGGGAGTACTTATACATTCTTGGTATGGGCAAAGACCTTATAGTCTATAATATTATAACATATGATGATACAACCCCTATTTAGCAAAAGCATCAAAAGTTCTCCCCTCTCATGTAGGACTTGTGTAACTTATAAATTTTAAACTTTTTAGATGCTAACTTTATTAAATATATTGATTACTCAATATGGGTGCCTAAAAGGTCCAAGGTGTAGACCAATTGGTTCATCCAAACCCCATAAGGGGGGCGGAGGTCGAAGGTTCAAATCTCGAGCCTCGCCGGACTGAATGCTTGTCCCTTTCCTGGTGCTTTCAATGGCATAAAAGGTTTAAAATGATTGTGGCATGGTGGTTATTGGGGTGGACTGCACGAAGATTTGTGTGCAGCTTCTAGGGCGGACAACGCAGAATACTGTGGCAGCCATAAAAGCTGGACAGCCTGCCTGGATTCGTGGTGGCTACCGATTCCACCATGTAAATTCAAAAAAAAAAAAAAAAAAAATATGGGTGCCTAACATAATATCGGTTAAGAAAAAGGAAAAGAAAATTATCTAGATTTATTGTCACTTTTGAAACATGAACATATGTCCAAAGGATAACTTCCATGTACTTTCAATAGATGTTATTATTGATTCTATCATAAGGTATGATATGTTACCCTCATAAATGACTATTTTTGATATAATCAATTCTATATTTTCCTAAGGACCAAACTAAAACAACTTTCACAACACTTGGTTTATCCCACATGAACATTCTTTGAGGAAGAGGTGAAAATTTGGATACAACAACTAAACTTTGGGGATGTAATAGAAGAGTAGAAAAAAAGAATTACTTATGATTATTTCATACATATATTCATCTAGTCATTCATATCACAAAGAGTTATGATAAGTTTGTTGGAATACATAGTATTTTCTAGAAACTTCCTGAAATATACATTCACCACAATCATATGTAGAAAAATAAAGAAGAGCAAAAATAGAAGATTGTATAGATGACAATAGATAAAGAGATAATTGACATAAAAGAAAAGAAGGAATAATTTGTAGGTGCCCAAAGACACCCTAATATATAACATATCACCAACTAATGCAATGGATTAGTTATTAAGAGGTATTTATAGTGATACCAAATCCTCAATTAGACTTTAACCTCAAGCCAACACCACTTGACTTGAAGGTTAAATTATGATATAAAATATATGTTACATATTTAATTAAGGTCATCCATAGAGGTGGATTAATCAATATCACTAAGGACGAGTACACAGAGGATGCTCTTAGGCTTACATAAACATGCCCACATGCTTACATAAATGATGTATGAAGGCTTACATGAAGAATGCCTATAGGATTACTTATACACTTATCCATAGGCTACATCAATAGTTCACTTAAGCTCTCTTTCACACCATTGGCCTTGGCCTGATAAGATTAGATTACACATACTTCAACACCCCCATAATATGAGTTCAGGGACCAAGAAGAGGAGACATTAGAAGTAATATTTTCTCTCCCTCCATAATGGATAGTCTAGTGGACCTCCACTTTACTATCTTCATCCTCTTCTTCATAATTAGAAAGCTTATATCTGAATCTTAAAATTTTTATCTCAATCTTCCTTAATATTATAATGCAATTTTTGATGGAGTGTCCATCCTTTTTGCAATACTCACATGTGGTTGACTTATTTAAAATATTAGACTTGACCTTGGATAATTGAGCCTTAGATTTCACTGATTTGAATTCCTTTAGGTGAGATCATTTATGAAAAAAACTCCATAGTTCTTCATTGCAACTTCATAATGGATAAGAAGCTTGTAAATTTATTCAAGAGGAATATGTTATGGCTCCATGATAGTCATAACATTCACACGAAGAACCAAACCAACTGTATAAAATGGAGGAGTAATATTGAAATTAATAGATTTGACATACTCTTCATCACACTTTACCTTGGCTTCTATTGTAGCTAAGTTAGCTTTTAGGGCTTTGAAGCGAGATATAATCTTCAACATTAATAAAATATGGAATTTTAAGATTGGAAAACTCTATATTATTCTATTAAAATCCTTAGAGCCTACTTTTTGATAAATATCCTTCAATATTATCCATACTTGAATAGGGTAGGTCTTCTCTCTAATGTGTAAAAGTACATTTGACTCAACTAACATGAAAAAGAGACCAAGGAATTACTCCTTCTTAGGAAGCTTATGATCACTAAGGCCTTCTTCTATTTCATCATTAAAGATAAACCACAAATTTTTACTTTTGAGTAGTCTTGCCATTTGAATTAACCAGGTGCTATAATTTCACCCATTAAGGTGAGTAACATATGCCAAGGAATCCATTTGGTAGAAAAATCCACATAGAATTGTAACATATCTATAAATTGATGTCACCATTGCATAGATATCAAATAATCGCATGATCTAAAAAATAGGATCCAAACACTTTCATATGCAAAAGTTATGGACTTTGAAAGGTTGAAAAGATTAGCACTCAAGTAAAAAAACAAATTCCAAACCTTGGAAATTTTTTCTCTAAATAAAGTACTGCCACTTGGTGAAATTTGCTACACTTAGGGTAAAATAATTAGCTATTGCATGCTTCTATCAAGTGAATTATGATTTGACAAGTTGACATTTTTGATTGGTGGAGGTCCTCATAAATAAATAAATAAATAAATAAATAAATAAATAAATATATATATATATATAGCTATGAACAGGAAATCAATACGTCAATGGGGAGTGCCTTATATTTTGCTCCCAAAGCTAGGTATCCAACCAAGAATTTTGGGAGGAAAGTGAAATAAAAAAAAATATATGAATTTCATTCAAGCATAGAGTGAGAAAGGTTGACACCAAAAGTATTTATAAGCATGACCTATCTTGCTTGTGTGAAGAATGCAACATATCATTCCACCATGAAAATGGTTAGAAATAACAAGAGATTCAGTTGTACAAGAAGGAAGTCATTCCTATGGTGAATGTGAGAGAGGCAATAAAAAAGTATCTTAGGGTTTGAACTCAATATATAACATCCATAGCAAAGGATACAAACCAACACATAATTTATTGAGTTGAAGACAAGGGAGAGAAGCGTGCTAGTGATGCTTTAGAGGAAAATGTGTACATTATGCCTCTAGAGCCCATGAGAACTTTGCCACTAATACTATTTCTTTTATTTTAAAATAATATGGTCTATGGATTCAACCTATGATATTGCCTCTACAAATGCCATGACACAGTTGAGATTAGGAAAGGAAAATGACTAAAAAAATATGTAACTGTCAATGAGCTTTAAAAAGAATAAGTCCATAGTGATTCACACTAGGGACTTGTTGGATATAGGTAAAAAGAATCTATTATTGCACTATGGGTTTTAATATAAAGACTTAAAAAAATATTCCTTACTATCTAAAGTGGGTTTAGAAGAGGTGCGTATTCCATCCCCATGTTGTCTATAGACCTTACATCCTTCATAGAAAGGAAGACACTCCTTTTTACTTTTTAATTTTTTTGAAGTTGACTAAATGAACCCATGACCTTTTTTATACAACTCATATGATTCAACTACACCACCCACTCCTTTTATGGATATACTGACATCCATCCATTTGATGAGTGCTTCTAAAAATTCCAAATGGCATAAAATATGCACACCACCCAAATTCCCATAAAAACATAATTTTTTTCCTCTTTAAAATTTGAAATTTGGAGGGAAATAAGGGGACTTTTTAGAGGTAAAAAAGAGATACCAAATGGAAAATAAATAAGAGAGTTAAACTAGGATCCCTCTAAAATTTTACAAGGAATCCACTAGAACAATAATTCATCCATATCTATCATGGTTTCCCCTATACAATATTTTATGCAATTGAGCAAAGTAGTTTTGTTTTGGCTCTAATACCATGTTGGAATTCACAATATTTTACATAGACATACCAAAACATACATTCACCATAATCATATGTAGAAAAAGGAAGAAGACCATATAGATGAAAATAAATAAAGAGATAAATGGCACAAAAAAAGGAATAAGGCGTAGGTGCCTATAGACACCCTAATATCTCACATCAATTATTAATACAATGGATCAGTCATTAGGGGTATTTATAGTGATACAAAAACCCTATTTAGATATTAACCTCAATATCACTAACTTGACTTGAAGGTTAAATTACAATATAATAAATATATTACACCCTTTAGTTAAGGTTATCTACAGAGGTGGATTAACCAATACCACTAAGGATGAATACATGAAGTACTTCCTTAGGCTTACCTAAAAATACTCATAAGCACACATAAAGGATGCCCATAGGCTTACATAAATGATGCTTGTAGGATAACATATACACTTGCTTGTAGACAATACCAATAGTGCCCTTAAGCACTCTTTCACACTATTAGCCTTGGCCTAATAAGATCAAATTATACATACTTTATTAAAGTTTATTGGTGGAGCATCAAATAGAGTTGGTTGATAATGCTAAGCATTTAAAGCTATAAACACACAACTTTGAGAATATATTAAGTCTCCAAAACTTACCAAAATCTATATTAGCTAGCCAATCAGACATCTAAATCAAAGTAACCATCTCAAAGCTTAAACTAGGAGCATTTATTACTTCAAAAGTAAAAGTGTCACGCCTAAAGTGTTATCATTGATGGTGGTTTTGCTTGCCTAGAAGTGCTTTTATAAAAAATTGAAATTTTATCATTTTTTTACCAATTAAGTCTAGCAATGTTCATTTTTTACTAGCATCAAATATTTAGCACTGCTAGTGCTTATGATCCTAGTGCTATCCATTGTCAATAATGGAAAAAAATAAAATCTTGACAAGCAAGATATCCATCACCCATGAAACTTGGATTGGGCTGGACCAACTACATTTTCCACTTTGAATGCATCTTGGTCTTGTAACTCATCAACCCATATAGATGATGCCACCTATCCAATTGTTGACCTCAGTGGATTCCTTTATTATCCCCTGAGGGAGCCTCAACTTTTTATAAAGTTAGCCCTTGGGGGAGCCAAAGGCATCAATTTTTTTTATAGCAAATACCTACAAAAATCATCTCATTTTTGTATAATTTCAATAGCAAAAATATATTGAAATTATTTTTGATATGTGATCTCTTGAAAACAAAAGCACTGCCAACATCAACACCCACATGCCATCTTGTGACAAAAAAAATATATTGGATTCAAGGGAAACTGCTTATGTTTCATAAAATCTATTGCCTTCCATTAAGCAACATCAATCCCTCATTCTCTCATCATGATGAGGGACATCTATCAAGGCTCTCAAAGATACAAGCCTACTTGTAGTTGCTTGGTTGTGCCCTTTCATTTCCTTTGCTTATAGTCACTTTATTTTGCTATTATTTTCATAAACATTTCATAATTTCATAGAAAGTAGTTGATCTATTATCCTTTTATCATATAATTTCATCATAGTTGCATATTACATTATTAGTTAGCTTATTTTATCATTTTCATTAGCATCCCTACACGTATTAGGTAGGGATTTTCATTGAATCACTTGTAAGTCTAAAGAGTCTTTCCTTAAAGACTCATTCTGCTATACCTATAAGTAGGAGTGCTACAAGACTATAGTCTTAGTGGTGCTACTATGGCCTATTTTTGCTATAATAAAAACTAAGACTCTTTAGTTTTGGTCCAGCATAAAAAGCAAAAATACCACCAACTAACAAAAGCATTGATAGTGCTATCACTCTCTAGCGGTATTTTTTTCCATTGAACACATATTCATAATTATGGTCCTTTCATTCATTTAGTTTATTTTTTGGATAGGGGTTTGATGATGGTCAAGGGAGCTATACATTCTCCACTGATTTAGGTAGACCCTATACTACTAAATATATATTTGTTTATCTTTGTAGGTTTCTAGAAAGTGAAAGTCATCAAAAAAGTGCCATTAGATGATGATATCACTAGTAATGCTTTTTTCTCTTGCCAATGCTTCTGCCACCGAGGTAGAAAAATATAAAAAAATTCAGTTCTACATTAGTCATTTAAGATTAGATAAATTGCTTTTTGTTTGCTCTAGGTTTTTGTCTACTATTCTCTAAATTTTATTTTATTCATCAAAGAATAAAAAGGAAAGATAAATGGATCATTATCCTTAATAAAATTAGGGAACCAACCATAGTTTTGCATCTCATTAAAACTAAGTTATATGTTATCATTAGGACTTGTCTGACTGCACTTCATTATTGAACCCTCACCTTAAAAGTAAAAATATCTTTTATATTTATTATTAGAAAATTAGAAAAACATATAATTCATAGGTATTGTCTATTGCATTTGATTAATGCATTTGTAGTTGAGATAGGATGCGATTAAGGCTAGAGTAATTAAGGAAAATATTTATGGAGAAACATAAGTATTCTTTAAATTGAATCTATAAACATAGACAAAGGCTCATAATTGCCCCTATACTTGAGGTGAGACAACATGAATTTGATACTCCATAGGTACAAGGGCACCAATGCATCTAGTCTCATAGGCCAACTCAGAGGCCCCCATGACTTCCTTATCTCAAATTTTGGTGACTATAACATAAACACCATTGTGACTCCCAAGATTCTTCCTTGACCAAGTCAAACTTTAAATCAAAGACTAAAATTTGTTAAATATTAAATAATACCTTTAAGGTTGTTTGTGTAGTTAGAACATATTAAATAAAATTAATAATAACCTAACCAAAGTTTAGTTTTACTAGGGATTGTTTACAGTCCTCCGAGTAATTATCATACAACTTACTAGGCTATATTGGGTAGATAGTGAGGCCAGGCCATTAGCCACCCACATAGGGTCTTGCACATACTTACACCTAGTAAGGAGCATATTATAGTGGTATAGTGAGAGTCACAAGGAGGTACACTATTACCCCTTACATACCATCTTGGTTCATGTATCTAGGATATCACTTCCACATATTATTGTTATTCCAGGTATTGGCTATCTCTCACATCAGATAGGTATATATAGAGAAGTTAGGTTTATAGGGAATTTCAATATATAGGAGGATCCCTTACATATATAGGTCATATTGGGTATATTAAGGGAAGGATATATAAAGTTTTAAACACATCTTCTCTTTCTTATCTAGTCAATGCTATAAACAAATGCAATACCAAGCAATCCTCTTCTCTAGCCTATCCTAAACCTATGACTAAGAAATACTATTTGACCTATAGTGTTGATCATTAGTTAGCAACTATCCCTCTCCCCCAATGGGGGGTCATTAGGAACACCCTAACCTTGAGGACCCCACATTTTATTAAAAAGAAGAGGTCTTAACACCCCAAGGTTCTCTAATTCCTACCCATGAAGATGAGTGAATGGTCTTCAACTTTGAAAACCATATGGCCCATTTATTATAGAAGCCCAAGAAATTCATAGAATCTTTCCTTAGAGAAGGATGAAAAACTCTAGGTGTCTCTATAGGGTATGATTTGTTGTTCAATAATTTTTGATGACCTATATCCAATATCTTATCAATAAGTTAATTGGACCCATCCTTCGAGTCCATATACACAAACCTCAATGCATTAGCATCTCACTTTGTCAATTCTAATCCACCTGTCATTACCACTTCAATAGATTCCAAGAAATAAGCCCTCTTGCCTCCATTGGTGCTAATTTCTCTCTTCCTACCCTTGAGTAATTATTATATGGCAACGTTAGTTTCCCTAGATCTCAACAAGCAAACACAAGTTATTCTCTTAATTTGAGTGTACCACCAAGTTTCCTAATCTCCAATCCTCATCTCAATTTATCTCATGTTCTTCATTATAATCCTTCAAGTATAAGGATAGGGTTTGGACAAAACCCTAGCCCTATAATATCTATCCTCCTATATTATTAAAAAAATGCATAACAAATGTGATGTTGTAGTCTCATATTTCTTCTCAAAGAATTCTTACATACATTTTTATGTGTAATAAAATTATTACAATATCTTCTAACCCTTTTATATTGGGTACCCTAGGGTCAAATCATATGATGCCAACTTTAACATTGTATGCCTAAGTATAACAACCTCCTCCTTACAGTAATCATTAAAAAATTCCTTTTATATCTCAACACATACTTGTTGTCTCATCAAATCTAATTCATCCTAAACTTCAAGCATTAACCACTCAATTAGAGCAATTTAATTAGCAAATGGCCATTATCCAAGAGTCATCATCTAGTCAAAAGTACTCATATGATAACATGTGCAACTAATTGCTAGATTCCTTCGTAGTAGCCATCCTTTTTTGCCTAACTTTGAAATTCCCAGCTTTCAAATGTACAAGGGGACAAAGGAACCCATTAACCACATTAGGATGTTTAGGATTGCTTGTAGTGAGATTTATTCTGATGAAATGTTGCTACTTACGATATTTCCTAAGAGTCTTAGTGACCTTGCCTTGGAATAGCACTACCATATAATAACACATTTCTTGAAAAGCATTAGGTATATTGTTAATATGTTAAGTGATTCTTCCTCTATATTGAAGAATATTGGCTTTTTAAGCCTTACTACCACAAAATATCACATGTCCCAAATATAAAATAGCCATAATATTAGAGGTCAAAATAATAGTATGATGAGTAGAATAATATGAACAAATTATATGTATATCAAGGCTTATATAATAAATTAAATAACATTCATTTATATACTGAAATATGAATGTAAATAGCCTATGCCATTCATGAACTATGCATGAAGAAAACTTACAATATTAATTGCTCAAAATTTTGTATACAAGATTTATTCCTTCTAGCTGTTACAACTTTGTAATCTCTTGTATTGTGATTTTGATTACATTCTTATGGAGAATTATCTCCATAATATAGCCATAGTAATGTGACTTTTCAAGTACTTTACTATTGCTCTCCATATACCAAGTTTCATGACTCTTGGCTTATTATCTTACCACTTGCATACTAGATGAAAAATTTACACTTGCACACGATTCTTACACTTCTACATGCACTCCTAATATAAGACACTTGTGTACATCCTCATATTATATATTTGCACTCTTACATACAAGAAATTGTGCATATTTTTTCTTACATGAAAATTGTGCATTTCCTGCACATTGACACTTACATAAAAGAGGAAATATAAATCACACTCTAAACTATAGACTCAATCCTAATATAATATTTACATTGTACCATGAAGGTACCATGGGGGTACATTAGCATGTACCAAATAATGTAATATTCCTCAACAAAGAAAAGGTCATCATTAGTGACCTATACCAACTCAAATAGTCCAAAGATGTGAATTTCACCAACTTCTTAGCAAGATGTCTAGCCATAGTGGGGATATTGCAATATGTGCCCCCACCAAGGGATCTACTAGACATATTCATAGGAAAAATCAATGAGTAATTAAATTTCCATGTAGAGATGGCTAATATGTCTTTCTTTGAAGATGCAATTAACATGGCCAAGAGAGTAGAAATTACCCTTGCCAAATGGGGAAATTAAAGACTAAGTATAATAAATAAGAAGATAAGTTTTACTCTAACACAAAGGGATAGTATAAGAACAAACATGTTGTAAGTGATGGAATCATGGACTTATTCCATACCAATAATGTTAGTATTGTTGCAAATCTTCAAAATCTTTTCTTAGGGAAACCTCAACAATAGAAATGAAAAAGGAGGTACTTTTGATTGTATACACCCATTTTGAACATCCTAGAGCAACTCTTAAATCATGAATGATAGAGTTCCCACCCATTAAACTTTTTGAGCCTTGAATAGAAAAGGATATGTGGTTTCATGCCAACAATCAATGTGCCTTCCACTACATCAATAGTCATATGACCAATTGATGCATGGGACTCAAAAATATGGTCCAATACTTCATGGAAAATGGCCAAATTATTATATGGCTTCGAATCTCAACCTTCTTCCTTTCAAGATTTAGAAATATCTTAGAATCTATTGCCTATTCACAATCACAACCAAAATGTAGCAAATAATATTTACTATAGGAACATGCCACCTCTAAACCAAGGGATGGTAGGTATGCTCCATTTTCTACTTGTATTCATTATAACCCTCACATTTGTGTTGTGACTAGACAACAATACAATTCAATAATATAACCAACCTTCAAGATCTCCTCTAGTTGTTCATGCAAAAATAACTTCTCCACCTGAAGGACTTCCTCTAGTCATCTAATTAGAAACCAAGGCTAATGGTAATTTGATACTTTAGCTGAGATATACCTCATTTAACTTCTTAGGGCTTCTATGGCTTACTAAAAATTTGGAGTGAACATATCATACCTCAAGACCTCAACCATAATGTCCTTACTTCTATAGAAGGGTTCATTGGGGTTAATCACACCACTATATCATTCTCCGAGGATGATATTCTTAAATCCTCCTTGGTTGATGATTTTCCATTATACATTATAGACCATATTGATGATAATTTCATTAAATGAATCTTTATCAATAATGGTTCTAGTCTCAATGTCTATAGACTAAATTTCATTAGTCACGTTAGGCCAACTGAACAAGATTTGAAAAATCCAATATCGTTATAGCATGATACTAGCAAAACTATACTTTTACCCCTCAAAGTTAAACCTCACACTCTTAACAATTTCTTCTATGTAATGCCTTGAAACTTGACATACAATATTCTCCTTGGAAAGCCATGGATCCATGAGATGTAGGTATCCTTTTAACTCTCCATTAGTGCCTTAAATACAAATATAAGGGTAACACTTACTATACTCTAGATAACCCTAAATATTTTACCTATTCTTAGGTAATCAAGGTAAAAAATCCTAAATCTTATCTTTACCCCTTTCTAAACACGTCTGTTGAATGATCATTATCTTTTCTTATTTATCTCCTATCACTAATGAATTGAAGTCTCTCAGTTTAAATAATAGTGAGCTATAAACTTAAAGTGCTAACCCAATCATAATAATAATAAACATCATAATAGTCAATTTTTCTTAGACTTAGCTAAGCTTCCTCCATCTTATTAAACCTTCAACTTGCCATCTATCAATAAGAGCAAAACAATGCTAATAGGATGTTGATTCTTCATTTGCATTGGTGTTGCCAACAAGGAGCAAATTGATGGAAATAACCCTTACTTGGTTGAATGAAAATATTGATAAGGACTATCATAGGAAATAAATGCACATTGTATAGTTATCGTGCACTTGGCATTACATGGTTGTCATCCACTGATTATTGATATTTAATGTATACATGGTTTTGGGGCTCATGGTTTTACCCAAAACCATGGTTTTGTAATGGGCTCTAGTGCCTATAAATATGTAATATTTTGCAATGAAAAATAGATCAGTATTTTTTGTTTCCATATCATTGGTATCAAAGCATCCCGATCCTCTATAGGATTGCTCTTGTTTACACTTCCATTTTTGTTTTAGGCAGTTTTTGCTTTCATTTTGGGCACCATGTTGCTTGTCCAAAATATCTCTTTAGAAGAGATCTCCCAATGAGCACAAATTTTTTTTATCTAATCCAAACTACCATGTTAGCATAAATTGTAGCCAACAAAATTCTTCCTACTAAAACAAAATAAAATTGTATTTTCTATTGAAGCAACAACATCTGGAATTGAACCAGGGCCTACGGGTGTGAAGCCCATTGTCTTTCCACTAGACGATGCTAGTCTTGAAGAAGTAAAATTTAAAGGTCTATTTGATGTACTGCTTGCTAAATATCTAGAGGAAGAAGGTCTCATCACTATTTCCTCTGATGTTGATGATGATGATACCATCACTATTCTCTCTAAGCCAACTATGGAGGCAATTTATATGAAGAAGACATATACAATATTTCGGCATGAAACTCAACTATGCACAACAATTTTCCATGATTACTACTTCCCCCTTGACCTAGATGTTCACACCACTTGCATCTATGAATTTTGTTTCACCCATCGATTTTGGATGGTTTTCTTTTCTATTTTAGCAATAGAGCTACCTTTTTTCAATAACACTTATAAGGTGCACCAAGCAATCATTGCTGAAGAAAATAATCATGGGTGCTTTGAGACTCTCATAGATTATGGTCCAATAGATCATTGTCATTGTCTAGATAGCACATTGAATGCCACCATGACCCTTGTTGCTCATTAATATTTCCCACCTGCAATAATTATTTCTTCTATGGTGTTCTACCCATTGCCATCATATCACCATTTCTTAATGTCATCATAATAGCATGACATGGTCAATAAAAATATCTACCATGGGTGCATTACAACCACAGTCATATCATTCCTATAATCATATTTATAAATAATAATTCCCCAGTCCTATGTGGCCCCCAAAAAACAACATCTACCATGTCCCTGTCATGCCTTTTGATTACTTATCACTTAATTATACTTGGACCTACATCACATCTACTGCTACACCATGCCATCCAAAGATGTTTTAGCATCTTCAACGTTCCCCACATGACCTCATTACTCATTTTTGCTATTTTGCATGATCTAGCCTATTGCAAGCCAAAAATGCATCCATGGCCACCCTATTCCATTTATTGGTCATAATATCTTGACCCTGCACTACGCAAATTCTCTTAGTACCACTATGGCCTTCTGGTGTCTTATTTTCTCTGCTCAACCTGTGCTTGCTCAAATTTCTACATTCTCCCTAAGGGACTCTTTGGATCCTTTCATGGTTGTCTCCTCATTGTATGGATGTATTTTTTGCCCACCAACACTAAAAAATACAACCATACTGGCTAGTCTCTCTTTCTCCTTGCATTGAATCATCAGTTTCACTGTGTGAAACCAATAATGCGTGGCTTGTTTGCATAACCAAACCAATGCCCACATACTATTTTTTATAGACCATTCACGTTCCTCCCTTCATTTACTATTTTATTATGCACCATTAAGGTCCCTCCATCATGACCATTCACGTTCCTCCCTTCATTTACTATTTACTATTTACTATTTAGGAAGGGGAGTTCCTCCCATTGCACACCCTCGCTTGGCACTCCCCTTCCTCCACCCTCATGACCTTGCCATGTCATGCACATGGGTTGCTTCCCATGTTCCTCCTCTTCCCTATTTTCTCACATGTTGTAGCACACACTTCCCATGCATACCAATGTATGACATGCATGTGCACTTCCTACACGCGATAACCCATGCAAGCCATGTGCGCTCCATGTGTCATGTAGGCACCATGTGCATAAACATGTATTCCAAATGCATGTATTCAACATGCGTTGATCACACAAAACACATCACATAAAAAAAGCACAAAGGAGCTATTAAATCAATGTTCCAAGCCAACATCTTTTGTGATTGAATCTCTTTGGTGAGACCCACTCATATTCTTGCCGAACCTTCTGTGCACTTTAAGGCTCCATCTGCTTGCCAATATACGCTTATTTATAGTCATAAAAAAACTCTTTTTGAGCTTGACCCTATGTAAAAACTCTTTTTGAATTTTGTGAAGACTTGTTCCAACCATTGAAGCAATAAATTTTGGATCACTAATATTCGACTTTGTCTTTTTTATCTCTTTCTCCTCCATGTTTATATGAATTATATCCAATGATTCTATAGTGGGGAGGAATGATAAGGATTATCATTGGCAATAAATTCACATTGTATAGATATCATACACTTGGCATGCTTAGTATCATCCACTTGGAATTACATGGTTGCCATCCACTAATTATCGGCCTTTAATGTATACATGGTTTTGGGGCTCATGGTTTTTTCCAAAACCATGGTTTTATAATGGGATTTAGTGCCTATAAATATGTAATATTTTGTAATGAAATATTAATTAGTATTTTCTATTTGTATATCAAATAAACTTCATGTTTTCTATCAAACTCATATCCCATCCTAAAATAGATACTTTTCAACATGGGATATCAAGGCAAAGGGCTAGGCTTGTATGATCAGGTGAACAAATACCCCCTATAAGACAAAGCTTGTCTAGGGCACTATAGGATACACTATATCCCCAACCATAATTAGCCCTTCCATTCTTTCTTTTTTTCTAATAGTGAAGGAGGATTCAATGATCATGATGAATATGATAGGGTATCCCATTATGGTACCACACCCTAGCTTATCTCAAGCTCAATGCTGACAAAGATAATTATGAGTAGGATGACTATATATAATAGAACCACATTTATTTTATATTATCCTTCCCAAATTATGAATATGAATTTCTCATAACAAATTTATAGCTTCTAGCTCTCCCTTAATTAGAAGATAAATCTTGTATTCTCATTGAGAAAACTATGGACATCAATATTAGAAATTTGAATGATTCCAAGATCCTTAAACTAGGAAAAGTCTTCACCCCAACTAAGAGAGGAGTACAACAAAATTTTGAATGAATTCAAAGATATCTTTGCTTGGTCCTACATCAATATGCCTAGTCTAGATCCCTCCTTAGATGTCCACCACCTAGTCGTTACTCCTAGTGCAAAAATTTTAAAGTAATAAACATAAAAATATCACCCAAAAATCATGATTTTGATCAAATAGGAGCTCTAAACGCTACTCAATGTTAGCTTCATGAAATCCATAGACTATTTTGATTGGATTTCTAACATTGTTCTTGCTACCAAGAAAATGGGTAGCATTCAAGTATGCATTGACTTTTGATACATCAACAAAGCATGTCCCAAGGATGACTCCCATATAACCAACATCAACATGATTTTTGATTTCACTATAAGATGTGGAATATTATCATTAATGGATAAATTCTTAGGAAACAACTAGATCAAAATTATCCATGAGGATCAATTCAAAAGAACTTTCACCACCCTATGGAGAACCTTTTATTATCAAGTCATGCCATTTGGAATGAAGAATATAGGGGCTACCTACTAAAGAGCCATGTCATACATATTTTATGATATGATGCATGACATCATGGAAGACTATGTATAGAATCTTCTTGCTTGGCATTTAAACTAGGAAGATCATGTTTAGGAATTAAGATACATTTTTATTGACTAAGGGAATACAAGGTATACCTAAAACCTTAGAAGTGCATATTTGTGGTTGCATTAGAATAAGTATTTGGATTCATTGTCCCAATAAAGCATCAAAATTGATCCTAACAATATATCATCCATTTTTGATATATCGCCTCCTCAAACTCTAACCAATTTAGGAGCCTCAAAGGAAAAATCCGTGCCATTTAGAGGTTCATCTCCTCGCTAGCTAATAAGTTTCATCCTTTCACCAAAATTTTAAAAAGGAAGCAATATTCAAATGGAATGTTGAATTCCAAGATTCCTTCGATGCTCTTAAATCCTACTTTTTGTCCCCTCCTATCCTTGTCCCACCAATCCCTTGTTGCTATACATAGTAGTCATTGACTATGATTTAGATGATATATCAACATAATACAATAACCAACAAAGAGAAAGAGCTATCTATTAGTCATAATTATTTCAATTATGAAGTTTGATATGTAACCTTAAAGAAATTTCCCTAGTCCTAGTGTTTGCTTTCCAAAACCTTAGATATTGCATTCTTAGCCATAACACCTTTGTCATTGCAAGTTTCGATTCCTTCTAATACCTCATGCCTAAACCTCACCTCTTGGGAAGAATTGCTAAGTGGGTCATTATGCTTAGTGAATTTGATCTTGAGTTCATTAATTAAAAGTATGAAAAAGACCAAGTCATTGTTGACCAAATATCAGGTCCACATTTAAAAGCTATCCAACCCTTAGTGGTCAACTTTCTTGTTGAGTCAATATTCAAACTCAAAGGAGATAACTCTAACTCTTGGAACCTATAATTTTATGGCACTAGATGTTTCAAAGGAACAGGACAAGAGTCATTTTAGTCACTCTTCAACAATAGTTAATTCCTTTCTCCTTGAAGCTTAAGTTTTCTTGTACCAATAATACTATCAAGTGTGAAGCTCTAATCTTGGGGATACATGCAACATTAGCCATTTAGATCAAAATTATTTATCTTTGGCAACTCCTAGCTAGTAGCCAACCAATTCAACAATGTTTTTCAAACCAAGGATGATAAACTTAGGCCATACAAAGACATGATTGATTAAATACTAGCTACTTTTAATAAAATCACTATCTTAGGTCTAATAATCACCATGTTGATGCTATGGAATCCGTTGCATCATTTATTTAATTATATATAGATGAAGAAAAAGATCATCATTCAAAAAATTAGGGAATATAATTTTTTTTATAGAAGCAACATCATCCTCTAATCCTTGGTATATCTTTGCTTATGGAACTTTTCCTAATGGTTTGAACACAAGAAAAAAGCTTGTATGTATGCCACTATTGGAAATATTTTATACTAATATATCCATAATGATATTTTTCTAAGTTTATTAGACTCTACTGAAGGCCAAATAGTTATCAGAGAGGCCCATGATGGATCATACAACTGTCACTTTAGCGGTGTTACCACCACCAAGAAACTCCTATTGATGGGTTATTACTGACCATCCATGGAAAATGAATCTTCCAACTATATGAAGATGTGTGGTAAGTGTCAAAAACATGTTAATTTATCCATACCCTTTCCCAAGCCCTTCAATACTTGATCTCACCATGGTCGTTCTCCATTTGGGGATTTGACATTATCAAAAAAATAAACTTGATATCATCTGATGGACACAAATTTATCATCATAACTATTGAATACTTTACCAAGTAGGTAAAATCCATACCTTTAGCCTCAAACATTGGAATCAAAGTCTCCAAGTTCATTCTTAACCAGATCCTTAGTTATTATGGTATATCTTTTGTTATAATATCAAATAATGAAATGCCTTTCAAGAATAAAGATGTTGAGAAAATTTGTGATAAGTACAATATTAAGCATAAATGGTCTACTCCTTACTATCCTCAAGGTAATGGTCAAGCTAATGCCTCTAACAAAACTCTTATCAAAATCCTCAAGAAGCTCATTAGTAAAACTAGTAGAGATTGGCATCTCTAGTTGTATCTAGCCGTATAGGCCTATCACACTAGTGTCTAAACTTGCACTAAACCCTATGCTTTAATCTATGAAATTAAAGTGGTCTTATCCTTTTTTTTGCTTGAAAAAATGGGTTGTACTCGGGTCCCCGACCCTTGATAAATCACAACTCTCTTCTATAAAGCTTGAGAGTTTACAAAAATATTCAATTCTTATCTCAATTGAGATGCTATAACTAGATACTTACATATTTTTTCAAAAAAAATCTGAATTTTTTATATTCAATTTTTTAAATACAAATATTCAACATCCTTTTTTTTGAGAATTTCTAATCTTTTTCATCTTTCCATCCAAGTGAAATCCTGATTAATGATGGTTTTTAATGATGCCAAGCTACCATTGTGCCACTTGAATATTCATAATTGATTTTTTTTCTCCATGCTTCTGTTGTTTAGATTTGATATTTTGAATGGTTGGTCCTATTATTCCCTTATGCTGCTACACCCCTTTGAAATCTAGAAATATTATGTTTTTTTTTCCAAAAACTACCATACTTGATACCTTTTTGACTCCATGTAGATCTAAAATATTGATGCCTTAAGCCATACCTCCAAGATTATTGTTTCTCAAGGCAGTGTGGTTACCGATATGCTGCAACCTTAATCTAACATTTTGTTCCCTTTAATTCTTCAACAATTTGTTTTTTTATTTTAAATTCTTCTTCATAATATTCTCTCTTATACCTTTCTTTTGGTTCATCCTTGTGCACTTCTAACAAGTCTTCCTTGAACTTTGTTTTTGCTTCTTCTATGGAATCTATTGGTACTTCTACTATGATGAATCCTAGATTTAAAAGGAAGAGGATTGGATTGAATAGGAATTCCCCAGCTTATAAAAGGTACCATTTTGATGCAATGTTTGGAGAATGACTTAGACCGACGACATGCATTTACACAGTTCACATAGCACCCCTTTCAAAATAGAGAGATAGTCCTCTTCAGAAGATCGATCAAATTTTTTGAGTTTTCTAATGGTTCTTTAACTTGTTTCCTTACCATATCTACTTCTTGCTTCTCCTTGGATCCTTGCTTCTTAAGATTTTTCTTTTGAATGCAACCATGAACTTGCACATTGTCATATGTATTTTTTTCTATTATATCCTCTTTATTCATGTATTTTAGTTCCCTCTAAATCCTTTTTATTTCTTCTTCATATATTTTGATGGTGACCTTAAAACTAACTATATTTTTATAAGAATTCCATTGACTCAAGAATGCATGCTCTATTTCATCCCATGTCAAAATTATTTCCTTAGCATATCTTTCCTTAGTAATAATATCCCACTAATCATGAGCTTCCTCTTTTAATTATAATTCAAAAAAAATCACCATAATATAGAGATCTAAACTTCATCCACCATTCTCGAGCATCAATGTCATTATTTCTAATAAAGATTGGTAACTCCATGATCTCAACCCAAAAAATCCTAAAATTAGCTAGGGTTTTGGAGAGGAAAAAAACTAGGGTTTTTAAAAAAAATCTTTCTTTTTTTAACTCCTCTAATCCTTGCTATCACTAGAAAATTAATTTAAAAGCAATATAATTTACATTAAAAATAATGCAACCATCTATTATGACTTTGTATTAATCCATTACCAATATTCTCCTCGAAAGGGTTCAAAACTGTTGCACAGACTACTACTACTATTACAAAGAAGTATGGACAACTTTAATGGTAGTGTGGTTCTTCTCGATGGTGGTGGTTATAATGTTGGAAAATTATTTTACTAGTAAACAAGATATTGCTGCTGAAACTCAAATTATTTCTCTTTACTAATACTATTTAAATTGCTTCTCTTTGCTGGTATTCTTGTTGTTAATATTCTCCTCTAGTAATCTCCTCTTTTGTAAGTCTCCTCTTATGCAAATATCCTCTTGCCCTTAATATTATTTTTTCAATATATTCTCTTCCATATTCACACCCTCACACCACCTCAAATACACTTATATAGTGGTCTTCTCCTTTGAGCTATAGGTTCCTTGTTTATTTTATTGCAAGATACCTCTATCAAAAATGATTATCATATTTCTTGACTCACCCAACTAGAAATATTTGATGAAAATCATATCCATGCTATAGATCACCTAAGGGTCTACCAACAAAGGCTTAAACATACCTATGGCAAGAAGGTATGATCCCAATCCTTTAAAGTTGACGATCTTGTTCTCGAAGAGAATTATAAAAACACCAATGCCAATATTAAGTTCAAAGGTAAGTCTAAGCTTGATTGGCTAGGTCCATATATCATAACACCAAGTATGGTATAGGTGCTTGTCACCTCACCACACTTGGTGGAAAGGAACTTAAGGAACTAGTGAATGTAATACATCTTCAAAGATATTATGTATAGTCTAGATCAACTTCTTATTTTCTTTTTGAGTTGCCTATCACTGTATGTTTGTTTTTAGCTGGTTTCAATAGTCGTATGTATGCACATGCTTGTAGTATAAAGAGTTAGGGATATCCAATGGCATACAAATGATGATATTAGATAGGATAGTTTATTTTTCCTTTCACTAGGTGACATGCAAGCAAATTCTCCCTTGTCACATCTTGTGAACTAATAAATCCTATCATAGTTCACACAACTTGACTCTCTTTCTTTTATTATAAAGTCTCTCATCCCCATCCCCTAATCTTTCACATATTTCCAAATCTATCACATCTCTTTTATAGAAGTCCTACATAAATTTTATCTATAGGCAATTCAAAATTCCTTTAGACATTTGTTTAAAGGTAAATCCATTGACAAAAGTCTTATATGACACTTGTCTATAAGTAAAGTAGAAGTTCTTTAGACATATGTTTAAAGGCAAATCCCTCAGTAGAAGTCATTTATGATATTTATCTAGAGGTAAGTCTATTTCCATTTAGCATGTCTATAAAGCCCCCATAAATACTTATTTTAAGGTAAATTTATTTATCACTTTCAAATAAATCATAAAATGGTCCTTCGCCATTTTTTTGGGGGCACAAAAAACAATATGTTTATTTTGTATCCTAGGAATGCCTTGCAATATTATATAGATTTCCCCTCAACACATATTTATTTGGATCATAGCTTGTACCATAGCAATACCTTATAGTATTATCTAAAGTCCCACTAACCACATATTTATCTATATCATAGTTTGTATCATAGTAATACCTTATGACAATATCTAAAGTTTCCATGGACACATATTTATCTATATCATAGCAATGTCTTACAACACTATCTAAAGTCCCCTTAGGCATATCTTTTTCTATATCATATCTTGTAACATAGTAATTCCTTAACAACATTATTTTAAGTCCCCTTGGGCATATCTTTATTTAAACCATAGATTGTATCATAGCAATCCCTTATTACATTATCTAAATCCCTCTATGAAAATCTTTATTTCTATCATAACATGTATAATAATGCATTATAACATTATCTAAAGTCCCCTTGGGCACATATCCTACTACAATAATATCTTAGGCATTATCTAAAGGCCCATTAGACACATCATATACATCATACCTTCAAAAATTTATTATTACATCTATCTCAATCATATCATCCATACATCCAAAATAAAAAGTTATTTGCTAAGTCTAATTGTCTAAAATCATCATCTATGTGTCTTAACCAATTAAATATATAACATAATTATCCTTATCATCATCAGATTATAAACATAATTAAATCATCATCATTCATCATACATAAATTTGACATAAATTTTAATAAAATCTAATGCATATATCATAACTCAATATGTCTATACATCATAATATATAATCATCATCTATTGTCCAAATAACATCTACACAAAATTAGCCCTTGCAAGGAAAACTATATTTGCAAGCCCATGTTTGGGACACCTGATCCTCTTATATGTGATGGTGGCATCCTCATTTACCACTATGATTTCTGAGTCATAGACTGCGAGTGTGTCTAGGTTGTCCTTTTCCATAACCCAGTCGATGAAGGTAGTCGATAACTTGTTGGTATGGTTGCATGTTAGGTAGTCCTATAGTAGGTTGACCACTCAAATTTAATCATAAAATATTTTTGTACTTAAGCTAGATTTACTAAATTTTGTGTTGTGTGACAACAATTTGATCTAGGAGAGTTTAGACTAGTTGACTATCACTAGATTCACCTACTAATGTAGCCTTCATCATAGCTACATTCATATCAATAGTTAAACTCAATATAGTTTGTTATATCATTAATATATCATGAATAGTTTATTGCATCATTGATGTTTGATGAAATATATTGATCCTATCCATTATATAAATAGAAACCTCCACTTGTGCTAAATCCCTCTTTGACTGTGCTATTTCTAGTATGTCTTGAAGGCTAGCCACCTACTGAGCTAGTGCATCCATTTTGCGTCCATAATGGATTAGTATGATCTACTAAGGCCTTAATCCTCCATCATGATCATTAGTATGACCATTAATCCCCATGATACTACTACTATTGACACCCTTTACCTCATTTGATGGTACTCATGATACTATATCAATAGTGACAAGACCACCCACTACACTCGCATTTGCCTTCTTGCACACATCGACTTGCCTATTGTTAAGCCAACTATAGTCACCCTAAGAAGATAGATGGTCTGATACCACCAAAACTATCTAGTATATGAGGCCTCCTAATTTATCCTATAATAATAAAATCTATAAATCATTAGTCTTATTAAACCTCTTAAAAATAAAAATAAACTCAAAGCTAGAAAAAGTTTCACCCTTAGGCAAAAAAACCACCAAGCGAAAAAAGCATCACTAGACCATAAAAGTGTTACTAGGTTGATTGCATCACAAGATAGTGAAAGTGCCATCGTAGCATGATATTTCTACCAGCAAAAGTTTAAGTTTCAAGATCCTCACCTAGATTTTTTCTTATTCTTTTATTGTTGGTGGTCTCACTTTGTAAGTATGATGTGATGGTTTCCCCTATAGAGCCATCATAGTATGTAGTAAAATAAGAATTCTAGAGGTCCTAATTATCCTTTCCTATGGTAAAAATATATATTTTTTACCTCCCAACCATTTTACCCTATCCCAACCTAGCTGATTTTTGCTTTTTGTCATCAATATTTTATCATTTCACTAGTGTGTATCATAGTCAAGTCAAGTTTCCTTAGTCAAACTTAACTTTTTCCTTGAAACTTGAGATGCACACTGGGGAACAACTACATTTACTAATATCAAACTATAAAATTTAACATCATTAATAATAAACAAATTAAAAGCATCACTCATCTTACATCATTAATCCTAAGAAACTTCAAGACCATCTATATTAAAATTGGGGCATGAAGGTGAATTTTGATGCATTCATTAACCAATAAATGCATCAAAAAAGGGTAGATACCCAATTTTAAACACATTTTTAAAACTCTAAAACTTACCAACATCTCTATTAACTAGCCAATTAGACACCAAAGTCAAAGTAACCATCTAAAACTTAAACAAGGATAATTTATTGCTCCCAAAGAAAAAGTGTTTGAACTAAAGTGATAGAATTGATGATGCTTTTGCTTATCTAATAGTGCTTTTGTAAAAATTTAAAATATTTTAATTCCTCACCCAATTAAGTATGGAAATAATCATTTGGAACTAGAGCTAGACCTTTGTAAAAAAAAAAATGGCAAGCAAGCCACCCACCACTTGCAAAAATTCTATCAGGTTGCATCAACTATGTCCACCACTCTAATTGTGTATTGGTGTTGGAAGTCACTAAGACAAGGATACTACATCATATATGTAATTTTCATTCTCACAAAACTCCTTAGAATATCCCTTGAGGGAGCCTCAACTTCCTATAAATTTAACCCTCAAGGGATTCAAAGGCATGGATATATTTTGATAGTGAAGCTTAGTAGAATCATCTCATGTTTAAAAATTTTCATTAAAAAAGCTCCATTAAAAAGTATTTTTGATACATGATCTCTTGATAGAAGATGGCCTACCAAAATCATCCCTTAATCAAATTTATACTAACTTCATCTCCCATCTACACTTATTGGACAACAAAGCATTGCTAGAATTATCACCCACATGTCATCTTGTGATAGCAAAAATATATTTGATTCAAGGAGAGACTAATTATGTTTCAAGGCCTCTATAAGTGGTCTTCCTTTGAGCAATAGTGATCCATCATCCTCTAACCACAACAAGAGGTATCTATCAAGTCTCTTAGGGATACAAGCCTACTCATAAACACTTAATTTTACCATTTCATACCCTTTTCCTATAGTCATATTTGTTTTGCTACTATTTGCATAATCATTTCATCATTTAGCTTATCTATTGTGCTTTTACCATATGATTACATCATAGTTGCATATTTTATTATCGATTAGATTACCTTATCATTTTCATTAGCATCTCTACACCTATTGTCCTAGGATTTTCATTGAGTTACTTGCAAGTTAAAAGAGTTTCATTTTGTTATACCTATAAGTGGGAGTGCAATCGGACTACAATATCAATGATGCTATTGTTCCTTGTGTAACACCCCTATTTGGACATAAATATTTATGTGCTTTGAACTATTTATTAATGTGAAGATTTAATGACATAGATTATTTTATCAATTCATATGATGTATTCTTGTGGAAACTTGGAATATGGTACTATTGATGTGTTTGTGGATGCAGGACTAAGTTCTCTCCTTGGTGGGACCATATGGGTAAACCACCTATAAGAGAGAGATACTTAGAAAAATGATGAGGATGACTAGGTCATTAGCAACTCAGGGTAACATGGATAATTACTCTTCATGTAGATGCATATCTTATTTGATTAAATACCATATCTTGCATCATTGGATGAAGAAGTTGCTTGCCATGAGCCTCCTTTAAATTAGGGTGATGATAGCTTTGTCTATCTTAAAAAAAAGGTTGTTTACTTGAGGATAAAACAATGGTGTAGAGTATGATTAGAATGTATTAATGCTTGCTTGTGCATATTAATTATTTGGGCTGAAATACTTTAGTTTCAGGTTGAAATTACTATTAATATTGGAGCTATATAATTAAATCTAAAGTTTGGCCTGGGATTTATAAATTAAAGGTTATATTCTAATGTTGGATTTAAATTATCCACTAAGCTCTTATTTTAATAAACCTAATTAATACCCACCTTGCTACGTGAGAAAGAGTGAGTGGCTCTTGATGAGAATTGGGTGGCACTTGGAAGAACGTATTCTTGGGCATTTTGTAATGCGCTTGCACCAAGGCACACCATTTATCTCTCTTACTCTTTAAGATGGTGAATGGGGGAATAAGGTGGTAGTTGGTTGATTGGTAGATTGAAGGAGAGAGTAGGAGCAAGGCATGGATCGGATCAAGTGCTATGTAGACTAGAGAGAGAGAATAAGATCGTAATAGGAGGATTTGCTTATGTCTTATGTTAGTTTGCTATGTTCTAGTTAATAATTTGTTAGTTGATTTATTTTTTATTTCATCCTCCTTTACTA
This sequence comes from Wollemia nobilis, assembly GCA_028583015.1. Lineage (NCBI taxonomy): Eukaryota > Viridiplantae > Streptophyta > Pinopsida > Araucariales > Araucariaceae > Wollemia > Wollemia nobilis. The sequence goes on from JAQPPZ010002549.1 coordinate 14,605,630, forward strand.
GTTGTATGGCATAGTAGACTACATTTTATTATGTTGAGTTCTGGTGGATGTTCTTTAGACTCTTTTGCCTTCCTTTTTCCTTGCTCTATCTTGTATGTTTTGCTTGCTCCTTATTATGGAAGGTGTATAATTGGAGAACCTATGAGCATTGTTTTGTCTATATGCTCACTCTTACCTTGAGCTAATTGAAGCAGAGGTCAGGCAGATTGTGTTCCCCATTTCTTGTGTGTCATCTCGATAAAGCTTTTCAAGGATGCAATTAAGATTTTGCATGCACATTGTGTTCCATTTATGGATGCTGGAAATAGATTAAACCTTTGGCTTCATCACTTACTTGATTGTTCTAATATTACCTTGCATGTGGTTTGCATTGTATTGCATTGAGGTGCAAGCAATCTTATGGCATAGTTTGACGTCGATGAGCACTGTACCACATTTGTTTGATCATTATTTTATTTAGGTACTTGCCTAAGGTTTTATTTTAGCTTATGCTCAAATTTATTTTATCCCTTGCTAAGTTTACTATGTTATTGTTTTCCTTGGTTTTACATGGCTTAAGGCCTTTGCTTTACTATTATGCACCCTCAAATTTTGTAGATTGTGGCTTTGCTTTGCTATTGTGCACCTTCAGGTTTCATATCTTGTGGATTTGCTTTGCTATTGTGCACCCTCAAGTTTTCGTAGCTTGTGATTTTGATTTGTTGTTGTATGTATTGGTTTGTGTAAGACCTTTTCTTACTGCTATGTGCCTTTGTTTTAAGTGGTTTAAGGTCTTTATTTTGCTATTATATGCCTTGGTTGGCTTTAAATTTTTTTTGGTTTCCTTATATTGTTAAGCACTTTATTGGTGACTTTAGTTTACTTTCAATTGATGCTTTATCTTGGTGCAAGTGGCTTGTATCCTTGTTGTTGATTAAGGAGTTTTAATTAAGTTGCTTGTGTTGTTTAAAAGAAGAAAGAAAAGCTTTATTGGATTCTTTAGACTTGAGTAGTAAAAGAATCATCTTAAGAGAAGTATGGGATTCTCTTTGCTTAATGCTTTGTGTAATTGAAAGAAAAGCTTTTATTGGATTCTTTAGACTTGAGTAGTAAAAGAATCATCTTAAGAGAAGTGTGGGATTCTCTTTGTTAATGCTTTATGTGTTTGAAAGGAAAGCTTCTACTTGTTCTTGAGATTGGTGATAGTTAAATCATTGAAAGAGAAGTAGAGTTCTCTTCTTGTAGTTTCTTATGTTTTGATGCATAGATGCTTGCATTCTTGATTATAGCATGTGTTAGTTGCATTGCATGAGAGAGTTGTTTTGATCCCTAAGTATACCTCCTAAATACTATGGTGGTTTTCCCATCATGAAGAGATTTCTAACTTATGATTGGATCAAGAACCTTTGGATATGGCTTTGTAGAGCTTGAAAGTTTTGAGGTTGTGGAAACTCAAAAGCTTGTATTATTTTAGTAAAAAATTGAATATCTGGCTATTTTACAATGTAATATTATTATGATTAATGGCAAATTGGGGTTGCATTAGATGGGCAAGCAACACCAATGTTGCTAAATGATAAGCACTTTGATAAAAATGTAAATTTTTTAATAGATACTAGAGCTACACATAGTTTTAGTTCCACTAGTATCATCAATGATATGTCAAAACGACTTGGATATTTGGCACAAGGGTGGAAAGTCGAATATGGTTATGGGAAAACCTACTCAATGGATTAATTATTATGTATGGTCGAGATAACTCTACCTGAAGGGTACACTATATGGTACTTGTACGTGGTGCCCCTTCATGATTTTGACATCATCTCGTGGATAGATTGGTTGAAGGCTCATGAATAAAAAATCAAATTTTAAGATAGGTGGATGGAATTCACATATAAATTAAAAAGGAGAGTAAGAGTCCAAAGTAGTCAAAGAACTTCTTAACCTCACTTGCTTTCAGCTATGTAGTTAAATAAAGCCATCAAAAGAGACAATATGCTTTACATAGTGAAGATCAATGGTAATATTGGAAATAAAGGGGATGAAGAGGTTTTTAAGAAGCGTCCAATTTTTCATGAGTTTTGAGAAGTATTCCCTTCCAGGTGTACCTCCTAAAATAGAATTTGATTTCACTATTGAGTTGATGCCTAGAGTTGAAACCATTTCCATGAAATCTTACAGAATGACTTCAATCGATATTTCTGACTTGGGGTTAGATCAAGAACCTTTGGATATGGCTTTGTAGAGCTTGAAAGTTTTGAGGTTGTGGAAACTCAAGAGCTTGTATTATTTTAGTTAAACATTGAATATTTGGTTATTGTACAATGTAAGATTATTATGATTAATGGCAACTTGGGGTTGCATTTATTGCTTTCTATTTAATATCTTGATATAATTGATATTGTTCCATTAACTAGTTGCTATGCATGCTTATGTTAGAGATATAAGTTATCATGCTTTTGCATAAATATTAATGGAAAGCTTTGAGATTCAAGCTTGTGCATAGATGGTTTATGGTTAAGAGGAATATAAATTTATGCTTTTCATTTAAATATGAATATTGCAATGCTTTATGCTTGGTTTATCTTATGATAATTATTATTGTTGTTTCTATCCCTAGGGTGGGTAGACCTTCCTCTTGTAAACCATGAAACCCAATCTTGGAAGGAGTTGCATGAATGCAATAGCCAGGTATATGAGAGTCCTAGAAGGAGTTATGAGGATGCAATAGCTAGGATCTCCTGAACATGGAAGGCGTTGTGTGTATACAATAGCCAGGGTACTTGTAAGTAGTCACACCTTGAATGAGTAGAATTGTGTATGTGAGAAAATCTATTCACAAGATAACAATGGTGACTCCATGATCATGTAGGATCCAAAGATCATATTGGTTATTTTCAAATTGGTAATAAGATTAGTTAGCCCATGGAGGTATGGTAACTAAACACTAAGGCTCTACATTGAGTAACCTTTGTAGAAGGATCTAGATTTAGGTTAGGGACATAACATCCCTCTTTAAGTGTTATGGGCCTTAAAGTAGAATTCCTACACCATGGTTAAATGGTCCTACACCGAAGAGGATGTAGGAAAGGTGGGGGTACCACTTATGACATCCTTTTGAATGTGTAGATTCAGTAATTTGAATCCCAAGAATCATGAGATTTGGACTATCCTATCCACTGAGTGTCATCTATAGTGACTTGGAACTCAAATATGGTGAAGCCTTGAATGCTGGAATAAATAAAGCAAGCATATTTTTCCTTGAGAGCCTTCGTGTTGGAAATGCTCTTCCAAATTTTTTGGGTTGGTAATTTTGGGTTGTTATAGTTGGTATCAAAGCTCTAGGTCATAGGACTAGAAGCTTCCATGAAGTTTGTTTGGGTAAATCTTTGACTTAATGTGCCACTCTAGCTTTGACACCTTGCATGAAGGCAAGAGTGACCCTAAAAATCTATCAGTAAAGAAATGATAATGCATATTTTTTTATAAAGTAGTATGAAGCTAATAGGATATAAGTACAATTGTGAGTATTGTAGCTTACTCAACTCCTTCATATGAATAGGGAATAGTGCTTGTTCAAAAAGGGAGTTTATCAAAGAAAATAAAATTAGTTGCACCAGGAGGAGGTGTAGCACCAAATTTTGGGTAGGTTTGGGGTCTTGGTAAGAAAAATTAAAAAACAACAACCCCTTGAGAGATACCCAAGACAAGAGAATTTCCTAATAGTTTAAGGGGTAGTAGGATCCAATGAGAGAATAAAAGACCCATCTTCCATAGTTAAGTTGCTTAGGAATGGTTGGAGCACTAGTAGAAAATTATTGATACTCTAGTCAACAAAGAGACCAGTGCTAGAGATGGGGTAAGTTGATAGGAAGCAAATCCTATCCGAGGAAGCCAAGAGGGTAGGGCCCATATTGAGGCTGAGTTAGCAAAGGACCTTAATAATGTTAAGGTAGAAAAATTTAATGGAAAGGAAGGAGGGAATGCAACCAAATTTTGGTAGAAGGAATTAGAGACCTTTTCCATGAAGAACTACTCTTATAGGACTCAAAATATGTGGGCTACCCTTCATCTATTGGATGTAGCTTTAGTATGGTAGGACACCTTTAGTTCAACTATGAAAATCCAAGCCACAAATCTTAAATGAGATAATTTTGTAGAAGATTTTAAGGAGAGATTTCTTACTGAACAATTCTATGTTGAGAAATTGAAGAATTTTCTACTCTTCAACAAGGAACATTCTCAATAGAGGTGTATTTTCAAAGGTATGTGAAACTTTTGAAGTATGTTCTAAAATATGAGAACAACAAACATATTAAGGTGCACAAGTTTATTCTAGGGTTGGACCCTAAAATAAGAACCGTAATTAATTTGCTTAAGCCAAAAACTCTGCAAGGGGCTTATGACCTAGCTAGGTAGGAAGAAGCTAATATTCAAATCAAAAGGATATTCTTCAATTATTCAGGAGCAACCAAGTCTAAAAAGCAAGAACTAAGAAAAATAAAGAGCGAAGGATTCATGAGATGGGAGAAGGATCAAAATAAGAGGATCAAGGGTAATCCTAAGTTCAACAATAGGAACAATGGAAATAAGAATAAATTATATAATAAGGATAGTCCTAACCCAAATCCTCCAAGGCAAAATAATTCGGCATAGAAAGAAGAGGTAGGAGAAAGAAAAATAGAAAGATCCCAAGTACCCAGGAGAGGATGTTACATTTGCAGGGGTTCTTAGTATTCCAAGAAATACCCCTAAAGGGCAAAGCCTAATAACTGAGTAGAGGAGTCATCACAACATATTTATGTAACTATGAGAAAGAAAGACTTAGGTGGACAAGCAACACCAATGTTGCTAAATGGTAAGCTCTTTGATAAAAATGTAAAAGTTTTAATAGATAGTGGAGCTACAGATAGTTTTATTTCCACTAGTATCATTGAGGATATGCTAGAAAAGACCTAGATATTTGGCATAGGGGTGAAAGTTGAATATGGTTCTAGGAAAACCTACTCAGTGGATCAATGCTTACCTACAGCTAAGATAACTCTACCTGAAGGGTCCACTATATGGCACTTGTATGTGGCACCCCTTCATGATTTTGAAATCATCCTAGGGATAGATTGGTTGAAGGCTCATGGAGCCTTAATCAACTTTCAAGATAGGTGGATGGAATTCATAGATAAATACAAAAGGAGAGTAAGATTTATCAAGGCACTTTTTGATCCCACTTGCTTTCAACTATGTAGTTAAATAAATCCATCAAAAGAGGCAATATGCTTTACATAGTGAAGATCAATGGTAAGACTGGAGAGAAAGGGGATGAAGAGGTTTTTAAGAAGCATCTAATTCTTCATGAGTTTTAGGATGTATTCCTTGAATACCTTCTAGGTTTACCTCCTATTTGATGCTTGGAGTTGAAGCCATTTGCAAGACACCTTACAAAATGACTCTAATCGAGATGTAGGAGCTAAAGGTACAACTCCAAGAAATACCATATAAAGGGCTAATCAAACCAAGTGTGTCACCTTGGGGTGCTCTAGTTTTATTTGTAAAAAGAAGGATGGATATTTGAGGCTGTGTATATATTATCGAATGTTGAACAAGGTGACCATTAAAAATAGGTATCCTATACCTCGGATAGAGGATCTATTTGATCAGCTGAGAGGAGCTACCATATTTTCAAAAATATATATGAGTTTAGAGTATCACCAATTAAGGATTTAGGAATATGATACCACAAAGACAATATTTAAGACCATATATGGGCACTACGAATTCATAGTGATGTCATTTGGACTAACAAATGCACCAGTTGCTTTCATGAATCTGATGAATAGTGTGTTCAAGAAATATGTGGACCAATTTGTCCCACATATTCAATCACAAATCTTCAAAGGAAATGAAAAGAGTTTAGATGGACAGATAGGTGTGAGACCACATTTGATACTCTAAAAACTAATTTGACAATAACATCAATTCTCAAGATCCTAAATCCTCTTGGAAAATTTACCATGTGTACATATGCTTCTTTAGAAGGCTTGGGTGGAGTTTTGTCCTAGGAAGAAGCCACAATGGCCTATGAGTCTAGGAAACTCAAGAAGCATGAGGTAAATTATGCCACCCATGACTTGGAATTGGTAGTAGTTGTGCATGCCCTAAAGTATTGGAGGTATTACATAATGAGTGGGTTGTTAGGGCTAAGAAAATACCATCAAAGTTTGAGGTACACTTTCACCCAACCTAAGCTAAATATAAGATAAAGGATATGGGTAGAGTTCTTAGCTGAATATGACTTTGGTATTGAGTATATCAAAATAAAAGAGAATAAGGTTGCAAATGTCTTGAGTAGGAGAAAACATATAACTATTTTGACCCAAAGCCATATTGATTTGATGGATAGGGTTAAGGAAATGCAACTACAAGACCCATTTTGCTTAGAAATACAGGCTAGAATAGAAAGAAATCCTAAATATGGTAAGGGTTTTAACCTGAAATATGAGCTTTTATGCTTTAAATATTAGGTAGTCATACCCAAATTAGGTGAATTTACGAGAATGATTATGCAATAGGTACACAATTCTTCCTACTCTGCTTATCCAGAAGGGTAAAAATGAGAGAAAACATGAAAAAAACCTTTTATTGGCCTAGAATGAAGCGGGATATCATTGAATTTATTACAAAATGTTTAGAATTCTAGAAGGTGAAGGAAATGCATCATCATCCAACTGGAAAATTATACCCACATGAGGTACCTATGCAAAAATGGCAAGTTATCTCTATGGATTTGATTATGGGATTACCTAGAAATAGATTCTAACATAATGTTATCTTGGTATTGGTTGATAAATTAACCAATATTGGACACTTCATACCAGGAAACATCAAGGATGATGCATTGGTAGAGGCAAATAAGTTTACCAAAGATTTTTTTAGGTTACACAAATTTCCTGAGGTGATCATATCATATAGGGACTCTAGGTTCACATCTAATTTTTTGCAAGCTCTTCAACGTGTAGTAGGTATTAATATGAATATTAGTTATGCATATCATCCTAAAATAGATGGTAAAATTGAGAGGGTCAACCAAATTTTGGAAGACATGCTACGCATGTATTGCATGGACCAAAAGTCTAATTGGGAGGAATTTTTGTATCTTGTTGAGTTTACATACAACAATGTGTTCCAAGCATCATTGGGGATGTTATCATTTAAAGTCTTGTATGGAAAAAGATGCATAACACATTTATCATGTAATACCCTAGAGGATAAGGTGATGATCGGGCCAGATCTTGTCTGAGAGATGAAGGAATAGCTTAAGGTAATCCGACTTAGGCTCAAGGTAGAAGTCGATTGCTAAGAGAATTATCTATAAAAGACAAAGTATTCTTAAGGGTAAAACCCATGAAAAGTGTCATCAAGCCAAATAATTTGGATCCTCACTATGTTGGGACTTTTAATATCATTGGTAAGGTCAACCCAGTAGCCTACAAGCTTGCTTTTCCACCCAACCTATCAAATATCCATGATACTTTCCACATATCCCTATTTAGAAAGTATGTTGTTGATCCTACTCACACGTGGACTTTTTCTAATTTGTAGATGATAGAATCCATAGCCATTAAGGTACAACTAGTTAAAATTATAGGGTTACATTCTAAGAAGCTAAGGAAACAAACCCTAGATCAATGTAAGGTCCAATGGGACCAGTATTCTAAAAATTATGCTACATGGAAAAATGCTGAAGTTATGAGATAATAATTTCCATATATTTTTTAATAAATCATCTATGCTACTTAAACACAGAGGACTGCATTTAGTCCAAGGGGGGTAGTATGTAACACCCCTATTTGGACAGAACTCTTTATGTGCATTGAACTATGTATTAATGTGAAGATTTAATGGCATAGACTCTTTTATCAATTCATATGATGCATTATTTTGGAAACTTGGAATATGGTACTGTTGATGTGTTTGTGGATGCAGAACTAGGTCCTCTTCCTAGTGGGACCATATGGGCAAACCACCTACAAGAGAGATATACTTACATAAATTATGACGATGACTAGTTCATCAACAACTCAAAGTAACATGGATAATTACTCTTCATGTAGATGCATATATTGTTTGCTTAAATGCCATATCTTGCATCATTGGGCCGGGAAGTTGCTTGCAATGAGCCTCCTTTAAAGTAGGGCAATGATAGCTTTGTCTATCTTAAAAAAAAGGATGCTTACTTGAGGATAAAAAATGGTGTAGAGTATGATTAGAATGTTTTAATGCTTGTTTGTGCATAGTTATTTGGGTTGAAGTACTTTAGTTTTAGGTTGAAATTACTATTAATCTTGGAGCTATATAATTAAATCTAAAGTTTAGCCTAGAATATATAAATCAAAGGTTATATTCTAAGGTTGAATTTAAATTATCCACTAAGATCTTATTTTAATAAACCTAATTAATACCCACCTTGCTACGTGAGAAAGAGTGAGTGGCTCTTGATGAGAATAGGTGGCACTTGGAAGAACATCTTCTTGGGTGTTCTTTGTAATGCTCATGCACCAAGGCACATTGTTTATCTCTCTTACCATTTAATATGGTGAATGAGCAGAGCAAGATGGTAGTTGGTTGATTGATATATTGAATGAGAGAGTAGGATCAAGGCATAGATTATATCAAGTGCTACATAGACCAAAGAGAGAGAATGAGCTTGTAATATGTGTATTTGCTTATGTCTTACATTAGCTTGCTATATTTTGTGTTACAACCCTAATATAGCTAGTTGGCTATATTACTCTAATCACTATATGTCATTGATTTAGTATTAATTAGGGTAGATTGATTTATTTTTGTTCATCTATAATTCATAATTTTATTCATTTACATTTATTGCAAGGACTAATCCCTCCTTAGTGGTGAAGGACTTAGCCCTCCTTAAGTGGTAATAATATTTTTATTCCATTTTCAATTACATTGTTCATTTTGATTATCTCTTTGCATTCAATTGTTGGTTTATACTGTTACAAGTGGTATCGGATTCGATGGTCTTGGCATAGACCTATGGAAGATCCAGTCTTGGCCATTCACATTGCAACAGTAGAATGAGTGCAACATCAAAGGACATGTTTAAAATTTTCCAAAAACCCTAAAAATAAGCCTGCACTGCTTATCAATTCGTGTGACCAAGGTATCCTTGTGTGGCGGTTCGACGCGATTACATATTCAAAGTTCTTGTTCAAAAGCATTGGCCAAAATATATGCTGATTAAAATCCTCCTCAAAGCAGTATAAATGAAGACTTTCCAAGCTCAAAAAAAAGGCACAACAATTATCATTTATTTATTCGACGAATCCCTAAGTTCAAAACTAACAAATACGATGACCAAATTTTAAATATTTCATATATTCATTAATGTGGCAAGGGAAACAAGTAGAAAGAATGTAAGCACAAGAAGAAATAAGCCAATTCGATTCTATCCAAGCGTAACATGGCAAAGGAAAATGAATAAAGGACTTACAAGGAATTAAAAGCACCAACATTGATTTGGAATACACCCATCCACTTTGAACATAATTAAAGCAAGGTTCGTTCCTAACACCATAGGGCAAAAGGAAGTCGCAAAACCAAAAAACTTCATCAACTCCATTTTCATCACTGTCCAGGAAGCAGATGATTAGTTTACCATAACCAAAAATATACTGTTTTGTCATTGAAAGGAAGATAGTGGAAAAAATCACTTCATCAACTCCATTTTCATCATTATCCAAGAAGCAGGCGATTAGTTTACCATCACTGAAAATATACTGTTGTGTTATTGAAAGGAAGACAATGGATAAAATCATGAGGGTGAAACATATTAAGGTCCTTTAGCATTGCATCAAGATTGGGAAACACGTGGAATAAATTCATGCATTCGAGTACAATATTCCATTCTAAAAACATCGTTTCCACAAACAGAGCACTCAAAAAATACATTGTCCAATAAAAAATGAGGTAACCCTAAAAATTTCATTATATCCTAAGGTTTAGTTGATTAAATTTTAATTTGAGCATATTAATTTATCACACATTGGCCAAAGAGTTGGGTTTTTACACTTTATAATCGCTTTCATGCACTAAGAAGTTGATGGCTTAGGCCACACGAACCCTTCCTCCTTGCATAGCCATCCTATCAAACTATTGGGTCTACCTGCTCTAAGTGTCATACATCTCGTATGCGTGTCAGCTTCGTAGTTGTGTTTTGTGTTGTCATGTCTTCATAGTCTACATTGTATAGTATCTTTTGATCTCCTTCTCAGTGTGTCATATCTCCAATTCCATGGGTCCTACCTTGTCTATATGGTGACATACCTATGTTCATCACTTAATTTGTAGATGCATCAGAACTTGACGGTGTTGTCATGTCTTTCTCCCTGTCATATTATATTCGTATTTAGCAATTGGTCATCATTATCATCTTGCATCTGTGTCTAGCCACTGGTTGTCAGAGTCCCTATTGTCTAGCCATTACATCATCGCCACATTGTCTAGCCATTGTTCCTCTCTATTGTCTAGACATTACATCATTACCACCTTGTCTAGCCATTGTTCCTCCCTCTTGTCTTGCATTTGTGTCTAGCTGTAAAGTCGCTTGAAAATAGCAGTTACCTATCATATCTAATGTAGTCATTGGAATTTCAAAAGGGGAACTAGTCGTTGGATAAAATATTATGGATATAATCGTTGGAAAACTTGACCTTTGGAAATATAGCCATTGAAAATCAAATTCAAATCCGTGTCGCAGTTGGATCGACAGTTGAAGTGAAAAACAAACCCAATTTTTGTCAAATTAACCAATTTTTTTGTAGAATTTAGAGATAAATTTTAAGCAATTTTTTTTGGCTATTGCATGAGCAGAAGATGGTCTAAAGGACCAAACAAATGATTTTCTAGAACAAATAATACACACAAAGGATCATTGAAGTCACCTAGAAGACCCCCAAGGAATAAAGGTACACAATACAACTCTCCTATACGCATTAATAGCTTTTATCCCAACTATCCCATTATAAACTCCATGGATCCTTCCAACTCATCCCATGAAAATATCACAAATAAGAAAATGGAAACCACCAATGATAATAACCAAGATGTCCACTCCAGTATAGCCCAACTAGTGACAAGTATGAACGCCATGAATACAATATTGTGACAAGTTTTTGGAAGACAAAACCAAGCAGCCCCTCATTCCCCACATAACTACCACAGAAGGTATACTAGTGAGGATCAAGATACATAGAAAGATTATCAACAAGAAAGATGGCATACAAGTGTTAATGTCCCACGAGTTGACATGCCTACCTTTGAGGATAGTGATCCATGTGGTTGGATAACTAAAATAGAAGGTATTTTAGAACTATATAAGGTTACCAAATCTGAAAAAGTTCCTTATGCTTCCTCTAAATTGGGTACTGAAGCCTACGAATGGTTTGCATGGAAAAAATGTGAGCATAGTCGATCCATCATATATTCAAGAAGCTTTTTCTCAAGAGATTTGATGAAGGGATTTCATCCTCGTACATGGTTCATTTTTTGGCACTTAAACAAATAGGATCAATAAACTTACACATGAAAATTACCATTTGATGTGGTGGTATTAGCTTTTAGACATGGTTTGAAAGAGAATATTCAAATTGAAGTAGACCTAAATGATCCATACTCCTTATATGACAATATAAAGATTGCTAAGTTGGTTGAGAAAAAGGTGTAGAATCAGACACTCTTCAGATGTAACTTCTATAATCGTCCTTAAAATCATAATAATTCCTTTCGTAAAAATGATCAACCATCAAGATATTACTGCTATAAATTTTGCAATCACCATCCAAAATATCAAGCATGTGTACCAAGACAAAACTTCCAAATAGAATATGATAACAAGGAAGACAAAGAAGAAGAAGAGGATATCATTTCACATGACTCTCCCATGCCCAAGGAACAAAATGAATAGAATGAAGCAACATGTGATGAAGACACTATGGCTATCTCAGTACATGCTCTTATGGGATTAACAACTCACCATACAATCAAGGTACCAGGATTCATTCGATAGAAAAGGATAAATGTGTTAATAGATTCAAGTAGTACTCATAACTTTATTGACATAAAAACTGCAAAGGCATTGAACTTATACATTCACTCCTCTAATCAAGATAAGTTTCAAGTTTTGGTTGAAAATGGAGGAAACGCTCAATGTATTGGTAGAAAATATTCAATATCAATACAAATGGGTAGTTACACTTGGCAAGGAAATATTTTTGTATGATTTTAGGAAATTCAGAGGTTATTTTGGGAGTTGAATGGTTAGAAAAATTGGACACAACCAGTTTTAATTTTAGAAATCTCTTTGTGGAATGGAAAGAAAATGGAAGGACCATTCACCTCCAAGGAATTACAACTCCTCCATAAAAAATAGTGAGTTCTCACAACATGGAGAAAATATTAAGGAAAGAAAGTTATGGATTCATAGCTCAAATCAATTGTTTGGAAAAGTAAGCACCGAATATCCCTAAAATTCACTCCAAGGATCTTCAAGTTATTGTGGCTAACTATGATGATGTTTTCCAAGAACCAAAAGGACTACCCCCTAAATGATCTCACAACCATACCATACACCTGGTTCCAGTAAGTCTTCCTCCTAATGTTCATCCTTATCGTTACCCTCAACCTCAAAAAATGGAAATTAAGAAAATTGTCCAAGAAATTTTAGAACGTGGAGTCATTCCTCATAGCACTAGTCCTTATTATTCACCAGTGGTTTTGGCCCATCGTAAGGGTAATTATTTGAAGAACATAAGATTATACTGAGAGGGGGAGTGAACAGTATAAAACCACTTTTTACTTTTCTTTCCCAATCAATATTATGCAATGTAAAGATAGTAATATCAACAATAGTAATCAAAGCAATGCACAAATAACCACACACAATAGAGACACCAATTTTACGTGGTTCACCCAATGTGGGATACTCCACAAAGAAAATATTTCACTAAAATTTTCTCAATCAATCTCTTGGGAATCCTTTCCCTATTATAATATTTATGGACTTCTATCCAAAGGATACACCAATCCCCTAATCAAGTTAATGGATATCTATCCACATGAGAACTCCTTTCTCCTTAGCTCTGACTGGTGATCTTCTAGAAGAACTATTTCCCCCACTACTCTGGCTAATGGATCTCTATCCATTGAAGACTCCTATCCTCACTGCCATGGCTAATGGATCTCTATCCACTGTAGACTATTGTCATTTATACTCTATCACCTTCAAATATTTGTCTCAAATATGTACTAAACATAGTCCTTCGATCTAGCACAAATCTACTCAATATTTGTATCTGGTTTGGCACAAACCTATCCTCAAATCTGCACCAAAATCTATCCTCGAATCTATACTAAACATAGTCCTTCGGTCTAACACAAATCTATCCTCAATATCTATCCTTTGATATGCACTAAACACAGTCCTTCGATCTAACACAAATTTATCCTCAACATCTGTCCTCAAGCCTTACACAAAGCTTGAATCAATCACAAATCAACTATGCTAGATTTGCCCCAAACCTTAACTCAGGGTTTGAAAAAATCAATCAACTCTACTCATAAGTCTTCTCAAAGACTTATCTTAAATCTACCTTGTAAGCTTCCACAAAATATCACACTAATATCTCCATAAATCCTCTCTAGAACTTGCCCAAATTTGCTCAACAAGTTCTCACTAGAAATTTTCCAAATCTACTCAACAAGTCCTCACTATAACTTGTCCAAATCTGCTCTCAATTTGTATTGTAAGCTTCTATAAAAGCTCACACAAAACTGTCCACAAGTCCTCTCAAAGACTTACCTCAAATCTGCTCAATAAGTCCACACTAGAACTTGTCCAATCTCAGAGAAACATAAAGAGAATTTTTAGAGACTCAATATTCTTCACATTCATCACAATGCTCAATCACTTTCAATCACTCTTTTAGAAACATATAGAGAATTTTTAGAGACTCAATATGCTTCACATTCACCTCAATGCTCAATCACTTTTAATCACTCTTTTAGAAACATACATAGAATTGTTAGAGACTCAATATGCTTCACACTTACAAACTCTCAATCACTTTCAATTTCTCTTTTATCACAAAAACATATAGATAATTTCTAGAGACTCAATATGTTTCACACTCATCAATACTTAACCTCTTTCTGAAATTCAGAATATAAAATAATTTATTTCATAGAACTTGAACTATCACTTCACCCATCCACTTGACTAGGCTCAACCAACTCTACTCAACCAATCACTCAATGAAATAATCCTTGCTCACAAACCCTAGTCAGAGCATATGAACACTCACTCAATTTTTTTCAACAATTCTTATCAACCAATCTGACATAAAAATGATACTCATGTTCTTTGCAAATCCTAGTTCAAGTTCTTCACTTAATTACTCACTTCAACAACAATACTTATAAAAATATTCATATAACAATGATACTCATGATCTTTGCAAACCCTAGTTCAAGTTCTTCACTCAACTATTCACTTCAACAACAATGCTTATCAAACTAGATGTATAGCATTCACTTCATAATGGCTCAACAAATCAATAAGGAAAACTAATCAAATCCTTTTCACTCCAAAGTTGTTTTCCAAAAAACCAACCAATCAACTCAATCAAGAAAGAATGTGCCCATACCTTTTTGCTTGATGAGAAGTAGACTACACAAATCTACCATAATCATAAACACTTCTTTGCCAAACTCAAGAAGGTTAGATGTCAAAATATTACTCCAATACTTTCTCAAAATATTCCTTGGACACAAAAATAATCAAAGCTCAAATATGCCTTATTTCTTCCTTTTAAAATTAACACTCATCAAACCATACATAAAATAATTACTTGGATACACCTTATCAACTCCAACTTAAAATAATATCCAACACCACAAAAATCACAACCAATCTTTCTAAAACACCTTTATTTCTTTTTCAAACCCTAAAAACAATAATATAAAAATTTTATTTTGCAATATCCTTATAACTCCCTAAAACCTCATATACCACATAAAATATGCAAAAAATATTTTTTAATACCTCAACAACATTTTTCGACAAATCCTACGCTCAAATTTTGTGCATACCTTATTATCCCTTACAAAGCATTTTCGATGTGATTCGATCCACTGTATCCCCAAGCGCAAAGCGCCTTAGTGCCTTGGAGCCCACCACGTGGGCTAGAAGCACCCATGTGAAGGAAGCAAAGCTTCCTCCCATTTCTACCAACATCCATCGTAATTTCCAACCAAAATGCAAAATGAAAGATCCTCTACGGGGAATTCAAACTTGCACCTATCGCGGCCCTAACGACTTGCCACTGCCGCGCTTGCCAACTGCACTATCGATAGTTGGTTACCAAGGCTCCCTCCTTGGTGTATGATGTAATCTCACCTTCTATTAGCACTTTAAACAAAACACAAAGCTCTCTATTGCACCCACGATTCACATAAACACATAGCATAATATTTAATTCAAAAAACGTATGGGATATTATGGTAAGGTGGGTAATCCTCCTTTTATACATATGGTAAATGTTCTTCCCATATCGGTGCTTAGAAATTCGATTTTGAATTTCAAATTAATTTTAATAACCCTCCTTAGGGTTAGTTAAAGATTAATATAAATTAATCTTATAATTAATATCAAAATTAATTAATAATTAATTTAAATAACTTTAAGTAAATTAAATTATAATAAAAATTATATTAATTAATTTATAGTTAATTTTTTTTTACATGGTGGAATCGGTAGCTGCCACGAATTCGAGTAGACTGTCTAGCTTTTATGGCCATCACAGTATTCTACGTTGTCTACCCCAAAAGCCGCCACACAGATCTTCACGTAGTCCGCCCCTATAACCACCATGCCACAATCATTTTAAACCTTTTATGCCATTGAAAGCATCAGGAAAGGGACAAGCGTTCAATCCGACGAGGCTCGAGATTTGAACCTTGGACCTCTTCCCCCTTATGGGGTTTGGATGAACCAATTGGTCTACACCTCGGACCTTAAATTTATAGTTAATTTAAAACTTCCCTTTGTAATATTATAAAAAATATTACAATATTATTCACTTGGGATTTTTGCACTTTAGACCATATCTGATGTACTAAAACTGGTTCTTGAACAACTAAAACTGGAGAACCTGAAACTGATGCTGCCCATTGAAATTACCACTGACTGGAGCTGAAATCTTGACATCAATGACCACTCACTCTTGACATCAATGACAACTTATCTACTCAAAATGTCCAACATTCTTGGCGTATGTGTCCTAATTTTTGTCCTCTCAATAAAATCACAATCAAGGATAAATTCCCTATTCCTGTCATAGATGATTTATTAGATGAATTGCATGGTGCAAATTTTCTCACAAAACTGGATCTATGCTCTGGTTTTCATAAAATTAGAGTAAGGGATGAGGACATTCCTAAAACTGCATTTTGTACTCATGAAGGTCATTATGAATTTTTAGTCATACCTTTTGGTCTCACTAATGCCCTGTCCACATTCCAAAGTCTCATGAACCATGTATTTCATTCATTCCTTCACAAATTTGTTTGAGTCTTCTTTGATGACATTCTCATATATAGTAAAACATGGAAGGATCATTTGATGCATGTGGAAAAGGTTCTTCACATTTTACACAAGGAAAAACAATTTTTCAAATGCTCTAAATGCTCTTTTGGTGTTCAAGAAGTCAGGTATTTGGGTCATATCATTTCTCATGAATGTGTTAAAGTGGATCCTAATAAGATTAAGGCCATTCAGGATTGGCATTTACCTAAAATCATCAAGAAAATTCATGGTTTTTTGGGTCTTACTGGATACTATCACAAGTTTGTGTGCAACTATGGTAAAATTGCAGCTCCTCTCACAGATCTTATAAAAAAGGATGCTTTTCATTGGTTTGAAATAACAACTCAAGCATTTATGACTCTCAAAGAAGTAATGTGTACTACTCCAATTTTGGCAACCCCAGATTTTCACAAACCATTTGTGATTGAATGTGAAGCCTCAAGAACTAGTATTGGGATAGTACTAATGCAGGAAGGGCATCACTTGGCATTCAAAAGTAAACAACTTTCGAGAAAGTTTTTTGGAAAGGTCCACATATGAGAAAGAAATGTTGGCTACTATACATGTAGTAGAAAAATAGAGACACTACTTAATCAGTAGTCGCTTTATTATTAAAATAGATCATAGTAGTCTCAAATATTTTTTAGAACAATGATTCTCTTATCCCGAGCAAAACAAATGGTTAACAAAACTATTGGGATATGATTTTGTTATTGAATATAAGAAATAGAAAGAAAATGTGGTAGCAGATGCATTGTCACGTAAATATGAAGATGAAGTGGTTATCAATGCTATTTCAGGTCCATGTTTCCAATGGGTTTCTCAGCTCCAAGAGGAATGGTTTTCAAATACAAAAATTGCTCAAATAATTTAGGAATTGATGTTAGGATCATCTAAGTATCCTATTTTTTCTTGTGAGAACAAGGTATTAAGAAGAAAGAATCACATTTACTTTCCACATAGTTCCACAATCAAATCTAGGATTCTGGAAGAATCACATGCTTCCCCATTAGCAGGACATTCAGGTTTTTTGAAGATATATATGAGGGTAAAACAATAATTTTATTGGAAAGGACTAAAATTCAAGGTTAAAACATGAGTGGCTGAATGCGAAATATGCTAGCATAATAAGGGTGAAACAATCAAATATCCAAGATTGCTTCAACCACTACCTATTCCAGATCACCAATGGAAATATATTTCAATGAATTTTATTGAAGGTATTCTTAAATCGAAAGGCAAAAAAATAATTTTTGAGGTAGTGGATCGCCTCTCCAAATACGCTCACTTCAATGCGCTACAACATCCATTTTCAGCAAGCAAAGTGGCTAAGGTATTTATGGACTCAATTTTCAAATTGCATGGAATACCAAAAAATATTGTAAGTGATCGTGATCCCATATTTACTAGCAATTTTTAGAAAGAATTATTTTGTCTTAGTGATACCAAGTTGAATATGTCTTTTGCATACCATCCTCAAATAGATGGCCAAACTGAGATAGTTAATAAATGTTTGGATTCATTGTTAGTTGGCAATTTTGGGTACTTTGGGTACATTGCCTTTGCTCAAATGTATAAGTTGTCATTGATGTCAAAAGGCATTTTTGTGTTGATATCAAAAGAGTGTGATGTCAAGAATATCTTGAGAAGCTTCATTATGTTAAAGGGTTTTTATTAAAACCATGGTGACAAGGTTAAAGGTTTTTCTTAAAACCATTTGGACTCATTAAGGGTTTTTATTAAAACCAAGCTTAACTTAATGCAAAAGGTCCATGTTTATTATTAATAATTAAATTAACTCAAACCTTTGTCAAAGGTCCAAGTTTAATTTATTATTAATAAAATAATAATAATTATTATTTTAATTATTATTAAAGGGTCTTTCAACCCTTAAGCGACGGAAGAAAAAAGAATTCTTTCGCCGATATGTTGCCATCGTTGGAGGAGCGCCGACGTCAAACAATTAAGGAGAAATGGCTATATAAGTGGGGATGATTTTCTAAAGTGAGCACCTCCGATTAATTTTGACATCTGCGATTTGTGTTTGCTCGATATCTTTCGATTTGCGCTTGGCGTCTACGATTTGCATTTTCTCTATTCTTTCGATTTGCGCTTCTCTCATTTGCACTTGCTCTTGTCTTAATCTCATTGACGTCTTTGAAATCATGCTTATTTTGTCTTGGAAACCATGCTTGGCATATTCGGATTTGAGCTTGGGCTGCATCCTTACCTTTTTGCTTAACGGTAGTGGATTGGCAATTGCACCTGAACTACGTTTTTAGACTGTGCTGTGAGATGATTAATGCAAGCATTCAGTGACTTACGTTTTGGACAGCGCTCACCAGTTTGCATGTGGCTTGTGGAAGACGTTTACGTTTTCCAGATTCTTGGCATCAAAGGAAGATAAAAGAGAGGGCAGCATTGTATTTCTTCATTGGGCACTTGTGACCCAACGATGGTGGCGTTTAAGTGAAAGCGCTAGAAGGCAGAGGTGCCGAGTTCGATTCTCTTCATTGGTAATTTTCTTTTGGTCACGGTGTGCAAAGGATAGTGGCTGTGAATGCGTGGGAGGTATAAGGTTAAGGTATCATATTTGTTTTGACATTGTTTTATTGATGTTTAATGTTTATGTGGAGTAATAAGGTGTAAAGAGGTTTTACTTTGTATGTATATTATACTTTGGTGGTTTTTACTAAGTTGGAGAAATAAGGTGTTATTTTGGATCTTTATTATTGTGTATTATTGTATAGTTGCTAACTCTAATTAGTGGCAAATTGAGAGTTAGTGTTGTGACAGATTTTGAGTTCTCCTTCTTCATCAAAGTAAAGGTATGGGCAACTTCTTCCATGTATGTTGTTGATGGTATATTTTCTGAAATTGAGTTTGGAGTGAAAAGGTTGTCTACTAGGTATTTTTGGTGTAAATCTTATTTTCTGGATATTGAAGATTGTTTATGCATTAAAATCATTGATGAATTTTTGGGTGAATGCATAATTCTGGTTGAGGAAGAGGAAGCATTTTTGCACTAGGGTTTATGTTAGTAAGTCTTGCTACTTGCATTGAGATGATGAAACCCTTAGTTGTTGGTAAAAAGAATATAAGTATCATTGTTATATGAGATATTGCATGGTTGGCAATTGTTGGGTTGTGTTTCATATTCTTGAGAAAAGCATACTACATCTATCTTATTCTTTTGAGATTGAGATTGAGTTGAGATTGATATTGGGAGTTAAGTATAGAACATATTGGGTCTCTAACAATTCTCTTTATGTTTCTATGAGATTTGAGATTGATATTGGGAGTTAAGTATAGAACATATTGAGTCTCTAACAATTCTCTTTATGCTTCTATGAGGTTTATGAATCACATTGGGTCTCTAACAATTCTCTTTGTGGGTTCATGCTAAGCAAGTTTTTCTTGGTGAGCTTGTTGAGGTTTTGGACAGGTTTCAATGGGGACTTGTGAGCAGGTTTTGGACAGGTTTCAATGGGGACTTGTGAGCAGATTTGGACAGGTCCTAGCAGAGGACTTGTGAGCTGAGTTTTTGAGAGTTCTATCAGAGAACTTGAGGACAGAGGTGCATTGGTTCTTTGAGAAGAACCTGAGGACAGATTTGGCAAGTCTTTGAGAAGGCTTGTGTGTAGAGGATTGATTTGTTCAAAGAGTTGGACAGATCTGACAGACAGAGGAAGACTTGTACTAGACCGACTGACTATGTTTGGTACAGGTAGCTGAGCTACTGTGGACGTGATCATAGAAGGCAGAGGTCTCTTAGGCTAAGCATTGAGGATAGGAGGTCTTCGATGGAAAGGAGTTCCACGTGTTGGCAAGAGGTAGAGGCAGTTGATCTTCTGAGGGATCATTTCCAGAGCAGAGGGGAAGGTATCTCCTTTGAGCAGAGGCTCATAAATTTAGATTGGGGGAAGGTGTCTCCTTTGGGCCGAGGCTCATAAACATTGTAATTGGGAAGGTTTCCCAAAGAACTTTGAGATAACTTTTAGAGAAAAGTTTTGTGGACGTAGCCTAGGCATTCTGGGTGAACCACGTTAAAATTGGTGTCACTTTGTGGATGATATTGTGCATTGTTTTGATATTGCTTTGGGTATATTGCTTTACTATTTTGAAGTATAAAGGAATAAGTAAAAAGAGGTCTTATACTATTCACCCCCCTCTCAGTATAAGCTTGTGTTCTTCAATTGGTATCAGAGCGGGTGCCTTCGAAAAGTTTAACAACTTGAAGGAAAAGCTAGTAAAGAACACAATGGATCATTCAAGTGGCAATGCAACACCTATTCTTGATGGGTCAGATTTTGGTCTTTGGAGTGCAAGGATGAAGGTTCATCTAATGGCACTTGGGAATGAGGTTTGGGAAGTGATTGAAGATGAGTACACTATTCCTGAACATGGTCCTTATACTAAAGAAGAAAGACTCCTACATCACAACAATTCAAAAGCAATGAATGCAATCCTGAAAGGCTTACAGAAAGTAGATCTCACCAAAGTGATTCACTGCAAGACAACTAGTGAAATGTGGAATCAGTTGAAGGTGGTTCATACAGGTGATACAAATGTCAGAAAGGCAAAGTTGAGACACTTCAAAGGTATGTTTGAACAACTCAAGATGAATGATGATGAAAATATTAGTGACTACATGCTTCGTATGGATGAGGTTGTTAACTCCATGAAAGACTTAGGTCTTGAGCTTGCTGAAAATGATGTTTGTGATAAGATTTTAAGATCTCTTCCTAATAGATTTAGTGAAAATATTTCTGCTATTGAGGAAGCTAAAGATTTGGATAAGTTGAAAAAGGATGAGCTCCATAGTATACTTGCAAGCATTTGAGTTGAGAACTCAAGTGAAGGTTGATGTCAAGAAGGAGGCAGCTTTCAAGGCTACCAAGAAATCCAAAGGTAAACAACTTCAAGAGAGTGATGAGTCTTCTAGTGATGAAGAGGCATATTACAACAAGAAAGGCAAGTTCTCTAGAAAGCACAAAAATATGAAAAATGTAAGATGTTTCAATTGTGGAAAGTTTGGTCATTATGCTACTGACTATACTATTGCCAAGGATGAAAGTGATGAAGATAAACAGGAATGTAAGAGCAAGGATTCCGAAAAGCACAAGCATCATAGGAAAAACAAAGATGAGCACAACAATCAAGGAAAGAGGTATTCTCACAAACACAAGAAGAGTTTCTACCTAGACAAAGCAAGTAAGTGTTCTAGTAGTGATAGTGAAAGTTCTTCAAGTGATAATGAAAATGAGATGTTGTTCATATCGAAAAAGAGGAAGAACCAAAACATAGATTCATTATCATGAAATGTCTTAGATGTGGAAATTTTGGTCACCTTGAGGATGATTGCACAAATAATGATTTGGTTTCTAGTATGTATGAGGATGCTTCAGAAAACTATAAGGAAGATGCATGTATGGTTTTTGAAAAGGGTAGCACCTCTAGTGATAAGAAATCTGAAAAAGGCTTTGATGATTCTAAAAGCAAACATATAGAGGAAGGTGAAGTAGATCTTAAAGGTGAACTTATTAGTGCTCTTAGTGCTTTGAAAAAGGAAAGAAAGAAGAATGCTAGACTCAAGGATAAGTTGGATGAATGTTGTATGGAGAGAGATGATCTTATAGAAAGTCTTGACTTCTCTATAGCTAAGACACAAGAACTCAAGGATGAGTTAGAGTCTAAGGTTCTTGAGTATAGTGAGTTAGAACAGAAAATGGCTTCTTTGAAAGAGGAAACTAAAGGGTACAAGGATAAGCTTCACAGGTTTCAAGATAGCTCCAAAAAGGTTAAGTCTCTCATCAAAGGTCAAAGAAAGACAACAGATAAAATAGGCCTTGGTTTTGTTAAGCCTCACAAGGAACAAGTTGGAGAGTCTAGTAAGAGACTCCAAAAGGAAGAGAGTTCTGATGAGGAAAGTATTTCAGATCATGAGTCCTTGAATGATAGATGCACAGAAATAGAAAACAGAATTCAGAATGAGAAGAAGAAGTTTTCAGAACCTAAGAGGTCAAATAAAGGAAAGTTTCAAGGCAGATGTTTTGCTTGTCACAGGTTTGGTCACATAGCTTCACATTGCATGGCTCAAGTGAAGAAGGTAAATGACAGTTTCAGAGGTGGTAATTTCTTTCAAGGGTATTGCTACTCTTGTCAATAGTTTGGGCACAAGGCAGTTTATTGCAAGGCAAATATCAGGAACAGGTTTGATCAGAATAGGTTTGGTCAGAATAGGTTTGGTCAGAATAGGTTTGGTCAGAACAAGTTTGGTCAGAATAGGTTTGGTCAGAACTGGTGGATTCAAAGAATAGGTATGCCTAAAAGAAATAACATTGTTACTTGTTATAAGTGCAACAATGAAGGTCACACAGTCAGACAGTGTAGAGCTGAAATTCTAGAATACAAGAACAGGAACAGTGGCATGATCAGGTCCAAGGATCAAGGCATGGATAAAAATAGGGATGAGAACAAGAACAAGAACAATGATAGGAATAGGAATATGGACAAAGAGTTCAAGAGAAGGCCCGGCAAGGAAGTTATAGACGCTGATGATGATCAGTGCCTAATGGGAGTTTTACTCCCACCCCAGAATTAATCACCTCATCAGGAGGTGGGGGAGGGACTAAGCTAAGAGGCTAATTCTTAGTCCCGAGCCCCAAAGGTGGCCCTTTGCCATTGATGACAAAGGGGGAGAGATATGAGTAAGGGGGAGAGCTTCAAAGTGAAGAGGAAAGCTTCAAGTCAGGGGGAGAAAAACTTCAAAGGAAGATTCTCAATTGTTAGCACAATTGGTTTCAATTGGTTTCAGTTTTGGCTCTTGAGAAGTGTTTTCAGTAAAGGTTTGCCATCAATGACAAAGGGGGAGATTGTTGGCAATTTTGGGTACTTTGGGTACATTGCCTTTGCTCAAATGTATAAGTTGTCATTGATGTCAAAAGGCATTTTTGTGTTGATATCAAAAGAGTGTGATGTCAAGAATATCTTGAGAAGCTTCATTATGTTAAAGGGTTTTTATTAAAACCATGGTGACAAGGTTAAAGGTTTTTCTTAAAACCATTTGGACTCATTAAGGGTTTTTATTAAAACCAAGCTTAACTTAATGCAAAGGTCCATGTTTATTATTAATAATTAAATTAACTCAAACCTTTGTCAAAGGTCCAAGTTTAATTTATTATTAATAAAATAATAATAATTATTATTTTAATTATTATTAAAGGGTCTTTCAACCCTTAAGCGACGGAAGGAAAAAGAATTCTTTCGCCGATATGTTGCCATCGTTGGAGGAGCGCCGACGTCAAACAGTTAAGGAGAAATGGCTATATAAGTGGGGATGATTTTCTAAAGTGAGCACCTCCGATTAATTTTGACATCTACGATTTGTGTTTACTCTGTATCTTTCGATTTGCGCTTGGCATCTATGATTTGCATTTTCTCTATTCTTTCGATTTGCCCTTGGCATCTATGATTTGCATTTGCTTTGTGTCTTCGAATCTTCGATTGACGTCTTTGAAATCGTGCTTATTCTGTGTCTTGGAAACCGTGCTTGGCATATTCGGATTTGAGCTTGGGCTGCATCCTTACCTTTTTGCTTGACGGTAGTGGATTGGCAATTGCACCTGAACTACATTTTTCAGACTATGCTGTGAGATGATTAATGCAAGCATTCAGTGACTTACGTTTTGGACAGCGCTCACCAGTTTGCATGTGGCTTGTGGAAGACGTTTACGTTTTCCAGATTCTTGGCATCAAAGGAAGATAAAAGAGAGGGCAGCATTGTATTTCTTCATTGGGCACTTGTGACCCAACGATGGTGGCGTTTAAGCGAAAGCGCTAGAAGGCAGAGGTGCCGAGTTCGATTCTCTTCGTTGGTAATTTTCTTTTGGTCACGGTGTGCAAAGGATAGTGGCTGTGAATGCGCGGGAGGTATAAGGTTAAGGTATCATATTTGTTTTGACATTGTTTTATTGATGTTTAATGTTTATGTGGAGTAATAAGGTGTAAAGAGGTTTTACTTTGTATGTATATTATACTTTGGTGGTTTTTACTAAGTTGGAGAAATAAGGTGTTATTTTGGATCTTTATTATTGTGTATTATTGTATAGTTGCTAACTCTAATTGGTGGCAAATTGAGAGTTAGTGTTGTGACAGATTTTGAGTTCTCCTTCTTCATCAAAGTAAAGGTATGGGCAACTTCTTCCATGTATGTTGTTGATGGTATATTTTCTGAAATTGAGTTTGGAGTGAAAAGGTTGTCTACTAGGTATTTTTGGTGTAAATCTTATTTTCTGGATATTGAAGATTGTTTATGCATTAAAGTCATTGATGAATTTTTGGGTGAATGCATAATTCTGGTTGAGGAAGAGGAAGCATTTTTTGCACTAGGGTTTATGTTAGTAAGTCTTGCTACTTGCATTGAGATGATGAAACCCTTAGTTGTTGGTAAAAAGAATATAAGTATCATTGTTATATGAGATATTGCATGGTTGGCAATTGTTGGGTTGTGTTTCATATTCTTGAGAAAAGCATACTACATCTATATTATTCTTTTGAGATTGAGTTGAGATTGAGATTGGGAGTTAAGTATAGAACATATTGGGTCTCTAACAATTCTCTTTATGTTTCTATGAGATTTGAGATTGAGATTGGGAGTTAAGTATAGAACATATTGAGTCTCTAACAATTCTCTTTATGCTTCTATGAGGTTTATGAATCACATTGGGTCTCTAACAATTCTCTTTGTGGGTTCATGCTAAGCAAGTTTTTCTTGGTGAGCTTGCTGAGGTTTTGGACAGGTTTCGATGGGGACTTGTGAGCAGATTTGGACAGGTCCTAGCAGAGGACTTGTGAGCTGAGTTTTTGAGAGTTCTATCAGAGAACTTGAGGACAGAGGTGCATTGGTTCTTTGAGAAGAACCTGAGGACAGATTTGGCAAGTCTTTGAGAAGGCTTGTGTGCAGAGGATTGATTTGTTCAAAGAGTTGGACAGATCTGACAGACAGAGGAAGACTTGTACTAGACCGACTGACTATGTTTGGTATAGGTAGTTGAGCTATTGTGGACGTGATCATAGAAGGCAGAGGTCTCTTAGGCTAAGCATTGAGGACAGGAGGTCTTCGATGGAAAGGAGTTCCACGTGTTGGCAAGAGGTAGAGGCAGTTGATCTTCTGAGGGATCATTTCTAGAGCAGAGGGGAAGGTATCTCCTTTGAGCAGAGGCTCATAAATTTAGATTGGGGGAAGGTGTCTCCTTTGGGCCGAGGCTCATAAACATTGTAATTGGGAAGGTTTCCCAAAGAACTTTGAGATAACTTTTAGAGAAAAGTTTTGTGGACGTAGCCTAGGCATTCTGGGTGAACCACGTTAAAATTGGTGTCACTTTGTGGATGATATTGTGCATTGTTTTGATATTGCTTTGGGTATATTGCTTTACTATTTTGAAGTATAAAGGAAAAAGTAAAAAGAGGTCTTATACTATTCACCCCCCCTCTCAAGTATAAGCTTGTGTTCTTCAATTGGTATCAGAGCGGGTGCCTTCGAAAAGTTTAACAACTTGAAGGAAAAGCTAGTAAAGAACACAATGGATCATTCAAGTGGCAATGCAACACCTATTCTTGATGGGTCAGATTTTGGTCTTTGGAGTGCAAGGATGAAGGTTCATCTAATGGCACTTGGGAATGAGGTTTGGGAAGTGATTGAAGATGAGTACACTATTCCTGAACATGGTCCTAATACTAAAGAAGAAAGGCTCCTACATCACAACAATTCAAAAGCAATGAATGCAATCCTGAAAGGCTTACGGAAAGCAGATCTCACCAAAGTGATTCACTGCAAGACAGCTAGTGAAATGTGGAATCAATTGAAGGTGGTTCATACAGGTGATACAAATGTCAGAAAGGCAAAGTTGAGACACTTCAAAGGTATGTTTGAACAACTCAAGATGAATGATGATGAAAATATTAGTGACTACATGCTTCGTATGGATGAGGTTGTTAACTCCATGAAAGACTTAGGTCTTGAGCTTGCTGAAAATGATGTTTGTGATAAGATTTTAAGATCTCTTCCTAATAGATTTAGTGAAAATATTTCTGCTATTGAGGAAGCTAAAGATTTGGATAAGTTGAAAAAGGATGAGCTCCATAGTATACTTGCAGCATTTGAGTTGAGAACTCAAGTGAAGGTTGATGTCAAGAAGGAGGCAACTTTCAAGGCTACCAAGAAATCCAAAGGTAAACAACTTCAAGAGAGTGATGAGTCTTCTAGTGATGAAGAGGCATATTACAACAAGAAAGGCAAGTTCTCTAGAAAGCACAAAAATATGAAAAACGTAAGATGTTTCAATTGTGGAAAGTTTGGTCATTATGCTACTGACTGTACTATTGCCAAGGATGAAAGTGATGAAGATAAACAGGACTGTAAGAGCAAGGATTCTGAAAAGCACAAGCATCATAGGAAAAACAAAGATGAGCACAACAATCAAGGAAAGAGGTATTCTCACAAACACAAGAAGAGTTTCTACCTAGACAAAGCAAGTAAGTGTTCTAGTAGTGATAGTGAAAGTTCTTCAAGTGATAATGAAAATGAGATGTTGTTCATATCAAGAAAAGAGGAAGAACCAAAACATAGATTCATTATCATGAAATGTCTTAGATGTGGAAATTTTGGTCACCTTGAGGATGATTGCACAAATAATGATTTGGTTTCTAGTATGTATGAGGATGCTTCAGAAAACTATAAGGAAGATGCATGTATGGTTTTTGAAAAGGGTAGCACCTCTAGTGATAAGAAATCTGAAAAAGGCTTTGATGATTCTAAAAGCAAACATATAGAGGAAGGTGAAGTAGATCTTAAAGGTGAACTTATTAGTGCTCTTAGTGCTTTGAAAAAGGAAAGAAAGAAGAATGCTAGACTCAAGGATAAGTTGGATGAATGTTGTATGGAGAGAGATGATCTTATAGAAAGTCTTGACTTCTCTATAGCTAAGACACAAGAACTCAAGGATGAGTTAGAGTCTAAGGTTCTTGAGTATAGTGAGTTAGAACAGAAAATGGCTTCTTTGAAAGAGGAAACTAAAGGGTACAAGGATAAGCTTCACAGGTTTCAAGATAGCTCCAAAAAGGTTAAGTCTCTCATCAAAGGTCAAAGAAAGACAACAGATAAAATAGGCCTTGGTTTTGTTAAGCCTCACAAGGAACAAGTTGGAGAGTCTAGTAAGAGACTCCAAAAGGAAGAGAGTTCTGATGAGGAAAGTATTTCAGATCATGAGTCCTTGAATGATAGATGCACAGAAATAGAAAATAGAATTCAGAATGAGAAGAAGAAGTTTTCAGAACCTAAGAGGTCAAATAAAGGAAAGTTTCAAGGCAGATGTTTTGCTTGTCACAGGTTTGGTCACATAGCTTCACATTGCATGGCTCAAGTGAAGAAGGTAAATGACGAGTTTCAGAGGTGGTAATTTCTTTCAAGGGTATTGCTACTCTTGTCAACAGTTTGGGCACAAGGCAGTTTATTGCAAGGCAAATATCAGGAACAGGTTTGATCAGAACAGGTTTGGTCATAACAGTTGTCGAATAGGTTTGGTCAGAATAGGTTTGGTAGAACAAGTTTGGTCGGAATAGGTTTGGTCGAACTGGTGGATTCAAAGAACAGGTATGCCTAAAAGAAATAACATTGTTACTTGTTATAAGTGCAACAATGAAGGTCACACAGTCAGACAGTGTAGAGCTGAAATTCTAGAATACAAGAACAGGAACAGTGGCATGATCAGGTCCAAGGATCAAGGCATGGATAAAAATAGGGATGAGAACAAGAACAAGAACAGTGACAGGAATAGGAATATGGACAAAGAGTTCAAGAGAAGGCCCGACAAGGAAGTTATAGACGCTGATGATGATCAATGCCTAATGGGAGTTTTACTCCCACCCCAGAATTAATCACCTCATCAGGAGGTGGGGGAGGGACTAAGCTAAGAGGCTAATTCTTAGTCCCGAGCCCCAAAGGTGGCCCTTTGCCATTGATGACAAAGGGGGAGAGATATGAGTAAGGGGGAGAGCTTCAAAGTGAAGAGGAAAGCTTCAAGTCAGGGGGAGCAAAACTTCAAAGGAAGATTCTCAGTTGTTAGCACAGTTGGTTTCAGTTGGTTTCAGTTTTGGCTCTTGAGAAGTGTTTTCAGTAAAGGTTTGCCATCAATGACAAAGGGGGAGATTGTTGGCAATTTTGGGTACTTTGGGTACATTGCCTTTGCTCAAATGTATAAGTTGTCATTGATGTCAAAAGGCATTTTTGTGTTGATATCAAAAGAGTGTGATGTCAAGAATATCTTGAGAAGCTTCATTATGTTAAAGGGTTTTTATTAAAACCATGGTGACAAGGTTAAAGGTTTTTCTTAAAACCATTTGGACTCATTAAGGGTTTTTATTAAAACCAAGCTTAACTTAATGCAAAGGTCCATGTTTATTATTAATAATTAAATTAACTCAAACCTTTGTCAAAGGTCCAAGTTTAATTTATTATTAATAAAATAATAATAATTATTATTTTAATTATTATTAAAGGGTCTTTCAACCCTTAAGCGACGGAAGAAAAAAGAATTCTTTCGCCGATATGTTGCCATCGTTGGAGGAGCGCCGACGTCAAACAGTTAAGGAAAAATGGCTATATAAGTGGGGATGATTTTCTAAAGTGAGCACCTCCGATTAATTTTGACATCTACGATTTGTGTTTACTCTGTATCTTTCGATTTGCGCTTGGCATCTACGATTTGCATTTGCTCTATATCTTTCGATTTGCGCTTGGCATCTACGATTTGCATTTGCTCTGTGTCTTCGAATCTTCGATTGACGTCTTTGAAATCGTGCTTATTCTGTGTCTTGGAAACCGTGCTTGGCATATTCGGATTTGAGCTTGGGCTGCATCCTTACCTTTTTGCTTGATAGTAGTGGATTGGCAATTGCACTTGAACTGCATTTTTTAGACTGTGCTATGAGATGATTAATGCAAGCATTCAGTGACTTACGTTTTGGACAACGCTCACCAGTTTGCATGTGGCTTGTGGAAGACGTTTACGTTTTCCAGATTCTTGGCATCAAAGGAAGATAAAAGAGAGGGCAGTGTTGTATTTCTTCATTGGGCACTTGTGACCCAACGACGGTGGCGTTTAAGCGAAAGCGCTAGAAGGCAGAGGTGCCGAGTTCGATTCTCTTCATTGGTAATTTTCTTTTGGTCACGGTGTGCAAAGGATAGTGGCTGTGAATGCGCGGGAGGTATAAGGTTAAGGTATCATATTTGTTTTGACATTGTTTTATTGATGTTTAATGTTTATGTGGAGTAATAAGGTGTAAAGAGGTTTTACTTTGTATGTATATTATACTTCTGGTGGTTTTTACTAAGTTGGAGAAATAAGGTGTTATTTTGGATCTTTATTATTGTGTATTATTGTATAGTTGCTAACTCTAATTGGTGGCAAATTGAGAGTTAGTGTTGTGACAGATTTTGAGTTCTCCTTCTTCATCAAAGTAAAGGTATGGGCAACTTCTTCCATGTATGTTGTTGATGGTATATTTTCTGAAATTGAGTTTGGAGTGAAAAGGTTGTCTACTAGGTATTTTTGGTGTAAATCTTATTTTCTCGGATATTGAAGATTGTTTATGCATTAAAGTCATTGATGAATTTTTGGGTGAATGCATAATTCTGGTTGAGGAAGAGGAAGCATTTTTGCACTAGGGTTTATGTTAGTAAGTCTTGCTACTTGCATTGAGATGATGAAACCCTAGTTGTTGGTAAAAAGAATATGAGTATCATTGTTATATGAGATATTGCATGGTTGGCAATTGTTGGGTTGTGTTTCATATTCTTGAGAAAAGCATACTACATCTATCTTATTCTTTTGAGATTGAGATTGAGTTGAGATTGAGATTGGGAGTTAAGTATAGAACATATTGGGTCTCTAACAATTCTCTTTATGTTTCTATGAGATTTGAGATTGAGATTGGGAGTTAAGTATAGAACATATTGAGTCTCTAACAATTCTCTTTATGCTTCTATGAGGTTTATGAATCACATTGGGTCTCTAACAATTCTCTTTGTGGGTTCATGCTAAGCAAGTTTTTCTTGGTGAGCTTGCCGAGGTTTTGGACAGGTTCCGATGGGGACTTGTGAGCAGGTTTTGGACAGGTTTCGGTGGGGACTTGTGAGCAGATTTGGACAGGTCCTAGCAGAGGACTTGTGAGCTGAGTTTTTGAGAGTTCTATCGGAGAACTTGAGGACAGAGGTGCATTGGTTCTTTGAGAAGAACCTGAGGACAGATTTGGCAAGTCTTTGAGAAGGCTTGTGTGCAGAGGATTGATTTGTTCAAAGAGTTGGACAGATCTGATAGACAGAGGAAGACTTGTACTAGACCGACTGACTGTGTTTGGTACAGGTAGCTGAGCTCCTGTGGACGTGATCATAGAAGGCAGAGGTCTCTTAGGCTAAGCATTGAGGACAGGAGGTCTTCGGTGGAAAGGAGTTCCACGTGCCGGCAAGAGGTAGAGGCAGTTGATCTTCTGAGGGATCATTTCCAGAGCAGAGGGGAAGGTATCTCCTTTGAGCAGAGGCTCATAAATTCAGATTGGGGGAAGGTGTCTCCTTTGGGCCGAGGCTCATAAACATTGTAATTGGGAAGGTTTCCCAAAGAACTTTGAGATAACTTTTAGAGAAAAGTTTTGTGGACGTAGCCAGGCTTTCTGGGTGAACCACGTTAAAATTGGTGTCACTTTGTGGATGATATTGTGCATTGTTTTGATATTGCTTTGGGTATATTGCTTTACTATTTTGAAGTATAAAGGAAAAAGTAAAAAGAGGTCTTATACTGTTCACCCCCCTCTCAGTATAAGCTTGTGTTCTTCATTGGCTTTCCTTGGAAGAATGGTGGTACAACACTTTTTACGTTCCATCAAGATGTCTCTATTTGAAGCATTGTATGGAGTCAAACCACCAACAATAGCATATTATGTTTTAGGTTCTTTCAAAGTTGCCCAAGTAGACGATTGGTTCTAGCACAGACAGTCAATGCTAAACATTCTCAAAGACAATTTGGTCCAAGCACAGAATTGCATGAAGCAACAACAAGACATACACCATTTTGAAAGACAATTTAGTACAGGTAATATGGTGTTCCTACTTTTGCAACCTTACAAGTAGTTGTCATTTAATATCAAGACCAGTCAGAAGTTGGATCCATGATTTTATGGTCCTTACAGAATAGTGCATCGCATTGGAGAAGTGACATATCAATTAGATCTTCCTCCATCATCCCATATAAATCCAGTAGTTCATGTTTCCTATCTCAAAAAGGTGATTAAAAAGAGTACATTCTCAATCAAAATTACCAGTACTTGAAGGACATATATCTCCAACCTGAAGCAATTTTATAAAGTAGAGCACTTATGCTGAGATCCCTTCACATCAAAGAATTTCTCATCAAATGGTAGGATCTACTAGAATAATATGCTACATGGGAACCATAAAGTATTTTCTAGTCATTTCTAGCTTTGAGGACAAAGCTTTTCGAGGAGGGGAGCCATGTTACAACCCTAATATAGCTAGTTGGCTATATTGCTCTAATCATTATTTATCATTGATTTAGTATTAAGTAGGGTAGATTGATTTTTTTTTTCATCTATCATTCATAATTTTATTCATTTGCATTTATTGCAAGGACTAAGCCTTAGTGGTGTAGGACTTAGCCCTCCTTAAGTGGCAATAATATTTTCATTCTATTTTTTATTGCATTGTTCATTTTGATTATCTCTTTGCATTCAATTATTGGTTTATACTATTACATTTTGGTTAATGCTTTGTTAGTTATTTCGTTCTTGTTTTTATCCTCTCTTGATGGTTGTATGGCATGTTGGAATATATTACATTATTTGTGTAGACACCAAATTACAACCACTAATCCTCCTAACCATTCCACCACCCACTTGTCCACCATACACCTTTCCCACCCTAAAAAGGGCCCACTTTAGCCTTTCCCACCTTCAAAAGGTCCATTTTAGCCCTTTCTCGCAATTTCCTAGCCTAATTGGGATTATTTTAATATTATTTTATATTATTTAATATTTAATATAATATTTTATATTATATTATAATATATTTATTATAAAATATATATTTATAAACTCAATTAACCACAACCGTCCGATCTATTCTAATCTCCACCGTCCATATTCATTAATCCATGTCACATTCAAAAAGTAATCTCAAAATTAGGATCTAATTTAATCTTAGCCACATGATCAAAAGTGTAAGGCTAAAACCCTAAGAAAACCCTAGGTTGGATTATAAATAAGGGCATTTGCAAGTGCTCAAACCCTGGAACCTTGAGATTAGAAATTACACCTTGGAGGAGTCATTGCTGAAGCCCTAGTGAAGCTGAGAGAGATAGAGTTTGAAGATCTAAAGCCCTAGCTAAGACAATAAGACTTCTGTTGTTCCATCCATCCCTCATTCATCCTCCATCATCATTGCAGCCCCCATCCATCTGTCGCATTCATCGCCACCCCATAGATCTACTTTTGTAGATTCTGCCCTAACCCACAGGCACCCTCCAGAGCTTGCGAGGCTCGCTATAGAGCCTATGAAACACTCACTAGAGCTTGTTATATACCGTAGGTGCTCTCTAGAGCCTACTGTATCCTGCAGGTGCACACCAGAGCCTACGAAGCTCATGTAAGAGCCTGCCAAGTGTGCGTTTGAGCCTGTTGCAACTACAAAAATATGAATCTAAGCCTGCTACACCATGCCATCTGCAACAACAAAATGAAAGCAAGGTATATCTCATTTGAACGTATTTTATCTCGTAATTTGTTGATCTGGCATACTTTTTGACTTCATTATTAACTAGGGTTTTATTGATGTCTGAGGATCTCACACTGTGGAGCCCTCATAGGTATTACTAACCCCCTTTTTCTATTTTTATGTATGCAGATCTATAAGTTATACACATTGTTGAACGACTATTGAAGCTAGAGTGGCCCCACACTGAATACTCGAAGCCCATTCAACTTGTTGGAAGCAAGGACACACCAAATATGAAGATACTTTGTTGTTATTGCTAGGGTTTCAGAGAACCCTAGTGCTATTGTAAATCATTGTATCAAATACTCACATTGAGTACCGATTGTAACAAAGGAGTTCATTGGATCCCCCTCATTTTATTGAATACATCCATTTGTGCAATCTTTGTATTTCCTTGTGTTATTTGATTTCCTGTTGTTATTTAAGTGTCATGTCTTTGTCTTTACAATTTGTTTCTTTATTAATGTACTGTCATGTGTACATATTTAGATTAGAATTATATTAGGAGTTAAATAGTTTATTAGAGCAATTCAATAAATGCACAAGTGTTAGAATGTGCAATGATGTAAATGTGCATGTAGTCCACATGTACATGAGTCTTAGGTTGAGTAAGGGGTAAGGAATCTATCTTCCTATATAAAGGCCTCATTGTGAGAGATTAGAGAGAGCTTTTTGGAGTGTGTAGGTTAGAGTAGTAGTAGACATCATGTAGATATTTTTCATAAGAATGGAGAGGTAGTTACCTCCATTCCATAACATTGTAATTTTTGTGAGCTTTCTTATATGAGCATTTCTAGAGCATTGAAGTTTTATATCATATTTTCATGCATATTAGTTTACCATTATCATTGCTATAATAGTGCATGCTTATTTCAATACATGTGGTTGCATTTACTTTAAGTTTAAAGCTTAAAAATATAACATGGCATAGTATACTACGTTGTATTGCATTTATTTATGGTGTATGCTATTTAGATGTTTTTTCCTTCCTCTTTGCTTGCTCTATATTATATGTTTTTCTTATTGCTTTCTATGGAATGCACCTCATTAGAGAGTCCATGAGCATTGTTTTGGCTAAGTGCATCCTCTTCCCTTGAGATGATTGAAGCACATGTCAAGAAAATGGTGTTCCCCACTTTTTGTGCGTCACCCTAGCAAAACATTGTAGGGATATAATTAGGGTTTCACACACACACATTGTGTTCCATTTATGGATGTTGGATATGGATTAAACCTTTGGATTTATTACTTGATTATTCTAATATTACCTTACCCGTGGATTGCATTGTATTTTTTTGAGGTGTGAGCATTCTTGTAGTGTAGGTTGATGTCCATGAGTAGTGTGCCATCTATGTCTTAGAGTGTCTAAGGATCTGACAAAATATTTGTCAAATCAAGTGTAGAATCTAGAGTGTCTAAGGAAACTACTACATTGAGCCTATTATAGTCTACAAGGGGTCGCATCATCAAGACAAAGGTGCACTAGAAAGGAGACTACATTACCCATATTTTAGCCATTAAAGCGAACATTTTACACAGTCTAAAGAAGCTTTGAAAACAAAATATAGAGATATACAAGGGCTCAATATCCTTCCATTTGAGGTGTTAAAAGACACCCATCTTAGCACCAACATAACAAGATTAAGTGCCTATGAAGTGTAAAAGGAAAGTATAGGCTAAATTTCTAAGAAGTAGAGCTATCCAAAAGGCTCAATACCCACATAATCAAGGTGTTAATATACACCATATTTTGGTGCTATAGTCACAAGGAAACAATGCCATAGCAAAGGACACATGTCATGGTGTAAAACCTACAACAAAAGGAGAATAGAAAGGTAATCGAAGTATCAATAGTGTAAGTTGGAAACAACACATAATAGTTGGCAAGGTAAAGAGAAGATAAGGTGAGTTACCCAAGAAACATAAGTGTCATCCATCTATGTTTGAGAAGATCCATTTCCAAGAAGCCAAGCTAACCTACAAACGGAGTTAGAGAGAATAGGCACTAAAGGAAACAAATAAGCCAAGATAAGCTCCAAGGTTAAAATAAATATTGAACTATTTTATTCCATGCAAATAAGGTTCTTTCATTTGTCTTAACACTGCCAGGAATCGAGTGCCACTTGGTACAAGGGAAGTAAAAGCATTTGTAATCCTCCATAATGCTTGAGTTCAAGAAGAACATCTAGGTTGGTGAGGCATTTCAAGTTTGATTCCTTAATCATTATTCAATTCTCAAGAAGAAAGGACACTCAAATAAAGTAATACCTTCATTATCATTGAAACACTCAAAAAAAGCATCTTTAATGCTCACCAACTATAGCTAATTCTCAAGAGAGACACTCAAACCTACACCATGTAGCATAACGATAAGCACTACACAACCTAAGGAGAAGATCAAAGTCTTGGGCAATGCCTAGTACCACTTGGCACCTAGTCAAAGAAAGGGGAAGCATACTTATAGCTGCTAGGAGTAAGAGCATGAAGAACACAAGCTTATACTGAGAGGGGGGTGAACAGTATAAGACCACTTTTTACTTTTCTTTCCCAAATAGTATTATCCAATATAATCAATGGCAATATCAATAGCAATAACCAAAGCAATGCACAAATCATCACACACAATAGAGACACCAATTTAACGTGGTTCACCCAATGTGGGCTACTCCATGGAGAAAATATTTCACTAAAATTTTCTCAATCAATCTCTTGGGAATCCTTTCCCTATTACAATGTTTATGGACCTCTATCCAAAGGAGACACCAATCCCCTAATCAATTTCGTGGATCTCTATCCATAGGAGAACTCCTTTCTCCTTAGCTCTGACTGGTGATCTTCTAGAAGAACTGCTGCCCCCACTACTCTGGCTAATGGATCTCTATCCACTGAAGACACCTATCCTCACTACCCTGGCTAATGGATCTCTATCCACTAGAGACTGTCATCCTCTATACTCTATCACCTTCAAAGCTCTGTCTCAAATATGCACTAAACACAGTCCTTCGATCTAGCACAAATCTGCTCAATCTCTGTCTCTGGTCTGGCACAAACCTATCCTCAAATATGCACCAAACTCTCCTAATCTAATAAAAAGGACTAGATAAATCTATCCTCAATATCTATCCTCTGATCTGCACTAAACATAGTCCTTCGGTCTAGCACAAATCTATCCTCAATATCTATCCTGATCTGTACTAAATACTCCTTCGATCTAGAAAATTATCCTCAATCTCTATCCTTTGATCTGCACTAAACATAGTCCTTCGGTCTAGCACAAATCTATCCTCAATCTCTATCCTCAAGCCTTAGCATAAAGCTTGATCCAATCTCAAATCAACTCTGCTAGATCTGCCCCAAACCTTAACTCAAGGTTTGAACAAATCAATCAATCAACTCCGCTCACAAGTCTTCTCAAAGACTTATCTCAAATCTACCTTGTAAGCTTCCACAAAAGCTCACACTAATCTATCCACAAGTCCTCTCTAGAACTTGTCCAAATATGCTCAACAAGTCCTCACTAGAACTTGTCCAAATCTGCTCAACAAGTCCTCACTAGAACTTGTCCAAACTCAACAAGTCCTAACACCAACTCACTAGAACTTGTCCAAACTCATAGAAACATAAAGAGAATTGTTAGAGACTCAATATGCTTCACACTCATCACAATGCTCAATCACTTTCAATCACCTTTTAGAAACATATAGAGAATTGTTAGAGACTCAATATGCTTCACATTCACCTCAATGCTCAATCACTTTTCAATCACTCTTTTAGAAACATACAGAATTGTTAGAGACTCAATATGCTTCACATTCACAAACTCTCAATCACTTTCAATCTCTCTTTTATCAGAAACATATAGAGAATTGTTAGAGACTCAATATGTTTCACACTCATCAACACTCAACCTCTTTCTCAAATCAATTCAGAATATAGAATAATTTGTTTCATAGAACTTGAACTATCACCTTCACACATCCACTTGACTAGGCTCAACCAACTCTACTCAACCAATCACTCAATGAAATAATCCTTGCTCACAAACCCTAGTCCAAGCATATGAACACTCACTCAAAATGTTTCCAACAATGCTTATCAACCAATCTCACATAACAATGATACTTATGTTCTTTGCAAACCCTAGTTCAAGTTCTTCACTCAAAAACTCACTTCAACAACAATGCTTATAAAACAATATTCACATAACAATGATACTCATGTTCTTTGCAAACCCTAGTTAAGAACTTTACTCAACCATTCACTTCAACAACAATGCTTATCAAACAAGGTGCATAGCATTCACTTCACAATAGCTCAACAACTCAATAAGGAAACTAATCAAGTCCTTTTCACTCCAAAGTTGTTTTCCAGAAAACCAACCAATCAACTCAACCAAAGAAGAATGTGCTCATACCTTTTTCTTGATGAGGAGTAGACCATACAAATCTGCCACAATCATAAACACTTCTTTGCCAAACTCAAGGAGGTTAGAAGATAATAATTTCTCTCTCAAGGAATCACAATACTAAATAATATCAAACACAAATACACCTTATCACTCCATATTTAAAATAACATCCAACACCTTAAAAATATTAGAACAATTACTTTCACAATAATCCCTTTGGCAAAAAGTCCTTTTAAAATAAAATCAACACCTTAAAAGGCTTACTCCTCCAATATGCAAATATAACAATTGAGACTTTATTTTAAAATTAAAATCAAACTCCTTATAACTCCCTTCACTATTTTACCATGAAAAATCACCACAAGAAATTAAACTTTAATTAATCCTTATGCCTCCCAACTACCTCACATCAAACCTTAGGGCAATAAAAATTAAATTAAAAATTGTACCTTTGCCCTTAGTGGGTTTTGAACCCATGACGCTGCCTCCCCAAGCGCCCTAGCCATAGCCTTGGCTGCCGCGTGAGCTAGGCGCTCACGTGGGAGCTAGAGTGCCCACGCACTCTAATACCTCCTCTGCTACCACCGAAATAGAGACAAAAGACAAACTTCCAAACTTGTTGCCATCGGGTTTCGAACCCGTAACCACTCTGCCACAAGCGCCAAGTCAAATGCCACCTGAGCTAGCCACCGGATGGTGCTAGAAACCAAGCACCTCAACGTCTTGAATACACCAAAATTTAGGTTTACACAATGCACGAGCTTTTTCAACAAAAACATGGATGCATTAATCGAGACTCCAAGCTAAGGTTTGGCTAAGGTATAAATACCTTATGCCCTTGTTCCCATGCACGTCGGTGGAGATGAATTAGTTGGGGGTCGACGCTTATGTTTTAACTTCAAAATATTGAATTTATAATTATTTAAATTCACTAGAATTTAAATATTATAAATTAATATTTAAATATTTTGGCTTTATTAAAGATTAAAGCCTCCTTAGGTTTTACCACTTTGAATAAATAATATTTATTTATAAAATTTAAATTCAATTTGAATTTAAATATTTATAAATTAAATATTAAAACTTCCTTGGGCTTTCTAATTTGAAATTAAAAGCCTCCTTGGGTTTTTATAAAAACCTTTTATTTTTGCTCATCCATGGTTTTAATAAAAACCCTTCTACTTATGCTTCACATAATATTAAAAATAAATATTATGAAGCTCTTTTGCCATCAACCTTTTGCATTGCTCCTTTTGACCTTTTGGCATCAATGGTAGCTTATTCCTTGACATCAATGACAACTTCATTCCTTGACATCAATGACAACTTTGACTCAAAATGTCCAACAATCTCCCCCTTTGTCATTGATGGCAACCCAAATTCTTTTTACCAAACACTTGACCTTTTTCTTGTTCTGCTCCCCCTGGGACATTGCTCCCCCTATCTCAATGCTCTCTCCTTAAACCAAATCTCTCCCCCTTACTCAAATCTCTCCCCCTTTGACATCAATGGCAAAGGGTCACCTTTGGGGCTCGGGGCTAAGAATGAGTCTCTTAGCTTAGCCCCTCCCCCACCTCCTCTTGAGGTGGTTAATTCTGGGGTGGGAGTATTTCTACTCCCAACAAGCACTGGTCTTTACCTTTGTCCTCTTTCCTTCTCATCTGATCCTTCTGATTCCTTTGACTATTCCTGTTCATGTCCATATTCATGTTCCTATTCCTATTATTGTTCATATCCATGTTCATATTCCTATTCCTGTTCATATTTCTATTCATGTCCATATTCCTGTTCCTATTCCTATTATTGTTCTTGTTCATGCTTGATTCTGGAATGTCTGCTCTACACCACTTTGTTGTATGTCCATCATTATTGCACTTATAACACTTAATGTTATTATTCCTTGGAGGTGCAAATGTCTTGGGATTTCTCCTAGTGAAGCCATATCTGTTCCTGTCATGAACCCTGCAATTTATTGCCTTGTGACCAAACTGATTACATGAGTAGCAATACCCATGGAAAAGTTATCTATTTCTGAAGTTCCCATATTCTTGTCTTTCATGTGTCCTGCATTATGAAGCCTTGTGCCCAAATCTAT
The DNA here is from genome assembly GCA_028583015.1 of Wollemia nobilis. Taxonomy (NCBI): domain Eukaryota; kingdom Viridiplantae; phylum Streptophyta; class Pinopsida; order Araucariales; family Araucariaceae; genus Wollemia; species Wollemia nobilis. Next base: position 14,645,612 of record JAQPPZ010002549.1, read on the forward strand.
GACATGAGAAACATCGTCCATTGAAGTTTCCTTGTCTTGACCTCATTGGTCTCTTAGTCTCTTCTATAACCTATTTATTTCCTGTTCCATATATTTCTTATTTGTGCATTGTTCCTTTCCTTGTTGAACTTTCTATTGTCCAACTTATCCTTAGAAGTCTCACTCTCTATTTTACTTACTTCTTTTGAAACTTCTTCTTCTTTGGTGCTTGAGCTTGACTCTCCTTTTTTGCTTCCTATTTCCCTTGTTCTTCTTCAAAACTAAGTCCTATTTTGGTGACTGATGATCTTTGTGCATTGATAATCTTATCCAAAGTCTTTGAATTTTTCTCAAACTTGTGTAGCTTGTCCTTAGAGCCTTTTACTTCCATCCTTAGTGAAACTATCTCATGTTCTAATTTTTCACACTCTAGATCTTTTATCTTTAATTCTTCAATCATACCTTCTTCCATTTTCCTTGCTTCTTCAACCTTAATTTTGAAGTTAGTAAGCTCTTGTAGAAACTTTACTTTTTCTTTCTCATATTCTTGAGCTTGAACCCTTAATCCCGAGTTCTCCCTTTTTAATTCTTTAAGATCAACAATAAGTCTTTCACATTCTAGCTCTTTTACCTTTGACTGTTCAACCATACCTTTTTCAACTTTCCTTACCTTTTCAACCTTAACTTTCAAGTCAGAGAGATCTTGTAGAAGCTTTGTCTTATATTTCTCATCCTCTTGTATTTGAGCCTTTAATTCTAAGTTCTCCTTTTTCAACTTAACAAGTTCCTTAAGAGTAGCTTCCTCCTTCTCTTTTTCTAAATTTCTCTCTTTTATTTGGTCTTCAATAGGAGTATTTTCTTCTATTACTAAAAGTAGAGTTTCTTCTTCATACCTATTTTGATTATCCCTATTATCCTTTTTTGAACCAACCTCTAGGACTTCAATTCAGAGTATCATCTTCATCTTCACCGCTACTAAAACCATTGCAATAACCTGCATCATGACCGAGTTGACCACAAACAAAATATTCTTCACCTTCTTGTGAACAATGAGCTGCAAGGTGACCTATCTTCCTACATCTGGTACAAAACTTTATCAATATAGATATTTTCTCCATTGCTTGATTCATCTCTTGAATCTATTTCTATTTTTCCTCCCAAAACAACAATATTAAATTCATCTTCCTTTTCTTTCATGACCATGTGTGTTCTTTTATTCTTGTGTCTCATGGTTCTACCTTTGCCTTTCTTTGCCATTTATGTTCTTGTAAGATCTTCCTTCAAGCTGTTAAACCTTTTCCGAAGGAACCAACTTTGATACCAATTGAAGAACACAAGCTTATACTAAGAGGGGGGTGAACAGTATAAGACCACTTTTTACTTTTCTTTCCCAAATAGTATTATCCAATATAATCAATGGCAATATCAATAGCAATAACCAAAGCAATGCACAAATCATCACACATAATAGAGACACCAATTTAACGTGGTTCACCCAATGTGGGCTACTCCATGGAGAAAATATTTCACTAAAATTTTCTCAATAAATCTCTTGGGAATCCTTTCCCTATTACAATATTTATGGACCTCTATCCAAAGGAGACACCAATCCCCTAATCAAGTTCATGGATCTCTATCCATAGGAGAACTCCTTTCTCCTTAGCTCTAACTGGTGATCTTCTAGAAGAACTATTGCCCCCACTACTCTAGCTAATGGATCTCTATCCACTGAAGACACCTATCCTCACTACCCTAGCTAATGGATCTCTATCCACTAGAGACTATCATCCTCTATACTCTATCACCTTCAAAGCTCTATCTCAAATCTATACTAAACATAGTCCTTTGGTCTAGCATAAATATGCTCAATATCTATCTCTGGTCTAGCACAAACCTATCCTCAAATTTGCACCAAACTATCCTCAACACCTATACACAAATCTATCCTCAATATCTATCCTATCTACACTAAACATAGTCCTTCGATCTAGCACAAATCTATCCTCAATATCTATCCTCTGATCTACACTAAACACAGTCCTTCGATCTAGCACAAATCTATCCTCAATATCTATCCTCAAGCCTTAACACAAAGCTTGATCCAATCTCAAATCAACTCTGCTAGATCTACCCCAAACCTTAACTCAAGGTTTGAACAAATCAATCAATCAACTCTGCTCACAAGTCTTCTCAAAGACTTATCTCAAATCTACCTTGTAAGCTTCCACAAAATCTCACACTAATCTATCCACAAGTCCTCTCTAGAACTTGTCCAAATATGCTCAACAAGTCCTCACTAGAACTTGTCCAAATTCTCTCCCAAAAAAACACTAACTTTCCAATCTCAACAAGTCCACACTAGAACTTGTCCAAACTCATAGAAACATAAAGAGAATTGTTAGAGACTCAATATGCTTCACATTCATCACAATGCTCAATTACTTTCAATCACTCTTTTAGAAACATATAGAGAATTGTTAGAGACTCAATATGCTTCACATTCATCACAATGCTCAATCACTTTTAATCACTCTTTTGAAACATACAAATAATTTTTAGAGACTCAATATGCTTCACATTCACAAACTCTCAATCACTTCCAATCTCTCTTTTAGAAACATATAGAGAATTGTTAGAGACTCAATATGTTTCACACTCATCAACACTCAACCTCTTTCTCAAATCAATTCAGAATATAGAATAATTTGTTTCATAGAACTTGAACTATCACTTCACACATCCACTTGACTAGGCTCAACCAACTCTACTCAACCAATCACTCAATGAAATAATCCTTGCTCACAAACCCTAGTCCAAGCATATGAACACTCACTCAAAATGTTTCCAACAATGCTTATCAACCAATCTCACATAACAATGATACTTATGTTCTTTGCAAACCCTAGTTCAAGTTCTTCACTCAACAACTCACTTCAACAACAATGCTTATAAAAATTCTTCATACTCAACCATTCACTTCAACAACAATGCTTATCAAACAAGGTGCATAGCATTCACTTCACAATAGCTCAACAACTCAATAAGGAAACTAATCAAGTCCTTTTCACTCCAAAGTTGTTTTCCATAAAACCAACCAATCAACTCAACCAAGGAAGAATGTGCCCATACCTTTTTCTTGATGAGGAGTAGACCACACAAATCTGCCACAATCATAAACACTTCTTTGCCAAACTCAAGGAGGTTAGAAGATAATAATTTCTCTCTCAAGGAATCACAATACTAAATAATATCAAACACAAATACACCTTATCACTCCATATTTAAAATAACATCCAACACCTTAAAAATATTAGAACAATTACTTTCACAATAATCCCTTTGGCAAAAAGTCCTTTTAAAATAAAATCAACACCTTAAAAGGCTTACTCCTCCAATATGCAAATATAACAATTGAGACTTTATTTTAAAATTAAAATCAAACTCCTTATAACTCCCTTCACTATTTTACCATGAAAAATCACCACAAGAAATTAAACTTTAATTAATCCTTATGCCTCCCAACTACCTCACGTCAAACCTTAGGGCAATAAAAATTAAATTAAAAAATTGTACCTTTGCCCTTAGTGGGTTTTGAACCCACGATGCTGCCTCCCCAAGTGCCCTAGCCGTAGCCTTGGCTGCCACATGAGCTAGGCACTCACGTGGGAGCTAGAGTGCCCACGCACTCTAATACCTCCTCTGTTGCCACCGAAACAGAGATGCAAAAGACAAACTTCCAAACTTGCTATCATCGGGTTTCAAACCCATAACCACTCTACCACAAGCGCCAAGTCAAATGCCACCTGAGCTAGCCACCGGATGGTGCTAGAAACCAAGCACCTCAACATCTTGAATACACCAAAATTTGGGTTTACACAATGCACAAGCTTTTTCAACAAAAATGTGGATGCATTAATCGAGACTCCAAGCTAAGGTTTGGCTAAGGTATAAATACCTTATGCCCTTGTTCCCATGCACGTCGATGGAGATGAATTAGTTGGGGGTCGACGCTTATGTTTTAACTTTGAAATATTGAATTTATAATTATTTAAATTCACTAGAATTTAAATATTATAAATTAATATTTAAATATTTTGGCTTTATTAAAGATTAAAGCCTCCTTAGGTTTTACCACTTCGAATAAATAATATTTATTTATAAAATTTAAATTCAATTTGAATTTAAATATTTATAAATTAAATATTAAAACTTCCTTGGGCTTTCTAATTTGAAATTAAAAGCCTCCTTGGGTTTTTATAAAAACCTTTTATTTTTGCTCATCCATGGTTTTAATAAAAACCCTTCTACTTATGCTTCACATAATATTAAAAATAAATATTATGAAGCTCTTTTGCCATCAACCTTTTGCATTGCTCCTTTTGACCTTTTGGCATCAATGGTAGCTTATTCCTTGACATCAATGACAACTTCATTCCTTGACATCAATGACAACTTTGACTCAAAATGTCCAATAAAGCATAGATAGAGGAGGCACATCTCCAATGAGACTTGAGCACAATAATCAAAGTGCATTAAGAGGAGCAAGAGACATCCTAGAAGAGTGTTTTTCAAATAAAGAGCATTGAATGCTCATGGATAAGATGCAAAAATTCTAGCACTCATAGTTTATACATCGACATCAAGCCCAACACCAATCAGCATGTAGAATTCAAAGGTATATTTGCACTAAACGTTTTCTTTCATTAAAGTATAAAATTAGGTATAAGGTCACATATATATCTAAGGTTTAAGTTATATTGCATTGGAGTATCTATAACCTTAGAAAGGAAAGCAATTAAATCAAAGAGTGCATAACTTTAAGAATTAACTCAGGAAGCATTATATCAAATATTTGCAAATAATTAAGTAGGAGAAATAAGGGTTTCTACCTTAGATAATTAATATTATTTTGCAAATATTATTTTCTAAAGTTCCAAAATAGGGAGATATAAGGTATACTACATCAAAACCTTAGATAATTGGAATTTAAAAAATTGATCTATTGAAGTTAAGGTTAAAAAAAGAAAGCTCATTAATTTCTTACAAGAGTTGGAACTATTTATTTATACTCATACTAAAGAGACAAAAGGAATCCAACCATATATAACTTCATCAAATTTAAAAGTGCATAAGTTCAATAGGAGAAATAAGGTGAAATAGAAGTTGATTATTATACTACCATCATTTTCAAAACATTACAAAATCAACTCAAAAGGTGAACTAATAGTTTCTAAGCACTTTATCAAGATTAGAGCATACTCTAAACACTAGGGAGACATAAGGAATCCTACAAAACCTAACTTTTGGAAGGGTTTTATCAAACTAGTTCTACACTAGGGAGTCACAAGGCAAATATTCTATCAAAAGTTTTCTGAAAATACTAAAGAGCTAAAATAAGTCTATCAAAACTAAGGAGAAAGAAAGATTTCAACCTCAAATAATACAGTGAACAATGATATGAACAACACTATTAGAAAGGAAAGGGTAAGTGACATAAAAATTGGAATCAAGAATTTACTTGAAAATTTTGAAGGAGACTGAGACCTTACTTCAAAAGTAATTCATAGTGAAGCCTTAAAAGACACTTTTGAAACCTTGGAACATTATCTACATGATTGACCCACTGAAGCAATTGATAATGGAAAGAGTGAAATTCAAATTCCTTTAGATTTTGGTAGCATATTATATATGGAATTACTTACATTCAAGTGTTATAAGGATGAGAATGTAGAACAAAAAGGATTGATATAATCACTTAAAAGGAAAACAAAGATGGATGAATCATACCTAGAGAAAATATTTCAATCCTCATGCAGTATTGATACTTCAAGTTCTACTAACTCAAGATCTTATCATGATGCCTTAAGTGTTTGTTCAGAAGCTTCTATATAGAACCAAAATAATGATAAGAAGGACAAAGGCAAAGAGAAAATACTTTTACAAGAATCAAGTGACAATATGACCACTTATGAGAGCGCACAAACTAGTTTCAAAGACAAGGATAAAGAAGAAGAAGAGGAAACAGATCAAGGAGGCATACAATGTAAAGTAAATTAAATAACCTGGTCAAAACTGAAGATGAAGATCCATATTGAAGACTATAGTCTTCAATACCCAAATAATGTAATACAAGGGGGTGTTAGAGTATATTAAATTATTGGGTACATGTGAATGTACCACCTTGGGTACATAACTAGAGTAGGAGTTTAATTTAGAGTAAATTTTAGTAGTTACTTCAAGGAATGTAATAAATACATAATTTTCAATGTGCAATGATGTAAATGTACAAGGAGTCTACTTGTACATGAGTCATAGAAAAGGTAGATGAAGAGTCATAGGTAGATTAAGGGCCAAGGAACCTATATTCCTATATATAGACCTTATAGTGAGTGTTGTAGAGTGGTAGAAAAATAGAGAAGTATAGCAGTAGAGGATATAGAGTACAATATAGTTCCTTAATAATAGTTTATGTAGTGTTCATGTCCTCCATCATACTGCATTGTACTATTTTCATGAAATTTCATTAATGGCATATTTTTGAGTTATTGCAAAAGTTTATCTTATATTTTTCTTGCATATTATAGTGCAATTATCATATAGTTATCATAGCTTGCTTATCTTACATCTTGTGGTTGCATTTCCTATATCATATACTCATCAAAAGCTAACATGCTAGTGATTGTTTGATGGGCCCTATCTATAATTATTTTTAGTCTTTAATGGGAGACCACATTCATGCTCACTTGCTATAGAGGATGGGAACTTGAAGGCAACCCCTAGGTTATATTGTTGCTTCTATTTGAGGGGTGATGTGGTGATTTGAATCTCCCCTAGGTTTTTCCATATTCAAATTGTGCATTTTGTCTCCATTACAATGAGATCTCATGGCCTCTAGAGATCTCCCTATGCTACGGATCCAACTTTCAGGTCTTTGGAAGGCCTCTATGTAGGCCTTCATTTTTTGTGGTGCTTCTCCCAAGGGGGAAATCTGATTTATTTTTTGGGCGGAATTTTATTTCAAATTTGAAAATTTTGCACTATTTCAGTTGGGGCCAGGTGACCCCCTTTTCTCTTTCAAGGTGCAAGTTTCATTTTTATTGCATGTTGGTTTTCCCTGTTTAGGCAGGAAACCATTTTCAAATTTTAGGTCTCCTTTGTAGATGGTCCTACGGATGTTGTCTCCCTGTTTTAGTTATTCCTAGTTTATCTCTAAGAGATAGTATCTTTTGTTATGATCCTTTTGTAAAAGGTTCGGGGATCAATTCAAAACCCCATTTTCAACCAATCAATATATATATATATATATATATATATATATATATATATATATATATATATATCAATAGGTGACTTCATTGCTAAGGAGGGGACACCATCCCTAAGGATACAGGTGGTGGATAGAGGAAAAGAGATCATATATGCAAAATCTTAGTTGATTTATACAACCTACCATGCTATAGGTTATCAAGCTAGAGCCTACAAAAGACATGCCATGTTGGTCTTGTCCATTTTTTTGAGTAGTCAAATGTCTTACAACGACATAAGGCTAGCAAATAAAAATCAAACTTATGCCAAGCAAAATAAACTCACTATAGAACGTAAGCAAGAAAAATCCAAAAAATGTCAAGGAAAAGAGAATAAAAAATTTGAGGGTAGATTTGAAGGCTACCTCAAAATATAAAGATGACCAAAAACAACTAGCTAAATAGCTAAAGCAGAAGAAACTAAAGTGGCAAAAGGAGAAGGATGAAGAGGTCAAACAAAAAGGTGATGAGATCTCCCAAATCAAGCAATTAGAAAAAATCCTAAAAGAGGAGATCGAGTCCATCAAGTCCAAAGTCTTAACCATGGATATCATTATTGGTATTTGGAACAAGTTCTTGGATAAAGTGAAGCATGCAAGAACATACTTGCAACACTTAGAAGCATAGTTTTTTAGATTTTATCGCTTAATGGTGATAACTCAACTACAGACATGTAGAGGAGAAATGCTATATTTAGAGTGGTTAAAAAGAAAATTTTAATGTAAAAATTGGGACAAAATAGAAGGAAAAATAATTTTTTATTTGCTATCTACAATAGATTAACTTCCTTATTTTTTGTTGAGTAGCTAGGTTTTATAAACTATAGCTTGTTGGGTAAAGGTAAAATCAACCTTCTAAAAATTAAACCAAAGCAACCCATCAACAAACACTAAACTTCTACCAACCAACTTATCTATTTTGGATTATTTTTTAAAAAATCACAGTTAAGGGTAAATTGTTTATCCACCTCCTTTCTATATTAGATTAAAATTGTAGTGCCACTTCCATTTTGGTTTATAAAAAAAAGGTAGTGCCATAGCGCCTTAGTGATTTTCTAATTAAATCAAGATATGCAGTGGCATTTCCATTTGGAAGTGCTTTTATTTTTTAATTATTGTCATTTATTTTAATTTAATAAAAAGAAAAATATGAAATAACAATTCCACTGCATATTGAAAAGAAGGCACTACCAAATAGAATATCCAAATGCAACAACACTACCAAATGGTAGTGTCATTTTAAGAAATGGTAATTCCTTCTTATTAAAAAAATGCATTGCATTTTATTTTTTAAATTCATTAAAAAATATACTATCATATTTCACAGGCAATGTGCCTCTCTTAATATTAAATGACATTGTATTTTTCCCTACCACTTGTTTTTTATTAGTTTTTTTCTTTCCTTTCTTTTTTTGTAATTTTAAAATTGTAAACCTTTACCTTGGCCTTCACCAAAAAGCACTAAACCAATTGAGGTGAGATATATGGTGGAGAGGGATGAAATAAATAAAAGATATTTGAGGTGCACCTTCATGCAATTTTATGTTCGTCATGTTGCATTTTTATGTTATATTTGGATTGAATAATTGATTCATAAATTCTAATTGTACTCTATATAATGAATATCTAATATAAAATCAACTTGTTGGCTCTCCAATTATTGTTTAAAATTTTTATTTTTTGTTTATTGAAAAAATGGTTTTTTGTTAATTTTTTCTAGTTGTCGATAAAATCTCCAAATTAGGTTGTCAAGTTTATTGCAAGTTGTGAGTTTTAAAACTATGATTATAGGCATACATGTTATCCTCACCAAGACCACATCAAACATGGGTAACATAGAGTCTAACTTGTCACTCAGAGCCTACTACATACCAATCCTAAGGTAGACCTACAAGGTTAGCTTAGAGTAGCTACAATGACTAGGACTCATGGTAAAATATGTGTTATATGTAGAATTGATAAATATTGCATTCAAACAACAAATACTTACCACCTATCAGTCCTCCTATGATGAAATAAAGAATGCTATAATTAAGCTAAAAATTCACATTGTCCAACTAATCCATGGATGACTACCAAGTCCCCTCTTTAACTAGAACACTATTTTGTCAAAGGACAAATATGCCAAGTCAGTTGAAGGTCAAAATAAATCAAGGTCCTAAGTAGATAAAGTTTTACCATAGATGTTATAGTTAACACCTAAAATATGATAGTTCAACTAGAAAATATTTTAAAGAGTTGAAAACAATCCCTAAGTCCTAGGAGGAATTACCACAAGAATAATATGATGATTTGAAAGCAACATTGTTGTAGTTGAAGAGCATAAAGATTCCTTCATACATAGAGTGGACAACATTGCAAAATTTGTTAGCCAAGTAGAACCTTGGAATTTGGTCATCATTTTTAGATTACATATCTCGGATCCATAGCCTAAGGATTAAGGCTATCTAGGGTTCTTTTCCAACTAGAATTGGTGCCCCTACAATTTGCTAGAAATGTAGTACACAATAGTACTTTTGACACACCATAAGTGGATCTATAATGGCCATTAGACAAGGAGGCATTATGTTCTAGGATAAGTAAAAATGAGTTGATATTTTTAAGGATATATTGTAGCAATAATGGTTTAAGTCCTAATACAAATTAGTGGTTCATAAAATTATAATTCCTCAACCTCCAATTTATTGATGGTTTCAACAAATTGATGGTATAAGTGGCTTAAGTAAATCTAGTTTGACAATGGTATTCTTGTCCTCTTGTAATTCTTACATGTAAATTATTTTCACCTAGAGTGAATACGGTAAATTTATTTCTATAAATAAGGGCTCAAGTCCCATTTTAAATCATCTTTTGTCTATTTGAGAAAAGACTAGAACTATGCTTCCTAAATGTAATCTCTCATATTTTGACTAATGAAAAATTATGCATACTTTTCATACAGGATTGTGTCCCAATTAGTAGACCTCTCTTTGCATAAATGTGTGAATGGTGATGCCCTACATTTGTTTGTTAGTCCTTTCTTCACATTGGGTTTTAATCTAGGATGCATTTTGACTATTTTTATTTGGCATTCTTGATTTAGATCGATTGTTCAATACACTATTTTTTCTACAATAATTGACTGTATGCACTTTTCTTAAATCTATTTTTAATCTCTTGTACCCTAACTTTTGAACTATTACTTTATGCAATTATGTTTTTGTATTAATGTAGGATTAGATTAGGTTAGCATAGGGTAGTGGGGATCTGACCTAAATTAGAAGATCAAGGGAATCAATAACCCCCTTTTTTAAAATGTTTAATATGGAGTATTGGTATGGATGCGATCTGTAAATCAACCTGCTCTATGCATCAACAATACCAAGAATATTTTTAGTAATAGTATGAGATTGCAGAAATATCAATACTTGAAATTCAATTGAGGGACCTTGGCATTTAGAGGCTCAAGCTACAACTATTACAAAGTAATGAATATAAGTATATGCTTAAATTGGTAATTCCCAAACTAGTAGTGTATCAAGGTTATTTTATATACCAAGTTGTTTGGTATCATGTATGTAAGGGATCCTTGAAGGGGTATAAGATGAATGATCATCCTACCTATCAAAAAGAATGTCTATGTTCTTGGAACAATATTTTTCCCATGATTGTACATGCCATAAGATTTAATGTTCAATCCAATAATTTCAAAGTGTTAATATTGCCAAGTGGGTTATCTTTATAATGGATAAGAAAGACACAATAATATTTTACTATATATTCAAAGTGAATGGAGTGTGATCATAGCCTAATTATAAACATGAGGTATTGATGATAAAGTAGAAGCATTTGGCATATCAATTCAATTGCATAGCCAAACAAAGTAACATCACTTTAGATAAGGAAATTTCAAAAGACTATGTTGGTTTGTAAAGAGGATACCAAGGAGAGCAATGTGGAAGTGACAAGCAACCACTTAACATTGTCCCAAATCTAGGTTCCATTGAGAATATATAACTTATGAATTATGTTGTTTTAATTTCTAATGATAATCCTCAACCACTCATTAGTAGGCTGATTTGGGATAAGGATACACCATTGAATTTATTGCATCTACCTCATCCTAGTATATTAGCTACCAAATATCATAGTGAACCCTAAAATAATTTAGTTAGGGTTCAACATGCATAAGAGTTGCATGATTGAAGGTCCAATTAATGCTAAGATAGAATAAGTACCTTATATATTTAAATTCAACACATAGATTTAGATGTGGAGTGATCCATGTTATAGTATGGGCTAGATTTGAGAGTTTTCCATCCAAATTTGGAAGTTGGAACATGGTAAAAGATTTGGTTTATGATAGAGTGGCCTATATAGGATACAAAGCATATATTTTTAAAGTGAGGCACCTGTTGATAAACAAGATATTTCTCAAAAGGGCATATCTAATAATGGTGAAGGGATCAAACTATACTCCTTGAGATGCATGATAATGAGAAGATACTTCCCATGTGTTGGAACCAATATGTGGTCATATCATATTTAAACCATCATAAAATATATTAATGGGTTAAATACATGATAGTGAATAACCTTTGATTAACTAATACATGTAGTGGATTGTGCAAAACATGATTTGCTATCTAGTTTATAGCATAGTGGAGATATTGGTCCATAACATTAACTTGTGAGATCAATTTGTTATATTAATGCACTAGGAATGGTAGGAAAGCATATCTAAAAATATTAATATGGATTTAAATGGTGGTGGGTTGCTAGATCAAGGTATGTTTCCCAAGAACACCATTGCCATTTACTACAATCCACTTTTCATATATCACACCACTCCACTTGTATGCATGATTATTTCAATGGACTTAGATTTTCCACTTAGCCAACTTAACCTTTTAGCTTATGAGAGCCAAATTTATTATTCCACTTTGTATATGAGTAGACACATTCATGCAAAGGAGAACCACAAATTGGAGTAGGAAAAATACAAGAGACAACAAGCTAGAATCTTGAGGAGGAGTTTCATGCATAGTTGGGTTATACTTGCAAATTACAAATATAGATCAATCATGAGGAGAGGTTCAATAGGAAAAAAATGAGATTGAGTTATTTGAGAGCTTATGAAGTATGAATGATGGTATGAAATTAAATAGTGTGGAAGGAGGAATCATTTTTATATTGAATCGCTTTTTGATTGTAAGGTAGAAAAGCCCACAATAGACTTAATTAATATATTTGTTTGATGATGCCTTATTATCATATTTGGATTCCATTTAAATACCTAGTCTAATAGTTGTAAGAGTGAAGGGTTTTGACCCTAAAATAATATTAATAAATAATATAAGTATTAGGGTATGTTAGGAGGGTCCTAACATGCCACCCCCCTTAAAGGAGCTTTGTCCTCAAAGCTGGAAATTTGGAAATTGTTGTTGGATATCTTGAAAATTTTCCCACGTTGCGTCTTCTAAAGGTAGACCTTTCCAATGGATTAAAACTTCTGTGATATCGCGAGTACGAAGGTGATGAGAGTGGCGATCCAAGATAGCTTTTGGCTCGACTAGAAGTACTCCATCATCAAAGAGTTCAGGGAGAGTGGTTTGTGTCGTGATATGGGCTCCAACTACAAGCTTAAGGCAAGATACATGAAATACAGGGTGAAGTTTCGAAGAGGGAGGAAGCTCTAGTTTGTAAGCAACGGTCCCAATACGTTGGAGAATTTTCTACAACCCATAAAATTTGGGTGCTAACTTCTGAGAACCTTTTTGTTTAAGAGAGGATTGACGGCTTGGAGACATAAGAAAACCATATCACCCTCATGGAAACTACATTCGCTTCTATGTTGATCGGCTTGCTACTTCATGCAATGTTGGGCGATGTGTAGGTTCTCTTTTAGGATCCGTAGTATGTCATCTCTATTAGCAAGTTCTGTTTCCACCGCATGGACTTTTGTAGTCCTTGGAATATAGGAAGTGAGGGATGGTGGTGTTTGACCATATAGTGCTTCATAAGGAGTCATTTTGATGGACGTATGGTATGAAGAGTTATACCACCATTCCGCTAGTGAAAGCCACTTTACCCAATGGAGTGGTTGAGTGGAATAAAAACATCGAAGGTATGTTTCCAAGAATTTATTTACAACTTTTGTTTGGCCATCGGTTTGAGGATGGTAAGCGGAGCTCATATGAAGTTGAGTACCTTGTAATTTGAACAATTCCTTCCAAAAGGTGCTAGTGAAATTTGGGTCGCGATCACTAACAATTGTGGAGGGCATACCATGTAATTTAAAGATGTTATCTAGGAAGAGGTGGGCTATAGTGTTAGTGGTATAAGGATGAGCCACAAAACAAAAATGGGCATATTTAGATAAACGATCAACAACTATGAAAATGGTTGTTTTTCCTCCTGATTTTGGTAATCCTTCAATAAAGTCCATAGAAATATCTGCCCATGTTTTGGTGGGTATAGGCAGAGGTTGAAGTAATCTTGGAATAGCGAGGGTCTCCCCCTTTTGTCTTTTGCAAACTTCACATTCTTTTACAAAGTTTTTGATGTAATTTTTCATTCCTACCCAATAGAAGGAGGTAGTGGCTCTTTTATAGGTTTTTAAGAACCCTGAGTGGCCTGCAGTGGGTGAGGTATGTAATTCATGAAGAAGTTTTTCATGATAAGTTGAATTGGGGGTGAGGACCATCCTCCCTTTGTATCTTAGTATATTGTCCTTCCAAGTGTATGGAGGTTTGCTACTAGGATTATGTTGAAGTTGTTGAATTAAGGCATGGATAGTAGGATAATTTATCCATTCTTCATGCACCTCATCTACCCATTTAGGAATAAGGGAGGAAAGAGCATGGACTTGAGGCATATCTTCAAATTTTCTAGAAAGTGCATCGACTGCCATGTTGTCCTTTCCATTTTTATATGTAATTTCATAATCATAGCCAAGAATTTTAGTAACCCATTTTTGTTGTTTCAAGGTATAAGTCCTTTGTTCCAAAAAATACTTCAAGCTATGATGGTCAATGCATATAATGAAATGTTGGCCAATAAGGCAAGGCCTCCAATGTTGAATAGCATGGACAATCACCAACATCTCTTTTTCATACGTAGAGTGAGCTAAATTATTAGGAGAAAATGGTTTGCTTATAAAAGCTAGAGGCTTTTCATCCTGCATGAGTATGGCTCCCATTCCTATTCCTAAAGCATCACTTTCAATGATGAACGGTTTAGAAAAGTTGGCCATGGCTAGAACAGGGGTGGTACACATTGTAGTTTTCAAGGTTATAAAGGCCTCATCCACTTTAGACAACCATTTGAAAGCATTTTTCTTAAGTAATGCTGTTAGAGGAGCATCGATTTTACCATAATTTTGGACAAATTTTCTATAATATCCTATTAGTCCAAGAAACCCACGTAGAGCTTTTAAGGTTTTTGGAATAGGCCAATTTTTCACCTCCTCAATTTTGGAAGGATCTACCATAACTCCTTCCTTTGAGACAATATGCCCTAAGTATTCAATTTATTGTTTTCCAAAGGAACACTTTGATATTTTTGCATAAAGTTGATTTTCCTTCAAGATTTGGAACGCTTGTCTAACATGGTCCAAATGTTCTTCCCATGTTTTGCTATAAATCAAAATGTCATCAAAGAAAACTAATATAAATTTATGAAGAAAAGGGTGAAATACCTTATTCATTAGAATTTGAAAGGTAGAAGGAGTGTTGGTCAGGCCAAATGGCATCACCAAGAATTCGTAGTGCCCTTCGTGAGTGCAAAAGGTCATCTTAGAAATATCCTTTTCATTGAATCATATTTGGTGGTAGCCTAACCATAAGTCTAACTTGGAAAAATAAGCTGCCCCATGGAGTTCATCTAATAGCTCATCTATGACCGAAATAGGAAATTTATCTTTGATGGTCATTTTATTAAGCGCTCGAAAATCAACACATAAACGCCACGAGCCATCCTTTTTTCTAACTAAAATAATTGGAGAGGAGTAAGGGATTTTGCTAGGTCTAATGACTCCTACCTTAAGAAGATCTTGTACTAATTTCTCTATTTCGGTATTTTGGAGGTATGGATAATGATAAGGTCTAATATTAGGAGGTTGATGCCCTGAAAATAGTGGAATAGTGTGATTGTGACTTTGTTGTGGAGGCAGTCCTTTTGGTTCATTGAATACCGCCTTATGGTGGTCTAAAATATTTTGTAACTCTGGTGTCTCGTCTTCTTTGTGACTAGGTTGAATTGAAAATAATTGGGCGACCATTCCTTTGTTTCCTTTTTGGATAATTTTATCTATTCTATGCGAGTTGACGATTTGGGAAGGTCCTAATTTTAGGCCTTGGATAATATAGGTTTGGTTCTTTACTGTGAATTTCATCCATAGTTCATTAAATTCCCATTGGACTACGCCCAAGGTTCGTAACCATTGTACACCTAGTACAATGTCGCACCCACCTAGGGGTAGGACGTACATGTTGCCTTTCATGTTATAAACCCCCATAGTTAGTTTTATATTTCTGCATTTTCCTTTGCATGCAATTTTTCCACCATTTCCAATCATCACTTCGAAGTTATTGCAATGGTATATAAAACAATTTGCTTGTTTAGCCATCTTTGGATCGATAAAATTGTGCATGCTACCAGAATCTAGGAGCATGATAAGGTTTTGTTTCTTAAAATACCCTTTAACTTGCATTGTTTGAGGGGAAACAAATCTAGCAAGGGCGTTGAAGGAAACATTTGGTGCATTTTATTCATCACTTTCAAGTGTGTTGGATAATACCTCTACTTCGAGTTCAGGTTCCTCTTCAGTAGAATTCCCTTCCTCTGTGGCATCTAGAATATATAATTTTTGTGAGGCACATTTATGATTTCTGTCAAATTTCTCATCGCAATGGTAGCAAAGACCCTTAGCTTGTCTTTCCTTAATTTCCTCGAAACTCAGACGCTTAATTGGTAGAGCGAGGTTAATTTTGTGGGCTGTGTAGGAGTTTTGGGTTCGTCCATTTTGCATTGGTTTGGGGTTGGTATAAGTGTTTGATGGTTTCCCCCAAGTTGGTTTTGTGAACCGATTTTGTGCCTTGATTTTGTCCTCCGCTAATTTCATGAAGTCGATGGTCTCTAACATGTTTGTAGGGTTATACATTTGCACCTCTATTTGAATTTCTTCTTTTATTCTACTGATAAAACATTCTTGAAAGAAGGCAGCATCTAATCTGGATGTTCGATTAGCTAGCCTTTCAAAATTTTCTTGGTATTCACTTATCGAAGTGGTTTGGCATAATTTAGTGAGGGCCCTTGTAAAGCTTTGAAACTTGCTAGGGCCGAATCACACTAATAGATTCTATGTAAATGTTGACCATGTCATAGTGCCGTTAGTTTTCTCAAACCATTGGTACCATTGGATGACGTCGTTTTCCAAGTGGAAGGAGGCGATATGCACTTTTTGCATTTCTAGAATTTGATTTAGTGAGAAATATTGCTCTGCTCGGTAGATCCAGTTTGTAGGGTCTCCTCCTTCAAATTTTGGGAAGTCTAATTTGGTCATTCATGGTAGAATGGAAGTTTGTGGACCTCCTAACATTGCTCGGTGTGATGACCTGTTGTTGGTTGAATTTGTATGTGGTGTTGCCTGATTTTGACTGATGGCATCAAGTTTAACATCCATTGCAAATATTTTCTCGAAGAGTTCTCTTGTGTTACGGGTATTCTCCTCTATTTCCTGTTGAACTTCTTCAGTGAGTCTTTCGTGTTTCTCATGAATGGAATCCAGTGATCGTCATCCTTCAACCATTGCAGTAGGTGTAGGTAATGATCAATATGACTTGGTACAGGTGAGAAAAAATAAAAAATAAAAAATTTGGTGGGCAATGCCCTATCAAATTTTTGAATTTGGTTCTCTTTGTTATTTAACGGGTAGCTTGTAGAGGCGTCAGGGTCGAGAGCGCAGGGCGGTCGGTAGGGCGGCAGGCAGAAGGCCAAGCAATTTGGGTGTAAGACAACTTAATTCGTACTTTAGGAGAAGGTTTAATTTTTTGTGAGGATTATGACACAGATCCATGAAGTGTGAATGTTGTTTGTGTCCTTGCGAATGTGGACTGGTTGAAATGTGTGATGGACAAATTTTTAATGGTGAATTTACTCCTTGATCTAGCTCTGATCCAGATGGTATGAAACTAAATAGTGCAGAAGGAGGAATCATTTTTATATTGAATCACTTTTTGATTGTAAGGTAGAAAAACCCACAATAGAATTAATTAATATATTTGTTCGATGATGCCTTATTATCATATTTGGATTGCATTTAAATATCTAGTCTAATAGTTGTAAGAGTGAAGGGTTGTGACCCTAAAATATAATTAATAAATAATATAAGTATTAGGGTATGTTAGGAAGGTCCTAATAAATGATGTATTACTGATCATTACCAAGACATTACAAAGTATGTAGAATGCAATTTCAACTAGTCTTAGTTATGTTGTTAAGGTGAAGCATTGCCCTTGGTCAAGAGGTAGTGGACTAGAAGTTATAGATATGAAGAATGGATACACCATATTATCAAGCATCCATAGTAAACATAGTTCCTCTACCTATTTCCTCTTCCACTTCTACTTATGCCCCTATGACTAATTTTCTTGGTCCATTGGTAAGGGTATTAATGAGTCTAAACAATAGGGTGGATTTATGTGATCAAGTTTCCCACATCACCTTCAACTACAAGAGTGACTTACATGTCTTAAATTAGTAGTCTCTTATATAAATCCTGGATTAATAGCTTATAGATCTTCAACTTCTTATTTTCATGTAACTTAATCTCAATTTCTATTTCAAAAGTTTAATCATTGTCCAATTTTAATAGAATCATATTTATCCTTATTGGTAGAATACTCAATTCTTACTTAGAGCATGCTCGTGATAAATAGGGTTACCAAATGCCTTCTAAAAGATCTTTCTAACCTCTCTTACATACTTAGATACCAAAATAAGTTTGTTCTTAATTGTTAAGTATTTTAGTTTCATCTCTATTTTATTCTTATCTTTCCAATGATAAATTTCCAACTTGTTAGGTGTTTAATAAACAACATATGATATCTCGTAAAATATAAACAAATTTTACATGCAAAATTTTTATTGCCAATAATTCTACCCATCTGTATATTGAATATAAAGTATTATATTCATAGGAAAAATCTTAAATGTTCTAACTTCCAAGTAAAATGTAGAAGTCTATGTATTGTCTAAAATCTAATAGCAACACTACAAAGTAATTAAGAAAACAAATCTTCTATATGACACAATTTTGAGATTCATTTGATTAGTTGTATTTGAGTTCTCAATTAAGATAACTAGTTTGATCAATCTTTGATTGTAAATTTTGAGATTAAATTTTTTTGAGCTATCAAAAAAACAAAAAGTGAATCCTTTTAAACTTTCATGTAGATTTTGAATATGTAAAAAATCCATAAAATTCATTTTATTGTTATATTTCATAGTAGTTTTTAGAAACAAATGGAATCAAACATTACCCAATATTGCTTGTCAAAAGTGATATACACATGAAAAACACAATATATGATGGGGTGTCCGTAGACACCAAATATATTCACTCAAAGAGAATAAAAATTACACTTAAATAATAAAATGATTGATGAGGATGGGTATTTATACCCAATTATATATTACCTTTAGGTTAATGTTATGAGACTGACCCTCAAGAATAAAATATAAAAAAATACAAAAAATACCTTTTTCAAGGTTTACATGGGCCCAAAGAGCAAAATAACAAAAATGTGGTTATGGCCTCAAGAGAAGCTTAACCACCATATGTTTCAACATCCCCCTTAAGTTGAATAGGTAACATAAAGAGAGTCCTTTATATTGGATCCCCTTTCAAGGGAAACTCTCCTACTCCAAAAAGCTCTTGCATATGCACAAAGGTGACCTCAGACATAATATTGGTCAAAATATTTGTTGCCTAGTTTGATTAAGGAATAAACACTGGATCTAACATTCCCAAAGCATGAAAAATCACAAATTTTTTTCTACATTTTAATGTGTTTCATCCATTGATGAAATGCAAGATTCTAAACAAGCTAAATAGTACTATGGTTGTCACAACAAAGAGGAAGTTGAGAGCTTTGAGGAATGCCAATCTCCTCCAAAATTATCAACATCCACCTAAGATGCTTGGTTGTCTCATTGATAGCAAAATATTCAACCTTTGTAGAAGACTAAGAAATAGTGGATTAACATTTGGAACACTATGAAAGTAGGCCAAATCCTAAGTAGAATACAAAGCCTATGGTGTAGCACCACTCATCCAAATATCCTACCTAATTAGCATATAAACTATTAAAGTCATAGGAGAACCAACAAAGTAGTGAATATCCATATGATATGTTCCTCTGAAATATATGAGAACCCACTTGGTTGTTATCCAATGACTCTCCTAAGGAGACTACATGTATCTAGAATAGTAGTTAATAGCAAAGGATATATCCAGTCTAGTGGAGTGAGATAAAGAATACCTTCTACAAGAGATAAATATAGTGAAGCATTAACTAAAGGTGTAGTACGATCAACTTATAACTTCAAATCTAATGTAAAGGAGTTCTAAGAAGGTTTACACTCCATCATCCTAAACTATTGAAGAAGATCAAAAATATATTTTGGCTAGAAAATGGTAATTCTAAAATCTAACTCATCAATCTAGATTCCCAAAAAATAGTGCAAGATCCCCACTCATGCTCAACCTCACATTGCTTAATTCCACAACTAAAAAAGAAAGATTGGATTTTCTCATACCAAGCCTGAGGAGCCTACTTAGGACCATACAAATACTGGTTCAAGTTACATATCAATGGAGTGGGACCATCTAGCTCAAATTTGGGTGGTTGTTTCATGTAAAATTTCTTCTAAATATTTCCATGGAGAAAAGGACTCTTCACATCCATATGATAGACCTTCCATTCATAGTAAGTTGCAATAGAATCATTCTGATGGATTCCATCCTGGATAAAGGTGCAAATATTTTAGAGTAGTCCATTCTTGCTAAGAGAATACCTTGGAAACAAGGCATACCTTGTGGTTTTAAATATTACCATTCGATGTGTACTTGGTCTTGTATATCCACTTAAACCCCTCAACATTATTCCTTTCTAGAAGAGGAACCAACTCCCATGTCTTATTTTTTACTAATACCTCATATTTTGCTACCATGGCCTCTTCCCATTCAAGATTCTCCTTAGCTTAGAGGTATGTAATATGATCCTATAAATGGGCTACCTTCAAAGCTTAATACAAATCCCTTTGATGCCTCTTAAGGGATATAATGGGTTGTATATAATTCAAAATCATCTTAACCCACTTGGTGGTGGGATGTTTGAAGAAGCATGAGTTTCTTACACCATCTCAACATAAAAAATAGAAATAGAGGAATTAAAATTATGACAATTAATGTAATTATGTAAAACTAGAACATTCTAAATTGAGCCATCTTTCTCATCCTATATTTCTCTAGGGGAAAATAAAACTACTTGAGAAATTATGTATGATGGAGTCAAATTGATAGGAAAATAATATCCACTAGAAGATGAATATGATCTAACATGGATGGGACCAAACAAGATATTTTAAGAACCTACTAGAGCTAGAATAGGTAGAGAATTAGAGGAACCGTAAGCTAAAATATCAATAAGGGGAGTGGAAGTAGTACCTGGAAGCACCTCATAAAATATGATATCTCTCCTAATCAACACCTCATGCATTTTAGGATCATAGAGATGATATGCCTTTGAGACATCAAAATATCCCAAAAATATACACTTATGACTCTTAGGTTCCTCATTTTTTTAATATCCTTGGGCATGTGAGTCGATGTTAAAGATTCAAATATCCTAAACATAGACACATTTGGATTATCCCCTATCAAGTTCTCAAGGAGTGTCATTCCTCAAAAAACCTTGGGGAACCATGATGATATAACCTACATAAGTGGATGCTTCATCCCAAAACCTTTGATCTAGTCCTTTGGAATGAATCATACAATGATCCATCTCCATGATTAATCTATTATTTATTTTTGTTGAACCATTCTATTTATGAGTATTGTGAATAGTCCTCTTATATGCTATTCCATGAGTGGCCAAGAAATTATGGAAATCATGACTAACATATTCATCACCCCCATCTATCCTTAACCCTTTATCCTTTTTTCTAACTTATTTTTAACAAGAGCCTCAAAAGTTTTAAACCTATCAAACACTTCATCCTTGGTATAAATGGTATATATCCACACATATTTAGAAAAGTCATCAATAAAAATAAGGGAATACTTATTTCTTAAAAGAGAAGTTATAACATAGGTCCATGGATGTCACTATGAATTATCTCCAAAGGGTTAGATGCCCTTCTTGTAACTCCTTTAAAAAAGTTCTCCCTATGATAATTTTTCAAAATGCATCCTTAAATATACCACTTTGAGGAGATATGCTTGAAGTGGATATGTCCAAACCTATGATGCCACTTTTGAATCTCATCATTATCATGCACTATAATTACAATAAATTCTTCTTGCTAGAGGGGGAAGAAGGAGTTGATATTTAACCTAGCTTATACATATGACTAGATTCATTATAATATCTAAAATCAATAGTCCTAAACTAATTATTTATATCCTTAATCACTCATCTATTAGGTTAAAAATCAATTTTTTTTGTGTGAGTAATATGAGAAATAGAGAAAAGGCTAGGAAAAAAATTGGGAACATGAAGTACCTCATAAAATGACAAAGATCCAATTGTGATGCTTCCACTTCTAGCCACCTACAATGAAGAGTCATCCCCAATCACAAAATATTCTCATACATGAATGTTGTTATAGCCTTTAAAAAGGTGTTTGTGCTTTGTCATAGTTATAGTTGCCTTTGAATCAACTATCCATTCATTTGAGGAGTGTTGGCAATTTTGGGTACTTTGGGTACATTGCCTTTGCTCAAGTGTATAAGTTGTCATTGATGTCAAGAAGCTTTTGAAGGAATTTGATTTGATGTCAAATAATTTGTTTTGATGAAGGTTATGGCATGATAGTTTCAAAGGACTTTTGCAAACGACATGTTGGCAGACAAAAAGGCATGTGAAAAACTATAGTGATTTCGCGACTCGAAAAGTGCAGGAAGGCAAAGAAGGACAAGTGTCGCGATTTCATGACATATTGCAAAGAAGGTTGTACAGACGAAAAAGTGTCACGATTTCATGACATATTGCAAGAAAGGTTGTATGGAAGAAAAAGTGTCATGATTTCATGACATGTTACAGAAGAGAGAGTCCAAGAGAAAAAGTGTCACGATTTTGCGACATAATGTAGGAGAGAGACTTCGATATAAAAAGTGTCGCGATATCACGACATGTCGCATTTTCGTGACTTAAGCAGGAGAGAGAAAGCAAGTTAGAAAAGTGTCGCGATATCGCGACATGTCGCATTTTCACGATCGAAGTAGGAGAGAGAAAACAAGTCAGAAGACAAAGTGGAAGCAAGATAAACTGTTGCAATTTCATGACATGCTACAAAAGTCGAAGTGAGAACTATCACGATTTTGTGACATGCTACAGAACTCGAAGTGAGAACTGTCGTGATTTCACGACATGCAACAAAGGGATGAGTATGAAATGATAATAGTCACGATTTCACGATGGGTTGCAAAGAAAGCATACAGATGTAGAAAGTGTCACGATTTTACGATAGGTTGAAGAGAAAGCGTATGGATGCAAAAAGTGTCACTATTTTGTGACAGGCAGAAAAGAAAGCACACGGATGCAGAAAGTGTCATGATTTCACGACAGATTGAGATGGTAGCATACGGTTGGAGAAAGTGTCACGATTTTGCGACAAAAATTGAAAGCAGGTCTTCTATAGGAGAAGTGTCATGATTTCATGACAAAAGCAGAGAGGAAGGTTATGAAGACAGTAGTGTCGCAATATCGTGACAAAAGCAAAGTTGATGCTGACAAAGACAGAAGTGTCGCGATATCGCAACAAGAGCTTAGTTGAAGTCGACAAAGGCTAAAGTGTCGCGATATCACGACAAAAGCCAAAAGAAAGTGTACGGTTGCAAAGGTGTCATGATATCGTGACATGTTGTAGTTTCGCAGCAAAAGCTACAGAAGAGTTACAGAGGTAGTTGAAGCCGAAAAAGTTAAATGTGAGCCGACGAAGATTAGGGTTTGCAGCCGACAAAGTTTAGGGTTGTGCAGCCGACTAAAGATCAGGGTTACAGCTGACTAATATTAAGGTTTTTATCTTGAAAGTGTTATTATAAAAGGTAGGCTATTTTGAAGAATTGAGGGGTTGTTAGTTGCGACGTTTACAGATAGAGCATAGAGTGAGAAGTTCGATCGTCGAGAGTAGAGTGCAAAATTTGATCGAAGTGTGCAGAGTGAGCGAAGAGTCATTGTGAATTGTTCTAAGTGCCACTGTGATAGTGCAGAGAGTGCAAATGTTGAAGTTTGACCAAGTGCGATTGTGATTGCGCAAAGAGAGCAGAGGGCGTAGAGAGCACAAAGGGCAAAGATGAATGTGGAGTGCTACTGTATGAGGACAGAGGTGCATTGGTTCTATGAGAAGAACTTGAGGACAGTTGGCAAGTCTTTGAGAAGGCTTGTATGCAAATGATTGATTTGTTCAAGAGTTGGACAGATCTGACAGACAGAGGAAGATTTGTACTAGACTGACTGACTGTGTTTGGTACAGGTTGCTGGGCTACTGTGGACGTGATCATAGAAGGTAGAGGTCTCTTAGGCTTAGCATTGAGGATAGGAGGTCTTCGGTGAAAAGGAGTTCCACGTGCTGGCAAGAGGTAGAGGCAGTTGATCTTCTGAGGGATAATTTCTAGAGCAAAGGGGAAGGTATCTCCTTTGAGTAGAGGCTCATAAATTCAGATTGGGGAAGGTATCTCCTTTGAGTAGAGGCTCATAAATTTTGATTGGGGGAAGGTATCTCCTTTGGGCCGAGGCTCATAAACATTGTAATTGGGAAGGATTCCCAAAGAACTTTGAGATAACTTTTAGGGAAAAGTTTTGTGGATGTAGCCCAACCATTCTGGGTGAACCATGTTAAAATTGGTGTCACTTTGTGGATGATATTGTGCATTGTTTTGATATTGCTTTAGGTATATTGCTTTACTATTTTGAAGTATAAAGGAAAAAGTAAAAAGAGGTCTTATACTGTTCACCCCCCCTCTTAGTATAAGCTTGTGTTCTTCAATAAGTGAAAGTTTGGTCATTATGCTACTGACTGTACTGTTCCCAAGAATGAAAGTGATGAAGATAAACAAGATTCTAAGAGCAAGGATTCTAAAAGCACAAGCATCACAGGAAGAACAAATATGAGCACAACAATCAAGGAAAGAGGTATTCTCACAAGCACAAGAAGAGTTTCTACCTAGACAAAGCAAGTAAGTGTTCTAGTAGTGATAGTGAAAGTTCTTCAAGTGATGATGAAAATGAGATGTTGTTCATATCAAAAAAAGAGGAAGAACCGAAACATAGATTCATTACCATGAAATGTCTTAGATGTGGAAATTTTGGTCACCTTGAGGATGATTGTACAAATAATGATTTGGTTTCTAGTATGTATGAGGATGCTTCAGAAAACTATAAGGAATATGCTTGTATGGTTTTTGAAAAAGGTAGCACCTCTAGTGATAAGAAATTTGAAAAAGGCTTTGATGATTCAGAAAGCAAACAAATAAAGAATCTTGAAAGTGAACTTATTAATGCTCTTAGTGCTTTGAAAAATGAAAGAAAGAAGAATTCTAGACTCAAGGATAAGTTAGATGAATGTTGTATGGAGAGAGATGATCTTATAGAAAATATTGATTTCTCTATAGCTAAGACACAAGAACTCAAGGATGAGTTAGAGTCTAAGGTTCTTGAGTATAGTGAGTTAGAACAGAAAATGGCTTCTTTGAAAGAGGAAACTAAAGAGTACAAGGATAAGCTTTACAGGTTTCAAGATAGCTCCAAAAAGGTTAAGTCACTCATCAAAGGTCAAAGAAAGACAACAGATAAAATAGGCCTTGGTTTTGTTAAGCCACACAAGGAACAGGTTGGGGAATCTAGTAAGAAATTCCAAAAATAAGAGAGTTCTGATGAGGAGAGTATTTCAGAGAAAGAGTTCGTGAGTGATAGATGCGCAGAAATAGAAAACAGAATTCAAAATGAGAAGAAGTTTTCAAGACCCAAGAGGTCAATTAAAGGAAAATTTCAAGGCAGATGTTTTGCGTGTCACAGGTTTGGTCACATGGCTTCACATTGCATGGCTCAAATGAAGAAGGTAAATGACAATTTCAGAAGTGCTAATTTCTTTCAAGGGTATTGCTACTCATGTAAACAGTTTGGGCATAAGGCAATTTTTTGCAAGGCTAATAACAGGAACAGGGTTAGTCAGAACAGGTGGATTCAAAGAACAGGTATGCCTAAAAGAAATAACATTGTTACTTGTTATAAGTGCAACAATGAAGGTCACACAGCTAGAAAGTGTAGAGCTAAACTTCCAAGGTACAGGAATAGGAACAGTGGTATGAACAGGTCCAAGGATCAAGGCATGGATAAGAACAAGAATGATAATAGGAACAGAAACAGTGACAGGAACAGGAATAGGAATATGGATAAAGAGTTCAAGAGAAGGCCCGAAAAGGAAGTTATAGACACTGATGATGATCAGTGCCTAATGGGAGTTTTACTCCCACCCCAAAATTAATCACCTCATCAGGAGGTGGGGGAGGGACTAAGCTAAAAGGCTCATTCTTAGTCCCTCCATTCATATTTATAGTTGCCTTTGAATCAACTATCCATTCATTTGAGGAGATGGATGTACAATATGTAAAATGGACTACAACATGATCATGTGAGGTTTCTCCTTCAAATCCTTCCTCACCTTGAGCATAGAAAAGAGAAGCATCAAAACACCCCTTTATTGTTGCTTCTTCTAACTTCTTGATATGAAGCCTAAAATATTCTACCTTGTGTCCTTTCTTGCAAAATTCATAGGTAGGTTTCTTGAGAGATTTTTAGATTTTTTCTTATCCTATTTGGTCTTTTTGTCATTATGATTTTACTTCTTTGAATTTTTCTAATTGAAAAAATAGTTTCCATTATGTTTATTTCTCTTGAAGAACACAAGCTTATACTGAGAGGGGGGTGAACAGTATAAGACCCCCTTTTACTTTTTCTTTCAATTCAATATTATGCAGTGTATAGATAGTAGTATCAATAGAAATAATAAAAGAAATGCATAAAAAACCATACACAATAGAGACACCACAATTTATTTGGTTCACCTAATGTGGGCTACTCCACAGAGAAAATATTTTACTAAAATTTTCTCAATCAATATCTTTGGGAATCCTTCCTAATTACAATGTTTATGGACCTCTGTCCAAAGGAGATGTTGATCCCCTAATCTCAAGTTTGTGGATCTCTTCCATAGGAGAACTCTTTCCCCTTATGCTCTGGCTAGTGATCTTCTAGAAGACTCTATCTCTTTGCTGCACTGACTGGTGGATCTCTCTCCACTTGAAGAATCCTCACTCATATCTGTCTTCAATTATCTTGGCTACTGGATCTCTATCCACTGAGACTTTGTCCTCTATACTTTGTCACCTCCAAATCTTTGTCTCAATAGTTTCACTCAGAACCTTATCAAATATTCTCAATAGGTCCACTAAGAACCCACTCAAATCCGCTCAACAAGCTCACTAAGAACTTGTACAAATCTACTCAATAGGTCCACATAGAACCTGCTCAAATATGCTCAACAGGTCCACATAGAACCTTCTTAAATCTGCTCAACAAGCTCACTTAGAACTTGTCCAAATCTGCTCAACAGGTCCACACAAAACTTGCTCAAATATTCTCAATAAGTCCTCTCTAGGGTTTGTCCAAATATGCTCAATAAGTCCTCTCTAAGACTTGCTCAAATTTGCTCAATAAGTACTCTCTAGGACTTGCTCAAATCTGCATAGCAAGCTTCCACAAAAGCTTACTCAAAATCAATCCACAAGCCTTCTCAAAGACTTGTCTCAAATATGCTTAACAAGCTCACACAGAACTTGTCCAATCTCATAGAATAATTAAGAGAATTGTTAAAGAATCAATATTTTCTATACTTAATTCTCAATCAATATCTCAACTCAATCTCATAGAAGCATAAAGAGAATTGTTAAAGACTCAATATGTTCTATACTCAAATACCAATATCAACTCAAATCAATCTCATAGAAGCATAAAGAGAATTGGTAGAGACTCAATATGTTCTATATTCAAATCCCAATCTCAAATCAAATCAATATTATAGAAGAATAAAGAGAATTGTTAGACTCTATATGTTCTATACTCAAATCCCAATCTCAACTCAAATCAATTTCATAGAAGCATAAAGAGAATTGTTAGAGACTCTATATGTTCTATTATCAAATCTCAATCTCAAGTCAAATAAAGAATATAGAATAGTTTGTTTTATGGAACTTGAACAACCACATGCATCCACTTGACTAGGCTCAATCAACTCAACTCAACCAAGCACCTCAATGAACAAACCTTTCTCAAAAATCCTAGTCCAAGCATGTATCAATCAACTCAAAATGTTTCCAACAATGCTCAACAACAAATATCACATAACAATGATACTTATTTTCTTTTCTAACTCAAGTTTAAGTTCTTTGCACAACCAATGGGCTCCAACAACAATGCTTATAAAACAAGGTTTAATCACAAATCTCAATCCAAAAAACCTTGAAGCGTTAAACCAATCACTTTCGAAAAGGAAATCACAATCAATCCTTTTCACTCCAAAGATATTTTTAGAAATCAACCACCATAATCAATCAATAGGAGAATGTGCCCATACATTTTATGAATATGAAGAAGCCTCTTTGAAAATCTGCCACAATCACAATATTCTTTTGCCAATATTCACAAGGGTTAGAAGATCACAAAATAATCAACATTACTCCACTTCACAATAATATTTACCAAGGCTTTTAATTAGAAAACCTTCTTAAGAATTAATGCACAACTTCATTATCACTCCTAAAATCACTTGTACCATAAAATAAACTAAATCAAATCATTGCATAACCTTGTCACTCCAAAAACCACTTATACCATAAAATAAATCAAATATTTTATATCCTTCCTTTCAACACTTTTGCACTCAAAAATAATCACAAATATTTCTTAGGCAATATATCACATTAATCAAATATCAAACCTTATTAAAATATTAAAGCTTGCTCAACCTTATATCTCCCACAAAAACATAATAAAACCATAGCAAGCAAATATTTTAATTAAAATATTTACCCCCACAAATATCAGAGTCGAAGTGCATACCTCAAAGAAGCCCTCGAAGGGCTTTGGCATTTCGAACCTCTGCCCACCATGTTGTCAAGCGGTAGCTAAGCCATGTGAGCTAAAACTACCCATGTGAGTGCCTTGGGCACTCTATTTCTTAAGCCATGTGCGCTTTCCTCACAATGTGCCAAAAATTTGATCGTCCATGACTTGACTACCCACGTCACACTCCACGAAATTTGTTGTGCAATATTCGGATGCAAAAAAACTTTGGGTTTTCAAAAATCATGCGACACTCCTTAGATTTATTAAATGGAAAACCTTTGTCTTATTTATATAAGTCATCCTTCAATGCAAATACGTCAGCCCTTTTAACATTGCCCTCATGACGTCGGCGGTGCCAATAAGAAAGGAGGGAAAAACCTTTTATTTAATTTTAAAATTAAAATTAAAATTTTAAATAAATTAAAATTTAAACTAAACCTTTAAAATTAAATTTCTCCATCACCGAGGCACCTTTTTCAATGAAACGAAAAGCCAACTTGGGTTTTAAGAAAAACCTATTTCAAATCTGCCATCCATTGGTTTTAAATAAAACCTTTCCTTGCCTTCCTTGGTTTTCAAAATTTTTTTTGCTAAGCTTCCCTTGAAGCTCCTTTTGGAACAAAATGCCATGCATCCCTTCTAGAAAATTTTATCAAAACCTTTGCTTCTCATGAAGCTCTTTGTGGAGAAAAATCATAGTTCTTATTTACATAGGTCCTTTTGACATCAATGACAACTTTTAGCTTAAGGACTCAAAATGTCCAACATATCTTAGCTTAATGATATAATAAATACTTTAATACCTCATACGTAGATGGTGTAGGAGATTTCAAGAAGTACATGCATAGCATTTCAAAGACCATAGCAACTATCTCATATGTTTCTAACACTTCGTTGAAAAAAAATTGAGTAGGTCTATATTCCTCTCTTTCTCCAATGCCTCCTTTCCTTCCCTTATTTCCTTAGGTTGTCCTCTTGCAGTTTAGATATCATCTTGAAAATTTTTGAACTGATTAATGTACTCATAAATGGTGTCAAATAAGTCCATAAAGAGGGTTACAATATCTGCCTCTAACCTACCAATCTAAGTTGAATCAATATGATGACATATATCTTGAAACTTCGCAAGCAAGACCTTGGGACCAATGGTGCTAATTATATGGGTGTCATAAACATTGTCCACATGGAGAGCAATCAAAACATGGGTTTCATCATTCCTATACTTGTACAACTACTTTATCTCCTCAATATCAATGTCTTTAAGTTGTTTATTCACATATTTGAGCAACCCCTTGCTTAGGAGCAGAGCTTCAATATTAATTTTTCATGTAGCATAGTTTGGACCACTCAATAGGTGCACATGGTGATCCATAAAATTTCTACTAGAAATTAAAAAATATAAGCACTTGTGACCAAAACCAACACTACCAATGCAAATAGCTAGAAAAACCATATCATTTTTAGAAAAGACTCAAAATTATTTCATATGCAAAAGTTATGGCCCTAAAAACAACAATAGTTTACCCCAAAACCATTGATTTTTTTTAAATATATTTGATGGATGAGAGTTTGTCATGTGCTACAACATGAGTGGCTAAGATGGTGCTTGCTGTATGATAACTGTGTATGTAAAAACCCTCCTTGGAAGGACTTATTCTTGACAATGGATTATGTAATGATGTGTGGATGTTTAATGCATTATCTTATATAATGTTGTTAATAACAATGGGTAATCACACATTATGCTTTGATTCTATTCTTGAAATATGGTATTGTTGATGTATTTTTGGTTGTAGGACCATGTGCTTTCACCGATGGAGTAATATGAGATAACCACCTATGTTGAGAAAAAAAATGGTAAATTATGGATGACTTATTTATCAATGGCTCTAGGGTAAAAGGATATCCTTCATTTAAATGCATTGTATTTTGTGCTTGTTGGATAAATACAATGTTGGGCCAAGATATTAATTTAGCAAAGGAGTCATATTTAGCATGATGGGAATAACATTATAGTTATATTAAAAATCCATATACTTAAAGATAAAGTAATGTTGTATAATATTGAATTGCAAATCCTTGTTTTGCTTGTGTTGGAGACTTTGGATTGGGTAGTTAGCCCAATAAAAGTATTAATAAGGATAATACCATTAATACTTTAATATTAATATCAGTATTAATAATTCATATTGACATATGGTATTAATTAATGAATAATTGATCCTTTCACTATGTTAGAAGCAATAGTATCTTGGATTAATCATTGTAATTAATTATGTTTTCATTTATAGCTATGCTCAATGAAGAAAGGGTAAAAGATAAATTAATCTAAGAATTCCTAAGGTTGGAAAATTATTAACAATATCAACTTCAGGAGCACGATTACAATTATCTTTAAGACATTGTATGGTTGAAATATTTCATGCATGGCCTCAACAAATCCTGATGATACTCTTTAAATGTTACCATCGACCTGGAGCACGATGGCAATGGTGGTCAAAAAATCCAAGAAGGAATGGGAAAATACTGCCACCTATCATAAGGATTCGTAGGAACTATTTGAAAGTATTGAAAGGATGATTTGGGGGTTGCTAGAAAGAGGAAGGAAGCAAGGAATATTGAAAGGCGTAAGTTGGTGTTGGCTTCATGCTAAGAGGTAGGCTCTGGTTTTGCTTATGTTGTAGTGCTGAGTATACTTGTTTTCCATGTTGTTATATTCTTTAGTTTCCTGGACGTGGGTGATATATTTTTTTGCCTAAATTTTTGGGTTTTTCCTCTTTGTTTTCCATGCTAGGAAATTTTGGGGCTTTGTAGCTCCATAATAGTTATACTTTACGAGCAATTTTAAATTGTATTTCGTTGTCTTATGCCTTGTATATGCGGGTCACCTTGGTATATATTTTTCCTATAGGAAAATTTTGGAAACTTTCTCCATAAGCAAGTATTTGGAGGTGGTTTTGAGCTATTTGGTATCCTCTTCCAGGTACCTGGATGTTTTGGTGGTCTCATTGCTAGGCGAATATTAGTTAGCACCTGAGCATTGGATTTATTTCTTTTGTATTTTGTTATTTTATTTTTGCATTGGATAGCACAATAGTTTATCTTGAATTAGTGCTTGCGGGTCTTGTCATGGTTTAGGATATTTCATGGGTTGCTTGTGATCTAGGAGTGCCTCCCTATAGAGGCTATTGTATCAAGTTGTATCTCCTTTGTGTTTGATCTATCTTAGGTGAAGTCGATACCTGCATGAAGTTTTATACATACTTTAGTTGCAAGGTATTCTAAGCCTTCCCAATTGAGTCTTTTTGCTTTGCTACTTGTTGGTAGTAATGGGTTTGGTAAGAGCATTTGGTTAAATCTATTTGTGTGTTGTTTTTATCTTCATCCAAGTGTTGTTCTTGTATGTTTGGCATGATATAGTTGTAATGTTATTTTTGGAATCATTACTATTTTGGATGTTAAGATAATAGTAAGTGGAAAATAAAAGATAGAGCTAGTTATAATGTTCTTTTTGGAATCATTATTGTTGTGGATATTGGTTAATGGAAAATAAAATATGGAACTAGTTACAATGTTCTTTTTAAAAATCATTATTTTGGATAATGGTTAGTGTAAAATAAAAGAGAAGCTTGTTATGATGTTTCTTTGAGTTTACGCTATGTAGGTATTCTTATTAAAGAAACATTATTGCTTTGTTTTGAAGAAAGAAGTATGGGATTCTCTCATTGTTATTATATTTGTATGCTTGCATCTTAATTTAGAGCATGTTTGAATTTTGGTTTTGAAATTATAATGGACTCCTAAGACTTGAGTACGTAAGGAGGCTATTATAGAGATAAGTATGGAATTCTCTCCTTGTTGTTGTAGTTTGTATGCTTGCATATTATTTTGGAGCATGTTAGAATTTTGGTTTTGAAATTATAATGGACTCTTTTGACTTGAGTAGGTAATGGGGCCATTATAGAGAGAAGTATGGGATCCTCTTCTTGTTGTCTTAGCAATGTTTATATACATGGTTGCTTGCATATTAATTAGAGCATGTTAATTTGCATTGCATAAATAGTTGTCCTGATCCCTAAGTGTTTCTCAAGTTTACAAGAAATTCCATTCATGATCATGAAAATAAGAGGATTTAGAGATCACTTAATTGGAATGGCTTTAATGTATATTGGTTTAAAAATTTGTTATGTAAATGAGAGTTTTCTTTGTGTTACTTAGATGAAACTTCCAAATTTATTAAAAACATGGCAATTTTTGTAAGATGGAGAATGCTTGATTGTTGAAGCATAAGCAAGGGATGATTTTGTAACAACCCAAATAAAATCCAACCCAATCTAGAGCAAATTTTATTTTTACCCCTTCATTAGGGATCCACACTAATTTCTCACTCACAACTAGTGAGTCCTTTTCTTTCTTCTATTACACCATCCACAATTTAAATGAGTAGCACCCTAATTGTTCATTAAACCCTTACCAATTAACTAAAGCATAGACCATGAGAGTACAATGAAATTCCCATTCATTATAAAGAACAACATGTTTTTCAATGGCAACTTCTAGTAAGAGCATAATCCAAGGATAGAGATATACCACACAATCACATAACACATCATATATCCTAGGAAACCCTTACGAGGAAAAACCCAACCTTAAATATCCTTGATCCATTTATTGAAGATAAATTTCATAATACAATCATTTGAGGAACCCTTAGGTCCCTTTTTCAACTCATTATTACAATATATGGGCACATAAGTATCCCATAATCCTTATGTCCCATATTGTGAATTAGGCTATTAATTTACATTATTGATACAAAAGGGAATCCCATAATTCCCTTGGATGAACTCCACATTCATCCTCCTAAAGATAATTTTTTCCTTGACCTAAACTTAAGGGGCTCCTTCCCTCCAATATTTTAATGTAATCATTCGTCAACCATAAAATTGTACACATAAAAACTTATTAGAGAGGACCCCATTATACCCTCTAAAAAATTCTTATGCAAGCATACCAAGGATATGAGGAACCTTCTCCTACTTTTTCCACATATCCAAAGAACATACTATCTACCAATACATTCCTCCACTCAATAACTATAAGAGTTATATCATTCACTCAAATGAAATATATTCATATCCTATATTTCTATCTATTATTAAAACCCTAATATACTTCTCTATTATTATAACCAAATAGCATTCAACCATGTTAGGGCTTTAAAATAGGTAGCACTCAACCAATATATTCATATATGGTTTTCAAAATAAATAACATTCAACCATGTTAAGTCTTTAGAACAAGCAACACTCGACCAATATATTCATATTTAGTTTTCAAAACAAATAACATTCAGCCATGTTAAGTCTTTAAAATAAGCAACACTCAGCCAATATATTCATCTTTGGTTTTAAAAACAAATAACATTCAACCATGTTAAGTCTTCCAAACATGCACCACTCAACCCATATATTCATCTTTGGTCTTCAAAACAAATAATGTTTAGCCACGTTAAGTATTCAAAACAAAAATATTCAACCAATATATTCATCCATGGTTTTCAAAACAAATAACATTTCGCCATGTTAAGTCTTCAAAACAACAACACTTAGCCAATATATTCATCTCTAGTTTTCAAAACAAATAACATTCAACCATGTTAAGTCTTCAAAATAGGTAACACTCAACCAATATATTCATCTATGGTTTTCAAAACAAATAATATTCAACCATGTTAAGTCTTCAAAAGCAGGCAACACTCAACCATTATATTCATCTTTGGTTTTCAAAACAAATAACATTCAACCATGTTAAGTATTAAAAAATAGGCAACACTCGACCAATATATTCATCTCTGGTTTTCAAAATAAATAACATTCAACCATGTTAAGTCTTCAAAAATAGGTAACACTCAACCAATATATTCATCTTTGGTTTTTAAAAGAAATAACATTCAGCCATGTTAAGTCTCAAAAAATAGGTAACACTCAACCAATATATGCATCTTGGGATGTTCTTTTCAGGTTTGGCCTGCTTACAAATATTTAGTTCTCATTGATCAAATTTGTTCTTTTCAAAACAAATAACATTTAGCCATGTTAAGTCTTCAAAATCAGGTAACACTCAACCAATGTATTCATCTTGGGATGTTCTTTTTAGGTTTGGACCCCTTACAAGTATTTAGTTCTCATTGATCAAACTTGTTCTCATATGACGATGCATACAATGATCATGATAAGGAGCAGTAGATTTCCAAAAAAAAATGTAGTTGTACCCAATAGATGATGCATACAAGTAACAATTGATTTAAAACTAGATATGCATTCCTACCAAATAAATAGTGCATACAAGGAACAGATGAATGAAACCATATATCCAATTGTATCAATGAAATTAGTATAACGAGTGAATTGTCAATAATAGTACATGATATCTATAACATATTGCATTCACATTTACCAACTTCAACAATATTCAACACTTTCATGTTCCTGGATGATGCACTCAATAAAGTCAACACCAGGGGTATAAATAAATAATGCATATAAGTATTGAATTCAATGACTTCAGAATGCATTTCAACTTTTTCCCTTATCAAGGTTTGAAGAAGCATCAATATTGTAAATAAATTCTACCAACTATCTCCTTCTAAATTTAGATATGCATTGTATAAAAGCAATAGATTATTCCTTTCATCACATAACATACCAATTACGAACTGGTCTTGTAACAAAAAATTATCAAATCTCATAGCTTCTAATAAAAACACTAATCATATGATGATAAAATGCTCATGGTGAAACTACAGACAATAGCTAAGCATTTCCAACTTACATAAGTAATCATCATGGGATGCTAAACCTCTTGTGGTTACTGTAGGGGAATAGGGATACCATCCTAGTTCCTATTATTTTGAAAAAATGAGATATTTAGCCTAAGTAGGACTTTTTGTTCTCAACCCTCTATACAATTATTCTAGAAGGTGAAGCATTCAACCATGCAATGAAAGTCTACACTGGAGGACATACCCTTCAAAATATTTTCTTTCTACATAAGTAGAATGGTTTCTTCACATGTGAATTCTAAAATATCATGCTCATTCATTGATGACAACTTGAAATCAATTCTAAGTCCCAAGTTGAGACAAATTTTATAAAACTTGGATGAGTCCTTTTGATAAACTTACCAACTCAAGGTACTTCCATAATTACATGGCTAAGAAATCACATAGGTCAGAAAATATAATTTAAATAAATAGAGGATACATGCATCAATTAGTGTTGGCCAAGAGTACCTATTTACAATACCCTTCATCAACACACATGCATTCAACCATATTAATTACTTTTAAAAATGATGTCTAATTTGGTATCAAACTCTCATAGCACAAATATAATGATACAATATGGCCATCACAATAAAAACCTTTATTTTTCTATCATATAGAGGATGGTTTCATGTAGACATTATGGAGAGTAGATACCTAAGTTTATAGTTCATTTAAAATGCCTATGCATTCACTCATTCCCTAAACAGATTCATTCAAGAGTCCAAGAAGAATTGAATTTGCAAACACACAAAAAAAGAATACCCATTCCCAACCTAGGTTATTCCAAATAGAACCTTGATATAAGGGCTCTTAAACTAGACAATAAATTTTAAAATGCAAAGGAATGCCATGCTTCAGGGCCAAAACCCTCTTACGTTTTAACAAATAGAAATGCACATGCTTCACACATAAAGGTCAAATAGAAAGTAGAGCAAAATATATTCCTTTATTTTTGCAAACAAGAATGGAATCTATGCATGAAGATTATTCATTCATATTATGTAGGAAGCTAATTTCTATAAAGGATAACCCATTAAATAATTTCAAGAATACATTCAAAGGGATGCAGAATCAGTCTCAATAAACTGTAGATTTCACTCAAAAATATCAATATAATGCCAAACAAATAAAAAAAGAGGTTTAACCTGAAGGTCTATAGTATAATACCCAAAAATGATTTCCAAAACTTCTTTGCCTCTCTAAGGAAATGTTCTACCTCTTCTAGCCAAAACTACTAGCGATGTTGCCAAAAACCCGATTTTAAAAACCTCAACAGAAAACCAAAAGTTCCATCTATTTCTTGAAAAGGGTGCAAGATTCAAATGTTTTCTAGCTATATAAGGGTTTTAAGGTTATTTGCATGGTCACCATCAAGCACTATCATTCTTAGGTAGAATATGAAGAAAACCCTTGGCACCATAGTTGGGTCTCCCTCTATACCATGTCTCTAACCCTAATACCACTAACTTCCGTATTTACAAAATCGTGTCCACAATCCTATAATACCCTTATTTCAATAAACGAGATCTTATATATTCAATGACACTAGAACAAGTCCATATAATATTTCCACCATCAAATTAATTTCAAATTAAAACTATTATATTTCCTCAATAATAATTTTCAGATTAAACTATTATATTTCCACAATATAATAGTTTTCCCAATACTTATAATTCCCTAATTAATTAATTCAATCCAAGAATATAATAATAATTATTTAATTCCCTCGATTAATTAATTCCATACAAAGGATATATTAATTTCTAATTAATTAATTCTATCAAAGAATCCTTGGTATCTCAATATTGGTTACCTACTTTCTTGCCACCTTCGAGTATACTTGGTCGGAGTCCTACCAAAGTGGGCCATGATAGATTTGGATTGTGATATATGTCTTGGAAAAATTTTCCTTTTGAAAAAGAATAAATATCATCTTGTGATCTATTTTATGATGGAAACATTTATGTATTCATTGAATGATGATAATAGAATTGTTAATAATTGATTTTATTTTTTAGAGAAATGCTTCTTTTACATAGCTTTACTTTAGCACTTTGATCAATTTAACTATGGTGGTAAAATTGTTGAGATGCTTTTAGTGGTAGCACTATGTTGAAGCTTATGCTAAATTTGAGATGTAATGTTTCAGTTAAGATTCAATATTGTGCTATAGTTTAGGCATGTTGTTTTCAATTGAAGCATTTATTTCTAGAGAGAGTTGATATATTATTATTGTTTAAAATTCTCTTGGGGTTAAGGAAAATATTCTTGGATTAGATCTAGAACTTCTTTTAGACCCTCAATAAAGTAATTAACCCAATCATGGGAGGAGTTAGGATGGTGCAATAACTAGGTAGAAGTGAGTCCTAGGAGTTGCAAAGATACAATAGCTAGAAACTCATGAATTTGGAAGGAGTTGTGATGATGCGATAGCTAAATTATTATGAATTGATACACCTTAAATAATTAGGATCAGGTGTTTCATAACTAGAAAGTTATAGGAATTATTCATAGGATAGTAGTGTTGATACCTTAAACGTGGAGGTTCGGGTGATCATGTTCATTGCCATATGAATGGAAATGACCTTAGTTAGCCCATAGAAGTGTGGTGACTAAGCACCAAGGCTTTACACCAAAATATATGTAGATGGACTTATGGTAAGGTTAGGGAATAGGTGTTCCTCTATAAGTGTTATAGGACTTAAAGGATAATCCATACACTATGATTACATTGTCTTATATCGATGAGGGTATAGGAAATATGGGAAGACCCCTTTGACATCCTTTTAAATATTGAGGTTTAGCAAGGTGAACCCCAAAAAACACAGGATTATGGCCACTCCTATAAACTAATTTTCATCTATAATTATAATGGAATCAATGCGGTGAAGCCTTGTGTATGCTAAAAATATATTAGGGCTCTTGAGAACCTTGTGTTAAAAAAACTTCTCCCTCAGGTTGGTACTTGTGGGTTGTTATAGTTGGTATCAGAGATCTAGATCATATTACTAGTAGCTTCCAATGGAGTGCACCTATGATAAGCCTAAACTTGATGTGCTCCTTTGGGGAGACTTACTCTTCTAGGGACCTTAACATGACTTGGTATACAATAGGTATATGACCAGTTAGACCAAGGAGTAAAAATATTGGAGAGTAACGTTTCTTATTAGGGAATGGCACCTTGTAGAGGTAAGTGTGACCATGATCATTATCGACTGAGTGATAATAGTCTATGTTAGTTCATGGAAAAATGAAACTAATTGTAAGTATAATTGAAGGAAATTATAACTTATCTAGACCCTTTGTATGGATAGAATATGGCACTTGTATTAATATCATCCAAGGGGATGGGATCGGTTGTGCAAAAGGA
Organism: Wollemia nobilis; assembly: GCA_028583015.1. Lineage (NCBI taxonomy): Eukaryota > Viridiplantae > Streptophyta > Pinopsida > Araucariales > Araucariaceae > Wollemia > Wollemia nobilis. The sequence continues at coordinate 14,684,488 of JAQPPZ010002549.1, forward strand.
AACTATAGTGTGTATCCAAAATAAGTCTAAAATAATAAAGGACTTTGGCAAGAAAATGGAAAGGACATTGGAATTCAATAAGGAATCTGGGGGAGTAGTGGGCTCCAGCAAGGAAGTTGGAAAATTTGAGGATCTAAAGGGAAGCACAACAAATATTACTTTCTTGTTTAAGTTGCAACAAGAGAAAATAAGACAACTTACATCCTTAGTTGGGTCAGTGTGAGACCAAATGGGTCAACAAAAAGCAATGCTAAAGAGGATTGTTGAATATAAATGTAGATGTGGGAATGATAAAGGAAATTCTATAAAAGGACCTAAAATCAAAAATATAAATGAGTAAAAAACTTCACCAGCTAGGATAGGTTGCTACATATGTGGAGGTCCTCATTATGCCAAGAAGTGTCCCCAAATGTCAGAGTCGAGTAATAGAGTAGAGGATCAAGCACATTGAATCTATGCTATGACAAGGAATCAGAACTTGGATGGACAAGAAAAACCTATGCTATTGAATGGTAAGTTGTTTGACAAAGAAGTTAAGGTTTTAATATATAGTGGAGTTACAAATAGTTTTATTTCCATTAGTATTATTATAGATATGTTGGAAAGACCTAGACTTTTGGCATAAAGGTGGAAAGTCGAGTATGGTTCTAGCAAAACCTACTCAGTGGATCAATTTTTACCTATGGCTGAGATAACCTTACCCAATGGATATACTATATTGCACTTATATGTGGCACCACTCCATGCTTTTGATATTGTTCTAGGGATGGATTGGTTGAAGTCTCATGGAGCTTTAATCAACTTCCAAGAGAGGTGGATGGATTACATTGATAAGGATAAAAGAGGAGTAAGAGTTCAAAGTAGGCAAGGGTCTTTTCAACCCCATTTGTTATCAGATATGCAACTAAAGAAGGCCATTAAAAATGGTGGTATGTTGTATGTAGTTAATATTAATGGCAATAATCATGATAAGAGGGATAAGGAAATGTTTAAAAAACATCCAATTTTATATGAATTTAGAAATGTATTTCCCAAACATCTCCTAGGTATACCACCTTGATATGAATTTGACTTCACTATTGAACTAATTCTAGGGGCTAAATCCATTGCAATAACACCTTACAAGATGACCCCAATAGAGTTGCAAGAATTGAAGGTGCAACTTCAAAATTTGCTAGAAAAGGGTTTGATCAAACCTAGTGTGTCACCTTAGGGTACTCTAGAATTATTTGTGAAAAAGGATGGTTCCTTGAGGTTATGCATAGATTATAGGATGTTGAATAAGGTAACCATCAAGAATAGGTACCTGTTGGTCAAATATCTGCCTAATCAACAAAACTGCGTTTGTGCACCCTAGATACGGCCAACATTGAAAGGTCGGAGGAAAGGAATGTCCTTCGTGCCAATCTCCAGAGAGGGCTGGCTCCCAAACTAAATCCTACACTAGTTGAAGACTAGAGTTGCAGGAAAGAAATTGGAAATAATAGAAAGAAATGGGAAATATGGCCACAGGGCCGAGTGTAGGATTTGGGGCAGACTAGTAGCAAGAATTCCACCAAGTTTTATAATAGCATGTAACAAGAGGAAGGCAGTAGAATTTCACTCACACCTTTGTAGAGACAACCTCCAGATTGTATTCCAGAACTCACTCACTCACCAACAATGTTTTAAATCCATAAATAGAATTTTAAACTTAACAACAAATAAAGAGCATAAGCATAAATAGAAGTGTTAAAAATAGAAGGAAATCACACACATAAGAATGCTTGCAAATTTTAGAAGCCAAGTCTCTTCTATTGATGCTGAGAACTTGGAGAGTTTTCTCGCAGAGTGTCTAACCTCCTTTACAATGGAAATTTGATTAGTATTTATAGAGGATTTCACCTCTTTCATTAAATGTACATGAAGACAAAATGATCGCAGATCGGGAACAAGAGTGAGGAAATTCTTCCTTGGAAATATTAAAATTTATTCCTTTTGTAACAACGATCCACCTTTTAGGGGAACATTCCCAGGAAATCAGCATTTTGGGCATCAGTGCATAGAAAATTAAAGAACATTCCATGCATTGAAAACGTACCCCTACCTTGGAAATCATGAAAGTCTTCCCATGCTTCTTATACGACTTCCTTCTTCGCTTTGGGATTCACAATTTTGAGTTACTTGCTGCCACTATCCTTTAATGCCTGTAAAAACCTGCTCTAGGCGCCTTTGAAACCTTGATTATATTCATGATAGACCGTAGTGACACTTCACAATTGGATGGCTCTATCTTCATAACTTCATTCGCCTCTTCCGTTTGAAACTGCGTTCGCCCTTTAGCAAAAAACACTTTCGCCCAATCTTCATTTGCTCGGCACGTTCGTGCATATTTTCTTGAAAAACGTGTTCACCCCTGGGAGAGGCGAATAGGATGTTCACCCCTCGACCAGGGTGAATGGGATTGTGCTTTGTTTTTGAGGTGCATTCATCCATGGGAGGGGTGAATAGGATGTTCACCCCTCAACCAGGGTGAACGTAATTTGTGTCACCTTTGGGGTACGTTCACCCCAAGGTGGGGCGAACGCGATTTCCTTTTACTTTTGTGATGCGTTCGCCCATGGGAGGGGCGAATGGGATGTTCACCCCTCAACCGGGGTGAACGTGATTACAATTTGTCATGCCCCCTTCTTTCCCAAGCATCATTCATACTGCCTTTTGTTATTATGTTCACCCCAAGGTGGGGCGAATGGAGCTTTCGCCCCATCCTTGGGGCGATCGCGATCTCAAATCCCATATTTTCTTGGCATTGTCAAATTTTTAGTCCCTTGTATTTTTCATATTAAACTTCCTTTCTTCATTTTACAAAATGTATCGGGTCCAAAGGCATCAATTGGATAGTGCACTTATAAGTATAGCAAACTTGAATCCCCAATAAAGTTTTACATTTGTTTTTCAAACATTTAACACTGAATGCTAAAAGATATATGTAAACAAAAAGTAACATATGAAATTGATTCAAAATAAATATTATCGTATTACAATAAAAAATACTCCAACAAAATACCCGAACAAAATTCCCAATGTGGCAAGGTGCAAAACTGCCAATATTTTTGGTGACTCATGGGGTATCCAACTCGCATGGATGCAAGCGATCCTAGGCCTTTATCCATTGGGCAATTATGGGGTCTTCTTTCCAGCTGCCTTAGCTGGCGCCTTTGCTGTAGAAGCCTTCTATCGTGCTTCCTCTTCAACATTTTCCTGTTCTTCCGCTTTGGTCGCCACTTTGAGCACTTCGGCTCGCTCAGCTTCCTCTACTGCTTTCTCTATCGCTGCACGCTCTGCTGCTACCTACTCCTCCTATTCCTTGAGGGTCTCAAAAATTACTTCGTAGGACCTGACTGCCTCCTCCCAAGCATGTGGCATGGGACATTGAGAGACTCATAAACAAAGCGAAGATTCTGAACATCCATCAAGCTGAGGTGCTTCGCTCATTGAGCCAACTCATACAACGATAACTCTAGGCATGTATATTTCTGCATCAGAGGCAACACCTGCACTTCTGTGAGAGGCTCTTCCCATGCATCGATCTCAGAGGTATCTTCCACAAACTTCTTCTAGAGTGCCTCCAGTTGCTCAAGTGGCAAGGGTTCACCCCACTCATCCGTAAAGTCCAGAAATCCCAACTCAACAATAGTCTCAAAGTGAGTCATAGAAATGACATGCTCTCGCTCAATGGTGTTGAGAATTGTTTGGCCTTCCCTTACCAGGTCCATTCTCTAGAAATAACTGTGCAGCGTGATCTTGGCCTTTGACCAGGCATGATCCATTTCGCTTAGAGGGCGAATACGTAGGTTGGCATTAGTTAGGGCCTGAATCTTTACTGCCATCTCCATATACGACTTGAACCGTTCCTCCGTATTATCAATCAACTACTGCCCTAGCTGAATCTGTATGTGTGCCTCCCACAAATAGTGCAACACCTAGACTGCTTGTGCAGCCAACTTCTCGTAGTTCTGAGCTGAGCGAAGACGGGCCTCTTTGACGCTTTTTGGCAAAAAACCAGCAGTCTATGCAACCTTCTCTACTAACTGATTCTTCATATCCTCAAGCTATTGTTGGAGCTTATGCATTTCGATCCTGGTGGTATCTCATTCTTTCAGGTGCACTCCAACCTGTTAGTGCAGATATTCATTTTTAGTAGCAGTATTTTCCTCCTACGCTCTGCTTTTCGCCAGGGCAGTTTCGAGCTCAATAATTTTATTTTCATTTTCAAAATACTTCTCCTTAAAATGCTCATCGTGCAAGTACACTGAGCTCATATCCACCTGAATATTGCCCATATTTTCTACTGGATTTATCTTGGTAAGATCTTCTATGATAGTCTCACTGATGTAATCACTTGGCAGCATTTCCCCTTGCGGCTTCTGGACCAAGGGAGTGAGCTTTGTCGTGTGAGCCTCCATAGCAACAAGATCAAAGGTGACTTTCTTTATCGGTCGAGCTAGAGCCAAGGCCTCCTTGCACCTCATGCTCTTCAACCACTGCGAAGAGCTCAAGTGTGCCCGATTAATCTTCTCCACATCGGGCTGCTTGTGGGCCACCTGCACATCAGGTAAGAATTACAACTCCAAAAATGGGGTGAATGGAACTAGCGCATCTGAGCGACTGGGCTCATCAGAAGTGGATGATATGGTCAGAAGGGGTGGAATGGAAATGGTGGACTGGATGGAGGAACCGAGTTTGGCCATAGTTACGCTTACCCTAGGAGGAGCTTGCATACTTACAGCCTCAATGGTGGTGGTGGTGGCAATAGAAGGGGAAGGGTGCAAAAAGGGATTTGGCCCTGACGCATATGAACTAAAAGAAATGGAGGATGAAGGAATGGGAATAGAAGAAGGAGCAATAGTGACTTCGGGAATGGAAGAAGATGGAAGTGAAATAGATGTGGAAGGCATACCGAATGGTGGGGAAATGGAGACCGAAGATGGAGGAAGTGAAATAGAAGTCACTACATGCTTCAAAGAAGAAGAATAGGGAAGAGAAGATGTACCTTCGAGCATGGGCATCGTGTGACATGGTGATGGGAGTGGTTGTGAAATTACTTCTTCTTGTTGTGCTTCCGCCCTCCCTTCAATGCCTAGATTCTCTTCACCATCCATCACTTCTACGTGGGAACTCTCCGACTGATGATCCTCCTCTTGTTCGTGGACCATCAAAAATACTTGTGCAACCTTAGTTGGGAGCTCTTCTCCGATGAAGGATTTACAACTACCATTGGAACACTAGTAACTATAGGAACCGCTACAACTAGAATTATAGAAACTGTGGCAACCGAAACCATAATGGCAGAAGCAACAACAACACTGGTCCTTGGTCTTTTCACCACCTTGGGAAGTGGTGGCACCTTCGAGACATTTTGCTTCTCTGGTGTAGGCACCTCTTCCACCTTTCACTTCATTCATTGAGATCTCTACTTAAACACATATTGTTGTTCCTCTTCCTCTGGAATCTCCTCCTCGACCATTGGACGTCCTTCTTCAGTTTCACCTTCGCCACTATCAGAATGTTGAAAAATCTATGGCAAAATATTGGTGAAGGTGACAGGTTGATATGAATCGACATAATCATCATAATTTTCCAAAAATTGCTCATCTAACTTCAGCCCGAAAGGAGTAGTCGGCTTCCCTCGGTGAATCTGCATTATCCACCAATTCATAATTTTCTCTTCAGTCCAGTCGGGCTTACTTTCTTTAACTTGGCTGAATAAACCCGGTGAAGGAATCTGAGACTTATACCTGGCCGGATTATACTCTACCTCTTGCTCATAGCAGTCATGCCAAGGTGGAAGTGTCATCATTTTCTCAATGTGCCAATTCATATCAGGCCCATCAAAGTTATTTCTATTCTTCTGAATATCTGGCCAAGGGAAACAATGAAATGACTTAGCCTTTATAATAGCCAAAAATTTACCCAAAGGGTCATACCTCCAACGTTGTGGTAGTTCTATCAAACCCAAATCTTGCAGCGCTACTGTCAGGAGCTGATTCTATCCAACTTGGCTCACCTCTATACTACCGAATTTGAACGGCATGTTGCACGTTGTCTTCTTCCCATGCCCAACTCCATATACATCATTGACGTAATCTGACTGGCGCACTACTTCCATGGCGAACACATGCTCTATAGAAAAATAGGGCAACAAAAATGGCTTACCCGTGAAGCCAAAAATTCTCACAACTACACCCTAGGTAAGCAAGAAAATATCCCCCTTTTCCTGTGTGACTACTACATCTCTTAATTCCCGTGGCACCCTTTCACACGTGCCGCAAAGCAACTCTATTGTCGGGCCCAAGAACCAACTGTTAAAGCTGTAATATGACTCCCTTCTTGACAAAATAGAAGTCCACTTATAAACCGGCAAAGGTTCATTTTTCTCATTCACCTACGTTACTGCAATAAAGGGGAAGCACCGCTGAAGCTGGAAAAAGAAATACCATACTAAAAAGGATGTATGCTTGAACGAATTTGCCTCTCCAGTTTGCAACTTCTCCAATTGAGAATTCATCCTTCGAGAAATAAAATCTACCCAGTTGAAGAAAATTGGATTAGTGCCCCTTCTTGGAGAATAAAATTCCACCTTGCAGATACATTGAGCTAAGGCCGCCTGCCATTTATGAACTGTATCATCCGAAGGCAACCCTGCCACCCAAGCCAACATCGAATAAATATCATGGCTTTTAAAATCAGTCAACGACTTCGATAAATTTGGCAAGTGCCCCATCGATGGCTCCTTAATTAGTTGGGTCTCCATAAATTGGTGCATGGTTACTGTGGAGACATATTTATCTTCCTGCTCATCAGTATGCAATTTTTTGTGAACCCCATAAGATGGAGGCTCTAATCCACAAGCGAAGGCCTCCCGTACCTCGTTCGGGGTGATGGTAAACAAAATCTCCCTCTTTGCATTCCTTATAGCTCTGGTGAAGGGGTCATAAAACTGAGCAACAAGTCGTACCAACTCGGGGTAAGGATGAACTAGCGAGCATAGATACCAGGATAACTACGAATGATAGGGCACTGTCAGCCAACTTTCTGATGTCACTCCCTGGCTCACTGCCAACTCAACATCTTCTCACAACCTTTCCACACCTTTGTGGGTAATGAGGCAGTCGCCAATTTTTGCCAGTGAGTCTTCATACGGGTCCAAGTCGACGTAATCATTTTTTTGAGCCTTTTTAGATCTAGAGCCTCCTTCCTTATTTTTTGATTTCTTGGGCTCTATAGCCTCTGTGACATTCTCGGGCTCCTTGCTCCACTTCCCCATTATCTCTTTTCTCTGATAAATACTCTGCACACTCTCTGGACACTTCTGCAACTACAATTCAAAATATGCAATAGTAAAAATTTTTAAGAGAAAAATAAACTACAAGATTTTTACCTCATCATTTATATAGAGCCCTCCCACAACTGCCATAATAAATGTTGAATTAATTTTGAGCACTTTTGGGAGAATGTGGGTATTGATCCGCTAGCCCGACACCATTCCCAATGTTCCAATGGTTTTTCCTCTGATTCGCTGCCAGATCTTCCTGGGAAAGAGTGCCCTCTTTGCCGCGTAATTTTATTGTAAATCATGCCCTGATGCCCAAAGCTTGCTTGGAAAAATAAATCGGCCGCTTAACAACCAATAATGAATCTTTTCTGCTCCTTGGGAATCATAAAAAATTATGGAGGGCGCACGTTTTAATTTTAATGCATTCACAATACCTCTTTACCTGCGCTCACATTCTCTTATTGCTGCTACGTAGCCAAGGATGCGACTGCCTTTGCAACGTGCTCCCGAAAACAATGCACTTGCTCCCTTCTATCGGCGAAGTCGCTTCGGGCGCACACACAATTTTTTTCTCTTAGTAACATCTTCAAAAATCAGGGCAACCGGTTTCCTTTTCCTTCATCTCAGGGTGACTTCAATTCTGTTTGGAGATTCTACGGTGAATAAGCCCTTTAATAAATTTACCTCTTCAATGTTTTCACCCATATTTAGAAGAAAATCAAAATTGCTTTTCTAAAAACAACGTCCCCCATTTTTTTCAAAATATCATCTTTAAAGCAGTTTTTTTATATATTTATTAAATAAAATAAACCCTTATCACTCCATCATTTCAAACAAACACGTTCGCCTAGACCAAGGGTGAACGGCCCGTTTGCCCATCATCCGGGGCGAACGCGATACCAATCTTACGCTCATCTTTGCCGAACATGACATCCAATTTGTTAATGAGTTCACCCCAATCAAAAGGTGAATGGCTACGTTGCCCCTTGTTGGGGTGAATGCGATATCAAATATATTCTTTTTATATGTGCATTGTTTTTCTTCGAATGGGATGTCAATATTGCCAATGAATTTACCCCTACCTTAAGTTGAATTGTCTTGTCACCTTTTCCTTGGGGTAAACGAACCTAGGAGTATCTCAAGATTTCTTTCTTTTCTTCCTTTTTTTTTTTATAAAAACAACATTAACGATTAAAAATAAATAACATATTAAAAAGAATATTTACATATATACAAGATGGTACCTCATCAGAACATCATCATTGAATATAGGCCTTCAGATGAAGACCATTCACTAGAATAGGAAGGTCACAACCCTCCAAATCATGAAGGTGGTAGGCATTCGCTGAATTTACTATAGAAACTTGAAAAGGGCCTTCCCAGATAGCATCAAACTTGTGGTGTTTTCCTGGCTTAGCCTTCTTCTCATTCCACTTAAGAACTAAATCTCCCACCTGAAAACTGTGTTCAGTCATTTTCTTCCTGAACCACTTCTGCATTTCTCTTGTGTGCTTGGCAAATGCTTGATAAGACTACTCTGTATATTCTTCTAATTGCAACAATTATGCCAACCTTGCACTCATAGGATCAGATTCCTCATTTTCATCTTGAAAAAACTACAATGTTTGGAGAACCGAAAGCTCAATATGGGTGGGGAGAATAGCTTCTTTCCCATAAACCAAGGCATATGGAGAGGTTTTAATAGATTTCTTCATAGAGATGTGATCCACCCAAAGTGCCTGGTTCAACAACAAGTGCCAACTTCTTTTATTACTGCCCATCATCCTCTTTAAAATTTGTAGCAAATTTTTATTGGTAGATTCGGCCAACCCGTTCCCTTGCGGATAATAGTTGGATGATGTCTTCAGATAAATGCCATATTTGCTAGCGAACTCTGTGATTTTAGCCCCAATGAATGGAGTTCCATTATCAGTTACAATTGAATCTGGGATGCCAAAACGAGTAATGATCCCTTCTAGAAAAGAGATAACAGTTGCTTGATCAACCTTCTTGGTAGGAATAGCCTCCGCCCATCTAGTGAAATAATCAATCATCATTAAAATATACTTGTGTTCTATGGAAGAATGTGGATCAATAACTCCAATGAAGTCAAGACCCCATTGCTGAAAAGGTGCTTCCACTTGAATTGGATGCAGAGGCAAAGCTCCTTTTCTTATTCTACCAACGTATCACTGACAACTATCACAATGTTGACTTACTTTATGAGCATCGATGAACAGAGTGGGCCAGAAATATCCTGCTCGGATAATATTTAAAGCCATGGGCCTACCTGCATAGTGACCACCAGATAGCCCAGAATGAAATTCCTCCAATATTTTCTCCTTCTCGGACTCCTTCACACACCTGAGAAGAACTCCATCAATGTTCTTATGATATAGTCCATTTGGCAATAGAACATATTTGAGTGCTTGCAGTCTAAACCTTCGATGTTGTGAAGCATCAAGGTGAGTTTGACATAATCCAAAAGTAAAATAGTCAATCAATTGTTTTGTCCAGTCACGGTCGCTCAGAGCATAATTCACACAAATGGTTTTTCCAATATCTCCTTCATGTGCTACATCCAATGATTCAGAAGTAGCACTTTTAGCTAACTCCTGGCATAAAGCTCACCCACGAACTAGCTTTGTTGGTCGGATCTCCACATCATATTCTTGAATTTTTGAGACCCAACCCACCCTTTTATCGCCTAGTTCTCCTTGGAGTATGAAATTTTGGACGTCTGGATGTATAACATAAACCATAGTCTTGCTCTGGGAAACAAAGTGTCGAAACTTCTTCAATGATTTCATTACCGCATACACTTGTTTCTCGATAAAATTATACTTCTCCTGATGTGGTGCAATAACCTGGCTCAAGAAGGCAATTGGCTTCTCTTCTCCATCCTCTTGCTTCTATGTTAATACTGCAACATAACTCTCTTGCTCACCCACCGCATAGAGAATGAAATCTTTTGAATAGTCAGGATTGATTAAAACTGGAGCTTGTGTGATCCTTTCTTTGATTTCTTGAAAAGCTCATCTTCTGGCTTCCATCCACTTGAACTCAGTATTCTTCTTCAAGAGCTCCATCATGGGTTTCACAACCTGAGCAAAGTCAGCAATAAACTTGCGAATGAAATTTATTTGACCAAAGAAATATTGCAGGTCCTTTTTGTTAGCAGGAAATGGTAACTTCAAAAGTGCTTCAGCTCTTGCAGGATCAATTGCCAATCCATCTTGCGAGATCACATGACCCAACAATTTCCCTTCTTTAACAACAAATATTGACTTCTTTGGATTAATAGAAATCCTGAATTCATGACACTTCTCGAACACCTACCTCAAATGAGCTACATGGTCTTCTCTACGATGTGAAAACACAATCATATCATCAAGATATATCATAATAATTCTATTCAATAACTCACCGAAAGCAATGTCCATGGCCCTCTGAAAAGTAGCACCGGCATTGGAGAGTCCAAATGGCATCCATTGGTAGGCGAAGGTGCCCCACTTGGTGGTGAAGGTTATTTTATGTTGATCCTCGTCCTTTACCCATATTTGATTATATCCAGAGAAACCATCGAGCAATGAGAATCTCTATGCACCAGCTACCACATGAAGGATTTGATCAATCTGCGAGAGAGGGTAATGATCTTTCAATGATGCCTGGTTCAGGTTGCGAAAGTCAACACACAACCGAATATCTCCATTCTTCTTTCGCACTGGGACCAGGTTCGCCACCCATGTTGAGTGCTTGATTGGGTAAATTATCTTTGCCTCCAACATCTTCAACAATTCCACCTTCATGAGTACTTCTATCTTGGGATTGATAGGGCGCTGCTTTTGCCAAAAAGGTTTAACACCCTCCTGCAACTCAATGGTATGTTGGATCACGTTCTTGTCATATCCCTTTAAATACTGATAGCTCCATGCCACGATGTCAGGGTACTCATAGCACAAATTCTTAATATCTTCCAATTCCTCAGGCAAGCAATCAATTCCGATTTTGATGATCTTCTCAGGTTCTAACTGCAGTTCTTTATACTCTTTTGCATCCACTTTAATCCTATGCTTTTCAAACCTATCATTCTGATCAAACAAACTCTCCAATGAAATCAGACCTCTGGGAATATGATTGTTCTTCAATTGGATCATTCCTTCTCTCTCTTCATCAACAAGCACTCTATCATCTGAGCTAGCAGCTTCTCTAAGCAGAAAGTTGACTATTTGTTCATCATTGTCAAATACTTGCCAATAAATATTCTTATCCAGAACTGAAGGTCTATAGATCACCCTAACAATCTTGGGCTTTTTGACTACTTGCTCCATGGGAGAATAATTTACACCGAGAGATGCTAGAATATCTGCATGTTTGTTTTACTCCCAGGAAATCGCTTGAATGTTCAAAGTCATGAAGGATTCAAATAGATCCCACACTCTATTGCGATAGGCTTTTAGGTAATGCTGCTTTGATACACACTTATTTGTAGTCTGATTAACAATAAGCTCGGAGTCACCAAAAATTTGCAACTGCTTGATACCCAACTTTTCAGCCTTCTTCAATCCAAGGCACAATGCTTCATATTCAGCTGCATTATTTGTGCAACTCCAAGTCAACCTATAAGAATAAGTCTTCTACAACCCCTTGGGAGAGATCAACATGACACCAGATCTTGCACCATTCTTACATCTAGCACCATCAAAATACAACTTCCATAACTGATCCGTGTTGAAATCTTGGGAATCAGGGACTTCTTCTTCAGTTTGCTCGGGCTTGGTTATTGTATAACAACCAATGTCTGTTTTGATCATTGCATTAAAATCCATAAGGGAAAACTCATCTTCAAGGTGAAGTTCACCCAACGCTTCTTCCATCAAGTCAACCTCTTCTAGCTCTTCAGTCATCATGTTAACTGCACCTGGAGCTTCTTCTTCCTCTTCCAACTTTTCAATGTGAAAAGGTGATGGCTTTTCATTGTGAATGTGAATCCTCTTTCCCTTGAATGGTATCTCCAAATGCGAGTAGTCTAAGGAAATATATCCTCCCAAATTAGCCATGAACTCCCTTGAGAGGCACATGCTAAAGTATGGCTCCAGGTCAACTACTACCACTTCTTGGATGACTGTGATTTGTGGCATACTGTGAAGGACAATGGGAATGTCTTTGATCACTCCCACTATTTTGATTGGGGTTCCATCCAGCTGCAACACTCTTGGGCTACTCCTTGTATATTCCATCCCCATCACTTCACATATTGCCTTTGGCATGACAGTAGTTGCAGTAATAGAATCAATCATACAATTGTGTACGATCCACCCCTCCATTCTGAGTGACAAATAAAATGGGGGTGGTCTATTCTTTCCTATCACTGAAGTTGGTAGTGCTTGCACCAAGACTATTTGGGAAGGAGTTTTCTTTTGATCTTTAGCAGTCTTCAAAGATTCTTGTAACAAGTCAACTTGCCCTGATAGTTGTAGTGCATCATACAAGCTAACTTTTGCAGGTATCTTCTTCATTTCTTCCATAATATTATAACTTGAGATGGTCGAAGCCTTCTCTTCTGTAACCCATTCGTACTTGTCTCAGTACTGCTGAGTAGCTTCTACTCTTTGTCTCTTTGTCAATGATGGGTACTTGAGTCTCTCCTTAGCCTGCTCTTTCATTTCATTTTGTGTTTGAGCAGCTATTGCTGTAGGTTGCAAAGTTGATACCTTAGTTTGTACCTTTTCTTGAGCTTTCTTAGGGAGTAAATATTTTAGCTTGATAGAATCCTGCTCCTTAGCTCTTACACCAGGTGCTTTCACTAGAGGTTATCATTTTTCATCTTGTACCTTTGGCTCGATAGGCACCTTCAAAGGTTCGAGCTCAACTGGATCTATAGTTACTGGCTTTTTCCCGGACCTTGTAAGAACCAAAACTTGCTCCAAATATGGCATCATAAAATTGTGATCAGCCTCCCTGATCATATTGACTTGTCCACCGACCAAACTTTTCGCTAGCATTTGCACATAATTCATATGCACCATGCAGGTTTCTTCTCCATGAGGGTCATTACATGTTGAACACCAGTATGCCTTTTCTGTTGCGCTAGCCTCCTCATTTGCTAGCACTGTTGTGCTTTTCTCAGGGCCTCTACTGGCAGATGCTTGCTCTCGAGTAATCGGTGGGGTTTGAAATCTCCTCGACCAAAATTTTGCCTCAGCTTGCTTCTTCCTCACCATCGTAAGTTCATTTGATATCATCCTTAAGGCTGAGTTGTTAGATTTCACCTCTTGCAACAATGTTGTGAAAGGATCAGGATTGGACGATGAGGGGGGCACTGGCAAAGGTAGAGGTGTTGGCGGTGTAGGCAATGGTAATGGGGTCGGAGGTGCTGGCAATGCTGGGAAAGGAATGGGTGACGATGGCAGCTGGGGTACTGATTGAGCAGGAAATTGCGGAAAACTTGGAGCTGGACGTTGTGGGATAGGGATCGGAGCCATATGAGGCGGGCTTGAACTCCATGAGGGAACTGGGTACATGGAAGGCATGGGCTACAAAAATGCATTGGAATACAAATACTGTGGGAGGTCAGGAAGAATGGGCATAGTAATTTTTGGGGGAAGCCTACCTACAACAATTAGGTTAGATTCGACCTTTTGTGCCTGAGTATACAGATCTGGGAACGTAGTCACGTTGGCTTGTCGCACGACCATACCGATTTTAGTGCTAAACGCCCTGAGGTAGTAGAATGTCGCTTGTTCATGTGTAGGCCGCAAACCATCAGGAACTCTCTACCAGCTTCATGTGAACCTGACGTTGAAGTCAACTACCTCCTCCTACGGATGTCTTTGAATCATTGTAAACTAGTGCAACAAGGAATATGGGTCAGCTTGTTCATGAAAATTTTTAATCAGCAACTCCGCCAACTGATCCCATGAGGTAATAGTACCAGGTTGCAATGACCGGTACCAATACAACAATTTCCCTCTTAGCGACAATACCAACAATTTTACCATCACGTCTTCATCTGTAATTCCATGGATCGTAGCCAAAGAAGCTACATCTTGAATATGCTCATAGGCCATTTTACCAGTACCATCATAGGTCGAAAAAGCCTTCAAAGCTGCTTGAGGCACTGGATTTTGTGCTTGTAATTTCAAGGCCCCTGAGCTATTCCATGTTGGGAACTATCTAGGTGGTTGTGGCTACTGTGGTGGAGGATTCTGAGCCATGTGGGGTGGTGTGTGGGGTGGAGCTTGAGGAACACTAGTAGCAGTGCTAACTGGGCTCGTAGGAGCAGAGAATACATCGGCTAGTCGTGATGATGTGGTAGATGATATATGGGATGTATGAGGTAATGAAGATGTACGGCGTAAAGTGGCTAATTGAGGATGTTCCCCTAGCCTTTGAATATCAAGTTCGTAGAACTCAATTCGATGATCTGGATTTTTGGCCTTCGATCTTGTATTCATGAGACACAACTTTCATTGTACTCACATTTGGAGATTTTTGGGTGTAATCGAGTCACCATATGTTCTAACTATACAACACGAAGGCGAACATCAAACCTTAATACTATCGAAAGTGGAACTTTTGAGGTCCCACCAGGCATGCCAAAAACTATTGGTCAAATATCTGCCTAATCAACAAAACTGCATTTGTGTGCCCTAGATACGACCAACATTGAAAGGCCGAAGGAAAGGAATGTCCTCCGTGCCAATCTCCAGAGAGGGATGGCTCCCAAACTAAATCCTACACTAGTTGAAGACTAGAGATGCAGGAAAGAAATTAGAAATAACATAAAGAAAGGGAAATATGGCCACAAGGTTGGAGTGTAGGATTTGGGGTAGACTAGTAGCAAGAATTCCACCAAATTTTATAATAGCATGTAACAGGAGGAAGGTAGCAGAATTTCACTCACACCTTTGTAGAGACAACCTCCAGAATAACACTCCAACACTCACTCTCTCACCAACAATATTTAAATTCAGATACAGAATTTAAATTCAATAGCAAATAAAGAGCATAAGCATAAAATAGAAGTGTATAAAATAGAAGGAAATCACACACATAAGAATGCTTGCAAATTTCAGAAGCCAAGTGTCTTCTATTGATGCAGAGAACTTAAGAAGTTTTCTCGTAGAGTGTCTAACCTCCTTTACAATGGAAATTTGATTAGTATTTATAGAGGATTTCACCTCTTTCATTAAATGTACATGAGGACAAAATGATCGTAGATCAGGAACAAGAGTGAGGAAATTCCTCCTTGGAAATATTAAAAATCCATCCTTTTGAAACAACGATCCACCTTTTAGGGGAACATTCCCAGGAAATCAACATTTTGGGCGTCGGTGCACAAAAAATTAAAGAACATTCCATGCATTGAAAATGTACCCCTCACCTTGGAAATCATGAAAATCCTCCTATGCTTCTTATACGGCTTCCTTCTTCGCTTGGGATTCACAATTTTGAGTTACTTGCTGCCACTATCCTTTAATGCTTGTAAAAACCTGCTCTGGGTGCCTTGAAACCTTGATTAAATTTTTGATAGACCGTAGCGACACTTCACAATTGGATGGCTTTATCTTCATAACTTCATTCGCCTCTTCCGTTTGAAACTGCGTTCGCCCTTCAAAAAAAAACACTTTCACCCAATCTTCATTTGCTCGGCACGTTCGTGCATCTTTTCCTGAAAAACGTGTTCACCCCTGGGAGAGGTGAATGGGACGTTTACCCCTCGACCAAGGCGAATAGGATTGTGCTTTGTTTTCGAGGTGCATTCGCCCATGGGAGGGGCGAACAGGACGTTCACCCCTCAACCAAGGTGAACGCAATTTGTGTCACCTTTGGGGTACGTTCGCCCCAAGGTGGGGCGAACATGATTGCCTTTTACTTTTGTGATGCGTTCGCCCATGGGAGGGCAAACGGGATGTTCACCTCTCAACCAGGGTGAATGCGATTACAATTTGTCGCACCCCCTTCTTTCCCAAGCATCATTCATACTGCCTTTTGTTATTATGTTCACCCCACCCTTGGGGCGATCGCGATCTTAAATCCCATATTTTCTTGGCGCTGTCAAATTTTTAGTCCCTTGTATTTTTCATATTAAACTTCCTTTCTTCATTTTACAAAATGTACAGGTCCAAAGGCATCAATTGGCAGTACACTGTAAATATAGCAAACTCGAATCCCCAATAAAGTTTTAATTTTGTTTTTCAAACATTTAACACTGAATACTGATATATGCAAACAAAAAGTAACATATGAAATTGAGTCAAAATAAATACTGCCGTATTACAATAAAAAATGCTCCAACAAAATGCCCGAACAAAATTCCCAATGTGGCAAGGTGTAAAACTGCCAACAGTACCCTTTGCCAATAATTGATCTCTTCGATCAATTAAAGGATGGCACTATATTTTCAAAGATAGATCTAATATTTGGATATCATAAATTAAGAATATGAGATGAGGATACTTATAAAATATCTTTTAAGACTAGACATGGGCACTATGCACTCACAGTATTGTCATTTGGGTTGAAAAATATACCAACAATGTTTATGAATCTGATGAACAACCTGTTTAGGAAAATCTAAATCGACTTGTTTCAGTATTTTTAGATGATATCTTGATATGTTATCACACCAAAGAGGAACATGACCAACATTTATGGTTAGTGTTGGAGGTACTGAGGAAAAACCAGCTATATGGAAATTTGTCTAAATGTGAGTTCTATACCTCACAAGTGTAGTGTTTAGGGCATATCATCTTGACAGAAGGAATTTTTGTAGATCATAAGAAGATTGAGGTTGTATTAAGTTGACCTGCATCAAAAAATGTGTCTGAAGTGAGAAGCTTCATGGGGCTCATAGGTTATTATAGGCATTTTGTGAAGGATTATTCAAATGGATGGAGAAATGTAAGATCACTTTTGAAACCCTAAAATATAAGCTAACTATGATACCAATTCTCAAGATACTGGATCCTCTTAGGAATTTTACAATGTGTATAGATGCTTCCTTAGAAGGTTTGGGTGGGATGTTGTCCAAGGAAGAGGCTACAATGGCATATAAGTCTAGAAAAATCAAGAAACATGAGTTAAAGTATACTAGTAACACTTGACCTAGAATTGGAAGTAGTTGTGCATGCACTATAGGTCTAGAGACACTATTTATTGGGTAAACCATTTGAGCTAAGGACAAACCATCAAAGTCTAAGGTATATTTTTACCCAACCTATGTTGAATGTAAGATAGAGAATATGGATAAAGTTCTTAGCATAATATGACTTTGGTATTGAGTATATCAAAGGGAAAGAAAATAAGGTTGCAGATGCCTTGAGTAGGAGAAGGCACATAACAACATTAACCTAGAGTCATATAGACTTGATGGACAAAGTCAAATAAATGCAACTACAAGATCAGTATTGCATGGAAATCCAGGATAAAATTGAGAAAAATCCTAAGAAAAATAAGGATTTCAACATAAAAGATAGATTTTTATGCTTCAATGATAGGGTTGTCATACGAACTAGTGAATTAAGGAGAATGATCATGCACAAGGTGCATAGTTATTCATATTATGCTCATATTGGAGGGTCAAAAATGAGAGAAAACATGAAAGAGACCTTTTATTAGGTAGGAATGCAACATGATATCACTAGTTTTATTACAATATGTTTAGAGTACCAGAAGGGTTAAGATAGAACATCAACACCTAGCAAGAAAATTGTACCCACATGATATACCTACATAAAAAATGCGGGTAATATCTATGGATTTTATTGTGGGTTTACCTAAGAATAGGGACCAACATGATGCAAATCTTGTGGTAGATGATAAGTTGACCAAGGTTGCACATTTCACACTGAGGAACATCAAGGTGGAAACTAAGTTTACCAAAGGAATTTTTAGGTTATGTGGGTTTCCTGAGGTGATCATATCAAATGGGTATTCTAGGTTCACATCAAAATTTTGGCATGCTCTTCACTATGTAGTGGGTACTAATATTAATATTAGTTCTATATATTATCTAAAAACAAATGGAAAAATAGAGAGGGTAAACAAAGTTTTAAAGGACATGCTTCTCATGTACTACATGGATCAAAAGTCTAAGTGAGAAGACTCTTTGCATCTAGTAGAATTTGCATACAATAATGGATAACATGCATCCTTTGGAATGGCTCTATTTTAAGCCTTATATGGTAGGAGATGTAGAACACCTCTATCATGGGATAATCCAGAGGATCGAGTGGTGATCAAACTAGAAATTTTTAGAGATATGTATTGGATATATTACATTATTTGGTCCCCTTGCAATATTAGTTTGTTAGATGATTTATATTTTGTATAATATATGTGGAAATATGAGAAAGAGTGCAAAGTTTCAAGAAATAATGAAGAGTCACATGATATGTGGCAAGTTGAAAGCTTTATCTTTATTAGAGGAATATGAAAGGTTGCATCTCCTGGATGAAAGAGGAGAACAATAGTTAAAGAACTGAAAAGTCATGAAAAAGGATATATTGGAGGTAAAGCTCCATGCATTGTAACCAAGTTGTATCATTAATGTAATATTTGTATATTGTGTTCATTTGTGTTATATTCTATGAGATATTGTTGTTCATTGTTATGAGATATTGTTAGTAGAATTGATTTATTTCATTCTTGATCCTGGAATAAGTTTACTATGAGTTAATCCATTAGGAAAGCTAATAGTGGTATCAAATCCATGGAGAGTCTGAGTGAAGCTATTGGGGCAATCATCACCATCTAACGACAAGCCCAAGTAGTATTTTACATAGGACAATAAGTTGAAGAAAAGAACAAGTAGTTTGGGCAGTATTAGAAGGAGAAAAAGGACTGCAAGTTTATGTTCAAAGTGCATCTTGTTTAAGCATTCAAAAAGAGTGTTTATAGCAAGTTTGTAAGCATCAGTGCCAAAATTAAAGGCAACAAAAATGAAGAGCTAAATATCTAGTTTTGGAGATGAATTTTTGGAGCTCGTTATCATCATCAAGCTTGCATCATACTTGCAAAAAATATAGCATATTAGTGGAAGGATAACATACTATTTACAAGATTTAAAGGGAGTAATAATTCAAAGAAACAGCTCAAATTTGTAAATAATAGTGGTGAATAGAAGTGAGAAGAAGCCACCAAAAGTGTGGTAGAACCACTAAGAAAATATGGAGAATCCACCACATTGAAAGAAGAATTCACCATCACCAAAGAGAAGAAATACACCATTGAATCCAACGAAGAGTGCCACTAGCCACCATTCAGTTGAAGACAAAGCCAAGGATGAGTGCCATCGTTGGAGAGGCACAAACCACCATTTATCCAAAGTAAAACTTCTTGCCACTAAAATCATTAATGTCAGGTCTAAAGGGACATTTTTGATGTCAAGAGAGAGGTATATTTCATAGAGGAAGAAAAAAATTTGTTTGGAGGAGTTATGGCATGGGTAAGACATTTTTGGTAAGTTGAATAGACTCTATACGAAGTTAAATAGTCTACTAGAAAAAATACAGTGAAAGGTCATTCATTATCTGCACCATTTGGAGAAGAAATAATTTGGAATATTTGGACAAATTATGTAACATATAATTTGTAATGTATAGAAGTTGAAGGGACACTTGTCATGGTGGAAGGAGCAATGCCAACCACTTTTGAAGGAGCTTGAAACATCTCTGACCTCCATAAATGCATGGGAGTTGAGCTCCATTTGGCATACAATCATCAAGCATGAAGCTTAAGTGTGGCAGAGAGATTTTTTTTTGCAAATATACCACGTACCTAAGGACCTAGTTGTTAGAGAAGGGAGATTAACAGAATTGGAGGTATTATTCACTAGTAGATTAGCAATTACAAGGGAAATAGTCATTATCCATTACAATAAAAACTACCACAAGTTAAAAGTATGGTAGGAGTGGCCATGAGGAGAGGTGCCAATGCATTACAAGTGGATATTCCCTGCTAGGTAGAGAAAAACACAACAATGCATAGTAAAAGGTATTTTATTTGATTTTTTATAAGTTTCTTATGGTTTGGAGTAATAAGGTGTATGTGAAGGTTTTATATTAGGGAGAAATAAAAATTAAGGGAGTAAAGTAAGGGTTTTATCTAGGAGTTATAGGCAATTTATAAATTTGAAAAGTTAGCAAAAGTTCCTAGTTGGAGAGATAAAGGTGTTTTATAAAGTGTTTTTTTAATTAAATTTGATTAAAGTGTTATGGGAGTTATAAGGAGTTATTAAAACTTTATTATTAAAGTTAAAATAGGAGAAATAAGTCTATTTGAAGGTTGATTAATTTAATGATTAGAGAGATAAGGCTTCAAACTAAAAAAATTGAAAACCTAGACACCTCATTGATGCATTTTAAAAACCTAATTTGAAATTTTGTGAAATTAATTTAAAGTTTTGGGAAATTAATTAAGTCTTGTAATTAACATATTAGACTTTGTAAATCAGTTTTTAATATTTGCAAATTAGAAATTTTGGAGAAATAAGGACTACTACATCAAATTGAAACATTGAAGTTTTACAAATATTATTTTACATTTATAATTTAGGAGTTAAAAGGTATTCAAATTAGAAATTTGAGAATTGAAACCTTCATCAAAACTATTGTTTAATCATATATTCACAACTAGGG
Source organism: Wollemia nobilis (assembly GCA_028583015.1). NCBI lineage: Eukaryota > Viridiplantae > Streptophyta > Pinopsida > Araucariales > Araucariaceae > Wollemia > Wollemia nobilis. The sequence continues at coordinate 14,705,446 of JAQPPZ010002549.1, forward strand.
AGAAATAAGGAATTCAACAAAGATTTGAAAATTGAAATTTTTATCAAAATTGTCTTTCATTCAAAACTTAGGGAGATATAAGGTTGTCAACTTCAAAGGAAATGCAAATACAAGAATATTATTTTTTGAATCACAGTTATTAAAGGGGCCTAATTTTACCCCATGGAAAAATAAAATGAGGTCAATACTTATTGTTGAAAAACTTTGGGATGTAGTAAATGGACAAAGAAACATTCTAGTAAATAAAACAAGAATTTAAAAATTCAAAGATGATGCTAAAGCTCTTATGTTAATTCTATTTGGTATATCAGATGAAATTCAAGCACACATTAGTGAAGCAGAAACTTCAAAAATAGCTTGGAAAATTTTTGTATGATATTTGAAGGAAAGAATATGGCAACCAGTTTACATCTAAAATCATAGTTGTATACACTAAAAGTTCATTATAGAGAAAATATAGAAGAGTTTCTTCGAAGGATATCAAAATTAAAATTAAAATTACACACCTTAGGAGAAAAGGTTGAAGATCAATTTCTAGTCTCAATTGTACTTAGAGCACTTCCTGAATCATTCAAAGTGTTGGTCACATCTCTTCTATTATCAAACCAAAAGGTGTCATTTGAGGAATTGATAAATATTCTTCAACAATATGAACTCAAAAATTAATTGAGAAATGAGTCATCCTATAAGGCTCTTATATTAGAAAAATAATTTTGCACTTCATCACAAAAACAAAAAAAATAAAAACAAATGAAGTATTGTCATATTTATGAAAAGGAGATAATACAAAATATTTTAAATATAATACATTGACAAGGGTCAAGACAAAGAATATTCTAAAGGGAATCAAAGAGGTCAGAGTAATCAGCTAGGGTATGTTGCTCAATCAGAATTTTTACATAGAAATCTTATGGTAAATCACATATGTTTATTATAAGGTATTGATAAATCTAGTAAAGAATTAGAACCTATGATAGTAAATGCTTGTTGTGACACAAAAGACAAAGATATAGATTGTAGCTTAGATGATTTGAGTATAGTTCATGATTGGTCAGAAAATATTATGTTGTTATAATTGATGTTGATAGAGATTCAAATGATGATAGGGATAATGATGGTCAGAGTTGTATTGATGTTGATAGGGATCAATCTAATGATATTTTTGGTTATTTTTAAAAGTATACTAAAGTAATTGGTTCAAAATTATTAAATAAAATGGGATACAGAGATACAAGTTTAGGAAAACATGGACAAGAAATAAAAGAACCAATTGTACCAAAAATAAGACCAAAATATGAAGGTCTTGGATATATAGGACAAACTAGTAGTAATGAGCAAGAGACTAAGTTTGTGATAGGAAATAGCAACATCAAACCTATCACAAGGAGTGATAGAATCGATAATAATGAAGGATAAAATAGAAAAAGGAATTTTTTAATAGAAAATAAATGTATTCATTATGGTAGATATGGACATAAGATAGAAAAATGTTAGAATCTCCATTGTTGTGAAACTTGTAGAGGACATAATCATTCTCAAAAATCTTATTTATATAAAGAGAAGGAAAGTCAAAAATTGAAAATAGATTGTGGATGGATAAGTATGAATGAATGGAATAAGATGAAAGGAATTTTGTATGGTTTCTACAAATGAAAACCAAGTGTAATAAAAAATCAAATTTTATTGAATGAAAAGAATGATATTGATCTTATCATGAAGAAATATGAAATAAATGATTATGATCCAAGCATAGCTTGGAAGGTAACCTATAGTGAAAGTAGTGAAAGCATATATAGTGATGATCCTACAAATACAATAGCCTTATGAATATTCTAGTGGATGTCCTAGAGGTAGAGTTATAGAGGTAGTGACCTAGAGGTAATGATCTAATGGAAGTGACCCAAAAGCAATGACCCAGAGGTAATGACATAGAGGCAATGACCTAGAGGTAGAACCAGTGGTAGTGACCTAGAGGTAGTTACCCAGAGATAGAGACTTAGAGGAAGATATAGATTATTTATCCAGCCATGGTAGAGTCAGAGCTAAAGATTGAAGAAAAATAAGAATCAAAGAATGAAGGCAAAAAATCTTCCTACCAAATAATGTAATACATGGGGGTGCTGGAGAAATTAATTATTTGGCTCCCTTGCAATATTATTTTGGTAGATGTTTTGTGTAATGTATGTGGAAATATGAGAAAGAGTGCAAAGTGTCATGAGAGCATGAAGAGTCACATGATATGTGATAAGTTGAGAGCTTTATCTTTATTAGAGGAATATGAAAGGTTGCATCTCTCAAATGAAAGAGGAGAGCAATAGTTAGAGAATTGAAAAGTCATAAAAAATGATATATTGGAGGTAAAGCTCCATGTATTGTAACCAAGTTGTATCATTAATGTAATATTTGTATATTGTGTTCATTTGTGTTATATTCTATGAGATATTGTTGTTCATTGTTATGAGAGATTGTTAGTAGCATTTATTTATTTCAATCTTGAATTAATCCATTAGGAAATATAAAAATATGGAGGAAAAACTCATAGAGATCGATCTTAGGTTCAAGGAAGTGATCAATCATTAGAAGAGCTATTCTAATATGAAAATATCACCAAGAGAATTTTCTATGGGAGATAGAGTTTTCTTGAGGGTAAGACCCATGAAAAGTGCCATCAAGTCAACTAAGTTGGATTCTTGCTATGGGGCCTTTGAGATCATTGATAATATTAGTCTAGTATCCTATAGGCTTGCCTTACTACCCAACCTATCAAATATCCATGATACTTTTCACATATCCCTACTTAGAAAATATGTTGCTAATCCTACTCACATTTGGAATGTTTCTAAATTGAATATGGTAGACCCCTCGACCATTGAGGTGAGACCAATAAAAATTCTAAGGTTCCATTCTAAGATATTGAGGAAATGAACTCTAGATCAATGTATAAGGTCCAGTGGGACCAATATTCTAAAAATTATGCAACATGGGAAAATGTTAAAGAAATGAGAAAGCAATTTCCATATTTATTTGAATGAAATATTTTTTTACTCACTTGTAGGAAACACAAAGGACTATATTTAGTCCAAGGGGGGAGTATGTAACAACCCTCCTTGGTAGGACTTATTCTTGACAATGAATTATGTATTGATGTATGGATATTTAATGCATAGTCTTATTTCATGTTGTCAATTAGAATGGGTAGTTATACTTTATGCTTTGATTCTATTCTTGTAATATGGTATTATTGATGTCTTTGTGGTTGCAAGACTAGGTGCTATCACCAGTGAAGTAATATGGGATAACCACCTAAGTTGAGATAGATTTTGGGATATGATGAATGACTTGTTCATCGATGGCTCCTGGGTAAAAGGATGTCCTTAATTTAGATGCATTACATTTTGTACTTGTTGGATAAATACAACGTAGGGTTGGGAGATCACTTTGGTGAATGAATCATCTTTAGCATGATGGGGTAATGTTCTAGTTATCTTAAAAAGCCATCTACTTAAATATAAAGAAAAATTATACAATATTGAATTACATATCTTTGTTTTATTTGAGTTGAAGACTTTGGATTGGGTAGTTAGCCCAATAAAAGTATTAATAAGGATAATACCATTAATACTTTAATATTAATATCAATGTTAATAATTCATATTGACATATGGTATTAATTAATGAATAATTGATCCTTTCACTATGTTAGAAGCAATAGTATCTTGGATTAATAATTGTAATTAATTATGTTTACCTTTATAGCTATGCTCAATGAAAAAAGGGTAAAATATAAATTAATATAAGAATTCCTAAGGTTGGAAAATTATTAACAATATCAACTTAAGGGATTAAAATTAGCTTTAATAAGTTGCATGGTCAACATCTTTCACACATGGTCTCAATGATTCTTTATGATGCTCTTCGAACATTAGTATTGAAATGGAGCATGATGGCGATGGTGGCCAAAGAATCCAAGAAGGTATGGGAAATGACTCCCAACTATCATAAGGATTTTTAGGAACTATTTAAAAGGCTCGAAGAGCTGATTTTGGGGTCGCTAGCAAGTGAAAGGAAGTAAGGAATATTGGAAGGTGCAAGTTGATATTAGAGGCTTCGTGCTAAGAGGTAGACTCTATTTTTCTTATGTTGCAATACTGAGTATACTTATCTTTCATGTTGTATTATTTAGTTGCTTTAACATGGGTGCTATCTCTATTTGCCTTACTTTTTGGGTTTTACCTCTTTATTTTTCATGTTAGGCAGTTTGATGGCTTTATAGCTCCATTGTTTTTATGCTTTGTGGGAGGTTTTGGACTATGTTTTATTATCCTATACCTTGTAGATGTATGCCACCTTAGTAGATCTTTCACCTATAGGTAAGGTTTGAGAAATTTATCCATAAACAAGTCTTTAGAGGTGGTTCTAAGCCATTTGGTGTCCTATTTTGAGTGCCTATATGTTTTGGTGGTATTGTTGCTAGGTAAACATTAGTCAACACCTAAGCATTGGGTTGCTTTATTTTTTGTTTTGTTCTTTCCTTTTTTGCTTTGGATAATATAGTAGTCTATCTTAGTTTAGTGCTTATAGGTCTTGTGATGGATCGAGTGGTTTCATGGGTTGCTTGTGATCTAGGAGTGCCTCCCTGTAGAGGCTACTATAGCGTGTCATATCTCCTTTGTGTTTTATCTAGCTTGGGTGAAGTTGATTCCCATATGAATTTTTATCCCCACTTTAATTGTAGGGTGTTTTGAGACTTCTTTCTTTATCCTGTTTGTTTTTCTGGTTGTTGGTAGTAATGGGTTTGGTAAGAGCATTTGACTAAATTCATGTGTGTGTTGTTTTTATCTTCATCCAAGTGTTTTTCTTGTATGTTTGGCATAATGATTTTTTTAGAATCATTACTATTTTGGATGTTAAGATAATAGTAAGTGGAAAATAAAATATGGAGCTAGTTATAATGTTCTTTTTGGAATCATTATTGTTGTGGATAAAGGTTAATGGAAAATAAAATATAGAATTAGTTACAATGTTCTTTTTTAAATCATATTTTTGGATAATGGTTAGTGGAAAATAAAAGAGAAGATTATTATGATGTTTATTTGAGTGTATGCTATGTAGGTATTATTATTAAAGAAACATTATTGCTTTGTTTTGAAGAGAGAAGTATGGGATTCTCTCGTTGTTATAGTTTGTATGCTTGCATCTTAATTTGGAGCATGCTAGAATTTTGGTTTTGAAATTATAATGGACCCCTGATACTTGAGTAGGTAAGGGGGTAATTATAGAGAGAAGTATGTGATTATAGCCTTGTTGTTATAGTGTGTATGCTTGCATATTAATTTGGATCATGTTAGAATTTTGGTTTTGAAATTATAATGGACTCTTGCGACTTGAGTAGGTAAGGATGCCATTATAGAGAAAAGTATGGGATTCTCTCCTTGTTATAGTTTGTATGCTTACATATTAATTTGGAGCATGTTAGAATTTAGTTTTGAAATTATAATGGACTCATGAGACTTGAGTAGGTAAGCATACCATTATAGAGAGAAGTATGGGTTTCTCTTCTTGTTGTTATAGTTTGTATGCTTGCATCTTAATTTGTAGCACGTTAGAATTTTGACTTTGAAATTATAATGGACTCTTGAGACTTGATTAGGTAAGGGGGGCATTATAGAGAGAAGTATGGTATTCTCTCCTTGTTACAGTTTTATGCTTGCATCTTGATTTGGAGCATGTTAGAATTTTTTTTTTTTGAAATTATAATGGACTTCTGAGACTTGAGTAGGTAAGGGGACCATTATAGAGAGAAGTATGGGATTCTCTCCTTGTTATAGTTTGTATGCTTGCATATTATTTTGGAGCATGTTATAATTTTGGTTTTGAAATTATAATGGACTCCTGAGACTTGAGTAGGTAAGGGGGCCATTATAGAGAGAAGTATAGGATTCTCTCCTTGTTGTCTTATCAATATTTGTATGCATGGTTGCTTGCATCTTACTTAGAGCATGTTAATTTGCATTGCATAAAGAGTTGTCCTGATCCCTAAGTGTTCCTCAAGTTTGTAGGAAATTCCATTCATGAATATGATCATGAAAAAAATAGGGTGTAGAGACCACTTAGGTGGAATGGCTCTAATGTACCTTGGTTTGAAAAGTTATGTAAATGAGAGTTTGATTTGTGTTACTTAGATGAAACTTCTAAATTTATTAAAAACATGGAAGTTTTTGTAATATGGAGAATACTTGATTGTTGAAGCATAAACAAGGGATGATTTGGATTAATCTCTATCTTGCAAAATGTTTCCTTTTGAAAAATAATAAATATCATCTTGTGATCTATTTTATGATGGAAATGTTTATGTATTCATTAAATGATGATGATAGCATTGTTAATAATCGATTTTGTTTATTTAGAAGAATGCTTCTTTTACATAGCTTTACTTTAGCACTTTGATCAATTTAACTATGGTGGTAAAATTGTTGAGATGATTTTTAGTGGTAGCACTATGTTGAAGCTTATGCTAAATTTGAGATGTAATATTTTAGTTAAGATTCAATATTGTGCTATAGTTTAGGCATGTTGTTTTCAATTAAAGCATTTATTTGTAAATAGAATTGATATAATATTATTATTTAAAATTCTCTTGGGGTTAAGAGAAGGGTTCTTGGGTTGGATCTAGAACTTCTTTTAGACCCTCAGTTAAGGAATTAACCCAATCCTAGGAGGAGTTATGATGGTGCAATAACCAGGTAGAAGTGAGTCCTAGAAGGAGTTGTGAGGATGCAATAGCTAGGCACTCATGAATATAGAAGGATTTGTGATGATGCAATAGATATATTCTTGTGAATTGATACACCTTGAATGATGAGGATCGGGTGTTCCATAACTAGAAAGTTATAGGAATCATTCACAAGACAATATTGTTGATACCTTGAATGTGAAGGTTCAGGTGATCATGTTCATTGATAGATGAGTGAAAATGACCTTAGTTAGTCCATGAAATTATGTTAAGGTTAGGGAATAGGTGTTCCCATTTAATTTTTATGGGCCTTAAAGGATAATCCCTATGTTATGGTTACATTGTCCTATACCGATGAGGGTATAGGAAATATGAGGGACCACTTTGGCATCCTTCTAAACATTGAGCTTTTAAAAGTACACCCTAGAAAATATGATATGTTGGTCACTCTTATTCACTAAGTGTTGTTTACAACGACATGGAACTCAATGTGGTGAAGCCTTGTGAATTTTAAAAATATATTGGGACTCTTGAGAACCTTACTTGTGTTAAAAACAAATTTCTCTGTCAGGTTAATTTTTGTGGGTTGTTATAGTGTAGGGTACTAGAAAACCACACTATGACTCTTATAATTGTTTGATTCACTCCAAAATTTATATATCCAAGTTTATTTCTAATTGTGTGAGTTGCTTGTCAAGTTTGATGAGATGACAAAATGTGATTGGATGATCTTGCTTTTATAGATACCAAGTGGCATATAGACTACCACATTAAAAATTATATAGATAACTACGTTTATCTAATAAAAAATCATCATGTATCATCTCAAAGTGTATGCCACTCAAATTGCGATGTGTTAACCTGTATCATCATATTGGACTACCACCTTAGTTATCACATGTCACCTAAGGATTTATACACCTCCTACCAAATCACCTATATAAACCGACATGTTGACTAACATGTGTCACCTTAGGATTCATGCACATACCACCTTAGTTATATATACTTCCATGTGTAACCTCAAGCTTTATGTCATCTTAGTTGTACAAACTTCCATGTAAGGGTTTATGCCATCTTAGTTGTAAAAAATGCCATGTTAGTAGCCATGTATCACCTCGAGATGTATAATCTACCAACTCATTTGTACAGACTACCACATATTACCATGTGCCCCACTTACTTTCCTATGATGCATGTCTATTTAAACATGACATATTCATAGCCAATTGTGTGCCTTCCCACTGAATTCATGCAATATTCAAATTTTGGAGGGAAGTGCAAAAAAAATTCAAATGCCATTTTGGGGTACCTAGGGGTAAAATGATAAAACATGTTGAACTATGACCCCCCCTAAAACTTCACAAAGAACCCAAAAAAATATAATTCTTTATCCATATCTATTATGGTTTTCCCCATACAATATTTTGTTTAATGCTACCAATTAGGTCCTCCTATCATGCCTATACAACAAAAAAGTTGCAAGATCATTTTTGTAACTTTGTTAAGTGGCTTGGAGGTCTTTGCTAAGCACAAAAGCCTACCCATGACTTCTTTGGAACCAGGGGACTATCTAAGAAAATTAGACTCTTCTTTTATTCTTTCTCAATACCCATGTAGTGTTTCCTCTCATCAATGTTTCTATTGGACATCAAAAGCCAAAAGAGAAAATGTAATGATCATATCTATGGTAATATGATCATATATAGAAAAATGTGAAAAATATCTAAGGGTAAGATGATCATATCTAGAAAAATGTGAATTTGGACACCTATTATTTTTTGGTATTCCAAATCTATAATTGGATCCAAAATGTTTGCTTTGGACCTTCATACATTTCATTTTTTCAAAAGTATAAAACCTAAAAGTTCCCTATTGAGAGGAAAATTGGCTCAAAATATGAACCATAGGGTCTTGAAAACTCCTATAAATAGTTTAATTATAAAATATAAATACAAAATAAAACACATATCGCTTTTTTTAGAGAGATCTCAAAAAAGCTCCTTTTAGAGATTTGAATGGAGAATATTTTCTTATGCACAATTCCCATTATTGTTGAACACGCACAAGCTTCAATTCCTAATACTCATTACCTTATTATCTTATCATTATGTTAGAGTGATAAAGAATTAAAGTATTCATATAATAACCCAATATTTGAAGAAGAAAGGAAAGCTCAAGAGAACGAAATGGTATCTCAATGATGAAATCTAGATTAGATTATACAAGATAATTATAATGATCAAATGAGATGTATTTATATAGGCTTAAAGTGGTTAGATAAACATAAGTATCCCCAAGTTACAAACAAAAAATAATAATAAAATATCACCAATGGAAAAAAACAAAGGTTCTAAATGACTTGATAAGAAATTTTACATGTTTCAATACAAAACTCTTACTCTTCAACCTAATAATATATGGTCTTTCTTGACCTTCTTGCATAATAGTAGTATTTCCATTTTTCAAGCTTCTAAATTCCAACCTACCATAGGCCCTATCACTATTAGTTGTATATTTCATATGGCCAAAATGTTATTGGTTTTATTCATCAAATAAAAGAGTCTACATAAAAACATATTGCAAAGTACAAGCATACATAAGTTGATAAACCATACACCAAAAGAAGTTTCATCCATATAAAAATTCCCCAACCTAGAAGTAAACTAAGAAACTATAAAACTTATAACTTCAATCAAAATTAAAATTTTGAGAGTGAAACCCATTAAACTTAATATAGTTGTCATTGCATATACCCAAACATCCATCTCTCTTTATCTCACACTCACATATTCTTAATATGGTAAGGCCTAATCCTCACATGCTAACCTACACTTATTTATCCAATCAATTTCTCATTTTGATCTTGGGAGAAACAAAATCCATTATTCCTTAACATAACACAAGAGCATATGTAGTTTAAATAAAATAAAATATCTAGACAAAAGCCACATAAGTATCCATAAGCCTCTAAAAATAGTCATGTTGCTTTGGAAAAGCATTTGATACATGGTATCAAGACCACCTAACCAATCAAATAAAAGGGCTCTTAAAAAAAATTAGGTTATCAACATAGTAGAAGACACCGTGTAAAATTGAAATGCATGTACTAGTAGAAATGCCCTATCAATCAATGTTTATTGAAAATACTTTGGATCCTATGCTCCAACATGTACAAAATTACCAAGATAAATTTTTATACTAGAAAATAAAATATAAGACAATACAAAAATTATCATTATTTTTGCATTCTCCCAAGATTACCCAAAGAAATGGTTATATTCTTGAATCTAGAGATAAAAAATACATGGAACTGATTGTAATGTGACTTCCTATTGAGTAATATTGCAAATTTTTGTAGTAGAATAATATCTCCTAGTTCATAGTGCTCTTCAAAAAAATTATTTATTTCTATCTTAATTAATGGGTTTCCTTTGGATGTTTTTCCATGTTAATTGGTGTCAAGCAAGGTTGTCCTCTCTCACTTTTTGTTTTAGCTATTTATTGTAGGCAAAAAAAATTGACACATGAATGAATGTCACATATGCATGAATAGGCAAGTGTATAAGCACATGCATGCATGGATGCATGTACCACATATTTTTATTGTGTAAATATATTTTTCATATCCAAGTGTTATCATACAGTGTTGTGTGTCCATGACAATATATTTTTTTAATAAATATTTACACAATATGTTATAGGGTAGTTCAATGTTTTATATACATGGGTAGCCCAATGGTAGTTAGGCAGTTATCAATGGACTATTTATCCCATGATAACTATATGTATGTATCTATGTGGTTAGAGATTTGAGTTGTTTGTCAAAGTATGATATTGATTGATAATATTCAAGACAAGTTTCTATGTATTGTACACTTGATCGATGATGATATTTTATAAATAATTCTGTTGTAAACGATACATGTTGTGTGTGTGATATGTTCACATGTATTTTGTAGTTCTTCTTAAAGTATATCTTTGTTTATTTATATAATTAAATTATATTCTAGTGTGTTGCATTCTATTTTAACATTTTAGTGATCTTTTCCCTGGTGATATGGAGTTATGACGAACATCTAGCTAAGGAAGGTACAAAATGGTGACAATATACCAATTACAATTTGGTCAACAAACAAAATATTCCTAGAGTAATGGAATTTGTAAAAGAAAGTGTTATAGAATTATTCATTGAAATAAACGATAGTTCAAGTAAAAAAATTATGTTTCAAAAGGCAAGATGAAGGCATACATGATGACGTAAGGTATATTAAATGCATGTGTTATAACAAGGCACAATGAATACATGCATCATGATGCAAGGCATGAAAAATGACCCAAAAATAATGAGTATGACAAAGGATAAATCTTCATTATAAAATAAATGATGATAGTAATTGAAAAGAGTTGTGCACTAGAAAGTATGCAAGGCAGAGTCTAACAATAGATCAATTGTAGGTTAGCACATCTCATGGTACACAAGGTAGGATTCCAATATAGAAATAATTGTAGCATGGTGCATCTAAAAATACATGTGACAATAGTGAGGCACATGAGCATTTATTCATATGTTGAATCAATCATTCATGTGACATACAAGTGTCCCACATTTCATGGTGGTAGAACAAAGTTCCTAAAGACACTAAAAAAACTACCTTAAAATATAGAATCCTCATGGACAAAAAAATGAAGCATATTGGAGGAGGTTATTCCCTACACCACTATATGGAATTGAGGTGGATGGAACTATCAAAGAGAAAGTTATAAACTTGGTAGGCATTGTGATAAGCCTTTGTGAAGTAATTCAAGTTGTTCCAAAATGACTAGGTCATTGTTAAAACCCATACAATATAGAAAAATGAGTCAAATACTGATGAAGAATAAATATTTATTCTAAAATAAGGTTGATAGTAATTGAAGTAGGTTGTGTAATAGATGGTGTGCAAGAGTCCAACATTAGATCAACTCTAGGTTAGCATGTCCCATGGTGTGCAAGGATGGAGTCCAACATAGGAACAATTGCAATGTGGTGCATCCAAAAATACATGTGACAAGAGTGATACACATGAGCAACCACTACCTATGTTGAATCAATCAGTCATGAAAAAACAAATATTGAAATGACATACAAGTGTCCCATGTTTCATGGTGGTGGAACAAAGTACCTAGTAAGATGCTATAAAATCTACCTTACAATATAGGATCTCAAGGGATAAATGAATGAAGAAAATTGGGGGTTACTCCCTAAACAACTATATAGAATTATTGTGAACTAGTACATGGAACTATCAAAGGGAAAGTAACAACCAATGGAAAGCATTATGATAGGACTTTATGAAGGAATTCAATTTGTTTCAAAATGATGACTAGGTCATTTCTAAAATCCATTGAGTATACAATTGAAAGTTAAATAGGTTGGTCAATAATATAAAGGATTCATCAAACACTTTGAAGAAAATGTGGTTTGTGGAGGACCTTCTTGCATATTAAATAAGATCAGTTTCACCCCTCTCACATCATATCAAGAGGCTTTTATGAAGATCAAAAACTTAGATAGTGATGCAAATACTTCAGTCAAATGCTTGAGTCAAAGAGTTGGTGGCAAGAGTGAAAAATCTAAGAATAAGAACAACTTGAAGGTTGATTCAAGGATATCATCCAAATTTTGGGGTTGATAAATTAGTGATGAGATTAATGATTCCAATAATGTGTGGTACATAGAACAAGCATGATGAAGCTAGAATAATTGTGGGTTCTCCCCATAAGAAGATAATGTGCCTATTTGAATAATGGATGATTTAATGAGACTTGAGATGCAATGAGTACATAGAAGAAAAATAATTATTCTATAATAATTAAAAAGATAAATTACATTGATGAATAAATGCCCTTGAATTTATAGAACACTCAACAACTATATACAACATAAAAGAATATTATTTTAGTGAGAGTAACTGGTAGTGGTATATTTCATGACAACTACCAATGCAATGGGTAAATACACTTAGAATATGATAGGAAAACCTCTTGTGCAATTTTAAAAATGTCATTTTTTGGCATGTTACATGAAACTATAGGAGTAATGCAAGTCGCAATGATCCAATTATGTATAAATGATATAAGAACCCAAAGTAGAGTCAAAATCCCACACAAAAAGTGGTCGATAAAACTTAATTATAGTAGAGGAGGTAGATCATATTATGTTAGATGTGTGATGAGTTATATAAGCATTGGCATTGATGCTAATGAAAATACAACAAAATGCATGTACCTTTAAATTAGACTTGTAAGTGAAACCCTGGTACTTTTTTTTGAATGTTTTTATTTGCACATAAATTATGAGAATATTGATGAAATAAATAACCTATCTAAAGGTGAACGAGACCAACTATAAAATCCAAATGATGAAATATATATTTTATACATGGAATATTATCAATATAAGAATAAATACTATTAAAACTATAGATAATGTCATCTAAAGAGGAAAGGATGATGTTTGGATGAAGAAGGATGTCATTTGAGCAAGATAGTATGATGTTTAGATGATGGATATTGACATGACTTAAGAGGATCAACAACATCTTGAGAATGAAAACAACAAAGAAAATTCAAATGAAAGAAAGAATGCTAGGCAAACAAGAGCAATTCATAGGGTTCATAGCAAGAGATAAATATTTAAGAAAAGTCAATAGTTTAATAACCGCTCAAGAAGGTAGTCAATAATTTGGAAAGAAATTATTTGTATAACTATCTAAGTTCTAGAGATTTTTATCTAAGGTTTGAAGCTTTTCATCTAATACCAAGACAAGGTTGCCCAAAAAAGGTTGTTTTATTGGATTGTTTAGAGAAAACCATTCAACTAGGCCATTTAGAGCAGGTCATCTACGAAGGCCATATGGAGTAGATCATTTTTTAGTGTCATTCAAGGTATATTGTCAATCAAGACAAAATATCAGTGAATGATAGCAATATCATTGATTCACATGAGCATAAATACATATGGGAAGTGGTTAGGGTGGTTAACCAACTACCCGATCATTCCCTCAATTGGAGAAGCGCCTAGCACTTATTTTTACAAATATAATGATGCCTATGATAATGTAATATAATGATACCTATGCTAACATCCCCCCTTATTACATTATTGGCAAATACATAGAGCATTGCGAAATAATTCAAATTTGACACGTGCAAGTGCCTTGGTGAAAATGTTTGCAACTTGCTCATCAGTGGGAATGTATTGAAGTTGTATATGGTGCTTTGGAACTTCATCTCGAATGAAATGACATCGAGTATCAATGTGTTTGGTACGCTCATGAAAAATTGGATTCTTGACAAGATTCAAAACACCTTGATTATCGTAAAACAAATGAAGAGGAAGATTCTTTGGAAGACCCATGTTTGTAAGAATGCGACTTAACCACATTATCTCGTAGACTGCTTCACTGGATGCATGATATTCTACCTCTGTAGAAGATAAAGCAACCACATGTTGCTTCTTACTATGCCATGAGACAGGTCCAGATCCAAGATGGAAAACATATCCAGAAGTTGACTTTCGATCATCAATGGATCCGACATAGTCTGAGTCCGTGTATCCCTGTAAGAAAAACTTGTCATTCTTCTTGTACTCCAGGCCATAGTCTGTACTACCATGGACATAATGAAGAACTCTCTTTGCTGCTTTCCAGTGACTCACCTTAGGTTCCTGCATGAACCTTGAAAGATAGCCCACAACAAAACTAAGATCTGGCCTGGTATTCATCAGATATATGAGACTCCCAATCAACTGTCGATAGAGAGTACCATCTACCTGAGGTGATTCATCATATCATGATAACTTAAGTCCTTGCTCCATTGGAGTGGCTTTAGACTTACAGTTAGTCATCCGATATTTTTTGACTAATGTCTTGGCATACTTCTTTTGTGTTACTCTGATATGATGCTTTTTCTGAGTCACTTCCAAACCAAGACAATAGTGAAGAAGTCCTAGATCTGTCATTTCAAAAGATTATTTCAAATCATCTTTCACTGCATCAATCATTTTCTCTGAACTCCCTGTTATGATCAGATCATCTACATATAACACCAAAATCACTATATCAGAACCATTGTTCTTAATATAGAGATTTGCATCTGAAGGACTTATTTTGAATCCATGCTGCACTAGGTGACTGTCTATCTTGATGTACCAAGCTCGAGGAGCTTGTTTGAGCCCATACAAGGATTTGATTAACTTGCAAACTTTCTGTTCTTGCCCTTCAACCACGAATCCTTCTGGTTGGGTCATGTACACTTCTTCTTGTAGGTCACCATTCAAGAAGGCACTTTTAACATCCATCTGATGTAACTTCCACCCAAACTGAGCTGCCATGGCACAAAGTACTCGAATGGTAGTCATCTTTGCAGTAGGGGCAAAAGTCTCTTCATAGTCTATGCCTTCTTTCTGAGCATAGCCCTTTGCAACAAGATGGGCTTTATGCTTATCAATAGTACCATCTGCCTTATACTTCACTTTGAACACCCATTTGCAGCCAATGGGCTTCTTTCCTATAGGCAGATTAACTAGCTTCCATGTATGATTCTTCATGAGGGATGTATGTTTTGCTTCTATATATAGTTCATCAAACTATTGGTAAAGTTCATCAACCTCTGAAGATGATGCCTCTGCTCTTCTCTGTTGTGTCATACTCCGAGTGCAAGGTCGATCTTGAGTTAGATCTGGAAGTGAATTCAACTTAGAATCTCTCAATGTACTAGTATACCACTTTGGAACCTTCTTCTTTGGGGGAGTACTTTCTTTCTTAGGTTCTTCTTCTTCTTCAAGGTATACATCTGTAGATGTGATATCGGATGTGGAAGCTTCATCAAATACCACGTCTCTACTAGTGTGTGTTTTCTTGGTTATTGGCTCTATCAATCGATATCCTTTTGAATGCTCATCGTAACCAAGAAAAATGCATTTTAGGGTTTTCTCATCTAATTTCTTTCACTTTTGTTTTGGTATGTGCATGAAAGCTTTACATCCAAAAACCCTTAGATGAGAAATGGAGGGTTTCCTACCACTCCATGCTTCTTGTGGGGTCTTGCCCTGTAGAGCCTTTGTGGGAGCTCTATTTAGGAGATACACTATTGTGTTCACTGCTTCTGCCCAAAACTATTGCTCAAGATGTGCTCCTGAAATCATACAACGACTCATTTCCATGATGGAACAGTTCCTCCTCTTAGCAACTCCATTTTTTTGGGGAGTATAGGTTGTAGTCAGTTGTCACTTAATCCCATGTTCTTTTAGAAATGATGAAAATTCATTGGAGGTATATTCCCCCTCGATCTGAGCGGAGGGTCTTGATGAAACACCCTGACTCCTTCTCAACAAGCTTCTTGAACTATTGAAAGTACATAAATGCCTCAGACTTCAATTGAAGAAAGAAAACCCACATCTTCCATGAGTGATCATCAACAAACAACTAAAAATACCTCTTTCCACCATAGTTGTTTGGCATAGGACCGCACAGATCGGTGTGTACCAACTCCAATGGTTTCTTAGCTCTTGAAGAGCTAGCTTCAAAAGGTACTCGATGTTGCTTCCTTGCTAAGCAATCCGAGCAAACTAGCAATGTGGATGAAAGGTGGGGAAGTCCTTTCACCATCTCATATTTGCTCAACTCGAGCAAATATCCTGAACTTAGATGCCCATATCTCTTGTGCCATAGAGAAGTAGCCTCCTTTGTAGTTGCTGCCAAGGCAACATGAGGTGTTGAAACGACATCTAAAATGAACAAGCCATGCTTGTATGATCCGGTTGCTACATGTTTTCCTTTTTTGGTTATAAAACATCTCTTTTTTCCTTTCGCAACACGGAACACAACATCCATATCTCGATCCAACATCTGAGGGACTGAAAACAAATTATTAGCCAATCCAGGAACATAGAGTACCTTTTCAATCTGACATTTGCCATCTGGAAGAGTGATAGAAACATCACCTTCACCCATCACTTGGTAGACTTGATTGTCAGCAATTGTTACTGGCTTACCTTCTTTCTCCTCAAATGTCTCAAACCATGATTTATCGCCAGTCATGTGCTTACTAGCACTTGAATCAATATACCATACAACATCTATCTGTGGAGATGAAGTATGAGTCATGAGCACCTTGTGTGCTCTCTCAGATTCTGAGTTCGAGTCTGATTCTGCAGAATCTGAGTCTGAATTTGATTCGGCATAAGCAACATGCCCCTTGGGTTGCTTATTCTTTTTTTGTGGTTTGTATTTCCTTTTTTCTTCTTCTTATGATCTTGGTCATTCTGTTGCTTGTTCTTAAACCAACACCTGTTGGTGTCATGGTTATTCATATCACAAATCTTGCAATATTGTTTGTCATTCTACTGATGTTGTTTCCCTTTTCCCTTTGATGAAGATCCTCCTTTTTGAAACTGACCTTGTTTCTTACCCCTTTGTTTGGTGTAAAGGGCATTATCTGGCACATCATCCTTTTGAAACTGATTTGCCTCCTCAGTTTGAAGCAAATTCACCAATTCCACAAAAGATACTTGTCGTCCAGATACATTAAGAGAGGTTATCAACACCTTATAGGACTCGGGCAATGCTCTCAAGATGACAGAGGTCAAGAGAGTATCATCCACTGGTTGTCCCATAGTATTCAATTTGGCTTTCAATTCTGCCACTCTGCATAGGAATAGATCAACGGTCTCACCAGAGTTCATACTGAGTGTATGAAGTTGAGTTTGAAGGTGTAGAATAGTGGACCGATTCTTACCTTCATAAATAGTAATCAAAGCATCCCAAGCTTCCTTACTAGTTTTGGCATCACAGATATGAGGTTGGATCTCATCTGTAGTAGCAAGCAGGATAAACATGAGATATCTTTTGTCCTTCTTATCAAACTCTTCTTGATCTGCTCCTGTTGTTGTAGGGCATTTTGTAGTGCTAGTCACTACATCCCATAAATCTTCCACTTGAAGAATAGCACACATCTTATTCTTCCATGGTGTGAAGTTAGAACCTTTCAGCAACTGTGAATCTGATAGATATTTGTGAACAGAGGCCATTGTGAAGGTTCCTTATAACACCAAATGGTCCCCCTTTCTTTATACCTGCCAGGCCTTTATACCGAAACTCCTCTATATATACCCGCCCTTACGTGAGGGAGACTATAAGTATATATAAGAGTAGAACGATACGTGGAACTTAGGCGATACTGAAAGGGAATCATTTTTTTTATGACACCTACCATAGAAGGTCTTTCCTCATGCGTGGGGCGTAACTTCCCCTAAACACTTCGAAAATCACTTCGTCAGGATTTACGTCTAACAACAATAACGATTAGGGTAAAAATGGAGTGAATATCATAACTGGTTTGCCTTATTTCTCCCTGATGATTGATAGAGAACAAGCTTAGACATCATTTTTGTAGCTATATTAGGTGTTAGATACAGTAGTCCAAGCATGACAGCATTACCCGTAAGTGTGGACCAGAGGTATCATAGATACTAAATTATGTTGTGCAATATATTGCACAAATAGGTGTATAAATTTGGGGTCTTTTCCTTTTCTTTATTTGTTTGATTGTTAATGCAAGAAAACATGAAATTTAAATGCAAAATACAACCAAAAATGCCCACAAATTTAACTATTCTATGTGTCAATTTTCACTAAAAATGCACCTATTACAATGTTAGTTTTGAAAAAAATATTCACTTTTCCACAAAGCAATAATTTTTATTCCCCCCTTTGTCTTAGAATTTTGCAAAAATAAATGCTTATGATCCCCCATTTTTGTTGCAAAATAAACAAGGATGAAAACAATTGTTTCTGGACCTTTCCAATTCCAAAAAAAATAACCTATCCCTCCAAAAAAATGCTTGGAAATAAAGAGAGCGAAGTATGGAATAATACCTCGAAAATTGTGCATATTTGCTAGCTTGAGATAGGAAAAAAATCTCCTATGTCCTTCTTTGACAAAAAAAAAGAGGGGCATCAATTTTTCTTGCTTAGACCATCTCTTTGGGCATCACAATTTCTTGCTATGGGCATCATCGATCGTCACAGGGCGTCACTGGCCTGCATGGGATGTCACTGGCCTACATGGGGCATCACCAGCTAGCACAGGGCATCACTCTACAGTGCGGGGTGTAAAAAAAAAATTTAATGCTTTGAGGAACTCTAGAGTGGGATTTGAACACAGGACTACGTTCGCAACAGGGAGTGGTAGAACCAACTGCGCCACCTGACCATGTTGATAAGAAGGGAACAACAACCAACATTTAACTTAAAAAACAACTTGGTTTTGTTTTTAAAAAAATTGGTAACATTATCCCACATGCATCAGAGTGATGCATTGCTAGGATTTAAAAAGGGGACATCACACATCCTATGGTGACTACCTTCGAGAAATCACCCCTAGTATTTTACCCCCAGTAATGATGTCGTATCACTTGTAATCCGTACCTCCTACCAATCAAAAAATGCCACTTCACCATACCTCCTACCAATCAAAAAATGCCACGTCACCCAAAAATGCCACATCACCTCTTGTCAGTTTGTAGCCCTTGATCTACATGGAACTGCCATGTCACCTTCCACCATGGTATGTGTGTCCACCTCCATGTCAGCCACGATTTGTCAGTCACGTTTGTCTACGTCAACTTCCATGTCAGCCACATTATATCAATCGCATTGGTCTACATGCTTGTTGGTGGATTGCAAGTTTGTCAGTCGCATTGGTCTGTGTGCTTTTTGGTGGATTGCAAGTTTGTCAGTCGCATTGGTCTGTGTGCTTTTTGGTGGATTGGAGGGTCTATATCTTCATTCGCGTTGAACTAGTCAATCAGCATTGGCCTTGGTGTGCCCTTCGTCTGCCATGTTGTGCCTAGTGTCTACCAAGAAATTTGTAGTGGAATGGTTATTGGTCATAACCGCCTTCTCTAACAGCATTCGTCAAGAAACCTTCACCTAGCTCTAATACCAAGACAAAATAGTAATGAACGATAGCAATATCATTGAGTCACATGAGCATAAATACATATGTAAAGTGGTTCAGGTGGTTAACCAACTACTTGATCATTCCCTCAATTGGAGAAGTGCCTAGCATTTATCTTTACAAATATAATGATGCTGATGATGTTAGATAATTATACCTATGCTAACAGTTATTTGTCTTTTCCATTCAATGGAGGTCATCTAGTGGATAGGGCCATCTAAGAGGTATCATCTAACTTAATTATTTGAAAGGGATTGTATGGTAAGTTGTTTTCCATGGTGTTATCTAGGGAGATCATTAGAAGAGGTCATTAGTATGCCATCCAAGAAGAATGATCATCTACCATATGAGGAGGTCACATACAATCCAAGGACAGAGTTTATCTATATTTGGGGATGTTGTCTATAGTCACGATAGGCTATCTAAGGAGATCATTCATCTATCATTAGGAGAGGTGAAAGGTAATTAGGGTAGGTCATACCTTTATCCAAAGAGGATGTTTATAGTCTAGAACAATTCATTCAATGGTTGTCTAAGTAAGTCATCAAATCAAATCATCTAATATAGATGGGGTTGTCATTTAGATCAAGGATAAGGTTATCAAAAATCAAGAATAAGGGATTTTTTGAGCACTATAAGAGATTTATTTAGGTGAAATGTTGTCTCCAGAAGGTTATCCCTACTCATTATGAAAATTCTACCTAAATAATGTTTTTTTTCTATATAGTGAAGGATTCAATGATTCATCTACTGATATCTTTGGGTGATTCCTAAAAATCCCACCTTATATTGTAGCATGGAGCGCATGAATAGCACTACCCCTTAACACTCAACACAAGTGAAAATAGTTTTTCCAATCATACTTAAAATGAAACTAGTTGTATGAAGTATAGCAAGAAACTATCAAAAATTATTGTGCTATAAGATATGAGCAATGTGAAGAATTATATAAGACATGGAACTCAAATAAGCAAAAGGAATGCAAGAAGTAATTTAATTAGCATATTCAGTGCTTCTATCCCAATGTTCAATGGTCTATTGAAAAGGATGCCAACAACTCTAAATAAGGGGGTAGATATAAGAAAATGATTTGATAAATAAATGAACATCACATGTGCATGAATGTAGGTGTATGGTCACATGTGTCCACATGTATGTATGTGCAACATGTTGGTGAGAAATATAAATATAGTTGTTATATGTAAGTTTTGTTACATAGTGTTGTGTACATAGCACTATGTTTGTAATAAATATAGTATAATATATTATGGGGTATTTTAATTTTTTATGTATATAGTCAGTTTGATAGTAGTTGCATAGTAGCCAACCACCTATCCATCTCAGGATAAATATGTGTGTGCATCTATGCAGGTAGATATGGAGTTGCTCATCAATGTATAATGCTGGTAGATAATAGCCAAGGCAATTATATGTTGTATATTAGAGAAAACCATGATGTATTACAAATAAATAGGTTTTAAAATATGTGTGTGCAAGGTATCCACATGTATTCCTAAGTTGTTCCTATTGTCTATCTTTATTTATATATAATGGAATTATATTGAGTGTTTCACATTCTAGTTCTACAATGATCCTCTCTTTCCTTATAGAGTCCCGAGCAAATGGATATATTTAAAAGTTAACAAATTGTAGTGAATATCCTATCTCTCATAACCCTTTATAAATTGTACCATGCCTATGGTTGTGTCCTTTTTGAGAAGTCCTTAGTGTGGCAGTAGGTTTTATTTGATATTTTATAGGAGATATTGTGCTAATATCAAGTGCGTTCAATCTAAAGTGATTCTAGGATTTAATGACAAAGTCATGCCTCACTACATTTTCACAACATTGGATGTGTTTATTGGCAATTGTGATACTTCTCTTTTGTACCCACCCATCTCAGAGCTAAAAACTAGAATATATCAAGGTAGTAATTTAGATTATTTCCAAGTTTTTTTGGTTAGTATAAATAATTTTTAAATCTATAATGTGCCTGAGGATTGTAAGTTCTAAATATGATCCCAAGTGGCTACTTATAGCGTTTGGATATTATGAAGCCCCTCCAAGATACAAGGTTGTATCTACAAACCTGTAGCTTGGAATTCTTTTGGCCATCGAGTCCCACTCTCCTATCCCCTCCAAGAGGAGGCCAAAACATTTTACCTCTTATTAAGGAATCCAAAATGATGTGAGACTTTCCTCAATGGTAGATACCATCTACAAAACAAGGTTTCTTAAAGAAACTATATCCAAGAGTAGGAACCTTTGGAAATTATGTCAAATCTAATCCAATCCTTTTCGTTAGACATCCCACACATGCTTTGAAATTTCATGATAAGAACGTGGAATAAAGTTGTTTCTGTAGTTCTTCTTCAATCTAAAGGAGATAGAAAGTGAGGAAAATAATGGAATAATTAGAGGTTAGTTAAAGTGACCCACAACTTTCCCTACTAAATAAAATTCAAGAAATACACTCTCACAACTCTAAGACCATAGGTTAAAAGAAGAAACAAAATTTTATAATTTGAGTGCACTCAACTGGTTAATGCAATTTATTAAATAGTGTAGTAGATGATGAGATGAATGTATATAACTTCTAGCCTTCTAATCTTAAGTTATAAGACTATGCTTGATTATATAATTTCTTTTGTGAAGAGGCTAAAGATCTACCAAGAAAGATAACTATTATGGAAATATCACCATCTTTGGGATTAAATAATACTATAATGATGTTTATGATAAAATAGATAAGGAAATTTCCTTTACATGTGCATTGGAACTAGTTCTAGTAGCCTTATACACAACATTGGTGAGGGAATGCTTTAATGTTTAGACCCATGTAATGTCATTTTTGTGATTCATGCTCAAATATTGACCACCATATTTTTCTAATGGGGAGTACTATGTTTAGTACCTAGAGTTGCAATTATGAAGAACATATCCTCTATCTACATTCATAGCACATTTTCATAATCCTTCGACCATTCTATTATGCAAGCTAGTCAATTGACATTTCATAGTCCTTTTGTATTACTTGAGTAGACACCCAAAATTGATCCATCTAATTCAATCAATTAGTCCCTAGTACCTATTAGGCTAAATATAAATCTAATTTTAGTCTATTGATCCATCTAATTCATTCAATTAGTCCCTAGTCCCATTCCTCTATTGACTCCATTAGAGGCACTATTCTAAAATCCTTGGATTTAGGAAGACCTTAATAGGTAAAATCACACCCTATCTTAACATGCAAGACGATCTCATTCCTCTTTTTCCATTTATCAATCCCCATGTTCCCAACAATTTGGCACCTCTTAGAGATCCTTGTTACTCCATTGGCTCAACCAACTGATATCTATTTGATTATTTCCTCCTTTGTTGTGAAAATAAGCCCTTTGTATATAAGGTGTTATTTTGCATCTCCCCTATTTTGTTTTCTACATCACAGTATTTAGAATTTTTGCATCCTTTTTGTCCCTCAAAATCATTCGATTGTAGATCAAAACCTATCATCGTAACTCAATCACTCATAGGCATAATTATGGTCTTCCTGAAAAAGGCATAATTCTATGGGATATCTATTTTTACCATCTTCCTACAACTATCATCTCATGTAACACCTTATTATCTAATAAAAACCATGTCCTAACCTATTTTGGCATGATATCACCCTATAACTTTGCTCAATTCAATTGTTAAGCGCATTTGGTTATCTAAAGGGACCTTGGGGTCTAATTACAGACCAAGGGAGCCTTGAGTCTCCTCTGCATAATAGACCCCCAAGAATATAACAACTCTCCCAAGTTTTCCTTATTTTTGTATGAGTAGTGAAATCATGGTTTGGGTCTAATAGGCATAATATCATCGAATCACAGGTCAGATAGACAAAGTGTATTTCTACCTTGGGCACTGGTATAGGTAATTCCCTTTGTTTTATCTTGTTTTATTTCCTTTCTCTATCTAGTGCTTATTGTTTTACCTCTTCCTACTTTGTTTAGGCCACTTAAATAAAAGAGAATCAAGGAAAATTAGCAAATCTTTTTATTTTTCTTGAAAAATATTTAGAAGAAAATAAGAGGAATAAAATAATATTTAGTGCTATTTTTTCTTTGATTTGTTTATCTCCTTTACGAAAAGCAATAAATGAAAAGTGCATGTAGTTTCATTAGGATTGACTTGTATGTGCATTCTCTTATTCCTTGCTTAAAGGAAACAAAAATTTACTTTCTTTCTATCATTCAAAGAAAGAATCATTCTCGGATAGATTTGTATGCATATTTTGTATGTTGCACATTAGCTAACTAGCTTTTGCAATCAATTAGCTTATCTCTAGAAAATCAAAATTAGGTGTTTTTGAATATACACACAAACATAGGATTTATAGTGAATCCATAAAACACTCTTGGTGAACCCCAATACATGAGAAAAACCACCATCGAGGCTTTGAGGTTAGAACCACCATGAGAACTTTGGCCTTGTGGATCTACTAGATCTCCATGCAATCTCATATTTTTATGAACCTGACATGAAACACCTCCTTTTATTTTAAAGCCTTAATTTAATTAAAATATTAAAAAAAATACTCAAATAAGATTAATAATCAAGATTAATAATTGGTTCCTTTGTCATCATTGAAATATCAATACCGAGTCATGTAACTAGGCATGATCAACCCTCATACCATTCCTAGTCTAGTACCTCAAGGTTTTTTCCTCACGTATGACCATGTATATTGAGGAAATTGAGTCACTTCTGGTGCCAAAAGGTATATTGGAAGGTTAGGCATATTAGGGAGGTTTAGGTATATCGATATATCCTCCTAAGGTATATTGATCAATTGATTGATATTCATATAATTGCTACCTTTCTTAATCAATATTTAATTAAATTAATCAATTTCACCTTTATACACTATGGGAAATATAGATTATAATCTTCATAATGGAAAACAAATCATAGACTCAAACCAACCTCCTATATTATAGGACAATGAATAACACATAGATATAAAAAATTCTAACCTTAGAGAAAATGATGATGCCACTTCAACCATTGGATCCCTTAACCCAAGATAAGTATCCCAAGGTCAACTCACTTTTAATTCTTTAATTTATACAGTATATTTCCTAAGGAATAGTAAACACATTATAGCTGAAGCATTAGAAAGATAAGTGTTTTTTTTGTGGACCCTAAAATGCACATCAAATTTCAAATTCTAGCTCCATGTATTTTCATGGATCAAATAATATTCCTTTATATAATAAACCTACTACAAGTCCAAATCTAAATCAATATGCTCCTAAACTTAATATATCAAATCCTAATTATGTTAATACCACAACTATAATTACTAATTTAGGAGGTGGGATCTCTCAACCCCCATCAAATATTAGAAATTCTACATCTAATAATAATAATTCTATACCTCAATAGGAAAACACATATTATCCTCCCCATTTTGATATACTTCACAATCCTTATAGCAATACTAATTCTAATGTTTCTAATATAAATAAAATTCCATCACAAAATCACATGTCTAATACATATCATCAATCCCTAAATAATCTTGAAATAAATTTACCTACATCATAACCTTTGGTCCTACAACCATTTAATTATGATCTCGAAATCCAAAAATCACCCATGATGGTGAAACAACTTGCCTAATACATGGTTACCATTTAAGCATGTAGCTTCACTTATTCATACAAAGATATATGTAATCAACCTTTATATCCTATGGTAGCATGTTGACCATACCCTCCTAACTTTCAAACACCCCAACTTCCTGATAGCTTTTGAAGCCTAATACTTAATTTAAATAACCACGAAATCAAATATAACAAAGTTGCAATATAAATAAATCAATAAATATAATAATAATAATAACTGATAAATACTCACAATTTAATCACATGGAAATTCTCATAAAAATAATGAAAATGATAGAATATAAAGGTCTACTTATGCATGTTATGTACTATGCATTTTTTATACCAATTACAATGCTTTGTGATTAAATATATAATAGTATGTGACTCCTCATATGGTGCACTATTGACCTTAACTTTTCTTTTTAACTCTTCATTTTCCTATTCTAAGGACACATGTGCACTCTTACAGAATGGACACTTGTGCACATTTACACTCACAACACTTACACACTTAATTACATGACACTTGTGCATTTCCTACACATTATTACATTACATGAAATATAAACTCACACTCTAATCTAAGACACACACCTAATCTAATATTTTACCAAGGTGGTACATTGGCATGTACCAAATAATGTAATATTTTCCAACACCCCCTGTATTACATTATTTGGTTATTGAAGACTTTAGTCTTCAATACAATCTTCATTGTGATATGACTTTATAATGAATTATATCTTGATCTCGTTCATCTTTCTCTTTAAATTATTCATCCTTTTCTTCTTTTATTTTTATATGAATTTGGTGTGCAAGTTTTTTTTACCTCTCATATTTTTCATCATATTGAATTTTGAATTGACCCAATGTTTTCATTGGTAAAAATATTTTTTATTCTCATTTCCTATAATCTGTCTCCCAAAATATTCAACAATATTATTTTGAACTAAAAAAAGATCTTGAGAGAAAATAATTGAGTCTAAAGCATATATTCCATTCTTGATTGAACCTATAGCTTCTATCTCATTTTGATTTCTAATGAGACACTTATTAACTCCATTTATGAATTTGAACTCAATCATCCTTTTGCTTTCTACTAGATTGGTCACTTAAATGAGATTAGATGTTAATATGGAACATACAGGACATCATGTAACACAAAATCCAAAAATTATGTACTAGGTGTTACACATCCACATCCATGAACAAGATAGATTTTACCATTTGCAATTTTCAAGCTAAAGTTATCTTTGACTTCTATACAATCAAACCATTGTAGATTTGCTATCATATGATGACTAGCACCAGAATCTATGTACCAAAGGTCTTTATCCTTTTGAACCACATGATTATCTTTATTTTATGTTAATTTGCATCTTTGATATGAATTATGAAGGGTATTGAATGAATTATGATCTTGTATCCTTCCATAATGTTCTTTATGTTGATAAGTCCCACTTGATAATTTCTTCATTAATTTTCTTTGGTGTAGTTTTCCTTATGTCTCCCTAAGTTTTTGAATGTAAAATATTTTAATTTTCTATATTTCAAAAAACACTTTGTTGTTGAATACCTTATGACTCCCTAATTAAATAAAAACTAGAAAACTAAGACTTTTGCAAATTCAAAAATTCCTAAATTTAAAATAGAAATCCTTCTCTCCATAATTAAATTAAAAATTCTATGGCTTTTGAATTTAAAAAAATAATAAACCAATAAAACTTTCAAGTATTAATTAACTCTTAAAAACTTCAAATTAAATATCCTAATGCCTACTTATCACTCCAAAACTTTAACAAGCAAATATGGTAATAATTTCTCTACTTATCTCTCCATTAATGTCAGTAATACTTAGTAATAATAATCAACATTATAAAATCCTTATTCCTCCTTTTAACCCTAGCAAAAATTTAAATAAAATTTTGAAACCTTAATTACCTCTTTAATGGTGTGTCTTGCTGGAAATGTGTTCTTTGGAACTGCATTTCATTGTACCTTCTTCACCTTCGAGTGTGTGAGAATAAATGCTCATTGCACCTCCTTTATGACTACTTGCCTTCTAGTTGGATGCTTCAACAACCTCTTCTAGTGAATGTAATATGTTGTGTTGCATGTGCCTCTTTAATAATTTTCATGAGCATTTCATCTACCTCAAGCTTTACAATTAAACCTTCAGTTGCATCTAGTGAACTTTGGCAAAGTGGTAAGTATTTCAAGTGTTTCACTTCCAAACAAATCAATTGGCATACTCCAATGTGGCACTATTTTCCTGCATTCAAACAAGTGGTGTTCCAAATTCTTTTTGTACTTAGAAATATCTTTGCTCCCTTTTGTGTAGCGTTATTTCAACATTTAAGTTTGGCATTTCATCCCTAGGCATGGTGCTTGGCTCTTCATATCTCTTTAACACTTCACCTTCAACATTTGATCTTTTTATTTCCTTTTAGGTGAGTGATACAAATACTCCAAATATGGTGCTTAGAATGCTTTCTTTAGTTATCACTCTAAATTCTCTTTTTAAGTGATGTTATATCTAGTTTCATTGTCCTTTGACACTCATATTCCAACCTCCTCTCAGGTGATGCTTGATGTCTATCTTTCATATGATGCTTTGTTGCTCTTTTGATACTCTGGAATCCTCCTATCATAGCCTTTTGACCTATGTTGTATGCCTAGATGGACATATTATCTTCATCAATTCTTAGTATTTATATGATTCATAGCATCTCAATGGCTCATGGCTCTTAGATAGTCTGATATGACTTGTTAACTCATGGATCCTTCTTGTCTATTGCTAACTCATAGTACTTGTTGGTTTGTAGCTCCTAAATGACACTGGTTTATGTTGGCTAGGGACAGTTGACACTTTGATTTCCCCCTATGATCACTTTGATTCTGACTAAGCTTTGATCTTCCTTGACTGCACTCTTATCAAAGCTTGGTATGACTACTTAATTAACTATGCTTACCTCTTTTTTATGCAATTTTAGGTGCACTGCTCTACATTCAAGAAAATACACAAAAATATTATACCATCCAATGCTTTGCATAATTTCCCTTGCAATGGTTGTGGCTTTCCTTTGCTTATTTCACTATAAAATTCTAGCTTATGGTTTTATGGATTTCATTATAAAAATGTTGGATTGACTCTTTTCTATCCTCTTCCTTGTTGTTATCCTCTAATTCTACCTTGCGATATTAGACTTCTTCACCGAAGCCTATTTTTCTCTGGCTTAGATGCTCCTCGACAATCTTAGGTACTCTATAATGGCTTTGTACATGTATCTTTTAATGTTGCTTTCCCTACATAGTTCTAATAAAGATAATGTTTCTTCTACTTAATCTTTTGCCTTCCTCTATATTGATGATATCTTGCTATAAAACCTTTATCAATGTTGCTTATTACTATTTTTATATAATATTTGTTATATGCTTCTTTGATAGTACTTCTTTGACTATGGTGTTGTAGAAAATACATTCCCTTGGAATGTTCCTTTGTTGTCTTCTCTTGACGATAAACCATGTTGCCCTTGTGACATTTATTGTAGTATCTTTCTCTTTAATTTTGGCCTTGTGGCTTTCAAAATTTTCAATATTACCCTTGTGGCATTAACTCATTCAAAATATTGCCTTACTCTTTAGCTTAGACTAGTTTACTCTTGGCTCTTGGTCTTAGAACTGTGTTGTTTATATTCTTTCTAATCCTTAGACTAGTTCAATCTTATCTCTTGGTCTTAGAACTTTATTTTTTATATTCTTGCTAATATCCTTGCAAGTGCAGGTGTATATGACTCTTATGCAGGGTGCTCATGACAATGTTGTCCCCTTGTATGTTGCTAGTGCTATTGCACTTATTTTGGAGTTGTGCAACTTTACAACTTGCCTTGCTATGCTGCTACATTTGGATAAATCCAAATTATTCTCTTCTATATCTCCATTTTTTCTTCTTCTTTATTTAATGCTTCAAACATGGTTGTTCTTAATTCTCTTTCTTTTGCAAGTGCAAATATCAATCTTGAAAAAGGTTCCAATGTTCCTAAGAAGAATGACATTCATAAAAATCTCTTAAACTAGTATTTCACCCTTGTGTTCTATTGTGACTTGTTTCTCTTGTTGTATAAATATTATACCCTTGTGGTTTTGCTTACTTGAATACTTGAGCTTGTTGTCCAATGTGGACTTGTAATTACTTCTAAATATTGTAATATTGTTGTCTTCTCGTTGTCCTTTAACTTAGACTATTCTCAAGACCTTTTGTTGTCTTGAAGTCTTCTTCTACCTTCAAGTTTTCCTTACTTGTCTAATATTCACTAGGGCCTCCTTCAATGGGTCTCCTCTATATCTTATGGGCTTGTTGTCGAATGGTGATGATTGTCCCAAATCTTATGTAAACACCTTTGCTGGAATTATTTTATTTCCAATGGGATTTTTTCAAGTCTCCTTTCTCTACCAATATCTAGGTCTACCTCCAAGACCTAAATCCAAACTGTAGACTTCCTTCTATTCCAAATATATTCTTGGAATAGGTAAACTCAATCTCTAGACTCACCAAATTTTACCTTGTGTTGGTTTTCTAAATTTTGAATATTTAATCTTTATTGGTTGTCCTTAACACAGTGGAAATATTGTATTCACTGGTTTTTTTTACCCAGTGGTAATATACTTAGACTACATGTAACTTTTTAAAAACCTATGCAGTCAAACCCTAGTGCTTAATACGCTTACATGGATGAACTTGTGTAAGGTGTTGAAAAATGGGATACCAACTCTTAAGGATATGAGTTGGAATGAATAGACCCTTGAGTTCATAACACTTTCATAGATGGATTTGTGTAAGGCGTAGGAACTCGAGCATCCTTTCGAAAGACTGAAATAAATGAGCTATATCAAAAAACAAAACTTGATATTAGTAGATTAAAGGAATATGAAGCACTTAATACTCATGTATAGACTGATATATACATGATATAGGAATAGGTGTATTCATAAAGGACACTAATGAAATAGATCATTTAGCTCATCTAGAAGAAGAAAGGTTTTGATGCATAAATACTAACTCGAAGGACTGAGTTGACTAAAATAATAGGTATTCCATTGTCTCGATTGACTGAGACAGGATTAGTGTTCCATTGTCTCAATTGATCGAGACAAGGTTAATTCTAGTAGTGGGCTAACTCATAATGGAAAATGAGATAGATAGTCCAATATTCTATATGCTAGACACATCTACATAGAAGGACTTGTGAAAACATTGTATTATGCACTCTTTTTTATGGACTAAAAATAGGGCATTTAAAAAGCTTGGAATCACCTAGTACACTTACAAGAATGACATATGTAAGTTGTAGAGATGGGTGAATGAGAAAAATAACTTGGGGACACTTAGTACACTTACGAGAATGACTTTTGTAAGTTGTAGATATGGGTGAATCAAAGGAAATGATAAGTGAATTAAGTCATAAGGACATCAAGATGGATAAACTTCTCAAATTTTATCCAATTCTTCTAGTTTTCTAATAGAATCCGTTCTCGAGGCTTATAATTGGGAAGAGAATTCTACATAAAATATAGAATAATAGTAACGATATTCTGCTCCTAATTAGGTTCTGATCATTTAATGAGAAGGATTAGAAGTGGAATTCTAATCTTGATTAAATTATGATCATGCATAATGAGAAAATAATAGAAAAAAGATTATTTTTAAAGATTAAAGCAAATATTGGTGGAAAGAATGGATGAGGAATCTATTCTTGAGAGAAATATGGGATCATCTGTCTGAAAGATTAAAATTTATACTGAATTAAATAGGTAAGTCTTGTAATCTACATTTAGTACTCCAACACTAAAGGGATTGTGTAGAGAATAGAGTTTTGATGTGATTCTTAGAAGCTTCTACACTAAAGGACTTTTGAAAGGAGTAAAGACTAGGAATCCACCTTTCAAAAGAACAAAAGGTAAAAATTTGAAGGAACCTAAAACTATTCATAGAAGTGGATTGAGAGACCCTCTTCTAGAAGGATATGATCAATTTTTGTTGATCAATGTTTGAAATGACCCTTATGTGATTATCAAATGATGATAGTAATCACAAAATGAACACCCTACATGGAGTGGGTGTAACTATCGCAATTATCAATAGATGATAATACCATGAAATGACACTCTTACATGGAGTAAGAGTGGTCGTATACATCATCTATGGAAGATGATAGTGTTGGGAATGCCTCCTTATGAGAGATAAGTATGAATCTTGACAATAAGGATAAGATTTTTTCTACGACACCTCATGTGGAGTAAGTCACTAGCATTATCAAGAAAATATGATAATAAATCTATTGTGTGTTTTAACCATTTCTATTATGCAGGTGAAAGGATAAAGTAAGATCTACCAAAATTGCTATTTGAACTATATGCCACTAAGAAAAGTTGAGCAAGGAAGATCAATGCTCATTTTTGTATATGCGTTGTATTGCAGGAAAATACAAGGGGCTGTGTTTAGCCTAAGGGGGGTAATATGTCATGACCCCCCCTTGGCAAGCTTTTCATAGGACAAATTTACAGATTGTAGTTAAACAAATTATTCATATTATACCTTCTTGATTTGTAGGTTTTGTTTGAATTGTAATTACTTTGGAGCATTGTATTTTAGTTTGGAGTATTGGTTGTGCGGTCTTAATGAAGGAAACAAGAACTAACTAACGTAATTAAGATATCCATCTACGGGTTAATTTAGAGGAAGTATCTTTATGATCGTTGAGGAGATTATCCCAAAGAGCTTGGAATGGTAGGATGGAGTGTTTAGAGCTTGTTGATATTAGCATATATTTTGGGTAGTGCTCATTTATGGATGGGGGAAACAAAAAGGAGTTGGGCCAGGAGAAGTGGGGTTTTTTTGGGGGATGAATTTGGTGGAGAGTTGTGGAACAAAAGCAAACCAAGATTGCACAGTGGAAATTTGTGAAGGAACTAACAATTCTTTCTTATTATGTAAATGAATTACTTATATTTTATTGTATTAAATTTATGGTGTTGTTATGATCAGATAAATTCTTGTATGAGATAGATAGAAATCATATTTCAATGGGGATATTTATTAAGTTGAAACCTTTGATTAAGAGAACTTGTAGCAGTTTCTAGCAAAAATAGGAGGGAAACTGTGAAAAAATTAGGAATTCTTCTAATTGAACAAAAACTTTTATAGTGATGTAGAGTGTGCTCTTCCAGCGAACCTTGGAATATATCTATGATGCATTTTCATTACCATTGGAAATATTAGACGTAGAGAAACGTAGGTTTCAAGTAATTGTTGTTGAAAAAGCTTAATGATATTTCGTCAGTTTGTATTTTGTGTTTCGAGAGGTACGTGAATGATTGTTCACCTCATCATAGTTACCAGTAATGGAACATAGGTGCATGGTATTGGAGCATTAGAGGTATTATAAATTTTTTAATAATTTTTCTTTTATTTTGTGGATTATCATGAATGGATTATTAATCAAATATACAAGACAAGATAATGCTATGTTTTAGTAAGTGATTGAATTTTCTACGTTGTTAAGCAACTGGAAACTGTTGATAGTCTTAGTATATTATTTTGAGGTATGATTCAACCATTGCTAAGAATTAGAAAATAATCCTTAACATAGGAAGATAGCTTTTATTGTGAGATAACTTAGCCTATCAAGCTATGTAAACCTATTTTGGCAGTGTGGTGAAACCAAAAACTGAAATGTGTATGTTTCTCTAGATTTTATCCTCCATTTGGTTGTTAATTGCTTAATATTTATGAATAATATTATTGCTAAAACATAAACAGTGAGGGTGTGAGGAAGATTTATGCATCGAGGGTACTTGGAAACGAGTTCTTCCTTACTACTTTTTGTGAAACAAAGGATTGTTTGTGTAATTATGTTTGTTTTTCGAATGACTATTGATATATAAGCATGATGATGGTGTGGATGTAAAATGGTTTAGAGAACGTTGCATTGAATCTGCATGTGTTCTTTTAAAAAATAGAACATCATATATGTTAGTTATATTATTTTAGATTGGATTTTTGGAATAAAAACCAGTTGAAACAAATTCAAGATAAAGTATGATGGGAATTTACTTGTAAAGTAAAGTGAAGATGTTGAGGCTAAATTACTTGAGACTATAATTTATTACTTAGCAATGCATGCTTTAGTAGAAATGGTAATACAATAGACATGTGCTTGTATGTGGATTATTAGTTTACTATTTGTAAGGATGCCAAATTGTTTGGCTGAGAAAATATTATGAAGGTTGATTAAAATATGATTTTCATTTAGTTACCTGCAACTAATGGAAAGAATGTAGGCATTGTGATATACATTATTTAGCACAAAGTCGTATCTGATCCCTTCATAGAGGTAAACTAAATATATATCCAATTTATGGTATGAAAAATAAATGCCTTCATAGATCCAATTTTAGAGAAATTTGGTTATTTATTTGGAAAATAAAATTATATTTCACTAGTTCAATTCTATGAGGGAATTTGATAGCTAATGGGGGATACTTTTGTATGCAACCAAGGAACAATTTTTGGAAGGAATTTGATAGAAATTATAAGAGTTACCTATTAGGATTTGCATAAGAAAAGAATGGACATCTCTTAATTGGTAATTTAGAGATTAAATGGTATTACTATGATGCATATGTTAAATGATATATCTATGGTAAATTATGGAAAGAAATAAATGTGAATTTATTAAGGAGTTATTTCTCTATGTAAACCTAAATGACTAAAAGGAAGAACGAAAAGTGATTTCCATTCTTGTAGATGTCTGGTGGTGTCTTAACATATGGAAACAATTTGCATTAATGAATTAAAGGACTAATTCATTTTGCATTGTTATAGAAACTAGGAAAAACTATGTTTTTGTGGTTGGATAGATTAAATGAATAATCTATATTTTTCTGAATGATTAGATGATCAAACAAGCAATGTTTGGAAAAACATAGATTGAAGAAATAATCTATGTTTGGATAAAATAGATTGATTGATGAATCTATGTGTAATGGAAGAATAGAGTAATTGATTAACCTATGTTTTGGAAGGATAGATCAAGATATGTATCTATGAGTCAATAAATATAGATTTAATGAGTTTTTTGTGTTAGGATAAGGAAAATATTAATTGATGCATCGATGTTTGGTTAAATAATAAGGATAGATGAGACACCCTCGTTTGGTAGAGGCTAGAGTAAGAACTTATATATGATAGAATGAGTTAAAGATTATGCATTAGTGGTTTACTTTCCTTTGATTGGATGGAATATAATATGTCATATATTACTTGAAATAATCCATTAGTAGGAGAATACCTCTTGGTAATAGAAATGTATCAATGGAAAGAATACCACTTTGTGATTAATTATTGGTTGATAGCATAAAATATGCTAGGATGTAATTGTGAATGAATAGTACTTTCTTAAGAGAGAGAAGGTTTTATCTTATATAATATGTGTACACAGGTAATTCATTGGGAGGATTATGGGGTTCTCTTGAATGGGTTGTCTTGTACATTGTTACATTGAAGTACGATTACATTAGGTTCAAGGGGACAATGTTCCTTTGAACTTGGACTGAAGGAAGAAGACATCCTTCACAAGATGAACATAGATTTCATCCAAGGAATTTATGATGTTATCTCAAGAATACATGATAATGATCAATGGACTTATTCACGTATTTGAGAACATAGAAAAATAGAGGTTCCTATGCTCTTATGATGAAGAATGTGTCATAAGGTATTATCGATTCCCTTTATACAATTGTACTTGAAGGTAATTAAAGATAATGAAAAGAAAATGATACTTTTGGAGACTGGGTTTATTCCCCGTGAGGGTTCCCAGTATATATCTTGTGTCTCATGTGTGATGATTATTGCTCATTCATGTCTTTATATCATGGTTTCTTGAGATATTTTGCTATGGATGTATTGATCTAAAAAATGTGAAAGATGAATATGGATTAAATTCATAATACAATGCATGGGACTTGTTTTATATGTTTGATCCTTGTTTATCTTAATGGCTAAGTTTATGAATCTTATTTATAAACAAAGGTATAGAAAGAGAAATGGCTTATCTACAATTCACTTAGCCTGCGTAGATGGACTTACATATGGTGAGAATAGGTGTACTAATAATTATTGTAAAAAAAATTATCTTTCAATATTGGTGGAAAATTTAGGGATGTTACAGTCATTCATAATTTTATGCTTGATAGTGGTGCTTCAATGAATGTGATGTCAAAACAAGTAGCTAACCAACTAGGCCTAACTTGTACAAATAAACACCCTCCTATATTTGTGATGGATAATAGACAAGTTCCATGTGTTGGCATCATAAAAGGGTTACTTGCCTTTTTAGACCAATATCCTAAGAAAGGCATAGTCATGGATGTCACAATAGTGCATGTAAATTCATTCTTTTATATCCTACTGTCTAGGCATTAGGTTAAACAATTAGGAGTCACAATCCAACTAGCTTGGAAATTTGTGACCATCCCTATTCAAAATAGAGAAAACATTATTTTAAGGGGAGAACCTTTCTTTGAAAACTCGATTGAATTAAGAAATTCAAATGATAACATGGTTAGTATTGTAAAATTTGTAGAAGAGAAATAACTAGGAGTATATCCTCTTTGGTATTCACCATTCTTGATTTAAGCCCTAGAAACCAAAAATATGAATCTAGGATTGAAAGCTAAAGTTGATGCGAAGGCTAACAAGATTTTAACCACTACATTAAGGGATATGAAATATGATAGTATAAAATCATAAGCTAAAACAAGGGTTGAAGTGAATTGGACTAACATAAATAGTAATTATTTTGAGATACCATACAGATTTGAATCTCTTTGAAACAACAATGTTGTAGAATATGAGGTTCTATTGTCAAGACTCAGGAAAGCTAAAGAATTAGACTTTAATTACTTGGAAATCAGTGAGCATGCAGAGCATATAATACAATCGACCAAGTATTTTAGACTAAAGGAATATAAGCAGGTTGTACTAGATGAAAATGGTAAATTTATAGCATTCAACTTGCAATACATTCCCAAAAAGCAAATTTATATTGCTAATATATTTGGAATAAATAGTCCAAAAAATGATACTTTATTTTTAGATAGCTTCTCAATTATATCAAGTCTTTCAAATTGATATACACATTAATGACTTCACGAATTTTTAGGATGAGATTTTTGATGTTCAATATAATGAAAAATATGAAGATATCATCAGGTATCTTACAAAATCTATGCAATAAGAGCAGAGGAAGAACCAAGGATGGATAAGATATTCAGGACCCTATTGGGAGACGAAAAACATGAAGGTGTTTTTTGTAAATATTTAAGGACACGTGCAAAACCTTTTCAACAAAAACAAAGGAAGTTGAATCTCACTCTGCATTTAGCCATTCAAAATTTATGAATACAAAAATAATAAGAAAAGTAATGCTTCCTTCCTAGATAGCTAACCTGGTCATAGTAAGGAAGAGAAATGGTAAAATAAGACTGTTTTGATCTCACAAATCTAGAAGATAATTGCATACTCCAGCTATAGAATTGTTTATCCAAGTAGTTATTGGAACATCTAGAATATCTTGGATGGACTATTTTTCAATATATAGTAAAATTTTAGTAAATCAACAGGACAGGTATAAGATAGCTTTCACAACACCTTGAAATTTTTTTGAATATCTTGGAATACCTTTTGGGTTAAATAATGTTGGAAATTTTTTTCAAAGGGCTATAGATTTTGCTTACAAAGGCTTAATACTTGGAATAGGGGTTGATGACATCATAAGGTTCCCTGAAGATAATTTTATGCATTTAACAAAAGTGATTGAGGTGCAAATGGGATATTATATTGCTTGGAACTTATCAGATTGTTCATTTATTTTATACAATTGAGTAATACATATAACAACTGCAAATCTTAGATGGTAGAGATTTTTCAACTCCTATCAATGGTCAACATCTCAAGGTCTATCACCCTGCTTTAGGGCTGAGAAAAGTATGATCTCAAAAAAATGGTTTTATTCTTAAGTCATTAGGTAAGGGTGTGTGTGCGTATTCTTTCATAGGTTAGATTCATTCAGGTAGAATGTCATAGGTCAAGGTGTTTAACCAAAAAATTCTAGAGTTCTCAAGTATAACTTCAAATTATATTTTTTTCACCTATCCCAATTAGAGCCAATGTTGTATTCTCAAAATATAGCATAAAATATATTCATAGTTTTAAACTTTAATATGTCTCATGAGTTTGTAATCCTAGGTCATATTATTACTATGTATAGGTTAGTTTTCATTTTTCTTTAATAAGTCTAAGTCTAGTAGAGCCACTATAATATTTTACGTTTAATTGTCTAAAGATTTTTTCTTTACATTTTTAATGCTCGATCAATATAAGATATTGGTCTCACCTAAGTCTTCAAGTAAAATTCTATGTTATCTCATGAGGCACATCCATTTTCATTAAAAATGCATGTATCTTCCTTCATTTCCTATGGTCTGCATTAGTCAATGCAATTAAAACCCACCTAAATCGTCCAAACTTTCTCTCCTAATATACCCGCATTACGGTCATCCTATTTTCCCAAGGATCCAAGATATTTTACATGAAAATATTAATACATTAACATTTAGAAAATAATTCCCAAAGTCTGCAAATAATCCTAAGTATAGATTACCTTGATAAGTAAAATCACTTAGATTCCCTTATAATTTATAGCCTGCATTTGTTCTCATTACACTAGTTAATCCAAGACACTAATATATCTGTGTCTAAAAATTCAAGGTTAAATCTCTCGACTAGAATGGATGCTCTGCATCAATATACAAATATATCTACGATGTACACTATTGAACATGAGGTCTCTTTAACAATAAATCAACCATTATTTTTTATCAAAATAAATGGATGGCCCATATTCATCCACCATATCATATGAATGATTCGCAAGAAATCAAAGTCTAACCATATACTACAGTGGACATGTACCTTCAGTATAGGTCCAATTGGGAAGCCTTCTTCAAAGACATGCAGGTCTGGGAAGAAAAAATGGGTAACAAAAGAAGGCAAGCAGGAATTCTACTTTAGGAATGTTTAGTTGCAAATAATTTTGATAGTATAATAACCAAAAGAATACAATATTTTGAGTGTGATGAAAATGATGAAAATAAATTAGCTCAACTGCTTAATGACTTGTTTGAAATGGTTGTCTTTAACCAGATTTTCTCAAGAAAATAATAATTCAATAGAAAGTCACAAAAATAAAGCTCTGTAGGTAATGGATATGATCATATTTGCTACTTCTTTTCATAATTATGTTTGGAATGAAATGGTTAGCATTTTTGGGATAAGTGAGCCAGAGTAAGAAGGAAAAGACAAGGGTGAAAATTTTATCCAAGAAAAAGTTGAGATGGGGTCTACCACAGAAAAGGACAAAGCATCAGTGGAATAGCATAATGGGTTGAAAACATGCCAACTATTGGGTCTTGATCCAATATAGTTGTAATGCATTATAAGGATCCTAAGATTGAAAAGTAGCCAAATATAAGGTTTTCAATAAAACAACTCAGAACATATATAATTTAGTTGTAGTCCACCATAGAGATCAATGGCAAAGATGAAGCTAGATGAAGGGACTAGCTGAAGGCAGTTAAATCAGAATGAGTCAACCTCAAACTATATATAAGAGTTGCATTAGCCAAAGAAGCCATCAAGTTTTGCATAGCCAATTTTTGCCAAAGGCATTCCCAAGTGTCCTTGTCATGTCAATTTATCTTCTTTTATGTCTTGTCTTCCATATCCATCCCTCATTCTCCCCCTTAATATTGGAGGTCTTACTAAGGAAGTACCCAGCTTGCTAAGATAATTTCTAGTGGCTAGAGTGAAAGATAGGAGGCTCTTTATTACAAAATTTGAATGAAGAGCTAAGGCTCTTTGTTACATTATTTGAATGGAGAAATATCTTTGTATTTGTTTAAAGAGATATAGGTCATTTTACCAAAATCTAATTGTAAAACCTTTTTGATATTAATACAAATCCTACTTCCTCCTTTGGGCATTTCTTTGTCTCAATTGTGTATTTATTTCACATTTGCATATTACATTATTTGAATGTGTAAATGGTGATTCTATCACTCAATAATTAATTATAAATGTTACATAATTTGAACAAATATAATTAACCCATTTTTTCTTTCCCTTTTTTTTTTTCATTAAATCATTGTTATCTTTATTGTAGTTGCACAATGGACAAGGCATCAATCTATTAATAGGGTATTTAATGGGTTTTGTAAATCTTGGTCAAAAAATAAATTTTTTACATTTATTTTGTTGTCTTGTTGAGCATAACTAAATTATAGCATAAGATTCATTTAGGGTTTCCTTACCTAACTCAATCTTTCAAAAATCATCGTATAATTTTTTCCTAAGTTAGAGAGGTGGATCCACCAAACTCCACAATGCTAATTGGATTCAAAACATTCTACGACATGACAATCTTTGAGGGATGCAAAAAAATTCTCCAATAATGCCATCCCATGAGTAAGTGTCGCTAGTCCCCTATTGGGTATTCCTATGCAAGGCCATTCCATAGGTGGGTGACTAGGTTGGGTATTCCTGTGTAAGGCCATCCCATAGGGGAGAGTCATTATTCCCATGGGTGGGTATTCCTATGTAAGGCCATCCCACTGATGAGGGATATATGTGTTGTGGGTTTGGTTCCTACATGGGTGCTCAAGAGGAAGGGGATAGTAGTTGAGACACATAGACAACCATCCTCATCGTGGAAGCCTTCCTCAAGGTGATGCAGGCTATACCAAGCATGAGCTTCTAGTTCCACTAAGGTGAGTCTACTCGATTTTGGTTGTGATGCCAAGTAGGTGGCTACATTTAAAGTAAATTCCTCAAGCCTTGTAGTAATTTTGGTAATCAACAAAGGGATCAAGTTGTCATGTTAGTGAAAGAAGACTAGGAGCCTAATTGAGAAGGCCAACATGCAGTCTTGGCATTTGTAAGAGATCGATGACCTATGGAAAAAATTGTTGGTTGGCCTAATAGGTTGACATAGATACAAATGGCCATATGGGTCAACCTATCAAGTTTTCAATTAGGTGTTGCTCAATCCCATATAAGAAGGAGAAGGATGTGGGATTTTCTCATCAATTTCAAACACCAATTTATCAAGTAGGATTCATTGTGCATAGGCTTTTGTTGTGAGTTAGCCAATCAAAGGACTTTGAGCATAAAAGTAAGGAGGCATATTTCATGAAGTCTTAGGATGTTGAGGCTTGCATGGTTCTTAATGGGGTGAAGTACACCTACCCTACAAGTTGACCCCCCTATCCCTCCTTGCCTGATGGTAGTAGTGAGGATCTTGGCCATTTTTACTTTTATTTCTCTATCCATCGAGGTTGTTTAGAGGGCTTCCTATACAATATTTCTTGGTTGGTAAATGCCTCGATATCTCTTATAGACCCCATCATCTATTATTTATTGGCATCCTCTTTGACCAAGTTTTCCTTGAGGTTTACCTCATGGGCAGCTTGCCTCTAAGGAAAACTCTAGGTGTGTTTCCCTCCACACGTCCAACACCTAAACCATTTCTCAAGAGTCAAAGATTTTCCCTAGATCTATTCTATCACTCAAAGATCTACTTATTTTCTTGTACCTTTATGGGGCATCAATTTGATTGAACACTCTCTTGTCTTTCCTGCCAACTTCCCAATTATCTCCTTGTTATTTGTCAATCATCCTCTCCTCATGTTTGAAAAGGATTTTTATTATGATGATGAATTCATTGACTAATATCAGTTGTCTCCTATGGACCTACTGGCCCATGGTACCATCCCATTCATAAACTAAAAAAACTTATCCTCATCAAGAAAATCCCTTACTTGAACCAAAAGGATTACAAACTCAGAAGTCTAGTCTCTTAGACTACCTTCATGCCTCAGTTTCTAGAGTTTGGACCAGGCCATCCATAAAACACTCTTTGGTTGAAACTCATCCACCAGTGCTCCTTTGAGATTATTCCACAACTCCACTCTCTCATGGGTTTTTCCCTCTTCAATGTCTCATTCTAAAGGAGACCACCATGAAAGTGCTTCTCCTTTGAGGAGTTTAGTGACTAGTTTTAATTGTTCTTTATTGGAGAGTAGCCCTCTTGACTTCAATAAGTATCCCACCTTTGAAAATAAATTCTTTAGAACACCCATTTCCTAGGCTCTATTGTAGCACACTAGTTTAACCACCATATCCCTCAAGCTATATGTTAGGGGTATGATTCAAATCAGACCCATTGGCTAACTCTTCTCTATTTGTAGGACAACTAGTTCTTATTGCATTTTGGTTGACATTGCATGAATTTCATCTAGTCTATCCATTATTTAAGGCATGAGGCTTTCAAAGATCTTAAATCTCTTCAAGCACTTTTTAAATTTCTCTTGCACACCTGAAATTGACTCTCCCATAACTACAACTCTATATTTGAGAACCCCCACTCAAAGCGCAAATTTTTCTTCCATATCCTCTATATGGTGTGTCAAATATAGAGGTCATGAGGGCTTTCTAGCCTTAGCATCCTTCTTTAGTTTTTTATCTTTATGATGGATACTTTTGGATGATGAAGGCTCTACTCCTTAATCAGCCATCTCGCTAGCAACTGGGATCCATTGGCGTTCTTTTTAGGGAATGTGCATGCTAGAAATTATTCTACAAACAAGGTTAGAACAATCACATCCTTAGTAGTTCACTTCACTAAGGTAGTCACTATTATGTATGCTTCTCTCCTCACTTGGGTGTGTCAGCAATTACGCTCAACACAAGATAGAAAGTATAATTACGTACCTTCCCTAAGGTGTGTCAAAAATTATGTTCAATACAATGATATTCATAATTACATGAACCACCCCCATGATGTCTTTCACTCATAGAACTTAGTGTTGAAGTAGCACATCAAACATTCTTATGGTATGGTAGGGAGTTCCACCAAGTTGAGGGTCTACTCGATAAACATCTCTACTTGGCACAACAAAAATAAGATGGTGAGTTATGATAGTAGGAAAAGCGAGAATCCTACTCAAAGTGTGCATCAAGTCAAGGAATATAACACTACCAATACCCCTCTTAGCACATGGCTCAAAATTTGGCAAAGGGATTGCGTTTCCCCATAGCACAACACAAGGTTGTCCAACAACTGACCCTGATACCAAATGGGTTGGGCTCGATCGTCAGGTCATCCAACCTTGGCTTTGAAACCAATTGTAATGGGGGTGGGCTTGCAAGGTAGTTGTGCTACACCCTATTTGGCACCATGCATGGCTAAAATAGATTTAAAACATCATAAACTATACCTCGGTTAACCCAGCGAAGTAGTCCCTATACAATATAATAACAATAGATCATGACAATAGCAATTCAAGCATGCAAGGGATCAATGAAAGCATGAAATACATGATAAAGATCAACATCAATATGCATACACCATAGAAGGTAACAGTATACCATTCACACAAAGCAAACACAACAAACTATATTGAAAGCCTTAGCTCTTATTATCATTGAAAAAATGGGGGACCGATGGTCCACAACATTACAACATGACACAAAGGCCTTAGAACATTTACATAATGGAAGGCTAAGAAAAGGGAGGGCTTGATGGACTCACAAATTCCAAGGTTTGTGAGTGCATACAAACACCTAAACAACCTACTCTTCATGGAGACATTATGATGACACGACAAGGGAGGAACAAGGCATGACCTTAGGAGAGACATCATCTAGGATAGGGATTTCAAAATGGCAAGAATGCATGAAGCATACACAATGCACTACAATGATATGACTTGGAAATTTTAGCATAGGGTTTTAAAAATGGTCAGTTGAATGGCATGACAGCACATAATTATTTTGGATGAGCTCTATAGCTCATTGGCAAAGTAATGCTCCTAGAAAAGTTGATTTGAATTGGACCTCGAGATCGAATCGGGTAACCCAAGGAGACGTCGTGTCTATCCCATAGACTAAGCCTATCATACTCTATTGTAATTTTGATAGCCTTGACCCTATTTCCAAGCTCTCACTCTTGGCATGGGATGAAGAATTTGTGGTATTTCACCACTTTCAAACAAAAGCACATGTGAGAGCTGTAGTGGGATGTCAAGATGCAACCACCCCACCATAATCCTTCCCCACTCAATTTTGACACCATCTTTGATGTAGACATGAATTCCTTTGTATCCAAATTGGTGTGAGGGACTCATGGTTGCATCACCTCTCAAATATGTGAGCTACAGCAGCCCACACAACAACATGACCCTAGTTGGGGTTAACTTTTATCAATTTGCTTATCCCTCCTTATATAATTATAGCAAGAAGGGTCTTTGCCATTTTAATTTTTGGTATGTTAGAGCTGCTTGGGATTTATGATTGGTTGTATTGGCCTTCCATTGTAATCCCACTCCACTCCATATTCATCTTGGCCAACCTTTTGGATGGTGAAAGTTTTTGGCCTTGTCGTATTATGATGAACCCTCAACTTATTCTTGATAGGTTGTGATAACCTGATGGTATTATGGACACTCCTTTTGAGTGTGTATTCCATTGTAGCTCTAGCATCTCAACCATGAACTTGGATTTCTATCCCTATTCTTGTGAGGTATCAAAATATCATGCGATAGATTCGGTCAAGATCCATTGGTTGAAACCCAAGCCCGTTTCCAACCATTTCTTGGATGATTAGTAGATTTTACAAGAAAACTCTTCCCTTTCAAATTAGGCTTCTCGCTACTCCAATTCCCCTCTTGGTTGTATTTTAACTCATTATGATGATAAATTATCCTTCAGTTATAGCATCCACCTCATGGATGATGCAAGTATGATACCTACATAGTTCATCTCGGGTCCACTATTTAATATCATGCTATAATGAGAACAAATTCTCATCCTCTGATAGACCCTTCACTTCTACTATTAGCTTTAGGAACTTCTTGGTGTGGTCCATGATCTTACCTGTATTCCTCAACTTTTGAATATTTGTCCTTATGACCCATTCAACATTCTTTGGTTGCAAATGTGTAGCCAAGGCTCTTTTCAAGCCATCACAAGACTCGATCCTCTCATTTTCCCTTCCCTTAATGATATCTTCTACCAAGTTGATCCACCAAGTCAAGGTGGCCCTATTAGGTACCTCATTGCCAAAATACATTGTTTATATTCTGGTAGGGATCTAAATGCTTTGAAGCACTGGCTCACATTCCAAAAGAATCTATTGAGGGTACTTAGCTCCTATGAGTTGTCATAGTATGTTGGATCCTCTGGTTTTATTTGAGCCTAGAGGGAGTCC
This sequence comes from Wollemia nobilis, assembly GCA_028583015.1. Classification (NCBI taxonomy): domain Eukaryota; kingdom Viridiplantae; phylum Streptophyta; class Pinopsida; order Araucariales; family Araucariaceae; genus Wollemia; species Wollemia nobilis. The sequence continues at coordinate 14,750,229 of JAQPPZ010002549.1, forward strand.
CTTGAGTGTTTTTCTCTTCTCAAAAATTAGTCATTTATTATCTCATGCATTCAACCATTTCCATGCTTTGTCCCACTTGGTCGACCAACATAAAAAAAGTGCTCTCCAAACCTATGATTCATGATGTATTCACTAAGGACTAGTCATTTATTAGCAGCCCCTCTATCCATCTAAAATATATTATCTTTTATCTCTCCAACATGAGTGGTCACCTTATTATCAAGTCCTCCAGCATCTTGGCTTGGCTAGCAGGATGGTTTGGCTTATTAGCAATCGACTCTTTATGAGTGTCCTCTAGACCCTTATGATATTTGAGGTGAGAGGACTCGACTCTATCGTTGACCATCTGCTAGCAATTGTGGTGGCTCAATGTTCCTTTCAAGGAATACACAAGCTAGTAATTATGCTATGACTGAGGTTACAGCAATCACATCCTTAATATTTGACTTTGGCATGTTAGCAATTACGCTTAACACAATATGGCAAGCACAATTACACACTTGCTCTAGGGTGTGTTAACAATTATATTCAACATAATGGAAATCATAATTACGTGAACCACCCCATGACATCTTTCATTGTAGCACTTCAATCGATCTTGTGTCATGATAGGGAGTTCCACCAAGTTGAGGATCTACTCAACACATAGCTCTACTTAGCACAATCAAAATAAGGTAGTGAGCAGTGATAGTAGGGAAAGCAGGGATCCTACTCAAAGCATACATCATTTTAGGAACTCTAGCACTGCCAAGACTCCTATTGGCACACGACTCAACCTAAGCTCAATGTCTATTAAAGGAACTAGGTTTCCCTATATCATAGTAGAACAAGGTTATCCAATGATTGGTCCTATTACCAACTAGGCTAGGCTCGATGGTCAGGTCATCCAACCTTGGCTCTGATACCAACTCCTTGACAAATGTCCCAAAGTGAAAGTGAAAGGGAGGGAAGGTCGACACCCATACACTGGCCTCAACCAGATAGGGATGAATAAGGCTACATGCAATAACCTATTACTGAATTCCAACCTAAGTCTACCTCATGGAGCCTACCCCTAGCATGACCATCCCAACAGACAATAAGTAGCAACCCATTACTAGCTATAAAATTACTAGGGCACTAGGTAACCCATACCCTAGGCCCATCAAAGCTAATATTGGATGACCTGGTCATCAATCCCAGCCTATTTGGCATTAGATTCAGTCATTGGATATCCTTGTGTTGCTATGCTACTAGGCAGTATAATCCCTTTTCTAAAAATTTAGCTTAGGTCGAGTCACACTCTAAGTGAGGTCTTGGTAGTACTAAGAGTGCCTAGTATGGTATATTTTCTATGTTAGGAACCTTGAGGAATGGTTTAGACCCTACATTTGGAACTCAATCATGATTTAGTGTCAATCTAAGGTCACCCTCCTTCAAGAAAGAGTTGTCATAAGAATATCCAAATGGGGATGGAGAGCAAGAAGGAACCCAGTTGTGAGCACCAATGCAAATGGGTTAGCTGATTTAGCTACCAAGAAAGTGCATGGGAGGTCATCACGCATTTCACCAGAATAAGGGGTGTGAGGTGTTGGTCATGTGATGGCCATAACTTGGAATGGTATTGTCCAACCAAATAAGTGGATTTCTACTCTTGGTTAAATGTTGAGGATAGGGATCCCCAAGCTTGGTTGGGTCATGAATGCAAACTCTAGTCTCAAGTTTGATAAAGAAGAGAGGGATAAGCCTTTATGAGAATGAGAGTTATTCAAATGAGATAACCCAATTGATTACAACTTAGAAAAACACCAAAGGAGAGCTTCAGGGTTTGATAGCTACAAAATATAGGCAAATAAGTGGAAAGCTTTTGACCAAAAAGTAGCTCTCCAATTTGAGTTGAGTGATGAAGACTGAAACATTTGAATGATGGTAGACCAAGGCCACACAAAAGGTCAAGGTGAATAGCACTCTGAGGACCTTCTACTACTTAGTATGAGAGGTTGAGTTGAAGAAGTAATACAAAAGGTTTTTTAGGCCATGAGAGGTTGATTGACTTGCCAAAATGAGTCAATCAGACAAATAATATACCCTATGATCTATAAAAGAGACTACACCAAGCAACAATGGTAGGGACGATTGAAGGGTTTGGGGGTACCATTAAACCTATGATGTTTTTGAACTAGATATGGTATCAAAGGAGAACTTTTTCTATGGATGATAAATTATGGTGATTGTGAAGGAATATCCCTTAAGAATCTCACATCAACATTGAGGATGATGTTGAATTTAAGTGGTGGAGGATTATGGTGGGTATAGTTTGGTCCTGACCCCCACCCCTCAAGATAAGGTAATTGATGTCAAAAGGGCCAACCAAGATGGTAGTCAGTCAACCTCCTCCTTGTACTTCATAGTGCAATACACAAATATGTAAGAGGTTAGGCTAGTGTATGGGTATTTGCACCCACCCTCACAACATAAGGCATGAGATAGTAATATCTATCAAGTAACATCATGGTGATAGTCCCTCTTAACCTTGTTGGGCATGGTGGGTGCATGCGAGGCAATATCAAATGCAATACTAGAAGTTTTATTGATATTTAGGCTGCCATGGCTCAGGAGGATGGAAGCACTAGTGTAATTCCATGGACCAACTCACCTGCATCTGGCCAGGGCAATGGGCTCCTTGGACCATGTAAGGAGGTAGTCTAAAATTATCCTTTATTTGTAGCCCACCTTATTATGTCAAATACTATGGGTAACCTAGCAACAGGTTCCCCACTAGGCTTGAGGATGCATCGGTATGGAATGATCATACCTCAGGCTAGCCCCTTGAGCTATTATTCTTGAAATTAGACTATGATGCATCAAAGATATTGACAACCTAGAAATGGGTTCCCACTAACTCAAGGATGCATCGATATGGGATGGCTATCTCTCGAGCCAGTTGTTGCCTACCAAAGAAGTCAGAGAGAATGATACCATGAAGACCAAGCGAGCTGGGAAGAAGTTGCCATGCCACCTTGGTGGTCGAGCATTGATCCAAAGGAATGATGTGGGCTAGACCCACCAACCAACCTAGGAGTGAAATATCATGAGCTGGGAGCTAAGGGCCATTATGTTTCATGGTAGTCTACCTTGAGGGGTGACTTCCTTGGTTTGGTCATATGTTGGTCATTGTTGTATTATAATGTATATCATTGAGAAATATCAGTAGAGCCTAACTCGATGAAGGGGGTCCAAGGGGGGCCCATGCCTAAGGGTATTTTTAATGAGCAGCCTTCATATTAAAATGTAACTATGAGCCATTTGGCCAAAAGGATAATGAAATGACAAAGTATTTACTTTGTTTCAATGTTGTGTATGTATTGTTGATATGGTTCTTGTTTATATGATGTTTTATTTCACTAACCCCTTGTATACTTGAACTTCTATTGCCATGCTCTATTGTATTTATGTTGTGCAAGGACTACTTTGCCAAGCTACCCAAAGTGGAGTCCATGGTGTGCTAAAGCTAGTTTAGCCACATGTGGTGTCAAATGGAGTAGACTATTTGACCTTGACTCTTGTGAGGAGAGACTCGCAAGGGGATTGCAATGTGGACATGACAGAGATCATGGGAGTTGGACCTCATCCTAAATATGAATAGTGTAGAGAGAAAGACTTGAGCTTAGAAATTAGTCTTCAAGACTTACCTTTGATTGGGAAAAGGTGAAAATTTTAGTTGGGTTGATGAAGTTGATTGGTATGAGGTCTATAATGCTACCAAAGCCTTGGATAAGCAAGAAAGGATACAAGCAATGAGACGCATTAGTAGTCAAGAGAGTCAAATGGGTTTTGTGATCACCTTGGATGGTGAGGCAAGGGTGCTTGACTTTGAGATGCATTAAGGAGGGCTAAGGCCCTCCCTAGGTATGATTTGGTGGTGTCACAAAAGTAGGCATGGTGCTCAGTTATGAAGCATCATGACTTGAATGTAGATAGAAGGGGGTTTAATTAATTCTTCCCCGATGTCGAGGACAGTGTCAAATTTTAGTGTGGGATTATTATGGAGGGGGCAGTGGTTGACTCATCCCTCACCTCCCCTCATGCCATTATATCAAGGTCAAAGAGCTAAGTCATGGCTGGTGTGGGGTAACTTTATAGTTTAGGCCTAGGGGATGGCTCTCTAGTGATCATTTAGGTTGGCAATCAATAATGGGTTATTGTATATCACCCATTGGGATGGTCATGCGGGTAGGCTCCTCAAAGCAGACTTAGGTTGGAAATCAATAATAGGTTTTTTCTTGTAGCCTTCTTCATCCCTGTATTTTTGAGGTCAATGTATGGGTGTTGGCCTCCCCTCCCTTCCCCATTCACTCTAGGGCATTTAGTATGGGAAGGTCACCTCAGGCTATTGGAGGGTAATGGGGGGTTTACCCATAGGGTATTCCTATACAAGACCATCCCATGGGTAACTGTCATCAATACCCTATTGGGTATTATTGTGCAAGTCTATCTTGCAAGTGGGCAACCCAATTGGGTATTCTCGTGTAAGACCATCCCATCGAGGAGTGTCGTTAGTCCATTAGATGGGTATTATTATGTAAGGCCATCCCACATATGAGGGATGGATGCATCATGGGATTAGTCCCTATGTGGGTGGTCGAGAGGAAGGGGATAGTGGTCAAAACATCAAGGTAGCCATCCTCCTTGTTGCAGAAGCCTCCCTTGGGGCATCATGGGCTATAACAAGCCCAAGCTACCAGTACCAATGAGGTGAGTCTACTCGATTTTAACTACAAGGTTGGGTAGGTGGTTGTAGATAAAGTAAATTCCTTAAGCCTTATGGGAAGGTTGCATGTTGATCAAGAGGTTAGGTTGACCTATCATGAAAGAAATTTGGAATCCTAGTTGAGAAGATCATCATGCAGTCTTGGAATTCATAAGAGGTCAAGGGTTGTAGCAAAACTTGTTGGTCAGCCTGAGAGGCAAATGTAGAGACAAATGGCCATATGGGCCAACCTATCAAGTTGTCAATCAAGAACTACCCAATACCATATAATAAGGATAAGGATGTGTGATTTTTCTCATCGATTCCAAATACCATTTTATCAAGTAGGATCCATTATGCATAGGCTTTTGTGATGAGTTGGCCAGTCGTAGGACTTTGAGCATATAAGCAAGGAGGTATATTTTATGAATTCTTAGGGTGTCGAGGCTTGCACGGTGCTAAGCAGGATGAATAAAACCTACCCTACAAGTTGACCCAATTATAGTTAGTATCAGAGCAAATGTTGGATAACCTAGATGTCAAACCCAACCTAGTTGGTATCAGGGTCAGTTGTTGGATAATCTTGTGCTAATATGCTACGGGGTAGTGTATTCCCTTTACCATATGTTAAGCTTAGGTTGAGTCATGTACTGAGAGGGTCCTTGGTGATCTTAGATTCCCTAACATGATGCATGTTATGAGTACGATCCTTGCTTTCCCCATTATCACTCCTCATTGCCTTCTTTCTACTTTACCCAATAGAGTTGTGTGTCAAGTAGACCCTAAACTCAATGGAACACACAAGCTTGATTGAAGTGCTACTTTGATGCTGAGTGATGTGAGTGAAAGATATCATAGGGGTGGTTCACATAATTGGGATCGTCATTGTCTAATAGTTGACACACCTCAAGGCAAGTACGTAATTGTGCTTACCATCTTGTGCCAAGCGTAATTGTCAACATGCCCAAGTGAAGAAAGAATCTTGTGTATTAGAAATTGTCTTAATGAAGTCAAATTCCAAGGACATGATTGCTCTAACCTCAATTGTGATATAATTTTCAACATGTTTGTTCCCTAAAAGGAACATCGAGGAGTCTCAATTGCTAGAGATATGGCCAATAAAAGGGTAGATCTTTCACTACTGAAAGTCACCCTCACAAAGACAAAGAACCAAAGAAGGATTCTAAGGCTAGAAAGCCCTCATGACCTCTATATTTGACATGTCATATAGAGAACATGTAATAAAACATCACACTCTGAGTGGGGACACTCAAAGATAGAGTTGTAGTGATGGGAGAATCAATGTCGAGTTTTCAAGGGGAATTGAGAAAGTGCTTGAAGAGACTTGAGATCTTTAAAATTCATGTGCCCAATGTAATGAATAGACTACACAAAATATAGTAAAATTTAACCAAAATGCAACAAGGATCAATTTTCCTATGAATACAGAAGAGTAATCGATCGATGGGTCCTATTTTAACCTTACCCCTCATGGATAACTTGAGATCTATGATGATTGAACAAGCATGTTATGATGGCACCCAAGACATGGGTGTTCTAAAGAGGATCTTTTAAAATATGGGAGACTTATTGAAGTCAAAAGGGCCACTCTCACCTCAATTCCTATGATAACAAAAGAAACCATATACAACCAAAGAGGGGATGGGGTCCCCCAAGCTTGTTGGGTCATGGACGTGAACTTTTCTCTTGAGTTCAACAAATAAGAGAGGGATATAACTCTAGGAGAATGATAGTCATTCATATGGGATAACCTAGTTGATTATGAATTATACAAATACCAAAGGATATCTTTAGGGTCCAAGAGCTAAGAAATCCATGTAGAGAAGTGGGAAGCTTTCAACAAAAAAGTAACTCTTCGAGATGAGCTGAGCAAAAAAGACTAGAACATATTAAGGGTAGTAGACCAAGGCCATCCAAAATACCAGGGTAAATAATGATTTAAGCACCTTTTACTACTTGTTATGATAGGTTGACTTGAATAAGTGTTGTAGAAAGTTGTTCAAGCCTCTAGTATGAGAGGCTAACTTGACTCACTAAAAGGATTTAGTCAGACAAAGGATGGACCCTATGGTCTACAAAAGAGACCATATCAAACAACGATGTATGGGACGATTGAAAGGTTTGAGGAAAATTGTTAAACCTATGTTGTCACTCAACTAGATATGGTATCAAAGTAGAACTCCTGCAACATATGATAAATTGTGGTGGTTTTTAAGGAAGATTCCTTAAGAATTTTCCCACGAAGAGAGGATGACATCGAATTTAAGTGTGAGAGGACTATGGTAGGTTATTCCTATGTAAGGTCATCCCACCAATGAGGGATGGATGTATTGTGGGATTAGTTCCCATGTGGGTGCTTGAGATAAAGGGGACAATGGTCTAGACACAGAGGGAACCATCCTTCTTACCATGGAAACCTCCCTCAAGGCCCCATGAGTTATACCAAGCCTGAGCTTCCAATGCTAGTGAGATGAGTCTACTCAATTCCAACTATGAGGCTAGGTTTGTGGTTGTATATAAAGTAAATACCTCAAGCCTTATGGTAAATTTATGGGTCAAGTCAACCTATAAGTGAAAGAAGGCTGGGAACCTAGCTGAGAAGGCTGACATGCAGTCTTGGCATTCGTAAGAGGCTAATGTCCTGTGGAAAATTTGTTGGCCAGCCTGAGAGGATAATGCAGAGACAAATGACCATATGGGACAAATTTTCATGTTTTCAATCAAGCACTACCCAATCCCATATAAGAAGAAGAAATTTATGGGATTTTGCTCATTAATTTCAATAAACAATTGTCGAGTAGGATATGATGTGCATAGGCTTCTGATATGAGTTGGAAAGTCAAAAGACTTCGAGCATAAAAGCAAGGAGACATATTACATGAATTCTTAGGGTGTCAGGGCTTGCATGGTGCTGAATGGGGTGAAGGACACCTACCCTAAAAGTTGACCCCATTACATTTGGTATTATAGCAAGGTCCTAAAAGAAGCATGTCAAATGGGGTATAGAAGATGCTTAAGGCTTATAAGATGGAAGAGTTTTATGCTAAGTGTGTTAGCCTTACAATGACACTGAGAGGGGGGGTGAATTAGTGTAGCTCTATAAACTTAAATTTACAGCTCTTAATACCGCAGCAATTAAAACTTATTACTAGATACAACAAGCATAACAAATGAGCATCACACAACACAAGATTTAACGAGGTTCACCAATGTGACTACTCCTCAAAAATTAACTGCTTGGACTACCATCCAAATCTAGCCTTTGTAAAGCACCAACTTTACAATCAATTTACCAGCACCCACTGTAAGGAGCACCAACCCCTGATGCCAAGCTACAACCTGGACTTCAATTTGAATCTATAATTTTGACAGTAAGATACCTTTGCTTTTGCAAGACCCTGACTGGTCTTCTTCACCTTTGCATTCTCTGTGCACTCTACTCTCTCTGTGTAATCACTTCGCACACTCTGCTTCATTACAGTCGAACTTCACGATCATCTTCTCCCTTTTGCGCACTCTTCTCTCTTTGTGAATTTCACACTTAGCACGATTCAACATGACTTGCTCTCTATGCACAATGACCGTATTTCACACACATTCCACCATGCTTTCAATTCTCCAAACAGCCCTCCTTTTATAATAATATTTTTTATGATGAAAACCCTAATCTTAGTCGGTCGTAAATCCTAATCTTAGTCGGCTTTCATAACAACTATAAATCCTAATTTTAGTCGGTTTTCATCGATCTTCGTCGGCTTCAACTCAAGAAGATGTTCGGTTTATCCATCACTTGATGATTTCATTTTGGACAGACCCTGTAACCGCCATACTGAATTTGGATCACTCTTCGTATTTTAGCAGTATGACATCACTCTGTAACTACCCCTGTAAATGTCGTAGTGATGTCGTTCCACTGTCATACTTCTCATTTCAGTTAGGTTCTCCTTCTTGACTTGCACATTTATGATCTATCGTGAAATTGTGACATTTTTGCCTCTGTAGCTTCTTTTGTTGTTGTTACCGCGAAAATACATGTCACGATATCGCGACACTTTCACCTCCGTACACTTTCTCTATTCTTTTGTTGTGATATCATGACATTTTTGCCTCTGCAGACTTCATCTTTTCTTTTGTTGTGATATCGTGACATTTTCGCTTCTGTATACTTTGTCTTTGCTTTTGTCGCGATATCGCAAAACTTCTACTTCCATAGACTTCGACTTTGCTTTTGTCATGATATCGCAACACTTCTGCCTCCGTAGTCTTCAACTTAGCTTTTGTCATGAAATCATGACACTTTTGCTTTTGTACTTAGCTTCTTTGCTTTTATCACAAAATTGTGACACTTCTGCCTTCGAAGTCTTCTTCTCTGCTTTTATCGTGAAATCATGACACTTCTGCTTCTGTACTTTACTTCTTTGCTTTTGTCACGAAATCGTGAGACTTTTACCTTTGAAGTTTTTTTCTCTACTTTTGTCATGAAATTGTGACACTTTTGCTTTCATACTTTACTTCTTTGCTTTTGTCGCGAAATCGCGAGACTTCTGCCTTTGAAGTCTTCTTCTCTACTTTTGTCATGAAATCGCGAAACTTCTGCTTTTGTACTTTACTTCTTTGCTTTTGTCATGAAATCATGACACTTCTGCTTCCAAAGTCTTGCTTTCTGCTTTTGTCATGAAATCGTGACAGTTCTGCTTCCGTACGCTTCCTCTCTTTCTTTTGTCACGAAAATGCGACATGTCACGATATCATGACACTTTTCAAACTTATTTCTCTCTCCTATTTTAGTCGTGAAAATGTGGCATGTCACAAAATCGTGACACTTTTCTTACTTGTTCTCTTTCTTCGAACTTGTCATGAAATCATGACAGTTCTACTTCCGTACGCTTCCTCTCTTTCTTTTGTCATGAAAATACGACATGTCACGATATTGCGACACTTTTCAAACTTACTTTCTCTCTCCTATTTTAGTTGCGAAAATGCGACATGTCACGAAATCGCGACACTTTTCTTACTTGTTCTCTTTCTTCGAACTTGTCGTGAAATTGTGACACTTTTTCTTGCTTTCTCTTTCTCTTCCAACATGTCGCGAAATCGCGACAGTTTTTCCACTTGCCTTTTTCTCTTCCAACATGTCACAAAATCATGACAGTTTTTCCACTTGCCTTTTTCTCTTCCAACATGTCGCAAAATCATGACAGTTTTTCCTACTTTTTCTCTCTCTTCCAACATGTTGCGAAATCATGACAGTTTTTCTTGCCTGCTGTATATGTCGTGATATCGCGACACTTTTCTTACTTGTCTTTTTTCTTTGATCTTTTGCATATGGGCCACTTCGATCTTCTTGGAAAATCACTGTACATACTATGAATAACCTTTGAACTCTTATCTTCTGCATCTAAATAGCTTTTGAACTTCCTGTCCACTGCATCAACAGATCTATCTGACCGTGTTGACAACAATGACAATATCGTTGTTGCACCTTGCTCAACAATCTCCCCCTTTGGAATTTTTGGCAACACATGTGCAATTTCCTGTAACTCTTCTCCCCCTTTGACAATAATACCAAATGGCTACTGCAGACTCCCCCAGAGTCCATGCACAACATTCTTAGGCAAAATTTATTACACTTAGCAAAAATCATGAACATGAGCAAAAAGATAATCAAATACTTAAATGCTCCCCCTGAGAATGTGATCCCTGTAGCTAGTAAATTCTTGGGAAGTGTGACCACTCCCAATTTATTACGAAGGTACTCAAAAACTTCCTTGGGCAATGGTTTTGTGAAGATATCTACTACTTGCTCTGTAGTTGGGACAAAATCCAACTTAACCTCACCTTCCGCAACTTTCTCCTTCAAAAAGTGATACCTGATAGCAATGTGTTTTGTGCGTGAATGCATAACCGGATTCTTGGAGATGTTAATGGCACTGGTGTTATCACACTTAATTGATATTGGCTCACTGAAGCTAATACCAAGATATTTCAGGGTTTTTTTCATCCATAATACCTGCGTACAACATGTTGTCGCTGTAATATATTCTGCCTCTACTGTCGATAAATAAACTGACTCTTGTTTCTTACTATGCCACGTGACCAATCTGTCTCCAAGATAGAATGCACCTCCACTGGTACTCTTTCTATCATCGACACCTCCTGCCCAATCTACATATGAATACGAAATAAGGGTGAAGTCTTTACCTTTCGGATACCATAACCCATACTCCATAGTACCCTTGAGGTACCGAAGAATCCTCTTCACTGTTGTCACATGAGTCTCCTTGGGATTAGCCTGAAATCATGCTACCATGCATACTGCCTACAAAATATCTGGTCTGGTAACTGTCAGGTATAGTAAGCTCCCAATCATAGATTTGTACATGGTTTGATCAATAGGTGGAGATTTGTGATCCTTGCTCAACTTACAACCTGTCATCTTGGGAGTGCTAACTGGCTTACAATCCTCCATTGTGAACTTTTTTAACATCTCTTTCACATATTTAACTTGAGAAATAAATATGCCCTTCTTATTTTGATTAACTTGCAACCCGAGGAAATACAAAAGTTCACCAATCATTGACATTTCAAATTCTTTCTACATCTTATTTGCTAAATCTTTACACGACTCATCTTTGCTACTGCCAAATATGATATCATCTATGTATACAACAAGAACAATAAGATGATCATTTTCTGTTTTGACATACAAATTACTATCCACCATACCTTTCTTAAACCCTTGTTGAGTGAGATAGTTGTCTAGCCTTGCATACCATGCTCGGGGTGCCTGTTTTAAGCTATATAATGCTTTCTTCAACTTGCAAACCAAGTTGGGATCATCACCAAGTTGGAAACCATCTGGTTGCTCAATATAAACCTCTTCTTCAAGTTTCCCATTCAAAAACATTGATTTCACATCCATTTGATAAACTTTGAAATTCTTGTAGACTACTAAAGCCAGAAATATTCTAATTACATCTAGTCTAGCTACTGGTGCAAAAGTTTCCTCAAAATCAATGCCTTCAACTTGTGCATAACCCTTACATACCAATCTTGCTTTATTTCTAACTACCTGTTCATCTTCATTCAATTTATTTCAAAAAATCCATTTAGTCCTGATTATATTTTTAATTATAGGTCTAGGTACTAACTCCCAAGTTTCATTTTTCTTGATCTGATCTAATTCTTCATTTATTGCCTTCATCCAAATTTCATCTTTGCTTGCATCAGCAACATTTTTGGGCTCAATGTTGAATAATAGAGAGTGGTTACTGTTGGTCATGAATCCGCCATGAGGAAAGGATTTTGTCGTTATTGTGCCCTGGACCTGCAAACCAACATTGAAATGCCAGAAGGAAGGAATGCCTTCCGTGCCAATCTTCGGAGAAGGCCGGCTCCTTGTGGGGTTTTATGGTTTAAGCTAAGAGTGCAGGAAAGAGATAAAAATGTGGAAAGAATTTACAAATGTGATTGGAGTTGGGTGGGGGGAACTAACAGTACAACAACACATCAATCACCACTACTTACTACATCATAAATACAAAGCATAACCTAAAACTGCAAAATCTAAGTATACTTTTTATATCAAGAAGTGTACGCACAGCTACAATGGCTCCCTAACAGACATTCCCTACAAGGAACTAACAGTATGACAACGCATCAATCACCACTACGGATAGTAACTTGAATAAAAAATAACCAAGAAATGCCAGGTCCAAGTATGTGTGTTATGCAAAGAATTTGTACGCACAGCTACAATGACTCCCTAACAAACATTCCCTACAAGGAACTAACAGTACGACAGTGCATCAATCACCACTACAGATAGCAACATAAACATAACACACAAACTGAAGGAACTGCTACTAGGTTTATTCTATGTATCCTCTAATCAATGAAGTCCAAGAGTACTTGGCCACCAAATTCTGAAATGAATCAACAAGCCATGACACAAGCAGTACCTCAGGAATACCTGACCACCAAATGCTGAAGCGAATCAACAAGCCATGACATAGGAAAACGTAAGGCAAAAATATTAAGGAGAGGCAGCATAAAAAATAAAAGAAGTAGAACAGATCCAGGCATATACTTTATATTGATAAGCAGAAGCACAGCTACAATGGTTCCCTAATAGACATTCCCCTTCCACCACCTTACAATGAAAATGTGGTGGGTATTTATAGCCCAAAGTTCCCCCCATTACATTAATGGGCACAAAGTCCCATTCAAACATTAGCTGACAAAAGTAGTCACCAAACTGCTAATGCTGACTTTTGTCGGGCTAGACTGTACTCTCGACATGGTCTCCCTGAAGGTTGAATAGCCACATGGCAGCGCATTAGGTAGAACTTCACATTAACAGGAATGCGGGTAGCTGAGGCAGGTGGAAACTCACATCAACATTAAATGAGGTAGCTAGCATAAGTAGTGCAGCCCATGCTTGTCCTTTTGCTCGACATGTCTTGGCTCAGATCCCAAAGTTGGACACATTTCGGATGATAATGCTTAACACATGTCTGCCTTGAAAGGCAGTTTATCCAACTTCTCCCATGATCTGAGTGCCATCGGGTTGCGTAGGAAAAAAATAGTGCAGTCGGGAAGGCCTTCATGCCTTGGGTGTATTTTTGAGTTTATTTCCCTACTGCGCACCTGTCAGAGGGCGCACTCCGAATTCGTTGCGAATTCGGGTTGTGCACAAGTGAAAGCTAATTTTTGCCACTGTACAGACTTCGCCCTAGAAATGGGGAGCAGCCCAACTTCACTGTGAAGTCGGACTTCACCCCAGCACTTAGTTATTTTTCCTGCTAGCCTGCTACAAGGTGCACCCAGAAAACTGGGCGAAGTCGGACTTCGCACCAAAATTGGGAGAAGTCGGACTTCGCACCAAAATTGGGAGAAGTCGGACTTCGCACCAAAACTGGGAGAAGTCGGACTTCGCACCAAAACTGGGCAAAGTCGGACTTCGCACCAAAACTGGGCGAAGTCGGACTTCACACCAAAAAACTGGGTTTCCTGGTTTTGCTTCCCAAGGCCATAACTTTTGATCCGCTAACCCGATCGCCTATTATAATATATCGTTGGAAATCTGGCGAGAAAATTTGCAATGATAAAATATCCAAAGCTCATTTTGTGCATTTTATCACCCCTATTTATGGCCCACAAAAACCCGAACACCTCAGCATGCTCTTTGCCGCTTGAAAGCTCCATACTTAGGCCAAAATTTATCAAAAGATTTAATGTGGCAAAATTGCCAACGTTACTTACTACTCTTCTTCTTGTATGAACACCAACTTTGGGGTCTCCAATTATTTGCTCTCTAAGATGATTTTTCTGCCAGCTACCTGTTTTGAATTTCTTATTTTCTTCCACTTCTGAATCACAACTTAAATCATCTAAGTCAATTTTTTGTATATTTTTTGTTTCGTTTTCCTCATCTCCTTCAATAACCTCTTCATAAATTGGGTAGTTCTTTTCATAGCTAATTACTCGTTCTCTACCTTCATCAAATTTAACATTGGCATTGTCCACAATTTTCTTTAGCCTCTTGTTGTAGCATTTGTAAGCTTTGGTTTTTGATGAATAACCAACAAAAATACCTTCATCCGCTTTATCTTCAAACTTACCAAGATTATCTTCAGTTCTTTTGATGTAGCACTTGCTGCAAAAAACTTTGAGGTATTTTGTTGTTGCCCTTTTATTGAACCACAACTCATAAGGAGTTTTGCTTTCATGTGTTCTCAGAATGTACCTATTTTGGATATACACCGCAGTATGGACTGCTTCTTTCCAAAATCTGTCTGCTACTCTACTTTCAGCCAAAATAGTCCGTGCCATTTCCTGCACTGTCCTGTTCTTTATTTCTACTACTCCATTCTACTGAGGTGTTTAGGTTGCTAAAAACTGTCTCCTAATACTGTATTTTTCACAGTACTCTGTAAACTCCTTTGAAATGAATTCTCCTCCTCTATATGATCTTAAACATTTAATCATCTTTCCTGTTTCATTCTCAACTTGGTTTTTAAAAGTCTTAAACATTTCAAAAGCTTTTGATTTATGCTTCAAGAAAAATATCCATGTCATTCTAGAATAGTCATCAATGCACAACATAAAATATTTGTCACCATTTATGCTTTGTGTTCTCATGGGTCCACATAAATCAGTGTGTATTAGTTCCAAATGTTTGCTTGTGTAGTACTCTTTTGTTTTGAATGTGACCCTAGTTTGCTTCCCCTTTTGGCATGAAGCACAAATGTTGTTTGTAGGTTTGCTGATGGTGGGAATATCTCTCATCGCCCCTTTTGAGTTGATTTTTACTAGATTATCAAAACTGATATGACCGAGTCTCTTGTCCCACAACCAATTTTCTTCTTCATGTCCAATAAAACAAGCTCCTTCTAAAGTCTCTGAGAGCATGTACAGGTTTCCATATGTCCTTGATCCAGTTGCTATCAATTTTCCACTATTTTTTTTTTTTGACTTCACAACCCTGCTTCTTAAAAACTACTTCATGACCTTTATCACAATCTGACTTACGCTCAACAAGTTATGTTTCAAACCATCCACAAACAAGACTTCTTCTGACTTAATTTTTTTGTCACTAATTTTAATTGAACCTTTGCCAACTATCTTAGCTCCATCATTATTTCTAAACTTTACTGAACCACCTTCATATTTTTGTAACTTCTCAAATTTTTGTTTGTCACCTGTCATATGACTGGAGCATCCACTATCAAGTATCCATGGTACATATTTATTTTGTGCTTTAAATGTTGTTTGTACAATTAAGGATTCCTTTTCTTCCTTAAGTTGTTCTTTTTCTTTCCACTCCATTTTGATAGTAGTTTTGGGCTCTTGTTTTGCCTTTCCCTTATCAATAGCTTGTGCATGTTTTTTGGGAAGTTTTCTATTTTGTCTCATCCTATTTGGTTGAAATTTTCTTCCTTGAAACTGATTTGATGCAAATGTACTTCTATAGTTTCTTGCAATGTGCCCAAAATTATGATAGTTATAACATTCTACTGTATAATTCATCAGAGGAGAAAAAGCATTTCTACTGGTGAAATTCTTTGGTCTTACATTATATTTGCAGTCTGAGATTTTATGTCCATAGCCATTGCATTTAAAACAGAAACCAGAAAATGGATAATTGAACCTGGTTGATGGTCTTTGCCATGTTGTCGTAGAAGCCATAGATCTTCTTCTTCTTTGATGTGTGACATTGGTGAATCCATCATTGTCAATTCTCCTTTCGTGCCTGGCATTATTGCTTTCTTTTGCATGAAATGTTTTTCCTTGATCAACCTATTTGTTATCTTCATTCTTTATGGATTCTACATTTTTGGCCTTTGATCCATTTGATGATTCTCCTTCGACGAAACCCAGACCAAATATGATGCCTGCAGGCCTTTGGTCATTTATAATCTTATCCAGCTTCATATAACTTTCTTCGTGTTTGTGATAGCAACTAATTTTGTGATTCATCTCTTCTATCTACATCCGTAAACCAACATTATCTTCTTCTAGTTTGTAGTAATAATCTATTTTCATGGTAATTTGTACTTTGAGATCTTTAGATATTTTCTTGTATTCTTCTGTCTGTACTTTCATACTGGTTATGATTTCGTTTGCATCCTCAATATTTTTTTAAATTTTCTTATTCTTTTTCCTCTCTATTTTCCACTCTTCAAGTGCAGAGATCAACTCACCTTCTAGATCTACTTCAGCCTCAGGGTTTTCACCACATACTTCAAAGTTCACTCCTTTTTTTATTTTACTTCTTCAAATGCCATGAAAAGAGCTTCACCTGTTTCCTCTTCAGAATCCTCTTTTGGAGGAGTGATGGGTATTATGTATCCACTAACTACTGAATCCTAGATGTCGTATCCCAAAGCACAGAGATATGTCTGCATCCTGATTCTCCAGAACGCGTAATTAGATTCATCAAACAATGGTGCTTTATTTGATGATAAGCCTTCACCACCTACCATTGTGTTACTTCCAAGATCACCCTAGTCGGTTAATCTTATACAGGAACTTAGCTCTGATACCAATTGTTAGTCTTACAATGACACTAAGAGGGGGGGTGAATCAGTGTAGCTCTATAAAATTAAATTTACAGCTCTTAATACCATAGTAATTAAAACTTATTACTAGATACAACAAGTATAACAAATGAGCATCACACAACATAAGATTTAACAAGGTTCACCAATGTGGCTACTCCTCAAAAATTGACTGCTTGGACTACCATCCAAATCCAACCTTTGCAAAGCACCAACTTTACAATCAATTTACTAGCACCCACTGTAAGGAGCACCAACCCCTTATTTATCTACACCAACAAAAAGTAGCACCAACCCCTTATTTATCTGCACCAACAGAAAGGAGCACCAATCCCTTATTTATCTGCACCAAAAAAAAAGAGCACCAACCCCTAATGCCAAGCTGCAACCTGGACTTCAATTTGAATCTATAAGTTTGTTAGTAAGATACCTTTGCTTTTGCAAGACCCTAATTGGTCTTCTTCACCTTTGCGTTCTCTATGCACTCTGCTCTCTCTGTGCAATCACTTCGCACACTCTGCTTTGTTACAGTTGAACTTCATGATCGTCTTCTCCATTTTGCACACTCTGCTCTCTTTGTGAATTTTGCACTTAGCATGATTCGACACGACTTGCTCTCTATGCACAACAACCATATTTCACACACATTCCACCATACTTTCAATTCTCCAAATAGCCCTCCTTTTATAACAATATTTTTAATGATGAAAACCCTAATCTTAGTCGGTTGTAAATCCTAATCTTAGTCGACTTTCATAAAAATTGTAAACCCTAATTTTAGTCGGTTGTCATCGGTCTTCGTTGGCTTCAACTCAAGAAGATGTTTGGTTTATCCATCGCTTGATGATTTCATTCTAGACAGACCTTGTAATCGCCATACTGATTTTTGATCACTCTTCATATTTTAGCAATATGAAATCACTCTGTAACTGCCCCTATAAATGCCATAGTGATGTCGATCCACTGTCATACTTCTCATTTCAGTTAGGTTCTCCTTCTTGACTTGCACATTTACGACCTGTCATGAAATCATGACATTTCTGCCTCTGTAGCTTCTTTTGTTGCTGTTGTCACAAAAATACATGTCGTGATATCACGACACTTTCGCCTCTGTACGCTTTCTCTATTCTTTTGTCGCAATATCATGACATTTTTGCCTTTGTAGACTTCGTCTTTTCTTTTTTTGTGATATCGCGACATTTCTACTTTCATATACTTCGTCTTTGCTTTTTTCGTGATATTGTGACACTTCTGCTTCCATAGACTTCGAATTTGCTTTTGTCATGATATCATGACACTTCTGCCTCCGTAGTCTTCAACTTAGCTTTTGTCACAAAATCGTGATACTTCTGCTTTCGTACTTAGCTTCATTGCTTTTGTCATGAAATCATGACATTTCTACCTTTGAAGTCTTCTTCTTTGATTTTGTCATGAAATCGTGACACTTCTGCTTCCATACTTTACTTCTTTGCTTTTGTCGTGAAATCGCGACACTTTTTCCTTCGAAGTCTTCTTATCTACTTTTGTCATGAAATCGTGACACTTCTGCTTTCGTACTTTACTTCTCTACTTTTGTCATGAAATCGTGACACTTCTGCCTTCGAAGTCTTCTTCTCTACTTTTGTCATGAAATCGTGACACTTTTGCTTTCGTACTTTACTTCTTTGCTTTTGTCACAAAATTGTGACACTTCTGCTTTCAAAGTCTTGCTTTCTGCTTTTGTCGTGAAATCGTGACAATTCTGCTTTCGTACGCTTCCTCTCTTTCTTTTGTTGCGAAAATGCGACATGTTGCGATATCGTGACACTTTTCAAACTTACTTTCTCTCTCCTATTTTAGTCACGAAAATGCAACATGTCACAAAATCATGACACTTTTCTTGTTCTCTTTCTTTGAACTTGTCACGAAATCACAACAGTTCTGCTTCCGTACGCTTCCTCTCTTTCTTTTGTCGCGAAAATGCGACATGTCGCAATATCGCGACACTTTTCAAACTTACTCTCTCTCCTATTTTAGTCGCAAAAATGCGACATGTCACGAAATCGCGACACTTTTCTTACTTGTTCTCTTTCTTTGAACTTGTCGTGAAATCGTGAAACTTTTTCTTGCTTTCTATTTCTCTTCCAACATGTCGCGAAATCACGACAGTTTTTCCACTTGCCTTTTTCTCTTCCAACATGTCACGAAATCACGATAGTTTTTCCACTTGCATTTTTCTCTTTCAACATGTCGTGAAATTGCGATAGTTTTTCCTGCTTTTTCTCTTTCTTCCAACATGCCGCAAAATCATGACAATTTTTCTTGTCTGCTATATATGTTGTGATATCGTGACACTTTTCTTACTTGTCTTTTTCCTTTGATCTTTTGCATATGGGCCACTTCGGTCTTCTTGGAAAATCACTGTACATACTATGAATAACCTTTGAACTCCTGTCTTCTGCATCTGAATAGCTTTTGAACTTCCTATCCACTGCATCAATAGATCTATCTGACTGTGTTGACAACAATGACAATATTGTTGCTGCACCTTGCTCAACAAAGCGAGTGAGGCTTAGTTCATTTGGCAGGATGAGCGACAATAGGGTGATGGATGCTTGACTTTGAAGAGTTAAGCTTTTGAAAGACCTCAATGAGCTTGAATGTCATGAAGCTAGCCATGTGGGTGGCCTTGAGGCGATGGTCAAGATTTTGGACAAAGAGGTGGTTGAAGTCTAGAGCAAACTCGAGGAAAAGGTGTTTGAGCAAGTTAAACTCCTAGAATATTTTGTTGCATTCCAATCGGGATTAGTTGTGACATTGGTGAGGATCCCTAGTTTGGTATCCTTTTTTATGAGTGATAAATAAACATAGTGTTGGGTTTGTTGTGGAAACCATGAGGTAAAGAAGCATTTGCTATAATTACTGTAGGTTGGGTGGGGCATCATGGGTAAGGAAAAAATATCCCAAGCTAAAGAGTGAGAGGGACAAAAAGAAAAATGTAGGCTCATGGATAAGGTGTTGGACTTTCCACGAACTGCACACCTAAAAAGAATGTCCCAAAATATTTTGAGACCTTGGTGAGTAGTCAGGTTCAGAGAAAATTTAGAGAGAGCCTCACAAGTTGCACACCATGCAGGGCATTGGCCCAATTATGAGAAGAGGGAAAGATTCATTAAAGCCTTGAGCCCTTGATGAGAGCATAAAATCAAGTCATGACAAGTCCTGGACCATGAGGTCAATGAGGATACGTCGATAGGGTAGGATAGGCAATTTTGCCTTAACACCTATGAGGAGAGACTCACAAGGGGATCACAATGTGGACATGAAAGAGGTCATGGAAGTTGGATTTCATCCTAAATATGACCAATGCAGAGAGGAATCTCAAACTCAAAAAATAGTCTTTGAGACTTACCTTTGAGTGAGCAAGATGAAAATTTTAGATGGGTCAATGAAGCTAATCGCTATGAGGCATATAGGCTATCAAAGCATTGGATAAGCAAGAAAAGACAGGTTATGAGATGCGTCGATAATCAAGGGAGTCAAATGGGTGTTGTGATTGCCTTATATGGTGAGGCAGGGATGCCCAACTTTGATCTGCATTAAGGAGGTCCAAGGCCCTCCCCAAGCAAGGTTTGGTGGTGTGTCATGTGAGCAGGTGTGGCACTCAGTTATAAAAATCATGAATTGAATGTGGATACGAAGGGGTTTAATGAATTCCTTCTAAATACTAAGGATGATGTCAAATTTTAATGGGATATTATTATAGAGGGGTAGTGGTTAGCTCTATAATGGGGGTGGACTCATAGGGTAGTTTCCATACACCCCATTTGGCACCACACATGGCTAAACTACCTTTAGCATATCATAGACTATGCCTTGAGTAGCTTGACAAGGTAGTCCCTACATAACACAACAATAAATCATGGCAATAACATTTCAAGTATACAAGGGATCAATAGAAGCAAACATCAAATCGACAAGAACCATATCAACAATGCATGCACCACATTAACACAAAGTAAACACTTAGTAATTTCATTATACTTTTGGCCAAATGGCCCATAATTACATTTTAGCATGAAGGGCGCTCATTACAAATGCCCTTAGGTGTGGGCACCTTGGACCCCCTTCATTGAGTAAATCTCTATCAATATTGCTTGATGGCATATATTACAACATAGCAATGACCAACATATGGCCAAGCCAAAGAAGTCACTCCTCAAAGTAGACTGCCATAGAACATAATGGTCCTTAGCTCCCAACTCATGGTATTTTACTCCTAAGTTGGTTTGTGGGTCTAGCCCACATCATTCCTTTGGCTCAATGCTTGACCACCAAGGCAACATGGTAACTTCTTCTCAGCTCCCTCAATATTCATGGTCTCATTCTCTCTAAATTTTGATACAAGAGGTAGCTGACCCGAGAGATGGTCATCCCATACCAATGCATCCTTGGGTCTATGGGAACCCATTTCTAGGTTTCCATACTCTTCGATGCATCGTAATCTAATTTCAATAACAATATCTCAATGGGTTAGCCTAAGGGATAGTTGTGCTATATCGATGTGCCCTTAGGCTAGGTGGGGAACCTATTGCTAGGTTTCCCATAGTCTTTTTCATAATAAGGTGGGTTGCAAGTGATGGAAAATTTCAAACCACCTCCTTACATGTTCTAAGGAGCCCATGGCCCAAGCCATATGTGGATGAGTTTGTCCATGGACTTACACTAGCCCTTCCATCCTTCCAAGCCATGGCAGCCTACATGCTGACAAAAATTCTAGTCCTACCTTTGGTCCTACCTAGTGTGCACCTACCATGCCTGATAATGTGGAGAGAGGTTGTTGCCATATTATTACTTGTTTATCTTACTATCTTACACCTTATACCATGAGGGGTGGTGGGGAGACTCACACACCATCCTAACCTCTTACATATTCATGCATTGGACCACAAAGTATGAAGAGGAGGTTGGATCACTGCCATATTGGTTGGCCCTTTCAACCTCAAGTGACTTGACTTGAGGGGTGCGGGTCAAGACCAAAATACACCCACCATAATACTTCCCCACTTAAATTCGACATCGATGCGATATTCTTAAGGTATTTTCCTTCACAACCACCATAATTTATCATCCATAATAAAAGTTCTCCTTTGATCCTATATCTAGTCGAGTGGCATCGCAATTTTAATGGTGAACCCCAAACCCTTCAACCATACCCTACCACTGTTGTTTGATGTGGTCTCTTTTGTAGACCATAGGTTCTATCCTTTTTTATATTAACTCATTTTTGCAAGTCAATTCAACCTCTCATACTAGAGGCCCGAACAACCTTCTACATGACTTCTTCATGCCAGCCTCTCATACCAATTAGCAAAATGTCCCTAGAGCATTGTTCACCCTAGCCTTTTAGATGGCCTTGGTCTACCACCCTTTAGATGTCCTAGTCTTTGTTGCTCAACTCACCTTAGAGAGTTGCTTTCCAGTCAAAAGCTTCCCATTTCTCTACATAGATTTTGTAGCTCTTGAACCCCAAAGTACTCCTTTAGTGTTTGTCTAAGTTGCAATTAACTGGTTTATCCCATTTGAATGAATATTGTTACCATAGAGGCCTATCCCTCTCTCTTTATCAAAATTGAAAGTATATTTTGTGTCCATGGCCCAACAAAGCTTTGGGGACCCCATCCCCTCTTTGGTTGTACATGGTTTCTTTCATTATCATTGAACTAGAAGTGATTATCCACCTCTTTAGTTGGATAGTACCGCACCAAGTGATGGCCGCCACATGACCAACATCTCACACCCCTTATTCTAGTAAAAGAGGTGACAACCTCTCACATCCTTCCTTGGTAGCCAAATCGGCTAACCTATTTGCCTTGGTGCTCACAATTTAGGTCCTTCTTGCTCTCAATCTTCATCTATATCTTCTTGTAGTAGCTCTTTCTTGAAGGAGGACGACCTTAGCTTGACACTCGACCATGACTGAATCCCAACTAGAGGGACTCAACCACTCCTCATAATTCCTAACACAAAGCATCAATCATACTAGGGACTCTTAGTACCACCAAGACCTCACTTGGTGTGCAACTTGACCTAATATCAACATCTAGCAAAGGGATTGAGCTGCCAAGTAGCATAGTAGCATAATATTTTCCAATGACTCATCCTAATACCAACTAGGTTGGGCTCGATGGCCAGGTCATCCAACCTTGGATTCGATACCAATTGTAATGGGGATGGGCTCATAGGGTAGTTTCCCTACATCCAGTTCAGCACCATGCATGAATAAAATGGCTTTAGCATGCCATGAACTATGCCTTGAGAATCTTAGTGAAGTAGTCCCTACACAATGCAACAACAACAGAGTGGTAATAGTAGTTCAAGTATACAAGAGATCAACAAAATCAAACATCACATAAGCAAGAACCATATCAATAGTGCATGCACCACATTGACACAAAGTAAACACTTATTCATTTCATTATACTTTTTACCCATAATTATATTTTGGCATGAAGGCTACTCATTAAAAACACCCTTAAGCATGGGCTCCCCTTGAACTCCCTTCATCAAGTAGGGATTTTTTGATATTGCTTGATGGAATGGAATGACCCTCTACTCCTAGCTCATCGTCTTTCACTCCTATGTTGGTTGGCAAGTCTAGCCCAGATCATTCCTTTGGCTCAATGCTTGACCACCAAGGTGGCATGGTAAATTCTTCCCAACTCTTTCAATATTCATGGTATCATTCTCTCTGACTTTTATGATGAGCGACAACTAACCCGAGAGATGATCGTCCCATACTGATACATCCTCTGGTCAATTTGAACCAATTTTTAGGTTTCCAAACTCTTCGATTCATCACAATTTTCTTCCAAGAATAATAGCTCAAGGGGTATATCCGAGGGACGATCATCCCATACTGATGGGTCCTTGAGCCTAGTAGGGAACCTGGTGCCAGATTGCTCATAGTATTTAGTATAATAAGGTGGGTTGCATGTGATGGACAATTTAAGACTACCTTCTTACATGGTTTGAGTAGCCCATTGCCTCGGCTAGATGTAGGTGAGTCAAGCCATGGACTTACACCAGCCCTTCCATCCTCTTAGGCCATGGCAAACTGCATTCCAATAGAACTTCTATTCTTGCCTTTGATCTTGCATGACATGCACTCGCTATGCTTGGAAAGGTTGAGAGGGATTGTCACCATGTCATTACTCGATAGCTATTACTACCTCATACCTTCTGCTATGAGGGGTGGTGCAAAGACCCACACACCAACCTAACCTCTTAACCTTGCACTATGCCATGAAGTACAGGGAGGAGGTTGACTCATTTCCATCTTGGTTAGCCCTTTTAACCTCAAGAACCTCAGCTTGAGGGGTGGGATTGGGACCAAACTGCATCCACCATAATCCTCCCCCACTTAAATTTTATATCATCCTTGATGTCAATACGAGATTCTTAAGGGATATTCCTTAACAACCACCAGAGTTTATCATCTATAACAAAATTTCTCCTTTGATCTCATCTCTGGTTGAGTGGCATCACAAGTTTAATGCTAACCCCTAAACCCTTCAACTATCTCGTGCCACTATTGTCCTATGGTCACTTTTGTAGATAATAGGGTTCATCCTTTTTTTGACTGGCTCATTTTGGTAATTCAATTCAGCCTCTCATACTAGAGGTTTGAGCAACCTTCTACATCACTTCAAGTCAATCTCTCATACCAAGAATTAAAAGGTCCTTAGAGCACTATTTACCCTAGCCTTTTGAATGGCCTTGGTCTACCACTTTTCAAATATCCCAATATTCATTGCTCAACTTACCTCAAAGAGCTACTTTTTGGTTAAAATATTTTTACTTCTCTGCCTAGATTTCTTAGCTAATTTCTGAACATAAGGTTGTTCAATGACTAACCCTAGTACCAACTAGGTTGGGCTTGGCATTCAGGTCGTCCAACCTTGGCTTTGATATCAACTCTAATTGTAAGTCAATTTGAATGACATCGTGGCATGGATCCTACTCAAAATGCACGTCATATTTGGTAACCTTGCTTTCGTTCGAAAGTGGTGAAACACCATAGTCTTCATCTTGTGCCAAGGGTGAGACCTTGGCAAGATAGGCAAGGCTTTCAAGATTGCAACAAAGGATGGCAAGCTTAGGTCCAACTCCCATGGTCCCATCCACAATCCTCCCCCAATCAAATTTTATGTTGTCCTCAACATCAAGGAGGAATTCATTGAACCCCCTCGTGTCCATATTTAGTTCATAATGCTTCATAGTCGAGTTCCATGCCTGCTCACATGAAAAAACACCAAATTATGCCTCAATAGGGCCTTGGACCTCCTCAATGCATCTCAAATTTAGGCACCCCACCTCACCATCCAAGGTGATCACACGATTTGACTCCCTTGATCATTGACACATCTCCCTACCTACATATTTTCTTTCTTATCCAAGGCTTTCACAGCCTTATAGACTTCATACCGATTAGCTTCATTGGCCTAGCTAAACTTTTTACCTTGCCCAATTAGAGATAAGTCTCAAAGACTACTTTCTAAGCTTGAGTCTTCCCCTTCGCACAAGTCATCTTTAGAATTAGGTCCAACTCCCATAGCCTCTTTCATGTCCACTTCATGATCTCATCGTAAGTATCTCCTCACAAGATTCAAGGTCAAACTATCTACCCTACCATGTCAAAGTATCCTCGTCGACCTCGTGGTCCAGGACTCATCATCACTTGATTTTTTGCTCTCACTGAGGACCTATGGCTTTCATGACTCCCAACCTCATATCTTTGGGCCAATGCCTTGCACAACACATGACTTGCAAGGCTCTCTCCAAATTTATTTCGAACCTGACTGCTCACCAAGATCTCAAAGTATTTTAGGATATTATTTTTAGGTGTGTAGTCTATGGCAAGTCCAACACCTTAGCCATGATACTGTCTTTTTCTTTTCATCCCTATTTCTCTTTATCTTAGGGTGTTTTTTTCCTTACCTCGATTGTATTGTTCAACCTACGATCATTCCAATGGATACTTTTTTGCCTCATGGTTGCCACCACAAACCCAACATTGCTTTCATTGATTCCTCATAGCAGGGGATACCGAACTAGGGGTCCTCACCAACATCGTAGCTAATCCTGACTAGCAATAAAAAATCTCTTCCAATAGTTTAACCTGCTCAACCTCCTTTTCCTCAAGTTTGCTCTAGATTTTAGCCACCTCTTTTTCCAAACTCTTGACCATTGCCTCAAACCCAAGCCCAAAAATCTGGTAGGGCAAGGTGAAAAAGTTTAGTTGTGTTGATGAAGTTAATTGGTATGAGGCTTATAAGGCTACCAAACACCACAATTCCCACAAGAGGTTGGCAACGTAGGTGAGGATGAATCAAAACCCATCATCCATAGTATTTTTAACAATGGTGGGCTTGCCCTCCATTGAAATCTTGAAAGCCTTGCTCATCTTGCCAATATCTCACCCTTGGCATGGGATGAAGACTTTGTGGTGTTTCTCCACTTCCGAAAGAAAGCACTTGTGAGATTTATAGTGGGATGTCAAGATGCAACCACCCCACTATAATCCTCCCCCATGATGGCGTTAACACAAATTCCTTCTTATCCAAATTGATGGAAGCGAATCATGGTTTCAACACCTCACAAACACATGGGTCGAGGTAGCCTGCATAATACATCAATCTCCTATTGGGATCAACTTTCATTTATTTGCTTATCTCTCCTTACCCAATAGTATCAAGGAGGGTCTTTGCCATTTTATTTGTTAGCTTTTCTTGCTATCAACTAGGATGCCTCAATGTTCCTTTCAAGGAATGCGCATGCTGGTAATTACACCATGATCGAGGTTAGAGCAATCATGTCCTTAATAGTTCACTTCACTGAGGTAGTCGCTATTACACCAATCCTCCTCTCACTTGGGCATGTTAGAAATTATGCTCGGCACAATATGACAAGCATAATTATGCACTTTCTTTGGGGTGTTTCAACAATTACATTCAACACAACAACGGTCATAATTATATGAACCACCCCCACATCTTTCGCTCACAGTACCTCACATTGAAGTAGCACTTCAACTAAGATTATGTCATGATGGGGAGTTCCATCGAGTTGAGGGTCTACTCAACACACAACTCTACTTGGCACAACAAAAAGAAGGTAGTGAGCGATGATAGTGGGAAATGTAGGGATCCTATTCAAAGTGCACATCATACTAGGGACTCTAACACTGCCAAGACCCCTCTCAGCACACAATTCAACCTAAGCTCAATAGCACAAGATTGTCCAATGATTGACCTTGATATCGGCAAGCTTGGGATCTATGGCTAGGTCATCCAACCTTGGCTCTGATACCAACTATAATTGGGATGGACTCATAGGGTAGTTTCCCTACACCCCATTTGATATTACGCATGGCTAAACTAGCTTTAGCATGCCATAAACTACACCTCGGGTAACCTGGCAAAGTAGTCCCTACACAACACACCAACAATAGAGCACAACAATATCAATTCAAGCATGCAAGGGGTTGAAGGAACACTTTGTATATGAGGGAAGAAAGTAGAGAGGGGAGGGCTCTGGTCCCTCCCCTGCTCCCCCTCCCATGGCTCCTGGTTCCTGCCTAGTCCCTGGCTCAACCCAGGTCATCCCTCCCGGGGAGTGGTTGTTTGCAGATGATCTCCTAGGGGGAGATCCTTCTCCACTATCTGTGCCCCTCCTAGTTGGCTAGGTTTTCCTTGGTTGTTTTTTCGTACTGGTGCTTCCTAGGGATCCCTGTTTGGTTTGGGATCCCTTCCCTTTTTCCCTCAGGATTCCCCTTGGGGTTTTTTGCAGGTTATTCGCATGGATCTAGTCCCCTATGTTTTTTGGTGTAGTGGAGGTGATGGTTTAGGGTTTGGACAGCTTTCTGGGGTCTCCCTTGAGGTCCTCATAGCTTTGGGGGTGGTCTGGGGGGGCCTCTTTCCCCCTTTTGCTTGTGAATCCTCGGCAGGATCCTGGCTGTTGTTATTCCCGCGTGGAGGCTTCTTCGTGCTGGTTTTGCTCCTTGGTGGACACCCTGGGCATATGGTTTGGCCTTGGGGGGTGCTTTTCCCTATCTGGGTTGTTCCCATTCCTAGTCCCAGTTCCCTGAAGCTGCCTCTATGCTTGGATGGGATTCTTGGTCCCTACTGCTGGGTTTCCTTTTTCTGCTGCATGTTTCATTCTTGGGGGGGTCTGATCTATGCACACAGACCATAGATCCCACTGTTTTGGTTCCTAAGGATCCCATCCCTGTGACTGTTTCCTCTTCCCACTCGGGATTCCCAGTCCCTAGATCCCTGGTCCCTTAACCTGTTGTTTCTTTTTTTTTTGTCGAGACGGGATCCTCTTCTATTTTCCTAGGGCGGGTTCATCGTGGTGTAGCTCTCTGGTCACTTCCCGATGGGCTGGATCCTCTTTGTGCTGGCTGTCAACTTCCTGTAGGATGGCTCTCGCTAAACAAAATGTTTTCCCGATGGGCAAGATGGTTTCTCCACAGGGCGGGATCCGCCAAATCCGCCAGTTTTCTCGCGAGGCGAGATCCTTTCTTTTCTGCTGGTTTTCTGGATGGCGGGATTTCCCTGTTGCTTCCCGCTAGGTGGGACTATTTATGGTGGTTTTTACTGCTTCTTGTGAGGCGAGATTTTATTGTAATAGTTTTTCTTTGCTTCCTGCTATGCGGGATCTTCTCGATGGTGGTTTTTGGCTACTCCCCATTGGGCGGGATCTCCAAAACTACTTTCTTTCTTATTTGTTTGTTTCCTGCTGAGAGGGTTTGTTTCATGCTTACTATTACCATTGGGCGAGATTTTTGTTTTGGTGTTTAGTTTCAAGGGATTGATGCCCTAGGCCCATTGCTTATGTAATCAGGTTTTGGGATCCTTGTTAAAACCCACTGTAAATACAAACATTACTTACCAAAAAAAAAAAGCATGCAAGGGGTCAATAGAAGCTTAAAATACATGACAAAGATCAACATCCATATGCATTCACACAAAGGACACATGACAAACTAACTCAAAATCCTTAGCTCTTATCATCATTGAAAAATGGAGGATCGATTATCCATAGCATTAAAAAACGGCACAGAGGCCTTACAATGTTTGCACAATGAATAACTAAGTAAAGGGGGTGTTTTATGGGCTCACAATCCTTGAGGCTTGTGAGTGCATCCAAACACCTAAACAACCTACTCAACATGATAATGGCACAACAAGGTAGGCACAAGGTACAAACTTGGGGGAGAAGACGTCTAGGATAGGGCTCAACAAGGCAGGCACAATGCATACACAGCATTGCATGATGAGGCGACTTGACAATTTTAGCATACGGTACTTGACATTGCAACACATAATGCTTTTGTTTGAGCTCTATAGCTCATTGGCACAACAATGCTCCCAATAAAGCTAATTTAAATTAGGCCCCAGGGTCAAACCAATTTTTTCCCATAGACTAATCATGTTGTCCTCTATTACAGTCTTGAAATCCTTGCCCTTCTTACCAAGATCTCACTCTCAGCATGGGATAAACACTCTGTGGTGTTTTTCCACTTTTGAATTAAAGTACCTATGATAATTTTAGTGGGATGTCAAGATGTAACCACCCCACCATAATCCAATTATGGATGGGATAGTGGTTGGCACATACCTCCCCTCCCTTTGTGTCATCGTGTCGAGGTTGAAGATCCAAGTCATGGTTGGTGCAGGGCATCTTCGTGGCATGGGCCTAGGGGATGGGCTCCCTAGTGCTTGTCTATATTGGTAGTCAGTAATGGTTTACAGCCTATATCCTGATGGGATGGTCATGTTGGGTGTAGGCTCCCTAAGGTAGACTTATGTTGGTAGTTGGTAATGGGTTACCACCTGTATCTTTCTTCATCCCTCTTTGTTCGAGGTTGGTGTATGGGTGTTGGCCTCCCCTCCCTTCCATATTCACTCTGGGGCATCTAGTATAGGACAGTCACCTCAAGCTACTAGGGGGAATGAAGGGTTTACTTGTTAGGTATTCCTATATAATTCCATCCCATAATTAAGTCTTGCCAATCCCTTGTTGGGTATTCCTGTGCAAGGACATACTGCAGGTGGATGACTCGGTTAGGTATTCTTGTGTAAGGCTATCCCACTAGGGAGCATCGCTAGTCTAGCGGTCAGATATTCCTATGTAAGGTCATACCACCAGTAAGGGACATATGTGTCATGGGTATGGTTCTCACATGGGTGCTTGAGGGGAAGGGGATAGTATTTGAGACACAAAGGCAGCCATATTCCTCATCGTGAAAGCCTACCTTGGGGTGTTGTGGGCTATACCAATCCTGATTTTCCAATGTTAATAAGGTGAGTCTATTAAGTTTTGACTAGGAGGTCTGGTGGGTGGCTATAGATAAATTAAATACCTCAAGCCCTATGGGAATTTCAAGCATTGATTGAGGGGTTGGGTCAACTTTTCAGTGAAATAATTTTAGGAGCCTAGTTGAGAAGGCTGACATGCAATCTTGGTATCTATAAGAGACTGATGGCCTATGGCAAAACTTGTTGGTCGACCTGAGAGGACAATGTAGAGATAAATCACCATATGGGTCTACATGTCAAGTTTTTAATCGAATGCTACTTGACCCCATATAATAATGAGAAGGATGTGGGATTTTTCTTATCAATTCCAAACACCAATTTGTTGAGTAGAATTCGTTGTGCATAGGCTTCTACCATGAGTTGACCAGTCAAAGTACTTTGATCATAAAAGCAAGAAGGCATATTTTGTGAAGTATTAACATGTTGAGACTTAAACGATGTCAAATTAGGTGAAGGACACCTACCCTAGAAGTTGACCCCATTACTGTTGGTATCAAAGCAAGGTTTTGTAAGCAACATGTCAAAGGGGGCTCACGATATGCTTGAGGCTTCCAAGACAAAATATTTTTATGCTAAACAGGTGAGTCTTAGTTCATTTGGCAAGATGAATAGGGCAATAGACACCCAATTTCAATGAGCCAATTTGTTGAAAGAGCTCAATGAGTTTGAACATAATGAAGCCAGCCATGTGGGTGGGCTTGAGGTGATGATCAAGAGTTTAGACAAAGAGGTGGTTTAACTCTAGAGAAAATTTGAGGAAAAGGTGGGTGAGTGGGCCAAAATCTTGGAAGAGCTTACTGCTTTCTAGTCAATATCAACTATGATGCTAGTGAGGATTCCTACTTCGGTATCCCTTGCTATGAGACATCAATGAATGTAGTGTTGGGTTTGTGGTGGCAACCACGAGGTAAAGAAGTGTCCACTAGAACAACCATAGGTTGGGTGAGACATTCAGGGTAAGGAAAAAAAATACCCTAAGCTAAAAATTGAGAGGGATAAAAAGAAAAAGGTGTGCTTGTGGCTAAGGTGTTGGACTTTCCACGGACCGCACACCCAAAAATAATATCCCAACAATAGGATGAGAGTGGGAACCACAAAAACCTTAGGCCCTCGACAACAGCATAAATCAAGCGACGATGAGTCTTGGACCATGAGGTCAACAAGGATACTTTAGCATGGTAGGGTAGACAGTCTGACCTTGACTCCTATGATGAGAGACTCATGAGGGGAAAACAATGTGGACATGAAATAGGTCATGGGAGTTGGACCTCATCTATAATATGACCAGTGCAGAGAGGAAGAATCGAGCTCAGAAAGAAATATTTGAGACTTACCTTCAATTGGGAAAGATAAAAGGTTTAGTTGGATTTATGAAGTTGATTAGTATGATGCCTATAAGGCTATGAAATCCTTGTATAAGCAATAAAATATAGATGATGAGACATGTTAGTGATCAAGGGAGTCAAATGGGTGTTGTGACCACATTGGATGGTGAGGAGGGGATACCCAACTTTGAGATGCATTGAGGAGTGCCAAGGCCCTCCCCAAGCATGGTTTGGTGTTGTTTCATGTAAGCAAGTGTGGTGCTTGGTTATAAAGTATTACAACCTAAATTTTTACATGAGGGGATTTGATGAATTCCTCCCTAGCACCAAGGATGATGTCAAATTTGAGTGGAGGAGGATTGTGGATAGGTTAGTGGTTGGTTCATCCCTCTCCTCCCCTCGTGTCTTTATGAGGTTGAAGAGCCAACTTGTGGTTGGTTCAGGGTTCTTTCATAGCTTGGGCCTATGGGATGGGCTCCCTAGTGCTCATTTAAGTTAGCAATTGGTAATGGGATATCGCCTATCGCTCATTGGGATGGTCATGTTTGGGTTAGTCTTCCTGGGGTAGAATTATGTTGGTAGTTGATAATGGGTTGTCTCATGTCACCTTATTCATCTCTGTCTAGTCGAGGGAAATTTATGGGCATCAGCCTCGCCTCTCTTCCCCTTTCACTCTAAGGTGTCTTATGATTTTGAGCATAAAATCAAGGAGGCATATTCCATGAAGTCTTAGGGTGTCAAGGCTTTCATGGTGCCAAATAGGGTGAATGACACATACCCTAAGAGTTGATCCCATTACAGTTAGAGTTACTCATTACCCATGTGCCTAGAGGGTCTTGGTGGTATTAGAGTCTCTAACACGATGCATGTTTTGAGTAAGATCCCAACTTTCCCTGCTATCACCACTCACCACCTTCTTTCCATTGTTCCAAGTAGATTTGTGTGTTGAGTAGACCCTCAACTCAGTGGAACTCCCCATCGTGACACAAGCTTAATTGAAGTGCTACTTTGGTGCTAAGTTCTACGAGTGAAGGACATCATGGGGGTGGTTCACGTAATTGTGACCATCATTGTGTTGGACATTATTGTTGACACACCCCAAGGCAAGTATGTAATTGTGCTTGTCATCTTGTGCCGAACGTAATTGTCAACATGCCCTAGTGAGGAGATAAGCCTATGTAATAGCGACCACCTTAGTGAAGTGAACTACTAAGGACATGATTGCTCTAACCTTGATTGTGACGTAATTTTCAAAATGTGTATTTCCTGAAGGGAATGTCGAGGATTCCCAGTTGCTAATGAGATGGTCGATGAAGGAGTAGAGCCTTCACTGCTCGAAAGCTACCCTCGCAAAGATTAAGAACTAAAGAAGGATGCTAAGGCTAGAAATCCATCACAACCTCTATATTTGACACATCATATACAGGATGTGGAAGAAAAGTTTACACTCTGAGTGGGGGTGTTCAAAGATAGATTTGTACTGATGGGAGATTCAATGACAAGTTTGCAAGAGGAATTGATAAAGTGCTTTAAGAGATTCAAGACCTTTAAAAGCCTCGTACCAATAACTGCAAAAGGAAGTGAGGAGAGGATTCGATATAATAGCTCAAAAAAATTATTTTGTGACACAACTTAATTCTAATAATTGCACTCTAATTACACATAATAAATAGGAGTTAGATGCTAAATATTTGAGTGCTAGTGCTTTTCGGTCCCACAAAGCCTCAACCTTAGATGCCTTTGATTAACCTAAGCATTTGTTCCATACTTGTTATTGGTTTAAATACAAGCCACTTCACATCATCATTTTTTGGAGCAAGAAGAAAATTATTGTACATGATATCATTTTTGGCACCTAGGATCCCATACTTAGGTGCACCCTCAAACTTAACCCCTTAGGTGCTTGCTTCCAAAAAAATGAGTTAAAGTTTAGTATCAATGTACTTTTGAGTTTGGCATCAAATAAATGCATGACACGATCACCTATGACATTTTGACATTGGAAATCCATGACCTACAACTTAGAAGACCACATGACTTTGATTGCAAATCAACATACCAAGTTATGCACCATCTAGGAATGGCCCATTGCAACAATCCTGACCATACCCAAAAAAAAATTGGGGTTGAGCAATATCTATCAGAGGTTTGCCCTTGGTTTCCCACATGTTTCCTAGACAATCCATTAGATTATGGCTATCAAGCTAGCAATAAAGTAGACCCCAATACAATAGCAAGAAATTAAAGAGCTAAATTAGAACCTCTATTCAGCACTAGTGTTAGCCATGCAAGACATCACTCAACCTTTCAAAATTGATACTGATGTATCTCACCATACCCTCGTAACCATACTTATTCAACATGGGCACCATATTGCCTATCATTTCAAAATCTTCAGCAACACAATTCAGCCCCACTCTACCTATGAAAAGGAATCATACACCATTGTACATGTTTGTCAATGCAATCACTAGATCATGGGTAAGAAAACTATCATTCTAAATGCTTTAGCAACACAATTCTTCACTTATCTACTTATGAAAAGTAACTGTACACCATCTTACATGTTTGTCAAATGGCATCACTAGATCATGGATAAGAAAACTATCATCCATTTTGGTCATAAACCTTGAAAATTTTTGCATAATCAAAGTAAGTTGGAAAATGCATGCCACATGGAATGGATCACTTACCTATAACAATTCCACCTTGTGATTGCAAGGATAAGGAAAATCATGCAGCTAACTGTCTTAGCTACCCTCCATTGTAGACTCTCCCTACAATCATGGGCACCCATGACCACAATATCTCTAATTGGGAAACTTCGTATTCCAATGACTGACTTTGCTCAAGCACCAAAACTATTAAAATGCAGGTTAGTACCTGATCATTACCTTGGCAATGGACTTCTCCATCACTCGGGAAAACTTTAAATCACGTCTAGGATGCCTGGCTAACACCTGATTTTTAGATGCACTACTCTAAGGTAGTCATACACCTTAGTGTTAGCATGACACTTGCAATGCTATAGCAACATTTTCACTTACCTCACGTGCACCAAGGTATAAAGTTTCTTATTAGACCCTATATTTCCTATACCATTACCAAGCCAACAAACAAGAAACTTTGTATTCCAATGACTGACTTTGCTCAAGCACTAAAACTATTAAAATGCAGGTCAGTACCTGATCTTTACCTTGGCAATGGACTTCTCCATCACTCGGGAAAACTTTAAATCATGTCTAGGATGCCTGGCTAACACCTGATTTTGAGATGCACTACTCTAAGGTAGTCATACACTTTAGTGTTAGCATGACACTTGCAATGCTATAGCAACATTTTTACTTGCCTCATGTGCACCAAGGTATAAAGTTTCTTATTAAACCCTATATTTCCTATACCATTACCAAGCCAAAAAACAAGAAATTGGAACTCTGCCATTTCCAATTCCTTCCAAGCCTTTGGAATCTATTAATACGTATTATATACCCATTCTACCTTCAACCAAGCAATAGAACAACAATATCTTCATTGTGGTTGATAGCTTATCAAATATGGCAATCATGGTTCCATTCCATAAAGGTTTTTATGGAACTCATACTGAATCAATGTTCTTCAAGCATGTTTGGATACACTTTGGCATTATGGATTCATTAATTTTAGACAAACATTCCATGTTTTATATTCTGTTCTAGCAACACTTACAGGATTTACTTGACATATGCCTGGACCATTCAACTACTATCTATTTACAAACATATAGATAAAATAAATTGCTTAACAATATGTTGGTACACCTTTCTCTTGATGTACAACCATGATCATACTCGTGCTTGGGATGACAATATTCCATACATCTAGTATTTTTACAATCAAACGTTCATAGTTATACCTACCATGGTCATTTCCAATCTTTCCTTGGGTTGCATCCAAGTGCACTCTCTCCAAACGCCTATTCAGACAAATATGATGGCTTAAACAAAGTGGACAAAGTTTACGACTTCCTATAGCACATTCAAAACATGCATCACTAGCTTCAACATAAACTTAGGTACCAGCAATAAAACAATAAAATTACAAGAAACACCAAGCTGGATATTGTGCCCCTCACAAGTTTCAACATGAAGATCGGGTTTGGTTCCATCTTCAAAAGGAACAATTATCTGCTCCTTACCTGAAGATAAAATCCTACATTATGATCTTTACACTATTTTGTGCACAACAAGGGAGAACACCTTTGTTCTTGACCTACCACCATATTTGGGAATGTAGTTATTTTTAATGTAGATATTCTCAAGCCATGCATCCTGCTTCTGCTTGAATTTACAGTTGCAATGTCCTTCAGACCTAGATCTAGGTCAAAACCAATTGCATAAAACCGATTGATAACCTTTATCACCAAACATGCACACCAAGGAAATCACGATCTATTTAGGATTGTAAAAATGGATACACTTAAACAAGACATTCATTAATTTCCACAGCTAGAATTAGATGCAATGGGGACTATCGCCACTCAAAAATGATGATTTATCCGCATAGAATAGGGACCACTTGAGTCCTCATTAGCCATGGAGCCAACACTCAAATGCTAGTGCAAAGACAAGCCTTTTAACCTTGACACCCAATTGGTTTTCACTCAATAGGTTGGCCCCATATTCTAACCTAGCACTATCACCATTACAACACCAACACCAACACCCATACTAGACATGATGCCAAAGCCCGTGGCACTAACACTGGTACACAAAGTGACACCATGAGACAACAACACCAATTCCAAACACTAGCACTTTATCGATAAAATCTCACATATTCACCATCAAAAGTTCAACAATTGGTAGATCAAACTATCAAATCACTACAACCTACCTTGAAAAAGGGACATGTCACCAACAAAAATCTCATATGTCCATAATCAACAGTTGTTGTACAACTAGCAGATCAAACTATCAAATTACTCTGCCACCTAATGCCATAAGGGGACATGCAAATTATTCTACATTTTGTAATTACTTCTGCAAAACTGTCTTCTTGTAACTATTTGTGTGAGGAACCTGTTGGCATTACTGCAACATTGATTTCCTCTATACACTTTTTACTATTTAGTAATCTCTGCTTCCCTAAAACTCTATTTTTTTAGATGTATCCTTTGTTTCCTACATTTTATTTTCAAAATTTGTTGGCTGCGTCCAAGAGAGTGTGCAATTTTTCCTGTTCGTTCATCATGCAGGGTCCTTGTCTTTTCGAGAGAGAGGGTGGTTTCCTGCCAAGTCTCCAAGAACAAATTGGTTTCAGCGCAAAAGGAGAGTGCAAGCCCATTTTGTGCTAGAAAGAAGCAAAACCTAGCTTTGAAGAAGAAAACATAAATGTTGCCTAGGTTGTTTCACCCCTGTATGAGAGCGTAAGGTAATTTCGGGCCTTGACTGGCCGAAACCCAAGTTCAAAAGGAAAAATGCTAAGTGGGCCCAAGTGTTTTCACCCTAGCTAGAGAGCACAACACCTTTTCGAGGCTAACTTGGGTGAAAGCACCTTTGACCTTTCAACGCATACTTGTTTTAAAATGCGTAGGGCCCAAGCAGTTTCCCCTTAAACTTTGAGCGCAACCTAATTTTGGAATTAGGGAGAGCAAAAAGGCCCTTGACTTTTCCATAAGGTGTTTCAATCTATTTTCTAGTGCAAGGTAGTTTTGGGCTTGAGGGAGGCAATCACCTTTGACATTTCCACGCTAGGTGTAGCTCCCAAGACAGTATGGGGCTCAAACTATTTTCACCCAAATCAAGAGTGCAAGCCCATTTCAGGCTAAAGGTTGAGTGAAACTTAGGTGGGGCCCAAATGATTTTGCACCAATTTGCAAGCATGATTTCTTTTTAGATTTAGGAGAGGAGAAATGACCTTTGACTTTTCCATGGTGCAACCCAGATCTCAGATCATAAAAATGCTAATTTGGGGCCCGAAGTGTTTCACTCCACAATGCCAGTGCAATTTCTTTTTAGAGTTTTCCAAGACGAAAGTACCTTTGAATTTTCCAAGGCACGACAACACTTCCAAATAAAAAATTCTAAGTATGGTCTAGAGTGTTTTTCTCTAGTTTCCAAGCATAAATCAAATTTGGGCCTACCAAGGGAGAAAGTACCTTTGAATTTTCCATGCCGATGTTGCTCCCAAGATAGCAAAGTTGTTTCACTATAGTTTTGGAGTGCAAGCTCATTTTGAGCCAAAAAATAGTGAAAGGTAGGTGGGGCCTATATCTGCAAAGTGCCTATTTTAGTCTAGCCCCCCTGCCTTATCCAGAATTTCTCAGAATCACCTCTCATCAACAAAACAAGGCGCACCCTCACTAGTTGAGTTGTAGTCAGTCTGAGAAGCTTCCAGATTCGATTTTCTCAGATTTTAGAATTTGATCTTCTATTAAGACGGTTCCAGTAAGCAAAGAGGTGATGCCATAGACGAATCATATCATCGTATTGAAGCCATGCAGCCACTTCTCCATGAGTCATCCAATTTAGGCCATACCTCATTACTGTTTAATGAGTGTTGAAATTCTATATTTGCTACCACCACAATGTTTTATGGGTGTGCATTTATGTTTCAGAGGCATAATCCTCTATAAAAGCGAAAAATTCTAATGTAATATGATGGACATTTTTCTAGAGGCTTGTTGTACTTGAATTCTTCTATGAATGCAAAGAACCCTTGGCTCTAATTCTAGATTTCTCTTTATCTATATGTCTGGATTTAGCTCCCAATAGAGGGTGAACACTGGAATAATTCTAGCTATTACACATGTTAGATGTCTGGTTTCAATTTATGTTAGTTATTTGTGTGGAGAGCCATTGATTCAAAGTGCAATTAAGTTATCATGTTGTTTGTCCATCACCCCTATTCATCTGGTCTGAGGCCATATTTCCCATCCCTTTTAGTCATATTTAATTTATTTTCTATTCCTTAATCTAAAATACCCAAGTTAGAGTAGTAATAGAACCAAACCTCTCTAGATATTGGCACAGGAGGTATCTCTTCCTCTCAGCCTTTCAATGTTGACCGAGTCTAGGGCACATGGATGAAACATTCCATACCTAAGGCAGATTCTTGACCAATAGTTTTTGGCACGCCCGGTGGGATGCAAACGTTCCACATCAAAAGTAGTATTAAGAGTTGATGTTCATCTTGTTACTGTCAAATATAAACATCTAGCGACTCAGCTAAACTCAGAAGCCTCCAAATATTAAATTCGATTAAAATCCCTCACCTTTATAATCACAATATCGAAGGCTAAAAATATAGAAGAAGCAGTTGAGTTCTTGGAGCTCAACATCAATGCTTTGGGAGAGCATCCTAAAGTAGTCCCCTTGACTATCCTGTTGGTTCCAGCACCCTCGCAAGTAGTTGTTATTGTTTCATAGACATCAAGTCCTACCAACACAACAACTAGCTTGCCTCCCCACCAAATCCTCTAGTCCATATGGTGCAATATCCACCCAAGCAGTTTCCAGCCTGGAATTATTCGAGACTACTCTGTTTATAGGCTCAAAACTAGGTCTCGACTACAACATTGAAGGCTTTGTCCACATATTACAGTACAGGAAAGATGATCTATGAGCACATCCAAGATGTCATCATGCTAGCAACCATCCACCACATCACAAAAGAAGATATCATGGTGAGACTATTAGTTCTCTCGCTCTGAGGTAAACTCCTAAACTAGTATTGATCGCTGTCATCCGAAACCATCACTACATGGGACCAAATGGTGAAACAACTAATAAAGGGTTTCAATTAACAAGCAGACCCTTTCTCCTTGTTGCACCAGTTCACCACCATCCAGAGGTATCCTTAAGAGGAGGTAGCATATTTTAATGTCAGGTTCGCCCAAACCTAGCAAAGAGTTACTGCCGGTCTTAGGCCCACTCTAGAGCAAGCAATATTTTATTAATTAATGGCTTTCCATTCTAACATCAGCATGATCATCTGACATGCTAATATCAATACATTCCCTGCCTTGTATGAGCAGGCACAAAAAGCTGAGGCTGACCTAGTCACTACTGGTAAGTAACCTTCGAAGGTGACTATGTCAATCTATCTGAACTTCCCAAAGAATTTTTATCCTAGTAAATCTTCCCAATCACTACCTACATCCTTGATGTACCCCAATCTAATTATCGAATCCCAATCCTCAGAACCAGGCGGTATCCACTCCGTAGTTTCAAGCACCCGTTGTTCCTCAGCTTCCAGCTCCTACCCCATATCCAACATTACCTACACCATTAGCGCTATTTCTATTACCCGTGCCTTACGCTATCGTAAACTCGGATCAGGCCAGATAATTGCAAGATCTACAATCATCAATTAAGACGATGGTGAATGAGATCACTGTATTAATGAGGCAAAATGATCAAAGATTCCAGCCAAGGAGATTCTCTCCTCCTCCCTCGATTACTAGGGAACAAGTTACTTCCACTAGTAGGGCTCCTAAGAGAAATGTGGTGATGTTGGAAAATGAAGAAGTCAGTCCATCCGATAGAGCTTATTGGTGCTCCACCTACAATGATTCCTACGACGAAGAGACTTGCATGGTCCATCTGAACTATGTTTAGACCCTTGCGAACAGTGTTCCTGGTAGACAGGTAAATATGATCGGGGAAACATATCATAATTTTATGATTCCCCCTGTCGAGAAGGTCTCTTTTCTTATGAGGATGGATAAGAATCCAATCGAAGTTTATTCGATTCAAATGGAACCGTTGAAGTTGCCTGCTAGTTTCAAGCCACTAAGCGAGAAAGCACTACTGCTAGAAAATGAGCCTATCTAGGTATCAGAACCCAGGGATTCCATCTTATTTAAGGATTTCTTGTCTTCGAGAGTAAAATGAAGGATTCCTAAACCATAGGCTTCGCCCTCTCAACCCCAAACCGATGCGAGGGACCAGGTGAGAGAAAAGCTCATATATCCCTCATTGACCAAGCATTAGAGGGTAGAAGCGATGCAACAGTATTAGACCAAATACAATACTTTTAAGGAAGGAGGTGATTCTGATACAGGAGTGTACAACATAGTCGAAGAGCTAAAGAAGACTCCATCTAAGGTAATCCTCTTCAACGTGCTCCAACTACCCAATCAAGTTGACCTACTATAGGAATTGTTGAAGTCTGCTAATGGCAACGGAAATCCAACTTAGACTTTCTTTATGCATACACTAACTACCTTAGCCACATGAAAAGAACAGGTCATCATCGTTCTACCTATCACTCAAGATGGAAGGGTAGGTTGTGCATAACTACATGATCGATTATGGCATTGCTACTACTATAATTCCCAAGGTGGTTTACGAGATTATGGGTATGGAGTACATGAGGAGTAGTCCTGAAGTGCTTCAACTGGATGAAACTCTAGTTAAAATAGTTGGGGTGATCAAGGATATCCCAACCATGTTGCACAAGATGCCACAGATCAAAGTAATACAGGAAGTTGTGGTAGTGGATTTAGAGCCCTATTTTAGCATGTGCCTATCAAGGAAGTTCACTACCAAACTTGGAGGCTATCTGTCTCTAGACTATTCGCACCTAGAAATCCCCTTCAGAGGAAGGAGGATTAAAAATTTTAATTAAAAGCCCTCTGCCTTTCACATTGAAAGGATCCAAGATATGAAAAAACAATTAGACTCGATCGATATGATAGAGGAAGTAGAGGAAGAAGAGAAAATAGAGCTGATGGAAGAAACTTTGGACGAACTCTGCATAGAAGATGAATTTTCTATGTATGGATTTAATCCCATGATAGAATCCGAGATTGGGTGCTACTCAATTACCAAGCCCAAAAAGGATAAGGTACCAATCGATGAATACCCCATTTCCTATCAATTATGGAAGCTCTTCTTCGATGGTGCTCGATGCAATAATGGCATCGAGGTAGGAGTTGTCCTTGTCTCTCCTTCGAGAAACCAAAAAAATTACTCGTACAGACTTGCATGGAGTTGTACAAATAATGATGTTGAGTATAAAGCCTTATGTTTGGGGTTTTGAAAGGCAAAAAAACTTGGAATAAAGCAGTTGCAGATCTTCAGAGACTCGAAGTTGATCTGCAAACAAGAAACCAATAAGTGTGTTGCGAAGCAACACTATCTGAAGGTATACCGTAATAAGGTATGGGATTTGCATGAGTCTTTCTCGAACCTAAATATCCAGTCTATTTTATAAGAGCGGAATAAGAATGTTGACGTCTTAGTGTCTATTGGGGCCAGATACTCCCCCATCAAGAACATGATGCAAAATTTGAAGATAGTGAGGGTTATCTACAAGACTTCAGTACCAGACAAAAATATTCATTGGCAGGTGTTTGACAACGATGAATAGATCATCAATTTTTTGATCAGTGAAGCCACCACTATTGAATATAGGACCCTCAATGAAGAAGAGTATGAGGGTCTGATATAACTAAAAAACAACCATGTCCCGAAGGGCTTATTCACCCTTGAAAGTCTGTTTGACCAATATGATAGGCCATTCCCTCACAAGATCAAAGTGGACAAGAGAGAGTATGGGAAACTAGAGTTAGAACCCAGGAAACTAGTCAAGGTGGGAAATTATTGCACCCCATTGGAGATTTAAAAAATCAGGACCCTGTGCAAAGAATACCTGGACATAGTCACTTGGAGCTACCACGATCTAAAGGGGTATGATAAGAATGTCTTCCAGCACACCATTGAGTTGTAGAAAGGGGTCAAGCCTTTCAGGCAGAAGCAAATATAGAAGCATTGATGAAGGCTGAGCTCCTGAATATGTTGGAGGTGAAGATCATTTATCCCATCAAACACTCTTCTTGGGTGGCAAATGTAGTCCTAGTGTGGAAAAAGAAAGGAGACATATGCTTGTGCATCGACTTCCAGAACCTTAACTAAGCATCTCTGAAGGACCACTACCCACTGCCCTAAATCGACCAGATTCTTCATGTAGTGGTGGGAGCACAGAGGTTCTCTCTATTGGATGGCTTATCTGGGTACAATCAAATATGGGTAAAGGATGAAGATCAGTACAAGACAACCTTCACCACCACGTATCAGAGCGATGGACTTAGCCTTTGGTGAGTTACTCAATCGCATCATTGTGATTTATCTAGATGACATGATTTTTTTCTCCCATAAAAGTAAAGAACACGGTTTACATTTGCGATAGATGTTTGAGAAGTACCGAGAGTTTGGAATCTCCATAAACCCAAAAAAATATATTTTCACGGTAAAAGAAGATAAACTCCTAGGCCACGTAATCTCAAAGAAAGGACTAGTTGTTGATCCTGCCAGGGTGGAAGCCCTCCTCAAGCTACCTTTTCCAGCAAACAAGAAGGGCCTCCAATCCTTCTTCGGGCAGATTAATTTTGTCATGAAGTTCATCTTTGATTTTGCCTAGGTAGTAAAGTCAATGATCGAACTCCTCAAGAAGGATATTGAGTTTCAGTGGACTGAGGAAAGGAAGCAGGTATTCAAATATATCAAGGAAAGAATCATCCAAGCCCCCATTCTGGTGAACCCCGACTACTCCAAGGACTTCACCCTCTACGTCGTCGATGAACTGGAGAGCTATGAAATTGTCCTTAGAAGAATGAGGATGGGGATGAGCAATCGATAGCATTCCTGA
This sequence comes from Wollemia nobilis, assembly GCA_028583015.1. Taxonomy (NCBI): domain Eukaryota; kingdom Viridiplantae; phylum Streptophyta; class Pinopsida; order Araucariales; family Araucariaceae; genus Wollemia; species Wollemia nobilis. The sequence continues at coordinate 14,793,361 of JAQPPZ010002549.1, forward strand.
GCCAAGTCATCCACCCGCATGAGAAGTACAAATTCATTGAGATACAAGTGCATGTGATGATGCAGTCATTAAAGAAGTTTCACCATTTCATCTTGCAAAGCAAGATGATAGTGTACATGGTGCACCCTAACATTGGAAACTTCATCATTCGAGGTGAGCTTGGCAATAAAAGGGTAGGATGGGTTTCCAATATCCAAGAGTTTGACATAGAATTTTGGCCCACTAAACTAGTTCGTGGTCGAGCCTTATGCCAAGAACTCACCAGGAGCGCCACATCCAAGGTGATAGCTTGCCAATGGGATGACCCAGCATAGGAGAGCGATCTTGCCAATTAGTCTGAACTTGATAGGGATTGGAAAAAATACCTGGTGGAGTACTTTAGTACTGGAAGGTGCCCTTCTGACCTCAATTCTTTGCAAAGGAGAAGGTTCGGGCTCCAAGCCTGTAGATATGTGTTGTTACCGAGTGGTTTGTTTTATAAAAATATAGACGGAGTTCTCCTGAGATGTGTCAGGAGGACAGAAAAATAGAGGGTCCTATATGAGTTTCATTATGGAATGTTATGAGGACATTTCACTAGAAATCCTATGGCCTTAAAATAATAAAAGAAGACTATTACTGACCTACTATTTTTACTGATGCCTTCGAGGTTAGCCAAAAGTGTGATAAATACCAGAGGTACATCGGTCGCACCAAGAATGTTTCTTTGCCCTTGCACCCAATTCAGGTTGAAGTTTCATTTCATTAATGGGGCTTAGACTTCATTGGGGTAATAGATCCCAATTTTTCTGTGGGGTATCAGCACATCCTGACGACCACGAATTATTTTACCCGATGGGTCGAAGCAGTGCCGACCAAGAAAGCTAACCAAGATGTAGTCATCGCATTTTTGGAGGGACTAATAACCCATTTCGGGATACCAGATGCAATAGTAACTTACAACAACACACATTTCACCAGTGCCAAGCATTCACAAGTATGGTATTTATCTAAAGACTGTGTCTAATTACAGGGTTATGCATAGCGGCGAAACTTCGCCATTTGGGCAAAAAAAAAGCATTTTTGAAAATTCAAATTTGCAAAATTTTTGAGACCCAGACGTCGGCCATTTAGCCAAAAATTTAGGGAAAAATAAATTTTAGGTGTCGGTTAGCCATCCTTTGATGAGAGTATCACGAATATTTTGAAAAATTCGCAAGTAATCCCGCCTAAATAAAGTACCCTTTTCGCCCTAAAATTTTAAAATTTATAAATTATCCCGCCAAACTCGCCAAGTATACCTCTATATATAATTAACACCCCAAGTATACATTTTCATTTTTAGACCGTGTTCTATACCCGATAAATATATTTTCATTTTCTACGATCGACCGTATCCAATTTTGCAACCGAACAAAACTATTTTGGCAACCATATCGATTTCTACAATCGAAAGGACAACTTTTGCATCCGAATCCTGTTCTGCAACCGCCTGGAGCAACTTTTGCAATAGGAACCTCCTCCGTAACTAGATGGAACCACTTCTACAGATGGGTTTTGTTCTGCAACCGTCCGGAACAACTTCTGTAGCAGGAACCTCCTCTACAATCGAATGAAACCACATCTACAATCAGAACCTATTCTGCAACCATCCCAAACCACTTATACAGCTGGAACCTATCGTGCACCCGAACAAAACCACTTTTCAGCCGAAACCTGTCGTGCACCCGAATGGAACAAGCTCTACAACCGAAACATTTTTAACCGGTAAACTCAAATCTCAAATATTACATAACATTTTCAAACATTTTCAAGCCCAAATATTTCATAACATCTTAGTTAGATTCTTGGGTAAAAAGACCAACATCCAGGACAAGAAGAGTAGGTATTCTTCCTAACGATTATAGTTGAACTCTTGTCGACTACAACCTTCAGAAAGAGGCCACCCTTCTTGTCTTAAATGTTGGCCCACTTAACCAAAGAAGTGAGTTTCTTTTTAAAGCCTCTGTAAGAAGTGTGCACTTAATCATGTGGGATAAATAGTCCTGTTGTCGATTATTTTAGGAGTTATTTCAACTGATATCATCAAATGATGGTCGATTTTGTGAGACATGTTTAGATAGCATGAATTAAGGTTACATGTTTTCCTTGCTAAATAAGTCCCCATCATATGTGATCTGTGTTTATGTAGATAGCGTGAATTAAGGTTATATCTCTACGATCGACCGTATCCAATTCTGCAACCGGACGGAACAACTTCTACAGTAGGAACCTCCTCTACAATCGAACGGAACCACTTCTACAGCTGGAACCTATCGTGCAACCGGACGGGACCACTTTTTACCCAGATATTTTCTTGCATTCGGCCGAAACTAGTTCTGCAACCAAAAAATTTTAACCGGATCCTGGACCGCACCGGACCTCTTTTCACACCAAGTTCTTTGTCACTACTCTGCTTGCCATGTTTTTCTTTATTTTGCCATGTTTTGCATGTTATTTTGCTAGGTTCTGCATGTTTTTCTTTATTTAATGATTTTTCAATCCTGTCCACACCAATATCGGAGCCCTCTTCTGCATCTGGAATGTCATTGCTCTGTTCCCATGTTTTTCTCTGTTTTGCCATGTTCTGAATGTTTTAAAACTCTTTGATTCTTAGTTTCAATTCAGATCTTTTTTCCTTGCTAAGATTATACATGAGTAAATGCTTTGGTTCTCTAAAGACATATTGATGCTCTTTTTCTTAGTTAAAGTGCTTTCACCAAAAAATGAACCAGTGGCATAAACTGATAAAATCACAATAAAGAATGGTAGGAAAAAAGTATGTATAATCTACCACCCAAACAATTGTTTATTCTATTTACAATATTATCTTAAGGCCTCCATAAAGTACACCATCTTTAACATTTTATTTTTTGTAACAAGTAAAATGTCACCCAGTGATGGAAAGAAGGGCACCAAATCTTCTGTTGAAAAGAGTATCCTCAAATATTTTAGCCAAACTTCGAAATGCAACGAGCCAACGACATCCATGCAAATTCAAGGTACAAATGATTTTTGACTTCCTAGTATGTGCTTGATTGATGATTTGAATATTTTTTTGTAAATTTTTTTATCCAAGAATGATAAAAAATATTATGGTATGCTACTATGCAGAATACCCTGTCGATCCTGATATGCCTCCACTTGAAGATATTCCCCAACAAGAGATGCCTTTTATTGAAAATCCCCTTGAAAATGACATCCAACAAACACTTGAAGACAACACGCAAAATGACATCACAATTGAAAATGAAAGTGATAAATCAAAATCATTACAAGCTTCAATTGAATCTTCAACCAAAAATTCCAAAAAAAAAAAGCGTCTCTCTGGATACTTGGAAGGGGATTTAGGAATGAATGGGTAGAAATATTTTCCTGGCTAGAGCCTGTCATGACTGAGGATAACCAAATCGATGAAAAAGAATGTAGATGCAAAATTTGCAGTTGGAGACTTGGTAAGGATCATAGGCTTCAAAACAAGATTGATACAATTGAAAAACATGCTGGCAAATCTTATGTAAAAGTTATAAAAAGTAATGGTGAAGTTAGTAAAGAAGTTAAGTGGAAGGATGCATCAGAATGTATGCATTTAAGATATGCTATAGAATATGACAATCACTTAAAGCAACAACAATCTCTTGTTGAGAAAGGTGGAACAATTGGAGCCCAATTTCATAAAATATAGAAGACTATTTTAGCTTCAAAAAGTATGCAGTTTGTCGTTGTTTACAATATTCTCAAGAAAGGTAGACCAATGTCCGATTTTGTTGATTATAAGCAGCTATTATGCCTTTTTAATGTGCAAAACCTTCCTAGTTCTCATTGGTCAGACCAAAGTGGTTGGGAAATGGAAAAATGTTTATCTTTGGTTGAGAAAGAAGACCTAAGGGAGCAAGTAAAACTTGCCAAATTCATTTCACTTTCTATTGATGAGGTAACAATTGTGGATAACACATCTTGGATTTGCATGCATGTGTACACATTTCAAAATCATATAAGAAGGCCTATTTTGTTGGGATTACATAAGATGTTGGAAAGTTCAAATGCAAAAAATATTTATAATGTTGTTGTCAAAAGTTTAAAGAATATTGCGGGAATGAATGATATAGACATAGCAACAAAGTTAATTTGCGTTGGAGTTGATGGAGCTGCTATTATGCAAGGTCACAGGTCTGGTCTTTGTGTTCGACTCCAAACCATAGTTGCCCCATATATGATCCCCATTCACTGTATGGCTCATAGAGTTAATCTTGCATATAAAATTGTGAGCACATTTTCAAATGTTGCTAAAGTAGAAAACCTTATTCGTGATATTCATTCTTATTTCTCATTAAGTTCAAAAATATTTGCAGAGTTTTAGCAGTTTGCACTAGGAGTTACAGAAGGCAAAAAATTGTTAAAAGATGTGGATACAAGATGGATTTCACTGTATCAACCTGCTCAGAGAGTTTTGGCAATAATATCAATCATTGACGGGGTTTATGCATGCAAATCGTAGAATAGTTGATAAGGCAAAAGATATGTTGTTCCATTTGACTGACTTGGAAACACTTTTGACCTTATGTGGTATTCTTCCAATGTTAAAAGAAATGAACAAATTAATTAATCTTGCACAAGAGAGATCCATCTATATCATTGATTTTATGAGGATGAGAAAACAAATATGCGTGCTTCTTGATACATTATATGTGTCTAATGCAGATTTTACAGAACCTGTATTTGATAGTTGGAATACATTGATAAACGTGAACAATCCAAAAAGCTTCTTGAAGTTTGACATCAATGATCATCTTTGTATTAATGTTCATGAAAATATGATACCTGTTTATTGTTTTGAAAGGCAATCAAGTATAGTTGTGGAAGATTTTGAAGAAGTTCCTGTAACACACAATAGATTTCATGTTGTAATACAGAAAACAAAGAGTAATTTGTCAAATATAGCAAAATATTTGGTAGGTGAGATAAGAGAACGGTTTCAGAGAGATGAGTTGCTCGAGTCCATGGGTGTGGTTAACCCCATGTTTTGGGGACCTTGTACTGAATACAATTCTGCAAATGAGTTGTTTATTAAATATATGGGTAACCTCATTGACCATTTCAGTAAGAGTGTGGAAGTCAATGGTGTTGAAATTAAAGGTATACTCAACAATGATATTTTGAAAGAACAGTCATCGCATTTTGGAAGAACAATGGTTGTGCAAACATCACTTATGATAGGTGTCCATGAGATTGGTTCCACTGCACGTTTGTGGCAAAAATTGTATCCAAGCACAATCTTAAAAGATACAATAAGTGAATACTTTCGTTTATATGAATTATGTGAAACAATGATTTTGGGGTTAGTCGAAGATGAAAGAGTTTTCAGTGCACTTGCTTTTGTTAAATCTAAACTCCGCAATAGACTCGACAAGAATTTAGAAAATTGTTTAAGAATTTATGTGTCTTCATATCAGTTGGATACATTTTCGTATGACAGAGCATTGGAACACTAGAGTTCCTTGGTAGACAGAAGAGGAATGTCGAATACGATCGATAACGACGATGATGATGCTTTCAGTGATCAGATGGTGGAGACACAGATTTTTGCTATGCTTCATAATGATTCTGGACAAGCTGATATGTTTCAGCTTCCATAGTGATAATTTTCCATGATTTCATTGACAATGATAAACATGAATTGATTTGATAGCAAATTTCTCAATATTGTTCCAGATTTATATGATTTCAAAGAATTGTTGTTTTAAATCACATTATTGTTTTAAAATTACATGGCTTATATCATTTTTGTAGATTGTAAAATTGTATGTTTATGTCTTAGTGTCTCAACTCTCATTTCATTGACAATGATAAACCCAAATATTACATAATATTTTCAAACTCAAATATTACATAACATTTTCAAACCCAAATTAGATATTGCATGTTTTTTAAAAAATTCATATTAACTAGTTCAAAAAGAAATATATTACATCGTTCAAACATTTTTAAACCCAAATATTACATAACATTTTCAAACTCAAATATTACATAACATTTTCAAACCCAAATTAGATATTGCAGTCTTTTACTAGTTCAAACTCAAATATTACATAACATTTTCAAACTCAAATATTACATAACATTTTCAAACAGAAAATTTCATATTAACTAGTTCAAAAAGAAATATATTACATCGTTCAAACATTTTTAAACCCAAATATTACATAACATTTTCAAACAGAAATTAAATATTGCAGTCTTTTTAAAACATTTTCCAACTCAAGTCTCAAATATTACATACCAATTTCAAACAGAAATTACATATTGCAGTCTTTTAAAAATATTTTCAATATTTTCAATCATTTGATTGGTGCTTGGATGCTTCACTAGTGGTTGGAGTTGTCATTTCTTTTCCTTTATCAACTTTTGTGACACTCTCTTCTGGCAGTGCTCCAACTCTAACAAGGTTGTCACGTACTTTCACAATACTTGACACACATGTTGCTTCCTCTTTGTTTGGATCTTCAAGTATTGTTGGAAGCGATTCTTTCATTTTCTCAAGCACCTTATCCGGATCTTCTTGCAACTTCTCTTTGATGTATTTTTTTAAACGATTGTTTTCTAAAACCTTTGACTGCATTTTCTTTTTCATTTCCATTGCATTCATCAAACATGTCTTTGTTGTATGAATATTGACATCCATGCTCTTAACCTGTGTTTTCAAATTTTCAAAATTTGATTGCAAAAATAAATTGAAAACTTAATTCGAAAGGGATATATTGAAATTATTACAAATTTTCAAGAAATATAAAAATTTAATTGCAATAGAAAATTGAAATACATATAACTGTTTTACCTCAGCCAATTCTCTTACAGTCTCAGCAACTGCAACCTTGTCCTTATCAGAAGCCCATTGGTTGTAAAATGCTTGGGCTTCAGCATTAACATTCTCCAATCTACCAACAACAACATTTAACACATCATCATCATAAATAAAATCGGATTTAACTGATCCCGATGTAGCCTATTTTAGCAAGCCATCAAGCTTTTTAGGTTCAAATTTGACCAAAGAATAAATAGATTCTCTTTTTTCATAATTTTTATATCGGGCATTAATTTCCCTAATAAGGACCTTTGCCCGATATTCCCATTCTTTCAACTCCTACAAATATTTCAACACAAATTCCTTAATTGTTGACTCGGTACTTTCAGCCAATGAAACATGTTCATTAAAATTGACAACATCATCCTCAGTTTGAGGACCCTGAGGATGAGGGTTGTCTCCTTGAGCGGGTGGTACTGATGTCTGCTCAGCTACAGGGGCTTCTTCTTGTGCTCTATCTTTAAGCACATATGTTGCCTTGAAGCCTATAATGTTGCCCTACAAAAGGTAATCCTCATCAAGTTGAATATTATCCAATCCGGCACCAGAAACTTTTGGTGCTTGTGAATTTGTAGAAAATGTAAATTGAGACCATCCATGCCCAGAACTTGCTGTTGGCATGTGTGATCTCTGTGGGTGTGAAAACCCATGCCCAGAACTTCGTGTAGTGCCCTGTGATCTCTATGAAAACAATCATTTTCCAACACCGACTTGCCCTTGCATAGGCATTGTCGGAGGTTGTGTCGGTGTCTGTCGCTGATTTGGTGGAAGTGGTGGTTGTGGTGAAACCGGTGAGTGTGATGCAAGTGGAGGTGGTGGCGGTATATGCCCTCTAACTTGTGATGTTACTTGTTGAACATGAGAATCAACTGAAAATAGTCAAAAATATTTTGTTAGAATTCTACTTAAAATAAAAAAGATCTTAATTTAAATTAACTACACATAGATTTACCTGAAGACGATGAAATGTGTTGCAATTGTCCTACATTGGGGGAGGGGTTGGCCACACTAGATTCGGCTTGCACATTTTGTGCATACCTAGGTGTACGAGAAACCCCAAGAGTAGTTGCTTGCCTGGAATGTTTGTGTGACCTCTGCATAGGACCAGGTGTTGCTTCAGAGCCCGTGTCTTTAGAATCACCTATTTGTTTCGGCCTGTGACCCCTAGTGGCAACAATCTGTTTACTCCTTGTATTGTCTACCTTCTCCTACATATAGATGAAAAGAAAAATTAAAAAAGGGAATGTGGTAAACTATAAAATAGTATGTCAAGGACAATGATGTAGTTATTACCTTCAATTCCTCTTGTTGACATGGCAATAGACTGTAGTGTTGCATGCACTACAATTGGTACAGGAGTAGTCAAAAAATTATGAAAACACTCAAAATATAAAGCTAAAAGAAAATTTACAGTGCCCACAATGGGTTGAGTCTTGTTGGTTGCCAGTTGGACCATGTGCAACTCGGACCTGATTCGATCCGAAATATAAGTGCACCAATCGAACTTTTGATTTTTCTCAGACTTAACAATATAAGCAAGTGCCCAAAATGGAATTTTCGGTCTTCCCATAAGAATAAGTCTGGCCTGGAAAAATTTGATAATGGCCTTCAGAGTTTGATGGTTAACATCGTTGATTGATAAACCTCTTTTTGATTTGGCGGCAGAAGCTGCATAAAAAAAATTAGATGTCAATTTACAAATTTGAAACATTGAAAATTAATAAAATATAATTAACAAGATTTATACCTGCCAAATATTTCGATGAAATACCGTACTTGCTTTCGAGGTGTGCTTTGTCATCTGGAGAAAGCTGCAACCTCGTCGACACTTGAGTAAAACCAATGAATGGAAGACCTGTCAATCTGTGAATATCTCCAGGGGTGATGTTGATTACCATATTTCTATTTCGTACTTTAATGTTCATTGTAGTCGTGTTGTGGTCATAACCAGATATAATATGTTGTAGGAGAACTTTATCTATTCTGAATTATGGCATGGAAACGAGGTTTGATAAACCTGCGTTATTGAGCCACTGAAAGTTCATCCCTAGAGTTGTTATCAGGTCTGAAATCAAAGTGCACAAAAAATTCTTGAATTTTGGTGCGATTGTGGAAGAGGTATCCATCGCAAGAAGTTGGAAGTCGAAGAAAAAGGATTGGGAATCAAAACAGAAAGGTTGATCGAAAAGGTTAGCTCTGGTTGTAGTAGTCGCAGAAATGAAATGGAAAAAATGATAGTTGATGCCCTTTTATAGATTGAGAAATAAGGTTGACACGTGGCAACATCATATTGGACATGTGGTGTTGTTGATTGAACGTGTGACACGTGGTAGACGAACCTTTCTGCATCCGATACAATGTAGGACCAGATTCTATTCTGCATCCGGTCGATGCCCGGATCATATTGTGCACCCGGTTTGAGATCGGGTCAAATTATGCACCCGGTTGGTGATCGGATCTGAGTATGTATCCGGTCCGAAACTGGAGCAGATTATACATCCGATCCAAGACCGGATCATAATATGCATCTGGTCGATAGTCGAATCATTTTATGCTACCGGTCAACGATCGGATTATAGTATGCATCCGATAGGTAGTCGGACCAGACTGTGCATCTGGTCATTGATCGGATAGTATGATGCATCTAGTCCATAACTGGATCATATTATGCATCCGATCCGTAACTGGATTAATATTTGGAAAGTGTCTTACATCGCCAAACTCCTTTCTCACTTGGTCCGATCAGAACTTTGAATTTCGCCATTTTTTACCAATTTTTTTGAAAATTTGAGGTAATTCGCCATGCCATCATACATGCAGTTTGTCAGGATTCGTCGGGTTTTGGAATAGATTAGCCATTTTTTTACAAGTACCTTTTGGGTCCTACCTCTTATGCATAACCCTGTCTAATTATTACCCGCAGGGTAATGGTTTGGCGGAGTCTACAAATAAAAACTTACTCAAAATCTTGAAGAGAACATTGGAAGGCAACAAGCGGAGCTGGCATCTGCTTCTGGACTTGGCTTTATGGGCTGACCGTATTTCCATTAAGAAATCAATCAAGACGTCCCCATATTCCCTGGTATACGGGAAGGAAGCAATTCTCCCCATGCATATTGAGTTGTTAGCGTTGCAATCTCTCCGACCTTTAGTGGTGAGGATGAAGAGTTTGATTCGATAAGTGTCAGGATAGCCCAATTGCTGCAATTGGAAGAAGAAAGAGAGAAGACCTACGAGGCTTTCATGAAGTACGCCGAGACCACAAAAAATGGTTCAGCAAGAGGACCTCCGACCGGACCTTCCAGATTGGCAACTTGGTGTTGAAATGGAACGAGAAAAATCCAAGCCAAGAAATCACGATAAATTTAACGCATTCTAGGAGGGTCCATTTTAAATTTCTGGGGTCAATCAGGTGAACTATTTCACTCTTCAAGATTTGAACAGGTTTACTCTTTCGATATCGATCAATGGCATTCATCTGAAGGCGTACTACCAATAAGGGGTAGTTGAAAAAAATTCTCAGCTGTGTACATATTTTTTATTCCTTTGTTTGCCTGTACATATCTTTTCTTTGGAGTATAAGTCTCTTTGCTCTCTTTCGTGCTATTAGTGGTGCATTTTTGGGCCAGACTCCTCGCTATGGTGAGGGTTGAGCTGGCAAGGACACGATGCAGAAGAGGTTGAAAATAATTTTTTTAGTTTAGTTTGTGTCTTTTAGTGCACCAGGAAAAAGAGGAGGATAGTAGTTTCAGGTGCCCATATTCATCTAGGGAAGTTTTGCTTTGCCTTGGAGAAAGGGAATTCATTTCGTTGTTTTAGCATCGCCTGGTAAGAACAATTCAGTAGATGAAAAGCACCCTGACGTCTAGCAGGAGGGAGTTTCGCTCTTTCAGAAGAGCGAAATTACGTTTCGGCGCTCTAAGGAGCGAAAGTTATGAACAAATGTGGGACCAAGTCAAAACCGAAAGCCAAATCAAAAGGTCAAAGTCAAAATCCTTTTCGCCCCCAGCTGGACAACGCAATACCTTTTCAAGGTTAAAGCGGGCGATTGGTTTTTGTTCTAGAAATTAGCGTCATTTATGTTTTAAATGACGCAAGTGGGGTCCAGTATTTTTCACCCTAACTTCCTAGTGCAACACTATTTTCGGAAGTTGATGAGGAGAAAGCGCCTTTGACTTTTCAATAGAGGCGCAACCCAGTCTAGGAGGAGAAAAGACTAGGTGGGACCCAGAGCCGTTTTGCCCCATTTTAGCAGTGCAACTCCATTTCGGGACTTAGTTGGGCGAAAGGCGCTTGCGCCCTTCTTTGTGGATGAAACTCAAAATCACGGCCCTTCAATCCGTCTTTAGTGCAAGCGCCACATGGTAGGGGTTAAAGGAAATTATTTTCAAAGAAAGTGCATAATCAGTAAGGTTTTAAATCACGACACTTTTTCTAGTTTCGGGCTTTAAAGGAGCGAATGGGCCTTTCGCTCTATTTTTCAAGCAAAAACTATTTTTGGCTCTTAGGAAATGATGAAGACGTGGCTAGAGCGAAAGGGTTTCGCTTTCTCTGATGTCGCGAGCACGCAATCCAAAATAAATCCCAACCAGTGCTCGCCCCGAGGAAGGTCGTTGGAGCCGAAAAGCACACCTTAAAGTTTAAAAAAAGTGGAGTTTCACTTCTCTCGAGAAAGATTACCCATCGATTAGCACGCAAGAGATCTTCCACGTTGCCCATAATCCCTCGAGGCATTTACTCCACCCAAAGCATAAATAATATGGCAAGTAAATGGTTGTGCTATAAAAGGGCCATCGATGTATTTTAAACAAACTTAAAGAAATTACTAAGAGTTTTGTAGTAGTGCTAGTTGCCTTGCCGAATCAGAGCGAGAGAGTTGCTGGTAAAACGCAGTTTGTTGAGCAGCAGTGGGACGCTGTCCTTTTCAGAGCGAGCGCTTGATCTAATACCAAGTTAGGATGGGCAAGAAGAGCACTGAGCAAAAGAAGAAGGCTCCGAAGAAGGTGGAGGGCAAGAAGAAACATAAGAAGGAAAAACAAAAAGTACCGCCACCCTCGCCCGAACACAGGTTGAGCAAAATTCGGGACTATGTGCTCACCAAAACGAGCATGGATAAGTTGCACCAAACTGTCGACATCATGATGACCAAGGTGTCTTTCGGAAGCAGTCGAACAGTCACCTATCACTGCCACTTATACTAGTACCTGTGCACACCTGTGTATCATTACCCGGAGCTGATATGTGCAATTGCTAAATTCTACAACCCACGGACTAGGACCGTCCAAGATGCCAAAGGGAACAAGTTGTTCGCCATCTCTGCCCAAAGCGTTCAAGAGGCTTTCGCCTGTGGAGAAAAGCCCCCGACTGATTATATAATCAAAAAAATCAACAACACCAAGCAGAATGAAAGATACGTCAATACGGCGCAGATGCGACAGTTCATGGACTCGCAACTGCTGGAGAAGTCGGCGCTCGGGATATTGCCAGACCTCCCCAAGCCCTTGAAATTGTTTAAAAATCCTGACATATACTCCATGTTGGCAAGGGTTATGGGGCTCTCCACGGATGCCCTAGTGTATAAGTGGCAGGTTTCACTTGTCGAATGCATTTCACAAGGCGAGTTCTATTCTCCCGCTGCCATGAAGTCGGAGATGAAGCCCGTATTTTTCGATTGGGTAGACTAGGTGGCGCGGCAGATGCATGTCCAGATGAGTGATGTGCAAAGCAAAAAGGACATGTTATGAATCTGCTCTTTCCTTGCATGGTATGTCGGAGATGAAGCCCGTATTTTTCGATTGGGTAGACTAGGTGGCGCGGCAGATGCATGTCCAGATGAGTGATGTGCAAAGCAAAAAGGACATGTCGTTATGAATCTGCTCTTTCCTTGCATGGTATTTCTTCTACCACATGCACAATCACTTTGTTTTCATCGCCAAGAACCGTACAGACAAAGAAGGCAAAGCGCTCCTGGTTTATCAGTGGACTCAAAGCCTATCAAAGCACAAGTCCTACTACAACTTCAACAGAGTGTTCCTCGGCCCGGCGCTGGAGATTATCTACGGCGTTTGTGAACGCGTGTCGAGGCGGATGAGAGAATATATAGTGCAGGAGCAGCTGGGTGACGTTTTTCAACTGACGCAGGGTCTTGTTGTCAGAATCTTTGGGTTTACTAGGAAACCCTTCCTATTGTTGTACTATACCACGAAGTACTTGTTTGCCCTCGAGGTTGCCCGATAGAGCTACTTCACTGAGGACACGTATGGGCATGGGAGAAGGGAGTCGCACACGTGCACTTTTCCTTTCCACTTCGACGACATCAAAGTGACGGCCAACAGACAAAACACCTATGGGATTGATCTCCCCCAGTGCTGGAAATATGACCCACAAGACATTTTCAGACAAAAGATCGGGGTGAAAAGCTTCCATAGTTGTTTGTGCCCAGACATCAAAGCACAACGTAACAATCCCTCAAGGCGCGACCTAGAATGGCACGTGGAGAGGATGATGTCACTTCCCTCGTGGCACGACTTCTACACAATAGAAGCAGAATATGACCCTGTGTTAAATATAGCGCATGCCCCTGATGAGGACGTGTTTCAGGCGATGAAGAGCAAAGTCCCTGACTGGTCAGATGAAAAAATTGCAAACTGGTGGATCATGAAGTTCCACAATAAAAATGAGACATTTGATCAGTTGCTTGTATTGGACCAGACCTTCTCTAAGACGTATGATGCAAATTGCGACACTTACTGACCCGTCTTGTTTGTTGGCATCATCCCTAGAAGTACTCAAAGCCCTAGCTGAGTGGAAGACGCGACGGAAGGACAAGGGTAGCACACTGAACAAGACCCACTTGTCAAGGAGAAGGGCAAGCAACTGCTCCTTAAAGAAGTCACTCCGAAGAAGAGGAACACTGGTGCAGAACTTTCGCTCCCCCATATTGCGAAGAAGCCTTGGATTTATGTAGCCCGACTCCCTGATTCAGACCCTTCTACAACATCGACAGCCATGGAAGCAAGCGCCCCTAAAGTCTTTATTCCAGCACAGCAGGAGCGACAAGCAGTGGAGTTCATTGACCTAGAGGTTGAACCATCAGACAAGGAGGAGCAAGCCCTATCACGCAGCAGTTCACCGTTTCGGCTCTGGTAGCCCCCTAACCCTCCAGTGCGTTCTCTTTCTTCTCACTTATGTGCCTCTGGTAACTATTCCTTCGGGCGTCGAAACCCTCATTTCCACCCAATTTGCATTCAGCATCCCCATGTCTGCCATGCCCTTCCTAGCATCCCAGTCATCGCTCCCCTCAACGTTCCCCTTGTTTCTCAGACGTTTAGTTCATTTGCATCTGTTTCCAATGCATTCGTGTTCCTTGTATCATCCGCCCTTGCCCCTCACGTTTTTGTGCATCCAGTCGGTGCATATGCCGCTTCCGTCAATCCATACCTGTTTTCGCCTCCACACACCTCCTCGGATGTAGCAACGATGCCCCTTGATATTCCGCCCCCAGGTCCTGGCGCCTCGGTTGCAACCGTCCAAACCTTGGCATCTCCCAAAGTTGCTACAATCGTTGCAAGTTGTTCCTTATTCGTCTGTCGAATCAAACCCTCAGCAAGCTATGTTCCCTTCACGCCTCTCTTTGGAGTACAGGAACTGACGGAGATGGAGCTGGAAGTTCTGCAAGCAAGCCCAATTGCAGAGAGCTTACGTCGGGCGCAACAGAGCTCCTCAAGATGGCTCAAGGGCCATAAAAGGAAAATGCGCAGGCCCCAGCCCAAGTGGGAAAAAAGGTCATGTTCAACCCGAAGAAGATGCAGCTACACAAAATGCAGAAGGTGCCCAAGATTCAGAAGCCCCTAGAGGATATGACGCCAGTGGACTATGCCTACCATCATACGGTTGAAGATATGAGAATGATTGATGCAGCAGAAAAGATGGGCAACATCCAGGTTGAAATGGGCTCCATCTATTTCCATGGGAAGCACTACAAGACTCATTTCTATGAAGTTGAGGCCAAAAACATGAAGCTTGAGCAGACCTTGGCACGAACGAGGGTACATCTTGAGGATGCATTTTCCAAATTTGAACAATTGCAGCAGCGCGTGACTAGTTTGGAACAAGAGGTGGATAATTACAAAAAAAAAAACATCACCTCAAAGCGCATGCAGAAGCGGAAAGCCAGTTGTAGGCTTTGAATGCTCAGGTCCAGGAAATGCAAGCCTAGTTGACTGAGAGGGCAGTGCAATTAGAGGCCTTCACAAAATATCGTATTAAGGAGGTTCGCCATCACTTCCTGGCAAACTTCCGAACAAGGACGCGCAAAGCAATAGCTGTCCTGACGTTCATCTGGGAGGCCAAGCAATCAGTTACTTACGGCGCACCTGTCATGGAAGATGTTGAAAAAGATATTGACCAATGGCTGGAGCTAGCCATGAAGGTGCAAACCCTAGAAAGAATGGACCTGGAACTTACTCTGATGTGCCCACTTGCTCAATCATGGGCAACTACGAAGGTAGCACTACGGGCTTTCTTTACGAAAATGGAAACAACCCGAGAGACGAGAAGGCTGATAGAAGTGTTTGAGTGGGAAAGGCACATCTCTTTGATGTACTTTGAAACCCTCGCGCAGCTCGGTTTCCCTGGCTTCATTGATGAGGAGGAAGCAATTTTGACAAAGGAAGAGCTAAAGCCAGTTTGGGACGCCTTTGAGATCGATACTTTGGAGATTGACAGTTGGAGTGAGCCTATTGTAGAAAACCAAGTAATGGGGTTACTAACCAGGTTCGCACGGATTGAATCCTTTATAGTAGACCTCAACCAGAGAGCCAACTACGCTAACATAGACCAACTCAAGACCTTCGGATACCTAGTCAGGGAGCTCCAAGATCGTGGCACAATCAAAGAGGACGCGTGGGCCCTGGTCCAAGCAACCTATGATTGTATCCAGGAGTGTCTCCCGCAACCGGAGCCCTCCCAGCAGCATGAAGAACATGCACAGCATGAGGATCAAGCACAAGGAGAAGACCAAAGGCAAGAAGGAGACCAAGGAGAAGAAGAGGATCATGAGCGCAAAGAAATAGAAGAAGTAGAAAGAGAGAAGTTGGAGGAAGAGTCTACTGCCATCAGTGAGCATTCAGAAAAGGACAGCAATGATGACTCTGAGCCCAACAGATAAGGCCTGAGATCTTCACATGGAGGCGAGCTCAATCCCCCCACGAGCCACCAGAGATGTTGGCATCCCTACAACATTGATTTCCTCTATACACTTTTTGCTATTCAGTAATCTCTGCTTCCCTGAAACTATTTTTTTTAGATGTATCCTTTGTTTCCTGCGTTTTGTTGTCAGAATTTGTTGGCTGCACCCAAGAAAGTGTGTAGTTTTTCCTGTTTGCTCATCATGCAGGGTCCTTGTCTTTTCGAAGGTGAGGGTGGTTTCGCGCCAAGTCTCCAAGTGCAAATTGGTTTCAAGGCAAAAGGAGAGCGCAGGCCCATTTTGGGCCAAAAAGCAGCAAAACCCAGCTTTGGAGAGGAAAACGTAAGTGTTGCCCAGGTTGTTTCGCCCCTGTATGAGAGCACAAGGCAATTTCGGGCCTTGACTGGGCGAAACCCAAGTTCAAAAGAAAAAATGCTAAATGGGCCAAAGTGTTTTCGCCTCAGCTGGTGAGCGCAATGCCTTTTCAGGGCTAACTTGGACGAAAGCGCCTTTGACCTTTCAACGCAGACTTGTTTTAAAAGGCGTGGGGCCCAAGCAGTTTCGCCTTAAACTTGGAGCGCAACCTGATTTCGGAGTTAGGAAGAGCGAAAAGGCCTTTGACTTTTCCACAAGGTGTTTCGCTCTGTTTTCCAGCGCAAGGCAGTTTTGGGCCTAAGGAGGGGCACAAGCGCCTTTGACTTTTCCACGCCAGGCGCAGCTCCCAAGACAGTGTGGGGCCCAAAGTGTTTTCGCCCAAATCGAGAGCGCAAGCCCATTTCGAGCTAAAGGCTGAGCGAAACATAGGTGGGGCCCAAATGATTTCACACCAATTTGCAAGCGCAATTCCTTTTCGGAGTTAGGAGGGGAGAAATGACCTTTGACTTTTCCACGGCGCAACCCAGCTCTCAGATCATAAAAATGCTAACGTGGGGCCCAAAGTGTTTCGCTCCACAACGCCAGCGCAATTCCTTTTCAGAGTTTTCCAAGGCGAAAACACCTTTGACTTTTCCAAGGCATGACAGCACTTCCAAAGAAAAAATGCTAAGTATAGTCTGGAGCGTTTCGCTCCAGTTTCCAAGCGCATCAAATTCGGGCCTACCAAGGGAGAAAGTACCTTTGACTTTTCCACGTCGGCGCTGCTCCCAAGATAGCAAAGTCGTTTCGCTGCAGTTTTGGAGCGAAAGCCCATTTCGGGCCAAAAATCAGTGAAACGTAGGTGGGGCCTACATCCGCAAAGCGCCTGTTTTAGTCTAGCCCCCCCTGCCTCGGCCAGAATTCCTCAGATATGCCTCTCATCGAAAAAACAAGGCGCGCCCTCACCAGTTGAATTACAGTCGATCTGAGAAACTTCCAGATTCGATTTTCCCATATTTCAAAATCCGATCTTCCGTTGAGGTGGTTCCAGTAAGCGAAGAGGCGGCGCAATAGACGAATCATATCACCGCATTGAATCCATGCAACCACTTCTCCATGAGTCATCCAATTCAGGTCATGCCTCATTATTGTTTAATGAGTGCTGAAATCCTTTGTTGCCACCACGATGTTTTGTGGGTGTGCATTTATGTTTCAGCGGCAGAATCTTCTATAAAAGCCAGCAATTCTAATGTAATATGATGGACGTTTTGCTAGAGGCTTGCTGTACTCGAATTTTGCTATGAATGCAAAGAACTCTTGGCTCTAATTCTAGACTCCTCTTTATGTGTATGTCTTCTATCTTATATTTCTATTGAATTCTCTGCTTTGTCTGTGGGCTATAATTATGTCTGGATTTAGCTCCCGATAGAGGGTGAACACTGGAATAATTTTGGAGATTGCACATGTTAGATGCCTGGTTTTAATTTCTGTTAGTTCTTTGTGTGAAGTGCTATTGATTCGGAGTGCAGTTAAGTTATCATGTTGTTTGTCCATCACCCCTGTTCATCTAGCCTGAGGCCATATTTCCCATCCCTTTCAGTCATTTCTAATTTCTTTCCTGTTCCTTAATCTAAAATCCCCAAGTTAGAGTAGTAAGGGAACCAGCCCTCTCTAGAGATTGGCACGAGAGGCATCTCTTCCTCTCGGCCTTTCAATGTTGGCCGGGTCTAGGGTGCATGGATGAAACATTCCATACCTAAGGCGGATTCTTGACCAACAGAACCATTTCAATTTGCCAACGAGATCTTTCTAACTATAATGTACATGGTTGTATATAAGCCAAAGTTCAACATAGTTTATGTTCTAAAGGATCTGCAGTCCTTCCGTATGGGCTTCTTCACTTCGTAGACTAGATCAGGAGTAGAAGTAAGCATTTCAGTGTCCAGCACACACTGCAGTACTTGCCTACAAAAATGTAGCCAGAATTCCAGGCTGTCGCCAATATCATTACATGAGTGCTTTGCATTCACATGTTCTCTAAAGAATAAGTTTTTCCTTCTTTACTAGGTTTGGCTTAATGTGTGTTTTTGCAATTAACATATCTACATTAATCTCTTTTTCATCTAATGACTAAAGTTATAAAAGTACTCATGCCCTCTTCTGCTGCACAACTCTGAAGCTTATATCATCCAGCCTCACTAGCTGAGTCAGAGAGTTGTCCTGTGCCACCCTCTTAGGCCCCATCTATGTGGATCAATTAAATCACTCTGTGCCACCCTCCCAAGCCCATCTATTCGGATCAATTACATCAGTATAGAAATGGCATTATGCCTTTTCATTATAATATTACTCTACAAGAATATAATCTTGCATTTTATCATACTTTTTCATATCAAATAAAATTAACCTCTTCTTTCCAGTTCATCTTTGTCTCCATACGTCATGCATTGTCACTATGCAAATTTTCAAAATTTAACACTTAAGATTGAATAGAATTGAAGTCCTAAACTTTCTTATTTATTTTACAACACCCACATAAGGAATGCTGTGTTTTACAAAGCATAAACATGTCATAAAAAGGAAAATAGTGAAATACAAGTTTTTGCTCAGAAAATAAATATTTGTTGAGTTAATAAAATAGTGCATTTTCCAACATATATGTTATGCTCTGGAGCAACTTCAACACATAAAGCTTTTGGCATGCCTATGTGGAAAACAGAATTTTTAAAAAATGGATCAGTTCTCTTTCCAGAATGACCTTATAAGAAACAATTAAAGATTGGATTACAGCCCGTTTATATGGGATGTAGTAGTAAGTTGCAAGGTGACAGAATTTATTACATGTAGACTCGGGGTCAACCCACCCAGCAGATACAGATGAGGCCAGCTGTAAGTCTTGGGTGATATTGATGGCATAGAAACACCCCTCATAGCACACTTGCTTAGATGAAGGGCAGCTTGGAGAAGAAGATACCACAGAAGTAACCAAAAAGAATTGCACTGTCACACTTCAGGTATGTACAACTTGTATCGAGTATCATGACAATAACCAAACAAAAATTGCTGTTCATTAAGGACACAAATTATCACAGCCTAGAAGAAAAGTTCAGCTGCTGATTAACTGACATCCTTCTCACTGGTTGATGAAACAACTTTGTGATTGAACTTGATACTCTTTCCCTCAGATGCTTGTTCAATGGGACCCACAGTCACTTGCTGTGCTTGAGGTTCCAGAAACTTGTTCTCTGATTGTTGGGTGCCCACCATACAACTCTCATGTGCTGACCTCCTCAGACTTTCATCTGTCCCGTATGTAAATGATAAATTGGCCACTTCATTTTTGTTGGTGCGTACCAGTTCTTTCACTCTTTCACAATCATTTGGACTTGATTGAGATGGTGAATCATCTTCCACATCATTTAGTCTAATCAAACTGTCCTGGTCTAGATTTTTCTCTGCGGAATGAAAACAATCATCATGAACACTTTTCTCACTTCCAGAGAACTCGTTGACCACATTATTATCTAAACTTCTATCAACATCGTCACATTCAGAGTTGGTCATGGCGTCATCTCCATCAACACCCCTCTCTGTACTATCAATGTGGCTAAATTCATCAACTCTAATATCATGCTCATCTTGGTAACATTCAACATCATAGTCTTTATTAACAAGGGCAACATCCTCTCTCCTAACAACATTAAAAATAATTCCACTGGAACTTCTTTCAGGTTGCAGCAAGTCACCTTCAGCAACTGCAATTCTAGATGCTGAACCAGATATTCTACCAACCCAGCTCCTTGTTTCATGACATGAACAACCTCGCTCATCTCCGTCACTATCATTTATATTAGAATGGCTGCTTGTGGGATCTGAATACCTGTCCCAATTCTGTCTATGCTGACTATTGCAGTTGTTGCAAACTGCATCTCTGCTTGATGGTCGAGTGATCAAGGAGCTGTTTTGTGCTGTTAACATTTCCTGATTTTCATTATCATTAACTTCAATGTCGTCCCTGTTCCACTGCTTGTTGAGCTCAATATCAAAGCTTTGAATAAACTTAGTTGCAGATGTTGTCCTCATTAACGGACCTCCAATTCTTGTCCAGGAGGAATTCGCATCCATATTCTCACTTTCACTGTCACTCCCATCATAAGTGCTTCGCGAAAACCTTAATGATCGCCCAGATGGTCCTCCCCATGGTCCCCCAGGATGACCTGCAACCTCTGTAAGACCCTCCTCATCAAGTGATCCCCATGAGCCTTCACGTGCCATGCAATTCCATGACGGAATTCTCTTTGCTGCATTGAATCTCATAGAATTCCCCATTGTTTGTGAGGCAGCCCTTTCTGCATTTTTCTTAACTCTGCGCATATGATTCAGAAAAGAAACACATTCATCCAATACAAGTTCAATTCCACAGTTAGCCTTAATTACTGAAAGCTTTTCCCAAGTGCATCGTCTCCCTTGATTGATAGCTTTTTGAAGCTCTACCTGAGATGGATTTTGTATGATTTTTGCAAACTGGAACAAAAAGACACATCGTGTGTCAACTCAAAAGTTATCAATCTGATGAATTAGTAGCTATTAAATGCATAATCAATTTAAGATGTAGCAGCAACCACACATGAACGAAATACCTGTGCAATAGTAGCAGGCATGACAACAGTCACATCACCTTCCCAGTCCTGAGCAAAAAGTTTTGCAATGCCTCCCAAAGGAAAACCTAATTCGAGAATTTGATTGAATCTATGTTTAACCTCCATCTCAGTTAAGTGGGCCAGCTGAAGAAATAAATTTGAATTTCAGAAAAATACCTTTATTGTTTTAAACAAGAAAGACAAATTATGGTGATTAAATAGCATGCAGAACTTTACACCAATGAAAACTTTAAAGAACAGAAATGGTCCAAAAGTTATGTCAGTGATTTCAGAATAGGGTTAAACCAGATAGTTAGTTCTTAATCATGTGTGTGTGTGTGTGAGAGAGAGAGAGATTGCAAGCTACCGTACAATATCTTCATGGAAGAAAATTGTCTGAATACATGACTTCCAACTTCAGACCCCCATTTCTTATGACACAAAGCTTAGCAGGGTATGATTATTCATAGCAGAATTAAAATTCATCAAAGGAAGGAATCGTTGCAGAAGTTAAATTGAAAAAGGAAAGATAGTACTTCTAGTTTTAAAAAATAAAAATAAATCACATTAGGGGTTGAAGCATAAAGAGTAACATCAAACGCAATAATCAGCCAAAAAGGCACCAATTCAAGGTGTAAACAAGGGGAAATATAACTGTGTAACGTCATCCCAATATTCCAACATAGGAATGAAACCAAATATTCATTTTTTTTTAATGTGAGATAGTCCAAAGCATCAAAATGCAACATATGCATCACATAATCCAAATTCTTATAATTAAAACAGATACATTTTACAAACCACATTCTATACAACTTTGGAACAAGCAAGGAAAGGAAATTTCTTCAACAAAGGAAGATCATCTCCATGGATGTGCTTCAGTCACAATAAATATTTGTTCAGTCAGGGCCAGTGATACCTTAGAAAAGGTCATGATCAAGGAAGAACTGCTTTACAAACTGCAACGAACTAAAGCAGCATGGCCAGAAAAGAAATTAAGATACTAAACAAACATCAGGTATGAAGTCATCAAAAGGACACATGACAAAACACTAAACAATAAAGAAAACTTCAAATTTTTGGTTTTCTAATGGTGCATAGTAATCTGTTGTGTACTATGCTAAAGATTTGACTGCATGGCACTTAAGTTATCTAAATGCAGCTAAGATGTTTGGACAGATTGAGAAGATGTTCACGCGTGACAACATAAATCATATTTCTTGAAGAAAAACTGTAAACGTTCTGTATTCAAAAGGTCAAATTCAGGATGTGTCTGCAAACATTCCAAATTATTACAGATCCAATTTTAGCAGGAGTTGCAATATTGATCTCGATTGTTGGTGGAATCCAGTTGACAGAATATTGAATTGAAAGATATAATGTGCTATGGGAAGTGTGTGTGTGTGTGTGAGAGAGAGAGAGAGAGAGAGAGAAGAACAAGGAACCACCACAAAACAAAACAAAAATACCAATTAAGATCACGTCGACATTTTATTCATATGGAGGCTTCATATAATGGATCTCTAATAAAGACACTGAATCACTGCAGACTATCTTTTCAGAATCGAGCAACATATTTGTAGACACATGTACAAACAAATATGAAGAGACATTGTTGCGGGATGAAGAAGTTCGACTTCCAACAATTACTAAAATGATAAAATCTCTAGCACCATCCTGCAACCCATTGTGTTGTGTTTTGCAAATTATGGGCATTTCAAGTTGGATTTTAGGAGTAAACTTTTTCCAACAAAGTATGGCACCCTTTAATTACATTCTACATTTCTTAAACTCTCCAACGGCTTTTGAATCGCCTCATTTCAAGCAATGGTTGTGAAGATATTTCATCCACAACTTAACCTAATGAAACTGTTGAAATGCCAACTAAAGAAGGATCAGTCACCCCTCCTTGAGAAGCAATGGCCTCCATTGCATCTAGTTCTTGAAAATAGTTGAAACAGATGAGTGTAGTTCTTCTCTACCTAATTTTGGGTGTACTACTTCCCTTCATGGATAAATGGACCTGCCTTAACAGTCTAAAAGAGATGTATAACCTGGTTTTGTGTATTCTTGGTTTGAAATCCGATTTCCAATTGCTAAAGTCATACAATCAAGGTTCAGCTGAAGAGGTTGTATTTATTATGCCACATCTGATATTTCTAAAAAAGATGGAAACTTGGAAAGTATAGTCAACAGAGCTCCAGTTGAAGACAGGATACAACACCAAATAAGGAGAAAAATTCAGCTCGAAGGCATCCTCCCCCACTTGTTTTGTGATGTTGTAAGGCTCCTAATGAAGTACTCCGATCCTTCTATTGGTGCCCTTGAGTCTCTCCTTTTGAATATGCAACCAAACCCTATCACCAGCCTCATATTGGTGTGGCATAGTATGCTTGACATGTGTTTGATTGTACTTGGCATCGGTGTTGCAGTATGTCATACAGCTGCAAATGTGTCATATCCACTTGATAAATCTAATTGCTTTGTCTGATTCCCTTTTGAGAACTGGTGAAATCTTCTATGGTGCAATGGGACAAGCTACATTAATAGGAATCAGTGGCTGGAACTCGAGGCACGCCTGAAATGGGCTATGGCCAAAGGAACTGTGAAGAGCTTTGTAGTTCTGATGTACATATGGCAATTCCCATAGCACATATGTAGATGCTTTTGAATTATACACTCTAAGAAGATATATTATCTTCTGATCAACTACCTCAGCTTGTCCATCATGTTATGGATGAAAAGCAACTAGTAGAGTCAACTTTATATCACCATAGACCAAAAGATACAGCAGAAGTTGCCTAGGAATCTGGTGTCTGTATCTAACAAATATCTGCAACAACCCAATGTGTTCCCACACATGCCAAGATAGTCATCAGCAACAATTGATCTACCACCACGAAGACACAATCTACCTTCCCTGCTACAGGGAAGCCCTGACGTGAAAAATGTCACCAATATTTCTTGTTGGCTGGCTTGGCAACGACATACACAATGCATGCCTGACATACTTGATGGCATCACTACAAATCTTTGGCTGGCATATGTATCTCTGTAGAACTGCCAAAGTCTTTTCTATACCAAAATGCCTTGCGACACTGTTGAGAAATAAAACTTCTTGTTATTCAATGAAAGGGACCTTGCTTAAATAGCAAAGGTGTACAATATGATCCATCGGATCATAACAAACTGAGTTGATCTCAGCCACACAAAATTATCCTAATATCCTAGTAACAACTTAGGATATACTCTAACACCCCCCTTAAGTGGTACTAGGAGGTAGTGAAAAAACAACAAAACAAAACAAGTGGCATATCTACAGATATGAGTCCCGGCAACAAGGCCTGATAAGGTACTCATGTACAATATATCCGAAAAGTAAACTCTGCTGGAGAGATGATGAAAAACCACATGGGAAAAAACCATCTGCCAAAAGAGAAAGAAGAAGAAGAAGGAATATGTGGAAGGAGTATGGAGAGGAAGATGTCCTCTTCAACCCCCCTAGGACAACTTCCATCAAGAAGGGCCTGCAAAGGATCCATGTGATGTCCCAAAAAGTAGAGATGCCTCGTCGCCGAACTGAATGTCTTCCCACTCCAAGAAGATATGAGGAACAACATGAAATCTGGTGCTTGTGACTATGAGCAAGGCTGCAAACCATGAAAAAGTCACCAAAGGAAACCCCCTTAAACCAAAGTGTCTCACAAAAAATGAGAGTGAGAAGATAGGATGGAAAAAGAAGCACCACAATTGCAAGGGTAGTCCAAAATGACTCCACAAGCACAAATATGTGGTGTCCACCTATACGAACACAATGGGCTGATAACAAGGTCCAAAACTTGTGGACAAACAACCAAACAAGGGGATCCCCTTAAAAACAAAGTGTCTCACAAAAGGAGAGTGAGAAGATAGGATGGAGAAGGAACCACTACAATCACAAGGGTAGTCCAAAATGACTCCACAAGCATAAATATGTGGTTTCCACCTATACGAACACAATGGGCTGATAACAAGGTCCAAACTTTGGGACAAACAGCCAAACAAGGGGATAAAAAAGAAAGGGCACGAAGGTAGCTGTCAAACAATGAAAAAGTCACCAAAGAAGCCAAACAAGGGTCAAAGGGACTTTATAAATTTAGTCCGTAGCAGCCACACAAAACCTTTCAACCAAGAGAGCACTTCGAGATACAACAATCTTCGAGCCACAAAAAAGTATAGAAAACAGTTTCAAAACTGAAAATGGACACCACCATTGTGTCCGGCTCAAAAAATATTTCCAACGATTATATATAAGGTATACTCCTGAAAATAGAGGTGCTCAAAAAAGCAAAAAAAATGATGTCCCTCTAAGTGGGTGCAGCTCCGGGACTTCCCAAGTGGTCACCCATCCAAGTGGTACTCTGGGACAAAATGCTTAACTTGGGAGTTTTTAAGAGTTTTACTGCCAAGAAAGAGAACCTCCAATCTTGAAATTAGATACAAATAAATTCTCTTTTTAAAGAAGATGTTCCCTGAAGAAGTCAATCGGTTTCTAACAGAAAGCATCAAAAGAAGAAGGGTAGAAGACACAGCAGCAAGGGCATGAAGGTCATTTTCACATACTGTAACAGGGTGTCATCCGCTCGACCATTCTCTGGTCTTGTGTTTGCAGAAGCTGCAAGTGCATATGATTAGCATGGATGATAGTCTCCTTTCCCAAGTTGTAACACTTCCATCAGTGAGATACTTAGACACTAGCATAGAGTTCTATATCATATCCAGGGTACCTCCAAACAGTGTTGAGAAATGCCTCATTATTGTAAGCGATAGGATTTACATGTTAAGGACTGCACTAAGTGCATTCTATGGAGCATCTATCTCCATCTCGAAGGATTGTTGCAAGACTGGTAATGCTATCACTCAAATTTATTGCCATAGTTCCTCAAACGCCCTTTTTTCATGCCTTTGTCCACATAAATTTTGCTTTGGCAGCCCTTTTTGTTGCTTGGTTCAAAGACCGCACACATGCAAGAACACCAATACAAACATGTGATAGAAGACGGCAAGACCCAAGAAATTGTGAAGATCTATGATGGCCTTAGGAGTAGGCAAATCTCAGATCACCTTAATCATTTTTGGATCTGCATGAACACCATCTTCATCTACAATGTACCTCAAATACAAGATCCTCCTCCTCACATTCTATGATTTTATGCTTTCCAATAGTTTTTGAACCACCTCATTTCAAGTTACAGTTGCAAATATTGGAGCTTATCAATCCATACTCATTACTCAACCCCTTCCACACTCATGACTTGACCCGAAGAAGGCGGGTAGCTCCATGGTAGAGCACCTAAAGCATTACTAGGAGGTCATGGGTACGAGTACTAGCTAGTCCATGCTTCTTTAGCATAGTATTAAAGCCACGCTAGGTGAATCCCTCAGGTAAGGTGGAGGAAGTGTCATTGAAGCTTGTCAATCCACTCTCATTACTCAACCCCTACCACATTCACTACTTGAAACAAGGAGTGTCGGTACTGCAATGATATAGCACCTGAAGGAACTACTGGGAGGTCCTAGGTATCAGTCATAGCTGGTCCATGCCACTCTAACAAGGAAGGTGTGTCCTCTGCAAGTTGCAATATCAAAAGTGTTGAACTACCAACTAGAGTGAGATCTGTTGAGAAATGTATCTCGGACAAGAACTTCTTGCATTGGCTTCAGTATGAACGTGCTAGAAGTGGTTCGAGACATTTCTAATTCTATTTTGAAATTAACTTAAGTGATTTTCTATTTTTAAGTTCACTTAAGTGATTCTATTTTGTAATTCACTTGAGTGATTCTATTTTGAAATTCACTTAAGTGATTTTCTATTTTTAAGTTCACTTAAGTGATTCTATATTGTAATTCACTTAAGTGATTCGATTTTGTAATTCATTTAAGTGATTTTCTATTTTTAACCTTACATCTCAAGATGAGATGAGATCTAATCTTAGGGTTAGAGAGATTAGGGTTACCTTTTTCAAAGATAAAAGGAGAAGGTCAAGAGTGTTTTACACACAGAAAGAAGAGAAGGAGAACAAATTGCTGAAGGAAAAACTACAAGCTTAGGAGGAGAACAGTGAAATTGCTGGCCAGAAAGGCAGCAAGAGAGCAGGGTATCCTGCTGTAGCTGTAGCCTCCTTTATTTTGTAATATTTCAGGTTCAAAAATATATTTAACTTCCGCTGTTCACGTTGTTTATTTTTCCAGCCATCTGTGTGACTGTTGCATGTTTGAATAAATTATTTTCAGATCTGATTTATTTTAAACTAACATAGGACAGCAGTTATCTAGGGCTGGAAAATTAACGAGATCAAGCATAGGTTTTGGTTGTCAAACAGGCACCTCTATTTTTGGAAAGCCTCCTATGGAAGGTTAAGTATGCCTATAAAATTCAATGCTAGCAATCCACTTTGTAGAACAGTTCTGTTCTGAAATGCACTTTATCACTTGCAGAAGAGAGAAACAACTGTTACCAATAATATTGTTTTCTCAATACATGATACAGGGTATCATATTCTATTGCATCACCTATTATGACATGCATGTGACTTTTAGTTTTGCTGTGTGTTCAACATGCTCGTACAAATAAAACTTCAGCAAATTAGAATGATGACCATGAAAAAGCATAGATATTGCAAGTGATGAAACCATGATGAGAATGGAAAGTCAAGCTATGAAGTGATTGAAAGTTTGTGTGCTGCTCTATATGATAGAGTATATGGATATTTGATATCGGTGCATGGTGTTTGTTTCCCAGCTGAGTGACCATTGCAAGATGATATAATATTTTGTCTGCCAATGATTGGAACCCTTAATCCAAGAGATAGCATATAAAGATTTTTCATGTTGTGCTCCATGTGAGAGGGAGTTACGGTGAATATTGACAGCATGTTTGTTCACACTAAGTGGCCATTTGCAGATTGGTAGTAGTCTAATGTGGTATGCATAGAAGGTCGACTCCCCTTTCCATCATATTAAATAATGCCAAAAGAATATATGCATAGTTATCTACTAACAAGTGTACTTACCATGTATTACACTCAGACACAAAATTATCTGAGTCTGTTACAGCAGCACGTCCTATAATCTTAAGGTCTTGTGTCAGTTTCCTCTGTTAAGTTTAACAGAATGTTTTCAAAACAAAAGCAAACTAACTTTATAGGTCTGGACCCACACATAAATGCATTCAAACTGTTATAATTTGTAATCTGATTCATGGCCAAGAACCAACATTGTGCGATGTATTGCATAGACCTAACAAAAATTCATTGTACAATGTATTAATATTTTGTACTATTTATTATGTAAGCCCAATGGGCCATAGTTAACCTTGTTATGGTTAAACCTTATTTAATATTTGTAATTAACCTAAAGCCCACTTGTTATGTCGGCTTAGGTTAAACTTTATGATGTAATTTGGGGTTTTGGTATTGCTATAAATACCCCCCTCACACTCCTCATTTCTTATCAGAGTGTTGTACAATATAATCTGCAGTTAGTGATTATTTATGTTGTCTATGGGTGCCCATCATATCTATTTCTTTCTTTCGTCCTTTTATGCTTTCTGTATAAGATTTAAGTGGATAGTTTGCTTTTGTTCATTTCTAAAAAATACTGTGAATTCCAACATGGTATCAAAGTGGATATGGAGCAGCATTACTTGGTCACACAGAAAGACGCTTTGGAGCCTCCGATTCTTCTTCTGAATTATAGGCTAATTTACTCTTCAAAGCTTCAAAATCCATGAAGAAAACTTCTATCCTTCTATTTTTTTGACAAGTCTGAATTTGCTTTACCAGATTGCTCCCCTGATTTCTTTGGCAGCCCCTCCTGCTATGGCGAAAAAAGGGAGGGAAAACTACCAAAATTTGAATTTAAATCTGATATTGGCTGGGGTTCGTGTGCCTCCCCAACTGCCTCTGGTTTCACTGCTGTGACTATCTTGTTCACAAAGGAATCATGCCCTTCCCTCAACGCGAGGGCAATCAGGCGTTCACCTCTGGTGGGTCGCAGGTTTGATCTCATGTGCAGACAAATCTCTCCTCACTAATCCAGATAAGGCTTAAGAGGCATGCCCTTTTGTCCGCAGACATGCGCATGGCGCAATAATCAGCATGGCAAGCTGTTGGGGGTAGGACAATGGAGGTCTTGTGTTCGACTCCCAATGGCAACATTCTATGCTCACCATCAATGATCCAATTGGTGTCTTCTATGAATTCACAACAATATCCGTCATCATTTTTGCCTGTGATCTATTGGTTATGTGTGGGCATGTGGAGCATTTGGAGGCAGGTTAGCGTGCATTTGAGTCTCGCCATGCACCTTTTTGAAAGGGTGTCATTAGAGGCAGGGGCTATCAGTAAATTTGTGCCCCCAGCCTTCCAAAGGGTGCTTTGATGCCTTGTTTAGACCAAGGTGCTTAGGCCAATGGAGGCCCAAGGTCAATTCTCGCTGAGTGAATTTTTCGGGCATTCAGAGTTTCCTCAATTCTTGACCAGCCTGGCAGGATATTGTGGCCGACTTTAATGCCACCTATACAAAAAATTTACATACTTATATGCCTTGGACCAATCGGTGAAAAGCAAGTGACAATGATTTGGTGACTCAAAAGAGTTGAGGTGGTGAAAGTGGATCCAACTGCTCCAATGAATCGAGGCTTGCCAAGTGGTAGGTCAAGACTAGCTCCTACTTTTCTAAGGTTAGAGGCTTTAATTTTTATTCTTTTGGGGTCCATTAGGGCAAATCTTTCGAACGTCATACCTTTTGCATACATTAGTGTTTTGAGCTCCTTTTTTTCAAATCGCACAATTTTTCAAGCTCTACACATTGAAGGCATCAGTTCACGAACCTGTTGTATCGTTAGGGATCAGTTGTGTAAGATGAACCACAAAACCTTAATTACTCACCTTGATGGGCAAAATTACAATATCCGGTCAACTCAAATGATCGGCCTACTACGAAGTAAGAACTTATAGTGTATCTTTTAGGAGGATAAAGCAACAGATCTTGATGTCAAAGCTCAGCACCAAAAGGCATAAGAAGCTCTAAGTTTGTTTTCCTTGCTGATTGAATTAGAGTTGATTTTCCATATCAAAGAAGAGAGTAACTCTATCAAGGTATGGTCAAAGTTGCATGAACTTTTTGGAAAGGTTAATACTACTAAAGTAAGTCGCTTGGAATTAGAGCTTTCTTCTCTTAAAATAGTTGAGTTTGATAACCTTGAGGACTATATTGTGAAATTCAAGGCTTTGAGGCATATATTATGTCTTCTAGAGGTAAAAAGAAAGATGATGTAGAATGCGTTAAGATTGTCCTTGCTAATCTCTCCCCCTCCTTTCAGATATTGAACCTAATAGTTCATACAATTCCTATGTTCTTGGAATCTCAAAAGACTCTTACTCTTGATCAGCTTTTCTCTCTTCTAGTTCATTTTTAGGTTGCAATGTGGAATTGTGATGGTGGAACTCCTCAC
This sequence comes from Wollemia nobilis, assembly GCA_028583015.1. NCBI lineage: Eukaryota > Viridiplantae > Streptophyta > Pinopsida > Araucariales > Araucariaceae > Wollemia > Wollemia nobilis. Next base: position 14,823,918 of record JAQPPZ010002549.1, read on the forward strand.
ATATAGGCTCATGTAAAGGAATTCAAATCTAAGGAGGCTAAGACCCAAGGACCCACAAGCAAGGCTAAGTCTTCAAAGAAAACGAAGACCACTTGTAGATACTGTAAAAGGGAGGGACATCCTACGAAGAATTGTTTGTTGAAGCTGCAAAAGATTGAAGCTAAGTTCTTGAAGCAAGGTGGACGTCTTTCAGCTGATCAGGGAGATTCGAATGGATCTACCTCTACTGTAGAGGCCCACTAGAACATCCATTATGGGGGGAAAGATATTATTGTCACTAATGTCTTCTCTCCTTGGACCCTCAGTTCAGATTATTGGGGAGGGGGGGGGTGGGGTGTTGAATTTGTAATATGATTCATGGCCAAGAGCTGACATTATGCAATGTATTGGATAGGCCTAAGGGCATTTCATTGTACAATGTATTAATATTTTGTAATATTTTATTATGTAAGCCCAATGGGCCATGGTTAACCTTGTTATGGTTAAACCTTATTTAATATTTGTAATTAACCTAAAGCCCACTTGTTATATCGGCTTAGGTTAAATTTTATGATGTAATTTGAGGTTTTGATATTGCTATAAATACCCCTCACACTCCTCATTTCTTATTGGAGTGTTGTGCAATATAATCTATGGATAGTGATTATTTATGGTGCCTATGGGCACCCATCATATCTGTCTCTTTCTTTTGTCCTTTTATGCTTTCTGTATAAGATTTGAATGGACAGTTTGCTTCTGTTCATTTCTGGAAAATATTGTGAATTCCAACACAAACAGCTAGCAAGATCTCATCCCATGTCTCAAAAAGAAACAACACAAGCGAGGTATCACAAACACTTATCAAAGGAATACTATCCAAGAACTATTCTCAAGATAGTTGGAGTTCGGAGTTCCCTTGCCCTATCTGTATGCAACATAACTAATATAGATACAGGTACACATAAAGCAGCGATGTGGGTATGGATATGAATATGGCAATGCTGTGTCTGGGCCATATCCAGATAGGCAGTACCGGATCCATGACATAATTAATCCTGGGGAATCCAAGAAACTGCCATTTTCATATCCATATATTGATAACTTTGTTGAAAAACACAAACTACCTCATCCAGAAAAACTAAATCAGCTGAAGGAGAGACATTACAATTAAAAGATAGGGGCAACTGCTAAATTGTATATAATAGAAATTCAAGCATGCTACTTGAATCTACCTTAAGATTTGACAATATTCGATTCAGGAATATTAATCACCTGTTTGTTTTTTGGTTGTGCTTTAGTTTGAAAACAAATAAAACACTCTTGACAGTTTTGCATGCTACTTCAATGCCCCAATTTAGCCTACTTAACTGTTTTATATAATGTTTCAACATTAGGGAAAACAAGGACGTAAAGTACTACTAGATATAAACAAGAGTGTAACAAACTATAGAATTAAAATACAGATCATGCCCTCTGTTTCCTAAAACAGTTCATTATGCCGCATGTTTGTACGGATAATAAATTGGACCTTTTCTGTGACAAGGAAATACTTTTGGATGGCAAATAGTCTTAAAATTTCATGAGGTTGCCACCTGCTAACCTTGACAGTAGACTTATTTAAATATTACGAGACCTAAAAAAAAACAGTTGCCTAGAATTCATCTAAAACAAATTTCCTTGTATTCAATCCAAGCAGACAAATTGTACAAAACCAACAAGCAAAACTCCAGCTCAACCAAAAATGATGAAAAACCAGTGACAATCCATATAGTTGCAAACATGAAAAACAGGCATCCAAAAGCGTAGCACATGACAATAAGTTGGCCACAAAGTCTTCTTATAACATAATTTAAGTAAAATTTGTATTAAACATTGACTAATATTCTTGCGAATTTATCAGCAAATTTGACTACGAATAATAACAATAACAATCAAATGGAAGGGGGAGTAGCCCTAAAACTTGTGTGTATTATGAACATACCTTGGCTGCAAACTCTCCTCCATATGCTCTAATGAGCTCCTTGAGCCTTAACAGTGGTGCAATATGAGGATTCGCCTGACTGACAATAAAGTGATTAACATTGAACAGCTCCTTGAGCTGCATCATGGGCAAATCACTCTCAAGGCTCCCATCTCTCCACTTCCGTACCCCAATGCCTGATGATGACTCCTCAGGCCCAACCTGAAAGGGGGTATGATAAGGCACAAGTTCCCCATTTCTGTCCTTCGCCATTAGCTGCTGAGCCTGAAACAACCCCGGGAAGGCACAGGAAGCAGTCACAGCACTCCAGATCACAACATGGGGGGAAGTCAGATAATTAAGGCACCTAGGAGGCTCATGCCTCCTGGGAGAACACACAGAGATTCCCAAAACCCTTCCTGTCATATCATAGGCCTCCTGAAAGGTCATATTGGATGTCAAAGACCTTAACAGCCTCTGTAGTTGCCTGATCTCATGCACAGCCCCAAGCGTCAGAATCCTTCTGACAATGGCAAATATCCCACCTAACTGATCAAAGAATCTGAGAGCAGGCAACGAGTCCTCAAAGAAGCTCTGCAGTTCTGGCCATGCACGGGTGGCAATGACAGAGCACATGATCGATCCTACACTTGCCCCTGCCACAACCCTTGGAAGGAGTCTATTCTCTATTAGGGTTTTCACAACACCAACATGAAAGGCACCCAAGGAAGCTCCTCCACTGAGCAATAAGGCTGTCCGGCCAAAGGCATGCCGGGTCTCATGCATAAATGCAAGCTTTTCTTCCAGTGGTAATTCTTCAGAGTCCCAATCACATACCATTTTCAACTGCATCGAAACCTCATCAATATATTCCTTGATCAATTTTGGCACCTGCAATCAAAGAAAGAGGAAATTTTAGTGGCCAATCTTAACAAATCGACCTTGACAAAATCTGAATGTAAATTTTAGAACATTCATCTTGATTACTTGAAAAGTCTGAAATGATAGAAATTTATCTACATCTCTTGAAAAAATATAATAAAGAGAGAAAAAGGAAAGGGGAAAAAACGAAGCATATTAAAAGATTCCTTTCAGTTTCTGAGAAAAATGAACAGTGTCAGAGAATTCATCTTTTATTCAAAACAAAATCTAAAATTCTAGAAAATTCATCTGAATTTCTATGAAACAAATTTGTTTCTTTAACAAAGGAAGAAAATTGGGTATTAGGTTACAAGACTCAAGTTATTCTTCCTAGTATGTATGTGGTAAAAGGTGATCAAGCATGTCCTGATTATACCCATCAACATGATGAAATGTCATAATAATGGCTTGCAAGCCCGAAAAAATTTAAAACTCCCTACGAAGGAAGACAGATCCCAAAGAAATCTTTTCAAAATGAATCAGAAGTGTCTGCATAAGAAAAGGCCTGAAGGACAATAATTCATGGCATTCATTTATTGGCAGGAAGTCACAAAATAAGAAGCATGCAATCTGCCATAATTACAGATTGAAAGGGGATATTAAAAGAGACTATAGGAAATGGCAAGCACGGTCGTGTTTTGCAATTTTGAGATTTCAAAATAGTGAAGCATTTCAAAGTCCTGTGTTGCTAAAGAATGGATGTTGACAATTGACTCCAAAGCTACAAAGAACGTACTCACATTTTATGAATTTTATGCAGTTGGCACATTGGAAGTTCACCTAGAAAATGATAGCAGCAGCAAATTGAAGGAACAGCTAAATCTTCATAATCTGAGAAAGAATTTGCTGTTGGCCGCAAAATTGATAGATTTGGAGCTGAAAGTAGATTTTAACTGCAGAAATTGTGTGATGAAGAAACAAGCAGGTGAGGTGCTTATGAAGGCCAAAAGAGAACAGCTGAAAGTAGATTAAAGTAGATTTTAACTGCAGAATTTGTGTGATGAAGAAACAAGCAAGTGAGGTGCTTATGAAGGCCAAAAGAGAACAAATTCTATATGTTTTAGAAACATATTTGAACATTGCTTCTGCTGGAGATGGGTATAATAATCTACCAAATTGGCATAAAAAATTTGGTCATCTTAAGATTTAGAGTTTAAAATTTGTTTGAAATGAATAAAAAGTGTATGTTGCATTGTATGGATCTGAAAGAAGAAAATAGAAGTGTGCAAATCTTTTGCACTAGGAAAACAAAGGAGAAAACCATTCACACATGGAGGAAGCAGACCCAATGGAGTGTTGGACTTTATACATTCAGGCATTTGTGGGCTGATGAATGTACTATTCGCTGGAGAAGTAAAATTCTTTATAAGCTTCATCAATTATTCTAGCAGGAAGACCTTCATATATATTTTTTTAAAGTGAAAGATGGTGCCTGTTACGCCTTCAAACAGTTTAAAGCAATGGTTGAAATTGAAAAAATTGAATCTAGCTATCAAGGTATCAAGAATGGCAAACAATGGAGAACGCACAAGCAAGGCATTAATATAATTTTGTAAATTAGAAGGTATTTGGCAGCAGGTAACACAGCCTTATTCACCTCAGCAAAATGGTGTCGCTAAACGAGGAAAAAGGAACTATAGTTTAAGTTGTCAGATGCATGATAATTCAAGGAGGTTTGGGCAAAAGACTATGGGCAAAGGCTATGCCAGTAACTGTCTACCTATAAAACAGGCTATTGACAACTGCAGTTAATGGAAAATTTCACCAAAAAATGTGGACAGAGAAGAAGCCTGTTTTTGGATATTTGAAAGTCTTTTGGTGCATAGCTTACATACTTATCCTAAATGAAAAAGAAAGATATTAGATTTAAAGAGCATGAAGACTGCTTTTGTGAGATATGGCAGAGACAAAAGGATATAGGTTGTACTATCCCAAAAAAAAAGAATGTCACCACAAGTCAGGATGTGACCTTTCATGAAGAAAAGCTTGAAGATGTAAACAGCCAAATGAATGGTGTTTTCAATTCTATAACCAGATTCATAACAGTGAATGAAGATAATGCCCATGGAGAAGTGGTGCGAGATACTGCAAATGCAGAACATAAAGGCAAGAAATAAGGATAAAGTTTATGCTGGGAATTAATCCTCTGCAAGAATGCCATCATGAGAAGCAAGAGAGAAGTCCATAACTTCAAGAAAAGGAGTTCTCCCAAAAAGGACCAGGAAATGAATATGAAGAGTAAAGAAAAACACCAATCCAAAGTCAAATATGCCCCCTTCATTGCATAAAAATGTGAAGGCTTCACTTGTTATTGAAGAGTTGGGTTGGAGTACTTTGTACTTTAGAGCCGATAGCAACACAACAAAATTTTAAGGAAGCGCTTGCTGAGCAGAATTGAAGAAGACAAAAATCCTGTTAATCCTGAAACCGGCAATAAGTTTCAATGGAAGATAAGTATGCATCGTTGATTAAAAGAGAACGTGGGAGTTGGCTCTGCTACTATAAGGCAAAAATTCCATTGGCTGCAGATGAATGTACAATGTGAAATATAAGAGTGATGGCACCTAGGATAGATTTAAAGGCCAGAAAATTCATAAGTAAAAGGAATCGACTCTCTGATGACATTTTCAACCATTGTTAAAAGGGCAAGTGTGAGGACACTGTTAACTTCTGCAGCAGCATACAATTTAGAAGAATATAAAATAGCTGTTAAGACAACATTTCTGAACAAAGACTTGGGTGTGAATCTACACATAGAAATCTGGGGGTCTCAAGGTCAAAAGGCTCCAAACACTTAGTATGCAAGTTGAAAAAAGTTGAAACAGGCATCAAGAGGGTAGCATATGGAGACAGACTCAATTCTTGTTCTCTATACGATTTGTTCATGGTGAAGCCAATAATGTCATCTACTTCCAGCATAAAAACAAAGTATTTGTTATTATTGCTCCCTCTATTAATAATATGTTTTTGATTGGAAACGACTTAAACTCTATGAAGCAATTTAAGATGCAACTTACATCAAGCTTTGAAATAACGGACTTTGGTGAAGTTCATTACTATATAGGTTTAGAAATTATGAGAGCAAGGGACAAGTCTAATTTCATTAAGTCAAAGACAGTACATGTTAAAGATTCTAGTGGGATTTTCAGTGCAGCATTCTACAGTCAGTACTGATGAAGAAGGGGCACAATCATTCAAGCAAAAAAGTCAAGTAAAAAATAAAAATAAAAAAACCAAAATAAAAAATTTGTGTCAGAGATTTTTTGATAATTTGAAGAATTTTATCAAGTGAACATATTTCATGTACAGTAGTTAGAAAATTTAACTCTAATCCGAATGTCAAGCACTGAAGAACAGCTACACAGGTTCTAATATATTTGAGAGCAACCATAAAATATATATTTAAGTATGGGATTGATGATTTTTGTCTAATTAGATACACTGATGCAACTTGGAGAGGATGTGCTCGTCGTTTAACTCATGGGTTCCACTAGATGTTGGCCAGAGCAGCAGTTGCATGGGTGAGCATGAAGCAAAGGGTAGTAACAATGTCTTCCACTCAAGCTGAGTATATTGCACCATCATTGACTGAATGTGTTCAAATTTGGTTGAAAATGTCATCAAAAGATATTGGACAGCAAGAAGAACATCCAAAACCTTTAAAGCCTAACAACCAAAGTTGTGTTTCTTTATGCAAGAACTCTGTTTTCCATTCAAACATTTAGCACATTACATTCCATTATCATTTTGCTCAAAGGTATACAAGAAAGAAATCGAAACCCAGTATATCGTATATGCCTACTGTAGAAATGATTGCAGATATATTAACTAAGGCACAACCCAAAGCAGTTCGCTTATCAGAGACAGAAGCTGGGGTTTGCAAAGTTTCAACTGAGGGGACAGTTAGGATTATTGCTCACTGAGTAACTGAGTGTTCGAGTGTCATTGATCAAGTAGGCTCCAAATATACACATAAGCATGATGCTGTCATAATAAGGGCTTCTAAGCCCAGAAACATTTTGCAACTCCCTAACAAAATCTGGTTTACTGAAGACCTGTGATTGTATGTATATAGAATTTGTTGAATTTTTTCTTTTTTCTTTTTTCTTTTTTCTTTTTTCTTTTTTCTTTTGGTGGGGTTTACTCTTTTCTTGATTTTGTTTCAAGCAGTGTCTCTAGCACCAAAATATTTTCCTGCTACCTTCCCTGAAAATCTTTTCCATTTCTGTAATACAGCATCTCTGTAATACATAGTGGTCAATATTTGCAAATGAACAGTGAAAAAAATCTAAAAATCTTATGCTATTCTCCATAGTTATAAGATCCCCATGAGTCCTGCAAATATTTGTGAATCTGTGAGCCAAGTGACCTTGGGCAAGTCATTTGACCCTGCTCAAGTCTTTTTTGTAGCTACATCTTTTTACTTCTTTTCCAAATCATTGGCCAGTCTTTCACCAAGTCAAGTTTTCCCCTGGGCATGAGTCTGTGTCGAAAGGAAAAAAAAAAAAAAACTCGCATAGAAGTCAGACACTTGATAAAGTTGATACTATGATACTTTCTTAATTTGTAAAATAAATATCTAAAAATGTTGGAATATTCATATTTTTTTAAATGGTTATATGGGGTTCAAATGGGTCCCACCTATATTACATCATGACCACATAGTGGTATTACAACAGCTTGGCAATTATACATATATCACTTAGCATGATTCGAACCTGTGTTTCCTCCTTGATAGTTCAGGAATTTAACCGGTTGAGCTCATGCCATTTAATATTGGAGTATTCATCTTGCTTTATAAAAACAATTGTATTTTTAATTTTTAAGAATATTTGTCTGAAATTTTAAACAACCTAAAAATGATGGAAATACCATCTTGATTTAATGAGGAAAGGAGAACAGGAAAAACCTGAGTATACCAAGGATGGGCTGCTCTTCAATGGTGGCCAATTGTGCATGCTTAATGCATGCAACTCATGATGAAAGCACACACTTCAATGATTATTTGTCACTTGGAAAGGACTTAGTAAACTTGAGGAGGTATGTGTATTGGACCACCCAAGTGAAGGTGTTTCCAAGTTTACTCATTGATGTGCCTTATGTTCCATCAGCGAGCCAAATGTGAGAAAATAACGAATGTAGATTCCATTAAGGTATTTCCAGGCCATGGGAGATTATTTCTATGGATTTTCTAGGAGGCTTAGCTAAAACAAAGAGTGGAAAGGATAACTTACTTGTGATAGTAGACAGTTTCAGCAAGATGTGTCTGCTACTTCCTTTTAAAAATAAAATCAAAGCACAAGGTATGGTTCACGAGTTCTTAAAAAAGGTGTGGAAGCACTATGGTTTACCTAACTCCATGATACATCATTGTTTAGGTCCCCCTCTTTTCATCCCCAAAGTGATGACCAAAAAGAGGTGGTGATTACGACATCGTAAGCATCACAAGACATGAGATGAAAGCATTCAATATATTAAGCATTGTTTTTATAGGGAAGTTCACACTTCTTTGCAAAGAATTCCATCTGAACCATATTTGGTTTTCTTCCATTGCCAGTTGACCTTGCATAGGAACAGTTTTAAGGAGAAGGACAATGGCAGTGTTTGGCAGAAAAAGCATAATGTTTCTGGATTTCAAAAGGGTGCAGCAGCATCAAGGAACGATAGGACCAACCATTTGAAATATCAGAGCAGAGCAGCAAAAGCATGGAGCCAACAAAGCAGTTATGAATATTCAAGTGGCACAATAGCAGCTTGGCATCATCAAAAACCATCACTAATCAAGAATTCAAGAATTCACTTGGATGGATGGATGAACAAAATTGAAAATTCTCAAGAAAAATGATGCTGAATATTTGTATTTAAAAAATTGAAGAATATCCAAAAAATGAATATCAAAAAATATATACTTTTTGTGAAAAAAGATGTAGGTTTCTAGTTATAGCATCAACAAATTGAATATGATTGTAAACTTTCAAGCTTTACAGAAAAGAGTTGTGATTAATCAAGGGTGTGGGACCCGAGTACAACCCCTTTTTCTCAAGCCAAAAAAAAATATATAAAATCTTGAGCAAAATGGAAAAGCTTTCCTCATTATTCCCCTTTTGACAATTACCTTTTGTTTTTTAAGCAAAAAGATGTATAGATTTTCATCTAAGAATGATAAAAGATCATCCAGATCTTTTAGAGAGTTATCAACCTGCAATCCAAAAATTTTAAGTACCCTGAATGATTTATCTTAATTCTTCAAAGGGTGGAATTCCAAAATTACACGTAATTTCTTCTTTCAGTTTTTACAAAGGACAATTCTGTAAGCTTCCCTTACGGATCGTGGAAACACCCATTCTCTAAATCTTAAAGTGCTTCAGGATGAAGTGAATTTTTTTTTTCTTTCAGAATTCTGCTAAACTTTGTTTAGCAAAATGCGAGACTTTTATAAAAAATAGTTTTCACCAAAATCTTCACAAATATTTTATAATATCTTGAGCAAAATGTACAAAGTAACACTTTTTTTTTTGGGTCTATTACTCGCTTTTTTCAACGTAATCTTGAAAAATTAACCACATCGCAACTTTGACAACGGAGATATAGAATCTTAAGCTAACGATGAACAAGATCTTTACCCCTTGTAATATTAGCCAAATTGTTTTCGTATAAACATAAAGATGTATAAATTCTCCTCGGTATTACAACGCCTAATTTGCCCCTCAAAATAAATAAATAAACTTTAAAAATTTTCCATCAAAGTCATAAGTTTCCTCATGATATTTATGAATTCCTAGCAAAATGCATGACCTGTGGATTAAATATCACTAAACTTTGCTAAATTTAGGGATTAAATGCTAAAAAGGCTCAAGAAATTTAAGAACGCCTACAAATGCACGACCTGAGGACAGAATATTACCAAAACTTCCCACATATGTACCAAAATTTCCGTCCAAGGCATAAATTTCCGACTTTAATACTGAAATCCTCACAAGATTTATGAATTCCTAAGATCGCACGACGTTTTGGAGTCACTCCTACCTGCAACCGCCCCTTGTGAAGCCGCGGATTGGACATGTTCCCAAGGTTTCTCACGAGGTCCGCACGGAGACAAAATATTATATCCCTAAGCCCACCTTCCTGGCGCCGTTGCACAAGCTCACGCAACTTATTCCTCACCAGCTCCTCGTCATAAAACTCGGCCTCGTTCCTCTTGGAACTGCTCTCCTTCTCCAGCATCTTCGCGGCGTGCGACCACTCGTCGTAAGTCAGCGCGTTCCGCATCAGATTCTTCCAAAACTTCCTCCGATACACCGATCTGGCCCGCGACTTCACGTCCGTGTACCGCCTCAGCACAATCGCCATACACAAAACCAGAGCCAGCAAAGCCTGGGGATTTCGCGGGTGGAGCCATGAAATCACAGGCGCCACAACTTTCCTCCATTTCTTATAATAATACGACACATAAATCAACACCGTTCGGCAAAGTTTCGTGAACGATCTGCCAAAGAGAATTCTGAGAGCAATCGCTCTGCCCAAGACCGTGGTCGGCCCAATCGAAAACGAATCTACCCGCGCCTCGCTGCTGATCTCCATTGCTGCTTTGCGTCACTGCTTCTTCATCTCCGACGGATATACATTGCGTATATATCTGCTTAAAATCCAGAAAGTATCTTGCGTGGATAATTTTATAAATATATATATGTATACATTGTGTTATGTTCACGATAGTAGGAGCGGGTGTCGCGCTCAGGCAGCAAAGATGACGACCTGATAACGTCGAAGTCAGGGCTTGTTTTATGTTTTCTGCTCAAAGCGAAGGAAATACTGAAAAGTAATTATTATTTAATTATTATTTATATTAAATTAATTGTCTGTGGAATTATTATGCTCAACCGCAACTTCTTCCACGCTACGCCAACTTTGGCGTTTCTGGTTTTCCGTAAGGTTTTTGGTGCGGTGGGGCCCTGGCGTTTGATGACTAGGAATTTTGATGTTTAATATTATTCAGTTTTGAATTGTTGTAAGGAAATCTCGACCTCATTTGAGAGGTGGTCATTATCGGGTTTTACGCACGTTTTGAGAGAGGAGGATAGCGACGGGTTGGAATACATTCCAGATAAAATTTCTTAGATTAGCAAATGTGATATTGATAAGATTTATATGTTAGAAGATGACAAGGAAATTCCGATTATCTCACAGATTTGAGTGTTCTTTAAAATGAAACGTGTGATGATAAGTTCTAAAAATATTTTGGAAAAAGAAATGAAATAGTTGTCAGGATAGGTTGATTGAGTCTTTAATTTTTTTATAGTTGAAATCTATTTAATTTTGTCTTTTTCTATAAAAATTCTTTGCGTATTAGATTAGATTACCAAACTTTAAACTTTATCAACTTTTAAAAATAAATATTTAAACCACCATAAATTACATATGAATAGATTAATTATTTGATCAAAATTACATTTATAAATTTATTTATAATTTTAAAAATACTTATTACCATTAAAAAAGACAAGACATTTTTAACTTCTTATTTAAACATTTTAGCTATGTAAGTATGGCTGTATCAACTCTAAACAGCTAAGCACATTCAAAGAATATGTAAATTATATAATAAAATTGAATTTTGATTTTAGATTATATATTTATAATATATATTAGATATAATTATATATTTATAATATATATTAGTATTAAATGTGTATATAAAAAGATTTTTTAAGTTTTAATCTTTTAAGTTTTAAATTAAATTTGTAAATTTTTTTTTTTTTTTTTTTTGGTAATATTAAGAGATGGGGGTTTTGATCAGGAATTCCCTAACCTGTTACAACAACTCCACCAAGGAGACACACACCCACCCCCTCACACACTCACCCACGCCACGGTTTGAACCTTGGACCTCCCTAAGAAGAATCAAAGCTCAAACCAATGCGGTGCACCCCAGGTGCCAAACCTTATATTAAGGAAAACCGTTCCCCAAACTAACCGGAGGTTTTTTGTATCTGACACAGGCCGACAGGCTTGAACCCCGGACCTCCTTCCCAAGATTAAGGATTGAGGGAGTAAAATATTATTGAGTTCAATAAAGATTTGCATAATATATGTTAAGGTTTATTTTATTAAAATTAAAATAAAGTTTTAAAAAGGACTCAAACCTTTTACAACAACCATGTCAAACCTAAAAAAAATATAAAAGTATACAACTTAACTTTTTGAGAAAAGCCTTAAAAAAAATAAAGGTATACAACCTATCAATTTCAAAAAAAAAAAACAAAAAAGCACAAAGGTACACAATCCACTAACTTTTGAGGAAAGCCCAAAAAAGGCACTAAGGTACACAGCCCACTAACTTTGTCCTTTTTGACTTGGATCCTAATTTATATTAAGGTTTTAATATCAACACAAGGAGTGTGGAGTTTGACACCATAAATCAAGATTCAAATTTTATGGTTGAACTTTAAACTGTAATGAAATATTATGAGCAAAACTTTGAATTTTATTAGATTCCAATCGTGGAATTTGGGGCAATGAGACATCATAAGCCAAACTTTGAATTTTATTAGATTCCAATCTTATGGCTGAACCTTTAAATTTGGCCTATGAAATTTAGGGCAATCAAACATCATAAGACAAAGTTTGAGAGAACCTTAACAAATAGATAAATAATTTTTATGTCAATTTTTTAAAGGGTTATATGAGATTAATTTAGGTCCTTTCAGTCCCAAGGGGGACAGCGCAAGGGCTTTGGCTCTTCTTCTCAAGGTCCAAGGTTTAAACCGTAGCAGTTTATCACTAACCAAAAAGAAAAAAAATAAGTCCTTCCCATAAGTGTCATAGTGGTATTACAACACCTTAATAATTATGCATGTATCATTTGATAAGATTTGAACATAAAAAATTTTCCTTAGAAGTTGAAGAATTTAACTGATTGAGATAATATTTCAATTTTTATTTTTAAAACATTGTATTATCAAATTAAAAAATAAATTTAATTATTTTAAACGTTTTATTTTAAATTATATTTAATTTCAAATTGTGCATTTATCAAATAAAATTCAAAAATAACATATTAGGTAAATAGTATTATTATTAACTATTATTTTAAATAACTTGCAAAGTGAGTACCTTTCTATGGGATCCAATTTAAAAAATTATATTTAATTTCAAATAAATTTAATTATTTTAAACGTTTTATTTTAAATTATATTTAATTTTAAATTATACTAAATAAATCCAAGTGTTGTAGGTGAGTTGGAGAGAAGAGGGAAATCCTCCAAGAGAAGTCCCAGGTTCAAATCTCCACCCTACCAAAACGCTGAATTGGGTATCCAAAATCCATTTGATAATGTTGGTGTGGGCAAGGTCGGGTGCGACTCCCGTGTAACTTTGACGATAGAGAACACCTTGTCTCTCAAATCAAGCGGCCCCGCACGGGTTTTTCGCTAAAATATATATATAGTTTAGAGATTTATATGTAAAAGTGTAAAGCTATGTGTTTGATTATTAAATATATTATTTAATAAAATTTAGCATTTAATAATTAATATTAAATCTGTTATTTAATATTTAGTATAATTTTTTTAAGGGATTAGTGAAAATAGAGGTTCACTATAAACAAATATTTTATCTTTATTCATAAGGCTAGGGCTAGTGAGGTAGAGATTATAGAGGTTTTCTAAATAACCAAAAATAAATAAATAAAGTTTAATTTAATATTATAAAATATTGAAAGGTGATAGAGGTTTCTTAAGTAGCCAAAAAGAAAAATAGAGTTTGTTCCAGTGGACAACACAACGGTTTGGGCATTGGCTCTTCTTCTGGAGGTCTAAGGTTCAAACCACGACGTGGGTAAGTGTGTGAGTGGGTGGGTGTATGGTGACTGTGTGTTAAATTCCCTATTAATAAGCATAGCTCTTGGCTTTACGAGGAGTCATGGTTGGGAGGAAACTACTCAGTCCTGTGTGTTGATTGTAATGATTTCTCACACTAACCAAATAAAAAAAATAAATAAAGTTTAATTTTATATTATAAAATATTGAAAGGTGATGTTTGATGAAAAGGAAAACAAATTTTAACTAGTGTATATATAAGCATTGTTAAAAATGAATTTGCATATTTGTTAAGCGTCTACTACATGAAAAAATACTTATTCTTGCTCAAGATAATTTTTTTTTTTTTTTTTTTAATTAAAAACTTCATTCTATAGTTTAAAGATATTATCTTTTTTAAATGTTTAAAGGTATGACTATATAGGATTACACAATGTCTGATTTTTGAAAAAAAACTTCAGATATTATCTTTTTAAATGTTTAAAGGTATGATCTTTTTTAAATGTCGTTATATAGGATTACACAATGTCTACTTTAATTATATTGTGATTATATAGTGGTATTATATGAGATTGGAAATTATGCATTTATTGTTTTATAAGATTTGAACCTAAATCTCTTTAAAAGTCAAGAAATTTAATTAGTTGATCTCACGTCATTTGATGAAAATATTAGGCTTTACCTATAAAATTTTGGAACCTTGGTTTCCATTGTGAAACTTGTTGCTTCAAATTAATTATCTCAAACCCCTTGAGAAAAATGTTAAGTTTCACCTATGAGATTTTTACCTTGGTCTATGATAAAAAAATCATCATTTCTAACTTATTGTCCTTAATCCCATGGGCAATTTAAAGATGTTATATTAAAAGAAATAAAAGCCTTACTATATAAGTGTTTTGACATAATACAGTTCAATTAGCTCATCCAAAATATTAAGCTATCAAGAGAGTATCTCCTCATAAAATTTCAGTTTGATAAATAGTTCGAGGGTATGTTCATTGGAGTATTGCCTTGATTTCTATTTAAGATTTGCGCCCCAATTCAAGTTTCAACAAGGTTGGAAGGGATTGCCAATGGCTTCTCCCAACTTATGGATTTAGATCGGCTTCCCTTGCGATATAAACCTATACTAACTTGCATCGAAAGTAAAAGTGCATAGAGTAAAATGCAGAAAAGTAAAGTGCAAAAATAAAAATGCATGAACGTTAAAGGGAGGGAGTGATTCAAGCAAATACGGGTTTAAATTGTATCAAGGAAAGTGCATGATCAATCAAAACATGAGAAGTCAAATAACATTCATGTCCACCCATTCATTAGATTATGAAATTGATAAACTAATGATAAGATGGCTTAAAAGGGCTATGACATAACCAATACACACTTGCAAACTAAAAGGTTAGTGCTAGTGATGGAATGCCTAAGGACTTACCAGTTTTGAAGAATCTCATGAGGTCAAATCATAATGTGGGTTTAGTAGAGTGTAGCTTTGAGTTCTCATGGCCAAAATATTAATACAATGAGGGCCCTATGCCCCTATTTATAGTTAAAGTTTACCCTTGAGTTACTTGGGGTGAGAAATAATTACTTCTAATAAAAGTAAATATTTGGGGGTATCTTTAGCAAAATGATGCACCACTAAATGTTACATGCCTCTAATAGGATTAGAAGGCTTCCAAAATTACTTAATGTACGACTACATGCCAAAATTTTGCTTTACAAAAGATTTGCCTTGGGATTTATGCCTTCAATTTATCTATGCGATCATCTGAGTGGTTTGCTCCATTTTAGTGAGTGAATGCTCACATTTATAAGTGGGTTGACACCTTTTGCTAAGCAAATCACTTCCTTTAGTCAATTGGTCCTCTTTAGCAAGTGAATTGGTACTTGAAGCCAATCAATCATCTTTTGCAAGCGGGTCAATCTGTATTCCATACTTGGTCAAATTTTGGTATTTGTTATCTGATTTCTTTGTCACATGTCCTTCCAAAATTTATAAAAATCCTAAGGTAGAGCCAAGGTACTATATTTATGGCAACTTCATGGGATGCCAAGCATGATTGGCATGAGATCATAGATCCTACCTTTATCCTTGGGTACATAGTATACAAATTTAGGACTTTCATGGCTAAATTTTCAAAATTGTTGGTTCTCCTTATTCAACCTTCTATGGAAACAATCTCATCAACTTCTTTTACTTAGTGTCATTTTGTAATTGTATTAATGCAAGGTCTTCAAAGAGATTCTCTGATAGTTCCCCTTATCTTGCAATTACCTCTTGTACCTTGTTGTACATTGGCTTTAGCTTCTCATAAGTTTCAGTTGCATCCTCTTGGTTTGTTTGGCTTTTCTCTCCTTTAACATAGCATTTATGATGTCATCATCAAGGATGTGCTTCTATTCATCAAAAATATCAAGCATCCCTACAATAATTAACCCTTAAATCTCCTTGTCCATTTCTTGAACTTGGGTTCTCAATGATGCCAGGTTCTTTTTGCAAGTTTGAAGGTTCCTCTGTACATCTAAGATTTTTGTTAATTTCTTGACTAGGTCCTTGCAATCTATCCTTTGCTATTGTGCCTATATTGTAAAAATTGAGATGAGGAGTTTAAGGACTTCCTAATATTCATCCCTTATGGATAGTTGCCTTTCCAACTAATTGATCATTTAATCTAGTTGTTCTACACTTTCTTCTATGAAGGAGATCAACCAAAAGTACTCACAGGCATTTTTCATCTCTTCCTTGATCCTATTCTAGAGGGACTTAGCCTTTTGGATGTCTTAAGTTGCCTTAGCGTCTATAGTTGCTTCTATTGGCTTTCGAGCTATCAACTTTATAATATATTGGTCTTTTGCTTGAAATGTTTCTTGGAGGTGACTTTGCTCCTGTGTTAGCTATTGCATGAGATATTCAATCCCTTGTTGGATTTTATTAGCTTTAGCAAGTTAGGATTTAAGTTCCTCAGCTTGTCTCTTTAGTTGATACTTTTCCAAAGTCTCTCTCTTAAGAACCATGTTTTCTTGTTGGAGTTGATCCCTCTATGCCTTAGTTGAGCCACTTCTACCTTGAGTTCTTTATTAGTTATTTGCGTTGCTTCATACTTTACTACGAAGCAACTAAATTTTAAAGCCACACCAAGTGTGAATAATCGAACCATTTGGTATGGTTCCATCCTATTTAATTCTAGCTCAAACACTTTACTAGTCAAGTTAGCAGGAGTTGTTACTTTGGAGGGGTCAATCTCCATGGCCTCAACAATATACGCTTTATCCCCTTTCCTTGTCAATTCTAATTACATGAGCATTGAAGTGTTGAAGGTCCTCGTGTTGAGTCTTTTGTACTCTCTTTTCCACTTCTTCTCGTCAATGACAACAAAATCAAATGCCTTGGTGATATTTGTCTCTCCATCTTTCCATGTGAAGACCAAGCTTGGGCTAAAAGTCATGTTGGTTTGTGGGGATACTCCTATAGACTCAGCTCCATGGGTTAGGGTAGCGGGCATTATTGCCTATAGCAGTTATCTTGCCTATGACAATGGGCATGTTGGGCATATTGGGCATGTGGAAGTGGATGGTAGAGTAAGCAAAGCAAATTGTATAGTGATAACAGGGAATGTAGTGGAAATGGTGGGAGTGGGGTGTGACACCAACTATACTAGAGTGTTGGTGAGAGATGATATGGTTGGTGATGGTGGGGATGATGGAGGCAATGTGGTGTATAGGACCAATGATTGTGGGGTGGTGATGAGTAGTAGGAGACAAAAAGGATGTGATGGGTATGGTCCCAACCATGACAAAAATTATTGGGGGCAATGTACCCCTTGGAGAACAATATGCTATACTAGTAGGGAGTGAGAGAAGTGTAATGAAATAATGTAAGGGAGAGAAGTAGGAATGGGAGAAAAAATGATAGAGAGAGAAAGTGGAGCAGTGGATAGTGTAAGGGAGATGGAAGTGATTGTAGTAATAACCACGAGACTGACCATTCCCAATTCAAGAGAGGAGCCTCCTTGAGGGATTTCCCCTCCAGCCATTTTTGTTGTTTTTTATTTGCTATAGAAACCTATCCAAACATGAACCCATATATTTCAAATCCTTTTTACCCCTTGATAATTGTTTGCTTTTCCCTCGAATTGACTATTGCTAAGGTTGTTGGTGTAATAGAAATAATGATCTTAGACATCATCTTTTTCTTAAATCTTTGAGGATTGAAGTGCTAGCCACTGCTTCACTGATTATTTTGGTTTTTTTTCTCTTTAGATGCCTTATGTCTTAGGTTGTAGAGAACTCGACATCAAGTGGGTTGTCTCTGGTAGACTTTGTGATGATGCCTATCTCATACCTCATCATCTGCCTTGCAATGATCTTTCAATCTATATATCCTAGTTTTCTGAGCATCCCTAGTCTTTGATGATTTATTTTGATGTCAAGGTCAAAGTTGTCTTTGACCTTCATGTAGAAGGAATGCCACTTTGGTGGGATGGTGTACCAACTCAAGATTTCACCTTCATATCCATAATTACTTTCTAGAGTCAAAAAGGTCATTTTTTTATCTAGTTTGGCCTCCTATTACACATAATACCTCTTCCCATGAGCAGAGAAGGTATTTAGCTTCTTATCCCTTAAAGTCTGCTTGAAGATTCTCTTTGGGTCATAGGATCGATGATCTTTCAGTTGTTTGAAACCCATTTCTCTTAATCATGCCTTTGCCACTAGGTGGAACCCATGCAACTTAGGGGCAATGTTCATGAGTGGTTGCTTGAGTGGATAAAAGGTGATCTTCTTCTACCCAATGAAGTACTTCATATCCACATAATTGAGTTGCTATACATATTCTAGGTTGAATATGTGATTGGAAATACATGTGGGCAACACGAAGGGCCTGGCTAGATATCCACAAAGGTAGATAAATGAGTAGCTCCTCTCTAAAAAGAAGTCTCCACTTGGCCATTTTCTATCACTTAGCAACTTGTACGTTGAGTTTGACAATCTTGGCATCTTTCTTTTGAACTTCTTCAAGATGATTTCATACACCTCATTGTAGAAGCGGTAGGATGTCTTTTGCACTTCTTAACAAGGTATGTCCATACTACAGAATTGAGAGAGGTTGTCCATTAGCTCCTTCTTGGTGCAGCTCAAGAGTGGGGAACCAAATTTTCTTTTGGTATAGGATTAGCCAAACTAGGTAGGAGTTGTAATTGATATTTTTCTCCTCCTTGAAATCTCTTAGTTGATTATCTATTTGATCTAAAATGTATTTGGCATAGTCAGTAATTTGGGAGTGTCCTAGATAGGTCTATCTGATATGAAGTATGGTTATGTGCTCTTCATAGAGCTTTAGATCACTCCTTTGCAAATGACTATACTTGACAACACCATCTGAACATCTTCTTCGAATAAGCTCAACTCTAGTGGGATATTGAAATTGGATGGTAAGTTTTATTTCTTTAGATGAGGGATTAGAAAATGTCACAAATAAGTGTTGGGGTGCCTATAGTAGAAAACCTTATTTATTTTTAGGTTACAAAAAACCCACATAGATGGGTCATCATTTACTTTCAACATCCTCCTTATGATACCCTCATATATATAGGACGCATCATTTGTTTATTATGGAAGTCTGAAACTCTTTGGCTAGGGGTGACATCTTTCTACCTCCATTTCTACCAACTTTGAGTAGCTCCAAACTTAGGGCACTAAATTCATGGATAGCCCCAATGTCCATATTTTGCTAAAGCTCTAGGAGTTGCTTTGGGACCCAAGTTAAATGTTTTGAGGGCCTCTTTTCTCACTTACCTGATTACATGTGTGTAAATTTGCTCCTTCATCCTCTAGTATGGATCATCCTAGTATTCTTTGGATCTCTTTGGAGAAGGGGATCCTTGCCTCTTCCTTCTCACTCCTTTCTTCTTTTGTGTTTGTTCTTACAAGGGTCCAACTTCCCATAATGCTACATGAATGGGTGAAAATGGAACGAAAATGGATGGGACGACAGTAGTGGAAGGAAAAATGGTTGTGCTTTAGATATTGAGGGGTTGGTGGATGTGGAAGTGGTGCCCATTATGAGAAATGGGCCAAAATTTGGGCCAAAACAATGAAAAACTAGAAAAAGTGAATAATTTGTCTATTTTAGGAGAGGAGCGATTTGCTTGCAATTTTGGAATGATTTGCTTGAAAAAACAAAATGATTCACTTACTATGGTGCTTTTAGAAAAAAATTATTGAGAGAGTGATTTGTTTGAAATAAGCAAGTGATTAACTTGCTAAATTTGAGCAACTTGCTTGCAAAGGGGCCCATGCAAGTTAGGAAGTTTTGAGCAATTCACTCACAAAATGTGAGTGATTCACTCATAGAATTTGAGCAGTTCACTTGCAGAATTTGAGTGATTCACTCATTATGATGGACATAGAATATTTTTACATTTTTTGGTTTATGGCCTAGGTTGTTTGCTTATGCCCATTTTTGGAGATTATGTTAATTTTGAGCAAACTGCCATTTATTTTTTATGGGTCTAGTTTTAGAGAAGCAAATTGATTTGGATCCAACAAATGGGGAGCTTCTACGAAGCTACTATTTGACTAGCTTTGCTTTCCTTAATTGGTTCATGTAGGTCGATTTGATCACCCACATTCACAAATTCTTAAAAACCCGATTGGATAGTGATTTTGCTTTAGGTTTTGTCATCATTTTGTTGAAGCATCAGCACAACAACCAGACTGGAAGCATCTTTTGGGCACAAGTTGAAGACCATATTAAGCTCCTGATGAAGATTTAGCTATTAAATAGAAGTGGAAGGCAAGCCAAAAGACTATAGGACAACTTGATACCCAACAACCTCTAGTCAAACACAAAAATTGGCAAGGCAAGGAAGTCTGACACTTTGCAGGATCATTGGACTAAAATTTTAGCTAAGGCATGACATCTAGCATATAAAAGCAAGAGTTAGACATTTTCAAAGGCCGACGTAAACATAGACACAATGAAAGTTTGGTACTCAACATTCGCCATTTGGTCGGATACAAAATTTGTCTACGGCAAAGCATCCAATATAGAAAATGGGTCGGACTCTTGATGTCATTATGGGTGCTAAAATATTTGGTATTTGACACATGGCCAAACCCAAAATCTAGCTAAGTATGGAGTTTGATCTAGCAAGTGGCCAAACTTTTGGAAGTACTAATGTCATCTAATGAAGATAAAAGTAAGGCTTTTGGTATTTAAAGCTACACCTTGTTGGACATTAAATTTAGCTTAGTATGAAGAGCAAGCCAAAATATGGTCGGACTTACAAGGAAGCAGATGTCATCAACAGATCCATAAACGTTTGGCGATGAAATACAATACTAGACTCAAAATTTTGCTAAGGCATTGAGTCTGACGTAAAGGAAGTTGAACTAACAAGAGCCCAGTAAGGCTCTCAGGCTTTGGCATTTAATAAAAAGCTCCTAGACCTATCTTGATCAATAGAATTGGCACGTGTCAACCAGCTGCCTAGAATCATGGTTGTCAGAAATCTTAATAGTTTCTCCACCACACATCTGTCTTTGCGCAATTTGCTCAACTGCCAAGAGGAGTGGAAGAAAGTAGAATTGATAGAAGACACTTGGGATCTAATGGTGCAGCGTGGACGCTAGCTTCTTAGAAGAAATGTGAGCCAGAAAAATCAGCAAACCACGCTTGAAGTAGTTAGGCTCCACTGAAATGAAAGTGATACCCACTCCCTACACTGGCCCTAACAGGTAGACAAGGAGCTTCCATTTAATCATTAAGAGCTAACATAATGCTATGTAGATCTATAAATACTTGAATGTAGCCCAGAACAAGGGTTGGCTCTTTAGCTTTTACAATTGCATAAGTTGTATGATTGAAGGCTATATGCCTCTTAATTAAGATTGAAGTGTTGTTTGGCCTTTGTTTGAAGATGTTGCAAAACATGTATGTATGTGAATTTCATTGATTAAGCATTTTTGTTCATGTTGAATGGCTAGTGTATTCTATTATAAGTTATTTTGCTATCTAGATAACCCTCTGGATTACTATTTTTTTAGCCCTGTAATGTGTAATGGTGTATGCTTTGTAATATTTTAAGTTAGTTGGTATGCTCGGTAGTTTAATTGAGTTAAGGGAACAAGACTCTCATGCACTTATATTTTTTGTTCTTGTTGAATCCCGACCAAATTTCACTTCTATTTTCTAACCCTTTCTTATTTCTTTCTTTAGTTTTCAACCCCATTATTAGATTAGCTAGTATCATAGGAACCAACCTACTCTAGCGGTTGATCTAGAAGCTATTCTAGGTCTTGCAATCTTGGTCGAGATCTCAAGGGCGCATCTCATCTACATAGGCAATTTTTGAACCAAGAGTTTTTGGCACGCCTGTGGGACATTTATGTCCCACCCTCAAAAGATCTCATTGAGATAGTTGAAGTAAACATTTCAATTTCCTAGCGGACTCGAGATTTTCGTGTCACCCTGCGACTCGGTTAGTTCAAGAACCAGAAGAGTTGTCAACCCTGTTGGTGGAATAACTCATAATTAAATGTTGATAGGACCAAAAAGCCAAGATAGCTCACTACAAACCAATCAAATGGCTTCATAAGTATTATAGTATATCTTTCCAGAGCCATGGTCAAGAAAATTTGTCTGGCTTGGAACAGTGTCAGACCTCTTACTCTTCCAGATCTCTATGAGATTCCCCAAGCTACATTGAAGGCTTTGCCTACTTATGATGGTAATGGAAAGACTGCTTATGAGCATTGTCAAGAAGTTGTTGCCCTGGCCACCTTATATAATATTTCATTTGAAGATGTAATGGTCAAACTTCTCATGTTTTTGTTTCAAGGTAAGGTGCTACAATGGTATCACTCCTTGGAGGATAGTAGTGTAAGGACCTGGGCGGACCTAGCTAAATCCCTCATAATAGAGCATGACGACCCAAGAGACCCCTTCTTACTGCTCATTATGTTTTCTTCTGTATAAAAGCTTCCTCAGAAAAATATCATCGGTTCCAACATTCAGTTTAGAAGAACCTGGAAAAGGATTCCCCAAGGAATAAGGCCTACACAAGAACAAGCCTATATCTACTACCCTCATGCTATGAGTTTAGATCTAATTCTTCTGATACACCAATCTAGTGAAAAGAGGTTTCTATAAATTTTCCAAGTGGCCATTAGGGCAGAAAACATGCTCATTTCAATAGGAAAACTCCCTCCCAAAACCACCATATCAAATATCCCTCAGATACATTAGATGAGCCCACAATTGTCATCTACAACTTCATATGTTCCATCGATAGACACACCTCTTGATTCTTATCCCTCATTTGTCTTTCAGATAGAAAAAGCACTTGCTATGACTACCCTGGAATCCCAAATAGTGCAAGAGTTAAGAGTTATGATTCGAAACTTGACCAATGAACTAAATAGGGAGAATCAACAAATTGTCAGAGCAAGATATGAAGAATACCTGCAGGAGTAGCTTCCCTGATAACACAAAGTTATGTACATTAATGAGGTTAGTAATATTTGTGTTGCCAAAGATCAAAAAATGAGAGAATACTCTAGTCTGATCAAACTTAAGTGCTCAACATATGACAACTATTATAATGGTAGTACTTACAAACACTATCAACAATACTTTCACTTAATGGCAGCTCAAGAATCAAATGATTTTGTGGCTCCTGTAAGGGATCTGGATCATTGCTTTGCAATTGAACGACACTCCACAATGTGTCCAATCAATCCAGATTTGAGAATAGCTCATTAGACTTGGCCAACATATCCTCATCAAATTGAAGGTATAGAAAATATGAAGCAAGTAGTGGAGCAAGAAAAGGAATCAAAAGAAGATGAGCCATATGAGGTTTTATGTTCACAAGGGGAACACCCCAAAAAGCAAAGGCTAGAATTGTGGATAAAACAATGTGGTCTGGAAGCATTATGCTTACATTGCCAAAGAAAATAGGTTTACCAAAAATTGTACTACCCAACAGTCACAAGAATGCAAAGGAAGAACTTGGTGAAGACGTATCAAAGACTGGCTCAAAAGGAGACCAAGCACATAGATACTTCTAAAGGCAACATTGTGAAAGAAGTAAAGCATCTGGAAGAAACTCTAATGGTCTTCAGACAAGTAAATTTGGTTAAAGTAGCTCTAAATGGTTTATCAGCTAGCAAAATTGCCCATCTAGAATCCAAATTAGCACACAAACATTCATCTCTTGGTATGGGAAGGGTTAACTCTCCCCACTTTTACTTATCTATGTGCTTAGAAGGTTGGGTCCTACATAATTGTGCAATAGACTTGGAATCCATGATCATAATCATGCCTCAGGCAATCTGTGATGCCATGAGCATAAAGTATACCAAAGCTAGTTTTGGGACACTACAATTCAACGGGATGTCAATCAAAATAGTGGGGGTCATAGAAAAGGTCTTGATCTTGCTGCATAGGTTGCTAGACTTAGCAACAATTCAAAATGTAGCAATCATAGATGTGCCATCAATATTTGGGATAAGTCTATCAAACGAGTTCTTGGCACAAACTCATACTTATATGACTATCCCATGTATCAAAAAGTTGGTCTAGATTTGTAGTGAAAAGCTTAGATTGTATCATATCCAAAGATATGGAGAACAAAAGGCAGATCTAGTTGGAGTTAATCCTCTGCAAGAATGCCATCACGAGAAGCAAGAGAGAAGTCCACAACTTCAAGTAAAGGAGTTCTCCCAAAAAGGACCAGGAAATGAATATGAAGATTAAAAAAGAACAACAATCCAAAGTCAAATATACCCCCTTCATTGCATAAAAATGTGAAGGCCTCTCTTGCTATTTAAGAGTTGGAGTACTTTTGTACTTTAGAGCCAATAGCAACACAACAACATTTTAAGGAAGCGCTTGCTGAGCAGAATTGAAGAAGACCAAAATCCTGTTAATCCTGAAACCGGCAACAAGTTTCAATGGAAGATAAATATGCATTGTTGATTAAAACAGAACATGGGAGTTGGCTCTGCTACTATAAGGGAAAAATTCCATTGGCTGCAAATGGATGTACAATGTGAAATATAAGAGTGATGGCCCCTAGGATAGATTCAAAGGCCATAAAATTCATAAGTACAAGGAATCGACTCTCTGATGACATTTTCAACCATTGTTAAAAGGGCAAGTATGAGGACACTTCACTTCTGCAGCAGCATACAATTTAGAAGAATATAGAATAGCTGTTAAGACAACATTTCTGAACAGACTTGGGTGTGAAAATCTACACATAGAAATCTGAGGGTCTCAAGGTCAAAAGGCTCAGAACATTTAGTATGCAAGTTGAAAAAGGTTGAAACAGGCATCAAGAGGGTAGTATATGGAGACAGACTCAATTTCTGTTCTCTATACAATTTGTTCATGGTGAAGCCAATAATGTCTTTTACTTCCAGCATAAAAACAAAGTATTTGTTATTATTGCTCCCTATATTAATCATATGTTTTTGATTGGAAACGACTTAAACTTTATGAAGCAATTTAAGATGCAACTTACATCAAGCTTTGAAATGATGGATTTTGGTGAAGCTCATTACTATATAGCTTTGAAATGATGGATTTTGGTGAAGCTCATTACTATATAGGTCTAGAGATTATGAGAGCCAGGGACAAGTCTATTTTGATTAAGTCAAAGAGAGTACATGTTAAAGATTCTAGTGAGATTTTCAGTGCAGCATTCTACAGTCAGTACTGATGAAGAAGGGGCACAATCATTCAAGCAAAAAAGTCAAGTAAAAAATAAAAATAAAAACCAAAAAAAATAACTCGTATCAAATATTTTTTGATAATTTGAAGAATTTTGTCAAGTGAACATATTTCATTTATAGTAGCTAGAAAATTTAACTCTAATCCTAATGTCAAGCACTGAAGAACAGCTACACAGGTTCTCAGATATTTGAGAGCAACAATAAAATATAAATTGAAGTATGGGATTGATGATTTTTGTCTAATTAGATACACTGATGCTACTTGGAGAGGATGCGCTTGTCGTTTAACTCATGCGTTCCACTAGATGTTGGCCAGAGCAGCAGTTGCATGGGTGAGCATGAAGCAAAGGGTAGTAACAATGTCTTCCACTCAAGCTGAGTATATTGCACCATCATTGAATGGATGTGTTCAAATTTGGTAGAAAATGTCATCAAAAGATAATGGATAGCAAGAAGAACATCCAACACCTTTAAAGCCTAACAACCAAAGTTGTGTTTCTTTATGCAAGAACTCTGTTTTCCATTCAAACACTTAGCCCATTACATTCCATTACCATTTTGCTCAATGGTATACAAGAAAGAAATCGAAACCCAGTATATCGTATATGCCTACTGTAGAAATGATTGCAGATATATTAACTAAGGCACTACCCAAAGCAGTTCGCTTATCAGAGACAGAAGCTGGGGTTTGCAAAGTTTTCAACTGAGGGGACAGTTAAGATTATTGCTCGCTGAGTAACTGAGTGTTCGAGTGCCATTGATCAAGTAGACTCCAAATATACACATAAGCATGATGCTGTCATAATAAGGGCTTCTAAGCCCAGAAAATTTTTGTAACTCCGTAACAAAATCTTGTTTACTGAAGACCTGTGATTGTATGTATATAGAATTTGTCGAATTTTTTCTTTTTTCTTTTTCTTTTGGTGGGGTTTACTTTTTTCTTGATTTTGTTTCAAGCAATGTCTCTAGCACCAACTATTTTCCTGCTTTCTTCCCTGAAAATCTTTTCTATTTCTGTAATATACTTAATTTTAAACATCTCTGTAATACATAGTGGTCAATATTTGCAAATGGACAGTGAAAAAAATCTAAAAATCTTATGCTATTCTCCATAGTTATGAGATCCCCATGAGTCCTGCAAATATTCGCGAACCTGTGAGCCAAGTGACCTTGGGCAAGTCATTTTGACCCTGCTCAAGTCTTTTTTGTAGCTACATTTTTTTACTTCTTTTCCAAATCATTGGCTAGTTTTTCACCAAGTTTTTTCCTGGGCATGAGTCTGTGTCGAAAGAAAAAAAAAGAACTTGCATAGAAGTTAGACACTTGATAAAGTTGATACTATGATACTTTCTTAATTTGTAAAATAAATATTTAAAAATGTTGGATTATTCATATTTTTTTAATTGGTTATATGGGATTCAAATGGGTCCCACCGATATTACATCATGACCATATGGTTGTATTACAACAGCTTGGCAATTATACATATATCACTTGGCATGATTCGAACTTGTGTTTCCTCCTTGATAGTTCAGGAATTTAACCGGTTGAGCTCATGTCATTTAATATTGGAATATTCATCTTGCTTTATAAAAAAAATTGTATTTTTTAGAAAATTTGTCTCAAATTTTAAAAAACCTAAAAATGATGGAAATACCATCTTGATTTAACGAGGAAAGGATAACAGGAGAAACCTGAGTATACCAAGGATGGGCTGCTCTTCAATGGTGGCCAATTGTGGATGCTTAATGGATGCAACTCATGATGAAAACACACACTTCAATGATTATTTGTCATTTGGAAAGGACTTAGTAAACTTGAGGAGGTATGTGTATTGGACCACCACAAGTGAAGGTGTTTCCAAGTTTATTCATTGATGTGCCTTATGTTGCATCAGCAAGCCAAATGTGAGAAAATAACGAATGTAGATTCCATTAAGGTAAGGTATTTCCAGGCCATGGGAGATTATTTCTATGGATTTGCTAGGAGGCTTAGCTAAAACAAATAGTCTAAAGGATTACTTACTTGTGATAGTAGACAGTTTCAGCAAGATGTGTCTGCTACTTCCTTTTAAAAATAAAATCAAAGCACAAGGTATGGTTCACGAGTTCTTAAAAAAGGTGTGGAAGAACTATGGTTTACCTAACTCCATGATACATCATTGTTTAGGTCCCCCCTCTTTTCATTCCCAAAGTGATGACCAAAAAGAGGTGGTGGTTACGACTATCATGTGTTTGTTCAAAGGCTAGAATCATAAGCATCACAAGACATGAGATGAAAGCATTCAATATATTAAGCATTGTTATTATAGGGTAGTTCACACTTCTTTGCAAAGAATTCCATCTGAACCATATTTGGTTTTCTTCCATTGCCAGTTGACCTTGCATAGGAACAGTTTTAAAGAGATGGAAGGTGTCTCTTCCAATTCAAGACCAACTGGGGAAGGTTCAGGCCGAGTACAAAGAAAAATGTCGAAAGCATAGGAAATACTGCAAGTTGCAAGCTGACGACAAAATGTGGCTTCAATTGACCAAGGGCAAAAATTTGAAATCCTAAGATGTGAACCACTTGAAATTCTTGACGAAGTAGGCCAAAATGTTTTCAGACTTGACTTCTTACATGGATATTAGTTCTGTAGTAAAGGCTAGATATCTCAAGTTGTATAAGCCAAGTGTATTGGATGAGGGGCAAGAGCATGAACTCTTATTTGGTAGTGCTGAAGAACAGGTGTTGGATGCAGTAAAGGAGGTAGAATAGGATACTACTCGGAACAAGGACAATAAGACAAGACAGGGCAAAGGAAGGATACTCACAAGAGGTCCAAGGAGGATAAAGAGTCCACGAGGCAAAATGTTTGATCCAGGCATGTGACCTTTTTGGGGTATGGTTTTATGCCAAAAATCTTCTTTTTTTATCCTAATCACACTATTAGGGTCATAACTTTGTTCTCAGGACTCTGTTTTGATCCATTCAAGAAGCGTTGGAAATATTAGATGGAGAACAACAATTTCAGCAGGCAACAACTTTGTAGAAGAAACGCTCTACAGGCCTCAAAAATGCAAAACAAAACATTTACTAAGAATAGTAATTTTCTATCAAATGGCATTAGCACAACCGGTTAGATTCCTCAACATTCAAGGAGTAGACCCAAGTTCGAATCTTGCCAAGCGATACATGGATAATATCCAAGATTTGTTGTAATACCACTATGCGGTGATGATGTAATATGGGTGGGGCCCATTTCAATCCCATATAACCAATTGAAAACAATAAAAAATTTCTAGTTTTAGATTCTCATAGACAAAATGAATCTCTATCCATGTTGACACATTAGTAGAAGACAAAACACAAAAGGATAACTAATATGTATATAATTTTCAATTAGATGCACTATGTAACTCGTGGAAAGTGAATCACTACATTGTTCTATGGATGACTTTCTACCTCGTACAAGGTGAACCACCACATTTCCGTATGGATGACCTTCCATATTCAATATGGTGGATTTCTACCACACCAAAAATATTGTATAAAGAGAGATGCACCCCTAATTGTAAAAGCATGAGAATGGATGTGTAATGTCCCTTTTTTAGGAACAGCAAACCCTTACTACGAAAATGCAGAAATTAAGTACAGCAAGGAAATAACTCAGAAATTGCTCATAAAATAACACAAGTATGAGGAGAAATCAGCCAGTATCATATATTAAATATTGCCAAACCAATATAACAACTGGAATGGACAAATGGGTCCTCAAGGAACTCAAAATGCAGATACAAACTCCCACAAGTGGGACGAACTAACCCCAAGGCTGAACAGATGCAAAAACTCCTCAAAAATGACCCCAAATACAAGCGTAGGGTTTGGGGCTGCCAACGGATCTGAAACACATGACACAAATGCTCCCAAAAATGCCACGAACTCCTCAAAGATGCCTCTTTTTGTATTTTTGATATTTTAGGGCAATAACACCTGCAATGATATTGCCAAGACCCCAACCATGCACCTCCAATGCACTATGGGAATGAGCAAGACCTGCAATCTCAACTCATGGAACCTCTAGGGTTTCAATATTCAATTATGATATCAACATAACATGCCCAAAATGGGACGTCTCACTCCCTTATATAGGGTGAGGTTCTAATTTGGAGTTGACATCTCCCAACCCTAAAATCACTTAAAGTGCCTTATTACAACATAAAAACATAAAACATAAATAAACACAACTTAAGTTATGTCTCCTAGTCACATGAACCCCTTTTTCACTTTTATAATTAAGTGTAGGAGACATTTACAAAAAATATTTATTTTTGGGACATTACAAGTCCACCCTCCTCAAATTGCTTGTCCTCAAGCAAAGTCAAAGCTGGAGCATCTAAAATTTCTGCACCTTCCCAAGTAGCATCCTCCATAGGCAAGTCCTTCCACTTCACAAGATATTCTTTGACAGTCCTACTCCTAAGCTTTCTCTCCCTTGTCTCAAGGATCAATTCAGGTTCAAGAATGAGCTTTCCTTCATCATCAAGGGGTGGCAAATCTGAAGATGGCTGAATATGTTGGCCCAAGGCCTTCTTCAAACAAGAAACATGGAAGACATTATGTATTTTACTTCCACTTGGAAGTTCCAAAGCATATGCAACCTGTCCAACCTTACTCAACACCTTGTAAGGTCCATAAAATTTGGGTTTGAGTTTTTCTGCTCCACTTCTTTTCAATGTAGACTGTTTGTAGGGCTGCAACCTAACATAAACCAAGTCTCCCACCTCAAATGAGCGCTCACTACGCTGCTGATCTGCATACTTCTTCTGCTGATTTTGTGCCGTAAGAATATTGTCCTTCAAAGCATTAAGAATATCTTGATTTTCTGCTGCAAAGTCTCTAGCTTTTTGGACCCTTGAATCACCAAAAATCAGATCTGAAAAGTGTGGGGCATCATAACCATAAAGTGCCTTGAATGGAGACATTTTTATGGACATATGATAAGTAGAATTGTAGCAATATTCACCAAGGTGCAGCCATTTAACCCATGCCTTTTGTTGACCTGAAACATAATTTCTCAAATATCCTTCAAGCCATTTGTTAACAATTTCAGTTTGCCCATCGGTTTGGAGATGGTAGCTAGTACTAGGAGTCAATTTAGTACCACATAGCTTAAACAATTCTTGCCAAAACATGCTCAAAAATCTGCTGTCCCTATCACTCACAATGGATTTAGGCAAACCATGCAATCTGAAAACTTCTTTAAAAAACAAATCAGCAACTTGTATGGCTGTACAAGTTGTTGAAATGGCATAGAAATGAGCAAATTTTGTCAATCTATCAACAACAACAAATATGCAATCCTTCATGTATACCTTGGGCAAACCAGGTAATGAAGTCCATGGAGATACTTTCCCATTTCTGATTGGGAATAGGAAGTGGCTGAAGTAAACCAGCTGCAAATTCATGTTCCCCCTTGTTTTCTTGGCAAATAACACATTCCTGAACATGCAAGAAGACATCCCTTTTCAAACCCTTCCAATAGAATCTTTCTCTAACTTGTTTGTAAGTCTTGTAGAAACCTGGATGGCCTACAAGTGGAGCATCATGCATGGCTGTAATTAAAGCTTGTTTCAGCTTTGATTCAGGTACTAAAAACACTCTTCCCTTGCAAAAAATCAGTCCTTCTTTATGGCTGAACCTGTCATCTTCAACTTGCCCATTTATTAGTTTAGAACAAAAATCATTCTTTGCATATTCAGCCATAATTTTCACCTTCCAATCAGCAGAAATAATGGAAAGAGAATGAAAAGTAGGGTGCCTAGAAAGTGCATCAGCAGCTGAATTCTTCTTACCCTTTACAAACTCAATTTCAAAATCATATGATTGCAACTTTGTTACCCATTTCTGCTGTCTTTCATTCAGTTCAACTTGCCCCAAGAAGTATTTCAAACTGTTATGATCAGTTTTGACCACAAACTTGCCACACACTAAGTATTGCTTGAATTTGGTCGAGGCATGCATGATAGCTAGCATCTCTTTATCATAGATGCTGAAAGTTTTCTCCACATTTGAGAGCTTTCTACTCTCATAAGCAATGGGGCGTCCTTGTTGCATAAGTACAGCTCCAACTCCAACACAGAAGCATCACAAGCAATAGTAAAAGCAACAGAAAAATCAGGAATAGCAAGTAAAGGAGTGGAAGTCATTACATCTTTCAGCTTTAGAAAAGCTAAAGAGCCTCATTGGACCATGAAAAGGCCCCTTTCTTAGTTAATTCAGTAAGGGGGCAGCCAAAGAAGAAAACCCCTTAATGAACCTCCTGTAGTAATTGCATAAACCCACAAAACCCCTCAATTCCGTTAGGTTGGATGGTATAGGCCATCTTTGTACAGCTGAAACTTTAGTTTGATCAACCTTCACCCCATCTTTGCAAATAATGTGCCCACTCTCAAGTAAATCAGCAATGGTCTTTTCAATCTCATCTTTGAAAACCTTAGGATGCCTATAAGGTTTAATTATGACAGGTTTACTATTTGCTTCCAATTCAATAACATGCTGAAAACCTCTACTAGGTGGCAAACCTTTAGGTAGGTCAGAAAATACCTTAAGATGTTTTTGTAGTAAACCTTGAATTTGAGGATGATAGGTGGCTGATTTTTTCCCTTATGAACTGAAAATTACAGCTGCCCACTCAACGTCCTTATGCCTTATCATCTTCTCCATTCTTTTGTATGAAACCTCCAAAATTTTGCAAGAATCTTTTGACCCATTTTCCTTGATTCCTTGCAACACCACATCTTTCCCTTCAAGCACAAATTTCAGTTCTAATTTCTGATAATTAGTAACATAATCACCAAGTGAATACAACCATTGCACACCCAAAACCATATGTGGAATACCTCCTAAGGGAAAAACAAAGAATTGCTCATCTACTTCCATGTTGCCAAAATTAATTTTTATGTTTCTTACCACTTTGTTGCATGTGATAAGATCACCATTGCCAATAGCAACACTAAAACCAGGAATGATAGTTGTAGGAAGATTCTTTCTAGTGGCAAACTTCTCATCAACAAAATTGTAAGTAGCACCACCATCTATTAAAACAATAACCTTTTCATCAAAAGATCTACATAGTACCTTAATAGTGCGAAACTGATTCAGCCCACTTAAAGTGGCTAGGGAACCTTCGAGAACTTCCTCATACTCCCTTTGTGCTTCCTCTTCCAAGGGTGTCTCATCTGCCTCATAAAAATCAGGATTATCAGAATCAGAATCAGAATGTAATTCAATGATTTTCATACCTCCTTCTCTGCATTTATGACCTCTTTGCCAAGGAGACTTGCAAATGAAACACTTGTTTTGTTTCCTTAGCTCATATTTCTCTTCTTGTGTCAAGCGTGGGCCATTTGGGGGCTTATTAGGTGGCTGAAAACCAGATCTGAAACCTTCTCCATGCGTGGGATTCCTGCCATAAAAATTTCTCTCATTTCCACCTTGTTGCGTGAGGTTTCCTTGCTGCCCATACTGCTGTCCAAAAACTATTTTTCTGGCTGCAAAAGGTGGTCTAGCAGGTGGATTATGTGCAAAATATTTCTGTCTAGGAGGTAAAACAGATTCTAAGCTTAAAGCTCTCTTAATGGCATCTTCAAGAGTGGTTGGTTCAAAAGCTTTAACTAATCCCTTCACGGGTTCCAACAAACCATCCATAAAAAGAAAAATTACCCTCTTGGGTGAAATATTTTGTACCTGAACTGAAAGTTGTTCAAACTCCTCCACATAGGCATGAATGGATGAAGTTTGCTTCAAAGTGGCAAGCTCCTTGAAATACTCTTCCACATTCCTCCTTTCAAACCTATTCAAAACCCTGGTACAAAATTCATCAAATGTATCAATATCACCATGCCCTTGGGTTACTAACCCATGATGCCACCATGAGTAAGCACTACCCTCAAGGTGGAGTGTAGCAATCTGAGCTGCATCAGCTTTAGAAATAGGCTCCAAGGTAAAATAAGTCTGCAATTTTTGAAGCCATGCCCTAGCTGTAAGACCATCTTGACCATTAAATGAGGGAATGGTCACCTTTTGATGCAAAAAGGGCTTCTTTTTCTCTTTTTTAGCCTCAACAACAGATTTACCCACAATCTTCAAATATTTATCAAAAGAAGCTGCTGCCCTAAAACCCTCGGATTTATTACTATAAGCAGCAAACCATTCATCTAATTCATCAGTTACCTCATTTTCCTCCGGTGGAGGTGGTGGAACAAGGAACATAGGCTTGGACGGCCTAGGCAAGGGAGGGTGTGAGTTAGATGATGACTCATGCCCATTGTTGTTGCCTCCCCTTTCTCCTTCCCTCCTTGTGCCATTTGGGTTGCCCAAAGCTGCCCTCAATTCTTGCTGATTTGTCTCTTGTAAGGACACCATTCTTTGCAGCATGTCAAGTAGGGCATCGAATTTTTGCTCAGTCCTATCAAGCTGGCCTTTGGGGCTCCTCAACCTCTTCCCTGTTTGACATTTCCAAAGCGAGTCTGTTTCTCCTAGTAAAATCTTGATGAACGGGAGGACGATGCATAAAACCCTATCAAACCCTAAAAATATGGAAATCTGAAATTCTAAAAATTCTGACCACCAAAAAAATTTCTGAAACCACGAAACTGCAAATTGGTCAAAAGGGTATCCAAATCTGCAATTTTTATTTTCTGAAAAAAATCCCTAAAAATCCATGAATCCCCTAAAAATCCGCGATTTTCACTAGGGCACAACTTTTCACCACAGAAACACACTTATCACCACGAATCACAGGCTGGCAAGATTCCAGCTCTGATACCACTTGTAATGTCCCTTTTTTAGGAACAACAAACCCTTACTACGAAAATGCAGAAATTAAGTACAGCAAGGAAATAACTCAGAAATTGCTCATAAAATAACACAAGTATGAGGAGAAATCAGCCAGTATCATATATTAAATATTGCCAAACCAATATAACAATTGGAATGGACAAATGGGTCCTCAAGGAACTCAAAATGCAGATACAAACTCCCACAAGTGGGACGAACTAACCCCAAGGCTGAACAGGTGCAAAAACTCCTCAAAAATGACCCCAAATACAAGCGTAGGGTTTGGGTCTGCCAACAGATCTGAAACACATGACACAAATGCTCCCAAAAATGCCACGAACTCCTCAAAGATGCCTCTTTTTGTATTTTTGATATTTTAGGGCAATAACACCTGCAATGATATTGCCAAGACCCCAACCATGCACCTCCAATGCACTATGGGAATGAGCAAGACCTGCAATCTCAACTCATGGAACCTCTAGGGTTTCAATATTCAATTATGATATCAACATAACATGCCCAAAATGGGACGTCTCACTCCCTTATATAGGGTGAGGTTCTAATTTGGAGTTGACATCTCCCAACCCTAAAATCACTTAAAGTGCCTTATTACAACATAAAAACATAAAACATAAATAAACACAACTTAAGTTATGTCTCCTAGTCACATGAACCCCTTTTTCACTTTTATAATTAAGTGTAGGAGACATTTACAAAAAATATTTATTTTTGGGACATTATAGGATGCAATGTTATAACCTCACATCTCTTCTCAAAGATTGCTTGCATTGTACTCTGTTTTCTAAGCAATAAAATCATTATGCTATTTTGCTTATATATATATATATATATTTTTTTTTTTTGTTTGTTATGCTCTGTTATTTGCGAATTGCACTCTTTCATGATCTTCCTTGACTCAAAATTCTAAGGTTTTAGATCAGTCAAAAATCTAAGTTTCGAATCAATGTTATTAGAGCAATCTATCTTTTGAGTGTATGTCCATAAACAAGAGATCATGATATCGAAAGTTTGGGTATCAAATACGAGATCCCTTTGATTACCTCCCTTGTCGTTCCAAAAAATCTCAAGCCGGAACTAGAATGGACAACATCAAGACAATCGATCCTTTCAAGGAGATGTTGAACGAAGCCCTTGTGAAACAGAGGAATGAGATGATGGATCAATTTGCTCAAATTCTTCAATGGCTCCCTACTGCAAATTCTGCAACCTCCTCCATTGATAAGGATTGTCCCGGAACTTTAATAACGCACCTTCCTTCTGGTATTTAGTAACACACATGGGTTTGGGCTCATGGTTTGTCGAACGAAGCCCTTGGGAAACAGAGGAATGAGATGATGGATCCATTTGCTCAAATTCTTCAATGGCTCCCTACTGCAAATTCTGCAACCTCCTCCATTGATAAGGATTGTCCCGGAACTTTAATAACGCACCTTCCTAATGATATTTAATAACACACATGGGTTTGGGCTCATGGTTTTGCCCAAACCATGAGCCCAAACCCATGCGTGTTACTAAATACCAGAAGGAAGGTGCGTTATTAAAGTTCCGGGACAATCCTTATCATCCACACAACCTCTCATTGCCCTAACACAATTTAGTGCTCCCACACCTTTAAGGTGCAGGTGAATTTTGATATTCCTACTTTGTAAGGAAAAATTAAAGTTGATGCCCTAGAAAATTGGTTGGATCAATTATCTTCATATTTCTTTGTAAGTAAATTCACCGATAGTGAAAAAATCACTTTTGCACTCTTGAAAGCTTCATTATCCGTTCAAAATTGGTAAGAAGCATATTGTAGCAGGGTTACGAAAGAGAATGAAGATGAAGTATTGTTCAAATGGGATTATTTCATGGAGGTCAAGGAAGAATATTATCCCGTGGGATGATATGAAGACCAATACATGCAATGGCAACAATTGCATCACAGTAAAGATCAGTTTGTTCAAGATTACATTGATGCTTTCCATTCCCTGGCAGCAAAACTAGGTATTCAAGATATTGAAAGGCATTGAATCCTCAAGTACTGTAGTGGGCTGCAATGGTACATTAGTACATGGACCTCTTCGAATTCAAGACATTGGGAGAGACATGCAAACTTGCTATAAAATTGGAGCAAGAGCACAAAAAAAAAAATAGAAACGGAGGACGAGCAAATAACAAAAACCATAATACTAAGTACCACCCAAAGAAAGGCAAGAATGACTCTCCAAAGAATCAAGAGAAAGGAAGCCAGCCCCAAAATTAGAATTGGAAGCAAAAAAAACAATCGCAAGAAAAAAATCCCTCGAAGGCCAAGACTGGCAAATGGTGCGATTATCACAAGGGCAACTCACATTCAAGAGAGGAGTGTCAAGCAATTTAGTCATTGTTTGCTAAGCTGCAACTCTCTACATCCATTGCACCATTGTCTCCACATCCATAGCTTGAGGATAAAGGGAAGGGAATCATGGAAGTCGACCCAAATGTGACCATTGCCACTTTGCCACCATGCATGCTGCACCAAAGAAATCACAAGAGGGGGAAAGCATGTTTCACTCACAAATGTGGGTCAAGGGTAAGCCATTAAATTTCATTGTTGATAGTGGGAGTCAAAAGCATTTGAATTTGCTTAGATGGTGAAGGATTTGAATCTACCTGTCACACCACACCCACAACCATATAATGTTAGATGGTTACAACAAGGAAGAGACATTCGTCACTCAACAATGTCTCCTCTCTTATGCAATCAAGCCCTTCAAAGATGAAGTTTTGTATGATGTTATGCCCTTGGATGTTTTTGATGTAATTTTGGGTCAACCATTTATGTGGAAGAGGCATGGTGTTTATGAGTCTAGACCCCAAAGTGTCATCATCACTATCAGAGGTCAATGTTATAGGATACCAAAGGTATCACCTCCTACCTATGTTTCCTTAATCAATGCTCAAAAAAATTTAATTAAGTTGATGATCATGCTACAAAGCAGAAGGATGACCATTGTAAAATCTATTGCAGGTTCTGCACAGCAAAAGCCAATGGACCAAATTGTTGCAAAATATGATGACTAGTTCAATTCACCAATTGGGGTTCCACCTGATTGTGAGATAAATCATTCCATTAATTTAGTTCTTGGTTCTCCTTTGCCTAATGCACCTATTTATTGCAGATCGGTCTTTGAAAATGATAAAATCAGGAGGCAGATCCGAGAATTGATTCAAAAGGGGCACATCAACCCAAGTGCTTCACCATGCAACAGTCCAATTGTCTTGGAAAATGGAAAATGGAGACTTTGTATTGACTACAGAGCTTTGAATTAAATCATTGATAAGAATCGTTATCCAATCCCTCAAATAGATGACTTGTTGGACCAGCGTCGTGGTGCAAAGCTCTTCACCAAAATTGATCTCAAATCTGGCTACCATCAAATACCCATAAAGCCCATTGACATATGGAAGGCTGCATTCAAATCCAAGGAGGGTTTACTTGAGTGGCTAGTTATGCCTTTTGGCTTGACCAATGCACCTGCCACATTCATGAGGATGATGGACGACATTTTGCGTCCCTACACTACCTCATGTGTGGTAGTCTACTTGGATGACATTCTCATCTATAGTAAGACATGGGAGGAACATCTGCAATATATTCGACAAGTACTTCAGATTCTTCGAAGCTAATTTGGAGAAGTGCTCATTTTTCATGAAGAAGATCAAATACCTTGGGTATATTATTGACAAAGAGAAAGTCCATGTTGATCCTAAGAAGATTCAGTAATTAGAGATTAGCCTACCACAAAGACTCTATCAGAGCTTTGCAACCTTTTGGGTCTTCCCACTTTCTATTGAAGATTTGTATTGGGGTTCTCACACATTGCTTGCCCACTACACCAAGTGACCAAAGGAGGTGTCAAATCCAGGTTCTATTGGGGAGATACACAACAGAGGGCATTTGAGAGGTTGAAGGACCAATTGTGTTCAGCTCCTACACTTTCCCTACTTGAACATAACTTTTTAAGGTAATGACTGATGCATCAAAATACGCATTGGGAGTTGTCCTCACATAGCATCAGCATCCAAGTGCCTATCATAGTGAAACATTCAATTAAAGAGTCCAAAAATACCCCATATACGACAAAGAGCTTTATGCCATATTACCCAGGCATGTAAACAGTGGACGCACTATATCTTGGGCAAGGAAACCATCATCCATACAAATCATGGACCTTTGGAGCTCATTGAGACGCAAAATAAGCTAAGGAGTGAAAGACATCAAAAGTGGGCCACATATCTGCAGCAGTTTCATTTGATCATCAAGCACAAGAAAGGGAGTGCCAATTCAGCAACAAATTGTTTGAGACGACCTCCAATCATGGCAATCACCACCATTCTTGATTCCTATGGGTATGATACTTCCAATTGGTACACCTTGTATGAAGTAGATTCAGATTTTGCAGATGCATACTAAGTTCTTCATGTGGGTAAGCATGTTTTTTTATTTTTATTTGCAAGATAACCTCCTCCGTCACATGGGACATTTGTGTACTAGCTAGTGAGTGCTCAAAGATGATTTTGATAGCACACTTCAGCAAAGTAGCAGGTCACCTTGGGGAGGAAGCAGTTCTTCAAAAGTACTTCTATTGGCCCAACATGAGGAATGTTGTCGAGAGGTACATCAAGTCATGTACCCCTTATGCTATTGCCAAACCAACCAACAAAAAGCAAGGACTGTATACACCATTGCTAGTGCCATCCAAGCCTTGGTAATCTATATCCATGGATTTTCTCTCAGGTTTGCCCACATTTAAGCATGGTAATGATTGTGTTTTTGTAAGAGTGGGTCGTTTTTCAAAAATGGCTATCATGATTCCTTGTAAGAAATCCATTTCAGCTGAGGAGAATGCTAAACTTTATTTTAGTCATGTGTGGCTCAACTTTGGCTTGCCAAAGTCCATTGTATCTAACAGAGATAGCACTTTTTTGAGCATTTTTTGGTCCACCCTAAAACATGATGGACACCAAGTTGACCATACCCACAGCCTTCCATCCTCAGACTGATGGCCAGACAAAAGTTGTGAATCAATTGATTGTACATATTCTTTGAATGTACAATTCCAAGCACCCACGCACATGGGGTGAGAGCCTTCCTACATTCAGCTTGGGTACAATCAAGCCCTGCACAGCTCTACCAAACACAACCCATTTCATGTTTGTTTCTGGTTCCAACCCTTGCCACCCATTGATGAAGCCCTCCTTGTGCACCCCATGGAGCACTCACCTCACGGATAGAATGAAGTAGAAAGAGCAACCAAGTTTGTGCAATAGATTCAGCATATCCAACAACAAGTCCATGATCTCTTAGAAAAGACAAATTAAAAATACAAGCAATGCTATGACCAGCATTGGGTCCCACATCAATTCAAGATTGGAGATAAGGTATGGTTACATTTATAGAAAGCAAGACTTGTAGGACCCAATAGGAAGATCACACCTCTTCGCTATGGACCATACACCATCACCAAAAAGGTGGGAAAGAATGCCTTTGAATTGAATCTTCCATCTTATCTTGGTTTGCATTCAATCTTCAATGTTGAACTTCTCAAGCCCTATCACCCACCTCTATTGGACATTTTTGTAGTAGAAAAATAGTTGGACATTGAAGAACTCAATCCAAACAGTTTTGCACCAATGGAGGAGGATTAGATTGTTGACACATGGACTAAGACCACTAGAAGGCAGTCTATTCAGATGTATAGAGCAGTCAAGGCAGGACAAATTGTCACCAAGGGGAATGGCTCAAAAAAACCAGATAAAAACACAATTTCTGCACCTGATGTCAAAATTTGACACAGTGGGGACTATTATTTTCCAAGGGGAAGGAATGATCCAAATATGTGACCTTTTAGGGACATGGCTTTATGTCCGAAATCAATTTTTTTATCCTAACAACATTGTTAGGGTCATAAGCTGAAGAACACAAGCTTATACTGAGAGGGGGGGGTGAACAGTATAAGACCTCTTTTTACTTTTTCCTTTATACTTCAAAACAGTAAAGCAATATACCCAAAGCAATATCAAAGCAATGCACAATATCATCCACAAAGTGACACCAATTTTAACGTGGTTCACCCAGAATGGTTGGGCTACGTCCACAAAACTTTTCTCTAAAAGTTATCTCAAAGTTCTTTGGGAATCCTTCCCAATTACAATGTTTATGAGCCTCGGCCCAAAGGAGATACCTTCCCCCAATCAGAATTTATGAGCCTCTGCTCAAAGGAGATACCTTCCCCCAATCAGAATTTATGAGCCTCTGCTCAAAGGAGATACCTTCCCCTCTCGCTCTGGAAATGATCCCTCGGAAGATCAAGCGCCTCTACCTCTTGCCGGCACGTGGAACTCCTTTCCACCGAAGACCTCCTGTCCTCAATGCTTAGCCTAAGAGACCTCTGCCTTCTATGATCACGTCCACAGTAGCTCAACAACCTGTACCAAACACGGTCGGTCGGTCTAGTACAAGTCTTCCTCTGTCTGTCGGATCTGTCCAACTCTTGAACAAATCAATCCTCTGCATACAAGCCTTCTCAAAGACTTGCCAACTGTCCTCGGGTTCTTCTCATAGAACCAATGCACCTCTGTCCTCAAGTTCTCTGATAGAACTATCAAACTCAGCTCACAAGTCCTCTGCTAGGACCTGTCCAAAATTGCTCACAAGTCCCCACCGAAACCTGTCCAAAAACTGCTCACAAGTCCCCACCGGAACCTGTCCAAAAATGCTCACAAGTCCCCACCGGAACCTGTCCAAAAACTGCTCACAAGTCCCCACTGGAACCTGTCCAAAAACTCAGCAAGCTCACCAAGAAAAACTTTCTTAGTAGGAAATCACAAAGTGAATTGTTAGAGACCCAATGTGATTTGTCAAACTCATAGAAGCATAAAGAGAATTGTTAGAGACTCAATATGTTCTATACTCAAATCCCAATCTCAAAACTCAACTCAAATCAACTCAGCTCAATCTCAATCTCAAATCTGAAAACTCAACTCAATATCTGAAATGGATAGGATAGAATGTTTTCTTTCAAGAACATGAAACCCCAACAATTGCCAACTATGCAAAGAATCACATAACAATGATACTCATGTTCTTTTCACCATCAATTAGGGTTTCAACAACAATGCTCATCAAACAAGGTTTAGTCAACCAACACCATTCAACTCAACATCAACCTTGAAGCATTCAACCAATCATCACAAGAAAAGGAAACAAGTAGAAATCCTTTTCCCTCCAAAGATATTTGAACAAAACAACCACCAACACAATATCACCAAATGCAAAGAATAACTTGCTCAAATCAACTCAATGGAGTAAGCCCAATATCATGAATCAAGTAAAGCAATAACTTGATCAAACAACCTCTATGGAAGCAACTCAACCATCAAACTCAAAACAGCCAACCAAGGGTTCCACCAACTCAATGCAAGTAGCTAGACTCACAAATATAAACCCTAGTGCACAAAGCTTCCACTATCTCAAACCAAAAATTATGCATTCACCAAAAACTCTCCTTAAGGATAACAATGCATAAGTAGTCTTCAACAAACCAGAAAATAGGATTTACACCTAGCCAAAGGATACCTAGTAGAATACCTTTTCACTCCAACCTTATTTCAGAAAACATACACCAATCATACTCATAAGAAGAATGTGCCCATACCTTATTGGAGTAGAAGATAATTGAACCTTCAAGCTGTCACCACACACAACTCTCAAACTTCCAACCAAGTTAGGGTTAGAATAAAAAGAAATGAGCAATAATATAAACTTCCTTTATTACACCTTTTAGCTCCACTTCTTTAAACACAACCACCATAACATGCCAATAAATCAACAATCACGGACTCACACCTTATACCTCCATTTTTAATTTTAGCATAGCAAAGAATAATCTTAAAAATACATCCAAAGAAATATGCCCTTATTTCTCCTAAGCTTTTATTCAATGCTAATCACAAAAGCCAAAACTCATAAAATTTAATCACACCTTATAAATCGCTGTCCAAGAAACTCCGAATTTCGTGGCATAAAGACGTTTTAATAAAAACGTGTGTTACTCTAGCAAAGCACCCCCGCGAGACTCGAAACGGCGACCTCCGCCAATGCAGCGCCCAACGACGACCTTCGTCGCCACTAGCCCACGCGGGCTACGAAGTTCACAAGTGAACTTCCCTCCACTTCACCCTCGAAAAAAACTCCCGAAGACTTTTCAACCGCACGTGCTTCTAAGTCTTCCTTCGATCGCAGCGAATACGGAGCACAAACACCGCAAATTGCATTCGGGGAATTTCGAATTAATTAGCCTTCCAACCTTAGGAGTTGGAGAATAAATAGTCTCTTCGAAGACACCTTGACGTCGGCGAAAATAAAGACCATTTCGAAATTAATCAAAAGTCTTTTCAAAAAGGGTTTAAAAACCCTTAAATAATTTTAATAAATTAAGAATAAAAAAAGGTTTAAAAACCTTTAAGTATTTTTAATAAATTAAAAATAATTTCTCCCTTAATTAATTAAATAATTAATTAATTAAAACCTTGAAGGGTTTTAAATAATAATTAAATAAATAATAAAGAGAACCTCCATTGGTTTTAATAAAAACCATTTAACTTGGTTTTAATAAAAACCCTATGCCAATGGAATCTCTCCGGATTCTCTTAAAAATATTCTCTTGGAATCTTCCACCTTTGAAGCCAACACATCCTCTTAACATTAATGCCATTTCCTTTTGACATCAATGACAACTCATAGACAAGAAGCTAGGATCTCAAACCCAAAATTGCCAACAATCTCCCCCTTTGTCATTGATGGCAAACCATGCTTCTCAACAACACAGAAACTCAACATAAACAACTCCCCCTGTCTTGAGGCTCTCCCCCTTACTCAAATCTCTCCCCCTTTGTCATCAATGGCAAAGGGTCACCTTTGGGGCTCGGGACTAAGAATGAGCCTCTTAGCTTAGTCCCTCCCCCACCTCCTGATGAGGTGATTAATTCTTGGGTGGGAGTAAAACTCCCATTAGGCATTGATCATCATCAGCGTCTATAACTTCCTTGCCGGGCCTTCTCTTGAACTCTTTGTCCATATTCCTGTTCCTGTCATTGTTCTTGTTCTTGTTCTCATCCCTGTTCTTGTCCATGCCTTGATCCTTGGACCCGATCATGCCACTTGTTCCTGTTCCTGTACTTCGGAATTTCAGCTCTACAACTGTCCGATTAT
Source organism: Wollemia nobilis (assembly GCA_028583015.1). Taxonomy (NCBI): domain Eukaryota; kingdom Viridiplantae; phylum Streptophyta; class Pinopsida; order Araucariales; family Araucariaceae; genus Wollemia; species Wollemia nobilis. The sequence continues at coordinate 14,867,413 of JAQPPZ010002549.1, forward strand.
GTGACCTTCATTGTTGCACTTGAAACACTTGATGATGTTGTTTCTCTGAGGTAAACCTAATCTTTGAATCCACCAGTTCTGACAAAACCTGTTGCGGCCAAACCTGTTACGACCAAACCTGTTCCTGTTATTTGCCTTGCAATAAATTGCCTTGTGCCCAAACTGTTGACAAGAGTAGCAATACCCTTGAAAGTAACTAGCACTTCTGAAACTGTCATTTACCTCCTTCACTTGAGCCATGCAATGTGAAGCCATGTGACCAAACCTGTGACAAGCAAAACATCTCGCCTTGAAACTTTCCTTTAATTGACCTCTTAGGTTCGAAAACTTCTTCTTCTCATTCCGAATTCTGTTTTCTATTTTGTGCATCTATCATTCAAGGACTCCTTTTCTGAAATACTTTCCTCATCAGAACTCTCTTCCTTTTGGAGTCTCTTACTAGACTCTCCAACTTGTTCCTTGTGTGGCTTAACAAAACCAAGGCCTGTTTTATCTCGTTGTCTTTCTTTGACCTTTGATGAGTGACTTAACCTTTTTGGAGCTATCTTGAAACACTGTAAAGCTTATCCTTGTACTCTTTAGTTTCCTCTTTCAAAGAAGCCATTTTCTGTTCTAACTCACTATACTCAAGAACCTTAGACTCTAACTCATCCTTGAGTTCTTGTGTCTTAGCCATAGAGAAGTCAAGACTTTCTATAAGATCATCTCTCTCCATACAACATTCATCTAACTTATCCTTGAGTCTAGCATTCTTCTTTCTTTCCTTTTTCAAAGCACTAAGAGCACTAATAAGTTCACTTTCAAGATCTACTTCACCTTCCTCTATATCTTCCTCTATTTGTTTGCTTTTTGAATCATCAAAGCCTTTTTCAGATTTCTTATCACTAGAGGTGCTACCCTTTTCAAAAACCATACATGCATCTTCCTTATAGTTTTCTGAAGCATCCTCATACATACTAGAAACCAAATCATTATTTGTGCAATCATCCTCAAGGTGACCAAAATTTCCACATCTAAGACATTTCATGATAATGAATCTATGTTTCGGTTCTTCATTATCACTTGAAGAACTTTCACTATCACTACTAGAACACTTACTTGCTTTGTCTAGGTAGAAACTCTTCTTGTGCTTGTGAGAATACCTCTTTCCTTGATTGTTGTGCTCATCTTTGTTCTTGATCTTGTGCTTGTCAATCAATCTAATCTTGCTCTTTGAACATGTAGTCACTAATCTTTTCATCATCATTCATTCTTAAGTTGTTCAAACATACCTTTGAAGTGTCTCAACTTGCCTTTCACATTTGTATCACCCTGAACCATCTTCAAATATTCCACATTTCACTAGTTTCTTGGAATCACTTTGGTGAGATCTCTTTCTAGAACCTTTGATTGCATTCATTGCTTTTGAATTGTTGTGATGTAAGAGCCTTTCTTCTTTAGTATTAGGACCATGTTAGGAATAGTGTACTCATCTTCAATCATTCCCAAACCTCATTCCCAAGTGCCATTAGATGAACCTTCATCCTTGCACTCCAAAGACCAAAATCGACTCATCAAGAATAGGTGCTTGCATTGCCACTTGAATAATCCATTGTGTTCTTTACTAGCTTTTCCTTCAAGGCTGTTAAACTTTTCGAAGGCACACTGCTCTGATACCAATTGAAGAACACAAGCTTATATTGAGAGGGGGGGTGAACAGTATAAGACCTCTTTTTACTTTTTCCTTTATACTTCAAAACAGTAAAGCAATATACCCAAAGCAATATCAAAGCAATGCACAATATCATCCACAAAGTGACACCAATTTTAACGTGGTTCACCCAGAATGGTTGGGCTACGTCCACAAAACTTTTCTCTAAAAGTTATCTCAAAGTTCTTTGGGAATCCTTCCCAATTACAATGTTTATGAGCCTCGGCCCAAAGGAGATACCTTCCCCCAATCAGAATTTATGAGCCTCTGCTCAAAGGAGATACCTTCCCCCAATCAGAATTTATGAGCCTCTGCTCAAAGGAGATACCTTCCCCTCTGCTCTGGAAATGATCCCTCGGAAGATCAACTGCCTCTACCTCTTGCCGGCCACGTGGAACTCCTTTCCACCGAAGACCTCCTGTCCTCAATGCTTAGCCTAAGAGACCTCTGCCTTCTATGATCACGTCCACAGCAGCTCAGCAACCTGTACCAAACACGGTCAGTCGGTCTAGTACAAGTCTTCCTCTGTCTGTCAGATCTGTCCAACTCTTGAACAAATCAATCCTCTGCATACAAGCCTTCTCAAAGACTTGCCAACTATCCTCGGGTTCTTCTCATAGAACCAATGCACCTCTGTCCTCAAGTTCTCCGATAGAACTATCAAACTCAACTCACAAGTCCTCTGCTAGGACCTGTCCAAATCTGCTCACAAGTCCCCACCGAAACCTGTCCAAAACTGCTCACAAGTCCCCACTGGAACCTGTCCAAAAACTGCTCACAAGTCCCCACTGGAACCTGTCCAAAAACTGCTCACAAGTCCCCACTGGAACCTGTCCAAAAACTCAACAAGCTCACCAAGAAAAACTTTCTTAGTAGGAAATCACAAAGTGAATTGTTAGAGACCCAATGTGATTTGTCAAACTCATAGAAGCATAAAGAGAATTGTTAGAGACTCAATATGTTCTATACTCAAATCCCAATCTCAAAACTCAACTCAAATCAACTCAGCTCAATCTCAATCTCAAATCTGAAAACTCAACTCAATATCTGAAATGGATAGGATAGAATGTTTTCTTTCAAGAACATGAAACCCCAACAATTGCCAACTATGCAAAGAATCACATAACAATGATACTCATGTTCTTTTCACCATCAATTAGGGTTTCAACAACAATGCTCATCAAACAAGGTTTAGTCAACCAACACCATTCAACTCAACATCAACCTTGAAGCATTCAACCAATCATCACAAGAAAAGGAAACAAGTAGAAATCCTTTTCCCTCCAAAGATATTTGAACAAAACAACCACCAACACAATATCACCAAATGCAAAGAATAACTTGCTCAAATCAACTCAATGGAGTAAGCCCAATATCATGAATCAAGTAAAGCAATAACTTGATCAAACAACCTCTATGGAAGCAACTCAACCATCAAACTCAAAACAGCCAACCAAGGGTTCCACCAACTCAATGCAAGTAGCTAGACTCACAAATATAAACCCTAGTGCACAAAGCTTCCACTATCTCAAACCAGAAATTATGCATTCACCAAAAACTCTCCTTAAGGATAACAATGCATAAGTAGTCTTCAACAAACCAGAAAATAGGATTTACACCTAGCCAAAGGATACCTAGTAGAATACCTTTTCACTCCAACCTTATTTCGAAAAACATACACCAATCATACTCATAAGAAGAATGTGCCCATACCTTATTGGAGTAGAAGATAATTGAACCTTCAAGTTGTCACCACACACAACTCTCAAACTTCCAACCAAGTTAGGGTTAGAATAAAAAGAAATGAGCAATAATATAAACTTCCTTTATTACACCTTTTAGCTCCACTTCTTTAAACACAACCACCATAACATGCCAATAAATCAACAATCAGAGACTCACACCTTATACCTCCATTTTTAATTTTAGCATAGCAAAGAATAATCTTAAAAATACATCCAAAGAAATATGCCCTTATTTCTCCTAAGCTTTTATTCAATGCTAATCACAAAAGCCAAAACTCATAAAATTTAATCACACCTTATAAATCGCTGTCCAAGAAACTTCGAATTTCGCGGCATAAAGACGTTTTAATAAAAACGTGTGTTACTCTAGCAAAGCACCCCCGCGAGACTCGAAACGGCGACCTCCGCCAATGCAGCGCCCAACAACAGCCTTCGCTGCCACTAGCCCACGCGGGCTACGAAGTTCACAAGTGAACTTCCCTCCACTTCACCCTCGAAAAAAACTCCCGAAGACTTTTCAACCGCACGTGCTTCTAAGTCTTCCTTCGATCGCAACGAATACGGAGCACAAACACCGCAAATTGCATTCGGGGAATTTTGAATTAATTAGCCTTCCAACCTTAGGAGTTGGAGAATAAATAGTCTCTTCGAAGACACCTTGACGTCGGCGGAAATAAAGACCATTTCGAAATTAATCAAAAGTCTTTTCAAAAAGGGTTTAAAAACCCTTAAATAATTTTAATAAATTAAGAATAAAAAAAGGTTTAAAAACCTTTAAGTATTTTTAATAAATTAAAAATAATTTCTCCCTTAATTAATTAAATAATTAATTAATTAAAACCTTGAAGGGTTTTAAATAATAATTAAATAAATAATAAAGAGAACCTCCATTGGTTTTAATAAAAACCATTTAACTTGGTTTTAATAAAAACCCTATCACTGGTTTAAAAAAGGGTATACCAATGGAATCTCTCCGGATTCTCTTAAAAATATTCTCTTGGAATCTTCCACCTTTGAAGCCAACACATCCTCTTAACATTAATGCCATTTCCTTTTGACATCAATGACAACTCATAGACAAGAAGCTAGGATCTCAAACCCAAAATTGCCAACAATAACATTGTGCTTGAGACTCCGTTTTGATCCTTGCAAGAAGCGTTGGAAAGACTAAATGGAGAACAACCATTTTAGCAGGCAACTCTGTCTGACAACTTTGTGGGAAAAACGCTTTGGAGGCCCTCAAAAAATGCAAAAGAAAACATTTACTAAGAATAGTAATTTTCTATTTTTAGATTTTCGTAGCCACCTTGCATCTCTAGCCATGATGACACATTCGTAGAAGACAAAACACAAAAGGACAAGTCAAACGTATGTAATTTTCAATTAAATGCATTTTGTAACTCATGGAAGGTGAATCATCACATTGTCATATGGTGAACTTCTAACTCATGGAAGGTGAACCACCACATTTCAAGAGGGAGACCTTCCATATTCAATACAGTTGATTTCCACCACACCAAAAATATTGTATTAAGAGAGATGCATCCCTGATTGTAAAAATATAAGTAATGGATGCAATGTCATCTCTTCTCAGAGTTTGTTTGCATTGTACTCTGTTTTTCTAGCATTAAAATCATTATGTATATATTTGTGTTCTGGATTGTTATGCTTTGTTGTTTTTGAATTGCACTCTTTCATCATCTTCCTTGACTCAAAATTTTGAGTTTTTGGAACAGTCAAAATTCTGAGTTTCGGATCAATGTTACTCCAAAGAGAAGGTGAAGGACTTGGTTCCTCATCTTCTTCATTCCAACTAAAGCTTTTGAAGACCACAGACCTTTCCATGGGGGAGATATGATGCAAGAGGATTATTAAGTTCAATAAAGGACAAGATAGAAGGAAAAAAAATACACACAAAAAAAAATATTTGTTCAGCTACTGAGAATAAAGAGGAACAGGTAGTTGTTTTATTGCAATGCCCAGCCAACAATGCAATCCATAAAGGCAAGCCATTGGGGGTAGGATAGATAGATAGATAGATATTAACATGGAACGAAATTCCAATCATGGAATAGGTATTAATAGGGAAGAGAAGAGATATTAAAATTTATAGCTTTATGGATGTGTAAGTTAAGTTGGGAATTTTGAGTACAGCATACAAAGGAGAGTCATGGCATTCTAATTGGGTTCTACACTCATAAAGGATCATGCCCTTGCTGTGCCGCCATGTATATGCTCATTTAAGCAATAGAAATTCATTTATGACTTGTTCTTTGAATGTTTCCCACATTGGGTTTTGCACCACTTAAGTTTGAGCACTATGTGATGCCTTTGATCTGTGCTTTGTTGTTCTGATGATATTTGTAATGGTCATCATCCTTGTAACTATCTTCTCCATATTTGTAATTATTTCCTCCATACTTGTAATTTGTAAATATCCACATTGTAAATTCCACCTTGTATACTTGGATTTGTAAACTACAGAGCCTCAGTTTGCATGTCCAATTCATCTCATTCAGGTTGAATGAGGTGTGCTTGCACACAAACAGTCCACTATCTGCATGTAAGTTAAGTTGACCTGGTTCTAGGGTAATTTGCAACCACTTAACATCACCTTTGTATGTCTGTTTATACCTCATTAATAAAGACTGTACATCATCAGTTTTGGTGGCTATATTCTCTCTTTTGCATATTTGTTTGTGCGTCTGCTATCATAATCTTACTGTAGGGTCATATCATGTTCTATTGTTTGATTGTCTATTTCTTACGAATTTAATTAGCAATGTGTAGCTTGTTGTATATTTGAGCAACATTAAGCAGTTCTTCAGGAACAAGTTTTCTATTTTCCTTTTTCAAAGCAAGTAAAGATAGTTTCAGGTCTGATTTGTGCATACACTCACTCATACAAGATCAATTATTATCAAAGCAATTACATGGTGTTCTTCCTTGTAAATTTGTTCATATGCATTATTAAGTATTTTGAATTTTTGTAATTGGTTTTTGGGAGCAGGCCATTATCACCCATTCTTTGTTTCATGGTATTAGGTGGGGACCTAATCACAGCCCCCAACCTCTGCCTTTCTAATAATCACAAATCCCAACCTTTACTTTTCTACAATATTTAGCACTTATGAAAAATGAAAATTTGAAAATGTCAAAAAGTTCGTCTTTATTTTGAAAAAGTGGCTAAAAATGCTAGAAGATTCATCTCAATTTCTATAAAACAGAGCTTAGATGGTAGAATTTAGCTAAATTTTGATGGTATAAGTCAGATTGTTTCATCTTTGGAATTCAGCTGAACCTTCATCAAATGTATAGATCTCAAGCAGATTGTGAAAAGAATTATAAATAAGGCACCTTTTACTTAAAGTTCTCAAAAAAAAGTATGAAATGAATGAAACATAAGCATATTGAAAATGTTTCTCTAATAACTAAATGTTTTTGTTTGGAGTTTGCAGAGTTTTATAAAATGGGAAAAAATTATCTGAACTTGGAGAAAAAAATGGTTGGAACATTCATGATAATTAGGCAATATATGTTCCTCAATTTCCACCAAACTCATCATTTTCTTTAAAATACAGCTAGCTCTTTTCCAAGGAACTTATATCTCGAACAATTTGGAACAACTTATAAATGACAATTTTTTCTTTAAAAGCTCCTTGTGATATTTTCTTATAAGTGTAAAAATCTATGTGAGTTTGAAGTAGATTATCGGTAAGAGAAGATTTAGGCCAAGAGGAGAAGATTATCAACAAGATTACCAGCAAAGAGACGCAATTGAAAGATTAAAGGCAAAGTGAAGTGATTTGAGTTTCAACTGCAATATCTTGTTCACTGGCAAAATACTTTTCCAGCATTATTGCCGCCATCCAGAAGAACTGCATTGCCATCAAATCTGTCCATGCTTTTTTGCAACAGCAGCAGCAGTCTGTGCAACAGTGTTGAACCCTTTGGAGGAGAAGCTTGGTAATGGATTAATGCAAAGTCGTAATAGACAGTTGCATTCCTTTTTATGTCAATTATATTGCATTTAATTTGTTCTGCTGATTGTAGCAAGGATTAGAGAAGTTAAAGAAAAATAATTGAAAAACCCTAGTTTTTTTTTCCAAAACCCTAGTTGCTTTTGGGATTTTTTTTGGTTGAGATCATGGAGTTACCAATTTTCACTGAAAATGATGACATTGATGCTCAAGAATGGTAGATGAAGTTTAGATCTATATTTTCTTGAATAATTTATCTCAATTTTTCAAAAAGTGGAATTCCAAAATTACACGAAATTTCTTCTTTCAGTTTTTACAAAGGACAATTCCATAAGCTTCCCTTACGGATCGTCGAAACACCCATTCTCTAAATCTTAAAGTGCTTCAGGATGAAGTGAATTTTTTTTTCTTTCAGAATTCTGCTAAATTTTAATTAGCAAAATGCGAGACTTTTATAAAAAATAGTTTCCACCAAAATCGTCACAAATGTTTATAAGCAGATGTATAATAATATTTTAAGCAAATAGTAAAAAGTAACGACTTTTTTTGGGTCTATTACTCGCTTTTTTCAAAAACACGGTTAAGCAAATTAGAAAAATTAACCACATCGCGACCTTCCTCCAAATTTCTCTCAATTTTTTTATACTAAGATATAGAATCTTAAGCTAACGATAAACAAGAACTTTCCCCCTTGTAATATTAGCGACATTTTTTTCGTATAAAAATAAAGATGTATAAATTTTCCTCGGTATTACAACGCCTAATTTGTCCCCTCAAAATAAATAAATAAACTTCAAAAATTTTCCGGCAAAGTCATAAGTTTCCTCGTGATATTTATGAATTCCTGACAAAATGCATGACCTGTGGATTAAATATCACTAAACTTGGCTAAATTTAGGGATTAAATGCTAACAAGGCTCAAAAATTTTAAAAAGCTTAAAAATGCACGACCTGAGGACAGAATATCACCAAAATTTCTACATATGTACCAAAATTTCCATTAATACTGAAATCCTCACAAGATTTATGAATTCCTAAGATCGCACGACACTTTGGAGTCACTCCTACCTGCAATCGCCCCTTGTGAAGCCGCGGATTGGACATGTTCCCGAGGTTTCTCACGAGGTCCGCACGGAGACAAAATATGATATCCCTAAGCCCGCCCTCCTGGCGCCGTTGCACTAGCTCACGAAACTTATTCCTCACCAGCTCCTCGTCATAAAACTCGGCCTCGTTCCTCATGGAACTGCTCTCCTTCTCCAGCATCTTCGCGGCGTGCGACCACTCGTCGTACGTCAGCGCGTTCCGCATCAGATTCTTCCAAAAATTTCTCCGATACACCGATCTGGCCCGCGACTTCACGTCCGTGTACCGCCTCAGCACAATCGCCATACACAAAACCAGAGCCAGCAAAACCTGAGGATTCCGCGGGTGGAACCATGAAATCACGGGCGCCACAACTTTCCTCCATTTCTTATAATAATACCACACATAAATCAAAACCGTTCGGCAAACTTTCGTGAACGACCTGCCTAAGAGAATTCTGAGAGCAATCGCTCTGCCCAAGACCGTGGTCGGCCCAATCGAGAACGAATCTACCCGCGCCTCGCTGCTGATCTCCATTGCTGCTTTGCTTCACTTTTTCTTCATCTTCGACGGATATACATTGTGTATATATCTGCTTGAAATCCAGAAAGTATCTTCTGTCGATATATATATATAGATATACACGATTGTAGGAGCGGGTGTCGTGCTTAGGCAGCGAAGATGACCACTTGATACCATGAAAGTCAGGGCGTGTTTTATGTTTTCCGCTCAAAGCGAAAGAAATATTGAAAAGTAATTATTATTTAATTTTTATTTATATTAAATTAATTGTTTGTGCAATTATTATGCTCAACTGATGCTTCTTCCACGCTACGCCAACTTTGGCTTTTCTGCGTTTCGGTAAACTTTTTGGCGCGGTGGGCCCGTGGCGTTTGATGACTAGGATTTTTAGGTTTTGAATTGTTGCAAGGAAATGTCGACCTCCTCTTAGGGAAGGTCATTATCGGGGTTTTATGCACGTTTTAATAAGGATAGCGACGGGTTGATAAATTTATTAGATTAGTAAATTGGATATTGATAAGATTTATATGTTGATGATGACAAGGAATTTCCTATTATTTCTCAGGTGAGTGTTCTGTAAAATGAAACGTGTATCATGGTCGGTCACATGATAAGTTTTAAAATTATTTTGGAAAAGATATGAAATAGTTGGTCAACTTGGATTGGGAATAGTAGAGTTGAAGTGGATTAGGTTATGGGAAATGGTCGGTCATATGATAAATTTTAAAATTATTTTGAAAAAGACATGAAATAGTGGTCAACTTGGATTGGGAATAGTAGAGTGGAAGTGGATTGGGGTATACTTGGATTGGGAATAGTAGAGTTGAAGTGGATTAGGTTATCGGAAAGGGATAGGTAGGTTGGTAGTCTTTGAGTGTTTGATTTTTTTATTTTTATCTTTGTTTTCTAAAAAAGAGATCTTATTCAATTTAAAATATATATATTATAATTGTTATCGTAGACACAAAAAAAAAATTTGATCTAGATTTTGATATTTGATATAAAATAAGGTTTTCTTAACCTTATTTTTTTACACATCCATTTTTCCGTCATTTTTTAATTTAAAGCTTTGTTTTGTATATGTTAATTAGCTTGGTACGTTTTCCTTGATTTTCGTGATTACGCATTCTAGTGACTAGGACGTGTATTCGCGAAATTTGAGAAATCGCTTCTCACCAAATTAGTCGTTCGAATTTCATTCTAAAATCAGTCAACGATCTGATTTTGATGAATACGCATCTTAGCAACTAGGACGCATATTCGTTGAATTGGCAAAACGCTAAATTTATCTGACTCGATCCGCTTCAGACTTCTAGATCTCGCATCCTTCGACCTTATTTGGTGACCTGTGAGGCCATTAAAGCAGGAAGTCAACATTCTTAATGGGTTTAGATGGCAAAGTGAAAGAGAGGATGAGAGATTAAAGCAATATGGTTTTCTAAGCTAAAGGGAGATCTAACATTTTTTGGTTGTTGGTTTGATAAGTTACAATGGAATTTGTGAGTGCTATGGAGGTTCCTTGCAAGGAAGAACTTGCTTTGCGTAAGATCTACTACTTCTACACCATCCTTTGAGTTTTTTTTGATTCGATCTATCATCAAAAGCACTATAAATTTACTAGATTACCTCTTAGATCATTCTAAATTATTATAATTTGCATTATTTTATTTTGCTTCTCGAGATTCTATGATTTCACGTCTTGTCTGGCAATGAATACATGAGGCGTGTATTCGCATCTAGGTCGCAAATCCATGGATTTATAGGTCCAGGGACAAATTTATAGAACCAGATGCATAAAAAGTAGATTCTTATTCATCATAGATGATTCATGCACTTAGTATGTCCTAGCTATTCCTGTATTTCATCTATATGCTCAATTGATGTTCAATTTTATATGTGTTTTCGTTGATCATATTTTGAAACAAGGTTGTTTAAAAGGCCTGGGGATCTGACTATTGTGCCATCAAGAAATCAAATTTACAGTGGCTTAAGCAGATCCCCAAACCCTAATTCCCAAATTTTAAGTTTTGTGTGCAGAAGTCCCTTGCAGATCTTCCAAAGACGTGAATTCGCAAGCTAGCCGATGAAACGTGTATTCGCTTCAGAACGTGTATTTGCTCTAGAGGACGCGTATTCGCTCTACAGGATGCGTATTCGCTCTATGAGATGCGTATTCACCTACAACAGACATCCGAAGCAGGTAAGTGCAATAAAATTTATTCTATGATTTGTTTCATACTTGTTTCAATTCTATTCTCTACATATAATCATCTGAACAGAGAAGATTAAGGCAAAAGAAAAATATTAAAGTTGAAAGAAAAAAGAAGTTGATATTTAATTGAAAGAAAATATAAAAAGGCAAATAGTTAATTGCACTAGTTTGTAGTATCTTTTATTATTTGAAAAAAGAAAAAAGATAAAATTACATAGTCATTCATATTTATTTGCATTAGTTTCATCAAAAAGAAAAGAAAAGAAAAGGCAAAAATATAAAGTTAGTTGCATTAGTTTTGCATTAATTTTACTATTTGAAAAGACAAAAAAAGAGATAGATAATTAATTTCCATTAGTTTACATTAGTTTTACTATTTGTTGATGTCTTCATGAAAATAAAATTGCATATAGACTAGGCTTAGATGCATTTTACCTAAACCATTAGGTGTATGCCAATCAAAGAACTCATCAAACTCTCACCTTACCTAGGCATGGAAACCACCATAAAGTGTTTCCTGGTGAACCCCACCAATAATTCATCGACAAACACCAAGGAGAGCACAACTCAAGTGCTTCTCATCTGAGGTGTAGGCCCTTTATTTTCCCTTCCCCTTTCAGGCATGGATCCATCAGCCTAAAGGAAAGGGGTGCAAAAATTTTGAGTCTACATTCTTTGGTGAACCCAACGTGAACCACACCACCACTTTGATTTTGTTGTTTTTTTTTGTTTTAAAAAAAACTAAAAATATCATTAAAAACTTGCTTGTCTTAGATTAAGTCACATAAAAAGATAATTTTCAATTGAACTGATTCACACTCTTTTATTTTTACACCATTGTCCTAAAAAGAATCACATCCGACATGCTTTTCCATAGCTTTGGTTAGTCTGGACACAATGGGAACACATAGTGAAGGCCTACGAACCTTCAGAAAGGGATTATCCTTTTTCCTATGCCCAAAAAACTTAAAACTCTAATCAAGATTTAAAATTTGGTCGGTCCAACAACCATCATAGCCATGGAAAATAGCATGCATCTCTTTGAGGTGTATCACTGCCCACGGTGAATTGGGTGAGGACTGGTAGGACTTGGGCTTCATCATGGCTTGGACTTCATCACCAAGTGTCTGCATGCGGGCATCCAGGTGAAATCCTAAATTGAAAACAAGACAACTTGGCCTACAACTTTCAAAACGGTTTGAAAAAGAAACTTTTAGTTAGGAGAAAAAATTTTTTTTGTTTTAACATTATTTCTCTTTCTTTTTTTTTGTTACTTTTTACTTTGTTTTTCTCTAAAAATATAAAATATATATATAAATAAATAAATAAATGGTGGACAATAGTGCTAGGGAATCTGCGCTCATAGACCTTAGGAAGGCATTCATAGAACAGGAAGTTGATATTCTTTATAGAAATGATAGGGAACATTGGGGTGATTTGTGGCACAACCTTGATCTTGTTAAGAGTAGGTCTGAAGAACTAAGAAAAATTAAGAGAATTGATATAACAAAAGCTTTAGGTGTAGACTATTACTCCCCTTACTTCAAAATTAAAAGAAGTTGTGAGCGTTGGTTAGCAAACAAGAGGGCTAGTGTTCACTCAATAATATACCCTTGGGAAAGCTATTTTGAAGAATTGTTAACTGTTCACAAGTTTCTAGCATACCTAGAAGACAAGGAAGTAACCTTGGAGAAAAATAGAAGATATCATAAGGCACCTAGAGTGGTACTCTTTCAAGAGTTTTTCCACGAATTACAATTTCAACCCCCTACTTCTGGTACTAAAAATCTTACTCTTGTTCATTTCATCCTCCTTTTGAAAAAGGATTTTACCTTTGAAGAAGAGCATTTTATGAGCCTAGAAGAATTAGAGCCTATCAATGACATCCATAAAATATTTCAAGAAGATTGAATCACCTAGCTTCATTATTTGAAGTTTTTGTAAATATTTAGTAAGAAATATTTTTAATTTAATCTAAAAAAAACTTAGGAGTAGCATCGATAAAAGATGCCTAAAACTTTAAGGAATGGTAAACAGGTTGCAACCGACTTTGAAGAGGAGTTGGATACTAAAAATCCTAATGACCAAAATATTGAAATAGAGACAGAAGAAAACCAAGAAGAACAAATAGCACAAGTAGAACAAAATGAAGAAGAAGAAACAATAGATCCTTTTGAGCCTAAAATGGGACCTAAAGGGGATATCCATTTTGAATCTGTAAAATATTTTTGGAAATTTTTAAGTCATAATCGACCTACTCTCACTAATGTCTTTGAGATAGAAGATCAACTTAAGAGGGGTGATTTTTCAATTGAAGCAACTTTGGAAGAAGCTTTTCGACTTTACCCACAACTAGAGATGTATGCGAGTGACACTTCATATAATCTTCCTCCATCACAACATGTCACCTATAATGATCATCCCTTTGGTACCACCCAAATTCCACACTCTCAAGATATTCACTCACAAATTCAAGCATCCATAGCACCACAACACAAACCTATTTTTGTTGCCACTACAACTACTTCCACTAAAAAACAACCACCTCCTTCCACCAATAATAATTTTCTTTCTCAATATTTCAACAACCGGTTTGCTCAAGCTTCTACATCTCAAAGAAATCAAAATATGCATTCACAAATTCCTACTTCTTCTCAACCAACCTCTCAACAAAATACATTTCCTTATGGGTATACCAACCCTACTATTTCAAATCCTATGCACAATAGTATTACCATTCCGACTCCTTATTCGGAAGCACAAGCTACATATTACCCTCCTTATGCAAACATAGTGGCACAAAATATGCACAATGGACAACCACATCATCTTGAAGCTATAGTCAAACAATTAGCTTCATGATTAGACCACATAGATCCTTATCATCCTACATATAGTTATAAGGAAATGTGTAACCAACCATTGGATCCCATTGTTGCAGCTAGACCATATCCTAAACATTTCCCCATACCAGTTCTTCTGATTTATAAGGGGATTGAAGATCCAATTGAACATCTTCGTATGTTTAGGACAACATGTCATGATATTACTTATGATGATATATTGTTGTTAAAAATATTTCCTAAAAGCTTGGGGGGTATGGCTTTAGAATGGTATTATCAGTTGCCAACACATTCCTTAAGAAACTTTGAAGAAACTGTAGAGTTATTTGTGCATCAATTTGGTGCCTACATAGAAAGGCATATCACGATTAAAGACTTGTATAACTTAAAACAAGGAAAAGAAGAAGGTTTCGTAGAATTTCTAGCTTGATGGAGAAAACTCTTGGGTAAATTACATTTTACTCTACCTCCAAGAGAGATGCTAGAAATATTCATTGGAAACCTACAAGAACAATTATCCTACGAGTTAGAAACTGCCACTATAACCTCTTTTGATCAAGCCATTGATTTGGAAAGAAGGGTAGAAGAAGCCCTTATCAGAAGGGGACAACTTAAAAAGAAATATGAAGATAAATCATCCAAGAATCAATATAAAAATAAACATGTGGTAGGAGATGGGGTCACAGATAATAGACCTCCCACAAATGTTAATGTTGTAGAAGCTACAAAGAAATTTGTATTAAAAGCACCTCAAAAACCTCCACTATAGAATTTCACAAAGTTGAATCAACCCTTGACAATGGTCTTACCACAATTGTTGGAAAGAGGTTTGATAAAATTACCAGAAATATGGCAACCAGACACCTCCTAGCCTTGGTATAGACCAGATCAACATTGTGATTTCCATCAAGTTGATGGTCATCCAACCAATACTTGTAGGAGATTGAAACACTTGGTGCAAGACCTAATTGACAATGGAAAGCTGGAAGTGGAAAGTCCTCCTCAAAACCCCAATCCTCCAGCAAACACACAAAAACAACAGGCACAAAATGTTAATCAAAATTTAGACATCTTCCAAAACCCACTACCCAATCACGGTAAGGAAGCTGTGAATCAACTAGATTATAGAAATGTGCCTCATCCAACACGTTATGTGGGAATGATTAGTAACCACCTACCATCACAACTTTCACAAACTATATTTGTGCCTACCCAATCTATGGTTACAATCGAGAAGTTTCAAGAAAAAGAGTTACAATATTCATCTCTTGAACATATAGAAAGTGAATCAGAATCAGAGATAGATATTAGTTCTCTTCATTCCAATAGCTCAGAAGATGAATTAGGACCAATCCTACCTATCATAGATTTGTTAGTTCCAGAGGAACCATTTCTAAGAATGTTAACAACTCGTCCATCTTCATGATAGTTACTTCCTATAGAACAAGCAACAACCGCCAGACCTCACCCCATTCAGTTTAATTCATCCAACCCATTTGTTATCCCACAACCACCTCATCAACCAAGTAACATAGTAGGTACGATTGGAGCCATCACTAGGCAACAAGCTCAAGCTCAAGCTTCTCAACCCCAACTATCTACAACCCAACCAAATGATACAACTCAACCACCTTTTGTCCTGAAGGCACCACATAAGGGGAATAATCTAGTTCAACTTCAGCAGAAGACCCCTTTTGATATCAATGAACAACTAGCTAATACAACAACTAGAATTTCTCTTCTTGATCTCCTTAGAACTTCACCTATTCATAGGGAAGAATTAATGAATACCCTAAGTCAAATGTTGGTACCTTAGGATATAGATCCAACTATTGTAGTTAATGTTGTAGCCTCTCATGGAATAGACTACATTGATTTTCATGATAAAGATATCCCTCCTCAGAGTATGCATAGAGATAATCCTCTATATATAACAACATTAATTGGATATGTGTGTGTTAAAAGGGTGTTGATTGACAATGGATCATCTTTGAACATTTGTACTTATGACTTTTTCAAGAGGTTTGGATTTAGAAATGAGGATTTAAGAAGAACTGAAATGATTATTAAAGCCTTTAATGATGAGATCCAAGAAGCTTGTGGTGTGATGTCCATTCCATTACAAGTTGGTCCTAGGATTTTGGACACTTCCATTTTTGTTGTATCTTGTTCAACATCATACAACATTCTTCTAGGATACCCTTGGATTAATGCAATGAGGGCAATCCCCTCTACCTTACATCAATGTGTAAAATTTGAATTTAAAAATCAATTGGTCACTATTCATGGAGATCCTAGACCTTTTGAAATGTGTGCAACAATGGAACCCATTGATGTTCCCTTTTGTCCAACTCTATCATCATTAGCACCTATTTCTCCTAAGTCCTCCTTACCAACACCTGATCAACCACATTCTTCTGACACACCTCCACCTTCTAGCACTAATGATCCTTCTACATCGTACCCTCTTATAGATGAAGTTCTACCAGATTTATCCACCATACTAGCCCCGATTGAACATGCTAATTTTGTTGTGCAAGACTCCATCATCTTGTCTCAATTACTTCCATCCCCACGCACAACGAGGTTACCTCACAAAAAGGGGAATATATACCATGTTGGAAATTGTACCTTTATTTCTGTAGGATGTTCCCTAGACAAGATTAACATTAAGCAAATGAGCTTTATCTTTGATGAAAATAGTTTTGCTCAATATTATTTCTCAGATAGGTATATAAAATCCAAGCAAATTATGTGTGACATGGGGTATAAGGGTAAAGGTTTAGGTCATTTTGAAAATGGCATACGTGAACCTTTTGATGTTGAGGAATGGCCTACCCGATGTGGTATTGGCTATATCCCTACAAAATCCCAGCCTTTTCCCTTCGATGAGGATGATCACCTGATCACATATAGTGAATATTTAGAAAATAAAAAGTGTTTGAAAGATATTAAAAAGAGAAAGAAATCTCCCCTTTTCTCTTGCAATATGCTTTTGGTGGTCCATCCAAAAATAATTGCCACTCTAGATGAGTGTGTAGAAGGAGATGTCTTTTATGACATCCCTCATGAAGAAATCATGTGAAATGGTTTCTTCTTTGATGGGTCCATCCCATGCATAGCCCATGTTCAAACAACAACTACACAAGATGAATTAGAAAAACTATCCCTAGAAGAACTCTAGGAAATGGGTGTTTCACCCACTCCTCCCAACTTTGAAAGGGATTTGAGCATTGTGGTAGAAGATATTTTGAAAATTAATATTGGAACGAAAGCCAATCCCCACATGGTTAAAATAGGAGCCGCTTTGAGCAAAGAAGAACAAATTAGATATACAAAACTTCTTGTAAAATACCCTGATATCTTTGCATGGACATATGTAGATATGCCTGGCTTGGATCCTTCTGTAGTCATGCACCATTTGGTGGTTCATCCTGATGCCAAACCTATAAAACAAAAACTTAGAAAAATGCATCCTAAAATAGCCTTGTTGGTTAAAGAGGAATTACAAAAGCTCTTAGATGTTGACTTCATTCAAGCTATCAACTATTCTGATTGGATATCCAATGTTGTTCCAATATCTAAAAAAGAGGCTACCAAAATCAGAGTATGTACTGATTTTAGGGACATCAATGTTGCATGTCCCAAGGATGACTTCCCTCTTCCTAACATGGATCAAATTATTGACTTCACGACAGGAAGTGGGATGTTATCCCTTATGGATGGATTTTTAGGATACAATCAAATTCGTATAGCACTAGAGGACCAACCCAAAACTACCTTCATTACACCATGGGGAACTTTCTGTTGGAAGGTAATGCCCTTTGGTTTAAAGAATGCAGGGGCAACTTATCAACGAGCCATGACATATGTGTTTCATGATATGATGTATGATATTTTACATGATTATGTTGATGATATCATAGCTCATTCTATTAAGGAGGAAGATCACATCCCTAACCTACGATGAGTGTTTAATAGGCTCCATGAATACAAAGTTCATTTAAACCCAGACAAATGTGTTTTTGGGGTAAAATCTGGTAAATTATTAGGATTTATTGTATCTATGTGAGGCATAGAGATAGATCCTATTAAAATCAATGCTATTATCAACATGCCACCACTGAAAACTTTGATAGAGCTTAGAAGTTTACAAGGTAAACTTCAATCCATTCATCATTTCATCGATAAATTAGCAGATAAATATCAACCCTTTCTTAAGCTACTTAAGAAAGTGGTAGAACCCTTAAAGGTTCTAGATAATATTTAATAAATGAATAAATAAAATAACATTAAAAAGAATCGCTTTTAGGGTTGAATCACTGTTGCACTGGAATGGGGAATCCCTCCAATGGGTTTAAATAAATATATATTCTTATTCTTGGGTGATTTGTGTGAATGGCCAACCTAATATATATATCTACCCTAAAGCTATGTTGGTGAAGAGATGTGATGGTTCACGTTATGAAGATACGTGATGGTTCACGTTATGAAGAGATGTGATGGTTCACTTTATGATTTAATAATATAATAATTAAATGATTAATAATACTAACTAATAATGTTAGGATGGAGGATCCTAACATGACACCCTCCTTAAAAAGAGCTTTGTACTCAAAGCTCAAAGTGAGGAGCTTTGTCCTTTATTTTCTAAGAAGTATTTGCGTAAGTTCTTGGACTCTTTTAATGTTATCCTTTCGTAGGCAGGGATATCGATAAAGATGAAGTGTTAGCGGGGGGTTTCTAGAAAAATTAGTAAATGTGTGATGATGAGGTAAGGGCAACCCTTGGGGTTCTTCAAATGCCTTAAAATGATGCATAAAAAGAGGTGGTAAAACTTCTACATTCTCCTGTTGTTCCCTGGGAGAGGCAATGGAGGAGTGTGCAGTCACCTTTCTGCATTGTTTTTGAATAGGTTTGACCTTGTGGCGAAAACTCACTATTGGAGATGAAATTGAGTGTAGTTCTTGTAGAGTGCATGTTTAGCCATAATGAGTCACTTTAGGAATGTCTACCTCATCCTTGCCTGATGCATTGATCACTTTTGGCATATCAACCGTATTGCCTTCATCGTTGTGATCAGGTGCTTTGGGTATTGCTTGCTCATTGTCCTCATTTTCCACATCTTCATTATATTTCTCAACTTCCTTAGCTTCCTCATCTTCCTTATCTTCCTCATCTTCCTCATCTTTAGTGCTATCATCAAGTGAATTTGTCACTACTTCTACCTCAATCACAATTTCATTGTTGGGAGAACTACAAGGAATAGTTGCATCCGAAATATATAGTGCAGGTGTAATACATTGATGATTGCAAATAAATTTCTCATCACAATGAAAACAAATACCCTTTTCTCATCGTGCCTTCATTTACATGGGGTTAATACGTTTAATGGGTAAAATTTGGGTAAGTTTTTGGGTTGTGCAAGTATTTTATGATTCCCATATAGGTGGTTTTGTAATTTGGTCCTTCGATCTTATTCCAAGTTGAGCATTTAATTTACTTTCAGCTAATAGGGCCAATCCGATGGTCTGCATCATGGTATAGGGTTTGAACTTTGTCACCTCTATTTTAATTTCTTATTTCAATCCTTTGATGAAGCAATATATGAGAAATACTTCACCCCACCCTGTGTTGTGTTTGGTGATATCCTTAAATCGAATTTCATACTCACGCACGATAGTGTTTTGACGAAGATCTTTGAGCAATTCCCACATGACTGGGTCCCACATGGCTCTGATACCAAATGGTAGAACCCTAAAGGTTCTAGATAATATTTAATAAATGAATAAATAAAATAACATTAAAAAGAATCGCCTTTAGGGTTGAATCACTGTTGCACTAGAATGGGGAATCCTTCTAATGGGTTTAAAAATATATATATTATTATTCTTAGGTGATTTGTGTGAATGGCCAACCTAATATATATATCTACCCTAAAGCTATGTTGGTGAAGAGACGTGATGGTTCACGTTATGAAGAGACATGATGGTTCACGTTATGAAGAGATGTGATGGTTCACTTTATGAGTTAATAATATAATAATTAAATGATTAATAATACTAACTAATACTAACTAATAATGTTAGAATTGAGGATCCTAACAGAAAGATACCCCTTTTAATTGGGATGATGAATGTCAAGAAGCCTTTGAAACTCTCAAAAAATACCCTTACACTGCTAGTGCTTGTTCCTCCTAGACCATAACATCCTTTAATTTTATACATTTCTATGAACTTGCGTTAGGATCAATGTTAGTGCAACATGACCTGGAAAAGAAAGAACAAGCCATTTATTACATAAGCATAACCTTGGTAAGATATAAAATTTGTTACACACCTCTAGAAAAGCTTTGCTTAGCTGTTGTGTTCTCTACAAAAAAACTACACCATTATATGCTTAGTAAAAAAAATATTTGTCATAGTAATAATTCAACCCATTACGATATTTTATGAGTAGACCTTACTTACAAGGACAAGCAATGAAATGGGTTCTTACTTCGAGCGAATTTGACCTAACCTTTATTGGTTATAAGTCCATTAAAGGATAAGTTATAGCAAACCAACTCATCGTTGCCCCTCTTGAATCTACTCATCCCTTAAAAATAGAATTTCTATATGAATGCCTTAATTTAGAAGATGATCATTTAGACTCTTGGTCTCTATTTTTTGATGGAGCCCATTGCATGAGTGGTGTAGGTGCAGGAATTATATTGGTTTCTCCATAGAAACAACTTATCATGTTATCTTTCAAACTCCAATTTGCTTGTACAAATAACACAATAGAATATGAGGCCTTAATTCTTGGTTTACGAGCAACTTTAGCTTTAGATATCAAAATCCTATTAGTGTTTGGGGACTCTCAACTCGTGGTAAACCAAATTAATAATGTCTACCAAATCTAAAATGAGAAACTTCGTCCATATAAAGAATTTGTCTTAAAAATTATGTTTTTATTTGAAAAAGTCACTGTTGAAGCTACTCCCCATACTAGTAATCATTCTACGAATGTTATGGTAGTAACTGCTTCTCTCATAACTTTAGAGTTGTATTATGATCATGCTACTATCATCATTCGCTAACTCTGCGAAACCTCTTCGCTAGAATCTTGCCTATCACCCTTGGACATCTTCGTAATTGAAGAAACGTCATCACAACTGTGGTATATATATCTTTAACTTCCTTCAAAATGGCTCATTCCTGAATGGTCTAGATAGGAATCAACATAGACTTTTGCGTAAATGAGCTATTCATTTCATAATCATTGAAAGTACATTGTATAAAAGATCTTTTTAAGGTATCCTTCTAAGATGCCCCAACCTAGACAAATCCCAAAAGGCATTAAGCGAAGTGTTGCGAAGGCCATTTTAGTGGTAGTGCTATCGCAAAAAACTCCTACGGATGGGTTATTTTTGGCCCTCCATGGAAAAATATGCTAATGATTATGTGCGTCAATGTGAAAAATGTCAACAACACACAAATCTTGTTCATGCTCCTGCTCAAGAGCTTCAAGCCATTTCTTCCCCTTGGCATTTTTCAAAATGGGGCCTAGACATCATTGGGAAGATTAATCCGATCTCATTCGATGGTCATAAGTTCATAACTGTAACTGAGTACTTTACAAAGTGGGTAGAAGCCATGCTATTGGCTTCTTGCATAGGAACCCAAGTATCTAAATTTATTTTTAATCAAATCATCTATAGATTTGGAATTCCTTCTACACTTGTCTTTGATAATGGAACTTGCTTCAAAAATAAAAATATGCAAAATTTTTAAGAAAAATATAAAATCCAGTATAGATGGTCTACTCCTTACTATCCACAAGGAAATGACCAAGCTGAAGCATCTAATAAAACCTTAATTAAAATCAGAAGTTATGGGGCTTTGATTAAGGGAATGAATGGGATTGTTTTAAAGGTTAAAGGATTGCCCAAACTATCGAACTTGTTTTAGCCATATCTCACTCATCCGGACTCGGATTGAGATGAAATTTTAAGGGTAGATGCTTGAAAAACCCTAGAACATCTCCACCAATTTGTAGATCATTTAGCATATCCCTATGTGTAAACGATATTTTTGGCAAGCGGTTGTGTGAGGGTTTCATCTAGGTTGAGTGCAAGCAGCTCCAGAGGTTGATTTTTAGGGCCTTCGGGCCCTAGTGGCCAATATTTTTGTGGTTTATACTCAATATTTTAGTAGGATATATTGCAGGAGATCCAAGATGGGTTAGAAATTTATCTTTCAATAGATCATGTTGTGAACTTGAGTGACAACGACTTCCAATTTGCTACACAAAAGAAAAGTGAAAACCATACCTTTCCACGACATCTAGGGTAAGGATTAAAGAGATCACGAAATAAGTTTCAAGCAGTTGATCAAAAAATGGCTCAAATCTCAAGTGAATCTGGTGCTAAGATGCACCCAAAAAATAATTCTACTATGAAAACCCCTACCAAGGGTAAGAATTTCGAAGACTCAGCCCCAAAAATGAATTTTAGGGATGCCCTTTATGGTGGACAACCTCAACCCAATGCTAATATTAATCTTAGGGTTTCCCATAAACGTCCAAGAATGCCTAAGATTGATCCTAGGAAAATGGAGTCAGGATGTCTTAAAGTAGTTGATGGAACTCCTATTGTTAAGCTTGATATGGGCAACATTCAGACAGACATTGAAGATTTGGAGAAAAGAGGACTAATTTATCGGTTCGTGGGTTTTCATCCGAGCCTATCGACTTTCAAAATTTGGGCTGCAAAAAGCTAGAAAACAAAAGGTGAGTTACAAATCTCTATTTATCCAAATGGTTATTTTCTTGTTTTATTTGCTAATAATGAAAATAGAGAGAAAAATTTTCAAGGGGGTCCCTGGTTTTTTGGAAGGGCAGGCCTTTTCATGAAGCCCTGGCATACTAAATTTAAAGTCGAAGAAGAGATGCCTTCTATAGCTCCCGTGTGGGTAAGACTCTTTGGCCTCCCTATTGAATTTTGGAATCCTATTGTTTTTTCTTCAATTGGAAACTCTTTAGGAACTTTTATGATGATTGTTGATTATACTCAAAATTTTGAACATATTATTTATGATCGGATTTGTGTTTTAATGGATTTTGACAAACCCCTACCTAAAAATATCACTTTACAATTTGGGTAAGACACTTGGGAGCAAGTAGTGGACTATGAGAACATTCCTTTTCGTTGTAGAATTTGCCATGAATATGGTAATTTGGCTAGTGCTTGCCCAAATAAAAATTCCTGTTCAAAAGAAAGAAGATATAAACTCAGTAGGTTTCCAATTGCCTAAGAAGAAGAACACTATAAAAAAACCAGTTATGAAGGATCAATGAAAGTTATCTGCTAATATGTTTGAAATCCTTTCCACAAATGACGTCCCAAGTGAGGAATAGGAAATAATGGAAACCAAAATCTTAGAAACACAATTTAAAGATGAAGGAAAGAACTCAGAGAAAAATCGACAAATCAAAGGTTTTCAACAGAAAAAAGGGAGAAAATTTACACAAGAAAAATAATATTTTAAATGTCAAAACTTCAAATAATACAGGTCCCAATATAGACTCTGTTGAACCCTCTAGTTAAAATTTTGGCTGTGTACGAGCATTATTCAATGTTAGAAGCCATTTCAGATTCAATTGGAGTATGTCAAGAAATAGGGGAAAAAAATGAAGTTGGATTCTAATCAGAAAGCAGGTCGTAATACCAATCAATATCATATGGTAAAAGAAGGTGAAAAGCTTGTATAGGAAGGTAATATTAATGCCCTTCCCAAATTTTTTAGCCCTGGTGTTAATGAAGATCATCACTTGGAATATTAGAGGACTCAGAGGGAGTCTTTCAAAACAAAATGAAATTAGAAGAATGTTTCAAATAAATCATCCACATCTTGTTTTCCTTCAAGAAACGAAGATGTCAATGGAGGATATGGACTCAATTGCTAGTAAAATTTGGCTAGCTAGAAAAGTGGTTTCCCTCAGTTCCTAGGGGACTTCTGGTGGCATTGCTTGTCTTTGGGACCCAAAAGAGGTAGTTATTCACCATATGGTTGGTAGTTGGTGTATTTTGGCTATAGCTATTCAAAATAGATATTCCAAACAAATTATGCTTTGCATTACTGTTTATGCTTCAACTGCTTTGGAAGAAAAAAGAAGATAGTGGAAGGATATAACTCATTTTATCTCTCATTTTCCTGAAGCTTGGATCTTTATCGGAGGAGATTTCAATACCATCCTCTCTTTGGATGAGAAAATGGGGGAAATAGAAATTTGGACAAAAGCACTAACCTCATGAGCGAATATATTGCAAACCTCCATCTTGTGGACATCCAACCAAATAATGGCCTTATGACTTGGTCTAACAGAAGGTAAGGCTTAGCTTGTATAATGGAGAGATTGGATAGGTTTTTGCTCTCTAAAAATTTCTTAATCCATGGTCACATTCCTAAAGTGAAGACTCTTAACAATGCTAGTTTGGATCACTGGCCAGTCATGGTGGAAATGTGGAAAACCAATGTGGGTTTCTCTCCTTTTCGTTTTCAATTACTGTGGCTCAGAGACAGTTCCTTTAGACCTCATGTGCAACAATAGTGGAAGGAAGGTAGGCCTAGGCATGGGACTATTATGTTATATTTTGCCAAAATACTGTAATACATTAAATCCAAAATCAAGAGATTGGGATGTTCATAAAAAAACATGAAGTTATTACTCAACTTGAAAATTTGAATAAGAAAATTCGTTTAGATGGCCTCATAGAGAATATAAGTGTAGATGAAATTAAACTCACAACTCAGTTAGAGGAATGGAAAAAGGGAACTCTTATGGAAGCAAAAATTTAGAATTCAATGGCTCAAAGAAGGAGATCGAAACACAAATTTTTTCCACAAATCTCTTCTAGCTCGAAGATCTCACAACTTTATTTCTTCCCTAAAATTAGATTCTAGAGATATTGTCTGTACTTGGGATGGCATGAACTCTATTGTTGTTGATTACTTTTCCAATCTTTTGCTGCTACTCCTCTTAACTCAGCTTATCAACACAATGTTCTTCAAACAATCCCTTCTCTTATCACTTCTGAGGAGAACTCTATTTTTGCTGCTCCTGTTACTATCAATGAGCTTCAATAGGTAGTTTTTAAAATTCAAAAAGGGAAAACCCCAGGTCCTGATGGTTTTCCCATTGAGTTATACCAAGAGTTCTGGGATATCCTTCATGCTGATTTATTAGAGGTGGTGGAAGAAACCAGTAAAGCCAAAGAAATTTTGAAGGTTATCAATAAAACTTACATTACTCTTGTTCCAAAATATCAAGAGGTTGATCATATATCAGCTTTTAGACCTATTGCTTTATGTAATGTTATTCTCAAAATCATTACTAAAATCATGGCTGAAATGTTGAAGCCTCTTTTGCATAAGATTGTTTCCCCTGAGCAAGGGGGTTATGTGAAAGGGCATCAAATAGTAGATGAGATAGTTCTTGCTCAGGAAGCTATCCATTCTATGGATATGCAAAAATCTCCTCCCATGTTCATTCGGTTAGACTTATCCAAAGCTTATGACAGAGTGGATTAGCACTTCCTTATCAAAGTTTTGAGGCAATTTGGTTTCTCTAAGGATTGGATGGATTGGATTATGGGATGTATATATTTAGTTTCCTACTTAGTTCTTATCAATGGTAGACCTTCTCAGTCATTCCCTACTTCCAGAGGTATTAGGCAAGGTGACCTGCTATCCCCTTATTTATTCATCATTCTTGCTGAATGCTTGGGTAGGACTATAACCAAAAAGAGGGAAAACAAAACCCTTGAAGGAGTTCTTGTTGCCACATTTTGCATGGGGTGCTATTTTTGAAAATTTTGTAAGAGTTGCTGCTATGTCTTCCCTCTCCCTTCCTTCCCATTCTTCTTCATGTCCTTTCTACCCTTCAGCTGTCAAAATTTCAAATTCTGCATTGTTGTCATTTCATGTTTTTAGTATTTTCTACAAGTAGGCAAAATTGCCTAAAAATTGGCTAAGTGTTGAGTCCACCCGACTATGCACAGCGTAATTGGCGGTGGTCATAGTTTTTTGTGCACCTAAGCGATCATGTTAAAAAAGTAGCCAAAAAATTGACTAAGTGTTGGGGCCGCCCGACTTCGTAGCGAAGTCAGACGGCGCCCAGGAATCAGTGCGCACTTGGGCGGCAATTGAAGCATCATCAAAAAATATTCTAAGTATGAGCCGCCCGACTTCGTAGTGAAGTTGGGAAGCACTCATCAATTCGTGTACTTTCAGGAGGACTCCGTCTGACTGCGCTACGTCATCTGACTACGTGCCTATCTTGGTGCGCCCTCGGGCGAAGAAGGGAGAAAATGCTAGAAAATATTCTAAGTGTTGGAGGTCTATCTGACTGCGCTGCATCACCCAACTTCGTGCCTATTTTGGTGTGTTGTCAGACATCAGAAGAGATAGACTATAAGAAAATTTCTAAGGCACGGACCACCTGACTTCGTTGTTTTCAGCTTACGTCATTCGGCTGCGCATCAGTTCTGTGCGTTGTTCAACAAGATAAAAAAGCAGATGGATGAGCTTCTAATTTCAATCATTCCCACCCTATTAGTAGACTTCAGATCACTACAAGTGTGCAGTCTTAGGATGAGCATCAAGATGTGATGGAAGGTGTGCCACTAGGGTACAAAGCAGGTCAGAGTTTAATTATAGATTGTACCGCTTCTACCACCATTCAACCGACTAGATTGCCACGGAGTTGTTACACTTCTAGGTAGACCTTGCTACAAGTACACTCTTTGCCCGTAGAGGTTAAACATCAGCCACTTTTTACTGCTTTTGTTACCTTTTGTCAGCTTTTGCCAGGTCTGGGATCCTGTGCCCAAAATGTAATATGGGGGAAAATTTTGCTATAAGTAGTAGGCTCATTTCATTGTAAAAGGGTGGAAGGGGGATATATTGCTAAGAAAATTCTGTAGCTACACACCATATTTTAATTCAAAGTATATTTGGCTCTATTAGTTGTTTCCATCTTTTATGCTGCCTTTCTTAAGTATTTTTGTTTCATGTTGCTTATTTTTCTGATTGCTGTCATTTTGCACTTCTGGATCTCAGCATTGGTGATTAAGTATATCTAGAATACGAGAGGAAGGATACATAGGATAGAATAGCACTAATGGTTTCTATTCAATACATTGTTTTGATTGTTGTTGGTATAGTGATTGGTTAGTAATTGTGTTGCTTATCTTCCCCACCCAAGGAAAATCATTTTTTATGTCTCTTTCTGTACTTTGTAATCTCTTTCCTATACTCTAAGCTAAAAACCCCAAGTGAGAACTAAAGGAAGTCGACCTTCTCCAGAGATTGGCATGGAAGGCATCTCTTCCTTCCGACCTTTCAATCCGTTGGGCGAATCTAGGGCGCAATAGATTAAAATCCTTTCCTTAAGTGGTCGATTCGTAACCAATAGTTTCTCAGGCATGCCCGGTGGGACCCGAAATTTTCCCACCCCATAAGCAGTATTGAAGCATCGGTGTTCGCTTCAGTGTTGACAAGTTAGAACACCTGATGACTTTACTAAACCTGAATACTCTCTGAGTCTTGAAGACTGGTCCAAAATCAAAATTCCCTCATGCATACGAGATGGAGAGTTAGGAACACAGGACAAAATCTTGAGTTTTACGAGCTTGACATTAATGTTTTCGAAGAACGCTCAAGACTGGTAGATTACCAAGTCGATCCAGAGGAACAAGAAGCTGAAGTCGAGGAGCAGGAAACAACTAATACTGATACCGACTACACTATTGATCAAGGAGAAGAAGATGGTCAAGGCGCTAACATGGTGAATGTTGTAGAGCTATTCCCAGCTATGGATTCCACTGGACCTCTTTAGCTCCCTGGGTAGAATGTTGTTCCACCTACTGCATTAAAATCCATTCCCACCTATGATGGAATGGGAAAGACAACCTTTGAGCACATCCAAGACATCCTTGCCTTGGTTGCTCTCCATGCCATTACAGATGAAAGCATGAAGACCCGATTGTTGACACTCTCTTTGCAAGGGAAGTTATTATACTGGTACCGATCCCTACCAAAAAATTCTATCACGGGATGGGCCCAACTGGTCGGTCGACTGGTCAAAGGGTCCAATGAATCCGTGGACCCCTCCTCGTTGCTGCACCAGTTCCAAACTATTCAACGACATCCACAGGAGGAAATATCAAATTTTAATATAAGGTTTGCATGGTCATGGAAGAGAGTGCCACCTGAATTGTGCCCTTCTGATGGACAAGTTGCTCACTACTATCTCAGAGCATTCAACAACAACATCAGTCTAGTCATCAAGTTGGCCCATGTGAATACTTTTCCTGATTTATATGATGCAGCTCAAAGGGTAGAATTGGATATGATTTCCATAGGCAGACTTCCGCACAAGCAATAGACACCTATCTACCCTAATTTTCCTCAATCTCAGTATCCCCCGATGTCTGCTTCATCTTCTACGTACCCAAATTCATGGAATCCTCCACCAGTAGTCACTCTATATTCTTCCCAGATGCATTTCCCCACTCATCCTACACCTCCCTTCCCACCTGTCCCTCAGCATCCATCACTCCTCTCACCTCCACAATATCCCGCATCACCTTCGACGCCGCCATTAGCCCCATTACCTTCATCATCCCAGTTACCACCTCAACCTGATATGGATGTGCAGTCCAAGATTCTATGACATGTGGAGTCGCTCACTTCAGTCTGCTAGACATTTTCTAATGACATGACCATGATAAAAAAGAAGCAATCCCAATAGGAATTCATTCTTAGGAGGCCGTATCCCCCTCATACGCTGATGAGAGACCAAGCGACTCAGACCCATAGGCCTCCAGCAAGAAATGTTGCAAGCAATCCGGAGCCAAGTACCTCAGATCAAGTGCACTGGTGCTCCACCTGCAATGATCCCCATGGGGAGGACACTTGTTATGTACATCAACACTATATTTAGACCCTAGGTGACAACATCCCTGAAGATCAAGTAAATCTGATCCAGGAAGAAGAGCGTAACGAAGACCCGATGTCGATTCTGACCAGAAGCAAAAAGAAACCAATTAAGGTCGATACGGCCCAAATGCAGCCTTTGAAAGTATATACTAGAAAATAAAAGGTGCAACCTACCGGTGAAGCTCCGGATAAACTACTTTCCCCACCATCGAAGAAAGAAAAAATGCCACCAACCAAGGCTCCCTTAGTCAAAGCTGCAGTGACTCAACCTCCAGCCAAGACCCAAGAGCAGGCTCATGAAAAGCTTAAGTATCCATCTCTCACAAAGCGGCAGAGGGTTGAGGCAACGCAGCAGTACCACTCCAAGTATGAGCCACATAAGGAGACCGAGGCACCAGCTGCTTCAGCCTATAACATCGTTGATGAGCTCAAGAGGACCCCGACGAAGATTAGCATGTACGATGCCCTTCGACTCCCTAGCCAAGTTGACTTGCTGCAAGAGTCACTAAAGATCGTCAACAAGGGAAAGTCAGCACAACCTATGTTGGCTCAGCCTTTGACCACTTCAATCACTGGTAAGAATCGACCACCTCCCTTTTATTTGTCTTTACGGATGGAAGGGCATGTAGTGCATAACTGCATGGTGGACTCCGGTGCATCAACCACTATCATGCCAAGGGTTGTATGCGAAGAAATGGGTATGGAATACACCCGGAGCAGCCAAGGTGTCCTGCAACTAGATGGCACTCCTATGAAGACAGTGGGCATCATCAAGGATATCCCTATCCAGTTGCATAAAGCCCTACAAATCATGGTGATCCAAGAGGTTGTGGTTGTTGATTTGGAGCCCTACTTCGGCATGTGCCTCTCGAGGGAGTTTACTGCCAAGTTGGGAGGCTACCTATCGTTGGACTATTCACATATGGAAGTCCCTTTCAAAGGGAGGAAAGTCAAAATTTATAATGACAAACCATCCACTTTCCTGGTTGAAAAGACGCATGAGGAGGGGGAGCAAAAGGAAATGGTCCATTTGATGACCAAGGAGCTAGCAGAAGTAGACCTGGTGGAACAAGCCATAGAGCAACTACAAGTAGAAGATGAGTTCTCTTTGTTGGACTTCAATGCCATGATAGAATCAGACATAGGCTGCTACTCCATAACCCAGCCTGAGAAGCCGAAGGAAACGACGAAAATGGACAAAAGCCCTACCTCAGATGAACTATGGAAGTTGTACTTTGATGGCGCCAGATGCAAAAATGGTGTCGGGGTAGGGGTTCTTTTAGTTGCACCCTCTAGGATACAAAAGGACTATTGTTATCGGTTGGCCTAGAGCTGCACGAACAATGCAGCTGAATATGAAGCCTTGTGCCTAGGCTTGAGGAAGGCAGAGATACTGGGTATAAAATAGTTGTAGATCTTTGGCGACTCCGAGCTTGTGTGCAATCAGATCACTAACAAGTGCTCCACCAAGAAGCATTACCTCAAGGCATACCACAACCGTGTCTGGGATTTGATGGAGTCATTTGAATCTCTGAATGTCAAAGCTATCTCTCGAGAAAAGAATAAGCATGTTGACATCTTGGCTTCTGTTGGAGCCAGGTACATCTCGACTGATGACACTATGTAGAAGCCGAAGCCGGTTCGTACCATTTACAGGCCTTCTATGCCTGATAAGGACACCCACTGGCAGGTGTTTGATTGTGACGAGGATATCATCACCTTTTTGATACATGAAGCAAGTTCAATCGAAGGTAGAGACCCTGATGACGAGCAATATGAGGGGTTGATACAGTTAAAGAATAATCATGTCCCAAAAGGACTGATTACCTTGGAGAGCCTGTTTGACCAGAACGATAGGGCTATCTCACACCGAATCAAGGTGGATGCCAAGCAATACATGGACCTGGAGCTTGAACCTGGTAAAGTGATTAAAGTTGGCATAGATTGCACTCCAGAGGAGCTGGACCAGATTCGGGCCCTGTGCAAGGAATACCTAGACATTGTAGCCTGGTGCTACCAAGATCTGAAGGGATATGACAGGGAGATGATCCAGCACACTATAGAGCTGGAAGAACATGTGAAGCCCTTCAGGCAGAAGCAAAGGGCAGTCAACCCAAAGATCGAATCTATGATGAAAGCCGAGCTCTTGAAGATGCTGGAAGCAAAAATCATCTATCCTATTAAGCACTCTTCTTGGGTCGCAAATCTGGTTCCCATGAGGAAAAAGAACGGAGATATCTACCTCTACGTGGATTTTCGTAATCTCAACCAGGCTTCACTGAAGGATCATTATCCACTCCCTCAAATTGATCAAATCCTTCATGTGGTTGCGGGAGCTCATAGATTCTCTCTCTTAGATGGGTTCTCTGGCTATAACTAGATCTGGGTGAAAAACGAGGACCAACACAAGACGACGTTCACCACCAAATGGGGAATGTTTGCCTATCAGTGCATGCCCTTTGGTATTTCCAATGTGGGGGCTACATTCCAGAGAGCTATGGACCTAGCATTCCATGAGCTGCTCAACAAAATCATTGTCATCTACTTAGATGACATGACTATGTTTTCACATAGAAGAGAAGACCACACCTCCCACCTGCGGCAAGTATTTGAAAGATGTCATGAATTCGACATATCCATCAACCCTAAGAAGTCAGTATTTGTGGTGAAGGAGGGTAAACTGTTAGGCCATGTTATTTCTGAGAAGGGCCTTGCAGTTGACCTCTACAGAGCAAAGGCTCTTCTTCGTTTGTCCATCCCGGTCAACAAGAAAGGGCTGCAGTCATTCTTTGGCCAGATCAACTTCATAAGGAAGTTTGTGCCTGACTTTGCCCAAGTAATCAAGCCCATGGCCGAGCTCTTGAAGAAGGATGTCGACTTCATCTGGACCGAAGAAAGGAAGAAAGCCTTCGAGGAGATCAAGGCCAGGATTGCGCAGGCACCAGTATTGATAAATCCATATTACTCCAAGGACTTCATCCTATACGCGGTGGGAGAGCCCGAAAGCTATGCTGTAGTTCTGACTCAAAAGGGAGATGACGACGAAGAGCGGATCGATAGCATTCTTAAGCCAAGTGATCCAGCCGCACGAAGAAAGGTATAATTTTATTGAGTGGCAAGTTCATGCAGTTATGAGGTCCTTGAGAAAGTTCAAGCACTTCGTCTCTCAAAGCCGGATTACTGTCTTCGTGATACACCCGGATGTCAGAAATTTCATTATTCAAGGGGAACCTGGTCACAAGAGGGCAGGATGGATTGCCAAAATCTAGGAGTTTGACATAGAGGTACGACCCACCAAGTTAATCCGAGGTCGGGCTCTATGCCAGGAATTGGCTCGGAGTGTTGCAGCTGAGGTTTTTGATTGTCAGTGGGAGGATACAGCGATGGAAGGTAGTTTTACCAACTCCTTATATGAGGAGAGCGATTGGACAAATGATTTGGTATGGTATTTTAGCACAGGAAGGTGTCCAGATCAGCTCAACGCCTCACAAAGAAGGAGGTTTAGGCTAAATGCCTTAAAATATGTACTGCACCTCGAGGAGTTGTATTTTAGAAACATTGACGACATCCTTTTGTGGTGCGTTAAGAAATCAGATAAGCTGAAGGTCCTGGGCGAGTTCCATTCTAGAATGCTAAGAGGACACCATTCGGGAAGGCCGATGACCTTGAAAATCATCAGAGCGGGTTACTATTGGCCCACCCTCTTCGTAGATGCGCATGTAGTCTACCAAAAATACGAGAAATGCCAAAGGTTCATCGATAGAAATTAGAATGCACCTATGCCCCTCCAGCCAATTCAGGCTGAGGCCCCCTTCCAACAGTGGGGCCTAGATTTTATCGGGACTATAACGCCAAATTCCTTGATGGGCCATAAGTTCATTATGACAGCTACCGATTATTTCACCAGATGGGCTGAGGCAATACCCACTAAGCATGCTGACCAAGAGACGGTCATCAGTTTCCTAGAGAGTCTGATCACCCGCTTCGGGATTCCAGAAGCAATAGTGACTGATAATGGTCCAGGTTTCGTAGGCGCGGTACTCACTGAGTTCACCTGTAAGTACGAGATTTATCATAAAATGTCTTCTAACTATTACCCGTAGGGGAACGGCCTGGCTGAGTCCACCAACAAGAACCTCATGAAGATCATAAAGAAGACTATGGAAAGGAACAAAAGAACCTGGCACCTACTTCTGGATCGAGCGCTATGGGCAGACCGTATCTCATTCAAGAAATCAATCAAAACATCATCGTATGCGCTCGTGTATGGGAAAGAGGTAGTCTTGCCTACTCATATTGAGATGCCCACACTCTGGCTGTTGGAGGATGAGAAAGGTGATGCAGACCCCGTTGATGCCCGACTGGCTCAGTTATTGCAACTCGAGGAAGAAAGGGAGAAGGCTTACCAAGTTTTTGCCAAGCACGTCGAGACAACACAGAACTGGTTTTCAAAGGGAACCACTGCGTGAGTTTTCAATATTGGGGACTTAGTGTTGAAGTGGGACTCGTACAAGGTGAAACCGGGTAACCATGACAAGTTTGACGCCTTCTAGGAAGGCCCCTTCCAAGTCACCCGGGTGAACCAGTTCAATGCATTCATGCTAAGAGACATGGAGGGTCAGATCCTCCCGATACCCGTTAACGACTTTCATCTGAAAGCCTACCACCATTAAGATATCAGAGGTTTTCCCCTTGTACATACTTTATTTTTTATGATTTCAGTTTAATTTTCTGAATGTAAATATTTCTTTCAGTAGAATTTGTTTCCTATTTTAAAATTCGAGTAAAAAAAGAGGGTGCACAACAGTTTGGAAAAAGGCAAAAAATGGCTAAGGCAAGGAAATTCCATCCAAAGGTGCTAGAAATTCCTTCGAAGTTGAGTGTCGCCCTCAGATTTTCATGATGATGGGAGGCTCCAAGGCCGCGGTGACAAAAGGAAAAAAACCCAAAAATTTTTCTAAGTATGGGAGCCCGCTCGACTTCGTAGCGAAGTCGGGCGATGTGCCCTGTTTTATGCGCTACCCTACGGGGGCCAAGTAGAAAAATTGAAAAAATGACTAAGTGTGCCGCCCGAGTTCACAAATTTCCCTTACACTGCCCGACGGTGCAAACCAAAAATCTGCACACTCTAGCAGGCACGTCTCAAGGACATCTCCAAAGTTGAAAATTTCCTAAGTATTGGATGCCCTAAAGCACAGGTTTCTTGTGGCGACGACGGGCAACGCCCAATTTCTGGGTGCACTTGGTCAGGAAGATGAAGAAAAATATAATTTTTTGTATAAGCCCTTAGCACAGTTGCCAAGGCAAAGTGCTTCGTAACGTATGCCTAGTTTGCGGTAGATGATGTCATCAAAAGGAATAAGGTGATTGCGCAACTTTCAAAGCAAGTTTCATTAAAAGAAAAGCGCAGCCCGGGCCAATGACGTACAAATTGCGCTCCCCAACAAGGATCCCATGCGCGGCCATCGAGGAATAACGGTGCTACTCACCCACTTCAAGCAATGAGCTTTAAATTCGCCAACCACCATTAATGCTTGCTTTTACCCATTTTTGAAAAAGGGTTTATTCACTCAGTAATATCAGAATTAATCAAAGAAATTTGAGTTGCGCTGTGGAAAAGGGAAAATTTCGTATTGCAACTATAAATTTTGGTCATTTTCACCGCCATGGGTAAAGAGCCGAGCGCAGCAAAGGGGAAGGCGCCTATGCAGGCAGCGTCCAGTTCGTCTCAAGAGGAATCAGAAGAGCAGACCATCTCAAGCGCTCTTGGAAGCGAAGTGCCAAAGGAGAAGAAGGGAAAGGGCAGGGCGAAAAGCACCAAGAAGAAAGTTCCTCCCTCGCCGCTTGTGGACCGCCTTAGCAGGTACAGGGATGGCAATTATTCAATCAGCATCACAGAGTTGCGGGCCACTATAAAGCAATGGTCCATGAAGGTGTCACCCTCACACCATTTTGGTGCAGCCTACCGGTCGAACTTATACTGGTTCTTGTGCCCTCCTGTCCATCACTGCCCGGAGCTGATTGAATCAATTGTGGAATATTACAAGCCCAACACCCGACAGGTCTGTGACTGCCAGGGTCGGATACTGTTTTCTCTCTTCAAAGAGAGCATCCAACCAGC
This sequence comes from Wollemia nobilis, assembly GCA_028583015.1. Classification (NCBI taxonomy): domain Eukaryota; kingdom Viridiplantae; phylum Streptophyta; class Pinopsida; order Araucariales; family Araucariaceae; genus Wollemia; species Wollemia nobilis. The sequence goes on from JAQPPZ010002549.1 coordinate 14,902,596, forward strand.
TTTTGCGCTAGGGCACGAACCAGACCCAAATGCCATAATCAGGAGGGTCAACCTAGAAGAGCAAGCGGGCAGGGCTGGCGAATCAAGAAGAATGAGGGATTTCCTCAATTCAGAATTAGAGCACCCATTGCCGGTTTCAAGATGGTCATCGCGCCCAATACCCTTGGCAAAATTCAAAAGCCAGTATATATACACTATACTTGCCTGGGTTTTGGGTTGTGGTACTGATGAAGTGGTGCACCCATATCAGCTCGTGCTTGTCGAATGCATCCTTCATGGGGAGTTTTACGACCCCAATATCCTAAAATCGGGAAGGCGGCCAATTTATTTTGACTGGGCAGACTGGATAGCCTACGCCATCCACTCAAATCTTGTAAAACTATAGCAAAAGAAAATGATAGAGTTCAGGCACTGCTCATTTTTGGTATGGTTGTGTCTGTACCATATGCACTACAAGATGAACATTGTTTTGGTTCAAAAGGTGGATGAGAATAGCACACCGTTGCTCATATATGAATGGACCGACCTGCTATATAGAAGGGAGTCATATTACGAGTTCAACTTCAAGTTCTTGGGCATTGCCCTAGCCCTCTTCAATGGTCGAGCATCACGCCCTCCTTTTTATATGACCAGGCACCTGGTGAAGAAGGAATTCGGAGATACATTTCGGTTGACTCAGGGCATCGTCATTAGGGTTTATGGATTTAAGGGTAAGCCATTTCTACTATCATATTTTTGTACAGAATATCACTTTGGCCTCGAGGCAGCGTGACAAATGGATTGCGTAGAAGAGGAGTACGACCATGGGAAGAAAAAGAGCCCCATATTCAGTTATCCTATCACCTGGGGTAGTGTCGAGGTTCACGAGGTTGGGCAACATGTATATTTAGAAGATACTCTCCTTAGCTTTGGCCTGGTGCAGTTGCCTCAACGCTGGAAATATGATCCGATTGGGATCAAGCAAAAATTTGTACATGTTTACCCACGAAAGGAGATCATGTTAGAAAGGGGTAATCAGATGGGAATCGATCTGGAATGGCACATTGAGGAAATGTAGTCATGGCCACCATGGCATAATTTTTATTGTGTAGAAGCAGATTATGATCCCGAGCACAATGATAATCACAAAATGGGATCAACTGGTTTCAGAAGACTACTCGCAAAGGTGGCACCACTAGGCTGGAGTAAAGACAAGATTATGGAATGTTGGATAATGAGGTGTCGTACGCAGCACGACAAATCAAAAAAAGGTCGTTGACCATTGATGATGACTTTTTCGTCCTATATGACAACCACTTTGACAAGTGGCAGCCGCTCAAGTTCCGTGATATCGTCCCCCTAGGCGCCCGTCCAAGACATAAAAGGAGGCCTCTACCTCAAAAACACTTTAGTTATTGGATGTGCACAAGGGACATCCAACAGTAAAGCAGTAGAAGACGTAGAGGTGGACCCAATGTTGTCCTTGACTCCTGAAAAGTCATCGCAGTCAGAAAAGGAGCCCGAGCAATCAGCTGGTGAAAAAGCAAAGGGTGCACAACCGTCGAAGCCAAAGACCAAGTACAAGTTTACTTTATCAGCCATGGCTCCCGATGCGTCAACCATCGTCGCTCCCCTCGAATAAGCGGTCATGCCCAAAGAGAGGAAAAGAAAAAGGTCTAAAAAGACCAAGTAAAGGCGGACCAAGAAGGATACTATGCAGCAGATAGAGGCGACTCCACAAATAGGCGCTACTGTAAGTGAGATAATCTCTCTTGAGGATAGTCCTTAGAGGGAAACATAAATGTGCATTGCGAGAGTTATTCGAATACCAACTTAGGCAGAGCTTGTAGGTACACATTATCTACCCCTGCAACAAACCCTAGTAACCCCAACTGCTATGCCTTCACCCTCTTCCACATCTGGGCCCATTCTGGGTGCTTCATTCTAGTCTTCCTTCACACAACCCCAACATAGTCCATAGTCGTTTGGACATTTTTCCCAAAACCCTAGCATTTTTCAAACCCTAGGTTTGTCCCCTACAACCAGCATCGAGGAAGGTTCTTTGTCCCTTCACCATTCACCTCCCACCACTACTGCCATAAAAATCCCATTTCCACCTCCTCAACAGTTGCTTGCGAGGACCCAGTCACCCTCAAAGGTGGTTGTATCTTCTGGCACATCGCCCGCTTCATTATTTGCAAGAAAAATGCCGTAGCAAGTTTTGGCTTTGACATACCCCATGTTCGCAGAGCTGGAACTGGCTAAAAAGCAGCTACAAATCACTGACGACCAGCCCTTAACTGCAAAGGCCACCCAGGGCTCTCTTGTCTTTATCCAAGGAGTCAGAAAGAGAAGGGCAGAAGAAATTGTCGTGCATGAGAAGCGCACGAAATGCGACCTAGAGAGGAGGGTGCTTCGTAGAGAGAAAAAAGTGCCCAAGGTCAAAAAAATTGTATAAGAGATGATAGAAGAAGACTATGAGTACCAAATCAAATATAAGAGCTTTGACAACATAAACGAAGAGTATGAAATAAGTGGAATCTCTAGAAGGGCTGATAATATTCTCGTTAAGTGGCTCGAGACCAAACAACAGTTGTACTAGCTTCAGGATGATAAGAGGCAACTCGAATAATAATTAGCCAAGGCACAAGCACAGCTAGAGAAGGCCTAGGAGGAGGTGAAAAAATTGAAAGATCAACTTGCGGCTTCCCAGTAGGAGACAACAGACCAAAATGCGACCGTTGATAAATTAATAGAGGAGAAGAAAGCAACACTGACACACATCACCCAATTGCAGGATCAACTTCGGCAGACCCAGGTTGTTGCTTTCTCTAAGGACAGAATCAAAGAAATGAGGGTTGGCTTGCTCAAGGGTTGCAAAACAAATGTTTCCAGAGTGCTATCAGTCCTCAATTTCATCTCCAGTATTCAAGAAATATCTGCCCAGGGAAATCCTGCGATAGAGGGGGCTGAACGCCAAGCACAACAATGGCTATACTTGGCAATTAAACTTGAAGAATGTGAGTGCAAAGGCCCCCAACTTATCCCCATGTCACAGATTGCCCAAGATTGGGCCGATGCGAGGATAACCATGCAAATTTACTTTGAAAAAGCTAAAAAGGTCAGGATAGCCAGGAAGATACTAGATGCACTGATGCAAGAGAAGAAGCCTTTTGCCTTTTCACACCCTTTTTGCTCAGTGGCATTTGAGGCAGACACTTCTAAGATTGATAGCTAGAGTGATCCAGTTTAGGAGGCATAGGTGACGCAAATGGTGTCAAAATTTTGCAAAATTAACACCTACCTTCACGAACTAGGAGAAATATTCAACACCATCGACGTGCACCAGGTTGCGGCATTCAAAAGGGCATTGAAAGACATCAAAAATTTAGAGCCCTTCTAAGAGGCAGTCTGGGCCTAGGCTCAAACTGCATATGAGCATGTTCATGATCGTGTTGCTCACCCTGAACAGGAAGAAGAAAAGGACATAAAACAATATGGTTCAGAAGGGGAGGAAGAAGAAGGTTCGGGAGAGGAGACCGCTGAGAGCGATGCGGAAGAAGAACAACTACCAAAGCGAGAATCTCAGCAGTAGCAGGAGGATGCAGGGGCCAGGAAGGACTCTTTGCCCAAAGGATAAAGGCTAGGTCCCTTGCATCGAGGTGAGCTCGATACCCCGCGAGCCGCCAGGAATGTTGCCACATTTTGCAAGGGGTGCCAATTTTGAAAATTTTGTAAGAATTGTTGCTATGTCTTCCCTCTCCTTTCCTTCCCATTCTTCTTCATGTCCTTTCTACCCTTCAGCTGTCAAAATTTCAAATTCTGCATTGTTGTCATTTCATGTTTTTAGTGTTTTCTGCAAGTAGGCAAAATTGCCTAAAAAATTGTCTAAGTGTTGAGTCCGCCGACTGCGTAGCGCAATCGGGCGACGCTCATAGTTTTTTGTGCACCTAGGTAGTCATGTTAAAAAATCATCCAAAAATTTGACTAAGTGTTGGGGCTGCCCGACTTTGCAGTGAAGTTGAACGACGCCCAGGAATCAGTGCGCACTTGGGCAACAATTGGAGCATCATCAAAAAATATTCTAAGTATGAGCCACCCGACTTCGTAGCGAAGTTGGGCGACACTCATCCATCTGTGCACTATCGGGAGGACTCCTATGACAGCGGCGAGCGGAGAAGGGAGAAAATGTTGGAAATTATTCAAGTGTTGGAGGTCTATCCTACTGTGCTGTATCGCCCAACTTCACGTATGTTTTGATGCACCGTCAAAAATTAGAAGATATAGACTGTAGGAAAATGTCGAAGGTACGGATCGCCCAACTTCACTATTTTTAGCTTGCGCTGTTTGGCTGTGCATCAATTTTGTGCATTGTTCGACAAGATAAAAAAGCAAATGGATGAGCTTCTAAGTTCAATCATTCCCCCCCATCAGCAGACTTCAGATCACTATAGGTGTGCAGTCTCGGGATGAGCGTCAAGATGTGACGAAAGGTGTGCCACTAGGGTACAGAGCAGATGAGAGTTTAATGATAGATTGTACCGCTTCTACCACCATTCAACTGGATTCAACTGCTCACCTACTAGATTGCCATGAAGCTGTTACACTTCTAGGTAGACCTTGTTGCAAGTACACTCTTTACCTGTAGAGGTCAAACATTGGCCACTTTTTTATCGCTTTTGTTAGCTTTTGTAGCTTTTGCCAAGTCTAGGATCCTGTGCCCAAAATGTAATCTGGGGGGAAAATTTTGCTATAAGTAGCAGGTTCATTTCATTGTAAAAGGGTGGAAGGGGGATATCTTGCTAAGAAAATTTTGTAGCTACACACCTGCTTTTAATTCAAAGTATATTTGGCTCTATTAGTTGTTTTCTTCTTTTATGCTGCCTTTCTTAAGTATTTTTGTTTCATGTTGCTTATTTTTTTGATTGTTGTCATTCTGCACTTCTGGATCTCAGCATTGGTGATTAAGTATATCTGGAATACGAGAGGAAGGATACATAGGATAGAATAGCACTAATGGTTTATATTCAATACATTGTTTTGATTGTTGTTGGTATAGTGATTGGTTAGTAACTGTGCTGCTTATCTTCCCCACCCAAGGCAAATCATTTTTTATGTCTCTTTCCTGTACTCTAAGCTAAAAATCCCAAGTGAGAACTAAAGGAAGCCGACCTTTTCAGGATATTGGCATAGAAGGCATCTCTTCCTTCCGGCCTTTCAATCTGCTGGATGAATCTAGGGTGCAATAGATTAAAATCCTTTCCTTAAGTGGCAGATTCTTAACCAACAGTTACCATTGCTCATGGAGCTAGACCTATCTCTCATCTTCAATTTGTGGATGACTCTACTATTTTAGGTAAAGCTACAGTTAAGGAAGCTTCTAATATTAAGTAAATCATTAGCTATTTTTCTAAGGCTACTAGGCAGTTGATCAATGAAGACAAATCTAAAGTTATTTTCTTTCACTACTCTGCCAGACAAGAATCCATGGTCTTGGATAAATTAAGATATAATAAAACCTCCCTTCCAATCACTTATTTAGGTATTCACATCAATATTCAAAGGCAAAAAAATAAATATTGGAATTGGTTATTGGACAAAGTCAAGAAGAAAATTGAAAAGTGGACCAACAGGTGGCTTCTTCTGGGGGTAGAATCACCTTGGTAAAATGAGTCCTTCAAGCTATTCCTATTTATGTATCTTTCGTGTTGAATATCCCAAAGGCTGTTCTTTGAGAACTAGATCAAATCAGTCATCGATTCCTTTGGAGTGGTACTAAGGAGAAAAGAAAATGGGCCTTGGTGAAATGGGATACTTTATGTCTTCCTAAGAATGAATGGGGGTTAGGATTCCAATCTTCTATTAATAACAACAAAGCTTTAGTTGCTAAATTATATTGGAGGATGTTGCATAACCCCAATGCTCTTTGGGCTAATAATCTCTATGCTAAATATGCTGAGAACAAAAGTCCTGAAGACCTTGTTCGTTATCAACTTCCCACCAAAGGTTCTCCCATTTTAGCAGTTCTTAATACTGGTGAGGATTTGATAAAGAAAAAATTATTTTGGATCATTCATAATGGTCAACAAGCAAATTTTTGGAAAATTTTTTGGGATGCTCACAAGCCTTTGATAACTCAATTTCCCGATTAGAGGCCTTGGATGGAGGAGCTTCACCGAGCTAACTGAATAAAGGTGGCTAATTACTATTGGTACTATACTGGTAATTCAAAGGTTGATAGATATTGGATCCCTATTGAGGACTGGCCTATTCAAATCCTAGAAAGGCAAAGACAAGATATCCAAGGTATTCTTCATATGAGATCTCTCTCTTGGTCCCATGAAAAATATTGTTTTGGATGGAACAAAACTACTAACGGTGAGTATTCAGTTGCTCAAGGTTATTTGACCTTATAACATAATAATCCCAACCAATCTTCTGACATCTTTTCTCAATTGTGGGCTCAAAAGCTCTGGCCTAAGGTGAGGTTCTTTACTTGGCTTTTATTGCATCGTAGGGTGCTTACTGGTGAGCAACTTATGAAGCATGGTTTTCATGGCCCTTTTATATGTGAAATGTGTGAAGAGAATGTAGAAACTCTCAGGCATATTTTTATTGAGTGTACTTTAGCCTCTAAGATCTGGAGGAGAATGGCCACTTTACTTGGCTTACAGTGGTCCAATTTTTTTTAATTTTCAGCAGCTTTGGAGGGATTGGCCTAAACAAGAGGGTGTTGATCATTTTATTAGGCAGTTCATTTGGATGGGTTCTACTATTCTTCTTTGGAATATTTGGAATGAAAGGAACAACCAAATTTTTCATAAATATAGGAAGGATATTCACTATATTTGGTAAAAGACCATAGCCAACTTAGTTGAATCGGTCCATCAACTCCTTAATCACCGCCAAAACTCCCACCAAATACGGGATCAAGTGATGCAAATATTGAAGATTAAATATTCTAAAGGCAACCAACTTAAAGGGAATGTGAGTATTTGTGAGATGGATAGGACAAGAAATTGGCGACCTCCTCCTAAGAATTTTGGAAAAGTCAATATTGATGGAGCCTTTAGAGGGAACCTTGGAAAAGTCAGTGCAGGAGGAATTGGTAGACTTTCAGATGGCTCCCTGGTTTTTACTTTTGCTGAGAATTTAGGTGTTCTTTACAACAACCTTGCTGAGGGGTATGGTATCCTCAGAGGCCTTCAAGGGGCTACTAAGGTTGGTTGGGAAAAGGTGTTAGTTGAGTTTGACTCTCAAATCATGATTAATCTTTTGAAGACTCCTAAGAATCATAAGGTTGATTAGAGAATAAAAATAATTATTGAGAAGATTCAATTAATCTAGATGGGATTTTTGAAATTTGATTACAATCATGTGGTCAAATATCAAAACAAGAGTGTTGATGCTTTAGCTAATTGGGCTTTGGACAAAGGTGATCTTACTTGTTATGGCCACCCTCCTAGATGGTGGGCTTCACAAATTAGGGAAGCTCTTCTTTCTATCATTTATTTGGATGGCTCTAGTTCTGAAGGTACCTAGTTTCTTCTTGCTATATTTTTGCTTCTCTTTGGTTTGATCAGTTTATATTAGTTCCCTTTCTCAAACTATTATTTCTTTTGTTTCCTCCGTTGATTCTTGCCTTAAAAGTCTTCTGGTATAGATAGGTCATTGTTATGTTCAATTTTTTTTCTTTTTTGTTTTTTTTGTTTAGCTTTTTAAGGTGTGTGTTATTTTGTTTTGTTTTGTTTTTGTGTTCTTTGTGTTGTTCTTGTGGTTTTGTTGTGTAATGTTTTTTATATTATTTGTTATTGTTCTTCTATTTTTGTTGTTCTTCTTGTTCTTGTGTTTCTGTTTGTTTGAGTTAATTCGTATTTTTATGTGTGAATGTTTTCTATGTTTTTATTTTTATTTATTGTATGTTGTTGGTTTTTTTTATGTTTATTTTTATTTTTTTAATTTTTTAGGTTTTGGTTGTGTTTATTTTTCATGTTTTTTTTGTTATGTCTTTGTAGTGTCTTATTGTTTTTGTCTTGTTTGTGTTTTGTTATGTTGTTCTTGTGTTTTTTCTATGTGGTTCGTGTTGTGGTTTTTTTTTTATCTTATTGTGTGTGTGTTTGGTTGTGCTTTTTTTTTGACACACTCAAGGAGCATGTTTTTTATTTTATTTTATTATTTTTATTATTATTTATTTATTTTAATTGTTTTTGTGTGTTTGTTTGCTCCTTGAGTATGTCAAAGGTGGTAGGCCAGGTCCGAGTCTTGGACATTTTTGATGAAATGGATACCCCTGCCTCCTTGGGTCTTACCCGAAAGTGGCAGCCCTTCTGGGATGTTTTCCATAAAAAAAAAACCTTAATTAAAATATTTAAAAGGTTGGTTAATAATTTAGGTCAATATTAGCACATGCAACTATATTTGGCTTTATGGGCTTATCGGACCAGTGTTCGAACCCCTATAGGTGCTTCTCCCTTTGTCTTGGTATATGAAACTGAAGTTGTATTTCCTTTTGAGCTTGAAGCACCTTCTTTAGGACTTTTACTTCAAGACGCTGAAGTAGAAGATAAATATCATCTCGGATGACTAAGCCAATTTGAATTATTATATGAAAAGTGCATAAACACTTTAGAGCATCTTCACACTTATCAAGACAAACTCAAAAGATCATACTCAAAGAAAGTTCATACTAGATCTTTTGAGGTTGGTGATCTAGTTCTTAAAGAAAATTAGAAAAACACCAATGCTCGAACAGATCTTAAAGAGAAATTTCAACCAAATTGGTTAGGTCCATTTATCATAACTGCTAAATTTGGATCAGGTGCATACCGTTTGGCTACCTTAGATGGCAAAGATCTTAAGGAGCCAATGAACATAATGCACCTTAAAAGATATTATGCATAAAATCATGTTTCACCATTGTACATAGTCATCATATATTTTGTACATACAACATTTATTGCATGTAGTTCAGTTTATAATTGTAACCATATCATATAAATAATCTTTCATATAGCTACATTTATCCTACATATTTCATGAGTTTTGGTCCAATTGCATATGGCACATAGTCACATCCAGTTATTATATTAGACTGATGTCATCAATATTCATAGTCAATCTTGGTTTTCTTTGAAGAAATTCAGAGTTTATCTTGGACCACTCATAGGATTCACATTTTAATAAAATCTTGATTCTTGATATTGATTAAAAATCTCTCTTGAACCAAAATCACATTTCTTCACTAAGAAAATTTTGAGTTTTGGGTAACAATTCTACCACTTTTGAACCAAAACACACTTACACATCTTTAAAAATATTATTGCACTAGGAAAGATAATGCTACATAGTAGTCCTAGCTCCTTAAGTGAATGGTTTTCCTTGCTATCCTATTATGCACATGGTCTAGAATGCTCAAAATTGATAAAATGATAAGCTCCCCCCTACTCGAATAAATCCCTTGCTCTTCCACAAAAGTGAGCAAGTATCCCTTCAAAGAAAAAGAAAAATAAAAATCAAAAGAGAAGAAAAAGAAAAGTGGCTTTTACCACGAAAGAAAATAAAAATCCCCTTGTTCAAAAATGAACAAGAATCCCCAATCAAAGAAATCAAAAGAAAATAAGGGGGTGATGAGTTTGAATCCCTAGAATCCTTAGTTGTTTAAAAGTCGTGGGGTGATATCTATTACAAAAATGGGTTGAATGAAACCCCCCTAGCAATGGGGTAGTCTTCGCATGGTGACATGTCTATCAAATTAACGACCTTCTTTTGTACAGACCAATGTTCACTTATGGATACACTAAATTTTGGTGGTTAGTATTATAGAGTAGTTAAGTCTGACCATATATAAAATCATGGGATATGCTTTAATAATTTGCACACACAATGGTTCTTAAAGTTGGTTTGCATCATTACCTTACTAAAAATTAGTAAATGAACCTCATAAGCACACACATTTGATCCTTGATATATTTTGCATCATAATTTAGATTAAGATGGAAAATGAATGCACAAATCACACATTGGTTCTTGATAAACTTGATTTCATCCTAAAATGACCAAGATTCTCCTTGAGTTTTGATTAGTTGAAGTCACTATATCTTCATGGATTTGTATGACTGTTAGCATAAGAAATTGGCCCTAAAACCAATTAGTATTGCATCTCATATCTACCACCTAGTACAATGCATTCATTTCATCATATTGCATGATTGCTTGCCATATACAAAAATTGCATCAATCATACATAAATGCTTGGTCATATAGTTGCATAAAGACTTCACAATGATGGCATGAGATAACCCTAGTAAGGTTTTTCTCACATTTACTTTGCACTAGGAATCTTATGCCTAGTGCAAGTCCTCTATCCCATTTTTCATGCTCAATCACCCATATTACGCCTTGCTTCTCTTAAGTTTTAATCAAAATTAATCTTAAGATCACTCCTTACTTATCATAAATCATATCATCTTTTCTCAAATTACTTTTGGATCATAACCCTTTGATGTTAGCATAACAAAAAAACCTCATATAGGATCCGCTTCATGACCAACGGGAGGGGCAGCCTCCATTTACGATCATATATAAGCACACATCCTAGAGGTCTAGTGTTGACTGATCAAAATCGCAAGGGTATGTGTCCCAACACACTTTTTCTACAATTACACCTTTTTCTACAAAATCTCAAATACATTTTTTTCTACAAAAATTAAATCATATTACACTATATCGAATCAAATTTCACTTTTCTACAATGATATCCTAATTAAACATGATGAAAGTGCATTACAAATAAAAACATGACCATAAGCATGATTATATAGGATCATAAAAACAACAAAAATATTTTGCATCAAGCATAACATATAAAAACACAAAAACCCAATAAAAAATAGTAGTATAGTATTACTCTTGTAAAAAGGTACATAAAGTACATAAGATCGATTGGTATGCCACAATCAAAACTGGTATACTCAATCACTAGGGAAGTATACCACAAAAGGAAACCTTGGTATATCATCCCCTAGAACCTCTAGAACTCTGACCCTCATCAAGGGGTGTCTTGGGCACATGAAAATGAGGAACCCTAGACACCGTCCTGGAAGTTTATTAGGAGCGACTCGGACCAACTATCTCTGGGGGTAATGCTACCCTTTGACCCTTAGGAACTAACTAAAAGTATAATTTTTGATAGAAATTCATTTGCTACAATGCTGTTATCACCTCTGCCTGTGTCATTGTTAGTGCATCCTGTAGATACCTATGAAATCCACTACCTATAGATTAACCTGAGGCTACACTCCTCATCTGGCATGACTGTGACTGAACCTGTGTGAGCTGTGTCTACACCTATGCTAGTTGAGCCTAAGTCTATCCCAATAGATCCTAAGACTAAAAATAATGAGCCTCTAGTGATTGAATTTGAATCGTCTGTATCCCCACCTGGGTCTTCAACCCAACATTCTCTACTTGTAGCGCAACAACCTCTCTAACGCTGCTCGACTCTCCAATCTCCATATTAACACCCTTCTTGGGTGAGTCATATCACGAAAATAATGATACATCCTGTTGTGGTGATGGAACATCCTACTAAGATGGTGATACATGTCACTATGGTGATAATTCCTGTTGCAACACCGAAGGCTACTGCTGACTAGCACCCTATGATGACTGTGAGGTAGGATCATGTTGAGAATTGTGTCTCATCCCTTGCCTACCTATATATACCCATCCTCCTCTCATATGAGGTCCTCTTGATCATCCACAATGAGGAACCTCGCCTAGTCTCAATCTAGGATCACCTCTTTGAGCCTCCTATCGATGAACCATCACTCTAGCTACCTATATCAGTCAAGGGTTACCCACTGGGTGAATGTTAGTGATCGTCAAAGGATGAATCCCATCATACCACTGGTCATAGCCAACCTCAACTCTCACATCATCCACCCCTGGATCAAGATAGATAGGATCATCTACCTCTGGCTCCCTGAAGTGGACTAGGTCTGCTCCTCCCACAGTAGTTGAATCTCTAGTCACTCGCCTATAGGAGATATCCCCTATATTTGGGATCTTCTAACATAATAAAAAATATCACTACACTTGATCAAAATGGTACAAATCCATCTTCCCATTCTCTATTTGTAGCCATCATATCCACCACATTCAAGCCATCTCTACATGATCCTTATACCAATATGGCACCATCCTCCATGATCACTAGGTAATCTGATGAGGCAAAAGCTCATCTAATGCCTGCCTCATAGAATCCAAACCACCTATCTACGTAATCCACTCTCCCATCATCGATACCCATCTAAAAATTGTTGGTCGCCCTAACTACACCTCTCCCTAGGGAAGCCCATGTGGCCTTCGCACAGTAATGTGCTCCCAGATCCACACTTGAAGTAATGTAGTCATCACAATGTAGGTATGTTTCTTATATACAATGTTCCACAGTGTCCTGTATAACTTACACAAAATTAGCAAACCCTAGGAAAACTAATGACCATCGTCTCTCATGGCGTTGACTGCTCTGACGAGAGCCCATGGCAAGTATCATTTGCTCATATGGCCAGTCAAGTCTCCAACCACTATGCAGCTCAATACTACTGTCAGCATCGAAATAGTCTCTCTCTCCCATATCACTAACACTAATTCCACTTTGAGAAACTCAAAAGCTATCATCCCCTGTCAGTCTCTCCATCATTGTCGTTTGTACCCCTGATTGATACACTCTCATTCCCCTAATGGGAATCATGAGGATCCTCCAAATATCTCAAGGGTATTAGTCATCTCCCTCATAGGAAATAGGAAGGTGGATGACTCTGGATACCATCGCTCTACCAAGGCTGTAAGCAGAGATGTATCAACCTCGACCTGAGGCATCTTCACCACATGAAGGAGTCCTACCATCCCTAGCTACCTCCTATCACCATCATCAAGAGCTCGCATCCATCCCACGAACTTATTTGACCTCCACTCTCGATTTTTGAGAGTGCCAAACTGCAATCACAAATAAACATAATTATACATCAGTAATTAAATAAAAACATTAAGAAAGCAAGAAAAAAGCAAAATTTCCATCAAATATTTACTTTTTTTAGTAATTGCCTTATTTTTGGTGATTTTATGTCCTGAACACAAATTCGCGTCTTCTTTGTGAATTCGCATCCTGATCGCAAATTCGTATCCCAAGAAGTTCGTGTTGGAGGACACGAATTTACCACGTGGGTTTCACACAATGAATCTATCCTAAAATTTGGAAAAATTTGATAAAATTAAAGTTTTAAACAGATAAAAATTAGTAAAAAGAGCAATGCAACTTACCTACTTCCTCGCCCCTCAATCGCATCGAATCCGCTCGATGTGTGGGAAACCCTATTTTCTTCAAATATCACCTCTCCTCAAATGCACAATAGAATAATGAATTAGGGTTTGCCCTAATTTACCTTTTTAAACCCTTAGTTTAAACTTAATTAGCATTCCACTTTTTATTTTTGCAATTTCAAGTTTAGTGAAGAATTGGTAATTCGTCAAGAAACTTGAGGGGGAACCTTAACCAGAAAGATTAAAAACATTTATTTTTTTGATGCCCTGATTTAAAAAAAATAATAACAATAAAAAATCTTCAAAAAAACTTATGATTAGCCTTTTGAAAAAAATCGACCACCCCTTTTCCGTTAAAAGTTATCTACAACTTCTTTGATGCATTTTTCATAAATGCACCAAAGAGGGGGTAAAATGTAGATAGGGAAATTTGACCCATGTCAAATTCCCTCTCCCCCTACACATCCATTTTACTACCATTTTTCAATTTGAAGCCTTGCCTCGCACGTGCCAACTAGCTTGGCACTTTTTCCTTGATTTTTGTGATTACACATCCTAGCGGCTAGGATGCGTATTTGCGAAATCAAGGAAATCACTTTTTCCAAATCAACCGTTCAGATTTCATCCTAAAATTGGCACGGTCCGATTCTGATGAATACGTGTCCTAGTGACTAGGACACATATTCATCAAATTTGGTAAAATGATAAATTTATCTGATTTGATCCGCTCCATACTCCTAGATATCGCATCCCTCGACCTTATTTGGCGACCTGCAAAACTATTTAAGTAGGGAATCAACATTCTTAATGGGATTGGATGACAAAGTGAAGGAGAGGAGGAGAGATTAAAATCAATTTGGTTTTCTAATCTAAAGGGAGATTTAACATTTTTTGGTTGTAGGTTTGATAAGTTACAATGGTATTTTCAAGTGCTGTGGAGGTTCCTTGCAAATAAAGACCTTGCTTCGCGTTAGATCTACTACTTCTACACCACTCTTCGATTTTTTTCTGATCCTATCCATCATCAAAAGCACTGTAAATTTATTAGATTACCTCTTAGATCATTCTAAATTATTGTAATTTGCACCATTTTATTTTGTTTCTCAGGATTCCAGGATTTTGTGTCCTGATTGTCAGTGAATACACGAGGTGTGTATTCACATCTAGGTTGCAAATCCACAGATTCACAAGTCTAGGGTAAATTCATACAACTAGATTCATAAATAGTAGATTCTTATTTATCATAGATTATTCATGTGCTTAGTATATCCTAGTTATTCCTATATTTCGCTTGTATGCTCGATTGATGTTTAATTTTATATGTGTTTTCACTGATCATTTTTTTGAAATAAGGTTGTTTTAAAATCCTAGGGATATGATTGATGCACCATCGAGAAATTAAATTTACACTGGCTTAAGCAGATCCCCAAACCCTAATTCCCAAATTTTAAGTTTTGTGTGTAGAAGTCCCGTACAGATTTTCTAAAGATGTGAATTTGTGAGCTAGCTGACGGGATGCGTATTTTCTTTAGGGTGTGTATTCGCTTTGCAGGATGCGTATTCACTTTGTGAGACACATATTCACTTGCAACATACATCTGGAGAAGGTAAGTGCAATAAATGTTTTTCTATGACCTGTTTCCAACTGTTTCACAACTGTTTCAACTTTGTTCTCTGCATAGAATCATTTGAACAAAGAAGATTAAGGCAAAAGAGAAATATTAAATTCAAAAGGCAAATAGTTAATTGCACTAGTTTCTATTATATTTTATTATTTGAAAAATGAAAAAGATAAAATTACATAGTCATTCATATTTATTTGCATTAGTTTCATCACCTGAAAAGAAAATAAAAGGTAAAAATATAAAGTTAGTTGCATTGCTTTGTATTAATTTTACTATTTGGAAAGACAAAAAAAAGAGATAAATAGTCAATTTATGTTAGTTTACATTAGTTTTACTATATGTTGATTTTTTCATGGAAATAAAATTACATGTAGACTAGGCCTAGATGCATTTTGCCTAACCTTAGGTGTACGTTAAATAAAAAACTCATTAAAAGCTTACCTTACCTAGGCGTGGAAACTGCCATAAAGTGTTTCCTAGTGAACCCCACCAACAATTCATCGACAAACACCAAAGAGAGCACAACTCAAGTGCTTCTTGTCTAAGGTGTAGCCCATTTATTTTCCTTACCCCTTTTAAGTGCGGATCCATTAGCCTAAAGGAAAGGGGTACAAAAATTTTGAGTCTATAGAGAAGCAATAAATAATTAAAACCAAAACAAATACAAAGGACCTAAATACTTCCATTGTTACTATCACTTAAGAAAAGAATAGAAAATATGTCTTCTCTAAAAAATTGAAGGTCACCAAATTGAATGTTGGTCATAACAAAGAACATTAACTCTGTGCAAATCCTAGTCTACAAAAACATCAACCACCTTGTTGAGATATCAAGGAACATGTTTGAACTCAACAAGGTCAAATTTTTGCGTAAGGAGTTGTATTTATTCCAAAACCTTCACTGTTCACTAGTCTATGAAAATTGTATGATTTTTCTCTGTCAAATGCTAAATCCAAATTCTAGAATCAAACTCTAATTGGATCTTCCTCCATCCTAGTTTCCACGCCTCACGAAGACCCCTCAAAATTGCATATCTTTCAGCTTGATTATCAGTTGTTATTCATAACCTTTCTAAAAAAAATAAGCCTATAGAACCATATGAAAATCTACCAATACCACCCATACAGGAAGGACCTGGATTTCCCCTAGAGGCACCATCTATTTTTATCTTTCCTATACCCTCGAGGGGATGCCAATGATAATTGCAATTTTGTCTTCTAGATTGCATATTTAAAGAATGAAAAGAAGACAATGACATATTTAATTTTTGTAAAATCTAATCCCTAATATTTAAATGATTTTATTTTTTTTATAAAAATCGTTTACCTAACAAAATAATAATAATAAATTAGGTTATCAAAATTTTAAAAATAAAACTCAATAAGTGTTTTTTTTAGATAAACACTTTTATTTATTTATTTTAAAAGAGAAAATGGATATATGAGTTTACACATGTTTTTATAAGGGGTCCTAGTCCCCTCATATTGAATGGGGTTTGAACTTTAGACCTCTTAAAAAGAGGCCAAAGCCCTTACCACTACAATAAGCTTGTATCTTATTAGAAAATGAATATGTTATATATTGTTTTAAATTCAAAAAATATTGAAATATTCTTTGAAAATAAAGAATATGTAAATTATATAATTATAATAAAATTGAATATACAAAATAATTGCAAGAATGCGGCTATAGTCTTTGTGAAAGGGGTGTAAACCCTAGGTGTAGTCAAGCGATGGAACAAAGCGATAAATTTGGCTACAATATTCATGAAAGGGATGCAAACCCTAGGTGCAGTCAAGCATTGAAGGAAGAGGGTTATTTACAAACCGTCTCTTTAGTCTGTGAGAAAGCCTCTTTGGTCAAAAAAAATATCTCTCAAGGATCTTTGGGTTTGCGGGTGGATGAACTTATGCCCTCTATCAGGATTTTAGAGGATGAATTTGGGTTGGATCTAATTGATCATGAAGCTAGAATAATTATATTCAAACACAAGGGCAAATGACCAGGCCTGAAGGAGCTCAAAGGATACATTAAAGATCGATGGACTAGTACAAAATTCCAAGTAACTCTCCTGACCAAAAATTTATTTTTTGTTTTCTTTTATAATTTAGTGGATAGAGATAGGGTAATGGATTATAGATATAATTGGTTTTTCGGATAAAGGGGTGTCTATATAAGACCTTGAAATCCTAGTTTTAACCCCTTTACAGAAGAAGTTAATGGCTTCCCAGTCTAGGTGAATCTTTTGCTCTCCTTGTGGAGTTTTGGAGAGAGAAGATATTCACCAAAATCGGTAATGCCATTGGTGCATTCCAATATATGGATGTCCAAACAGAGGAAAATTTGTCTAGGAAAATTAATATGAGTAAAGCAAGATTTATTGTTTGGATAGATGTTTCATTTTTTGGACCTCAATTTATTACTATCTCCTAAAGCATAGGGGAATGGATCCAAAAATTGAATATGAAAACTTCTTCCTAAGATGTTATGGATATCAACAATATGGCCACCTGAAGAAGAGATGCCTGGTCATTTGATCATGCTCAAATTCCTCCTTAGTGGAGGAGAAGGCATTGCATGCAAATGATTCAAAACCTTCAAATGTACCAGTTCAAAAGAAAGAAGTTCATCCTCCAGATGCACCAATTATCCAACAGGAATCATGCGAGCAACAAAAGACTCAACCCCAAAAAGAGAATTTGAATCAGATCATTGATAAAAGTCAAATGGTTATTAAAGACCATCCAGACGATTTCATGGAAAATATTAGCACCTCAAATGGTATTCTTGAAGCTAATTATAAAACAATCAATGATGGTCAGTTTTCTAAAAATAAAAATCCTATAAAATGTGTTACAACTAGATATTACCTTAGGAGCTTGAAGTGCAAAAATGTATTCTTAGATCTTATCACTCTAAAGGAGGAAGAACCTTTGCTACAAAAGAAAAATAATCAAATTGATTTCCTCTTTGATGGATGATTATTATATTTGTTTTCCTTCTATTTGTTGGAGTTATGTGTCATGTAAGGGTTGTTCTTGTTGTTAGTTGTTATGTAAACTTAGCAGTTTGAGGAAGATGAAAAATATCTTTGATAGAAAGGCAAATATGGGTATGCTTTAATTAACTTGTTAGAAATGTAATGAGAGCAATGTAATGTTTTGTTTTTGTAATGGAATTGGTCGCCAATAAAAAACAGACATAGCTTATTAAAAAAATTGAATATAAACACATTTTCTATTAATTTGATTTTATATTATTTTTTTATAATTATATTAGATATGATTAGGGTGCGGGACCCGAGTACAACCCTTTATTATCAAAAAAAATATATTTATATATATATATATATATATATATATATATCATACACAATGTATGAAAAATAATTTATTAAGCTTTAAATTAAATATGATTTTTTATTTGGTTAGTATGAGAAACCCCTACAACCAACACACAGGGTTGAGCAGTCTCCTCCCAACCATGACTCCTTGTAAAGCCGAGAGCTATGCTTATCAATAGGGAATTTAACACACACCCACCCCCTCACACACTCGCCCACACCACGGTTTGAACCTTGGACCTCCCAAAAAAGAGCCAAAGCCCGAACCGTTGCACTTTCCCAATGGGACAAATATAGAAGATAATTATTGAGTTCAATATTTACATTAAAGATTTTTACAATGTATGTTAAGGTTTTAATATCATAGGTCGAGTCTTGATATTTTATTCTAATAAATTTTGGATCAACCCAAAGAATGTGGATTTTCACATCATGAATCAAGATTCAAACCTTATGGTTCAACCTTAAAATTTGGCCCATGGAATTTAGAGCAATGAGACATCATAAGCCAAACTTTGAATCTTATTAGATTCCAATTTTATGGTTGAACCTCAAAATTTGGCCCATGAAATTTAGGGTAATCAAACATCACAAGTCAAAGTTTAAATCTTATTAAATAACCTTAACAGATAAATAAATAATTTCTATATCAAATTTTTAATGGGTTATATGGGATTGAAATAGGTCCTTTCATATTACACATAGTGATATTACAAAAAATTGATAATTATGCATCTATCATTTGGTAAGATTCAATGATTTTTCCTTAGTTGAGGAATTTTATTAATTGAGATAATACCATTTGATATGTTTAAAATATTATTAAATTAATAAATAATTTTTTTTTAAGAAAACCCCTTGTGGGGCCGCCTTGGTCTGAGAGACCACGACCAAAGGGTTCTACACCGTCAAAGTCACCCAAAAGTCGCGTTCGACCCTTCCTGCACCAACATTATCAATTGGATTTTGGGTTTCCAATTCAACTTTTTGGTAGGGTGGAGATTCGAACCTGAGACCTCCCTTGGAGGATTGCCCTCTCCTCTCCAACTCACCTACAACAATATTTTATCTTGAATTATATTTAATTTTAAATTGTACATTTATTAAATAAAATTTCAAATAGTAGATTAGGTTGATAGTTTTATTATTAGCCAGATTAAATAACTTGGAAAGTGAGTACCTTTATATCAAATCCAATTTGACTATTGATTAGAGATCTATATGTAAAAGGGTAAGGCTATATGTTTTATTATTAAATATATCATTTAATAAAATTTAATACCTAACTATTAATATTAAATCTGCCATTAAATATTTAGTATAATGTTTTAAGGGATTAGTGAAAAATAGAGGTTCACTATAAACAAATATTTTGTCTTTACCAACTACTAGGAATTATAAAGGTTTCCTACATAGAAAAAAGAAAAAAGAAAATAATTTTAATATTATAAAATATTGAAGGTAATGTTTGGTGAAAAAATAAATAAATTTTAATTAATGTGCATATAAGCATTATTAAAAATGAGCTTACATATTTGTTATGTTATGTGCCTACTACATGAAAAACTACTTATTCCTCGTCAAGATAAATTATTCCTTTTTAGTAAAAACAAACTTCATTTTATAGTTTAAAGATAATATCTTTTTTAAATGTGTTTATATGGAATTGCACAAGTCCCACCTTAATTACATGGTGATATTATAAGAAATTATGCATTTATTGTTTCATAAGATTTGAACCTAGGTCTCCTTAAAAGTTAATAAATTTAATTAGTTGATCCCATGCCATTTGATGAAAATATTAAGCTTTACCTATGAGATTGGAACCTTAGTTTCCATTGTGAAACTCATTGCTTCAAACTAATTATCTCAAATCTCTTGAGAAAAATATTAAGGTTCACCTATGGAAATTTTATCTTGGTCTATGATAGGAAATTCATCATTCATAACTGATTGCCCTTAACCCCATGGGTAATTTAAAGATGTTATATTAAAATAAATAAAATCCTTACTATATAAGTATTTTGACATAATACGGTTCAATCAACTCATCCAAAATCTTAAGCTATCAAGAGAGTATCTCCCATAAAAGTCAAATTTGATGAATAGGTTGAGGGTATGTTGATTGGAGAATTGTCTTGATTTCTACTTAAGATTTGTGTCCCAATTTGAGTTTCAACAAAGTTGGAAGGGATTGCTAATGGATTCTCCCAATTTATGGATTTAGATCAACTTCCTATTGTCCTCGCGACATACAACTATGCTAACCTATACTAACTTGTATTGAAAGTAAAAGTGCATAGAAAAATGTAGAAAAGTAAAGTGCAAAAATAAAAATACATGAAAGTTTAAGTGTGGGAGTGATTAGACCTGTGAGGGATACCATAGTGGTAAGTCCTTGCATTCTCATTCAGGAGATCCAAGTTCAAACTCTAGTATGAGGGGACTAGGACCCCTCATAAAAACCCATATAAACTCAATTTTTTAATCAAGTGACATTATCTCAACTGGTTAGATTCCTCAAAATTAAAGGAGGATAACAAGGTTCAAATATTACCAAGCGATATATGGATAATATCCAAGCTTTTTTGTAATATCATTGTGTGGTGATGATGTAATATGGGTGGGATCTGTTTCAATCCCATATAACCAATTGAAAAAAATGGGTGGGAGTGATTCAAGCAAAGATGCACTTAAATTATATCAAGGAAAGTGCATGATCAATCAAAACATAAAAATTCGAATAACATCAATGTCCACTCATTCATTAGATTATAAAATTGATAAAATAATGATAAGATGGCTTAGAAGGGATATGCCATAACCACTACACACTTAGAAAACTAGAAGGTTAGTGCTCGTTATGGAATGCCTAAGGACTTACCAATTTTGTAGACTCTCATGAGGTCAAATCATAATGTGGATTTATTAGGGTGTAGATTTGAATTCTCATGGCCAAAATATTAATAAAATGAGGACCCTAGGTGCCTATTTATAGTTAAAGTTTACCCTTGAGTTACTTAGGGTTAGAAACAATTACTTCTAGTAAAAATAAATATTTGGGGGTATCTTTAGCAAAATGATGCACCACTAAATGTTGCATGCCTCTAATTATGCCTACAATAGGACTAGAATGCTTCCAAAATTACTTAATGTATCACTACATGCAAAAATTTTGATTTCCAAATCACTCACATTTATAAGTGGATTGACACCTTTTGCTAATCAAATCACTTCCTTTAGCCAACTAGTCCTCTTTAGCAAGTGAATTGGTACTTGGAGCCAATCAATTATTTTTGCAAGCAGATCAATCCCTATTTCATACTTGGTTAAATTTTGATAAATTTTGTGAGTTTTTTGCTATCTGATTTCTTTGTCACATGTCCTTCCAAAATTTATAAAAATCCCAAGGTAGAGCCAAAGTACTATATTTATGGAAATTTCATGGGAAGCCAAGCATGATTGGCATGAGATTTTAGATTCTACGTTTATCCTTGGGTATGTAGTCTACAAAATTGGGATTTTCATGGCTAAATTATCAAAATTATTGGTTCTCCTTATTCATCCTTCTATGGAAACAATCCCATCAAATTTTTTCACTTAGTGTCATTTTGTAATTGTATTAATGCAAGGTCTTCACAGGGATTCTTTGATAGTTTTTCTTGTTCTATAATTACCTCTTATACCTTGGCATACATTGGCTTTAGCTTCTCATAGGTTCCAGTTACATCCCCTTAGTCTGCTTGGCTTTTATCTACTTTAACATAGCATTTATGATGACATCATCAAGGATGTGTTTCTATTCAATCAATTTGTTTCTTTGTAGCCATGTATTCCAACTTGACTTGTTGATCAGTCACTTGTTCTCTCAAAAAGTGATACTTGATCGAAATGCACTTGGTCCTTGAATGCATCACCATATTCTTTGAAATATTGATGGTACTTGTATTATCACAAAGTATGAAGATAGGATGATCATGCTCTACTTTGAAATTGCTTAAGGTTTGTTTCATCCATAAAAATTGAGTGCAACAAGCAGCTGCTGCAATGTACTCTACCTTTGCAGTAGATAAGGACACTGATGCTTGTTTTTTACTTATCCAAGAGGCCAAACATTATCCAAGAAAAAATGTTCCTTCACTTGTACTTTTCCTATCATCCACATTGCCTGCCCAATCCACATCTGTATATGCAGTGAGAGTGAAATTATCGCATCTGGGATATCACAGTCCAAAATCCATAGTTCCTTTCAAATACTTGAGGATTCTTTTTACTGCACGTGCATGTGTTTCCTTTGGTGCAACTTGAAATATTCCCACCAATCTGACTGCACGCATTATATCTGGCCTTGTAGTTGTCATATATAGTAAACTTCCAATCATGGATCTATACAAAGTTTGATTAGCCTAAGAAGACTCATCATCTTTACTTAACGTACATCCTGTAATCATGGGGGTACTCATAGGATTGCAATCCTCCATCCTAAATTTTTTCAACATTTCTTTTACATACTTGGTTTGAGAGAGAAATATACCTTTATCTGATTGTGAGATTTACAAACCAAGAAAGAAGGATAGATCACCAAGCATTGACATCTCAAATTCACTTTGCATACATTTTGCAAATTTTTGACACATCTTGTTACTGCCTCCAAAAATGATGTCGTCCACATAGACTACTATAATTAACTGATCATTTCCTTTATTATTGATGTATAGATTGCTTTTAGCTATATCTTTTCTAAAACCTTGTTCTTGGAGATATTTATACAGCCTTGAGTACCAAGCCCTATGGGCTTGCTTTAGTCCATAGAGAGCCTTCTTCAATTTGCACACATAATTTGACGTGTTTGTTAGGCTAAAACCATCTGGTTGCTCAATGTAGACCTCTTCTTCTAGGTAACCATTAAGAAATATTGATTTTACATCCATTTGGTACACTTTGAAGTTTTTGAAGCTTAAGAAGGCCAAGAACATTCTTATGGCCTCAAGATGAGCAACATGAGCAAATGTCTCTTCAAAATCAATTCCCTCTACTTGTGCATAACCTTTGCACACAAGTCTTGATTTTTTGACAACCTAACCATCTTCGTTCAACTTATTTCTGTAGACCCATTTGGTGCCAATTACGTTCTTGTATTTTGGACTCGGGACAAGTTCCCAAGTATCACTCTTCTCTATTTGATCTAACTCTTCTTCCATTGCCTCAATCCAATATTTATCTTCACTTACTTCATTGAAATTATTTGGCTTAGCTTTAGATAGTAAAGTGAAGTTGGCATGTTCACATCTTCCTATTATTTTCCCTCTTGTTTGTCTCTCATCTAGATTTCCAATAATCAGATTTTTAGGATGGTTCTTTTACACATACCTGGATGGTGTCTTTCTTGAGATTCTCTCATCTTCTTCAATTTTTTCACCTTATTCTTCTTTGCAACTATCTCCTTCTTGATATACATTCTCTTGTGTTGGTTCTCTTAGATCTATTTATTCATCAACTCTTACATTTGCACTTTCCACAATTGTATGTGATATTTTATTGTAGCATCTATAGGCTTTGCTCTTAGTGAAGTATCCAAGGAAGATACCCTCATCACACCTGGAATCAAACTTGCCCAAATTTTTTGAAGTACTTCACAGTAGATGGTCTTCCCTTCCAAAGCTCATATGAGGTTTTGTGGTGATTTACTCTTACTTGAGCTCTATTTATGATATAAATAGCTGTATGAAATGCCTCTCTCCAAAAAGCATCATAAATATTAGACTCATTTAGCATAGCCCTAGCTATACTTTGAATAATTTTATTCTTCCTTTCAACTACACCATTATGTTGTGGAGTTCTTGCTACTGAGTATTATCTCTTGATTCTATGCTATTCACAAAATTCTACAAATTCATTTGAGGTGAATTCACCTCCTTTGTCTGATCTTAGACACTTGATCGTTTTGCCTATTTCATTTTCTACAAGTGCCTTGAATACCTTGAACCTTTCAAATGCTTCTGATTTTTCTCTCAAGAATGTTACCCAAGTAATTCTAGAATAATCATCAATAAACAACATGAAATAATTCTCATCTTGTAAACTCTTTGTCCTTGTAGGGCCACATAGATCAGTGTGAATTAGATCCAAAGGCTTGGATGAAGAGAATTCCTTTGATTTGAAACTTGATCTTGTTTGCTTACCATGCTGGAATTGTGCACAAATCATGCTTGGGGGTTTTGCTATCTTGGAAAAAATTTTGATTGCCTTTTTGTTGCTTATTTTCACTATGTTATCAAAGTTCACGTGGCCCATTCTCCTATGCCATAACCAACTCTCATATTATTGTGATAAAAAGTATTTTTATCCCTTAATTTCACTCAACATGTAGAGATTATTTGTAGTTCTACTGGCATCTGCAATAAGCTTTCATGTCTTGGATTTCCTGATCTCACATCCATTTGGGTAAAATGTGAGTGTGTGCCCTTGATCACATAGTTGACTTACACTTAGTATATTGTGCTTTAACCCTTCAAAATATAACACATTCTTTATCCTCGATCTTCCATTATCTAGGCTCAAGGTTCCCTTTCCAATAATTTTGGTTGAAGTATTATCACCAAATTTCACTGTACCTCCATTTATTTCCTTGAGAGAGAGAAATTTGCTTTTATCACTGTCATATGGCTTGAACAACCACTATAAATGTACCACTTATTTCCTTCATTTTGTACATGAAGAGTCATTTGTACCAGCATAGACTTCTCCTTTTCTTGTTCCATTTTATTTCTCCAACCTCTGAAGGACATATCCTTTTGAATAGTTTGACCTTCCTCTTTCTTGCTTTATTTTGGAAGTTTAGAGAACACTGTTCTACACCATTTGGATTTATGCCCAAAATTATTACATTTGTAACAAATGATATTGTAATCCATGAGAGGTGCAAATGAATTGAAATTTATCTTGGTGAAACCATAATCATTCTTAGCACGTACCCTAAAATTTATAGCTTTATGACCAAGTTGATTGCATGAAAAACAATAACCATGGAAGAGATATTGAAACTCGTTTGATTGCCTTAGAGGATAT
Source organism: Wollemia nobilis (assembly GCA_028583015.1). Classification (NCBI taxonomy): domain Eukaryota; kingdom Viridiplantae; phylum Streptophyta; class Pinopsida; order Araucariales; family Araucariaceae; genus Wollemia; species Wollemia nobilis. The sequence continues at coordinate 14,927,934 of JAQPPZ010002549.1, forward strand.
GGTCGTATGGTTCTCTCATTGTTATTTATATGCTTGAATTCAGTCCTTGATGATTATTTTTTTTCTTCCTTCTTGATGCTTACACTTCTCAATGCATTAGCAAATGTTTTAGGCTCTTCTTTACTTGTTTTCTTTGATGCCTCTATTTCTTTTGAGCTTGATTCCCCATTTTGTTTCTTTTGAACTTCTTAAAACCCAAGTCTAGTCTTTTAATTGAAGATCTTTGTGCTTTGATAATGTCACCCATGATTTTTGAGCTTTTCTCAAACTCATGTAGCTTATCATTAGATTTTTCCACTTCCTTCCTTAGAGAGACAACCTTATGCTCCAGTTTTTCACATTCCAACTCTTTTGCCTTTAACTGCTTAGCCATACCTTCTTCAATTTGCCTTACCTCTTTGATTTTAACTTTTAAGTCAATGAGTTCTTGCAACAACTTTGCCTTTGTCTTCTTATCCTCTTGTACTTGAGTCTTTAATCTTGAGTTCTTCTTTCTAAGCATTTTTAATTCTTCAAGAGCAACGACAAGTTCCTCTTCTATGTCAACCATGGCCTCTTCTTCATTTTTGAATCTTTCTCTTCTTCTTGGTTTTTGACAACGGGAGCATCTTATTTCTCTTCTATGCTTATTATTGCTTCTTTTTTATTTTTTGGATTTTTCTCCTTTTCTTGGATTTCAACAATAGGAGTATTTTCTTTCACCTCCATGGCCATGTGTGTTCTTGTAAGATCTTCCTTCAAACTATTTAGGCTTTTATGAAGGAACCTACTCTGATACCAATTGAAGAACACAAGCTTATACTGAGAGGGGGGTGAACAGTATAAGATGCAAATTTTCTCTTTTCTTTCCAAAGCAATAACTTCAAATAACATCAATGCAATAATGAAATAATGCACAAATCACCACACACATGAGAGATAAATATTTTACGTAGAAACACCCTATCGAGAGAAAACCATGATAAATATTTCTTATAAATATATTCAATAAATTTTGTGGGCACCAACCCATAGGAGACACCAATCCCCAATACAAGTTTATGGACACCAATCCACACGAGACACCAATCCCCTATACAAGTTCATGGACACCAATCCACAGGAGACACCAATCCCCTCTCAAGTTCATCGACACCAATCCATAGGAGACACCAATCCCCTTGCTTAAATTTGCTCCAAAACCTGCTCACAAAATCTGCTCAAATATGCTCCAAAACCTGCTCACAAAATTTGCTCAAATTTTCTCCAAAACTTGCATACAAAACCTGCTCAAATCTACTCCAAAATCTGCTCACAAATCCTACTCAAATCTGCTCCAAAACCTGCTCACATATCCTTCTTAAATACTCCCAAATTCAATCATAATCAATGCACAAATCTGCTCTGCTCATCTACTCTGAATTCAATCATAACAAATTCATAAATCTGCCCTTCTCATCTACTCAATTTCAATCATAAAAAATGCACAAACTTGCTTCTTTTCTAATTTTCAAATCAAACTCTTCAATATCCCTTATTACTCCCTATTTAAAGATTTTCAAAATAAAACTTTATAAAATAAAAATTACACCTTATATCTCCCTTAATTCTTTAATCAAATTTAATTAAAGAATTTAACATTCACTATGACTCACATACCTCTTTTTATTTCATGTGCTTTCCTTCAACACATTGACCATTAAATGTAGCACAAAAATCATTTGTTCTCCTTCAACAAAATAACCATTAAATATAGTAGAAAAATCATTTAGAAAAAACCTTATCACGTTACCGAGGAGATTTGAAATTCTGACCTTAGGCAACATAGCTCTTTGATGCTGGTGGGCAACCGATTGGGATAACCCAACGGTTGTGACTAAAAGTGCAAGATGATGTATTCAACCCTTTTGTTTCTATGTTGCCAACAATGTCACTCGTCTTCTATTAAACTTCTTCTGTTAAAACACATAAATGGTACCTATGTAACGTTTGTATAGCACTTTCCAGATCATGCTCAAATTGATCTTGATTCCTTGTGATGAAATAGATATTTGTTTCTTGGCCACATGATAGTGCACACACAACGTGGATCTTCTCTAGCTTCTTTGAAATATTTCTTTTGTCTCACTCATTAATCGTGTCGTCCACTCTCTTTTGTATCCGATGCTCCTTGCACACACTTCAACTTGTGCTTCTCTTCTTGTCTTTGTATGCTTGCTTCAGATTGTTGTTACGTCATTGTCCCTTCCATTGAAACTTATAATGGCCTTCAAACTTGATCTTTGTACACTTACTTTGGATCTCTATTATGTCATTGTACCTTCCATTTGTGCTCTCTTCACGAGGACGTTTGCTGAAACTTCACTCTATGCTCCCTCATGAAGATGTTTGCCCAAAATCCACTGTGTACTCCCTCACAAATACATTCACCGAAACTCCACTTCTTACTCACGAATATATTCGTCGAAACTCCATTGCTTCCTCACAAAGACATTCATCAAAACTCCACTGCTTCCTCACAAAGATGTTTGCCAAAACTTTACTGCACTCTCCTTACAAAGACGTTCTTTCGCTGCCTCAAGTTCTACTTCCTCCACATGATGCGCACCTCGAAGATATTCAGATTGCTATTCTCACTTTGCAAAATGAATTATTGACCTTGTATTAATATGCAAACGTTCATCCAATCTATCTTGACGCCCAACGTTGGTCCACTTCATCCTTCTATAATATTACAATGAACTTCAACCGTGCATTCTTCCTTGCTTGGTGCCCAGGAGGTCGGTGCTTTCACAAGTTCAAACTTCCACTCCAATAAACATTTAAACCATTACTTTATAATATTTAAATTTAATATTTAAATATTATAAGGTTTAACTTTATAATATATTTTTATAACTTTAATATTTAAATTTTCAATTTAAATATTAAAGCATATACTTGTAATTCAAATCCTCCTTGAAGATATTCCTGCATACTTGTAATTCACATCCTCCTTGAAGATATTCCTACCTTTAACATCAATGACAACTCAACATTTCATCCTTGAAGATATTTCTACCTTTGACATCAATGACAACTCAATATTTCTAATAAACTTTTCATTACTTACCGATTTCTTGACCATTCTAGATTTGAAGGAGGAATGGAGACCCCTTATATTCTAGGAGATGATCTTCATGGAGATTACTTCTACCTCTTGGTATCCAAGAGACCATCAATTTGGGTTTGGGAACCCTCTTCTATTCCTTCTAATGCTATTTGCTAGAGCATTCCCTAGATGTACTTTCTTCCTCTTCTTTGTTAGGACCCACATTTGTGACCTTAAATTTGGTGTTTGTTTCATCTTCGAGCTTTTCACTTTTCCTTTATTTTTTGTACTACAAGTACCAAATTATTCTTTATTTGGCATAGGTAATTGTTGTAGATTGGAGATATTCCATTGCTTAATCATTCTCTTGCCTTTGGAAAAGTTCTTCCTCTTAAGAATCATGTTGATTAGGGACCTCCTTGTTTAACATGCTATTGATCTCTACTCCTATAGGGATATCTTTGATCCTTATTTGATCCTCATAATTATTTCTTTTTTTTTGGATTTCTAGAGTCTAAATTTTCTCCAACCATGCTTTCTTCTTCAGTTGTTAAGCTTTCAAAAATGTTATTAGTCCTAATGTTCATGTTGATTTTTACTTATTAGTGAGTTGTTTGCTTTCTTTTTGGTAGTTGAATCCCTCTTTGTTGTCTTCGTTACCTACGACCTTTTGTAAATTATGAGAATAAATTTTGAAGATCTGACCATATTCATGGCATATTCGACACCAAAAAAGATCTCATAGTCAATTGATTGATCCCATTCCAGGTCTCCTACCTTTAGCTTGATATTTTCTAGAAGAGGGTTTTCTAGGTTTAAATAAACATAGATACATGCATAGGTTAAAACCATAAATGCATGCATCCTCTAACACTCCTATGTATAACCCTAGGGTATTTTCAATAGTTTCGAAGTCTTTTTCATTCCAAAATTTAATAGGGAGGGCAAAAAACCTCACCCAAATCAAGGTTGAGGATGATAGTTCATTTGGCTTTAATCCAGTGTACCAAGACTTCATGAAAACCCTTGCACGACCATAAAACCAAGGGTTGCCTTGAAAAACTTGATCACAATCCTCCTCTACAGAGAATACAACAAGGAACTAACCATTTAGGTAGAAGATGATATCCGCCTCTCCTTTGATATTCTAATTCTTGGTTATCCAAGATTCAATTGCTCTAAGTTGAAGTTTGACTCCCATGAAGCAATAGACCAAAGCTTTATTTTCAAGATTTTCTATCTTGTTGTTTAACCCTTCTTTGTCCAGAGTCACCAAAGGAGACCCATCCACTGACTTGAGACAACCATTTTTATTTCACCTCAAATCTAGTTTTGGCAATCTCAAGGGTTTATAGATAAATTGATTGTTTGTTTTTCATTTGACAATTGATATATCTTTTTTTTTGTACACATACATACCACGACTTGCCGTGGTTTGAACTTGGATCTCTCGAAAGATAACCCAAAGTCCTAACCACTATGGTGTCCCAGTAAGGAGACCCAAGTTCAATCCACACAGTGGATATATGTTCAACAAACAAACTAGTTTTTTCCTCAAATCTTGAAAAAATGATTTTTAGAGGAGAGACTTCCTCCCAAACCAGAAGCTATGACCAAACCCCTTAAAATTGAAATTCTCAATGATTGATCCTTGTTCTATTTAACTTAAAAAAACCCTAACCTCCTCTTCCCTATTTTCCTTAGTTTTTAAAACTTTTACATTGTAGTTTCAGGCTTTTAATATCATGGATATAACAATGTGATCACTTTTCTTTTTCTTCACATCCTAGTTAACTTAAAATTCTGTTCTTAATTTTTGTTTAAAAAAAGAAAAGTACATTTTGATTTTATATATATATATATATGCTTATTCAATCAAATCTTCATATGGTATATAACTTACTTTCATTAAATTCAAACCTTTTATTAGAAGTTTCAAAATCTTAACTTTAAATCCATCTGGTACTAAAAGTGAATAACAAAGTCCCTCTAAAAACAACACAGTGGTTAGAACTAAAACTTTAAACTTTCCACTAAAAAATCAAATATAAATCATTGTGTGAACATGGGTATATAAATAAACTTGTTCATATAGAAAAGTCAATAACATGACGCCAGTCTACGTGTTTGTGGTTGGGACTGTTTGAAGATTGATTTGAAGGGGGTAAAATGTCTTTGGCTTATAATGGAATGGAAGTTGAACATATATCCTTTCTTTTTTCTTGACACCTAGATAAAGGTGTTTATGGCTTTATGACTTGTCGTGTCGAAGCTTTATGCGACCTTAACTTCCTCTCGTACCTTTCCCTAAAATGTTCGTTGAGAGTGTGTTGCTTTAAAAGGGAGAGGGTCCCCTGCTGCCGTACTTTTGGGGTTCTAGGGTCCCCAGAGGCCTATTATTAGCCCTATTTAACGGATTTTTTTAGCTTGTTAGTTTAAATTTAAACTATGAGAGTTTTTCAAAGTCATAATTGTTATACCTATTTAATTTTTTTTATCCATTTAAGTTATACGTGAACAAAATATTTTTAAATGAATAAAAGATTGAAAATTTAATATAAATAATTTATTAATAATTTTAAATGAATATAGATACAAAGTCTTTTAATAAAGACTAAAAATGGTTTTTATATAAACGTAACGTGGGTTTTACATGGGCTTATTTTCGAGATGGAAAAGGAAATAGTGAAGAAATATTAGACGAAAAAAGTAGGAACATTGTGCTTCCTCTTTGTTCATAGAGAAAATAATATTAGGTCCTCATCAAAAGAGGAGGTAATACTTTTTTATTTAGATTTGATAAGCTTTAATTTTAGTAATGTTTAATTATTGTGAGAATTTAGTGTTAGTTACTTGAAGGTTGGTGTTGATCTAATTTATTGAAGATATTAAGGTTAATTAATTCTTTGAATTTTGGGTAGTTGAAATGATTTATATTAATTTGTCTACTTGAGTCATAAAATTCCAAGCTAATTAGAAAATCGACACTCAATTTTCTAATCGACACTCAATTTTCTTTGTGAGCAATTTGTTTTCAAGAGATGAACTTAAATAGTTACTTCAATTAAAGACCTATGAGGATGTGGAATAACTACCAGTCACAGTATGTTCCTTTGCACATAGCCTCAATCATGATTATATAGTTGCCTTCCACTATTTTCTTGTAGATGCTTAGTTTATCTACGAGCTTTATTATTGGTAAGGGTTTCGAGGGGGAGAGAAATTGCTTCGATGACGTTTCCTTCCTAGAAAATGTTGGAATATATTACATTATTTAGTACATGCTAATGTACTTGGGTACATATTTAGATTAGGAGCGTGAGTCATAGATTAGGGTTTGAGTATTTACTTTATGCAATGTAATAATTGCGTAAGTAATATTAGAATGTGCAAAGTATTCAATAATGTAAAAGTGCATCATAGTCTATATGCACATGAGTCCATAAAATAGGAAAGTGAAGAGTCATAGGAAGATGGAAGGCCAAGAGTCACATCCCATTATAAATTGACCTTTGTGTAAGCATTATATAACAATCTCATCATTTTAATAAGAGAAGATAGAGTAGAGTAGAATACAAGTTTGCTACATTGTAGAACTTATATGGAGCATGGAGTATTAGTGATCTCATTTTGTATGAAGATACTATTTTCATGAGTTTTCATTAATGGAAGTTTTATGAGTATTTACAGAAGTTTCTTATGAGTTTTACATGCTTTACATATTACCATTATCTTATATTTAATATTGCATGCTCATTTTACACCTTGTGGTAGATTTTACACTAAGTATTTAGTATCAAAAGTTAAGAGTGGTATCAAAGCCACAAGGGAGATTGAGAGGAGAGAGAGAGAGCCACAAGAGAGATTGAGAGGAGATAAAGAGATCTCATTTTCAGAAATTTAAAGTTATTTTTGGCTAGAGTCTTTCCATAGGGTTGTAGGAAAACTCGTGAAGACTAGGATTCAACAGAGATCTCATTCCACTAGATTGAAGGATAACTAGTTGATGTAGGATCAAGTATGAAGCTATTTTATTCATCCATAATGCAAGTATATATAAGCATACATAAGAATATCACGTAGGTTAAGTGGTTGCAACAATATGCCACTTATGGCCAACCACTTAACTAATGGTTAACTACAAGCTAACCTAGGGATGTCCACTAACTGCTAGAAGACAAGGAAGATCTCTAACAACTAACAAACACCTAAGCTAACAAACTATGTTTTATATGGGTATACTATGCCTCACGTGCATATAAAAGTGCAATAAAATAAGACATAATAATAATAATAATGAAATATAACTTAGGCTTAAAGAGATAATCCTAAGTATCCTCAACACTCCTTCCAACCATATAAGCATTGGAACCCAATGCTCTCAACAAATGTGGAAAGTCATGGGCCATCTCATGGTGAGGAATCCAACGAGCCATGTGTGGAAAGTGACCGTGATGAGTGACAAGGATTGTAGTGGAAGAACCTTGTCTAGTATGATGAGTCTTCATCTCAAAAAATCTATTTGAAATGAGCGAAAGCTGACGATCAGGTGCCACTACTGCTGTAGGGATGAAAATAGGATCAAGTACCAAAAGAGGGTCCTAAAATGGTGGAAAGCGGTGCTCATCCAAAGAAACCCAAACTCTGCCTCCAACTTGTGGTGCATGAGGAATGTGATGCTTACGCACCACTCCCTATAGAGTCTCCTGCAAGTCCTATGGTATCTTGCCTAGAAGGCTCTGCCTGTGCTCAGTAAGGGAAGTAACCTTAGCTTGCTCCTCCATGTGTGCAATGGTGGGAGTGGGCAAAGCCAAAGGTAACTTCTATGGAACAAGTGGTTCAGTAGTTGTAGGTGCACCCAAAATTATACCAATGGAATCAATGGTATCTTTCTCATGAGTGAGAATGGTGGTTTCCTTAACCACTTGCTCTTGTGATTGTTCATCATGTGGGAGTGAAACTTCTTCCTTTGCATGTTCCTTAGGTGGTGTTTTTTCTTCATTTTGTGTGGGACAAATGCTAGTAGGAGCCAAAATGAGTGCTTGACTTAATGGCTTCCTTACTTGCCTACAACTCAACATCAAATTGGAAGTAGGTGTAGTGCTTTGTATCAAGTAGGTTTTACCATGCAACTCCAATGTGTAGGTGTTATTTTTAGCATGATAAATAACATTCCTATAAAATTGATAGGGTTTACCTAGCAAGAGTCCACAACAATCCATATCTATGACATCACACCTAACTTTATCCACAAACTTATCACCAAAAGTAAAATTCAAGGTGCAAGTATGGGTGATGTTGGATGTGGAGTCTACATATTTCCACCCAAGTGCATAAGGTTGGTGATATGGTTTTATGGGAAGTTTCAACTTCTCCAAAATAGAATTTGCAATGAGGTTCTTTTACAATCCGTTATCAATGATACAATCAACATAGAAATCATGCGTCAAGTGGGCTCTAGTGACAAACAAATGATCACACCCTCCTTGAGCAAATACATTGGACATTAGGGTAAATTTGTTCAGTTTACCCTTTAAAGCAGGATATTCTTCTTCTATCCCTGTAGCCAAAATGGGACCATATTATGGTTCCTCATGTGTAGGATGTACAATTAGGGATTTATTCTTCTTAAACTTCTCAAAAGTATAGCATTTGGACTTTACATGACCATGCTTTTTACAAAATTCATAATATAATGAAGAAGAAGAATATTTAGCATGAAAGGAAGAAGAATGTGCTTTAGGAGAAGTGGGAGGAGAAGAAGAATGAGGGAAAGAATGAGAATTGTTCTTCACCTTTTGTTGATGTTGATTCTCGTCTTTGGAAGAGCCCTCTTGTGATGAACGAGACTTTTGATATGCATTAAATTTCTCCTCTACAAGAATGACATGATTGAATACCACATACAAGGTGAGGAAGACATTGAATTTGATCTCCTTGAAAATTTGATCTTGCAAGCCACGAGTGAATTTATTAATCAACTCCTCTTCTGAATCTTTCACACCAAGCAATACCCTTAACCTATTGAATTGGAAGATGAAATCAGAAATTGACATCCCATAGGTTTACCTCAATCTATATCACTTGGTAGTGAGGTCACTTTGGTAGTTTGGTGGAAAGAAGGTGTTTTTTAGAATTTGAGTTAATTCTTTCCAAGTCATGGTGGCATTATGGCTCTATATTTCTACAATGAGAACTTTTGCTAACCTGTGGGTTTTAGTGTAGCAAATTTGGCTTGTTCATCCTTCGAAATTTTAGCATAAGCAAACCAAGATTGCATATCCAAAATCCATGCAGATAAGACATCGAGATCCCTAGATCCATCATACATCTTAACCTTATATTTTGCTTTGTTGGCATGATTATGGTGAATTTTGATTTCACCAGGATTGAATTGCACAACAATTCTCTTACTTTGTCAAAATGTCTACTACTTCGGTGAGGTTTTCCATGTTTGTTCTAAGGTCATGAGCCATTTGATTTCTAGTGTATGCCAGACTAGGAGGATTACCAAATGGATGCAAGAACTTATATAGGCTTTAGGAATTTGACAATGTTCCTAATGCAACAAATGCCTAGATTTTACAAATTTTGCTCTAAAAAATAGGGCTATTTTAGTGCTTTTTACAAAATAGACTTCAATTTTGCAATTACAAAAGTGCACTAAAAATGCAAAAAAATTTGCCCTTTTACAATGCTAAAATTTGGTTAGAGCAAAAATTAACAATCTGTTGAAAATTTGCAACACAATGCAAAAAATTTCATCAAAAACGGAGCAAAAATGAAGAAAATATCACCTTTCAAAGTTTTGTTCTCCTTCTTTGCAGTTTTGGTGCCAAAAGGTAAAAATTTGAATTCAAAATTTGAATTTTCCCTCCAATTTTGAATTTCTTGCCAATTTGTCGAAATGCGCCAAAAAAATGTTTGAATTTCAGCCTCGGTCAACTGGGTTGTGCAGGTCGATCAACTGCCTGCGTGGCGGTGACACGTGACGCAATCAGCCACTAGTGGAGTCAACGTCGTCTTGGGCAAGTGCCATAGACCCTTCTTTGTGGTCTCAAAGGGTGTGCCCTACCTGGTGCCTCAGCACGCGATGTGCAAGCAGAGTGTCTAGTAAAGCTAGAAAATGTTAAAGGTGGGCGTTTGGGCTAATAAAGCCCACTTGGTCCCCCGCAGGATCAATGTGGGATAAAGCGCCCATGCTTTCCACCTCATGCAGTCACCGATGGTGATCGTAAAACTTTGTCGACAATCGCCAAAGATCGAACCTTAGGTTTATAAAAAAATTTCTCATCGTAGTTTGGTCTGTGCTCGTCAGATATTTCAACGTCGCTAGAAAACCAGATCTTGCACCGAAAAAGCTGCTTTCTTACAAAAAAACTAGGTTTTGTTGCCATGAAATCCAAATCACATTGAAAAAACCAAGACGTTGGATAAAAAAGCCTGTAACTCACTATGCATCAGGTTTTATCTGCTCTCACCTATGAAAATGAACTTCTATGCTGCCTGTTGTAACGCTTATTATTTCATCGGTAATCTGCTGTAATCCACCTATGCAAGGGAGGTTGACCACTAAGAGGTGTAGTTTCTATCATCTCCAATCATTCCAGGGACTCTATGATCGACTACTCGATTAGTCTGCCTACGTACGGGTGTTGGTGGCTAGGCTGTGGTCGATCGAACTGCTCGATCGGATTATTTGCATCCAGGTGGGCTGAAGTTGGGTGGCTGTCTGTCTTCAAAGGTTAGCACCGATTGGTGCTAGGTGTTGGTGCTCCCCCTGGTTGTGGTTGGTTGGTGTTGGGTGCTGGTGCTCCGCCTAGTGTTGGTCGTTGGCCTGGCCAGTGGTCGACTAGCCCGTTGACTAGCCGGTAGTCGATCGAAGGTCGGTTGGCGCTGGTCGATCGGGGGGGCCTTCGAGTGGTTGGCATCGACTGACCGGTGTGGCTGTTGTTAGGTGGCCGACCGATTGCCGCACTGGTGGCTGCCATTGGTAGTTGCTACCCCTGTTCGTGTGGTGGCCCACTAAGAGGTCACTGCAGTTCGACGTCACGCTAAAAGCCTAACAATTTTCATGCACTTTTTTTTTATTAATAAAAATAAAATAAAATATTAATTTTAATAAAACATTAATATAAAATTTTAACCTTTTTCCATGCAAAAGGAGAACTTTTGTGGAGTTATAATGAACTCAATTTTTTTTTTTAGTAAACGAAAAAATACAATTATTATTATTTTATAAAAATAAATATTTTTCACCTCAAAAATGAAAAATATTCTCATGCAAAGGATGAATGAAATGGCTCAACTTGAGCTCATTGTTATTTCTGCAAGAGCTATTGAACTCCAACTTGAGTTCCAATTTTATTTTTGACAAAAACTATGCTTTGGCAATTCCTCAGCAGATTTGGTGCTGCTCAACAAATAAATGGTGCAGGGGTAATTTCTTCCCTCTGCCCTCAGCTTCACTTGGTGTTGTGGATGACTTCAAGCTCCACTTAACACCTTCCTAGGATCTTGATGGCTAGTTGAAAACTCCAACTAAACACCTAGCAAAAAGTGGATCAAACTTGCCCTCCTTTCTGCAACTTTTCCTCAAGCTAACTGATACCAATGATGTAGGATCAAAGTATGAAGCTATTTTATTCATCCATAATGCAAGTATATATAAGCATACATAGGAATATCATGTAGGTTAAGTGGTTGCAACAATATGCCACTTATGGCCAACCACTTAACTAATGGTTAACTACAAGCTAACCTAGGGATGTCCACTAACTGCTAGAAGACAAGGAAGATCTCTAACAACTAACAAACACCTAACAAATGCTAACAAGCTATGTCTTATGTGGGCATACTATGCCTCACGTGCATACAAAGGTGCAATAAAATAAGACATAATAATAATGAAATATAACTTAGGCTTAAAGAGATAAGACTAAGAATCCTCAACACTAGTGAAGTTTATTGATTTTTAGAGATCTAGAGATTTGCATGTATTTGATTGATATTGTCTTAGTTCTTTGTTATAAAAAAGTAAACATTGAATATTGTAGATTGAGAACCAAGAAGGAGGTCTCCATAGAAGCTTGAAGATTGAAGACTCCAGATTGAAGAAATAAGAAAACAACTCTATTGAAGATTGAGAAGAGAAAAGAGGCCAAGAGAACTCTAATAGAATATTAGAGAAAGAGGAGATCCAAGAGAAGAGATCTCATTGAAGAACTTCCATATTTGGAAGATAGAATATTGAATATTGAAGATAAAGAAGGACTAGGAAAAGTCCTATTACAAATTGAAGAGTTTCAAAATTTGAAGACCTAAGAAAAGAGGTCTCAAGAAAGATTGAAGGAAAAAAAAGAAGGCTATAAAATCCCTATTAAAGAAGTTGAAGAAGTGGCCATTGGATAAGATTTGAATAAATATCAAGGTAGAAGATTGAAATCAAGGAGAAGCTCCTGATAAGAAGGATTTGGGATAATTATCACCATCTAAAAACAAGCCCAAAAGGAAGAAGGATTTGGCAAGAAGTTTGCCAAATTTTGGAAAGGATTTTTGAAGACCTCAAAACATTCAAATTATTGAGAAATAGGCCAACATAAGGGGCTAGATTTGAAGTTAGAATTTGATAAGAATATTGGAGGAGAAAGAATCTAGAAGAGGCCACTAGATTTGAAAGTTTTGAAGATAGCCATAAAGGATTTGAAGGTTGATTTGCAAAGGAGAAGATTGTTGTTTTTATAGTGGAATTTGAAGAATCAAAGCTACAAATAAATAATATTTGGGTAGATTTTTAAGTGTCGTTAAACAACCAATTGAAGAAAGTCTTGACAACAAAAGAAGGTAATAGTTTGGAGGAATTGATTGCTATTTTTGGATAGCAAGATAAATAAGAAGAAACCATATTTAGAGAGAAAAAAATTTAAGGCTTTAGTGCTATAAAATTGGGCAGCATTTGAAGGAGAAGAGAGGGCTATGATTTGGAGAAATTTAGGGTATATTTGAGAGATATTTGGATAGCAAAGTGAAGGAGGATTTAGCAGCATTTGAAGCTGTAAACTACAAATTTCTTGGACAACATGAAGGCAACATTTGTAGCTAAAAATTTTAGAGGTTGAGAGAATACATTCGAAGGAGAATTAAAGTTGCAACAATCAGATTCTCAGGCAGCAAATTAAAGGCTAAAAGGTAGAAAATTTAGGCAGCAATTAGACCTACAAAATTAATGATTTTAGAGCATCAAATAAAAATGAATTGAAGCTATAAAATGTTACAAATTTAGGGCATCAAATAGGTGAATCAAATCACCAAGAAGTCTAACTACAAAAGGAGGCCAAAAGGTATGCAATATTGGTGCCATAAAAGTTCATTATTTGAAAGCTCATATTAGTTTATTATTAAGTCTTTAAAAGCACCACATTTGAGTTTTTAAAGTAGCAAAAGGAAAGGTCTCAAGTTTATATCTTCAAAGTTGAAGAATATAGCATTCAAAAGGGATTAAAACCTATAACAAAGAAAGGAGAAGTTAGATATAATATAAGGAAAGGAAAAATATCAACTCCTTACTATCTCTTGGAAAATAAATAAGTCAATATTTTATAGCAAAGAATAGAGGTATTATACTATCCAAAAGGCAAAGGTTTTGGCACAAATTAAGGAGCTTGGAGTCACCAAAGAAGAAACCACCAAGCATAGAGTCGAGAAGGAGCCGTTGTAGAAGAGTAGCCAACAAGGAGGAGTTGTCATGGAAGAGAAACCACCATTACCAAGTCTTGGTGAAGAGGAGCCACTAGAGGAGTGGTAAAAAGAAGAGGCACCACCATATTGGAGAAGAAAGCCACCGTTTCAAGGAAGCAAGAGTAACTATTTAAGAAATATTGAAAGTACAAGGGGGTAAGCAATTGAAATGTATGAGCTAGTGTCTCCCTAGAGCTACGTACAATAGCCAAAAAGCATCATGAGTCAAAAACAACTAGCAAGGAGCCACAAAATAGCAAGGACAGGTCACCAAAGTTCCATTAGAAAGTGAAGCGGTGCAAGAGTTGAAGGGCCAAGGTTATCCAACCGTTGAAGAATGGAAAATGAAGCACCATCTTGAAAATGCCTACTAGCAACATCACCAATGAGAAGTGAGCACTATTAACGCTTGTTAACATCAACCAACGTAAATCCAAAGTGTCATTCATAGCAAAGGAAATCAGGTGAAGCATCAAGTGTTACTAAATGAAAAGGAGTGTTACAAAGAAAATAATAAATGCTATAGAGGAGCAATATGTTATTAACTAAATTGGAATAGAGGAGTGTTACAAAGAAGATAGATGTTACACAAAAGAGAAGCACCACCACCTAGAAGGATAGAATATATTCTAATAGGAGAGTGAAAGAGTTACATTGCCAACTATCATAGCACATAAGGTAACTTCAACTAACATAAGCAAAGTGAAACGTATTCTTTGCATGAAGGACAAGTCATACAAGCATACTCTTGAGATAACAAGGTAATGCAAGTGAGGGAGCACAACATAGTTGATGCTTAGAGAAACCATCTAACAATAGGAGGATAGTCAAAGTCTCAGAGATTGTCATACATAAGGGAGAATATTAAATGTAGTGAAGGAGGATGTAATATTGCATGAAATTCTATAAAAGAGGACAATGCCTAAATTAGAGTGCAAGTTGCAGAATAAAGGAGACACAAGAGAAGCAAACCGAATACGTAGCACACAATATTTGAGAAGGTACATAAACTTCAAATAAATTTACATTTGCATAAAGGTCAAGGAGGTATAAGGAATATCAACACTAAGGTTAAATTTAGATAATCCTTTATGCATGAGATTAATTAAATAAATGGAGGTATAAGGAATTGCATTGATGAACTATAACCTTAGATGATTGAATGATTTGAAAGCTTTTTGAAGTAAGAAAGATTTAATTTGAAAGCTATTGGAATTACTTTATTCAAGCATAGAAATATTTGCAAATAACTTGACTTGGAGGAATAAGGACTTCTACATAGAAATTGAAATATTAAATTTGCAAATACCCTTATATTCTAAATTTCTAAATTAGGAGTTATAAGGAATTCATCACCATCATAGATTCTTGAAATTTAGAAACTATATTATTGAAAATTGAAATATATAAGAAGTACAATATAGAGTTGTTAGAAAGTTGGAAAACTACATTGGAATTAGTCTCTTGTTCAAATTAATGAGACATAAGGAATCCAACTTAAAAATACTTGAAGATAGAGAATTTTATCAATTAAAATTGCATCAAAATTATCTTAAGCTTTCTATTCATAGATAGGGAGAAATAAGGTGAAGACTAGAAGTTGAACATTAAGGAGACAAAAGGGATTCAACTCAAAGGAAACCTTAGAAAGCTAAGTATTTTATCAAAGCTATTTTATATTCAAAATACTAGGGAGCTAAAAGGAATTCTACCTAGATATTTGACTATTTCTTGATCATTCTCCAAACATTAGAAAAACAAGATATACTACAAGGTTTGAAGAATTGAAAGTTAGAATTTGATCATATACTCAAATTCAACTTAGAATTTAAAAGTTAAAAGATAGGGAGATATAAGGTTTACAACATAATTGGTTTAAAAGTTGAAAAATGTTCTTAGTCTATCATATAAAGACTAAGGTGGAATAAACAATTCTATTTCAAAGGTTTAAAATATTAAACTAAAAGAAACATGGATGAAATAGTGAAGAATGCATTTAAGGATGAAGAACTATTTCATGAACTGAAGTTCTATTCACAAAACTTAATAGATACTTTTGATGGATACAAATATTTATCCACCAGTTTAAAGAAATATTTTCTTTGTTTCTCAAAGAAGCAAAAGAAGAAAATTTTATGACATTAATTGGTTATCTTCATGAAGTACTTTTCAAGACTTGGTGGAGTACTCAAAACATAGTTATGCTTACTTCAGAAGAATGTTTGATGATATATCTATCATTAATCACTTTTGAAATATTTCAAAGGATGAAACAAAAGGAAGATAAACATATTAACAATGAAGTATTGAATTCTGGTCAATACTATTGTGATGATGTACTAACTCATTGTATTGAAGATTCACCATTAGTAAAGGTATGAAGAAGAAGAAGACAAAGAAACAAGAAAAGAAATCAAACCAAGAAAGACAAAATGAAGATTGAACCAAATGAAGAGACTAATTATTTGCTTGATCAAGGTATAGATAGAGAAAAAATGAAGAAAGCAGAAAATAAGAGCTCAAGTTCCAAAACCAAGATGAAGACCATATTGAAGACTAAAGTCTTCAATAACCAAATAATGTAATACAAGGGGTGTTGGAATATATTACATTATTTGGTACATTCTAATGTACCACCTTGGGTATATATTTAGATTAGGAGTGTGAGTCATAGATTAGGGTTTGATTATTTACTTTAAGTAATGTAATAAATGCACAAGTAATATTAGAATGTGCAAAGTATTCAATGATGTAAATTTGCATCATAGTCCATGTGCACATGAGTCCATATAATAGGAAAGTGAAGAGTCATAGGAATATGGAAGGCCAAGAGTCACATCCCATTATATATTGACCTTTGTGTAAGCATTATATAACAATCTCATCATTTTCATAGGATAAGATAGAGTAGGGTAGAATACAAGTTTGCTATTATGTAGAACTTGTATGGAGCATGGAGTATTAGTGATCTCTTAATTTTATATGAAGATATTATTTTCGTGAGATTTAATTAATGGCAGTTTTATGATTATTTACAGAACAAAATATTTTTAAATGAATAGAAGTTATGATTGGAAATTTAATATAAATAATTTATTAATAATTTGTAGACACCAAAACAACACCAATCCGATTATGTGACGACAAGCACTGATCGCACTAACACACACAGCCCTCAGGGCAGCCCTCAGAGGTTAAACAGTGGTTTTAACCACTCACACAACAGTTTTGCAAGTCAGAAACCAATTTGGCACCTTTTAGACACTTTATTGCTTATTCGTCCCACCCAGGGACGAGTGCTAGTTTTACTCGTCCTGCACAGGGACGAGTGATATTTTTACTCGTCCTACCTAGAGACGAGTGTTGACTTATACTCGTCTCACCCAGGGATGATTACCAGCGCTCGCTTCGGGGTGGGATGAATGTCAGGTTTGACCGACAAAAAGTCAAATCTCGGCATGTAACAACTCAGAACTGCCACTTAGCTTTTCCTACATGACATAGGAGTGCGAGTGAGTTTTTTTGACAACTCATATCCGCCAATTGACTTTCCCTTCACTGCATGGGAATGAGAGTAAGCTTTTTAGACAACTTAGATTTGCCACTTAGCTATTCCTTCATTGCATGGGAGTGCAAGTGAGCTTTTCTAAAACACACAAAGACATGCACAGAGACAGTTAAGAATCCCTTGATCAAGAAGAAGTCTTTTCTGCACACACAAAGCATTCATGCAAAGAAACACTTTTGCATGTTAATTCAAAGAGACCCCTTGGGTCTATAAAATGGTGAGTTTCCTCACCCAAAAGATATACCGAGCTGGAGCATTTTGAGCGACGAAGTGCTGCTAATTCATTCACTTGCGATTTGTGTTTTCAACATCGATAATCTCTTAATCGAAAGAGAGGTTATTGGGTGACTCTTGAAGGCACGAATAAAGAACCAACACCCCATTATTTTGACCACAATATCCTACCAATTTGCTGACAACACATTACATCAGGTTTCGGACCCATCCTAAGCGGATTGGTGTCGGAGCAAAGTTTCACCCGCGGGTGGTTTGCCTTCGGGCACCCCTCCCGCTTTATTGCTTTTGTAGTTTTTTAGCTAGTTTCATGTTTATGCTTTTATCAAGTTCTCGGTTCATTTAGATTCATTTTAGCCATAGTTAGATTTATATTTTATTTTTCATACACGAGTGCTACTAATTCTTTGTTTGTTTCTTTGAACGCAGATTTGCGGCATTGGAGGAGCAGCGAGGAATCGACCTGTACCAACGCAAGTGGCGACAACGTTTTGGTTCGCCCATCTTATATGTGGGCACGTGGAAGAAGGAATTCTAAAACAAGTTGTAGAGATCAATATCTAACGCTCCTATCCCCTAAAAAGGAAGGAGACGCATTGTAACACGAATTGAAAAGAATATCAATAAAAAGGGCCATAGTTTATATTGCTTTTATATCTTGTGTTCATTCATTTGTGTTCTTTCCTTTTAATACAATTTTGTTTAGTATTTCCTTTTTGTTTTCGGAATCTCGTGTTTTCAATGGCGATCATGGTGGGACGTCTGTCCTCTATTTTTTTTTAGGTTAACTTACTGATCTAAATTGCTTGTTTTTTACAGGTACCTATTTTTCAACATCAGACTGTTATTCGTCTCTGCAAGTGACGATTACAGAATTGGTATTCGTCTCACCCTGGGACGAATAAACTATTCGCTCCACCCTGTGACGATTACGGTTCTGTTATTCGCCTCACCCAGGGACGATTATAGATCTGTGCAAATTTTCAAAGCAAATCAGAAAATTTCGATTAGGCAGAGAAGAGGTAGGGGTTTTACAGCTTCTGTCAAATTTTTGTTTTTCTATTTTCTGGTTTTCAGTTTGTATGGCTTAGGGAAAGATTTCTTTTCGTTTGCCTGTTTCAATTTTGCAAAATTAAAACAAACCCCACACATCACGTTACATTTTAAACCAAGGCATTGGTCGTAAGACCCCAACCCTTGAACAAGACCAAAGGTGGATTCCATTATCACTTTGGCTTGAGATATTGCATCCATTACCTCAATCGCGACTGTTGCTAGACGTAAATCCTGATGAAAGCTGATCGAGTGTAGCTTGGGGTGATTCCTAGCATGCGAGGATAAGTCTTCTATGGTAGGTGTCATAAACAGAGCGATTCCCATTTCGTACCGCCTATGTTCCACATATCATCTACTCTCACGTACCTATAGTCTCCCTCACGTAAGGGCGGGTATATAGAGAGGTTGGTATATTGGTCCGAAAATGGTATATTGAAGGGGCGACCATATTGGGAGTCATAAGAGCCTTCATAACTGCATTTAAACGTTTCACAAAAATTTTCAAAAAAAAAACAAACAACAAAAACACACTAAACCAGATTTAGGGCACACTATTAATCTTTAAAAGAGATAATCATTGCTTGTGAGTGTGTATGCTATTTTCTGTTTAGACAAAAAAATCATAAAAAGAAAATCACAAAAAGAACTTTTGCATTTTTAGGTTAGCATTACCATGGTGAATACTCGTAGCCAAGCCCAATCATGGGCGGAAGCTGCAGAACATGCACCAAGAGAGACAAATCATCTCCGATATAGCCTTGATGACTTAGTCATCCCGCCTCACCGGTGAGGTACACCAATTAGTTCACACCATGCAGAACATGGCTCTAGAGGCCCCTCCGTGAGGGGCACTCCAACCCATACAGTCATAGAACATGGTTCTAGAGGTGCCTCAAGGAGTGGCTCTCCAAATCAAGCCTTCAATAGACGAGACTTTAGAACCCCCTCTCTAAGGGAAACTCATGAGCAACAAGAATCTTTTTAAGAAAATAACATATATATACCACCTGGTCTAAGCACGAGGCCTCCTTTAGAAGTTCATTATGGGTGGCCTAGTGATGCAGCAATGTGTACTGCTATGGAACAACACAGGGTCCAAAAGGAAGAACCATATGATTTTGTGGTTCCTAATTTACCCCCGATCAATGTCGGACATAGTAGACCATATCCAGAACAACAAGTTCTCCCGACAGGGCAAAACAATTCTGCCCACACTTTTTATGCATATCACAGAGAGAGAGAGGAGGATCACTACATTCCTCCAGGCCAATATCTAGTGCCAAAACGATGCACGTCTGCACCTGCAATATATCCAGATCACTTATTGAGACCAGAGTTTCAAGTCAATGCGGCCAACCTCGACAGAGGGAAGCAACATATAGGAGTCTCAGAGCATTATGATTGAAATAGATATGTAGGAGAGACATCTAGGCCTATTAAACAAGAGACAATAGAACAAAATAACTTGGCATTTGCACAACTAGCCACCCGCCAAGCGCACATCACGCGGCTTAAGCAAGAACAACAGGAATTAGAACATTTGTGTCTCCTTGATCAAGAGCGCATTCAGCGTCATATAGATGAATTGCTTCACAACCATGCACCTGAGAGGGCCCCAGTTCCTCGCACACAACAATATGAGATGTATGTGAGGCACAACCCCTTAGTGCGAGATAGGTCTTCACGACCACGGCAAGCACAGCCTCCAAGACCTCTTAGACCTGGGCAGGAGGCCATTCACCATGACCATGATGGGCATCCTCCGCGGGAACCCATCCATGTTTACAGGCCTAGGCCAAACACTCCTCAAGAAGATTATGAGGATTATTATCAAGAAGAAGAGCGGGCTGAAACGCCCTATCAAGGTAGAAGGGATGCTACCCATTTAGTCATTCAAAGGCCTCAAGTTCCCCGCAACCCGCAACGGGAACAAACTAAGGAGGAAGAAATTATATCCTCCGATGCCTACAAAGTGTTGTTGGAACGCTTGGAGAATATGGAACTTAAGACTGGTGGGCCTCAAAAGCCTACCTTACACCAACTCCGTAGTCATCCGATACATCCATCAGTGCCAGCACCTCCATACCCCGAACATTTCAAGCTGCCCCAATTGGCACTCTTTAAAGGGGATGAGGATTCTCAAGAGCATGTGACGAGATTTTTGAGCCAGTGCTTTGGTATACAAGACAATGATGCATTATTATTGAGAACATTCATAACCACATTCGTAGGGTCTGCCTCGGATTGGTTTACCCATCTACCAAAGCATAGCATCTATAACTTGGATCAACTAGTGGACGCGTTCCTAGAACATTTTGCTTTCAATACAAAGAAAAAGGCGTCACTCAGTGATCTAGCTAGCCTCAAACAGTATGAGGAGGAGTCTATGGTAGCATATGGGAATCGATGGAGGACGGTGCTTTCAAAGTTGTCCTACCTCCCTCCTATGTCCGACTTAACTCAAATGTTCGCAAAGAGCTGTTTTGCGATCGATCTCTGTGCTATTGCAGATGCGACAATACGCCACTTTAGAAGAAGCTCTGGCGCAAGCTAGACGTATTGAAGAGATCAAGATACAGGATGGCAAAATTGCCAAGCCTAAGAAAAAAGAGTGGAACAAGAGCACCAAAATAGGGAATACGCAACAAAAACCCACCGCGGTCAATCAAGTTGCTATTAATGCCCCTATGCCTGCCCAAGCAACACAGCCTTCAAAGGCTAACTATCAGGCGGTGCCTCACAATAATTATGAGAAAGATAACAAGAAGCAGGATCAAAATCAGCAACGTCGCCCCAAGCGACAATTTACACCATACACTGAGTCTAGGGATTCCTTGTTTGACCGTTTGTCAGCGAAAAACTTGATTAATCTGCCAGATATTCCAAAAATTGATCCTAATGCGCCAAAGCCTAAAGGGTATAGAGAGGATCTTTTTTGTAGATTCCACATAATGAAAGAGCATGACATTAATGTCTGTTGGACGTTTAAAGGTTTAGTGCAAGATCTCATTGATAATCACACATTGGTAGTGGATAACCCCATCGCACCCAACAACCAACAAATGGGTGTTTTCAAAGATCCTTTACCCACACATGATGCACAAACAAAACCTCTACATGTCAACGAAGTGCAACAGAGTTACCCCATGGAGGGATATGTTGGGATGATTAGCATTGTGACAAGAAACAAGAGACACCCAGGAGTTGTCCCC
Organism: Wollemia nobilis; assembly: GCA_028583015.1. Classification (NCBI taxonomy): domain Eukaryota; kingdom Viridiplantae; phylum Streptophyta; class Pinopsida; order Araucariales; family Araucariaceae; genus Wollemia; species Wollemia nobilis. The sequence continues at coordinate 14,949,811 of JAQPPZ010002549.1, forward strand.
GCAATAGCCCCTAGGGAAGCTTCATCCACGTCACAACATCAAACAAATCCTACACAGTTGCCCCCACCTAGACCAGTGGCCACGATTTGAACTAGACTTACTCAAAGTCTACGGACCACATCGGCTAGGCTCTCCATTTATGAGCTTATTCAACAATCGGTGCCCCATCGGGAAGCTCTTATGGAGATATTAAAGGCAATTGAATTGCAACCCCATGAAGTGGATTCGTTCAACAATTTTGTGGGGCATGTCAAACAGTGTACTGAACCAGTCATTACCTTCAGGGAAGATGAGCTAAAAACTATGACTGGAGATGTAACGGATCCACCCCTGCACGTTATTACGTGGGTCAATGGGACTCCATACAAATGGGTGTTGATAGACACTAGTTTGTCCAGTAACCTTATTACAACCGCTGCCTTTGAAACATTTGAAACTACCAGCCTCTCACATTGCACCTTCCACTTATACCCTTCGAGCATTTAATGATACGATATGCTCAACAGTTGGCACAATTGTCCTACCCATCCAAGTGGGACAAAAGACCATTCATACGTTGTGCCACTTTTTAGAAGGTGAGATGGCTTACAATATCATGCTTGGGCGGCCTTGGATCCGGGATATGAAGTGTGTCCCTTCAATTGCTCATCAATGTTTGAAATATACGTTTGAAGGACAAGTACACGTGGTCCCCGCAGATTTGGAACCTTTTAAATATTGCAACTCAGTGCAAATCATGCCGCAGTCGACCCTTCCTTCAATGCACGTGGATTTCCAGTTAAATCCATCTAAACGGGGTCTAACTAAGCAAGAATCTTCATCACCAAATCAATCAAATTCTCAGGCGAGATCATCTTCTTCATCCAGTCCTCCCACAACGATGCCACCTATAGTGGCCACTCCAACGGACAAAGGAAAGAAGCCCCTGGAAGCGGAACCACCTTTAGTCTCCAATATCTCTACAGAAAAGACGCCTAATAGAATGGAAGTTGAGACGCCTAGTTCACCCCACATGGAGTGGACTCAAGGAGAACTCCCATTCGCTTCCCCTCGATCGCCAACAATTCATCGTTGAGATGTCTAACACGAGCATGGGGGAGTATATAGTGCGTAATGTTGTTGCAACGCCCACACTTCGATCTATGCAAGACATGGGAAGACCTCGCCTCCCCATAGGCTCCGTGGTTCCTTTAGGCTACCCACCTAATCGGACAAACTTTATTTTTGGGGGCCTGGATCATGGCGTTGAACCTTCTCGAAAAGAAGAGGAAGATGAAGATCCCTTTGTGGAAGATGTCAACTATCTGGCTAACCCCGACTTTGCATTACGATATCTTAGCCAATGCAATTGGAATGGATACGAGTTAGGCCGGTATGAACAAGGAATGCATGTTTTGTGTCAACCAAGATACCAAATGCCTTATGACAAGTCAGGAGTAGGGTTTAATCACCCTTTGCCCCTCGACATCTTGGTCAAAAACATGCAAGGCCTTGTACAAATTCTTTAGTTTAAATATATACCTGATATCTCTTTTCTTGTGAAGTTTTTTTTCTTGAAAGGGTTTTCTCCACATAAATTTGGTGTTAATTATGTTACTAATTTATTTAATGTGATGTTATGTGCGATAAATTTCATTGTTTCAGTTTTGGATTAACTTATTTTGTAGATTTGCATACACATAACTAAGTTATTTCTGCTATCTTCACCTTGTTTTTTAAAATTTGGTATTAGAGCCATTCGGTTTTGTTGAGAGGGGGATGCCTTTATCTTAAGTGTTGAATATTTTTGTTGTAGTGAGAGCTTTTGTTGTGTGTTTTTGCATATTTGTGAAGTAGGTTTTGAAAACCTTGGCCTCTACTTCTCTAATGTATATTGAAAACTTTAATGGTATTGGCTACGAAATGTGGAAACTAAAGGTGGAGGATATCTTGGAAGAAAGATATCAGTGGTTGTCAGTTTCACATGCTATGAAACATTTAGACATGAAATATGAAGATTGGGTTAAGTTAAACAATAAGGCATGAGAAACCATTTAGTTGTATCTTTCAGATTCTATCCTCTTGAATGTATCCATATAAGACTTCACGTACAAGTTGTGGAAGAGGATAGGTGATATCTATCAAACTAAAAGTTTGTCTAACAAGTTATATCTCAAACGAAGGTTGTATTCATTAAAATAAAATATGGTGAACCTATTGCTGATTATTTGAATGTAGTAAATCTTATTTTAAGTCAGCTTGCATTAGTATATGTTAATATAGAAGAAAAAGACAAATGTATTTTATTGCTTTGCTCTTTGCTCGAATCTTGGAAAAATCTAGTTGTTGCTATTAGTGGTGGTGCTACAGAGGTAAATTTAGATAATATTATTTCTATCCTTGTATTATAGGAGATGAGGAGAAAGAACATAAATAGTGGATCCCAAGATGCCTTGCATGTTCGAGGAAGGTCCAAAGAAAGAGGGCCTAAAGGGGATAAAAATAAGGATAAGTCAAAAGGACGTTCTAAGACCCCTAAAAAGAGTAGAGTGAAGTGTTGGAATTATGGTAAGAGAGGGCATGTGAAGGAGTGTAAAGCAAAGAAAAATAATGCATATTCCTCCACAAAAAAAGTCTTTGATGATGATTTTGATGCTTTGACCATTTTTGCTAACACTGTGACTAATGATGCTTGGCTTATTGATTTAGGTTGCTCCTACCATATGAATCCTAACAAGGAGTTGTTTACCACGTATAAATAAATTGATGGGGGAGAAGTTTTCCTTGGTGATAACAACACAAAAAGGATTATCGATAAGGGAAATATAAAGTTGTGTTTTAGTGATGGGAGTATTAAAACCCTTGATAAATGTTTTGCATTTTTTAAGACTTGCAAGAAATCTACTTTTTTTTATCCAAGTTGAATGATTATGGAATGCATGTGACATTTGACAAGTCTGGTTGTAGGTTGGTAAGAGGGAGTTTGGTGATAGCTAAATAATTTCGGATTAGGACTTAGTTTAGGCTAAATACTTCTAGTTTCTGTAACTCTGCCAATGTAATTGACACTAAAAATGCATGTATGTTGTGGCACCATAGATTGATCACATTGTTGAAAAAGGTCTTAAGGCCATTCTAAATAAAAACTTGGTTGACGGTATTTCTGATAATTCTATTGGTAAAAATGATTTCTGTGAGCATTGTATGTTTGGTAAACATAATAGATCATCATTTTCTAAATGTGTTTATAAAACTAAGAGACCATTGAAACTTATTCATTTGGATGTATATGGTCCAATGGATGTTCCTTTATTGGGTAAATCTTGATATTACATTTCCTTCATTGATGATGTATCAAGATACAATTGGATTTATTTTAAGAATGTTAAATCTAAAGTTTTTGCTAAGTTTAAGGTATTAGTTGAGAAGCAATTAGATTATAAGATAAAAGTGTTGAGATATGACAATAGGGGTGAATATTGTTCTAGGGAATTTGATGAATTTTGTAATCATGTAGGTATTGTCTGATAAATGAGCACTCCTTATACTCACCAACAAAATGGGGTTGCAGAAAGAATGAATTGCACCTTAATGGAAAGAGCTAGGAGCATATTGAGTAGTGCTAAGCTACATAAATGCTTTTGGGTAGAAACTATTGGTACTACTTGTTATGTAATTAATAGATCTCCTTGTTCAACTCTTTTTGATAAAACTCCTTATGAAGTATGGATAGGTAGAAATCCTTCAGTTTCACACTTAAGGGTCTTCATTTGTGAGTCTTTTGTTCATGTGCCTTAGGAGAAGTGATCTAAATTGGATCTAAAAATATAGATATGCATATTCATGGGATATGATGAGAATGTAAAAGGTTACAAGCTTTGGAATCCTTTAAATCGTAGCATGGTATTTTATAGAGATGTTATTTTAAGAAATTTTAGAGCTTTTCAGATGAAGATCAACCAAAGAAGAAGACAAAGACAGTGCATTTCAAGATAAATAATGAAAAGCAGGAAGATATACATGTGGAATAATAGTTACATGGATCTAAGGATGGAGAAGTAGAGGAGGGTTTAGAGAGTTCAAAGATCTTATATTATGTGCAACATGAGAACATAGAGGGAGAATAAGAATATGAAAAACCCAGTACTCCTACCTTGAGGAGATCCACAAGGCAACATAATCTAGTTAAAAGATATGGCCCACCAGATTTTTGGTGTGTATTTGCTTTATTAAGTACCGACGGTGAACCTAGATCCTATAGGGAAGCTCTCTCTTCTAAGGAAAGTGAGTCTTAGATGTAGGACATGTAGGAGGAGATGATGGCCTTGGATAGTTGTGACACCTAGGATCTTGTTAGTTTACCCAAAGGAAGAAAGCCCATTGGATTCAAGTATGTATTTAAGAAGAAATTTGGTGCATATTGGTGGCCAAGGGCTACTACCAGAGAGAGGGATTTGATTTTAATGAATTTTATCTTCTATTTCTAAGTTAACTTCTATTAGGTTCCTTTTGTCTATTACTGCTTCTTATGATTATGAGATAGAGAAAATGGTTGTTAAAAATGCTTTCTTCATGGGGATCTTGAGGAGAAAATTTATATGCGGTAGCCTAACAGTTTTGTTGTGGAAGGAAGAGAACAATTGGTTTGCAGGTTAAAGATATCTTTGTATGGTTTGAAACAGTCGCCTAGGATGTGTTATCAGAAGTTTGATTATTTCACATTAAAGTTGAATTTATGAGGAGTGAGGAAGATCATTGTGTATATTTTAAAAATATTGATGATCAGATACTAATCATTGTCGTGTATGTTGATGACATGTTGTTTATTGGTAAACAAGGTGATAATTAGAGAACTCAAGACTCATATTTCTGGCACATTAGATATGAAGGACTTGGAGGTTGCAAAACATATTCTTGGGATGAAAATTTATCTTCAACATTTTCTACCAAGGTTACTAATTTTCCTTTTATATCTGCTACTCTCCTTAGAAATAATTCTATACTTTCACCACTATTAACTCTTATAGAATGTAATTGATTTTGAAGGTTCAAGATAGTGGCTTTATTATTTCCTTCAAATATCTTGGCTAAGGTTTTCCAAGATTTTGTAGAAGTTGCTTCTGAACTAATATATGGTTGTATTTCATCTATAGTTGTAAATGTTATTATCATTAGTGCTTTTGCTTCATCTTCTTCAAACTTTTGAATCTCTCTATCATCTATAGTAGGTTTAGTTTTTGCTCCTTTAAAAATATTCCAAAGCTTTTCAACTATAATATTGCTCTCACTTTTTTCCATGAAAAGTAATTAGGTTCTTTAAGAAGTTGGGATTTTGTAAGAATGAATTTATTTGTTGTCATGATGGTACTTGTAGACTATCTTATATCTCCCTAGTTTTGAGTATGAGATCAAATACTATATTTCAATTCTCTAGGTAGTATCCCTTTTGGCTCCCTAGTATAAGATCAAATTTGATAATATATTATCAATTTTAAAGTTTTGTAGAATACCTTTGCATCTCCCAAGTGTTTTGAATGTACTATGGTCTTGGTAAAATACTTAATTTTCTTAGTTTTCCTTTGAGTTGAATTCCTTTTATCTCGCTAATGTTCAACTACTATTCTTCACCTTATTTCTCCCTATTTATGAATAGAAAGCTGAAGATAAGTTTTGGTGCACTTTAAATTGATATAAATGTCTAAATTTAAGACTTTAAAGTTGGATTTCTTATGTCTCATTAATTTCAGAAAGAGACTAATTCCAATGTTTCTTTCCAAATTTCTAGCAATTCTATGTTTTACCTCTTTCAATTTTTTATACCATAGTTTCTAAATTTCAATAACTTAATTTGGTGTTGAACTCCTTATAACTCCCTAATTGGAAATTTAGAAAACGAATGTATTTGCAAATTCAATGTTTCAAGTTTTGTGTAGTGATCCTTATACCTCCAAGTTAATCTATTTGCAAATTTATTTCTATGAATTTTGAATGAGGTAATTTCATAACCTTTTTAAATATTTTATTTTTCAATTTTTTTAAGGCATTCAATAATACTTCTAAGGTTTCAAATCTATACCTTATTTATCCTTTTATTGTAAAACCTTGTAATGAAATAATTAACTTGACTTCAGTCTTATGCCTTGTATATTTTGCAAAGGCTATAGATAGGACTAAATATTTATTACCTTCTTTAATATAGTTCTCCAAAGTATTTCTTTTGCTTAATTAATACTGCACCCTAAGTTCTCATGACACTCTTATTCTATTGTGATGCATTCAATGCATTGTATGCTCAAACTCTAAATATTTGACTCTTGAAACTTGCATCTTTCACTCCCATTCAATATAGTGCATATACCCTAATATTAGGCACTTTACTCTCTCTCCTCTTCAATGACTTCTCTCTGTGTTCTCAGTGTTCACTGTTGAATTTTAAAATTACATCTAGTTCTTCCATTTAATGCATGCAGAAGGTATTACATTACGTAAAAATTATCACTTTCTTTTAACAAGATGCTTGGCATTTGAGTTGGCATTGTGCTTGAGGATTGGAAAACATGTTCCTTACATGATGATTGGAGTTGTGCTTCTTCTATATATCCTAGATACCCTTTGTTATTGATATTTTGTATCCTTGGTGACACTTATCCTTTTATACCTACAACACTTGTAGATGGATGTTATAACATGCTACCTTCTTGAAACATCATACAAAAATCTAGTAAAATGACTTCTTCATGAAATGTTTTTATGAAACATCACACACAAAGCTAGTAAAATTTATAACATTTTCATTTACAAGCATATTAGGTCAATTACTATCAACCAATTACTTTAATTCTTTCAGAGTCAATTTCTTCTATTTTATTTTGTTATGGCCAATTTCTTTGTATAGAATACTAATGTTTTTTTTGTATGTGTGTGTGTGACTTATACATTGTCAATTTTCCCATATATATGATTCCTATGCATACTACATATGACCTATTTAGTCTTACTTGTATGAATATCCATAGATCAAAATTGACATGACCTTCGCCAATTTTACCTTATTATTCATGAATTAGGGTTTTTTCTAGGCTTTGACATGGCCTTATATTTCCTTAACCTATGATGCTTAGTGGTAGCCTTAGCTTATCCATATCTAGGTAAAACATATTAGTGAATCCATTGTGAACCGTCACTTATGATTAAAAGTCCTTACAATTGTTTAATGTCATATTTAGGTTAACTCTAGATTATCCTAACATTTTTTCTCCAAATTTAAATGGGGCAACAATACCCATATAATCTATATTGACTTTCCTCCAAAAGATATCTATGAACATATAAGAGGAATAGATATATTATTCTAAGGAGACTTTAGTTTACTTTGTCAAACAATAAGAAGAGTATCATGCCAATATAGACAACCTTAGATAAAACGTACATACTAAACAAGATAATATCTATGAAGTAGATGAATAAGAAATTAAGGAATTGTATTTGATAAAGGAGTAATTGAAGTTATGCTTTCATAGGAGCCTTTATGAAGAAACATATTAAAATGCTTAATGATAAAATAAAGCTTGGTTGAAAATAAATATATATTAATAAATTTGACAAACTCATTGATGGTGTTTTACTTGAATTTAAATTTTTACTATTTATAATTTAGTAGAGACCAAATAATAAACTTTAGTAAAAATAAATATCAAGAAGAAGCTCCAACAATTGACATAATAAAAGATTAGTTTTCTAGATATCATACTACCTTATACAAAAAATGAGATTTCACAATACTTATTTTAAAAATATCTTTAAAATATATAAAAAAAATTAATATTTAAAATATAAATCATAAACAATGGTAAGAAAAAATTTAAAAAATGTAAATAAAAAATTCTTAATATTAAAAAAAATTATTAAATACACGCATGAATAGAAAAGAAAATAGAAGTCTAACTAAATGTGCCTAAGAAAGAAGCATCTAAATGCACCCTTGAAGAATGGGATGTCTTCGCAAATCCTAAAAGTTATCTAGATGCACAAGTAAAATAACTAGTTGAATATATGGTTATAAATGATAGTTAAAAATCAAATCCTATAGGAGGATAAGGTGTGGGGAGCAAATGTATTTATTTTTGTAAAGTGACAATATTCCTATAGGAGGATAAGGTGTGGGGAGCAAATGTATTTATTTCTGTAAAGTGACAATATTATTTCGTGACAAGCTACAAGTGCAACTGTTTGACAACGGTCCAATAGCCAAGATACGTTTATGTAATATATATTACATTTTAAAATATGACACATAACACGTTTTATGGCCTTGTTTATTAGGTCGATTCTAAATATGTGCTTTGAAAACGCTCAAAGAGATGTTTCAAAAAGCTGGTCCCCTCTATTTTAAAAGGGAAAGGCTGACCATTTTAAAGGATCTGACCACAACTAGACTTATTCAATAGCGTGCGCATGCTCAGCGTTTTCAAGTTTTCCTTAATTATTCATAGGGTTCCGGACAGGTGTTAACTAAGACATGTCACTACCAACATTCTTAAGAACATTAAGATAATAGAAAACAATGGTAGTTATTTCTCATGCCAATTCACGTGGAAGTGTCAGGTCATCGATTGTATTGTTTTAGTAAAGTTTTTGGAATGATTAATATTGGTAATTGTTTGTTGTTTAGTAAGGTATTTATAAATGTGTTTAAATTTTGTGGTGTTAATTTGTAAAAGTAATAGTTTACTCAGGTAATTGTCTTCTTTGAATATTTTGAGTGACAGTATGAATCCCCTTATGGTCTCCTTCTTACGTTAGTGTGATTTGAACCCTACACTTATCAATTACTAAAAATAAAGTGTGATTTGAACCTGCACTTATCAGCTACCAAAAATAAAGTAGCTATAACCAACTCCCTTACTTACAATAAAAACATTTGTTTATATTTTTATATGTTTGTAAATTAATATAATTTAAATTTAATATATTTTATAATTTATTTTAAAACACTTAATAAAAAATATATTTTAATAAGTTGAGAAGAGGCTCTCTCAATTGTAGTTAACAAGAGTATCTATTTTTCCTTTTAACTTTTTTACAAACTTTTATACCTCTAAAATTCATGATCTTAAGAACTAACCACTTTTGGTTACAACATTAGAAGGAGATCTAGTCAAATCTCTTAAACTATATGTTTGCAATGACTGTTCACATTAACCAAACACCGGATTTGCTCAACAACTTACCAAATCTTCTCATCCTCAATGATCATGTCACTGTGCCACTAAACCCCTACCTCCTTGGTACCTACTTCTTGGTACCTATCTTAACCACGAAGTCTACCACTTTATTAAGAGCTCTACACATAAATAATTGTCTATATGTCTACATAAATTAGAATCACATCATTTAATTTTCTTCACAACTTTTTAGCTAAGAAGTCTACCACTTTATTCATGTCTACACACATAAATTAGAATCACATCATCCAATTTTCTTTACAACTTTTCAGCTAAGAAGTCTACCACTTTATTCAGAGGTTTACACACATAAATTAGAATCACATCATCCAATTTCTTCTGCACCTTTTGATGACAAAAATCCTTAACCTCCACACCTTCAAAGTAAGATTTTTTATACAATCCAAAACTCTACCAAAATTTGAGAATTTAATTCTATAATAATCCTTTTATAACCTTATCGTACTATCTAAATACAAACAAATTTGAACAATAACTCTACCCAAACTTTGAAAATTCTAATAAAACACTAACCGAGCATAATTACCGTAGACAATATTATTCTCTTATACGTTTTCAACGTACATCTAATTTATTTTATTGTATACTTTTATTTATCATTTTGATAAATTATATTATTTAAAAAAAGTAAAAGATTGCACAACGTATGGTTTCAATCCCGTTGGAAAAGCTTGGCATTTTTATATTATTTTAAAGTTCGATGCGAGATCTTTTTAAAATGCCTCTTTACTTCTTCTGTAAGGACCAACTCATTTGGGAGCAGGTCGCGTTTAGAAGGAGAAGAATGGCATCTCTTCAGATTGCACATTTTCCGATGGGGTATCCATAAGCCTTGGGATCTTGCTCTTCAGTTTCATCATCTGGCTTCTTGGCAATTTAAGAGGAAACAACAACAGATCGAAATTGCCACCAGGGCCACGTCCATGGCCGGTGCTTGCAAATCTCCATATGCTATGCTGAGAAGCCTTCCTCATTGAACTCTCACAAATCTTACAAAGAAATATGACCCCGTTATGTTTCTTCGTTTGGGTGTCCTCTCCGGCCATGGCCAAAGAGTTCCTCAAAACTCACGATCTCGTCTTTGCCAACAGACCCGATGGTGCAACTGGAAAACACTTATGCTATGACCGTAGAGACGTGGGATTCGCCCCTTACGGAGGGTACTGGAGGCAGATGAAGAAGCTGTGTACAGTGGAGTTAATTACTGCGAAAAGAATCGACTCTTTCAAATTCTGATCTGCTCCATCTGGAAGGAAAGCGAACGAGGGTCGCGTTGCGTAGATCTGAGCAAGACTATTTCATCCCTCACGCTAAAAATTGTCTCATGAAGAAGGTTTATCGAGTATTTGATGAATTCGCTGAGAAAGTAATCGATGAGCACATGAGTAGGAGAAAAGAAGATGAGTGCGGAAAAGCTAGATGAAGGAGGTCACGTGAAAGATTTCGTAGATGTGTTGCTCGACATGGCGGAGGCTGAAACCGAGGGTACGGAGATGAAAATCACAAGGGTCCACATCAAAGCTATCATCCTCGCAAGTTATTTGAGTTCAAATTTTTAGCTTCTGTAATTTGAATAGAGTAACCTCCTGTTATACTTTTCTTTGACCACAGAATCCACTCCTGTTATGCAAGGTTTGATGAAATCTTATCCTTATCCTTCCCTTACCTTCTGAATATGTTTGAAATTTAATACACTCTTACATTGATAACCAACACAATTATTTTTCCATCTCCTTGAACTTATCCATAAACAAGTGTTATCCTCACTTAGGTCTTCCTCATCTTTATTCATTTTATATGACACTTCATTTTTTATATGACACTTTATTGACCACTACAAATTTTATTTTACTTTTGCTACATTTTATACATTCTCTTCTTAAAAACCATTTGTTAAAACCAGTATACTCTTTGCAAATACCTTCTTAAAATATCACCTACTATTATATCAAATCCTACCAAACTTTACTCTCCTTGAGACTCTTCTTAATTAATTCTCTAATACAATATTTACACCTTCTACATTTTTATCATCCAACCCTTTAAGGACTTCTTGATGAGATTTCTATCAAGAGTATCCTTGAGTTATGGTGAAACAAATCTTACCTTACATAATATTTTGATTATCTTACCACTTGAAAGCCATGCTCCTATCAATTCTTTTAACCATTTATTTTGCATGCCTTGAAATAATGCATCTATTGCTCATTGAATCCATCTTGCAAGGCTTTCTTCATGTTGGTCATATTAATCTCTACTACAGTGGCTTACATTAAGGTTGTTGACATACCCTATACCGACATGATTCAAAAGATACCTAAAATATATGCATATTAGCATAGCAAAGTATCCTTTATTTTCCACGTGGACCCATTAAAATATAATATATTTCTTGCACCTATATTCCTCACTAAAATCCTTCCCATCCTCCAATATTCATATATGTAACTAATACATTTTTTTAATTTTATCTTGATATTTTAATTAATAAAGATAACTAAAATTGTAATTTTATTATGTAGTTAATTTTAGATAAAGTGATTAGATTTTGTATAGTGAAAAAGAAATAAAAAATATGAATAAAAAATCACATAAATATTTTGACATTAATAAATAATTCATAAATTGCATTTGGATTCGAGGAAAGTGGTATGGAATAAGGTTTCATGCAATATACCAAGCTTCCAATCCCATATGTGAATCTTAACATTTAATGAAATAATATGAGCTCAAGAAACTAACTTTATAATGGATACACTTAGATTAATGTATTATTTTATAATAAATAATAATTGATAATATATGCTTGAATGAGTACCCAATTTATATATCATGTATGTTTCCTTACATATAGACATAATGATTCATAAGTAGTCTTCTCCACTAAGAATTATTTGCCCTCAAAGTATTGGAAGTAAAGGATGAGTAATAATGAAGGAGTGGGATTCTTATGAAGTTTCTTCCTGAAAAATACCTTTCCATTTAATTTGGTATTTGAGGATGTCTTGAGTGTGTGCATAATGTGTATGAGTATCTAAAATACCTTTAGTTTTAAGTATAAGTAACCTTCCTCATCTAAGCTTGGAAGCTCAATTTGGACTAGAGTAAGGGTGCCCACCTTTTATTTTAAGCATGAAAAATAAAAAACATCATGGATGCAACCTTTGTTTGGAATTTCAAGCGCATAGGAAAAGGGTTGATATTCCTTATTCTATGATAAATACCATAATATTTAGGGTACAACCTGAAATTATTTATGCTATTCTTAAGATATACTTGCTTGTATGACTAGAGACACACTTCAAACCAATCATATTTTTGAAATTTAAATTTAGAACAATTATTATTAGCATGTTGTTTCATCCTATTTTTAACATGTTTTAAGTTACTCTTTAAGGAATGCACAATTGCATTGAATTCTTTAAGATAATCATGTACAGTTGAAACCTTTACTTAATTAAGGATACATTATTTAGATGATGGGGGTTCATAACCATATAAGGAAATGAAGTGAACCATTTTGGTTGATGTATGATAAGTTGTATTATACTACCATTGAGTCAAAGATAAACATTTACCCATTATTGGGGTTTATCTAATACAAAATACTATAAATAACCTTCCAAGTACTTATTTATGATATCTGTTTAACATTTAGTTTGAGGATGATCTGCTAAACTCATTGTTTTCCAAAAAACCTATTTGTTGTTATAATTATTTTAAAAATTACTATTAAATAATGGATCATGATAACTTATAATTAAGTAAATAACAAATAATTAGAATTCTTGGAAACTCATGAATATTATAAACATGGCTGATACTTTTTTCTACCATTTGAGATGTAGATTAAGTAAGCTTCATAAGAATAAAATGGAAAAACTTCATGATATGATTTATCATGATAAAAATTCTATCATAGTTATTGGAGATAGATAAGCCATCGATAAAATCCATGGATATTTCTTCATATTTTTGTTGTGGTATGTGTAATGGTTGAAAATATCCTTGATATGTGATATTATATCTTTCATATTTTTTTGTATGTATAATAATCATCCACATACTTTTGAATTCCCTTTTGCATACCTCTTAAAAATAATTATTATCGAGCACTATAATATGTTTTAAAGAAACTATCATGTCTTAAATTTAGGTAATCTTGACTATTGACAATAAATTTTAGTATCTCTAGAAATGAAACTATTGGAATCCTTAATAAATGTTTTGTAAGCAAAAGAAGGCTATCTAGTTTTTATAAATTCTTCTACTGCAACTTGAGATGCTTAAATTCATTGAAATGATCATTATTATGTTCATGAAGGAAGGTTATTTCTTCATGCTCTATAGACATAAGAATTTTAGAATTTTTTAACTCCTTGTGAACATCATTTTTTGTTGTTTTTATAGCTCATTTGATTCCTTCAAGTTTATCCTAATTGAGATTTCATTTTATTTCAAAATCAATATGACACCACCATGTTGTTTATTCATGATCTAAATATATCCATATGAAAATAGATGATGTAGAAAATTATTTAAAATTTGTAAACCAAGTTTTTTTATTTTTTTATTACTTATAAACCTTTGGACTTCTTCATTTATGCATTTCATATTTTATTAGAATTTTTGGATTGCATAGTTTGTTTTGTTTGCCATACCATTTTGTTATTATATTACACCCTTTAGTATGTTAGGTTGCACCCTTTCGTACTTGGGTCACACACTTTCATATCTTGGTTCACACCAGTTGACTCTTTGGTTGCCCCCTTTAATATCATAACTTGTACCTCTTTTGAATCTTGAGTTGCATCCTTTGGAATATTAGATTTCAACCTTTTATATTTTGGGTCACAATAATTTATATATTAGGTTGCATACTTCACCTCATATCTTGTTCTATTTGATTACATAATTTTGCAATGACTCTATCATTGCTTGCAGTTGAACTTGATGTATCCTAATTTTTTTTTTTTAAATTACACGTACTCCAATTATTATTATTTATACCTTTGCTAACTTTTTAATTTAAAGAAAATAAATTTTACTTATATTTATTTATTATAAAATATAAATTATGTATTATTAATTACGTAATTCATAATTTATATAATTTGTATTATATTATAAAATATCATATTGTAAGTAATTACAATATAATTTCCACATGTTCTATCCAACAATATATCCTTATACTTCACATGAATTTTTGATTTAAGCTCAAAATTCATTCATAACATTGAAATAATCAAGTGATGAAGCATAAATCCTCTTCATTATTTCTACACTCTTCTTAGATAGTCATTACAAGACCTTCAATATAAATAAAATATGAGAGTATAACCTCTAAAATGTTATTGCTAAAAATACAATTCCTATTTGAAATGCAAAAAATAATCAAATTAACTACCTAGCTCCTCAAAGGACTTAGAAACCATTATTGATTCCTATCTTAGACCCTTTGAATGACTTTTGTTTAAAATATTGTATTTTCCTTCTCAAGTTTCTATAATCCTTTTGTTTGTTATCTACTTCAAAAATTTATGTAGTAGAGAATGAGATCACCTTCTTTCTCTTCCTGTAGATAGTCTTCCATCCTTTTTATATTATTTGTATTTTTCAAGAAAACTAACCTACTTGATCTCTACATGATCTCATTGTCTCCTTTGACTAAGCTAGAAGTCTCATAGACCAAAAAAAATTATTTGTAAAAAGAAGGAACATGTACTTTATCAACATCATAAAATGGTGCACTAATTGCATTAATCGAATTAGCAACACATTCTTTTTGGGTATTAATTGGAATTGAAACACGGTCTAGTTTTCTCTATGAAACTAGAGATATTTTCCTCTCTAACCATTGACTTACTACAAGCATTACCCCTATATTTATAATAGAAAAAAGCATTGTGATGATTCAAATAATATTTTTTTCACACATATTCAAACCTATGGCCATTAAATTTAATAAAATGGGACTACTCCTGATCTATGTCTATCTTAATAAAAACAAAAATGGATGAGTGCAAGATAATGAGTCATACATTTAGGGGTTTGGGACCATTAAAATATTATGACCCTCCCTTGGAAAGCTTTTTTATATGATGGACTAATGAATTGTTATGTTATTTTGAAGATAGACTAAATGTCATTATGATTGATTATATATGTGCAATATATGATTGGATTATTTGACAATATGATACTATTGATAGCTTGCATTAGTTTGCATGGATGTAGGAGCAAGTATCCTTAAAATAGAGTGGACAAGGGAGTCACCTCTAAGGATGAGAAAGAAAAAAAGTGGATGAAAATCCATAATGGTCCTAATTATAAGTTAATATTAATTATAGGTTTGAGTAATTAATTGCGATTAGATTTAATTAATTGATTTCATTATTTAAGCCTATTTTGTAAAATAGGAAATTGAGTTGGAAATTGGGTGACTAGGACCCTTTCCAAACCAACAAAGGAGAAGGAGCATCTTTCCTCTTGCAATAAAATAATAGTTTTCTAAATTGACCTTTCATCCAAATGAAGGGAGGAGGATTGACATCTTTGGTAATAGCAATTTAAAATTGATTTAATTAAGGCATATTACTATTTCAATAGTAGCCCTTTTAAATTTAGCAAAGTGTCCAAATTGGGATTGTTTAAGTGGATTTGGACATCTCCAATTGGAGGGAGAAGAATGAAGGAATAAAATAGGGATTTCCATTATATTTATCTCCTTGGAATAATTTATTATTTAATTAAAATAAAATACTGATTTCCCTCTTACTCTCACGATGTCAAAGTAAGGTTTTTATATTAATTTCCCTAAATATTTCTAGGATTTTAAGAAGGCCCTTAGATGGGAAAATGAGGCCATTATTAGAAGGCAAAAACCTTTAAAATCTACGTTGGATAGCATGAGGAGGAATTCCATTATTAGACAAGCAAGGAAGATAAGACCAGGTGGTTTCAAGGAGCCCTATTGGAGCAACAAGATTCTAATAAAATGCATCAATGAGCCCTACTAGAGCAAGACATTGGAGCATCATTCCTTCTTTATATGCTTGATTAAAAACTTTAATTGCTTATGATTGAAGGCTCTATTTTATTATCTTCCTATATGCAGAGAGCTTCTATATTTTTTTTAGCCCTTCATTCCATCTTGGTTGACCCCTTTGACCACAAGGATTCATTAGAAAGGTTATATATTTTTTTGGATGTTCGTGGCAGGGTATTTTAATATTTGCAAAACTGCGGGTGGCCTTGTTCACCTAATCGATCTCAATATAGAACAATCATCGATCACTTCCAGCTACCAACAACCAATGTTGTATACATTTTATTTTTTACGTAGGTTTCCCTTGTACATAGTTCACAAAATATCTGGTTTTTTGTAATATTTGAAGCCGCTTATTATAGATCTAGTTTTTTGATATCTACAACCTATCTTCTTCATTCATGAGTTCTTTCCAAATTTTAAACTCGGATATGCATTTAAGTTAATGATAATATTTTATGAAAATACATTTAAAAATATATGTTGCTAGCAATTCTATGTATTTGAAAACAACTTTGTAAAATATTTGTTTTCTGAAGTTGTTACTCAATTTTTTTTTAGATCTACAAAATTTCAGTGATTATAAAATTTATATCAAATGATATACTCTTTGTAATGCCTGAATTATAAAGGCATTTGATTTTTAGGGGCCTCTTATTTTTGGAAGCATTGAGTAAAAATATTTTAGGTAGTGTGTCTTGGTGTCTCCATCTTTATGGACCTTACATTTTATTTTTTTGTGATTAAAAAATTGGTTTAAAGGATTTTGAACCACTCAACTCACATAATTATCACATATGGAAGCCATGCATGATGAATCTTATTCAATATGAAAGGTTATCAATATTAATGAAAGAAGAGCTACATAAATTTACAAAAGAGTATCATAAGTTTGTTCATGATTGCAAAATGGATGAATGTAAGGAACTAACTAGGATGCATGTGAGTGACAATCTGTTGTTTCATCTTAATGATTGTGATAATCCTTTTCAAATTTAGGAGAAGCTTTAGAAGCTAAGACTTTTACATCTTGATGTTGAACTTAGTGCTCTCAATCCAAAGGATTTTCTATCTATGGATGATTTTCTCACTAAGTTTCAATCCTTTCTTACACTTTTAAAGGGTAGTGGAAAAAATAAAAGGGATGAAGAATGCATTTTCATGGTCTTGTCAAAACTTAGGGGTCCACTCCATATGTTTTACTCCACATTTTTTTTCCAATATGGATTCCATGGGTTCTGATCACAAAATGTCTACTTTTGAAAAATTTTGTGCTAATCCTTTTAGGGAAGAGTCCAAATTTCTTAACTCTAAGAATTACACCTCCTAACATATGGTATTTGTTGCATCCTTCACTTCGACTTCCTAAGGCAAGGAAAAGTCCAAGTCTAAGTCCCAATCTAATCCTTTCCCTTCTCCTTCATTTTATCAAAATCCCAAAGAGTCACATAAAAAGAGTCATCCTCGAAAGATTCCAATCATAAATATAAGTAATTCAAATGCAAAAATAGGTCAAATGTTACTTGTTCATATTGTGGAGTTAATGGTCATTTTTATGGCAAGTGCTAGAAAATTTTACACAACTTAGAGGAAGCCTTTAGGAATAAAAATATATCCTTCACTCCTTTAAAATACTTAGGGCAAGGCTTTGAATGGTTTTGAAAAATCATCTAAGGCAATTTTTTAGGATTGGATTTTGGATTCCTAAGTGACTAATCATAGAACTTCATACAAGGAGTCATTTGCCACCTTGTGTTCTACTTCTACATCTTGCATTGAGGTTGGAGATTCTTCTTCCATTTTAGTTAAAGGAAAATATGACACATAGGTTTCTCACTTTGAACATGGTTGTTTTGATTGTGATCACAGTGAGGATGAGAATATTATTGAGATAGTTTTAGAGGTTCTTGTATGTGTTTCCCCATGCCTAGATGGGCTTGGACTGCAATTGAGGAGGCAACACCTTCCATTCAAGGTCTCCCACCTTCAAGACATGCTTCTAATTTTGACATGGGTCTTCTTTATCAAGAAGATATTGTTTATCCATAGAGGTTTGATGAGGCCCATGGAATTCAAGAGTGGGATGATGCCATGAATGATGAGTATTCTTCCTTAATGAAGAATCATACTTGATATTTGGTTACCGTTTCAAAAGGAAGAAAAATGGTTAGATGCAAATGGTTGTATCACAACAAATATGTAGCAGATGGATCCATTCATAGGTATAAGGCTCAACTTGTGGTGAATGGTTTTTGTAGGTTGAGAGGATTTATTACTTAAATATGTTTGCCCTGTTGCCAAGTTGAATTCTATTCATCTTGTACGCTCTATTGCTATGTCACAAGATTGGTTAGTTTACCACATGGATGTGAAAAATTACTTATTGGATGGAGATTTGCAAGAAGAGATTTATATGGAGCATCCTATGAGATTTGTACAAGATTATTTATTGGTGTGCAAATTACAAAGATCACTTTATGGCCACAAATAGGCTCCCAGGGATTGGTATGAGAAGATGCATTCTTTTCTTCTATATTTTAAAATTTTTAGATGACATTTTGATCCTAAAGTTTACACTTTAAGGGATGAAGAGGACCTCATCATCATTATCCTGTATTTTGATGATTTATTTATTATAAGTAGTTATACTTCATGCATTCAGGCTATGTAGTGCTCTCTTTTTGAGCAGTTTTAGATGATAAATCTTGGACTTCTACAATTTTTACTTAGGCTTTAGATTTTGCACTTAAATTTAGGGATATTTATTTATCAATATAAGTACACATTAGATTTTCTTCAATGATTTGGAATATTTAACTAAAAGCCATATCCTACTCATTTTTAGTTAGGTGTTATTTTGATTGCCACATGTTCTACTCCTAAAGTTGATACCACCATTTAAAGACAGTTGATTGAGAGTTTGATTTACTTAACTTACATTCGTCTTAACATATCATTTGTAGTTGGTTTGGTCTTCCACTATTCATATGATCCACATGATAGTCATTGGTAGGTTACCAAGCATATTCGAGTATCTTCAAGGGACTTTACATTTTGGGCTTTACTTTTCTAGGGAGCCTTTATAGTTGGCTAGGTATACATCTTCTGATTGGGCAAGTTTTATTGATACTCGACGGTCTACTTATGGTTATGTATTATACCTTTGTTCTTCACATATTACTTTGAGAGTGTAAAAAGTAGACAACTATTATGCTTTCATTGAAAAACGTAAAATACTAGACAATAGTATTGGCTAGTTAAAAGATTCTTCAGACTTAATAATTTTTTAAAGAGCTTGGCTTCTCATAGGATCAATGCAACACTTCACTTTGGTGTGAGACCCAAAGTACCATACATATTTTTTGCAATCCTTTTGAGCATCAAAGGACCAAGCACATTGAGATTTATAAGCACTTCATTCAAAAACTTATCTAGGATGAAGTGATCAACTTGGACTACATTCCCACTCAATAATAGATTATCAATATCTTCACTAAACCCTTCCCATATCCTCATATTCATTTGATGCGAGAGATGGTTAGGGTGAAGGAAAGTTTCCTTGGGGGTTGTGGATGAGACCATCTTCCTTTCTTCTTCTTCTCTTTTTCTAGTTGGATGGTTTTTCCCATGTGGTTTTCTCTCCTTCTGTTTCGAGAGCTTTTGGATACACATTGTACATGAGTACCTAATTTGGCCTTGTTGTTGGGACTCATACTATAGATATGCCACTTCAATTTTACTCCTATATTTATTTGAGGGAGGTGTTAGAGTAGGCGTTTAGGTGCTTTATTTTTATATCAACTAATTTATTTTTCCCCACCCACTTTGTGTGGATATTTATTTTTATCTTATTTAGATATTATGGGGATGTTTGATATTCCTAAGGAGTTACACTCATCGATTAAATTTGGAGGGTTGATGTCTTTTCTCCATGAATCATATTACACCTCCCTGTTTGTACGATGGATATTTATCCTTATCTCTTTGTTGATCCTATGATTGTGGTGGATCGTCCTTGCCTATTTAAGCATATCTTCTCCATTGTACTCTTAATTAATTCTTATATATGATATGATATTGTAGTTTTTGTATTAGCTTCCATTCTTGTTTTTGTTTTTTAGTATCTTTGTTTTGGTTAATGTGTTGTTGCTTCAACCCCTTGATCCTTGAGGCTTGGTTCAATATTGTATATTTTTTCATCATTCATTTTAGTTATAGCCTTAGCTTATCCATATATAGGTAAAACATCTTGATAAGCCTATTGTGAACCACTTATTGTTTTTGGAAGTCATTAAAGTTGGATAATATTATCTTTAGGTTAACTTTATAAAATCCTAAAATTGTTTTCTTCAAAATTGAAAAGGAAAAGACTCCCCATGTCTTTGACATTGGCTTTCCTCTAAGATATATCTATGAACTCATAAATTGAAGACTTAAATAAATATATTTTCCTAAAGAAACTTTAGTTTAATTTATCAACAACTAGAAGATGAGTATCATGCCAATATAAAAAACCATAAAAAAATATCTACAAAGAGAACATGATAATGCCTATAAAATGGATGAATTAGAATGTGAAGAATTGGTTAAATTTAATCACACAGTAAAGTGAAGAGAGAAGTATATACTAAAGTGGATGTTTATTTTCTTATAAGAAGAATAAATGTTTTTTTGTTTGATAAAAGAGTGGTTGGAGTTATGAGTTATGGTGATTCTGTAGGAACCTTTATAAAGAGTCATATTGAAGTGCTTGATGATAAAATGAAACTTACATGAAAATATGCATTAATAGATTTGTCGAACTCGTTGATGATGCTTCACTTTTATATAAATTATTGCATTTTCAATTTTAATTAAATAATGAACTTTGATGAAAAGAAATATGAAAAAAAAACTCCAAAAATTAATAAAGTTAAAGGTTGGTTGTATAAATATCGTATCACCTTTATACAAAAGATAAGATTTTTTTTTTTTTTAAATGAACACACACCCACCCCTCACACACTCACCCACACTACACTCACCCATGCTATGATTTGAACCTTGAAACTCGCGAAGAAGAGCCAAAGCCCAAACTCTTATGTTGTTCTCCTTATTCTTTTAAAAAATTATATATATATATTTTATTTTTTTATTTTTATTTTGAATTTACATGGTGGAATCGGTAGCCGCCACGAATCCGAGCAGGTTGTCCAACATTTTATGGCCGCCACAGTATTCTGCGCTACCCGCCCCAAAATCCGCCACATAAATCTTTGCACAGTCTGCCCCTATAACCACCATGCCACAATCATTTTAAACTTTTTATGCTGCTGAAAGCACCAGGAAAGGGACAAGCGTTCAGTCCGACAATGCCCGAGATTTGAACCTTGGATCTCCACCCCCTTATGGAGTTTGGATGAACCAATTGGTCTACACCTCGGACCTTTAAAAAACTATTAAATACCAATAATAATAATAATAAAAATGTAAATTATAAAAAATATATATAAATAAATAAAAATCTAAAAAAATCATAAAATAAAATAAATAAAAGTATAATGAAAGAAGAGTTGCCTCTCCAAACCCTATAACTTATCTAAATGCACCCCTACAAAATGAGATGCGTATGCAAAACATGAAACTTATCCTATATGTGTAACTAAAATATCTAGTTACAAATGATGGTTAAAAAACAAATTAGGGAGCATGCCCTTATAAATTCTTTGACAAATGTATTTATTTTGTAAAGTGGTCTTGTAAGCTTACAGTTTGACAAAGGTGCGATAGCCAATTTAGGTTTATGGAATATATATATTATATTTTAAAAATATGATACACAACAACATGAAATAGTGCTCAAAAGCTTGTCCCCTCTATTTAAGGATCTGACCAAGACCCTTAACAATATAGTGGTCAAAAGGTCAAAATAGACTTATGAGGACATGAACACCAAGGTCATCGATTGTATTATAAATATTTGGACTGATAGATATTTGCCGTTACTTATAATAAAAACATCTATATAGTTTATTTTTATAAACTAATATAATATTAATTTGTTGTATTATTTATAATTTATTTTTAAAAATATATATTTTTAACATATCAGGTTAATTTTATATATTTTTATAAACGTTTAGGTAACATATAAAACTTATACTTTTGGTTTAGTTTAATTATATGCCTTTATTAATTATTTACAATTAACTTACCTAATTTTTATATAATTAAAATAAAGTATATGTTTTTATTAATTATTTACAAATAAATTACTTAATTTTTATATAATTAAATATTTTAAATTATATAATAAATATTAAAAATATTATATATATA
Source organism: Wollemia nobilis (assembly GCA_028583015.1). Taxonomy (NCBI): domain Eukaryota; kingdom Viridiplantae; phylum Streptophyta; class Pinopsida; order Araucariales; family Araucariaceae; genus Wollemia; species Wollemia nobilis. The sequence goes on from JAQPPZ010002549.1 coordinate 14,972,404, forward strand.
GTTCACATAACACAACAAACTACCATTAAAATGTTAAATATTTTCATTAATTATAATTTAAATTTTTGCAACGTTCTTCCCCTTTCACTTTTTGTTTTGTTTTGGGTTTGTTTTCTTGCTACACATATGAATTCATTTTGTTAATAGGGGTACCTTTTCGTTTTGTTTATTATTTTATTGCTAGTCTTTTTAAAAGAGAGAGAAAAGTGTGAATGTTTATCTTAAGCAATGCGAATTGAAGGTTGAGAAATATTTTTTAAATTATATTAAATTAGCTCTCTTTAGGGTTCCGTAATTTTTTTCAAATAGATGTTGATGTTCTCAGTATTGTAGAGTTTGTGTGTATTACTACGGAGGTTTACATACATAACTCTCTTTCATGGTGATGGTTTTTTTTTAAATATATTTTTATAGATTTTTTTTAATTAAATATTTAGATCTAAGAAAAGAGATCTCTTGGAAAGGTACTCATCCTATTCAAATCTGAGGTCATTTTGATAACTTTTAAATTTGCAAGTGCTAGTAATTATCTTTTTCAAACTTTTTCTTTGGGAGGTTTAAGGTTCAAATCGCGGCGTGGGTGAGGAGGTGGGTATGTGGTGGCTTTGTGTTAAATTCTCTATTGATAAGTATAGCTCTCCGCTTTACGAGGGGTCATGGTTGGGAGGAGATTGCTCAGGCTTGTGTGTTGCTCATAGAAGTTTCTCACAATAACCAAATAAAAAATATATATTATTCAAACTTCATACTTTTCCCTCATTACCTTCAGATTCTTTGAACTACCGAGGTCAAAGTACCATTATCCTTTGTATCTCAATATCTATAGTTTACGTTGACTTGGGATTTCAAAAGCAAGTCATTCCAGACTTCTTGTTATTTGGTATACTCTCTGATTACCAGGACTGGAACAAATAGTTTGTTTTTGGAAGATATTTTTTTATATTCATAAACATTTTTTGTTGGGTTTTGTACTAGTGATTTGATGCAAAAATATTCAAAGCAATTCAAATTAATGTTTTAATATTTTTTTGGTAATATTGGTTCACGTAAGAGCACCTAGAGGTATTGATGTAGCAATCAACCTTGTTATGGCTTTGATATCACTATTAGCTTTTTGAATAGATTACCTCACATAAAGCTTTATCTAAGATCAAGAATAAATTAAATGAATGTCATTAATCAAACTAAAAATGAATCTTCAATATTGGAATAATAATAATTTCTCACAAAAATAACACAATATCACAAGATTACAAGAATGATTTAGATTTAATACAGAGTGTATGGATTTTTACCTCCAATATATAAATTTATATGATTTTTTAGTTCTTTAACTATTGCTCTCCAAAAAAATCTAGGAGACACAACCTTTCATATTCCTCTCATAAAGATAAATATTTCATCTTGTCACACATATGTGACTCTTTGTTCTCTCTTGATACCTTACACTTTATCTCATATTGATACATAGATATATAAAACCTAAATTATCTACCAAACTAATATTACAAGGGAGCCAAATAATTTTATATCTCCAACACTTAGGACATCTATAAGGTCTTAGGATTCTTAAAAAATTCTTAGAAATCAATAGTTACCTTCAATTTCATTATAATTAGTCATTTTGATAACAAAGTTAGTCAATTTGACAAGAGAGCTTATTTTTCATAGGCTAGTAAACTCACTTTTCGTAAAGCAACAAACTCATTTAAAACATAGAAAAATACAAAATATATACTAAATTCAACCTTCCTCTACCTATTTAGTCCATTTTTTAGACTGTTAAGGTTACATAATTTTTGATCAACTAAAGAATTACATTTTGGTTGACATACTTATCAAGATGAATATAGAAACTTGATCCTTTAAATATGGCATCATTCCTACCATTTATATTAAATTCTATCAATAAATTTGATCAATAGTAGATTGAATATTAACATAGGTAAATTCTTTTTCACATTCTCAAAATTTCTCTTTTGGTTAAAATCTTTCTTTCTCTCAAGCTTGATCTCAATTCATTCTAGGATTCTATGGAAGGCAATAGGAACTCAAGAACTATTATTTCATGGACAATCAATGGAAGAATAATACTTCATTTATCCTTAGATTAGTAATCCTTTTAAAGGACACATTATCTCAAGCTTATTTTTGTTAGAAAGCATTAAATCCATTGAAGATTAAACTTATCTAATTAAAACCATAAAGGACAAGGGGTTCGAGAAGAATAATAATAAAAAAAATGAATTCATCATAAAAGGTTTTTATCAAACATCATGCAAAAATTTAGTAAAATCTCTAACCTTTTCATTTACATGCTTATTGGGTCAATTTCTATAGATCAATTACTTTACTTCTTTCATAGTCAATTTCCTCTACTTTATTTTTTATGGTCAAATTCTTTATATAGAACACTAATATTGTGTGTGTATCCCATACCATTTCCATCTTCTCGTATATATCATTCATATGCCAACTATATATGACCTATTTAGCCTTACTTGTAGGAATATCCATAGATCAAATATGACATAATCACCACCAATTTTACTTGATTATTTATGAACTAGGGTTATATCCAAGTTTTGATATGGCCTCATATTATAATAACCTATGATGTTTATTTATTGTTAGAGTATGTGTTTATACTCTAACTCATGCTCACGTAGATACTATATTTTTATATTATTTTAGTTTATTCCCCACCCACTTTATATGTGGATATTTATTTTTATCTTATTTAGATATTATGGGATATTTGGCATTCCTACGGAGTTACACTCATTGATTACATTTGGATGGTTTAGACCTTTTCTCCATGAAACATATCACACCTCCTTGTTTGTACAATGGATATTGATCCTTATCTCGTTGTTGATCCTACGACTGTGGTGGATATTCCTTGATTATTTGAGCAAGACTTATTCATTATATTCATAATTAATTTTGATATATAATATGATATTGCAATTTTTGTGTTAGCTTCCATTATCTTATTTCTATTTTTTAGTCTCTATTTTTATTAATATGGTGTTGCTTCAACCCCTTGATCCTTGTGGTTTGGTTTTATGTTTTACATTTTTCTATCACTCATTTAATGGTATCAAAGCTTTGATGACTATTAGAAATATCCATTATTGAGGTTAATGCAACTGGATCATGTTGAAGGTTTTACAGTTGGAGATTGAAGGTTTCTAAGCTCTAGAAAGTGAAAATTGATTTTTTTCTCTTGTATTTTTTTTCTAAGAGCTTCTATATCTTTTTTAGCCCTTTATTACATCTTGGTTGATCCCTATGATCACAAGGATTAATGAGAAAGGTTATGTTTTTTGGATGTTATTGGTGGCTATATTAATAGTTTCAAAACCACTAGTGACCCTATTCACCTAACCGCTTGCAATCTATAACTATCATCGATCACTTCCAACTACCAGCAACCATTATTGTATACATATTTGTTCTGCATGTAGGTTTATCTTGTACATAATCCATAAAATATTTGGTTTTCTACAATATTTAAAGCTACTTGTTGCAGATATAGTTTTTTGAGATCTGTAACCTATCTTCTTCTCTCATGAGTTATTTCTAAATTTCAAACTCAGATCTGCATTTAAGTTACTAACAAGGTTTGCTAAAAATATATTAAAAAAATTATTTTGTTTGTAATTCTATGTATTTAAAAACACCTTTGTAAAAGGTTTATTTTGTGAAGTTGTTACTCAATAATTTTTCTTTTTAGTTCTGCAAAATTTTAGTAATTATAAAATCTTAGATGTGATCATATACTCTTTGTAATACCTAAATTATAAAGGTATTTAATTTTTAGGGTGGCTCTTATTTTTGGAAGCCATGAATAGATCTCTTTTAGGTGGGGTGTCTTGGTATTGATTTGAACACCATATTTGTGCATATTGTATTTTATTTCTTGTGGTTAAAAAATGGGTTTAGAGGATTTTGAGCCACTCAAATCACATAATTATCACATATGGAAGTCATGCATGATGACACTTATTCAATATAAAGGGTATCAAGATTAAAGCAAGATAAGCTATCTAAATTTACAAAATAGTTTCATAATTTTGTTCATGATGAATTATTTTTGAAAGAAAATATTAAGGAAATATTTTTGCTCTCTAACCTTTGATATTGGCAAAGAGAATGATTGTGATTGAGACAGGTTTTAAAGTCAAAACTTCATCAAACAAAAAATATGGGCATATATTCCTTGTGAGTGAAATATTGTTGGATGTTGTGAATTCTAAGTTGGAGTGAAAATGATTTGTTGATAAGTATTGTTGATTTTGGTTTTGAGAAATCCAATTTTGATTGATGTGGGTTTTTTGGAATGAAAGTTGATACTAGAAACCTTGTTTGATAAGCATTGTTGATATTTGAGTAAAATTTCATATGCTTGATCAAGGTTTGTAAGCAAGTTATGTTTCATTGAGTGATTGGTTGAGTGGAGTTGATTGAGCATAGTTGATTGAAAGTGTTGAAGTGATAGTTCAAGTTCTCTAAAACAAATTGTTCTTTATACTAAATTGATTTGAAAAGAGGTTGGAAGTGATTGAGTGATTAAGAGTGTGAAACATATTGAGTCTCTAACAATTATCTATATGCTTTTGTGAGTCAAACAAAATTTTGAGTGAAATTTTTTTGTGTGATTAAAGAGGTTTTTTGAAACAGATTGAGTTGATCTTGTATGCAAGTTTTACAATTGACTTAAAAATATTTTGTGAAAGCTTGTGAGCTGAGTTGAGTAAGATTTTATAAAATATTAAGGATAGATTTGTGTAAGATTTTGTGAAATATTACAAGAATGTTTGAGGTAAGTCTTGGTAATACTTGTAGATAAATTTGAGGTAAGTCTTAGTAAATACTTGTTGAGCAGGTTATACAAGTTTTAGAGAGAACTTGTTGAGTAGATTTGAGATAGATATTGAGAAGATGTGTGCTAGAATTATGGAAAATATTTAGTGTAGATTTGAGATAGAGATTGAGCAGATTTATGTAGAGCAAAGGACAATGTTAAGTACAGATCTGAGATAGAGAAAAAAACATAGTAAGAGCAAATTTTAGAGGTGACAGAGTAGAGGATAGTAGTATTTAGTGGATAGATATCCATTAGCTAGGGTAATGAGAATAGAGATATTCTGAGTGAGAGTAGAGTCTTATGTGGAGAGATACCCATAATCCAAAGTAGTGGAGGTAGTAGTCTTCTAAGAGGATAACCAACCATAGCAGAAGAGGAGTTCTCTTGTCGATAGAGTTCCATAAAATTGATTAGGGGATTTGTGTCTCCTTTGGATAGAGGTCCATAAACATTGTAATAGGGAAATGATTTCCAAGAGAATTTATTGAGGAAATTTTATAAGGAATATTTTCTTCATGGAGTAGCCCACATTGGGTGAACCATGTTAAATCATGTCTATCATGTGCATGATGCTTTGTGTAATGTTTAATACTTTAATATTGCCAATGTTATCATATGGATTGAAAAGAAAAAAGTTTTATCTTACACTGTTCACCCCCCTCTCAGTATAATCACATGTTCTTCAATTGGTATCGGAACGGGTTTCTCTGTGAAAAGACTAATAACTTGGAGGAATATCTATCAGAAACACACATGACTTTAGAGAGTGAAGAAAAGACCATGTTGGATATATAATAAGAATTATTTGTTGCTCTTAGGAATATTGAAAAGGTTAGAAATAATAAGTCAAGTTTGAAGGATCAAATCAAAGAGGATAAATAAGCAAGGATAGAACTTATACAAAGTCTCATAGAACGTAAGATAAAGATAGAAGAGAGAAAGAAAATTGAATAGGATATGATAGATCTATTAAGAACCAGAGAAACAAAATCTGAAATATTGGAAGCAGAAATTATTTTCTAAGGAATGAAGTTGAAAAGACCAAGGTACTACAAGATATAAAGTTTGGAAAATAGAGAGAGGATTCAAGCCCACAAGAAGTAGAGACTTCAAATAAAGATAAGCAAGTGAATTATACTTTGAAAGTAAAAGACACTAGGAAAGAAAAAAGCAAAGAAGAACTATGGACAAAGGTTAATTACGTCAAAATGAGGAGCACTTGACCACATTTTCCAAGTAATTAAAACATGTTACATACTCCCTTCCATGGCTATTGCTTTTCATGTAACAAATATGGCCATAAAATTTTACATCGTACTAATTATGTTAAAAAGGATGTAAATAGAAATTTCAATTCTTTTGCACCTCTTATGGATAGTGATATTATATGTTATAAGTGCACTAATCTTAGGAACAAGGCTATATGGTAAAAAATGGTATTTATTGAGTCAAGAAAAAAGAATACAATTTCAAAAATTAGGAAAGAAATAAAAGGGGATGAAAAATCTAGATCAATGTTAGTTCAAACAACTCTTTATGCTTAGGATAAAGAAGAACAATGGTTTATTGATAGTGGTTGATCTAGACATATGACAGGAGACAAATACATATTTCTTGTACTCAAAGAAACCAATACATGATCAGTAAGTTTTGGTGATAATGGATCAACAAAAATTTATAGAAAAGGAACTCTGAGTTTAGATAACGGGAAAACAAGAATAAAAAGTGTACTATATGTCAAAGGGTTAAGACACAATCTGCTAAGTGTAAGCCAAATTTGTGATCAAGGTCATATGGTTACATTTAATCCAGATAGATTTGATATAAGGAAGTCAAAAATAGGAAAAGTCATTGCAAATGCAAGTAGAACTCTAAAAAACCTCTATATGCTTGGTGATATTAAAGGAGAAAAGTATTTTTGATCACAAGAAGATGAGAGTTTGTTGTGGCATATAAGAACGTGTCATTTTAATTTTGAGAACATAGTAAACATAAGCAATAAAAATGCTCTCAAATATTTAACCAAACTAAAAATGCCACAAAACACAATCTGTGCACCTTGTCAGCATGGAAAGCAAACTAGAACAAGTTTCAAATCATAAGGATTTATGTCATATGAGCCATTGAAACTAATACATACTGATCTATGTGGACCTACCAGAACATAGAGTATTCAAGGTGAAAGTTAATTCATATTATTTATAGATGATAATTCCAGAATTTTTTGGGTGGCCTTACTGAAAGAGAAGTCAAAACCACTTGATAAATTCAAGGTATTTAAAGAGTTGATTGAAAATAAATCAAGTAAAAGGATTAAGTGTTTGAGATCAGATAGAGGAGGAGAAATTATCTCAAACAAATTTGTGAACTATTGTGAACAACATGAGATCAAAATAGAATACTTAGCTGCAAGAACTCCTCAAAAAAATGGAGTTGTTGAAAGGAAAAATATGACTATTGAAAATATGGCTAGAACTATGTTAAATGAATCAAAGTTTTTAGATGGTTTTTGGAGAGAGGAAGTTAACACAACAATTTATATCATTGATAGGTTTCAAATAAGAGTGAACCATCACAAGAATCCATATGCATTTTGGAAGAGAATACTAGCCATTGTAAAACACTTCAAAGTCTTTGGAAGCAAGTGTTACATAAGATGGGAAGAGCAAAAATTGGGTAAATTTGACCCAAGATGTGATGAGGGTATTTTTCTTGGTTATTCTACTAATAGTAAAGCCTATAGATACTACAACAAAAGGACACTCACTATTGTAGAAATTATAAATGTAACATTTGATGAGAAGATATGATTAAGAGAACCAATTCAAGAAGTTGTGTATCAGGAAGATGGAAGTTCTCAATATGAGTTTCATGAGGAATTAGAAGAAGAAGAGGAAGAAACACAAAGACTTCTTCCTAAGACACCATATAGGTATGTACAAAATCATCATACAAGAGAGCTAATAATTGGGAATCTATATGAGATATAGACAAGGAGAAGGGTAATAACATTAACTTAAAAAGTAAATTTTTCTTTGTTATCTAAAATTGAGCCAAAAGACTTCAATGAGGCAAGTGAATATAAGTTTTGGGTTAAGGAAATGGATGAGAAATTAGATCAGATAGAGAAAAGCAAGACTTGGGAACTTGTTCCACGACCAAAAGACAAAAATGTAATTAACACTAAATGGGTATTCAGAAACAAGTTAAATGAAGATGGTCAGATGGTCAGAAATAAATCAATATTAATGTGCAAAGGTTATGCACATGTAGAGGGAATTGAATTTGATGAGACATTTGCTCTAGTTGCATGAATTGAAGCCATAAGAATGTTCTTAGCCTTTTCAATCTTCAAAAACTTCAAAGTATATCATATGGATGTTAAATAAGCCTTTCTAAATGGTGTTATAGAAGAAGAGGTTTACATTGAGCAACCATAAGGTTTCAACTTGATTTATAAATAAGACTATGTGTACGAATTGAAGAAAACACTTTATGGACTAAAGAAAGCTCCTAGATCTTGGTATTCAAGATTAGATAAGTACCTACAAGAATAAGATTTCAAGAAAGGAATAGTGGATAGTAACTTATACATTAAAAATGAAGGAGATAACTTAATAATTGTGGTTGTTTAGGTTGATGATATCATTTTTGGAGGAAACAATGATAAGATGTGTCAAAAAGTTTCAAAGAGCATGCATAATGAATTTGAGATGTCTATGCTTGGTGAGTTGTCCTTATTTTTTGGACTTCAAATTTCACAATCAGAGAAAGGGGTGTTCCTTTCACAAACCAAGTATACAAAAGAGATGCTAAAGCAATTCAAGTTAGAATATTCCAAACCAGTAAGTACTCCCATGTTTACAGGATGTAAGTTAAGTAAATATGATGAATCTCTAGAGGTAAATAAAAAATTATATAGATCTATGATTGGCAGCTTACTATACGTCACAGCTATCAGACTAGATATCATGTAGGTAGTGGGATTAGTGGTAAGATTTCAGGCAACACCTAAGGAGACACATGTAGCAGCAGTAAAAAGGATTCTCAAGTATTTAAAAGGGACTATGGATTTTGGGCTCTGGTATCCCAAAAGTGGCAGTTTCACTCTCACAGCTTATACAGACGTAGATTGGGATGGCAATATTGATGATAGAAAAAATACAAGTGGTGGAGCATTCTTTCTTGGAGAATATTTATTCTCTTGGATAAGTAAGAAATAGGCATCAATATCTCTATCTACAGTAGAGGAAGAGTATATTGTAGCAGTTGCTAGTTGTACACAAGTATTTTGGATGAAGCGAACTCTAGAGGATTTCAAGATAAAACATGATCATCGTATTCCTATATTGTGCGATAATACAAGTGCTATAAATATCTCAAAAAATCTAGTGATACACTCCAGGACAAAGCACATTTCGATCAAGTATCACTTTATGAGATAAAATGTGACAGACAAGCAAGTCAGGCTGAAATATGTTACTACAAAGGAGTAGATTACATATATTTTCACTAAGCCACTTCTGAAGGAGACCTTTGAGTACCTTCAAGAAATGTTGGGAGTATTTCTACTCCCACCCTAGAATTAACCACCTCAAAAGGAGGTGGGGGAGGGGCTAAGCTAAGAGTTTCATTCTTAGCCCCAAGCCCCAAAGGTGACCCTTTGCCATTGATGAAAAATAGGGAGAGATTTGAGTTAGGGGGAGAGCATTCAGTCAGGGAGAGTAGTTTCTCAAGGGGAGCATAAAAGAAAGAGGTAAAGGAAATGATAAAAGGAAAATGGATTACCATCAATGACAAGGGGGATATTGTTGGAAATATGATCAGGTTTTGTTGTCATTGATGTCAAGAGTCAGTTTCAGTGAGCAAGAAAAAAGGAAGGATGTCAAGAATCAGTTTCAATAAGTAATGCAAGAGAAAGATTGCTTCTAGGCCTAAGGAAAATAATATTATAATATTCAAGGTGGTTAGATGAGGTCTAAAGAGCAATAGGAAGGCCCAAGAAAAATAATATTATAATATTAAAGGTCTAAGGTTAAGACCTAAATATTTAAATTAATTATAATAATTTCATTATAAATTAATTTATAACTTAATTTTATTAAATCTAAGAGTTGTTAAATTAATTATAAATTATTTTATGATTTAATTTAAATAACCCTAATATTAGGGTTATAAACAAAGTTTTAATTAATTCGAATTTAAATTTGAATTTCAATATTGCCGACATTTTGAGCACATGGCACATTGCATATAAAAAGGGGTAAGTTTTACTTCAAAATATTATCCATGCAATCCATCTAATGTTATAGAAAATCATGCGCCAAGGTAAAGAGGGAGAATTGTGTGTGTTTTAAAAATATTAAGGAGGCAAACCTAAAAACAAGTAAGTGAGGAGCCCACTTTACATCGCAAGGCATTGGGTAGCATGGTTGGTAGCCAGGGGCTATGCTAAGATGTTCACAGGTGCAAGGTTAAGGGTTCGATTCATGTGGTCTTCATTTTGCAAGAGGAGAAGTTTTTGGTCTGCATCATTGAAGAGGGACAAAGGGAAGGTGCATGCCTTTCCATTTGCATGGAGGCACGTATCCCACTTGGTGGGTGTGCACTATGCAAAGGTGCTTGGAAGGAGGGGTTTACGTGTTCGAAACCCGTCGAGGTCTTTTTGGTGGATTGACTAAGGTATGCGCTCACATTGCTAAGGTTTAACGTTGCATCCTAAAATTGCAAAGGTGGATTTTTTTTTAATTTCCTAAAGTTTTATTAATTGAAAATTACATATTTAAAAGGATTTGTGAGTTATACAAGGGAGATAAAACGATATGCAAAGTTTTATTTTTGTGTTTGATTTTTAAGTGGTTAAAGTTTATAAAAGGAGTAATAAGGTGTGCCAAGGATGTTAGATATTTTTGATGAAATAAAGTTATCTTATAAAAATTGATTTGAAAGGAGAAATAAGGCATAGTTGATTTTTGATATTTTGACTTGGTGAAATATTTTTGAAAGAAAATATTAAGGATAAATTTTTGCTATCTAACCTTTGATATTGGCAAAGAGAGTGATTGTGATTGAGACATATTTTGAGGTAAAAACTTCATCAAACAAAATGTATGGACATATATTCCTTGTGAGTGAAATATTGTTGGATGTTGTGAATGATAATTTGGAGTGAAAATGATTGTTTGATAAACATTGTTGAGTTTGGTTTTGAGAAATTTAATGTTGATTGATGTGGGTTTTTTGGAATGAAAGTTGATACTAGAAACCTTTTTTGATAAGCATTGTTGATATTTGAGTAAAATTTCATATGCTCGATCAGGTTTTGTAAGAAAGTTATGTTTCATTGAATGATTGGTTGAGTGGAGTTGATTGAGCATAGTTGATAGAAAGTGTTGAAGCGATAATTCAAGTTCTATGAATTCTCTATAGAAAGTGTTGAAGCGACAATTCAAGTTCTATGAGCATAGTTATTCTTTATACTGAATTGATTTGAAAAGAGGTTGGAAGTGATTGAGTGATTAAGAGTGTGAAACATATTGAGTCTCTAACAATTCTCTATATGCTTATGTGAGTCAAACAAAATTTTAAGTGAAATTTGTTTGTGTGATTAAAGAGGTTTTATAAAATAGATTGAGTTGATTTTGTATGCAAGTTTTGCAATTGACTTAAACAAATTTTGTGAAAGCTTGTGAGTTGAGTTGAGTAAGCTTTTGTAAAATATTAAGGATAAATTTGTGTGAGCTTTTGTGAAAGCTTACAAGAAGGTTTGAGGTAAGTATTGATAAAGACTTATGGATAGATTTGAGGTAGGTCTTAGTAAATACTTGTTGAGCAGGTTAGGAAAGTTCTAGAGAGAACTTTTTGAGTAGATTTGAGGAAGAGATTGAGCAGATGTGTGTTAGATCGATGGATAGTTTTTAGTGTAAATTTAAGACAAATATTGAGTAGATTTATTCAAAGCAGAGGATAGTGTTCAGTATAGATCTGAGATAGAGAATATAACATAGTAAGAGCAGAATTTTGAGGTGACAAAGTAGAGGATAGTAGTCTTCAGTGGATAGAGATCCATTAGCTAAGGTAGTGAGGACATAGATCTTCTGAGTGAGGATAGAGTATTATGTGGGGATATATCCACAAGCTAGAGTAGTGGAGGTAGTAGTCTTCCAAGAGGATCACTAGCCAGAGCAGATAATAAGGAGTTCTCTTATGGATATAGTTCCACAAATTTGATTAGGATGTTGGTGTCTCCTTTGGACAAAGTTCCATAAACATTGTAATAGAGAAAGGATTCCAAAGAAAATTTATTGAGGAAATTTTATAAGGAATATTTTCTTCGTGGAGTAGCCCACATTGGGTGAACCACATTATATAAAGTCTCTCATATGTGTGATGCTTTGTGTAATGTTTACTATTTTAATATTACTGATTCTATCATATGGATTGAAAAGCAAAATGTTTTATCTTATACTGTTCACCCCCCTCTTAGTATAAGCACATGTTCTTCAAATTATACTCATATTGTACTCTATATTGCTATGTCATAGGGTTGGTTAGTTTACTAGATGTATGTTAAGAGTGCCTTCTTGCATGGATATTTGAAAGAAGAGATTTATATGGAGTATCCTCCAAGATTTGTGTAGGATTCTTCATTGGTGTGTAGATTACAAATATCACTTTATGGCTTCAAATAGATCCTAGGGCTTGGTATGGGAAGATGAATTATTTTATTGTATATTTTAAATTTTGAGATGTCATTTTTTAGACACCAAAATGGCATCAATCCGATTATGTGACTGCAAACAATGATCGCATTGACACACACAACCCCTAGGGCAGCCCCTAGAGGTTAAACATTGGTCCTAACCACTCTCACAGTAGTTTTGGAAGGTCAAAAGTCAATTTGGCACCTTTAGGCACTCTGCTTCATACTTGTTCCACCTAGGGACGATTACAAACTTCTATTCGCCCCACCTAGGGATGATTAGCAGTATTCACTCCAGGGTGGGGCGAATAACAGGTTTAACAGGAAAAAAATCAAATCTTGGCAAATGGTAGCTCAAATCTAGCACTTAACTCTTCCTTCACTACATAGGAGTGTGAGTGAGCGTTTTAGAGCGTTAGATGCAGTTACAGGTGTAGTCATGGAGCCCCTAATCAGGGAGGAATCTTCTCTCCCTTTTGGAAGGCATGATTGCCAAGTGGCACCTCTGCATGCTCAATCACAAGAGACCTCCAAGTCTATAAATTGGTGAGTTTTTTCACCATAATATACAGATAAGGAGAATTTTGAGCAACGAAGTGGTGTCATTTTACATCCACACATATTTTTTGATTTGTGCCTTTCACATCCTTGATCTCTCTTGGAGAGGAGGTCATTGGATGATTATTGGAAGGGCAAATCTGAAACCAAAACCTAAAATTTGGCCACAAAATCCTACCAAATTTGTCAAAAATACCCCACAAGATGTTTTGGACCCATACCAAGTGGATTGGTGCTGAAATCGGGCCCTAAACTATGGGCGTCCTACCCTCAGGCGCCCCCCACACTACTGTAGTTCTAATCGCCCTGCCCCGGAGCGATTAGAAATTTATAGTAGATTTCCTTTTTTTATTCTTGCATCTGATTCTATGATGCTTATATAGGTTTTCATTCAAATTTCACATCGTTTTGAGAATTTTTGATCATGTTTTTATCATTTCCCACCTTTACTAACATGCAGGTAGCATCATAAAATTCTCGGTGATAGAGGGCAAATTGGGAAAATATGACCTTCTGGGTCTTCCCAAAATACCCCCTTTTAGCTAATACCCAACTTTTCAGGTGGTTTGGAGCTTCTCAAATGTGACATTTGGGACTATGCTTTTTGACACTTTGTTGTAGGTCTAATCGTCCCGCCCCGGAGCGAATACGAATTTGTGGCAAATTTTTTGACTATTCCATTTTTAGTGCCTTCCTAGTGATGTTTTTATGCCCCTATCAAGTTTTTAGTTCATTTGGATCTATTTCAGCTATAGTTTCATTTATATTTTGCATGTACTAATTGAAGCCATGGGGATTGCATGTTTCATTTTATCTATAGGTGCTACTGAATATTTTCTATTTCCTTGAATGTAGGGTCTCAACATTAGAGGAGCATAAAGGATTCAAGACTCATCAACACAAGTGGCGGCAACGTTTGGTCCGCCCACTTTACATGTGGGCACACGAAAGAAGGAATAGCATCATTGATGTGACAAAAACACATTTAACGCTCCTAGCCCCTAAAAAGGGAGGAGGCAAATTATAACCGAGTTCTGAAGCATATTAATAAAAAGGGTTGTCTTCCATATTGGCTTTCTATTTGGTTTCGATTTGTTTATGCTTCTCTTCTTTCATGCACTTTCAATTCATAGGATTTAGCGTTATCTTTTGTTTCATTTGCATCGCATCTTTGCTTTTCCTTTTTGTTTACGTATCCTCATGATTTCAGTGGTGATATCAGTGGGAGCATGCAATAGAAACCCGCTGTGATCAATAGGGTTGCTATAAATGTCCCTAAGCCTACACAAGCAACACAGCCCCAAAAGGCTAACTATCAGGCAGTGCCTCTTAACAGTTATGATCGAGAAAATTAGAGGCAAGAACAAAATCAGCAACGTCGCCCTAGGCAAAAATTCACACCTTACACAGAATCCAGAGACTCCCTATTTGATCGCTTGTCAGCAGCAAACTTGATCAACCTGCCCGAGATTCAACCCATAGACCCCAATGCACCAAAACCTAAGGGCTACAGGGAAGACTTGTACTACAGGTTCCAAAGACAGAAGGGACATGACCTTAATGCATGTTGGAATTTTAAAAGCTTGGTGCAAGACTTAATAGATAACAAGAAATTAGTGGGGATAATCTCATGGCACCAAGCAATCAAAAAATGGAGGTCTTTAAAGACCCCTTGCCTGCCCATGATGCGTAGGCAAAGACCCTACAAGTTAATGAGGTCACACAGAACTGCCCCATGCAGGGGTATGTAGGGATGATCAATATAGTGACTCAGAACAAGAGGTACCCGAGCACAGCTACCCTTGTGGCAGCTATAGGAGAGGTGCCAACAACGTCACAACCACAACAACACCTTCCACAACCTCCTCTGCCTAGACCAGTGGCCACGATTCGAACCAAACTCACCCAGAGTTTGAGGACCACATCGGCTAGGCTCTCCATCTACGAGCTCATACAACAATCAACACCCCATCATGAGGCTCTAATTGAGATACTAAAAGCCATTGAGTTGCATCCCCACAGAGCAAACTCCTTCAACAACTTCGTGGGACATGTAAAACGATGCACTAAACCAGTCATTACCTTTCGAGAGGATGAATTGAAATTAGTGGCTGGTGACATGGCGGATCCACCCCTGCACGTCATTACGTGGGTCAATGGGATTCCATACAAGAGGGTATTGGTGGACACTAGCTCATCCAGTAATATCATTACAACAGTGGCCTTGAAGCACCTAAAGTTGCCCACATATGACATAGTGGCCTCCACCTATACACTGCGAGCATTCAATGATGCAATATGCTCGATAGTTGGCACAATTGTCCTACCCATCCAAGTGGGACAAAAGACCATACCTACATTGTGCCACATCTTGGAGGGTGAGATGGCCTATAACATCTTGTTGGGTCAGCCATGGATCAGGGACATGAAGTGTCCCTTTGATAGCTCATCAGTGCTTAAAGTATACTTTCGAAGGGCAGGTGCATGTAGTCCCAAAGGACTTGGAACCCTTCAAGTATTGCAATGTGGTGCAGATGATGCCGCAATCGACCCTTCCATCAACGCATTTGGATTTTCAATTGAATCCATCTAAACATTGTACGATTTCATAGGCATCCCCGTTAACAAGCCCATCAAAACCCCAGCCAGGTCCATCTTCATCATTTGGTCCTTTACCAACAATGCCACATACGATGGCCACACCGAAGGACAAAGGGAAGAAACCCCTAGAAGAGGCACTGCCATCAGTCTCAATCTCTACTGAGGAGATGCCTATCAAATGGAAGTTGAGGCTCCTAGTTCACCTAACATGGAGTGGACTCAGGAAGAACTTCCATTCCCTCCCCCTCAATCACCAAAAATCATCGTTGAAATGACCAATACGGGCCTGGGGGAGTATCTGGTGTGGAATATTGTAGCAACACCCACACTGGAGTCCATGCAAGACATGTGGAGACCTTGCCTCCCCATCGGTACCATTGTTCCTATAGGCTACCTGCCGAATTAGACAAACTTTGTGTATGGGGGCCTTGATCATGGTATTGAACCATACATGCAAGAGGACGAAGATGAAGAGCCTTTACTTGAAGATGTCAACTATTTGTCCAACCCAGACTTCGCTTTGAGATACCTTGGCCAATGCAATTGGTATGGATATGGGTTAGGCAGATATGAGCAAGGAGTGCGTGTTCTTTGCCAACCAAGATACCAAATGCCATACAACAAGTTAGGAGTAGGGTTCAACCACCCCCTGCCCTTGGACATATTAGTAGAGAACATGCAAGGCCTAGGGATAGGCAACAAGGGGGGATTGGCATTAGATCCATATGCCAACCCTAACATGACATATACACTGGGGGATTATCTCCCATTGTTGAAAACCAACCTTGTTGACCTCAACAACCCTTTCCCTTTGCTCGAGAGAGGAGAAAGCTTGAGAGCTCACCTACAAGAGAGGTATAGACAAGGTCAGGAAGGATCTTCAGAAGATGAGTTAGAATATGAGGTAGCACCATGGGACCCCTTCGAATCAGATAGCAATCACTCACAAGTGACCCCCATGGATGACTACCAAGAAATACTCTTGGCAATGTTCCCTTTGGATGCTCCAATCGAACAAGTGCCACATCAAGAAAATTAGGCCCCCTCGCAGAGAGCGAAACAACCCCAATGGGGCCAGATCAATTTTCTTGAGCAAGATGAGCCTCTAATTTTGCAAATAGTTGTTGGAACCAATGAAGGCCTTTGGATATCCAACAGTGATTATGAAGATGAAACTAAGATGGCATATCTCAATCACATGCGATAGATGCAGCAACAATACCCCTTGGAGATTGATGACATATTTGAATAACTAATCATAAGGCCATGGCATGAGTGGCACCTAAACCCAACGTAGTGGGACCAAGTGTTGAATCCGCCACTTTGGGCATACGGAGAACACATTTCGCCCAGAGACCCTATAGCGATATCAGTGTCGAGGGTAGACCTTGGCTTCCTATCTGCACATAACGCCGATCCATTCATGCCAATATCTCCAAAGCCATATCTGGAGTACAAAGAACATCCAGAATGTCTGAGTCACCACACCTATGGTAATGGAGACCAAAATCATTTTATCAACATGATCTCCATTGACTTAACCGCACCCATCCGCAATTCGGTCGATCTGGCATAGTCATTATATCTAGACATAGATGCCATAGACTGGGATCGTGTCAATTCACCACCATCCCCATCAGAGTACTGGAATTTTGATGAAATGCTTCATTTAACCCTAGGGCCAACTCAGGATATCTTCCATGTTGAAGAGGAACCCGAGGTTCCTAACGATGATCTTAACTCAGTAAATGATTTCCACTTGATCCCAACTCCATACAAGTTGGAGGATGGATCCCTCATGTCGGTCGAGGAGATGAATAACGTAGACATCGGCTTTGATCCAGTGAATCCACAGATTATCAAGCTAGGGGTAAGTATATCCCTCGAAGAGCAAGTCGACTACATTGCCCTTCTCAAAGAGAAGGATGTTTTTGCATGGTCCTACAAAGACATGCCGGGGCTAGATCCGCAGCTAGTCACACATAATCTAATGCTTGATCCGACAGTCAAGCCAGTTAAGCAAAAACTATGTAAGATGCATTCAACAGTGGCCTTAATGGTCAAAGATGAATTACAAAAGCTATTGGATGCATAATTTGTCATCTGTGTGGATTACCCACCATGGCTGTCCAACATGGTGCCCATCAAAAAGCTCGACGGGAGGATTTGCATATGCACTAATTTTTGAGATCTAAACAAAGCGAGTCCTAAGGATGATTTCCCCTTGCTGAGCATTGATGCATTGTTAGACGTTATAGCTGGCCACGAAATGCTTTCCCTCATGGATGGTTTTGTTGAAATGCGAACTAGTATTTCATTCATGAAGCAGATTTAAATAATACATTTGCAGCTTAAAATAAACCCGGAGGTTGGGGAACCACCCGAGGTAAAAATAGGGATTGTTATAGAAAATAACAATACGCCTAAAATAAAAACTAAATAATGAAATAAATCAGATATCCCTAAGATATGCTAACATCCCCCCTTATTACATTATTTATGTAATTGAAGAACTACTAATATCCCCCTTGATTACATCAGTTGGTAATACAAAGAGAGCTGCGAAACAATTCAAATTTGACACGTGCAAGTGCCTTAGTGAAAATGTCTGCAACTTGAGCATTGGTGGGAATGTGTTGAAGCTGAATTCGGTGCCTTGGAACTTCGTCTCGAATGAAGTGACATTGTGTGTCAATGTGCTTGGTTCTTTCATGATGTATTGGATTCTTGACAAGATTCAAAACACCCATGTTGTCGCAGAACAAGTGTATTGGAGATTTTGATGGAAGACCCATACTTGTGAGGATGCGACGCAACCATATCACTTCGCACACGGCTTCACGTGCGGCGCGATATTCTGCCTCTGTTGATGAAATAGCAACCACCTGTTGCTTCTTGTTGTGCCAAGAGACAGGACCAGATCCAAGATGAAACAAATATCCTGAAGTTGATTTACGGTCATCATATGATCCGGCATAGTCGGAGTCCGTGTATCCCTGTAAGAAGAATTTGTTGTTCCTCTTATATTCTAGGCCATATTCCATTGTGCCACGGACATAGTGAAGAACGCGCTTTGCTGCTTTCCAGTGTGTAGTCTTAGGCTCCTGCATGAACCTCGAAAGATAGTTGACAGCAAAAATGATATCTGGCCTAGTGTTGGTCAGATATATGAGACTCCCAATCAACTGGCGATAGAGAGTACCATCTACCTGAGGTGAATCATCATATCGCGATAACTGAATTCCTGTTTCCATCGGAGTAGACATTGGCTTGCAATCAGTCATGCGATATTTTTCCAATAGGGTCTTGGCATATTTTTTCTGAGACACTTTGATGGAGTGCTCCTTATGGCTGACTTCCAGACCAAGACAATAATGGAGAAGTCCGAGATCTGACATCTCAAAATATTGACACAAGTCTCTTTTGACAGTAGAAATCATTGTTTTTGAACTCCCTGTAATGAGCAGATCATCAACATAGAGTACAAGCAACACTATTTCAGAACCCTATTTCTTAAAATAGAGGTTTGCATCTGACGGACATCTCTTAAAACCATGCTACAAAAGGTGATGATCCATTTTTATATACCAAGCCCGAGGGGCTTGTTTCAAACCATATAAGGATTTTACCAATCTGCAAACTTTCTGCTGTTGGCCTTCCACTTCAAATCCTTTCGGTTGAGTCATGTAGACTTCTTCTTGGAGATCACCATTTAGAAAAGCACTCTTGACATCCATTTGGTGTACTTTCCACCCATATTGCGCTGCCATAGCACAAAGAACTCGAATGGTTGTCATCCGAGCAGTAGGTGCAAAAGTTTCCTCATAGTCAATGCCTTCTCTTTGAGCATAGCCCTTTGCAACAAGGTGGGCCTTATGCTTATCTATTGTACCATCTACCTTATACTTCACTTTATACACCCATTTGCAGCCTATGGGCTTCTTTTCGTATGGCAGATCGACAAGCTTCCAAGTTTTGTTTTTCATCAAAGACTTATACTCTGCATCCATAGCAACCTTCCACTGAGGCTCACCAAGAGCAACTTGCACTGATGCGGGTTCAAGATCATCTATGGAAGACATAAATACCCTGTCACTATCAATATCCATATCTTCTGTATCTCTCTCTGGATCTACAGAAAGTTCCTCAAAATATTGACACAGCTCATCAACCCCAGTATTCTCTGTTGCAGCTTTCTCCTGTCGAGCCATGTCTGCGAGTACGAGGCCTATCCAATGTCAAATCTGGTGGAGTGGATAGCTTAGAGTCTTTGATTGTATTTGTATACCACTTTGGATTCTTCTGAGGTGTTGAAGAAGATGAAGACGGACCTCCAACTTTTGAGGAAGGAGATTTATCAACCTTAGGTTCCACAAGGTCTAGGTATACATCTGATGTGGGTTATGATGTGAAAGCCTCATCAAAAACTACATCTCTACTGATGTGTATCTTCTTGGTTAAGGGATCAATCAAACGATAACCCTTAGAGTGCTCATCATACCCAAGAAGAATACACTTCAGTGTCTTCACATCTAGCTTCTTCCTTTTCTCTTTTGGTATGTGCATGAAAGCTTTACATCCAAAAATGCGTAGATGAGAAATGGAGGGTTTCCTACCACTCCATGCTTCCTGTGGAGTCATTCCTTGTAGAGCCTTTGTGGGTGCCCTATTCAACAGATATACTGCTGTGGTGACAGCTTCTGCCCAATATAGTTGCTCAATCCTAGCTCCTGTGAGCATGCAATGAACCATTTCCATGATGGAACGATTCCTCCTTTCAGCAACTCCATTTTTTTGAGGAGTATAAGCAGTAGTTAACTGTCGTGTGATCCCATTTTCTTTCAAGAACTCAGAGAATTCTTTAGAGGTGAACTCCCCCCCTCGATCTGAGCGGAGGGTCTTTATAGAAGTCCTTGACTCCTTTTCAACAGATTTCTTGAATTGTTGAAAGAAGCCAAATGCTTCAGATTTCAGTTGAAGAAAGAATACCCACATCTTTCGTGAGTAATCATCTACGAATAACTGAAAATACCTCTTACCCCCATAACTGTTGGGAGTTAAGGGACCGCACAGATCGGTGTGAATCAACTCCAGAGGTTTCTTTGCTCTTGTAGAGCTCCTTTCAAAAGGCACTCTATCTTGCTTTCCTGCCAAGCGGTCGAGAGCAAGCTGGTAAAGTGGTAGAAAGGGAAGGAAGACCTTTTACCATTTCATACTTACTTAACTCAAGTAAGTAACCAGAACTCAAATGTCCATATCTCTTGTGCCATAGGGAAGTTGCCTCCTTTGTAGAGAGTGTCATGGCAACATGTGGAGTAGAGATAGCATCTAAGGCAAATAAGCCATGCTTATATGAAGCAGTGGCAATGTTCTTACCCCTCCTGGTAATAGAACAACACTTCTTGCCTCCCTCAACACTAAAGTGCACAACCATATCTTTGTCCAGAATCTGTGACTGACAACAAATTGTTTGCCAATCCTGGAACATAGAGAACTTTGTCAATCTGACACTTGCCATCAGGAAGAGTGACTAAAATAGTACCTTCTCCCTGAACCTTGTAGGTTTTATCATCAGCAATAGTGACAGGTTTGCCCTCTTTGGCCTCAAAAGACTCAAACCATGATTTGTCACCAGTCATGTGCTTACTGGCTCCAGAATCAACATACCAGATAGGATCCCTCTGCTTGGACACTGTGGTAGTCATGAGAACTTTGTGGGCTCTCTCAGAATCCATGTCAGATTCTTCAACAACAACATTCACTTGTTGTTTGTTCTTTTGTGGTTTGTTTCGGCCTTTCTATTTTGATTGTTTATTCTTATGCCAACATCTGTTTGTATCATGACCTTCTTTGTCACAGATCTTGCAATAGCACTTTTTCTGTTGAGGTTGTTGAGTTTGTTTCCCTTTTGAATCCTTTTGTGAATTCCCTCCCTTCTAAAAATTACCCTTCTTTTGGTTCTGCCCTTTCCTGTTGATGTAGAGGGCAGTGTTAGAAGAATCATCTCGTTGTAGTTGGCGTGCCTCCTCCTCTTGAAGCATATTAACCAATTCTACAAAAGTAACTTTTCGTTGTGACACCTGAAGGGAAGTAATCAACACCCGATAAGAATCAGGTAAAGCTCTCAATACAATTGAGATAAGGAGCTTATCTTCAACTGGTTCTCCTAAAGAATTCAACTTTGCTTTCAATTTTGACACTCTGCAAAGAAAAAATTCAACTGTCTCCCCCTGCTTCATGCTTAGACTATGTAATTGAGATTGAAGAAATAGAATAGTGGAATCATTCTTTCCCTCATAGATAGTTTTAAGGGCATCCCATGCCTCTTTACTATTTGCATAGTCAACAATATGGGGCTGAACTTCATCAACCACAACAAGCAAAATGAGCACCTTTGCTTTGTTGTCTAGCTTGTCAAAGTCTCTTTGAGCAGTAGATGGAGCTGTAGCACCAGCAGTAGATGAAGGTCTTGTTGTTGCTCCAGATACAACATCCCATAAGTCATCCATGATGAGGATAGCCTTCATCTTGTTTTTCCATGGTGTGTAATTAGGACCTTTCAACAACTGATGAGAATCAGTCATTAATTTTGCAGACATGGTGAAGGTTCCTTATAACACCAATTGGTCCCCCTTTCGATATACCTTTTGCTAGGCCAATATACCGTACAAAATACCCGCCCTTACGTGAGGGAAACTATAGGTATTTAGAAAGATCAATAAAAAATCACCCGCCCTTACGTGAGGGAAACTATAGGTAATTTTTAGAGATCATACGATACGTGGAACTTAAGCAGTACTGAAAGGGAATAGTCTTGTTGATGGCACCTACCATAGAAAGTCTGCAATCCTCATGCGTGGGGCGTAACTTCCCCTAAACACTTTGGATTTCAGAACTTTCGTCAGGATTTACGCCTAAACACAAGAACTATTAGGGTAGTGGATGGAGTAAAAAAATGCAAAATGGCAAACTTATCTCTCCCCAACGATTTATAGAGAACAAGCTCAGACGTCGTTTTGGCAGCTATATTAGGCGGCGGATACAGTAGCGCAATCACGACAGCTTTACCTGTAAGTGCTGGCCAGAGGTATCACAAATACCGAATGCTGTAGTGCAATAAATTGCACGGATGGGTTTTAATTATTTCGGGGACTTAGGAGTGAATTTCATTTTAACTTTTAATGTTATAGTGCAAAAAAATGAAATATGCAACATACAACATAAAAGTGCCCACAGAAATAACCCACTAGGTGTCGGGCGCAGCTGAAAATGCACCTTTACAATAATGCCAAAATTGCTTTTCAAAAAATTACTCACTTTCCCCCTGTGATTTTTGGAAAAAAAATACCCCCTAAAAAATCTCTTAACAAAGCATTTTTTTTATAATTATTATATATTTTTAAAGTTAAAAAAAATAATTTTAATTTATATAGTTTTTAAAACTATGAAAATATAAATTAAAATCAAATTTTAATTTATAAAGTTTAAAAAACTATAGAAAAATAAATTAAAATTAAAATTAATTTTAACTAAAAAATAATAATTAAAAAAAAACTTTGAAATTTTTTTTTTACTTTTTTTTTCTCCAAGGGGGAGTCGGCGGGATTTGAACCCCGACCTGCAGGCTCCCTGAGCCTTACCGCACAGTCCACCACCAGGTGGACTAGCGGGCTGATCCGAAAGGATCAGGGACCCCCTCCTATTTGAGGAGGGTCCCCAGCCCTTTGCCCGTGCACGGTCGCCTGGCCGCAGCTCCCTCTGTGGCTGCCTCCGCCAGGTGGCCGCAGCTGCCCCCTTCCTCTACTGTTGGTCGCAGTGGGAGACCCGCGACAGTGTCTACAACACGTGGCTGCAATAGCTATGCTGTTGCGTGTCGCGCCATGCTTGCAACTTATGGAAATCGTGGGGGTGGGGGGGTCGCGACGCATGTCGCATGAAATAATAAATCACGCGATGCGACGGTGCTTGGGGGGGAGGTTGGCGCGGTAAGAAAAATCAGAACGGGGGGTGGCGACGCACGCGTGATTAAAATCACGTCGCGATGGGGGGAGGGGGTGGTGGGAAGCCACGCGTGATTAAAATCACGTCGCGACGAGGGGGTGGAGGATGCCGCGCATGATGAAAAAAATCACGTCGCGAGGGGAGGTGCAAAAATTTTTTTTTTATATCATGCGCGGGGGGGCGCTAGGAAATTAGTGCTGGAAAAAAAACACGCACAGGAGGTGCATAGCATAGGGGGGGTCTATGTTTTTTTTTTTTTTAAATGCGTGCTCAGCAAAAAACACGCACAGACCAGCGCTGGGAAAAAAATTTTCCAGACCAGCGCTGGAAAAAAATAGACCTGCAACCTTCCTTAAAAAAAATTTTTCTCCCGACAAGACCAGCCAGCTTCCGCCTCCTCTCTCTCTCACCCTTCTGGCTCTGATGCCATGTTGAAATGCGAACTAGTATTTCATTCATGAAGCAGATTTAAATAATACATTTGCAGCTTAAAATAAACCCGGAGGTTGGGGAACCACCCGAGGTAAAAATAGGGATTGTTATAGAAAATAACAATACGCCTAAAATAAAAAACTAAATAATGAAATAAATCAGATATCCCTAAGATATGCTAACAGGTTTCTCGGGATACAATCATATTTGTATCAATCTTGAGGACCAACTAAAAATGGCGTTCATAATGCCTTGGGGACATTTTGTTATAAGGTCATGCTCTTTGGCCTAAAATGGCGCCACCTACCAACGTGCCATGACGTACATCTTCCATGATCACATGCATAAAAATTTGGAAGATTACATGGATGATTTGTTGGCCAAATCTCTTTTATGCCCAGATCATCTCGATGACTTAAGCAAGATCCTCGATCACCTCATCGAACATAAAGTCAGACTGAAATTCCAAGAAGTGCATATTTTGCATCACATTTGAAAAAATCCTGGGTTTCATAGTCTCAAAACGAGGCATCGAGGTGGACCCAAACAAAGTCAAGGCAATCCTTGAAATGCTTCCCCCAACTACCATCAAGTAGCTCAAAATCCTGCAGGGAAAGGTCACGTCAATCAAGTGCTTCATAACACAACTATTTGACAAGTGCCGACCCATGAATAAATTATTGCACAAGGGGGTAGCATTTCATTGGGATGACAAGTGCCAGTCAGTATTTAATGACATCAAACAATACTTGGCTTCACCGCCAGTATTGGCACCACCTAGACCAGGAGTGTCATTCTACTTATACATCTCATCTACTGAGGTGGCACTGGGTGCCATGCTAGCCCAGAAAAATGAACTACACAAAGAGCAGGCTACTTACTATCTTAGCCGCACCCTGGTCAGTTATGAACTTAACTATGCATACGTTGAGAAGCTCTGCTTGGCAGTGGTGTTTGCTACCAAAAATCTATGCCATTACATGCTGAGAAACAAGACGTATGTTGTGTCTAAGGAGAATCCATTGCGGTACATGATGAGTCATACTTATCATAGTAGTCGCACGATGAAATGGATCATGTTGTTGATGGAGTTTGACATAGAGTTTATTGGACATAAATCCATCAAAGGTCAAGTCATAGCCGATCAACTAGCAGAGGCTCCTCTCGAAGATGATCAGCCTTTGATCATAGAACTACCAGATGATGGGGTCTTCCATGTCTCAGAATTGCCAGATTCTGATGAGCCCGAGTCACATGCCGACATAACCCTATTTTTTGATGGTTCTAAATGTGAGCAAGGGGGTGGCACGGGAATTGTATTCTTCACACCACAAGGGGCTCCAATGCCTCTGTCATTTAAATTAGATTTCCCGTGCACCAACAACAATGCAGAATATGAAGCCTTGCTCATAGGTCTTCAGACAACAATCACCATGAACATCAAACGATTGAACATCTTTGGTGATTCGCTATTAATTGTCAACCAAGTCAAAGGGGTATTCCAATGTAAATGCCCAGTTCTGCAAGCCTACAAAGCCCTTGTGGACAAATTCCTGGCAAAGCTTGAATGGTACGACATCGAGGCACTCCCTCGATCATCAAATCATTTTGCGGACACTATGGCCTCCTTGGGGTCACTAATCCTGCAAGACATTTTTGGTGATATGACAACCATTCAAGTCAAAACACTATCACAATCAATGATGGAGCGTGCAAGCTTTGACTTAACGCCAGGAATCCACTTGATCCAGATTGAACCATCCCCCGGACAAGTTCTCTCGAATCCATGATTTTCTGAATCACGCTAACTAGGGGTCCTTGTTCTCCCCTACTCCCTTTAATAGCAACACAACGCTATTCTTACAAGTTCTTTCCCGCTCAGCTTTTGCTAGGGATGAACTTCAAGAGGGATTGGCTATTCAAACTATCGAGGTTTTCGATCAACAAGATTGGTATACACCCATAAGGGACTACCTCAAGTTAGGTAACCTCCCACTTGGATTGACGCATGCCGCAAAATGATCATTCAAACAGAAAGCGGCAAAGCATGTCTTTTTAGGAGACATTTTGTACCATCGTAGCTACGAAGGAATCCTCCTTCGTTGCTTGGACTAGCAGGAGTCCACTTGGGCGATCACCCAAGCGCACGATGGTACATGCGGTGGCCACTTCAGTGGTATGGCCATCACAAAGCGCATTCTTCGCATGGGCTATTATTGGCCATATTTAGAGCGAGATTGTTGCGCGTATGTAAGGAAGTGCATGAAGTGTCAACACCATGCCAATTTGACACACGTACCTTCTCAGGCCTTGCATCCGATCCAATCGGCTTGGCCATTTTCATAGTGGGGCTTAGATCTAATCGAAAATATCTCCCCTGCATCGTCAAGCCATCACACGTTTATCATAATGGCCATAGAGTACTTCACCAAATGGGTGGAAGCAATTCTGCTTACCTCTACGACTGGAACCCGCATTTTAGAGTTCATTTTACATAATATCATATGTCATTTTGGTATTCCATCCAAGATAATCTCGGATAATGGGACGTCATTCAAGAACAAAGACGTGCGTGCTTTGACCACAAAGTACAAAATTCAGCATAATTTTTTGACACCCTATTATCCGCAGGCAAATGGGCAAGCAGAGGCATCAAACAAAATGCTAGTTGCCATCCTCAAAAAGATAGTCATAGACAGTCATAAGGATTGGCACATTCAGATCCCACTTTCCCTGTGGGCTTATCGCACTAGCATTCGGACGCCCACTGGGGCAACTCCATTTTCGCTCGTGTATGGCTCCAAGGTTGTCATGCCTCTCGAGTTGGAAATTCCTTCCCTATGCATATCAATGCAAGAGTTCATCGATGATGACACTGCATGGTAGGCCCGGTTAGACCAGCTTACATTGCTCGATGAATGACGCGTTAATGCTCTCGAGCATTTACGTATCTATCAAGAGCGACTTAAGAAAGCATACAACATGAAGGTTCACCTGAGGGACTTTCAGGTTGGTGACTTGGTCTTAAAAGAGAACCAACAAAATTCTAACTTGCCGCCCCATCTAAGGGACAAGTTCACGGCAAACTAGTTAGGTCCTTATGTCATCCACAGTAAAATAGGACCTGGAACATACCGGCTCACCTCTCTTGACAGAATCAAGGAACTAGAACCCTTGAACATCAGTCATTTGAGGCCATTCCATATTTAAAAGAGCCATAGCCCAAACCAAAAGCTCCAAGGATTCTCATAATCGCTTGGTCAAACCAAAATGCTCCAAGGATTCCCATAATCCCTTTGGTCAAACCAAAAGCTCCAAGGATTCTCATAATCACTTGGTCAATCCCCAAATACCCCAAAGGTACCCATAATCCCTTTGGTCAAACCAAAAAGCTCCAAGGGTTCCCACAATCGCTTGGTCAAAAATAAGAAAATTAAAAAACAATAAAATCATCAAAAATAACAAAAATTTGCATCTCATTTCCATGCATGCTCAAAATCATCACAACAATAAAGAGCTCTTTTTGCATCTCATCTTCATACTCACAAAAATAAATCCATCAAAAACACAAAAATATATAGCTGCATTAGGCATCACATCCATACATTGCATATTTGTGGTCATACAGGTCAAGGCACCATAGACTGTAATTACTTGGCAAAACCATCATTTTCCACATTTCTCCATTCTATAAATAGTCCATCAAAAATAAATGCCATTCACATATTTTTCGCCATATCATAGTCGGTTGTCTTCTAATGTATCAAGAATTTTTGTCATTCAATTGTCATTAGCTTTCTAGCCACATACTGTACAAAGTCAGATAGATTTTACAAAGGTAGAGTTCTACTTGGATCACACCTTGTTACGTAGCATCCCACCACAAGTTAAAACAAATAAAAAAATTCCCAAGTTGTGTGAACGAAAGATGAAACCTGCAAAGCAATCTAGGTCACCATAAGCGAAATGGTTATCTTGCTCATCCCCCTATGCGAATGACCCCAAGAATGCTGAGAGTTGGCAAAAGGACAAGCATCTTCCCTACCCAATTCCCCAAG
Organism: Wollemia nobilis; assembly: GCA_028583015.1. Classification (NCBI taxonomy): domain Eukaryota; kingdom Viridiplantae; phylum Streptophyta; class Pinopsida; order Araucariales; family Araucariaceae; genus Wollemia; species Wollemia nobilis. Next base: position 15,000,629 of record JAQPPZ010002549.1, read on the forward strand.
AATCCCAAGTTCTAAAAAAGTTGCAAAACATCAAAATTTTGCAAAAGTCAAAACTCCAAAAATTTGACATCACCACCAAAGTGCATACATCAAAAGGCACATACAATAGTGATTCTCATCACTCAATATTCAAATCCCTTGCTCAAAAGAGAAAACAAAAATAAACAAGTGATTTTTATCACTACAAAAGAGCAAGTATCCCAATACAATTGAAGAAAAGAAGGGAGTCAAACTTGAATCCCTGGAACTCTCAACATTCTGGAAGGTCATGAGGTGAACCTCGGTATCGGTTTGGTGGATAGCCTATCGGTCACTGGTGGTAAACCTCCCGCATGATGATATATCTATCACATTAACTTGTGTGCAGATCAATGTTTGCATGTGGATGAGCTAGCTTATGGTATCCTAGATAGCACCGCAGATTAATCCGACTAAATACAACAAAGGAGTTAGTGGAGCTAATTAGGTGATCCTCAGTACAGGTTTGGTTGACAGCCTATCTGACACTGGTGGTATCCTGACGAATACCACATAAACGAACTCAATTGCACACACAGGGATGTGAAATAACTTGGTCAAAGACAAGTCCGATTCATACCTTGTTCAAAAGTCTTGTAAGATAAAAGTACAGTCGTGGCTAGTTAGTTAAAACATCTGAGTCTCAGAAAACCTTAACTACATTCTAAACCAACTGTGCTATCTTTCGTCCTTGCATCGCCATCAGAAAATACAAAAAATAACATGTATACATAAAAAATTCATTTACCACAACAATCGCCTAGGACAAAAAGCCATAAGTTCTAAACAGTCTATGGTGCCACCGCCAAAAAATCACAAATTCAATTCATCCATTCCATTTGCATATCATAAAAATTAGAAACATTTGCATTCATCATAACATATGCATCCATCAACATAAATTAACATGCATACATACACATTCAACAATCATTGTGCATAACATCAAATCATGACACGTGTATAAATAAAATAAAGTCATATGTATATATATCATCAAAAATGCCCGTAGGCTACAATAAACCGGTCCTCTGACCCTGCAAAAAAAGCAAAAACTCAAAAAACCCCCAATCCTAGGGCATCGGCCACCATGATCACGCAAGATCGGTGCGATGGGAACTACCCCCCGTGGTGTGGGTCCTATGGGACCCCTCAGGGCGGTTGCTGCTAGCCCCCGCATCATGCCTACTAGCGCCTCCCTCATCCAATCGCCTATGTCGAGAGGATGCTGACTGCTCAGTATCGCTCCCTCTCGAGCGGCGCGATGATCCACCTCCACTAAACGTAGGGATCCACCCACCGAGGCGGATAATCTCCACCTCCAGCTCAAATCGATGCCGAACCAAATCCATCTCCCATTGATGAACTATCGCCAAGTTCTCATCGCGCTGTGCTAATATGCCTTCTCCCTCTCTACTAGCTACGTCCGTAGGAGATCCCTCTCCCATGCAAGCATCGGTATCCCCATCCCATCGATGGTACGTAGCCAATGCATTCTCTCGCTTCGCTAGCTGCATTCGTAGGAGATCCCTCTCCCATAGTGCATCCCTGAGCTCCTCATCCCACCTCTGGAGTAGCCCCTCCAATCGTGCATTCTCAGCGTGCAACCCTACCTCTGTGTCCTTCGAGACTGCCTGAGGCATTGGCATCTCCGGAATAGCAGCCTGCTCTAGCTCCCACTGCTCCGGGACGTCCTGCATCTCCGGCTGATCCGGAACCCCAAAATCCACACCCACATCATCCACCTCCACCATGTCCGCATCCTCCAACGGAGCTCCCCAATCATCTCCTGGTGCCTCTCCACCCTCCCCACCTACTGCTGCTGCCTCTGTGCCTCCCAGTGGTCCCTCTCCTCGCCATCATCCGTAGTGTCCACCATTGCTCATACTCAGCCGTCACCCCGATGTCGTCCATGTCAGGCACGTCAATAACTGTATCTGCCTCCTCCCCCAATGGCTCGATGATCGGCCAGGCCAAGGTCCTCTCGTCCCCCCGATGATGATAGATCAAGGGCTCACCAGGTAACCCCTGGCGCACCCCAAACTATCATGTCACCCGAACGTATGGGAAGTACTCCTACTCAGTCTCGTGCCACCCGATCAGCCATCTCCCCTGTGCACCCATCGGAGCCACTCTCCAGCCTCAAGCCAGGCTGGACAGTCCCGGTATGGGTGCCAGAACACCTCCCCTAGAGTAAGCCAAGCGAAGGCATCGACATAGTGCCCTACAACACCTGCCCACCATCGACTCTGCCCCTGCTCCTCAGACCACCACCATAGAGCCGCATATCCTATATCTCTGTCCACCATCTCTGATCGAGTAGTCCATGGCAACCCCATCGGCCTCTCCACCGCTATGTGCTGCCAAGCCCAACTCTGCAATAGATAGCTGCAGCCAATCCCCTTTCGCCTCTAGTAGCAGACCTCATACAACTCATCATAGAGCTATGCCAGTAGTGTCTACCCCCACCTCATAATCAAGGGCTCATGCGTCGAACAATCCACCAATCGAAAGACCACCTCCAACAGGTTCCATGGGAACCTCGCACCCAAAGAGTCGGGTAGCAGCATGTTGGAAATGAGGCCCATCAATATTGCATGCCTCACTCCCAACATGCCCCTCTCTAGCCACCATCATACAAGAATGCCACCAATCTAGCAGTCACCCTCTGCCCTCTCCACTGGGCTATCCACACCCATCTCCTCCCCATGCCCAAAGTAGCATGTCAACACTGCTATCCGTTGATCCTACGATGTCGTCCTGATCGATAGTCCGTCTATCGGAATCCATAGAATCCGATAGACGTCCTCCAAGGTCACTGTCATCTCCCCTATTGGGAGATGGAAAGTGTTGGTCTAGGGATCCCACAAGTTGATCAGGGCCATCAGATAGGCCCGATCCCCGACCACAGGCTCCAGCTGAGTCACATGCTTGAGCCCAAGGGCATCAAGCCATTCCTAGTCAGCCAAAGTCAGTGCCTCCCATGCTTCTGAGAAAATCGTAGGCACACGGTACCGGCTCTTCACAACCTACAAAAGAAAACAAGACAAAAACATTAAAAAACATGATAAACTGTACAACAATAACATGAATATACAACAATGCATAAAACAATGTACAACTAAAAATAGACAAATAACAAACAACAAAATTCAAAACAATTCAAAAAAAATAGTTGTCAGTACCTAGGGTTTTTAATTCTACATTTAAACTGATAACTAAAAAACAACAAATTCAAAACATTAAAAAAAATCAAAAATAGTTTGTCAGTACCTAGGGTTTCTAACTCTACGTTTAAACTGATAAACACAATTCAAAAAAATTCAAAAACAATTTTCCTAGGGTCTTTAACTCTAATTCAAACTGATAAATTAAAAACACACAAAAAGTCAAAAATAGTTGCCAGTACCTAGGGTTTTAACTCTACGTTTAAACTGATAACTAAATAAAAACAAAAAAACCAAACAAACAAAAACAAATTTTTCAGTTAACCTAGGGTTTACCCTTAGTCTACACTGACAAATAACTACAAAAACAAACCAAAAAAATAAAAACAACAGTTAACCTAGGGTTGTTTATCCTAGTCTACCTGACAAAAACAAAATTTTTAAAAAAAATTTTTTATCCTACTAACAAAAAATAAAAAACAAATTAACCTAGGGTTGTTTATCCTAGTCTACCAAAAAACAAAATTTTTATTTTATCCTAGTCAACAAACCAAAAAAATATAAAAACAACAGTTAACCTAGGGTTGTTTATCCTAGTCTACCTGACAAAAACAAAATTTTATTACAACATAAAATAAAAAAAAAGTTAACCTAGGGTTTATAATCCTAGTCTAAACTGATAAAAATATACAAACAAAACAAAATTAAAATGACAGTTTTTTAAAACCTAGGGTTTTTCAGCTAAGTTTTAAAACTGACAAAATTAACCTAAAACTCTAAGCTAGGGTTTTGCGTTTATCCTAGGGTTTTAATTTAACAAAAACATCAAAAAATAACAAAATTTTCTTTTTACCTAGGGTTTACCTTAGTTTAAAATGGAAAACAAATTTCAGAATTTAATTACGTCTTTTCAAAATAAATTTAAACTAGGGTTTCATTTTTAAAATCACGAAACAAACTACAAAAGAAAAACAAATTGCGATTTTAAATTGTAAAATCAAACAATTTCCAAATAATTGTGAGCTAATTAAACGAGGAGGTGCACTCACCGGTCTTGCATTGGATTCACCACTTGATGACCCAGTCCATACACTCATGATGTCTGGACAAAGTTCGACAGCGCTTCACTTTCCAGAATCGACCTCCTCCTCCTCAGAGCTCCAAATCGCCAAAAAATTCGAATGCAAATGAGCCCAAACCCTAGTTTTGGCCCTTAAATAGGCTTTTAGGCCTGTAATCGTTCCACCCTGGGATGAGCGCTCTGGTTAGCACTCGTCCCACCCTAGGACGATTACCAACCTGGTATTCGCCCCACCCAGGGACGATTACAGAGCAAGAAAAACAAAAAACAACAAAAAAAGCAAAAAAATGCACAAAAAATAGCAATAAAATTGTCCAATAAGAGTGCTTTGGCACTCGACATTCCGGGCATGCAAAACCAACATCGGGGTCACAAATCCTCACTATCCTACTCCCTAAGAAGGCTACCATAGCCGGACCGCTCCACGGGAGGACGGATTGCAGAGAATTTCATCCCAAAGCGGCATCCCAAAAAGGGTCAAAATCCACCCAAAAATAGCAATAAAATTGCCAAACAAAGGCGCCTTTGCGCCGCCATTCACTGGCATACAAAACCGACGTTGGGGTCACAAATTGTCACTATCCTACTCCCTAAGAAGGCTACCATAGCCGGACCGCTCCACGGGAGGATAGATTTTTGACAATTTCAACCCTAAGGGGCATCACAAAAAGGGTTAACACCCACCAAAAATAGGTCTAAATGTTGAAAAACTGCACACACATTCAAAGATAAACCTTTGAAGGCACCCTTACACAAGTCATCTTGGGTCAAGCGACTCGTCGCTTTTCTCATGTAGGTCATTCCCTCATCGATTCGTCGCTTGAGGGGGTAGTCACACTTAGTCACCAATCAACAAATACACACCCAATCATGGAAATGGCATGCATTCAAAGAATCATTGACAAAGACAATCACGCCCTTGCTTGGGGCAGCAAACAAGCAATAATCACAAGCTGATCAAACACTTGGCATTCATGAATCATGAACTCAAGGTTCCCACAGACAAAAGGTTGCGCCCTTTGCCTATTCATGACTGATCAATGGCCAAGATCAAGTAACACCTCACCGAAAAAGGTTAACACTTGAATTGAGTTCCTTCGCTCGTTAGAAGCAAGGATTCAAGAATGCATGCCCTTTCCATACTCGGGGCATCAAAAGTTGGTTAGGTTACTGAGAAACCCTAATCATTAGTGCTTTGGTTATCTATTTTTGCTCAGCACTGCGCCACGCATAGCGCATCCCAAAAAGGGGCATCTTTAGACACCAAAATGGCACCAATCTGATTATGTGACTGCAAACACTGATCGCATTGACACACACAGCCCCAGGGCAGCCCCTAGAGGTTAAACAGTGGTCCTAACCACTCTCACAATAGTTTTGGAAGGTCAGAGGTCAATTTGGCACCTTCAGGCACTCTGCTTCATACTCGTTCCACCCAGGGACGATTACAAACTAGTATTCGCCCCACCCAGGGACGATTAGCAGTATTCGCTCCAGGGTGGGGCGAATAGCAGGTTTGATGGGAAAAAAGTCAAATCTTGAAAAATGGCAGCTCAGATCCACCACTTAACTCTTCCTTCATTGCATGGGAGTGTGAGTGAGCATTTTTGAGCGCTAGAGGCAATTACAGGGGCAGTCATGGAGCCCCTAATCAGGGAGGAATCTTCTCCCCCTTGGGAAGGCATGATTGCCAAGTGGCGCCTCTGCATGCTCAATCACAAGAGACCTCCAGGTCTATAAATTGGTGAGTTTTCTCACCACAAGATATACAGAGAAGGAGCATTTTGAGCAACGAAGTGTTGTCATTTTACATCCACACATCTTTTTTGATTTGTGCCTTTCACATCCTTGATCTCTTTTGGAGAGGAGGTCATTGGGTGATTATTGGAAGGGCAAATCCGAAACCAAAACCCGAAATTTGGCCACAACATCCTACCCAAATTTTTTGACAACACCCCACAAGAGGTTTTGGACCCATCCCAAGTGGATTGGTGCCGAAATCGGGCCCTAAACGGTGGGCGTCCTGCCCTCGGGTGCCCCCACACTGTTGCAGTTCTAATCGCCCCACCCTAGAGTGATTAGAAATCTATAGTAGATTTCCTTTCTATTATTTTTGCATCTGATTCTATGCTTCTTAGATAGGTTGTCATTCAAATTTCACATCGTTTTGAGCATTTTTTATCATGTTTTTATCATTTCCCGCCTTTACTAACATGTAGGTAGCATCATCAAATTCCTGGTGATAGAGGCCAAATTGGGAAAATCTGACCTTCTGGGTCTTCCCAAAATACCCCCTTTTAGCTAACCCCCAACTTTACAGGTGATTTGGAGCTTCCCGGATGTGACATTTGGGACAATGCTTTTTGACACTTTGTTGTAGGTCTAATCGTCCCGCCCGGAGCGAATACGAATATGTGGTGAATTTTTTGACTGTTCCATTTGCAGTGCCTTCCCGATGATGTTTTTATGCCCTTGTCAAGTTTTTAGTTCATTTGGATCTATTTCAGCTATCATTTCATTTATATTTTGCATGTACTAATTGAAGGCGTGGGGATTGCATGTTTCATTTTATCTACAGGTGCTACTGACTATTTCTTGTTTCCTTGAACGTAGGGTCTCAACATTAGAGGAGTAGCAAGGAGTCAAGACTCATCAACGCAAGCGACGGTGATGTTTGGTCCGCCCACTTTACATGTGGGCACGCAAAAGAAGGAATAGCATCCATTGATGTGACAAGAACACATTTAACGCTCCTAGCCCCTAAAAATGGAGGAGGTGAATTGTAATCGAGTTCTGAAGCATATTAATAAAAAGGGCTGTCTTCCATATTGGCTTTCTATTTGGTTTCGATTCGTTTATGCTTCTCTCCTTTCATGCACTTTCAATTCATAGGATTTAGCGTTATCTTTTGTTTCGTTTGCATCGCATCTTGGCTTTTCCTTTTTGTTTTCGTATCCTCGTGCTTTCACATTTTGATCCTACAATTTACACTTTGAGGGATAGAGAGGACATCACCATCATTGTCTTATATATTGATGCTATATTGATCATAAGTAGTTCTACTTCATGCATCTAGGCTATGTAGTGCTCTCTTTTCAAGCATTTTTAGATGACAAATTTTGGAATTCTACAGTTTTTTCTTTAGGTTTTAGATTTCACAGTTAGATTTAGGGATCTTTATTTATCAATAGAAGTACACATTGAATTTGTTTCAATGATTTGGAAAGGTTAAATACAAGCCATATCCTACTCTTTTTCGATTAGGTGTTATTTCGAGTACCACATGTTCTACTCCCAAAGTTGATACCACCATTTAAATATAGTTGGTTGAGAGTTTTATTTAATTAACTCACACTCATATTGACATATCATTTGTAGTTCTTTTGATATTATAGTTTTTATATGATCCACATGATAGTCATTGATAGGTTTCCAAGCAGATTGCACTATCTTCAAGGGACTTCATATTTTAGGCTTCACTTTTCTAGGGAGGCTTTATAGTTGGTTGGGTAAGTTGTATTGATACTTGATGATCTACTTCTAGTTATGTCTTCTACCTTGGTTGTTCACCTATTTCTTGGGCATGCAAAAAGTAGATAACTATTACACTTTCATCGATAGAGGTAAAACACTAGGAAAAAATATTGGCTAGTCAGGAGTAGAGCTTGGCTTCCCATAGGATCAATGCAACACTTCACTTTGGTGTGACAACCAAAGTACCATACACATTTTTTGCAATCTTGTTGAGCATAAGAGGACCAAGCATATTGATATTCATATGCATTTTATTCAACAAATTATCTAGGATGGAGTGATAAACTTGGACTACATTCCCACTTAGCAACATATTCCCGATATCTTCACTAAACCCTTCCCATATTCTCATTTTTATTTGTTGAAAGAGATGCTTGGGGTGAAGGAAGGTTTCCTTGGGGGGTGTGGATGAGGCCACCTTCCTTTCTTCTTCTTCTCTCTTTCTAGTTGGATGGTTTTTCTCATGTGGTTTTCCCTCCTTTAGGTTTGAGAGCTTTTGGATACACATTGTACTTGAGTACCAGATCATAACTTGTTATCGAAGCTCATACTATGGATATGCCACTTATTTTTTATTTCTAGCTTTGCTTGAGGGAGGTGTTAGAGTAGGTGTTTAGGTACTTTATTTTTATAGTAGTTTAGTTTATTTTTACCCACCCACTTTATGTGTGGATATTTATTTTTATCTTATTTAGATATTATAGGGTTATTTGGCATGTGTAGAGAGTTACACATTGATTACATTTTGAGGATTGAGATCTTTTCTCCATGGATTATATTGCACCTCCCTATTTGTATGATGGATATTGATCCTTATCTCTTTTTTGATCCTACGATTATGGTGGATATTCCTTGCCTATTTAAGCAAGGCCTCTCCATTGTACCCATAATTAATTATGATATGTGATATGATATTGTAGTGTTTGTGTTAGCTTCCATATTCTTGTCTTTATTTTTTAGTCTCTTTGTTTTGGTTAATGTGTTGTTGCTTCAACCCCTTGATCCGTGAGGTTTAGTTTGATGATTTACATTTTTCCATCGTTCCTTTTAGTTGAAGCCTTAGCTTATCCATATCTAGGTAAAACATATTGATGAACCCATTGTGAACCACTCATTGTTGTTGGAAGTCATTAAAGTTGGATAATATTATCTTTATGTTAACTTTCTAAAATTCTAAAATTGTTTTCTTCAAACTTGAAGAGGGAAATAATACCCATATCTTTGATGTTGGCTTTCCTCTAATATATATCTATGAATTTATAAAGAGAATACTTAAATAAATATTTTATCCTAAAGAGACATTAGTTTACTTTATCAACAACTAGAAAATGAGTATCATGCCAATATAAATAACCATAAACAAAGATCTACAAACAAAACAAGATAATGCCTATGAAGTGAATGAATTAGAACATGAGGAATTGATTAAAGTTAATCACATAGCAAAGTGGAGAGATAAGTATATACTAAAGTGAATGTTTTTTCACTTATAATAAGAAGAAATATTCCTTTTTTTTTGATAAAGGAGTGATTGGAGTTATGATTTATGATGATTTCATAGAAGCCTTTATAAAGAGCCATATTAAAGTGATTGATGATAAAATAAAACTTATTTGAAAACATGCATTAATAGATTTGTGAAACTCATTGATGATTTTTCCTTTTGATATAATTTTTTACAATTTAAAATTTCATTATGATCCAATAATAAACTTTGATGGAAAAAAATATGAAACAAAACTCCAAAAATTAATAATTAAAGATTAATTATGTAAAAAAATAAGATTTCACAATACCTCTTTTAAAAAAGACAGTTAAATACAAAAATAAAAATAATAATAATTAAAATATAAAAAAGAAAAAAATTATAAATAAATAAAAAAACATTAAATAAAATAAAATAAAATAATAAAAATAAAAGACTAATGAAGAAGAGTTGCCTCTCGAAACACTATAACTTATCTAAATGCACCCGTAAAGAATGAGATGTCTATGCAAAACACAAAACTTATCCTAGATGTGTTGAATATATGGTTATAAATGATGGTTAAAAAACAAATCCTATGGGCAACATGCACTACTAAATTCTTGACAAATGTATTTATTTTTGTAAAGTGGCCTTGTAAGCTACAAGTCTTACAGTTTGAAAATGGTGCAATAGCCAATTTAGGTTTATGGAATATATATTATATTTAAAAAATATGATACACAACAACATGTGATGGCATTGTTGATTAGGTCGATTCTTAACGTATTTTTTTAAACCATGACAGATGTTTGAAAAAGCTTATGGAATACATATTATATTTAAAAAATATGATACACAACATGTGATGACATTGTTGATTAAGTCGATTCTTAACATATTTTTTAAAACCCCCAACAGATGTTTGAATAAGCTTGTCCCCTCTATTTAAGGATCCCTTAACCATATAGTGGTCGAAAGGTCACAATAGACTTATGAGGACATGAACACCAAGGTCATCAATTGTATTAGAAAGTCTTTGTACTAATAGATATTTGCCGTTACTTATAATAAAAACGTCTATAGTTATTTCTATAAACTAATATAATATTAATTTATTGTATTATTTAAAATTTATTTTTAAAACATTTTTAAAAATATATATTTTAAAATATTTAATATTAATTTAATATATTTTTATAAAAGTTGAAGTAACACATAAAATTTGTACTTTTGATTCATGCCTTCATTAATTATTTGCAATTAGGTTACCTAATTTTTATATAATTATTTATCTTAAATTATATAATAAATATAAAAAGAAAGCTATATATATTGAAAGTAATATAAAGTATATATTTGGTGAGGTTATATAAGAACCTCTTTCAGATAATCCAACAACATACCATTAAAATAATGATACAAAATATATAATAAATATTTTTATTAATAATAATTTAAATATTTGTAAGATTATACAAATATAATATAATTGATAATGGCAATCTTTAAACCTTTCTTATAATTATCTCAAATTACTGAAATAAAATACCAATCACATACTTTTTAAGATTTATTTTTATTTTTACAAATGTTCACCGGAGGGAATCTTTATATTTTGCATAAGACAATTTATCAAAAGTTTATATAATTATATTATTAAAAAAGTAAAAGATTCGACAACATATGGTTTCAATCCCGTTGGAAAAGCTTGGCATTTTTATATTATTTTAAAGTTCGATGCGAAATCTTTTTAAAATGCCTTTTTACTTCTTCTGTAAGGACCAACTCATTTGGGAGCAGCTCACGTTTAGAAGGAGAAGAATGGCATCTCTTCAGATTGCAACAGTTTCGGATGGGGTATCCTTAGGCATTGGGATCTTGCTCTTCAGTCTTATCATCTGGCTTTTTGGCAATTTCAGAGGAAATAACAACATATCGAAATTGCCCCCAGGACCACGCCCATGGCCTGTTGTTGGGAATCTTCATCAGTTGGGAATCCTTCCTCATCGAAGTCTTGCCGATTTGGCGAAGAAATATGAAGCCATTATGTTTCTACGCTTGGGCTCCGTCCCAACCGTCGTGGTTTCTTCTGCTGCCATGGCCAAATAGTTCCTCAAAACTCACGATCTCGTATTTTCCAGCAGACCCAATTGTGCAACGGGAAAATACATATGCTACGACCATCAAGACTTCGCATTTTCCCCTTACGGAACGTATTGGAGGCACCTCAGAAAGCTGTGCACACTAGAGTTACTTACCGCCAAAAGAATCGACTCTTTCAAGTTCGTGAGGGAGGAAGAGGTCTCCGCCATGGTCCGCTCCGTCTGGGAGGAGAGCGGGCGAGGTGTGCGTTGTGTGGATGTGCGCAAAATGCTCGACACCTTCACGCGAAACATTATCTGTAGAATGTTTGCCAGCAAAACGTACTCCGATCATGATTTGAGCGGGGCGAACGGGTTTAAAGAAATGGTCGACGAGATTTTCGCCGCTGCGGGTGCCTTTTGCATAGGAGATTTCATTCCGAGTCTCAGTTGGATGGATCTGCAAGGCTTCCGTCGTCGCATGAAAAAAGTTTCCAAATTATTCGATGACTTTGCCGAGAAAATAATTGATGAGCACATCAACAACAGAAGAACGAAAAAGGAAGGTCGCGTAGAAGACATGGTCGACGTGCTGCTCGACATGGCCGAGGACCAGAACGAGATGATTGAGATGAAAATCACAAGGATCCAGATCAAAGCAATCATCCTGGTAAGTTTAAAAATTTAAATCGACTAATACTCGGTTGAAGTTACTTTTGTAGAACAGTCAACTATGGATAAACATGTTTTTAATTGTGCAGGATGTATTGAACGCCGGAATAGAAACATCATCCACGACGGTAACATGGGCAATGAGTGAACTAATGAGGAACCCCCTCACACTTGCACGAGCACAGGCAGAACTTGAGTCGGTAGTGGGCAGACATCGCAGTGTTAAGGAGAGTGACGTGGCAAGCTGTGAGTACCTGCGATGTGTAGTGAAGGAAACATTTCGATTACGTCCTCCATTGCCTCTTCTTATTCCCCACGAGTCGAGAGAGGGTTGCACTGTGAACGGATATTACATTCCGCCGAAGACCAGGCTGTTTGTGAATGTGTGGGCAATTGAAAGAGATGAAAGTGTTTGGGAAGACGCAAAGGAATTCAAGCCAGAGAGATTTTTAGGCAAAGATATTGACGTGAGGGGTATGGACTTTGAATTGCTGCCATTCGGAGCGGGACGACGGGGTTGCCCTGCGATTTTGGCAGGGCTTACGGTTGTTGAGTTGGGGCTTGCTCAGCTTCTGCACTGCTTTGATTGGAGTGTGGAGGGCGAGGTCAATATGGAGGAAGTTTCTGGGTTGACTGTTCCTAGAAAATTTCCTCTCCTTGCTCGCCCTGGGTGGAGGCTGACCACAGAGGACACAGTTGATAAATCTTAAAACATGTGTTCTTTGGGTAACTATGTTTTAATGCAGGGGTTCAACCTAGGCTAGGCTCTGTATGGCTTTCGATATCGACGATTGTTAGTGATTAGGGTTTTAAGTTTTTTTAGATTAAAATAGTATATGTATGTGTGAAATTACTTAAATTTAAATCAGAATAGTATATGTATGTGTGAACTTACTTAAAAAAGTTTGTGGCTCTTAAACAAAGCAATAATATGTGTATGTGTGAGATTACTTGTCTAAAAAACCTTGGTGGCTTCTGTTGTTTTATTGAAATCTTATTGCCTCGTCATTTTCTAGTCCAATTGAAATCAATCTCTCATGCCAATGTTTGTGAGACACATTCAAAGAGACATTGTATATATAATTAAAATTGTAATAACTATAAGTAGCTTATGTTTTAAGCGTGAACGAAGATGAATGATTTTGTTTTGTAAAAGTTTCAAGTGGTCCATGTTAGTTTCTACCATAGCAGGTAAACGTTCCATAGTAAATGAATAAATAATAATTTGATTGAGATATATAAAAATATATTTAATTTTTGATTTATTATTATAATTTTATATTTATATTTAAATGATTTTAAAAATTATATATATATATATATATATATATAATTTTTATATATAAATGTATTTTTATGATATGTTTTTTTTATTATAAATATTAACATAGTACCCCATTATAAAAATATATTTAATTTTTGATTTATTATTATAATTTTATATGTATATTTAAAAGATTTAAAAGATTTATATATATATATATATATATATATATATATAAATAAATGTATTTTTATGATATGTTTTTTTTATACATTCCCTTCTTAAAAACCATTTGTTAAAACCAATATACTCTTTGCAAATAACTTATTAAAATATCACCTACTCTTATATCAAATCCTACCAAACTTTACTCTCCTTGAGACTCTTCTTAATTGATTCTCTAGTACACTATTTACACCTTCTACATTTTTATCATCCAACCCTTTAAGGACTTCTTGATGAGATTTTTGTCAAGAGTATATTTGAGTTGTGGTGAAACAAATCTTACCTTAGATAATATTTTTATTATCTTTCCACTTGAAAACCTTGTTCTTATCATTTCTATTAACCCTTTATTTTGCATGCCTTGAAATAATGCATTAATGCTCATTGAATCCATCTTGCAAGGTTTTATTCATGTGAGTGATATTAATTTATACTACCATGTATTGCATTAAGATTTTTGATATGCCCTATATTGACATGATTCAAAAGATACCTAAAAGATATACATATTAGCATAGAAATTTATCCTTAATTTTCTACATGGATCTATTAAAATATAACATATTTCCTCTACCTATATTTTTCACTACAATCCTTCCCATCCTCCAATAGCCATATATGTAACTTATACATTTTATTTATTTTATTTTAATATTTTAATTAATTAAGATAACTAAAATTACAATTTTACTATATAGTTAATTTTAGATAAAGTGATTAGATTCCCTATAGTGAAAAAAACAAAAATATGAAGAAAAAACACATAAATATTTTGACATTATGAAATAATTCATAAATCTCCTTTGGGTCCAAGAATCGTAGTGTGGAATAAGGTTTCATACAATAGATCAAGCTTCCAATCCCATATGTGAATATTAATATTTAATCAAATAACATGAGCTCAAGCAACTAACTTTATAATGGATACACCTGATTAGTGTATTATATTATAATAAATAATAATTGATAATATATGTTTGAATGAGTACCCAATTTATATATCATGTAGGTTTCCTTACATATAGACATAAAGATTCATAAATAGTCCTCTCCACTAATAATGCTTTGCCCTCAATGTATAGGAAGGAAAGGATGAGTAGTAACGAAGGAGTGAGATTCCTATGAAGTTTCTTCCTAAAAAATACCTTTCCATTTAATTTGATATTTGAGGATGTCTTGAGTATGTACATAATGTGTATGGGTATCTAAAATACCTTTAGTTTCAATTATAATCTAATCTTCCTCATCTAATATTGGATGCTCAATTTGGACAAGAGTAAGGGTACCCAAATTTTGTTTTAAGCACAAAAAATAAAAATGATCATGGATGCAACCTTTATTTGGAAGTTCAAGAGCATAAGAAAAGGGTTGATATTCCTATATGATAAATACCATAATATTTAGGATACAACCTGAAATTATTTATGCTATTCTTAAGATATGCTTGCTTGTATGACTAGAGATACACTTCAAACCAATCATATTTTTGAAATTAAAATTTAGAACAATAATTATTAGCATATTTCTTAATCCTATTTTTAACATGTTCTAAGTTACTCTTTAAGGCATGCACAATTGGATTGGATTATTGAAGATCATCATGTACAATTGAAACCTTTACTTGATTAAGGATAAAGTCTTTAGATGATGGGGGTTTCATAACCATATAAGGCAGTGAAGTGAGTCACTTTGGTTGATGTATGATAAGTTGTGTTATAATACCAATGAGTCAAATATAAATATTTAGCCCATTATTGGGGTTTATCTAATACAAAATATTATAAATAACCTTCCAAGAACTTATTTATGATATTTATTTATCCATTAGTTTGAGGATGATCTACTCAATTCACTGTTTGCAAAATACCTATTTGTTGTTATAATTATTTTCAAAAATTATTATTAAATAATGGATAATGATTAATTATAATCAAGTAAATAAGAATAATTAGAATCCTTAGAAACCCATGAAGATTATGAACATCTTTGATAAATGTTTTTACCATTTGAGATATGGAGCAAGTATGCTTCATAAGAATGAAATGTAAAAACTTCATGAGATGATTTATCATGACAAGAATTTTATCATAGTCATGGGATATGGATAAGCCATCGATAAAATCCATGGATATTTCTACATATTTTTGTTGTGGCATGTGTAATGGTTTAAAATATCCTCGATATGTGACATGATATTTTTTATGTTTTTGTATGTATCATACTTATCCACATAATTTTGAATTCCCTTTTGCATACCTCTTAAAAAGAATGATTATTGATCACTCTAATATATTTTGAAGAAACTATCATGTCTTAAATTCAAGTAATCGTGACTATTGACAAGAAATTTTAGTATCTCTAGAAATGGAACTTTTAGAATACTTAATAAATATTTCATAGGTAAAATAAGGCTATCTAGTTTTTATAAATTCTTCTACTGCAACTTGAGATGCTT
Source organism: Wollemia nobilis (assembly GCA_028583015.1). Classification (NCBI taxonomy): domain Eukaryota; kingdom Viridiplantae; phylum Streptophyta; class Pinopsida; order Araucariales; family Araucariaceae; genus Wollemia; species Wollemia nobilis. The sequence goes on from JAQPPZ010002549.1 coordinate 15,016,594, forward strand.
AAATTCATCCAGATGATCATGATTATGTTTATAAAGGAAGGTGATTTCTTTATGCATAAGTATTTTAGAATTTGTTAAGTCCTTGTGAACATCATTTTATGTTGTTTTTACAACCCATTTGATTCCTTCAAGTTTATCTTAATTGAGATTTTATTCTATTTCAAATTCAATATGAGACCACCATGTTGTTTTTCACCGTCTAAATATATCCATATGAAAATAGGTGATTTAGAAAAATATTCAAAATTTGTAAACCAAGTATTTTATTTTTTACTGCTTATAAACCTTTGGACTTCTTAATTTATACATTCCATATTTTCTTAGAATTGTTGGATTGCATAGTTTTATTTTATTCCATACCCTTTTGTTATTAGATTGCACTCTTTAGTATTTTAGATTGAACCCTTTCATACTTGGGTCACATCCTTTTGTATCTTGGTTCATACCATTTTACATCTTGGGTTGCCTACTTTTATATTATAACTTCTACCCCTTTTGAATATTGAGTTGCATCCTTTGGAATATATGATTTTAACCTTTTGTATTTTGGATCACATATTTTAATATATTATGTTGCATAATTCACCTCATATCTTGTTCTATTTGATTACATAATTTTGTAACATATTTATCATTGCTTGTAGTTTAACTTTATGTATCCTCAAAATATCTATAAATTACACGTACTCCAATTATTATTATTAATACCTTTTCTAACCTTCTAATTTCAAGGAAAAAATTATACTTATATTTATTATATAATATAAATTATGCATTGTTAACTATGTAATTCATAATTTATATAATTTGTATTATATTATAAAAATGTCATATTGTAAGTAATTACAATATAATTTACACATGTTCTATCTAACAAGATATACTTATAATTCACATGAATTGTAGCTTTAAGCTCAAATTTCATTCATAATATTGAAATAATAAAGTGATGAAGCACCAATCCTCTTCATTCTTTCTACATTCTTCGTAGATAGTCATTATAAGACGTTCAATATAAACAATATGTGAGAGTATAACCCTCTAGAATGGTATTTCTAACAATAATATAATTCATATATGAAATGTAAACTGTTAGTCTTACAATGGCACTGAGAGGGGGGGTGAATCAGTGTAGTTCTTTAAACTTGATTTTACAGCTCTTAAAACTGAAATAATGAAACCTAAAAATAGATAAAGCAAGTATCACAAGAGAACATCACACACCACAATATTTTAATGAGGTTCACCAATTTGGCTACTTCTCAAGAATGATTGCTTGGACTACCATCCAAATCCAGCCTTTGCAAAGCAACAACTTTACAATCAATTTACCAGCACCAACTGGAAGGAGCAACAACCCCTGATTTATCTGCACTAACAAAAAGGAGCACCATCCCCTGATTTACCAGCACCAACTGGAAGGAGCACCAACCCTTGATTTACCAGCACCAGCTGGAAGGACCACCAACCCCTGATGCCAAGCTGCAACTTGAACTTCAAATGAATCTAGAAGTTTACCAAAAAAATACCTTTGCTTTTACAAGACCCTGACTGGTCTATAGCTTATCCAATCTCTTTTACTATTCATAGAATAGACACTTTGCACACTTCTACGATCTATAGCTGCACTGTGCCTTTTGCTTTCTCTGTGTAATCACTTCGCACACTTCTGTGATCTATAGTCAACCTTCATGATCGTCTTATTCCTTTCACGCACTCTACTCTATTAGCAAATTATGCACTTAGCTCGATTCAACATGACTTGCTCACTTTGCACACTTCTCCATCATCTCGTCACTTCTGTGCTATCTGCACTCTTACGACCACATATCACACTTCGACATGCATTTGATGACTTAAAAAACACTCTTTCAATTCTCCAAACAACCCTCCTTTTATAACAACAATTTCATGAGGAAAACCCTAATCTTAGTCGACTTGCATAACAACTGAAAACCCTAAAACTAGTCAGTTGTTCATCGGTCTTCATCGGCTTCAACTTAACCGTGAGAATACAACATGTCGTGATATCGTGACACTATTTTCTCTCTCTTCTTTCTCTTAGCTTCGGTCCATGAAAATACATGTCGCGATATCACGACATTATTTTCTCTCTCTCCTTTCTCCTAGCTTTGGCCTACGAGAATACAACATGTCGCAATATTGCGACACTATTTTCTCTCTCCTATTTCTCCTTGTATCAGATCACAAAAATGCTACATGTCGCAATATCGCGACACTTTCACCTTCGTACACTTTGTCTTTGCTTTTGTCATGATATCGCAACACTATCGTGACACTTTTGTCTTTAAAGTCTTCTTCACTACTTTTGTCGCAAAATCATGACACTTCTGCCTTCAAAGTCTTCTTCCTTGCTTTTGTCATGAAATCATGACAGTTCTGCTTCCATACGCTTCCTCTCTTTCATTTGTCACGAAAATACGACATGTCACGAAATCGTGACACTTTTCTTTCTCTGCCTTCCTACTTTCTTCAAGTCACAAAAATGCGACATGTCACAAAATCATGACACTTTTCCATATTACTTTCTCTCTCTTGTTCTAGTCGTGAAAATGCGACATGTCGCGATATCGCGACACTTTCTCTCCTTTGCTCTTTCTCTTGCCTTCAAGTCGTGAAACCCCAACATGTCGTGATATCACGACACTTTTTCTCCTTAGCTCTTTCTCTTGCCTTCGGGTCGTGAAAACCCGACATGTCGCGATATCGCGACACTTTTTCTCCTTAGCTCTTTCTCTTGCCTTTGGGTCGCAAAAACCCAACATGTCGCGATATCATGACATTTTTTTCTCTTGGAATCTCTCTCTTGTAATATTTCATGAAATCGTGACACTTTTTCTTTCGGACAATCTCTCCTACAATATGTCACGAAATCGTGACACTTTTTCATCTATACAATCTTTCTTGCAATATGTTGCGAAATCGTGACACTTTTTCCTCCGTACAATCTTTCTTGCCATATGTCGCGAAATCGTGACACTTTTTCTTTTGGACTCTCTCTCCTACAATATGTCACGAAATTGCAACACTTTTTCTTTCGTACAATCTCTCTTGCAATATGTCATGAAATCACGACACCTTTGCTTGCTTGTGCTTTCTCTCTGAAGATGTCACGAAATCATGACAATTTTGCTTGCTTGCGCTTTCTCTCCGAACATGTTGTGAAATCGTGACAGTTTTGCTTTCTTCCCAACATTTCATGAAATCGTGACAGTTTTGCTTTCTTCTCAACATGTCGCGAAATCGCGACAGTTTTTCCACTTGCCTTTTTCTCTTCGAACATGTCACATAATCGTGACAGTTTTTCCACTTATCTTTTTCTCTGCCAACATGTCGTGAAATCATGATAGTTTTTCCTACTTCTTCTCTCTCTTCCAACATGTCACGAAATCATGACAGTTTTTCTTACCTGTTGTATATGTCACGATATCGTGACACTTTTCTTACTTGTCTTTTTCTTTGATCTTTTGCATATGGGCCACCTCGATTTTCTTGGACAATCACTATACATACTCTGAGCAACCTTTGAACTCCTATCCTCTGCATCTGAATGGCTTTTGAACTTCCTGTCCACTGCATCATTAGATCTAACTGACTGTGTTGACAACAATGACAATACTCCTGCTGCACCTTGCACAACAATCTCCCCCTTTGGAATTGTTGGCAACACATGTGTAATTTTTTGTAACTCTTCTCCCCATTTTACAATAATACCAAAGGGCTACTGTAGACTCCCCCTGAGTCCATGCACAACATTCTCAGGCAAAATTGATTATTCTTAGAAAAAATCATGAACATGAGCGACAAGATAATCAAATGTTTAGATGCTCCCCCTGAGAATGTGATCCCTGTAGCTAGTCAATCTTTGGGAAGTGTGACCACTCCCAATTTATTGTGAAGGTACTCAAAAAATTCCTTGGACAATGGTTTTGTGAAGATATCTGCTACTTGCTCTGTAGTTGGAACAAAATCCAATTTAGCCTCACCTTTTGCAACTTTCTCCTTCAAGAAGTGATATCTGATAGCGATGTGTTTTGTGCGTGAATGCATAACTGGGTTCTTGGAGATGTTAATGGCACTGGTATTATCATACTTAACTGATATTGGTTCACTGAAGCAGATACCAAGATATTTCAGGGTTTGTTTCATCCACAATACCTATGTACAACATGTTGTCGCTGCAATATATTCTGCCTCTACTATTGATAAAGAAACTGAATCTTGCTTCTTACTGTGCCATGCAACCAATCTGTCTCCAAGATAGAATGCACCTCCACTGGTACTCTTTCTGTCATCGACACATCCTACCCAATATGCATCTGAATATGAAATAAGGGTGAAGTCTTTACCTTACGGATACCATAACCCATACTCCATAGTACCCTTGATATTATAGAAGACTCTGTCTCTCTGTACTCTATCACCTCCAAAGCTCTGTTAATGGGCTTATTAAGAGCCTGCTCAATAGGCTCACACAGAACCTATCCGAATCTGCTCCAACAAGCTCACTAAGATCTTGCCCAAATTTGCTCTAGCAATCTGTCCCAACACTGTCCTCAAATCTGTCCCAAAGGCCTTCTTCAAAGGCTCAATCAATCATGCTCAAGTAGTACTTAAAATGAACTCAACAATGAATGACAGTATCAAATCAAATCCACTTCATAAAAGTATAAAGAGAATTGTTAGAGACTTAATATATTCTATTCTCAAATCTCAATCTCAATTCAAATCAAGGAAAGTTTATTTTATGGAACTTGAACAACCACATGCATCCAATCACTTGACTAGACTCAATCAACTCTACTCAACCAATCACCTCAATGAACAATTCTTTATCACAAACCCTAGTCGAAGCATGTATCAATCAACTCAAAATGTTTTTCTCTAACTCAAGTTCAAGTTCTTTCCACAACCAATGGGCTTCACCAACAATGCTTATAAAATATTCTTCACATAACAATGATACTCATGTTCTTATAAAACCCTCACTCAGGTTTTTCACACAACTAATGGCTTCAACAACAATGCTTATAAAATAAGGTTTAATAACAACTCTCAAACCAGAAAACCTTGAAGCATTAAACCAATCACTTTCAAAAAATAAACCACAATCAATCCTTTTTACTCCTGTCACATGAGTCTCCTTGGGATTAGCCTGAAATCGTGCTACCATGCATACTATGCTCGGGGTTCCTGTTTCAAGCCATATATCTTCAACTTACAAACCAAGTGGGGATCATCACCAAGCTGGGAACCATCTGGCTACTCAATATAAACCTCTTCTTCAAGCTTTCCATTCAGAAATGCTAATTTCACATCTGTCAACAAAATTGACAAGTGACTCACACTTGTACCAACTTTTGTCCAACACTGTACCAACACTACAATTTTACTATCAACTATGTGCAAGCATCAAACATAGTATCACAACACCAACCAAATCCCTTTTACATTTTCAACTTGGTCTATGTTTTCTATAGTCACCGTTGGTCACACCTTACTATCAACTGTTCGAATCAGAAAACACTATTTTGTTAACCACTTCACGGCCAACTATAGTGCACCTTACTCAAACTCATACTTCTGGACCTCGGATAGGTATGATTCACAAAGCAAAGTTGCTCATCTTGATGAGCTAAACATGAATCAATGATCAAATTTCAATATTTTTCACCACAGTGTCAAAATAGATCTGACAATCTTCACATCAATGTGTAGTTCAAATACCCACTGCTTTTATCGAAACACATATATACGACTAGAGCAACAATCTTTCACTAACCAACTTATCTGAACTGTTATAATCCTTAACTTTGAATAGTGGCAGTAAGAACCATCACTAGTACAAAAATGACATATAGCAATACTACCAATAATGAGAACTCTCAATTTAATCACCACCCTTTACGACAATTCCACAAACTACATGAACAAAAAACATACTTCGACAACTATACGACAACTCCTCCTAACTACTTGCCTTTAATCCTCAGAAACCCAAAAAAATACATAGGAGCATTAAAATAAAACTTTAAGATTGCTCCCCCTGAGGATGTGCTACCTGGAGTTGCTTAGTGCAATAGAGGAGTAGTCTCCTTCACTCCAAGGGGACACGATTTCCTTTCTTCTATCTTTCTCCAAAATTTCTTGAACTTGGGCTTGGATTTTTCAACTACATCCCTATTTTGCACCTTTTTGTGAACTCAAACATTTCTCTTATGTGGTTGTCTCTTATGCATCCATGATGAATGATTATTTTCCTTTCTTTTATGTACATGATTTATTCCCTGTCTGTGTTGCATTCTTTGTGTCTAATGAAATCTACTGTTTTGCCTTAGATTAGATACATAAGTGCTTGGACAAAACCTTGCTATGTGCCCATGACCATTGCATTGAAAACATTGTACATAGTGTTCACTCAGATACACAGATGTATTTCTACCAGCATAACTCTTTGATTTATTATTCAATCCAAAATAAGTTGCCTTGTGACCATACTGGTTGCATCTGAAACAATAGCCATTAAAAGTATTAGTATGAATAGAGTGAGAGTGATAGAACCTCTTTTGTTTTGGCTGCTTTGCTATAGATCTCCTTTGATATTTTCTTCCTTTTGAAGATTCAGCTTCAAAATTTTCTTGCTTCGATCCTTCAACAATGAACTTCTTCTTCTCTACAGAGTTGGAATATGAAGGTTGTTCAGCTTCATATCCAAGACCACGCTTATCCATGGAGATTCTTTGTTGGTTTATAATTTTATCTAGAAACTTTGTGCTCTTCTCGAATTTGAGATTTGTATTGGCCTCTTCTAGTTGTTTCTTCAATAAAATAGTCTCTTCCTCTTGTTTGCAGCAACCAATCTCTTTCGCATTGATCTGTGACCTGAGAGTTTCTTCAATCCTTTTGAATTCTTCTACCTATACTTTCAACCTGGTTATTATTTCATTTCACGACCCGAAGGCAAGAGAAAGAGCTAAGGAGAAAAAGTGTCACGATATCATGACATTTTTTTCTCTCAGAATCTCTCTCTTGCAATATGTCGCGAAATCGTGACACTTTTTCTTTCGGACAATCTCTCTTGCAATGTCACGAAATCATGACACTTTTTCGTCCGTACAATATTTCTTGCAATATGTCATGAAATCGTGAAACTTTTTCCTTCGTACAATCTTTCTTGCCATATGTCACGAAATCGTGACACTTTTTCTTTCGGACTCTCTCTCCTACAATATGTCACAAAATCATGACACTTTTTCTTCCGTACAATCTCTCTTGCAATATGTCACGAAATCGTGACACTTTTGCTTGCTTGTGCTTTCTCTCCGAACATGTCACGAAATCATGGCAGTTTTGCTCGCTTGCACTTTCTCTCTGAGCATGTCACGAAATCGCGACAGTTTTTCTTTCTTCCCAACATGTCGCAAAATCATGACAGTTTTTCCACTTGCATTTTTCTCTTCCAACATGTCGCGAAATTGCGACAGTTTTTCCACTTGTATTTTTCTCTGCCAACATGTTGCGAAATCACGACAATTTTTTCTGCTTCTTCTCTCTCTTCCAACATGTCGCGAAATCGCAACAGTTTTTCTTGCCTCATTGTATATTTCGCGATATCGTGACACTTTTCTTACTTGTCTTTTTCTTTGATATTTTCCATATGGGCCACCTCGGTTTTCTTGGACAATCACTGTACATACTCTGAGCAACCTTTGAACTCCTATCCTCTGCATCTAAATGGATTTTGAACTTCCTATCCACTACATCATTAGATCTAACTGACTGTGTTGACAACAATGACAATACTCCTGCTGCACCTTGTTCAACATAAACAATAATCAAATTAATTGCATAGCTCCTCAAAGAACTTAGAAACCATTATTGATTTCTCTCTTGGATCCTTTGAATGACCTTTACTTAATATATTGTATTTTTCTTCTCAAAATTCTATAATATTTTTATCTATTATCTACTTTAGAAAGTTGTATAGTAGATAATGAGATCACCTTATTTCTCTTCCTATAGATAGTCTTCCATATTTTTTATATTATTTGTATTTTTGAGGAAAACTAACCTACTCCATCTCTACCTGATCCCATTGTCTCCATAGACTGAGCAAGAAGTCTCATAGACCAAAAAAATTTGTTTGGGAAAATAAGGAACAAGTATTTTATCAATATCATACAATGGTGCACTAATTGCATTGATCGAATTAGTAGCACATTTTTTTGGGTATTAAATTGGAATTAAAACATGGTCTCATTTTTCTCTATGAAACTAGAGATATTTTCCTCTCTAACCATTGACATACTACAAGCATTACCGCTATTTTATAAGAGAAACAAGTATTTGGATGATTCAAATAATATTTTTTTTGCACACATTCAAACCTATGACCATTAAATTTAATAATATGGAACAACTCATGATCTATGTACATCTCAATGAAAATAAAAAGGGATGATTGTAAGATAATGAGTCCTAATTTTAGGGGTTTGGAATCATTAAAATGTCATGACCCTCCATTGGCAATATTTTTATATGATGGACTAATGAATTGTTATGTTGTTTTGAAGATAGAATAAATATCATTATGATTGATTATATATGTGCAATATATGATTGGATTATTTGAGAATATGATACTATTGATAGTTTGCATTAGTTTGCATGGATGTAGGAACAAGTATTGTTTAGATAGAGTGGACAAAGGAGACACCTATGAGGATGAGAAAGAAGAAAAGATGGATGAAAATCCATAATTTTCCTAATTATGAGTTAATATTAATTGTAGGTTTGAGTAATTAATTATGATTAGCTTTAATTAATTGATTTGATTATTTAAGCCTATTTTGTAAAATAGGAAATTAAGTTGGAAATTGGGTGACTAGGACCCTTTCCAAAACAAGGGAGGAGAAAGAGCATCTTCCCTCTTGCAATTAAATAATAGTTTGCTAAATTGACCCCTCTTCCAAATGAAGGGATGAGTATTGACATCTTTGCTAATGGCAATTTAAAATTGATTTAATTAAGGCATATTACTATTTCAATAGTAGCCCTTTTAAATTTAGCAAAGAGGCCAAATTGGGATTGTCTAAGTGGATTTGGACACCTCCAAATGGAGGGAGGAGAATGAAGGGCTAAAAGGGGGATTGCCCTTATCATTATCTCCTCAGAATGATTTATTATTTAATTAAAACGAAAGAGGAATTTACATATTACTCTCATGATGGTAAAGTAAGGTTTTTATATTAATTTCCCTAAATATTTATAGGATTTTAATAAGGCCCTCCAATGGGAAAAGGAGTTTATTATTAGAAGGAAAAAACGTTGGAAATATAAGTTGGAGAGCATGAAGAGGGAGGTAATTCTTAGACAAGAAAGGAGGAGAAGACCAGGTGGTTTTAAGGAGCCCTACTGGAGCAACAATATTTTAATCAAATGCATCAAGGTGCCCTATTGGAGCAAGATGTTGGAGGATCATCCCTTTCTATGCTTGATTAAAAAAAATATTTTATTATGCTTGAAGGCTCGGATCGATTGTCTTCTTGTATTCTTATTTTGAGACCCTTAATTATCTGCAAATCCAAGTTGATTATATTGTTTCAAGGGTTCAAATCGATTACAAGATTGGGTGATAGAATTATGTTGTTTTAGAACTCCCTTTACTACCTTGAATCAAAGCTCTACGAGGTTGATTTTAAGTCCTAAAAAGGCAGGTGACTTGTAAACTCTAATTACCCTTGAGAAGAAGCCTATAATCATCCTATATGGTCTTAATGCTTGAATCTTCCTATGCCTTGGTTGAGACATGTATTTGTTGTATCCTTGTATTTGATAGGATGTAAACCTGTATTGAATCTTTCTTAGAAGTCTCCTTATTATAGTATCTCAAAACGGATGCTTTTATCTCTACTATTTTGAACCATCTAGATGCTGGTAGAATGAAATTGGTAGAATATAGGTCTACCATTAAATATTATTGATGCCCTTTTGGAGTGGTTATAGTTGTTTATGATATATTATATCCAGTAATAATTAGTTAAATTAATATGTCTCCCTGTGTGTTGAACCAATGCTATAATCCTTTCAAAATATTGAATCTACCATGTAAGAGGTATTAGGTTGTTTGTAGTAGGTTTAGGGGCTCTTATGTGATGGTTTTGATCATAGGAAGCTAGTCCCTAAGAAATTAGTGGGTCCTATGTTATTATTTTCCTACTAAATAGGAGGTCATCATTAAGGCTTCCTCAAGAAATATCCCACATGGGATATGCTTAGGGCTTGAGGCTCTTTAAAGGGAGCTTGGCTCCCTAGGGTATTTTATCACCAGGTGGTGGTCGATAATTAGACTACCTGGTGGTCATCATGTGCCAGTTGGAGGTACACATGGGTAGTTTAATTGATATCACATATAAGTTTCTCACTTTTATGATTACCACTTGATAAGTTTGTTTTCTCGTTTTGTCATTATCATGTGTTAGCTTGCATTGTTCCTATGTTACCTTATGTCATCACTACCATGTTTTAGCCTATGGTTCAATGTTCTTGTGGTTGGTAGAGGTGATTAAAAACCTTTTGTTTATCTAGTAAAAAATATTTATCCCACATTTCCCATGTAGGGGAATGAGATACAACATATAAGGGAGAAGTATCCCGTAAGTGAATTACCATCACTTGATGGTCATGATGGCCATCAAGAGATGCCCACTAGCACCAGAAGAGGGTGTTTGACCATATGGTGGTAGCCATCCTAGTCATAGAGACTAGGGCACTAGTTGATAGGTGATGAACGATGTTTGACTTGTTAAACATTATCCAATCTTTAACTTGCTCATATTTTACTTGCTAAGTGTTGATGGAGGTTTACTTGTTTGACCTTCTAATTAAAACCCTCCTTTTTGGATTAAACAAAATAATATTCCTTTCTGAAGTATTTAGGGATTAAGAACCATAACCCCTTCTTTTGCATTAATTTTTGGATTAAATGAATTATCCTTCCCTTTTGGAGTAATTAGGGATTAAGAAGTCTAATCCATTATTTACCTATAATTTGAGATTAAATGGATTATTCTCTGCTTAATTGAAGTAATTGGAGTTTAACATACTAATATCTTATTTTAGTATAATTAAGATTAAGTGGATTGATCTCCTCTATTGAATTTTCTAGATATTAAGTAGATTGATCTCTCTTTTGGTGGTTTTGAATGCATTCTTAAAGGGTAAAATTTGAGGGAAAATTTGATATCATTATAGTACGATTTTATGGAAAATTTGTAGGGAACTATAGTACAATTTTGTGGAGAAATTATAGATGAATTATAGTGCAATTTTATGGATAAATTGTAGGAAAACTATAGGATAATTGTTTGGAAAAATTGGATGAATCCTTCAGTCAAATTTTAGGAAAATTTTGGTAGAATTTATTAAAAATTTTTTTGAAAAAATTGAATGCATCCTTAGATTAAATATTGGAAAAAATTTGTGATGCAGGAGCATCCAACGAAATTTGGAAATTTTATTTATTTTTTCCTAAATTTTAGTGCATTTTTTCGGGGCCATAACTTCTCAACCGTAGCTCCGATTGACGTGAAATTTGACAAGGAGCTAGTTGGGAGAGTTCTAAACAAATATGACTTCCTAGAGTCCTATTTGCCCAAAAAATCCAGTTTTTGGGGCCAAATTCCATCATCAAGTGCCCCAAAATTAGGTTTTAAAATTACTTACCTAGTTTTTTATGATTTTTGAGCTGTTCGGAGGTTAATATATCCTAATGTATTTATATTTAGGACTTGAAACTTTATTTTTGGGCTTGTCTATTGTAAGAGGTATGCGCACCCCAATTTTGGGCCCCATCCGACTCATTTTCAGTTTTTAGGGTTTTTTTGCTATATAGCCACAGAATGAGGGTTTGTGAGAAAAGCTTTCCAAGTTTTTGAATGAGAATTGGTTTGAGCAAGTTTGGCTCTCCATAACTTTGATAGGATTTATTAAACAATTTTGTGTAAAAAATGAAGAACACAAGCTTATACTGAGAGGGGGTGAACAGTATAAGACCACTTTTTACTTTTATTTCCCAACTAGTATTATCCAATATAATCAATGGCAATATCAATAGCAATAACCAAAGCAATGCACAAATCATCACACACAATAGAGACACCAATTTAGCGTGGTTCACCCAATGTGGGCTACTCCACGGAGAAAATATTTCACTAATATTTTCTCAACAAATCTCTTGGGAATCCTTTCCCTAATACAATATTTATGGACCTCTATCCAAAGGAGACACCAATCCCCTAATCAAGTTCATGGATCTCTATCCATAGGAGATACCCTTTCTCCTTAGCTCCGATTGGTGATCTTCTAGAAGAATTGTTACCTCCATTGCATTGGCTAATGGATCTCTATCCACTAAATACTCATGTCCTCACTACCCTAGATAATGGATCTCTATCCACTGGAGACTATCGTCCTCTATACTCTGTCACCTCCAAAGCTTGATCTTATCTCTATCTCAAATCTGTACTAAACATAGTCCTTCAGTCTAGGAAAAATCTGCTCAATCTCTGTCTCTGGTATGGCACAAACCTGCCCTCAAATCTACACCAAACTATGTCCTCAAAATTGCACTAAACATAGTCCTTCCGTCTAGCACAAATATGCCCTCAATATCTATCCTCTTATCTATGCTAAACATAGTCCTTCGGTCTAGAACAAATCTATCCTCAATATCTGTCCTCTGATCTACACTAAACATAGTCCTTCGGTCTAGCACAAATCTATCCTCAATATCTATCCTCTGATCTGTACTAAACATAATCCTTCGGTCTAGGACAAATCTATCCTCAATATCTGTCCTCAAGCCTTAACACAAAGCTTGTCTCAATCAAAAATCAACTCTTCTAGATCTGCCCCAAACCTTAACTCAAGGTTTGAAAAAATCAATCAATCAACTCTGGTCACAAGCCTTCTCAAGGACTTATCTCAAATCTGCCTTGTAAGCTTCCACAAAATCTCACACTAATCTATCCACAAGTCCTCTCTAGAACTTGTCCAATCTGCTCAACAATCTCTATCCTCAAATCTAGATTGTAAGCTTCCACAAAAGCTCACACAAATCTATCCACAAGTCTTCTCAAAGAATTACCTCAAATCTTCTCAGTAAGTCCTCACTAGAACTTGTCCAACCTTACAAAAACATATAGAGAATTGTTAGAGACTCAATATGCTTCACACCACAATGCTCAATCACTTTCAATATCTCTTTTACCATAGAAATATATAGATAATTGTTAGAGACTCAATATGTTTCACACTCTTAAACACTCAACCTCTTTCTCAAATCAATTTAGATTATGGAACAATTTTTTTCATAGAACTTGAACTATCACTTCAACACAACTACTTGACTAGGCTCAATCACAAATCTACTCAACCAATCACTCAATGAAATAATCCTTACTCACAAACCCTAGTCCAAGCATATGAACACTCACTCACTTATTTTCCAACAATGCTTATCAACCAATCTCACATAACAATGATACTCATGATCTTTGCAAACCCTAGTTCAAGTTCTTCACTCAACTAATCACTTCAACAATAATGCTTATCAAGTAATCTCACATAACAATGATACTCATGATATTTACAAACCCTATTTCAAGTTATTTATTCAACCATTCACTTCAACAACAATGCTTATCAAATTATCCTCACATAACAATGATACTCATGTTCTTTGCAAATCCTAGTTCAAGTTCTTCACTCAACCAATCACTTCAACAACAATGCTTATCAAACAAGGTTACTCTCTTTAACCTCTATTCCAGAAAACCTTGAAGCATTAATTCAAAACACACTCAATAATGCTTACCAACCAATCCTTTTCACTCCAACTTAGCATTCACAACACTCAACAAACACTTACTAGAAATATGTGCCCATACCTTTTTGATTGATGAAGAAGTGTCTTCAAAACCTATCTCAAAATAACCAAACCTTCTTGTGCCAATTCAAGTTTAGATAACAATAATTTTATCTCAAAAATATTCACAAGGATATTCTTCTTGATCAAAAGGTGCAATAAAATTTAATCCAAATTTTACACCTTATAACTCCCTCTAACTTTCTAACCACTCACAAATATCAAGGATATAACACTTTACCACTTAAATGCCCCTCAAAAAATTAAGCACATAAAATAATTATCAACACCTTATAACTCCCCTTAAAACCTTATAAAATAAAATTATTTTAAACTTTAGGGCATATCTTTATTTCTTCAAAAATTTTGGTGCTAACTCAAAAAGGGCATACCTTTGTCTTTTCCCCAAAATGGGGTTCGGCAGGTTTTGAACCGCCATCTCCCAACCACCAAGCACCTTAGCACTTTGGTGCTCACCATGTGGGCTATAGGCACCCACGAGAAGGAAGGGAAGCTTCCTTCCTCTTATCTCCTTCGTCCGCCATCAATGCTTCCAAAAATAAACTTGTGCGGATTTGAACCTCTACCAATCGCTGCTCCTTGCACTTTGCTTCCACCATGGTTGCCAACTGTGCTACCCATGCTTGGTGACCAAGGCACCTTCCTTGGTGGGTGTTGTTTCTTCTGCCTACCACTTGGAATTTTCAAACCCAACGAAACCCTCTTTCATTCGTAGATGATTCACACATTTTTTGCATGACATAGGATTAATTCAAAATGCACATTAGACTTTAGGCTAAGGTGGAGGACTCCCTTTTATACACGCTTTGCCATATGACTCCCACATCGGTGCTCGATGGTCAAATTCAAAAATTTGAATTTTGACTTTAATAACCCACCTTAGGGTTATTAAAATAACCATAAATTAATATATAATTAATATCAAAATTAATTAATAATTAATTTAAATAACTTATAAGTTAAGTAAATTAATTAATAAATTAATTTATAATAAAATTATATTAATAAATTTATAATAAATTTATAATTAATTTAAACTTCCCTGTATAATATTATAAAGAAATATTATAATATTATTTGCTTAGGCTTCTTCTTTTCACCTTGGACCTCATCTTGACCTCCTGGAACCAGATTTGATCAACTAAAAATGGACTCTCCTTTTGCACTTATTAGAGAACCTAAAACTGATGTTGCCCACTAAAACTGCCACTGACTGGTGCTGAAATCTTGACATCAATGACCACTCACTCTTGACATCAATGACAACTCATCTACTCAAAATTTCCAACAATCTCCCCATTTGTCATTGATGGCAACCCAAATTCCTTTTACCAAAACTTGGCCTTTTTCCTATTCTGCTCCCCTTGGGAAATTGCTCCCCCTGACTCAATGCTCTCTCCTTAAACCAAATATCTCCCCCTTACTCAAATATCTCCCCCTTTGACATCAATGGCAAAGGGTCACCTTTGGGGCTCGGGGATAAGAATGAGTCTCTTAGCTTAGCCCCTCCCCCACCTCCTCTTGAGGTGGTTAATTCTGGGGTGGGAGTATTTCTACTCCCAACATACACTGATCATTACCTTTATCCTCTTTCCTTCTCATATGATCCTTTTGATTATTTTTATTGTTCCTATTCATGTCCATGTTCATGTTCCTGTTTATGTCCATATTCCTATTCATGCCTAGTTTTGAAATATCTGCTCTACACCACTTTGTTGTATATCCATCATTATTGCACTTATAAAAATTTACATTATTATTCCTTAGAGGTGCAAATATCTTGGGATTTCTCTAGTTGAAGATATTTTTGTTCCTATCATGAACCTTGCAATTCATTGCCTTGTGACCAAACTGATTACAAGAGTAGTAATACCCTTGAGAGAGATGACTATTACTAAAAATTCTCATATTCCTATCTTTCATGTGTCCTACACTGTGAAGCCTTGTGCCCAAACCTATGACATGAGAAGCATCGTCCATTGAAATTACCTTGCCTTGACCCCATTGATCTCTTAGTCTCTTCTACCCTGTCCTTTTTTATGTTCCATCTGTATCTTATTTGTGCATTGTTCCTTTCCTTTTTGAAATTTCTATTTTCCAACTTATCCTTAGAAGTCTCACTCTCTCTTTCACTTTCTTCTTTTGATGCTTCTTCTTCTTTGGTGCTTGAGCTTGACTCTCCTTTTTCTGCTTCCTATTTCCCTTGTTCTTCTTCAAAACTAAGTCCTATTTTGGTGACTAATGATATTTGTGCATTGATAATCCTGTCCAAAGTCTTTGAATTTTTCTCAAACTTGTGTAGCTTGTACTTAGGGCTTAGAGCCTTTTACTTCCATCCTTAGTGAAACTATCTCATGTTCTAATATTTCACACTCTAGATCTTTTATCTTTAATTTTTTAGCCATACCTTCTTCAATTTTTCTTGCCTCTTCAACCTTGATTTTGAAGTTGGTGAGTTCCTGTAGAAACTTTGCTTTTGATTTCTCATCTTCTTGAGCTTGAACCCTTAATCCTGATTTCTCCCTTTTTAATTCTTTGAGATCAACACTAAGTATTTTACATTCTTGCTCTTTTACCTTTGATTATTCAACCATATATTTTTCAGCTTTCCTTGCCTTTTCAACCTTAACTTTCAAGTCAGAGAGATCTTGTAGAAGCTTTGTCTTACATTTCTCATCCTCTTGTATTTGAGCCTTTAATTCTAAGTTCTCCCTTTTCAACTCAACAAGTTCCTTAAGAGTGGCTTCCTCCTTTTATTTTTCTAAATTTTTCTCTTTTCTTTGGTCTTCAATAGGCTTTCTTCTATTGTCCAAAGTAGAGTTTCTTATTCATACATATTTTGACTATCCCTATTATATTTTTCTGAACCATCCTCTAGGAATTCAATTTTGAAAGTATCATCTTCATCTTCACCGCTACTAAACCCATTGCAATAACCTACATCATGACCGAGTTGACCACAAACAAAACATTCTTCACCTTCTTGTGGACAATAAGTTGCAAGGTGACCTGTATTCCTACATCTGGTATAAAATTTTATTAATCTGACCTTTTCTCCATTGCTTGATTCATCTCTTGAATCTATTTCTACTTATTCCTCCCAAAAAACAATATAAAATTCATCTTCCTTTTCTTTCATGACCATGTGTGTTCTTTTATTCTTGTGTCTCATGGTTCTGATTTTACCTTTCTTTACCATTTGTGTTCTTATAAGATCTTCCTTCAAGCTGTTAAATATTTTTTGAAGGAACTAACTATGATACCAATTGAAGAACACAAGCTTATACTTAGAGGTGGGGGTGAACAGTATAAGACAACTTTTTACTTTTCTTTCCCAAATAGTATTATCCAATATAATCAATGGCAATATCAATAGTAGTAACCAAATTAATGCACAAATAATCACACACAATAGAGACACCAATTTAACATGGTTCACCCAATGTGGGCTACTCCACGGAGAAAATATTTCACTAATATTTTCTCAACCAATTGAAGTAGAGTTACATTAAACAAACATAATCCAAAAAATATAAATAAAATCACAAATTAGCCAAAGATTTCTTACATTCTATTCCACAAAAATAAATATTTTAGAGACTAACCCCTTACATATTCGAAATTTATCCTTTTTGAACCCGTTTTCCCTTTTTCCCATCTAAAACCATCAAAATTCAAATTTGAATTTTAGGGGCAATTTGCCTAGGTCATAACTTCGTGCTCATTGACTCGATTGAATATTATTAGCATGTTTTCGAAAAGGGCACGAGATGATCTAAGCAGTATGTTCCTTGGATCTTCGCACCAAGGCCCGTGTCTAGTCAAAAATCCTCAAATTCGATCTCTAAGACCTTCAAAAATCTCCTACAAGATAAACTAGTTTTACTAGTTTTACAAAATTAAACAATTACAATTTTTTTTGGGTGATGCAAGATCACTCTTACACCACCGGATGCTCTTGCATCAGACACCCAGGGTAATTTTTAGAAGTGACCTTCACTTCTCTGTTGTTGGAAGAAAACCAAGGTGTTCAACCTTAGCCTTCGACAACCAAGATGAATCTTCAACAGGTCTGCGCTTCCACTTAACCAAATATTATGGATACTGCCTATTTCTGGTAATTTTGCCGATGCGGGTATCGAGGATCTCTTCTATATCTTCCATCTCTGGAGTAGATGTAATATTCCACAATTTTGCTACTGGTCCCTCAACATTGTCTCCTTCATGGTATTCTGCCAAATCTAAAATGTTAAAAACAGGTGATATGTTAAGCCCACTTGGCAATTCCACTTCATATGAATTGCTTGAATTCTATTTTTCTATGATTTTGCATGGTCCAAACTTCTTCATTTTTAGCTTGTTATAGGTTTTAGCAGGAAACTTTTCTTTTCTCAAATGGACCATAACTTCATCTCCCACTTCAAATTCCTTAAACCGTAAATTTTGGTCTATCCTTGTCTTGTATTGAGTATTCATCTTAGTAATATGCCTCTTCACTTCTTCATGCAAGATCTTCATATGCTCTGCAAAGTCCTCAGCCTCAAAACTACAATTTTCCCCTGTATCCATCTTCCTCAACCTAGAAGCATTTCTTGGACTACTCCTATATATTATCTAGAATGGAGTTTTGTTAGTACTCCTATTGAAATAATTGTTGTATCAAAATTCTACTTGTGGTAAAACCAAATCCTATCCCTTGGGCTTATATCCTACCAAGCATCTCAGTAGATTACCCAAACTTCTATTCACCACCTCTGTTTGTCCATCAGTCTATGGGTGGTATGTATAACTGAATATCAAATTTATCTTCAATTTCTTCCATAAGGTTCTCTAGAAATACCCAACAAACTTGGTATCTTTGTTAGAAACTATATTCTTTGGTAGACCATGAAGTCATACCACCTCTTTGAAAAATAAACCTGCAACATGAACTGCATCATTAGTTTTTTGGTAGGGAATAAAATGGGCCATCTTTGAAAACCTATCAACCACCACAAATATGGAGTTATTTTCCCTATGTGTTCTTGGTAGACCAAGAACAAAATCCATGCTGATGTCCTCCCATGGTCTCTCTGGTACAGGTAATGGCTAATATAATCCAATGTTCTATCTCACACCCTTGGCCATTAGGCATACTCTATAACTTTACACAAATATCCTCACATATTGTTGCAACTGTGGCTAGTAGTGGTTCTCGCTAATGAGGACAATGGTCTTATCTCCACCAAAGTGTCCAACCAACCCTCCACTGTGCTTCTCCTTGACCATATTCTCCCTCATTTAACTCCTTGGAATGCATAATTGATTTCCTCTAAACAACATTCCATCTTGGATTATAAAATACAACCACTTAGTCCAGTCCAAAGTAACATGTGCTAAACAAACTCTCCAAGCCTCTACAAAATCAGGATCTTCAGGATACAAACCCTTAAGTTCATCAAAACCTACAAAATCCACCTTATTTTTTATCAATAAACACTGCCTTCTACTTAAGGCATCTACAACTTTGTTTGATTTTCCACTCCTATGCTTCAACACAAAGGTATAACTCTATAGAAACTCAACCCACTTCAAGTGCCTCTGATTTAGCTTCCCTTGGATATTAATATACTGTAAGGCCTAATGATCAGTATATAGAACAAAATCTTTTGAAAACAAATAATGCCTTCACTTCTTCAGAGATTTAACTATAGCATACAACTCTTGACCATAAAATGATTACTTCTTCCTAGCATCATTGAGTTTCTCACTAAAAAAAGAAATACGTTTACCTTCTTGACTCAATACAACTCCTATGGAACTACCACTAGCATCACAATCTACCTGAAATACCTTATTAAAATATGGAAGTGCCAAGATAGGTTGCTCTATGACCTTATTCTTCAACATATCAAAGCTCTTATCTGCTCCTAAGGTCCAATTAAATTTTTTCTTATCCCCTCTCATTGTTTCTGTAAGGGATGCACAAATACTGTTGAAATTTCTAATGAATTTTTTGTAAAAACTTTCTAGACCATGAAATGATCTTACCTTAGTTATGCTCCTTGGATTAGGCCATCCAATGATAGCCTCACCTTTTATGGGTCCATTTTTAGACCTTCTACTGAGATGAAAAATCCAAATACACTAAATCCTTCACAAAACTGCACTTCTTCAAATTAATCATCAACCACTCCTCCCTTAGCTTCTCAAAAACCCTTTTGATATGCATTAGGTGCTCTTATAGGGCCTTTATAAATATTAAAATATCATCCAAATAGACAATGACAAATTTTTCTAAAAACTCCTTCAATATCTCATTCACTAGCTGCATGAATGTGCTTGGTGCATTGGTTAGCCCAAATGGCATGACCAACCACTCATACAAACCCTCTCTAGTCTTGAATGTTGTCTTCCACTCATCTCCTTATCTGACATGAATCTGATGTTACCCACTCTTTAGGTCAATCTTTGTGAAGTACTTGGCTCCACTCAAATAGTCCATAATGTCATCCATCCTTGGAAATGGGAATATATATTTTATTGTAATCTTGTTAATATCTTGGAAGTATATACACATTCTCCACTCTCCATATTTCTTTGGTGCTAGTACTATAGGTATTGCACATGGAATCATGCTCTCCTGAATCAGTCCCTTTTTTAGCAACTCTTGGACTTTCCTGTTTAGCTCCTCATTTTCTATAGGAGTCATTCTATGGGCTACCTTATTGGGCAAAGTAGATCCTGGTACCAAATCTATATGGTGACTGATATTCCTCACTGGTGTAAAATCCTCAAGCACATTATCTGATATAATATATGGAAATTCTTCTAACAGACCCGAGACTTCTATTGGGGTATCTTTACATTCTTCTTCTCTAACTCTAGGAATTAATGCATAGCACATATGCTCATGCTTCAAACCATCCAAAAACCTTCTACCTTCAACTAAAAAGATTCTGGCACTACTACATACCTTTTCGTCCACCTTCTTCAAGGGCTTTAGCTTATGGCACACTTCATTCTTTTTTAGGGAGTAAGTGTTGGCATGACCATCATGCACTGCACACTAATAAAACTACCATGGCCTTCCCAATAGTAAATGGTAAGTATTCATAGGCATGATATCACATAGGAACTCATTACGGTAATTCCTAATATTAAATTTTACCAAGCATTGCTCACTAACCAAAGCCCTATGGTCCTTCTACAACCACGCAATATGATATGGATGTAGGTGTCTCTTCCTCTCTAATTACAATTTGGTAACCATTCCTTCTAAAACTAGGCTATCTATGCTACCATTATCTATGATAATATTATATACCTTACCTAAACATTTACACCTTGTTCAAAATAAGCTCTTCCTCTGATATAGGTCTCTCTCCTCATTCAGAAAGGATCTCCTTGTGATCAACACTTATCCTCTTTCTACTTCTTTAGAGTGCTCAAATTCAACATCTTCATCAACAAAAGCAACTCGGGTATTACCTTCGGTTCTCTTATTTGTCCTCTCTTGGTGTTGTGGATACTCGTATGCTCGATGTCCTTCTTCCCCATAGTGGAAATAGGTTCCATGAAATCCTCATCTTCCAAACCCTCATCCAAAACTTCCTCTTCCTCTCTGGTAACCATTGTTATGATCATAGGGGCAGTAAGCATTATCTCCCTTTTGGTCCTGACTACTACTGTCTTCTCAATTATTCTTATGATCTTCATTTCATCCTCCATTTGTTCTTCCACCAATTCTTCCACCATGACCTCTTCCTCTTTACTTGCTCTCAAAACTTTTGTTCAACTTCTCTTCAACCCTCAGGTCAAACTAACAAGCATCCTCTATGGTGGTCATCCTCACCAGACTTAAATCCTCTTGAATACTTGCTCATAACCCATTAATATAATGGGCTATCTTCTCCTTGTTGGCCTCAAAATGGCCTGTTATGATTAAAATTTTATAAAACTCCTCTGTGTATTCTTTGACAGAATTACTTGACTGCCTCAAACCTTTCATTTTCTTTAGCAGATCCAACTCATAGTCAGTTGGAATGAACTACCTCTTCAAATTCTCCAACATCCACTCCCATTTTGTTATCGTTTATTTTCATCTTTTGTTTGTCTAGCTGCAATCCCTTCAACCAAATGCTGGCATGACCCTTCAGCTTGGTATTAGCAAACTTGACCTTATCAAGATATTCAACCTCCTCATACTCAAAGTATTCTTCCAAATCATTGATCTAGTTAATCAACTCCTCTAGATCAATATTTCCAAAATATGTAGAAACCTCCATCTTTGGTCTCTTTCCAATATGAGATACAACTCTGTATAACCTAGCTTGTGTAGGATCTACTGCCTCTTCTTCTTCCTCAAACTAATCCTATTTTTATTCAACTTCATATTCATTGCCATATTCTCTCCTTGGTTCAAACCCCTTATGCAGCTCCTCTTGCAGAGTCTGAACTTACCTCTACAAAGCTTTGAAATCTTCCTCTAGCACCATATTTCTCCCACCACCATGGTTTCTTCATGGAGACATTCTGCTCACTTCTCTCACAAACCCTGACCATAGATCCTAGTGTAAACTGCCTCATGTCTGGTAATCTATTTACACACTCAAAAAATTTTGCTCTGATACCACTTGAAGCATATTTACATTAAACAAACATTTACAATCTAGAAAATATAGATAAAATCACAAATGATTCAAAGCTTTCTTGCATTCTATTCCACAAAAATAGAGCTTTTAGAGACTAACCCCTTAAAAATTTGAAATTTCTCCTTTTTGAACCCGTTTTCCCTTTTTCCCACCTAAAACCATCAAAATTCAAATTTGAATTTTGGGGTAACTTGTCGAGGTCATAACTTCACGCTTCTTTACCATATTGAATATTACAACATGTTTTTGGAAAGGGCACAAGATGAGCTAAGCGGGACGGTCCTTGGATTTAGGTTCCAAGACCCACGTCTAGCTGAAAATCCTCAAATTCGACCTCTAAGAAATTCAAAAATGTCTTGCAAATTAAACTAGTTTTACTAGTGTTATTAGTTTTACAAAATTAAACAATTACAATTTTTTTCGGGTGATGCAAGATCACTCTTACACCACTGGATGATCCTGCATCACCAATCTCATTGATATCCTTTACCTATTACAATATTTATGGAACTCTGTCTAAAGGAGACACCAATACCCTAATCAAGTTCATGGATCTTTATACATAGGAGAACTCCTTTCTCCTTAGCTCTGATTGATGATCTTCTAGAAGAAATGTTGCATCCATTACACTGGCTAATGGATATTTATCCATTGAAGACTTATGTCCTCACTACCTTGGCTAATGGATCTCTATCCACTCAAGACTATCATCCTCTATACTTTGTCACCTCCAAAGCTTACTCTTTGCTATGTATTAAATCTACACTAAAAATAATTCTTTAGTCTAGCATAAATCTACTCAATCTCTATCTTTGGTATGGAATAAACCTATCCTCAAATATGCATCAAAATATATCCTCAAATATGTACTAGACATAGTCCTTCGGTCTAGCACAAATCTATCCTCAATCTCTATCCTTTAATATGTACTAAACACAGTCCTTCGATCTAGCAAAAATCTATCCTCAATATTTCCTCTGATCTATACTAAATACAATCCTTTAGTCTAGCACAAACATATCCTTAATATCTGTCTTCTAATCTGTACTAAACATAGTCCTTCGATCTAGCACAAATCTATCCTCAAACTCTATCTTCAAGTCTTAACACAAAGCTTGACTCAATCACAAATTAAATCTGTTGGATCTACCCCAAACCTTAACTCAAGGTTTGAACAAATCAATCAATCAACTCTACTTAGAAGCCTTCTCAAATTATTATCTCAAATATTATTTTTAAGCTTCCACAAAAGCTCACACTAATCTGTCGATAAGTACTCTCGATAACTTGTCCAATCATCTCAACAATATTTGTCCTCAAATCTATATTTTAAGCTTCCACAAAAGCTCACACAAATATGTCCACAAGTCTTCTCAAAGACTTACCTCAAATTTGCTCAAAAAGTCCTCACTAGAACTTATCCAACCTCACAGAAACATATAGAGAATTATTAGAGACTCAATATGCTTTACACCACAATGCTTAATCACTTTCAATCTCTCTTTTTACCACAAAAACATATAGAGAATTGTTAGATACTCAATATTTTTCACACTCATAAACACTCTTTCTCAAATTAATTTAGACTATAGAACACTTTGTTTCATAGAACTTGAACTATCACTTCAGCACAACTACTTGACTAGGCTCAATCACAACTCTACTCAACCAATCACTCAATAAAATAATACTTGCTCACAAACCCTAGTCCAATAATATGAACACTCACTCACTTATTTCCAACAATGCTTATCAACCAATATTACATACTAATGATACTCATGATCTTTGCAAACCCTAGTTCAAGTTCTTCACTCAATTAGTCACTTCAACAATAATGCTTATCAAGTAATCTCACATAACAATGATACTCATGATCATTGCAAACCCTAGTTCAAATTCTTTACTCGACCATTCACTTTAACAACAATGCTTATCAAGTGATCCTCACATAACAATGATACTCATGTTCTTTGCAAACCCTAGTTCAAGTTCTTCACTTAACTAATCACTTCAACAACAATTCTTATCAAACAAGGTTACTCTCTTTAACCTCTATTCCAGAAAAAATTGAAGCATTAATTCAAAAAACACTTAACAATGCTTACCAGCCAATATTTTTCACTGCAACTTAGCATTCACAACACTCAGCAAACACTTACTAGAAATATGTGCCCATACCTTTTTGATTGATGAAGAAGTGTCTTCAAAACCTGTCTCAAAATAACCAAACCTTCTTGTGCCACTTCAAGTTTAGATAACAACAATTTATCTCAAAACACTCACAAGGATATTCTTCTTGAGCAAAAGGTACAATAAAATTTAATCCAAATTTTACACTTTCTCTCATTATACACTTGCACTGTTACTTACATGACACTTGTGCATATCCTACACTTAGAAACTTACATAATATAAGCCACTCTCCTAAAATATAGAATCAAACCCTAATATATTAATATTTACATTTATACCATAAATATACCATGGCGGTATATTTGCATCTACCAAATAGTGTAATATTCTCCAACAAATACTTTAATATATAATGGTTATATATAATGGATGAAAGAATGCAAGGTCATTCTTCTCCAAGGTGTCAAATATCCTTCTTCCAAGGACGTAATCTCACAAAAATGGTAAAAATGCTTGAATAAATACAATAAAATATTTATTATTGAAGTTGATTGCATGTAGATCTATAGCTTTCTCCAAATATCCCTTTAACATGCATCCATTGTTGATCACTATTTAGTAGTATCTGGTAAACCCATGGGTCTTCCATCATGCATCCATTGTTGATCATGTCATTCACCTTGTCCCAATATATCAACCCTAAAATGTTCATCCTTATCACTATATTTATCCCTATAAGTTTAAGATAGAGAAGTTGGTTTAAGAGGTGTTGGAGTAATGACTTATTGATTCAAAAAAAAATCTGTATTCCCCTTTGATGGCGATGGTGTAACATAAGGACAATACTTGGTGCATGTATCTAACTTTATGACTTTTCAACAAAACATTCTTGAAAGATATTATCCCGATCCCCACTATTAATAATTTATTAGATAAATTACATGACACTAAATATTATAACAAGCATACCTTTTGTTCTAGATTCTATCAAATTGGGCCTAAAGAAAAGGACATCGCCAATACTAAATTTTAGACACGTAAGGGTCATTACAAGTTCCTAAGCATACCTTTTTATCTTGCTAATACTCCATCCACTTTTAGAGCCTCATGAATTTTGTCTTTCATTCTTTCCATTGGATGTATTTTTTAGCCTTATTTGATGATATGTTAGTTTATAGTAAGTCCTAAAATGCTCATTTAGTTGATGTTGAACAATTCCCCCACTTATTATAGAAATAAAATTTATTTGTTAAGGGGTCTAAATGTTCTTTTGGGGTTCATCAAGCAGAATAATTATAATATATTATCTCAAGAAGGATTCAAAATAGACCCCACTAAGATTAGATCCATGCAATATTGGCCTTGACCTAGGTCTAAATCATTCAAGCAACTATATTGATTTTAGGTCTTACTAAATATAATAAATTTTTCTATAGTTATGGAATTATTGCAACATGTCTTGAAATATTCTTTTGTTTGGTCAAAATCAATTCTCAAAACCTTTCATGACTTCAATGAAGCTATGTATAATAACCTTGTTTTGGCTAATCCCAACCTGGAAAACCTTTTTTCATTAAATTTGATGCTTAAAAAATATGTATTGGATCCATATTAATAGGAAAATACACCATTTGGACATTAAAAATAAGAAACTCTCTAGAAATAACATGATTTGTCCCACTTATAAGAATAAAATGCTAGGCATGTTACATTCCCTAGAGAAATATAATCTTTATTTTATTGGGTCCAAAGGTTAGTTATCAAAATCAATCAAAATAGCCTCAATTATTTCATAGAAAAATATCTCTGATGTCTCCAATTAAATAAGTGGTTAACCAAGATACTAGGCTATAATTTTTCCATTAAGCACAAGAAGAGAAGGGAGAAAGTGGTGGTGATTACTCTTTCACACTAATATAAGGATCTTGTTACTAATTTTGTCCTTCCTTGTTATCATATTTTGATGGGATTTTCCTCAAGAAGGATCATATTTATCTCCATCTATCCTCCATGGATAAAATCAACATTCTAAAGGAATTTCATGCCTCCCCATTGGTTGGGCATTGTAGATTCTAGAAAATGTATCAATGGATTAATTAGTTATTTTCTTAAAAATAGATATCAAGAAATTTGTGGCCCAATGTGAAATTGATGAGTGTTGAATCATCTTTCAAAGCATACTTATTTTTATTTCCTACAAAACCCATATACTACCAGGAAGGTTTTCAAGATTTTACTCAAATCTATTTTCAAACTACATGGCATGCCCAAGCCTATTATTTTTTATTGGAATCTTGTATTTACTTGTAACTTTTGGAAGGTATTTTCACTTTTACTGTTACTCAATAATGTGTCCTCTTTGTATTTTTTTTAGTTATATGTCAAACACATATTATGAACAAATATCTAGGTACTTACATTTGATAGATCATATTGTAAAAAAATATCAATGGGCTCATTGTTTTTGCTTAATCAACTAGTGATATAAAACTTATTAAAAAAATTCTTAATATGTCATCTTTTGAGACACTATATAGCTGGAAATATCCATCAATGGTAAATTATATTCTAGGATCAACCAAGGTGGTTTACATAGATGATTTATCATAGCAGTTTCTACAAGTGCTATAGATTCTTGAAGGTAATATAAAAAAATCCCCAAAGCATATGGAGCAACAATAAGAAATACATTGCTTAAAGCATCAAATTATAATAGAGGATGTGGTTTTTTTTACTACAACATTATAAAAAATTATCTAAAAACCAAATCCTTTTAGAAATTGTCCCCATAGTTATATGAACTATAAAGAGTGGTTTATTACATTGGAAAAGTTATTTGTTAGTTGAAGCTTCCTTTGATTTCCTAAATCCACCATGACTTTCATGTTCCTTATCATAAATAGGTTATGGTTCAAAATGTATAGTCCCAGATAGATATTTAAGTACTTAGTTATGAAGGTTGAATACCCTCTTGCCAAAAGTTATTTTGTAGAACAAACTATGGTCCCACTGGTTTTAGTATTATCTCATAAAGTGGTAGGATCTACTAGGAGAAATATACAACATGGAATCATATGAGCATTTTACAATCATCCCATATTTGATGATAAACCTTTCTTAGAATTGATCCATGTAACATTGATAATATATCCATGTCGGCTACCTTCATCATTGTTATCTCAAGACCTAGGATTAGATTAGTCATACCCTATGCATTAGGGTTAGTCTTGTTGGTTGTTTCAGGCTATAAATATATGAATTATGTTGTACATAATTCATCATTCACACCTGTTATCTTATATCACCTCTAGTAAACATATGAGATCTTAACTTTCTAAGTGGTTATGAGACTCTACCATCTCTAAATGGTAAATATATGTAGTAAATTGTAATATAAAATCTATTACTTATGCTATTTTATTCCTTACTATATATTTGATTTACAATTCTAGGGAATGCTTTTATTGTGTATTGAAGAATTCACTATTACCATTGCTACTTTTGGATGTTTTTTTTTTACATGTCCACTCCCATAGATAGATTACTAGTCAAGCTAGTTACATGGTACAAATATATTTTCTAAAATTTAATTATAAATATCATCAAATACTCTACAAACTTATTGATTTATGGAATGCCACACTTAAATCCAAGGAGGTATTTTTTTATGGATTGATATTAATGTTTTCTAACCAATGTACTAGTCACCTTGATGGGTATTGTGGATGGCATCCTACATTCCTATAAGAACCTATTTATAGTTTTGTATACAAAGTAAAGCTTCAAATCTTAAAATCAATTGTGAACTTATGTACCCAAACATATATAGGATTTTTCAACTTCTTGATTAATTTTTCATGGATTACAAAGTGAATATAGGTAAGCAAGTCTTACTATATCAATGCCTATGATAACCTATAGGTGTTCCTTCCATTTTAACAATCTTAGGTTTAAAATAACCTAAATTTTCTACTTAGAACCATCTATAAAGCCTTAGGAAAATTAAAAAAGCCTTATAAACCAATCCCTACCTTAAATTTTATTATTATTATCCATTTTGATAATAGTGTTAGTCAATTTGAAAAGAGTGTTTACTTTGATAGGGTAGTGCACTAACTTATTTAAAATTAAAGCATTCATCTAAAATATATCAAAAATACAACTTGGTTATTTGCTAAGACAATTAGGATTAGATAATTATAATCAACTAAAGTATTGTATTTTGCATGACACATCCATCAAAATAAATATATACATTGATTCCTTTAAATAAGGTATCATTAATTCCCTTTCTAATAAAAACTATCAATAAATTTTATTGACAATAGATTGAAGATCAACATAGGTAAATTATTCTTCCTTATTACATTTAATAAGTGGCCTATCATTTGGAGCTTTCTCTAATTTTCTACATCCATCCTAATTTTAATATTTCTTATCCTAAATATATTATTATTCAAAAGTTATAGTCCCAAATAGAGATTCAAGTACACAATTATGAAGGGTAAATCATCCTCTAGTCAAATGTCTTTTATAGTCCTAATTCTATAAATAATGGTCTCACTAGGTTTAAGAGTTCCTCATCAAGTGGTAAGATCTACTTAGAGGAATATGTGACATGGAAGCATGTGAGAATTTTATAATCATTTCTAGCTTTGATAAAACAAGCTTTCATAGGATTGAGCCATGTAACAGTTATAATATAGTAATGTTGGCTAATTTCATCATTATTAGTGGGGGACCTAGGATTAGGTTAGTCACCACTTAAGCATTAGAGTTAGAACCGTTGGATTTTTTGGGCTATAAATATATGAGTTATGTTGTAATTATTACATCATTCATTGTTATCTTATGTCACCTTTAGTAAACATATGATATTTTACCTTTCCAAGTGGCTATGAGACCCTACCATATTTAAATGGTTATGATTTGTACTAATTAATAGTAAAAACTTGTTACTTATGATTTTTGATTTCCTACCATATACTTTGGTTTACTATTCTAGAGAATATGTTTTGTTGTGTTCTTAAGAATTTGCTACTGCTATTGTTATTTTAGAAATTTATTTTATTCCATGTCCTCTTTATCAAATAGATGACTAGTCAAACTAGTTATATGGTACAAAGGTCTTTTCTAAAGTTGATTTAAATTATCATCAAATATTATTCCAACTTATTGGTATATAGAAGGTCACATTTAAATTTAACAAGGTTTTTGTTTGTGGATTTTTTGTACTTTTTCTTAATCAATGCACTAATTCACCTTCTTTGGGTTTATGGATGATATTATATATTCCTATAACAACTCATTTAAAGTGGTGTATACAAGGTAAAATTCTAAATATTAAAATCAAGTATAAATTAGGTAACTAAATGTATGTAGTATTCTGCACCTTCTTGATTAATTGTCCATGAGTTAGATAGGTTATATAGGTAAGTAGGTCTTACTATATAAAATTATAAGATACTCTATAGTTCTTCCTTCCCTTCTGTAAAGCCTAGGTTATAAATCACCTAAACTGGGTACCTAAGACATATATAAGACCTTAGTATTATTAACAAAGTCCTAGAAATCAATCCTTACCTTTAATTTCATTATAATTATCCATTTTGGTAACAATGTTAGTCATTTTAACAAGAGTGATTATTTTGATAGGCTAACAAACTCACTTTTATCAAAGCAACAAACTCATTTAAAACATAGAAAAATATCAAATTGATCCTAGATTTAATCTTCTTCTACCTGTGTAGTCCCTTTTTTAGACTATTAGGGTTAAATAGTTTTGGATCAACTAAAGAATTATATTTATCCAACACACTCTTCAATATGAATGTAGACACTTGATATTTTAAATAGGTCATCACTCTTACTCTTTCTAATGAAATTCATCAATAGATTTTGTTAGTAGTCAATTGAATATTAACATAGGTTTATTCTCCTTCTTGTTGTTCTTTGAATTTCTCCTTTGATCAAAATATTTCTTCCTCTTGAAGTTGATCCCAATCCATTCTAGGATTCTAAAGGTGAAAAATGAAAATTAAACACTATTCTTTCATGGGCAATCAATGGAGGAATCATACTCCTTTTATCCTTGGGTTAGTATTCCTTTTAAAATACATCTTCTACCAAGGTTAATTGGGTTAGAAACCATTATTTAATATAGGACTTAAGCCATTGAAGATTAAACTCCTCCAATAAGAACATTCATGGACAAGGATATTGAGGGGAATAATCAAGATTAGAAATGAATTATTTATGAAATTATTTTATTAAACATCATATGAAATTTAGTAAAATACCTAACCTTTTCATTTACATGCATATTGGATCAATTGTTGTCAAATAATTACATTACTTCTTTTATAGTTAATTTCTTGTATTTTATTTTTTTATGGGTAATTTATTTATAGAGAAGACTAGTATTTTATGTGTGTGTGTGTGTGTGTGTGAGAGAGAGAGAGAGAGAGGGAGAGAGAGAGAGAGAGAGAGAGAGAGAGAGAGAGAGAGAGAGAGAGAGAGAGAGAGAGAGAGAGGCCTATACCTTGAACATATTCCCATAAATATCAATCATATACCTACTACACATTACCTATTTAGTCCTACTTCTAGGAATATCTATAGATCAAACTTGACTATGAATTAGTGTTATATGCAAGTTTTAACATCATCTTATGTTACCTTAAATTATGATGTTTAGTGGAAGCCTTAGCTTATTCATATATATGTAAAACATCTTGATGAACCCATTGTGAACCACTCCTTATGGCTGGAAGTCCTTACAATTGGATAATATCATCTTTAGGTTAACTTTAGAAAATCCTAGTATTGTTTTCATCAAACTTGAAGAGGGAAAGAATTCCCATATCTTCAAAATTGACTTTCCTCTAAGAGATGTCTATGAACTCGTAAGAAGAAAACTTGAATAAAAATATTATCCTTAAGAGACCTTACTTTAGTTTGTCGAACAACTAGAAGATGAGTATCATGCCAATATAAACGACCATAGATAAAATCTACAAACTCAACAAGATAATACATGTGAATTGGATGAAAAAGAAATTGAGGAATTTATTAAAGATAATCACATAGCAAATTCGAGAGATAAATATATACTGAAGTGGATGTTTGTTTGTTTATAGGAAGAAGAGAAATTTTTTGTGTTTTTATGATTTCATTGTAGCCTTTATAATGAGACATATTAAAGTGCTTGACGATAAAATGAAACTTAGCTTAAAACATGCATTAATAGATTTGTCAAACTCATTGATGATGCTTTATTTTGATATAACTTCTTGCAATTTAAAATTTAATTGTGATAAAATGAAGAACTTTAGTAAAAAGGAATATGGAGAAGAAGCTTCAAGAATTGATAAAATAAAAGGTTAGTTGTGTAGATATCATATATCCTTATACAAGATATAAGATTTCATAATTTTAAAATACAACATAAAAAAGATATTTCATAAAATATAACATAAAGAAAAAAATTAAACTATAAATTACAAAAAAATAAAAAATTGTGAATGAAAAAATTCCTAAATTCAAAAAAATTATTAAATACAAAAAAATAAAAATAAAATAATATAAATAAAATTCTATTGAAATGCAGCTGAAAGAAGAGATGCCTCTCTAAGCGTAACTTATCTAAATGCACCCGAAATGAATGGGATATCTTTGCACAACATAAAACTTATCCTAGATGCACAAATAAAATATCTAGTTGAATATACGGTTACAAATTATTTTTAAAAAGCAAATCCTATCGGAGGATAAGGTGTGTGGAGCATGCCATACTGACTTGACAAGTGTATATGTTTTTGAAAGTGAGAATATTCTTGCGTCGTAAACTAAGTGTTCCAGTTCGGCAACGGTGATATGTTTATGTAATATATATTATATTTTAAAAATATGATACACAACATGTGATCGCCTTGTTGATTAGGTCAATTTTAAACATATTCTTTGAAGACGCCCAAACAGAGGTTTCTAAAAGCTTGTCCCCTCTATCTTTAAAATTGAAAATTTTAAGGATCTCACAATAGCGTGTGCGCATGGTCAGCATTTTGACCTTTCCTTAAAAGGAAAGGCCGACCATTTTTAAGGATCCGGCAATAGTGCGTGCGCATGGTCAGCAATTTGGGACTTTTCCTTAATTATTCATAGGGTTCCGGGCAGTTGTTGATGAGAACATGACACCACCAACATTTTTAAAAATTATAATAATAGATTAATCATTAAAAATTATAATCATTTATAGGGAAGTTGGTTATAATTATATTATTTTATAACACTACCAACATTTTTAAAAATTATAATAATAGATTAATCATTAAAAACTATAATCATTTATAGGGAAGTTGGTTATAATTATATTATTTTTAATAAATGACAAGTTTAGGGTTTAAATCAGGTGGGTTGCTGTGGGCTGCTCTAACAAGTCTATATCATTTGTTGCTGGGGATTTATACAATGTTTGTCGTAGTTTAAGGATTCACATCAGATTTGGCATGCACTCTCAAGAGACTACTATCTTTGCAAATTAGTATGCCCCCAAGATTTGAACCTAGGTTTGGTAAGCACTCAGAGGATTTGGAACTGAATTACTACCTTTGCAAATTGGCATGCTCCCAAGATTTGAACCTAGGTCTCTTCTTGGTATAGACTACTACCTTCACAAATTGACATGCTCCAAGATTTGAACCTAAGTTTGGCACATACTTTGAGGATTCAAAACAAATCTACACACACTTTCAAGATTCACAACAAACTACTACCTTTGCAAAATTGACCTGCCTCTAAGATTTGAACTTAAGTTTGACACCCACTCAAAGGATTCAAAATAGACTATTAACATGCTCCTAAAATTTAAACCTAAGTCTCTTCTTGATATAAAATACTACCTTTACAAATTAACAGATCCCAATATCTAAACCTAAATATGTCCGCTAATGCAAATTTATCGGTTGTCTTGTTTTAGTATTATAAAGTTTTTGGACTGATTAATATTTGCAGTTGCTTACAATAACATCCATTGATTATAGTTAAAATTCATGTAACGTACATTAAATTTATTTTATTATATATATTCATTTAGTATTTTGATAAATTATATTTTTAAAAAGAAATACAAGATTTCATAAGATATAGTTACAGTCTCGTTGGTAAAGCTTCGCAATTTTTGTTATTATGTTAAAATTCAATGTGAAATATTTAGAACTGCCTATTTACTTCTTGTGTAAGGGGACAATTCATTTGGGGGCAGGTCGCGTTTAGAAGGAGAGGGATGGCATCTCTTAAGATTCCAGCAATGCCCGATGGGATATCCATAGGCCTTCGGGATCTTGCTCTTCAATTTCATCATTTGGCTTTTTCGCAATTTCAGAGGCAATAACAATAGATCGAAATTGTCACCAGGGCCACGTCCATGGCCGGTCCTTGGAAATTTCCATATGCTGGGAAGCCTTCCTCATCGAACTCTCACAAATATTGCTAAGAAATATGGCCCCGTTATGTTTCTCCGTTTGGGCTCTGTCCCAACAGTTGTTGTGTCCTCTCCCGCCATGGCCAAAGAGTTCCTCAAAACTCACGATCTCGTCTTTGCCAACAGACCCAACGGTGCAACTGCAAAACTCTTATGCTATGACCGTAAAGACGTGGCGTTCGCCCCCTACGGAGGATACTGGAGGCAGATGAAAAAGCTGTGCACAGTGCAGTTAATGAAGGAAGGTCGCGTTGCGTTTGAGCAAAGACTATTTCTTCCTTCACGCTAAATATTGTCTGCAGAATGTTCGCCAGCAGAACATACTCCGACAATGATTTGAGTGGAGGCGACGGGTTTAAAACAATGACAGACGAGATTGTTGCTGGCGCTGGTGCTTTTACCACTGGAGACTTCATTCCTTGGCTCCAATGGCTCGATTTGCAAGGCATCCGACGTCGCATAAAGAAGGTTCATAGAGTATTTGATAGCTTCGCTGAGAAAGTAATCGATGAGCACATGAGTAGGAGAAGAAATCTGAGCGCAGAAAAGCTAGATCAAGAACGTCCCGTGAAAGATTTCGTAGATGTGTTGCTTGACATGGCGGAGGCTGAAACCGAGCGTATGGACATGAAAATCACAAGGGTCCACATCAAAGCTATCATCCTGGCAATTCATTTGAGTTATAATTTGTAGCTTCTGTATTTTAAATAGAGAAACCTCCTGATATACGTTTTTTGACCACAGAATCTACTCTTGTCTGCCGTGATGTTAACTGATAAATATAGATTTGAAAGAAATATACTGTTTGCGCAGGACGTATTGAATGCTGGAATGGAAACATCGTCGACAGCGATAGCATGGGCGATGAGCGAGCTGCTGAAGAATCCTCGATCACTGTCACGAACACGGGATCGTCTGTGGTGGGGAGGAATCGTACCGTAAAGGAGCGTGATATCGCAAGTTGTGAATACTTGCGATGCGTAGTAAAGGAAACGTTTCGACTATATCCACCGTTTCCGTTGCTTCTTCCCCACGAGTCGACCGAAGGTTGCAGAGTGGGCGGATATTACTCTCATCCCAAAACAAGGCTGATTGTGAATGCGTGGGCAATAGGAAGGGATGGGAGTGTGTGGGAAGGTCCACAGGAATTCAAGCCGGAGAGATTTATTGGCAAAGATATCGACGTAAGAGGTCAACATTTCGAATTGTTTCCCTTTGGAACGGGAAGGAGGGTGTGCCTCGGAATTTGGATGGGGCTTTCTGCTGTGGAGTTAGGCCTTGCTCAGCTTCTGCACTGCTTTGATTGGAATATGGAGGGGGAATGTGAATATGGAGAATTTTTTTGGTATAACGGTTCCCAGAAAATTTCCACTGCTTGCTCGTCCTAAATGGAGACTAACCACAGAGGACGCAGTTGATAAATCTTAAAATAGCCGGTTAGAGAATAGCCATTTAGGTTAGACAGTAAGGTTAGATGATGTACTCTTTTGGGTAACTTTGTCTTAATATAGAGGTTCAACCCGACTCTGTATGGCTTTCCTTATCCACGTGAAGGGGTTAAAACAATTTTAGTGTATTAACAATACTACGCCTTTTTATTTCTCAACAAAGCTCGATGGCTTTTGTTGTTTTATTGAAATCTTATTGCCTTGTTAATTTCTAATCCGATTGCAATCAATCTCTATGGAAATGTTTGCGAAACACATTCAAAAGATATTGGATATAAAATTATAATTATAATATATATATTTTCTTAAGATTTAGTTAATGTGGAAATTTTTTATTTTTTATTTATCATGACCTTTTATATAGGAGAAAATTGGGTTTATCAATAGAACATTAATACACAATCATACATAGTGTTATGCACAATGGCAAATATTTGTTAATAAGTGAATATTAGCATTTTCAAAAATGTAAATTGAAAAATTTCGGTACCTTGGCCATCGATCCATTCACCCAAAATTTTCGAGAAAAAAATATTTTTTGGGTCGATTCGCCTAGAAATTATAATATTTTAACTGTTAAAATTTTAATTTGCCAGCCCTCCCACCTATATTTTGAACTGATTCACCTTAAAATTATACAAAAAAAATTTAACCTAGACAAATTTGCCCTACTATATATACCAAAACATACTTGTTAAACATTCAACAAAAAAGAAAAAGCTTAAAATTTGAGCCAAAAGCATAACATAACTAGAGAATCTAGAAAAAGAGTGATTGGCAACAAACAAAGGACAAAATACAAAAGACTAAAGAGAAAATACTATAGGTACACAATTTCATTTGATGCCTTGATTTACTTTTGTTGTCATTACTTCCATGCATACAAACTCCTTGCTCGTCCCAGATTTGATGACTATATGCTCTTCTAGGTCATCCCTCACGTGAGGTCTACCAACGCACCCAAGTCATCCCTTGCATGAGGTATACAAACTCATGTAGCTTGTCCCTCACATGAGGTCTACCAATAAACTCTTCCAGGCCATCTCTATTTATTGCACGCTGATCATCCAAGCTTTATTGAACTCATTATCATCTTTGCTTCCTTACCTGTATAGTTATTGCTCATCTATTCTATGATGCTTGTAAACCTTACCTTATCGGCTCTTCATTGATACATGCAGGCTCGTCCTGCTTTCATGCATGTATACTCCCTATCATATTTTCTTTGATGTTTATCGACCCTTCTAGGTCATATTTATCATCTCATATTTGGTTCTTACAAACTCTGCTAGGTCATCCCTCATATTGTTTTTCCTAAACTTTCTCTTTACAAGTACAATGGCTCCAAATCGCAATGGAAACAAGGAAGAAAAATATTCTTGAAAAAAAGAGTATCCTAAAATATTTTAGCAATATCTCAAAATCCAAGGGGGCATCAAAATCCATTGCACAGTTACAAGGTACATACTTGTTTTACCTACTTAATAAGTAATTTCAAAATATGATATAGAACATCTTTGAATGTAGAATACCCAATTGATCCTGATATGCCTCCACTAGAAGATATTCCCCAGGATGAAATACATCACAAAAATTTGATCAACAATGACATGCAACAACTTGAGCAGTTACAAGGTACATACCCGTTTTACCTACTTAATAGTAATTTTAATAAGTAATTTCAAAAAATGATATAGAACATACTTGAATGCAGAATACCCAGTTGATCTTGATATGCCTCCACTAGAAGATATTCCCCAAGATGAAATACATCATGAAAATTTAATCAACAATGACATGCAACAACTTGAACAAAATCTTCAAACTGACATACAAAGTCAAAATGAAAATGATCATTCCAACCAAATGTACACTACAGGGGAATCTTCGATTAAGTCTAAGAAACATAGACGTAGGAACTCAACAAGATGGATTATTGGAAGGTCATTTTAGTTTGAATGGGCATCAAAATATTCGTTTATTGAACTAGTGCTGCAAGAAGATAGTAATGCAGAACCAAAAGAAGCTAGATGTGTTATTTGTAGTTGGAAACTAGGAAAAGATAAGAGAATGCAACCTAAGATAGATACAATAGAAAAATATTGTGGGAAATTTTATGTTAAAGTAAAACAAGCTGATGGAAAATTTAAGAGAACCCATAGGTGGAAGAATGCATCAGAATGTGCACATGTTAGATATGCACTAGACTATGATAAAGAGATGAAACAAAAACAAATACTAGCTCAGAATGGTGGAACGATTCCAGCATAGTTTCAAAAAATTCATAAAACCACGTTAGCTTCAAAAAGCTTGCAGTTTGTTATCATATTTACTATTCTTAAAAAGGTAGACCTATGTCAAACTTTATTGATTTTAAGCATCTCTTTCGACTAGCTGATGTACAGAACCTCCCTAATGCTCATTGGTCAGATCGAAGTGGTTGGAAAATGGTAAAATGTCTATCTTTAGTTGAGAAGGACTTGAAAGAGAATGTTAAAAATTCTAAATTCATTTCACTTTCTATTGATGAGGTAACTACAGTTGACAATACATCTTGGATTTGCATGCATGTTTACACCTTTCAAAATCATGTAAGGCAACCTCATTTGCTAGCAATACATAAGATGGTGGAAAACTGTAATGCTAAAAATATTTACAATGTTGTTGTTACTAGCTTAAAGGATATTGTTGGAATGGATGATGCAACAATAGCTAGTAAATTAATATGTGTTGGAGCTGATGGTGTTGCTATAATGCAAGGTAACATAAATGGTCTTTGTGTTCGACTTCAAACATTTGTTACCCCATATTTGATCTCGATTCACTGCATGGCTCATAGAATGAATCTTGCATACAAAATTGTGAGCACATTTCAAAATGTTGCAAGAGTTGAAGAACTCATCCAGGAAGTACATTCATATTTTTTGTGCAGTCCAAAAAGGTTTGCAGAGTTTCAACTATTCGCACTAGGACTTACAAAAAGTAAAAAATAGTTGCAAGATGTAGATACTAGGTGGATTTCATTGTTTCAACCCACAACAAGAGTTTTCAAACAATATAAATCCATAGTAGGCTTTATGTATGATAATCAGAGGGTAGTTGATAAAGCGAAATATTTGTTATATCATATGAGAGACCTGGAAACACTACTCACTTTATGTGGTATTCTTCCAATGCTGCATGAAATGAATACATTGATAAAACTTGCACAACAAAGATCCATTTATATAGTTGATTTCATTAGGATTAGAAAACAAATTTGTATGCATATTGATATGTTATACTTATCAAGTGAGAATTTTATGGATCCTTTGTTTGATGATTGGAGAACTCTAACAAATGTCAATGAACAAAATAGTTTGTTGAAGTTCAACATCAACGATCATCTCTATATTAATGTTCACGGAAAAGAGATACCTTTATATTATTTTGATAAGCGATTGGATATAGTTAGTGAAGATGTTGAACAGATGCCAATCACATACAATATATTTGAAGAAGTTTTATAGAATACAAGGATTAAGTTGAGAAAAATAGCAAAATCATTGACAAAAGAAATTAGAAGCCATTTTCAAAGAGATGAGTTGCTAGAAGCAATGGGTGTGGTTAACCCTATGTTTTGGGATTCAGGAACATATAATAATAGCAAAAAAACCTTGTTTATAAAATATATGGGTACACTTATCAATCATTTTGCTAAAAGTGTGGAAGTCAATGGTATTGAGATCAATGGTATTTTGAATAAAGATATTTTGACCAAACAATCCTCATATTTTGGAAATACAATGGTTGATCAAATTCCACATTTGACTAATCCTAGCGAACCAGGTTCTATTATACGTTTGTGGAAAAAGTTGTACCCTAGTAGTGTTTTATAGGAAACGATGAGTGAATATTTCCACTTATATGAATTATGTCAAACAATGGTTTTGGGATCAATGGAAGATGAAAGGGTTTTTAGTGCATTGTCTTTTGTGAAATCTAAAGTTCGTAATAGACTGGATAAAAATTTAGAAAATTGCTTGAGAATATATGTCTCATCTTATGAGGTGCACAATTTTCCTTATGAGAGAGCTCTGACATATTGGAAATCTATAACAAGTAGAAGAGGTATCACGAATATTGATGATGATGAGGAAAATGAGAATAGTGATCTGATTATTGAGACACAAAGATCAACTATGCCTACAAATGATGTTGTAGAAGATGGGAATTGTTTGTTTCAACTTCCTCCAATGTAATATTTGCATCATTTTTGCAACAAATATCTTTAGGATAATGGATTTTATTGGATAGATGGATTTTATACAAATTGCATGATATTTATATAATCTTGATGTGGGGAATCAGGATTATGAAGTTTTGTTTGGATTGATGAGTTTTGCAAATGTCTTACCCTTTGTTTAGAATTATGAATTTTTCGTTGGATTGATGTGTTTTTCAACTTCCTCCAATGTAATATTTGCATCTTTTGGCAACATGTCTTTAGTATAATGGTTTTTTATTGATAGATGTATTTTATAATTACATTGCATGATTTTTATATTATCCAAATGTTGCAAAATAGGATTATGAATTTTGTTTTGGATTGATGAGTTTGGAAAATAATGTCATAGATGTTAATTGTTTAAGATTATGAAATTTTCATTGAATTGATGAGTTTTTCATATAATGTCAAATATTTTCCTTGGATAGATATAATGTCAAATATTTTATTCAAAATTATAGGCTTGCTTTGTTGTATATGAATTTTTCCTTGGATGGATATAATGTCAAATATTTTGTTCAAAATTATAGGTTTGCTTTGTTGTATTAGTATTTTATTATTGATAATGATGCCTATAAACTTACCCAGGTCATCCCTTGCATGAGGTATACGAACTCACATATGGTATCCCTTACAAGAGATCTACAGAATCACACAGGTAATCTCTCGCATGAGGTCTATGGACTCACGTAGGTCATCCCTTACATGATGTCTATCAACTTACCTAGGTTATCCCTTACATGAGGTCTATGGACTCATGAAGGTCGTCCCTTGCATGAGGTCTATGAACTCACATAGGTCATCCCTTGTATGAGTTCTACGCACTCACATAAGTCATCCCTTGCATGATGTCTACTGATGAAGGTCATTGCTTGTATGAGGTCTATGAACTCGCATAGGTCATCCCTCGCATGATGTCTACCAACTTACCTAGGTCATCCCTCACATGAAGTAAATGGACTCACAAAGGTCATCCCTCACATAAGATCTACAGACTCACATAGGTCATCCCTCGCATGATTTCTACGCACTCATGTAGGTCATAACTCACATGATATCTACCAACCTACCTAGGTCATCCCTTACATGATTTCTATGGATTCAAGAAGGTTGTACCTTGCATGAGTTCTATGAAATCATGCGGGTCATCCCTTGCATGAGGTCTATGGACTCACATAGGTCATACCTTGTAT
Source organism: Wollemia nobilis (assembly GCA_028583015.1). Lineage (NCBI taxonomy): Eukaryota > Viridiplantae > Streptophyta > Pinopsida > Araucariales > Araucariaceae > Wollemia > Wollemia nobilis. The sequence continues at coordinate 15,057,721 of JAQPPZ010002549.1, forward strand.
GATGTCTACCACATTACTAGGTTATCTCTCACATGGTACCTATGGAATTACCCAGGTTATCCCTTGCATGAGTTCTATGAACTCACACATGCAATCCCTTACATGAGATATACAAACTCATGTAGGTGCATTGTACTCTATTTTCTAAGTAGTAAAATCAATTTTTTATTCTGCTCATATATCTGTGTTTTGATTTGTTACTATTATTTCTAAATTGCACTCTTTCATAATATTAATTCAAAATTCTGAGTTTCATATCAATTAAAAACATCATTCAAAATCAACAAGTTATGATAAGTTACATGCACCATGATGTATCTTTCAATAGCCTTAACAAGACATAGATAGAATAGGGGGAAAGAGAAATTTATGTGGGCTTGATTTCTTTGTGTAGGTGTCATTTAGACATTCTGAAGCTCAAGACTCAAATGTTTCTTTGGCATAAAACACAGAAGAGTGTTTAAAGGTTGTATATAAACACTAGAATTTTTATTCCTAAACTTGGTTTTGTTAGCTGATTTAAATAATGAAAATGACAATTTTTAACTCTTTAGAATAAAATGTTTGAAATGGACAAAAAGTTCTAATTGTATTTAGAAATGTATTAAAAGGAAATATGTACTATTTTTCATATTGAATGTGACATTTATTTAAAATAAACATAATAAGGAAGCAAATCAAGATGTATGTTTAGTTTTTTTAGTTAGTTCTTATGTTTAGGTTTTTTGAACATATGTTAGACATCGTTTTGTCATTTTATACCTTGCATTTGGATAATTTTCACATGATAAACATGTAAGTTATTTGTAATAAGGATGATCTAAACAAAGATAAAGCAATTTATATATATAAAAATTTAGGGGAAAGATAAATTATTGGTAGACTTCAAATTTTCCATAGAAAAATGCAAATGATAAGAATGACCCCTAGAAGTACCAAAATAAAAAGATGGAAAACTTTAACCTTTGATGCAAGTAACTTTCCCAAAGCACAAAATCATAAGATGCCATTGCAAAAAATCAAGATTCAACCATGGTAAAAATGTGAACAAAGGCTCCTAGGGAGTCAAAAATATTCATTCAAACATCAGAGTTACAAAAAGTCTTTTTATTTATTTTGAACAAAATTTCATTACAAAGAAAGTGAATTGTGCATCCACTTTCAGACTGTTGGATTGAAGGTCCTGCTTCAAGTATTTACACAAATGAAGGATATGGCTACTGTTATTTATGACATTTTTCAGATGCCACCTCTATTGATGTTTCTTATTTTAGCATGCCAGCTCTCCGTAGGTTCTCTTCACCATTTTTTCAAACTTTCTACCAATCCCCTCTCCTCTATAGCTGAATCTTCTTTTGGAGGTATTTCATTCTCTTGTTCCTCGAGTAAAATATTTGGATCCATATTATGTTTTATGATGATTCTTATGAGGGAATTATTTTATTTGATGGTCTCATAGAATCATTATTTGAATTAAATTACATTTCGTATACTTTGCTTTACCATGAGAAAAAATATCTTCATGCTTTCCACTTGATTTTTAATATTCTCAAAATTGGACTGCACAACATAATATTTAAAATTATAGTTAATAAAGATCAAAATGTTATAAAAATAAATTAATCTAGAAAAATATTTTTCACTTACCTCTGCAACTACCTGGACAACCTTTGTCACTTTAACTTTTTTCCTATCAATTGTTTACTTATTGAAATAGTCTTGAGCTTTAGCATTCAGATTCTTGAGCCTATATAAAGGGAGATCTATAATTTTATCACCATAAATATTAGTGGATTGTATAATTCCTTGTTATAATTTTTAGGGTGTTGCTGAACAAAAAAATAATTCTTCCCTTTTTGTAAAATTTTTGTATTAGACATTAATTTCTTTGACTAGAAATTTTACCCGATAATTCTAATCCCTAAGTTTAGAAATATTTGAAAGCACAATATCCTTCATTGTGGCTTCCAAATTTTTTGCTAATAAATTTCATTTTGACAAATCTAAATTTTTATCCTCAGTAAGAGGAGCATCTTCACTAGTTGGACCAGGGGGAGGGATTTGTGAGCAATGGTTGCTCTTCCACTAATTTGTAATGCTTTATCAATGGTTGCTCTATTTTGAGTTTGAAGCATATTAGATGCTCTAAAACTACCAAGAAAAAAAACTTGCATAAGGAAATCCTAATCCAGGGGAGGAATAGGTAACCTAGAACAATCATGCAAAACTTTTGAAACATTTTCTAGTGTAAAACTGGAAAAGTTTGAAAGGGATGGTCTTGCTAAACGCCTTTTAGCATGTAACTATTTTCCATACATATGTTGAGGTGTCATGAACAACTATTTATGTGGAGGTCGTGGTGGTGGTATAGTTTGCTGCATGGGCCATTGTCATTGACCTAAGGCCAAATTAAAAAAAAAAAAATTGAAGAAAATATTGTAATAAAAAGATTGGGAAACACAATTTTTAATTATGTATATCAAGCTTTTAACTGGTCTCTTACCCTGTTTCAATTATTTGTTCAAAATATCATTTGCGCTCATGCTATAGCAAATGTAGAGGCAGTGGCAGCGGATGTGCCATCATTTACTATCGGTGATGATGAATTGAACCTACAAAAAATAAAAATAATATTTAATGCAAAAAACAATTATCATAAAATTTACTATGAAATTAATAATCAACTATAATTACCCATTCCAGACACAATTGTGTCAATTTTGGATTGGATTGGTTCTAAAACATGTCTAGGATGATGCCCTAAAAACATTTAAAAAATATTAATTTAAATTAATGGTAACTAAAATTAATTAAAGAGAGAATTTATAGAACCCAATTCTAGAAAAAGAAACTTTACCTGTAAAGGTTTGGCTATCTTCCTCAATATCGATAAAATGTGGATGCGAAATAGAAGAGGGGGTTGGACAAACAAAATGATATTATGAAGACCTAATGCATTTCATAGACCTTGTTAGTAGATATTCTAGTGAAACTGTGTCAAAATATCCACTACCCTTTGGGTTCGTTCCCCTATTTGTAGTATCGCTTATATTCAAAGCTGACATCACTCTTCTATGTATTAAAGCAAATTTAAAAACTAAAAATATAAAAACTAAAAAAATTTATTGTAATTTTTTATGTAAAAGAATTACCTTCATCTATTCGGTGGTTGAGGTAACTTACTTCAATTTTATATTGAGTGAGGTGGGCACAGTGGTATTTCTTACATTAAAATATGCTTCATAATAAAAACTAATCAAGTAATTTCTAGTAGCAAAAATGGTAGAAGTGGTTGCAATATTTGTGCACGCATTTTTATGTTCATATTTTATTTTGGTGGAAACATACAAGGACCAATCGTATTTTTTCTTTTCGAGACTGAAAGCACGAGGATACGAAAACAAAAAGGAATATGCCACAAGAAAGGACAAGAAAGAACATGTACGAATTGATAAAAGCAATACAAAATATGGTAATCTCTTTATTGATATGCTTTTTAAAGTGTGTTACAATACGTCTCCTTCCTTTTTAGGGGATAGGAGCGTCAAATGTGTTTCTTGTCACAACGTCCATGGATAACAATCCTTCTTCCGTGTGCCCACATGTAAGATGGGCAGACCAAAACGTCGCCACCGCTGTTGTATGTGATTTATTGCTCTTTCTTGCTACTCTACTGTCGAAAACTTGCGTTCAAAGAAATAGAAAATATTAGTAGCACCTGCGGATGGAATAAAGCATGTATTTCCCAAGGCCTACTATCAGTAAATGCATGAAAATATTAAAACAATAATGAAATGACTTTGGATAGACCTGAAACTTTCACAGTAGCATAAATATGTCAACAGAAGACAACTGCAAAAAGAACAATCTGGAAATTCATCACAGATTTGTATTCGCTCCAGGGTGGGACAAATAGGACTACAAGAACTAGTCAGAAATCACCCTCTTCAATGTCCTACTTAGGAAGATCCAAAAGACCTGTAAAGTTGGGATTAGCTAATTGGGGGTGTTTTGGGAAGACCCAGATGGTCAGATTTCTCCCATTTTACCTCTAGGATCCAAATTTTGCTAGTTCCATCTGCAAGTTATTAAAGGCAGGAAATGACAAAAACCTGGGCAATATTGCTCAAAATGAAATGAAATTTAAACTGTAACCTATTTAACATATCTAGAACACAATGTAAAATAAAAACAAAAGAAATATATCATAGATTTCTATTCATCCTGGGGTGGGACGAATTTTCTTGTGACAGATTGGGGAGCGCTTGGGGGTAGGACGCCCACTGTTTGAGGAACTGTTTCAGCACCAATCCACTTGGGATGGGTACAAAAATTATTATGAGATTTTGTCGACAAATTTGGTGGATATTTGTGGCCAAAAATCAGGTTTTGGGTCCGGATTCGCTCTTCCAATAGTCACCCAATAACCTCCCTTTTGAATGAGAGATTAAGGATGTAAAAGCACAAATTGCAAGTAGGTATGTAAATTGGTAGCACTTCGTTGCTCAAATGATCCTTCTCTGTATCTCTTTTGGGTGAGAAAACTCACCAATTTATAGACCTTAGGGTCTCTCTATTTGAATTGCGCATGCGAGGGCGCCACTGGAGTTGTTTTCCTATTTTAAGAGAAAAGCTAACTCCCTGATTTAAAATCTCCTTGCATGAGGTTTCTAAAATAAAGACACTCATCACTGAAGTCTCTCTTCTTGATTTGGAGCCATTCCTCGCAATTGCATGACCTGTAGCTTCAGTTAACTGGCAGACTTATCGAGATTTGATTTTTTTTGCCAGTCAAACCTGCTATTCGTCCCACCCTAGAGCGATTGCTTAATCGTCCCTGGGTGGGACGAATACCAGTTTGTATTTTCCCCAGGGTGGGGTGAGTAGAGAGCAAAGTTCCAAAAAGGTGCCAAATTGACCTTTGACCTTCCAAACTGCTTTTGGAAGTGGTTAAGACCATTGTTTAACCTTTGGGGGCTGCCCTAGGGGCTGTGTGTGTCAATGCAATCAGCGCTTGTTGTCACATATTTGGATTGGTGTTGTTTTGGTGTCTACATATGCCCCTTTTTGGGAAGCGTTGTGCAAGGTGCAGCACCGAGAAAAAATAGATAACCAAAGCACTAATGATTAGGTTTTCTTAGTAACCTAACCAACTCTTGATGCCCCAAGTATGGAAAGGGCACGCATTCTTGAATCCTTGCTTCTGACGAGCTAAGGAACTTCATTCAAGTGTTAACATTGTTCGATGAGGTGTTACTTGAACTTGGACATTGATCAGTCATGAATAGGCAAAGGGCGCAACCTTTTGTCTGTGGGAACCTTGAGTTCATGATTCACAAATGCCAAGTGTTTGATCAGCTTGTGATAATTGCTTGTTTGCTACCCCAAGCAGGGGCATGATTGTCCTTGTCAATGATCCTTTGAATGCGTGTCATTTCCATGATTGGGTATATTGTTGTTGATTGACGGCTAAGTGTGACTACCCCCTCAAGTGACAAATCGATGAGGGAATGACCGACATGAGAAAAGCAACGAGTCGCTTGACCCAAGATGACTTAGGTAAGGGTGCCTTCAGTTGTTTACCATTGAATGCGAAAGTAGTTTTTGAACATTCTGGCCTGTTTTTGGTAGGTGTGAACCCTTTTTGTGATGCATTTTGGAGCTGAAAGTGTCAAAAATTCATCCTCCCGCAGAGTGGTCCGGATATGGTAGCCTTATTAGGAATTATGATAGGAAAAATTTGTAACCCCAATGTCTGTTTTGGATGCCAAGAATTTTAGGCGAAAAAGCGCCTTCGTTTAGCAATGTTATTGCTATTTTTGGATGGGTTTTGACCCGTTTTGATGATGTCGTTTGGGGATGAAATTCTCAAAAATCCATCTTCTCGTGGAGCGTTCCGTCTATGGTAGCCTTCTTAGGGAATAAGATAGTGAGGATTTGTGACCCCGACATCTATTTTGCATGCCTGAACTGTCAAGTGCCAAAGCACTCTTATCAGACACTTTTAGGGCTTGTTTTTGGTGTTTATGCACTTTTCATGGTTTGTTTTTATGTACATGTATTTACACTGATGTATGCAAATACTTTTATGAATTTTTTATGAAATGAGTTGTTTATGACTTGTTGATTTACCATAGACTGTACAAGATTTGACTGACTTGTACTAATGGGATGACTTTATGGAATGACTTTTGCATGTGAAAACTTTGTTTTTGTATTTTGCATATTTTTTGATGGTAATGTACGGAATGAAATGTACTAGTTGTTTGAAAATGTAGTTAAGCTTTTATGAGATGCATATATTTTAACTAACTAGACAAGACTGTACATTTATCTCACAAGAATTTTGAATAAGGTATAAATTCGACTTGAATTTAACCAAGTTATTTCACACCCGTGTGTGTGCAAGTGAGTTCATTTATGTGGTATTTGTTAGGATACAACCAGTGCCAGATAGGCTATCAACCAAACCTGTACTGAGGATAACCTAATTACCTCCACTAACTCTATTGTTGTACTTAGCCAGATTAATCCACGGGACAATCTAAAGTACCATAAGCTAGCTCATCCACATGGAAACATTGGTCTACGCACACGCAAAGCTAATGTGGTAGACATATCGTCATGCGATTAGGATATCACCATTTCTAGGTAGGCTATCCACAAACCTATAATGAGGATCACCTAGATGGTTTTTGAATGCTGAGAATGCCAGAGATTCAAGTTCAGGTTGTGTATTGGATCAATGGTATAGGATACTTGCTCGTCTATATAGTGATGAAAGTCACTGTTTATTTTTCTCTTTGTTTTTCTTTTTGAGCAAGGATTTTGAATAGTGGTGATAACCACTATTATTTGATTTTGTATTTTGAGCTTTGTAAGTTTGAGCTTGTGAATGGCCTTGATCCTATTGGCCTTGGGGATGACTACCCATCCTTGGCAGGGACATGTAGTACGAATCCTTACGACTTTGGGAACCAAGGGGGATGATGGAGATTATGAAGTAAGGGCATTGATATTTTTGGCCTTGGGGATGACTACCCATCCTTAGTAGGGACGTGTAGTACTAATCCTTACAACTTTGAGACCAAAGGTGAGTGGAGATGGTTGTGATGATGGTTTGTTGAAATTGTGTTTTTGAATGGTGTTGACCCTTTTAGGTCTTGGGGATGACTACCCATCCTTGGCAGGGATGTGTAGTACGAATCCTTACAACTTTGGGGACCAACTGTGATTGGGATTTTTGGTAGTGGTGAAAACCACTGTTTATTAGGGGGAATTGATGGGGAAGAGCTCATCCTTTTGTCAATTCTCAACATTCTAGAACCATTCGCACAGGGGGATGAACAGGCTAATCTTTCACCAATGGTACCCTAGACTGCTTTGTAGGTTTCTCTTGCATTCACACAATTTAGGAATTATTTTATGTGTTTTAATTTGTGTTGGAATGCTACATAACAAGGCATGATCCAAGTAAAACTTTCCCATGTAAAATCTGTTTAACTATGTACAGTTTTTGGCTAGCAATTTAAAGATAGCTGAATGACGAAAACCCTATATACATTAGGAGACAATTGACGATGCAAAAAATGGGGAGTGTGTTATGCTTGAATGTATGCATTGATGAAATGGATTTTATGGGAAAAATGATGGATTTACCATGTAATGACAGTCTATGGTGTTGTTGACTTGTATGACCTAACAAATATGCAATGTATGGATGTGATGCCTAATGCAACATATATTTTTGTATTTTGATTTTTATGAGTATGCACAAAATTGAAATGCAATTTTTTTATTATTTTTGATGATTTTATTGTTTTTGTTTGTTTTTGATGATTTATGTTGACCAAATAGCAATGGTAATGCTTGGAGCTTTTGGTTTGACCAAAGGGTTTATGGATACCTTTGGGGCATTTTTGGGGTTGACCAAGCGATTGTGAGAATCCTTGGACCTTTTGGCTTGACCAAAGGGTTTATAGATACCTTTGGAGTATTTTGGGTTGACCAAGCGATTGTGAGAATCCTTGGAGCTTTTGGGTTGGACTATGGCTCTCTAGATGTGGAATGGCCTCAAATGACTGATGTTCAAGGGTTCTATTTCCTTGATTCCTTCAAGAGAGGAGAGCCGGTATGTTCCAGGTCCTATTCTACTATGAATGACATAAGGACCCAACCAGTTTGTTGTGAACTTGTCCCGTAGATTGGATGGCAAATTAGAATTTTGTTGGTTCTCTTTTAAGACCAAGTCACCAACCTGAAATTCCCTTAAGTGGACCTTCATGTTGTATGCTTTCTTAAGTCGCTCTTGATATATACGCAAATGCTCGAGAACATTAACGCATCATTCTTCAAGAAACGTCAGTTGGTGTAACTGGGCCTGCCATGCAGTGTCATCATCGATGAACTCTTGCATTGAAATGCGTAGGGAAAAGATTTTCAACTCAAGAGACATGACTACCTCAGAGCCATACACCAACAAAAATGGAGTTGCCCCAGTGGGCGTCCAAATTCTAGTGCGATAAGACCATAGGGCAAGCGGGATCTGAATGTGCCAATCCTTATGATTGTTAGTGACTGTATTTTTGAGGATGGAGACTAGTGTTTTGTTTATGCCTCTGCTTGCCCATTTGCTTGTGGATAATAGGGTGTTGAAAAACTGTGCTGAATTTTGTACTTTGTGGTCAAAGCATGCACATATTTATTCTTGAATGGGGTCCCATTATCCGACAGGATCTTGGACGGAATACCAAAATGACATGATGTTATGCAAAATAAACTTCGTAATGCGGGAGCCAGTCGTAGAGGTTAGCGGAATTGTTTCCACCCACTTGGTGAAGTACTCTATGGCCATTATGATGAATGTGTGATGACCTGATAACACAGGGGAGATCTTTTCGATTAGATCGAATACCCACTACAAAAAGGCCAAGCTGATTGGATCGGTTGCAAAGCCTAAGAAGGTACGTGTGTCAAATTAGCATGGTGTTGACACTTCATGCACTTCTTGACATATGCGCAACAATCTCGCTCTAAAGATGGCCAATAATAGCCCATGCAAAGAATGCACTTTGTGATGGCCATACCGTTGAAGTGGCCACCATAGGTACCATCGTGTGCTTGGGTGATCGCCCAAGCGGACTCTTGTTGGTCCAAGCAATGGAGGAGGATTCCTTCATAGCTTCGATGATACAAAACATCTCCTAACAAGACATGCTTTACTGCTTTATGTTGAAATGATATTTTCATGGCTTGTGTCAATCCAAGTGGGAGGTTACCTAGCTTGAGGTAATCCCGAATGGGTGTGTACCAATCCTACTGATCAGAAACCTCGATGGTATGAACGGCCAATCCCTCTTGAATTTCATCCCTAGCAAAATATGAGCATGAAAGAACTTGTAAAAATAGCATTGTGTTGCTATTAAGAGGGGTTAGGGAGAACAAGGACCCCTATTTGGCTCGATTTAGACAATCGTGGATTCGAGAGAACCTATCCTAAGATGGTTCAATCTGGATCAAATGGATTCCTGGCATTAGATCAGAGCTTGCACGCTCTATCATGGATTACGATAATGTTTTAACTTCAATGGTTGTCATTTCACTAGAAGGGTCTTGTAGGATTAATGACCCTAAGGAGGCCATAGTATCCGCAAAACAGTTTGATGATCGAGGGAGTGCCTCGATTTCATACCATTCAAGTTGTGCCAGGAATTTGTCCACAAGGGCTTTGTAGGCATACAGAACTGGAAATCTACATTGGAATATCCCCTTGACTTGATTGATAATTAACAACTTATCACCAAAAATATTTAAATGTTTAATGTTCATGGTGATTGATGTCTGAAGACCTATGAGCAAGGCTTCACATTCTACATTGTTGTTGGTGCATGGGAAGTTTAATTTAAATGACAGAGGCATTGGATCCCATTGTAGAGTGGAGAATACAATTCCCACACCACCTCCTTGCTCACATTTAGAACCATCGAAGAATAGGGTCATGTCAGCCTGTGACTCAGGCTCATCAAAATCTGGCGATTCTGAAACATGAAAAACCCCATCGTCTGGTAATTCTATAGTCAGAGGCTGATCATCGTCAAGGGGAGTCTCTACCAGTTGATCGACGATGACTTGACCTTTGATGGATTTATGTCCAATGAATACTATGTCAAACTCCGTCAATAACATGATCTATTTTGCCGTGTGGCTACTATGATAAGTATGACTCATCATGTATCGCAATGGATTCTCCTTAGACACAACATACATCGTATTGCTGAGAATGTAGTGGCGTAGATTTTTGGTAGCAAAAACCATTGCCAAGCAGAGCTTCTCAACGTATGCATAGTTAAGTTCATAACTGACCAAGGTGCGGCTAAGATAGTATGTAGCTTGTTCTTTGTGTACTTCATTTTTCTAGGACAGCATGGTGCCCAGTGCCACCTCAGTAGCTGAGATGTATAAATAAAATGACACTCCTGGTCTAGGTGGTGCCAATACTGGCGATGAAGCTAAGTATTTTTTAATGTCATCAAAGGCTGACTTGTGCAATAATTTATTCATGGGTCGGCACTTGTCAGATAGCTGCGCTATGAAGTGCTTGATCGATGTAACCTTTCCCTGCAGACTCCTGAGCTGCTTGATGGTAGTTTGGGGAAGCATTTCAAGGATTTCCTTGACTTTATGTGGGTCTACCTCGATTCCTCGTTTAGAGACTATGTAAACCAAGAGCTTTCTAGATGTGACACCAAAGACGCACTTCTTGGGTTTTAGTCTAACCTTATGCTCCATGAGGCGATCGAGGATCTTGCTTAAGTCATCGAGATGATCTGGGCGCAAAAGAGATTTGTTCAACAAATCATCCATGTAATCCTCCAAAGTTTTGTGCATGTAATCATGAAAGATGTACGTCATGGCATGTTGGTAGGTGGCGCCATAATTTTTAAGGCCAAAAGGCATGACCTTATAACAAAATGTCCCCCAAGGTGTTGTGAACGCCGTTTTGAGTTGGTCTTTAGGATTGATACAAATCTAATTGTATCCCGAGAAACCATCCATGAGGGAAAGCATTTTGTGGCTCACTGTAGCATCTACCAATGCATCGATGCTAGGCAATAGAAAATCATCCTTAGGACTCACTTTGTTTAGATCTTGAAAATCGATGCATATGCGAATCCTCTCATCGGGCTTCTTGACGGGAACCATGTTAGACAACCATGGTGGATAATCCATGCAGATGACAAACTGTGTATCCAACAGCTTTGTAACTTGTCTTTGACCATTAATGCCATTGTTGGGTGCATCTTACATAGTTTTTGCTTTACTAGCTTGACTGTCGAATCAAGCGTTAGATTATGCATGACTAGCTGTAGGTCTAGTCCCGACATGTCTTTGTATGACCATGCAAAAACCTCCTTCTCTTTGAGAAGGGCAATGTAGTCGGCTTGTTCTTTAGGGGATAGAATTACCCCTAGATTGATGATTTGCAAATTCACTAGATCTGAGCCGATGTCTATGTCATTCGTCTCCTCGACCGACATGTGGGACCCGTCCTCCAACTGGTGTGGAGTTGGGATCAAATGGATATCGTTTGCTGAATTTAGATCATCGTTTGGAACATCAGGTTCCTCTTTAGCATGGAAGACATCCTGAGTCTGTCCTGGGGTGAAATGGAACATTCCTCCGCAAGGCCAGTACTCTGATGGGGATGGTGGTGTGTCAACGTCATCTCAGTCGATAGCATCTAGATCTAGATATAATGATCATGTCGGGTTAGCTGGATCATGGATGGGGGAGATTAAATCAATGGAGATCATGTTGATGAAATGATTGTGGTCTCCATTACCGTGGGTATGACTACTCGAACATCCTAGATGATATTTGTGCTTTGGATATGGTTCTATGGGTATTGGAACAAATGGATCAGCCCTATGCATGAAGACAAAGACAGGGTCTGCCCTAGGCATTGATGGTTTGATAGGGTCTCCAGGCAGAAGATGCTCTCTGTGTACCTAGAGTGGCGGGTGCAATAATTGCTATAACTACGTCGGGTTGAGGTGCCACCTATGTCTTGGACCTATGTGTAAATGTTCAAACATGTCATCTATGTCCAAAGGGTATCGTTGTTGCATCTGTCACATATGATTGAGATAAGCCATCTCAGTTTCATCTTTGTAGTCACTGTCAGAGAACCAAATGCCTTCATTAGCTCCAACAGTGGTTTGTGACATATGAGGCTCATCTTGTTTGAGAAAATTAATGTGGTCCCATCAAGGTTGTTCCGCTCTCTGCAGGGGGACATGATTCCCTTGAGGTAGCATATGCTCAAATGGAGCATCCAATGGGAACATTGTTAGGAAGCTTTCCTGATCATCATTCATGGGATATACTTGCTATCAGACTCGAAAGGATCCCAAGGGGCTACCTTGTACTTTGACTCATCCTCTAAAGACCCTTCTTGGTCTTGTCCATATCCCGCTTGTGGGTGAGTCCTTGAATTTTCTCCTTGTTCGGACAAAGGGAAGGGGTTGTTATGGTCAACAAGGTTGGTTGTGAGCAATGGGAGATAATCTCCCAATGTATAGTTTGTGTTAGGAGTGGCATATGGACCTGATGCCAACCCATCCTTGTTGCCTATCCATAGGCCTTGCATGTTTTCCACCAAGATGTCTATGGGCAAGGGGTGGTTGAACCCTACACCTGACTTGTCATACGACATTTGATATCTCGGTTGGCAAAGAACATGCACTCCTTGATCATACCTACCCAACCCATATCTATGCCAATTGCATTGGCCTAGATATCTTAAAGCAAAATCAAGGTTGTATACATATTTGACATCCTCAAAAAAGGGATCTTCATCTTCATATTCTGGCATACAAGTCTCAACGACATTATCCAGGCCCCCATAAACAAAGTTTGTCTGATTGGGTGGGTAGCCTAAAGGAACCATAGAGCCGATGGGGAGTCGAGGTTGCCCCATATCCTGCATGGACTCAAGTGTGGGTGTTGCTATAACGTTCCTCACTAGATACTCCCCTAGGCCCGTGCTGGCCATTTCAACGATGACCATTGGTGGTTGAGGGGAAGCGAATGGGAGTCCTTCCTGAGTCCACTACATGTGGGGCAAACTAAGCATCTCGACTTCCACTCTACTAGGCATATCTTCTGTTGAGATGGTTGAGACTAGAGGTGGTTCTTCTTCTAAGGGTTTCTTTCCCTTGTCCTTGGATGTGGCCATCGTAGGTGGCATCGTTGTGGAAGGACTGGAGAAAGAAGATGGACCCGGCTAAGGACTCGATGGATTAATCACTAGAGATGCCTATGGAATCGGACCCTGTTGAGATGGATTCAATTGAAAATCCAAATGTGTTGACGGCAAGGTCAATTGCGGCATGAATTGCACTGTATTATAGTATTTGAAGGGCTCCAAGTCCACAAGGACTACATGCACCTGACCTTCAAATGTATACTTCAGGCATTGATGAGCTATTGAAGGGACACAATTCATGTCCCAAATCCAAGGCCGACCCAGCAATATATTATAAGCCATCTCGCCTTCCAAGATGTGACACAATGTATGAATGGTCTTTTGTCCCACTTGGATAGGTAGGACAATTGTGCCAAATTTCGAGCAGATTGCATCGTTGAATGCTCGTAGTGTGTAAGTGGAAGACACGATATGAGATGCTGGCAACTTCAAATGCTTCAGAGCTACTGTAGTGACGATATTACTGGACGAGCCAGTGTCCACCAACACTGTATTATATGGAATCCCGTTGACCCGCGTAATAACATGCAGGGGTGGATCTGCTACATCACTAGTCACTTCTTTCAATTCATCTTCTCTAAAGGTGATGACAGGCTTTGTACATTTTTTTACATGCCCCACAAGATTTTTGAAGGAATTTGACTCGTGGGGCTATAGCTCGATTGCTTTTAAGATCTCCATTAGAGCCTCCCGATGGGGCGTTGATTGTTGAATAAGCTCGTATATGGAGAGCCTAGCCGACGTGGTCCTTAGAATTTGGGTAAGTCTAGTCCGAATCGTGGCCACTGGTCTAGGTGGGGGAAGTTGCATAGGGGATTGTTGAGGTTGTGATGTCGATGGAACCTCTCTTGTGGCTGCCACAAGGGCAGCTCCTTGATACCTCTTGTTCCTAGTCACTATGCTTATCATCCCCACATATCCCTGCATAGGGCAATTCTGTTACACCTCATTGACTTGAAGGGATTTTACCGATGCCTCATGGGCAGGCAAGGGGTCTTTGAATACTCCCATATGCTGGTTGTTTGGCTCTACAGGGTTGTCCACCACCAATGTCTTATTATCAATGAGATCTTGTACCAAGCCTTTGAACTTCCAAAATGCATTAAGATCATGTCCTTTATGCCTGTGGAACCTACAATACAAATCTTCTCTGCTTCAATGCATTGGGGTCTATATTTTGAATCTCTGGAAGGTTGATCAAGTTCGCCACTAACAAGCGGTCAAACAGAGAATCCCTAGACTCTGTGTAAGGAGTAAATTGTCACCTAGGGTGATGCTACTTATTTTGATTTTGCCTTTGGTTTTCTCTCTCATAGTTGTTAGGAGGCACCGCCTAATAGTTAGCCTTTTGAGGCTGTGTTTCTTGTGTAGGCTTAGGGACGTTGATGGCAACCTAATTAACTGCAACAGGTTTTGGTTGCGTGGTCCCTAGTTTAGTGTTCTTTTTCCATTCTTTCTTCTTAGGTTTGGCAATCTCGCCATCCTATATCTTAATCTCCTCAATGAATCTGGATTGCACCAGAGTTTCCTCTAAATTGGCATATTGTTGCAGCTACAATAGCACAAAGATTGATCTCAAATAGCTTCTTGAGAACATTTGGGTCAAATATGACATGGGAGGGAGGTAAGACAACTTCGAAAGCAACATCCTCCATCGGTTCCCGTATGCCATCATGGTCTCCTCATCATACTGCTTGAGGCTAGCTAGGTCACTTAATGATGCCTTCTTCTTAGTGTTGAAGGTGAAGTGTTTAAGGGACATGTCCACTAGCTGATCCAAGTGGTTGATGCTATGTTTCAATAATTGGGTGAACCAATCTGAGGTAGGGCCTACAAATGTGGTTGTAAATGTTCTTAATAACAAAGCATCGTTTTCCTGAATGCCAAAGCACTGGCTCAAGAACCTAGTCACATGCTCTTGGGAATCCTCCTCCCCTCTAAAGAGTGCCAACTAGGGTAGTTTAAAGTGTTTCAAGTATGGAGGTGTCGGCACTGATGAATGCACAGGATGACTACGAAGTTGGCGTAAGGTGGGATTTTGGGGCCCAGAAGTCTTAATCTCCATAAAATCTAAGCTCTCTAACAATGCTTTATATGCATCAAAGGATTTAATTTCATCCTCCTTAGTTTGCTTTCGTTGTAAGTTGTGGGGAACCTGAGTCCTATTGAGAAGTAGCTGGGGGGTAGTACCCCCTCTGCCTTGATAGAGCATTTTGGCTCACTCTTCTTCTTGTTCATATTCCTCATAGGCTTCCTGAGGAGTAGCCAGCCAAGACCTATTCACATGGGTGGGTGCCTACAGAGGGTGCCCATCGTTGTTTCGGGGAGTGGCCTCGCACTCAAGTCTAGGAGGTCTCGAAGGTAATACTTGATAAGGTCACATAGACCTGTCTCATACCATGGGGTCAGGCCTCTCATATACTTCCACTTTCTGTGTGTAAGGGATTGGAACCTTCGCAGGCACATTGTTATGCAGCAATTCGACTGTTTGATGCTGAATGCGCTCTTTGTTAAGCCGACAAAGATGCTCTAACTATTCTTGATCTTGACTAAGCTGTGTGATTTGCACTTGGAGGGCGGCACGTTTGGCAATTGCCAAGTCAATTTTTTCTGATGTCTCTTGTTTAGGAAGCCTAGATGCCTCTGCTACATACCTATCTCGGTCATGGTGATCCGAGACCTCTATGGGTTGCTTTCCTCTGTCGAGGTTAGCTGCATTAACTCGAGGCTGTAGCCTCGATGGGTGATCTTGATACAAGGTAGGCATGGAGGTACATTGCTCCCATGATATGTGATACTCTTGAGGAACATGGTACTATTCCTCGTCCTATCTTTCATATGCATAAAAGGTGTGGGCAAAATTGTCTTGCCCTGTCTGGAAAGCTTGATACTTTGGATACTGTCGAGTGTTTCTAACAGTAATGCGGGGTAGAGGAGGGATGAAGAAATCCTGTGGCCCATCCATATGGACCCTCTGTTGCTCTAGCACTTCATCACTAGGCCACTCATAACAGGATTCTAAAGGAGGTCTCCTATTTATGTTAAGTGCTACGTGTAGGTTATCCTCTTGAAAGGGCCTCTACTGAGTGGGGGTACCTCTCCAAGAGGTGCCTCTATAGTCCTATTCTATTATGGCATGATGCATACTCCCTTGTGTGTTAGGATGCCAAGGTAGGATGACTAGGTCCTCAGGACTATATCGGAGGTGATTTGTCCCCCTTGATGCATTCTCTAGAGCGCTTGCCCATGATTGGGCTCGACTACGAGTGAACACCATGGTGATGTGCTCCTAAAGACGAATAGATTTTTATCTTTTTTTTTCAGGATTTTTTTATGCTACACTTAAAAAAAAAGGAAACACACAATCAACACAATGGTTATCTCTTTTAAAGATTAATAGTGCGCCCTAGAATCTGGTTTAGTGTGTTGTGATATTGTTTTGAAAGATTTTTGAAAGAACGTTTAAATGCAAAATGATGGCTCTTGTGACTCTCAAAATATGGTCATCCCTTCGATATACCATTGCCAGACCGATATATCAACCTCTCTATATACCCAACATTACGTGAGGGAAACTATTGGTACGTGAAAGTAGATGGTACGTTGAACATAGGCGGTACTGAAGAGGGATCACTTTGTTTATGACACCTACCATAGAAGACTTATCCTCATGCGCTGGGAATCACCCTCACTACACTTGGTCAGCTTTCATCAGGATTTACATCTAGCAACAGTCGCGATCGGGGTAATGTATGCAGTATATCAAGCCAAAGTGATAATGAGATCCACCTTTGGTCTTGCTCAAGGGTTGGGGTTTTACGACCAACTCCTTGTTGTTTTAGTTACCACGTGGTGTGTGGGGTTCTTTTTAAGTTGCATAAATGAATAAAACAAGCATGCAAACTCTTCTATGCAAGCAAATAACCAGATAACATAAAGAAAAGAATTGACAAAATGTGTTTAAGACCTCTACCTATTATCTACCCAAATCGGATGTCTCTGAAAGCACAAGGATACAAAAACAAAAAGGAATATGCCACAAGAAATGACAAGAAAGAACATATATGAATTGACACAAGATAAAAGCAATACGAAATATGGTAATCTATTTATTGATATGCTTTTTAAAGTGTGTTACAATACGTCTCCTTCCTTTTTAGGGGATAGGAGCATCAAATGTGTTTCTTGTCACAACGTCCATGGATAACAATCCTTCTTCCGCGTGCCCACATGTAATATGGGCGGACCAAAATGTTTCCACCACTATTTTATGTGATTATTTGCTCTTTTGCTATCGAAAACCTGCATTCAAAGGAACATAAAAGATTAGTAGCACCTACGGACGGAATAAAGCATGTATTTCCCAAGGCCTACTGTCAGTAAATACATAAAAATATTAAAATTCTAATGAAATGACTTCGAATCGATTTAAAAATTTCATAGTAGCATAAATATGTCAACACAAGACAACTGCAAAAAGAACAATCTAGAAATTCCTCACAAATTTGTATTCACTCCAGGGTGGGACAAATAGGCCTGCAAGAACTTGTCAGAAAGCACCCTCTTCAATGTCCTGCTTAGGAAGCTCCAAAAGACCTGAAAAGTTGGGGTTAGCTAATTGGGGGTGTTTTGGGAAGACCTAGATGGTCACATTTTTCCAATTTTTCCTCTAGGATCTAGATTTTTCTAGTGCCATATCCAAGTTAGTAAAGGCGGGAAATGACAAAAGCCTGGTCAATATTGCTCAGAATGAAATGAAATTTAAACTGTAACCTATTTAACATATATAGAACACAATGCAAAATAAAAAAAAAAGAAATCTATCACAAATTTCTATTCATCCTAGGGTGGGGCGAATTTTCCTATGATAGATTGGGGAGCGCTTGGGGGCAGGACACCCACCGTTTGAGGCACTGTTTTGGCACCAATCCACTTGGGATGGGTCCAAAAATGGTTATGGGGTGTTGTAGAAAAATTTTGTGGATATTTGTGGCCAAAAATTGGGTTTTGGGTCTGGATTTGCACTTTCAATAGTCGCCCAATAACCTCCCTTTCGAATGAGAGATTAAGGATGTAAAAGCACAAATCGTAAGTAGGTATGTAAATTGGCAGCACTTTGTTGCTCAAATTATCCTTCTCTGTATATCTTTTGGGTGAGAAAACTCACCAATTTATAGACCTTAGGGTCTCCTTGTTTGAATTGCACATGCGAGGGTGCCACTTGAGTTGACTGTCCTATTTTCAAGGAAAAGCTAATTCCCTGATTAAAAATATCCTTGCATGAGGTTTCTAAAATAAATACATTCATCACTGAAGTCTCTCTTCTTGAATAAAAACTATTCCTCACAATTGCATGGCTTGAAGCCTCAGTTAACTAGCAAAGTTACCGAGGTTTGAATTTTTGCCAGTCAAACTTTCTATTCGCCTCACCCTAGAGCGAATAATGATATTCGTCCTTGGGTGGGATGAATGCTAGTTTGTATTCATCCCTTGGTGGGACGAGCAGAGAGCAAGGTGCCAAAAAGGTGCCAAATTGACCTCTGACATCTAAAAATGCTTTTGGAAGTGGTTAGGACCATTTTTTAACCTCTGGGGGCTGCCCTAGTGGCTGTGTGTGTCAATGCGATTAGCGCTTGTTGTCACATAATTAGATTGGTGTTGTTTTGGTGTCTACAGATGCCCCATTTTGGGAAGCATTGTGCAAGGCACATCACCGAGCAAAAATAGATAACCAAAGAACTAATGATTAGGGTTTCTTAGTAACCTAACCAACTCTTGATGCCCTAAGTATGGAAAGGGCATGCATTCTTGAATCCTTGCTTCTGAAAAGCTAAGGAACTTAATCCAAGTGTTAACCTTTTTAGGTGATGTGTTACTTGAACTTGGACATTAATCAGTAATGAATAGGCAAAGGGCTCAACCTTTTGTCTATGGGAACCTTGAGTTCATGATTCATGAATGCCAAGTGTTTGATCAACTTATGATTATTGCTAGTTTGCTGCCCCAAGTAGGGGCGTGATTGTCTTTGTCAATGATCCTTTGAATGCGTGTCATTTCCATGATTGGGTATATTGTTGTTGATTGGAGACTAAGTGTGACTACCCCCTCAAGTGATGAATCGATGAGGGAATGATCGACATGAAAAAAATGACTAGTCGCTTGACCCAAGATGACTTAGGTAAGGGTGCCTTCAGTTGTTTACCTTTGAATGCGAAAGCAGTTTTTGAACATTCTGACCTATTTTTGGTGGGTGTGAACCCTTTTTGTGACGCATTTTGAAGCTAAAATTGTTGAAAATTCGTCCTCCTACGGAGTGGTACGGTTATGGTAGCCTTCTTAGGGAGTAGTATAGTGACAATTTATAACCCCAACATCTATTTTGGATGCCAAGAATGTCAGGCACAAAAGCACCTTCATCCGACAATGTTATTGTTATTTTTGGATGGGTTTTGACCCGTTTTGGTGATGCCGTTTGGGGATGAAATTCTTGAAAATCCGTCTTCCCGTGGAGTGGTCCAGCTATGGTAGCCTTCTTAGGGAAAAATATCGTGAGGATTTGTGACCCCGACATCTATTTTGCATGCCCAGACTGTCAAGTGCCAAAGCACTCTTATCGGACACTTTTAGGGCTTGTTTTTGGTGTTTATGCACTTTTCATGGTTTGTTTTTATGTACATGTATTTACACTTATGTATGCAAATGCTTTTATGAATGCAATGTTTCTAATTTGTATGATGTATGCATGTGGAATAAATGAAATGAGTTGTTGATGACTTGTCGATGCACCATAGACTGTACAAGATTTGACTGACTTGTACTAATGGGATGACTTTATGGAATGAATTTTGCATGTGAAAACTTTGTTTTTGTATTTTGCATATTTTTTGATGGTGATGTATGGAATGAAATGTACTAGTTTGAAAATGTAGTTAAGCTTTTCTGAGATGCAGATATTTTAACTAACTAGCCAAGAGACAACACATAATATACCCCAAAGCCCATAAAGGTATGTATGATGTTCTTCCCTATAAAACAATACATGACTAGAAGAACTCGATGATCGCTTTAAGGAATCTATTGGTAACAGATAAAACACTGAGGCCCCTTCTGGATGGATTTTCATCCACTGCAAAAAAAATTATAATAAAATTTTCATAAAAGAAATATATTTATTGACTCCATAGTAATTACAAACATCTAATGATTACTAACTATCAAATACTTACAAGGTAATTACAATGTACTTGCAAGGTACCAAATAATATAATAAACTCCAACAATGCTCAATTAAGTTTAAGAGCTTTTGATTTTGTAATACACAATTCTTTAAAGAAGTATATGATAGGAAAAATATCGAGTCAATAGAGGTCTACCAAATGTTTCATATGGTCCAATGCTTAAAATGGTTTTAAGACTAATTAACAGCACTGGAATCATTAGAACTTTAAGAATATCTTTCAGGCCAAGGATACTATGAACACTCTGCTTACTCAAGATTCAGAAAGAGATCTCCCTTAATATTATATGATATTAACGAAAAAAGACAAAGTGACTTGAATACAAAAATCAAGCATAATTTCAGTAGGAAATTCGGAATATAATGCATTCTCAAATAAATGATTAAAAGATAAAATATAAAACACATTCAAACAAATCATATTTTAAGGAACTTGTGATATTAATATAAAGTAAGCTCAGGATAGATAACCAAGCCACTTCTCCCTACAAGTTACCAAATCAAAATAAAAACTCCTTGCCTTCAATCACACACAAGCAACTGAAGACTACAGTATTACTTGTACATATAAATAAGCCATCAGGGCCAGATGACTATCCAACATAATTTATCCAAAAATTTTGGAAACTCAAAACAAATTTTTTCCTGATAAAGGTTGAGGAATCATAAAACTCTAAAGTTATCGATGAAGTAGACATTTTATCTTTGAAATGTTGTATTACTCATACATATAAATAAGTCATCTAGGCCAGATGACTCTCCAATATAATTTATCTATAAATATTGGAAAATCAAAATAAAATTTCTCTTGATAAAGGTTAAGGAATCACAAAACTATAATGTTGTCGATGAAGTTGATATTTGATCTCTGAAAATACTGTAGGAGGTATGTGTAACCGATTTTGGCTTGTTTAGGTATATTGTATGTAAATAGATATGGTATCCAATACAAAGAGGTTATAGCATACTGATATAGCAAAAATTTAGGACACCCTAATATGGATACAACTGGATATGATATTATAAAAAGTATTTATATTGTATATACTAAAAGAAAGAACATAGAATGCAAAAACATTTACACAAGTTTTAATTATGATAGTTTCATTAATTAAGAGGAAGATTATTATCATTTTCTAAATTTTCAATTTACTTCTTAAAAATTGTTTATCCCTCTTTTAATCTCATGTCATGGATACAACTCTAGCCATCCCTAGGTCATATATAAATGTATATGGACCAGATAGAGGAATGTATTCAATACATCTGGATATGGTATCCAAGAAGTATCATATATGTATCCATATTGGATACATTATATGAGTATTCGGGTAGGAAAAGTACCATATACAGTAACTCTTATGTTTTAAATTTTACCACTAAAGAGATTTGTATAAGATACTAAACATCATTGTCTTCAGTCAACCAATTATGCTTATTCACTTTCATCTATAGAAGGCTTCAGGTGCAATAGACACTTTTTTGAACATATCATGGAAGAATTGAATTTGACACACATTGTATAGAACTAATTATTTTGCTTTTGCTTATTGGAACTACCTAACTATTGCCTCTTCAAGAAGTTTTCCACAAGAAGATACTCTCTCGGTCTTCCTTCATAATGGCAAAGGAACAAAGAAAGTATCTTTAGGTGGAAAAATAAATTAAAACACTAATAAAATTGCAAATATCTAAAGCCCAACAATCCAACTCACTCTAATTTGCCAATGAGATATATTATTAGCAGTAACTATTTTAGAAAATTATACAATAATAAAGCTAGTGCCTGCCATATACAAGAGGGATTGGGACAGAAGATAATCCAAATTAAATCTTAGTTTGTATTTTAAACATTCCCAAAGACATGATTAGCAAGGATTCACTATTTCAAGTTTATAAATCAAATATTTGAAATTTCCTCTAGAAGAAATAAGGCAAGTTCACTATTGTCTTTGGAGTCTTGGACACATTTTGTTTGTGATCTTATTTTGGCCTTGAATTACTGATTTTGGTTACTAACTTAGGTGGTTTATGAGGAGATACCATCAAATTTGGAAGTGTCACTGTAGTTTACCACTGTGTACAAGTGTTCAAGGGGATGGTCCATTACAAAGACCAATCTTAAATCCACTTTTTCCAAACTGCTAGCAACCTAAAAATGTGTGTGCATTGTTTGAGAGATGAGACCCAAAAGTAAAGGAAAGTAAGAGTTGCATGCTTCTACACTCTTAGTGACTTAAGAGAAAAAAATCATGGCAAAAAATATTACAAGCCATCTTATCTAAAAAGGAAGTGAATGCATTCTCATTCATAAATTCTAGTTAGAGTAATGCAGTGGATGAAAAACAAACTCGCAACTTGAAAGACATACCTTGTAATGCAGTGGATGAAATATTATTGTAAGTCTCCAAATAGATTTTTTATTCATCAGTTAGAGTAAACTTTGATGAGATGTGTTCACAATTTTGATAGAGAATGACTATTAATCAATGGACATCAAACGATTTCACCGAGAAGGTAAGAGTTTTATTATCGACCATTATTGTAATAATCGACCCTTGATTTTCATAGGATTGAACAATTGTAGTCAAAAAATGAATGTCTATATCAAATTGGGACATTTGTGCTAGCCCTAGCAGCCCAAATTCCCTCATCCATGTTGAATCGTTGTTGGAATAATTGATAATTTATGAGATGAGCAGGTAAAGTAGATTTTTAAATGAGATTCTACCTTGATTGGAATAAGTTGAGACCATTGTTGGGACTTGGAGGCTTGAAAGGGTTTTGAAATATTTTTAAAGGTTTTTGGAGTTTTTTTTGCTGTGCATAAAATGAAGTGAGTAGGTTTCGAACAGTTTATATAGGTGTTTCTATGCAGAGTCATAATTATATGGTGACACATGGCAATTTTAATGACACATGGCACACAACCAAGCTATCATCCCTTGTATGATGTCTACAGACCCACCTTAGTCATACCTCATAGATCATCCCTCACATGATGTCGACAGACTCACATGAGTTATCCCTTGCATGATGTCTACTAACACACCTGGGTCATCCTCCACAACATGTAATATGAACTGGGTGAGCTAGTAGACATTATGCGATGGATGACCTACAAGGCACAACATCTTGAATTATATCTATGGACACGCTGATGATGCCATACATGATGTCTATAGACTCACACAGTTCATCCCTCGAGTAAAGTCTATAGACTCTCCTATTTCGTCCCTTGAATGAAGTCTAAAGACTCACTTGGATCATCCCTCGACGAGGGATAACCCAAGTGAGTATGTAGACTTCATTATAGGGATGACCCAGGTGAGTCTTTAGACATCATGCATGGGATGACAAACATAAATTACAAATAACTATGAAATACAAATTTTGCTTCTTAATCATGGTGTTTCCAGTGCTATAGGGATGTGTTCTTCGTTGATATTTTCCTATGGTATGATTTATGGTGGTCAAGGGCCATAGTTTTTTTGTATAGGGTGTAAAATTAGGTTATAGAGGCTTCATAATGCTTGGATCTGCAGGTACCTTCCTTTGTTTGATAGACACATCATCAATGTGGCTTGTAGAATTGAAGGTGCATGCCAGATCTAGAGCTATATGAGTCCATTTTGTGGGTGCACTTGCGAATAGGTCTAAAATGATAATAATAAAAATAATTTTTTTCTTCTATGGAGAGGGCTGCACAGGGCATCTAGCCTAGTGGATCTTATCCTTCATTCATATTTTGTTTGTGATCTTGTATGGAGTTTTTATATCACAAACCTTGTTTGCAAAATAACAAAATAAATTTAGTGAGACCATGAACATCATCTTATTAAATGATGATTTATAGAGGTTGACGATATTAGTGGATCTCTCAGTGCTATTGGTTGAAGAAAATTTGGTTAGTCGATGAATACTCATGATGTTATATCGATTAAATGATTCCATGAAGCTATTTGATGCATTAATGATCTATGAAATGAATAGTGTGAATTAAAGGAGGTTAGGATTAAACTAGTCTTCAAATAAATATTATGCTTGTATAAGGATCACATGGTGATTTAAACTCCTAAAAAATGTATCTTGAGACCACCTACAAATGAAAGGAGAAAATATGTTAATTCTTAGAATGTATTGGCACTTGTTTAGACTCTTTAGAGTGACACATATGTGAAATATTACTCGGATATAATATTTCATTTAAATAAATAATGGTTTCCCTAGTTTAGAAATACATAGTAACTTTAGTAGAATAAAACCTTTAATTAAAGTAAGAGTGATGTAGGCCTTAATGCTTTATAACTTTTGTATCTATGTAAACTAGCATATGTATATTGTGGAGTTATCCTCTTCAAACCAGAAGTAAGAAATCCTTTTGAGATAAACCACGCTATAATAAAATTGTACCAACATTATGAGTAAAATTTTGATGACATGATGTTTTCTTTTGTCTGTTGTATTGATTGACATTGTAAAAATAAGCTACCGCCTATTTTTTTTATCGCAGCACCAATACTTTAATAGTTTCAAATCAGATTATGTTTAGTGATTATTTATATCTTATGGTACATTTGTCAAAAAAAATTGTGAATTCACCAACTTATTATTTTTTCTTGTGGAAAAAAAAGGTAATTAGCCATGTCCTCTACATGACTTTGAACCATATTTGCCTTGGTTTCGAAACTTATTCCCCTCGTTTTTATATATATATATTTTTGGGCCTACTCCTTATGCATAACCCTGGCCATACACATGTCAGTGTTTGAACTTTAAACCTAAAAAACCAAAACCTGAACCGCTACACTATACCAAGGATATAATTGTAATGAATATAGAAAACTTCATATACAGTGTATTGTGAGTGACCATGAATGATTTTATTTTGTAAATTTTCAAGTGGTCCATGTTAGTTTCTAACATAACATGTAAACCTTCCATATTAAATGAATAAATACATCAAAAATAATTAAATAAATAGTTTTATAGAATTATATAAAGATATATTTATTTTTAAATTTATTATTATAATTTTATATGTATATTTAAAAAAATATCAAAGATTGTATGTTATAAAATTTTAACCAATCAAAAATAAGAAGAAAAAAATTATATTTTTATTTATTGTTTTATATATTTTAAAATTTAAATTCAATTTTTTTTTTTAATTTATGATATATATCCCTTTCATAATTGATATAATAAGAAAATAGTTAGAGACATCCCTTACACAAAAGTATTATACATGTTTACCATAAAAATTTATAAGTATACTCCATAGCTTATAAGATTGTATGTTAAAAATTTTTAATCAAGAAGAAAAAACTATATTTTAATTTATTATTTTATATTTTTTTAATTTAAATTTATAATTTTTTGTTTATAATATATATCTCTTTTAAAAATTTATGTAAGAGAAAAAATAATTAGATACATCCCTTACACAAAAGTTTTATGCATGTTTAGCATAGAAAATTATAAGTATACTCCATAACATAAAGAACTTAAGAGAAATATTTTATCATTTCTTTGAATTAATAGCAATAAACATTGGCCTATTCATTTTATGACCCTTCATTATTTTTTATTCACCACCACTTATAATCCCTAATATTAATGTCAATTTATCTTCTATAAACTCCGTGCAACTCCATACAAATTTCATCTTTGATATTAAGATGTTTTTTGTTTAATTGTGCAAGCCCTAGTGTTCATAGCTCTTAAAAAAAAAATAATGTATTTGTCAAACTCCCATACTCTATTATTTGAAGCAAGGCCAAGTTCAAAAGAGAGATCCAAATTAAGGGAATCCTTCTTCTAGTTTTCTTTGCATCTCTCATATATTTATTCATCTTATCAATCATTGAACCAAATGAATTATTTTTTAATTATCATATATTTATAGGGATATTTATATTCCTTTTGCAAATATCTTTTGAAATAAGTATTTTTATTCAATCTAGTTAACAAACCTTTGATGAAATCATATCCTTTCCTTACCTTCTAAATATGTTTGAAACTAATACAACCTTATATTAAGAACAAACTTCACTTATACATTTATTCTTTCATCTCCTCAAGCATATCCCTTAAATGAGTGTTATCCTCACTTAGGTCCTCCTCATATTTATTAATTCTATATGATACGTCATTGAAAAATAAATTTTTTATTTCACTTTTGCTTGATATTATGCATTCCCTTCTTAAAAACTACTTGTTAAAACCAATATACTCTTTGCAAATACCTTCTTAAAATAACACCCAATTTTATGTCATATCCTACCAAAATTTACACTCCTTGAGACACTTCTTAATTGATTGTATGTTACATTATTTCCACATTCTACATTTTTACCATCCAACCATATTTTAAAGACTTCTTGGTGAGATTTATCTCAAGAGTATCTTTGAGTTATGTTGACATAAATCGTACCTTAGTTAATATTTTTATTATCTTTCCACTTGAATACCTTGTTCTTATCAATTATATTAACCCTTAATTTTGCATGACTTTAAATAATGTATAGAAATAGGATCTTGTTTGCAAGATCTCATATTTAAAAAGGAAGTCCTGATTATAAATCATAATTTGAATTGTGAAATTGAAATCTTAAGAAACTGGCAAGAAAGGATTGGAAATCAATTATTGTCTAATCAATTTAATGATTTGAAGCTCACCTATGGGATTTTTAATGGAACTAGATCAAATTCATGGGGTGAGAGAGGCAAATTAAAGATTGTTGTATTTTATGGCTTAATCTTGTCTTGGTTGGATTCCTGCAAAGTTTTGTGGGTGTATCATGTTATATGTCTTTTGAAGTGTGCTAATCATGTTTGGGATTCAGGGAAGTGATGGCCCAAATACTTGCACCATCATGTAACATAGTGTATATTGTTGTATATAGTTTTCATTTTCTTCCTTTTGTTGTTGGTTTTATTGTTTTGTGGATTTATTTCTAAGTTTTGGTTTGTGTTTCTAGTTTTATGTTTTGGGTTGCTCCCTTGCTTTGAGGTGATGTTTCATGGTCTCTAATTTATGTCCTCTTGTATATTTTTTGTGTTCCGTTGTTATGTAGGTTGAAATACCTAATATAAAATTAGTTGAACCTAATAAAATGAGGAGGAATTATTTTATGATCATGCTTAGATTTTGGGACTAAAATGGTGGAGAGTGGAACAATGAAACATTTCACCAAAGCTCCACATGTAACCCACATAATTAAAGAGGCATTTCTTGGGATTTTGAAGGGTGAAATCATTTTGGTAAATTGATTAAGGCTAAATTCTAACATGCTCAAATTCAAGTGTTACGTAGATTTTTGTAAAGTTATCTAGAAAATAAGAATACAAGCGATGCAAATATTGATAAAATTTATCACCAAGTTTTGATAAACTCCACCGGGTCTATAAATTCCTGACCGGAAGTGGGGCATTGTCTACACAAAGCTTGATAAAAATAAAAAATGAGCATTGAAAAGTTTGATAAAATCAATCACCTAGTTCAGAAAATCTCCATCAAGTCTATGGACACTTGACTGGTAATGGGGCTTTGTTTGAAAAAATTATGCTCAAAATAGACTTTACAAAAATATTATTCAAAATAAAATATTTTGAGCAGCATTTCATAGCCTAAAGGTAAACTAGATGATGGAATTTTGATGGTACCAAAGATGTAAAATGAATCACTTTCTCACACATTGAGCAAAGGCAGATTGACTAGTTGTTTATTCAAAGATGTCTACCCCCACCTTCTTGGGACATCGCTAAATAATTCGTATTTAGTTGATCTTTCATGTTCTCATTTCAGATTGGGTTCTTCACCCGAAATGCTCAAGAGCATTTCCCAAAAGAGTTGTCATTTGTTGGGACCATTGCACAACTCTGCTCCAAAATTGGGGACCCACCTTTTATTTTGGATTTTTGGATATTTTGGTAGTTTTCGAGTGTTCCCTCTTTTATTTGTTTCAAGTGTTTATGTCTTGGTTAGGAGTTTTCCTTTGGGTGTTTTGTATTTTGGGTTCTTTCAATAGATTTAATTTTTTGTGTTAACTTTTAATGTTTAGGATTAGTATTATTTTTATTTTTAAGTGTTAATATTTATTAAGTCTAAGTTGATTGATTTGAAAATGAAATAAAATGTAAAACCTTTTGTTTTATTGCATTAATATATATATACATATATATACATAAGATAAGGTAAAATGATATTTATATAAGTAAAGTACCAAAAGTTATTTTTATAAATTACATTTTGATATCCATAAGCATTATTAATGTCTAGTTGTCATGTGAGTGTTGTTTACAATAGCAGACATTGCCACCCCGATAAGAGTGCAGATGAGAAGACTAGTCAGTGTTGGATAGGTAGAAGGAGAGTGTGCCAGATGAGATGAGTGCACAGTGCATTAGGATGTGATGAAAAGACACCAATAACAAAGTAGGTGGATAACGATCTCGATCAGGATGAAGATAAAATTGGACATTAATGACATAGAGGTGGACGCAATGGACCCTGTTGATAGGTCTTTGATGTGGACAACTAGACTACGGGCTAACGATGTCTACGAGGAATTGGATAATAGGTGATGCAAGGTGATGTGGATGCTGACATGGTTCGAACAAACACATCATATAGTCAACATAGTAGACTCTAGCACTTGACACAAGTGATGCAAAGATAGGTCTACGGAGGGAGATGACGTGGTGTGGTTAGTGTAATGTGTATGATAAAGGCAATGAGAAAACAAAATTACATATTTTCCTAATGGTGGTATCACACATACCATTCACACTATTTTTTTTATTTACGATGCAAGCAAGGTTTATCATAATAATCAAACCCCACATGGATGTATTCAAAATTGAATCATTTGAAATTTTGGCGCATCTAACCATCATGATACGTAGAGATGGTAACAAAAGATGATGCGGGTCTGCAAGGGATATACCATGGTCCACCATGATATGCGAAGATACCATTGTTGGGCAGCGTCGATAGGAGAATATTGATATCACTGCATACGGGATTAATTAGTGATCTGGGTAAAATGGTAGCAATGGTGATATCTGGTCGAAATGGGAATAGAAGCTATATCGCTCGCAAGTAAGTCTCCAATTGAGATAATGAAACTGTGGAATTTCAGGGTTAAATATGGGTGTAATCTACTCTTAAAGTAAGCTACATAAATAATTTTAGGTTTCACAGCAACGAATAGGTAAGATAAGTGAATTTCTAATAGGTTCGTGCTGAAGCAAACATTGATATCAAAAATTTTACTCATGAAAGTTATGAAGAAGAGGTGTAATTATAGTTGTAGTTCAGGTTTGATTACCCCTTGGTAACAATTTCAATTGTGGCCTAAAGATGTACATTGTAGATAGGCAGATAGCCATGGATACGTGATGACGTATGGGTATTATGTGGCAGTAATATGAAGTTCGATGTGGGTTTGGAGTATTATGCTATGTTTAAGTTACAAATGAGAAAAATAATGTGCAATGGATGAGGTACGTGGACAACATGAATGGTTTTAGAATAGAGCAGTAGTGGGACGTAAGCCAATCAAGTCTCCCAGATCCTTTGATAGTATAATGATAGGGCACCATTCTATGTGATTTCAACAATGTTCAGAGAATAACAAAAATATTGAATTGTGTATGGAAATTTTGGTTTTAGTAGACAACATGGCACGTGCAAGGTGGACCCCACGAACAGGGTGGATAGTTTTATCAGTATGCAAACACATAAAAGATAGCAATATTACCCATACTCCATGAATCTTATCACAAGACTAATTCCTACGTAGTGATTCGACATCATGTGATGGAGTATACATAGAGAGAATTTTTTTGTGATCAGAGAGCACCTAGGAGGGGACCACAACAAGATCTGGATAGCTTCGGGAATTAGCGTTCAAAATTTTAAGCCTCCAACGAGGATGGAGGAAGGTCTTGCTACATCATGAAGCCACATTATGGAGATCCATTGACATGATCAAGCTACGTGAGTTAGGCTATATAGTCATAGGGATAAATGGTTTTAAATGCATAGGTATTAGATTTCAATGATCAACCATATCCATGGATAGCATGAAACGAGGAATGAATTATGCCATGCGGTACACACGATCAAAATATTGGAGCAGCAAAATAATTTTTTTGGGATAATTCAAAGTGGGTGGGTAGCTATGGTCAAGGTCTTATTCATATTTCATCTAAGCTAGACACGACTAGTCAGTCATGAAGCGGCAGGAATATAATAGAAGATGATACTAATGATTATTAGAAGCTATGTTGAACCTATCAAACATAGCCATTACAAGTTTTTAGGCGTTATGAAATGAATGACATGCTTAGTGAGGAGAAAAACACCAAAATTTGAAAGGGAAGCATAACAAAAACAAGAAAGAGAAAGAATATATTTTTGATTAGGAAGAGTAGGAAACACAGGAGTTTATTGGAAAAATTTAAAATACCATTGAAGGTAGAGAATAAGGACTGGAATTTTACCCGCTACCAAAGGTTGGACATTTTGGAGTTGAAAGTTGGAATTCCTCTGTAATAGAAACTTTCTTTTTCTGTTTTGATGCAAGATGTTGTAGGAATTTGCACTTTATTAATAATATTGGATGGATATTTGGGTTGATTGTCTATATTTTTTCTTCCATGCTCTCAGACTTATAGGCAATGTTTTATGCATTTAATGGTAACATTGTTGAATGTTTAGAAACATGGAATTTCATTTCGTTTTCCTTAGAAGATTGCACCTAGGTTATTGTGGATTGTGCAAATGCAGATTCGAATAAACTAGGTTATATTCAGAAACTCTCACATCTTTGGTTTTTTAGGATAGGGTAGCATCATGTTGTAGTTGTTTTATTTTTAGTATTTTCAACATTCTAGTCATTTCCTAGACTTATTTTTATTTTATTTTTTTCTAACCCTTACCTTTTGTAGATTTTTTAAAAACTTTGACAGTTAAAATAAAATAAAAAAATTAAAATTAAAATCCGAAAAACAAATGCATTGATGTGAAGAACGAGCTTTAATTTTTTATTTAAAACAAATTGGACTTCATTCGAAAGCTATTTCAAAATTATAAAATTAGTTAAAGTTGGTATTTTTACAAGCGTTTTATAATTTTGGATTTTACATAATTGCACATTTTGAAGGTAAATTTAATTTTAAGTTTTGCATGTTCATTTCATAAGCAATAAATCAAATTTTATTTATGAAAATCACAATTTTAGTAAAGGAGAGTGATTTATATGGGATCCCGAAAGCCATTGTTTTTGGATCAATAAATTGACATCTCTTTATGAAAATTAATTTCATCAAAGAGGGGTAATTTATTTATTATATCAAAGGCTATTTTTACTTTCATATTCAAAGCAACATTACATGAATCCAATCATCATTTGAGGTCCACATTTACAGATGGATTTTGATCTTTGTTTTATGCTCAAAGTGAGGTTTATTAATGTAAGATAAAACTTGTCTAAAATCTTCTTAATCAAAAGAAGATAAAATATTTCTAAAATTATTCAAAGTAAAATGAACTAAGGCTCTACATCGTGGTCATATGAGGACCAATCATATTTTAAATTTCTTTCGAGTTTCATGAACAATCACTAGTATAGTTTAGTAAAAGAAACCAACACAGGACCCTTGTTAACAATTACTTGCAATGCACTAAGGTATTCCTAGTACTTATTTGATACATCTTCAAAATATTATAAATACACATGTGCAATGCTTATATAGCAAAACCTTGGAGAAATTTCATATTTCTTTGAAAGAGAGGGTTTTGTGATCAAAATCCTAAGTGTGAGTGTGGTTTTGCAATTGGGTAAATTTACCACTCAACAGACCTCATCATACATTTAGAAAAAAAATTCAAAATGTGGCAGATATGCTGAATGACGATGATTTGTGGCTGTTAAGAGCAATAGGATTGGAAGGAGTTATGCATCTAGAGCCAATGCATGTTGATAGATGTTATATATTGTCCTTGATGGAAACATGGGATATCAATAGGGAGACATTCTAGTTACCCACTAGAGAGATGACCATCACTCTAGAAGATGTATACCAAATATATCGATTACCAGTAGAGGGATGTACGATAATCATTGTAGATGAAGTAGAGAAGGGGTGGTTATTGGAAAGAGTGTTTGGATCAAAATGGAGATATGTGAACATTGAGAAGTGTAGTATAATGTATTTTGAATTGGGCATACTGATACATATATAGGCTATGATGATGAAAATTATATCAAATGTTATTTTACCTGATTCATCTAGTGCACGATTTACTTGGAATATTCTAGGAGTAGTGTAAGACCTATTGGAGATTTTAATAGTGTTTGCATGGTACGAATCTTGTTGTCTCATACTTATAGAGAGTTATTCAATTTTTTAATGATGAAGCGATCTAGAATGAGCTATAGTCTCTTACTATAAGTATAGGTCTGGGACATTTGGTTGTAAAAATATCCCGAGGATTATCTTATGATGCACATATTTTTATGGGGCTAGAGATACCTTATGCATTTATATGGAAAATTAGGAAACAAATTAATGTTTGTAAATCTCATGAAGACAATAGAAAGTGGTATCACTATATATGTAAAAATTTGGTACCCCAAGATGTGACTTGGTGTACATGGAAGAAGTTCCCAATGTGGGTAGAGGATGGAAAGAACTAGCTCGTGTGTGATGAGTAAGGTAGTTGATTGGAGGATAGAGCATATTCTATGAGTATTTTCAATATACGCTATTATTACGATAGTTTGGTATTATACAAAGAATACCATATCCCCTATGATATATAGGAGTAAGGGAAGAAATATAGTAATACCACTACATATGGAACCATTGATCATAGAACTAGATGAGAATATATAGGTTTTATATTATGATGATGCTAGTACAACCTTAGAGAATAATATATGGTGGGCCACTCAAGGATGGAAAAAAGAGGAAGATGTAGATATAGAGGAAATTAATGAAGTTGTTGAAGAAATAGTGGTGGTTGCTGGTAACAAATAGGATCTTACTAGACAATATATATGTCACTGAATAGATATGAAAGAAACTCCATAAAATTATCAAGAATATGATGACTGATATTTGATGATGGATGGAATAAGTGAGGTAACATCTTTGGGGAAGCAAGTCCAAAAATTAGAATCACAACATTTGGAGTAAGAAGGCTTGTGGGCACAAGAAAATATGAGGTTTGAGGTTGAGATATGAAAGCACGAGGATACGGAAACAAAAAGGAGAAGCCAATATGCGATGCGAATGAAACAAAAGATAACGCTTAATCCTACGAATTGAAAGTGCATGAAAGGAAAGATGCATAAACAAATAGAAACCCAATAGAAGTCCAATATGAAAGACAACCCATTTTATTGATATGTTTTAGAACTTGGTTACAATCTGCCTCCTCCATTTTTAGGGGTTAGGAGCGTTAAAAGTGTTCTTGTCACATCAACAGATGGTATTCCTTCTTCTGCGTGCCCACATGTAAAATGGGTGGACCACAACATCGTCGTCGCTTGCGTTGATGAGTCTTGACTCCTTGATTATCCTCTAATATCTAGATCCTATGTTCAAGGAAACAAAAAATAGTCAGTAGCACCTGTAGATAAAATAAAACATGCAATCCCCATGCCTTCAACTAGCATATGCAAAATATGAATAAAACGATAACTAAAATGGATCCAAATGAACTAAAAACTTGACAAGGGCATAAAAACATCACCAAGAAGGCACTGCAAAAAGAAAAGTCCACAAATTAGCCACAGATTTGTATTCGCTCTGGGGCTGGACGAATAGACCTACAACAAAGTGTCAAAAAGCATGATTCCAAATGTCACACCTAGGAAGCTCCAAATCACCTAAAAAGTTGGGGTTAGCTAATTGGGGGTATTTTGGGAAGACCCAAAAGGTCAGATTTTCCCAATTTGGCCTCTATCACCAAGAATTTGATGATGCTACCTACATGTTAGTAAAGGTGGGAAATGATAAAAACATGATCAAAACTTGTCAGAATCACATGAAATTTAAATGACAGAATATGTAAACAACCTAGAATAAGATGCAAAAGAAAAATCAGAGAAATCTATCACATATTTCTAATCTCTTCTAGGGTGGGGCGATTAGGGCTGCGACAGTTTGGGGGGCGCCCGGGGGCAGGATGCCCGTTGTTTGGGACTCTTTTTTGGCACCAATCCACTTGGGATGGGTCAAAAACCTCTTATGGGGTGTTGTCAATAAATTTGGCTGGATATTGTGGCCAAATGTTTGGGTTTGGGTCTGGATTTGTGCTTCCAATAATCACCCAATAACCTCCCTCCAAAAGAGAGATCAAGGATGTGAAAGACACAAAATCAAAAGGTATGTGTGTGGATGTAAAATGGCAGCATTTCGTTGCTCAAAATGCTCCTTCTCTGTATATATTTTTTGGGTGAGAAGACTCACCAATTTATAGACCTAGGGTCTCTTTGTTTGAATTTGCATGCAAGGGCACCACTTGAGTTGCTTGTCTTATTTTGAGAGAAAATATTATTCCTTGATTTAGAGTCTCCTTGCATGAGGTATCTAAAATAAAGACATGCATGAATGAAGTATCTCTCCTTGATTTGAATTTGTTCCTCGTAATTGCATGTCCTGAAGTTGCAGTTAACTGGCAGACCTATCGAGGTTTGAATTTTTGCCAGTCAAACCTACTATTTGCCTCACCCTAGGGTGAATGCTGCTAATCATCCCTGGGTGGGATGAATACCAGTTTGTAATCATCCCAGAGTGGGACGAGTAGGGAGCAAAGTGCCAAAAGGTTCCAAATTGACTCTTGACCTTCCAAACTACTGTTGGTAGTGGTTAGGACCACTGTTTAACCTCTGGGGGCTGACCTAGGGGTTGTGTGTGTCAATGCGATCGGTGATCGTTGTCACATAATTAGTTTGGTGTTTTTTTGGTGTCTAAAGATACCCCTTTTTGGGAAGCGCTGTGCAAGGCACAGTGTTGAGAAAAAATAGATAACCAAAGCACTAATGATTAGGGATTCTCAGTAACCTAACCAACTCTTGATGCCCCAAGTATGGAAAGGGCACGCATTCTTGAATCCTTGCTTCTAACGAGCTAAGGAACTTAATTCAAGTGTTAACCTTTTTCGGTGAGGTGTTACTTGAGCTTGGACATTGATTAGTCATGAATAGGTAAAGTGCGCAACCTTTTGTCTGTGGGAACCTTGAGTTCATGATTCAAAAATGCCAAGTTTTTGATCAGCTTGTGATTATTGTTTGTTTGCTGCCTCAAGCAGGGGCGTGATTGTATTTATCAATGATCCTTTGAATGCATGTTATTTCCTTGATTGGGTGTGTTTGTGTTGATTTGTGACTAAGTGTGACTACCCCCTCAAGCAATGAATCGATGAGGGAATGACCAACATGAGAAAAGTGACGAGTCGCTTGACCCAAGATGACTTATGTAAGGGTGCCTTCAGTTGTTTACCATTGAATGCTTAAGCAGTTTCTAAACATTCTGACCTATTTTTGGTGGATTTTAACCCTTTTTGTGATGCATTTTGGAGCTAAAATTATCAAAAATTCGTTCTCCCGTGGAGCGATCCGACTATGGTAGCCTTCTTAGGGAGTAGGATAGTGATAATTTGTGACCCCAACATCTGTTTTGGATGCCAAGAATGTCAAGCGCAAAGTCGCTTTCGTTTGGCAATGTTATTGCTATTTTTGGTTGGGTTGTGACCCGTTTTGTGACGTCGTTTTGGGGATGAAATACTCAAAAATTCATGCTCCCGTGGAGTGGTCCGGCTATGGTAGCCTTCTTAAGGAGTAGGATAGTGAGGATTTGTGACCCCGACATCTATTTTGCATACCCGAAATGTCAAGTGCAAAAGCACTCTCATTGGACAATTTTATTGCTTTTTTTGGGTGCATTTTTGTGCATTTTTTTGCTATTTTTGGAATTTTTGCTTTGTATTCGTCC
Organism: Wollemia nobilis; assembly: GCA_028583015.1. Lineage (NCBI taxonomy): Eukaryota > Viridiplantae > Streptophyta > Pinopsida > Araucariales > Araucariaceae > Wollemia > Wollemia nobilis. The sequence goes on from JAQPPZ010002549.1 coordinate 15,094,239, forward strand.
TTGGGTGGGACGAATACTATTTTAGTAATCATCATAGGGTGGTATGAGCGCTAATTAGAGCACTCATCCCAAGGTGGGACGAGCGCTAACTAGAGCGCTCGTCCTAGGGAGGAATGATTATAGGCTCAAAAAGCCTATTTAAGGGCCAAAACTGGGTTTTGGGCTCATTTGCATTTGTTTTTCCTGGCGATTTGGGGCTTTGAGGAGGAGTTCAATTCTACAAAGCGAAGCGCTGCCGAATTTTTCTCATCACCATGAGTTCATAGACCGGATCATATAGTGGTGGAGCCGAAGCGAGACCAGTGAATGCTCTTCCTCGTTATTGTTTGTGTGCATTACAATTTGAAAACCGCAATTTAGCTATTTTTTGTCTTTTTTTTTTTGTTTTTTAAATTTAAAAATGAAACCCTAGTCTATCAAAATTAACACTTAGCTTAAAACTTAGTTTAACCCTAGTTAACCAAAGATCAAAATGTAGTTTAAAACTTAGCTAAAAAACTTAGTTTAGAGCGTAACTTAAAAACTTTGCTTAACCCTAATTTAACAAAGATCAAAACTTAGGTTAGAAACGTAGGGTAAAACTGAGCTTAACCCTAGTTATTTTTTGTTGTTTTTGTTTGTGTTTTTAATTTATCAGTTAAACTTAGAGTTACAAAACCCTAGGACGGACAAATTATTTGTTTTTGAATTTTTGTGTGTGTTTTTAATTTATCAGTTTAGAGTTAAAACCCTAGGAACTAAAAAATTATTTTTGAATGTTTTTTGTTTGTTTAATTTATCAGTTTAGACTTAGAGTGAAAAACCCTAGGACTGACAAATTATTTTTTGAATTTTTTTGTTTGTTTGTAATTTACCAGTTTAGAGTTAAAAACCCTAGAACTAACAAATTATTATTATTAGTTTAGACTTAAAGTAAAAATCCCTAGGACTGACAAATTATTTTTTGAATTTTTTTGTTTGTTAATTGATCAGTTGACCTAGAGTTAAAACCCGAAGAACTGAAAATGTGTTTTTGAATGTTTTTGTTTGTTTTTAATTTATCAATGTAGAGTTAAAAACCTTAGGACTGACAAATTATTTTTGAATGTTTTTGTATTTTTAATTTATCAGTTTAGACTTAGAGTGAAAAACCCTAGGACTGACAAATTATTTGGTCGCTTGTTATTTGTTTGTTTTTAGCTGTAAATTATTTTATGCATTGCTATATAATCATGTTATTATTGTACAATTTTTTATTATTTTAATGTTTTTGTGTTGTTTTCTTTTGCAGGCTGTGAAGATCCGGTACCGTGTGCCCATGGTTTTTACTGAATCACGTGAGGAACTGAATTTGGCTAACTAGGAGTGGCTTGATGCCCTTGGGCTCAAGCAGGTGACTCGGCTGGAGCCTATGGTCGAGGATCGGGCCTATCTGATGAACCTGATCAACTTGTGGGATACCTGGAGCAACACCTTCCATCTCCCAATAGGGGAGATAATGACAACCTTGGAGGATGTCTATCAGATTCTACGAATTCTGATAGATGGACTACCGATCAGGATGATGTCACGGGATCAAAGGACAGTAGTGTTGACATGATGCTTTGGGCATGGGGAGGAGTTGGGTGTGGAAAACCCAGTGGAGAGGGCAGAGGGTGACTGCCAGATCGATGGCATTTTGGTTCGATGGTGGCTGGATATGGGTTTGTTGGGAGTGAGGCACACCATACTGATGGGCCTCATTTCCAACATGCTGCTACCCAAATCGTCGGGTGTGAGGTTCCCATGGAACCTATTGGAGGTGGTGTTCAGGTTGGTGGAGTGTCCGATGGAGGCATTGATGATCATGATATGGGGACAAAATATATTGGCACAACTCTATGATGAGCTGTACGAGGTCTGCTACTAGAGGCGAAAGGGGATTGGTTGTAGTTACTTGTTGTAGTGTTGGGCTTGGCAACACATAGCAGTGGAGAGGCCAGTTGGGTTGCCATGGACAACGCGGGCAGAGATGGTAGACAGAGAGATCGGATACAAGGCATTATGGTGGCGGTCTGAGGAGTAGGGGCAGAGTCAGTGATCGACAGGTTTCATAGGGAACTATGCCGATGCCTTCACTCGGCTTGCTCCAGGGGAGGTGTTCTGGCGCCCCTATCGGGACTGTCTAGCCTGGCCTAAGGTTGGAGAATGGATCTGGTAGGTATGTAGGGTGCGGTGGCTGATTTGGCAACATGGGACTGAGTAGGAGTTCTTCATGTATGGCCAGGTGACATGACAGTTTGGGGTGCGCCAGGGGTTTCTTGGTTAACCCTTGATCTATCAACATCGAGGGGATGATAGGACTCTGGTCTGGCCAGTCATTGCACCACTGGGTGAGGATTTAGATACTGTGATTGACATCCCAAACATGGATGACATCAAGACTATCATGGAGTATGACCAATGGTGGACTTTATGATGGTGGCGAGGCGAGGGGTCTCTAGGCGGTGTAGAGGTGGTAGTAGCAGGTGATGAAGGTGTAGAGGCACCAGGTGAAGGTTGGTGGGTTCCAATGGAGGACACGAATATGGTAGAGGTGGATTATTTTGGGGTTTTGAATCAGCCAAAGATGTAGGACATCCCAAAGCAGTGGAATCCAGAGCAAGTATTTGTCCTAGATTTGCCTATGCATCAGGCAGTTTCAGAGGACATGGAGGTAGGGTTGCATGCTAAGAATGCACGATTGGTGGGGTTGCTATGGAGGCAATATGAGGAGCTAGGGGAGGCTTTGTAGGGGATAAATATCTTGCAGACTCATCTACCTGAGTGGGAGAATGCATTGGTTGCGTACCACCAGCGGGATGGGGACACAGATGCTGCATAGGAGAGGGATCTTCTATGGACGTAGCTGGTGAAGAGGGAGGAGGTTTTGGCATAGCACGACGATGTAGTAGCAATGTATCATAAATGGGAGGCAGAGTGATGTTGGCATCGAATGGATCTGAAGGGAGAGATCATCTACCTTGAAGGGCGGGTACCTAAGCCCTCGGGAGGTGGGTCTTCACGTTGGATGAGGGGCAGTGATACTGAGTAGTCAACAATCATCTCATTGTAGGTGATTGGATGAGGGGAGGGCTAGTGGGTGTGATGCGGGGGCAAGTAGTAGTCACCCTGAGTGGTCCCATAGGACCTGTTGAGTGGTGTTTTCACCCAGTTGTGAAAGCACACTCTCCGGTAGGATTTGGGTTCTAAATCCTCTGCTTGCAAAGAAATTAAACATGTAACTTCTCCAAGGTTCCTGTTATGTGAGCATTCTGCATATATGTATAAAAGATATTTAATTAAAATGCTTGGAATACCTTAGTGGTTGCAAGTAACTGAAAACAAGGGGCACTGTGGTTTATTTTATTGTGAAATTTAATGATTGTTCCTTGAACCCTAATAAAGTAAATGTGATTTGATCCTTAAATGACCATGCTATAACTTCAAAATAAAATTTAATGAAATGCCATAACATGAATGGAATTATTTTTGGGTTTTGAAGTTTTTTAATTTTTAAATTTTATTTTAATGCTTGAAAATAAAATTGGAGTTTCTGAAAAATAAAATACAGCAAAAGAAAATAAAATGTAAAAGAAAGGAAATTAAAAATTGCATTCAGTTTGATGCCATCCCGTCCTGGCAAAACCGAAGATGTGAGGTTTCCATGCATGCAACCTAACTTACTGAACCTGCAAACATGCACAATCCCGATAAGTTAAGTGCTAGTCTCCTAGGGTTTGAAATAGAAATTCAGATTTCAAATATTTGCCTAATGCAACCCACAAAAGTGGCATTTAACATTATCTATAAATCTAAAATCTGAAAACAACAGAATAAACATTAAATCCATTAGCATGCACAGAAGATCTCCTTCTTTCTTGCCCACAAAATGCAAATTTCTGAACACTCTGCATTAAAAATAAATCATGTTACAATGGCAGATCTTCTGGTTTTCTCAAAACCAGCAAAGGAAGGAAAACAGCCTCAAAGCAGGCCCAGAATGACCCTCTGGCCTCTAGCACTGCAACTCTACTCCAGCGGTTTCGACCCTTGTGCCAATCTGCGCTTCTGCATTTATACTTGCTGGTCAATTCGCTTCTCCTTCCATGACGGTTCATTTCGTCTTCCAGCTCGCTTCGTTTCGTATTCCTCGCCTTTTGTTGTTCTTGACTTTATGTTCTACGTTGAAACGTTTAATATTTTCTATAAATGTAACATTTCTGTAGCTTTTACACATGTACGCCACGTGTTCCACACTTTTTTGCATGTTCGTAACCGCCCCGTGCAAATCACGACAAAAATAGCATGTAACTCGTTTCCTTCCACCTGCGCCACGAAAACGCGACATGTCGTGAAATCGTGACACTTTCTTGCCAGTAGCCTTTCTCGCCATCATGCCCAGCGAAAATGTGACATGTTGCGATTTTGCAACATGTTGCGAAATCGCGACGCTCTTCTCCTTTGTACGCCCTCACTGCTTTCCTATCACGAAATCGTGATGCTTTCTCACTTTGGGCACCTTTGCTGCATGCTGTCGCGATATCACGACATTTTTCGCTCCATACTCCTTCGTTGCTTTCCTATCGTGAAATCACGACGTTTTCTCTTTCGGGCCTTCTTTTCGCAAACTGTCACGATTTCGCTACCGCTTTCTATTTCGGGCTCTCTCGTCGAAACACGTCGTGAAATCGCGACCATTTTCATCATCCGTACACTTTGCCAAAACACGTCACGAAATCGCGACCATTTTCTCCATCGGGCCGTCTCGCCAAAAACTATCGCGAAATCGCGACCACTTTGATCGCAATTTAGCGACATGTCACAATTTCGCGACGCCTTTTCATCATCCGTACAACTTCGCCGTTTGGAGCCGCAAAAATGCGACATGTCACGATTTTGTGACATATTTCTTCTTCTTGCTCCTTTGCCATTTCTTGTCGCGATTTCACGATGCTTTTCTGCTTTGCCTTGTTTGACTGGTTTGACCCACGATTTTGCGACATGTCGCGATTTCGGCCCCCCTCTACACTTTTCATTTTCTGGCAGCGACGGAGCAACCTGTCGCGATTTCGTGACACTTTTTCATTTTCGGCCGTGATTTTGCGACATGTCGCGATTTCGCGACACTTTTCATCCTTGTGCAATTTTGCCCCTTTTTCTTGATTTTTAGCATCTGGGTCACTGAGATTTTCTGTGAAAGCATGCAAAAAAGGTGGGTCCCCAAGTTTGGGGTGTGTTGTGGATCAGCCACAACAAATGGCGACTCTGCTGTCAAATGCTCTTGAGCATTTTAGTGAGAACCCTACCTAGAAGTATACAAACATGAAAACATGTGTTAGCACATAAACAAATATAAACAAATGCCCAAAGATCAGAAGTATATGAATCATCAGAATCATCAAGTATTAGCTCGATGTGTGCAATGAATTTCATTCCCTATCGTTTGAAATTGCTCAACATTTCGTTGTCAGTTTTACATGGATGCATATGTGAGATTGTGAATGATTTGTGTGGCCTGATAACTATGCTTAAAGATTTTGCTTTTATAAGATGCATAGTCTTTCTTCTAGTATCATACACAAACATTCAAGATTATCAAACCCTCTTAGGATCAACTAATGATAATGAATTGCTTATTATATCCCAAAGTTGGTTATGAGTCCCTACTATCTTGAACCCATGTGCAAGTGAATGTGAAATCAGAACTTTGGGGAATCAGACTCCCAACCTAATCGAGATGGGAGTTTAACCCTATCCTTACTATTCTGATTTAGAATTCATTACCTCACTTTGAGCAAAATAATTAAACCAATTATGGAAGAAATGGTCATGCTAGTCTAACCCTTTGGACAATCAATGGTCTTGTTTTTTAGACAAGACATGTTGCCATGCATGGGCATATCTAACCCCACAATCCAAAACTTATCTTCATTTCTTTGGACCTTGGGGATGACTACCCATCCTTTGCAGAGGACAAGTAGTACGATCCTTCCAATCCAAAATAAAGATGAGATAGGAAACATTAATAATTTTTTTACTTCTTGGACCTTAGGGATGACTACCCATCCTTGCTAGGGACATGTAGTACGATCCTTCCAATCCAAACTTTAGATGTAAATGGAAAATATTAATTTTGTTGCTTAGACCTTGGGGATGACTACCCATCCTTTGTAGAGGACAAGTAGTACGATCCTTCCAATCCAAGATTTATTATGAAATGAGACATAAGAGCTTTGGGGAATCAGATTCTCAACCTAAGCGAGATGAGAATTTATGCCCTATCCTTACTACTCCATGTGGGTCAAATCAAAGCTTTGGGGAATTGGATCCTCAACCTAAGTTCGATGAGGATTTAACCCTATCCTTACTACTCTGATTTTAGGCTTTAAGCTCTATGGAAGTGGTCAAAACCACTATTTTAAGGATCATGTTGCATAATAGGATAGACATGAAAACCACTTTCGCCCAACCCTTTCTTCCAAGTTAGGTTTTGATCATTTTGCTCAAGATCCTTTTTAATGTATAAGACGTGCTTGGTTCTAGATATCTCAAGACTCAGTTTCCAACCTTAGGATTTTCTTCTTATTTATGTGATAGCATAACCTTAAGAGGATTTGACACACTTTAATGATTTGTATTTGAAATGCATTTGCAACTAAGATGGTATGCATGTGCAAAGTGAGATGTAATATGAATGCATTGTCCTTTGAAATGCAGATGAAATGTTGCCATATAACTGACTACTTCATGCATCACAAGTTTCAAACGATATTATTAAATTGTTTGTGTTACTTGTGGAGCTTCTACAACACAATTCCAATGTTCCATATTTCTCCGATCTAGAACATAAGTTAGCATCTCAAGGCAATTTCTTCATCATTTTTTTTTTTTATATAGACAAACAAAACATGTCAAATAAACACACAACTTTAAATCCAAATCTTATTTAATCCAAAACCAAACTGCAATCCCAAAAATGAAAATTTGAAAACACAAACCAAAAACCAAAAACCAAAATCTATATACAAATGTACACTATAATACAAGATGATGCAAAGCTTGGCTTATCACTTTCCTGGATCCCACACATGGTTAGAACATTTCAACAAAAATATAACATGATATGCATGCCAAATGTTGTGGGAATCCAACACAAACAAGATTAGACCAAACAATGCAACAAATTTCCACTTGCCATGCTCACCATACCAATTTGATTTAGTTCCAATAATACTCCCATAGGTGAGCATCAAATTACTAAAATGATTAGACAATAAATGATTTTCAATTTTATCATGTCTATTCTTTAAAATGTAAACTTCCATTTCAAAACTCAATCTTTGATTTAGAATTAGGCTATCTTCTTCCAATATGCAATTTTGTAAGTAGGAGCCTATTTCTACAAATTTTAAAGCCAAATTATTTTCCAAATTTGTAGGCCAATCAAATTTGTGTAACAATTTACAAGCATCTAGGATATTTACTAAATTAGGATCATTAAAAGTTTTTATCCTAGATTCAATTATTAATTGTTGATGAATTTGGTTTAACAATTCAAGTGCATCAACTGCTTTTCCATTCATTATAACCATGTTATTAAAGGTGTGATTAAAAATTATACCTTGTTTTTCATTAACCTTTAATGACATTTCACCATTCAAGTTATTTAAATTCAAAATATGGTCATCCTTTTCAATCCTCAAACACTCTTGGTCAAAGTGTATGTCCCATGACTCATCTTGATGATCCTTCATTTGAGTTTCTTCCAATTTATCACTCTCTTTGTCCTTTGGTTCCAATTCTTTGTTCACTATCCATGGTATCTCTTCATTTGAATCCTCCAAATCATCATGCAAACTTGCATCCACACTTTCAATGAATTTATATTCAACATGGTCAAATTTTGTCACCTTTTCAAATCCTGTGAATATGAGATCTTCGTATGATGTATAAGGTTCAACATCCCGCATATCAAGTGAAATATGAGTTTCATTTATAGGGATGTGAGAAAAGAATGCATTATCATATCTTCCCCAACCATTATAAAAATTATCTTCCAAACTTGTGGGATGAAACTCCATGGCATTTGTGACATGATCTTTTGATTCATTCATAGATTCTCTTCTTTCTTTGTTCTTGGCAATAGGATCGTTATAATCTTCCAAAATTTGATGAGATTTGAAACCCTCTTCCAAAACATCCTCAAATTGTACAGGAGTTGTAAGGTCTTCCTTTGAGTAGGCGATTATGTTGTCCTGTATATCAATGGGCACACAAGTTTCATTAGTAGTTTTGGAATGAGTGAAATCTTCCCACTTCTTCCAAGCATCATGATAATCATCTTCCAAAATCAAGTGGTGACGTTCAACTATTTCTTCAACATCTTCCAAATCATCAATGTGTTTCTCATCAAATTCATCTTCACCTTCCTTAGATGGTTCAATTACTTCCAAAAGTGGGTTATTTCTTGAATTCAAATTTATAAGGCTATCATTGTCCAAATTAGTAACCCATGATTCATTATCATAATTTGGAGGGTGAAGACTTTCTTGATCCTTAATTTTACACATCTCATCAATAATATCTTCCAAGAACAAGTGGTGAAACTCTATCATATCTTCAAATTCATTTATTGGTTTTCTCCCAATTTCACTTTCAACCACTTCATTTAATTCTATGGTGGGTTCCGTCCTATCACATATTTCAAACATTGTTGAATTTAGAACCCCTTCATCTGGATAATCATGTATCTCTATGAATGAGATCTTCATAATCCTCACTAGTGGATGTTGGCTTAGTAATTTGCACCTCCTCTTGGACTACATCTAAGGTGGTTGTAAGATTTGGATATTCAAATTCATCCCCTTGATCATTTACCTTAGATATCATTGGAGTGGAGGGTGCTATGTTTGATGGTTGGTGTAGGTTGGCATCAAAAGAACAATCTATCATATGAACATGTTGTGCCTTTTCTTCTTCAAGACCTTGTCGTTCTATCTCTTCTAAGACCTCATGGATTCTCTCTAGGGACAAACCACTCAGTTTTTCTTCAATGAGTGAAGCAAGTGTGGGGTGTATGGCTCCTAGGTATACTTCCATGGCTTCCTCTTCCAATGTGTTAAAATTTTCCCACATTTGGGAGTGCAACTCCCGAAATATTTCATTGAATTGACTTAAGGATTCATTAGGCTCTTTACATATGGAGGTAAACTGATTTTTCAATATTTCTAAGTCAGCCTGATTACCAAAATGATGAAGATAGGCTGCTTCTAGTTGTATCCAAGAAGTCCTAACCTCCATAGGTAGTTGACTATACCAAAAGAATGGTCTATCATCCAAAATGTATGCGAATAATTTACAAGCTATCTCCTCATAAAAAATCTGGAATTTACATAATGCATCCTTGTAAACATGCAGTTTTTGCAAGTATCCTAGTGGTACCTCTTGATTAAAACACCGTAAAAAATCCAATAACATTGTAGGAATATGATAGGGTATCACATGTAAACCCTCATAATAATCCTCCATTATTAATACCATTCTCTCTCTTAGAGATGTTATTTCAGCTCTTAGGGATACCATTTGTTCCTCAAGTGTTGCCATTAGTGAACTTAAAATGTAATTTTAGAACCAAGTCTGCTGACTATTCAACCTGCAAGGTAAAACAAAAATTGAGTTAGCATCAACTAAGAGATGTATTCATTAAAATCAAATGAACAGTAATTGCATGAGACCAAAATTCTGAAAAATTAAATCAAATCACCTTAATTCTGTATGAACAATCAGAAAAATATTACAGCATACCTGAATTGCTTAAAATAGAATAAAATAAACCAATTCAGGCCATCCTTTTTACAGTCTGCTGAGTGTTAGAGAATTAAAGCATAAAAAATTAAATTTAAATTACACTGAAAATAAACCCGTACGGCCCTCCTTCTAGCGCCAATCTGTTGAGTGGTGTTTTCACCCAGTTGTGAAAGCACACTCTCCGGTAGGATTTGGGTTCTAAATCCTCTGCTTGCAAAGAAATTAAACATGTAACTTCTCCAAGGTTCCTGTTATGTGAGCATTCTACATATATGTATAAAAGATATTTAATTAAAATGCTTGGAATACCTTAGTGGTTGCAAGTAACTGAAAACAAGGGGCACTATGGTTTATTTTATTGTGAAATTTAATGATTGTTCCTTGAACCCTAATAAAGTAAATGTGATTTGATCCTTATATGACCATGTTGTAACTTCAAAATAAAATTTAATGAAATGCCATAACATGAATGGAATTATTTTTGGGTTTTGAAGTTTTTTAATTTTTAAATTTTTATTTTAATGCTTGAAAATAAAATTGGAGTTTCTGAAAAATAAAATACAGCAAAAGAAAATAAAATGTAAAAGAAAAGAAATTAAAAATTGCATTCAGTTTGATGCCATCCCGTCCTGGCAAAACCGAAGATGTGAGGTTTCCATGCATGCAACCTAACTTATTGAACCTGCAAACATGCACAATCCCGGTAAGTTAAGTGCTAGTCTCCTAGGGTTTGAAATAAAAATTCAGATTTCAAATATTCGCCTAATGCAACCCACAAAAGTGGCATTTAACATTATCTATAAATCTAAAATCTGAAAACAACAGAATAAACATTAAATCCATTAGCATGCACAGAAGATCTCCTTCTTTCTTGCCCACAAAATGCAAATTTCTGAACACTCTGCATTAAAAATAAATCATGTTACAATGGCAGATCTTCTGGTTTTCTCAAAACCAGCAAAGGAAGGAAAACAGCCTCAAAGCAGGCCCAGAATGACCCTCTGGCCTCTAGCACTGCAACTCTGCTCCAGCGGTTTCTGACCCTTGTGCCAATCTGCGCTTCTGCATTTATACTTGTTGGTCAATTCGCTTCTCCTTCCATGACGGTTCATTTCGTCTTCCAGCTCGCTTCGTTTCGTATTCCCCACCTTTTGTTGTTCTTGACTTTATGTTCTACGTTGAAACGTTTAATATTTTCTATAAATGTAACGTTTCTGCAGCTTTTACACATGTACGCCACGTGTTCCACACTTTTCTGCATGTTCGTAACCGCCCCGTGCAAATCGCGACAAAAATAGCATGTAACTCTGTTTTTCCACTTGCACCACGAAAACGCGACATGTCATGAAATCGTGACACTTTCTTGCCAGCAGCCTTTCTCGCCATCGCGCCCAGTGAAAACGTGACATGTCACAATTTTGCGACATGTCGCGAAATCGCGACGCTCTTCTCCTCCTTATGCCCTCGCTGCTTTCCTGTCATGAAATCGCGATGCTTTCTCACTTCGGGCACCTTTGCTGCATGCTGTCGCGATATCACGACATTTTTTGCTTCGTACTCCTTTGCTGCTTTCCTGTCATGAAATCGCAACGTTTTCTCTTTCAGGCCTTCTTTTCGCAAACTGTCGTGATTTCGCTATCGCTTTCTGTTTCGGGCTCTCTCACCGAAACACGTCGCGAAATCACTACCATTCTCATCATCCGTACATTTTGCCAAAACGCGTCGTGAAATCGCAACCATTTTCTCCATCAGGCCATCTCGCCAAAACCTGTCACGAAATCGATACCGTTGACCACGTTGACCGTGATTTAGCGACATGTCGCGATTTCGCTACGCCTTTTCGTCATCCGTACAACTTCGCCGTTTGGAGCCGCGAAAACGCGACATGTCACGATTTCGTGACATATTTCTTCTTCATGCTCCTTTGCCGTTTCTTGTCACGATTTCGTGATGCTTTTTTGCTTTGCCCTGTTTGACTGGTTTGACCCACGATTTTGCGACATGTCGCGATTTCGCGACACTTTTCTGCCTCCTGCCCCGTTTGACTGGTTTGACCGCGATTTTGTGACATGTCACGATTTCGTGACACTTTTCATTTTTTGGCAGCGACGGAGCAACTTGTCACGATTTCACGACACTTTTTCATTTTCGGTCGCGATTTTGTGACATGTCGCGATTTCGCGACACTTTTCATCCTTGTGCAATTTTGCCCCTTTTTCTTGATTTTTAGCATCTGGGTCACTGAGATTGTCTGTGAAAGCATGCAAAAAAGGTGGGTCCCCAATTTTGGGGTGTGTTGTGGATCAGCCACAACAGGACCCACACCATGGGGGGTAGTTCCCGTCGCATCGATCCTATGTGATCATGGTGGCCGATGCCCTAGACTTATGGGTTTTTGAATTTTTGCTTTGTTGCGAGGTCAGAGGACTGGTTCATTATAGCCTATGGGTATTTTTGATGATATATATATACAGATGACTTTCTTTGTGTTTATACACTTTTCATGGTTTGTTTTTCTGTTTATGCACATTTATTTATGATGATGTATGCATGTGGTATTATGAATGCGATGTGTTGAATTATATGATGTATGCATATGGAATGAATGAAATGATTTGTTGATAACTTTGTCGATGGCACCATAGACTGTACAAGTTTTACTGGCTTGTTGTACTAATGGGATGGCTTTGTGGAATGACGTTGCATGTGATAACTTTGTTTTTGTATTTTGCATATTTTCTGATGGTGATGTACGTAATGAAATGTTCCAGTTGTTTTTAACATGTATTTAAGCTTTTCAAAGATTCGAATATTTTAACTAGCTAGCCAAGGCTGTACATTTATCTTACAAGACTTTTGAACGAGGTATAAATCTGACTTGAGTTTAACCAAGTTATTTCACATCCCTTAGTATGCAATTGAGTTCATTGATGTGGTATTTGTCAGGATACCTCTAGTTCCAGATAGGCTATCAACCAAACCTGTACTGAGGATCACCTAATTAGTTCCACTAACTCCATTGTTGTATTTAGTAAGATTAATCCATGGGACAATCTAAGGTACCATAAGCTAGCTCATCCACATGCAAACATTAGTCTGCTCACACGCAAAGCTAATGTGATAGACATATCGTCATACATTTAGGATACCGCCATTGCCATGTAGGTTGTCCACCAAACTCATAATGAGGATCACCTAGATGGTTTTCAAATGCTGAGAATTCTAGGGATTCAAGTTCAGGTTTTTTATTTGCTCAACGGTTTAGGATACTTGCTCGTATACATAGTGAGAAAAATCACTGTTTATTTTTCTCTTTTGTTTTTCTTTTTGAGCAAGGATTTTGAAAAGTGGTGATAACCACTGTTATTGGTTTTTGGATTTTGAGCTTTGTAACGTTGAGCTTGTAGGTTTGTGGCTTGTGAATGACATTGATCCTTTTGGCCTTGGGGATGACTACCCATCCTGTTTAGGGACGTGTAGTACAAATCCTTATGACTTTGGGAACCAAAGGGGATTAGAGATACGATGAAGTAAGGGCATTAATCTTTTAGGCCTTGGGGATGACTACCCATCCTGTGCAGGGACGTGTAGGATGAATCCTTACGACTTGGGAGAAAAAAGGTGATTGTGATGGTCGTGATGATGGCTTGTGGGGATTTTGTTTTAAGTGGTCATTGATCCTTTTAGGCCTTGGGGATGACTACCCATCTTTGGCAGGGACATGTAGTACGATCCTTACAACCTTAGGTACCAATGGTGATTGGGATTTTTGCGAGTGGTGAAAACCACTATTTATTAGGGGGAATGGATGGGGAAGAGCTTGTCTTGTTGTCAATTCTTAGCACTCCTAAACCATTCACATAGGGGGATAAACAGTCTAATCGTTCACCTATGGTACCCTAGACTACTTTGTAGGTTTCTATTGCATTCACACAACTTAGGAATTATTTTATGTGTTTTAACTTGTGTAGGGATGTTACGTAATGAGGCTTGATCCAAGTAAAACTTTCCCTTGTAAAATCCATTGAACTTTGTATAGTTTTTGGCTAGAAATTTAAAGACAGCTGAATGACAAAAAACCCTATATACATTAGGAGACAACTGATTATGCTAAAAATGGGGATGGTGTTATTCTGGATGTATGTGTTTATATAAAATGGAATGTGGAAAATAAAGGAATTGCCGAGTAATTACAGTCTATGGTGCTTGGGACATGTATGACCAGCAAATATGCAATGTATGGATGCGATGCCTAATGCAACTTATATTTTTGTATTTTGATTTTTACGAGTATGCATGGAATGGAGATGCAATTTTTTTGTTTATTTTTGATGATTTTATTGTTTTTTGTTTGTTTTTGAATTTTTGTTTTGACCAAGCGATTAGGGTAACCCTTGGAGATTTTGGTTTTGACCAAAGAGTTTACGGATACCTTTGGGGCATTTTTGGGTTTGACCAAGCGATTATGGGAATCCTAGGAGCTTTTGGTTTGACAAAAGGGTTTATGGATACCTTTGGGGAATTTTTGGGTTTGACCAAGTGATTATCGAAATCCTTGGAGCTTTTGGTTTGACCAAAGGGTTTATGGGGACCTTTGGGGCGTTTTGGTATTGACCAAGCGATTGGGGTAATCCTTGGAGATTTTTGGTTTTGACCAAAGGGTTTATGGATACCTTTGGGGCATTTTGGTATTGACCAAGCGATTGGGGTAATCCTTGGAGCTTTTAGTTGGGCTTTGGCTCTCTAAATGTGGAATGGCCTCAAATGACTGATGTTCAAGGGTTCTAGTTCCTTGATTCCTTCAAGAGAGGTGAGTCGGTATGTTCCAGGTCCTATTTTACTATCAATCACATAAGTACCTAAACAGTTTACCATGAAATTGTCCCGTAGATGGGACGACAAATTAGAATTATGTTGGTTCTATTTTAAGACCAAGTCACCAACCTGAAAGTCCCTTAGGTGAACCTTCATGTTATATGCTTTCTTAAGTCACTCTTGATAAATACACAAATGCTCGAGAGCATTGATGTGTCGTTCATCGAGCAACGTAAGTTGGTCTAATCGGGCCTACCGCGTAGTGTCATCATCGATGAACTCTTGCATTGATATGCATAGGGAAGGGATTTCCAACTCAAGAGGCATGACTGCCTCATAGCCATACACCAAAAAAAATGGAGTTACCCTAGTGGGCATTCGAATGCTAGTGCGATAAGCCCATAGGGCAAGTGGGATCTGAATGTGCCAATCCTTATGACTGTTTGTGACTGTCTTTTTGAGGATGGTAACTAGTGTTTTGTTTGATGCCTCTACTTGCCCATTTGCCTACGGATAATAGGGTGTTGAAAAACTATGCTAAATTTTGTACTTTGTTGTCAAAGCATGCACATATTTATTCTTGAATGATATCCCATTATTCGAGATGATCTTGGGTGGAATACCAAAATGAATATGATGTTATGTAAAATAAACTTCGCAATGTGGGTTCCAGTTGTAGAGGTTAGTGGAATTGCTTCCACCCACTTGGTGAAGTACTCTATGGCTGTTATCATGAACGTGTGATGACCCAATGACATAGGGGAGATCATTCCAATTAGATCAAAGCCCCACTATGAAAAAGGTCAAGTCGATTGGATTCGTTGTAAGGCCTGAGAAGGTACGTGTGTCAAATTGGCATGGTGTTGACACTTCACGCACTTATTTACATATGCACAACAATCTTGCTCCAAATATGGCCAATAATAGCCCATGCGGAGAATGCACTTTGCGATGGCCATACCGCTAAAGTGGCCATCGCACGTACCATCGTGAGCTTGGGTGATCGTCCAAGTGGACTCCTTCTAGTCCAAGCAATGGAGGAAGATTCCTTCATAGCTCTAACGATACAAAATTTCTCCTAACAAGACACGCTCCATTGTAGATTGCGATAATGTTTTGACCTAAATGGTCATCATATCACTAGAAGGGTCTTGCGAGATTAGTGACCCCAAGGAGGCCATAGTATCCGCAAAATGATTTGATGATCGAGGGAGTGCCTCGATGTAATACCATTCAAGTTGTGCTAGGAATTTGTCCACAAGGGCTTTTTAGGCCTGTAGAACTGGGCATTTACATTGGAATACACCCTTTACTTGATTGACAATTAACAGAAAATCACCAAATATGTTTAAACGTTTGATGTTCATGGTGACTATTATTTGAAGACCTATGAGCAAGGCTTTGTATTCTACATTGTTTTTGGTGCACGAGAAGTATAATTTAAATGATAAAGGCATCGAATCCCCTTGCGATGTGAAGAATACAATTCATGTGCCACCTCCTTGCTCACATTTAGAACCATCGAATAATAGGGTCATGTCAGCCTATGACTCAGGATCATCAAAATCTGGCAATTCTTAAACATGGAAGACCCCATCATCCGATAGTTCTACGGTCAGAGGATGATCGTATTCAAGAGGATCCTCTACCAATTGATCGATGATGACTTGACCTTTTATGGACTTCTGTCCAATGAATTCTATGTCAAACTCCGTCAACAACATGATCCATTTTGTCATGTGGCTACTATGATAAGTACGACTCATCATGTATCGCAATGGATTCTCCTTAGACACAATATACGTTGTATTATTGAGCATGTTATGGCATAGATTTTTGGTAGCAAACACCACTGCCAAGCAGAGCTTCTCAACGTATGCATAGTTAAGTTCATAACTGACTAGGGTGTGGCTAAGATATTAAGTAGCCTGTTCTTTGTGTAGTTCATTTTTCTGGGACAGCATGGCGCCCAGTGCCACCTCAGTAGCTAAGATGTATAAGTAGAACAACACTCCTAGTCTAGGTGGTGCCAATACTGGCAGCAAAGCCAAGTATTGTTTAATGTCATCAAAGGTTGACTGGAACTTGTCATCCCAGAGAAATGCTACCCCCTTGTGCAATAATTTATTCATGGTTTGGCACTTGTCAGATAGCTGCGCTATGAAGCGCTTGATTGATGTGACCTTTCCCTGCAGACTTTTAAGCTGCTTGATGGTAGTTGGGGGAAGCATTTCAAGGATTGCCTTGAATTTGTGTGGGTATACCTCAATTCCTCATTTTGAGACTATGTAACCCAAGATATTTTTGTATGTGACACCAAATATGCACTTCTTGGTGTTTAGTCTGACTTTATGTTCCATGAGGCGATCGAGGATCTTGCTTAAGTCATTGAGATGATCTAGGCACAAAAGAGATTTGGCCAACAAATCATCCATGTAATATTCCAAAGTTTTGTGCACATGATCGTGGAAGATGTATGTCATGGCATGTTGGTAGGTGGCACCGGTGTTTTTAAGGCCAAAAGGCATGACCTTATAGCAAAATGTCCTCCAAGGCATTGTGAACACCATTTTTAGTTGGTCCTCGGGATTGATACGAATCTGATTGTATCCCAAGAAATCATCCATGAGGGAAATAATTTCATGGCCCGTTGTAGTGTCTACCAATGCATCAATGCTAGGCAAGGGGAAATCATCCTTAGGACTCACTTTTTTAGATCTCAAAAATCGGTGCATATGAGAATCCTCCCGTCGGGATTTTTGACGAGCACCATGTTAGACAACCATGGTGGGTAATCTACACATGACAAACTGTGCATCCAACAAATTTTATAGCTCATCTTTGACCATTAAGGCTACTGTTGGATGCATCTTACATAGTTTTTGCTTCACTGGCTTGACTCTCGGATCAAGCATAAGATTGTGCGTGACTAGATATGGGTCTAGCCCCGGTATGTCTTTGTAGGACCATGCAAAAACCTCCTTCTTATCTTTGAGAATGGAAATGTAGTCGGCTTGGTCTTCAGGGGATAGACTTACCCCCAGCTTGATGATTTACAAATTCACTGAATCTGACCCGATGTCTACGTCAGTTGTCTGCTCGACCGACATGTGGGACCCGTACTCCAACTAGTATGGAGTTGGGATCAAGTGGATATCGTTTATTGAATTTAGATCATTTTTCGGAACATCAGGTTCCTCTTCAGCATGGAAGACATCTTGAGTCTATCCTGGGGTGAAATGGAACATCCCACCGCATGGCTAGTACTCTTATGGGGATGGTGGTGTGTCAGCGCGATCCCAGTCTATAGCATCTAGTTTTAGATACAATGACCATGTTGGGTCAGCTGGATTATGGAGGGGGGTGGTTAAATCAAATGGAGATCATGTTGATGAAATTATTGTGGTCTCTATTACCGTGGTTGTAATCATTCGGACATCCTAGGTGACCTTTGTGCTTTGGATCTGGCTCTGTGGGTACTGGCACAAATGGATCAGCCCTATGTGCGGATAAAAGGATAGGGTCTGCCTGAGGCACTGCTGGCTCTATAGGGTCTCTAGGCGAAAGGCACTCTCTATATACCTGGAGTGGCAGGTGTAGTAATTGGTCCAACTACACCGGGTTGAGGTGCCACCTATGTCTTGGCCCGATGTGTAGTTGTTCAAACATGTGGTGTATGTCCAAGGGATACTGTTGTTGTCACATATGATTGAGATAAGCCATCTTAGTTTCATCTTCATAATCATTGTCAGAGATCCAAAGGCCTTCATTGGCTCTAATAGCTATTTGCAACATATGAGGCTCATATTGCTCGAGAAAATTAATGTGGTCCCATCAAGGTTGTTTCGCTCTCTATGGGGGGACCTGATTCTCTTGAGGTGGCATATGCTCAATTGGATCATCCAAAGGGAACATTGTTAAGAAGCTCTCTTGATCATCATCCATGGGAGTTACTTGTGAATGATTGCTATCAGACTCGAAAGGATCCCAAGGTGCTACCTCGTACTATAAATCATCTTCTAAAGACCCTTCTTGGTCTTGTTCATATCCCTATTGTAGGTGAGTCCTCAAATTTTCTCCCTTTTCTATTGAAGGGAAAGGGTTGTTACGGTCAACAAGGTTGGTTGTTAGCAATGGGAGATATCCCCCAATGTATATGTTGTTTTAGGATTGGCATATGGATCTAATGCCAACCCATCCTTGTTGCCTATACCTAGGCCTTACATGTTCTCTACAAAGATGTCAAGGGACATGGGGTTGTTAAACCCTACTCCTGACTTGTCATACAACATTTGATATCTCGGTTGGCATAGAACACGCACTCCTTGTTCATATCGGCCCAACCCATATTCATGCCAATTACATTGGCCAAGATATCTCAAAGCAAAATCTGGATTGGACAAATAGTTGGCATCCTTAGCAAAGGTATCTTCATCATCATCTTCTTGCATGTAAGGTTCAATGCCATTATCCAGGCCCCCATAAATAAATTTTTTCTGATTGGGTGGGTAGCCGAGAGGAACCATAGAACCGATGGGGAGTCGAGGTCTCCCCATGTCTTGCATGGAATCAAGTGTAGGTGTTTCTACAATGTTTCACACTAAATACTCCCCCAGGACCGTGTTGGTCATCTCAACGGTGATCGTTGGTGGTTGAGGGGGAGCAAATGGGAGTTCTTCCGGAGTCCACTCCATGTAGGGTGAACTAGGTGTCTCGACTTCCATTCGGCTAGGCATCTCTTTAGTAGATATGGTTGAGACTAGGGGTGGTTCCTCTTCTAGGGGTTTCTTTCCCTTGTCCTTTGGTGTGGCCACCATAGGTGGTGTCGTTGTTGAAGGACCAGATGAGGAATATGGATCCTGCTGGGGATTTGATGGACTTGTCAATGGGGATGCCTATAGAATCAAACCTTGTTTAGGTAGATTCAAATGAAAATCCAAATGCGTTGATGGAAGGGTCGACTGTGGCATTAGCTACACCGTATTGTAGTACTTGAAGGGCTCTAAGTCTTCCAAGACTACATGCACCTATCCTTCAAATGTATACTTTAGGCATTGATGAGCTATTGAAGGGACACACTTCATGTCCCTGATCCAAGGCCGGCCCAACAAGATATTATAGGCCATCTCGCCTTCCAAGATGTGGCACAATGTATGAATAGTCTTTTGTCCCACTTGGATAGGTAGGACAATTGTGCCAACCATTGAGCATATTGCATCTACAGCGCTTTCCCGTGATTGGGCTCGGCTACGGGTGTACACCATGGTTATGTTGACCTAAATATGTGTATGTTTTTATCTTCTTTTAGGATTTCTTATGCTACACTAAACAGAAGGGAAACACATAATCAAAGCAATGGTTATCTTGTTTATATATTAAAAGTGTGCCCTAAACCTGGTTTAGTGTGTTTTGATTTTGTTTTGAAAGCTTTTGTAAAGAATGTTTAAATGCAATATGATGGCTCTTATGACTCCCAAAAATGGTCACCCCTTCGATATACCATTTCCAGGCTGATATACCAACCTCTCTATATACTCGCCCTTACGTGAGGGAAACTATTGGTATGTGAGAGCAGATGGTACGTGGAACATAGGCGGTATAGAAGGGGAATCACTATGTTTATGACACCTACCATAGAAGACTTATCCTCATGCACTGGGAATCACCCCCACTACACTTGGTCAGATTTCATCAGGATTTACGTCTAGCAACAGTCACGATCGGGGTTATGTATGCAGTATCTCAATCCAAGGTGGTGATTAAATCCACCATTGGTCTTGCGCAAGGGTTGGGGTTTTACGAAGAAATTATTATTATTTTAAATTACCACATGGTGTGTGGGGTTCTTTTTAAGTTGCATAAATGAAGCAAACAAGCATTCAAACTCTCCTATGCAAGAAAATAACCAAAGAATAGAAAGCAAAAATTGATAGAAGGTGTTTAGGACCCCTACCTCTTCTCTACCCAAATCGGATGTCTCTGAATTTCTGCCCTAAAACTACACAGAGAGCTATTCGTCCCTGGGTGAAATGAATAATAGAATAGTATTCATAATAGGGTGGGGAGAATGCCCATTCATCCCTGGGTAAGATGAATTCCAGCTTTGTACTTGTCATAGACTGAAACGAACAGCAGTCCAACATTTGAAAACTTGGTACCTGTAATAAAAAAAAGCAACTTTTGATCAGAAAGTTAATATTAAAATCAAGGGACAATCATACCACCGTGATCACCACTAAAAGCATGAGGATACAAAAACAAAAATGAGAAGCCAATATGCGATGTGAATGAAACAAAAGATAATGTTTAATCCTACGAATTGAAAGTGCATGAAAGGAAAGATGCATAAACGAATAGAAACCCAATAGAAAGCCAATATGAAATAAATACCTTTTTATTTATATGTTTCAGAACTCAGTTACAATCCGCATCCTCCCTTTTTAGGGGCTAGGAGCGTTAAAAGTGTTCTTGTCACATCAACAGATGGTATTCCTTCCTCCGCGTGCCCACATGTAAAATGGGCATACAAAAATGTCACTTCCACTTGCATTGATGAGTCTTGAATCCTTGATGCTCCTATAATATCTATATCCTACATTCAAGGAAACATAAAACAATCAGTAGCACCTGTAGATAAAATAAAACATGCAATCCCCACGCCTTCAACTAGCATATGCAAAATATGAATAAAAAAATAACTGAAATGGATCTAAATGAACTAAAAACATGAAAGGGACATAAAAACATGATCGGGAAGGCATTGCAAAAATAACAGTCTGCAAATTAGCCACATATTTGTATTCACTCCGGGGTGGGACGAATAGACCTACAACAAAGTGTCAAAAAGCACTATTCCAAATGTCACACCTAGAAAGGTCCAAATCACCTTAAAAGTTGGGATTAGATAATTGGGGGTATTTTTGGAAGACCCAGAAGGTCATATTTTCCCAATTTGTCCTCTGTCACCAAGAATTTGATGATGCTACCTGCATGTTAGTAAAGGTGGGAAAAGATAAAAACATGATCAAAACTTGTCAGAATCACATGAAATTTAAATGAAAAAATATGTAAACAACCTGGAATAATATGAAAAATAAAAATCATAGAAATCTATCACAAATTTCTAATCACTCTGGGGTGGGGCGATTAGGGCTGCGACAGTTTGGGGGGCACCCGAGGGCAAGACGCCCGCCATTTGGGACTCTGTTTCAGCACCAATCCACTTGGGATGGGTCCAAAACATATTATGGGGTGTTTTCAAAAAAAATTGTAGGATATTGTGGCCAAATTTTTGGGTTTGGTTCCGAATTTGCGCTTCCAATAATCACCCAATAACCTCCCTCCAAAAGAGAGATCAAGGATGTGAAAGGCACAAAATCAAAAGGTATGTGTGTGGATGTAAAATGGCAACACTTCATTGCTCAAAATGATCCTTCTCTGTATATCTTTTTTGGGTGAGAAGACTCACCAATTTATAGACCTAGGGTCTCTTTGTTTGAATGTGCATGCGAGGGCACCACTTGAGTTGCTTGTCCTATTTTGAGAGAAAAGATTATTCCATGATTTAGAGTCTCCTTGCATGAGGTCTCTAAAATAAATACATGCATGACTGAAGTCTCTCTCCTTTATTTGAAGTCGTTCCTTGCAATTGCATGTCCTAAAGTTGTAGTTAACTGGCGGACCTATCGAGGTTTGACTTTTTGATAGTCAAACCTGCTATTCACCTCACCCTAGGGGAATGCTGCTAATCATCCCTGGGTGGGACGAATACTAGTTTGTAATCATCCCAGGGTGGGACGAGTAGGGAGCAAAGTGCCAAAAGATGCCAAATTGACTCTTGATCTTCCAAACTACTGTTGGGAGTGGTTAGGACCACTATTTAACCTCTTGGGGCTGCCCTAGGGGATGTGTGTGTCAATGCAATTGGTGCTCATTATCACATAATCGGATTGGTGTTATTTTGGTGTCTACAAGAGATATGCCCTTAGAATAGAGAGATAGGATCTGTCTATAGGTAGAATAAAGGAATAACTAGAGAGAAATAATAGCGGTAGCCCTACAAGTAGATAATATACAACTACAACAAGCAAGGGAAAAATATAGGATTGCATTATTGGTCTCATGTTTTGATACATTGGTGAGTCATGGTATGATCATTCTCTCATAGCCAGCTATTAGAGCATAGTGTAGGTGTAGAAGGACAACACGAACAATTTGAGCAATATCGCATGGTATAGCTCAGGTAGTTTTTCATATAACTTCTTAAACAACCTCTTAGAGAACCTCATATGTAGCCTCCCATATAGGAGGATTAGGTGCAACATAGAGTGGTGAAAGGACTGAGAGGTAGATACTATAAAGTTTATTTTTATAGTGTTTATGCTAGTGAATTTTGTAAAAATTTAACCAACAAACATAAATTGATATCCAAATTAATTCTTTATTAAGTTTTGATCATTCTTAATGAGAAAGAAAATAAATGGAAAATTATATTCTTATTTAAGTTTTGATTGTACTTAAATGAAAATTTCTCTCTAATTTGATAAAGTATGAGGTTTATGAACAATAGAAATTACACAAGTCTATCTTAGGAGTGAATCCTAAGATTAAAATGGGATAAACCTATTCAATTTTAAGTCCTTGAAAAAAATCTTATAACCACTTTTACCCATAGTCACATTGACTTAACAAGCTAAGTCAAGAGAATGCAATCTCAAGATGGATATTGCATTGAAATTTGAGCTAAAATAAAAGAAATCCTAGAAAGTAAAAAGACTTCAACGTAAGGGATGGACTCTTATATCTTAAATATCAGGTACTTATATGAAAATTTGGAAAAATGAAGAGAATGATTATGTGGGAAGCACATAATTCCATTATTTTACTCATATTTTAGGAGTTAAAATAAGTGTGAGCATAAAATACCTTCTACTAGGAAGTTAGGAAGATGAATGTCATTGATTTTTTTCTCAATGTTTGGAATGACACCTTACATGGAGTGTGGTTATATATATTATCAATGGATGATAATAATTTTGGAATGACACCTTACATGGAGTAAGTGTAGTCATAGATATTATCAATGGATGATAATATTCATAGAATGACACCTTATATGGTGAATAGTAGTACATTTTCATAGCAAATATAATTAGAAAATATTGATACAATGGTATTCTGATCTAATTTATTGTATAGCCTTATTTTAGGAAATGCTTTCATTAAGCATATTATAACCTTAGTAATCATTTTGTTATTACTAACAGAGTTGTATATATATATATATATATATATATATATATATATATATATATATATATACACTTTGCAAATAAGAAACAAGTACTTGGAGACTACTTATGATCAAGTGTTTTCCTCCCACTATTGAATCCATTGGTGAATCAAGTGGAAGAGCTAAGCAAAGCCTCCATAATATGTAGATCTTAAGTGGTGTACCTTAAACTCTTTTGAGGATATTACTTACAATCCATATGTCTTGAAGTATGAACCTAACATAATTTTGTTAATAGTCAATAATTTGACTAAGGATGTATACCATGGATGATGCACTGGTGGTGGCAAATATGTTTGCCAAAGAGAATTTAAGGATATATGGATATTTTAAAGTGATATTTAAGATATTATGTTTTTGTCTTTGATGACACCTATTTTCTATGAGGTTAACTCATGATAAGGGTCATCAAGTTATAGGTTGGAACTCCTTTGTGTGAGATTTTGATAAACCTAGTTGCATTTAGACTTGTTGTGTCTAAATTGTTATCGAAATATTATTTTATATCATATCTATGAAAACAAAACAATTTTGAACAAAGTGCCACATATAGAAAAATGAGATTATGAAATCCTATGCTCATATATGCTTTGTATTGCAGGTACACACAAAGGATTGTGTTTATTTTAAGAGGGATAGTATGTCATTAACCTCCCTTGGCAATTTTTTCATATGATGGACTAATGAATTGTTGTGCTATTTTGAAGATAAGACTAAATGCCATTATGATTGATTATGTGCAATATATGATTGGTTTATTTGAGAATATGATAATACTGATAGTTTGGATTATTTTGCATGGATGCAGGAGAAGGTATCGTTCAGATAAAGTTGACAAGGGAGTCACCTCTAAGGATGAGAAAGAAGAAAATATGGATTAAATTCCATAATGGTCCTAATTATGAGTTAATACTAATTGAAGGTTTGAGTAATTAATTGTGATTATCTTTAATTAGTTGATTTGATTATTTAATATTATTTTGTAAAATAGGAAATTGAGTTGGAAATTGGGTGACTAGGACCCTTTCCAAACCAAGGGAAGAGAAAGAACATATTCCCTCTTGCAATAAACTAAAATTTTGCTAAATTGACCCCTCCTAAAAATGAAGGGAAAAGGATTGACATATTTGTTAATGACAATTTAAAATTGATTTAATTAAGGCATATTACTATTTTAATAGTAGCCCTTTTAAATTTAGCAAAAAGGCCAAATTGGGATTGTATAAGTGGATTTGGAAACCTCCAAATGGAGGGAGGGGATTGAAGGGATAAAAGAGGGATTACCCTTATCTTTGTCTCCTTGGAATAATTTAGTATTTAATTAAAAGGAAAGAGGTATTTCCATCTTACTCTCATGATGTTAAAGTAAGGTTTTTATATTAATTTCCTTAAATATTTCTAGGATTTTAAGAAGATCATCTGATGCCAAAATTAGGCCATTCTTAGAAGGAAAAAACCTTAGAAATATAAGTTGGATAGCATGAAGAGGAAGGTCATTCTTAGACAAGTAAGGAGGAGAAGACCAGGTGGTTTCAAGGAGTCCTACTGGAGCAATAGGATTTTAATCAAATGCGTGAAGGATCCCTAATGGAGCAAGAGGTTGGAGGATCATCCCTTATTTATATGATTGATTAAAAATTTTAATTGCTAATGCTTGAAGGCTCTAATTGATTAACTTCATGTATGCTTACTTTGAGGCCCCTAACTAGTTGTAAATCTAAGTTGATTATACTTTTTTGAGGGTTCAAATCGATTGCAAGTTTAGGTGATAGAATTTATTCTATTTTAGAAATCTCTTTGTTGCATTGAATCAGAGCTCTATGAGGTTGATTTTAAGTCTTGATAAGGAAGGTGACTTCTAAAGTCTAATTACCTTGGATCACCATATATATTGGTGATGGGGTACAATGTAGTTCTTTAGCATCAGTTATGGAGTGTTCATTTACTCCATATTCCATTGTATCATTTTTATCACTTTCCATTAATAACATATTTTAGAATCTTACATTTTTACATATTTTGCATCCTATGATTGCATTCTCCCTTGGCATACACCATCAAAATTTAACCGTGGTACTATAACCACGGTAGGTTGATAATATTAGGGAGAGTTACAAGAGATATAGAGAGGTAAAGCAAATTTCAATTCTAAAATTTTTGAGATTGCATTTATTTAGAGTCTTTCCACAGAGTTATATAAAAATTGTGAAGAGTAGGACTCAGTATTCATTCCACTAGATTGACAAATCAAATAGTGAAGGTTTTTCATTAAAAATATTTCGAATCATCTTACTAATATATTGTTGCAAAAAGAAATTGAAGGAAGCCTTGTTGTAGACCTGCACATTGTAGAAGAAAGGCCATAGAAGCTTTGATCCAAAATAATAGGCCACAGTAGCCTTATTGCATATGAAAAAGCCACATGTGAAATTTGGAGTCATATCTGATCCTGATATAAGGTACTCCATCTCAATGGTTCTCTGATTACGATGAAGCTTGAAACTGAACATCAAGATAATAGTGGATATATAAGAGAAGGATCAATATTACTAGGAATATGAGAAACAACAACAAATGTTTGTCACTGTTGCATTGATTGTACATGTCTATTGATTATATTTGTTCTTGATTTGAGAAGAAAATAGCAGAAGAAGGGATGTAACACTATTGTAAACTTGTAGTGGTTACTAGACATTTATTCTCTAATAAAATTTTGTAATGTGGAAATAAAATTTTGTAATTAAGTAATTTTGAGAAGGTTATTTCACTTTGTTTATAGGAATTTTAGATAATCAAGAAATCATAGGAATAGATTTAGCCTTCAATATTCATATCAGGTTCGTGAATCAAACATGAGTGCTTTGAGTAGGCCTCGAGTTTGTAATTACACCTATCATTATCAAATATGGATATAATAGATTATAATGATGTTTTTTATTTTAGATAAGCTATTTACAAGACATACATAATTGTAAATATCTATCATGAGTGGTTAGCCCATCTATTATATGGGAGGGATAGCCAATGTGTAATACACTTACATAATATGGACCTATATGTAGTGTGGTGTTAGCACGATCTTAACAATTGACTAGTTGATAAATGAGCTAGCCTTTAGTTTAAAAGGAAGTGATAATTTTTATTTAGAATTTACTTAGTACTCATACATAAATAGAACTATGTATGTAGTAGAGATGGGTAAATCCTTAAGCCTAGTGTACTTACATTGATAGATTAATGTAAGTATAGGGATGGGTGAATCTTACACCTAGTGTACTTACTTGATAGACAAATGTAAGTATAGTGATGGGTGAATCCTTGCACATTGTGAACTTGCATTAATGGAAAAATGTAAGTAGAAAGTGAGAGGATTATTGTCCTTTACAAAAAAAAAAACTTAGCACTCTTTTAAGTATGGTTTGTTTTGGGTGTTGATAGGAAAGGAAGAAGATATATGGTTGTGAAGGAAACAATATGTGCTTTTTATATTTTTGAATAGTCCTTACTTGACAAGAAATGATATATATTAATGTTCCTTAAGGATTAGAATCTTGGAAGAGAGATATTGATAGAGTAATCTAAAGGATTATGGGATCCCTTTTGGAGGAAATTTTGAGTAACCTTGTATCAAGTATGACCTAAACTTAGGTAGATGCGCAAAGGAAACAACTAGGTTTAGAGTCAATGAATATTCAATCACTATGGGTGATTGATGGAAAGGTTAGATCATCGTGGAGATGATATGGATAACCTATTTACATTACGCTTTGTGCATCTACATAGATGGACTTATGTATAGTGTAGGGATGGGCATAACCTTTTTACAATCTAAGAGAGATAAGTTAGCTCATAATTGGGATGAGACATATAGCTTATTTTTATTATGGTTAGTGCACCTACATAGATGAAATTATGTATAGTTTAGGGATTGACAAACCCTTTTGACAGACTAATAGAGATAAGTTAGCTCATCATGGGGATGAGACATATAGCTTATTTGCATTATGCTTAGTGCACCTACGTAGATGGACTTATGTATGTTGTAGGGATTGGTGTACCCATTTGATATACTAAGAGGGATATGTTAGCTCATTATGAGGATGAGATAGATAGCTTATTTACTTTATGCTTAGTATACTTGCATAGATGGACTTATGTATGGTTTAGGGATAAGCATACTCTTTTGAAGGATTGAAAGGTGATAAGTTAGCTCATTATAGAGATAATATGAACAACTTAATTATAAGGAACAAAAAATTTCTTTGAATGGCTCATGTAAGGTGGGAATATGTAAATACCTAATGAGTGTTTATAAAAAAAATTCTCTCTCTTGAGTGGGCTAGTTTTTCAGATCGTTACAGGAGCTTGTTATGATTTCATTCACCCACCCTAATTTTTGTATCTCTTATCTTAAATAGGTTATTTTAAAAATAAGTAGTCCCAAATAGAGCTTCAAGTACTCAACTATGAAGGGTAAATTATCCTCTAGTCAAAAGTCACTTTGTAGTCCTAATTTGATAAACACTGGTCTCACTAGGTTCAAGAGTTCCTTGCCAAGTGGTAAGATCTACTTGGAAGAAGATGTGACATGGAAGCCTATGAGCATTTTCTAATCATTCATATATTTTAAAAAATGTTTTATTAGGATTGAGCCATGTATTAGTGCTAATATAGCCATATCGGTTACATTTTCAATTCCTAGTGTGAGACCGAGGATTAGTTAGTCATACCTTAAGCATTAGAGGTAAAAATTTTAGTTGTTCTAGGCTATGATTATATTAGTTATGTTGTATA
Source organism: Wollemia nobilis (assembly GCA_028583015.1). Taxonomy (NCBI): domain Eukaryota; kingdom Viridiplantae; phylum Streptophyta; class Pinopsida; order Araucariales; family Araucariaceae; genus Wollemia; species Wollemia nobilis. The sequence continues at coordinate 15,122,947 of JAQPPZ010002549.1, forward strand.
TATTTTATTATTCATAAGTGTTATCTTATGTCACCACTAGTGAACATATTAGGTTTTTCTTTTCCAAGTGGTTATGAGACTTGGCAACCTCTAAATGACTAGGATTTGTTCTAGTTTATAATGCAAAATTTTTAATTATGATTTTTTATTTCCTAATATAGACATTGATTTATTATTCTATAGAATATTTTTGTTGATCACTCAAAGGATTTTCTACAAATAATGCTATTTTAGGAATCTTCTTTGCTATGTATCCACTCCATCAAATAGATGACTAGTCAAACTAGTTATATGGTACAAAGGTATTTGGTAAAATTTATCTGAATTCCAAATATCATCAGATACTCTTCACTCTTATTGGTGTATGGAAGGTCACATTTAAATCTAGGAAGGTTGTTTTTTATGGGTCGGTTGTAACTTTTTCTTAACCAATGCACTAGTCGCCTTCATAGGGATTGTGGATGGCATCCTTTATTCCTATAACAATAAATTTATAGTTGTTTATACAAGGAAAAACTCCAAATCTTAACGCCAAGTGTAAATTAGATAAATAAACAAATGTAGTAAATTAATGGTTCATGAGTCAAGTAGATGATATAGGTAGGTAGGACTTACTATATGAAATTCTAATATAGTCTATAGGTATTCCTCTCATTTGATCAATCCTAGGTTAGAAATAACCTAAAATAGCCACCTATGACATCTAGAAGGCCTTAGGACTCTTAACAACCCCCTACAAATCAATCCCTACCTTCATTTTAATTATAGCTATCTAATTTGATAATGGTATTATTTCATTTGACAAGAATGCTTATTTTTGATAGGCTAGTTAACTCTTTTTTCTCAAAGTAATGTACTCATTTAAAACATAGAAAAATATGAACTTGATCCTAGGATTACATAAGACTTTTAAAACCTATATAAGCCATTTTGAGAATATTAGGATTACATAATTTTGGATCAACTAAAGCACTAAATTTTTGTTGACACACATCAATATGAATGTAGATACTCGATTCCTTTAAATAGGGTATAATTATTGCCCTTTCTAATAAAATCCATCAATAAATTTAATTTACTAGTATATTGAAGATTAACATAGGTAAATTTTTCTTCGTCATGTTTTCCAAATTTTTATTTTTGTCAAAATATTTTTGCATCTCAAATTTGATCCCAATCATTCTTAGGATTCTAAGGGAGGCAATAAGAAATCAAGCACTATTTTTTCATGGACAATCAATGGAGCAAGCATACTCCTTTTGTCCTTAGGTTAGTATTCCTTTTAAAGGACACCTTACCTCAAGGTTAATTTGGTTAGGAACCATTAATAAATAAGGTTCTCAATCCATTGAAGATTAAACTCATCCAAGAAGAACCATCGAGAACAAGAAGCTCGAGGATAATAATCAAGATAAAAATGACTTCTTAATCAAGGGTTTTTATGAAACATCATACAAAAAGCTAGTAAAATGTCTAACCTTTTCATTTACAAGTATATTGGGTCAATTAATTTAATTCTTGCTTAGTCAATTTTTTCTATTTTATTTTGTTATGGTCAATTTCTTTGTATTGAACACTATTGTTTTTTTAATGTGTGTGACCTATACCTTACCATATTACCATATATATTATTCCTATGCCTACTACATATTAAATATATAGTCATGCTTGTATGAATATTCATACATTAAAATTGAAATGACGTTCACCAATTTTACCTTATTATTCATAAATTAGGGTTTTTCCTAGGTTTTGACATGGCCTTATATTTCCTTAACCTATGATGTTTAGTGGTAGCCTTAGCTTATCCATATCTAGGTAAAACATCTTAGTGAACCCATTGTGAACCATTCCATATGGTTAAAAGTACTTACAACTGGATAATACCATCTTTAGGTTAACTTTAGAATTTCTTACCATTGTTTTCTCCAAACTTAAATGGGGCAACAATCCTCATATCTTATACATTGACTTTCCTCCAAGTGGTATCTATGAATATATAAGGGGATAACTTGAGTAGAAATATTATCCTAAGGAAACTTTAGTTTAGTTTGTCAAATAATGAGAAGGCAAGTATCATGCCAATATAGACAACCTGACACAAAAACTACATAATAAACAAGATAATACCTATGAAGTAGATGAATAATAAATTGAAGAATTGTGTTTGATAAAAGAGTAATTGAAATTATGAACTATGACGATTCCATAAGAACCTTTATGAAAAGACATATTGAAATATTTTACTATAAAATAAAACCTAGTTAAAAATAAATATATATTAATAGATTTAACAAAATCATTCATGATGTTTTACTTGAATTTAAATTTTTACTATTAAAATTTTAATGAAGATCAAATAATAAACTTTGGTAAAATAGATAAATAGAAAAAAGAAGCTCCAACAATTAACAGAATCAAGGATTAGTTTTCTAGATATCATATTGCCTTATAAAAAACATAAGATTTCACAATACTTATTTAAAAACACCTTTAAAATACAACTCAAAGAAAAATATTTAAAAAAAAGATGTAAATCTTAAACAATTATTATAAAAAGAAATTAAAGAAATGTGTTAAAAAAAAAATTAACCTTAAAAAAATTCTTATTAAATACACTCATGAAAGAAAATACATAAAATAAAATAAAATAAAATACATATGATGTAGTCATAGCCTTTTAGACAGTCTGGTTTCTTTCCTTCTAATTTATATACTAATTTTGTATCTTTCATTTTATATTAATATAAGTTTACGATCTTTAATTTAAAAAAATACACAAAATAAAATAAAAGTCTAACTAAATGCGCCTATGAAGGAAGGGATACCTCTCTTGTAACTCATCCAGTTGAATATATGGTTATCAATGGTGGTTAAAAAACAAATCCTATTGGAGGATAGGGTGTGGGGAGCATGCCCTACTAAAAACTGACAAATGTATTTATTTTGTAAAGTGGCAATATTCTTGCCCCGCAAGCTACAAGTGCTAGAGTTTGACAACGGTGCAATAGCCCAGATACGTTTACGTAATATATAATACATTTTAAAAATATGATGCGCAACACGTGATGTGGCCTCGTTGATTAGGTCGATTCTAAACATATTCTTTGAGAACGGTCATAGAATCGATGCGCACGTGATGTTGATTAGGTCAAACCAGGTCATACACAACACGTGATGTTGTTTCAATAGAGTGCGCATGCTCAGCATTTTCAACTTTTCCATAAATATTCATAGGGTGTCAAGAACTATTCACCACCAACATTTTTAAAAACATTTTAATAATAGATTAATCATTATGGTACTTATTTCTCATGCAAATTCACGTGGAAATGTCTGGTCATCGATTATATAAAGTTTTTGGAATGATTAATATGTGCAGTCCTGTTACTTACAATAAAAATATTTTTTTAGGTTTGCATATATTTATAAATTAATATAATGTTAATTAAATATATAATTTATAATTTTTTTAGAATTTTTTTTTTGATAAAAAATGTATTTTAATATGTTGGGAAGAGACTTTTCCAAACATTCATTTTTTCTTTTTAATTTTTCAACAAACTTTCATACCTCTAAAATCTAAGATCTTAAGAACTATTTATTTTTGGTTACAACATTAGGAGGAGATCTAGCAAGTTACTAAAATAGTGACTGTTACCAACTCTCTTATGTAATCCCCATCCCCCCCCCATAAAAAACTAGAAGGAGATCTAGCCAAATGTCTTAAACTATTTGTTTGCAATGGATGTTCACATTAGCCAAACATTGGATTTGCTACTGCTCACCATTATGCCTAATCCTCTCATTCTCAATAGCCATGCCAGTGTGGCACTAAACCCCTACCTCTTTGTTCGCATTAACCAAACATTGGATTTGCTCACAATTCTGTTTAATCCTCTCATTCTCAATAGCCTTGTCAGTGTGGCATTAAACCCCTACCTCCTTCTCAATACCCATTATAACGAGGAAGTCTAGCACACTTTATTAGAACTCTACACACATCAATTGGAATCACATCATTCAATTACTTTCACAACTTCTTAGGCAGAAAGTCTACCACTTTATTCAAATCTCTACACACATTAATTGGGAACACATCGTCCAATTACCTTCACGGCTTCGTAATTTGGGTGGCAAAAATCCTTAACCTCCACACCTCTAAAATAATGTTTTTCATACAATCTAAAACTCATACCAAAATTTAAGAATCTGATTCTATAATAATCCTCCTAAAACTTATCTTAATATCTAAATACGAGATAACTAACGCTTATCTTTTATTGTTCATGGACTTACTCACACCTAGAACACTAACCTAATATCATAATCACGGTAAACATTATATTATTCTATTATATGTTTTCAACGTACATCCAATTTATTTTATTGTATGTTTTTATTTATTATGTTGATAAATTATATTATTCAAAAGAAAAAGATTTCATAAGATATAGTTTCAATTCCGTGAATAAAGTTTAGCATTTTTTTTATTATGTTAAAGTTCGATGTGAAATCTTTTAAAAATGCATATATACTTCTTCTGTAAGAGGCTTCATTTGGGGGCAGGTCGCGTTTAGAAGGAGAAGAATGACATCTCTTAAGATTTCAGCAGTGCCCGAGGGGGTATCCATAGGCCTTGGGATTTTGCTCTTCAATTTCATCATCTGGCTTTTCCGCAATTTCAGAGGAAATAACAACAGATCGAAATTGCCACCAGGGCCACGTCCATGGCCGGTCCTTGGAAATCTCCATATGCTGGGAAGCCTTCCTCATCGAACTCTCACAAATCTGGCAAAGAAATATGGCCCCATTATGTTTCTCCGTTTGGGCTCTGTCCCAACAGTTGTGGTGTCCTCTCCAGCCATGGCCAAAGAGTTCCTCAAAACTCACGATCTCGTCTTTGCCAACAGACCCAACGCCGCAACTGCAAAACTCTTATGCTACGACCGTAGAGACGTGGCGTTCGCCCCCTACGGAGGGTACTGGAGGCAAATGAAAAAGCTGTGCACAGTGGAGTTACTGACTGCCAAAAGAATCGACTCTTTCAAATTCGTGAGAGAGGAAGAGGTCTCCGCCATGATCTGCTCCATCTGGAAGGAAAGCGAACGAGGGTCGCGTTGCGTAGATCTGAGCAAGACTATTTCTTCCCTCACGCTAAATATTGTCTGCAGAATGTTCGCCAGCAGAACATACTCCGACCATGAATTGAGTGGAGGCCACGGGTTTAAAACAATGATAGACGAGATTTTCGCTGTCGCTGGTGCTTTTACCATTGGAGACTTCATTCCTTGGCTCCAATGCCTCGATTTGCAAGGCATCCTACGTCGCAAAAAGAAAGCTCATGGAGTATTTGATAAATTCGCTGAGAAAGTAATCGATGAGCACATGAGTAGGAGAAGAAAGGTGAGTGCGGAAAAGCTAGATGAAGGAGGTCACGTGAAAGATTTCGTAGATGTGTTGCTCGACATGGCGGAGGCTGAAACCGAGGGTACGGAGATGAAAATCACAAGGGTCCACATCAAGGCTATCATCCTGGCAAGTTATTTGAGTTATAATTTTTAGCTTCTGTATTTTTAAAAGAGTAACCTCCTGTTATACTTTTCTTTGACCATAGAATCCGCTTTTGTCTACCCTGTTGTTAACTGATCAATATATATTTGAATGAAATATGCTGTTTGCGCAGGACGTATTGAATGCTGAAACGGATACATCGTCGACAGCGATAGCATGGGCGATGAGCGAGCTGCTGAGGAATCCTCGATCACTGTCACGAGCACAGGACGAGCTGGCGTCTGTGGTGGGGAGGCATCGCACCGTAAAGGAGCGTGATATCGCAAGTTGTGAATACTTGCGATGCGTAGTGAAGGAAACGTTTCGACTACATCCACCGTTTCCGTTTCTTCTTCCCCACGAGTCGACAGAAGGTTGCAGAGTGGGCGGATATTACTTTCCTCCGAAGACAAGGCTGATTGTGAATGCGTGGGCAATAGGAAGGATCGGAGTGTGTGGGAGAGTCCGGAGGAATTCAAGCCGGAGAGATTTATTGGCAAAGATATTGACGTGAGAGGTCAGCACTTCGAATTGCTTCCCTTTGGAACCGAAGGAGGGTGTGCCCCGGAATTTGGATGGGGCTTTCCGCTGTGGAGTTGGGCCTTGCTCAGCTTCTGCACTGCTTTGATTGGAGTGTCGAGGGAGATGTGAATATGGAGGAATTCTTTGGGCTGACAGTTCCCAGAAAATTTCCACTGCTTGCTCGTCCTAAATGGAGACTGACAACAGAGGAGACTGTTGACAAATCTTAAAATAGCCTGTTAGAGAATAGCCACTTAGGTAACTTAAAAGTTAAGGTTAGATGATGTAATCTTTGGGTAACTATGTTTTAATGCAGGGGTTCAACCTCGGCTCTGTATGGCTTTCCATATCCACGTGAGGGGATTAAAACAATTTTAGTGTATTAACAATACTACTCCTTCTCATTTCTGAACAAAGCTCCATGGCTTTGTTGTTTTATTGAAATCTTATTTCGTTGTCAACTTTTTGTGCAGTTGCAATTATTCTGTGATGGCAATGTTTGTGAAACACATTCAAAGAGACATTGGATATAATTTTATCAAGTTATATAAAAATATATTTAATTTTTTATTTATTATTATAAGTTTATAGGTACATTCAAAATTTTTTAAACGATTACAAAATATATATTATTATTTATTATTTTATATATTTTAAAGTTTAAAAATTATTGTTTAAAGATAATAAAGATTGATATAATAGAAAAAATATTTAGAAACATTCCTACACAAAAGTAATATACATGTTTAACATACAAATTTATAATTATGTTTTATAGTTTATAGAACTTAAGACAAAGCTATTATCATTTTTTTTTAAAGTAATGACAATAAATAGGAGTCTACTTATTTGCTGGCTCTTCATTATTATTTACTGGCCACCATTTATGATCCCGATTATTAATGTTAATTTATTTTCTATGAATTGCTTGCATCCTCATACAAATTTCATGTTTACCATTAAGATGATTTTTGATTACTTGCGAAGTTTGTGTTCACGGATTTCAAAAAAAGCAATAATGCATTTATCAAACTTGATCCTTCATTATTTGAAGTTTGACTAGAGAGCAAGGCCAAGCTCAAGAGAAAGATCCAAATTAAGGGAATCCTCCTATAAGTTTTCATTGCATCTCTCATATATTCATTCATCTTATCAATGTTATTTTTATTTCATATCTTTTATAGTTATATTTATATTATTTTTGCATATATATATTGAATTTACATGGTGGAATCGGTAACCACCATGAATCTGGGTAGGTTGTCCAATTTTTATGGTCGCAACAGTATTCTGCACTATCCACCTTGGAAGCTACCACATAGATCTTTGCACAATCTGCCACTATAACGACCATGAAACAATCATTTTAAACCTTTTACGTTACTGAAAGCACCAAGAAAGGGATAAGCATTCAATTCGACAAGGCCTAAGATTTGAACCTTGGAACTCTACCTCTTGTACGGGGTTTGGTCGAACCAATTGGTCTACTTTTCGGACCTAGCGAATATATTTTTAAATATCTATTTTTCTTGCAATATAATTAATAAAACTTTGATGATATCATATCCTTTTCTTACCTTCTGAATATGTTTAAATACAACCTTACACTGGTAACCAATCCCACTTGTACATTTTTTCTTCCATACCATGAAATATATGCTATAAATGAGTGTTATCCTCACTTAGGTCCTCATCATATTTATTCATTCTATATGACACTTCATTACACAAAAGTATTATACATGTTTAGCTTACAAATTTATAATTATATTTCATAGTTTATAGAACTTAAGACAAAGTTATTACTTTTTGAAGTAATAGCAATAAATATGACCCTACTTATTTGTTGATCCTTTATTATTATTTACTCGCCACCACTTAAGATCCCATTATTAATGTTAATTTATCTTCAATATATTGCTTGCATCCTCACACAAATTTCATTTTTGTCATTAATGTGATTTTTGTTTACTTGTGAAGTTTGTGTTCATAGTTCTCAAAAAAGCAATAATGCATTTGTCAAACTCTCATCCTCCATTATTTGAAGTTTGTCTAGAGAGCAAGGCCATGTTCAAGAGAGAGATTCAAATTAAGGAAATCCCCCTATTAGTTTTCATTGCATCTCTTATATATTCATTCATCTTATCAATAATTGTGCCAAATGAGTTATTTTTTATTGTCATATATTTTAAGGGATATTTATATTCATTTTGCAAACATATTTTTAAATAAGTTTGTTTCTCGCAATATAGTTAACAAACCTTCAATGAGATCATATCCTTTCCTTACCTACTGAATATGTTTGAAAATAATACAACCTTACACTAATAACCAATCCCACTTTCTTGTATATTCTTGAATATATGCTATAAATGAGTGTTATCCTCACTTAGGTCCTTCTCATATTCATTCATTCTATAGGACACTTCATTAAATAGTAAAGATTTTATTTCACTTGTGCTTAATCTTATACATTTCCTTCTTAAAAACTATTTGCTAAAACTTATATACTCTTTGTAAATACCTTCTTAAAATATCACATACTTTTATATTTAATCCTTCCAAATTTTACTCTCCTTGAGACTTTTTAATTGATTCCCTATTACAATATTTCCACCTTCTACATTTTTATCATCCAACCATATTTTAAGGACTTCTTGGTGAGATTTATCTTAAGAGTATCTTTGAGTTGTGGTGACACAAACATTATCTTAGATAATATTTTTATTATCTTTCCAATTGAAAGTCTTGTTCTTATAAATTATATTAACCCTTTTATTTTGTGTACCTTGAAATAATATATTTAACACTAATTGTATCCATATTTCAAGGTTTTTTTTATGTTAATAATATTAATCTCTACTACCATGGGTTACATTAAGGTTTTTTACATGACCTATACCAACATGATGTAAAAGATACCTAAAATATATACATATTAACATAGCAAAATATCTCTCATTTCCCATATGGATACCTTAAAATACAACATATTCCCTCCACCTATCTTCCTCACTACAGTCCTTCCCATCCTCCAATAGCCACATATGTAACATATATATAAATTTATTATTTTAATAATATAATTAATGAACATACTTGAAATTTTATTTTCATTGTATAGTTAATTTTAGATAAAGTGATTAGATTCCCTCTAGTGAATAAGGAACAAAAGTATGAAAAAATAATTAAATATTTTGATGTTAAGAAATAATTCATAAATCACATTTGGATTTGAAAAAAGTGGTGCGAAAAAATGTTTTATTCAATAGATCAAGGTTTCAATCCCATAAGTGAATCTCAATATCTAATAAAATAATATGAGCTCGAGCATTTGACTTTGTAGTGGATGCACTCACATTAATGTATTACATTATAATGAATCAATATTAATAATGTATGGTAAGGATGAGTTCCCAATTTATCTATCATGTAGGTACCCTTACATAAAGACATAACAGTTCACAAGCAGTCCTCCTAGTTAAGAATTATTTGCCCTCAAAGCATAGGAAGGGAATTATGAGTAGTAATGAAGGAGTGGATTTCTCATAAATTTTATTTCAAATAAATACCTTTCTACTTAAATAGGTATTCACATATGTATTGATTATGTGCAAATCATGTATGGGTATCTAAAATACCTTCAGGTCCAAGCATAAGTTGAACTTCCTCATCTAAGATTAGAATCTTAGTTTGGACTAGAGTAAGGGTATCCAAATTTTATTTTAAACATAAAAAATGAAATACACCATGGATGCAACCTTTTTTTTAGAAATATAGGAGCATAGACAATAAGATTGATCTTCCCTCTTATATGATAAGTACCATAATATTTAAATAATTACTTGAAATTCTTTCCACTATTCTTAAGATATCTTTATATGTATGGTTGAAGATGCACACAAAAATAATAATTTTCTTGAAATTCATATTTATAACAACCATTATTAGTATGTTGATTCATCTTATTTTTAACACATTGTAATTTACTCTTTAATGCATGTACAATTGCATTGGATTCTTCAATATAATCATGTATAGTTGAAAAATTTACTTGATTAAGTACACACTATTTATTTCACGAGGGTTCATAACCATATAAGGAAGTGAAGGAAATTATTTTCGATGATAAATGGTAAGTTTTATTATACCACCATTAAACCAAAGATAAAAATTTAGCTCATTATTGGGGTTTACCTTATATAAAATATTGTAAGTAACCTTCTAAGAACTTATTTATGATTTTTGTTTATCCATTAGTTTAAGGATAATATGCTAAAAACACCATTTATAATATCCATGTTTGTTGGTATATTTATTTTCCAAAAATACTTCTAAAAAATGGATTATGATCACTTACCATTAGCTTTGGATACCAATCAAGATTAGAAACATAGTTCATAAATATTTCTGCCACTTGAAATATAGAGCAAGTGTGCTTCATCAAAACTAAATGGATAAATTTTGTGAGACTATTTATCATGGAAAAAATTCTATCATAGTCATTTGATATTAGATAAGTCATCAATAAAATCCATAAATATTTCTTCACTTTTTTGTTATGGTGTGCATGATGGTTAGAAAATTTCTAGGTATGTGACATGCTCACTTCTATATTTTTGGTATACTTCATACTCAACTACATACTTTTGAATTTTTTTCATCTCTCCAAAATAATGATTACAGAACATTATAATATGTTTCAAAGAAATATTCATGTCTTAAATTCATGGAATCATGACTATTGACAAGAAATTTTAGTATCTCTTGAAATGGAAAGATTGAAATCCTTAATAAATGTTTCATAAGCAAAAGGAGACATATCTAGTTTTTGTAAATTCTTTTATTGGAACTTGAGATGCTTAACTTAATTGAGAAGATGAATATTATGTTTATAAAGGTAGGTAATTTTTTTATGCTTTGTAGACATAAGTATTTTAAAATTTCCTAATACCTTGTGAACATCCCTTTATGTTTTTTTATAACCAATTTCCATAAAAAGATTCCTTCAAATATCCCTTCATATTTATCCTAATTGAGATTTAATTTTATGTCAAAGTCAATATGAGAGTACCATGCCATTGCTTCACCATCCAAATATTCCCTTATGAAAATAGGTGATATAGTAAAAAATTTAAAATTTGTAAACCAAGCTTTTGAATTTTTATCACATTAAACCTTGGAACTTGTTAACCTATACATTCCATATTTTTTTTGAATTGTCATATTACATAATTTTATTCTCGATCACGCCCTTTAGTTATCAAACTGCACCCTTTAGTATGTTAGGTTGCATCCTCTTGTACTTGGGCCGCACCATTTCATATCTTGGGTTACTCTCTTTTATATCATAACTTGTGCCCCTTTTAAATCTTTAGTTGCATGGTTTAAAATCTTAGTTTGTGACCTTTTATACTTTGAATCACATCCTTTAATATATTAGTTTGCATACTTGACCTCATATATTGTTTTATTTTATTTAAATAATTTTGTAGTGACTCCATAATTGCTTGCAATTGGATATTATCTATCCTTATAATTTCTATAAAATACATGTACTCCAAGTAATTTACCTAAACCTTTTCCATTTTTTTATTTAAAGAAATAAAATTATGTTTAAATTTATTTATTATAAAATATGAATTATGTATTAATATTTACATAATATAATTTGTATATGATACTATATTATAAATAATTACAATATAATTTCCACATGTTCTATGAGTATCCAACAACATATCGTTATATTTCAAGTGAAAGCACGAGATTCCGGGCAAAGGAAACACTAATTGCGATGCAACCAAAATCAAATGCGCTTAAGTCCTAGAAACGTAAAGTGCATGAAATGGAAAAGAAATGCATTAAAACGAGACACAAGAAAATGGAGAAAACACAGCCCTTTCATTAATATCCCTTGATCTCTGTTACAATGACGTCTCCTCCCTTTTCGGGGGCTAGGAGCGTTAAAAGAATTCGATTACAATCACTCAATGTTCCTCTTTCGACGTGCCCACGATTGCAATGGGCGGGCCAAGATGATGCCGCCACTGATGTCGATGAGTTCTTAACCTCTACTACTTCTCCTGTGAACAAAGAAACAACCAAGATGTCAGTAGCACCTACTGCAAATGAAAGGTGTTTGTTCTTTAAAATTAACGAAATATGCATGCAAACATTTATCTAAAACAGTAAACAAAATGATTCTAAACAACCTGAAAACTTGCCAGAAGACAGAAAATGTTACCAACAGGCCATTGCCACTGAGACAGTCGGCCAATCTGCTTTCAACTGGAAATCGTCCCTGGGTGGGACGATTTCTGACTGTAAATCGTCCCTGGGTGGGATGATTCGCCTTCAACTGGAATTCGTCCCTGGGTGGGACGATTTTGACTGCAATTCGTCCCTGGGTGGGACGAATTCTTCTGTGTTGAAGAAGACGACCTGCTGCTGCTCCAATGTCGATTCTCGAGACCTGCAAAATGCCTGCAAACAAGGGGGTTATGTAATTGTGGCCATTTTGGGACGACCCAGATGGTCGGATTCTCCCAATTTGGCCTCTACCCTCGGGAATTTGATCTCGCCACCTGCAAGTCAGTGAAACAACAAAGCGACACAAAACATACTAGAATCTGACCAAAAGTTACGAAATTGCAGCTGTGAGTTAACCAAACATAATAACACAAAATGTAACCTGAAAAAGTAATCTAGAATGCTCTAAAACCTAGAAAGTGTGGGGGCGCCCAAGTGGGCCTCCCACCGTTGGCACTTGATTCCGACGCCAATCCACTAGGGATGGGCCCAAAACCTCTTAGGATTGGGGGGTCGGCGAATTGGTTGGTTCAGGTGTCCATGTGTTGGATTTAGGTTCGATTCAAGCTTCCAAAAGCCACCCAACAACCTCCCTTGCAAAAGAGATTGGTGGATGTGGGAAGGTGAACCAAAAGGGATGCAAGTGGGTCTTCAACTCGGCAGCACTTCGTTGCTTGAAAACTCCTTTAACCTCTATATTTTGGGTGAGAAAAGTCCCACCTTTTATAGACCCATGGGGTCTCTTTTGGGAGGGAAGCACAAATGCCATGTGTTGGTCATAGGCGCCATGTGGTAGTCTTGTCTTCCCATGAGGGAGGGGAGTCCTCCGTTGACTTGGGCTTTGATAAATGCCTTTTGTGACAGTCTTCTAACGACCCCTCTGTCCACCTACACACGCGTGCGAGGTAGGAGTCATCAACTGACTGTTCTGGGCTGCCACTTGGCGCCATTTGTCTTTTTGCCCGTTAAGCTTAGAATTCGTCCCACCCAAGGACGGATTCAGAATTCGTCCTGGGGTGGGACGAATTCTATTTTGAATTCGTCCCTAGGTGAGACGAATACTGGGAAAAGTGTCCAAGTGTGCCAAATTGCTTCTTGACCTTACAAAATTGCTATGAAAGTGGTTAAGACCACTGTTTAACCTCTGAGGGCTGCCCTGGGGGCTGTGTTTGTCAAAGCGATCAGTGTTTGCAGTCACATAATCGGATTGGTGCTGTTTTGGTGTCTACAGATGCCCCTTTTTGGGAAGCGCTGCGGGTGACGCAGTGCTGAACAAAAATAGATAACCAAAGCACTAATGATTAGGGTTTCTTGGTAACCTAACCAACTTTTGATGCCCCAAGTATGGAAAGGGCATGCATTCTTGAATCCTTGCTTCTGACGAGCTAAGGAATTTGATTTCAAGTATTAACCTGTTTTGTTGAGGTGTGACTTGAACTTGGACATTGATCGACCATGAACAGGCAAAGGGCGTTTTTATCCTCGGGGGGAACCTTGTGTTCATGATTCACGAAATGCCAAGTGTTTGATTGATTTGATTGTTGCTTGTTTACTCGCCCCAAGCGGGAGCGTGATTGTCTTTGTCAATGATTCTTTGAATGCATGTCATTTTCCTTAATTGGGGGTGTGATTGTTGGTTGGTGACTAAGTGTGACTACCCCCTCAAGCGACGAATCGATGAGGGAATGACCTTCGTGAGAGAAGCGACGAGTCGCTTGACCCAAGATGACTTGTGCAAGGGTGCCTTTAGAGGGTTTATCGTTAAGCGTGTGCAATTTTTCCAACATTTGGACCTATTTTTGGTGGGTGTTAACCCTTTTGGTGATGCCGTAATGAGGTGAAATCATCGAAAACCTAACTTCCCGTGGAGCGGTCCGGCTATGTTAGCCTTCTTGGGGAAGTAGGAGAGAGATAATTTGAACCTCGCCATCGATTTTCTTTGCCCAGAGGTTAAGTGCAAGAGCACTTATGTCCGGCAATGTTTTTTTGCTATTTGTTTTTGTTGAATTTTGTACTATTTTTGAGTGGGCTTTGACCCTTTTGTGATGTCGTTTGGGGATGAAATTGTCTAAAATCCGTCTTCCCGTGGAGCGGTCCGGCTATGGTAGCCTTCTTAGGGAGTATGATAGTGACAATTTGTGACTCCAATGTCGATTTTGTATGCCCTTGTTGTCAGGTGTAGTAGCAATCCTGTCGGGCAATTTTATTGTCTGTTTTTAGTGCATTTTTTGTCATTTTATTATTATTATTATTATTATTTTTTTTAAGTGCTGTGGCCTGAATTCGTCCCTGGGTGGGATGAATTCCATTTGGAGAATTCGTCCCTGGGTGGGACGAGCGCTAATCAGAGCGCTCGTCCCAATCAAGGACGAATTCCAGTGCAAAAGGCCTATTTAATGGCCAAAACTTGATTTTTAGCTCATTTGTGTCATTTTTTTCTTGCGATTTTGGAGCTCGGGAGGAGGAGGTAATTCGCGAAGCGAAGCGCTGCTGGAATTCTCTCTGCTATCATGAGTGCACACACTGGTTCGAGCGGCGGAGCCGAAGCAAAACCTGTAAGTGTTCCTAGAGTTTATTTTGATTTTATTTAATGCATTGTTTTTGTGTTGACGCTTTTCAAAACTTTATGATTTTTTGTGATGTTTTTGTTTAACGGTTAAGGTTAGAAACCCTAGAACTGAAAATTTGATCTGTTATATATATATATATTTTTTTTTTTTTGTGTTTGTGTTGATTTTTTTTTTTTGCTTTGCAGGTTGTTAGGAGCCGGTACCGTGTACCCTCTGCATTTACTGAGGCTCGGTTGGCATTGACCGATGATGACTGGGAATGGCTTGATGCCCTTGGGCTCAAGCAGGTGGCTCGACTGGAGCTTGTGGTTTCGGATCAGGCCTATCTGACGGCCCTGATCAAGCTTTGGGATCCACGGACCAATACTTTCCATCTCTCGACAGGGGAGATGACTATGACTCTTGAGGACGTCTATCGGTTGCTTCGGATTTTGATAGATGGTCTGCCTATTAGGACATCGTCGTTTGATCAGCGGACTGCTATACTTACGAGATGTTTTGGGCATGGGGGGCAGCTGGGTGTAGCAAACCCAGTGGAGACAACCGAGGTGGATTGCCAGGCTGGCGGGATTTTGGTTAGTTGGTGGCAGGAGAGGGGGGTGTTAGGAGTGAGGCACGCATTCTTGATGGGCCTCATTTCTAACATTCTTCTCCCTGATTCGTCAGGTGTGAGGTTCCCGTGGAACCTGCTGGATTTGGTGTGGCAGTTGGCAGAGTGCCCGATAGAGGCACCGTTGATTCTGAGATGGGGACAGACTTTGTTGGCACAGCTCTACTAGGAGCTGTATGGGGTCCGCTATCGACAGTGGAAGGGTGTCAGTTGTAGTTTTTTGTTGTAGTGCTGGGGCTGGCAGCACATAGCTGTTGAGAGGCCTACCGGGTTACCATGGACAACTAGGGCGGCGATGGAGGAGAGGAGATTGGTTATGCAGTTTTGTGGCAGCGGTCCACGGAGCAGGGGCAGAGTCGACGATGGGCAGGTGCCGTTGAGCACTACACTGATGCCTTTTCTCGGCTCACTCTAGGGGAGGTGTTTTGGCATCCCTATCGGGACTGTCCATCCTGTCCTGATGCTGGAGAGTGGCTCCGACGGGTACGAAGGGAGCGGTGGTTGACTAGGCAACGTGGGACGGAGCATGAGTTCTTTACGTACCATCGGGTTACACGATAGTTTGGGGTGCGCCAGGGGTTGCCTGGTGAGCCCGTGGTCTATCGATGTCGGGGAGACGAGAGGGATCTGGAGCCACCGGTCACCGCACCATTGGGCGAGGAGTCGGATGCGGTGATTGAGGTCCCGGATGTGGATGATGTCGGTACTACCACTGAGTATGACTCGTGGTGGGTACTGTGACACTAGAGAGGAGAGGGGCCACTGGGAGGCGCGAAGGCGACAATGGAGGATGTTGAGGCAGCAGGGGGTGATTGGGGGGGTCTGTTGGATGATGCGGACATGGTGGATGTGGGAGATGAGGATGTGGACTTGGGTGTTCCGGAGCAGCTGGACATGCAGGATGTGGAGGAGCAGTTGGAGCCTGAGCAGGCTACTGTCCTCGTGAGTCCTATGCATCCGGAAGATACAGAGGAGGTGGGGTCGGATGTAGGCGTTGAGATTGTGCGACTGACAGAGCTACTACGGATGCGGGATCTAGAGCTAGGGGATGCGCGGTAGGAGAGGGATATTCTACGGGCTCAGTTGGCAGAGCAGGATAGAGTTTTGGTGCAGCGTGATGATGCATTGTCTATTTATCATCGATGAGAGGCAGAGTGGTGTCTGTACCGGATAGACTTGGAGAGGGAGGTCATCCGCCTTGGTGGGCGGCTACCTGAGCCTTCAATCGGTGGATCTTCACGACGGACAAGGGATAGTCTGACTGAGCAGTCAGCATCATCTCATCACAGGCGGTTAGATGAGGGGGGTGGTAGCAGGCATGATGCGGGGGCTAGTAGTAGCCGCCCTGCAGGGTCCCGTAGGACCCACACCACGGGGGGTAGTTCCCGTCGCACCGATCCTGCGTGATCATGGTGGTCGACGCCTTAGGTTGGGTTTTTGGATATGATTTCGGGGTCTGAGGACCGGTTTTGTAGCCTACGGGCATCTTTTTGACGATATATATATATATATATATATATATATATATATACCGGTTTTATTTTTTGTTTTGTACATGTGATGATGTGATTTTTGTTATGCATGTTTATATTTATTTTGATGAATGCAAATGTTATTATAAATGTAAATGTTTTTGATGTCTATGTGATATGCGAGGTGAAATGGATGAATGATATTTGTGATGATTGCACTATAGGTTGTTTAAGAAGCTCTTTATTTACATTGTTTTTCATTTTTTTTTTTTGTATTTTCTGATGGTATCATAAGTATGATAAGTAGCGCAGATGGTTTTGGAATGAATGTAAGGTTTTCTGAGATTCGATCAGTTTTAACTCACTATCCATGACTGTACTTTATCTTATAAGACTTTTTGACCAAGGTATGAATCAGACTTGTTTTTGACCCAGTTATTTCATATCCCTGTGTGTGCAATTGAGTTCATTTAGTGGTATTTGTTAGGATACCACCAGTGCCAGATGGGCTTTCAACCGAACCTGTACTGAGGATCACCTAATTAGCTCCACGAATTCCTTTGTTGTATGTACTAAGATTAATCTGCGGTGTAATCCAGGATGCCATAAGCTAGCTCATCCACATGCAAATATTGATCTGTACGCAAGTTAATGTGACAGATATATCATCATGCGGGAGGTTTACTTCTATTACCCATTGGCTATCAACCAAATTGGTACTGAAGCTTGCCTTATGACCTATAGAATGCTGAGAGTTCCAGGGATTCAAGGTCAACTCCCTTCTTTTCTTCAATTGTATTGGGATACTTGCTCATTGTAGTGATGAGATCACTGTTCATTTTGATTTGTTTTTCTTTCGAGCAAGGGATTGGGGATATGGAGTGATGAAAATCACTCGTTGTTTGTGCCTTTTGATGTGTGCACTCGTAGTTTGTCAAATTTGGAGTTTTGAAATTTTGCAAATTTTTTGTGTTTTGCACTGTTGAGAACTTAAGGGATTCTTAGGGAATTGGGTAGGGAGGATGCTTGTCCTTTTGCCAACTCTCAACATTCTAGGGGTCATTCGCACAGGGGGATGAGCAAGATAACTGTTTCGCTTGTGGTGACCTAGATTATTTTGCAGGTTTCGTCTTTCGTTCACACAATTTGGGAATTTTAGTGTTTTGATTTGTGTTGGGATGTTACGTAACAAGGTGTATTTCAAGTATGACTCTACCTTCGTAAAATCTGTTTGACTTGATACACTACATGGCTAAAGAGGAAAATGATGACTGAATCACTGAAACTCTTGGTACATTCCCGCACCACTGACCGTAGTGTGGTAAAAGTTATGCTTGGTGTTTTTGTTGTTTTTGTAACATGAGACAATGCGGAACAAGGTGGACTATCGGAGCTATTGCAGCTTATGGTGCCTTTGACCTGTATGACTACAAATATGCAATGTATGGATGCAATGCTTAATGCAGCTATGTATTTTTGTAATTTTGATGGATTGTTTTTGGTGAAGGTGAAGATGAGGTGCAAGAATATGAATTTTTTGATGAATTTGAGTATGCCTAGAATTGAGATGCAAATATTTGTTGTTTTTGATGATTTTTGTTGTTTTGTTTTTTTTATTTTTTTTATTTTTTGACCAAGCGATTGCGATAATCGTTGGAGATTTTTGGGTTTGACCAAGTGATTGTGATAATCCTTGGAGCTTTTTGGGTGACCAAGATATTGCGATAATCCTTGGAGCTTTTTGGATTGACCAAGATATTGCGATAATCCTTGGAGCTTTTTGGATTGACCAAGAGATTGCGATAATCCTTGGAGCTTTTTGGATTGACCAAGAGATTGTGATAATCCTTGGAGCTTTTTGGGTGACCAAGAGATTGCGATAATCCTTGGAGCTTTTTGGGTGACCAAGAGATTGCGATAATCCTTGGAGCTTTTTGGATTGACCAAGAGATTGCGATAATCCTTGGAGCTTTTTGGGTGACCAAGAGATTGCGATAATCCTTGGAGCTTTTTGGGTGACCAAGAGATTGCGATAATCCTTGGAGCTTTTTGGGTGACCAAGAGATTGCGATAATCCTTGGAGCTTTTTTTTTTTTTTTGGATATGGCTTTCTTAGATATGAAATGGTCACAAATGACTGATATTCAAGGGTTATTTTTCCTTGATACCGTCAAGAGAAGCTAGCCTGTACGTCTCGGGTCCTATTTTACTATCAATGACATAAGGACCTAACCAATTTTCCGTGAATTTGTCCCTCATATGGGACGGAAAATTAGAGTTTTGTTGGTTTTCCTTCAGAACCAAATCACCAACCCGAAAGTCTCTTAGGTGAACTTTCATGTTGTAAGCTTTCTTAAGCCGCTCTTGATAGATACGTAAGTGCTCGAGAGCATTAACGCGTCATTCGTCAAGCAACGTAAGTTGGTCTAATCGGGCCTGCCACGCAGTGTTATCATCGATGAAATCCTGCATTGATATGCGCAGGGAAGGAATTTCCAACTCGAGAGGCATTACTGCCTCTGAGCCATACACCAGTGAAAACGGAGTTGCCCCAGTGGGCATCCGAATGCTAGTGCGATAAGCCCAAAGGGCAAGTGGGATTTGTATGTGCCAATCCTTATGACTGTCTGCGACGATCTTTTTAAGGATGGCGACTAGCGTTTTGTTTGACGCCTCTGCTTGCCCATTTGCTTGCGGATAATAGGGTGTTGAAAAGTTGTGCTGAATTTTGTACTTTGTGGTTAAAGCACGCACGTCTTTGTTCTTGAATGATGGCCCATTATCCGAGATTATTTTGGATGGAATACCAAAACGACATATGATGTAATGCAAAATGAACTCCGCAATGCGGGGTCCTGTCGTAGAGGTTAACGAAATTGCTTCCACCCATTTGGTAAAATATTCTGTGGCCGTTATGATAAACGTGTGACGGCCTGACGATGCAGGGGAGATCTTTTTGATTATATCGAGGCCCCACTGCAAAAATGGCCAAGCAGACTGGACTGTCTGTAGGGCCTGGGAAGGTGCGTGCATTAAATTGGCATGATGTTGACATTTCATGCACCTCTTGACATACACGTAGCAATCTCGCTCTAAAGATGGCCAATAATAGCCCATGTGAAGAATGCGCTTTGCGATGGCCATACCGCTAAAGTGGCCACCACATGTACCGTCATGCGCTTGGGCAACTGCCCAAGTGGAATCTTGCTGGTCCAAACAACGAAGAAGAATTCCGTCATAGCTTTGACGATACAAAATGTCTCCTATCAAGACATATTTTGCCGCTTTCTATTTGAATGTTCGTTTTGCGGCATGCGTCAATCCAAAGGGTAGATTACCTAACTTGAGGTAGTCTCTTATGGGTAAATACCGATCTCGTTGATCGAAAACCTCGACAGTATGAACAGACCAATCCCTTTTGAAGTTCTTCCCTAAAAATGCTGATTGGGATAGAACTTGTAAGAATAGCGTTGTGTTGCTATTAATGGGAGTGGGGGAAAACAAAGACCCCCAGTTGGCATGTTTCAAACAGTCTCGGATTCGAAATAACTTATCCGAAGATGGTTCAATCTGGATCATGTGGACTCCTAGCGTCAAGTCTGAGCTTGCACGCTCCATCGCGGGTTGCGATAAGGTTTTGACCTGAATGGTTGTTATATCACCGAAAAGGTCTTGCGGGATTAGTGACCCCAAGGAGGCCATTGTGTTCGCAAAATGATTCGATGATCGAGGGAGTGCCTCGATGTCATACCACTCAAGTTTTGCCAAGAATTTGTCCACGAGGGCTTTATAGGCCTTTAGAACTGGGCATTTGCATTGATATACCCCTTTGACTTGATTGACGATTAACAGCGAATCACCAAAGATGTTCAATATTTTGATGTTCATGGCGATTGCTGTCTGAAGACCTAGGAGCAAGGCTTCATATTCTGCATTGTTGTTGGTGCACTGGAAGTTTAATTTAAATGACAGGGGCATTGGAGCGCCCTACGGTGTGAAGAATACAATTCCTGTGCCACCCCATTGCTCGCATTTAGAACCATCAAAAAATAAGGTTATGTCGGCCTGAGACTCAGGCTCATCAGAATCTGGCGATTTTGAGACATGGAAGACTCCATCATCGGGTAGTTCTATGACCAGTGGCTGATCGTCTTCAAGAGGAGCCTCTGCTAGTTGATCGGCTATGACTTGTCCTTTTATAGATTTTTGCCCAATAAACTCAATGTCAAATTCCGTCAACAACATGATCCATTTTGTCGTGCGACTACTATGATAAGTACGACTCATCATGTATCGCAATGGATTCTCCTTAGACACAACATACGTCGTGTTGCTCAGCATGTAATGGCATAGCTTTTTGGTAGCAAACACCACTGCCAAGCGAGTTTCTTAACGTATGCATAGTTAAGTTCAGTAATCGACCAGTGGTGCGGCTAAGATAGTAAGTAGCCTCGTTCTTTGTGAAGTTCATTCTTCCGGGCTAGCATGGCTCCCAGTGCCACCTCGATGAGCTGAGATGTATAAGTAGAATGACACTCCTGGTCTAGGTGGTGCCAATACTGGCGACAAAGCCAAGTACTGTTTGATTTCGTCAAAGGCTGACTGGCATTCGTCATCCTAATGAAATGTGACCCCCTTGTGCAATAATTTGTTCATGGGTCGGCATTTGTCAGATAATTGTGCTATGAAGCGTTTAATCGATGCGACCTTTCCTTGCAGACTTCTGAGCTGCTTGATAGTGGTTGGGGGAGCCATTTCAAGGATTGCCTTGACTTTGTTTGGGTCCACTTCGATGCCTCACTTTGAGACTATAAAACCCAAGAGTTTTCCGGATGTGACGCCGAACACGCACTTCTTGGGATTCGATCGACCTTATGCTCTATGAGGCGATCGAGAATCTTTCTTAAGTCACCGAGATGTTCTGAGCGCAAGAGAGACTTGGCTAACAAATCATCCATGTAATCTTCCAAAGTTTTGTGCATGTAATCATGGAAGATATACGTCATAGCACGTTGGTATGTAGCGCCAGTGTTTTTAAGGCCAAAAGGCATGACCTTATAGCAAAATGTCCCCCAAGGCGTTGTGAATGCCGTTTTGAGTTGGTCTTCAAGATTGATACGAATTTGATTGTATCCTGAGAAACCGTCCATTAGGGAGAGCATTTCATGACCTGTTGTAGCGTCTACCAATGCGTCGATGCTTGGCAAGGGGAAATCATCCTTAGGACTCGCTTTGTTTAGGTCTTGAAATTTGGTGCATATGCGAATCCTCCCGTCGGGCTTCTTGACGGGAACCATGTTGGACAACCATGGCGGATAATCCATGCAGATGACAAATTGTGCATCCGAAAGCTTTTGTAATTCATATTTGACCATCAAGGCCACTGTTGGGTGCATCTTTCTTAGTTTTTTCTTTACAGGCTTGAATTTCGGATCAAGCGTTAAATTGTGCATGACTAGCTGTGGGTCTAGCCCTGGCATATCTTTGTACGACCATGCAAAAACTTCCTTCTTCTATTTGAGAAGGGCAATATATTCGGCTTGCTCTTCAGGGGAAAGGCTTACCCCCAGCTTGAGAATCCGTGGATTCATTGGATCTATGCCGATGTCTACATCAGTCGTCTCCTCGACTGACATGTGGGATCCGTCCTCCAACTGATGTGGAGTTGGGATTAAATGGATATCATCAGCTGAGTTAAGATCTATGTTTGGAACCTCGGGTCCCTCTTTAGCTTGAAAAATATCCTGAGTTGTCCTTGGGGTAAAATGAAGCATTTCACCGAAAGGCCAGTACTCTGATGGTGACAATGGTGAATTGACGTGATCCCAATCGATGGCATCCATGTCTAGATGCAATGATCGTGATGGATCGGTCGGATTGCGGATGGGTGCGGTCAAATCAATGGAGATCATGTGGATGGAATGAATTTGGTCTCCAGAACCGCAGGTGTGATAACTTGTTTCTTCTAGATGCTCCATATACTCTAGATCTGGCTCTACGGGAACGGGAAAGAATGGATCCTCTCTAGGTGCAAATTCATCTCTATGTGTGAAAAGGAAGGCGGGGTCTTCCCTCGGCACTACTGTCATGATGGGATCTCGAGGTGGATGATGCTCATCTTGAATTTGGAGCCATAGGTCTAACACTTGGTCCCACCTCGCTGGGTCTACGTGCCATTCATGCCCTAGCAGTATGCCCATCTGTCCCATTATATCTTCATGAGTTAGAGCGCGGTGATGTCGTCGTGCATGTCTGAGATAGTCCATTTCAGTTTCATCTTCTGAATCGCTTTCATAGATCCAAAATTGTTCATCCTCTTCAGCATCTATTGCTTGCGACATTGAGGACTCTTCTTGTTCCAGTGAATTAATCTGGTCCCACTGCGGTTGTTCCACTCTTAGTGGAGGGACATGATTCTCTTGAGACTGTGTTATTTCATCTGGAACCTCTAAGGGGAACAGTTTCAGAAAGATTTTTGGCAGTCGTTGATGTTCTCTTTGAGGATTAATCTCTGAACTTTTGCCTCTCTCTAGCAAAGAAGAGGGATTACTGTTGCTTCTAGGGGTGTTTGTTGACCATGGGAGGTAGTCTCCCAATATGTATTCTGTATTCGGATTGGCATAAGGACCTAATGCCAATCCCCCCTTATTGCCTATTTCTAGGCCTTGCATATTTTCAACCAAGATGTCTAATGGCAGGGGATGGTTGAACCCTACCCCTGACTTGTCATATGGCATCTGATATCTTGGTTGGCAAAGGATCCACATCCCTTGCTCATATTTGTCGAGCCCGTATCCATGCCAATTGCATTGGCCGAGATATTTTAGGGCAAATTTTGGGTTTGACAGATAATTGATGTTTTCAACAAAAGGCTCTTCGTCTGTTTCCTTTTGTTGGCATGGTTCAAGACCATGATCAAGGCCCCCATACACGAAATTTGTCTGGTTTGGAGGGTAGCCTAGAGGAACAATTGTCCCTATGGGAAGGCGAGGTCTTCCCATGTCTTGTACTGACTCCAATGCTGGCGTCGCCACAACATTTTGTACCAAGTACTTCCTCGCCATTTCAACAGTGATTGTTGATGATTGGGTGGGAGGAAACGGTAGTCCTTCCTAAGTCCATTCCATGTTTGGTTGTTCAAGAGTCTTAGTTTCTATTGTGTTGGGTTTTTCCTCTGTTGATATCGTTGAGATTGTGGGCAACCTTTCTTCTAGAGGCTTAACCTCTTCCATGATTTGTTTTCCCTTGTCCTTCTGTTGGGCCATGATAGGTGGCATTGATGATGAAGGAGCAGGTGATGAAGTCTCACCTGGCTGGGATTTTGTCTTGTTGGCCACCAGTGGTGCCTGCGGTGTTTGACCCTATTTAGATGGATTTAATTTTAAATCCAAATGCGTTGAAGGGAGGGTCGATTGAGGTATGAATTGTACCGCATTGCAATACTTGAAGGGCTCTAAGTCCATTGGGACTACATGTATTTCTCCTTCATAAGCATACTTCAAGCATTGGTGGGCGATCGAAGGGACACATTTCATATCCCTGATCCAAGGCCGCCCTAGAAGTATATTATAAGCCATTTCACCTTCCAAAGACATGGCACAGTTGTAGGTATTGACTTTTGTCCTACCCGGATCGGCAGAACGATCGTGTCGATCGTCGAGCATATTGCATCATTAAAAGCTCGCAGTGTGTACATGGAGGCCGTGATGTGAGAGGCTGGCAGCTTCAAATGCTTTAAGGCTGCAGTGGTTATGATGTTATTGGATGAGCCAGCATCTATTAGCACTCTCTTGTACGAAATCCTATTGACCCGCACGATTACATGCAGGGGTGGATCTGCCATGTCATTTGATATCGTTTTGACCTTATCTTCTCTGAATGTGATGACCAGCTCCGTACATTGTTTCACATGTCCCACGAAGGCATTAAAAGAATTTGCCTCGTGGGGTTGTAATTCAATGGCTTTTAAAATGTCCATAAGAGCTTCTCTATGGGGAGCTGATTGTTGAATAAGCTTGTAGATGGATAGCCTAGCCGACGTGGTCCACAAACTCTGCGTGAGTTTGGTTCGTATCGTGACCTCAGGTCTAGGCGGAGGTAACTGCGTTGGGCATTATTGAGGATGCGATGTTGTCGAAACTTCCTTCGTAGCTACCTCAGGTGCAGCTACCGGGTACCTTCTGTTCCTTGTTACTATGCTAATCATTCCCACAAATCCTCGTGTGGGAAGATCTTGTTGCACCTCGTTAATTTGGAGTGGTTTTTTTTGTGCCTCGTGGGCGGCAAGGGGTCCTTGAATACCCCCATTTTTTGGTTGTTTGGTGCGATGGGGTTGTCCACAACCAATGTTCCGTTGTCGATCAAATCTCGGACTAGGTCTTTGAATTTCCAACGACCCATTCAAGTCATGTCCTCTCGTGCCTATGGAATCTACAATACAATTCCTCTCCGTACCCCCTAGGCTTGGGAATGTTAGGGTCTATAATTTGGATTTCCGGCAGAGTGACTAAATTTGCCACTGACAAGCGGTCAAATAAGGAGTCCCTAGACTCCGCATATGGGGTGAAATTTTGCCTAGGGCGACGCGGGTAATTTTGCTCCTGTCTTCTATTATCTCTTTCATAAGCAGGAGGCACTACCTGGTAGTTAGCCTTTTGAGGCTGCGTTTCTTGCATAGGCACGGGAACATTTATCGCAACTTGGTTGACTGCAGCGTGTTGTGGTTGTGTTGTCCCAGTTTTAGTGGTTTTATTCCACTCTTTCTTCTTAGGCTTGGCAATTGCGCCTTCGCCTATCTTAATCTCTTCTATGAATCTGGCTTGCGCCAAAGCTTCTTCTAAGCTATCGTATTGTCGCAGCAACAATAGACCAGAGATTGATTTTAAGCAAATTTTTGTGAACATCTGCGTGAGATCAGACATAGGAGGATGGTAGGGTAACCTAGAAAGCAAATATCTCCATCGATTCTCATACGCTACCATTGTTTCCTCTTCAAATTTCTTTAGGCTCACTGAATCACTTGTTGATGCCTTCTTACTTGTGTTGAAGGCAAAGCGTTCAAGAAACGCGTCTACTAATTGATCTAAATTTCTTATGCTGTGTTTGGGCAGTTGTGTGAACCAATCCGAGTCAGGGCCTACGAATGTGGTTATGAATTTTCTAAGAAAAAATGCGTCATTATCTTGGATGCCGAAGCATTGGCTTAGAAATCGTGTAACGTGTTCTCGTGCGTCCTCTTCACCTTTAAAAACTGCCAATTGAGGCAACTTGAAGTGTTCGGGGTAAAGAGGTGTAGGCACCGAGGGATGCATCGGATTACTCGCGGAGTAGACGTAATGTGGGTTTTTGATGCCCAAGTAGCTTTTGTCTCCACAGACTCCAAACACTCCAATAGCGCTTGGTATGCATCGGAAGATTTTATTTCTTCCTCTCTTGTTCGCTCTTGTTGCAAGTTACGGTAAACTGGAGGCCTATGGAGGGGTGGCCGAATGGCATCCCTCCCGCCTTGATGGGGAGTTTCAACATATTCCTCTTCTGGTTCATACTCCTCATAAAATTCTTGAGGAGTCTCTGGGCGAAACCTATGACCCTGATCAAGTTCTTGCTGAAGGTACCCATCATTGTTTCGGGGAGTTGCCTCCCTCTCGAATCTATGAGGTCTTGGAGGCAGAGCTTGACGAGGTCATGGAGACCTGTCCTGCACCAACGGATTATGCCTCTCATATTGTTCAGCTCTTTGGATGCGAGGGGTTGGCCCCCTCTCAGGTATTTCATAGCGTAATTCATCCGCTTCGCGTTGCATGTGTTCTCTATTCAAGCGGTGTCGGTACTCTATTTCCTGATAACTTGGTTTAAGCCGCATGGTTTGGGCTTGATGGGTGGTATATCTGGCGATAGCTGGGTCAATTTGGTGTACCCTATTTTTCTCAGGAGGTTCGAATGTTTCTTCTATGTGTTTACCTCGAGTTTGCTGGTCTAAGGTTTCAATGGGTCGCTTCCCTCTGTTGAGGTAAGAGGTATGTGCTCGAGGTTCTGGCCTCAAGGGGTGATCTTGATATCCTGCTGGTGCAAAAATGCAAGGTTCCCGTGTTTTTTATTGCCCTCGAGGAATGCGATGGCTTTCCTCGTACTCCATTTCATGGGTGTAAAGGGGGTGGGCGGAGTTAGGTCGCCCTATCTAAGGAGCCCTGTGCTCCGAATTTGGTCTCTCTGTTCTGATGATAGGTAAATAAGGGACGCCATATCCACGTTGCCCCTCCAAATGGACGGTGTGCCTGTATAGCGCTTCATCGTGCGATGGCCACTCATGCCTAACTTCAAGAGGTGATTCTCTATTTATGTCAAGGTCTACATGTAAGGCATCTTCCCGAAAGGGGCTACTTTGAATAGGCATACCCCATCGAGGATTCTGAATTGGATTATTTTGTAGGTTAGACCTATAAGGTGGTATGACCAAATCCTCGGGATCGAAGTGAAGGCGACTTGTGCCTGCTTTTTGTGTACCTTCCGGAGCTTCTGGCCTTGATTGGGCTTGACTGTGGGTGTACACCATTGCGGTGCTTCTATGCTATCTAAATAAGTTTTTATCTCATTTATGACTTTTTTTGTCTACACTAAGCAGAATTAAGCACACACATTCACAAAATCATGATTATCTCTTTTAAGGATTAAATGGTGTGTCCTAAATTGGTTTAGTGCATTTTGATGTTTTGTTTTGTTTTTGTAGGTTTTGAAGATCATTTAAATGCATTATGATGGCTCATATAACTCCCAAAACGGTCGCCCCTTCAATATACCAACCAGGTCGATATACCAACCTCTCTATATACCCGCCCTTACGAGAGGGAGACTATAGGTACATGAGAGCAGAAGGTACGTGGTACGTAGGCGATACGGAAGGGGGATTGTCCTGTTAATGGCACCTACCATAGAAAACTTATCCTCGTGCACATGGGAATCACCCCAGTGACACTCGGTCTACTTTCATCAGGATTTACGCCTAACAACAGTTGACAATCGGGAAATGGATGCAAAGCTAAGCCAAGGTGGTGATGAACCCACCGTTGGTCTTGCTCAAGGGCTAGGGTCTTACGACCAACTCCTTGGTTTAAAATTGTTTCATGATGTGTGTGGGCTTCATTTTATTTAACAAAAATGAAACAAGCATAAATGACTTTTCCTAAGTAATGCAGGATAAAAATGAAAACAATCAAAGAAACAGAAACAGAAACAAAAATTTTAACAGAGATTATAAAAATCCCTACCTCTTCTCTGCCTGCTCCAGTTGCTTCTGAATTTTTGCTCTGAAAAGTTGCAGACAGAAATTCGTCCCTCGGTGAGACAAATAACAGAACAGAATTCGTCCCTCCCAGAGACGAATTTGAATTCGTCCCAGGGTTAGACGAATTTCAGAACATAATTCATCCCTGCTAGAGACGAATAGCAGTCTGCAACAAAAAAATGTACCTGTCAAGCACAAAACACAAAAATTTAATCAGTTTCTGTGATTTTAAACACTAGGGAACAGGGTCCCACCATGATCGCCACTGAAAGCACGAGATTTCGGGCAAAGGAAACACTAATTGCGATGCAACCAAAATTAAATGCGCTTAAGTCCTAGAAACGTAAAGTGCATGAAATGGAAAAGAAATGCATTAAAACGAGACACAAGCGAATGGAGAAAACACATCCCTTTCATTAATATCCCTTGATCTCTGTTACAATGACATCTCCTCCCTTTTTGGGGGCTAGAAGCGTTAAAAGAATTCGATTACAATCACTCAATGTTCCTCTTTCCGTGTGCCCACGATTGCAATGGGCGGGCCAAGATGATGTCGTCGCTGATGTCGATGAGTTCTTAACCTCTGCTGCTTCTCCTACGAAAAAGAAACAACCAAGATGTCAGTAGCACCTGCTGCAAATGAAAGGTGTTTGTTCTTTAAAATTAACGAAATATGCATGCAAACATTTATCTAAAATAGTAAACAAAATGATTCTAAACAGCCTGAAAACTTGCCGAGAAGACATAAAATGTTACCAACAAGGCCATTGCCATTGAGACAGTCGGCCAATCTGCTTTCAACTGGAAATCGTCCCTGGGTAGGACGATTTCTGACTGTAAATCGTCCCTGGGTGGGATGATTCTGCCTTCAACTGGAATTCATCCCTGGGTGGGACGATTTCTGACTGCAATTCGTCCCTGGGTGGGACGAATTCTTTTGTGTTGAAGAAGTTGACCTGCTGCTGCTCCAATGTCGATTCCCGAGACCTGCAAAACACCTGCAAACAAGGGGGTTATGTAATTGGGGCCATTTTGGGATGACCCAGATGGTCGGATTCTCCCAATTTGGCCTCTACCCTCAAGAATTTGATCTCTCCACCTACAAGTCAGTGAAACAACAAAGCGACACAAAACATACTAGAATCTGACCAAAAGTTACGAAATTGCAGCTGTGAGTTAACCAAACATAATAACACAAAATTCAACCTAAAAAAGTAATCTAGAATGCTCTAAAACCTAGAAAGTGCGGGGGCGCCCAAGTGGGCCTCCCACCGTTGGCACTTGATTTCGGTGCCAATCCACTAGGGATGGGCCCAAAACCTCTTAGGATTGGGGGTCGGCGAATTGGTTGGTTCAGGTGTCCATGTGTTGGATTTAGGTTCGATTCAAGCTTCCAAAAGCCACCCAACAACCTCCCTTGCAAAAGAGATTTGTGGATGTGGGAAGGTGAACCAAAAGGGATGCAAGTGGGTCTTCAACTCGGTAGCACTTCGTTGCTTGAAAACTCCTTTAACCTCTATCTTTTGGGTGAGAAAAGTCCCACATTTTATAGACCCATGGGGTCTCTTTTGGGAGGGAAGCACAAATGCCATGTGTTGGTCAAAGGTGCCATGTGGCAGTCTTGTCTTCCCATGAGCGAGGGGAGTCCTCCGTTGACTTGGGCTTTGATAAATGCCTTTTGAAACAGTCTTCTAACGACCCCTCTGTCCACCTACACACGCGTGTGAGGCAGGAGTCATCAACTGACTGTTCTGGGCTGCCACTTGGTGCCATTTGTCTTTTTTCCCGTTAAGCTTAGAATTCGTCCCACCCAGGGACGGATTCAGAATTCATCCTAGGGTGGGACGGATTCTATTTTGAATTCGTCCCTGGGTGAGACGAATAGTGGGCAAAGTGTCCAAGTGTGCCAAATTGCTTCTTGACCTTACAAAATTGCTATGAAAGTGGTTAAGACCACTGTTTAACCTCTGAGGGCTGCCCTGGGGGCTGTGTTTGTCAAAGCGATCAGTGTTTGCAGTCACATAATCGGATTGGTGCTGTTTTGGTGTCTACATCAAGTGCATGTTATTGTTGAGCTAAGTTTAATTATTAACAGTGAAATAAGAAAGTGATGGAACATCCAAGCCCCTTCATTTTTATACACTCTTCTTAGATATTTATTACACGACCTACAATTTAAAAATATTGTGAGAGAATAACCTCTTTAATTTTGTTGTTAAGAGTATAACCTCTAGTTTGTCAGGTGAAACATCGTTTTGTCCATTGTCTGCTTTAGAAATTTGTATAGTATAAATTGAGATCACCTTATTTCTCTTCGTATAGATAGTCTTCCATATTTTTATATTTTTTTATTTCCAAGAAAATTAACTTCATCCATCTCTACATGACCTCATTGTCTCCCTAGAGTGAGCTAGAAGTCTCATAGACCAACAAATTTTATTTTGGAAAAGAAGGTACAAGTACTTTATCAACATCATACAATGATGCACTAATTGTATTAAACAAATTAGTAGCATATTCTTTTTGGGTAATAATTGGAATTGAAACATGGTCTCATATTTTCATTACAATACTGGAGATATTTTTCCTCTAACCATTGACTCACTACAAGCATTACCCCTAAATTTATAAGAGAAACAGGTATTAAGAACCCAGGTGTTGTAGGTGAGTTGGAGAGGAGAGGGCAATCCTCCAAGGTCCCAGGTTCAAATCTCCACCCTACCAAAAAGCTGAATTGGGTATCCAAAATCCAATTGATAATGTTGGTGCGGGTAGGGTCAGGTGCGACCCCCGGGTGACTTTGACGGTGTAGAACCCGCTGTTCGTGATCTCTCAGACCAAGGCGGCTCCGCAAGAAGTTTTTCGCTATAAAAAAAAAAAAAAAAGTATTAAGATGATTTAAATAATACTTTCTTTCACACATTCAAATAAATTTAATAAAAAAAGACAACTACTAATCTATGTCTAAAGTGCAAAGATACTATAATAATGATTTTTTTTCTTTTTTAAAATATAAATAACCTAGACTTCATAAGAAACTATGTTTTAAAATATTTTAATTTAAAAAATTAAAAAATTATATTAAAATTAATATAATTTACTGTAATCATTTAAATTTTTATTTATTTTAAAATTATATAATACATTTCATATATTATAATTTTTATTTTTTGTTTTATTAAATTAAAAAATTTCCTTAAAATAAATTTATAAAAATACTTAAATATATTTTATTAAAAAAAAAATTAAATCCAGAATGCAAGACTACCTAATTAAGTAGTTATAACCTAGGAGGAATACATATTTCAAGCATCCGCATTTGAAAATGTATATTTATTGTTTTAGAAATATAATATGAAGGGAAGATTACTTGTTCGGGAAAAGGTTTGGTCAAAATATCTAGTCTGAAACGTCTGCCAGCCCGAGTAATTAACTGTTACTATATATATATACATATATATAAAAAGCTGCTGTAGTAAAGCAGCCTTCCACCGAATCTTTACCTATAGCTTTCTACTCCATCCCAAGAAGTCGCCACTGTTTGACTTTTGATTATTTGTAAATGGATCTGCCACTACCATTGGAGATTCTCATGTTTATTATATACAAAATTAAATGTTGATGACCATTGTAAAAGATATCAATATTGTTATTTCTATTAAATGAAACATGGAGTTTAAAAATCAATGTAAAGGGAAATTTTTAATTGAAATCATAAAACATTGTCCTAAAAATTGGGAAGTACTAAAGGGTTTAATGAAAAAAATAAAAATGTCATAAAATAATATATATATTTTTTATATTAAACATAGTTTACAAATATTTACGAATATCAGCGGGTTCGAGTAAACACAAAAGGAATCAACCTCACAACCACATGGATGATAATAACTAGGTAACTGCCATTACACCAAATACCATTTGGCATCATAAAAAAATAAAAATACACAAAGAGTAAAACACTAATTGTTGTAGTAAAATGCATAGATTTATTTATTAATTTTATTTTTAATTAAATACAAGAACGATTTATTTATAAGTTTAATGTATAAAATAAAAAGCTTTTAGAAACGTGAAATCCTCGAAATTTTTTGCAGGTAATATTATTTACTAAAGAATATATATATTATTTATTTTTATTTTGTTAGTGTGATAAACTCCTCAATCTATAGGGTTGGGTAGTTTCTTCTCAACTATGACCCTTATAAAGTTGAGAGCTATGTTTATTAGTAGGAAATTTAACACACAACCACCACACACTCACCCCATCACCTACGTTGACGTTTGAACTTTGGATCTCCTAAAGAAGAGCCAAATCCGACCCTAAAGAATATAATTATTTAATTATTTTAATGAAGTCTTTTAAAAAATCAAGGATTTTGCTTTTCATTTTGCAACTTCTATGGCCAACAATTTATGCTATTATACATGATATTTGGTGTTTTTATTATTTCCTGAGGTGAAATCTTGGGCATGTGATGAAATATTTGACTCTAAGAATTATTCTTATCATACTCTCCCTTAATGTTTAATGTATTTGTCTCATCTTTATAAAATTTTATTTTGATGATGTTTTGGTAAAAAATCAACAAGGTGGTTACTCGTTTTGCAATACTTTAGTTTAATTTGATGTTTTGTCATAAGATATTTAATAAAGTGATGTTTGATATCAATATACTTAGTAAGATTATGGAAGAATAGATTTCTTGCTATGGCAATTATAGAGTTATTATTACAATAAACAATTGTTGTCATCTTTTATTCATGTCTCAAATCTGCTACAATTCTCTAAATTGCTTGACATGAATGTAATGTTATTGTAGTCCACTCTTTAAAATAGCTTACGACTTAAGTTGACCACTTTGATTGTGTACTGGAACTTATCAATTAAATATAATTCAACCTGCATGAGATATAACATCTCGCTAGATCACTGTCTTTGTTCTTAAATTTATCTAAATCCTTTTCGCATTTGTGGCATAGAAAAAAGTTTTCATAGCCTACTCCTTGAAATTTGTTTTGTCATGCTTTGACCATTGTTGACTGTAGGGTAGAACATATTGCTCTGCTCCACTCAGAATATAGTGTAAAATGTGCTCTATGAAACTTTGCGATAGCCCGCTACATTGTAACTTCATTTGATGCATATTGATTAATTTGACCACGATCATGAACACGTGCTCTGATCTGCTCAAAATTACACTTAAACCTCAATGAAATAGAACAACGCTTATAGTTAGTCTTTTCCTCACATTGGTTAGAACACAATGTGTTGTACCGCTATTCTTAAAGTGATGATATCATTTTTACCAAGGTTGACATCAAGGTAGAACATCCTGTGTTGTGCCACTAAAAAATGCACTATGTCTCATGCGGGTTAGGATATCTCACTTTGCCTTAGAAAATATGTTATATCCCGCTCTTCGAAAGTAACCAAAACACAAATTTAACCACTCTGACCAGTCGCATCGAACATCTTACATTGTGTCGCTACAAAATACACTGAAACTTGCACAGACTAGGACATCTCCATGCCTTAGAAAATATTTTCAAAAGTTTTATAAGGATGTGGCCATTTTGGGCCTAAAATAGGGTAAAATAATAAAAATATTAAATTTATAATTATACATAAGAGCACAAAAAAACATTTCTACCACTACATCAATTGTAACATCTACATAGTAAAAATATAGGACCAAATTATTATAGAATATGATGACTTATTCAAAATAGAATGTAACTTGATTGTGACATAAAACATTCCATTGATTTACATATTGATTTTTATTTTCCTAATGCATCTATGTGTCATAGATAAATGCTTGAAAATAATGAAAATAGGATGCAGATTCAATTTATTTAAAAGGTTATAATAGAGAAATTGCTTTACCATGTGGAAATCCAATAATCTTGCATCCAAAAAAAGGAATGTAGATACTTTGTATTAGCTATAAATATTTTAATGAAATCACTAGAATAAATACTATTCTATAATAATTTTAATATAGACATATTGGCTACCTTCATTATTATTAATGCAAGCCCTAGGATTAGGTTAATTAGATATGGAGCATTAGGGTTACTATTGTTTGTTTTCTTATTTAATAAATAGATGATTTATGTTGTAATTTTTTCATCATTCATACTTATTATCTTAAGTCATCTCTAGTTCACATATGATGCTCCAACCTCTCCAACTAGCTATGACAAATTACTTCTAATAACTGATTTCTTTCTATATAATCTGATTTGTTACATATTTTTTAGTTTGCCACTACTATTGTTATTTCTAGAAGTTTCTTTGTGGCATCAAAGTTACAATATTTTATCCTCGTGGTGATGAAATTTATCATATAAGGCCATGCAACCATTGCTAATACCTCACTTGATATGATTTTATTCCTATTATCTATGTAATTTTTATTTTAGGTTCCATCTTCTTGCATAATTGTCTTCTATAATATGATGAATCATTCATTGTTGTTTGCTTATCCCACAATCCAATTAATAAAAAAAGAATAGTATCAAGGGCATCAAGACACTTGAAGGATATTTATCTCATTATGATTGCTTGAGTTGATTAAAACATGGTATATCTCTAAGAACAATTTTTTAAAGTTATTAAAGATATCTTTAGGGTTTGATTTTGGTTCCTAGTGTATGGTCAAACCATTTGTTTTTGTTGGTCAGAATTGGGTTATTACATAATTACAATGCATAGATCAAATCAAGAATGTGTTTATGATAAGAAGGAAATCCTAGCCATGGAATCCAAAAAACTAACATAAATTATTATCTCACATAAATATCTTTGACCTATAGGATTTTTCTAGTTTAGACACCATGAATACGCTATTGACTCCTTATTAATGTACTCATACCATTATTATGATGATTTTATATAATGAAAGCACGAGGATACGGAAACAAAAAGGAATATGCCAAGCACGATGCGTGTAAAACCAAACTTAACGCTAAAAGCCTATATATTGAAAGAACATAGACGAATTGACACAAGATAAAAGCAGTATGAAATATAGCCTTCTTTATTGATATGCTTTCAAAGTCATGTTACAATACGTCTCCTTCATTTTTTAGGGGATAGGAGCGTCAAATATGTTTCTCATCACATCCATGGATAGCAATCCTTCTTCCGCGTGCCCACATGTAAGATGGGCGGACCAAAACGTCACCGCCGCTTGTGTATATGATTTTTGACTCCTTCCTGCTCCTCTGATGTCGGAAACCTACGTTCAAAGAAATAGAAAATATTAGTAGCACCTGCAGACAGAATAAAACATGTATTTCCCAAGGCCTACTGTCAGTATATGCATGAAAATATTAAAACGATAACCAAATGACCTCAGATCGACCTAAAATTTTAACAGAAGCATAAATATGTTACCAGGAGGCCACTGCAAAAGGAACAGTCTAGAAATTCCTCACAGATTTGTATTCGCTCCAGGGTGGGACGAATAGACCTGCAATAACTTGTCAGAAAGCACCCTCTTCAATGTCCTATCCAGAAAGCTCCAAATGACCTACAAAGTTGGGGTTAGCTAATTGGGGGTGTTTTGGGAAGACCCAGAAGGTCAGATTTCTCCAATTTGGCCTCTATCACCCAGATTTTTTTGGTGCCATCTGCAAGTTAGTAAAGGCGGGAAATGATAAAAACCTGGTCAAAATTGCTCAGAATGAAGTGAAATTTAAACTACAGCCTATTTAACAGACCTAGAATAAGATGCAAAAGAAAAATCAGAGAAATATATCATAGATTTCTAATCATTCTGGGGTGGGGCGATTAGGGCTGTGACAGCTTGGGGGGCACCGGGGGCAGAACGCCCATCGTTTGGGACTTTGTTTCGGCACCAATCCACTTGGGATGGGTCCAAAACTTCTTATGGGGTGTTGTCGACAAATTTTGTGGAATATTGTGGCCAAATATCGGGTTTTGGGTCCAGATTCGTGCTTCCAATAATCACCCAATAACCTCCCTTTCGAATGAGAGATTAAGGATGTGAAAGGCACAAATCGCAAGTAGGTATGTAAATTGGCAGCACTTCATTGCTCAAATGCTCCTTCTCTGTATATCTTTTGGGTGAGAAAACTCACCAATTTATAGACCTAGGGTCTCTTTGTTTGAATTGCGCATGCGAGGGCGCCACTTGAGTTGTTTGTCCTATTTTGAGAGAAAAGATAATTCCCTGATTTAGAGTCTCCTTGCATGAGGTCTCTAAAATAAAGACATGCATGACAGAAGTCTCTCTCCTTGATTTAAAGCTATTCCTCGCAATTGCATGGCCTGAAGCCTCAGTTAACTGGCGGACTTGTCGAGGTTTGACTTTTTGCCAGTCAAACTTGCTATTCGCCTCACCCTAGGGCGAATGCTGATATTCGTCCCTGGGTGGGACGAATGCCAATTTGTATTCATCCCTGGGTGGGACGAGTAGAGAGCAAGGTGCCAAAAAGGTGCCAAATTGACCTCTGACCTCCAAAACTACTTTTGGGAGTGGTTAGGACCACTGTTTAACCTCTGGGGGCTGCCCTAGGGGCTGTGTGTGTCAATGCGATCAGCGCTTGTTGTCACATAATCGGATTGGTGCTATTTTGGTGTCTATAGATGCCCCTTTTTGGGAAGCGCTATGCAAGGCGCAGCGCCGAGCAAAAATAGATAACCAAAGCACTAATGATTAGGGTTTCTCAGTAACCTAACCAACTCTTGATGCCCCAAGTATGGAAAGGGCA
Source organism: Wollemia nobilis (assembly GCA_028583015.1). NCBI lineage: Eukaryota > Viridiplantae > Streptophyta > Pinopsida > Araucariales > Araucariaceae > Wollemia > Wollemia nobilis. Next base: position 15,160,012 of record JAQPPZ010002549.1, read on the forward strand.
CGCATTCTTGAATCCTTGCTTCTGACGAGCTAAGGAACTTAATTCAAGTGTTAACCTTTTTCGGTGAGGTGTTACTTGAGCTTGGACATTGATCGGTCATGAATAGGCAAAGGGCGCAACCTTTTGTCTGTGGGAACCTTGAGTTCATGATTCATGAATGCCAAGTGTTTGATCAGCTTGTGATTATTGCTTGTTTGCTGCCCCAAGCAGGGGCATGATTGTCTTTGTCAATGATCCTTTGAATGCGTGTCATTTCCTTGATTGGGTATGTTTTTGTTGATTGGTGACTAAGTGTGACTACCCCCTCAAGCGACGAATCGATGAGGGAATGACCGACATGAGAAAAGCGATGAGTCGCTTGACCCAAGATGACTTAGGTAAGGGTGCCTTCAGTTGTTTACCATTGAATGCGAAAGCAGTTTCCGAACATTCTGACCTATTTTTGGTGGGTTGTAACCCTTTTTGTGATGCATTTTGGAGCTAAAATTGTCAAAAATCCGTCCTCCCGTGGAGCGGTCCGGCTATGGTAGCCTTCTTAGGGAGTAGGATAGTGACAATTTGTAACCCCAATGTCTATTTTGGATGCCAAGAATGTCAGGCGCAAAGGCGCCTTCGTTCGGCAATGTTATTGCTATTTTTGGTTGGGTTTTGACCCTTTTGGTGACGCCGTTTGGGGATGAAATTCTCGAAAATCCGTCTTCCCGTGGAGCGGTCCGGCTATGGTAGCCTTCTTAGGGAATAGGATAGTGAGGATTTGTGACCCCGACATCTATTTTGCATGCCCGAAATGTCAAGTGCAAAAGCACTCTCATTGGACACTTTTCTTGCTTGTTTTTGTGCCATTTTGTGCAGTTTTTGTTATTTTTGAAATTTTTGCTCTGTATTCGTCCCTGGGTGGGATGAATTCCTATTTAGTATTCATCCCAGGGAGGGACGAGTGCTAACTAGAGCGCTCATCCCAGGGGGGATGAGTACAGGCTCAAAAAGCCTATTTAAAGGCCAAAACTGAGTTTTGGGCTCATTTGCATTTGTTTTTCTTGGCGATTTGGAGCTCTGAGGAGGAGGAGGTCAATTCTACGAAGCGAAGCGCTGCCAAAATTTTCCTGTGACCATGAGTTCATGCACCGGATCATCCAGCGGTGAAGCCGAAGCGAGACCAGTGAGTGCCCTTCCTCTTTATTGTTTTGTGTTGCAATTTGAAAACCGCAATTTGCTTATTTCTTGTTCTTTTGTTTATTTTGTTGTTTAAAGTTAAAAATGAAACCCTAGTCTATCAAAATTAACACTTAGTTTAAAACTTAGTATAACCCTAGTTAAACAAAGATCAAAAGTTAGTTTAAAACTGAGCTAAAAAACTTAGTTTAGAACATAACTTAAAAACTTCGCTGAACCCGAATTGAACAAAGATCAAAACTTAGGTTAGAAACGTAGGGTAAAACCGAGCGTAAAAACGTAGCTTTAACCCTAGTTATTTGTTGTGGTTTGTGTTTTTGTGTTTTTAATTTATCAGTTTAGAGTTAAAAACCCTAGATCTGAGAAATTATTTGTGAATGTTTTTGTTTGTTTTTTTATTTATTTATCAGTTAGAGTTAAAAACCCTAGAACTGACAAATTATTTTTGAATGTTTTTGTTTGTTTTTTAATTTATCAGTTAGAATTAAAAACCCTAGGACTGACAAATTATTTTTTTAATTTTTTGTTATGTTTTTTAATTTATCAGTTAGAGTTAAAACCCTAGAACTGACAAATTATTTTTTTGAATTTTGTTATGTTTTTGGCTATACATTTTGATGCATTGTTGTATATTCATGTTATTGTTGTACAGTTTTTCATTGTTTTAATGTTTTTATGTTGTTTTCTTTTGCAGGTTGTGAAGAGCCGGTACCGTGTGCCCATAGTTTTCACTGAAGCACGTGCGGCACTGACTTTGGTTGACTGGGATTGGCTTGACGCCCTTGGGCTCAAGCAGGTGACTCGGTTGGAGCCGATGGTCGGGGATCGAGCCTATCTGATGGCCCTTATCAACCTGTGGGATCCTTGGACCAACACCTTCCATCTCCCAATAGGGGAGATGACGGTGACCTTGGAGGATGTCTATCGGATTCTTCGGATTCCAATAGATGGACTGTCGATCCGGACGACATCGCGGGATCAGAGGACAGTAGTGTTGATACGCTATTTTGGGCATGGAGAGGAGATGGGGGTGGACAGCCCAGTGGAGAGGGTAGAGGGTGACTGCCAGATTGGTGGCATACTGGTTCGATGGTGGCTAGAGAGGGGTGTGTTGGGAGTGAGGCACGCATTACTTATGGGCCTCATTTCCAACATGCTTCTCCCTGACTCTTCGGGTGTGAGGTTCCCATGGAACCTGCTAGAGGTGGTGTTCAGGTTGGTGGAGTGTCCTACGGATGCACCGATGATCATGAGATGGGGATAGACTCTACTGGCATAGCTCTATGATGAGTTGTACGAGGTCCACTGTCGGAAGTGGAAGGGGATTAGTTGCAGCTACTTGTTGCAGTGTTGGGCTTGGCAGCACATAGTAGTGGAGAGGCCGATGGGGCTGCCCTGGATGACTCGAGCGGAGATGATAGACCGAGATATTGGATACGGGGCATTATGGTAGAGGTCTGAGGAGTAGGGACAGAGTCGATGATGGGCAGGTGTCGTAGGGCACTATGTCGATGCCTTCGCTCGGCTTACTCTAGGGGAGGTGTTCTGGCGCCCCTACCAGGACTGTCCAGCTTGGCCTGAGGCTGGAGAGTGGCTTCGATGGGTACGGAGGGGGCGGTGGCTGATTGGGCATCATGGGACTGAGCAGGAGTTCTTCCCATATGGTCGGGTTACACGATAGTTTGGAGTGCGCCAGGGGTTGCCTAGTGAGCCCGTGGTCTATCGATACCGAGGAGACGAGAGGACTCTAGCTTGGCCAGTCATTGCACCATTAGGTGAGGATGCAGATACAATGATTGACATCCCGGACATGGATGACATCGGGATTACCGTCGAGTATGAGCAATGGTGGACTTTACAATGATGGCGAGGTGAGGGGCCTCTAGGGGGTGTAGTAGGGGATGAGGGTGCAGAGGCACCAGGAGAGGGCTGGGGAGTTTCGTTGGATGATGCAGACATGGTGGAGGTTGAGGATGTTGGAGGGGAGTTTGGGGTGCCAGATCAGCTAGAGATGCAGGACGTCCCGGAGCAGTGGGAGCCAGAGCAGGCTGTTATCCCAGATTCATCGAGGCCTCAGGTAGGTTCGGAGGATGTGGAGGCAAGGCATTGCGCTGAGATAGCATGATTGGAGGACCTACTATGGAGATGAGATGAGGAGCTAGGAGAGGCTTTGCAGGAGAGGGATCTCCTATGGACTCAGCTGGTGGAGTGGGAGAACGCATTTGTTGCATACCATCGAGGGGATGGGGACACCAATGCTGCATGGGAGAGGGATCTCCTACGGGCACAGCTGGCGAAGAAGGAGAAGACATTGGTGCAGCGTGATGATGCAGTAGCTTATTACCATCGATGGGAGGCAGAGTGGTTTCGATGGGAGACAGAGTGGTTTTGACATCGGATGGATATGGAGGGAGAGATTATCCACCTCGATGGGTGGTTACCTGAGCCCCCTAGAGGTGGCTCTTCATGTCGAATGAGAGACAATGATACTGAGCAGTCAACATCATCTCATCGTAGGTGGCTAGATGAGGGGGGCACTAGTGGGCGTGATGTAGGGGCGAGCAATAGTCACCCTGAGAGGTCCCATAGGACCCACACCATGGGGGGTAGTTCTCGTCGCACCGATCCTACGTGATCATGGTGGCCGACGCCCTAGGCTTAGGGGTTTTTGAGCTTTTGGATTTTGTTGCGAGGTCAGAGGACCGGTTCATTGTAGCCTATGGGCATTTTTGATGATATATATACAGATGACTCTTTTTTTTGGTGTTTATGCACTTTTCATGGTTTGTTTTGATGTACATGTATTTACATTGATGTATGCATATGCTATTATGAATGCGATGTTTCTAATTTATATGATGTATGCATATGGAATGAATGAAATGAGTTGTTGATAACTTGTCGATGGCACCATAGACTATTCAAGATTTGACTGGCTTGTTGTACTTATGGGATGACTTTGTGGAATGACTTTGCATGTGAAAACTTTGTTGTTTGTATTTTGCATATTTTTTGATGGTGATGTATGGAATGAAATGTACCAGTTGTTTTTAAAATGTAGTTAAGCTTTTCTGAGATTCAGATATTTTAACTAACTAGCCAAGACTGTACATTTATCTCGCAAGACTTTTGAACAAGGTATAAATCTGACTTGAATTTAACCAAGTTATTTCACATCCTTGTGTGTGCAATTGAGTTCATTTATGTGGTATTTGTCAGGATACCGCCAGTGCCAGATAGGCTATCAACCAAACCTGTACTGAGGATCACCTAATTAGCTCCACTAACTCCGTTGTTGTATTTAGTAAGATTAATCCATGAGACAATCTAAGGTACCATAAGCTAGCTCATCCACATGCAAACATTGGTCTACGCACATGCAAAGCTAATGTGACAGACATATCATCATGCGGTTAGGATACCGCCATTGCCAGGTAGGCTATCCACCAAACCCGTAATGAGGATCACCTAGATGGTTTTCGAATGCTGAGAATTCCAAGGATTCAAGTTCAGGTTGTGTGTTTGCTCAATGGTTTAGGATACTTGCTCGTATACATAGTGATGAAAATCACTATTTATTTTTCTCTTTTTGTTTTTCTTTTTGAGCAAGGATTTTGAATAGTGGTGATAACCACTATTATTTGATTTTGGATTTTGAACTTTGTAAGGTTGAGTTTGTAGGTTTGTGGCTTATGAATGGCATTGATCCTGTTGGCCTTGGGGATGACTACCCATCCTATTCAAGGACGTGTAGTACGAATCCTTACGACTTTGAGAACCAAAGGGGATGATGGAGATTATGAAGTAAGGGCATTGATCTTTTAGGCCTTGGGGATGACTACCCATCCTGTTCAGGGACGTGTAGTATGAATCCTTACAACTTTGAGACCAAAGGTGAGTGGAGATGGTTCTGATGATGGCTTGTGGGAATTTTTTTTTTGAATGGCATCGATCCTTTGAGGCCTTGGGGATGACTACCCATCCTTGGCAGGGACGTGTAGTATGAATCCTTACAACTTTGGGGACCAACGGTGATTGGGATTTTTGGTAGTGGTGAAAACCACTATTTATTAGGGGGAATTGATGGGGAAGAGCTCGTCCTTTTGTCAATTCTCAGCACTCTTGAACCATTCGCATAGGGGGATGAACAGGCTAATCTTTCACCTATGGTACCCTAGACTGCTTTGTAGGTTTCTCTTGCGTTCACACAACTTAGGAATTATTTTATGTGTTTTAACTTGTGTAGGGATGTTACGTAACGAGGCGTGATCCAAGTAAAACTTTCCCTTGTAAAATCTGTTTAACTTTGTACAATTTTTGGCTAGAAATTTAAAGACAACTGAATGACGAAAACCCTATATACATTAGGAGACAACTGACTATGCTAAAAAATGGTGATGGTGTTATTCTAGATGTATGCATTTATAAAATGGATTTGATGTGGAAAATGATGGAATTGCCAAGTAATGACAGTCTATGGTGCTTTTGACTTGTATGACCTAGCAAATATGCAATGTATGGATGTGATGCCTAATGCAACCTATATTTTTGTATTTTGATTTTTACGAGTATGCATGGAATTGAAATGCAATTTTTTTGTTATTTTTGATGATTTTATTGTTTTTGTTTGTTTTTTGAATATTTATTTTGACCAAGCGGTTATGGTAACCCTTGGAGCTTTTGGTGTTTGACCAAAGGGTTTATGGATACCTTTGGAGCATTTTTGGGGTTGACCAAGCGATTGTGAGAATCCTTGGAGCTTTTGGTTTGACCAAAGGGTTTATGGATACCTTTGGAGCATTTTGGGTTGACCAAGGGATTACGAAAATCCTTGGAGCATTTGGTTGGACTATGGCTCTCTAGATGTGGAATGGCCTCAAATGACTGATGTTCAAGGGTTCTAGTTCCTTGATTCCTTCAAGAGAGGTGAGCCGGTATGTTCCAGGTCCTATTCTACTGTCAATCACATAAGGACCTAACTAGTTTGCCATGAACTTGTCCCTTAGATGGGATGACAAATTAGAATTCTGTTGGTTCTCTTTTAAGACCAAGTCACCAACCTAAAATTCCCTTAAGTGGACCTTCATGTTGTATGCTTTCTTAAGTCGCTCTTGATAGATACGCAAATGCTCGAGAGCATTGATGTGTCATTCATCGAGCAACATCAGTTGGTCTAACCGGGCCTACCATGTAGTGTCATCATCGATGAACTCTTGCATTGAAATGCATAGGGAAGGGATTTCCAACTCAAGAGGCATGACTGCCTCGGAGCCATACACCAGAGAAAATGGAGTTGCCCCAGTGGGCGTCCGAATGCTAGTGCGATAAGCCCATAGGGCAAGCGGGATTTGAATGTGCCAATCCTTATGACTATCTACGATGGTATTTTTGAGGATGGTGACTAGCATTTTGTTTGACGCCTCTGCTTGCCCATTTGCCTGCGGATAATAGGGTGTTGAAAAACTATGCTGAATTTTGTACTTTGTGGTCAAAGCACGCACATCTTTATTCTTGAATGACGTCCCATTATCCGAAAGGATCTTGGATGGAATACCAAAATGACATATGATGTTATGCAAAATAAACTCCGCAATGCGGGTTCCAGTCATAGAGGTTAGCGGAATTGCTTCCACCCACTTGGTGAAGTACTCTGTGGCCATTATGATGAACGTGTGATGACCTGAAGATGTAGGGGAGATCTTTTCGATTAGATCGAAGCCCCACTACAAAAAATGCCAAGCCGATTGGATCGGTTGCAAGGCCTGAGAAGGTACGTGTGTCAAATTAGCATGGTGTTGACACTTCATGCACTTCTTTACATATGCGCAACAATCTCGCTCTAAATATGGCCAATAATAGCCCATGCGAAGAATGCGCTTTGCGATGGCCATACCGCTGAAGTGGCCACCACATGTACCATCGTGTGCTTGGGTGATCGCCCAAGCGGACTCTTGCTGGTCCAAGCAACGGAGGAGGATTCCTTCATAGCTTCGACGATACAAAACATCTCCTAACAAGACATGTTTTGCCACTTTCTATTTAAATGATCTTTTCACGGCTTGTGTCAATCCAAGGGGGAGGTTACCTAGCTTGAGGTAATCCCTTATGGGTGTGTACCAATCCTGCTGATCGAGAAACCTCGATGGTATGAATGACCAATCCCTCTTGAAGTTCATCCCTAGCAAAAGCTGAGCGGGAAAGAACTTGTAAAAATAGCGTTGTGTTGCTATTAAGAGGGGTCGGGGAGAACAAGGACCCCCAGTTGGCTCGAGTCAGACAATCATGGATTCAAGAGAACCTATCCTGAGATGGTTCAATCTGGATCAGGTGGATTCCTGGTGTTAGGTCAGAGCTTGCATGCTCCATCATGGATTGTGATAATGTTTTAACCTGAATGGTGGTCATCTCACCGAAAGGGTCTTGCGGGATTAGTGACCCCAAGGAGGCCATAGTATCCACAAAATGATTCGATGATCGAGGGAGTGCCTCGATGTCATACCATTCAAGTTGTGCCAAGAATTTGTCCACAAGGGCTTTGTAGGCCTGCAGAACTAGACATTTACATTGGAATATCCCCTTTACTTGATTGACAATTAACAACGAATCACCAAAGATGTTTAAACATTTAATGTTCATGGTGATTGTTGTCTGAAGACCTATGAGCAAGGCTTCATATTCTGCATTGTTGTTGGTGCATGGGAAGTCTAATTTAAATGACAGAGGCATTGGAGCCCCTTGTGGAGTGAAGAATACAATTCCTGTGCCACCTCCTTGCTCACATTTAGAACCATCAAAGAATAAGGTCATGTCAGCCTGTGACTCAGGCTCATCAGAATCTGGTGATTCTGAAACATGAAAAACCCCATCATCAGGTAGTTCTATGGTCAGAGGCTGATCATCTTCAAGAGGAGCCTCTGCCAGTTGATCGATGATGACTTGACCTTTTATGGATTTCTATCCAATGAATTCTATGTCAAACTCCATCAACAACATGATCCATTTTGTCATGCGGCTACTATGATAAGTATGACTCATCATGTATCGCAATGGATTCTCCTTAGACACAACATACGTCGTATTGTTGAGCATGTAGTGGCATAGATTTTTGGTAGCAAACACCACTGCCAAGCAGAGCTTCTCAACGTATGCATAGTTAAGTTCATAACTGACCAGGGTGCGGCTAAGATAGTAAGTAGCCTATTCTTTGTGTAGTTCATTTTTCTGGGATAGCATGGCACCCAGTGCCACCTCAGTAGCTGAGATGTATAAGTAGAATGACACTCCTGGTCTAGGTGGTGCCAATACTGGCGGCGAAGCCAAGTATTGTTTAATGTCATCAAAGGCTGACTGGCACTCGTCATCCCAGTGAAATGTTACCCCCTTGTGCAATAATTTATTCATGGGTCGACACTTGTCAGATAGCTACGCTATGAAGCGCTTGATTGACGTGACCTTTCCCTGCAGACTTCTGAGCTGCTTGATGGTAGTTGGGGGAAGCATTTCAAGGATTGCCTTGACTTTGTGTGGGTCTACCTCGATTCCTCATTTAGAGACTATGTAACCCAAGAGCTTTCCAGATGTGATGCCAAATACGCACTTCTTGGGGTTTAGTCTGACTTTATGTTCCATGAGGCGATCGAGGATCTTGCTTAAGTCATCGAGATGATCTGGGCGCAAAAGAGATTTGGCCAACAAATCATCCATGTAATCTTCCAAAGTTTTGTGCATGTAATCATGGAAGATGTACGTCATGGCACGTTGGTAGGTGGCACCAACATTTTTAAGGCCAAAAGGCATGACCTTATAGCAAAATGTCCCCCAAGGCATTGTGAACACCATTTTTAGTTGGTCCTCGGGATTGATACGAATTTGATTGTATCCCGAGAAACCATCCATGAGGGAAAGCATTTCATGGCCCGTTGTAGCGTCTACCAATGCGTCGATGCTCGGCAAGGGAAAATCATCCTTAGGACTCGCTTTGTTTAGATCTCAAAAATCGGTGCATATGCGAATCCTCCCATCGGGATTTTTGATGGGAACCATGTTAGACAACCATGGCGGGTAATCCACGCAGATGACAAACTATGCATCCAATAGCTTTTGTAGCTCATATTTGACCATTAAGGCCACTTTTGGGTGCATCTTACGTAGTTTTTGCTTTACTGGCTTGACTGTCGGATCAAGCGTTAGATTATGCGTGACTAGCTACGGGTCTAGTCCCGGCATGTCTTTGTATGACCATGCAAAAACCTCCTTCTTCTCTTTGAGAAGGGCAATGTAGTCGGCTTGCTCTTCGGGGGATAGACTTACCCCTAGCTTGATGATTTGCAAATTCATTGGATCTGAGCCGATGTCTACGTCAGTCGTCTCCTCGATCGACATGTGGGACCCGTCCTCCAACTAGTGTGGAGTTGGGATCAAGTGGATATCGTTTGCCAAATTTAGATCATCGTTCGGAACATCGGGTTCCTCTTCAGCATGGAAGACATCCTGAGTCTATCCTGGGGTGAAATGGAACATCCCACCACAAGGCCAGTACTCTGATGGGGATGGTGGTGTGTCAACGCGATCCCAGTCTATAGCATCTAGGTCTAGATGCAATGACCATGTCGGGTCGGCTGGATCATGGATGGGGGCGGTTAGGTCAATGGAGATCATGTTGATGAAATGATTGTGGTCTCCATTACCATGGGTGTTGTAACTCGGACATCCTAGATGATCTTTGTGCTCCGGATCTGGCTCTGTGGGTACTGGCACAAATGGATCAGCCCTATGTGCAGATACGAAGATAGGGTCTACCCTAGGCACTGATGGTTTTATAGGGTCTCCAGGTGGAAGATGCTCTCTGTATACCTAGAGTGGCGGGTGCAGTAATTGCTATAACTATGCCGGGTTTAGGTGCCACCTATGCCTTGGCCCTATGTGTAACTGTTCAAACATGTCATCTATGTCCAAGGGATATTGTTGTTGTCGCATATGATTGAGATAAGCCATCTCAGTTTCATCTTCGTAATCACTGTCAGAGATCCAAAGGCCTTCGTTGGCTCCAACAGTTGTTTGCGACATATGAGGCTCATCTTGCTCGAGAAAATTAATGTGGTCCCATCGAGGTTGTTCCGCTCTCTACGGGGGGACCTGATTCTCTTGAGGTGGCATATGCTCAATTGGAGCATCCAAAGGGAACATTGTCAGGAAGCTCTCCTGATAATCATCCATGGGATATACTTGTGAATGATTGCTATCAGACTCGAAAGGATCCCAAGGTGCTACCTCGTATTCCGACTCATCTTCTGAAGACCCTTCTTGGTCTTGTCCATATCCCTCTTGTAGGGGAGTCCTCGAATTTTCTCCCTGTTCGACCGAAGGGAAAGGGTTGTTATGGTCAACAAGGTTGGTTGTTAGCAATGGGAGATAATCTCCCAATGTATATGTTGTGTTAGGATTGGCATATGGATCTAATGCCAACCCATCCTTGTTGCCTATCCCTAGGCCTTGCATGTTCTCCACCAAGATGTCTAGGGGCAAGGGGTGGTTGAACCCTACTCCTGACTTGTCATACGACATTTGATATCTCGGTTGGCAAAGAACATGCACTCCTTGCTCATACCTGCCCAACCCATATCCATGCCAATTGCATTGGCCAAGATATCTCAATGCAAAGTCTGGGTTGGACAAATAGTTGACGTCCTCTGCAAAGGGCTCTTCATCTTCGTCTTCTTGCATACAAGTTTCAACGCCATTATCCAGGCCCCCATAAACAAAGTTTGTCTGATTGGGTGGGTAGCCTAAAGGAACCACAGAGCCGATGGGGAGTCGAGGCCTCCCCATGTCCTGCATGGACTCAAGTGTGGGCGTTGCTACAATGTTCCTCACTAGATACTCCCCCAAGCCCATGTTGGCCATCTCAACGGTGACCGTTGGCGGTTGAGGGGGGGCGAATGGGAGTCCTTCCTGAGTCCACTCCATGTGGGGTGAACTAGGCATCTCGACTTCCATTCAGCTAGGCATCTCTTCTGTAGAGATGGTTGAGACTAGGGGTGGTTCCTCTTCTAGGGGTTTCTTTCCCTTGTCCTTGGGTGTGGCCACCGTAGGTGGCATCATTGTTGAAGGACCAGCGAAGGAAGATGGACCCGGTTGGGGACTCGATGGACTCGGCAATGGGGATGCCTACGGAATCGGACCCTGGTTAGATGGATTCAACTGAAAATCCAAATGTGTTGATGGGAGGGTCGATTGCGGCATGAATTGCACCGTATTGCAGTACTTGAAGGGCTCTAAGTCTGCCGGGACTACATGCACCTATCCTTCAAATGTATACTTTAGGCACTGATGAGCTATTGAAGGGACACACTTCATATCCCTGATCCAAGGCCGGCCCAACAAGATATTATAAGCCATCTCACCTTCCAAGATGTGGCACAATGTATGAATAGTCTTTTGTCCCACTTGGATGGGTAGGACAATTGTGCCAACCATCGAGCATATTGCATCATTGAATGCTCGCAGTGTATAGGTGGAGGCCACGATGTGAGATGTTGGCAACTTCAGATGTTTCAATGTTGTTGTTGTGATGATATTACTAGACGAGCCAGTGTCCACCAACACCCTTTTATACGGAATCCCGTTGACCCACGCAATGACGTGCAGGGGTGGATCCGCCACATCACCAGTCACTGATTTCAATTCATCTTCTCTAAAGGTGATGACTGGTTTTGTACATTGTTTTACATGTCCCACGAAGTTGTTGAAAGAGTTTGCTTCATGGGGCTGCAGCTCGATGGCTTTTAAAATCTCCATTAGAGCCTCCCGATGGGGCGCTGATTATTGAATGAGCTCGTATATGGAGAGCCTAGCCGACGTGGTCCTTAGAATTTGGGTAAGTCTAGTCCGAATCGTGGCCACTGGTCTAGGTGGGGGAAGTTGCGTAGGGTGTTGTTGGGGTTGTGATGTCGATGGAACTTCTCCAGTGGCCGCCACAGGGGCAGCTCCTTGATACCTCTTGTTCCTAGTCACTATGCTTATCATCCCTACATACCCCTACATGGGGCAATTCTGTTGCACCTCATTGACTTGAAGGGGCTTTGCCTATGCCTCATGGGTAGGCAAGGGGTCTCTAAAGACTCCCATATGTTGGTTTTTTGGCGCTACGGGGTTGTCCACCACCAATGTCTTGTTGTCGATTAGGTCTTGTACCAAACCTTTGAACTTCCAACATGCATTAAGATCATGTCCCTTATGCCTATGGAACCTATAGTACAAGTCCTCCCAGTACCCCTTAGGCTTCGGTGCATTGGGGTCTATAGTTTGAATCTCTGGAAGGTTGATCAAGTTTGTCACTGACAAGCGGTCAAACAGGGAGTCCCTGGACTCTGTGTAAGGTGTAAATTGTTGCCTAGGGTGACGCTGCTGATTTTATTCATACTGATTATGATCGTGATCACCATTGAAAGCATGAGGATATGGAAACAAAAAGGAATATGCCAAGCATGATGCGTGTAAAACCAAACTTAACGTTAAAAGCCTATATATTGAAAATGCATAAAAAGAAAGAACATAGACGAATTGACACAAGATAAAAGCAATATGAAATATAGCCTTCTTTATTGATATGCTTTCAAAGTCGTGTTACAATACGTCTCCTTCCTTTTTAGGGGATAGGAGCGTCAAATATGTTTCTCATCACATCCATGGATAGCAATCCTTCTTCCGCGTGCCCACATGTAAGATGGGCAAACCAAAGTGTCATCGTCACTTGTGTATATGATTTTTGACTCCTTCCTGCTCCTCTGATGTCAAAAACCTATGTTCAAAGAAATAGAAAAGATTAGTAGCACATGCAGACATAATAAAACTTGTATTTCCCAAGGCCTATTGTCAGTATATGCATGAAAATATTAAAACGATAACCAAATGACCTCGGATCGACCTAAAATTTTAATAGAAGCATAAATATGTTACCACGAGGCCACTGCAAAAGTAACATTCTAGAAATTCCTCACAAATTTGTATTCTCTCCAGGGTGGGACGAATAGACTTGCAATAACTTGTCAGAAAGCACCCTCTTCAATGTCCTATCCAGGAAGCTCCAAATGACCTACAAAGTTGGGGTTAGCTAATTGGGGGTGTTTTGGGAAGACCCAGAAGGTCAGATTTCTCCAATTTGGCCTCTATCACCCATATTTTACTGGTGCCATCTACAAGTTAGTAAAGGTAGGAAATGATAAAAACCTGGTCAAAATTGCTCAGAATGAAGTGAAATTTAAACTACAGACTATTTAACAGACCTAGAATAAGATGCAAAATAAAAATTAGAGAAATATATCACAGATTTCTAATCATTCCGGGGTGGGGCGATTAGGGTTGTGACAGCTTGGGGGGCACTCGGGGCAGAACGCCCATCGTTTGGGACTCTGTTTCAGCACCAATCCACTTGGGATGGGTCCAAAACTTCTTATGGGGTGTTTTCAACAAATTTTGTGGAATATTGTGGCCAAAAATCAGGTTTTTGGTCCGGATTCGTGCTTCCAATAATCACCCAATAACCTCCCTTTCGAATGAGAGATTAAGGATGTGAAAGGCACAAATCGCAAGTGGGTATGTAAATTGGCAGCACTTCGTTGCTCAAATGCTCCTTCTCTATATATCTTTTGGGTGAGAAAAATCACTAATTTATAGACCTAGGGTCTCTCTATTTGAATTGTGCATGCGAGGGCGCCACTTGAGTTGATTGTCCTATTTTGAGAGAAAAGATAATTCCCTGATTTAGAGTCTCCTTGCATGAGGTTTCTAAAATAAATACATGCATGACAGAAGTCTCTCTTCTTTATTTAAAGCTATTCCTCATAATTGCATGGCCTAAAGCCTCAGTTAACTAGCGAACTTGTCGAGGTTTGACTTTTTGCTAGTCAAACTTGCTATTCACCTCACCCTGGGGCGAATGCTGATATTCGTCCTTGGGTGGGACGAATGCTAGTTTGTATTCGTCCCTAGGTGGGACGAGCAGAGAGCAAGGTGCCAAATTGACCTCTAACCTCCAAAATGCTTTTGGGAGTGGTTAGGACCATTGTTTAACCTCTAGGGGCTGCCCTAGGGGTTGTGTGTGTCAATGCGATCAACGCTTGTTGTCACATAATCAGATTGGTGCTGTTTTGGTGTCTACATATAATATTTATGAATTTATCACTCATGAGTGCAATAGGTTAGATAAAATGATATCCACCATTAGTACTTCATAGAAAAAAAATATAGCATTAATTGGATTCAAATATGGATAAGTTGGGAAAATTTAATTAAATATGATATCCACCATTAGTACTTCATAGAAAAAAATATAGCATTAATTGGATTCAAATATGGATAAGTTGGAAAAATTTAATAAAATTCAATAATCATTGAACCAACTACTTAGGTAACTTCCCTGCATCAAACATTCAATAGATAATGAATTCCTATAGGTTTTGGGGTTGTAGCAATGAGATAATTAGAAGTAATAGTATTAGTTAGTTTCTCATCCCTTTTCCACTTCAATGACTCGTAACACCTTTAGCAACCTCCTTATGGGCTTAATCCATAGTCAAAAAATCTTGACCATAAATTTACTGAACATACTTTCTTTAGTCGTTATCATGATGGTTACTATGTGGGATGCATTACTCCCCACATTTTCATGGGTAAATATCTAAGTATAGGTTAACTTAACTTGGAATTTGGACCTTTTTCCTCCATAGAAAATTATTCTTTCTTACTTGATTGGCCCTATGATATTCTTGTTTCATGAATTGATAGATCAACCTTTGATGGAATGAATCTATGTGGATGAATAGGTAAAATAGAGGCCCTCATACACTTGCACCATATTCATTAGGACAATTACATCACCTTGTCCTCTTCTATATTTTATATCTAATCCTATCAATGGTTTCTCTACAAACTTAAACATGATGGTTGTTATCTTTCAAGAATATATTCTTGATCAGGTTTGATAAAGGTTACTCTTGTTATTATATAACTTTCTTTATGTATAATAACTGGAAGGTTGTAATGCATTCACGAGATTCATAACATATACCTTCTATTTAGATATGGCAATGGTGGTATCATAAAATTTACATGGCCTTAATAATGATATCAAATGAAAGGTAAATTTGATCGATACATACATGAGGCTAAATGCATAGCTATTATAGTTGTAAAGAAGCTCCAATTATTTTTTCCTCCACCATGACATAATTTCAAGTGAATATGATAGTAATTCAAAAAACACAAGGAACATCCACTAAAATTCTTCTATTTGAAATGTTATTCATTCCACCTATGGGATTGAGCATGTGAAGAGCACCATAAATTTCACCTAGACGCTAATAATATGGTTGTTTTAGAAGAAGAACAAGATCCTTCACAATAGGATTCACCAACAAAAGAAGAATATTTTTAGTAAGTTTATACCCTGACTCTTTATGTCTTTTCCATAATGGGGATTTAGCCAAATTACATCATCAATGTATGAGTATTTATCAAACTCTAGTGCATTAATGTATTGACTGATTTAGGTCAAAAACATAACTTTATTGGTGATAAAAATCCAAAACCTTGGGGTTTTATATCAAAACTGTGTTCCAAGACAAATTCTAAGTGTTGATTGTTGATGAGGGCATGACTCAGTGTACCCATATTACTAATATTAGCATCTACATAGGATATTATACTTAAATTACATTTTTTTTTTCATGGACCTAGGTATTGTAGATGTTATCTTAGATATTTAATGGACACGTCACCTCAAATATGTTATTTTTAATATATAATACATATATATTTACTGGGTAAAAGTATCCAATTTCATTTTGCTCCAAGGTATCTATTTGAGCATTAGTCCTTATTCCTATTGAATTCTCATGTTGCAACATACGGACAATTCTTGGTGCATGTATCTAAATTTATGATCTCTCAATTTTTATCAAAGATAAGCTCCCTCTCTATATTATTTATGATTTAGAGATAAAATACTATTACAAGCATGACTTGTGTTCTATATACCATTAGTGCTAGAAAAGAGGATATCTCCAAGACTACTTTTCAGACATGTAAGGGTCATTATAATTTCCTAGTCATGCCATTTAATCTTTCTAATACTCCATTCAATTTTTAGAGACTCATGAATTTTGTCATTCATCCTTTCTATTGCATGTAGTTTTTAGTCTTATTTTATGATATCATAGTTTATGGTAAGTCCTAGGAAGCTCATTTAGCTAATGCTAAACAATTTCACCACCTATTGCAGAAGGAAGATTTATTTGTTAAGTGGTCCAAAGGTTCTTTGTGGGTAGCTATGGTAGAATTATTTGGACATATAATATATGATTAAGGAGTTGAGGTGGATACTATAGACACCAAAATCTAGCCATTCATCCTTCATCCAGGATTTACCACCATTTCCACCACCAAAGCATAGCCAATTTATCCACCATTCCTATTTCCCACCATTTTTGAATAATATTCACATTTATTTATGTATATTTATTTTATATATATTTAAATATCATATTATATATAATTTTGATATATATTTAATAAATATGTATTTATTTAAGATAATTAATCCTATCCATCCAATTTCATTTAATCTTGACCATCCATTTACATCAATCCATGCCACACCCTAGATTTATTATCTACCCTTGGATGTAATTTAATATTAGTCACACGATTAGTGTCATTGAAACCCTAGCATGCCCTAGGTTAGATTATAAATAGGAGCCATTTTTATGGCTCAACCCCTAAGTTGTTCATTCTAAGTTCCCAAGTTTTTTGAGTTTTCAAATACCCTAATTCCTTGAGTGTCTTAAGTCTTTTACTAAGCTTGTGCCCTAGTTCCATTCCATCTATCACATTTCACTCTCCTTGCTTGCCATATCCGTTACTGCATTCTAAGACCCTACCTGATCTACTTCTACAAAATTCTCCTTCATATGCTAGGTGCCTCTAAGCACATTCTATCAACACTAGGTGCCCACGGTGCCTCCCTACCAACATCAAGTGCCCATGGGCATTTTCTGCAGCTGCTAGGTACCCATAGGCATTTTAAACTCCCATTACTAAAGTCCCCCTATCCTCCAAACAATGCTAGGGCATCACCATACCATCCACCTACATCATATGTCTCACATTAGAGAACAATAAGTAAGAAAAACAGATCTATCATTTATTTATTTTATGCATGTGCTTTTGTTTTAGTTCACTCTATTTGTAGCATTTAGTTAGTTTTTATTATTTCTTATAGAGGACCTCACACTATGGGCCCCTCATAGGTATTACTAACTATTTGGTTGTGTCCTTGTGTACAGATCTGGTGTACTACATCAACATCTAGAGTGGCCCAACCTTGGATATAAAAAATAACACTCAACTCTATTGGGATCAAGATATTATTGAAGACATCACAAGGTTTTCTTGTTAGGGTTTTGGAGAACCCTAACCTCTCATAATATTATATCAAAAGGATTCAAGGATCCAATATTTGTAAACAATGGAATTTCTAGGCTCCCCATTAATGAAAATTATTCTATCGTGAAATCAAGTATTTCCTTGTATTTCATTTGTTCAAAGCATTGTTTGGGTGTTGAATTTTGCATATTTCAAATGGCGATCACAGTGGGACCCCTAAGGGTTTCTATTTATGATCTATTTTACTAATTTTCTTGCTATTTTTTCATCTTCCAAGTTTTTTAGAAGCACAAATTTCATGGATTTCACTAGATCTAGGGTTTCTAAAGTCTACAAAAGTTTGCAAAAGGTGTGTGAAATGCCCGATAGTATTTGAAGGTAATATATAAATGACTAGAAGAATTCAAAGCCGTCCAAAATCACCCAAAGGCATCCCAGGAGCATCCAAAAGTGCCCAGCGGTATTTACGAAGAGTTAGGACCAAAAAAATGGCTTTCTAGTAAGTTGATTGTTTAAAACCGTAGTTTTCTATTTTATGTATTTTGGATTATCTTCTATATTTTTTATATGTTAAACAATATAATGAATCATCACTAAGAAATATGGAAATGAGCTCATATTAGTTTACATTTTTATATATGCATTCATTCTCATATTCGAATTAGGGTTTTTGTTTTCTAGGTGTAAACTACTACATTTTTTTTGCATTTGAACTAAAAATTGCATAACCTAGTGTTGCATATTAGGGTTAAAGACATTTTATTTTGTCTATATAAGTTAGAAGAATATTATATTGCCAAAATTATCCCTTACAATTGGGTGATTCTAGCCAGAGGGGTGGACGAACCCTCCAATTATTATTTAGATAGGGGGTCTTAAGAGGTGTACTTCATGTCCTTTGTAGAACTTGGAAATATTTTGTTGGATTCTGATTTAGGTTTATGAAATTAATTATTTTTAAAATTATTTGTATACAAAACCTTAAAAAGAATCCACACACATCATTATTCATGCAAAACAGTAGTGGTTGGATTTCATCACCAATCATTGCTTGAGATTTTTTTATGGTGGAATTTATCTCCATACACCAATCTTTGCCCTTAGCCACCATAGGATACCCCTGAGAAAACTTGTTGGATTTTGTAACTAGCAAGAATCTCATTGTCATATAGCCATAGTTTTTTCACCTTTGTTTCATAAATAAATATTAGAAAATAAAAAACACATAAAACTAGCTCATAAAATGAACACACATTAAAAGGAGATAATTAATGAAAAAGGTAAGACATATTTATTGAGACTTAGCATTATTTATTTATTTCCTTAAGCATTCCAATTTTTGGGTTACATTTGGTATTTTAATTTTATCTTGATTTATTTTGCTTATGGTATTAACTCAAAATCAAAATAAATCAATAATTCACAAAAATTTAATGGAACTTTCATCCACCTTCCATACCACTTCTATGGTAGATTTCTTGAATGTGACACATTCATATTTGTCTACATATCCCTCACATTCCTTACCATCCACAACCTTCCATATGGCCATGCCCTAAGAGGAGTCAACCTCCACTACCATTACCAACCATATCACCCATATAGACATGGCAAGAGTAGAAGAATTCATGAAGTCTTATAATTTTACCTTAGAGTCTATCCCCAACTCATCTAGATAGGATTTTTCTCTATAAAAAGAGCTTGTTTACTCCTAACCCCAATCAAACTTTACCTAGGTGTATGCTAACCCTCTTTTTGAGGCATCAATTGCACCTTTACACCATGCATAAATTCCCCAACCTTCATGTGCTCCTAGAAATTCATATGCCTCCACTTACACAACCTCTTATATGAGGCACAAGTCAATGCTACTTCACAAGTATTAGCTTCACAAGTTGTTGTACCTAGTGTAACTTGTATCCAAGCCACATATTCTATTACCATCTACCTCTATACCCTTAACATATAATAGAGATATTAGTGAAGCATGGTAACACCTAAACAAGACAACATCAGAATGCTCAATAGTAAGTATAGGTTAACCATATGCTTTTATATAACTCTACTCAGAATCCCCTTGTCAACTAGGGTCCATAATGGGAACCTCAGTATTTGGTGGTCTTTATCCTAGTTCCCCCATCAAGCCATACCATTATCGATACTTTTTCCATTGGCCAGCCTAGCCATAACATTCATCCATCAATATCACTCCATAATTCCCCATATTTTCATCAGCAATCCCCATTCATCATATTCCATCCAATTCGCCTAACCATCAATACTAATATCCTCAATATTTAGTCACTCCACAACATTTTTTCTACTCCACCACAAGCTCATCAGGTAATTTAAGGATTTCACATTCCTGAGGAAGACCCTCGAATCAAGACCATGCAAAATCAAATAGATAAATTGATGCAATTCACTCTGGACTTTTCAAACTAGAAATCAACTTTACACCAATTGATCAAACAACCAATTCATCCTTAGATACCATCCCTACCATATCTGGTATATTTTAAGGTATCCAATTTTGGCAAATTTAAGGGAACTGAGGATCCCAAAGAACATGTGAGCACCTTTGTTCATGCATGATTTAGAATTCAAGATGATAATGCTCTCATGCTTTGAAATTTTCCTCAAATATTAGGATGGGATGCCATAGAATGGTACAATTAATTGCCAAGCCATAGTATCTATACTTTTGACCAATTGATTGATCAATTATTTGATCATTTCATACTAAATGTCAAAAATAAAATCTCATTATCTGATGTTTATGCCTAAATAAAATAGGATTATGAATCTATTTATGATTTTGGAAACCATTGAAGGGTTATCATCACTAATTATCATTCAACCTACCAATGGACGAGCTAATTAAGCTATTCACCAAGAGTTGCTTAAAACCTATCTCTGGGATGCTTCAACTAAGAACTTATTAATATTTTGAAGAAGCTTTAGCTCAGGCTAGTGTCATTGAGGATATCAAAATCCAATAAGGTATCATTAAGCCTAAGAAGAAATAATGGTAAAATAAGGGCCAATACAAAATTAATTATTTAGGTCAACAAAAATCAACACAGGCTACCCCATCTAGCCAATACAACAAGTAAATCAAGTGGTCTCGATCCATCTTGTCATGGCTCAACAACAACCTATACAAAAAACACCACAAAAAAATTTATATCATACGGTCCCCTCAACAACACAAGCTCCAATAGTTCAAAACACAGTGCCAATTGTGGAAAACCATCCCCAACAATAGTTTATCTGACAAAATCACCAATATACCCCACTAGATGAGTCTTATGCCTCTCTTTTTATAAGGTTATATGAGATAAATAAACTTGCTATGCTGGACATTATACTAGATGATCCCACAAAATGTGGTAAAACTTACCAAGAATATTTACTTTACCCATATCATAGGCAAAATGGGTATGATATCAACAATTGCAATGTCTTCAAAAATGTAGTCCAAGACATTATTGACTTAGGGATGATAAAATTTTGTAATTCCCTCACTCAAAAAAACCAAAAACTTGGTATATTTTAGACACCACTTCCTCATCATGAGAAGGTACAACCAAATATAGAAGGAGCTAACACTAAAACTCCTCCTAACCAAGTCAATCATATTAAAAAATACGAAGGGTTTGTAGGGGCTATTCATGTGGTCACTAGAGGTCAAAAAATAACCAACACACGCAACCACCTCAAGTAAGTGTCTCACAACCATCTACATTGACCCCCATCCAAGTTTCCCCTATTCCATCATCACCCATTCATATACCTTGTCAATAAAATCCATCAAATCCACCCATCAATCGTCCATCTCGACCAATCATCTCATTGAGTAGCTGATTAACCACAATTTTGAAAATAACATCTACCAAATTATCTATTTATGATCTAATCCAACAATCTCCTCCACATCGAAAGGTATTAATAGAAATTTTGAAATCCATCGAATTGCAATCGCAAGATTTGAATGCCTTAAACAAATTTATGGGAAGTATCCAAACATGCATGGAGCCTTCCATAACATTCTATGACTTTTATATTAAACCATTGTTATCAAAATTAATAGACCCTTCATTTCACATCATGGCTCTAATTGATAGGAAGCCTTTTAAGAGAATCCTTATTTATATTGGTTCCTCTATAAACATTATCACCACATCTGCTCTCCATAATTTGAACATTCCTCCATCTCACATCACTAAGTCATCCTTCACCCTCAAAGCATTTAATGATGTTTTGTGTTCCACAGTTGGCACTATCATTTTGCCCATCAAAGTAGGGGTTAAAATATTGCACACAATGTTCCAAATCTTGGAAGGATCCATGGTGTACAATGTACTCCTTGGAAGACATTGGATGAGGTAAATGAGATGTGTCCTTTGATACTACATCAATGCTTGAAATAGGTTCATGAGGGATAGGTACATTGCATACCAGCAGATGTCGAGCTATTTAAGTATTGTAATTTCATCTCAAATCCTTATGAGTCCATGCTCCCTTCCACTCACCTTTTTCTTTCGCCATCATCTAATCCATCCACCACTTCACCAATATCTTTATCAAAGGATCTAATCCCTGAAGAGCTCTCCATAACCAACCATAATAAAACCTCTATTTCTCCATCATATTCATCAATGACTACATACACATGTGGTCATAGTTAGTCCACATCATCTACATCATTGCCATCCACATCATCATAATCCACTCAACAACCTTCCCAATCCAATCCATCTTCTTCACCTAATGTTTCACAAGTTAAATTTATGGATTGTGACATATCTCCATTTCTTGATCCATCACCTAACCATGATCCTCCCATAACATCCCAAGTCGAGGTCCATATTACTAATCCTTGTATTGGTTAATATGTGGTCCAATACATCATCGTTACACCCATCACCATTCCTAGTGCTAAGTATTTCGGTCACCCACATGACCCAACTTTGGCAATAGGATTAGTTTATAATATGGATTCAAATCCAAATAGCATTAATTTTGTATATGAAGGTATTGATTCTTCATCAAGTCCAACATCCATAGAAGAGCCCAAAGAACCACAACTTGCAAATATTCCAAACATGATAGGATTTCCATATTGATATTTCCACATTGACAATTGGCAAGGACATGGCCTAGGATCACATGAACAAGGAGTGCATCAACCCATTTATTTCTCATATCAAGAGGTGCATGACCATTCAGGTCTAGGCTACCACCCATTATCTACCACCTCTTCTCTTGAACAAGCCTTCCAAAGGCTTAACCTTAATTTAGGAGAATATTCCCTCCATATTGATAATTATGATGAGGAAATCTATGAAAAATTTGAGCTTATGTTGATAATCTAGGATGAATATAAAGAAGAATCAAATCCCATCATTCCACATTTTGAACAAGATGAATTTTATCTCAACATGTTCCCCATCCATGAACCTATCCTTCCCTTGCTTCTTCCACAAGAACGAGTCGTCCCTATCGATGAACCACCAGCTCCATTCCATTAAGCCATTCCATAAGACAAGCTGTAAGATATGTACATAACACAAAAAAGTGGTTTTCACCACTACAAAAAATAAAATAAAATAAAATAAAATCAATAAAAAATAAAAAACATGTTTGCTTTCTTTACATTACATATGTAAATATACCATTTAATAAAATATATTTTGTGTTGATTGTTGTTGTTCAGGTTAACCAAGCCTCTAGCACTGGTCCCTAGGTTCCATCCATTCCATACAACCTTGTCCACCTTGTCCATAAGTCAACATGAATCTTGTTGATTTATTTATCCTTCTCCATAATCCATACAATCCAGCCAAGCCAATTCTAATTGACATAAACATTATCAATATGGATTGAATTTCCTCACCTCAAACCTTTACTGAATTTGTCTTGTTTGAGGAATTTTAAAGGGCTTCCACAAACTACATTCCTCCATCTCCTCCACTTTTGCATTCACCTTCACCTTTGGATCCTGAGTTTTTCCAAGCAAAAATAGATGAGGATAATCCAAAATATTTTGATGACATCTTAGACGATATTCATCTGATCCTTGCATCCCATTAGATTAAGGAAGGTTCCCACATGTCTATTGAATATACCATCGATGTGGATCTTAGTTATAAAAAATACAATCCCCAAATTGTCAATCTTGGAAAAGATTTATCACCTGACGAACAAGAGCAATTCATTGCTCCCCTCAAGAGGAAAAGGATATGTTTACATGGTCTTATAAGGACATGCCTAATCTTGACCCTAGTATAGTGGTCCACAATATCACCTTCCATCCTGATGCTAAGTCGATCAAACAAAATCTTAGGATAATGCATCCTATCATGGCTCTCTTCGTAAAAACAGAGCTTCAAAAACTCCTAGATGTGAACTTCATAGTTCCTGTCGACTATCCTGAGTTTCTTTCAAACATGGTACCTAGATTAACATGGCGATACACGTATGCATTGAATTTCGATATCTTAAAAATGTGTGTCATAAGGATGACTTCCCTCTCCCAAACATTGATACTCTTATCAATACCTGCACTGGCCATGAAATGTTTTTACTCATGGATGATTTTTTAGGATACAACCAGATTCGAATAAATCCTGATGACCAACACAAAACAACATTCACTACACCTTAGGGAACTTTTTCTTACAAGGTGATACCTTTTGGCATCAAAAATGTAGGTTTCACTTATCAACGTGCCATGACATACATTTTTAATGACTACATGCATAATATTATTGAAGACTATGTGGATGATCTCTTGGCTAAATCCAAAAGTAGACAAGAACATATTTATGTATTGGATAAAGTTTTTGACTGACTCATAGAGCATAATATAAGGTTGAATACCACAAAATGTGTCTTTGGTGTTACCTCAAGTAAACTTCTATGATTCATTATCTCTAAAAGAGGCATTGAGGTGGAACCTAATAAGGTCAAGGCTATTCTAGATATACCTCCCACAAATAATTTAAAGAAATTATGTAGTTTACAAGGAAAGATACAATCAATACATCATTTTATTGTGCAACTTTTTGACAAATGTAGGTCATTAAATAACCTACTACAAAATGGGGTGCCACTCTCTTGGATAGATGAATGTTAAAAAGCCTTTAATGACACTAATAAATACCTAGATTCTCTTCCAGTATTAGTTCCTCCTCATCCAGGGGTCCCATTTTGTCTTTATATCTCAGCAATGGACTTTGCATTAGGGAAAATGCTTGCAAAAACGAATGAAAAAAATTGAGAGAAAGATGTCTACTACATTAGTCGAACATTGGTAAGCTATGAGACTAAATATGCTTATATAAAAAAAATGTGCTTAGAAGTGGTTTTCACCACTAAGAAACTTTGACATTACATGCTTAGTCACACAACTTATGTTATATATAGAAAAAATCCTCTATGTTAGATGATGTAATGCACTTACAATAACACCTACACCGCTAAATGGATAATGCTTCTCACTAAATTCGACCTGGAATTCATTAGCCAAAAATCCATTAAAGGTTAGGTAATAGCTGATCAACTTGTGAAAGCTCCACTACCTAGTGATCATCCTTTGATTATTGAGCTCCTAGATGATTTGATATTCGTTGTCATTAAACAAGAAGAATATGTCATTCTTAAGGAAGATGTTGATATCAAACTATGATTTTATGGCTCTATGCGTGCGAAAGGTCAAGGTGCTAGAGTCATATTTCACACACCACAGGGGGTACCTAACCCCTTGTCATTAAAATTAGAATTCCAATGCACAAACAACATTGCATAGTATGAAGCCATAATCTTAGATCTTCAATTAGCTATAGCTATGAGCATTAAGTGTATTAGGATATTTGGTGATTTTAAACTTGTCATCAAGAAAATCAATGGAGAATATCAATGTAAAGAACCTACCATTAAGCTTTATCATGAAGTAGCAATGAAATTGCTCTCTAAGTTTGATTGGTATGAAATCAATAGCTTGCCACGTTCGACTAATATATTTGTAAATGTGATGACCTCTTTGGATCATTTATTCCAAAATATTCCTTTGAAGGGGTACAACCCCTTAACATTTCAACGGTATATAAATCTACAATTTTCCATGCTAAGTCAAAATATGAAAAGGATGTTTGCTTTATACAATCAGATTCATATGAGCCTTGGTCAAGCCAAACGGTAGCCTTTCTCAATTTTGTAACACTCCCATTTGATATGTATTGAACTAAAAAATTCACTTTCAAGAAAAATGCAACTTGTTTCATTATTTTAGGGGACGGGTTGTATAAACATGGTTATGATGGAGTCCTCCTTTATTGTCTTGAGGATAGTGAATCTCAAAAAGGCATAGCCGAAGCCCATGATGATATTTGTGGTGGTCATTTTAGTGAAATGGCCATTGCAAAGTGCATTTATGCATGGGTTATTATTAGCCCACAATGGAACGTGATTGTTGCACATATGTGAAACATTGCAAAAAGTATCAAAAACATGCTAATTTAACTCATGTACCATCACAAGATTTACAGCCTATTCAAAGCCTTTAGCCCTTTTCAAAATGGGATCTAGATCTAATTGGAAAAATTTCACCTCCTTCCTTGGGACAACATACTATTATCATCATAGCCATTGAATACTTCACAAATTGGGTTGAGGTAATTCCTCTAACTAGTACAACAGAATATAGAATTGTGGAGTTTATACTCCATCATATCATTTTTCATTTTGGTATCTCCTCGAAAATCATTTCATACAATGACAAGTCTTTCAAGAACAATTATGTTTGATCACTTTACGAGAAATACAATATTAAACATAGTTTCTCAACTCATTATTATCCATAAGCAAATGGAAAAGCTAAAGCTTCCAACAATACCTTAATTGCTATTCTCAAGAAACTTGTAAAAGAAAATCATAAATATTTGCATACACAAATTCCTTTGGTATTATGGGTTTATCGAACAAGCATCCACACACCTATAGGAGCAACACCAATTTCATTGGTCTATGGAGCCAAAGCAATCATACCTCTTGATCTTGATATCACCTCCTTGTGAATTTATTTATAGGAATTTATAGATGATGACACTGCTAGACAAGCACATATTGACCAAATCACACTTCTTGATGAGAGGTGAATCAATGCTTTAGAGAATTTACAAGTTTATTAGGACCTCCTAAAACGTGCTTACAACACCAAATTCCATCTACGTAAATTCTAAGTAGGATATCTTATCCTTAAAGACAACCAACATAACACCAATGCATTACTACATCATCATGATAAATTTATGGCTAATTGGTTAGGTCCATACATAGTTACACAAAGAGTGGGTAACAATACTTATAGGCTTGCCAGTCCAGAGGGATAGGAAGAATCTTAACCACTTAATGTTATACATTTGAGAGTATTCTATGCATGATTTTATTACTATATATGTATATATATACATGGCTAATACACAAAAATATTTGCATATATTTCATTCATAACATTGCATTTCACCTACATTCACATTTCAAAAATAATGCATTTTTCTTTTCACATTTCACAAAAGTTGCATATCATACATTGCATTCACATTCCACATTCCACATTTTCATATAGGGATCATTTATTAAGTTCAAGGTCTTAATTGGTCCAATGAAAGTCATGTTGCCTTAATCAAGGGCACCTTCACAATGTCATTCACACAATTTCACAAAGTCAAATTGTCATGCACACAATCCACATTAACAAATTTCTAGGAGTTTTCAGTCACTCAGCCAATCCTAGTGTTTTAAGAATCCTCCAAAATACATGTCAAGTTATTTTAGGACAATAACGCATATAAACTAAAAAAATATTTAGTTTAGGAACTAATTCCAAAATATTCTTGACTCAAGGACAATTCTCACATCTTAAAAACATTTTGTGTCAAAGAAGGATAACACCATACTTGATATAAACCTTGAAGTGAAAAGGGTCATCCTTGCTAGTCCCATCATGCAACATAGTCCATAAGAACAGTGGTTTTCACCACTATCACAATTCCAAAAATAAAATAAATAATAGGGAAAAATCCCTAACAAAAACTCTAAATATTTTACATCACACACCACTGACTAATTAGCTTGTAAGGATAATACTACATTTCTAGTCATACGGTTAGGTAGTCATCCCCAAAACTTAAGAGATTAAAAATAAAAAACATGGACTATGGAGTTAGACTCCATCGTAGCTATAGACGCTTGACTTGCAGTGGAGTATGCTCATGTATGGTGACATGTATCTTTTAAAAGATACCTCTAACCGCTTATATGGACAAGCTAGCCTCTTAGTCTCAACCATAACAGGTTTACCCAATTTATTCAAGATGATTTAATGAACTCACTTGTACACACACTAGTTCTTGATTGTCTCGTATAATTACCATGACTTTTATTCAATAAATGAATTCACTACATACACATTTGGTCCTAGAAGTATTAGGTAGTTTTAGTGAGTTTGTTTGATGCCACTAGGATATTTGAGTCTCTATAAAGTAGGCATTCTTCCATATCAACATCCATATCTTCTTCCATTTCAACATCCATATCTTCTTCCATATCAATATCCATATATTATTCCATGTCAACATCCATTTCAGGTCATAAGTCATTCATCCCATAAGCCACCAAGTTTGGTTCCCCTAATTAAAATACAATGATAGAAAAGGATCAAACAAATATCTAAACTATAAATTATCATTAGAACATGTCATATTGCATTAATCATCCATAACATATCATATGAATTAATCATAAACATAAACATACATTCCACAAAAAGCATACACACAAAAGGTAAAGGCCATGAATATATCTATCTATCTATCTATATATATATATATATATATATATCACATGTACAATGAGTTCCAAATGGCTACATACAATAGATCACCAAGGATCATATACAGAAAGTGCATCTAAGCACTAGCTGCATCCTCTAAGAAGACCCCTATGACCTAGTAGGAGCATGTGACCTAGAAGGAGTCCTAGACCTAGAGCTATACCTAGAATCGCTATGCCTCATAACTTCGGACATAGATGAGGTTGGAGGATTAGGAAGTGAAATATGATATTCCTGAAAGCACTAAGGATACGGAAGCAATGGCGTACTGGGTGCGATGCAAACAAAAGCATATGTAACGCTAAGTCCTACGAATGAACAAAGGACTAAAGTGCATGAAAAGGGAAAACAAATGAACTGAAATGAGATATAAAGCAAATGTAAAGTGCAGCCCTTCTTTTTATTAATTTTTCTTGTGATCAGGTTACAATACGTCTCCTTCCTTTTTAGGGGCTCGGAGCGTTAGATATAGTTTTGTTACACCAACGGATGGTACGCTTCCCTTCGGGATCTTCCGCGTGCCCACATTTGAAATGGGCGGGCCAAACGTCATCGCCGCTTGCGTGAATGCATCTGTAGTTCCTTGCTACCCCTCCGGTGTTGAGATCCTACATTCAGAGAAATAGCAAACGATTAATAGCACCTACGGATGGAGGGAAACATGCAATCCCCAAGGCCTCCGGTTAATGCATGCATGAAATAATTAAAATGGTAATCAAAACATGTCAGAATAAGATGAAATTTGGACAGAAGCATGCAAACACCATCATGAACACACTGCAAAAGGAACAGTCGAGAAATCTGTTGTAGATTTCTAATCGCTCCGGGGTGGGACGATTAGGATTGTCATAAAATGTCAGAAAGCAACCTCCTAAATGTCCCATCCAGAGGCCTCCAAAACACCTACAAAGTTGGGGTTAGGCAAAATAGGGCATTTTGAGATGACCCAGAAGGTCGGATTTTGCAGATTCGGCCCCGATCGCCCTGTATCCGAAGATGCTCCCTGTATGTTAGTGAAAGCGAAAAACAATGAAAACACAGTCAAAACTCATCAGAATGGCATGAAATTTGAATGGCAGCATATATGAATGACATAAAATAAGATGCAAAAGAAATAGTGAAGAAATATACTATAGATTTCTAATCACTCCGGGGTGGGGCGATTAGGACTGCAGCAGTGCGGGGGCGCCCGAGGGCAGGACGCCCATCGTTTGGGGCTTGGTTTTGACACCAATCCACTTGGGATGGGTCCAAAACCTCCTAGGGGGTTGTGTCAAAAAATTGGGTGGGGTATTGTGGCCAAATGTTTGGGTTTTGGGTCCGGATTGTGCTTCCAATGTTCACCCAATAACCTCCCTTCCAAAAGAGAGATCAAGGATGTAAGAAGCACAAGTGAGGGGTGAGGATGTAATTCGGCAGCACTCCGTTGCTCCAAATGCTCCTGCTCTATTCTTTTTGGGGTGAGAAGACTCACCATTTTATAGACCTGAAGGTCTACTTTGAATGTGCATGCAGGGGCGCCACTTGGCCATCATGCCTTCCCAGGGGAGAGAAGATTCCTCCCTGATTAAGGGCTCCATGATTGCCTCTATGACTGCCTCTTTGAGCTCAAAAATGCTCACTCGCACTCCCATGCATTGAAGGTGGAGTTGAGTGGTGGATCTGAGCTGCCATTTGTCAAGGTTTGACCTTTTTCCCATCAAACCTGCTATTCGCCCCACCCTGGAGCGATTGTTGCTAATCATCCTGGGGTGGGGCGAATAGCATTCTAATCACCCCAGGGTGGAACGAGTAAGGAGCAGGGTGCTTGAAAGGTGCCAAATTGACCTATGACCTTCCAAAACTACTTTGGGAGTGGTTAGGACCACTGTTTAACCTCTAGGGGCTGCCCTAGGGGCTATGTATGCCAATTCGGTTAGTGCTTGTAGCCACATGATCAGATTGGTGTTGTTTTGGTGTCTACAGATGCCCCTTTTTGGGATGCGTTGTGCGTGGCACAGTGCTGAGAAAAAATAGATAACCAAAGCACTTAATGATTAGGGTTTCTTAGTAACCTAACCAAATTTTGATGCCCCAAGTATGGAAAGGGCACGCATTCTTGAATCCTTGCTTCTGACGAGCTAAGGAGCTTAATTCAAGTGTTAACCTTTTTCGGTGAGGTGTTACTTGATCTTGGACATTGTTCAGTCATGAATAGGCAAAGGGTGCAACCTTTTGTCTATGGGAACCTTGAGTTCATGATTCTAGAATGCCAAGTGTTTGATCAGCTTGTGATTATTGCTTGTTTGCTGCCCCAAGCAGGAGCGTGATTGTCTTTGTCAATGATTCTTTGAATGCATGCCATTTCCTTGATTGGGTGTGTATTTGTTGATTGGTGACTAAGTGTGACTACCCCCTCAAGCGACGAATCGATGAGGGAATGACCGACATGAGAAAAGCGATGAGTCGCTTGACCCAAGATGACATTTTTAAGGGTGCCTTCAGTTGTTTTCCATTGAATGCTTATGCAGTTTCCCAACAATCGGACCTATTTTTGGTGGGTTTTAACCCTTTTTGTGATGCCTATTGGGGATGAAATTGTCAAAAATCCGTCCTCCCATGGAGCGGTCCAGCTATGGTAGCCTTCTTAGGGAGTAGGATATTGATAATTTGTGACCCCAACATCGTTTTAAGAGAAGCCTTTGTTCGAAATTTTATTGTTATTTTTGGGTGGGTTTTGACCCTTTTTGTGATGCCTTTTAGGGATGAAATTGTCAAAAATCCATCCTCCCATGGAGCGGTCCAGCTATGGTAGCCTTCTTAGGGAGTAGGATAGTGATAATTTGTGACCCCAACATCAATTTTGTATGCCAAGAATCGTAGGCACAAAGGTGCCTTTGTTCGACAGTTTTATTGTTATTTTTGGTGCATTTTGGATGCAGTTTTGGTTGTTTTTTATTTTCTTGCTTTGTAATCATCCTAGGGTGGGACGAATACCAGTTTTGTAATTGTCCCAAGATGGTATGAGTTATAACTAGAGCACTCATCCTAGGGTGGAACGATTACAGGCCTAAGAGCCTATTTAAGGGCCAAAACTAGGTTTTGGGCTCATTTGCAATTGCTTTTTTGGCGATTTGGAGCTGTGAGGAGGAGTTCTAGTTTTCGAGTGGAGCACTATCAAATTTTATGGACACCATGAGTTCAAGGACCGGATCTTCGAGTGGCGGAGCCGAGGCAAGACCGATAGGTGCTCCTTTCTTCTTTATTTTGTTTGTTTTTATTTTAATTCAACCTAATTAATTTATTTTGTATTTCATTTTTCCATTTAAACTAAGATCAAAACCCTAGTTTAATTGTTTTGTATTTGTATTTTTTGTTTTGTTTAAACTAAGATCAAAACCCTAGTTTTAAAAATTGTTTATATTTTTTTTTTTTTTAGTTTAAACTAGAGTTAAAAACCCTAGTTTAAAATTTTGTTATTTTTTTTAAACTAAGGTAAAAACCCTAGTTTAATTTTGTTTTTGTTTTTTGTTTAAACTAAAGTTAAAAACCCTAGTTTAAAATTTTTTTTATTTTTTTTTTTTTATTTAAACTAGAGTTAAAAACCCTAGGTTAAAATTTTGTTTTTATTTTTTTTTTTTTTTGTTTAAACTAAGATTAAAAACCCTAGTTTAAAATTTTTTTTTTTTTTTTTTGTTTTTTAGTTTAAACTAGATTTAAAACCCTAGGTTAAAATTTTTTTTATTTTTTTTTTATTTTTTAGTTTAAACTAAGTTAAAAACCCTAGTTAAATTTTGTTTTATTTGTTTTTTGTTTTTTTTTATAGTTACCTATTTATTTTTTTTTGTATATTTTGTTTTTTGTATTGTTTACATTAATTTTTGTATTTTTTTTTGTTGTCATGTTTTAATGTTTTTGTGTTGTTTTTGTTTTTGAGGTGGTGAAGAGTCGGTACCGTCATCCGACGGTATTTTTTGATGCGCGGGATGCGTTGACTATGGTGGACTAGGATTGGCTTGATGCCCTTGGGCTCAAGCAGGTGACTTGGTTGGAGCCTATGGTGGGGGATCGGGCATATCTGACTGCCTTGATCAATTTGTGGGATCCTCGCACCAACACCTTTCATCTCCCAACAGGGGAGATGATAGTGACTCTAGAGGACGTTTATCGAATTCTATGGATTTCGATAGATGGGCTGCCCATTCGGATGACTCCTCGGGATCAATGGATGATGGTGCTGACATGGTGCTTTGGGCATGCGACGGAGATGGGGGTGGATGGGGTGATGGAGAGGGCAGAGGGGGACTGCCTGATTGGTGGGATTCTGGTGCGGTGGTGGTTTGAGAAGGGCGTGTTGGGGGTGAGGCATACATTGCTTATGACCCTCATCTCCAACATGCTGCTTCCTGACTCCTCAGGTGTGAGGTTCCCTTGGAACCTGCTTGAGGTAGTGTTCAGACTGGTGGAGTGTCCGACGATAGCACCACTGATTATGAGGTGGGGTCAGACGCTACTAGCATAGTTATATGATGAGTTGTACGAGGTCCATTGCTAGAGGTGGAAGGGGATTGGGTGTAGCTACCTATTGCAGTGTTGGGGATGGCAGCACATAGCTGTGGAGCGGCCGCAGGGGTTGCCTTGGACCACTCGAGGAGAGATGGTGGATAGGGAGATTGGCTATGCTGCTCTATGGTGGAGGTCCGAGGAGTAGGGGCAGAGTCGATGATGGGTAGGTGTCGTGGGGCACTATGTTGATGCCTTCTCGCATCTTGCTCTAGGGGAGGTGTTCTAGCGGCCATACCAGGACTGTCTAGCCTAGCCTGAGGCTGGGGAGTGGCTTCGATGGGTGCACAGGGGGAGGTGGTTGATCGGGTAGCATAGGACCGAGCAGGAGTACTTCCTCGTACGTCCGAGTGACTCGATAGTTTGGGGTGTGCCAGGGATTTCCTGGTGAGCCCTTGATCTATCGGCATCGGGGCGATGAGAGGACTCTAGCCTGGCTGATCATTGAGCCATTGGGTGAGGAGTCGGATGTAGTGATTGATGTCCTCGATGTGGACAATGTCGGGGTGACTTCCGAGTATGACCAGTGGTGGATGATGCGGCGATGGTGGGGTGAGGGGCCTCTAGGAGGTCCGGATGTAGCAGTAGCAGGTGGTGGGGGTGTAGAGGCATCGAGGGAGGGTTGGGGGGCTCGCTCGATGATGCGGATATGGTGGAGGTAGATGACTTCACTAGGGATGATGTAGGGGTTTCGAGAGTAGCCGGATACATAGGACGTCCTGGAGCAGTGGGTGTCGGAGGAGCATGCCATCTCGAAGATGCCCATGCCTTAGGAAGTTCTAGGGGATATGGAGGCTAGGTTTCATGTTGAGATAGCATGATTGGAGGAGCTACTACGGAGATGGGATGAGGAGCACAATGCTGAGAGGGATCACCTACGGGCTTAGTTGGCATAGTGGGATGAAGCATTGGCTGCATACCATCGATGGGATGTGGAGTGGGGTCAATTTTAGGTGGAGTTGGAGGTCGAGATTATCCGCCTTGATGGACAGTTACCTGAGCTCACTAGAGGTGGATCTTCGCACCGAATGAGAGATAGTGAGACTGAGCAGTCTGCTTCCTCTCATCGTAGGTGGGTGGGTGAGGGTAGCGCTAGTGGGCATGATGCAGGGGCTAGTAGCAACCACCCTGAGAGGTCCCATAGGACCCACACCACTAGGGGTAGTTCCAGTCGCACCGATCCTGCGTGATCATGGTGGCTGACTCCCTAGGCTTGGGGTTTTTGAGTTTTTGATTTTTTTGTGAGGTCAGAGGACCATTTTATTGTAGCCTGAGGGCATTTTTGACTTAATATATACATGAATTTCTTTTTGGATTATTTCCTTGTTATGGTTTATGGTTTATTCATGCACATTTATTTATGTTGATGTATGCATATGTTATTATGAATGTGGATGTTTCTGACTATATGGATGTATGCATATGGAATGGATGGAATGATTTGTTGGTATGCAGGTGGTGGCACCATAGACTGTATAGGATTTACTGGCTTTTTGTACTATGTGATTGCTTTGTGGGATGACTTTGCATGTAATAATTTTGTTTTTGTTTGTTTTGTATTTTTTGATGGTGATGTAAGTAATGAAATGTACCAGTTGTTTTTAGAATGTAGTTACAGTGTTTCTGAGACTCAGATGTTTTAACTAACTAATCAAGACTGTACATTATTCTGACAAGACTTTTGACCAAGGTACGAATCAGACTTGAGTTTGACCAAGTTATTTCACATCCTTGTGTGTGCGATTGAGTTCGTTTATGTGGTATTCATCAGGATACCGCCAGTGCCAGATAGGCTGTCAACCAAACCTGTACTGAGGATCACCCAATTAGCTCCACTAACTCCTTTGTTGTATTTAGTAAGATTAATCCATGGGGCAATCTAGGATACCATAAGCTAGCTCATCCACATGCAAACATTGGTCTACCCACATGCAAAGCTAATGTGATAGACATATCGTCATGCATTTAGGATACCGCCATTTCCAGGTAGGCTATCCACCAAACCCATAATGAGGATCACCTAAATGGTTTTTCAAATGTTGAGAATTCCAAGGATTCAAGCTCAGGCATCTTTCGGTTGCTCAACTTGTTGGGATACTTGCTCTCATACATAGTGATGAAAATCACTATTTATTTTTCTCTTTTTTTCTTTTCTTGAGCAAGGGGTTTAAGTAGTGGTGATAACCACTGTTATTTTTGCCTTTTGAGGAGTTTGATTTTGCATTTTGATGTCAAAGTTGAGCTCATGGGTTTTTGGCTTGTGGATGGCATTGATCCTTTTAGGCCTTGGGGATGACTACCCATCCTTTGCAGGGACGTGTAGTATGAATCCTTACGACTTTGGGAATCAAAGGTGGTTGTGAACTTGCTTTGGAATGGCATTGATATTTTAGGCCTTGGGGATGACTACCCATCCTTCTTAGGGGCATGTAGTATGAATCCTTATGACTTTGGGGACCAAAGGTGTTTGGGATTTTTGATAGTGGTGAAAACCACTATTTATTATGGGGAATTGAATAGGGAAGAGCTTGTCCTTTTGTCAATTCTCAACATTCTTGAACCATTCACACAGGGGGATGAGCAGGATAACCTTTTCGCTTAAGGTACCTTAGACCACTTTGTAGGTTTCGTCTTTCATCTACACAACTTGGGAATTTTTATGTGTTTTAAGCTTGTGTTGGGATGTGATGTAACAAGGCGTGATCCAAGTAAAACTCTACCTTGTAAAAATCGGTCTGACTTCGTACAACATTTGACTAGAAATCTAAAGACAGCTGAATGCTGAAAAACCCTAAAGACATTAGAAGACAACTGACTATGGTAGGACTAAAAATGCAAAGGGTGTTATGTTTGATGGATCTTTTTACAAAATGGACTGAATTTGGAAAATGATGGAATTGCCGAGTAATTACAGTCTATGGTGCATTTGACATGTATGACCAACAAATATGCAATGTATGTATGTGATGCCTAATGCAATATTTCTTTTCTTTTTTGTGTTTTGATTTTTAAGAATGTGCATGAAAGTGAGATGCAATTTTTTTGTTATTTTTTATTATCTTTTGTTTTTGTTTTTTTTTGAATATTTGTTTTTGACCAAGCGATTGTGGGAACCCTTGGAGCTTTTGGTTTGACCAAAGGGTTTATGGGTACCTTTGGGGCATTTTGGGGTTGACCAAGCGATTGTGGGAATCCTTGGAGCTTTTGGTTTGACCAAAGGGTTTATGGATACCTTTGGGGCATTTTAGGGTTGACCAAGCGATTATGGGAATCCTTGGAGCTTTTGGTTTGACCAAAGGGTTTATGGGTACCTTTGGGGCATTTTGGGTTGACCAAATATGGGAATCCTTGGAGCTTTTTGGGGTGGGCCATGGCTCTTTTAAATGTGGAATGGCCTCAAATGACTGATGTTCAAGGGTTCTAGTTCCTTGATTCCATCAAGAGAGGCGAGCCGGTATGTTCCAAGTCCTATTTTACTATCGATGACATAAGGACCTAACCAATTTGCCATGAACTTGTCCCTTAAATGGGGTGGCAAGTTAGAATTTTGTTGGTTCTCTTTTAAGACCAGGTCACCAACCTGAAAGTCCCTTAGGTGAACTTTCATGTTGTATGCTTTCTTAAGTCGCTCTTGGTAGATACGTAAATGCTCGAGAGCATTGATGCGTCATTCATCAAGCAACGTAAGCTGGTCTAACCGGGCCTATCGTGTAGTGTCATCATCGATGAACTCTTGCATTGATATGCGTAGGGAAGGTATTTCCAACTCGAGAGGCATGACTGCCTCGGAGCCATACACCAACGAAAATGGAGTTGCCCCAGTGGGCATCCGAATGCTAGTGCGATAAGCCCACAGAGCAAGTGGGATTTGAATGTGCCAATCCTTATGACTATCTGTGACCATATTTTTAAGGATGGCAACTAGCATTTTGTTTGATGCCTCTGCTTGCCCATTTGCCTGTGGATAATAAGGTGTCAAAAAACTATGCTGAATTTTGTACTTTGTTGTCAAAGCACGCACGTCTTTGTTCTTAAATGACGTCCCATTATCCGAGATGATCTTGGATGGAATACCAAAATGACATATGATGTTATGTAAAATAAACTCCGCAATGCGGGTCCCAGTCGTAGAGGTAAGCGAAATTGCTTCCACCCACTTGGTGAAGTACTCTGTGGCCATTATGATAAACGTGTGATGACTTGACGATGCAGGGGAGATCTTTTTGATTAGATCTAAGCCCCACTACAAAAATGGCCAAGCCGATTGGATCGGCTGCAAGGCCTGAGAAGGTACATGTGTCAAATTAGCATGGTGTTGACATTTCATGCACTTCCTTACATACGTGCAACAATCTCGCTCTAAATATGGCCAATAATAGCCCATGCGAAGGATGCACTTTGCGATGGCCATACCGCTAAAGTGGCCACCGCATGTACCATCGTGCGCTTGGGTGATCACCCAAGCGGACTCCTGCTGGTCCAAGCAATGGAGGAGGATCCCTTCATAGCTTCGATGGTACAAAATGTCTCCTAGCAAGACATGTTTTGCCACTTTCTATTTGAATGATCTTTTCATGGCATGCGTCAATCCAAGTGGGAGGTTACCTAACTTGAGGTAGTCTCTTATGGGTGTGTACCAATCCTGCTGATCAGAAACCTCGATGGTATGAACTGCCAATCCCTCTTGAAGTTCATCCCTAGCAAAAGTTGAGTGGGAAAGAACTTGTAAGAATAGTATTGTGTTGCTATTAAGGGGAATAGGGGAGAACAAGGACCCCTAGTTGGCATGATTCAAGCTATCATGGATTCGAGAGAACCTATCCTGAGATGGTTCAATCTGGATCAGGTGGATTCCTGGTGTTAGGTCAGAGCTTGCATGCTCCATCATGGATTGCGATAATGTTTTGACTTGAATGGTTGTCATCTCACCAGAAGGGTCTTGCGAGATTAGTGACCCCAAGGAGGCCATAGTGTCCACAAAATGATTCGATGATCGAGGGAGTGCCTCGATGTCGTACCATTCAAGATTTGCCAAGAATTTATCCACAAGGGCTTTGTAGGCCTACAGAACTGGGCATTTACATTGGAATACCCCTTTCACTTGGTTGACAATTAACAGTGAATCACCAAAGATATTCAAGCATTTGATGTTCATGGTGATTGTTGTCTGAAGACCTATGAGCAAGGCTTCGTATTCAGCATTGTTATTGGTGCATGAGAAATCAAGTTTAAATGATAGAGGCATTGGAGCCCCTTGAGGTGTGAAGAATATGATTCCCATGCCACCCCCTTGCTCACATTTAGAACCATCAAAAAATAAGGTTATGTCGGCCTGTGACTCAGGCTCATCAGAATCTGGCGATTCTGAGACATGGAAGACCCCATCATCGGGTAGCTCTATGGTTAGAGGTTGATCATCTTTGAGAGGAGCCTCTGCTAGTTGATCGATGATGACTTGACCTTTGATGGACTTTTGTCCAATGAATTCGATGTCAAACTCCATCAACAACATGATCCATTTTATTGTGCGGCTACTATGATAAGTATGACTCATCATGTACCGTAATGGATTCTCCTTAGACACAACATACGTCGTATTGCTCAGCATGTAATGGCATAGCTTTTTGGTGGCAAATACCACTGCTAAGCATAGCTTCTCGATGTATGCATAGTTAAGTTCATAACTGACCAGGGTGCGGCTAAGATAATAAGTAGCCTGTTCTTTATGTAGTTCATTTTTCTGGGCTAGCATGGCGCCCAGTGCCACCTCAATAGCTGAGATGTATAAATAGAATGGCACTCCTGGTCTAGGTGGTGCCAATACTGGCGGTGAAGCCAAGTATTGTTTAATGTCATCGAAGGTTGACTGGCACTCGTCATCCCAGTGAAATGCTACCCCCTTGTGTAATAATTTATTCATGGGTCGGCACTTGTCAGATAATTGCGCTATGAAGCGCTTGATTGACGTGACCTTTCCCTGCAAGCTTCTGAGCTGCTTGATGGTGGTTGGGGGAAGCATTTCAAGGATTGCCTTGAATTTATTTGGATCTACCTCGATGCCTCATTTTGAGACTATGAAACCCAAGAGTTTTCTAGATGTGATGCCAAATACGCACTTCTTGGGGTTTAGTCTAACTTTGTGTTCAATGAGGCGATCAAGGATCTTGCTTAAGTCATCGAGATGATCTGGGCGCAAAAGAGATTTGGCCAACAAATCATCCATATAATCTTCCAAAGTTTTATGCATGTGATCATGGAAGATGTATGTCATAGCCGCTTGGTAGGTGGCGCCAGCATTTTTAAGGCCAAAGGGCATGACCTTATAACAAAATGTCCCCCAAGGCATTGTGAACGCTATTTTGAGTTGATCATCGGGATTGATACGAATCTGATTGTATCCCAAGAAACCATCCATGAGGGAAAGCATTTCATGGCCTACTATAGCATCTACCAATGCATCGATGCTAGGCAAGGGGAAATCATCCTTGGGACTCGCTTTGTTTAGATCTCAAAAATTGGTGCATATGCGAATCCTCCCATTCGGCTTCTTGATGGGTACCATGTTGGACAACCATGGTGGGTAATCCATGCAGATGACAAACTGTGCATCCAACAACTTTTGTAGCTCATCTTTTACCATTAAGGCTACTATTGGGTGCATCTTACATAGTTTTTGCTTGACTGGCTTGACTGTCGGATCAAGCGTTAGATTATGCATGACTAGCTGTGGGTCTAGCCCCGGCATGTCTTTGTAGGACCATGCAAAAACCTCCTTCTTCTCTTTGAGAAGGGCAATGTAATCGGCTTGCTCTTCGAGGGATAGACTTACCCCTAGCTTGATGATTTGTAGATTCATTGGATCAGAGCCGATGTCTACGTCAATCGTCTCTTCGACTGACATGTGGGACCCATCCTCCAACTGGTGTGGAGTTGGGATCAGGTGGATATCATTTGCTGAATTTAGATCTACTGTTTGGAACGTCGGGTTCCTCTTCAGCATGGAAGATATCCTGAGTTGGTCCTAGGGTGAAATGAAGCATCTCACCGCAAGGCCAGTACTCTGATGGGGATGGTGGTGAGTTAGCATGATCCCAGTCTATGGCATCTAGGTTTAGATACAATGGTCATGTTGGATCGGATGGATTGTGGATGGGGGTAGTTAAGTCAATGGAGATCATGTTGATGAAGTGAATTTGGTCTCCATTACCATGTGGGTGGTGACTCGGACATCCTTGGTGATCTTTGTGCTCCGGATCTGGCTCTATGGGTATTGGCACAAATGGATCGGCCCTATGTGTGGATAAAAGGATAGGGTCTACCCTTGGCACTGATGGCTCTATAGGGTCTCTGGGTGGAAGGTGCTCTCTGTATGCCTGAAGTGGTGGGTGCAGCACTTGGTCTAACTATGCTTGGTTCAAATGCCACCTATGCCTTGGCCCCATGTTTAGCTATTCAAACATGTCATCAATGTCCATGGGGTATTCTCATTGTTGTTATCGCATATGGTTGAGATATGCCATCTCAGTCTCATCTTCATAATCGCTATCAGAGATCCATAGGCCTTCATTGGCTTTGACAACTATTTGTGGCATGTGAGGCTCGTTCTGCTCGAGCAAGTTGATTTGGTCCCATCGAGGTTGTTCCGCTCTCTATGGGAGGACCTGATTCTCTTGAGGTGGCATTTGCTCGATTGGAGCATTCAAGGGGAACATTGTCATGAAGTTCTCCTGATAGTCATCTATGGGCATCACTTGTGAGTGATTGCTATCGGACTTGAAAGGGTCCCAAGGTGCTACCTCATACTCTGACTCATCTTCTGAAGATCCTTCTTGGCCTTGTCTATATCCCTCTTGGAGGCAAGTTCTTGAACTTTCCCCTTTCTCGATCGAAGGGGAGGAGTTGTTGAGGCCCATAAGGTTGGTTGTTAACAATGGGAGATAATCCCCCAATGTGTATGTTGTGTTAGGATTGGCATATGGATCTTGTGCCAACCCATCCTTGTTGCCTAGCCCTAGGCCTTGCATGTTCTCTACCAAGATGTCAAGGGGCAGAGGGTGGTTGAACCCTACTCCTGATTTGTCGTATGGCATCTGATATCTTGGTTGACAAAGAATGCGCACCCCTTGTTCATATCTGCCCAACCCATATCCATGCCAATTACATTGGCCAAGGTATTTCAAAGTGAAGTATGGGTTGGACAGATAGTTGACATTCTCAGCAAAGGGCTCTTCATCCTCTTCCTCTTGTAGGTAAGGTTCAATGCCATTATCGAGGCCCCCATATACAAAATTTGTCTGATTTGGTGGGTAGCCCAAAGGGACAATAGTGTCGATGGGGAGGCGAGGTCTCCCCATGTCCTGCATGGACTCAAGCATGGGTGTTGCTACAATGTTCCACACTAGATACTCCCCAGGCCCTGTATTGGCCATCTCAATGGTGATCATTGGTGGTTGAGGGGGAGGGAATGGGAGTTCTTCCTGGGTCCACTCCATGTAGGGTGAACCAGGCATCTCGACTTCCATTCGACAGGGCACCTCTTCAGTAGAGATGGTTGAGACCAATGGTGGTGCCTCTTCCAGGGGTTTCTTCCCATTGTCCTTCGGTGTGGCCATCGTAGGTGGCATCATTGGTGAAGGACCAGACGATGAAGATGGACCCGGATGGGGATTTGAGGGACTTAACAATGGGGATGTATGCAGAATCAGACCCTATTTGGATGGATTCAACTGAAAGTCCAAATGTGTCGATGGAAGGGTCGATTGTGGCATCAGATGCACCGCATTGCAATACTTGAAGGGCTCTAAGTCTACCGGGACTACATGCACTTGCCCTTCATATGTGTACTTTAGGCATTGATGGGCTATCGAAGGGACACACTTCATGTCCCTGATCCAAGGCCGGCCCAACAAGATGTTGTAGGCCATCTCACCTTCCAGGATGTGGCACAATGTAGGAATAGTCTTTTGTCCCACTTGGATGGGTAGGACAATTGTGCCAACCATCGAGCATATCATGTCATTGAATGCTCGAAGAGTATAGGTGGAGGCCACAATGTGAGATGCTGGCAACTTGAGGTGTTTCAATGCTGCTATTGTGATTATATTGTTGGATGAGCCAGTGTCCACCAACACCCTCTTAAATGGGATCCCGTTGACCCATGCAATGATGTGCAGGGGTGGATCCACCATATCACCAATCATCAATTTTAGTTCATCTTCTCTAAAGGTGATGACTGGTTCTGTACATCATTTTACATGTCCCACAAAGTTGTTGAAAGAGTTTGCTTCATGGGGCTGTAGCTCGATGGCTTTAAGTATCTCCATTAGAGCCTCCCGATG
This sequence comes from Wollemia nobilis, assembly GCA_028583015.1. Taxonomy (NCBI): domain Eukaryota; kingdom Viridiplantae; phylum Streptophyta; class Pinopsida; order Araucariales; family Araucariaceae; genus Wollemia; species Wollemia nobilis. The sequence goes on from JAQPPZ010002549.1 coordinate 15,202,405, forward strand.
GGGCGGTGATTGTTGGATGAGCTCATAGATGGAGAGCCTAGCCGACGTGGTCCTTAAACTTTGGGTAAGTTTAGTCCGAATCATGGCCACTGGTCTAGGTAGAGGAGGTTGCGTAGGGTGCTGTTGAGGTTGTGACATTGATGGAACCTCTCCTGTAGCTACAGCGGGGGCAGTTGTGCTTGGATACCTCTTGTTCCATGTCACTATGCTTATCATCCCTACATACCCCTGCATGGGGCAGTTTTGTGTCACCTCATTGACTTGAAGAGTCTTTGCCTACACATCATGGGTAGGCAGGGGGTCTTTGAAGACCTCCATCTATTGGTTGTTTGGTGCTACGGGATTATCCACTGCTAGCATTTTGTTGTCTATTAGGTCTTGCACTAAGCTTTTGAACTTCCAACATGCATAAAGGTCATGTCCTTTCTATCGATGAAATCTACAGTACAAGTCTTCCCTATAGCCCTTGGGTTTTGGTGCGTTGGGGTCTACGGGTCGACTTTCTGGTAGGTTTATCAAGTTTGCCATGGACAAACGGTCAAACAAGGAGTCTTTAGATTCTGTGAAGGGTGTGAATTGTCGCCTAGGGTGATGCTACTGATTTTGCTCTTGCCTATGATTTTCCTTCTCATAGATGTCAAGAGGAACTACCTAATAATTAGCCTTTGGGGGTTGTGTCATCTGTGTAGGCTTTGGTATGTTTATGGCAACCTGATTGACCACAATGGGTTTTGGTTGTGTGGACCCAGTTTTGGCATTTTTGGGCCACTCTTTCTTGCATGGCTTGGCAATCTCGCCATCCTGTATCTTGATCTCCTCAATGATTCTGGCTTGTGCCAGAGCTTCCTCGAGAGTGGCATATTGTTGCAGCTACAATAGCATGGAGATCGATCTTAGGCAACTTTTTGAGAACATTTGGGTCAGATCGGCCATGGGAGGGAGGTAAGGAAGCTTTGAAAGCAACGTCCTCCATCGATTTCCATAGGCCACCATGGTCTCCTCCTCATACTATCTGAGGCTAGCTAGGTCACTTAATGATGCCTTCTTCTTGGTGTTGAAGGCAAAATGTTCGAGGAATGCGTCCACTAGCTGGTCCAGGTTGCTGATGCTATGCTTTGGCAACTAGGTAAACCAATCCGAGGTAGGGCCTACGAACGTGGTTATAAATGTTCTTAGAAGCAAAGCATCATTGTCCTGAATGCCAAAGCATTGGCTCAGGAATCTTGTCACATGCTCTTGGGCATCCTCATCCCCTCTAAAGATTACCAATTGAGGCATTTTGAAGTGTTCAGGGTATGGGGGTGCCGGCATTGAAGGATGCACCAGGTGACTATGGAGCTGGCATAAAGTGGGCTTTTGGGGCCCAGAAGTCTTGGTCTCCATAGACTCTAAGCGCTCTAGCAATGCTTTGTATGCATCGAAATATTTGATCTCTTCCTCCTTGGTTTGTTCCCATTGTGAATTATGGGGAACTTGAGGCCTATGGAGGGGCAACCGGATAGTGCCCCCCTGCCTTGGTAGGGCATTTCAGCCCACTCTTCTTCTTGCTCGAATTCCTCATAGGCTTCTTGAGGAGTTCCTGGGCATGACCTATAAACATGGGTGGGTGCCCGCGGAGGGTGCCCATCATTGGCTCTAGGGGTGGTCTCCCGCTCAGGTCTAGGAGGTCTTGGAGGCAACACTTGATAAGGTCATGGAGACCTGTCTCACACCAAGGGGTTGTGCCTCTCATACAACTCTATCCTATGTGTGTGAGGGGTTGGGACCCTCTCAGGCATAGTGTTCTGGAGCAACTCATCTGTCTGACGTCGAATGCGCTCTTTGCTAAGGTGATACAGGTGCTCTAACTATTGTTGGTCTTGCTCAAGCTGCGTGATTTGTGCTTGGTGGGTGGCATGTTTGGCAAATTCCAAGTCGATTTGTTCCATCGTCTTGAGTCTAGGAGGCCTAGATGCCTCCCCTACACATCTATCTCGGTCATGGTGATCCGAGATCTCTATAGGTCACTTCCATCTATCGAGGTTAGCGGCATTCACCCGAGGCTCTGGCCTCAGTAGGTGATCCTGATAAATAGCAGGTGTGGAAGTGCATTGTTCCCATGCTGTGTATTGCTCTTGAGGAATGTAGTGGTTTTCCTCATGCTCCCTTTCATATATGTGAAAGGGGCGGGAGAGTTGGCTCGCCTTGTCTGAAGAGCCTTGCGCTCTGGATTTGGCCTATTGTTTCTGATAGTAATAAGGGGTAGAGGAGGGATGATGTAATCATGTGGCCCCTCCTTATGGACCCTATGTTGTTCTAGCACTTCATCACATGGTGGCCACTCATAACGAGTGTCTAAGGGAGCCTTCCCATCTATGTTGAGTGCCACGTGTATGGACTCCTCCTGAAAGGGTCTATGTTGCATGGGCGTGCCCCTCGAAGGGGTGCCTCTATAGTCCCATTCCATCATGGTATGATGTGGACTATTTTGTGGGTCAGGCCACCAAGGTGGTATGACCAAGTCCTTGGGGCTATAGCGGAGGTGACTTGTGCCCCCTTGTACACTTTTTGTAGCTTCTGCCCATGATTGGGCTTGGCTATGGGTGTACACCATGGTGGTGTCTCTCTACAAGATATGTAGGTTTTTATCTTCTTTACAATTTTTTATGCTACACTAAACAAAAGGGGACCACACAATCAAAGCAATGATTATCTCATTTATAGATTAAAGGTGTGCCCTAGATCTGGTTTAGTGTGTTTTGATTTTGTGGTGAAAACCTTGTAAAGAAAATTTTGTTGTATATGCAATATGAGGGCTCTTATATCTCCCAAAATGGTCACCCCTTCAATATACCACTTCCAGGCCATTATACCGAACCTCTCAATATACCCGCCCTTACGTGAGGGAAACTATTGGTACGCGAGAGCAGAACAATACATGGAACATAGGCGGTACGGAATGGGAATCACTCTATTTTTGACACCTACCATAGAAGACTTATCCTCATGCATTGGGAATCACCCCAGCTACACTTGGTCAGCTTTCATCAAGATTTACGTCTAGCAACAATAGCGATCGGGGTTATGTATGCAAAAATTCAAGCCAAGGTGGTGATGAAATCCACCGTTGGTCTTGATCAAGTGTTGGGGTTTTACGACCAACTCCTTGATGTTTATATTATCACGTGGTGTGTGTGGTTCTTTTTACTTGCGCAAAGAAAGGAAACATGTAGTAAAATTTTCCATGCAAGCAAAGAAAATAGAAAAATCATAGAAACAGAGACAGAAAATTACAGAGGATGTTCAGAAAACCTACCTCTTCTCTGCCCAAACCGGATGCCTCTGAGTTTCTACTCAAAAAATGCATAGAGAGCTAATCATCCCGGGGTGGGATGAATAGCAGATCTGTATTCATCATAGGGTGGGATGAATGCCTTATTCATCCCAGGGTGGCATGAATTCCAGTCTGTATTCGTCATAGGGTGGCACGAGCAGCAGTCCAGTGCTTGAAGGATTAACACCTGCAAGCAAAAACACAAAATTTTGATCAGAAATTTGATCCCAAAATTAGGGGACAGGGTCCCACCATGATCGCCACTGAAAGCACCGAGGATATAGAAGCAATGGCGTACCGGGTGTGATGCAAAAAAAAGCAAATGAAATGCTAAGTCCTACGAATGAAGAAAGGACTAAAGTGCATGAAAAGGGAAAACAAACGAACTGAAATGAGATATAAAGAAAATGTAAAGTGCAGCCCTTATTTTTATTAATTTTTCTTTGAGATCAGGTTACAATACATCTCCTCCCTTTTTAGGGGCTAGGAGTGTTAGATATAGTTTTGTTACACCAACGGATGGTACGCTTCCCTTCGGGATCTTCCGCGTGCCCACATTTGAAATGGGTGGGCCAAACATCACCGCCACTTGCATGAATGCATATGTAGTTCCTTGCTACCCCTCCGATGTTGAGATCCTACATTCAGAGAAATAGCAAACGATTAATAGCACCTGCGGATGGAGGGAAACATGCAATCCCCAAGGCCTCCGGTTAATGCATGCATGAAATAATTAAAATGGTAATCAAAACATGTCAGAATAAGATGAAATTTGGATAGAAGCATGCAAACACCATCATGAACACACTACAAAAGGAACAATCGAGAAATATGTTGTAGATTTCTAATCGCTCCGGGGTGGGACGATTAGGACTGTCATAAAATGTTAGAAAGAAACCTCCTAAATGTCCCATCTAGAGGCCTCCAAAACACCTACAAAGTTGGGGTTAGGCAAAATAGGGCATTTTGAGATGACCCAGAAGGTCGGATTTTGTAGATTCAGCCCTGATCACCCTGTATCCGAAGATGCTCCCTGTATGTTAGTGAAAGCGAAAAACAATGAAAACACAGTCAAAACTCATCAGAATGGCATGAAATTTGAATGGAAGCATATATGAATGACATAAAATAAGATGCAAAAGAAATAGTGAAGAAATATGCTATATATTTCTAATCGCTTCGGGGTGGGGCGATTAGGACTACAGTAGTGCGGGGGCACCCGGGGGCAGGATGCCCACCGTTTGGGGCTTGGTTTTGACACCAATCCACTTGGGATGGGTCCAAAACCTCCTAGGGGGTTGTGTCAGAAAATTGGGTGGGGTATTGTGGCCAAATTTTTGGGTTTTGGGTCCGGATTGTGCTTCCAATGTTCACCCAATAACCTCCCTTCCAAAAGAGAGATCAAGGATGTAAGAAGCACAAGTGAGGGGTGAGGATGTAATTCGGTAGCACTCCATTGCTCCAAATGCTCCTGCTCTATCCTTTTTTGGGGTGAGAAGACTCACCATTTTATAGACCTGAAGGTCTGCTTTGAATGTGCATGCAGGGGCGCCACTTGGCCATCATGCCTTCCCAGGGGAGAGAAGATTCCTCCCTGATTAAGGGCTCCATGACTGCCTCTATGACTGCCTCTTTGAGCTCAAAAATGCTCACTCGCACTCCCATGCATTGAAGGTGGAGTTGAGTGGTGGATCTGAGCTGCCATTTGTCAAGGTTTGACCTTTTTCCCATCAAACTTGCTATTCGCCCCACCCTGGAGCGATTGTTGCTAATCATCCCGGGGTGGGGCGAATAGCATTCTAATCACCCCAGGGTGGAACGAGTAAGGAGCAGGGTGCTTGAAAGGTGCCAAATTGACCTTTGACCTTCCAAAACTACTTTGGGAGTGGTTAGGACCACTGTTTAACCTCTAGGGGCTGCCCTAGGGGCTATGTATGCCAATTCGGTCAGTGCTTGTAGCCACATGATCAGATTGGTGTTGTTTTGGTGTCTACAATTCCATTAACTTATCCTCCAATACCTTGATATATTTGTGCTAAGACCAAAGGTGTGCTATGTTGACATTATATCGATGCTCTCTCTCTACTATCTCCACCTGGAACCTCACAATCCTATAATCCTACTCCACCACCTATTGCAACAACTATGCCCACTCCTCATCACTTTGACATGGGGGTACATCCAGAACCTCCTCCATATCCTCTCCATATTTTCCATCTATCCCAACATTAGGTGCTTGTTGAGTTGTGTACTTCAGCATCCACCTTATACTATCAGATCAAAAGAACCACTACCTATTGTAAGCATCCTGGGTACCATTACTGTGAGTCTCCTAGGCATCCTCATCCTGGGTTTCCTAGGTACCCTCATCTCTAGCTTCTCCACAACTATCCACATAAACTGCTCATTGAGGCAATACCCATGGTGGCTGAGCCACAAACCATGCATCCTTCTTCATACTTGTCCCTATGTCCTCCACATATATGAGATCCATATCCTCGTCATCCTCCAAAACCATCCTCCAGGACTCTACATAAGGTAGCCTGACATCCTCTCGATGTCTCCTATATCGTATTGGATCATTAGGGGCATCTTGCCTTAGCCCAAACTAGTGGATAACTCGTGAGAAACTCCATATCACTCCTATGCCTCCCAATCACCCACCTATCCTATCACACCCATCGTATATGCTCTCCATACCTGGTCCACTAGGCACCCAGGCATGGCCTCGACACCACTTGGGTAGATACCAATCTAGCCCACAACTCCTGGTACCACTAAAATATCCTCACTAGATGACTCCATTGCACCTCCTCTATGAATTCCCATTGCCTAGTGTAGGGTTTCTCCCTATAAAAATACTCCAGAGGCAAGCCCTCTAGTATAGCAACTCTGAAGTGCTCTCATCCATAATATTGTAGTAATAAGTTGCACCTCAATCCCTTCCACCCTCATCATGTCACATCATATAACTCCTGATACACCTGCACTAGTAAGGTGGGATCCCATGCATACACTTGCTTCAGCATGAGTATATTTCTCACCACCCATATCAGGTTCCAAGGGAACCTATAATTGATACTATTTAGGGCCATAATGTTGAATAGCGTGAACATCACCAAATCCTAGAGGGGATCTAACTCCTTGTCCAAATACATGGACAAATAGGGTATCCCTCCACTCTCCACCTTCACCCCCTACCATGCATCATCGAACATTCACATAATATTTGTATTTCGGTTGAGCCCAACCTTAACTTGAATCCCCTCCACCGATAACTTTAGGATGTGGTATACATCCTCCAAGGTAACTATCACCTTGCCCGTGCGGAGCTGAAATATCCCCCTATCCGCATCCCACCTCTCTGCTAAAGCGGAGATGTACCCCTTGTTAGCCCTCACCACATTCATTTGGGCTACCTTCTCTAGCCCCACGTCCCCCATCAGCTCCTACCCCTTCTCCATAATTTACTTCCTCATCCTAAGGATGTAAGACAAAATTTGGTGCCAAGCCTCCAAAACTCTAAACTGTAGCACAACACAAAATATTTGTTAATAATAAAAAATAAAAGAATAAAAATTAAATAAAAAAAAACTTTGCAAAATACAAAAAATATAATACACAATGGGTTATCAATTCCATTTCATCCAAATTTCACTCATCAATGCATTTTATCATTTTATCAAGTTTTGTGAAGATTCCAATTTATTTGGATGCATAATTTTTGCTTGCGACCACATCTTGCAAATTCACCAAAAATACCACTAAATTACCTCAAAACGGTCCAAATATTTACAAAATAATAACCATAAATATTTTCATCATTCATACATCATCTCCACATCATCATCATTTATATATTTTCCAAGTTCACATAACATACAAGTGAATCTCATATCTAGTGGGTTATTCTATATAATTGGCGATTGCAGCAATTTGCATCCATGTAATTTGGTAAGATGAATAGCCTACAATAAGGACACTTTTTCATGATCATCATCACTTATTTCCTTGTTTGAAATCACAATAATATTTGGTATTTCCTCATCCTCAGAGTGAAAAATTGCCAAGAATAATTTGCACAACCGTTGTCATTAATGGTCTAGTTTGTGGGGCTTAAAACATGAATAAAATTTAAATTTCATCATTCAAAAACTCCTTACACATATTAGAGATAGGTACTAGCTAGGATGATTGGTTTCAATTGTGGGAATTATTTAAATAGTGACTAGTAGGCCATCTATTGTTGACTCTTTTTCCTTTGCATCATCATATTTGCATATCAATGACATCGAAAAGGCAAAGTGTTTAAACAACATCGAATCACCCCAAAATTGGGGAAACCATTTTTGGTTTTGAATTTCTTGCAATGGGATACATTTTACATCAACATGGCATATACACTTGGAAAAAATCCCTTCATCTGTTGGGGAAAAAACAAATTCATTTTTCACCAATCTCCTTCCCACCATTGGGGCAATAATGGTATCAACTTCTACATCATTCATATCGTCCACATTCTATTTGAACAAATTTTTCAATTGAATCATGAGATTCATTCATAACATCATTCACCAATTGAGGGGGTAAGATACACAAAACTCAAATTATTTTATTATTTTGTCTTTAATTTTGTGCTCCACATCCCAAGAGATGTTGCTTCTACACCTGGCCAAAATAGGTGTCTTGTATTTTTGCACTGCATTGTGTTTTACATAATGCTATACAAAAATGGGTATCTGTAGACACCAAAATTTAGCCATTCATCCTTCATCCAGGATTTCCTGCTATTTCCACCACCAAAGCATAGCCAATTTGTCCACTATTCATTTTTTCCCACCATTTCTGAGTAATATTCATATTTATTTATGTATATTTATTATATATTTATTTAAATATAATATCTTATATTATATCTTAATATATATTTAATAAGTATGTATTCATTTAAGATAATTAATCTAAGCCATCCAATTCCATTTAATCATAACCATCCATTTACAACAATCCATGCCACACCCTAGATTTATTATCTACCCTTGTATGTGCTTTAATATTAGTTGCACGATTAGTGTCATTGAAATCCTAGCATGTCCTAGGTTATATTATAAATAAAACCTATTTTTATGGTGCAACCCCTAAGTTCCTGATTCTAAGTTCCCATGTTTTTTGAATTTTTAAATACCCTAATTCCCTGAGTGTCTTAAGTCTTTTACTAGGCCTTTTGTGCCCTATTCCCATTTCATCTGTCACATTCCACTCCCCTCGCTCACCATATCCACTACCACATTTTGTGTCCCTGATTGATCTACTTTTGCACAATTCTCCTTCATCCAAAAGGCACCTCAAGGTGCTTTTTGTCAACACCAGGTGCCCATGGGTACCTCCCTATCAGTACCAAGTGGTCATGCGTGTTTTTTATAACTTCTAGGTGCTCACAAGTATTTTACACTTCCATTCCTAAAGTTCGCCTAGCCTTCGAATGATGTTAGGGCATCACCACACCAATCACCTGCATCAAACATGTCATATCAAATATAGTGAGTAAGTAAAACAAATCTATCATTTGTTTATTTTATGCATATGCTTCTATTTTTGTTCACTCTACTTACAATATTTAGTTAGGGTTTATTATTGCTTATAGAGGGCATTACACTATGGAGTCCTCATAGGTATTACTAACTATTTGGTTGTGTCCTTGTGTGCATATCTGGAGCACTACATCAACATATGGAGTGGCCCAATATTGGATATCAAAAAACCCACTCAACCCTGTTGGGATCAAGACATGCTTGAAGTCATCACAAGTTTTTCTTGTGAGGGTTTTGGAGAACCCTAACCCCTCATAATATTATATCAAAAGTATTCAAGGATCCAAGCTTTGTAAAAAATGGAATTTCTAGGCTCCCCCATTAATGAAAATTATTCTATTGTGCAATCTTGTGTTTCCTTGTAATTCATTTATTCAAAGCATTGTTTGGGTGTTGCATTTTGCATCTTTCAGATCCCAATAAGATCAAATTCATGGAATGTTGACCTTAACTTAGGTCTAAATCCTTCAAGCAACTATATGAATTTTAGGTCTTACTAAGTATAGGAAAATATCCCATAGTTATGACATGATCACAAAGTCCTATCACTATGAAATATTATTTTGTTATATTAGAAGCAATTATCAAAACCTCTAAAGAATTAATGGATTCTATGTGTAATAGCCTTGTTTTGGCTAATTCTAACGTTCAAAAGCCTTTTTTCATTAACTATGATTCTTAAGTAATAGATATTAGATCTATATTAATAAGGAAAGAAACCCTTTGGGCATTGAAAGTAAGCAAATATCTAGAAATAACTTTGGTCTTCCTACTTATAAGAAGAAAATACTAGTCGTGTTATATTCCCTAGAGAAATAAAAACTTTATTTGTTGGGTCAAAGCTTAATTATCAAAATAAACCACAATAGCCTCAATCATTTCCTAGAGTAATGTATCTCAAGTCTCAAATTAAAAAATGATTGATCAAGATATTGGGTTATGATTTTTCCATTGAGTACAATAAGTAAATTGACAATGTGATGGTTGATGCTCTTTCACACTAATATAATGATGTCAGAAATATATTATATTACATCATTTGGATCATGTAAATGTACCTTTCTTGGTACATACTTAGGACATTAGATTACTTTAGGGGGAAGTTATCTAGTTACTTCATGCAATGTAATAAATGCACAAGTGTCAATGTGCAAGATGTATATGTGCAAGTTGTCCCTTGCACAACTAGGTAGAGTGTTGGCCAAGGAACCTATTTTCCTATATAAAGGGCCATAGACATAGAGCATGATATAGTAGTAGGAAGTAGTGTAGAACAATGTGGTGTGATGTAGCAGAGTGTGATGTAATGTGATGGAGTGTGATATGCTCAAATCTCATTCTTGAGTAGTAGCTTTATTCATGGAGTGTTCATTTCCTCCATAGCTACTTTGTATACATTTCCATCATTTCTATTTATAGTATATTTTTAGTCATCTCATAGATTTACTTTATGTCATATTATTCTACATCTTGTGATTGCTATCTCTCATTACATGCTACATCAAAAGATAACAGTGGTATCAGAGCTATGGTAGATCAATAGGAAAACCACCATTATCATTGACCCTAAGTTTTTGTCAACCTGATGCACCATTGGACCAATCACTATCAAAAATTCTTAGAAGAGTCTAGGTGGTAGAATTAGGGAGAGTCACAAGTAAGGACTGAAAGAAATCTTAGTTTCTAAAATATTGAGATTGCATATGGCTAGAGTCTTTCCACAGAGTTACAAGGGAAAACTCGTGAAGACTAGGACTCAACATTTGATCCACTAGTTTGATGAATCAACTAGTGAAGCTCATCTAAGAGATCTGGAGAAATTTACCTAAAGTTTATTTTATTATAGGGAATTAATTCTCAGATGATTGGGACACCTCCTACAATAGAAATCTAGGAGATTTCAACTTCATTACCCGAAGGTTGGAGTGCCTTCATAGTGTAGAGATTAGTTGTTGCAAGAGAAGAATACTATAGAAGAGACTTCTAGAGAAGAATTATGGTGAAGTTGGGAGATAGGAGATCTCCATTGCTAGATTGGAAACTTCACAAGAAAAAAAGTCCATAGAAGCCTTAATCAAAAAAAGGCCATAGAAGCCTTGATCTAGAAGAAAAGGCCATAGTAGCCTTGATCCAGAAGAAAAGGCCATAGAAGCCTTGATACAGAAAATGCCATAGAAGCCTTGATATTGAAGAAAAGGCCACATAAGCCTTGATACTAAAAAAGGCCACAAAAGCCTTGATCCTGAAGAAGACTCTAGAAGAGAGTATCTAATTTAGAAGTAGATTTTAGTACTAATACTTTGTTGTAGGAACAGGGAGATTCAATGAGTTGGGAAAGCTTCCTACAAAAGAGTTAGGAAGAGTATCTTCTTCAAAATAAATCTAGCACCTAAAGCAAAAGAGATTAGGAGAAGATATCATTGAAGAACTTCTAGACTTGAAAGAAGAAGAAGGACTAGGAGAGTCTTACTCGAATCCAGAAGCAACAGAATCATATATCCAGGAGAAGATCTCACCACCAACACTTCTAAAAGTAGAAGGTTGAAGATAAGGTCTCAAGGAAGACCAGAAGAAGTTGCAAGATCAAAGGCCTTGGAGAGGTCTCTATGAGCATCTAGTAAAAGGCTTGGAGAGCCTTACTGAAGATATCATCAAAGGAGTTCCAAGGAGAACTCATTAGAGAAATTCACTATTGGAGATAGTGAAATATTTGGGACAATTATCACCATACGAAAACAAGCCCAAGAAGATAAATTTGGAAAGGAGTGCCAAATATTAGAAGACCTCAAGACATTCAAAATCTTGAGAAGAAGATCTTATTTGAAGTCAAAATTTGACAAGAAGCTTGAAGGAAGATTCAGATAGAAGAAGCCTACCAAATCTAGGAGATTTGGAGATTACCTCTCATAGCAAAAAGGCACCACTTCAGAAACAAATATCTCTTCAAATATACAACAAAATGAGGAGACTACAAGAGGAGAACAAGCCACCAAAATCCTAGGCTCATGAAGGAGAGTTTGAGACCATCCTTTGGTGAAGATGAAGTTATTCAGGGTAGCCTACAAAGAGTTACAAGATCTTACTCAAGGTAGCAACTTGGTGATCTTAGACACCAAGATCTACATCCTCTACAAAAGTGGCAAAAAGGGCTTTCAGAAAAAGGTAAGCAACTATTGGTGCAAGTAGATTCATTAAAGTGGATTACTTATCAGATTTATTTAAGCACCTTAATTTGGATTAAAGTTGTAATAAGGAGAATTGAATTACAGTCTTCAAAAGTGCAAAAAGAGAAAGGTTTCTTTAAGGTTCATTTGCACTTTAGGAGTTGATTAGATTTCAGAATTTTAAACTATCTATCAACTACCTATCATATACTTTGGAAAGCAAAAGAAGACTAGCTCCTACTACCTTGCTTATAAGAGAATTGTAGAATAATTCTTGAAGATTCATTTCAGATTATTCTTGATTAGTTGTAGTAAATTGATTAAGTGCATTATTCTTGAGAGTTGATTGGAGTGATAAGGTGAAATTATTAGTGCATTAAAAGTGAAAATTGTTAGATTCATTTGCACTATTATTACTCTCAAAAGAAATTAGTTTTGTGCTTTTGAGAAGGGTACAAAATCTAGTTTGCATCAAGTGTCTAAAGACACTCTTAAAGCACAAAAATATGCAACTCATAGTGGCCAATAGAAGCCACCAAAATTGGTTAGTACAAGTGAATAAAAACTAACCAAAAGAAGCTTCAAATATTGAGACTTGGTGAGTCTCAAATCCAAAGCACTACAAGGTTAAGTGTAGTAGAAAAAAAAGCTTCTATCTACAACATATGTAAAGCTTGGATCTATCATTAAATATCCAAGCAAAGAGGGCAAGGATTCTATCCAAAGGGATGTCCTCAAAACCCTCATTTGTGCATTCAAAATCTGCTACAAAATCAGACTACAAGACCTGCAAGAAGGAGTGCAAAAAGGGTGCAATAAGAATATATTATTATCATAGAAGAATATAAGGTATTGCACTACATTATTTGCAGGAAAAGGGTAGATTGAAGGTGCCACTAAAGGCACAAACACTATAGGGAAATCTAGCCAAGAAAGGTTAACGTCAAGCAATAAAGATCGAATATCAAGCAAGAAAGCCAAATGTCAAGCACTCCTCATCCATGACACAAGGAGCCATTCGAAGGGGCTCACACTTCACATCTTGGATGGATGAACCTACAAAAGGAAATGCACATATCAATTGATCATCAACTTGCATTTATGTAGATAGAAAGGGAGCTCTCTTTTACAAGCAAAAAGGTGGTAGATTCTACCTCAATCAATATGGATGAACAACATAAAAGGAGCACATTGAAGGGAACAAGGAACAAGGAGAACAAGTGATATATTTAGAGGTTTCTAGCTTGGTGAAGATTTTCCACCAAAAGAATCACCTACAATACCATTCGAAGCTCCAAAATCACCTCAATGATCGACCAACAAGAGAAGAGATTGCTTGCACTCCAAGAAATGTAGCAAGCAAAGAAGAGGTATACAAAAAGGAGTTATACTCTCCTTGGAAGTATTACAATGAAATAACTCCATGCAAAAAGGTTGAAAGCCACTTGGCATGGATTCTCTAAGGTGCCATCCATTTCTTAACATCCAAGAAAACTCACGAAGGAGTTACAAGTGCCCACACAAGTGTTCATGTGTTACAAGGTAACCAAGAAGCTAGCAGTGCATTACAAGGTGACCAAGAAGCTAGCAGAGTGTTACTAAAGGATTGTTACATTACAAAGGAGAGAGCTCATACGTAATGCTCAATGACACTTGTCAAAGCCTTCACCACCTTAAAAGGCATCTAAACACGAAGTGGTAGAGTGTGAAGAAGAGAGAATAGTATAGTCAAAGGAATCTAGGAGAGAATAGTGCAGTGAAACACATTTGAAGCACAACATGGAAGGAAGGAAGGAGGAGCATTAAAGGCTCCTAGAAAAGAAGGTCAAACCTTCTCAAATCTATGCAATGCTCTTCACTCCAACATTGAAGACAAGGTCGACCCAATCCACACTCATCATCTCAAGCACCAAAAGTTACGTATTGCAGCTATTATATCCAATCAAATTCAGAGCCATTCAAGTGTGGTGATAAAGGAGCTAAGGTAAGTAATTTATCTCATTTAATATTGCTTTCAAATAAAGGAGATATAAGGTTTTAAAATCAAGGATAAATTTTGAGATTATGAAAGCAAAAGACATAGGAGATAACTTACCAAGCTAAAATAATATTTGTAAATTAACCTAGGAGATATAAGGAATTCTACTTGGGTTAGATTATTTAATATTTTGCAAATATTATTGTGGTCTAATTTTTCCAAAAATTAGGGAGTCATAAGGGTTACTACATCAAATTAATTTATTGGAAATTAGATACACTTAAATTAATTCCCAAAGGGTTATTTAAAAGAGAGGTTTATCATAGTATTTCAAAGGTTGGAAATTTATAAAATTATTGTCTCAAACTTCTCAAAAGGAGACAAAAGATCCAACATTATAACCTCTTTAAAATTTTGGGAAAAGTGCTTAGTTCAATAGGAGCAATAAGGGATAATAGAAGTTGATTTTTTACAAAACTTTACAAAATCAACCAAATATTGAACTATAATTTACAAAAGCACTATATCTTATCTAGAGCATACTAGGGAGTCATAAGGCATTCTACAAAACTTGGTAATATCAACATTTATCAAATATTATCAAGTTACAAAATATAAGCTTTCTTCAAAACCTAAAAATCCTTAAGAGTATACACTCACATTACTTGGGAGTCATAAGGAAGCCTAAAAAACTAAGGATTAATAAAGGTTTTATCAAATCAAGCTTATAGGAATCATATATCCTAATACAGAGAGTCATAAGGTAGACTTCTAAGATTCTTGCAAGGATCTATCATGGATGATATCTTGAGAAATGCTTTCAATAATGAAGAACTATTGCATGAAGTAGAATACTACTCTCAAAACTTAATAGATACTCTAGAAGGATACGAGTATCTATCCAATAGTGACAAAGAGAAATTTTTCTTGTTTCTTAAAGAAGCTAAAGAAGGTAACTTTACAACATTGATTGGTTATCTTCATGATATTCTCTTCACAACATGGTGGAATTCACAAATATTGGTTATATTTTCACTAGAAGAATGTCTGATGGTGTATCTATCACTAATTGTGTTTGTACTTACTCAACACAAGGAACAAGATAAAGAATAATATTATTGTGATGATAAACTAACTTGTCATGAAGCAAAAATTCTACCAGCACCAATGCATAATCACAAGAGAAGAAGAATAAGGAAAAGGAAGAAAATATATGCTAAAAAGAAACATGGCATCATGAAGACTAAACCAGTTGAACACATACATCAGTCAGAAGAACCTCCAACTACAGCTTACTTTGCAACGTATGAAGACACAAATTATTTACTGATCTTGATCACAGTAAGCAATGAAGGAGAATACAAATTCCATTATCCAATGGAAGAAGATCCACATTGAAGACTAAAGTCTTCAATATACAAATAATGTAATACAAGGGGGTGTTAGAAATAGATTATATTACATCATTTGGATCATGTAAATGTACATTTCTTGGTACATACTTAGGACATTAGATTACTTTAGGGGGAAGTTATCTAGTTACTTCATGCAATGTAATAAATGCACAAGTGTCAATGTGCAAGTTGTATGTGCAAGTTGTCCCTTGCACAACTAGGTAGAGTGTTGGCCAAGGAACCTATTTTCCTATATAAAGGGCCATAGACATAGAGCATGATATAGCAATAGGAAGTAGTGTAGAATAGTGTGGTGTGATGTAGTAGAGTGTGATGTAATGTGATGGAGTGTGATATGCTCAAAGCTCATTCTTGAGAAGTAGATTTATTCATGGAGTGTTCATTTCCTCCATAGCTACTTTGTATACATTTCCATCATTTCTATTTATAGTATATTTTTAGTCATCTCACATATTTACTTTATGTCATATTATTTTGCATCTTGTGATTGCTATATCTCCATTACTTGCTACATCAAAAGCTAATAGTTTTTGCTATTTTTCTCCTTCATTGTTCTCATATGTTGATGTGTTTTCCTCAAGAAGGATAATATTTATCTCCATATATCTTCCATGGTCAAGAGAAATATTTTAGTAGAACTTCCTACCTCGCCATTGGTTAGACATTCTAGATTATTGAAAACATATCAATGGATAAAGTAGTCCTTTTATTTGAAAGGAATAAAAATATATATAAATAAATTTTTGGCCCAATGTGACATAGGTGAGTATTGCAAACCCAAGCTATTATTGATTACAAATGAGAGCATCACACCATGGATTTTATTAAATTTATTTGTAATTTAAAGCACAAAATAATGATTTTTGTTTTGGTAAATAACTTTGTACTCTATATTCTTATAGATAATTTAAACTAGGCTCCAAACCAAATGTAGCAGCAACAAGAAATGTGTTGCTTGGTGTATGATCCTAGAAAACATGCACCTAAACTATTTGCATCATTATATCAAGCGTAAAAGAAGAAAGCATGTAAAACCATGAGTTAAACAAAATATAGAGCCTCCTTTATTGATTCTTGATAAAAATTGGTTACAAGTAGGTCCCTCTTAGGGATACCAATATCTTGATACAATGATTACAATATTTGAAGCCCCTAAACAGGGGTGGTACAATCCACAGGTCTTCTAGAGTTGACACGAACTGCTTAAGGCTTATGGATGCCTTCTTCTCACTTGATTGGAGGAAGTTGATGCTAAGAATGCTTCAAAGATGTCAAGAATCTATAATATGCATTCAAGAAACAACATAGCACAATTAGGAGCATATGAGGCCTCTCATGATGAGTCTCTTGTTGAAGATTTGCAAAGAATGTGATAAAACTAGCAATAAAATATAAATATACATCAATGTAAGAAAAGATATGTATAAGAACTCTAAATTAATGCAAAGTATGCTATAATACATGTAGATCTAACTAATATATCATCAAATTCATTAATAAAATAAGAGATAAAGATGATATAAGGATATTAACTAAAAATAGCAAATATGAATAAATCTAGTCAAAGCTCTCTTAAATTTGGCTAATGGACCATTAAAATATGCTAAAAATGATGAATCTACTTTAATCTAAGCTAATAATGTAGAACTATATAAAAAGCTAAGATAAAATTGAGGAAAATGTGCATCAAACCCCAGTCGTTATCACTTAAAGAAGCTGGCTCTGCTAGCCACTCACGTTGTTGGTGGTTGAGCCTGTGTGCCACTGTCAAATATAGCAGACGTGAAATGACTATTTTACCTCTTGAATCTGGGGTTGCAACATAGAATTCACCAATTGAATTTATGTTCAAGGTTTATTGGTATGTCTAAAAATGTATTTGTGAGTGAAATCTCTTGGATATGTCGTAGATTGATAGTAAATGGATGATTTTCTTCTCAACCTTGTGGAAGCTCCGTTGTTGATGGTATGCTTGGAAATATACAATTAGGTAGCACTTTGACACTCCTCACAGGTATGTCAATTTGTTTCTTAATGCGATAGGAATTTGTTTCCTAAAATTGAAGATATTGGGGATCCATACTTGTTCCTAGGAGGGTGCATATGTAGGCCTCCCTAATTCCAAATATTCACTTCTTGGAGAAGCCAATATCCAAATTTACATGAAACTGGTTGTTGGGGAAAAGACCCAGTTCTAGACTTCCATGGGAGTGGAATTTAAGAGGAACTATAGGAGATTCATACTCAAAACCACTCGAATATAATGCGATTTTAGTTACCATGCATGATTCGGGCCCGCATTTATGGCTGACTTTGTCTTAGTGCTAGACGATATCCATAAAAAAGACTAGCTCGTAGCTGCTTTGAGCTTCAGCAGTTGGGCTGGCAACTACTTTGGTCAATAGTGATTGTGCCTATATAGGTCATAACTACCCTTAGTGAGTGGTTAGAACCATTTCTAACTCTTGGAAATATTCAAGATCAGTCATATGGTCTACAGAGGTGTCCATATGAGTAGTCTCCTAAACATAACATATTTTAGGTGTCTATAGATGCCCCTTTTATGATGTGTTATGGAAAATACAATACTGAGAAAAAATAGACCACCTAGAGCCATATTGTAGGGTGTATGATGATCGTTGATCTTATAAACATTAGATACCCCAATCATGAGAAGGACATACATCTCTGAATCATTGCTTCCAATAGCATGGAAGGCTTAATTTGCATAAGACTTTGAAGTCCACTAGAGTCTCGGGTCATATTGCTTAACATTCACCAAGGATTGAAATCCAGATTTTCAAAGGTTTAAATTAGCATATTTGCTTTTTCCCTAAGATTTAGGGTAATTTTATGATATCTTTTAGCAATGATTCATAAGAAGAATGCGATTAACTTGATTAAGTTATAAATTATTGATTTTGATTATGATTTTATTATTATGAATACCCCCTCAAGAAATGAGTTGATGAGGAATGGACAATGAATAAAGTGACAAGTCGCTTGACCAAGATGATTGATTTTGATAATTTAAGAGGAATGCTTTTTTTGTTATATGGCAAGTCTTATTATAGGTGTGATGTCAACCATTAATAATAATTGTACATATTTATCCCATGGAGCAGTCTGATCGCAATGGCCTTCTTAGAGAATCAAGATATAACAATTCTATTACGCTTGTGTTGAATCATTCAATGATTTTCTAAAAACATCATGGAAGAAATGAAATGAATGCCTCATTCCCATGGGGTAATCCAGCTGCTATGGACTTCTTTGGAATTGGAGTGAAGATATTTCAAGTCGTCAATGACTAATTTGGATAAAATGACCTTATGGTAATTTACTCATCTTGTTGGATTGCATGGAGCACACGTCGCTACAACCGCAAAGTATATCGGGTAAATAACTAGGTACAAGGTGCATTTGAAAATTTTGATATTATTTGATTTTTTTGTTAATTTTGATGATTTTTGATGATTTGCCTTTGTTAGAATTTCAAGAATATATTGATCTTCCTTCTTATATGATACATACCATAACATTTAAGATATTCCTTCACTATTCTTATGATATGTATGCTTGTATGTATGAAGATGCACATAAGACTAATTATTTTATTGAAACTCATATTTAGAACAATGATTATCAGTATGTTACTTCATCCTATTATTAACATGTTCTAAGTTACTCTTTAAGGTATACAAAAGTATATTGGATTCTTCAAAATAATCATGTTCAATTGAAACCTTCACTTGATTAAGTAAAAAAAAATTCATATCATGGGGGTTCATAAGCATATAAGTCAAAGAAGGAAGTCATTTTTAATGATGTATAGTAAGTTGTATTATACCACCATTAAGTCAGAGATAAAAATTTAACCTATTTTTGGGGTTTATCTAATACAAAAAATTGTAATTAACCTTCCAAATACTTATTTATAAAATTTATTTATTCATTACTTTGAGGATGATATACTAAAATTTTCATTTGAAATTTCCCTATTTGTTGGTATAATTCTTTTATAAAAGTACTAGTAAATAATGGATCATGATCACTTACATTTATTGTAATAATTTCCTAAAATAGACATGCAAAGTATTATACAAAATATGAATAAAGAGTAGAACTTTTTGATTATTCCATTGATCAAATTTGTATAAATAACAAAGTTGATCATTGAGAGTTGTTGGATTACAACAACTCATTAAATCTGATGTAGACTATAACTGAGAGTTGACTCATGAAGGAGTGGAAACTCAAGTAAGTCTATCCTAGTACAACTTAAGAGAATAATTACTTATTCCAACCCCCCTTAAGTGATACTAGGGGTGTATTGTGCAAATGAGTCCCGACAATAGAGCCTGATGAGGTACTCATATACAATGATTTCTTTTATGAATAGATGGTAAAAATCCCATGGGAAAATCCATCTATCAAAAAAGAAAAAAGGAAGAGGCATGTCTTCGATTTGCGAAGATTGTCCTCTTAATACAAAAAAATGTGAGTCCCAACAACATGGACTGATGAGATACTCATTTACAATATATATGAGAGATGGTGAAAAACTACATGGGAAAAAACATATGCTATGAAATAAAGAGACATGTATTCATATGGTGAAGATGTCCTTAATAACAAAAAAATGAGTCCCAACAACATGGCCTGATGAGGTACTCATGTACAATATATCAGGGAGAGATGATAAAAAAACCACCTGGGAAAAAACCATCCTCCAAAGAATACAATAATAAAAGGAGAGGTGAAAAGACCTCTATTTTAATGTAGCTGTAATACTCCAAGTTTTTCTTGTAACTATATGTAATACAGAGAAGGAAATGACTTGGTGAATATGTTTGCAACTTGATTTTTAGTTGGAATATAGTCCAAGTATATATCCCCATTCTGAATATGTTGTCGAATGAAGTACATGTATATCTCAATGTGCTTGGTGTACTGATGCTCAACTGGATAATGTGCAATACAAATTGTCCTTTGATTGTCACACCAAAGAGTAATAGGTTTGTCATGGGAAAAATCAAATTCTCTTAGAATCTAACGAAGCCAAATATCTTCCTGACTTGCTAAAAATGCTACCCTATATTATGCCTTTGTAGATGATAAGGCCACTGCTTGTTGTTTTTTGCATAACCAAGCAATTGGTGAAGAACCAAGACAAAATACATAGCCAGAAGTTGAATATTTGTTTTCTACTAAACATGTCCAATATGAATATGTGTATCCAATAATATCTATGAATTCTCCCTCATATAAGAGCCCAAAGTGAGTAGTTCCTTGCAAGTAGCAAAGGATTCTTTTTTTTTCTTGCCAGTGACTAAAATGAGGTTGATGTGAGAATCTGGATATCAAGCAAACAACATATGAGATATTAGGACGAGTATGAGTAAGGTATAATAGACTCCCTATAAGATAATAGTATAGATTTGCATCACATAGAGGGGATGTGCAGGAAGTACTTAGATTGACTCCAGACTTAAAAAGTGTAGGAGAAGGTTTACAATATGTTATTTTAAACCTTCGAAGAAGATCTACAATGTATTTTTGTTGACACAATGAAATTCCTATATTTGTTTGATTTATTTGGATCCCAAGGAAGTAATGAGCTAGACCCATATCAGCCATATCAAATTTTCCAAATAGGGAGTCCTTTATAGTTTGAATATGAGCGAAGTCACTACTAGTGAGTAGTTGATCATCAACATATAGAACAAGTATGGTGATTTTTACTTCATCTCTCCAAATGTAGACTGTGTTATCAAAATCACAATGAGAAAAACCTGATGAAAGAAGGAAGGAATCCATTTTTTCATACCAAGCTCAAGGATCTTGTTTGATGCCATAGAGAGATTTCTTTATCCTACAAATAAGAGAGGAGTCTTGAGTGAAACTAGTAGGTTATTCCATGAATATCTCTTCCTTTAAGTCCCCATGTGAGAAAGCACTTTTTACATCCATTTGAAAGATAGGCCACTTTTGAAAAGAAACCAGAGCAAGAACCAATCTAACAGGATCCATTTTTGCAACTGGTGCAAATGTTTTAGCATAATCAATTCCTTCAATTTGAGAGAAACCTTTGGCTACTAGGCGATCTTTGTGTTTGTCAATTTCTACATTAGGTCCATATTTTGTTATATAAATCCATTTACAATGAACTAATTTCCTTCATTTTGGTAGTGGAACTAAATCCCAAGTTTCAGTTTTGATTAAGGAAGTGAATTCATTTTCCATGGAATCATCCCATTATTTAATACTATTTTCTTATTTGAAGGATTGAGTATCAGAGGAAATATATTGATAGACAAGACCAGTGCCTATGGAGTTGGTTAATCTGGATGATGGAAGATTTTGGATGTAAGGAGTAGTTTCTTTAACAATGGTGTGGGAAAATTTTGGCATAGTGGAAGGAGTAGGAGTGGAAAGACTTTGAGTTGGAGTTATAGGTTCCTCGTCTTGATCATAAATATCTAAATTAATCTCTAAAGTTCGTTCTTCATTATATTGAGGTTCTACTATAGGATAAGGCTCAATAGAGGAATAGGATGGTTGAGGATATTTCTGAGGGAATGTTTCATCAAATTGGACATTCCTATGAAAAAAGACCTCATGAGTTGTGGGATCAAGGAGCCTGTATGCTTTCATTTCCTCACAATAACCAACAAATATGAGCTTTTTAATTTTCTTATCTAGAACCTTCATTTTCTTATTTGGGATGTGCACCCAAGTAGTACACCCAAAAATCTTGAAGAAGGAGATATCCGATTTTGAGCCAGTCCATGCTTCTTCAAGAGTTAAATGGTCAAGATATTTATGAGGGGTGCAGTTTTGAATATAGTTTACATAGTTAATAGCTTCGGCCCATATGTTTTTTGGAATATCTCTTTAATGGAGCATACATTTTGCCATTTCCTAAAATGTTCAGTTTTTCCTCTATACAATGCCATTTTGCTGTGAATTATGGGAGACAGAATGTTGATTAATGATGCTATAACTTGATAGAAATATTGAGAACTCATTACTATAGTATTCCCCCCATTATCTGTGCAAATTTTCTTGATGTTGCAAGAGGCCTGATTTTCAACTAAGGCTTTGAATATTTTAAAGTGGGATAGAACATCACTTTTATATTTTAAGAAGTAGACCTAAGTTCTTTTGGAAAATTCATCAATGAAGGTTACAACATATTTTACTCCTTTGAAAGGAGACTCTGGGAAAAACATCAAGTCACTATGGATTAACTCTAGAGGAGATGAGGCTTTTAGAGAACCACTTGGATGGAGAGGATCTTGATGTTGCTTTCCATGAGCACATTGAGGACATACTCCATCAATAGAAGAGACTTGAGGTAAACCTATTACCATTTCATGGGTGTTCAATTCCTTTAGGTAGTTATAACTGAGATGACCAAACCTTTCATGCCAAATTTTACTTTCAAGATCTCCATGAGCCACAAAACAGGAGGTCCCTTTTGTATTTTTGAATCCTTTGAAGTGAAATAGGTGAGTGTTGTGATCAATATCTCCTTTGGCTATAAGAGAGTGGAGGTCTTAAAAGTCTCTTATCTCAACTCGTGTTGGAGAGAAGAGAATAGTTTTTCTCTTTCTAGAAGTACAAATATGATAGACAAAGAGGATATTTTTTGCAATGTTTGGAACATAGAGAACATTATTGATAGAGCCACCATCAATGGATATTTCACCCTTTTCTTTCACTACGATAAATGAAGAGTCACCAAATTCTATGCTACATGTTGAACTTGAGGAGATAGAAGAGAATGACTCATCTGAAGTAGTCATGTGATGAGTTGCTCTAGAATCTAGGACCTAGTAATTAGATGAAGTATTGGTGGTATTCCCTTGAAAATTTAGGGATTTTGCTATCTTCTTTTTATTTTATATATTTTGATCCTTCATAGCTTCCTCTAGTTTTTGTAATATTTTCCAGCATTAGTTTGCAGAATGACCATTATTTTTGCAATGAGTACAAGTTATGGGAATTCTTTCTTTCTTTTTGAATTTTTATTTAGTGGAGGTGGATGCTACTAAGGCTTTAGAGGAAGAAGAAGAGATCTCATACTTTGCAAGTTTTATTTCTTCTCTAGTTAGTCTCTCACAAAAATCTTCTAAGGAGGGCATTTTGAAACTTGCACCAAGACCATCTTTTGTAGATAGAAATGTGGTTGCAAATATTTTAAATACACTATTTAATTTAGAAAGAATTAGATAGATGCATTATTCATCTTTTTTATCCTTACCATTGCCTTTAAATTGAGTAAGGACTTCTTTAAATTTGGTGAGAAATTCAATAATATTGCTAAAGTCTTCAGGAGATAATGTTGTTAATTTTACCTCTAATTGCATTGACCTTATTTTATCTACTTTTCCAAATACGTTATTTCATTTCTCCCAACTTTAATAAGGAGTTTTACAATCCGTAATGTAAAACCATAATCTTTCGTTTACATTAGTGCTTATAATACCCATTGTTTCATACATTTTTCCTTTATGAACAAATATTTCATATTCTTTTTCAAATTCAGGTTGCTTCTCTTCTAGCAGGTGTGTGAGTCCTTTTTGAGAAATAAGATTTAATATTTTAGGTTTCTAGGCATGATAGTTATGAGGGGTGAGTGAATCAATTGTATTTATTTTGCTAAAGAAAATTGAAGTAAACCAATAATTCCCCCCCTTAACTTCAATTTTAATATTTTTTTAAAGAATGGAAGAAAACCCTTAATAGATACCAAGCTCCTCAATTACCCGCCATAACAAGAGGGAAATTATAATTAAGTGGGGATATTTGCTAAATCTATTAGAGTAATGAAAAATGAATTAATGGATCTTATAATTCTTAATGTAACAATGGCATTTTGGAAATACCAATCTCTTCAAAATACCTGCCCTAACGAAAGGGAAACTATAAGTAAATTAGGAGGTATGATAAATTAATAATACCAATGAAAAAATTGTTAAGCCAGACCGATATATATTTTCTTCTCAATAACTCACCCTTACGAGAGGGAAACTATAAGTAAATAAGAGAATTGATACTTGGAACATAGGCTATTTTTTATATCATCCAAAACTTAATATCATATTCTTAATAACTTGCCCTTACGAGAGGGAAACTATAAGTTATTGTGAAGTCCAAAACTAGGAACATAGGTAATAAATTTTAAATAATTTAGGTAAAAAAATATTCCTATAAATTGATTTTTGTTTTTAAGTTTATGAGATCTTGTATTGTTAGGTATTGCTTTAAGATATAGAGAACTTTCTTAAATGCAAAAAAGGTGAAATAATAAGGAGAAAGTAACAAGCAAGAAGAGGCATAAAAATTGATGAAGATATATTTTATACACCAATAGATGGCACTTAAAAATATATAATATGTTATATAAAAAATTATTTGTTTTGATATTTATGAGGGTTTGTATAAAATATTGAGTACCTTATTTAAATATATTGGTTTAATGAGATAAAAATAATCTACACCTTTTAGATATAAAAGCTACTATAAAAGGAAATAGAAGAGAGCTTAAATAATATAGACACCAAAAAAAAGAAAAACCCCCCTAAAAGCACGAGGATACGGAAGCAAAAAGGAAAGCAAGTATGTGAAATGCAAACAAAGAAACTGAACTTAGCGCTAAATCCTAGAAACTTGAAAGTGCATGAAAAGAGGGACAAGCATGAGTGAATTGAAATGAAAAAAATGTGAATAAAGAATACAGCCCTTTTTATTGATATGTTTCAAACTTGGTTACAATGCGCATCCTCCCCTTCCAAGGGCTAGGAGCGTTTAACCGTTCGTTCTTCGTTACATCCATGGGCGTCTTTCCTTCTTCCGCGTGCCCACATGTAAAATGGGTAGACCAAACATCACCACTGCTTGTGTTGATGAGTTTGGACTCCTCGCTACTCCTTCGACATCCAAACCCTGTGTTCAAAAGAATAAGAAATGATCAGTAGCACCTACGGATGAAACAAAGCATGCAATCCCCAAGCCTATGATAAGTGAATGAGAAAAATGAATTAAACTATGACTAAAACAAGTCCAAATGCTATGAAAATTTTATAGGGGAATCAAGACATCACCAGGAAGGCTTTGCAAAAAGAACAGTCAGAAAATTCCTCACCGATTTGAATTCGTTCCGGGGTGGGACGAATTCACCTACAACAAAATGCCGAATAGGTACTGTCCCAATGTCCTACCTTGAAAGCTCCAAAAGACCTAAAAATTTGGGGTTAGCTAATTGGGGGTATTTTTGGAAGACCCAGATGGTAATATTTTCCCAATTTAGCCTCTATAAATAGGAATTTGATGATGCTACCTATAGGTTAGTAAAAGCGAGCAAAGATAGAAATATGGTCAAAACTATTTAAAATGATACGAAATTAAAATGGCAACCTATGTAAAAATCATAGAATTGAATGCAAAAATGAAATGTAGCAAGTCTACCATGGAATTCTCATAACTCTGAAATGGGGCGATTAGGACTGTGGCAGTGTGGGGAGGGGGTGCCCATGGGGCAGGCCGCCCGTCGTTGGAGGCTTGATTTTGGCACCAATCCACTTGGGATGGGTCCAAAACCTCTTGTGTGGTATTGTCGATAAATTTTGTGGGATATCATGGCCAAATATTGGGTTTTGGGATCGAGATTTGTCCTCCCAATAGTCACCCAATGACCTCCCTTCTAAAGGAGATCAAGGATGTGAAAGGTGCAAATAAAAAAAGGTGTGAGGTATGTAAATAAAATGACAGCACTTTGTTGCTCTAAAATGCTTCCTCTCCTTCCTTTTTGGGGTGAGGAAACTCACCAATTTATAGACCTGAAGGTCTCTTGAAATGGGCATGTAGAGGCGCCACATGGCAATCATGCCTTCCCATGGGGAAGGAGATTCCTCCCTAAATTGGGACTTCATGACTGACCTTGTAGATGCCTCTAATGCTTGAAAACGCTCACCCATACTCCCATGCGATGAAGGAAGTGTTGGGTGGTGGATCTGAGCTGCCATTTGTCAATATTTGACTCTTTGCCCGTTAAACCTGTAATTCGCCCCACCCTGGAGCAAATTCAGAATTCATCCCTGGGTGGGGCGAATCCTAGTTTGAATTCATACCAGGGTGGAACGGATATTGAGCAAAGTTCCTGAAGGTGCCAAATTGGTCTCTGACCTTCCAAAACTACTGTGAGAGTGGTTAGGACCACTGTTTGACCTCTAGGGGCTGCCCTTGGGGCTGTGTGTGTCAATGCGATCAGTGTTTGCAATCACATAATAATATTGGTGTTGTTTTGGTGTCTACACCCCCATCAAAAGATAAAAAAAAAGGTGCAATATTGTGCACCCTTAACCCGCCCTCTAAAATACCTTTGTATTATTAGGTTATAAATGAATCCTTCATTTTTTAATAGGATAACCTTTTGAAAAAGTAAAAGGATTTAGTGAAGAAATGAGTAAGAATGAATAATGAAAAATAGAAAGGTAAGGAGATATTTTGTAATATTTTACCTTCAAAACTGAAGGAACAAAAGAAAAACCAATACAAAATAACCAATACAAGGCTACTGCATTCAAGATTTAAATAGAAGATGCAAATTGAATGTCTGCCCTAAAGGAAGAAGGCTATAGTTCACTTCTTCTGAAAAAACATGCCTGGTGCCAAAGGAAGAAGGTTGTCGTTTGCAGACCCTACACATCTCAGAAAAATAGAAGAGCCAGTGCCTCGAAGTCCTAGATTCACACTATGATGAAGTATTTCATTCTTAGAAAAGTTTTGCATACCCTAGCACTTCACTTTGAAATCTGTTAAGGTTCACATAGAAGATATAAGACCCAACACCTTGGCTATGAAATCCATTTGAAACTTGTAGATCAAATATAAAATAGGAGAGGCATAAAATGGAAAAAGGGCTTAATATTGTAATAATTTGATCGAAAGTTAATCAAAATGAAATATATAAAAAATCGTAGATGCTTCTATCTAGCACCACAATAATTTGCTTGAGGAGCAAACCATAAATAACTTTATGCACAAAGAACTTGTCAGAGAAAAAAATAAGCTTATGAACATAAAATAAATGGAATGGAATGCCAAAGGAAGAGAGGCGAAACAAAATTTATAGGATCTAAGTGAGAGCTATTAGAATCCACCAACCGAGAAGAGAAGAGATTGGTGGTATTGAATATACTCCGTCTTAATTGGGATCCTACGTATTTCACCAATGTATTAAACTGACACCAAAAATGGAGCACATGAGATGAAACGTTATAAAATGATTATCATGCAACTGAAGTTGATGAAGCTTTAGAGTAAATAATATATTTTTTTTAAAGCGAAAAACCCCTTGTGGGGCCACCTTGGTCTGAGATACCACGAACAAGGGGTTCTACACTATTAAAGTCACCCGGGAGTCGCACCCAGCCCTACCAGCACCAACATTATCAAATGGATTTTGGGTACCCAATTCAGATTTTTGGTAGGGTGGATATTTGAACCTGGGACCTCCCTTGGAGGATTACCCTCTCCTCTCCAACTCACCTACAACACCTGGGTAGAGCAAACAAAATTAAAAAAAAGGTTATCTTAACAATAGTTGACTTAAATATTAGTTGCGCCAAACGAGAACGCAATGGAGAGCATATTTAAATCTACAGTGAAGGAGATATCGAAATCAATTGAGAGGCACTATGAAGAGTGTTGTTGGTACCCAAGATTGGGTGTCTGGTGCATGTTTTGAGAGCATCGATTAGGCTTCTCTAAGATCAATGAAAAATGCAGTGCAGCAAGATTTGTTTTTGTAAAAAATAATACACTAAATATAGGAAATAAAATTCCTATCGATCAAGCTTTTAGGATAATAAATTTTTTAATAATAATCATAAAGAAAAAAATTATTTGCTTGAAAAAAGGTGTTCCTTTTTTTTAAGGAAAAAAAAATTAATATATATATATATATATATATATATATATATATGAACTTGTCAAAGAGCTCCTTTTTTTTTTTTAAATAATAGATATGAAAAAAAAAACTGTGGGCAATTTTTCTGAATAAAAATCATTTACACTAAAAGGCAATCAATATTCCCTTTTACATTTAACGTGATAAGGAGACAAATATTATTCATAGTAACAAAAGTAACTATATATAGCAAAAAGAACTATATATAGCAAAAAGAACTATATATAAAATCTTATTGAAGACTTAAATAAAAAAAAAAAGGGGAGAAGCCAACAAAAGATACAAAGAACCAACTCCTAGAACCTTCAAGAGAGAATGCTAGCAAAATCTATCCAGATCTAATACCATGTTAGAATTTTCCAAAATAGACATGCAAAGCATTACACAAAATATGAATAAATAGTAGAACTGATTGATTATTCCATGGATCAACTTTGTATAAATAACAAAGTTGATCATTGAGAGTTGTTGGATTACAACAACTCATCAAATTTGATGTAGACTATAACTGAGATTTCACCTGGCTCATGAAGGAGTGGAAACTCAAGTAAGTCTATCCTAGTATAAATTAAGAGAATAATTACTTATTCTAACATTTACCTTTGGAAACACATAAAGATTATAAACATGGTTGAAAATTTTTTCTACCACTTGAGATGTGAAGCAAGTACACTTTATTAGAATGAAATGGATAAACTTTATGAGATGATTTATCATTACAAAAATTCTATAATAGCTATTGGAGATAGATAAGCCATCGATAAAATTTGTGGATATTCCTTCACATTTTCATTGTGGTATATGTAATGTTTGAAATAGTCCTTAGTATGCGATATGATCACTTTTATATTTTTGGCATGTATCACAGTCATCCAAATAGTTTTGAAAATCCTTTTGCATACCTCTCCCAAAGAATTATTATCGAGCATTATCATATTTTTTAAGAAATTGTCATGTCTCAAATTTAAGGATTCATGACTATTGGTAAGATATTTTTATATCTTTACAATGGAACTATGAGAATCCTGAATAAATATTCCATTGGTAAAAGGATTCATATCTAGTTTTTGTAAATTTTTTTATTGTAACTTTATATGCTTAACTTGATATGCATAAATTTATTATTTGTATACCCTTATCTTTGGCATCACTTTATAACCAATGTTCTTGCATAAATTAGGTACTCATTTACAATATATAGATGGTGAATAAACCCCTTGGTAAAAAAACCAACTATTAGAGGAAGAGAGACTTGTCTTTGTATGGCAAATATTGTCCTATTATATAAAAGGAAATATGAGTCCCAACAAATTTTCTTTATTAGGTACTCACTTACAATATATATGGTGAAAATACCCCTTTGAGGAAAAACCATCTATCACACACAAGAAAAATATCCAAGATAGATGTATGTCTTTGGATGCCGAATATTGTCCTCATAAAATACATGATATTGGGGAGATGATTAAAAAAACAAGTCCAACCAATATAATGAGAGGTGGAAGACCTTTGTGTCAGTGCAATCGTATTACTCCAAGTTTCCCCACAATTGAATGTAATGTGGAGAAGGAAATAATTTGGTGAAGATGGATGCAATTTGATTTTTATTTGGAATATAGTCCAAATGTATTTCTCCTCTTTGAATATGTTGCTGAATTAAGTGCTTCTAACAATAAGAAGAAGACGCATGTCTTTGGATGGCAAAAATTATCCTCTATTAAACTAGAAGAATGAGAGAAAGGTGAAAAAAATATGTGCACCAAGATACTTTAACACCCCATTTAAGTGATAGTAGGGGTAAGTGAAAAAAGGAATAAAGAATATGTGGCATACCTACATAATATGAGTCCCGACACCAAGGTCTGATAAGGTACTCATGTACAATAGATATGGTATAGCCACAAAAATGAGTCCCAATAGCAAGGCCTGATAAGGTACTCATTTACAACATGTGATCAAAAGAATAAAGATCACTAAAGAAAAGTCCCCTAAAACCAAATTGAAGATAGGATGGAGAAAGAACCACAAAACTCGCATGGATGGTCCAAAAAAAACTCCACAAGCATGAGTATGTGGTTTCCACCTATTTGAGTACAATGGGTTGATAACTAGGTCCAAAACTTGTGGATAAACAACAAAATAAGGGTAATGATGAAAAACAGTAAGGGATAAAACCACCTTCCATAATAGAGGATGGAAGGAAGATGTGCATGGAGGATTGAGAGGAAGGAAGATGTCCTTTTCAACCCCCCCTTAGGACAAATTCCATTAAGAAGCCTACAATGGACCCATCAAATGTCTCAAAAAAAGTAGAGACTCCTCGTCAAAATGAATGAAGTTAGATGCCTTTGAAACCAAAGTGTCTCACAAAAATGTGAGAATATAGGATGGCGAAATAAGCACCATTATTGCAAGGTTAGTAAAAAATATATCCACAAGAACAAATATTTTGTGTCCACCTATACGAACACAGTGGGCTGATAAACAAGGTCCAAAAAATGGACAAACAACAAAACAAGGGCACGAAAAAATGTTACGATCACTTAAGAAAATGTTTGGGAGTGTCGGGTTCAACCGAGAATGCAC
The DNA here is from genome assembly GCA_028583015.1 of Wollemia nobilis. NCBI lineage: Eukaryota > Viridiplantae > Streptophyta > Pinopsida > Araucariales > Araucariaceae > Wollemia > Wollemia nobilis. Next base: position 15,233,431 of record JAQPPZ010002549.1, read on the forward strand.
TCCATGATACAACATTTTTTAACCACAAAATAGTGTGGAAAAACAGTTTCAAAACTGAAAAAAGGACTACACCATGTTGTCCGACTCGAAAAAACCTTTGAGTGAGCCCTTTTTGAGATATAAGATTTAAAAATTTAGGTTTCCATGTATGGAATTTATGAGGAGTGAGAGGATCAATTGTATTCATTGAATTCATTTTGAAGTTAACCCAAAGTTTCCCCCTTTAACTTTAAAGAATTATTTTGTAACAAAAGCATTTACGAATTTTTAAATACTCAAAAATTACCCACCCTAACGAGAGGGAAACTATAAGTAATATGAGGACTTGAAATTTCTTGAGGTTAATGTCAACAAAAGTGCCAAAGATTTTAAGTTAACACCAAATAACTCAAAAATACCCACCCTAACATTCATTGTAGAGTGCTTTGCCATTCATTGTTGAGTTGATCATTGAGCCTTGCCTTAGGGAAACTATAAGTATTTTGAGGATATTTGATTTTAACCACAATGCCAGACCTATATATCTTGTCTATTCAAATACCCGCCCTTATGAGAGGAAAACTATAAGTATTGAATGATTTGATACTTGGAACATACACTAATATCAACTATACCAATATTGGGTATCTTAATAACTCGCCCTTACTTGAGGGAAACTAGAAAGTCCAATATGGGTGAGTGGTGATATAAATTTTGTTATTTTGAATTCTTTACTTAAATTAGACTTACAATTTTAAGAAGGATATATCATTAAAAAATTATGTTCTTTGAGATATGTATATTTTGCCTTTGTAAAGAAGAATAATAAAAAATGTGAATTTTTGAATTTAGGCAAGATATATAAACAATTAATATAAAGAAGTGTAATTTTAAAAAGGATATCTAACTTGTTCACTTAAATTGTACTATTAGAGTAAAGATATTTGAAAAACAAATTTTATGTAGATATGTATAATATAAAGCCTTCCTTAGTGAAATACTTTAAAGAAGAAGGAAAATTATATTTTATTTAAGGTGTTTAAGCAATACAAAATTATACGAAATTGAAATATTAAAATACTATAACAAAAAGATATAAATTCTTTAATGTCTTAAGCAAAGTAAATTATATCAAAATTAAATATTAATTTAAAACTTCTTGTAGAAATACTAAAAATAAAAAATATAATTTTTCATTAATGATTAAGCAAAGAAAATTTTACCAAATTAAAATGCAAAAAAATGAGGTAAAAATTAGGACACATACACAAACCCCCCTGGATTTGAGATAGGTGCAAAAAGGCACCTGAAAAACCCCCGTAAAATATATTATATTTACTGCTCTTTTATCCGAGCCAAGGAGAGGGCAGAAATAGGTAACAGACACACCTTTCTGATGGCTACAAAGATGTATAGAATAAAAAAAATACAATTAAAATAGTCAAACAAAGTATAGAGAGAAACATCAGATAGAGGAGATGCTTCAGAAAATTGGTCCACCCAAGTTGACGTTGTTAAATGATCAAACGAAATGCGCCATAGTAGAGATGATATTCCTTCAACGATGTACCCCTTTAGCACTCATATGTAGAGAAGGATAAGGTGTTAAATAAAAAAATTAATTTCACCAATACCTGCGAATGAAGAGGAAGCATTGAGTGGAATGCGCCTGTAAATTTAAAGTACTTCATCTGATAGAGAGTGACAGAGCCAACGACAACGATAGAGGAGGCAGTGAGAGGATAGCAATTAGCAGTCAACAATTTGGATGAGATGCGTGGAGAGGAGGGTGCCACACACCAGAAGGTGCCTCACACTAGACAAAGGTTGCACACACCAAATGTCATTGAGATGAAGGCACCATACACCAGAAGGTCTCATAGATTAGAATGCGCAAAAGAGCTTCAAATTTAGAGCAACGTTGCCACAAACCTACACAACAAAGAGCTTGCTGGAAAAATAATAGATAGATATGGGCCAAAAATGAATTACTAAAATATTTCTTAACAACAAAATGATTATGATTTCAACCTCAAGTAAGATGTTTATAAAGAAAAAAAAATTGTTGTATCCTCGGGGCATCGAAGGCCACTTGAACAGGAAGAAGATCAAAAAATTTATACAACCCCCCTAAATAGACACAAATGTGCAATAAATTGCACATAAACCCTCCCCAATTTTTTTTATTATAATGGTTACAATATGACTACGACTTTTCAAAGGCTCTTTTGAAAAAATTAAAAGGCTCTTTGAAAAGGAGTCAAATTATATACTTTGAAATCAAAGTTTCTGATTACATTTACGAACCAGAGACCTTGAGAACAACAGAGTATTTGTGTTATTCTTCTACCAGGTGAGGAGTATATATGGAGCATCGTTGATAAAGAGCGCTGGATCCAAGTATCACCCAGTGCTGAAGAGATGGAGATACATTGTTAACGGTGCCAAGGGTGACGTGGAGGACACCAAGAGCCATGTCATAGGTGGCGCACCAAGCCTCAATGTGATTAAAAAAAAATCACACTCGTAGTTGTTCTATAACATTCAGATCTGGTTAGAGACAATAGAGATTCACGGTATATGTTAGCTAAATTTTAAAACATGTTTCCAATCTTAGTGGGCCAAAAAATATGGAGCCACAAACTAAGAGGAAGCACCAAATAAAATATTTGGGGACACAAAAATAAGACGCAACGCCAATAAAATATTTGGGGCCATGAAAATAAATAAGATGCATCACCAATAAAATATTTGGGGTGACAAAAATAAATAATATGCGGTACCAATAAAATATTTGGGGCCAAAAAAATTAAAAAATACGCAGCGCAAAATATGAGCACTATAAAGGCTTTAAATATGCTATTCTTAGATAATAATAAGAGAGCATATTTAATAGCTTAAAGACGCTATCTAAGCATTGCGAGAGATGAGCGCTATATTGAATTGAAACAAGGGATGAGATTTAAAAAAAAAAGAGGGCTCTTCCTTTTAGAATATAACAGTTGTAGGCATACAAATTTTAAACCCAAAAATGAAATAAATGAAGAGCGCAAAAATATCAAAAACAATTCCCTCGAGCATGAAACAATATCAAAAAATTTCTATTTTTTAAAATGCAATACATATATTTTCAACAATAAATATTTTGCTAAAAATAAAATTATGGATAAAACTGACTACTGCATTATATCAAGCAAGTTAGTCAAAAAAATATCCAAAGCAAATGAACCAGATCCTAGAACCTTCAAGAGAGAATGCTAGAAAAATCTATCCTGCTCTGGTACCATGTTAGAATTTCACAATAATAGACATGCAAAGAATTACACAAAATATGAAGAGAAGAGTGGAACTGGTTGCTTTATTCCAAGGATCATCTTTATATAAATAGCGAAGTTTATCATTGAGATCCGTTGGATTACAACAACTCATAAAACCTGATGAAGACACCACTGAGTGTTCTCCTAACACATGGAGGAGTTGAAACTCAAGTGTGTCTATCCTATTAGAAATTAAGAGAATATTCACTTATTCTAATAGTTTGGGGATCTCTTTGTGCCTTTAAAATGGGTGCAGGGAGGTCAGATAAGGTGCACCAAGAAGGTTGTCGAAGAAGATAAATATTAAGGAGGATTCATCAGTTAAGATTTTCAATTCTTATTTGGAGGACCCACTAGATATGAAAACTAATTTCTATTAGAAGGGGTGGCTCCTCTTGGTACTCCTTGTGTGGATATCCACTGCAATTACCTCCAAGCAATTAAAGTAATTGAATACAAGTAGAGGTCTATCTTGGGCACACTCAAAGTTGTAGTTGAAATCACGAAGGATGTAAATAGACTCCTAAGTTTTTTACTAGAGAAAGCTTCCTTGGAGAATATTGTTGTTGATAAATCTTAGGTGATGCATTGAGGCTATCTGGGTGTCTTCCTATTTGTAGGTTGTAGATCCCATGACTTTGGGATTGGATGAATCAATTTTGTGACCATGCCCTATAGGACAACTTGGTTTTGTTTATCCAGTTTGGAGGTCCTCTCTAGTTGGTTTCCCTATTGGGTTCTTTGTTTTGGTCTCCTACGAGAGTGGTTGTTTCAGGTTGTGGGACCCTCTCAAAACCCTCATCTTTCAATTAATAAAAAAATTAACTTATTTACCCTATAATAGTTTGTTGGTAATAATATATTTATCTCCCATAAAAAATATAAGCTTTATATTAATTTTACAATTATTCAATCATAAACCAATATTTTAACATCTATTGTGTTTAAGAATTGTTACAAAATATTCTAATGAACTTAAAGCTAACCAATGTAAAGTTTTAAATCCTTGAGTGGAAAAATACAAGTACTATATATAAATTTTAAGGAGAATATTCAACCAAATTCTATTCATTAGTAAATGCTTAATAATTACTTATATATTTAAATTAAAAAATGTAAATAATTATATTGATAAACATGTAATTTATAATGTGTGTAATTATTTAATAATTCAAGCACTACACTATGTAATCCTCAATAAAAATTATTATAATTTTTATTATAATTCTTTTTATTTTACATGGTGTAATCGATAGCCGCCACAAATTCAAGCAGTTTTTTTATTTTATTTTACCTCATAGAATCGGTAGTCACCACAAATTTGGGTAAATTGTTCAAATTTTTATGGCAACCACAATATTCTGTGTTGTTTGCTCCAGAAGCCGCCACACAAATCTTCGTGTAGTCTACCCTTATAACCACCATGCCACGATCATTTTAAACCTTTTATGCCACTAAAATCACTAGGAAAGGGACAAGAGTTCCGTATGACCAGACTCAAGATTTGAATCTTGGACATCCTCCCTCCACCTTGGACCTAAAAATAATAATATTAAAGGGTGTAAAAATATTAAAAAATATTGACTAAATAAAATCCAAATCCAAATTTTATTAGAAAGTACAGTCTTCCATGACCAACTATTAAATGTGAAATCAAATCACAAACCAAATATACCTATCATGATAGAATTTTGTAGAAAAATTAAAACGATGAACTTTATAGAAAATATATTCATCCTTTACAGTAATTAAGAGGAAGAAATTCTATTTTTTGTTTTTTAATATCACATTCTTGTAAATTCAAACTAAAAATTACAATAATACATATTGCATAGTTAACTATCTTATTAAGAGATTGTATACTATCCAATAGACAGTATGAGTTACATAGATTTGGAGATAGGTTCAAATCATAACAAATGTGGAGATAGGTTCAAAGCACAATAGATGTGGAGATAGGTTCAAACCACAATATGGTGTGTATATTTGTATCAATTAAGCTTGTGATAAAAAATACATTATTTTTTCATAAGGGATATCACATTTGTATGTTTTTGAGTTTTTATTTGAGAGATCCAAGTTCAAACCTTGGTACAAGGGGACCAAGACCCTTTTAAAAAACATGTGTTTTACCCTAAAATATTATCCTTGTAGGACAATGCAATTGTTAAGGCTTTGTTCTCTCTTTCAAACCCAAGTTCAAACCATGATAAGTTGTGTATTTGTGTCCATGATCTTGTGATAACAAAAAAATACCCTATTGAAATAATGAATAAAACAATTTTAAAACAAATTTATTTATTTTATAATTGTAAATATTTTTGGCATATCTTCTTAATGTGTAGGAAGGCCAGATTGGTATGGAAGCAAACACACACCATTCTCCCTTTATTGTATTTCTTGTAGAGTTGGAATTTTGCATTCCTTGATTTTAATGTTGTTTTGGAATCTTTTCATCCACTTATCTTATATTTTTGTAGAATATAAGGTGTATTTATTGTTTTAGTGATGTCACTTTAGGCTCTACTGTAGAATACTACAAACTTTTAGATGTAATTTTTTTAGTTTGCCAGACAATTTATACAAAAATCAATAAAACAATAACTTGAGAGTAAAGTGTAGATGAAGGTTTTCATTAATAACACATTTTTCAAGAAAAAATGATAGGACTAAGAATAACATAAAGGCTTTAAAGTATGTATCCCTTCAACTTAATACCAATGAACTCTATCAACGGGAAGAATTAATTTATGATAAAATTCTGCATATCAAACTTACAAATTTAAGAGAGCATATGAAAAATAATCTTAACCATGTAATTATATAAATTATTGAGATATAAAACTTAAAATATTTTTAATCATATTTTGTTAATACACATTTTATAATTTATTATATATTTTTTAAATGTAAAAATTAAAATTAAATTAAAAAAGTGCATTAGGTTTTTAGTTTGCAATAACAATTAATCTTAAGTTAGTGTTATTTTAAGAAAATATAAATAATTTAGCACTAGATTTTTAATTGACTTAATTTTTTTTATTAAACACACTCATACGTTCTGCTTATCCTCACAAGAGATTAAAGTTAAACCATCACTAAAGACTTAACTAGTCTCTTAAGCTCTATTATAAATAATAATAGAATGATATATATATTATATAAGTTAATAGTTTTTTTTTTTAAACTTATTTTAGAGTTTGAAAAATATTACAGTACAATAAGATGGATATTTTATATAAATTTTATTAAGTTATATTTATTGGGATAATAATAACATGTTGCAAATCTTCACTAATTTTATAAAGTTTTAATTTTGTATTTTAACCTTAGAATCATCGATCATCTTTTCAATATGATCATAAGACATAAAAAATAGCATAAAAGATGTTTTAAACCGTAACTTCTATCAAAAAGAAAAAACATGAAAAAGATGTAGACTGTAGTGGAATCACAGTCCTGTGCATTAATCCTCTTTATAATCAACTGTTAACTAAAATATTTAAAACAACTCTTGATAGACCATTTGCTTTCTCATTTAGTTCTTTGTAGATATATTTATAATATATCTCTATAAATAATGTTTTTAACAATTTTGCATATGTTCAAGTACATCACAATGACAAAAGTTAGGCCTCTCTTAACAGAGACCCAAATTCAATTCATGGAAAGGATGTGTAACAACACAGGTCTAACTATACACCTAGTTGCTTGATAAAAAGAACAATAAAAAACCCAATAAATAAATAAATAAATAAATAAATAAATAAATAAATAAATATATATATATATATATATATATATATATATATAAAGTTTATGCCTTGGCTAAAATGTTTTCCTACTTTACCAAGTTTGGTTTCAAGCTATCAATATTTTGGATCATCCATTGATTCTTAATCGCATTTACAAACAATATAGCATGGGCACAACATACCACTTTTGGGTTCAAGACTACTGCAACTAGTCCTCCAAGTGGACGATATCATCCAAATCTTGTTGAATGTCATTCAGTGATAATGATTATTCTCATTTATTATTCATATATTGCAGCATGAGGATTGAACCACAATGAAGGGTATCCTCTACGACCCATAATACCTAGAGGGGAATGCTTATTATCCCTTACCTTCTCATATTGTACCTTCAATTATCTAGTCGACTTGTTTAAACTCAATATGGAAGAAGTTAGCATATTTATGCCTTAGTGACTAACTGGTGGTTCCCTTGGCCCAAATGCAGTTAGCGCCATGTCAATTCCTTGACCTTGGACTTCATCACACATATCCATCGCAACTCATAGTGGTTTATCCCATACCAAACCCTGTGGCCAATCCATCAAGTTTGACGAGTATGGTAACTCTTCGAGTATAGCCTGAAAATGATATCCAATACCAACTTCTCATCCTGACCTCATCAAGTCTTTCTTTATAGACCAATTCTTTCAGTCGTCAGCTATCCTAAATCTTGTTGTGTGCATACTCATACCTCAACATATTTGGATGATTATTTGAGTTAATCTTGGGTCAAATATTCCTAAGAGTCTCATGGTTTTATCACTAACATACCTTTCCAAAACAAGCATTTAAACTAACTTGAGTAGGTAATTCTTTCTTTCAAAATAACAATTAGAAAGATAAAGGAGAAATTACACTTAAAGGTAGTTTGCTAATCAGAATCAAATTATCCTTCTTTTTCATGGAATTATTACCATTCTAAGTTTAGATTTGCCCTCTAAAAAAATGCAGGTTTTAATGTTTCTCAAAAGATAATTTTGAACACATTTGCTCACTATTTGGTTTAACTTTTTTGCACTTAACAATGCAGACTTCTAACATAAGTCTATTTCTTCTTAATCAAAAGTTTGGATAGTTATTCCACGGATTCCACCACCATTTGATTTTCACACTCTAAAGATTTCTTTTTTTAACAAAGATAATATCCTGGTTGAATCCCAATCACGGTGACACCAACCAGTCTTCCTTGAAATGGTTTAAGCAGTAATCACTAGACCACCTATAGCTTATTGGCTACATTAATTACTCTTAAACAAAACCAAATGAATTTCAAAGTTCATTCATTAATCAACAAAATGAAACTAAGGTTTCTTTAGCTTGATGATTAATTAAGACATCAAAAGAAGTTATGAAAATAAAATATATTTATAGCATTGTTATTCAATACATAATCACATAAATCGGTTATGCCATATATTCATGTCACCACTTTCAATACACAATAATACTCTTTAGATCAAATATACAAGAGGTCTTTGTTCGTAATTTTATTTATTACATGGGAGAGATCCATTTATTTCTAGAGTTTAAATTTTTTATCTAATTACAACTTAGACCATCCATTACATCAAATTCTTATATTGCAGATGATTGGGCGTTTACCCAAGTTCCTATAAAATAGACTCCATCTCACAAACTGTTATTTTAACTCTTCGATAATTGTTTCCACAACTAGGTTATGGATTTTTGTCCTTCAACCACAAGTTCTTGATGCTTCCAAATCCATGCTTGCTCAACATATTTGGTTAATCGATTACTCACGATGTCGGCTACTCTCTTACAGTCTATAACTCGCATAGAGTATCCATGCAACTCTACCAAGGATCAGATACAACTCATAGTATGATCATGCAACTATTATGCACACATGCAATTCTAGACTAACACATAAACATACTAGAGTTTCACAAATCTCCTTGCTTGAGACTTACTCAAATATTTCCAATCTATTTTTTTTATTTTATAAAAATAGACTACCTATTTTTCTCAGGTAGAAATTCCTCATCACCTATCCATTACAACTTCAGTTGTTTCTAGGTACCAAAGGAAGCAAGAATTCTTAATTTGTTTTCTTTCAATTCTTAAAGAACAAATTCACTCACAACATCATGACAACATTCTCCCATATTATTTTACTTTAAGAACACAAGTTCATACAACAACAAACATCACTTTCCTAGTATTATGTTGCTTTCAAGTACAAATCCACACAGTAGCATAGCAATATATTCAAATATAGCATTGCTTTCATATAAGAAATAACTTAATAGTATGGCAGTATATTCTAACATACCATTGCCTTTGATTACAAAATATTATAACATCATGGCAGTATTTTTCCAAACAAACATTGCTTCTCAAATACAAAATAACATATCCCTTTTTCATAGACCACAACACAGGTAGTTTGGTCGTTTTCATTTTCAACATATCAAGCGGAAACAAGCACACATAAAATAAGCATTATGGACACCTTCATCATAGTGAAGTCATTTAGAATAACCAACCTGTATTCCACACTTCCTAACTAGCACAATTCATTGTTCTTTGAATCCTTTTTTGTTCCTTTGATTTATTGTCATGGTTGTCAATGTTTTTCCTCAATGTTGCGCTTCCCCGTCTCTCTCATCTCCTATATTTTTCCCACTAATTCCAAAAAAAATTCTTCCTAGAACTCGATAAGTTGTTTTCTCTTATCCCCTCCATCGTGCTAGATTGCCGAACCTTTTATTCCTCAACCTCATGCTCGTATCATTCTATCATGGCATTTCTACCATTCCTAGCAATTTTTCTTAGCTATTAACAACATAGGAAGTGCATCCCACTAGCACAAAGGTTTAAAAAACTTTACTTTATCGACTATCAACCATTTCTTTGATATTCTAAACAAAGCAACAACAATAATAATATGAACTATTTTGCACATACTTCAAACAAAGCAAGGTTAGAGATATGGACAAGGTCCAACACTAAAGGAGTTTCGACGACCATTTAGCACACGTCATTTGCCATCATGACTATACATGGAAGATCTAACTTTCTTCTACTTTAATCATCTAACACCATAGTTCTTTAATATGAAACATAAAGCAGTACACAACAAGCCATTACTCAATTGCACAAGGTTTCTCTTGTTTTTTTAAGAGAAAAAATAATTATTTTACTTTATATTTTCTATTCCTTTATAAAATTACCTTTCCATAAAATCATGAAAGAATAAAGGAAAATATTTTCAAATCTTCACTCAAGCAAATAAAGGATGCCGCTCATGATTAATACATCTTCATTATCACCTCTAATCACAGAAGCTTACTATATTAAAACAACAGATCATTCCAAATATTAGACATACACACACATGTCTAAATAAACAAATAAACAAATAAACACATGCATTTCCAAACTAGTGGCTCCCATCATCATTGCCACCATAAAAATATTTCTCATTCCTTGCCAACAAGCAATATTCAAACCAATTTAACTCATGCATAGATGCAATTTTCAATGCACCTAAATGATATGCAAATGCGAGTTTTTATGTGCTCACGAGTTGAATCATGACTTCCCTTGCTTACCTTTTTTCCACTGACTTGCTTCCTTTCATTGTCATCTTGCAACTGTCATCCACTCACAAAAACCATCAACAGTGCCTTGTTTCACAAGAAAATGTAAGTATGTGTGTGTATATATATATATATATTCTCTTTCATTAACCATGCGAGGAGGGTTGTTACAGGATGATCCTATATCTTGTTTGTCAAACCTCTTGAAAAAATTATTTTAATTGCTCCTCATAAGAGTTGGGATCAAAATATTAATGTTTATTTTATTTTTTATTATATGGACGAAGGAGTTTTGAAAGGATCTTCAAACCTTGTACAAAAGAGACTAAACCTCGTCCAAAAAGAGGGAGCCAAAATTACTTACATTCGGTAATAATTGAGGAATGACCAATCAGAGGAGTTATCCCTTCTAAAGCCAAACCAATACATAGGTAAGACCATACATAATTTAAAACTTAAAACAAATTGAAATCGAATCAGGATGTTAGAGATAACCAACCGAACAAAAATCAGTAGCAGGACCTGAACCAAGAACCGAGTCATGCACCAACCCCATTCTCCCCCATGAGGTTGTTGCTTTCCTAGGCCTACCAGCCTACCAGGGCAAGAATTTCTTCTGCATTGAAGATTGTGACTTGCAGGGAAAAAACAATAGTTTGGAGATATGAAATTTGGTGTGGAAACCCAAAATCAACAAGCGCCCCCAAGTTTTGTAGCCAAGCCATCAACAACAACTCAACCAAAACGGTTAATTGTGTATGAGGTCATAGAAGCAATATCCATCGAAAAATTATCCCGCCACACCACTAAAGAATTTAAAATAACTCCTTTATTAAACAATAGATCAGTCGCTCAATTACCTTCCATGTATGTATTTAATGTTTATTGATGTGTCTGAACATTGCTTTTTCAAAGGTGCAACGAGTGTGATATTAAACGTATTTAATTATCGAAGACGTTACCCTGACGTCACTCTTATCTCTCTTTTTAAGGTAAATCCCCTTGACCGTAGTAAACATGTTACGAGGGATTATTACCACCTAAACTTAGGTGAATTTGAAATAATATATAATAAAATAACGTGATCTTTAAAGGCGTTGTTGATTAGGACATGACACCGCCTCATTATTGGAGATATTAGTCAGACGTGGAAGTGATAGGTCATTGATTGTTGTCGATAAGAAATATAGAAAGAGGAAAAATTATTATTTCAATGATTTCAATCTCGTGTCCGCGGCACTGAATATTGATTGGCCATTGACCGTTGTGTTTCCTGATGCGCTGTGGGGCTTGTTTATGGGTCAAGTTCGGCAACTTAAGTAAATTTCAAATAAAAAGCAAAAATAATTGTATAACAATTAAGAATAAATGTAAGGTGTACACTGGGGGTAATAAACAACATATAAAGGGACATCAGAGATATAGGAAAAAGAATATTTTAGTATCATTTTCTAGACAGTTGCTTTCTTGTAAATAGATCCATCTTTGATGACGAATACGATTGACTATGTCCACAAATATTTTCTTGACAAATATCACGTCCCGTTCAATAATGCGCGAGGAAAGATATCAGCCAAGCATTTTATTATTTCTAAGATTCAGATTGATATTCAATTAGGAATTTTGCTTTTATGTCCGTTCTAAATTTTATATTTAATTAATTCAACATTAACCAAACCACTACCCTTTCCGCTTTTCCGGATGGGGATATCAAGTAAGCCTATCGGCTCCGACAAGTTATAAAATGCCTATTTACTTCTTCCGAAAGGACCAACTCATTTGGAAGCAGGTCGCGTCTAGAAGGAGAAGAATGGCATCTCTTCAGATTTCAGCGGTCCTCGATGGGGTATCCATAAGCCTTGGGATCTTGCTCTTCAGTTTCATCATCTGTTTTTTTGGCAATTTCAGAGGAAATAACAACAGATCAAAATTGTCACCAGGGCCACGTCCATGGCCGGTCCTTGGAGACTTCATTCCTTGGCTCCAATGCCTCGATTTGCAAGGCATCCGACGACGCATGAAGAAGGTTCATCGAGTGTTTGATAAATTCGCTGAGAATGTAATCGATGAGCACATGAGTAGCAGAAGAAAGGTGAGTGCGGAAAAGCGAGATCAAGGAGGCTCCGTGAAAGATTTCGTAGATGTGTTGCTTGACATGGCGGAGGCTGAAACCGAGGGTACGGAGATGAAAATCACAAGGATCCACATCAAAGCTATCATCCTGGCAAGTTATTTGAGTTAAAATTTTTAGCTTCTGTATTTTGATTAGAGTAATCTCCTGATATACTTTTCTTTGACCACAGAATCCACTCTTGTCTACCGTGATGTTAACTGATAAATATAGATTTGAAAGAAATATGCTGTTTGCGCAGGACGTATTGAATGCTGGAACGGAAACATCGTCCACAACGATAGTATGGGCAATGAGCGAGCTGCTGAAGAATCCTCGATCACTGTCACGAGCACGGGAAGAACTGGCGTCTGTTGTGGGAATGGATCGCGGCGTAAAGGAAAGTGATATCGCAAGCTGTGAATACTTGCGATGCGTAGTGAAGGAAACGTTTCGACTACATCCACCGCTTCCGTTTCTTATTCCCCACGAGTCGACAGAAGGTTGCAGAGTGGGCGGATATTACGTTCCTCCCAAGACAAAGCTGATTGTGAATGCGTGGGCAATAGGAAGGGATGGGAGTGTGTGGGAGGGTCCAGAGGAATTCAAGCCGGAGAGATTTATTGGCAAAAATATGGACGTGAGAGGCCAGGACTTCGAATTGCTTCCCTTCGGAACGGGAAGGAGGGTGTGCCCCGGAATTTCGATGGGGCTTTCCACTGTGGAGTTGGGCCTTGCTCAGCTTCTGCACTGCTTTGATTGGAGCGTCCAGGGAGATCTAAATATGGAGGAATTCTTTGGGCTGACGGTTCCCAGAAAATTTCCACTGCTTGCTCGTCCTAAATTGAGATTGACGAAAGAGGACACAGTTGATAAATCTTAAAATAAGCTGTTAGAGAACAGCCACCTAAGTTATTTAAAGTGTGAGGTTAGATGATGTATTTAACTGTGTTTTAATATAGAGGCTCAACCTAGGCTCTTTATGGCTTTCCATAAAACAATTTGTGTATTAAATATATTACACCTTTTTATTTCAGAACAAAGCTCAATGGCTTTTGTTGTTTTATAGAAATCTTATTGCCATGTCAATTTCTAATCCAATCTCTCGTAGGCAATGTGTCTAAGACACTTTCAAAACAACAACAATTGGATATATATAAAATATTTATTACAAAAGTCATACAATTTGATTAGTGTATGTTTTTTTTAACGTGTCAACGACGATTTTCAACTGGTCAATGTTAGTTTCTAATATCTCATGCAAACGTTCTGTAGTAAATGAAAAATCATATTAAAATTGATTATATATATTATATATTTATTATATGCTTTGAATTTAAGTTTATTAATAACAATTTAAATACATATTAATAAGTTTGTTTTTTTCAAAACTAAATAAATAATATATTATATATAATATATATTAAAAAGGATTTTAAATATTAAACAATTTTACAGGGAAAAAATTATATTCCCATTTATTATATTATATACTTTATTATTTAAATGTAATTTCTTTTATGATATATTTTTATATAGTGCTTGCATTCCATATAAATTTTATATTTTCCATTAAGATAATCTTATAAATTTTATATTTTCCATTAAGATAATCTTATGTTTACTTATATAAGTCTTGATGTTCATAGCTCTTTAAAAAGGAATAATGTATTTGTCAAACTTCCATCCTCCATTATTTGAATTTTGTGTAGAGAGCAAGGCCAATTTCAAGATAGATATCCAAATTAATGCCATATTTTTATGATTTTTCATCCCATCTCTCATAGATTTATTCATCTTATCAATCATTGAACCAAATGAATTATTTTTTAATGTTATATATTTTATAGGAATCTTTATATTCCTTTTGAAAACATATTTTGAAATAAGTATTTTTCATACAATCTAGTTATCAAACATTTGATGAAATCATATCCTCTCCTTACCTTATGAATATGTTTGAAACTAATACAACCTACCTTACACTCATAACCAACTCCACTTGTTCATTTATTCTTCCATCTTCTCAAACATATCCCATAGTTGAGTGTTATCCTCACTCATGTCCTCCTCATCTTTATTCATTCTATATGACACTTCATTGAATATTAAAAATTTTATTTTCCTTTTCCTTCATCTTGTACATTCCCTTCTTAAAAACCATTTGTTAAAACCAATATATTCTTTGCAAAGCCCTTCTTAAAATATCACCCACTTTTGTATCAAATTCTATCAAAATTTACTCTCCTTGAAACTCTTCTCAAATTATTTCTTATTACACTATTTAAAACCTTTATATTTTTTTATCCAATCATATTTAAGGTCTTCTTGGTGAGATTTATCTCATGAGGGTCCTTATTTTATGGTGGCACAAATCCTACCTTAGATAATATTTTTATTAGCTTTCCACTTGAAGTCATTGTTCTTATAAATTCTATTAACCCTTTATTTTTCATACCTTCAAACAATATATCTAATGCTCATTGTATACATATTGTAAGGCTTTTTCATGACAATGATATTAATATCTACTAAATTGGTTTAAATTAAGGTTTTTGATATACCCTATACCAACATGATGCAAAAGATACATATGTAATATACATATTAACATAGCAAAATTTCATTTATTTACCACAGAGATCCTTTAAAATATAACATATTTCCTCTGCCTATATTCCTCACTACAATCCTTCCCATCCTCCAATAGCCATACATGTAACATATATTTTATTTTTATATTTTAATTAATGACGATAATAGAATTTACAATTTTATTATGTAATTAATTTTAGATAAAGTGATTAGATTCCTTATAGTAAAAAAAATATATCCCTATTGAAATAGCACATTCGTAAAGGCTTTGAGATCACATTGCAAAGACCCAAGTTCAAATCACATGGAGGATGACCCCATTATGCCTCTAGTTGTATGCTTCAACTATTAAGTAGATCTAACAACATATACATACATACACACATTACAAAGACCCAAGTTCAAATCATGGGGAGGGTGACCCCTATTGTGCCCCTAATTGTATGCTTCAACTATTAAGTAGATCTAAGAACATATACATACATACATACATACAATATATATATAATATATATATATATATATATATATATATATATATATATATATATATATATATATATATATATATATATATATATATACATAAATATTTTGATGATAAAAAATAATTCACCTTCGTATTTGAGAAATGTGGTGTGGAAAAAATTTCATACCATAGACCAAGATTTTAATCTCATAGGTGTATCTCAATATTTAATCAAATAAAACAAGCTAAAGCATTAAATTTTTAGTGGATGCATTCAAATTAATAGATTATATTATATTATATTGATAATATATGCTAAGGATGAGTACCCAATTTATATATCATGTAGGTTCCCTTACATATAGACATAATGATTCACAATTAGTCATTTCAGATAAGAATACTTTACCCTTAAATCATAGGAAGGAAAGGATGAGTAGTAATAAAGGAGTGGAATTCCCATGAAATTTTCTCTTAAGAAATACCTTTAATTATGTATTTGATGATATTCTAAGCATGTACAAACCATGTATAGGTATCTAAAATACATTCAGGTTCAAGTATAAGTTGACCTTCCTCATTTGAGATTAGAAACTCAATTTGGACTAGAGTAAGGGTATCCATCTTTTATTTTAAGCGTGAAAATGAAAAACATCATGGATGCAACCTTTTTTTAGAATTTCAAGAACATATTGATATTCCTTCTTATATTATACATACCATAAAATTTAAGAGAAACTTTCACTATTCTTAAGAGATGTATGCTTGTATGGCTGAAGATGCACATAAGACTAATTATTTTCTTGAAACTCATATTTAGAACAATGATTACTAGTATGTTGCTTCATTCTATTATTAACATGTTCTAAGTTACTCTTTAAGGTATACAAAAGTGTATTGGATTCTTCAAAATAATCATGTTCAATTGAAACCTTCACTTGATTAAGTAAAAATATTTTCAGATCATGGGGGTTCATAAGCATATAAAGCAAAGAAGGAATTCATTTTGGATGATGTATTGTAAGTTCTTTTATACCACCATTATGTCAGAGATAAATATTTAACCTATTTTTGGAGTTTATCTAATACAAAATATTGTAAGTAACCTTCGAAGAACTTATTTAGCATCTCTATTTATTAATTAGTTTGAGGATGACATACTAAACTCGTCATTCATAAGATCCCTGTTTGTTGGTATAATTATTTTTAAAAAGCACTAGTAAATGATCGAGTGTCCTGGCCCTTTTTGTTCAGTGTATTGAGAAAGTTTGGTTTCAGTAATTCTTGGGTTAATTTGATGAAGGATTCGATTTCTTTGGCTTGGTTTTTAGGGCTAATTAATGGCTCCCCTACTAGCTTCTTCAATTCCTGTCGGGGAATTCATCAAGGAGATCCCATCTCCCCCTTCTTCTTCATTCTCATGGTGAAAGCTCTTGGTCGGTCAATTTGTAGACACAATTTTAATTTTGGTTTAATATCAGCTTTGCAAATTAACCCGATATCCCACCAATAGTTTTCTTATGACACTTTGCTATCCTGTGTTGCACGTTAATTTTTCACACTTGTGATGTTAAGTCTATTCTGGACTGTTATAGGAGAGCGACGGGTCAGTTGATTAACTTTCTTAAGAGTAGTATCTTCTTTTTAAATACTCTAGATGCCCATGAACAAAATATTACCTCTATATTGGGGTGTAGGATTGTTTCCCTTTCAACCACTTACCTTGGTCTCCAATTGTTCGTTGATCACTTAAAGGAATCATTTTGGACTTCGATGGTGGATAGGGTTCAAAGTAAATCCACCTCGTGGAAAGGAGCTCTCCTCAGTAAAGCAGGTAAGGTTATTTTGGTTCAAATCATGCTTCAAAGCATTCCCATCTATGTCCTGTCTCTCTTCAACCTTCTTGCTAGAGTAGAATCTAAATTTTATAGCATTTGTAAGGCAACCTTTGGGCCAATCTTGAGCTGAAAGGTAAGTTTCATCTTATCTCTTGGGAGAAAATCTGTAAAAGAAAAAAATATAGAGGTTTAAATATTAAGAATGTGGTTGTGATGAACAAGGCGCTGGTATCTAAACTTGCTTGGAAAGTTGTTGTTAACACTGATCATTTTTGGTGTCATATTATTAAAGCTAAATATAATTTTGAGTAGTTTCTTTCAAATCATCTTCCTATTGGAGGTTATGCCTTCTGGAATAACATGATTAAATCCAGGGATTTCACAAAAATAACTATTATTGGGTGATTGGTAATGGGAGGTCTATCTTGTTCTAGGATGACCCTTGGCTCAGAGACTACCTCCTAGATAAGGATCTTCGCTTTAGGGACGCATATTTGAATTCCAAAACGATAGGAATTTCCAAGGTTACTGATTTTGTGACTCTTTAGAATGGTCATAAAATTTAGTCAGCTTCCCCCTTCCTTATAAATGCCCTTAATCATAAAAAATGAGATTCTTTTTTATTTGGAATGAGTTGGTATGTCATGCATCATGAGGAGGTGGCAGACCGGTTGGTGTGGTATGGAGATAGTGAAGGTTATTTCATGGTTAAGTTTTCTTATTCTCTTCTCTTTCCTTAGAGAGATGGCAATTTTCCTTGTTCAAAGATTTTGCTCAAAAAATTGACCTCGAAGATTAATATTTTATTTTGGTTGGCAGTGTAGAATAAGGTTTTGACTATTGAAAACTTGCATAAGAGGGGCTTTAATCTGCTTAATAGATATTTTTTATGCAAGCAATATTGGGAATCAACCTCTCACTTATTTCTCAAGTGTTAGGTTTTTCATGATATTCTTTATTTTATTCTCTAGCACATCAGTGTGTCTTCAATTTTTCCAGATTCTATTTGTGACTATATTCAAAAATGGACTTTGTCTTTCTCTTCCCCTCGACACAAATGCTTTTGGATTTTTCTATTACCCCATCTTCTTTGGGGCGTGTGGAAGGAGAATAATGCAAGGGTGTTTAAAAATTATGATAATGATATCTTTCATGTTAGTCAAAAAATAATGTGGAGGGTGGTAGAGAATGTTTTGATGGCTACCAAAGACTCTTGTTCCTCAACACCTAATGGCCACCCTAAATTTTCAGTAGAGGATTGTCTTGGTTTTCATCCGAAGTTGAGACCTCAACCAGATCCTAATTTAAGAGCTTCTATTTGTTGGAACTCACCTCCTCTAGGTTGGTTTAAGATTAATTTTTCTAGTGCATTATAGGGTAATTCGGGCTCGGTTGGGACTAGGGGCATGATTTGTGATAGCAGTGGTAACTTGATCCTAGCCTTGATAAATGATATTGACATCCAATATTCACACATAGTTGAAGCTCATATTTATTTTTTGGGGATATTTAATTCTCAAATATCTAGGCATCCATAGGGCAGTTATTGATGGGTATTCATTGAAAGATATAAACATGCTTAAAGGGGATTTTCGTCCCAGTTGGCGTATCTCTAATTTAATTGATGAATCCAAATACTATTTGTGTTCTTTGGAGTAGGTATTAATTAAGCATTAATATAGAGAAGGAAATGTGGTGGCCGACTCCCTTGCAAATATTGGTGTATCTCATCAAGGCCTATCGGTTTGGCGTTTAGATTTTCTACCCAAGATTCTTTGCCTTGCAAATGAAGAGAAATTTTAATACCTATCAGGTGGCACTATGTCATATAGTACTTCTACCAATCCTTGGGTGGTGGTGGAGTTTTGTAATCTCTAGCTTGGTAGCTGAACACCTTTACTTTTGGCACCCATGTTGTCCTTTCTAGTTCTTTTGGCATGAAGATCATCCCTGGTGGTCTCAGGAGAGATTTACCCTCCTCTGGATTTTCAAATTTAAATTTTCAAAAATCATCCTTCCAACATCCCCCCGTTTGATGGTTTGGTGGGCCTCCCTTGTTGAATATTGGTTTCTTGAAACTTCCTTGAGCATGTCAGTGTCAGGTTGCTTTTTATTTTATGCTTCTTTTTTGTCTTGCCTTGGGAAGTCATCCATTCTTCTTCTCAATGTTTGGAAGCTCTCTGAAATTGCTTTTCTTATGGTGGTTGGGAAGCTTTCTCGATTATCCTTTTTCTCTAAGTGGGAGCGCCTCTATGGAAACATTTTATTTCATTTTCTCTAGATTGTCCTCACACCTATTGGTGGATTTCATGAGCTGGTGATATTTAGTTTTTGCAGGGTTGACCCTCTCTCAGAGGTTGTTGATGCTTTTTGGTCCTCCCCCTTGTTTCCTGGGGTGATTTTCGATTATTTTTTATGTTTGGTCCTGACATTTAGATTGTGTCCTCATGAGTGATTTTTTTGTACTATCCCTCACTTTAGATTCTATCTTTCTACTTGGGTTTAGCCTATTTTTCTTCTTGTTGGTTCCTGGTATTTCTTGGTTTCCATCTTTGGTGAGTTCTAATTCTCTCTCTAGTGTTTGGGCTTTGAATATAATGGTGAAAATCATATATTTCTTCCTTGTTTCATCATGGGGCCTCATTAACCTATGTATTCTAGTTGGTTTGGGCTCGGTTGTTTGTGTTACTTTTATTTTGTCTGATTTTGGGTGGATTTGGTTTATCGCGTTGATGGGTAAGGCTAAGATATTTTCTCCCAAATAGAAGCTTGTTAAATCCTGGTTGGAACCTACCTCCATAACCTTTGATGATGAAGTCAAATATGTCCTAGCCAAGGGGGGCCTTCTGGAGTGTATTCAAAAATTTCATGGGCACAACCTTGTGCTCACCAATTGGATAGTGGTGACTTGGAATGATGGTTGGGTTAGGATTGGATCGTGGTCATTCCAGGTTATGACAGAGATGATAAGTAAGACTACTAGTCTTATTAATGATAGAGCTTACCATAATCATGACAGACACTCTTTACTAAAGAAATTAGTCTATTTCTTGATAAATAGGAATTCCTTCCATGAGCCCAGAATGGTTCCAATGCATTAGCATTGTCCCCTCATTGGGATCAAGTTGCGAGGATTATTATGGATTATTTTACTTTAGATTCTACTTATGATATAATTAGGAATTTTCATGCTATGTTCCTTAATCATTTACATAGACATGTTTGCATGAATATTCCTCTATTTTTGTTCCAGTCTATGAAAAATCCTTTGTGGACTTGCAAGGTGGTCGTGGCAAGGCTTGTGTTTGAATATGTGGCTTTGGATCATGGTTTATCTGTTGATGATATCCTTAAACCATTCATGGATTTACCTTGCCCTAGGGTTGGTGATATCCTTAAACCATTCATGGATTTACCTTGCCCTAGGGTTGGTGATATCCTTAAACCATTCATGGATTTACCTTGCCCTAGGGTTGGTGGTTATAAGGTGGCCTTGGTGGATTCTACTAATATTAGTGATGATATTTACTCGTTCACTTTTGGATCAGGTCTTGAAAAGGTTTCAAGGAAGATTTAGGTTTTAGCTAAAGGTATTCATGGCAAGGCACTTGGTGATGGTAGTCATACCCCTATGTCTGGACCCTCTCTTAAGATTGATTCATATCCTATGGTGGTTGAATTTGGGCTTATGTATGTGGAATTTATGCCAAACAATGTGGAAAAGGGTGGTGGCACTCATAAGTCCAAGCACCTACATAACAAGAAATGTGCAGATGATGGTTCCTCCCTTCTCTCTCCTCCTATTGATTTTGATGTTCTATTAAGATATTGTCATAGGGATAAATATGTTGATGAGGTTTATGCCCCAGAGGAAATCCAAGAAAATAAATGCTCTATCTTTCATAATATGAAGCTTATTGATATCAATCAAAGAAATATTTGGGGCTCGTTGAAGACGACATTGGACTACTCTGAGGATATCCCATTTGGATACTACTATTGCTCAAGATGTAGGTATTTTGGGGTAGATCCATCTCAGTTCTCCTATTCGTACTTATTCTTGGATCTTGGTTTTGTGTATTTTCTTTCTAGTTTACCCCTCTTAGTATGGTGGGGTGTTTAGTTCTGGGTTTTTTTGCCCAGGTGGTTTTTTGTTTGTAAAGGTTGTGGGAGTCCTTTTAAAACCCTCTTTCTTATTAATAGTATAAAAAAATTAATGGATCACGATAACTTACATTTACCTTTGGAAACACATAAATATTATAAACATGGTTGATAAATTTTCCTACCACTTGAGATGTGAAGCAATTACACTTCATTGAAATGAAATGGACAATCTTTATGAGATGATTCATCATTACAAAAATTCTATCATAGTCATTAGAGATAGATAAGCCATCAATAAAATTTATGGATATTCATTCACATTTTCATTGTGGTATATGTAATGTTTGAAATAGTCCTTCGTATGTGACATGATCATTTTTATATTTTGGTATGTATCATAGTCATCCAAATAGTTTTGAACATCCTTTTGCATACTTCACCAAAATAATGGTTATCGATCATTATCATATTTTTCAAGGAACTGTCATGCCTTAAATTTAGGGATTTATGACTATTGGCAAGAAATTTTAGTATCTTTACCAATGGAACTATGAGAATCCTTAATAAATATTTCATTGGAAAAAGGAAGCATATCTAGTTTTTGTAAATTATTTTATTGTAACTTTATATGCTTAAATTTACTGAGAAGATCATGATTGTGTTTACAAAGGTAGGTGATTTGTTCATGCTCTATACATATAAGTATTTAAAAAAAATAACTTCTTATGGACATTATTTTATGTTGTTTTTATAGCCCATTTCCCTAAAAAAATTCTTTCAATTTTATACTAATTGAGATTTAATTTTAGTTTAAAGTTAACATGAGACCATCATGTTGTTGCTTTTCCATCTAAATATACCCATATAAATATAGGTGATATAGAAAATATTTAAAAAATTTTAACTAAGTTTTTCAATTTTCATCGCCCCTAAACCTTGGGACTTGTTGATTTGTATATTCCACATCTTTTATAATTGTTGTATTGCACAATTTTGTTCTCTATCACATTCTTTTATTGTTAGATTACACCCTTTAGTATGTTAGGTTGCATCATATCATATTTAGGTCACATTTTGTATCTTTGATTGCACCCTTTTGTGTCTTGGATTACCACATTTTATATCATAACTTCTAACATTTTTTAATATTATGTTGCACTCTTTGGAATATTAGGCTGCAACCTATTTTACTTTGGGTCACATCCTTTAATATATTAGGTTGCATACTTGACCTTGTATCTTGTTTTATTTGATTTACATCATTTTATATCATAATTTCTATAAAATACATGTATTCCAATTATTCTTATTTAAACCTTTGCTAACTTTATTTTATTTATGGAAATAAATTTATGCTTATACTTATTATAAAATATAAATTATGTATTATTAATTATATAATTTATAATTTATAATATAATTTGTATTATATTATAAGAATTACATTATAATTTCCACATGTTCTATCCAACAAGATATCCTTATATTTCTCATGAATTTTATTGTTGAGCTCAAGTTTTATTCTTAACATTGAAATAAGCAAGTGATGAAGCATTCAATCCTATTCATTATTTCCACACTCTTCTTACATAGTAGTTATAAGACCTCCAATCTAAACAATTTATTAGAGTATAAACTCTAGAATGTTGTTGTTAATAATAACATTATTCAACATGAAAAAGTAAACAATAATCAATTAAATTCCAAGATCCTAAAAGAAATTAGAAATCATTATTGATTCCTAACTTGGACCGTTTGAAATACCTTTTTTTGATGTTTTTTCTTACCCTTCTGAATTGGCTACAATTTCCTTGTCCACTATCTACTTTAGACATTTGTATAGTACAAAATGATATCACCTTCTTTCTCTTTGTATAGATAGTCTTCCATATTTTTATATTACTATATTCCATATAAATTAACCTCCTCCATCTCTATTTTATCCCATTCTCTCCCTAGACTAAGCTAGAAGTCTCATCGACCAAAAAAATTATTTTGGTAAATAAGGTAAAGGTACTTTATCAAAATTACACAATGGTGCATTAATTGCACTCATCTAAAATTCCATATTGAATTAGTAACACATTCTTTTTGGGTATTAATTGGAATCAAAACATGGTTTTCCTATTGAGTTCTACCAAGAGTTTTGGGATATCCTTCATGTTGATTTATTAGAGGTGGTGGAAGAATCCAGGAAATCCAAAGAAATTTTGAAGGTTATCAATAAAACCTATATTACTCTTGTTCCAAAAGCTCAAAAGGTTGATCATATCTCATATTTTAGACCTATTGCTTTATGTAATGTTCTTCTCAAAATTATTACTAAAATCATGGCAGAAAGGTTGAAGCCTCTTTTGCATAAGATTATTTCCCCGAGCAAGGGGGATATGTGGAAGGATGTCAAATAGTAGATGAGATAGTTCTTGCTCAGGAAGCCATCCATTCCATGGATATGCAAAATTATCCTTCTATGTTCATCCGGTTAGACTTATCCAAAGCTTATGACAGAGTGGATTGGCACTTCCTTATCAAATTTTTGAGGCAATTTGGTTTATCTAAGGATTGGATGGATTGGATTATGGGATGTATCTCTTTAGTTTCCTACTTAGTTATTATCAATGGCAAGCCTTCTCCGTATTTCCCAGCTTCCAGAGGTATTAGGCAAGATGACCCGCTATCACCTTATTTATTCATCATTCTTGTTGAATGCTTAGGTAGGACTATAACCAAAAAGAGGGAAAACAAAACCCTTGATGGAGTTACCATTGCTCATGGAGCTAGACCTATCTCTCATATTCAATTTGTGGATGACTTTACCCTTTTAGGTAAAGCTACAATTAAGGAATCTTCTAATATTAAGCAAATCATTAGCTATTTTTCTAAGGCTACTGGGCAGTTGATCAATGAAGAAAAATCTAAAGTTATTTTCTTTCACTGCTCTGCTAGACAGAAATCCATGGTCTTGGATAAATTAAGATATAAGAAGGCCTCTCTTCCAATCACTTATTTAGGTATTCCCATAAATATTCAAAGGCATAAAAATAAATATTGGAATTGGTTGTTGGACAAAGTCAAGAAGAAAATTGGAAATTAGACCAACAAGTGGCTTTCTTTTGGGGGTAGAATCACCTTGGTAAAATCAGTCCTTCAAGCTATTCCTATTTATGTTTCTTTCATTTTGAATATCCTAAAGGCTATTCTTCGAGAATTGGATCAAATCAGTCATCGTTTTCTTTGGAGTGGTACTAAGGAGAAAAGAAAATGGGCCTTGGTGAAATGGAATACTTTATGTATTCCTAAGAGTGAAGGGGAGTTAGGATTCCGGTCTTCAATTAATAACAACAAAGCTTTAGCTGCTAAATTATATTGGAGGATGTTGCATAACCCCAATGCTCTTTGGGCCAATAATCTTCGTGCTAAATATGCTGAGAACAAAAGTCCTGAAGACCTTGTTTGCTATCAACTTCCTACCAAAGTTTCTCCCATTTTAGCAGTTCTTAAGACTTGTGAGGATTTGATAAAGAAAAAATTATTTTGGATCATTCATAATGGTCAACATGCAAATTTTTGGATAGATTCTTGGGATGGTCACAAGCCTTTGATAACTCAGTTTCCCGATTGGAGGCCTTGGATGGAGGAGCTTCATCGAGCTAATTGGATAAAGGTGGCTAATTATTGTCGGTACCATCATGGTAATTCAAAGGTTGGTAGATATTGGATCCCTATTGAGGACTAGCCTATTCAAATCCCAGAAAGGCAAAGACAAGATATCCAAGGCATCCTTCATATGATATCCCTCTCTTGGTCCCATGAAAAAGATTGTTTTGGATGGAACAACACTACTAAGGGTGAGTATTCAGTTGCTCAAGGTTATTTGACCTTATGCCATAATAATCCCAACCATTCTTCTGACATTTTTTCTCAATTGTGGGCTCAAAATCTCTGGCCTAAGGTGAGGTTCTTTAATTGGATTTTATTGCATCGTAGGGTACTTTCTGGTGAGCAACTTATGAAGCGTGGTTTTCATGGCCCTTTTAGATGTGAAATGTGTGAAGAGAATGTAGAAAGTATCAACCATATTTTTATTGAGTGTACTTTAGCCTCTGAGATATCGAGGAGAATGGCAACTTTACTTGGCTTACAGTGGTCCATTATTTTCACTTTTGAATAGCTTTGGAGGGATTGGCCTAATCAAGAGGGTGTTGATCATTTTATTAGGTAGTTAGTTTGGATGGGTTCTACCATTCTTCTTTGGAATATTTGGAATGAAAGGAACATCCAAATTTTTAATCAAGATAGGAAGGATATTCACTATATTTGGCAAAAGACCATAGCCAACTTAGTTGAATCAGTCCATCAACTCCTTAATCACCCCCAAAACTCCCACCAAAGATGGGATCAAGTGATGTAAATATTGAAGATTAAACCTTCTAAGGGCAACCAACTTAAAGGAAATGTGAGTATTAGTAATATGGATAGGACTAGAAATTGGCAATCTCCTCCTAAGGATTTTGGAAAAGTCAATACTAATGGAGCCTCTAGAGGGAACCCTAGAAAATCCAGTGTGGGAGGAATTGGTAGAATTTCAGATGGCTCCCTGGTTTTTACTTTTATTGAGAATTTGGGTATTCTTTCCAATAACCTTTCTGAGGGGTATGGTATCCTTAGAGGCCTTCAGGAGGCTACTAAGGTTGGATGGGAAAAGGTGTTAGTTGAGTCTGAATCTCAAATTATGATTAATCTCTTGAAGACTCCTAAGAATCATAAGGTGGATTGGAGAATAAAAAGAATTATTGAGAAGATTCAATTAATCCAGATGGGATTTTTGAAAGTTGATTACAATCATGTGGTCAGAGATCAAAACAAGAGTGCTGATGCTTTAGCTAATTGGTCTTTGAACAAAGGTGATCTTACTTGTTATGGCCACCTTCCTATATGGTGGGCTTCTCAAATTAGGGAAGCTCTTCGTTCTATCATTTCTTTGGATGGCTCTAGTTCTGAAGGTACCTAGTTTCTTCTTGTTTTTTTTTGTTTCTCTTTGGTTCATTTAGTTTTTTTAGTTCCCTAGCTCATTCTATTCTTTATTTTATTTCCTCTGTTGATTATTGCATTAATAGTCTTCTGGTCTAGATAGGTCATTGTTTTGTTCATTTTTTTTCTTTTGTATTCTTTGTTTTTTTGTTTAGTTCTTTAAGGTGGGTGGGTCCTTTTGTTTTTTTTTGTTTTTGTGTTCTTTGTGTTGTTTTTTGTTGTTCTTGTGTTTTTGTTGTTTTGTTTTTTTTTTTTTTATGTTTTTTTGTTATTGTTCTTGTGTTTTTTTCGTTCTTGTTCTTGGGTTTCTCTTTGTTTGTGTAATTTCATTTTTTTATGTGTGAGTGTTTTCTATGTTTTTTGTTTTTGTTTATTGTTTATTTTTGGTTGTTTTTATTTTTATTTTATTTATTTTATTTTTTAGGTTTTGGTTGTGTTTATTTTTCATGTTTTTTTGGGTAATGTATTTGTAGTGTTTTGTTGTTTTTGTCTTGTTTGTGTTTTGTTATGTGGTTCTTATGTTTTTCTATGTGGTTTGTGTTATGGTTTCTTTTATCTTATTGTGCGTGTTTGGTTGTGCTTTTGGTTTTGACACACTCAAGGAGCATGTTTTTTATTTTATTTTATTATTTTTATTGTTATTTACTTTTTTAAATTTGGTTTTGTGTGTTTTTTTGCTCCTTGAGTATGTCAAAGGTGGTAGGCCAGGTCCGAGTCCTGGGTATTTTTTGCAAAATGGATACCCCTGCCTCCTTGGGTCTTACCCGAAAGTGGCATCCCTTTTGGGATGTTTTCCACAAAAAAAAAAAAAAATTAATTGGAATCAAAACATGGTTTTATTTTTTCTCTTTAAAACTATAAATATTTTCTCTTCTAACCATTACTTGACTACAAGAATTACCCCTAACCCTAACTTTATAAGAGAAACAAGTATTGAGATGATTAAAATAATTTTT
The DNA here is from genome assembly GCA_028583015.1 of Wollemia nobilis. NCBI lineage: Eukaryota > Viridiplantae > Streptophyta > Pinopsida > Araucariales > Araucariaceae > Wollemia > Wollemia nobilis. The sequence continues at coordinate 15,261,193 of JAQPPZ010002549.1, forward strand.
TTTCACACATTCAAACCTATGACCAATAAATTTAATGATATTGAACAACTTCTAATCTATGTCCATCTCCAAGAAAACAAGTACGGGTGAGTGCAAAATAGTGAGTCCTACTTTTAGGGTTTGGGACCACTAAAATTCTTTAACATGATATGCACTTAAAATTTGATAAAGACATTAATAAATAAAAGAAACTAATTTTCACAGGACTTCACACCACATGCTGCTTGATATAAATCAACTTTAGGCTATGCAAAACTACACTCTTCCTCATAAAGGCCTCCCTTGGAGCATAAACATTAGCTACCATTTTATCCTTAATGAAATCCTTGGGAAGAAACTCCACCTCATCTGGGTTGGATAAGAGAGAAAACTCTGCCTCATCCATATTTTTACCTATCAAACACATCGATTTGTGGGTGCCACTACCTTCTACCAATCTAATAGAAGGAAGACCCCACACCACAGGTGAGGCCATGGGAAAATCCAAATAATTATTAAAAACCTTGTCAATAGAGCTCTTCATCACTTTTCCCCTCATGCCTTTAGTAGAAACATGAATTTTGTGAGATATCTTCTTCAGACCAGAGCCCAGTGAAAACGAGTAAACATCCTCCGTACCTTCACCCAAAATTTCAAAATCCACCAAGTCATGGCCAAGCACAGGGACCGAGAAATCAGCCAAAGACTTCAAAATTTCCTCCACCATGATCCCTTTATCCATCGTCGCTTGCTCAAAAACTTAAAGGGCCAATCCTTGGTGAAGGGGAAACTGATCGTACCCTCCTTGAACGTCCATCGTAGACTTCCTCATTGAATGGAATAAAAATAAGTAAATATTCATCCACAATTGTCTCCTAAGATGATTCAAAAACATGGCATCGTAACTATGTATGACATTGTACGTAGAATCCAAAGTAAAATAATCCATAATGACCTTAGCCATCGAGATAGGCATTCATTGCTAAAAGAAATCAGCTTCTTCCTAGATGGCTACAATGCCATGGCCTTGTATCCACCATGGGATAGATAAAGGGGTAAAAATTTATTGATAAAAATTTTGGATTACATAGTACAACTAAGCTCTCATCCAATACTCAAATAAGTAATAAAATAGGCTAAAACCACCAGATAAGGTCGAAACCTGAAGAAGACAAAAATAGCAAACAACATTAAGTTTGATCATCCTTTTGGATCAACTCGTAGAGGTGTTGATAGTCCCTAGATGGGAGACTTCCAATTATCGATAATCCAAGGATCCAATAGCTTAGAAGCCCTTTTGACCAGACAATAAGAAACCCCATTCTATTCCCTTGGAATGTGCACAAAAGAAATAAATTTGAACTCTTTACTCATTCTGAGAATTTGAATGGCCACAGAGGTCAATTTCCAATTAACATCCTTCATCCTTTTTTTGTTTAAAATATTAACCAAAAATTTAGAGTCAAAATCACAGATAATTCGATGCTAGCCAAGAGAAAATCCCCTCTAAAAGGCCTCGAGAATCACAAGAGCTTCCATAAAATTGTTGGAGTGAACACATTTATAAATGGAAAAGAAAATACTGACCATGCTAGCATAATCTCTTCCAACACTACCAATTCCAACATGTCCAAGATTACCCCTGTTGGTTTGAATTTTATACACACCCTGTGAAGAATGAACATGAAACTCTGATAACACTTATAAGAGATAAATCCCACTCACTTTAGGATCTTGCTGGTTATCCAAGGTGTGAGTTACAGAGTTGGGTCGAATGTCAATTCACTCTTTTTCACTTCTGGAATAGTTTTCAAAATGGACTGTTTGTTACCTTACAATGGGCTCTGAACTTGTTCAATAATGTTTATGGTTGTTACTTTGTTGACAATTGAATTTAAAATCAGTTCTTTGATCTAGCTCTTATGGGTCAACAGATTTAAATAAAATACAAATTAAAGAAAATAAAAATGGATCATTTCACGATAAAATAGAGAGAGTAGGGTAAGGCAGATAGAGAAGTCTATCAAATAAGCTGTAAAACCAAAACTACCAATTTTATTTATACTATCAGCTTCACAATAGAACAAATCAAAGAAGAAGGTGTCCAGCTTTCTAAGATCACCTTCTACTAAGAACATAAAACAGAGATAGAACAGATCTAACAAAAAATTATAAATAGAAGGGAAGTCGGTTAAAATTGATATCTTTCACCGACATCCTAGCTCGCACAGTGAGGAAAGAGCAATTAGAATAGGCCTAAACCTTAAATCTGTAATTTTCCTTAACATACAGTAAAACAAATGAAGCCCAACATCATATTTAACCTTGATAACACGAATTTACAGCATATATTTAATAAAATTTAATGAGATGAAAACAAAAGAAAATGAACTTAGCACAGTCTGAAAGAGATTAGGCTCCTGGCCACGCTATCACATAAAGCAAAAAGCACATGAACTCCAAGTCTAGAATAAAAGCTTTTAACAAGATTTGCAAGAAATTGCTTCAATAGCCTTTTTTCTAAGTTTTTTCCCTCTTGCGATTACATTCAGAAGAAGTATTTATAGACTCAGGGCAAACCCTGATATTTTTAGAAATATCTTCGTCTCAAACCCTAAATCTTATCATCTTAAACCCTACTACCCGGGTTTTACAAAATAAAGCCTTTAAAAATAGGGCTTTCGATAAAACTTAACCATTCTGCAAATCAATACAGTTACTTGCCATAAATGGAGAAGGTAGAAAATTAATGCCATTTGCATCCACCTGCAACTGTGTGTAAATGTCTTCATTAATTCTCCTGAGAAATTTGGATGAGTTACCACTTCTCTGACATTTCATCTCCGTAGAGCCATCCCTGAGTTGAAAATATTTGCACTCCATTACTTCTGCCATAAATTTTCATTAAATGCATCTATCGGCAAATTTCGGCAACTGTGTAGATATTTTCATTTTTCGATCAATTCTTGACATACTCCATTAAATGGGCAGCTGCTTAGTCACCGTAAAGTCCCTTTGCGGCCAGATCTATAAAATTTGGATGAAACAACAATTCTCGGCATCTCTCATTTCAATATGACGGTCTTTGATTAATCTGCACTTAACTTTGTCTTTCTGGCCATTTCTCCCGTTATCATGCAAGTGCCAGATGGCTTTCTACAAAAAATACAAAAGAAGGATTAGTACTTTAATTAAATCAGATTAAAACTTTAATCATTAAATCACCCGTTAAAGTTCATTACATGTTGGCCTGCTTCCTGTTGACACGTGTTGCAAAAATCGTGACACGTGTATGCTTCCAGCTATCTTTTCATGTTTCGGCCACTTTCCTGCCATGGCCGCGAAAATGCGACATGTCGCGATTTCACAACATGTCACGAAATCGCTACCTATTTCTGCCCTGGGCACCTTTCTGCTTTGTAAGCCGTAAAAACGTGACATGTCACGATTTCACGACATGTCATGAAATCACGACTTTTTTTGCCCTTGTGCTGCCTTCTGTCGACTGTGTCACGATTTCACGACATCGCAAAATCATGACGTCGTGATTTCGCGACACCTTTGCACTCTAATCATTTCCTTTGCTTCATACAGTCGGGCCTTGGCTTCCCTCGAACTTGGCGCTGCCTTCTAACTGGTGTCACGATTTTGCAACATCATGAAATCATGATGTCACGATTTCACGACACCCCCTCTGACTTGGTGCTGCCTTGCTTTGTGCCTTAGCTTCTCTTTTGGATCGTGTCATGATTTCACAACATCGTGAAATCACGACGTCATGATTTCGCGACACGTCCGCTCCTAGCACCTACTCGTTCCTACCGTGTCATGATTTTGTGACACGACCACCCTTGGGCCCCCTTTCTATTGGCGTGTCATGATTTCACGACATCGCAAAATCATGATTTCACAACATCGAGCCTGCCTTTGCCCCTTTCTCCTTCATGTTGTAGCAAAACTGCAACATGTCGTGATTTTGTGACATGTCACGAAATCATGATGCTTTCTTGTCTTGGGCCCTTTTCTCTCCTTGCACAGCGAAAACGTGACATGTCGCGATTTCACATGTCACGAAATTGTGCCCTCTTTCATGCCTTAGCTTCTTTTGGCTCCTCCTGCCGTGAAACTGCGACATGTCGTGATTTCGCGAAATGTTGTGAAATCGCGACCTTCCGTACGCACTTGCTCTCTCTCTCTAGACCCGTCGCAATTTTGTGACATTTTCAAAAATGGAAAGTGTCGCGATATCGCGACATTTCCAAAAATGGAAGTGTCACGATTTTGCTACGTTTTCAGGACTTAGCCGATTTTTCTGAAACCCGTCGTGATTTTGCGACATTTCCAAAAATGAAAAGTGTCGCGATTTCATGACTTTTCAAAAAATGGAAAGTTTTGGCTTCTAATGAATTTATCTATCTGTATTCTACATTTTTTTCATATCAGTGAAAGATTTTCTTTATTTATGAATGATTCTAACATGTGAAAAATGAATTCTGAAATAAATCAAAGCCAGATGCAAGAGTATTTGGATACTTTGATACAGGCAAAACTTGAAGAAGGAGGAGGCAAGCAAAAATTTGGAATTAAAACCTAAAAAACATCAAGAGGGTCCTTACTGCAAAATGAAAGCTCAATATTTTCAAAAGATGGAAATTTATTTTTCAGTGGGGGTGTGTTTCTTCTCAATAAATGGCGATATCTGCGGGTAAAATAGTAGCACTATTTTAGAATCCAGGACTCTAGTTTCAAAACAACATAGACCATGCATCATGCCTTGCCACAAGTGTTCTTCAAAATAAATTGACTACTAGCTGGTAGTTGTCAAAATTTCCCAAGGACATACTAGGCTGAATCATTTAAGAAAGATTTCTGATGTGCAATTATAAGTGTATAAAACTTTCTTCAAAAATTACTGGGCCTTCGAATGTTGAACTCTAGATTGATCAGCTTTTCTAGACTGTAATAGGGGAAACCGAGTAGAGCTCTTTTTACTAGTTTGGCCTTTTACAGCCCCGACAGAGTTACCCTTTAGATTTACACGACCCAGATTCACAACTGTAAGGTAGAATCTACAACTTGGTAAAAGAAAACATCTTTTGAAGTCTTGGCTATCTCTTTGATTACATAACTTTTTTTTTTTTTTTATATATATATTGAAAATAACAGAGTGCCAATTTTATGTTGTCTTGCTCAACTTTCATCTTCTTTCTCTCTTCTTAGAAATATACCAAAGTCTGAAAAGCCTTTAAAAGAAGAACAACAATTTTTATTTTAATATCTCATCAGTTTGGAACTTCTTTAGCCTGGGTACTGATAGCCTCTATGGATACTCAAATAATTTCATGAATCATAGTCCCCTCTTATGACCAAATTTTCTTGGATTCCCTAGGAGTTTCTCCAGCCAAACAGTATAGCAGTTTCTTTATAATTAAAATAACTGTGGCAAGCAAGACACAAAATCCAATCATATTTCTACCGTTGTTCTGAATAACAAAATAGTTCCATTGTTCAGTTTAAGAAGACTATCTCAATTAGAATAATGAACAGAATGGACACTAGATTTAGAACTCAGAATAAAAACAATTTTGGAAGGCTGACTTTTTCATTGATGCTCAGGCAAAACTCAAAAACAGAATTTAAAACAAAATAAACTGCACAGACCTCAAGGATAAAATAAAATAAACTGTACAGACTCCAAAGGGGAAAACACAGAACCTTAAAAAAAAAAAAAAAAAAAAAAAATTGAAAAACACTATACAGACTGAAAAACACTGTATAGACTGAAAAACACTGTACAGACCTTTAAAAAAAAAAAAAAAAACTAAAAATTGAAATACTTTAAAGCTTATTTACAATGTATACACATGTTACAACTTCTTTGTGGCTCATTCAAAAATTGCAACAGTTGGAAAAGCAGAGAAATAGTGCCTTAAAAAATTTTGACCATTTGCAGGTAAATTTAGAAAAATTACCTTTCAGGTCCTGTTGACGAAATGCACTCCAGACTATGCTTCCAAATTTTTTTTTGCTACCTGGGAAAGACTTGTGTTTACCGTCTTCCCTCTCTCCTTTTTTATTTTATTTTATTTTTTTATTTTTTATGGATCTTGTCCCACTGAAAAACAAATCTGCAACTCTTTCACCCTCCAAATTAATCAAATCATATAATAACATGTTTATGCTTTTACTTGAAGGGTTTGCAGAATTATTTCAAAGGGACGGAATGTAAAAACCCCCCAGGATCAAATATCTTAAAGCCTTTATAGACCCAGATCATCACATCTTTAGATTTATGTAGTAACTCAGAGAGATCATATTTTATTCGTATGTCATGATTCTTAATAGCTCAAACATTTTGTGGTTGCTCTACTGCTTCAATATCCAAGACTTCAATTTTTATCCCTCTAACAGAATTTTCATAATTTGCTTTTTCACTTGAGCCTTGCTTAGATTTAATCCCATCAATGTGTAATGTCCAAACATCATTTTTGTAATTTGTCAGAGCTGTAACCCGTCTTACCTTCTCGGTTGGTGAATTATAAACTCCAATATCTGCATCAACACGGTTTACAACTTTTTCTTTGATATTATGTTCAGTAATCAAAGGCTTATACTGAGACTCTTTATCTATTTCGAGTTGGTTGACCACATTCACATTTACTATCTTTTCCTAATTTTCTTGAAATTCAATAGGTGGTCCAAAGTAAGCTTCAATCAAGTTATCTTTTTGTTCAACAATCTGGTCCAGCTCATTGAGGGTGATGTCATCTTTAATTTTCTTCATATCCTCAATGATGTTATCCTCCTTCCTAGTTACTTCTGCATAGTGATATTGAATATTATTTTCATCACCTTTTGATGAGGGAGGATCTTTGGTAGGTTCTGGATTTTCACATCTCAATTTATAACTGTCCCTTTTGAACTGTTGAAAATCATGTATCTCATCCATAGGAATATCTACAAGATTTTTTGACTCTTCGGAAAAAGAATCTGAAACCATAGTCGCACTATTTTTGGATGAACCAGAGATATCAATATTTCTTGGATTTCTAGGAAAATTTAACTCACCAGGAAAAACCTCAAATTTGGGTAATGCTAGATCACAAATGTTTACTTCAAGCACTTCCACTTTGAACTTGTCAGAACCTTTCTCTATATTTTGCACATGCTGAGTGGATGTCACAGTTAACGTAGTTTCCTTGGGTAGAGCATGACATGTTGGTACCAACTTATGATGTGGAATGGGATCCGAAATAGACATGTTCTGTGTAACATAGGATATCAAAGGACTGCTCAACATTTGAGGTCCTAACTGTCTCTCAAGGACTAAAGCTTCCTTATAAGCTCCTGCCAGGGTTGTGATATTGATGTCTCTCTTGAGAAAAATAGAGGTCACCGAATCCAATGCATTCTTATAAATTTCTAAGGCCAGATTTGCATTTGGGATGTAATGACCAGTCATTCTACCATAAGCTCTTTGGAACCTCATATTGAAAGACCTGACAGCTTCTCCCGACTCTCTCTTGATGCTGGAAAACTGTTGGTATAACACACTGGGGTCTATTACCTCACCAAACTGTGACACAAAAACCTTTTCCAAGTCATTCCAACTGGTAATAGAATCGTTAGTGAGATTTAGAAACCAATCATAAGCTCCTTCCTGGAGAGTGAACGGGAACAATCTGCAAGCCACATCTTCATGCTGTATATTTAACAATTTTAGAGCATTCTTGAATGCTACCAGATGTTCCTCTGCTGTTCTAGTTTCGTCATGCTTGTATCTGGGAAGATATCTCTCTGGATTTTTGGGCAGGTCATGGGCTATACCCGGGATATTTAAGGCAGTGGAACCCAACCAATTTGCCATTACTACTTGATTGACGGTGGTATTCTGAGTTGTAGTTGGAGTAACTACCAAGTGGTGATAAAACTGCTTTAGACAAAGACTTGGCCCTTCTGATGCTACTTCTTCTTGGAGTTTCTAATTCAGGCACAAGGAGCTCTCCAGCTACGGGGTGGGACCTTGTTACCCCGTATGTAGAATCCAACTTTTCACAAGCAACTTATAATCTCACAATCCTTAACAGACTACTGAACTGAGGTCCTATTTCCTGGAAATTTTAAATATTGTACAGACAATTTACAATACTGACCGGAGTTCAGTGGGGCACTCCTAGCACAATTTTTAAATGTTGGTCCGACTTTTATACACACCCTGTGAAGAATGAGCATGAAACTTTGATAACACTTATAAGGGATAAATCCCACTCACTTTAGGATCTTGCTGGTTATCCAAGGTGTGAGTTACAGAGTTGGGTCGAATGTCAATTCACTCTTTTCCACTTTTGGAATAGTTTTCAAAATGGACTGTCTGTTACCTTACAACGGGCTCTGAACTTGTTCAATAATGTTTATGGTTGTTACTTTGTTGACAATCAGATTTAAAATCAGTTCTTTGATGTAGATCTTATGGGTCAGCAGATTTAAATAAAAGACAAATTAAAGAAAATAAAAATGGATCATTTCACGGTAAAACAAAGAGAGTAGGGTAAGGCAAAAAGAGAAGTCTATCAAACTTAGCTGTAAAACCAAAACTACCAATTTTATTTATACTATCAGCTTCACAATAGAACAAATCAAAGAAGAAGGTGTCCAGCTTTCTAAGATCACCTTCTACTAAGAGCATAAGACAGAGATATAATAGATATAATAAAAAATTATAAACAAAAGGGAAGTCGGTTAAAATTGATATCTTTCACCGGTAGCCTAGCTCGCACAGTGAGGACAGAGCAATTAGAACAGGCCTGAACCTTAAATCTGTAATTTTCCTTAACATACAGTAAAACAAATGAATCCCAACAGCATATTTAACCTTGATAACACAGATTTATAGCATATATTTAATAAACTTTAATGAGATGAAAACAAAAAAAAAATGAACTTAGCACAGTCTGAAAGAGATTAGGCTCCTGGCCACGCTATCACAGAAAGCAAAAAACACATCAACTCCAAGTCCAGAATAAAAGCTTTTAACAAGATTTGCAAGAAATTGCTTCAATAGCCTTTTTTCTAAGTTTTTTCCCTCTTACGATTACATTCAGAAGAAGTATTTATAGACTCAGGGAAGACCCTGATATTTTCAAAAATATCTTCTTCTCAAACCCTAAATCTTATCATCTTAAACCCTACTACCCGGGTTTTACAAAATAAAGCCTTTAAAAATAGGGCTTTCGATAAAACTTAACCATTCTGCAAATCAGTGCAGTTACTTGCCATAAATGAAGAAGGCAGAAAATTAATGCCACTTGCATCCACCCGCATCTGTGTGTAAATGTATTCATTAATTCTCCTGGGAAATTTGGATGAGTCACCACTTCTCTGACATTTCATCTCCGTAGAGCCATCCCTGAGTTGAAAATCTCTGCACGCCATTACTTCTGCCATAAATTTTCATTAAATGCATCTATCGGCAAATTTCAGCAACTGTGTGTAGATATTTTCATTTTTCGGCCAATTCCTAACATACTCCATTAAATGGGCAACTGCTTAGTCATCGTAAAGTCCCTTTGCGGCCAGATCTATAAAATCTAGATGAAACAACAATTCCTGGCATCTCTCATTTCAATATGATGGTCTTTGATTAATCTGCACTTAACTTTGTCTTTCTGGCCATTTCTTCCGTTATCATGCAAGTGCCAGATGGCTTTCTACAAAAAAGACAAAAGAAGGATTAGTACTTTAATTAAATCAAATTAAAACTTTAATCATTAAATCACCCGCTAAAGTTCATTACATGCTGGCCTGCTTCGTGTTGACACGTGTCACAAAAATCGTGACACGTGTATGCTTCCAGCTGTCTTTTCATGTTTCGGCCACTTTCCTGCCATGGCCGCGAAAATGCGACATGTCACAAAATCACTACCTATTTTCGCCCTAGGCACCTTTTCGCTTTGTAAGCCGCAAAAACGCGACATGTCGCGATTTCGTGACATATTGCGAAATCATGACCTGTTTCGCCCTTGTGCTGCCTTCCGCCGACTGTGTCATGATTTTGTGACGTCACGAAATCGCGACGTCACGATTTCGCGACACCTTTGCACTCTAATAATTTCCTTTGCTTCATACAGTCGGGCCTTGGCTTCCCTCGGACTTGGCGCTGCCTTCTAACTAGTGTCACGATTTTGCAATGTCACAAAATCACGACGTCACGATTTCGTGACACCCCCTCTGACTTGGCACTGCCTTGCTTTGTGCCTTAGCTTCTCTTTTGGACCGTGTTGCGATTTCGCGACACGTCTGCTCCTGACACCTACTCGTTCCTGCCGTGTCACGATTTCATGATAGGGCCGCCCTTGGGCCCCCTTTCTCTTGGCATGTCATGATTTTGCAACGTCATGAAATCGTGATGTTGCGATTTTGTGACACCCAGCCTTCCTTGGGCCTTTTCACTGCGTTGTGTCGCGATTTCGCGACGTCGTGATTTCGCGACACCGAACCTGCCTTTGCCCCTTTCTCCTTCATGTTGTAGCGGAACTGCGACATGTCACGATTTCGTGACATGTCGCGAAATTGTGACGCTTTCTTGTCTTGGGCCCTTTTCTCTCCTTGCGCAGCGAAAACGTGACATGTCACGATTTCGCGACATGTCGCAAAATCGCGCCCTCTTTCATGCCTTAGCTTCTTTTGGCTCCTCCTGCCGTGAAACTAGGACATGTTGCGAAATCATGACCTTTCGTATGCACTTGCTCTCTCTCTCCAGACCCGTCGCGATATTGCGACATTTCCAAAAATGGAAAGTGTCGCGATATCGTGACATTTCCAAAAATGGAAGTGTCGCGATTTCGCTACATTTTCAGGACTTAGCCAATTTTTTCGAAACCCGTCGCGGTTTCGCGACATTTCTAAAAATGGAAAGTGTCGCGATTTCACGACTTTTTCAAAAATGGAATGTTTTGGCTTCTAATGAATTTATCTGTCTGTATTCTGCATTTTTTTCATATCAGTGAAAGATTTTCTTTATTCATGAATGATTCTAACATGTGAAAAATGAATTGTGAAATAAATCAATGCCAGATGCAAGAGTATTTGGATACTTTGATACAGGCAAAACTTGAAGAAGGAGGAGGCAAGCAAAAATTTGGAATTAAAACCTGAAAAACATCAATAGGGTCCTTACTGCAAAATGAAAGCTCAATATTTTCAAAGGATGGAAATTCATTTTTCAGTGGGGGTGTGTTGTTTCTCAACAACCCCTGGACAACCCATCAATATTAATTTTTAAAACTCTGCTAGGGGGTGACCTCCACCTACAATCTCTTCTAATCATCTTGATGAGCTGAGGAACCTTGCTAGAGCTATAAGAGTTCACACCAACCCTAAAGAGACTAAGGGCTTGATGTAACTTCTCCTCCCTAGAGTCCAAAAGAGGGTCCACATCACATTTGCTATGGATAGTTTCCTAAACCATACACATGATCCTTTGTCAAATATGTTGAACAACCAAATGACTGCCCTGAAAGATGCGACGATTTTGTTTGAGCCAAATCTTCCAAATGAGGCAAGAAGGGCCAAAATTCCAAGCCACCCATCAGAAGGGGGCCTTGGTTGGATGTCTGGACACCAAGGAGAGCACATGAAAACAAATATGGTTCCTGGAAATCCAGTAATGGTGCCAAATATCTCTGGCAAGGGAGAATTGGAAAAATAAATGAGAAGAGTCATCCTAATTTTTATAACAAAGGACACAAAAAGAAGGCCCTGAAATTCCCTCTTCCTCACGTTATCCCAAGTGAGGCATTTATTACGAGCTACCAACTAGAAAAAGAAGTTACACTTCAACCAAGCATATCTGTTCTGCATCATTTTCCACAATGTGATAGGGAGACTCCCAAACTTTTGCTTATCAAGAACTTGATAATTATAGGCTAAAAAGTAGGTTCCCTTGGGTTCAGGGTTCTAAGCAAGAATTTATCTACCCCTCAATGAAAAATAGAGCCTCCCTACAAGAATAAGAGCAATCACATATCTGTCCTCCACCAATCCCCCTAAGGCCATTCCTACGAATATTTCCATTTGTACATCTCTAGATTTCCAAAATACTAGATTTTTTTAAGTCCTTCATATGAGAACAACCTGATTCTAAGAAACAAACACTTAGGGATTGTAACCTGGGATATTTATTTAATATAGGAGGGTAGCCATCCCAAGAATCCTCCTAGAAAAGAGCATCTGATCCCCTATTGCAAATCTAGAAAACCTCACTTAATTAAATTAGTTCTTCTTTTTAGAGTGCCCTAGATAACTGAAACTTTCCCAACCAAGCTGACTCTAGGGATCTCAGCCTCATAAACACATCTCAATTATTTAAAAGATAATATTTTAGCCCAAATCTTATCTTGAGAGGTACACCATCTCAAATAAAGTTTTGCATCCAAAGCCTACAAAGAAAGATCCGTCTGTTGCAACCCAAGGCCTCCTTCTTGAACTAGCCTACAAATAGAATCCCACCTAACCAAAATCCATTTAGATTGATCAAGTTTTCCTGACCACAAAAAAAATCTTGACAAAGCATCCATGTCCTTGATGAAACAAGAGGGACCTGTTTGCACAAAAATTGTAAATAGGTAAGCTTGAACAACAAAATTTAAAAGCAACATTGTACCTATAGAGGATAGTCATATTACAGTCCATTTATTCACATTCCTTCTAAAATTATCAAGAATAGACTGCCAAGAATATCTAGGCATAGGATGATATAAAACCTGAATACCAAGATAAATGAAGGGGGGAGTCCTGACATAGAATATTAGAATGCAAGCAACCCTAGCTTGAATAAGAGGAGGGGTATTGAAAAATAAAATAGAAGACTTATCCTCATTAATAAATTGTCCAAAAGCACCAAGATATATGTCAATATACTGTCTAATGTTGCTAGCTTCCCTGATAGTGGCAAATTCTAGCAAAGTAGTATCATCAACAAATTGAAGGTAGGAAAGAGGTGACAAACTACTATCCCACATCCACCCTTGAATGATACCCTTCCTAACCTGAGACGAGCAATATTCCCAACCCTTTCGCCATAATGATAAAAAAATAAGAAGATAAAGGTTCTTCTTACCTCAAACTCCTTGAGGCCTCAAACAACTCTGACGGCTCATTATTAACAAGAACAAATAACGAGGAAGAAGAAACATAGTTCATCACCCATCTAATCCATTCCTCCTCAAATCCAAAAGTAGCAAGAAATTTCTAAAGAAAGGACCATATTACCCGATCATAGGATTTTCCCATGTCCAACTTAATGAACATAGGTTTCTCCTTAGAAGTTTCCATTGAGTGAATAGCTTATGTAGCAATAACAACCTCATCCAGGATTTGTAAGCCAGCAACAAATCCACCTTGGTCCTCAAAGATGATTTTGCTTAACCATATATTTATTCTCTCAACAATAATTTTTGTGATGATCTTATACACAACATTGTAGAGAGCAATAGGCCTGAACATATCCAAAGAATTCGCTCCCTCTTTTTTGGGAATAAGCATCACAAAGGTAGCATTTAGGGACCTTAGCATCTATTTGTTCTTTTGGGACTCATGGACCACCTCTAGAAGATCAAATTTGATTAACTCCCAAAAATCCTGATAAAAATAAATTGGGAATCCATTCGGGCCTGGGGCTTTCCCTTTTTCATCTTGAATACAACATTTTCCAACTCCTTAAGGGAAATTGGACCCATCAAGTGCTCATTCATCTATTTAGAAACAATCGAGGGAATATAGTTTAGAATAAGCTTTTCATCCTCATCATCTGAGAGGGAGTCCTCCTTGAAGAGGGAGGAAAAATAGCTCCTAGTCTCTTCTGAAATATTTTAGAAATAAGAGAGCATGGCACCCTAAGAATTCAAAATAGAGGTAATCAGGTTAACATTACGACGAGCATTAACTGGGTTGTAAAATAAGACTATGTTCCTATACCCTTCTTGAAGCAAATCTACTCAAGCTTTTTATTTCCAAAAAAAATCTTACCTCAATTCCCATTCAGCAAGGTCTTTTGCAGCCTTAGATTCCTCAATGAGAAGCTCCTTCGTGAGTCCCTGATCTCTAATATTCCTTGAATATTCTTCCACCCTCATAATAGTCACCAACTTAGCCAAGGAAATATTTTCAAAATTTAGTCTATTCCATCTCTTCAATTTATGCTTAACAAATACACAGTGATGCAATGAGGAGGTTTACCATTGGTCCACCGGCCTCTCATGAAATCATGAAGCTTAGGATCCTGAAGCCACATAAGTTGAAACTTAAAGGAAGGATTCTTATTTAGCCCTAACTCTAGAGAAAATATTTTGATATGCCAATGATTAGATCCCCTACCTTCCAAAATCACAGAACTAGCACTTATGTTATTACCAATTCAAAAACTAGAGATCAAAAACCTATTCAGTATTTTTGATATGGAATCTTCCCCACATATTCTATTGTGCTAGGTTAATATCCCATTATATAGCTTGATGTCAACCTAGTTCACGGCTCAGATATGATCACTAAATACAAAAGGAAAAGACTTGAGACATTCAACCCCACCACGTCTCTCCTCCAAAAAAGTGATAGAGTTGAAGTTTCCAACCAAAATCCATGGGTATAGGGGATCTAGACTTCTCACAAAGCCAATGTGCCCCCAATACTTTACTTTACTGTTGTAATCAACAAAAGCATACACATTTGTAAGTAGGATGATTTCACCAGATTCATTATCATACCCAATCATCAAAATAGACCATCTGCTAGAAATCCAAGTAAGAGGATATATCTTAATCGGATCTCATAAACAAACAACACCACCTGCATATCCACATGCACCAATACATTGGCATTGAACCCTTATCCACAACTTGGGAGCAATATTGAACATACTATTAGTAGCTAATTTAGTCTCCTAGATAAACACCACATCCGAAGAATGAACATGAACCAAATCATGAACTTTTTTTCTCGGGATGTTTTTCAACCCCCTTACATTCCATGAAAGGATAATAATTTTTAGGGGTTAGAAAAATGAGAGTCTAATGTTCTAAAAAAGCATGACTCCACAAACGTTTCCCCCATTAACCTAATTTTATCTTGGTATTTCTTTCGACCCACCTTCATATTCTTATCCAAAGCACATTTTTTAATTGTTTTCTGCTACAATACCAACACCGTAGGAGTTTTGCAATCTAAGGATGCTTGCATCAGTGCCTAAGTAGGAGAGGGCATAACTAAATCTATGACACTTTATAAAATAGTTTACCTTCCAAAGCTAGATCCAACCATATCACCTATACTCAGAACCAAAGCCATTTGTTCTTCATTTAAACCCCCTAGATCTGATGCCTTAGGTTCCACCTCAAGAAGAGACATTTGATTCGACCCTATTATATCTACATTAGGTAGCAAAGTTTCATGTATCTCCATGCACTGATCAAGATCATCTAGTATTTTTAAATGGTTGAGTACATCATCTGGTTGGCTATCCTTAAGGTCTCTTTTTGCCCTTCTTCCTCTATTTTGGGGTTTTACTAGAACAAATCCTTCCCTATCCCGATCCCTTTCCTTTATCGAGACTTTTCCTTTATCTAGATTTTGTGCAGACTGAGAGGCCCAATATTTGAAGCCACAAATGGGATAAACTTAGGGTATTTTCTTTGTAGGTAGTCGTATTCATGGTAGATCTGGAAACAAAATGGAAGAGCTTCATAGTGAAGTTGTTGAACCCATGTAGTAGATCCAAACTGTATTTCAACAGAATTTGAAATAAGACTTTTTAAATCAATTTCAACACATATACAGGCAACAAAGATTACCTTGTTATCCATCTTTAGTTGTGATGGTCCAACCAACTTCCCAAGAAGAAGGGCAATCATATGTAAGATGTCATTTCTCCAAATTCCAATGGGAGCCACGGACGTCGAATCGACACTGGAACCTGCAACGATTGCTCCTATGATGGATCAAAACCCACATGCCATGGTTTATGAAAGAGTCCTGCTTGGTTAAAGAAATAGGGACCCCCTTCAAATGCTTTGTTATGATCCGCAAGACAAGAGAAAACCACCATAAAATAGTTATTCGCACTCAGCATCACCTCCACATCACCTTCAGGGTTCCAAGTCTTCCTAACCCAACCCTCCACAAAGGGAAAAGAAATTTGGATGCCCATAAATTTGTCAATACGTGCATGTTTGGTTAAATAATCCACATCTTTCGCCACTGAGTCTGGTTGAACCACTAGAACCGGTCTGGCTTCACATCATTCCAAACATCCATTGTTCTTTAACAAGCGATTATCGGCATGCAATGAAAAATCATGTTCGTTCCAGTAATTTTTATATTAAAAACGTCACTAGCCTGCATTATCTGTGATAGAATTGATGCCATCACAACATTCCTCCAATTGTTCAGACCTCCAAAAACTGTTACCATCCCTACAGAACAATTTTTCCTCATCAAACCCTAGTAAAACAGTTTTTCCTCGTCAAACCCTTAACTTTTATTTATTTTTTAATAATATATGATAATTTTTATTTTATTGTTCTACTAAATTTGATTATTTTTCTTAATTTTTAATTTAAAATAAAATTTAAATAATTTATTTATAAAAATAATATAAAATATTAAATTATTAAAACAATAGTAAAATTCACACTACAAGACTTTTTTTTCTTAAAGCTAAAAACCCCTTGCAGGGCCACCTTGGTAGAGACCACGACCAGGGGGTTCTACATCGTCAAAGTTACCCGAGAGTTGCGCCCGGCCCTGTCGACACGAACATTATCAATTGGATTTTAAATACCCAATTAAACTTTTTGGCAGGGTGGAAATTCGAAACTGGGACCCCTCTTGGAGGATTGCCCTCTCCTCTCCAACTCACCTACAACACCTGGGTTCCACACTAGAAGACTAACTAGTTTAGTTATAACCTAAAAATATTTCAGCCGTCACATTCGAATATTTTTATTTATCGTTTTAAAAATAAAATATGATTTGTAGATTACTTTTTAGGCTGGAAATGGTTTGGTCGAAATCTTCACTCTAAACCAGTCTGCCGACCAAAGTAAATAACTGTTCAAAAAATTATTAAACTGCTGAAGTAATTTTTTGGTTGGTGGAAATATACAGTTGACAACAATATTTCTCCTTTAAAAAACTTTTTTTATTACAATATTCAATATAAATTATTGGATTTTAATATATCAATTATTAAAATTTACCATGTAAATCATTTTATTTTATATATATTCTTTGTGATTTTCTCCACCTAATCTTTACAAATCATTTTCTTTATCTACTTCATCCCAACGTTTTGACCTTTGTGCTATTAATGGTAATTTATAAAATGATTTGCTACTATCAACGGAGATTCTCATGTTTATTATATAGAAAATTTAATGTCATGTGATGACCATTGCAAATAAGAAAACAAGAAAAAATAAAAATAAATAAAAACACGGAGGTTTGAAATCTATGCAAAGGGAAATATTTTAGTGAAACTTTAAAAAGATTGCCCTATCAATTCTGAAGTGCAATAAAGTTTATTAAAAAATAAGAGTGTGATACAGAACAACTTTTATAAATAAGAAGGCACTACTTGCTATAGTAAAACATATATTTTTTATCTATTGATTATATTTCTAATCTAATACAAGAACAATCTAATAGAAGATTAATTTATTTATAAGCTTAATATTAAAAATAAAAAACTTTTGGAAATAATAATACGTAATTTTATTTATTTAAAAATATTGTTATTTAATTATTTTAATGATTTTTTTAAAAGAAAAGGTTTTATTTTTTATTTTGGAAATTTTATGGTTAATAATTTTTATTATTTTATTTTACATGATATTTATTATTTTCATAATTCATGAGGTAAATATTTATTTTTATTTTTTTTGAAAAAAAAGGAGCTCAGATTATATTATATCACTAACCTAGAACATTACAATATTTTGGTGTTAGCACTATCCACCAACTAAAAAACAAAATGAGGTGGATCAGGAATAAAGCATCCATAAGAATAGAAAGCTAATATCAACAAAAAGCCTATAGCTATATCTTGTTGCAATATACAAGATATCAACATTCATTTGTGGGAGAGACTGTTATATGAAAAAATTCCAGGCATGTCTTCCATGATATTTTCTAAATTCTTTAGAGAAGAAAAAGAAGTAATCAAACCCTGGACCTGCTTATTATTGTTAATTATCTTCTTCTTAGTTTCCTGTTGGACTTTCTGAAGATCTTGAATCATATGAGAAATTTGATGAAGTTTGTCAACAACATCTCAAGGTGTGTTGGAATGTCCATAGACTTGAGAATGAATGTGTCCCACATGTAACAAAATATCAAAGGTCAATTCCGCCAAAACTATATCCCATGGAGGAGCAAATCCAATAAACACCTTTTTTGCATTTGTACTTCTAAATGTGCTTGATAAGGATGAGTGTACAAATATCTTAGAGTTTGGGGCATTGATCGAGCTGAGAAAAACCAAGCAAAGAAAGATTCCAATATCTAGTGAAAGAGAGAAAAATAAAAGAGTAGAAGATATCCCAAAATTGTTTAGCCATGTCACAAAATCAAAACAAGTGAATAAGAGTTTCTAAAGCATTACAAAAATTGCATTGAACGAGAATGTGTAAAATCACAGCCAAAATTTCAGCTGTTGGCAATTTTTGATGCAAAATACGCCAACCAAGAAGTTGAGTTTTTGATTCAACAAGAGCTTTCCAAATTTGAGTAGCAAAAAACTGCCATTGGGCATTGGTAAAATTCACTTTCCACTTGACATTGAGCTTAGAGGATAAAGAAGGTGGACACAAAAGATTTTTTTATAACCAACTAGAAGTAATGGAGGAGATTCTATGACCATTAAGCCATCTTCAATAATTTTAAATATTATGGGCAGTTATTCCCAAATTCATAAGGATATCACAAGGGATAGAAGCCACAATTAAACCATAATACTCTTTGAACCTATAGGGAAGGAAGTAATTATTGTATATCTGGTTCTAGGTAAGAATTGAGAAACTATCCGAATCCCAGATATCTCTAATTATATTAATTATTTTCTTCAAAAACTCTAGCCCATGGATAACATTGCATAAAGCTAAATTTTTATCATTATGGAGTATAATTGTAATCCACCAAAGATTGTTAATATCGATGCTCAAACTATGTGTCAAGGAGTCAGACTTCCAAGTCAATAAATAAGAAATTGATTGCCAAAATTTCCAGTATTGGGTAACTGGAATAGAATTTTTAACTGTAAAATAAGGTGCATTAAGGACCTTATACTCCCAAGGGGTTTCTTTCCATTTACCTTTGTGAGTAGCTAGAGATATTTTGTACCAAAATAGGTGTTTCCAATTTTCATCACCAATAATGGCTCTAGCAACCCATTTTGCAGCTAAACTTTTGCTATGGGTAAGAGGATCAATGATGCCTAGACCTCCTAAAGCCTTAGGTTGAGTACAAAGTTTCCAAGAGATGGGTGTCATACCCACCTCTCCATCCTATTTAGTCCATAAAAATTTACGAATGACCTGAGTTAATTTATTATAGGCTACCTTCGGGGCCATCCAACAAGAGGAGAAATAAACATGAGAGGCTGCCATTATTTTATTCACAACTTGAATTCTTCTTGCTAAGGAAAGAAACCGAGAGAAACTGAGTTGACCAAGCATTAAATTTTATTAGAAGTATTTCAATAACCTAGTTCTAAATATCCTTAGGAGAGATATTAATCCCAAAGGGAATTCTCAAATAACGCGCAATCATAACATGAGGGATGATATTCCACTAAATTAAGGAGTTGCATCCATGAGGAGAGGAAGAGGTATAGAAGACTTCAATTTTAGAATCGTTAATATGAGAACCAGAGACATCACAAAAAAATTGAACAATCTCTTTAGCTTTTTCCACCTCTTGTTGGGTATTTTGAAGAAAAATAAGGGAATAATCAACAAAATGAGAGTGAAGAGCATGCTTATCCCCAGGAATCTTAATACCTTGAACGATGCCCTTAGAATGAGCCTTATGAAGAAGATAACCAAGAGTATCGGTAGCCAAAACATACAAAAAAGGAGCAAGGGGACAACCTTGTATGATATACCTTTGAATAGGGAAGGAGGAGGAAAGAGCTCAATTAACCTAAATACAAGCTGAAGCATCACCAAAGAGCATACCAATTTGATTATAAAATTTTGTACCAAAACCAAGCCAATAAAGCATACTCAAAATAAAATCCCATCTGATTCTATCATAAGCTTTGTCAAAATCTAACTTAACCAAGAGGGCATCTTTATTAGAATCAATAGCCCATTGTGAAGTTTTTCAAGACATCATAAGATTATCTAAAATATAAAGACCTTTAAGAAAAGTATATTGTTCAAAATGATCGCTTGAGCAACAAATTTGATTTTTAAAGCTATAGCTTTATCTATGATCTTGTAAGAAACATTGAGGAGGGTAATAGGTCTCAAATTAGAGATTTGGTTACGAGTCGTACCTTTAGGAATAAGCTTGATAAGACCTGCATTGATATAAGCTCCAAGGGAACTATTATGAAGAGCTTCCAGGTAAATGTGATGAAGATCAAAGGAAAGAATATGCCAATTTTTTTTATAAAACTCCATTGTAAGCACATCCAAGCTAGGAGCTTTGTCATTCTTCATAGAAAAAAGAGCAAGTTGATCTTGAATAATGGGATCAAATAAGGTGGGAATATGTTCCTGCACGTATTCCATTAAGATAAATTGGATTTCATACCTTGGATCCACTATAAAAATTTAAGAGAAATGGGCTACAAAACGATTCATGATCTCTTTAGAGTAAAAAATAAACTAACTTGAAGTGTCTTCCAACTTAGTGATCATTTCCAAAATATTCTTATGTTTGAGGTAGTTAAAAAAATTAGTTCCCTTGTCTCCCTAGGATATCCAATTGAGGTGAGACCTAACATGTGCCCCTCTAGCATGGTAAGACTCATAAAATCTAGCATAATTTTCAACATTGTCTAGATCACATTGAATAATAGTGTTAGTAGGGTCTTTCATAAGCATGGAGCGAAGATGAGAGATATCATTATGAAGGCGACTCTCATGAATCTTCTTCCTCTTGGAAATAGAGTGCTCATACCATCTAAGGGATGCAATAGTATTGGAAATCACGGTTTCAAACCATTTGATCTAGCAAGTATTACCAGTTGGTCTAGGAAATCTATTCCAGGCATTCTCTACAAGGCGACAACAGGCAATATTTTCAAGGTGGGATACATTTAATTTGAAAGGAAGCGACATGGAATTAAGAGAGACTGAGGAATTTTGGATAGAATACAAGATAGGAAGGTGATCAGACAAAGTAGTGTGAGAAAAGATGTGAACTTGGTCATGGATAGAGAATTTATATAGGAAATAATTACTAAAATAAAATATGTCCAGACGAACAAGCTTCCTAGCAAAACCTTGATGATAGTTGGACCACATAAACTAATTATCTCTATGAGATGATTTTTTACCAAAGAGAGAGTCATGCATACCTAAATGATTACGACAAAACAACCAACTATTAGAAAGGGGTATACTACCAGTCCAACTTTTGTCACTAGGATTCTCAATCATATTAAAGTCACCTCCAAGGATCCATTATGTAAGAGGGAGATAAAATGCTAACCATTACCAAAGGGTTATATGACTAGGATGGTCATTAGGGACAGAAAAAATCCAATAACCTGATATTTAAGAGCCAATCTAACCCATACTCAACGATGAGAAAGGTCTTCACCATTGTCTAGAATAACATAACAAAGAAACTTGGCTATGGAAAGGGTAAAACCTCCTTTACCATTAACATGAGAAGTAGTAAAGGTATATTCATACCCACCACCAATGATATCCATACAATGGGTGAAAGTGTGACCAGTAACTTTCAATTCTTGAAGGAAAAAATAGAAATATGATTTTTAGCAACAATTTTTTGAACTGGAAACTTACGGTAAGGGAGGGAGAGACCCCTAACATTCCAGGATAGAATATTTAAATTCATGATGGGTCATTTAGAGGTTGTTCGACGTCATGATTTAGAGCCTAGAAAATGTTTTCACTGATTTGCAACAATTGCATGTTGTCAAGATGAGTTTGTTGAGCATGAACCTTATTTTGAGACACTTGAGAGAAGGATCTAGAAAGATATTTGACAGAGGGTTTTTTTTCTTTGAATGGATGGAGTGATCTTGGGGGGCTTGATGAAAATTGTTGCTTGCTTACCACTCTCCACCCATATGTCATAAGACTATCTTTCAAGAGTTGTGGTGAAGGAACGAGAGCTAACTCAATATTTGTGGTTGAAATTAGTGGGGCTTGAGGATTAACAAGAGTATCTGAGTGCTTAGTCTGAGCTATGGAAGAGGCAAGAGGGTTCTTTGGAGGAACAACCTGATAAGTTAAAGTTTTTTTAAGAACTAGGGAGTGTTGAGGGCCACTGATAGGGAATTTATTAGCTAAATTTTCATTAACAACTTCCATATGAGGGCCATTAGTTGGGATTTGTTCTGCAATTTGTTTTGTAGTTGCTTCTATTTGTTATTTCTTAGCTATTTTTTTGGATAATTTTTGATCAAATGCTCAAATTCTCTAGATTAAAAACATGCATTAGGTATGTTTAGATAGACAAGAGACTGACTTACTTGGAAACTTGGCCCATTGAGTTCCAGGGAGGGGGGCAACGACTTGGATATGTCCATGTCAACATAAATACATGGTTGCACTCTATAATTAGATAGTTTTTCTGACATTGGGTGAAACCACAAAACCTGCATGTGGTTGAGATGTTGCTGGATTAGGGTTTTATAGATCAACAGTGTAGCCCTCTGGTAAGCTCCTCTCACTCTCTAAATTTGTAGGCTTCTCCATTGAATTGTTTTCGAGGTTCCCAAGGGGAATCAAGGGAACTTGAGATTCAAGATCATTGAGGGATGGAGTTTCGTTCATCATAGAAACCTCACATCTCGTGCAAACTATTTTTTTGTACTTCTCCACTACAAATTTAGGCTTGTCATCAAATGGCGATGATTGTCCCAATTCTTCACTCTAAACCCTATAAGATGCACAGCCTTCCGCAAACTCTAAAGATAAGTAAAAACCCTAAAATAGCATAAGAGTACCCTACTTATTATTTTTTCCACAAATATTTGAAATGCTTGGATGTTCACCAATGGAAGGACAATGACCTCAAAATATTTAGAGTATGCGTATTTGATTTGAAACCCCAAAAAATTAACACAGGAGTGCCCTCTTTTTTTCAACCTTTAAAAAATTCACCGGTGAATGACGAAAGACCTGCTAAATGTCAATTTTTTTGACAGAGTTCGGCATCGTCACACAAAAGTATACCTTCACAACATTGTTCATTCAAAATCTGTACCACCGTTCTGAATAATCACAAATGGCTACGTGTTACGGAGTGTCTTCCTTCATGAGGAGAGCGAGGTTTACATTCAATTCTTGAGCTCAAAAACTTATTAGCCAATCTTTGAATGTATAGTTAAATCTTAAACATATGGTAAAATTTTAAACATTAAGAATTATCCTTATCATTCTCCCTTTAATATTTAATGTATTAAAACTTAGCAACTATCTCATCTTTATAAAAAAAAATATTGATGATGCTTCAGTAAACAAATCAACAAGTCAAGCCTGCCCTTTTCAGTCGCCATGACATGACACTACCTTATTATTGCAGTTTTTAGTCATACACATGGAAGTATTAGGTCATCGATTGTCGTCAATAAAAATATAGAAAGGAAAAATTATTATTTCAATGATAACAATTCAACAGCTTAAAAGGTATAAATTTAAATTTCAAATAAAAAGCAAAAATAATTGTATATTAGTTAACAATAAATTTAAAATAAAAAATAAATGTTAGATGTAAACTTGGTAAGCACACAAAATTTAAAGGAATATGGTTAAAATAAATATGTAAGGATAGATATAGGAAAGGGAACACTTGCTAAATTTTTTTACATGGGTTATTTTTATTTTTATTCCAATTTAAAATTATAGACATACGAAAATTTTGGTTATAATATTTGTTAAAAAGATAGATATAAGAAAAGGACAATGGAAACCATAAAACATGATAAAGAGGAATGAAGACTGAAAAAAAATAGCATTTTTTTACGGTATGCAAAGCATATGGAAAACATAATAGATATAGCAAAGGGTTGGTTATAATAATAGATATAAGAAAAGGGCAACCAAGGGAAAAAAAAATCATTGGCATGCAAAGTCTATTAAGACATCATAAATGTATATAAAAAATTTTAAAATTAAAATTGTTAATGTAACATGATAAAAATAGAATAAAGAAAATTTGAAAAACTTTTCATTAAAATTAATAATAGAAAAAAAGCCACTCTAACAAATAAGAAAAATGTATTAAATGTTGTAACTTTGCTTACTATTATAATTTTTTATATACAATTTTTTTTTATAATAATATTTCAAATTTCAATCCTTTAAATTATTTGTTACAAACATTAATAATTATTTGTTAATAATTAAATGATTTTAATACATTTCATTATTGCTATTTAATTTTATTATTTTATATATTATATAAATAATTCAAAAATAATAAAATTATTATTATTTATTTATTAATTAAAATATATTATTAATATTTTATAGATGAAATTAAAAATATTACATTTTATTTCTATAATCCATTTGAAATTCAAATAATTATAACAAAATAATCTACTTACACTTTTAATTTTACCCTTAATGGCTTTGCTTAAGCAAAATTATTTATCTTTTAAAAAGCATTCAACGTGACTTGAGAGAATATTGCACAGGACACTCTAGAATATTAATGATCAACATTAAGTGGATCAATCCCTAATGCAGATTTCTCATGATTTAATGAAAGTAAATCCTCGCGGGACCTTTTGCACAAAATCCTTCTTTGCAATGATTCAATCTCCTCAATTTCCTTTAGATTGTAATCATGCAAGAAATCTTTATCACGAGACTTGTCGATGAAAAAATATGTTCTTTCACCTCCAACATGCTTAAACCCCTCTACCTTGTTTGAAGATTCATAATATAGCCTCGAACATGACTCTGGCATTGAGTCGAAGTTGCATGGTGTTGGAAATGATAATGGTTCGATTGTTGGCGTCTCTACATAGGGTGAGAAAGATAGAAAATGGTGTCAAGGTGTTTGAAAATAATGCAAATATGATTAGATGCCAGACAAGTGGGATACCGAAGGGTGAAAATATTTAAGAGGGTATTTTTTTAATCTCCAATATAGCAGCAATACGAGATGATAAATGGGTCGATAGCATGAGTAAAGAGGATGTTATTCATCCTGAAGGAACATGGGTTAGCGCAGATTGCCAAAGTTTTTTCAATCATGATTCGGTCATGCAATGGCTGAAAAAAGTTTTGCATAGGTAATGAAAAATGGAGGACTAAGCAAAGAATTGCATGCAAATGCAGATTTATACAAAGAATATTTGTTGGAGGATGAGGCTATCAGATTAGACAGAATGTACTTCATGTTGGAAAATTTAGGTTAGGATGAGTTTACTTTTATGGTAGATGAACATGACGAGTATTTGGCAGCAAGGAATAACCTCTTGAGAAATGGAGTTATTATGTTTTTTCTTCGCAAAATGCCCTCGAAAGATGATTTTCAAAAATGGGTGCAACTAAATTGGGAGGCTAACGGATTTCATGTGCAATCCTACTAGGGTTTGGGAGGATGCTATATTTCTATTCTTTTTTATTCATTGAAAGCTGCTAAATTTATGTTGCAATTAGGGACATGGTCTATTGCGGGTTCGGTTGTATTTTCTCAATCATGGCGGCCGAACTTTGACCCTAAAGATGTTTCACAGTCTAGATATCCTCTCTGGATCGAATTTGTTACCATGAAATCAAAATTTCGAGGTATAATATGTTCCATGGCTCAAAGATTTAGACGAATTCTTATTGAACCCTCTTTAGGTATTTCTTTTTTATTTATTCCAAGGATGTGTGTAGAAGTTAATCTGCAAAGGAAGTTGCTGAAATGTTTGAAAATCATTACACAAAAAGGGGTAATCTCTCAGGAGGTTCATTATTTAAATTTACCTAATGCTTTCTTTTTCTACCAGTCCATGACTATCCTTTGAGAAAACTTCGGAAGGAAAAAAATGAGAAGGGTGTGATAGGACCTAACTCTTCTATAGCTAGTGGGAAGGTTCAACCCAACAAGGATACTAATGAGGAGACTCAAGAAATGGAGATGGTTGTAGGGAACCAAGAAATAGGTAACAAAGAAGACACTGGTTGGAAGTTGGTTTGGAAGAGGTGAGAGGTAAAGGATACACTAGATAGGTCATATAAATTTAAGGAGGGCTCTTCTTACTTTAGGGGGAGATCCAAAGAGGTTAATGTTGGCTCCAAGGATACTCCTCGGGCTAACAAAATATCAAATATTGGTAGGAACATCAATGAAGACTTGGGGGCTATGGAGGGTAGAAATAATAGCAGAAGCTTAGATTTAGAAAGAAGTAGATCTCCAGCTGGTAGGTCTGCATAGGTCAGCAATCGGTTTGAAGCCCTTAATACTAAGGTTTTTCAAAGAAAGTGGACTTCGATTCATGGAATGTCAAAGAAATGTCTACTCCCACTAAAATTTTGGTTAGTAATTTTTTGCGTTCTATTAATGCTGATGTAGTTTATGTTCAGGAGGTTAAGGTGGATGGCTTTTCTATCAACAATTGTATGGATAATAGTTTGTTTGGGGCCTGGTGGGCTTCTTCTCATGATAGAGGTTCTGGGGGGTGGTCCTTATTGTCAGGTCTTAGCTAGCTGCACCATTGATTGATCAAGGGGACGTCCCATTTGGTAGAAATTGTTAGACTACATTTGTGATTGTTGGCTAGGTAATTGGTATTTGTTTTGTTTATGCTCCTAATTCTTCTAGTGAGAAGACTACCTTATGGGATTGGATGGGGATAAATTTACCCGATGCTAATTGGATTATAGGGGGACATTTTAATATGGTGGAATGGGATGGATATCGTGAAGGGGGGCATGATGGTTGTATTGGTGGTGCTGAGAAGGACTCTTGGTGCAACTTGAAGGCTTCTTTACAAATATTTGATGCTAATTTCATGTAAAATTCTATGGAATCTGGAGGATGGTTCTCTTGGTCTAATAAGAGAAGAGGAGGAGACAGAATCATGGCTCGTTTGGATAGGATTTATGTGGACAAAAATATGTTTACATATATTGGTTGAGGGAGTAGAGTTGTTTTTGTGGATATTTTGACCTTCGATTCTGATCATCTCTATTAGCTCTTCCATTTTCTTTGGTGGATCTGTTGTGGTGGATAAGAAAATTCCCTTCAAACTTAATGTTTATCATCTGGATTCTAAAGCCTACAAGGACCTGATTCATTATGTTTGGAATTTGGAGTCATTCCTGGTTGGCTTTGGCTAGATTGGTTGGTGGGAAGCCGCTATCAAGTGCACTATCAAATTTTTTAGGGGCTAGGGTAGATTGGTTACTAGGAGAAGGAAGGGAAGATTAAAAAAACTCAGGAAGGACTTGGAGGTAGCCATAAGAGACCTTGAAGGTGATTATTTTAATGTTCAACTTCAGGGGAAAGCAACTAAGTGTGAACATGAAATCAGGGGCTATGACAATTACATTAGCAGAGGTGCCCATATTAGAAGCATGATTCATTGGCTTCAGCAAGGAGATGCCCCCTCTCATTTTTTCTTTAGTCACATTAAAAAGAAAATTACTGCTAAGAGAATCACTGCTCTTCACACTATTGATGATAGATTGGTGGAAGATGATGATAGTATCCAAGCCACCATTGAAGATTATTTTTGTAATATCTTTTCCGTTTATCCTTTGAGTCCTAAGGTTTTGGAGGCTAGAGAAGAGTTTAAGAAGTGTGTTCCTAAGAAGGTATATAGTTATGAAAATGACCGTCTAGCTGATTTTTTCAAAGGATGAATTGTTTGAAGCACTTAAGAAAATGAAGGATGGCAAATCTTCGAGCCCTAATGACATTCCTGTTGAATTCTATAAATATTTTTGGGATACTATGGGTAATGACTATACTAAGATGATTCAGGAAGTGTTTGAGAAATGCTCCTTTTATGGTATGCTTAATCAAGGTCTGGTATTTCATATAAGATTGTGTTTAATGCATTGGCTCTTCGCTTTAGAGATGTTGCTGCTAGGATTGTGAGACGGGAGCAAACAGGTTTTATCAAGGGTATGTTCATTCTTGATATGGTCTTAACTGCTTGGGAGACTTTGGAATGGGCACAAGAAAGTGGGCATAAAGAAATTATGGTTAAGATTGACTTTGACAAAACCTATGATTAGGTGGATTGGTCATTTATTTTTAGTATGATGGAATGGCTTGGCTTCAACAAATGGGTAGTGGATAAAATCAAGGTCTTATTCACCTATGCCTCTGCTCAAGTTGTAGTTAATGGTAAGCTCACTAATAAAATAAGTCTTTTCAAGTCCATTAGACAAGGGTGCCCTCTTGATCCCCTTTTGTTTGTTATCACTACTGATGCTCTAGGTTATATTTTAGAATCAAAGAGAGGTGCAGGTTTAATAAAAGGGATTGATATTCCTGGAGGTCTTGTTCTGAATAATAATTTTTTGTGGATGATTTCCTTCTTTATTTTTAGTTGGATGCCTTTTCACTGCAGAATATCAAAGGTTGCTTGGAGAAGTTTTGCAAAGCCTCTAGAGCCATCATTAGTAAAGAAAAATTAGACTATTGACCGATTGGAAGTGACACTCTTCCAGATAATTTCTCTCTTAGTTGGCGATAGGTGAAGGATGGCAAATTTTTTAGATACCTTAGAATCCCATTTGGCAAGAACCTTTCTTTGAAGGGCATGGGGGATTTGTGTCTTGAGAGATTTGCAAAGAAAATTTAGTTCTGGAAAAATAAGCTCATATCCTTTGCTAGTAGAATAATTATTGTTGGAAAAATATTACAAGCTTGTCATCTTTATTATTCTTCGTGTTGGCTGCCAATGCTTCTTAGTTTGCAAGATTGGAAAGGCTTATTAGAGACTTTCTTTGGTCAAATTTCGATGGCTCCAAGAGAATGCCCTCTATCTCTTGGAACTATTGCACTATTCTTGAGGAAGCTGATCTGGGTATTTTGGACATTCATATGCAGGGTAAGGTGTTGGCTTCCAAATGGGTGGTCAAAGCATTGGAAGGTGTTGATCCTTGGCAAAGGCTCTTGAGATATAGAATTCAGAATTGCCTTCATGTTGATGGTGTTAAGGGGGATTTTCATATTGAGAATATTGTGGGTCATCCTGTTCAATTTATAATATGGGGTTGTATCCTTATTAAGAGGATTTGTGAGGCATGAAATATGGTTGGCTCTGCGATTTATTGGGCTTATATGGAAAAGCGTAGAGGCTGGGTGCTTCCATATAGATCTATTTGGATATGGAAAGACAATGGGGTGTATGCCTCGAACCTTCCTCGTATTAGATGCAAGAGGTTGGTTAAGAGGGAAATTAAGAAATGGATAGATCTATGGATTCAAGAGCCATTGATTGGATTAAGTGGGAGGATATTTGCAATAAGTTTAAGTTGAAAGCTTCTCACAGGGATGCTATTGTTCAGATTCATTCTTTTCTTCCCTCTGAACAACAACATAAGTTAAATGGTGGTTTTCTTGGACCTATATGGCATGACTAGAGGTGGAACTTTCAGGGGAGCATCATTTCTTACAAATTCACTAAGATTTACAAACATCTATTGCCTAAGACTTCTTTGCATATCCTATTAAATAGATGTTGGGACATTGTCTATCTAGAGAAGAAGTGGAAGAAGAGGCTAAAGCAGGTTTGGAAATTCATATTATCTGCTCAGCTCAAGGTTTTTCTTTGGCTACTTATTTTCCAAGGTATCCATTGCAAGGCAAGGTTGGCAAGGTGGATGAATATCTCAGACATTATGCAGTAGTTGTGGCAGAAAATAAACTATTAAACATATCTTTTGGGATTGTAGTGTAGCAATGAATGTTTGGAAAAGATTGAAGTGGACCTATTATCCTATCCTAGGTGATAGGTGGAGTTGGAAATTGGTTCTTTTGGGAGATGCCTTTGGCTGCCCTCAACATCTTCGAGGGGTGTGAACTGTTATTAAAGCAACAACTTTGTATACTATTTGGAAGGTGAGTTGCAATTTGGTTTTTCGAGATAAAGATATTCTTGCTTCTGGGATTGTGTCCAATACTGTTATTGATATTTAGTTCCAATGTAGAGCCTTTACAAGGCTTATAATCAAGTATCTCAAAGACTGCTATGCTAAGGACAAGTCAAATGATTAAATGTCCTTGAGCAAATTTTTGTAATCTAGTACGACGTATTAATATAAGGAATATTAAAAAATAAAAATAAAAACATTAAGTGGATCGTCTTTTAATTAAAAAATTATAAATAATATTAATTATAAGGAGGGTTTTTTTTTTAGGAAATAGATCCATCTTTGATGACGAATACGATTGACTAGTCCACAAATATTTTGTTATAAATATCACGTCCCGTTCAATAATGCGCGAGGAGCGATGTCCTCCAAGCATTTTATCAATTATAAGATTCAGATTGATATTCATTTAGGAATTTTGCTTTACGTCTCTCCTAAATTTTATATTAAAATTAATTTAACATTAACAAAACCGACTACCCTTTCCACCTTTGCGGATGCGGATATCAAGTAAGCCTATCGGCTCCGACAAGTTATAAAATTCCTATTTACTTCTTTTGGAGGCAGGTCGCGTTTAGAAGGAGAAGAATGGCATCTCTTCAGATTTCAGCAGTGCCCCAGGGGGTATCCATAGGCCTTGGAATTTTGCTCTTCAATTTCCTCATCTGGCTATTCTGCAATTTCACAGGAAATAACAACAGAAATAACAACAGATCGAAATTGCCACCAGGGCCACGTCCATGGCCAGTCCTTGGAAATCTCCATATGCCTGGAAGCTTTCCTCATCGAACTCTCACAATACTGGCAAAGAAATATGGTCCCGTTATGTTTCTCCGTTTGGGCTCTGTCCCAACAGTTGTGGTGTCCTCTCCTGCCATGGCCAAAGATTTCCTCAAAACTCACGATCTCGTCTTTGCCAACAGACCCGATGGTGCAACTGGAAAATTCTTATGCTATGACCGTAGAGACGTGGGATTCGCCCCCTACGGAGGGTACTGG
This sequence comes from Wollemia nobilis, assembly GCA_028583015.1. Lineage (NCBI taxonomy): Eukaryota > Viridiplantae > Streptophyta > Pinopsida > Araucariales > Araucariaceae > Wollemia > Wollemia nobilis. The sequence goes on from JAQPPZ010002549.1 coordinate 15,292,476, forward strand.
AGGCAGATGAAGAAGCTGTGCACAGTGGAGTTACTGACGGCCAAAAGAAGCAACTCTTTCAAATTCGTGAGAGAGGAAGAGGTCTCCGCCATGATTTGTTCCATCTGGGAGGAAAGCGAACGAGGGTCGCGTTGCGTAGATCTGAGAAAGTCTGTTTCATCCCTCACGCTAAATATTGCCTGCAGAATGTTCGCCAGCAGAACATACTCCGACCATGAATTGAGTGGAGGTCACGGGTTTAAAACAATGATAGACGAGATTTTCGCTGTCGCTGGTGCTTTTGACCTTGGAGACTTCATTCCTTGGCTCCAACGGCTCGATTTGCAAGGCATCCGACGACGCATGAAGAAGGTTCATCGAGTGTTTGATAAATTCGCTGAGAATGTAATCGATGAGCACATGAGTAGCAGAAGAAAGTTGAGCAAGGAAAAGCGAGATCAAGGAGGCCCCGTGAAAGATTTCGTAGATGTGTTGATTGACATGGCTGAGGCTAAAACCGAGGGTACGGAGATGAAAATCACAAGGATCCACATCAAAGCTATCATCCTAACGACAGAGGACACAGTTGATAAATCTTAAAATAACCTGTTAGAGAACAGCCACTTAGGTTATTTAAACTGTGAGGTTAGATGATGTACTCTTTGGGTGCAGAGGTTCAACCTAGGCTCTCAATGGCTTTCCATAAAACAATTTTAGTGTATTAACTATATTACACCTTTTTATTTCTGAACAAAGCTCGATGGCTTTTGTTGTTTTATTGAAATCTTATTGCTTTGTCAATTTAAAATCCAATCTCTCGCAGGCAATGGATATATATAAAATATTGATCACAAAAGTTATACAATTTGAGTAGTGTATGTTTTTTTAACGTGTCAACGACGATCAATGATTCTATTTTGTATATTTTCAAGTGGTCCATCTTATCTTAGCTTCTAATATCACAAACGTTCTGTAGTAAATGAAAAATCATATTAATAACGATTATATATACACGGTTTGAATTTTATTTTTTTTCCAAAACTAAATAAATAATTTTAGTAAGTGCTATATATATATATATTATACGAAGGATTCCAAAGATTATATGCTATCTGAAATAAAAAAATTATATTCCATTTATTATATTATATATTTTATCATTTAAATGTAATTTTTTTTTATGATATATATATTTTTTATAAGTTTTAAAAATTGACGTAATAAAGAAAATAGATAAGGATATCTTTATACAAAAGTATTATACATATTTAGCTTAAATATTTATAAGCATACTTAATAGCCTAAAGAACTAAAGATAAAGCCTTTATCATTTCTTCAAAGTAATAGCAAAAAATATTGGCCAACTCATTTGATAGCTCCATTATCAATGTTTGTTGATCTTCTATATATTGCTTGTATTCCATATAAATTTCATATTTTCCATTAAGATAATCTTAGGTTTACTTCTAAGTTTATGAATTTGTTAACTAAGTTAATGAATTTCTATTACCCCTAAACCTTGGGACTTGTTGATTTGTATATTCCATATCTTTTAGAATTGTTGGATTGCACAATTATGTTCTCTATCACATCCTTTTGTTGTTAGATTACACACTTTGGTATGTTAAACTGCATCATCTCATATTTGAGTCTCATCCTTTTGTATTTTGGGTTACCCCCTTTTATATCATAACTTGTACCCCTTTTGAATCTTAGGTTGCAACCTTTCGTACTTTGGATCACATCCTTTAATATATTAGGTTGCATACTTGTCTCTTTTTTATTTGATTTACTTCATTTTATATCATAATTTTTATAAAATACACCTATTCCAATTATTCTTATTTAAACCTTTTCTAAATTTATTTCAGCTAAATAAATAAAGTTATGCTTATACTTATTATAAAATGTAAATTATGTATTATTAACTATATAGTTTATAATTTATATATAATATAATTTGTATTATATTATAAGTAATTACATTATAATTTTCACATGTTCTATCCAACAATATATCCTTATATTTCACGTCAATTTTATTGTTGAGCTCAAGTTTCATTCTTAACATTGAAATAAGCACGTAATAAAGCATCCAAGCTTTTTCATTCTTTCTACACTTATCTTAGACAGTAGTTATAAGACCTTCAATCTAAACAAGTTATGAGTGTATAACATCTAGAATGTTGTTAATAATAACATAATTCAACATGAAAAAGTTTACAATAATCAAATTTAATTTCTAGCTCCTCAAAGAACTTAGAAACCATTATTGATTCTTAACTTGGACCCTTTGAATGACCTAAAGCCTGAGAAGTAAAATTTACAACCATAGAATTTTATCTTCATGCTAGAATCATTGAAGCAATTAATAATATAATGAAAGATATTTTATTTCCTCTAGACTTTGGTGTCATTATTATTATTATTATTATTATTATTATTATATATTCTTACACTTCACAATTACAAAGAAGAGAATGCAAAGCAAAAATAATTAATTGAATTACTCAAACAAATAAAGATAGATGAATCCTTGTTAGAGAAGGTATTTCAATCCTTATGTAGTATTACCCTGCTTAAGTTGTCGGTGTGGTTGTACCCTTTGCACTCATAGCCCTAGTGGTGGTGGTTGATCATTAATTTTACTTGTAACTTACCTTCTTAGTTGGGGGTGGGGCTAAGTGTGCTGCATTATTCACTCCATATTATTGGTGAATTTTGAGTCCCTTTTACTTGTAAAATAGGGTGAACCCAAACCTCTACTTTAGTCAAAATTTTGAAACTAAAATTTGAGCCAAAATTAATCTTGATCCATATCCATTGGGTCACAGATTCAACAAAACAAGTAATTTTGAAAAAATGGATCAGACCCACAGGGACCTTCAAACTTACCTAGTAGCCCATTGTAGTAGCAAACTCGTCTTATTGTTGTTCCTACCCTTCGGTAGATTTAGCTTGGGATGGTGATATTGTAGGAATTTTAAACTTCATACCATTATAGATGTACTCCTAAACTTTGAGCATAGGGAGGGGTGCATTTTTAAGATGTTCGCTAATGTCTTCCAGTCAGTTCAGGCTTCTATAGGAGAGGTTTAACCACTTTGTTAAGCGAATATTTCTTGTTGATTAGTTAGAACTATTTGGTTAGTGGTTAGCTATTCCTATGGTCTAACTATAGCCTAAGTTGTATTATTTATTAGATATGTTTGATTAAAAAATTACGTTGTAACCTGACATGGTATCAGAGCCTAATTCGTCAAGGCTTGTTTTCATAGCTTGACGAGTGCATAGGTCGACTTGGACACAATTCTTGGGATCGACCAAGGTGGGCATCTTGGACATGATTTTGGTCGAGGGTACAATTCTTGAGATCAACCAAGGTGGTCATCTTGGACATGATTTTGATTGAGGGGCTCTGGTAAGGTGAAGTTAGATAACAACTTTGCTACTAAGTGAGATCCCAAGTGAGATTCTAAGCAGACCAGGGGGACTCCAACCTAAGTCCTAGACATAGGAGCAGCCATATGGACACAAGCTGACCTAACGCCCTAGCCTAATGGACACACTAAGGAGATGCTGACTATGCAACAGAGTCTACATGGTAGGACCAGTCACCTAAGAGATCTAACATGATAGTCGATGAACTCACTCAGCTACTTACACTGTATGGGACCCAGCTAAACCAGACTTTGACATGGCACAAGGGATAAATTGGAGTGACGCATGATAAAACATCGGCTAGACTTGAAAATGAACTGGTCATGTGTGAAAGAGGGTTACGGGTGGCATAGACTACTTGAAGGTAGTCATACTTTTTTATTATGCATTTGTGTTTTTATATCACACCAAAACTCTCCATCCTCTCCATGTGGGATAATATCCCATTAAATATACACAACAGTCGATGATGCATTGCACAAGTCCTAAGCACAGTAATGGGAGGAAATATCTACCAAAAATAGAGATATGATTCTACACGGCATAGTTCGTTACCTTACAGCTATTGGAGATGCACGATAGTATTTTTACAGAAGACACACCTTTGGAGGTCAACGACGAATTGATTCCATTGCATGTGATGTAGTTGAATTCTATACTCTCTGTGTTTGTTTTTATAGTCAATAAAATACTACTAGTGGATTTTGGCAAATGTGTCATCGATTGAAAATAGATCACTGACCCCCAGATCGCATAGCTAGATTGAGACACCTTAGCGATTTGGTGAAGGAAGATGTCGTTCAATTTTTTTTTGATGTGGATTTAGAACACTGAGGAACCGTACGAATATTATTGGTATGTTGTGCATAGGAATTTAGTTTGACTATGATCAGGTGACAAAGCATAGTCGATAGCTATAATAATTTACCAGCAGTCGATGATGGAGACTCACTACATGTGTTAAATCAGCCATCGACGTGATTTTTTTATCTGTATAGTTCTATATGAACACATTTTGAAGGTGTGATCTCCTAATTTATAGTCGATGACATCGTTGATTACAATCGAGCATGATAGATATATTCTAGCAGTGACAATTTTTTGCTAACAGTACCCACATTTGTTGAAGGAGACATTTTTTTGGTGATCTGGAATGGAGTCTTACGCTGGGTGGAACTCTTAGAAAATTTATTTTTGACCGTCGATATATCTCAGACACAATGTTTTTAGATTGTGTTTTCAAGGCAACACCACTAGAGGAGGGACCGCTTAGTGTAAGCGACATTATGGAGCATCCAAGTGGACGGGATAGAAATAAACAACATGAGGTGCTCTTCAATTTCATCAGCTTAGGTAGTTGGTTTGGTTACTTGGCCTAGCGTTAAGGCATTTTATGCTTGGAGGTTGGGGGATCCAATCCCACTGACAGCAGCAGAAAGGTAAATTTTTATTTTGAAAAAGCATTTCAATTTTTTTTTAATGCTTTAAGTTTTTTTTAATTAATTATTAATTTCTTAATTTTATAAATTAATTTAAGAATTTTTTTTTCATATTTAATTAATTTTAAAACTTTTTCATTAAAATAATTAATTTTTCAATACCTTTGAACGTTTCTTCCCACTTTACTTTACAATCTCAAGGGGGGATAAATTTTACAAAAACAAAGGGAGATAAACCTTGTCAAAGCATTCAAACAAGGCATAAAATCATCAAACCTCAAAACCTGTTATTTTAGGCTTCATAAATAGCAATTTTTTTGTTTGAAGTCCTTATAAAAGGGGGGGCTTACCTCTTTTTTTAAGGTTTCATAAATAGCAAAATTATTTTGTTTGAAGTACTTCACATAGGGGGGATTTTTTTGGTGACATATTGTGCTAATATGCCTACGAGGCAAGCTTTGTAAGAGCCTTTTGAGGCTTCATAGTTACAAAATTCTTTGTAAGAAGGTGCATTTTCAGTAGATACCAACACATTCAAGAATTGGCAGATCAAAGAAGAAAACTACCCCAAAATCAACTAATGTTGCTAAATAAATTAAAGGCCCATACTTTTCTCCATTCATGGATGGGATGGATTTTTATGAAGATGGCACATTTCTCACACTACATAATGGTGTAGATGCCATAATCAATGATTATGCGTCTTGTGAAGACATGCAAAAAAATGGTGTTCTAATCCCTATTGGCGCTGTAATGGGAATATACATGTCATTTTATGCTCTTGACATTGCACAACGTAAAGTGAAAAGGGACATTAGTGAGGAAATAGAGGTCAAACCCCTAATGGTCGATGCTTGTAGTGACACAAGTGACCTTCAGCCCATGGTAGTGAATGCTTGTTGTGACACATGTGACCTTGAACCCATGATGGCCAATGTTCGTTGTGATACAGACGACCTCCTACCTTCTATGGTAGATATCAGTTGTAGCACAGGTGATCTCATCACAGTAGCAAATTTTTCTTGTGACCCTAGTGACTCAAAAACCAAAACTCCTAAAAAAAACTCCATAATCTCATCAATAGCGACAAATACAATATTGTTAAAAACATTGATGAAGATGATGAAATTGGGTGTTTTGAAAACACACCAAAGGATATGGATCCAAAATAATGAAGAAAATAGGATTCAATGGTGAGATATTAGGTAAACATGAACAAGGCATTAAAAATCCAATAATGCTAAATGTCAAAATAATGAAGGCCTTGGCTATTCTGGAGAAGCAAGTACCAGTAAAACCATGTTTGTAAACCCTAAATCTCCTCCATATCCTAAAAAGCATTATTGCAATCATTATGGAAAAATAGGACATATTGCAGCTAGATGTTGGAGATTACATCCTTGTGATTCTTGTGGATGTACAAATCACTCTTCTTCAAGATGTTGGTATAAAATGAAAATAGCCAACAAGGTTCATATTGATTGTGGATGGACAGATCTCACACAATGGACCATGATAAAAGAAATGTTGTATAGGTTCTACTAAAAAGGTAAAACCAATGGTAGACCCAGAGGAAAATCTAGTGACAGAGCGAGTGGCAGTCCTAGAGATAATTACCCAGAGACAGACCTAAAGATAGACCCAGAGACAAAGTTCCAGAGGTAGATCTACAGGCAGATCCAGAGGTAATGATCCAGAGGTATATTCACAGGTAGATCCCAAGATAGATCTAAAGGTACAAATATAGAGTTAATGCTTAGAGCCAAATATAGAGCCATGAGCTATATCTAGAGCTAAATATAAAGCACGAGCCACCATTCTTTCATTTCTCTTCTTCTTCACTATTTTTGGGACAGTTATATGTATTACCCAAATAATAGAATAAGGGGGGATGATAGTGTAGCTAGTAGTTATATTATTACCCAAATAATGTAATAAGGGGGGATGTTAGAGTTACTATGGTAATTCTATTTATTACCTCATTTGGTTGTTAGGGTAGTTAGTTATCTACCTAAGGTTCGCTTAACCACTTTGTTAAGTGAATATTTCTTGTTGATTAGTTAGCACTATTTGGTTAGTGGTTAGCTATTCCTATGGGCTAACTATAGCCTAAGTTGTATTATTTATTAGCTATGTTTGATTAATGAATTATGTTTTTTCCTGACACTTCTTGCTAGATTGGGTCTTTTGAGACATTGATGCTTGGGGATTCTGGGGTTCCACTCCATCAGATATAGATGACCTGGTCACCCTAGCTTCCATTGAGGGACTTGTTTGTGGTACCCTTTACCCACTCATTATTACTCTTGATAAGCTTACTAGTGCTTGGCTACCGATCAGAGCTTCTTGCTTTTCATCATCATATTCTGAATATGCATGGCTAAACCCAGGACTAGGGGGATCTTCCTTCTTTGTAACATTTAAGGTCAGGTCTTCTACATTCTATTTCTTCTTTGGAGGCTCGTATTTGTGGTCATACTTGATAGATAATTTCTCATCACTCTTTCTTGGATATACTTCCTTGGTTTCATCCCACTTGCAATGCATAATCCACCATTGCTCGGTTTTATGTTCTCACCATTTTTTCTTGTTGATTATTTCCTGGACCAGAGGCCCTCTTATAAGTTGAGAGGGGTCCTTCTTGGTATTGAATACCTTTATATATAGATAATTGACCCTCCACATTGATTGATTGTGCATTTCAAATATGATAAAGTGGGGTACCTAATATTTTTGGCAGATTTCTATATCTCAACACTCTTTTGTTACCCTCATTGTCATGGTGCTTGAACTATTGTGGTCTATTATTGTCTGCAAGCTTGTTCTACAGAATATAATCAGGGTCATAGTGCCATCTAGGCAACACCTAAGGAATCTCTAGAACAGATAGCTTTTGATCTAGTTGGTGAAGAAAATCCTAGTTATTATTAGGTATACGGATGGACTTGAAAATTATGGCCTATGGGAAAATTACTCTTTTCTTGGTCCAATTCCCCCATCTCTTTTCAACGTAACAAATTTATCGATAGATCTCCATGCCAAAAATATAGTTTGTAACATAGAATGAGGGCAAATAGGGGAAGTCAAAGAAGCCATATAACCTAATGCATATACATTCCTGCATGAAATAGTAGTCCCCAATATTCGAAGAGCATATCCTAGGAAATGTTTATTGAAATTCATGTATGCATTGCTCTTCCTGAGTACATGCATCATTTCTATTATCGGGTGCATCTCCTCCTTTCCATTCCTCTTGTGAAATCAAGTGCATCTCCCCCTTTTCATTCCTCTCATAAATTTGTATAAAGTGTCTATCATGGGACATATGATAAAAAAATAGCCAATCTAGATGTGACATATATCAAAATTCTCTACTCACTTTACTTTGATACTTTGCTAGTTTCTTTCACATGTTTTGGGTCAAACATCATACCCAATCAAACCTAATGGTTTTATATGCCCATGAGATAATGTGATCCATTAACAATTAATATGTTTGGACCTCCTCATTAGATGGAAAGCCTAACATGGTGGTCAACAAAGATAAAATGGGCTGCTCCTCTTTTTTGAATTCTACTAGTGGTCAAGGATTGTCCATATAATCATCTAATAATACACCAAGAGCTTGAGACACCCATTTATTAGGTCCTTCTTTGAGCACCTCCACTAATCATCTTTATTTATATCAATGATCCTCAGTCTGGTATTTCCCTAAGGTTCCCAAAGTATGGTGGCTTCAATAAAAAGTATTTCTTGAATGGTGCTAGCACTAATAGTGAACAACACTCGACCTTGATAATCCCATACTGTACCAACAATTAGGTCATAGAATTTTACCACCACATGCACTAGCTTCGAGCAAGGATGGATAGGAAATGGTATGAAGGGTCTTATATGGCTTCTCCAAGATACTACTACGGGTGCAAAATTGGATTGGTTCACCACAAAAACTATTGCAACTTCCTTCACGATCTTGATTTTACCTCTGATCATTGTTTTGGTGTCGTTGAACTCCTCATAAAAATTCTCCAAATTTTTCTCCACTTTCAGCTTTCTCTTTTTAGATCTCTTTCCTTATATACTATGGAACTAACGGGAGCCAGATAATTTTTATGTTTCACAAATTTTGAAACAAACCCTACTATTATCGCTAGTTCTCCATTAGAAAATTAGATGAGGCCAAAAGAAGCCGGTTGACCTATTTACTTTTTAATTTATAGCATGCCATTGGGGTTGTGTGTGAGGTAGCGATAGGACTATTGAAAGAATTATGTTTGATCTAAAGCAAATATCTTAAGCCAAGTTTCTTTTGATGGTTTGGGTTCATCAAAAAGTTTTGGGAGATGTGCCAATAACTAATGGAATTATAGCACCTATCACCTTGTTATATTGAAGTGGTGGGGATCGTACATCCTTCTAAATTAGGTTCTCCTTGTGTACTGTGTCGTCATCATTTACCATCACCTCATTGGTTATGAGTTATTAAGACCTATTATTTGGTGGGCATGTTAGCCAACAACCCACCTAGAAGAGTGTACTTTCCTTTTGAAATACCTTAAATACCTATGTTGGGATGTATACCCATAGTCCACCCACTTGAATCACCTTCATATTTTCTAACTGTCATTCTATTGGTGGTCTAGGGATATGGTCCTACGCGTGTGTTAAAAAATGATTCAAATATTAGTTTTGGGTGTTGTGGCGATGATTTATCCCATGATTTTCATTAATGACACCCATCCACAATTGGAATATGTGAAGACACTTCGGTTTTTTGGTTGTCGCATAGCAATTTTCAGGCAAATATTTCTTTCCAAAAGAAAAAGATAACTGTAGTCCAATATTACTGGGAGTAAATCTCTATGGTTGATCTTGTGGTTTTTTGGGTAGTGAATCATGACTTAAGTATCTGGTCAACCTCCAAGCAGGGGTAAGTTTTATCGGAGATTCCTTCCTTCTGTTACACATTTTTGCCCTGATTCACTGCATATTTTTCATCAAGGAGGAACTTTTGAGTCCTACCTTGGCTCAAAGCCTCTCATTTTCTTTTCCTAAAGTGGGTGGGTCTTTTAACTCAGTGGAGTTACCACTCTTAGCCATACCAGGATCTTTTAGTCTCTATCCTAAACTTTTATCTACCCTAAGGATCATCCACTACTACAGTTGTAACTTGGATGAGATCATGGTTTTGAAGGTCAAGCACAAGCTTGGGATAAAATTTACTAGGCCACCTAAATACAGAGCTATACAAAGACACTCTTGGATACAACTAAGCTCAAGCAATATGCTTGAGATAGTGACCATTTATAGGAATGGGTAGTAATCTTCCCTCCAAATACTATAACTAGTACACATTTGACTATTTGTAGCTCTGGACCAAATATATCCCTGACTAAAATGAATCAAATTTATAATGGGTCCCTACTTTTTTCCGTTTAACATCCCATTTCAGGACCAGTTCCCCTTCGCAGAATGCTTTGGGTGTGGCTTTTTTTCAAACCAATTTCTAACTATATTTTTATGATGACACAGGTTATCATATGCCATATTTCGTTCCTCCTCCAATTTGAATAGTTGGACTAGCCATTTTTCAATTGTAGGAAAATATTTTACCTCTATCTCGTTCATGAACCCCAAATTTGGGAGTTCAATGTTGATTGGAAGGATTACCTCCTTCCCATATACTAGTACATAGGGATATGTCTTTAATGCCTTCTTAGGTGTAATCCTATTTGCCCATAGTTCCTGATCAAGAAAAAGATGCCATGTTCTGGGATTACATTCTATATTGCACTTGATTATCTTTAAGAGGTTTTTGTTGGTATATTTTACTAGACCATTTCCTTGTGGATAATAATTTGAGGATGCGCTCCAATAGATACCATATTTTTTGGTAAAATTCAAGGTCTTGGTTCCTATAAAGCGTGTACCATTATCAGATATAATGGTGGAGGGGATGCAAAATATGGTTATTAATATTTCCAAGAATCCTATCACCATATTTTGGTCAGTGTGTTTAGTGGCTTCCACTTGAGTCCACTTCATCAAGTAGTGAGTGGCTATAAGAACATACTTGTGACCAACTGATGTATTTGGATTGGTTTCTCCAATGAAATATAATCTCCACTATTGGAATGGTTCCTTAGCTACTATTTATTGTAAGGGTATATCAACATGATTAGAATTTCCAATAAATATTTGATACTTATCACATGATTGGACCCACTTAAATGCATTAGAGAACACAATCAGTTAATAAATTCCAGCTCTTAGAATTTTTGTGACTGTGGTTTGTCTTGAATAATGTCCTCTTGAAAATCCACTGTGGAATTCATACAAGATTTTCCCAATTTTGTATAGCGATACACATAAAAGGAGTATACCATCAAAATTCCACCAGTAGAGGACTACCATCAACCAATACATAACTTTTTTATTGCAACCTATATATTTTCCTTTGTGAGCTGTCAATCCATTTGGGTATTTACCAGAATCAAAATAGTTCACCATCTCTTTGATCCATGTCATAGGCACTTTCTAAATTCTTTCAATCTTGGTAGGCCTATCCTCTTCTATACATGCATTTGAATGCTCAATAATAGAGTAAGATAGATGATGACAAAGAGCCCTACCTCTTACCAATTTTTTTGGTTTTATTTCTACATCAAGAACTTGAATTTTTGAAGTCCTTCCCTCACCTAATTCTCTTTGTATGATAAAGCTTCTAACATCCAGATGCACCAAATACGCAAATATTTTTCTTTGATATAAAAAATACTTGAATTTATTAAGGGATTTCATGATGGTATAAACCTATATTTCAATGAAATTATATTTCTTTTTGTGTTGTTGTAAGGTCTAACTAAGGAATGTAATGTGCCTTTCATCATCGTCTTTCCCCTTTTGAGTGAGCACTATGGCATATATTCCCTCCACTCCAAATGCATACAAGTTCAAATATTTAGAGTAACATAGATTGATTAAAACCAGGGATCTTGAGATTGCTTATTTTATACCTTTGAAACCCTCCCATCGAGCTTCTATCCATTCGAAGTCTCCATTATTTTTTAGCATCTTAGTCATGGGCTTGATTATTTGAGCAAAGTCAGAAATAATTTTTTTCACAAATTTGATCTGATTGAATAAGGATTGAAGTCCTTTCTTGTTTATGGGGAAAGGCATTTCTAAGATGGATTTTACCCTATCAAGATTAATGGCAAGTCCATTCTTTGATACGATATGCCCTAATAACTTACCTTCTTGAACAACAAACACTGATTTCTTTGGATTTACTGATATTTCAAATTCTCTGCATTTCTCAAAGACTTGAGCAAGGTGTTCTATATGCTACTCCTTTTTGTGAGAGAATACTATCATATCATCCAAGTAGATAACAATAACTCTATTGACTAGTTCTCCAAATGCTATATCCATTGCTCTCTAGAAAGTAGCTCCTTTATTAAATAATATGAATGGCATGCACTAATAAGCAAAGGTTCCCCATTTGGTAGTGAAGGCCATTTTGTACTTATCTTCATCTCGAATCCAAATTTGATTGAAATATAAGAAGCAATCTGGTAGAGAGAACCTTTCTGCTCCTACTACCATGTGCAGTATTTGGTTGATTTGAGGTAAAGGATAGTGATCCTTTAGACAGATTTTGTTTAGGCTACAAAATTCAATGTATAGCTTAATGTCCCCATTATTTTCCCTGGGACCTAACTAGGACCATATTTTCCACCCAAGTTGTGTGCTTAATAGGATACATTATTTTAGCATCAAGCAACTTTGGGAGTTCTTATTTCATCAAAGCTTCAATTTTTGGGTTTACTGATTTGTATTTTTGTCTTTCTGGCTTTGAATCTGGTTCTAGCTTGATGGTATATTGAATGGTACTCTTATCATAGGATTTTAGGTCATCATATGTCCAGGATATAATTTCATCATACCTCTTGTACAGTTGGATTAAATTTAATTCCTCTTCAAAGTAGTCTATATTAAGTTTCAAGCATTTTCTCAGGGATATTGATATTTCCTTGGATCCTCCAACATTAATATTTATCATGCGGCCTACCAAACGATCATTATTGTCAAAAAAAATCTCTAGAGTAATTAATACTTTTGGGATGTGATTATTTTTCAATTGTAGGAATCCTTTCTCCTCTTCTTGTCCTTCATCGTTCATATGTTTAGCAGATCTATTCATATTTTGGATTAGAAAATCTACTATTTGTTTAGCACTTTTGAACACTTGCCAAAATGTATCTTTGTCTTGTACCGAGATTCGATATATCAACCTCATTGCTTTAGGTTTGTATATGATATTTGATAGAGGGTAGTAATTAGCTCCTATGGATGCTAAGGTGTCAGCGTGAGTATTTTTGTCTTTGAAGATAACTTTGATATTCATAGCTTCAAAAAATTTCAACATATCCCATACTCGGTTTTTGTATACCTTGAGATAGTGTTTCTTACATATGTATTTCTCGTTAACCTAATTGTCCACCAACTCATATTCATCAAATATTTGCAGTTGTTGAACTCCTAACTTCTTAGCCTTTCTTAATCCTAGGAACAAGGCTTCATATTTCGCTACATTATTAGTGCAGCTCCATGTTAACCTATAAGAGAGAGTCTTTTGATCCTTTGGTGGTGTGATCAGTAACACTCCTACTTTCACACCATTCTTACATTTGGTCCCATTAAAATATAGCTTCCACAACTGATCTAACAGGTGTGTGGCATCCCTTTCTAGTTTCTTGGCATCCAAATTTTGGATAGAATAGGTACCAATCCATATTTCTATCATGTTGTTAAAATCCTTGATGGAAAACTGGTCCTCAAACTAAAGTTCTTCTAATACTTATTCCATTAGATCTTCCTCCTCAATGATATTGCCTACTATTTTTACCAGTTGGTCTTATTACTCCAACCTCTCTATATGGAATGAAGAAGTCTTTTATGATACAATTTTTACCCTTCTACCTTTAAAAGGTATCTACATGTGGGAATAATATAGAGATAGGTATCCTACCAGATTAACAATTAATTCTCTAGACAAAAAATTCCATAAATATGGATCTAGATCAACCACGATAATCTCCTATATCATAGTGACTTAAGGGAGCCTGTGTAACACCATGGGGACATCCTTAATCACTCGTATAGTTTTGAATGGAGTACCATCCAACTATAGCACTCCAAGGTAGCTTCTTGTATACTTTATACACATAATATCACATATTGCTTTAGGCATTACCATGGTAACAATGCCTAAATTTATCATGTAATTGTGTACCATCCATTCTTTCATTTTTAGAGATAAATAAAATAAATAAGGTCTATTATTACCTACCCCTATAATAGGGGTGTCTTGAACCAAATTCTACTTAGGTGCGACTTTTTTTGAGCTTTTATTAGTTGTAGTACCACCTGAAGCAAGTCAATATGTATTGGGATCATTAAGGCATAAAACATGCTAACCTTTGATGGGGTCTTCTTTAGCTCTTCAACAATATTAAATGTGGAAGCAACAGGCTATTTATGTTTGTCCTTTTGGTAATATTCATATCTATTACAATATTCCTGGATAGCTTCTATCCACTACCTCTTTTTCAAGGATGGGTGTTCTAACTTGTCTCTGGCTTCCTACTATGTCTGCATTACCTTATGTTGACCTTCACTAGGTATACTCTCCCTCCTTTGTATAGGTAGTTTCTAGGTAGGAGATTCCTAGAGGATTTTCCTCCCAACCTATTCATTTTTTTCTTATCATTAGGTCCTTTTATGGGATTGATATCATCAAGCCTACTAGTAATTCTTTCTTTCCATACCTAGTCAGGAAGGAGATCTGTTCATCTAAAAACATCATGAAATTGTGCTTTCTTTAAAAAATTATATTAACATTACCTTTTTGTGCCCGCTCTATCCTTTCGAATGCTATTTTTTGCACATAGTGATGGTGCATCATGCATGTATTTTCTGCATGGTAATCATTGCATGTAGAGCACCAATAGTCTAGCTAGTATGTAGAAGAGGAGGGATATCCTTCTTCATTTGTGATAATTGTACTTGTTCTCTCAGGGGTTTTATTGGTAGAATAAGCTTGATCCCACAATACATACAGGAATTTTCTAGGTTGAAAATTTCTTTCCACCATCCTTCTATTCATAAGTGTCATCTTGTTGATATTCTTCACAAAATTTTAGAAATCCATGTTAATATTTTTTACAAAGTTTTTTAGTTCTAGGAGGATGGTCATTTGAGGATCTAGTTCAAGTAGTGTTGGTATCGTAGGAGGGGTTGGAAGGGATAGAAAAATGGATATATCTAGGAGAGCAGGTGTTGCTAGAGCAAAAGGCTATTGTGGGATATTTACTAGGGGAGCATTCATGGGGTAGAGCAACAATGAAGATGTAAATTATAGCTAATTTTGGGATAGCTCATGAAAAAACAACATAGTAGGCTTAGAAGGTAGCTAACCAATGACTATCATGAGATTTTTAGCTTTCATAGCCTCTTGAAATATATGGAGAAAAGTTAGGGCATGGCTTGCATTATCATCAAACTCAAATCTAGATTAAATGATCTTAGATAGTAATACACGACATGTTCATTGGTTGGCCTGAAACCATCAGGGACCCTATGCCAAGAACGATTGAATCTGATATTGAAATCACTTATATCTTCCTAAGGATATTTGTGTATAGTAGTGAACTGAGTGAGGAAAAGGGGTCATCTTGCTTATTGAATTCAGCAACTAACCTTCTCACCAGGTTTACCCATGAGGTGATATTTCTATTAGGGAATTTTTTGTACTAGTACAACATCTTACCTTTTAGGGAAATAACCAATAATATAATCATGATATATTTATTAGTAATATTGTAAATAGTGACTAGAGCTGCTACATCCTAGTAATGTTCGTATGCGATCTTTCTAGTGCCATCATATGTAGGTGATGCTTTTAGGGCTACAAGAGGAATTAAATTTTTATTAGCAAGGTTGAGGGGTCATGAATTGTTCCAGGTGGGGTATCCTAGATTTTGGTTTTGATTTTGAGCTATTGCTTTTATAGGGATAACTAGTTCTTGAGATTTAGAATTAGAAGACTACTGATTATTTGAAGGTGTTCAGAATGATATAGGCTTAGATGATACTAGAAGTTGTTACCTTAGGAAATTTAGCTCAAATAACTCAATAGGATCCTCAGAAAAATTAGCTTTGTACCTTATAATCATGAAACATTTGTATTGTAAGGTTTTCTAGGTTAATGGTTCAATAGAGTTGTCAGGTGATTATTGGGTAATTGAGCAGAGCAGAGAATCACCTAACTCTATACTACTCAAACTGTGGGGTCTTTTGAGTCCCATTGAACATGCCAAAAATTGTTGGTCGGTAATCTACACCTAATCGAAGGATTGTGTGCCTTACAGACTAGACTAGCATTAAGAGGTCATGGGATGATAAAACCCTGTGACCAATCTTTGGAGAAGGTTGGTTTCTTATGAATTTATAACTATTTCAGTTGGGATTAAAGAAAATAAGGAATAAAATAAACTAAACTAACATGATTAAATTATAAATGAATGGATCAATCACATCAAGATACATGCAATGTGGAAGTAAAAATGTATTTACATGCACAAATCATCTAACAGACCAACAAATATAGTTCAAATTTCACTATTAAAATTCACCATATGTTTTTAAATTCCAAAACAAATAAATTAACCATCATAATCCAGATTGTAGAATAACTACAAATTCATTTATCAACTTTAATAGAAAAGCAAAAACATGACAATACATACATGTGTGAAATGATTGGAAGGCCATATAATATTTTGCATATATTAATATATTTCTAGTATCACATACAAATTATAATGGCTCAGATCCAACCCTTTGAATGGGTTACATTTACTATTTTATAGCCAAGGGATGGGTCCTCCTCTTTAGGATGACTTTATTAATGCACAACATACCACCCAAGCGGCAGATGATCATCCTTATGATATCTCACTACATTCAATGAGACTCATCAAGAGATAGGATACACCATTAGATGATCTTTATTAATTACATCCCCCTTATCAACATTTATCTCTATCAACGTGGCTATACCCTTTGCACTTATAGCCCTGGTGGTGGTGATTGATCATTAATTTTACCTGTAACCCACCTTCTTTTGACTACGTCACATTGGCAAAATGCTGCTCTCAGATTTCAATGTGGGATATCAATGGATTTCTTGATGGATATAATAGCCAATATTAAATACATATGATGATGTCTTGAATATAGGTTTGAGACCTAGGCTAGGACTAGCTTTGACCAATCATTACCTTTTCTTGTCAAGTACTAGCCTCAAGTGAATTATTTTGGAGCCTTCATGGGTGTCAACTCATCTTCATTCTTTGTTGCCCCATTCAATTGGTACTTTTGGGATGATTCAGCCCTCATAGACCTTCAAAATAGTCACCTAGACTAGGGCGGGTATTTCTGGATGACTCCACCCAAAAGTCTCTTCAAACTACCCACCTAGCTTGGGTGGGATTATGGGATGGGTCCACCCATTTTTGGTATTTAAAACTCCCACCTTGACTAGGGTGGGGTATTTTAGGATTTCCTTTCATTTGCACTTTTTGAGTCATCAAATTTTGTCACCTCGGATTGGGTGGTGATTTGGTTAGGGCAGACCATATTTCCATGGTTAAAACTTCCACCTTAGCATAACCTACCCAATACATGATCTTTCTTCTTAGTTGGGGTGAGGGCTAAGTGTGTTGCATTATCCACCCCATAATATCTTACCCTAATTCTAAAAAATAAGGATGTTGAATTATTTAATTCATTTAGACCCATAATCCTATGTAATATGGCATATAATATTATCTCCAAAGTGATGGTGAATCATTTAAGACCATTGTTAGAAAAAAAAATATTTCAAAAGAGTAAGGAGGATTTGTGAAAGGGACAAGATCATGGTAGCTCATGAAGTTATCCATTCATCAACTTCAATAAAAAAGAGCAATGATCTTAAAACTTGATATGAATAAAGCCTATGATAGGGTTAAATGAGATGTTTTTTTGTACTATTAGAAAAGTTTAGATTTGGAAAGAAATGGGTTAAATGGATTAAAGCTTATATTTTTATAATTTCATATTCAGTGTTAGTCAATGGGTTGGTAAAAAAATATTTTAAATCCAACGAAGATCTTAGATAGGGATATCCTCTATTACCCTATCTCTTAATTATTATGGAAGGGGTATTGAGTAAGAACTTGAATAAGGCTAACCAAGATGGGGTAATAAGTGGACATATGACTAGTAATAAAATCAACATCACCCATAAAAAATGTGTAGATGATACAACCTTTTTTGGGAGGGTAAGGATAAATGAGATAAGAGCTTCAAATGACTTATTAAAGGAATATAGAATAGCATCACCACATAAAGTTAATAAGATAAAATTAAAAATTTGTTTCCTAAACATTTTAGCTAGAATCAAAGTAGGAAAATGTAAGTTACTTCAAATGGAGGAGGTAAATTTACCAACAACTTAT
Organism: Wollemia nobilis; assembly: GCA_028583015.1. Lineage (NCBI taxonomy): Eukaryota > Viridiplantae > Streptophyta > Pinopsida > Araucariales > Araucariaceae > Wollemia > Wollemia nobilis. The sequence continues at coordinate 15,310,903 of JAQPPZ010002549.1, forward strand.
CTAGGGATGCCCTTATTTGAGGGGAGAATGAGGATAGTATTATAGAATCCAATTATAATTAAAGTTTGTAATAAACTATAAATATGGAAAGGTAGATGGTTTTTGTTAGTAGGAATAATACAATAAATTAAATCAATCATACATGTCATTTCAACATATTATATGTCCTTGTATACTATACCAACATTGATAGAAAAAAGTTTAATCTATATTACGCAATCATTTTTCTAGTTAGGCTTACATGATAAAATAAAATTTTCTTTGGTGACATGGAGCAAGATGTGTGATGATAAAACTAGGGAAGATCTCAATTTAAGAGTTCTTACAAATGCAAACTTAGCTCTTGGGGAAAAATTAACATGGCAATTGTACAAAGAGAGTTAAATACAATACAAAATAATTCTTCTAAGTAAATATGTTGAACCCAATGACCCAAGCTTGATATTTACTATATTATCATTACCAAATGATTATGCATTATGAAACCATTTAAACAAATCAATTTATTTTGTGATTAAAGATCAAATATGGGTGGTGGGGTTAGGAGAAAAAAATCTATTTGGATGGATACTTTGTGTTATAAAAACCACTCAATCTAGACCCAATTTTGAAACCATGGATGAAATTACTTCAAGATAAATATGGTTATAGGTTTTCAAACATTATTTGATAGAAGAATTGTATCCTAGGATAACCTTATAAAAGGGGTTTTCATGGTCCCTCACAATAGGTTCCTTGTAAAAAGTAGAGAGTATAGACCATCTCTTGGGACACTACTCAATATTCTCGAAACTATGATAATGGATTCTTAATATGTTTGGTAAATGCATGGTGGTGAATGGAATAATTAAAGAATTGTTAAAGTAATTACAGATCACTTTTAAAAGTGAGGCTTTACAAATAATCTATGATATATTAAAAGATACAATACTTTGGACTGTATAGATAGAAAGAAATAAAAGAATATTAAAAGGAAAGGAAAACAGTTTAGAGATACTAAAAATGAATATTTTTTTAGCCATAGAGGAGTCTAAACCAACCGTATCGACTCAGAAAATCCCTAATCTGGAAGTAGAGAGCCTTGATAGATGGAGTCAAGTCATCCAATGGAATTATGAAGTTGGGTGTAATAAAAATAAAAAGAAGGCAAATAATATAAAGTGGGAACTATTATATGTGGAGTTGGTCAAATTAAATTTTGATGGAGCATCTAAAAGAAATCCAGGACCATTAGAAGGAGGAGGAATAATTAAAAAGAATAGAGAAAATATTTTGTCTCATTACGCTTTCAATAGTGGGTTTAATAAAAATAATGAAACTAAATCTTGGGTGGTTTTGGATGGGTTAAAAATATACAAACAAATAAAATGGAAAATATTATGGATGGAATATGATTCACTAATAGTAATAAATGTAATTTTGAAATGGAAAATATTATATGGATGGAATATGATTCACTAATAGTAATAAATGTAATTTTTATGAAAGTAAAGGCTACATGGAACATACAAGAGATAATTGTGGAAATACAAAACCTTTCTATAGATTTTAAAGAAATCATGTTTACACATACATTAAGGGAAGGAAACATGTGTAGATAGGCTAGCCAATAGAGGGGTTTTAATTGAGGATCATGAAGTTAAATTCTCTTTTCTATGGTTAGAAGAAGTAAGTTTAGTTGAAGCCAACAAGAAAATGTTGACTACCTAAATCAAATAATGATTAAGATTTACTTTAATGTTTTATATTGGTAATTATTGCTTTATTTTATAACATTAATGTATTTTCATATAAACTATTTATTACAATTTTTGTAGTTGCACTTATAGTTCAGGATATAAACTAGAGATTCAAATTTGGTAAAGCGAACTACGATAGTGTGATGTTTCAAAAATATTAATCTACTAAGATACAATACATAAACAATAGAGATGGAGTTTTAGTTTTGTGAAGGTTGCTATAGAAAAATATCAAGAAGAAGGATGTTAAATTTTGAAATATTTGTATTCACACAAAAAATGAAGATCTAGAAAAGAAAATCAAGAATTCAGGCATTTTGTAAAATATATAGGTATCTAACCATAGCAACTCAATTGTAATAAGCAACTCAATTGTAATAAGAATTAAATATGTTTGTAAACTCTCAAGCTCTAAAGGAAAGAGTTGTGATTTATTAAGGGTGAGGGACCCAAGTACAACCCCTTGTTCTCCAGAGAAAAAAAAAATTATAATATTACTATCTAATCAGATATATAATATAAATAAACTTTATTTCAATTTTATATAGTTAATTTAAAAATTTAATTTTCTTTACTTTTTGAACTAAACCAACTTTAAAAATTGAAGTCATTGTCCTTGTTAACACACCCCATTGTAATGTAGTTGGACTCTCATCCAAGTTACCTAAGTTAAAATCACGAGAAGGGTGACCCCATTCTCCCATGAGGGAGGATGGCCCCAAGTTGTACTTTGCATTACTAAAACAAAAATTTAAGAGATTGTAAATCCACATGGAATTGAAGTGATTGTAAAGCCACATGGAGCCTCAAAAAATTAAACAAAAACTTCTATAATTTTAAATCATTACATAGTCAAGTCAAATTTATAAAAGTTAAAATCACCCTTAAAATCAAGTCAAGCTTAAAAAAATTAAAGCCACCTTTAAAATCAAGTTAAGCTTAAAAAAATTGTAAAATCCCTTGAGAGGGTCATGGCCATCATCATCCTACCTAAACAAAAACTTCTATAATTTTAAATCATTACATAATCAAATCAAATTTATAAAAGTTAAAATCACCCTTAAAATCAAGTCAAACTTAGAAAAAATTGTAAAATCCCTTGATAGGGTCATAGCCATCATCATCCTACCTAAACAACATAACTATTGTTTTTCCTTTGATATGAATATAACCACTATATTAGAAAAAAATCTCATTCACAACATAGCCACCCAATTTTCCCATAAATAGAACAACTGCTTCCCACTACATAGAGCCCCTTGAAGGAAGGATGGAGCAAAGACTATTTTGGTCATATTGAAAAAAAAATCGAATACACATCCCTTTTGTTAATAGAGAAGCATACAAAGTTCTTGTTATTGGACTCTAATAACTATTGATTTCTAAATTTATGCTTTTCTTATGATTTTGATGTTTATATCTTTGTTTTTTAATTTTTTAAACGGTGTATTTTTATATCCATTTTTCCTCGATTGATTTACATTGTGTATTAACAAATTTTATTTATTTCTTTAAGAACAACAAATTGATTTGGTACAAATTGTTGTGGATATTTCATACAAAAGCCTTGTACCTCCCACTAAGGTTTGAATTTCCCCCCTCTCTTTGGATTTATCATTCCAAGTTGTTATTGTTTTGCTTATGTAGTTTGTTATTTTTTATTTTTGTATTCTAAAATGAATTGTGGATATTTTCTAAGAATATCTAAATTTGCAATGGTTCTTGCATGTTATAGGCCTCATACATGTGATTATGCTAGGGAAATTGGTCAAGTACCTTGACATCCATGATGCCCAACCAATCAATCATCTTCAATAGTGAGGATCAACCATCTCCTTCACTTTGATTTTTCCTTCAAAATCAATAGGTATATTTTCATCCATTTTAGTTGATTGGCTAAATATTTTCTATTCAATTATTGTTATTTAGTGTTGCCTATAATATGGTACAGTCTCTAAATCTCTACTACCAACATACCCACCATGTTTCCCCATAAATAGAACAACTACTTCCCATTGCATAGAGCCCCTAGAAGGATGGATGGAGAAAAGGTTATTTTGATTAGAGTAAAAAAATGGAGAAACAAATACACATATATTTTGGTAATAGAGAAACGGATACAGCCCTTGTTATTAGAATCCAATAACTATTGATTTTTGAATTTATACTTTGTTTGTCATTTTTATGTTTATATCTTTGTTTATTTTTTTTTTAAATAGCGTGTTTTTATATCCATTTTCCTCAGTTGAATTATAGTGTATAAACAATTTGTTTTTAAGAACACAAGTTGATTTGATACACATCATTGTATATTTCCTACAAAAGCCTTGTACCTCCAACTAAGGTTTGAATTTCTAGACTCTCTTTGAAGTTAGCATTCCATGTTGTTATTGTTTTTCTTATCTAGCTTTTTTTTTTTTTGTATTCTAAAATGAATTGTGGATATTTTATTAGAATATCTAAATTTTCAATGGTTTCTGCATGTTACAAGCCTCATACATGTGATTATGTGAGGGAAACTAGTCAAGTACCTTGACATCTATGATGACTAACCAGTAAATCATATTCAATAATGAGGATCAACCATCTCCTTCAATGATTTTCCGTTCAAAATCAATAGGTATATTTCATTAATATAGTTGATTGGCTAAATATTTTCTATTGAACTATTGTTATTTAATGTTGTATACAATATGGTACTATCTCTAAATCTCTACTACCAACATACCCACCTTGTTTTCCCATAAATAGAACAATTGCTTCTCACTACATAGAGCCCCTAAAAGGAAGGATGGAGCAAAGACTATTTTGTTCATATTGAAAAAAAGGAGAATCAAATATGTTTCCCTTTTGGTAATAGAGAAACATACAAAGTTCTTGTTATTGGACTCTAATAACTATTGATTTTTGAATTTATGTTTTGCTTGTGATTTTGATGTTTATATCTTTGTTTTTTTTATTTTTTAAACAATCTATTTTTATATCCATTTATCTTTGTTGATTTACATTGTGTATTAGCATATTTTATTTGCTTCTTTAAGATTAACAAATTGATTTGGTACACATTATTATTGTGGATATTTTATACAAAAGCTTTGTACCTCCCAACAAGGTTTGAAGTTCCCTCCTCTCTTTGGAGTTATCATTCCAAGTTATATTAATATTTTGAAAATCAAGCTATTTTTCCTTAATACCCCTCATAATAGGTAAAAAGCTATTTCTAGAATCTTGTGATGTACCATTGCTAAATTACCCTCTATTTATTTACGTTGCTTTTGTTCAAAGGAAGAATCAAAGAAGAACTATGGAATCCAATTTTGGAAAGGGTGTAGAAAATTTTGGTGGGATGGAAGGGAGCACTTCTAAGTCAAGCAAACAATGTCCAAATGGTCAAATCTACCCTTCAAAGCCTATCGATGTACTTTATTTCTATTTTTAAAATCCCTAGGAAAATTGCTCAAAAACTTGAACAATTTCAAAAAACCTTTCTTTGGCCAGGGGCGGAGGATAAAAAGAGATTTCATATCATTTCTTGGGACTAGGTGTACTCCAAGAAAAGTACATGAGGTCTTGGGTTGAGAAATATTAAACATATGAACAAAGCTTTACTAGTAAAATAGAGCTGGAGACTTGTTTCTCAAGAAAACAATGGATGGGCCCAAATTATCTCTACTAAATACTTGCACAGGGAATTAAGCTTCATGGAAGATCAAAACCCCTTGCATGGCTCAACCTTTTGGAACAACATTGTTAAAACAAAAAATCTTCTTCAAAAATGTCTTAAATGGAGATTAGGCAATGGAGAGAATATTGACTTTTGGGAAGACCCATGGCTTGAGGATGTGCCTCTCATGGACATTTCTTCTTTTGCTATCTTAAGGCCCAATTTTTCTTTGGTCCCAAAGTGGCAGACTATATTGAAGAGGTCATAGATATCTAGAAATGGAAAAATATTATGATGTTTATCCCATCTCAAGGAGTGTAGTGAAAGCCCTTGATCTCACATTAAAATCTTAGGTTGCTAGGAATTTTGTTTGTGTGGACTCATTAATCTAGAAAAAATAGGAGTGACACCTTTTTTATGAAGTCTATATAGTACCTAGCTACTTATGAGAATGCATGCTAGTTCCATTATAGTTTGAGCTTGTTCAAGGAACTTACCCCCAAAGTTAATTTTTTCTTTGGTTTTCCCTCCAAAACAAAATTATTTCTTTGCAAAATCTTAAGAAAATAGGAATGGTCATTCCTAACCAATGTTATCTATGTGGGGCTCATGAGGAAAACACTCAACATCTCCTTTTAGAATGCTCCTTCTCCTTGAATATCATTTTCTTTATTTTTTCAACCTTGGTTCAGTTGGGTGGTTTTGAATTCTTTGAAATAATTTTTTTATCATTGGTCCTTTTCTCCCTTCCTCATCCCCAAATATCATATTTTATGGTCACCTAACCAATTTTATCTATGTGAGGCTCATGAGAAAAATACTCAACATATCCTTTTAGAATGCTCCTTCTCCTTGAATATCCTTTCCTTTCTTATTTCAACCTTGGGAGTCAGTTGGGTGGTTTTGAATTCTCTGATAGACTTTTTTGATCATTGGTCATTTTCTCCCTTCCTTGACCCCAAATATCGTATCTTATGAAAGATTTATATTCCTCATTTCTTTTGGTAAGTTTGGAAATCAAATAACTATAAGGCCTTTAAAGATAATTATTCAAACTCTCTGTCCCTCATCGGGGGTTTGCTAGTTTTTCTATTGAGAAGAGCTCTCTGTCCTATGCTAGTGCTATCTTGGGAGCTCATGTTGAGGGTGTGTTCCCTCCTTGTACGGTGGATGGTAACTCCTTCAAAATCCATGTTCCAGATGCTATTGTGGATTCTCTGCTTAAGAATGGGACTTGGGATTTGGTAGGCAAGCTGGTAGGGGGCATCCTGAGTTAGACTCTCTGAAACATTGGGCCCTTTCCAAATGGAGGCCGAAGGGCTCCCTGGACTTAGCGTTGCTTCCTCAAAAATTTTTCCTCATTAGGCTTTCGAATGAGGAGGATTCGAGGAGAATCCTTGAGGGTGTCCCTTGGTTTTTTGGGAAGCGCAGCCTTTTTCTAAGAAGGTGGGGTCATGATTTCAATCCTGCTACTCAGAGAGTTAATATTGTCCCAGTTTGGGTTCGTCTTCCTGAGTTCCCGACTCACATGTGGCATGAAAGTGTTTTTCGTGGAGTTGCTGAAGTGATCGGGGATTTTGTTGCTTTCGACAAAATCTCTTTATCTCATTCTCATCGCCAGTTCATTCGGATGTGCTTATTGGTTGACATTGAGAAATATCTCCCTACTTCTGTGGAATTGGTGTCTCGAGTTGGTACGATGATTCAGCCTATTGTCTATGAGAATAAACCTCAGGCTTGTCAATCTTGTGGTATGGGAGGCCACCATCAGACTTTATGCCCGAAGAAGCGTAAAGTTGATACTTCTAAGTCTGGTAATGTTATTAAGCCTGGCCCTTTCCCGTTTGATGGGTCTTTTTTTGGGAAGCATAATGAATGGCAAACCCCAACAAAAAAGAATAGAATTTGGAAAAAGAAGACCCCTTATGCTTCCCAAGGTTCGAAAGGGAAGAAGGTTGTGTCTTTCGGCCTAATTGAAGGTGGTCCTGTTGTCGCTTCCCCTAAAGAGAATTGTCATACTCCTCCTCCCAAGTCCCTTCCTAGTGGTGGAAATCTGGAGATTGTTTTGGCAGGGGATTCTGTTGAAGTGGGGAAGGATATTCCTCTTTCGAACTCATTCTTGGGTTTGGAAAGCTTTGAGGCAGAGGAAGTTCCTATTCAGAAAACTCCTTTGAAGGTGGCCTCTCCTTTAGCCACGAAATCCTCTCCTGGTGGGAATATTCCATTTGGGTCTCCTAAGTGTGTTATTGAAAAAGGCTCTCCGGGTCCTAAAACTAGAAGCCTACGTAAGAGACCAGTGGATGTCGGATTTCCTAAGAAGGTTGGTAGGCCTCCAGCTAAATCGGGTAAAAACAGATCTACTAATGTGGCTGTGGCTGTGGCGGATGGTGGTCAAGCCCATATTATTGCTGAAGGTGAAAATGGAGAGAAACAACTCAGGTTGGATGGGTTTATTTCCCCACAAGTTGGGGGAATTGGCAAGAAACTTTCCTTTTAATTTGCCATGAAGATTTGCTCCTGGAATGTTAGGGGGCTCAATAGCGCCTCGAAAAAGCGTCTTCTTGTGTCCTTACGTAAGGATAAACTTCTAGATATTTTATGTATTCAAGATTCAAAACTTGAGGCTTCGACTTGGGAATAAACTCATAAGTTAGTTTGGAGAAATGCAGGTTTTATGGCTTTGAAGGTTGTTGGATCTGCAGGTGGTCTCCTTTTTTTTTGGGACACGTCCAAGTTTGAGGGTCACGTTATTTCTTCTTCCAATAGAATTATCAATATTCTATTTTGGTGTAAGTCCTCTCGCAAACGTTGGGTGATGTCTAATATCTATGCTCCTAACTCTTTCTCTGATAGACATAGATTTTGGACCCTTCTTTTGGATATGAGGGCTACTTTTTAGCATGAATCCTGGTTGGTGGTTGGAGATTTCAATTCTCCTCTCTTTCCTTCTGAAAAGCGAGGTGGTAATGTTGTGGATGATAGAAGCATCTCAGATTTTCATGATTTCATCAACCAAGCAGTTCTTCGTGACATTGACCTCTTGGGAGCCAAGTTCACTTGGAGCAATCGTAGGATAGGTAATGGTCTCATCTTGAGTAGATTGGATAGAATGTTAGCTTCACATTCTTCTATTGACTTATTCGAGGATGCCTCCTTATCTGCTCTGCCTCGTATTGGTTCGGATCATAATCCTTTGTGGCTTGAAGTCTCGGAGGGGCTCTCGTTTCTTCCTCGACCATTTCGATTTGAAGTGATGTGGTGTTCCCATCCTGATTTTGAAGCTAGAATTTTTGAATGGTGGCATGAGCCCGCTCCTGGTGCTGGTATTCACAAATTGCTATTTAAGTTGAGAAGGATTAGAGAATACCTCAAGTTGTGGAACAAATTCTCTTTTCGAGACTTGTTTCAAGAAAAAGAGCGGCTGAAGTCTCTCATGTCTTCTATTGAATCCAAGATTGAGTGTCAGGGTCTCTCTGAGGGATTTCTTATAGAGGAAATATTTGTCCTATGTGCGATCCATGATCTCCAGGCTAAAGAGGAACTCTTCTAGAAACAAAAGTCCAGAGAGTTGTGGCTCAAGGAAGGTGATAGAAATACATGATTTTTTCATTCGTCCACTTTACGTCGAAGAGCCCAAAATAGAGTCAAGGAGATTGATAAGTCTTATGGAGGGAGTTATTCAGATATCTTAGAAATTTGGCAAGAGGCAGTGGACTTTTTTAGTTCACTATTGTGTTCCTTCCCTCCCCGTGATCAAGTAGCTGAGGATAGAATATTGGAGGCTATTCCCTATCTGGTTACGGGTGAAATGAATGATTCTCTTCTTGCCCCACTTACGGATGATGAGATTCTTACTGCTACGAAGTCTTTGGGCCCGTTAAAGGCCCCTGGTCCGGATGGCTTCCCACCTATTTTTTTCCAAAAATATTGGCACATTTGTGGGAAGGATGTTTGTGATGCCATTCGACATGTCCAAACCTCAAGGTCTTTTCCAAGGGCGTTGAACTCTACTTTTCTGGATTTAATCCCCAAGAAGGATTCTTCATCTTCGTTCAATGATTTTAGGCCAATAAGTCTATGTAATATAGTATATAAAATTTTCTCCAAGGCTATGGTCAATAGGTTAAAGCCTATCTTATCGTCCATTATTGATTCGACCCAAAGTGGCTTTGTTTCGGGAAGACAAATTTTGGATGGTGCGATAGTTATCCATGAACTCCTTCATTCGGCTCAAAAAAGTGGAAGGGCGGTTTTTTTCCTTAAGTTGGATGTCAATAAAGCTTATGACAGGGTCTCTTGGCCCTTTTTATTTTTGGTCCTTAGAAAGTTTGGTTTTAGCGATTCTTGGGTTAATCTGATGGAGGCCGCCATTTCCTCAGCTTGGTTTTCGATTTTGATTAATGGATCCCCGACCGGTTTTTTCAACTCACAAAGAGGCTTGCGACAGGGTGACTCAATTTACCCCTTTATATTTATCATTATGGTGGAGGCCCTTGGATGCTCCATCAAGCAGCGGGGTTTGGAGTTTGGTGTCAGGCCGGCTATGCGGATCCCCCAATTTTGCATCAGCAGTTTGAAGATGACACGATGTTTTCCTATTTTGTGTCTGTCTACCATGCTAGAGATGTTAAAATAATTCTTAACTGCTATGGGGGTCAACTGATAAACTTTCTCAAAAGTAGTATCTTCTTCACCAATACTCCTGAGATTCACCAGCATAGGATTGTTGCCTTGTTAGTGTGCCAGATCGTTTCTCTCCCAGTCATATATTTTGGCCTTCCTTTGTTTACTGGGTGTTTGAAAATTTATTTTTGGTCTCCGATTGTGGAAAGGGTGCAGAAGAAAATTTCTTCGTGGAAGGGTTCTCTTTTATTCAAGATAGTAAAGCTACACTCATCCAGAGTACACTTCAAAGCATTTCGCTCTATTTTATGTCGATTTTTAGTGTACTTGCAAAAGTGGCGGTGAAGTTTGATAGCATTTGTAAGGCTTTCCTATGGGTGGGGCCGGAGCTAAAAGGTAAGATTCATCTCTGTTCTTGGGACCAGGTTTGTCTAGGAAAAAATATGGAGGTCTTAACTTGAAGAGTGTTGCGCTAATGAATAGGGCCTTGGTCTCTAAACAAGCATGGAGAGTTGCCTCCGGTGTGGATAGTCTATGGTGCCGCATCTTGGTTGCCAAATACCAGTTCATAAATTTCTTATCTGATCCTCTCTCCTCGGATGGTTCAGCTTTCTGGAAAAGCATTATCAAATACAGGGATTTTATTAAATTTAATAGTTCTTGGGTGATTGGAAATGGTAGATCAGTCTTATTCTGGGATGATCAGTGGCTAAAAGATCATCCCTTGGTGGAGGATCAATGTTTCAGTGATATTTGTGCGCTTTCTAAGAAGGCCAATTTTATTAAAGTGGAGGATTTCATTCTCCTCCAGAATAATCGTAGGACTTGGTTGACGACCCCACCATTTATTAGAACTATCCAGGATCATAGGGATTGGAGCTCTATTCTTCTGGAGCTTCATCGCTATGTGCTTCATAGTGAGGAAATGGGGGACAGGTTGGTATGGAATAGTGATAGTGAGGGCAGCTTTTCAGTTAGATCAGCTTACTCTATTTTTTGCCCTCAAGGAAATGATGCTTGGCCCTGGGATAAAATCTGGGTGAAGAATCTGATGCCCAAGATTAACATTTTTTTTTGGCTTGTTGTCCAAAATAAAATTCTAACGATTGACAATCTTCATAAGCGCGGTTTCAATTTGATCAATCATTGTTTTTTATGCAAGCAAGAATGGGAGTCTACAACCCATTTGCTTCTCAGGTGTAGGGTGTTTCAGAATATATTTTATTTTTGTCTTCAACAAATTGGGTTATCTTGGGTGCTTCCGAATTCTATTCTTGACATGATCAATCAGTGGACGTCTCCTTTTCGGTCGCCTCATATGAAATGTTTTTGGAAATTCTTGTTGCCCCATCTTCTATGGGGAGTGTGGAAGGAACGAAATGCCCGAGTTTTCAAAAATAAAGAGGGTGACCTGGCTCATATTTGTAAAATAATTCTTTGGAAAGTTGGTGAAAACGTTTCTGCCGCTTTAAAGGAGTCTCTTCCTTCTATCCCAAGGGATCATCCTGACTATCTCATGGAGTTAAATTTGGGTTTTTTTCCAGACCTGAGACCACCCCCGGTGCCCAACATTCATAATTCGGTTAAGTGGTCCCCACCTTCTCTAGGGTGGTTAAAACTGAACTTCGATGGTGCGTCGAAGGGAAATCCAGGCAAAGCTGGCACGGGTGGATTAATTAGAGATCATTTCGGTGATATCATTCTAGATTTTTCTGAAGACTTAGGTGTGCAGTCTTCCCATTTTGTTGAGTGCAGAGCTGCCTATTGGGGTATTCAATTATTAAAGTATTTGGGAGGTCGTAGGGTCATCATTGAAGGGGATTCATTGAATACAGTGAATTTGCTGAAAGGTCTTTGTAGTTTGGGTTGGCATTTTTCAAATCTCATTGATGAATCCAGGGCCCACCTTTCTTCTTTCGAAGATTTCTCCATCAACCATGTGTATAGGGAAGGAAATGCGGTGGTCGATTATTTGGCTAATTTGGTTGTGGGTTGTCAGGGATTCAAGGTGTGGCGCTCAGAATTTTTGGTGGAGTTGATCAGACTAGTTAATGATGAGAAGCCGTAAAGTTGATTGGTTATGTTTTGGGCCTCTGATGATGTTTTGGAAGATGTGGAGGATGACGGTTGAGAAGTTTAAAGATGTGGTCAGTGGGTAGTTGTTGTCGCACTTTATGGCCCGTCTTTTCTTGGCGATTATTAGAATTCAAATTCAAATTTTGAATAAGATTTTTGGGAAGTGGAGTTTAGTGGCCTCAATTAATTTTGCTTTAATGGGGGAGATTTTCTATTCAAATTTTAAATATTGTCCCATTCTATATCCTGGTAGGATTTGGTGGTTGGCCTTAGACGTTGTGTTGATTACGTTCATTTATGATGCAAGGTGGCAAGTGTGGTGTAGCTCACCGAAAGGTCCCATCTGGAGGTGTTGCATTTCAAATTTTGGATCCTTATTGCCTCGCTATCCATTTGTTGGGGGATGGATCTCTATGGGAGTTGTGTTGATGGCGGTTGCTTTGGGTACTTTGGGGGCTTTTAGTCCTTTCCTCGTCAGGGGGAGCTTCGATATTAGAACGTTTCTTTGGGATGCCCATGTCAGATGGATTTATGTGTCCCCTTTTTTGAGATCTTTGATTAGGCATTTTTTGACTCTTGGGATTGGGGTGCTGACATTTGGAACATTCATGAACATGGTTTCGAGGTTTTGTGAATGTCAGTCCCTTTTTGAAAAGGGAGTTTCGTGGTCGGTGGTGAACATTGGTACTTTCCAAATCGATGAGGATGGTGGTCTTCCCAAGCTTGAGTGGAGGTGGCGGTTGAATTTGTTTATCATTTTTGGAGATCTTTGTACACCTGTCCCTCCTTTTTCCCTGTTAGGGACAGTTGGGCTCTATTGCATTGCTTTCCTCTTCATTCTCTATTGGGTTATGTTTTCTTCGAAGTGGAGCCCTTTTTTGACTCCGGGATGGTACTCAGATGGTTTTCCATGGACTGGATCCCTTTGGGATTGTATCTTTCATGGGTTTCTCGGGCCAGATTGGAATTCTCATGTTTTCTTCTCATTACCTTCTCAGGATTACTTTGTTTTTGTTTCATGGTTTAGTGAGAAGTTGTCTGGTTTTCTTGAATTTTAGTTTTTGAGCATGGCCCTCGTGAGGTGTTTTCTTCCCATTCCTGGTTTCAAGGTCATCTTGCTTTTTGATAAGGAGTGGAATTTTGCTATGAGGCCCCTTCCTGGTGTCTCTTGTTGTTCCGTGAGTGGGCCTACTTTGCCCTTCTTTTTATTGGGGGGTTGATTTCCTTGTTAAGGGACCAATATTTGAGCGCTATTCTTCCTTGCCTTGTTCAATGTTGGCGTTTGTTGGTCCTTGTAATTCCCTCATTTAGGGTCCCTTCTATGTGGCCTAAGTCTATCATCTGTTGGTTTAGTTTTTTCATGGGGAAAGCTAAGATTTATCCTGCTAAGACTAAGTTGTGTAAACCTCATTTGGAACCTTCATCTATTTCTTTCGATGAAGAGGTTAAGTCCATTTTAGCAGAAGGTGGTCTTCTGAATTGTATTTTAAAATTCCATGGTCACAACCCTTTACTCACTAACTGCATGGTTTCTTCCTGGAATGAGGGTTGGGTCAGGGTCGGTTCTTGGTATTTTCAAGTTTCGATAGACCTTATCAGTAGAACCACTGGTATGGCCTTGGATGGTGCCTATCACAACCGTGAAAGGTATTCTTTATTGCAAGAAATCACTCTATTTTTGGATAAGGAGGAGTTTTTTCCATGGATCCAGAATGGTTTTAGTGTTGTGGCTTTACCCTCTCCTTGGAACCATGTTGTGCGGGTCATAATGGATTATTTCACCCTGGATCCCTCTTATGATATTATAAGGAGTTTTCATGCAATGTTCTTAAATCATCTTAGACGTAAAGCCTGTATGAACATTCCTTTATTCCTTTTTCAATCCATGCAAAAGTCTTTCCTTAATGTCCAGGTTGGTCATGGTCAAGCCCCTATTCACCAAGGCCTTGCATTGTTGGTTTTCAAACAGATGACTTTGGAGCATGGCCTTGTTGCTAACGATTTATTAAAGTCTCTTGCAGATCCTTCTGTTCGATGGTTCGTGGTCCCAAGCGGAGTGTTGACTCCCCCTCTATTGGTGGTGGTTCTCGGTTTGCCTCTAGAACTGACACTGATGATAGTGTGGACACTCTCTCTTTCACTTTTGGTGTTGGCCAGAGCAGATTTCTAAAAATATCCAGATCTCTTTAAAAGGGGTATGGGGTGGGGACCCAAAGGCGAGTGAGGTTCTCCCATCGGGTCACACTGCTAATTTAGATTTGGCCCCTAAGGTGAGCATGGTCGATCTTGGTGGCTCTGATTCGAAGTCGGATGGTGCTCCTACTGAGGAACATCGTATGTCAAAATGGCTTCGAAGAAAATTGGAGGAGGGTGTTTCTCCCATTACGATGGCTTTTTCTGATCTTGATGTTCTACCAAGGGATATTCCTCGGGAGAAGTCAGAGGAGGAAATATTTTCTCCAAGAGTGTCTAAGAATTCTAAATATTTGGTTCTCCGAGATTTAAAACTTATTGATATTAACCAGCATAAAATTTGGAGTACATTGAAACTCATCCTTGATTTAACGGAGAATGTATCAAGCATGGCGGCTAATGTTACTCAAGGTGTTCATAAGATAGGGTAGAACTATCTCAGTTCTCCTTTCTTTTATGCTTTGTGGTCTGGTTCCCGCCTTTGTTCTGGTTTTCCTCTGGTTTCTTCCAAGGTTGTTTCTGGGTTTTTCACCCTTGTGGCTTTCTTTGTAGTGGTTGTGGGATCCCATTAAAACCCTCTTTTTTAATAGTACCAAAAAAAAATCATTCTTCAAATGCATCCTCCATGGGTTTCAGAATTCTTAGTGCTTTAGTTGAAAATGTCTCAGTTATCTCTTTCTCCTCTTCTAATATCCCTCCTCTTAAGGCTTCTCTCTCTTCTAGCCTAGGTTTACCCATTGGGGTCCCTAATCCCCCTCTCGCTAGCTCGAGTAGGCTACAAATCAAATGGAGCTCTCCCCTTTGGACTATATTAAATTGAATTTTGATGGAGCATCCAAAGGAAATCTTGGGATGGTAGGAGTTGGAGGAGTGATAAAAAACTCTAGTGGAGAAATTTTTCTAGCCTTTGCTAAGAACCTTGGTCACCAAACCAACAATTTCACAAAGGCCAAGGCCCTCATCTAAGGTTTATCCTTACTTGATTTAATCAGGGCTGATAAAGTTATTATAGAAGTGTATTATTTATACATTATCAATATCCTTGCTGAAAAAGCTTCACCTAGTTAGAATATTGGTAATATCATGGATGAATAAAATCTATTTCTAAGAAAATTTATGAACCCCCAAAGTAAACATATTTATAGGGAAGGTAACAAGGTTGCAGATTTCCTTGCTAATATCGATGTTCACATTGAAGGTATATCTATATGAAAAGAGAATATTCTAAAAGACTTTATTTCTTTGGCAAGAAGTGATATTGTTCTCAATAATGATAACAACTGATTATGTTCACTTATTTGTTCTTTTATTCTATCTTTACCCACCTTTGTATTTGTATCCTCTATGATTTTTTAATTTTAATTGTTTTACCATATTTGCCAAACTTTGCACCTCTAGGTTATCATTGTGCAATACCCCTAGATTCCATAAGGGAGGGGTATAAGTAGGTTTTTGAATGGGTACTTGGCACATGTTGGAAGAATTAATACTATTGTGATATGTGATACCTTGTTGGAGAGGATAACTAATAATTTATGGAAAAAAAGCATGAATATTGAGGAAAAAATTAAAAATAATCTTGAGTGACACTACTGGTTGGAGGAGCTTGTATATTCCTTCCAACATTGGTGGTTATAGTAGTGGTACAAGTTGGTTGTTGGGTACGATTACCATGATTTAAATATTTAGTTAATGAGTTATCATGAACTTGCATAGGAGAGACTATTGGAGGAGGAGGAGTATCACCTCTTTCGAGTTGATATTCTCACTCCATAGACTTAAGAAAATTTACCTTATGGTATTTCATGAAACCCTAAACATGATCAAATGATTCAAAAATATAGCGACCATTAGGGTCTTCAAGGGGATCAAGACTATTATCAACATTTTCTTCTTCAATATTATGATTTTATCTAGGATCTTTGTATCTTGCTATGGCAGCTATGCACCCTTATACTGGAATGCTTCAATGGGTAGGGAAAATGGAAGAATTTGGGTGCCATTTGTCTCACCTTTAAATTTTTAAAGGTTTAAGGCCATGGTCATCCCACCTAGGTATGGTTTCTAGTGGCCATCCTTGGGTGGGACGACCATGAACTATGGTTGTCCTAGGGTGGGACGACCATGCCTACATGGCCCAAAACTTCCCAAAAGTGGGGTAGAACCTCCTAAAAGTGGTTAGGACCACTATTTAACCTTTGAGGGTTGCCCAAGGGGGCCATATGGTGTTGATTAGAATGTGTCTTGGTAGTCTAATAAAATTGATGTGATTTTAGTTTCTACAAAAGGGTAATATGTACTAGTGTAGTTTGTACTCAATTATGTTGCTCTCAGAG
The DNA here is from genome assembly GCA_028583015.1 of Wollemia nobilis. Classification (NCBI taxonomy): domain Eukaryota; kingdom Viridiplantae; phylum Streptophyta; class Pinopsida; order Araucariales; family Araucariaceae; genus Wollemia; species Wollemia nobilis. The sequence goes on from JAQPPZ010002549.1 coordinate 15,327,534, forward strand.
CTCCGAGGGTGACACATTAAGGAAAAATAAGCTTATAAAATTAATAATTTTTTTTGAATTAGTTCAACCAAACCTCGTAATGGGGGTGGAGATCCTAGGTTCAAATATCGGTCCTCACCGTACTAATTGCTTGTCCCTTTCTTCATGTTTTCAACAATGTAAAAGTTTTAAAATGATTGTGACATGGTGGTTATAGGGGTAGACTATGTAAAAATATGTATCACAACTTCTAGGGCAGACAGTGTAGAATACTGTGGTGGCCATAAAAGCTAGACAACCTACCCAGATTCATGGTACTTACCAATTCCATCTTGTAAATTAAAAAAAACATTAATAAACTTTTAGACTCTAAGGAAAATTGTAATAATGAGTTGGGTTCTAAATATGACATGCTAATTAAGGATGAATACTGCTAGGAGAGCTAATACCTTTATTTAAAAAGGAATAATTATCTATTATTTGCATAGTGCAACCCATTGAAAGATCTATGCGGCTTGCAATGATATGCACAAACCTTTTTGGTGGAATGAAAAGGAAAATATCTACACTAAGAGACCAATGTAGTACGGTGTGCTAGGATTTTCCTTTCAAAAGAGGGTAAAGGAAAGCACCTACATGAAGGGAGACATGTAAGGGTTTGGTACTACTAGAGGAACTCCTTTCAAAGGAAAGAAAGGAGAAGGTGGCAACTTGCATTTGGCTTAGTGAAATGTTGAACTCAATATTTTAAAAACAAAACCAACCACTCATTCATGGATATTGTGGATGTGTGGGTCTATTAGAGTTTATGACCTTAATCTACAAAAAAAAAGTGTGGATTTTGGGTTGTTATAAACTTGAAAGAGATAATCTAGTTTGAATATTAATATCTCTTCAAATATTTTATAGTACCTATCTTTTTAGTAGCAGAAAAAAGACGAGTGATATTTTTCTCCACAATATTTACATGAATGGAAATTCCAATTATTTACTTTCTAATGACCAATATTATTGCAATAAGTACATCATGAAGATATATCTACTTCTTTGTTACTTGTCTTTGAAATTTCAAGTTCATCCATTTCCTTGATAAAATTGTAAAACCACTTGTGTACAATTAAAGCTATTCTATCTTTACTTCTTCTATAAATTTGTAAGACATATTTTTGATCAATATTGTTTGCTACATTTTGAGATTGGTTTTTGAGTTAATTCTCCCTATTTCCATTAATAAAATTGTCATAAATTTCTTCTATCATATTATTACAAGATGTCTTTATAGAATCTACTCTTGCAAAACTATTAGTTTGTGTTTTTTCACAAAATATTCTAATCCATATTGATTCTTCTCTTTTACTTTTCGTATTATCATTCCTTGAATCAAGTATATCTCTAAGCCATTTTGATTCCTTGAATCTTGTATACTTAATAAGTTCTTCCATAGTTATTCTAAAGTAAGTTTCTCTCGTGACTCAGTTTTAAGAAACAACTTTGATATAATTTTAAAATCTCTAAGCCTTTGAGATTGATTATCTTATGACTCTCTAATATTTTTAATATAAGATATAACTTTGTTAAAATACTTAGCTATTTAAGTTTTTTTCTTTGAGATGAATCCCTTTTGTCTCCCTAATTATGAATAGAAAGCTAAATATAATATTGATGCAATTTCAATTTTAATAAATTTCTCTATTTTCAGTAAATTTAAGTTGGATTCCTTATGTCTCGTTAATTTGAGCAAGAGATTAGTACCAATGTAATTTTCCAACTTTCAAACAACTCTACGTTGTGTTTCTTAAATATTTCAATTTTTAGTCGTATGGTTTATAAATTTCAAGAGCGTAATTTGGTGTTGAATTCCTTATAACTCCTTAATTAGAAATTTAGAAAATAAAGATATTTACAAATTCAATATTCCTATTTTGTTGTAGAAATCCTTATTCCTCCAAGTCAATTTTTTTGCAAGTATTTCTATGCTTCAATTTCAAGTAATGTAGTTTCAAAAACTTTCAAATTAGATTCTCCTTACTTCAAAATTCTTCTAGATCATTCAATAAGTTTTCTAAGGTTATAACTTGTCAATTCATTACCTTATACCTCCATTCATTCAATTAATCTCAAGCATAATAGATTATTCAATCTTAACCTTAGTAATAATATTGCTTATGTCTCCCAAACCTTTGTAAAAAGCAAATTAATTTAAATATTTCATGTACCTCCTTAAATATGGCACACTACTTTTTGACTTGCTTCTCGTGAGTCTTCTCAACTCTACAACCTGTGCTCTAAAATGATCTCCCCTCTTTGCAATGTATTTAATGCTTTTTATTTTGAATGACACTCATTAAATTTGGTCATCAAGACTTAGACTCTCCTCTGCATGCACTCTGGATTCTCTGACCATCAATGTGCTTAATACCTATTTATAAAATGTTTGAACTCCTTTAGACCTATGGATTTTCCTCTTATCATGTGCTACATAGCACTCAATATCGTCTACATATCCAATTTACACTATGATTAATGATTCATATTCTTCAAGCATTTCTATTCTCCAATATTCTCCTTGCTACATTACTCTACCCAGTTTGGTGATGTTATGATGATATGGGTATTACTTTTGACAAGTGGCTTCCCTCAAGCGTTCATCCAATTTCTTGGTGCTTGGATTTTATTTTAATTTACCCTAGCTCATCATCTTTTAACCTCTGTTTTCATATATTATTCACTCCCTATGCTAAATGGACTCGATACTCTTCAAATCCTCTATATATGATGTTATAGACTTCTCAATACTCTTTATGTGTACACTTTTCTTCAACTAATGTGCTTCCATTTCTTTACTATTCTTAGTTACTCTTCAAGCTTTGATTTCAAAATTAAAACTATGTCATCCTCTCTCAAAGATTGCCCATACATTAATAAGCACCTTGGATGTTTTGATTCTCTTCATGGTGGTTGGAATTATATTTCTAGAATTCCAAGTGGTAGATGGTATCTATTCCTCTTCAAGTGAGCACTCAAATCCTCCTTTGCACCTTCTTGTTGTGTAATGCTCAATAGTGAAATGTTCTTCAAGTGTTATGATATATTGGGCATTTCATCTAATGCATGGCATATTCTACTCTCAATCTCCAATGTCCACTTGGGTGGTGTAAAATTTGATGCTTGACTCACCCTAATTTACCCTTCATCAATATTCTATGTTTACTACTTTTTTGTATGTTGCGGTCTCTCTTCCTTGATTGGTACTTTTTATGGTGGTGATGTTTTTCTCCTCCATATCAAGATAGCTATGCAACTTTGGTGGCTCTTCCAATATTCAGTGGTGTTCCTTTCCTCCTCCGTATGGTGACTCTACCTTTCTAAACTTTATGATGGTTTCCAATGCTCTACATTGATCAAATGGTGAAAATGGCTATCTCCTTTAATATGGTGGTGCTTCTTTAGTATGGTGATTCTTCCACTCCTTCTGTGACTTGTATTCACCAATATTTTATTCAATTCTTAGCATTTCTCTTGGTTTCTTTAGACACTTTAAATATGTCTTGCCTTTGATCATTATTAAATATCTTTCTCTTAATCGATAAGACATAAAAAAATCTGCACTTCAATTAAAAAAACAAAAAATGCTACTTCTTCTTATCACTCCCTTTTAAGAAAGTTTTAACTCCTATAAATGTTGTTGTATTTTGCAGGTTCTAAGATGAAAATTCTACCTCCTCTCTTAGATTGAAGACATTTAACTCAAACTTATTTTTGATAATTCTAATAACTCTAATATGGTTCTAAATAAACTTGAATTAAATCTGCTTTTTCATTAAAATGAATTACTATTTTAAGCACCTAATTTCAAACCTCTTTGGTTTTCTTTTGTAGCTCATCTCCTCTCCTTTCTTGCTACTCAAAATTTATATTCTATACCTTCAAATTTGTAGCTTGCCTTTCTACTAAAAAATGCCTCAAGACTTGTTCTATCTCCTTCAACTTGTTGTTCAAATTCTCTAAAATTGCTATCTGATTTTATTCTCCCAATGTTATCCAAATGTATTTATAATTTGTAGCAATTATCCTCCTTCAAATTCTTCCATATCAATTTCCAAACATTCTACAATTTTCAGCTTTAATTGCTACCAAATATTTCTTCACTTTGTTGTCCAAATATCTCTCAAATCTATTTTGAAATTCTTCAAAATGCAGCTCTCTTTTATCCTTCTAATGCTGCCCAGATTCATAGCTCAAATATCTTAAATTATTGCTTACAAAAACTGATTTCTCCTCCTTTCTATTTCTATCCAAAAATTTCCTTTTAACTCCTCCAATTTTCTACCTTATTTTACTGTCAAGCCTTTCTTCAATTGGTTGTTTAAGGGAACTTCAAAATTTTGCTAAATCTTATTCAATTTGCAACCCTATGTCACCTTCAACTTGCTATCTTGTGACTCTTCATATTTTCCTGCAAAAAACTAACAATCTTCTCCTCCTCAAATCATACTTCAAATTCTTTATGGTTAATTTTAAATATTTTAAATAGATGGCCTCTTCAATCCCCTTCTCCTCCTTATATTTCACTTCAAATATAACCTCTTTGGATAGCTTCTTCCTCAAAAATTTAAATGTATTGAGGCCTTAAAAATACTTTCCAACATTTGACAAACTTCTTACCAAATTATTCTTACTTTTGGGCTTGTTGATGGATGGCAACAATTATCCTTTTTATGAGCTTCTCCTACTTGCAATATTCTACCTCGCGATTTCTTAAAATCTCCTCCAATGGCCACTTATTCAACTTGTTCAATAGGGATTCTCTAGCCTTATTCCTTATTCCTCCAAGTTTGCTTGAGACCTCTTCTATTGGGTCTTCAAATTTTGCAACTCTTCAATCTTCTATGGGAACCTCCTTCTTGGGTCTCCTAAATCTTCAATAGATCTTCTCCAGATTCTTTTTATTTTCTTAAATATTCAATCTACATGTTCAATTTTCTATGGAAATCTCCTTCTTAAGTCTCTTTTCCTTCAATATTCAATCTACAGTATTTAATTTTCTACGGGGACCTCCTTCTTGGTTCTCCTCAATCTTCTATCTTCAATCTCCAATGGGACATTTTTTTTGGACCTCCTTAATCTTCAATGTCTACTATTTTGTTGCAACTAAACACTAATCCCTACACAAGGAAAGCACATAGAATTTTAGGCAATCAAATATTAAATTCTTCTCTATCTATTGTAAGAAGCTTCTCAACTTCTAAAAACTAATTTTCTACGATAAAACTTAGACAACAACAATCAAATGCATCTAAATATCTACATATTTAAAAATCAATAATATTCACTAGTTATCCTTCAATCTAGTGGAAAGCAATATTTTTTGAGTCCTAGTCTTCATGAGTTTTCCTAAAACCTTATGGAAAAAATCAACTAAAAAATCATTTTAATATTTTTGAAATGAAATTTCCTTATCTCCTCTCAAACTCTCTTGTAGCTCTCCCTATCTCCTCTCAATATCCCTTGTGGCTCTAATACCACTATTATCTTTTGATACTAAATACTTAATGGAAAATAACCACAATATATAGAATAAGCATGCTATATAAAATATAAGATAATGGTAATATTTAAAACATATAAAAATCATGAAATACTTCTACAATAACTCAGAAAACTACCATTAACAAAAGCTCATAAAAATAGTATTTTGATGTAGAATGGAGATCTCAAACTCTCCATACTTCATACATGCTCTACATTGTATCTCTACCTTATTCTCTACTTCTCCTCTATCTTGTATCACTTCATATGCTCACACAAAGGTCAATATATAATGGGATGTGACTCTTGACCTTCCATCTTCCTATGACTCTTCACCTTCCTATTCTATGGACTCATGTGCACATGGACTATTATGCACATTTACATTATTGAATACTTTGCACATTACATTGCATAAAGTAAATACTCACACCCTAATATAAGACATAATCCTAATATAAATATGTACCCAAGGTGGTGCATTATCATGTACACAAAACGTAATATATTCCAACACTATAGCCATCAATTAAAAAAATAAATGCCTACTTTTGTTGAGTGACAAGGTTTTCATTGGACCATAGATATCATCATAAACTAATTTAAGTGGTGCCTTTACCCTCTACGCTTTTCCTTCTAGAAAATAATCTTGATATTGCTTACAAAAAATACAACCTTCACAAACTTGATCATCTCATTAAATAAATGGAAATCCTTTGACAATTTGCTTCTAATATAGTAGTTTTAGCCCTCAAAAGTTTAGGTGTCCATACCTCATGTGCCATAACCAAGATTCATCATTTAAGATAGCTTTCAAGGCTTAAGTTTCTCCACATGCAATTCTAAGAGGGAAAATAGTGTTTTGTAGCATAATAAATTTTACTATAATCTAGTGGCTATCTTTTTCTTATCATAGATTACACATTCACTGTTTTAGAAAATAGAGGAAGACCCATTTTCAATAAAATTTCCTATACTCAAAAAATAATGGGCTAATCCATGCACACATAAAATTCCATAAATAAGCTTCATTTCCATATCTAAATCATACTTAATATTTAATAGATTCATCCATATTTACAAATATTTTTTTTTGCCTACCATGTAACTACTGCAACTTCTATCCAAAAGCCATACATATCCAGTATGTTTTTTCTATAATATCATAATAAAAAATGAACTAACTTTTTCTTATTTTTCTTTATAAAAATTAGCATGTTGCTTATGTTTTTTCTAGTAATAAAGTTCATAATGATCAAACTTGCAATAATAACATTTAACATATGATTTGTTAGAATTATGACTATCTCTTTCATTGTGATCACTACTTATTCCTCTATTGTTAATATTATTGCTTACTAGTCTACTACTACTTTATTTTCTTGCACATCCTCTTCATCTAATTTTTTTGTTCCCTTATAAAATGATTCTACATATTATTTTCCCTTAAATATTGAAATATCAAGATTTTTTGAAAATCTTGTTCAATAGATTTTTTAGTGGATTAATTCATTCTCTACTCATGAGTTTGAAGAGATCCCATAAGTTAATTTATCGATAACATAGTTATATACTTATATTCTTCAATAGCAACCATAATAAGATCAAATCATGGAGGGAGGATGCTTCAAAAAAATTTACAATGTTCTAATGTGATAAATTCTCTCAATAAGATCTAATTTTATTTACTAAGCTCATCACTCAAGTAAACATATCTTCATAGATTTAGAGTATTTCATGAAAATATCTTCTAAGTATTTGATGTTTGATGATGTTTACCTATTTTGTTCCTTGATATACATCGTACAATAGATCCCATAATTATTTTAATTTTGTTGTTGTAGTAATTCTTGGAAATATTGACTCCTTTACTACTTGTTAAATTAAAAAAGATATTTTGAGTCCTTTTTATTCTCCTTTAGTGGATTTTATTGTGCTTGAGTCCAACTGGCAAGTCCCTATGCATATATATATTTGGTGTAACCATTATGAACCAAATCCTATAAATCTTGAGAAATAAATAGTGTCTTCATATTAATGCTCTAAAAATAAAGATTTTCCCTCTTAAATAGAGGAATCTGAGGCTAGGTATGATTTAAAATTCTATTGCTAGTAGTCATATTATAAAAATACTATATAAATTTACCTTGATATCAAATAGAAATGAAAGATAATATTTTTACCTCTCTTCACTATGACCCAATGCTCTTAGCCATTATTTAGCCAGACTTACAACTCTTCTAAAAGGAGGTAAAATAATGTGCTACTAGATTTTGTTCTCTTTACAATTGAGGCTCTGAACGTTTGTAGAGTACAAACTCCTACAAAATGGATGCACCCTAGTTTAGATCAAAAAATATCCACTTAAAATGCATGAACATCTCTCCTCATAGATAAACTTTACCCTGATACTAAATGTTGGTTTATAGAGAAGAAAAAAATGTAGAACAAATTTTAATAGAAAGGAGAATGCACTAATTGCTACAACAAAACACATAATCATATTTATTGATTCCCCCTTCTAGTTTGATACAATAATAATATATTTATAGGCTTAATGCCAAAAATACGAAGCTTCTAGAAATGGTGAAATGTTGGATATCCTTATATGTAATCTCATTTATTTAAGAATATTATTATTTAATTATTTCAATAAAGTCTTTAAAATGTAAGGATTTTGAAACTTAGTTTAGAAATTTTATGGACAAGAGTTTCCACTATTCTACATGATATTTAATGCTTTTCTTAGTTCATGAGGTAAAGTATTGGTCATGTGGTTAAATCATAGACATTAAGCATTATCCTTATTACTAGTCCCTTTGGTCTCTTTAATTGCTTACCTTACAATAAAATATTCCATGGGTCATATCCTCCATTGAATTGTATATCATAGGGAAGATCATTTCTTCAATTCTAAAGGAAGAAAAGGGAAAAATTATAATGGCAACTATTCAATTCTTGCACTAGTTTTCTAAGTGTATTTTATGGTATGAAGACCAGCGTTAAGATGTCTTTATCATCTACAAAGGGAGAGGAAGGTACATAAATAAAAAGAACTAGTTCCTGCCTAATTTAAAAACCTTTGATATAAAATAATAGATGAAAGTTCATCTTGATCAAGAAGCCAATCAAAATCAGGGATAAAATATGCTTAGATAAGTTATGTATCAAAAATTCATTGTCTCTTATGTGGAAGTCAATTATTAGAGATTTACATGAAATATCAATGAAGATAATATTCTTGAGCTTCACTACCAAATGAAAGGTTGAATAAATTAGCCAAAACATTTAGTTAGTTACATTGGACCCTTTTTGGTCAAAAGGAATTCAAGTAAATTATATTATATCACATATGTTCTACTATATATCTTATTTTTGGACTAAAAGGCTTGGATCAAAACCTTGTGCCACAAATGAAGATGCCCCATAATTTAGACCCAATTGCATCCACTCATTAATGAATGGATTCATATAATGGATAACATTCCCTTCTCATACTTGGTAGAAATAAACCTACCTAGTTATAATATGAATGACCTAAAAAATATCTAAATACTAAGTTGAAAGTTCAACAATCAACAGGGGAAAATTGTTACTTGAGATTCCTTCTAGGTTAATGTTAAATGCCTTCAGTGAAAACTTTCCTACATACAACCCAAGAACCATATTAGAATATTACTTAAGCCACTTCATAAGGAAAGTGACATGTGAGATACCCCTTACCCAATCCCCTTAGATTTTCTATTCCCCAAACTTGGATTTCCTGACTAACTATGGCACACTAATAAAATTCTTACTCTCGGAAAACAACCCTATGAAAATGTAAGACCATTGATTATATCACAAATACTAAAAAGCACATTTCTAGGAAATAAAAACTCAAATTGTATAACTGTTATTTTAGTTCTTGGAACATGGTGCACCTTATTCTTTTACTTTTAGAGTGTTAATTCCTCTATTTCTTAAAATTTTCCTAAGACATTAACTCCAGTTGATCTACTCTCCCAATTAACACTTGTCTCCTCTTGTCATACAAAAGCATTTTATCCTTTAGCACCTTATTTAGTTCTTGAATCAAATATTTTATAGATATCACATCCATCATGTTTACTATATTTAATAATACCATTGATATACAAACCAGTCCCTTCCTTCATATCCAATTAGTTAGATTGATTTAACCCCTTTGCAACAAAAAGAGTCAGTGTACAGGCTAGTGTTGATACAATAGACACAAGCATGACAACAAGATGGGTGCTTGCACACAATATATTAGACACAAGAAAATACCCACCAATATTTTTTTCCATCCAATCCCAATCCATAACTTAAAAAACTAGAGGAATTAACAAAAGCACCAATGACACTATCAAAAATTAATGAGTTGACTTATTTATGGCCATGAGATAAAAATAGTAAAAGGGACCAAGATATTTAATTAAATATTAGTTATGGTGTACAATCTAACCCACTTTTGAATTCAAACCTTAGACCTCCTATTTAGAGTTCCAAAATTTAAAAACATATAAGATAAAAAATTGTCTAAGATTTTAGATGCCACTCATGTCTACTATTCATCATGTTGGACCACTTCCAAAGTATCCTATTAAAAAATAGATAAAATCCATGATTTTTTATGGGATTCTTTAGAGGAAAGAAAATTATTTTATCAAGTGTCCTAGGATTTTTGTTGTCTTTTGAGAGAATATGGTAAATTGGGTCTTCTAGATACCCAATGATAAGAGATAGCTCTCTATGCAAAATAGATTATTAGAGATATTCAAGGAAATGAGGTCTAGAAAATCCCACTTCACATCTACAATTCTTCTAGAAACCCCTAAGGTAAAAAATCCTAGAAGGGGCTAGGATTGCCCTCGCTTCTGATTATGAAGGTGTTTATGCATATTCAGGGCATCTTTATAGCTAAAAACACATGGAAATATTAGGAGGATATAAAATAATGGAAATGGAAATGGGATTATTAATAGATTTTATATAAACCATCAATCATTTTAAAGTCCCCTATTCTTACACATCAAAATCAGCCTCAATCTAAAATCCTTTGGATCAAGACCTTACACTTTTTCCACCAAGGGATAAAAGTAGTTCCAAACCTTCTCTCCATATGCACAATAAATTGGTTATCATGGTTTGAATCAAAATCTCAATTTAACATCTTGGAGTAGAATAAAGAAACCTTACAAACAAAATAGATCCTAAGTTTGTAGCTTTTTGACTTTATTCTTATTTTCCTCCAGATTTCTCTCCAACTTTGCTCATTTTTCTTTACAAAATAGATCATAAGTTTTTAGTTTTTTGACTTTATTATTATTTTCCTCAAGATTTTTCTCCAAATTTGCTCATTTTTCTTTGCAAACTAGATCCTAAGTTTATGCCTTTTCTACTTGATCCATCAAGTCTATGTGACTATGGGTTAATACAACTATATGTCTTCTTCTACTCAAGGCATAAACAACCTTATTTTGTTTACCTTTGATATATTCTATACCAAAGTCATACTTATATAAGAACTCAATCCACCTTCTCTATCTAGCATTCAACATAGGTTGAGTAAAAATATACTTAAAACTATGATGATCAATTTGTAGCTCAAATGGTTTTATTAGAAAATAGTGCCATCACATCTTGAGTGTGTGTATGATTGTCGCTAGATCCAAATCATGTTTGGTATAATTAACCTCATGCTTATTAAGTTTTCTTGATTCATATGCCACTACTGATTCATCTTGGAATAACACTCCTCCTAACTCTTCTAGTGATGCATTAGTACAAACTGAATAGTTCCTCGGAGGATCCAAAATCTTTAGTATAGGGGTAATAGTTAGTTTTTTCTTAAGTAACTTGAAAGTAGATTCACACGTATTTATCCATTTAAATTCCTTCCATTTCCTTTGAATATTGGTTATTGAATAGGCAATCTTAGATTAATCCTTCACAAATCATCTATAATAACTTGTAATACCCATGAAGTTGTGAACTTTGGATATAATAGTAGGTTGTGGCCAACTCAATATGGTCTCAATATTCTTGGGATATACTTAAATCCCTTCTATAGAGATGATATGCCCTAGATATTGTAGTTTTGGGACATAAAAGTCATGTTTGACACATTTCCATAGAGTTAGTTCTTCCTTAACAACTCAAGCATTATCCTTAAGTGTCTATCATGGTCTTCCTTAGTATTAGAATATTATAGCATCTAGAAAGATCAATATAAATCTATCCAAAAACTTCCTAAACACGCAATTCATTAGATTCATGAAAGCTATAGGTACATTGGTCAGTCCAAAAGATAACACTATGAACTCATAATGCCCATGCTAGGTCTTGAAAGCTATTTTGTGAATATCTTCCTCGCAAATTCTAAACTTATGATAGCATAATTTTAGGTCAAATTTAGGAAATACTATTGCACCCTTCAATTGATCAAACAAATATTCAATCCTAGGCAAAGGATACCTATTTTTATGGTCACTTTGTTTAACATTCGGTAGGCAATGCACAATGAGAGCAATCCATATTTATTTTTGGAAAAAATGATGGGTGCACCAAAAGGTGATACACTAGATTTTATCAACCCATTTTCTAGAAACCCTTAAAGTTGTACTTTCAACTCCTACATTTTAATAGGATTCATCCTATATGGAGTTATATGAATAGGTTTTGTTCCTAGCATATGTTTGATGGTGAAATAGAACTCTCACTTTGGATGAAGTCCAAGAATATCTTCAGGAAATACATCCCTAAATTCTTGTACTATTGAGTTTTTTCCAAACATCTCTTCCTTTTTATCCTTCTCGTCCTCATGTAGTTTTACAATGATTTTTTTTTTTATCTGTTATAAATAGAGTATATTACATCATTTGGATCATGTAAAAGTATCTTCTAAGGTACATACTTAGGATATTAGATTACTTTAGGGGGGATTTATCTAGTTACTTCATACAATGTAATAAATGCATAAGTATTAATGTGTAAGTTGTATATGTGCAAGTTATCCCTTGCACAGCTAGGTAGAGTGTTGGTCAAAGAATCTATTTTACCTATATAAGAAAGGCCTAACTGTAATATATAGAAATATAGATATAGAGAGTCAGGATAATAGCAGCTTAGAGCATAGTATAGTTATTTTTAGATCAAAATACAGTGGTGATGGGTGCAATGTAGTTCAATAGCTTTATTAATGGGGTGGCCATTTCCTCCATAGCTACATTGTATTCATTTATATCATTTCTATTTATCACATATCTTAGTCATCTAGTAGATTTACTTTCTTTCATATTATTTTGCATCTCATGATTGTTATCTCCCTTTGGCCATTACATCAAAAGCTAATAGTGGTATCAGAGCCACGGTAGATCTAGTTTATGTAGATCAATAGGGAAACCACCATTATCATTGAGCCTAAGTTTTTTGTTAACTTGATGTGCTACTGTACCAGCCATTGCCAAAAGATCTCATAATAATCTAGGTGGTAGAATTAGGGAGAGTCACAAGTGAGGACTAAAAGAAATCTTAGTTCCAAAAAATACTGAGATTGCATTTGACTACCATAGAGTTACAGGAAAAACTTGTGAAGACCAAGACTCAACATTCAATCCAGTAGATTGTCAAATCACCTAGTGAAGATCATCCAGAATATCTAGAACTTGCTAACTATTTCCCAAAGTTTCTTTTATTGCAGATGATTAATTCTCAAAGGATTGGTACTCCTATAACAGAAAGCTAGGAGACTCCAACTTCATTACGAGAAGGTCAACGTGCCCTCATAGTGCAAATATTAGTTGCTTGTGCAAGAGAAGAACACTATAAAAGAATAATTTTGGTGAAGAGTCATGGTGAAGTTAGGAGACTGAAGATATCCATTACTATATTGAAGAACTTCACAGTTGAAGAACAGGCCATAGAAGCCTCCATACAAAAAAGGACATAGAAGCCTTGAAGAAAATGTCATAGAAGCCTTGAAAAAGAAGCCATAAAAGTCTTGATACTTAAAAGGACACATAATCCTTCATACTAAAAATGCCACATAATCCTTGATATTAAAAATACCATAGAAGCCTTGATACTGAAAATGCCACAAAATCCTTGATATTAAAAAGGCCACAAAAGCCTAAATATTAGAAAAGGCTCTAGAAGCCTTGATATTAAAGAAGAATTTGAAAAGAATATCTTATTCATACATAGATTAATATTTGAGTACTAATATTTTTGTTGCAAGTAAATAAGATTCAATCAGTTGGGAGACTTCCTACAAGAAATTTAGGAAGATTATCTTCCTTAGACTCAATTCAACACCTAAAGAGAAAGAGATCAAGAGAAGATCTCATTGATGAAATTCTAGACTTGGAAGAAGGACTAGGAGAGTCCTACTCAAATCTAGAAGCAGCATAATTAGATATACAAAAGAAGATCTCACCACCAACACTTCAAGGAGAATAATGTTGAAGAGATATTAAGGAAAGACTAGTATAATCTACAAGTTCAAAGATCTTGAAAAGGTCTCATCGAGCATCCAATAAAAGGCTAGGAGAGCCTTATTGAATAAAACATCAAAGACGAACTCATTAGAGAAATCTACTATCAAGGAGAAGCTCCTGATAATGAAGGACTTGGGATAATTATCGTCATCTGACAACAAGCCCAAGAGAAGGAGAACTTGTCAAGGAGTGCTAAATATGAGAAGAATAATTTGACAAGGAGTTCCAAATCCCAAAATAAGAATCTAGTGAAAGACCTTAAGACATTTAGAATCTTGAGAAGAAGATCTTGCTTGAAGTTAGAATTTGACAAGAATACTTGAAGATAGAAGAAGCTCACAAAATATAGGAGATTCGAATATTACCTCTCACAACAAGAAGGCACCACTTCAGAGACAAAGACTTTTCCAAATCTACAACAAAAGGAGGAGAACACAAGAGGAGAACAAACCACCAGATATTTAGGTCATCTAGTGCATTTGTGGGGTGGAATAGAAGGCAAAGGTGCATTGGTGGATCACAATAATTGAGGTGATGGGATGAGCTCAATGGGTGATGGTGTGGATGAAATAAAATTGATAAAATATATAATAGATGGCAGAATGTAATTGAAATTATTTGGATAGTGAAGTGGTGCATATAAGTCAACAAAAATCATGTTGGCAAAAGTACATGAAGTGGTGCATGAGGAATAATGTGATGGTGAAGAATCAAAGGAGGATGATGATGACTGAGGAAGTGGTTGGTTAAGGCCATGAAGCAAAACCACAGATGGATAATGGGCACAAGAATATGAAAATTGCACTCACTACCAAGTACATAAGGACATTAATGGAACAGTCGATGGAGGTGAAGGAGGGATGATGGCTAGTAAATATGGATTGAGTTATAATTTATTAAATTGATCGGTGAAGGCTTCAACCGTGTAGGGAGAAGTATCCTCATGTGGTGGATATGAATGAAATAAGGTGGATGGAATATCAACCATATATTGAGGGGATGAATGGTTGATAGGAAAATTGAGCTCAAATCAAGGGGTTCATGATTGAGATGATAAAAATAATCATTGAGGGTGTTTATTGTTTTATGAATGTAACTGATTCTAGAATTATCGTTAGGCTATCGTAAAGGAATATTGATAAGGGTATGATACCCTTATTTATATCTTCTTAGTTTGAAGCCATGCTAGTTGTAACATCGAAAGCAGTGCAAGGCAAAAGCTGGATTTGACATGTGATCAAGATTACTATAGAATTTGGTTTGGGGTGGTGGATGCATTGGAAGCTCCAAAGATGAGTCAAGTCCCCCATATATGAAATTTGTACAATTTTTAGTTGGACCAAGAGGAACAACAACCCCAACAATAATGGGCACATTATGGGTTCAATCGACTTTGTGAGTAGATGTTAGGATCCTACTATAAAATAAACTCAAATAAACACACTCTCACACAAATGCTTGGAAATGAACTCACATAAACATCATATTAATATTTAGAAAAAAATACACATTATAACAAAAATTTGCATAAAGGAACAATCTCACAATAAGATAGAATCACAGGCCTCTTCGAGGGGGCAACCTCCTTCAAAATTTCATTAATTTCCAAAAATATGAATACATTGGTGCCTTTTCGGGTATTTAAAGAGTTCCCTTCCATGGTTGGCTTACATGCAAAATGCCACCTAGATTACATGCATAATGCCACCCGAATTACATGCATAGTGCCACTCGAATTACATGCACAATGCCACTCGAATTACATGCACAAG
The DNA here is from genome assembly GCA_028583015.1 of Wollemia nobilis. NCBI lineage: Eukaryota > Viridiplantae > Streptophyta > Pinopsida > Araucariales > Araucariaceae > Wollemia > Wollemia nobilis. The sequence goes on from JAQPPZ010002549.1 coordinate 15,343,315, forward strand.
GCCACCTTACATAACCTATCTACCATGTGTTACATAAAAAGGGTGTCATTTGTCATAGGCACTATATAAGCTAAAACTTAGAACATTACAAAATATTAATCATGGGTACTACCCACGTTATTTAGAAATTGATACATCATGGAAGTTATTACATTAAGGGTTAGGATGGGATCCTAACATGTCCTTCCCCTTGAAGAAAATTTGTCCTCAATGCTGAAATGAGGAAACTGTTGTTGGAGTTGGTGGAGAGATTCCCATGTAGCATCTTTAGGTTGAAGCCCACACCACTGAACCAGGATCTCTATAATTGTATGATTACGAAGATTGCAAGTCCGACGATCCAACAACTGCTCAGGTTCAAGTAATGTGGAGCCTTCTTCATCCAATTCAAGAAGTGTGGATTGAACCTGTACCTATGTGCCCACAACTTTCTTGAGAGCGAAGACATGAAAAACAATATGAATCTTGGAAGTAGGTGGGAGCACAAATTTGTAAGTTGTGGGGCCAATCCTTTGTAGAACCTAGTAAGGACCATAGAATTTTTCAACAAGCTTCTGGCACCTACGAAGTTGTAGGGATGATTGTTTTTATAGCTGAAAGTGAAGGAATACCATATCACCTACATCAAAACTATGCTCAGAACAATGTTGATCAGCTTGTTGGTGCATTCAATTATGGACCATGTTCAAATTTTGCTTAAGTTGGCGAAGGACCTCAGTGTGTTGACTCAGAGTGTTGTCGACGGCCTAGACCTTGGAGCTGCTAGGAATGTAATAGGAAGACGTAGGTGGAAGGCACCCATAGACTACTTAAAATGGTGTGAGTTTGGTTGTGGTATGATAGGAAGTGTTGTACCACCATTCAACTAAGGATAGCCATTTGGCCCATTGAGTGGGATGATCTAAGACAAAGCAACGAAGGTAGGTTTCCAAGCATTTATTAACAACTTCTGTTTGACCATCCATTTGCGGATGGTAGGCTGAAATCATTTTTAGCTGAGTCCCCTACAACTTAAACAACTCTTGCCATAAATGACTAGTGAAGGTGGGATCACGATCAGATACAATGGAGGTGGGCATGCCATGAAGGCAAAATATGGAGTCAAGAAAAATTTGTGCAACAATGGATGTTGTATAAGGATGGGCAAGGGCATAAAAGTGAGCATATTTTGAAATGCGGTCCACTACAGAGAAAATAAATGACTTGCCTTTAGATTTAGGGAGCCCTTCTATAAATTCCATGAAAATTTCAGTCCAAACCTGATCTGGGATAGGCAATGGCTGAAGAGTTCCTGGAGAGTGCAATGTTTCACCTTTCATACTTTGTAATGTGTCACAGGCAGAAACAAAAGAGTGGATGTCCCGTTTCATACCTTTCCAAAATAAGGTGTGCTTGAGTCACTCATATGTTTTAAGGAACCCTAAATGTCCTACAGAGGGAGTGGCATGCAATTCCTTCATGAGGAGCTCTCGAAGTGGGGACTTATGAGGTAGAAACAGGTGTTTATGGTAGCGTAGATCATGGCCATTCCAATTATATCCTGGTGTAGAATCTAGATCATCCATTAGTGAGGCTATCAAAGCTTGTAAATCTACATCCTGACATGCTTCTTGACGTAAGGAATCAATCCATTGGAGAAGTGGTGCTGAGATGGCACACAACATACTTACGGTCTCCATTTGGCGAGAAAGAGCATCAACCACAATATTCTCCTTTCCCTTTTTGTAGGTGATATCATAATCATAGCCCATGAGTTTAGACACCCACTTTTGTTGGTCAATTGCTGGTCAGGCATGGCAACTCTTTTTTCTAGAAAATATTTAAGACTTTGATGGTCGATTTTTATGGAGAACTGATGCCCAATGAGGTAAGGTTGCAAATGTGTGACTGCATGCAATATGGCTAACATTTCCTTAGCATATGTGGATTTCCCCAGATTATGATCAGAGAGTGCCTTGCTAGTAAAATCTACATTTCATCCTTCTTACATCAATACTACCCCAATACCACGACCAAAAGCATCACTTTCAATGACAAATGGTTTACAAAAATCTGGCATGGCTAAGACAAGAGTGGTGGTCATAGCATGCTTGAGTTCAATGAAGGCTTGGTCAATAGGCCCTATCCAAGTGAATGAATATTTTTCAACATGGAGGTGAGAGAGGTAGCTATCTTCCCATAATTGTAGACAAATTTGTGATAATAGCTTGTAAGCCCTAAATATTCTCGAATTCCCTTGAGAGTGTGAGGTTTAGGCCACTCTTGAACTGCTTGAATATTCTTAGGGTCAACCTTGATGCCATCTTGTGAGACAATGTGTCCCAGATACTCTAATTCAATAAGACCAAAGGAACACTTGGACCTTTTGACAAAAAGGTGACCAACAACTATAAATTTTTATCCACATGATGGAGGTGCTCTTCCCATGTGCGACTGTAAATCAAGATGTCATCAAAAAACACAAGGATGATTTTTTGCAAAAAGGGTCAAAAGATGTTTTTCATAAGACTTTGGAATGTAGAAGGAGCATTTGTGAGATCAAATGGCATTACCAAGAATTCATAATGACCTTCATGAGTGTGAAAGGCAGTTTTGGGGATGTCCTCATCCTTGAGTCGGATCTGATGGTAGCAAGAGCAGAGATCAATCTTGGTGAAATACATGGTCCCGTGTAGTTCATCGAGTAATTCATCAACCATTGGAATAGGAAATTTATCCTTGACCATAATATTGTTGAGTTCCTGGTAGTCAATGCATAGGTGCCATGAGCCATATTTCTTAGGAACAAGTAGGATAGGCGAGGATTAGGGGCTAGTACTAGGTCGGATGACACCAGCCTTGTGTAATTCCTATACCAATTTTTCTAGTTTTGATTTCATGTCATGAGGGTACCTGTATGGCTTGATATGTTGTGGTGCACTACTCGGGAGCAATGGGATAGCATGGTCGTGAGAGCGACACAGTGGTAGTGTAGTTGGTTCTGCAAAGACAACATCATGTTTGTGTAGAACTAGTTGTAGGTCTGATGGAATTTTATCCATTAGTTAAGTGGTTGGTTGGATGGAGAAGAGTTGTGCAATGACCCCACATTTTGATTTCTTTAGCACTTTATCCATACGATTGGAACTAATGAGGTGAGGTTTTCCTATAGGGGAGCCCTTGAGTAAGTGTGTTTGTCCATTTTGGGAGAATTGCATCCAGAATTCTACAAAGTTCCAACTGATAGTACCCAACGTACTCAACCATTGAGATCCCAAAACCATATCACATCCTCCCAAATGGAGGGCAATCATGTCATGCTTGAGTTCATAGTCCCCTATCCTGATCTTGAAATTATGGCATTTTCCTTTACAAGGTAATGTTCCCCCGTTGGCTACCATGACCTCGTATGAATTACAAGTGTGGATATAGCAATTTGCCTGCTTAGCAACTCTAGGATCAATTAAGTTGTGTGTGTTGCCTAAATCAATAAGGATGGTAATACATTGGCCCTTGAAAAATCCCACAACTTTCATGGTTTATGGAGTGGTAATGCCTCAAAGATCATAGACTAAAATCTCTGCCTCAGACCCCTGTGTATCTTCTTCCAGTGGAGAAGGTGTTTCAAGGGGGTCCTCATCCTCATCACTCTGGTCAGTGTTAGTATATTCCTCAAAATCTATCAAGAATAGTATTTTGTTTGCACACTTATGTCCTTTAAAAACTTTTCATTACAATTATAACATAAGACTTGGGCACGACGTGCATCCATCTCCTCTGTAGGCAATCTCTTGGGTGTAGTAGGTTTACTATCCACTGAATTTTGGGTGCGAAAAGGAAATGAAGGTCGGTTTGGAGAAAACCATGGGGGGAACCTTTGGTTTGAGAGTTTAGATTCGTCCAGATGGGCCAAACTGATAGCTTCCATCATGGAATGTGGTTTCAACATCTTTACTTCAGTTTTGAGATCCCCTTTTAACCCACTGATAAAAAAACTCGTGAAGAACCCTTCTATTAATCCTCTTGTCTTATTGGCCAATTATTCAAATTGAGTTTGGTAATAACATACTGAGGATGTTTGTTGTAGTTTTGTTAAGGCCCCTGTGAAGTCCTCATACTCACTAGGCCCAAATCAGGTCAGTAGTTGGGACACAAATTCCTCCCAAGAGAGATTTGGGTTGGAATTACGTAACCATTGGAACCAGTGTAGAGCCTCAGATTCCAAATTGAAGGAAGCCATCTGAACTCGATGATATATGGGAACATTATGAAGTTTAAAAAATTGATCAACCCTACATAACCACCGATCAACATCCTTCCCATTAAATCGAGGGAAGTCCAATTTTGTCATTTTAAAGGATGGGTCATGGTCATTCCTTGTAGAGTTTTCATCCTGGTGTTCTATTTTGAGTGGTCCCTTATGTAACTTGCTACCCATATTTATCAGTGTTTCTTCTAAGTGAGCACTAGTGGCCTCATGATCTAGATGAAGACCTTGGACCTCTTCCCTTATGGATAAAATTACCAAGTTTAAATTCTCAATGGATTTGGTTAAGGAGTCCTTCTGTTCTAGCTCTTTTTGATGTCCATGGGTACCCTGGGCCATTTTGGAACCTTTTGTGACCAGTTACTAAAATTAGAATTGGGTTTTAGGACTTACTATTTTTAGTAAGTGTCCAAAAAAGTGCTTCGGTGCTATATATCAAAATGATCAGTTCAAAGAGATGGTCACAATGAGCTATATCTCACAACACTACTTTTGGGCATCCTAGACTTTTTTTCTCTCTCTTGTTTTGTCGAGTCTAACGATGTTTACAGTTTTTGATTTTGAGCTACAGTGCAAAAGTTGGGTATTGGAACACTATCTATAATTAGTCTCTGGCCACTCGCTCACTGTTTTGCTCATCCTGGACAATCTCTCTGATACTACTTACCTCACTAGTCTGAATATTCTCTATATTGTGTAGGTTACTGTTATGATAGTTCTGTTCTAACACTGAAAACTATAGTCTTTGACCTGACTATTGTTGTGGTTGCTCCACAACGTACCCCAAAATTGGGGACCCACCTTTTTGCATGTTTTCCAAGAAGACCGAAGTGGCCCATATGCTAAAGATCAAAGAAAAAGCAAAACACCACAAGGAGAAAAAAGTGTCGCGATATTGCGACATGTTGCATTTTCGCAATCCAAAGCAAAGAGAAAGAGGAAGGAGAAAAAAATGTCGTGATATCGTGACATGTTGCATTTTCGTGGCCAAAAGCAATAGAAGGGGGGGCAAAAGTGTCACGATATCATGACATGTTGCATTTTCGTGGCCACGATCAAAAGAAGGGGGCAAAAGTGACACGATATCGTGACACTTTTGCATTTTCGCGGTCCAAAGCAAAGAGAAAATGCAAGGAGAAAAAAATGTCGTGATATCGTGACATGTTGCATTTTCACTGTCCAAAGCAAAGAGAAAAGGCAAGGAGAAAAAAAGTGTCGCGATATCGTGACAAGTTGCATTTTTGCGGTCCAAAGCAAAGAGAAAATGCAAGGAGAAAAAAGTGTCGCGATATCGCGACATGTTGCATTTTCGTGGCCAAGAGCAACAGAAGGGGGCAAAAGTGTCGCGATATCGTGACATGTTGCGTTTTTGCGTTCCAAAGCAAAGAGAAAAGGCAAGGAGAAAAAAGTGTCACGATATTGCGACATGTTGCATTTTTGCGGTCCAAAGAAAAGAGAAAATACAAGGAGAAAAAAGTGTCGTGATATCGCGACATGTTGCATTTTTGTGGCCAAGAGCAACAGAAGGGGGCAAAAGTGTCACGATATTGCGACATGTTGCATTTTTGCGGTCCAAAGCAAAGAGAAAGAGCAAGAAGGAAAAAGTGTCGCGATATCGCGACATGTTACATTTTCGCGGCTAAGAGCAACAAAAGGGAGCAAGGAGGCAAAAGTGTCACGATATCGTGACATGTTGCATTTTCGCAACTCAAAAAGGGCAGGCAGGTAGAGAAACAAGATTGTCGCGATTTTGCGATGTCCTATTTTTGCCAAGGGAACAGAGTAGTTGACAGTGCATCTGATATTAGTGATGAACACCAGGATAGTGAAACTGAAGACTGCATAGTGATGTGGACCTATGAGGAATTCGAATAGCATGGCTTACGTAGGTTGAGGAATAGACCGTCATTACGAAACAATGTGTTTCGGAGCCTGCGAGAGGTAACCATGGGTAGTCATAGCTAATATTGCCAAATGATGACACATAGACATACAAGGAAAGTGGTGATTCGTACCCCTTAATTAGTTGCTCACAAAGGTGTCAAGGCTTTATATAAATCCAAGGAATAAATCGAAGATTGAATAAGGTAATTTGTCACATAAGGACAAAATCCAATGAATAAGACAAAACGTTACATAAGGAATCTTTAATGATTTGAAATCATTTAAGATGGTCGTTACACATGGAAGGAAGCGGACGCATGCCCATGTGGAGAAAAGAAAAGATTTTTTGAAATCAAACAAAAAGTGAAGAAAACCAAACAGAGGAAGCCAAACCATGGGAATGAAACAAAGGGTCACAAAATAGAAACGAAAAGCCTTTTTGGAAACCAAAACACATGCATGCACAAGGGAAGGAGAAAACGAACAATCATGGAAGGAGAAACAAAAAAATTTCAGAGGTTTTAAATATGCCATTCAAAGAGGTGGACAAGGGTTGGAAAACTTCTAAAAAAATAGTTGTAGAGCTGAGGGCAAGAGGCCATTTTGGACCTCCTTTGGATTGTTTTTCTTCCACTTTTTCTGGTTTTGGAGAACCAGATTTTTGCCTTGTACAAGGACATATTTTTAATGCAGATAGTTTTTCAAAAAGTTGCATCTTATGGACAAGAAAGGAGGAGTCATTTTATGCATGCAATATTAAATGTCTATTTTTCCCCTTTTCAGATTTTAGGCTTGTAAATGGAGTTTATGCAAGTTTCTTGATTGCTTCATGTGAATGCTTAAATCTAAAAACCTCATTTAAACCCTAGGAGCCAGCACTTAGCTTATCCGGATTGTGCTTGTTTTGCAAGTCCAATAGGTTAGGTTGCATGCATGAAAACCTCACATCTTCGATTTTGTCGAAATAGGATAGCATCAAACTGAATGTATCATATGTTCCATTTTCTGCATTTCATTTTCATTTTTCTGCATTTTATTTTTCCAGAAATTTTAATTTTTTTTATTTTTTAGGCATTAAAAAAATTTCAAAATCCAAAAATAATTTCACCATTGCATAGGTTATGCTTCATACTTCCAATACACACTTTGAAATTTCATTTTCGGATTTGTTTAGTATTTTTTAAAATTCATTGAAGTTGTTGTTTTATTACAAATTTTGAGAATTTCGAAAATAGAAAATTTCCATTTTTGGACCGAATTTCATTTTTTCAGTTTCATGTTTCATTCATAAGCCTATGATGACATTCCCTTCATGAAAATTCCAATTTCATTGAAGGAGTTATGTTTTATGGCATTTCACAAATTTCCATTTTTTGAGCCTAAAATTGCCCTCTTCATAAAAATTCTAATTTTACGAAAGAGGGGTAATTGGAGTATTACATTGAAGGTCATTTCTTCAAAGCACTTAATTTTTCATCTTAATGAAAATTTGATTTCATTTAAGAGGGATAAGTCGAGGTGACATTTAAAGCCCTTACTTTAAGGCCATAAATTATTGCTTCTTTGTGAAAACCAATTTCACCAAAGAGGGATAGTTTATCTATCACATTGAAAGCTATCTTCATCTTCATGATAAGAAGCCATATTTGGACTTAATAAATAAGATAAAATCTACCTTAAAATCCTCAAGATAAAAGGAATTAAGGCACTACATCATGGTCATATGAGGGCCAACTCACATTTGCTCTATTTTGGTTCAATGAACAATCACTAAAGTTTCATGGTAAAATAAACCAACATTGCCTCTTGTTTACAGTTACTTGCAATCACTAAGGTGTTCCAAGCATTTAAATTGAATATCTTTATTTGAGATTACTAATACACATATGCAAATGCTAATATAGCGGAGACCTTGGAGAAGTCGTTTGTTTAACTTCTTTGCAAGAGGGGATTTGGAACCCAAATCCTAAGGGAGAGTATATTTTCACAATTGGGTGAAAATGCCACTCAACAACTATGTTGACCTGACTGACCTCACTGTTACTGCCATTGTAAATTTCACTATTATTCTCCAAACTATCAACTTAACTGTCACCCTCATATTCTATCCCGAATCCATACAATGTATGTTATTTTTTTGGTAGAGGATTCCTTTCTTATATGCTCACTTTTGGGAATTTGGAATGCAGGTTTACAAACAAGGAGTTTTGGTTTGTGATTTTGTTGCAGGTTGAATTTTTAATAGAACCAGGGTATGTTAAGTAAATGAGTATGTAACACCCATAGTCCCTCTGTTATACCGCAGTGATGAACAATAGTACTCGGACTAATATTTTAGACCACTACCCAAGGAGGATTCCACACATACCCTTGAGCACACTATCTGCCTCTCTGACAGTACATGAGGGTAATCATTTGGGATTCTGTGTCCCATGGACTATGGATGATACAATGCCGATAAGATTCCTACTGGATAAAATTTTGTTAATCCTAGAATGGTCTCCCGATACACCCGAAGATGCATGGGAGCTCAAGTCCATGTGTGAGTTCTATTTTAGGCCTAGGTATTGGAGCCTAATCGCCCCTCACTTCACTAGACATTGTATGGGCTATCTAGCTTAGCCAATAATGATAGATCCTTCACAATATTTTAAAACCCCCAACACAGGGTTTCTACCTACTCAACTAAAAAGGACTATTTTTTTTTTACTGGTATTTGTCTTTTTTTTTTATAATAGTAAAAAAAATTACACAAAAATAATAGAGGATTATACCTAACAGGCAAGAATATTTACTATTGCAATAGAAATTGGCCCTGGAAAGCGCTCTGATACCATTTTTTAGGATCCTACTATAAAATAAAGTCAAATAAACACCCTCTCACATAATTGCTTGGAAATGAACTCACATAAACATCCTATTAATATTCAAAACAAAATACACATTATAATAGAAATTTGCATAAAGGAACAATCTCACAATAAGATAGAATTGCAAGCCTCTTCGAGGGGGCAACCTCCTTCAACAGTTCATTAATTTCCAAAAATATGAATACATTGGCGCCTTCTCGGGTATTTAAAGAGTTTCCTTCCATGGTTGGCTTACATGCAAAATGCCACCTGGATGACATGCATAATGCCACCTGAATTACATACATAGTGCCACTCGAATTGCATGAACAATGCCACTCGAATTGCATTCACAAGGCCACCTTACATAACCTATCTACCATGTGTTACATAAAAAGGGTGTCATTTGTCATAGACACTATATAAGCTAAAACTAAGAACATTACAAAATATTAATCATGGGTACTACCCACATTATTTAGGAATTATTATATCATGGAAGTTATTACATTAAGGGTTAAGATGGGATCCTAACAGTAGACTCGATGGTGGGTGAGATTACTTGAGCATTTCATATGTCATACTCATCAGGACCAGGTGTGGTCATGGTAATCAAGTTGGGGGGAGGACCCCTAGGGTGGAAAATATGTTAATGGTATTGATGTAGGTAAAGGAGAGGGTAGATATGGTGAAGTAGGGGGGTTTTATTAGGCCAATTAGTCATCATACCAAGTAGCACACTGTGTCCACTAATAACATTTAGTGGGTATTCCTATGATGGGATGGTTAGCATGGGTGAACTAAGAGGTTGGAATAGAATATATGACCAAAGTGGGATAGTTGACTTGTGAATGATATGAATGGAGAAAAATGGATGGATAGGTATAGATGGAATGGGAAGGAGAGTATATGTAGTAGAAGAGGAAGCCTGTGATGGCATAGAAAAAAATGAATGGGGGCAAGGTTGAATGGGAGGAATATAGAGAAGAAGATGATGAAGGAAGATGTGAAAATACTAGAGGAGTGGGATCATAGATAGTTGGGGACTAATGTGAAGAATAAGAGGATTTGTCACTCAAATTCAGTGTGTGATGCATAAATGAGGGTGATGGAAAGGTGGTAGCAGGGGAGTGTCACAGAGGGAGAAAATTACATGGAGAAAATGGGTAGACCATGTGGAAGAGCAATAATGTTGCAAAATTTGAATGGATAATTATTGGTAGGGATGCAGTGAACTAATACATTATGAATGTATTTAAGACAATGATGTAATGTGGAAGAGAAACATTGCATGTCCTGAATCCATGGTTATCCCAAAAGAATATTGTACTTTATCTCCCCTTCAATGACATGGAAGAGGGTGGAAATGATCTTGGTGTCTACCTAAATGGGTAAGACAATTGTGCCTATGGTAGGGCGCATAAAACAATTGAAGGCTTGAAGGTCCATATAAGAGGTGGTGATATGAGTGGGTGGTATGTGAAGGTGTTGAAGAGCAACGATAGAAATATTATTGATGGATTATCCAATATCAATGAGGATGCACTTGTAGGTAACAAAATTAATGGAATTTTGGATATGCAAAGGTGGATCCACTCCCTCACCTATGACTTTGATGATCATGTGGTCATGGAAACTAATAGAAGGTTGTAGGCATCTCTAGACACTACAAAAAAAGTTGGAAAAAGCATCAGTATCATGGGTCTCAAGATCAAGAGAGTGAATAATGGAATTGAGAGCCTCTTGATGAGGTTGTGATTGTTGCAGAAGGTCATATATGGATAACCTTTTAGGGGTAGTGCAAATTTGGTGCAAAAGGCTTCCATGAATAGTGATGATATTGCATGGTATGGAGGGAGGAACTGGTGGAGAAATTGGAGGATTATAATAAGGTGGTGGAAGAGAAGTAGAATTGTTTGGGGCTTTAGTATGTGGGGGGTAACATTGATTTTGGGTAGTAATGTTGATCATACCCACAAACCCCTATTGGGAGGGACCATGATTGACATGATTAACTTATCATGGATCAAATTGAGCATTATTACCCCCATGTTTAGGAAATGGATTTTGATAAATCTCCAAGTTTTGATTTTGTAGTGCAAGGGGGTTAGATACCTGGATGGTTCCATGATCAATGAGATATTGTACGATAAGGAAAAATATGCAATAAAAATCAAGGTGGTGGCCATGTTGGCGGTGAAACTTGCATAATATCTATTCATTATGGTTCAAAGGTAAGGGACTATTAGGATCTTCAGGTCTTATATCAGGTAAGGATATATGACCCCCATCAAATAAGTGGTGGAACAATGTGAGCATGGGTTCAAATAAAAGTGTCCAATTGTATGGTGTACAAGGAGGGTGAATGTTATGCCCTTGTGATGGATTAGAAGGAGGGGGTATATTGGTTTGGAATGAATGTTGTGGTGGTTGGGATAGTGCTAGTGGTGGTGACGAGGATGGATAATAGAGCATCACCTGATTGTTTTGAGGTGGTTTAGAGGTAGGTGGAGCATAGGAATTTTGATTGTATCATAATTTGGATGGATAAGGTGCTTTTTGATGGAGTTTGATCTTACCTTTTTAGAATTTTATGTCCTCGATAACCTTAGCTTGAGAAATAGTCTCATTAAAAGTGTGACTTTGATGGATTTGCAAAGTTTTAGAGATTTGTTTGTGGAAAATTTTAGCAAATTTTTTAACTAATATAGTAGGTGGAAGGGTAAAAGTGATATCATGAATGACCACTCTCCATTGAGAAATAAAATCAGTAATAGGTTCGTCATCAAACTATCATAAACTATATAAATCTGATAATGCCATATTGGTTTTGATGTTGATTGAAAAGTGTTTGAGGAATAGATTGGATAACTACTCAAAAATGAAGAGGTTATGCTGAGGTAAATGATTGTACCAATCTAATGCTTATCCCCCAATTGAAAGTGGAATTGTGTGAAGCATGAGGGAGTCACTACCATTAAGTTGGTTACAGTTAAAATGATAATTGTTGATGTGCTCTATAGGGTCTTCATTACCTTTGAATTTTTCAAATTTTGGGATCTCGAATCGATAAATATAGGGGTGCATAGGAAAAAATGTATGAATGGGTTTGTTGTATAACGTATTATACATGAGATTTTGGGGTCCATAACTAGTTGTGTACAAATCTAAATTCTTGATTTGTTCTTGAATATCTTGAAGTTCACTAGAGAGCATAGTTGTATTTGTGGATGCACCTTGTGGGGGTAAAAATAGTTGTGAAGAAGAAGGTGAAATAAGTGTTTGTGATGATTCATACTGATAACCTAAATGAGGTGGGTTACAATTGCTACTCTTCCCAATTATTGTTGAAAGCAACCTATTGTGGATCAAGTGCTTCCATGGCTTGGTATTGGGGAGGAGGAGATTTATATGTATGCGAAAGAGTGGATGAGTATTGTGTTCTTGGTTGTTTTTTTGCATTATGGTACATAATAATATATTATTGTGATAGCATTTATTTTTCATGCATTAATACTTGTTATTGTTGTGGATGTTGGAAGATCGGTTGTGATTGGGATTTGATGGTGGATGACCAAGTAGAAGGGAAGTGAATAAGGTGGGTGGTATTATTGATGAGGATGGAAGGGATGAGGGCATAGGGAATGAGAGTTGACCATAGGATGGAGTGGTGATTAATGTGAGCTGAGGTGGCATGGAGGGAGTAGAAAGAAAAGACTCGGGGTGGGACAAATAGCATGGCAAATTGGTGAGATATGAGGGGTAATTTGTATTGTAAGAAGAAATAGGAATAGATGGAGGTGGATGAAAATGAGGGGGTTGAGGTAGGTGAATAGATGAGGAAGGTTCCAATGGATTTCCATATGATAAAAATTATATAGAGTTAGTTTGGAAGGTAGTGTCAAACTGGGAGTGAATGAGGGTTTCTGGTGTGATGGAATGACTTGGTGTTACAACCCAAAATTACCAACCAACTTGGAGATAGATTTTTTTTGTACCTATCTAACATCTCAATTTTTACAACCAAGTATGTTAGGATCAACATCAATTAGGGCAGCAAGTAACTGAGAGGATTATGACATGGTCAATGTCAAATCTATTATAGGAGTGACCAACTCCTATCTAAACTTACTTCCCATCGATATATATAGTATCCTTGGTTTAACTATTTATATCTCTACATTCATTAGGAAGTTTAGTTTCTTAACCAAATAATGTAATTTCATTCTTACTTTCTAAGTCTATTATTTGCAGTGGAATATCATTCATTAAACCATACGTAAATATTGCTTTACTTTCATAAACCTTTACTTGATTCATAGTATAAGCCATTACATCATACCAACGAGTCAGTCAATGAAAAATACAAAGGCATTAATTGCTATAACCTCAAGTGCAACTATAATTCATTCTTATCCATGGAATATTGCTTGTTAACAAAATTATGCATCATATAACATCCTAGTGATCATCATATAAGAATGTAAATGCTTCACATAACATTTTAGCAATCATATTATAAGAATGTAATTACATCATTCCTTTGGAAAAAAAACAACATTTATTTTCCCATATTATTCAATATCCAAAATCTAATTAGCCATATTAGAAATCAAATATAATATCCATGCATAACAACAATTTTCAAACCACAAAATAGAGGTACACAAACATATATCCTGGGAACCCTCACGGAGAATAAACCTAGCCTCAAAAATATTTTTCTCCTCTCATTTCATAAACTTAAATTGTCATAAACACAAGTATAGAAATGCATCTCACGGGCCCTTTTCTAAATTATTTATGCAATTAAAGGGACCATTATGTTCCTTGTGCAATCATGATGCAATTAAGGAAATGCCGATTTCCTTTCTCTAATCCATCAATACAATACATAAGAATCTCACAAATTATTATATCTACATGTTTATGAATGATCATCGGTTTCATATTAAGAAGAATCTCATTAATTATTGAGAGGGAACCCCATAATTCCCTTGATAATGAATCCCACGTTCATTCTCCAACCTAGATGCCATTATTCCATTTAAATCAATGTGATATAATAATTATCTAAGGTTTCATAACATATGGAGAGATCCCATACTCTCTCCAAGATTAGACTCCATATCTAATCTCCCACATCCATTAATATTTCACAATTTAGATAATACTCTCCATATTGTCATTTTCTCAAATCAGACTACGATCCTTCAATAGGATCATCCTTTGGTTCCCGTAGTTTGATCACCAATTTAATTCATGATCAATCCATAAGGTTACCTTAAGTGTTTTTACAAATTCATCTTCAATTTGCATTATAAACTTACAATAGGGTTGGATTATAGTCTTTAAAAATTTGATCCAAATAATATATCAATTAAGATTATGCTATAGTTTTATTCCAATTATCACAACAATTTAACCATAAATATTATCAAACATTTATTTCATAAACTATCAAACGAGATTATGCTATAGTCTCTCCTCATTGGCCATAATTTGTTTTATACCATAGTTTTGATTTTATTTGTAGGATAAGATTATAAAATTTGACCAAATTGTATTGCAATATTTAAAATAAGATTACACCATACACACAAACAGTCCTTGTAATATATAAAATAATATTACACCTTAAACATAAAATAACCTTGTAACCTATCAGAAAATATTCCATATTAGCCAGATGTAAATTTATCTTTATAGTTTGGGGTTATGATTAAGAGTGGATTCTTAAAAGAATACCTTTGAAGGGAAATCCCTTCACATTTGAGTCCACCTATTGGATGTCTCTAAGTGAGTTTTAATTTACTCCATAGAGAGAAGGTATACCCACCATTTTAAATATCTCCTTTTTTTTCTAATTAATAATTTGAATATCACACGAGAGCTCATAATTTAGGAAGTTTGATGAACCCTCATTCTTAGATTTGATATTTGATACATAAATCTAGTTATTTTTAAGCCCCTTGCTATCCATAAAAGACTTATTCAATATTTAACCATTGAACTAAATCGAGCATACTTAGTTTTTATCCTTTTTACCCACAAGAGTAATATTTATTGCCATGGGTCAAACCCTTGATAGTCAAGGACCTCCAACTATCGACATTTCCTTTGTCAACAACTATCAGCTACCTACTAATGTCTGGTTAGATTACTATTATTAGTATGACCACCATAATGTGGTTATGTGACTCATGGTGTTTTCCTCCTTTTATAGAATTTCAAGGGATGTCTAGCACTAGCTTTATTTACATGATCAATGACCTAACTATCACTTAGAGGTATATTTAGAGGCATATTCCCCCATGGTTTTTACTTTAAGAAACCTATGATTATGAGAAACTGATAGGTAAAAAAATCAATGGTGATCAATAGTTCATAATGATCCAACTCACTGTGGTGGTCAATTATCCATAATAGACCAACTCAAAGCCTAATGTTCTCTCAACATATAGCCAAAAGGGAGTTTCATCATTGATTTAACCATATCATGGTGGTCAAACACTATAATCACCATCATTAGCTAACCAGTGTATATAAGGAACATAGGTGACCATGACACATGGCCAAGAGATGGAAGGTTATCACATCGAGTGATAGAGTAGGACGGTGCCAAACCTAGATACAAGGTTTTTATATCCACCATAGAGTGGACATTGATTTTAGGGAGAAATATCCCCTTTGAATCACATCCTCTCCTTCCATGCATCCCATGTGGGATTATGGAATCAAGGAAAACAAAAATATCAAGGAACCATTTCTCAGCAATAATAACGAGCCCTTCATTCAGTTGCCTCCACCTAGCATGACTAACCACAACCACGATTTTATGGTTGATTATATTTAGGAGCCATACTCCTTATAAAGGGGATTTTATGTCCTGACACATCTTTTATGGGTAAATACCTATGGTAGACATTGAGGTTCCTTCCATCTATATACTTCGCTAGGATAACATGCAATAGGGAGTCGAATAGTGATCAATCCCTCATATTACTATCGCTAAATGCTAATGGATCTAAAAAAAACCTAAGTAGGTGTAGATAGCATGATTTTATGACTCTATCCTTTCTATGATAGAGTGAAACAGGGTCCACTCAAATGAATTAAGATAAAATGGGATATAATCTCATCATTTATATTTAGAACGATCAACTCAAAGTGTGGTCAATATCAAAGTATAGCATGAATCCAACAATTCATAGCCTTTTATTTAGAATTTTGAAACCTCAAATGAAGTTTTTGGTTTTGGGTAAAACTTGAATATGGTTAGCAAGATTTACGGTCATCTTAGCTATGGTATACTCGAGTAGAACTGCACATAGGGAAATCATTCAAACACACCTTAGTTTCTACACAAACTAGTACAAAAAGATAGTTTTTTCCCATATATCCTGTAGGTCAAAAGCCCAACTTCAAAATAGGATCAGACTTCACATGACGATGCAAAATTATTAAATTTCATCATAGATGATCAACTTGATTACCGAATATATCACAATATTTGACATGATGGCCAAATGGTTACAAACCTCTAGACATCACCTTTTAGGAGCCAAAAATTGACATTCTCCTACCTGAACCTTCAGCTAAAGACAGAGCAATTTTAGAAGACCCCTTTGGTTGCTAACAAGGACTTAATTTTTCCTCTATTACTGAGGTATGATTTAAGGCCTTACAATGTAGAGGTATACAACACATTTACAATGTGGTGGTCAAATAAATCGTGAATGGTGATGAGTATACCACATGCACAGTGTTGTGGTTTGGGTATAAAATAAAAGTGCCCACATGCTATATTGGTATTAACCACCAAGTAGTGGTTGAAGTGGTACTATTGGTGGTGTTTGATGAGTGGTCATTCACCACAGATTTTTGTATCAGAATTACTTCATTTACCTGATTAATTGATATATTTATGTAAGTTATTTTTAATAAAATACAATTTATTAGTAAAAATGATTAATTATGGTAATCTAACATTTATGTTTGATTTGTATCAAATTTGTTCGAGTTCTAAGAAAAATACAGGAAAAAGCATGGATGATTGATAAAGAAATCATAGAACCTATGGAATGCACCTCGGACGAGAAGAAGAACCATAGCAGTTCGGGAAACAATAGTAATTGATCTTACTAAAGCATATTACTAAAGTATATTACTGAAGGTAATTACTGAAGGTAACTACTAAAAGTAATTACTGAAGGTAATTACTAGAAGGTAATTACTAGAGAATGTTACCAACAATTACTATTGACCGTGGATGACACAATCAAGTGGACGACACATTACAATGGATGACAAAAGATGTATTTTCAACCTACCTTGCTTCTCGCATAATTATCTGTGAGAATATCTCCAGTTGACAAAGTTCTTATTTATTGTAATGAGTTTATTTTGGGACATTTGAAATGTAATCGCAAAATATTGTTAAGACTTCCTGGAATAAAGGAAGTAAAGTCTTAACATCTATCTTGCGAGTTAGTTAGAATAGATAGTATCTTGATAGGATTATGTGTAGATGCCACTTGGACCAATAAGAACATTTATAAGTCCAAGTCAAAATAAGAATTATATTAGGTTTTAGATTATTGTTGATTCATGTACAGTCATCAGTCCACAAGTTACGCATGACAAATACGTGGAAGAAACTATTCAGCATTGTATTAGTTTTAGTATAAAATTACATAGAGGACCTTGAGAGAGGCCCGGGTTAGCTGCATTGGAATAATTTTGCATTACAGTTCACAGTTTGTTCTAAGTTAAGTTACAATTCTGAGGAAGCATGTACAGTTGAAGCTCCAGCAATAAAACAACATTTTCTTCAAATATGGTATTTTGTATCAACTGTGTAGTTTGTTTAATCTCTATTTTGTAAATTGTAGACTAATTACCTGCATTCATAAAATATGCATAAATATTAGTATGAAACATAAAACTTAGTTACTGATAAGGTAAATTAGGGGAGAAAGACTTACACTGCCACTTTAGGAGGTAGGGCCCACTCCTAATAGACAGTCCCTGAGCTCTCTCACCCCTGCATTAGATTAGGATTAGTTAGATTTGCATTCTAATTTATATAAAATAAAATAAATTGCACGAGGATCCTCATATCATAAATTAGTTCTTTACATTTAGATTAAAACATATCATAAATTAATTGCAAATAATCAGATGCATCAGTAAATTACATCATTAGTAAAAGTTAGATTGCATTTATTTACTATATCTTGCATAATTCATCCCTGCATAATTTTTATATTTCTTTTTGTACACGTGTACGCATGAATTCTGGAAAGAAAATTGAGCTAGACTTAGTATTAACTCCTACGATATAATCTATACGGGATTGCTACTTTTTAAATCTAACCTTGATTTCCCTCGGATTGATAAAATTAAATGTAAGCTTCTACATCCGATCATTTTGGCATCATTGTTGGGGAAAGTAGCATCATAGTAGTTGGTCAAAAAGTTGCTTGGCATAGCAAAGCGAGTGGACTTACTTGTACGCATGAGATCATGTGGACACATGGGCCCTTGGTGTGCATACGAGTCGAGTAGATATTTACGTAGATGGTACACATGAGACCTCCCTACTGTAGATAGGCTGCAAAGAGCCCCACCTTACGACGTTGCCAGGTTCATTTTTCATAAGGATTTCATGTTTTACTGCTTTCATAGATTAAATTTCAATTCCTGCAAATTTTAATTTCTGCAAATTTCTTGCTTTGGGTAATTATTATTGTTAAACTAGTTAGGACCTATAAATAAAATTAGGAAGTAGGTGAACACCGAAAGTAACACCCTATTTTTATTCTATAGGAAGTAGTTACATTGAGTGACACAATTGTAATGAAATCCTCCTATACAAGAAATAATAAGCATTACTCTTATTTTATTAAAATTATACATATTTCTTTTTTCTTTCCATTTTGTTAAAAGTATATATAAATTCTGAATTTTATATTTAAGTAAACAGTAGGATTGAAAACAGAAAAATCAAAACCCAAAAATAAAATAAAATAAATTTTAGAAAGAGAAAATAAACAAATGGTTGAAAATAGTCAGATTGAATTCATAGACCTTAGAAAATTTTTGATACAACAAGAGGTTAATCTTCTTGTTGATCAAAATTTCATAACAACCAAACCAGAATGGGAAGCACTGTGTGAACGTGTTGACTCTATCAATGAAAGATCAGAAGAACTTAAGAAGATAAAAAGGATTAATATAGCAAAAAATTTAAGGGTAAATCATCCTACACCTTATGATAATCTGGGAATAAGTTGTGAAAATTGGCTTTGGGATAGAAGAGCAATAGTAAATCTAGCAATTTATCCTTGGAATCAATACCTTGAGGATTCCCTCACTGTTCACAATTTTCTTGCAGAAATAGAGAGGAGAGAATTAGCCCTGCAATACAACAAGAGATACTGTAGAATTCCTAGAGTTGTACGTTTTAGAGAATTGTGCCAAGAATTACGTTACGAACTACAGTTTGGAATTCCTAATCCTATCACAATTAAAGCTTATCTTGTTCAGCTAATTCAATTATTGATAGATTATTTTAATTTCGAAGAGGAACATTTCATGACACTAGACCAACTTGATCCAATCAACGATATACATAAATTATTCAAAGAAGATTAGACATAGTGCTTGAAAAAATAATAATAATAATAATAATAGGTTTAGAACATACATGAACAGACCTAGAGACTCTAAAGGAAGATTTATAAAAACTAATAAAATAGAAAAATCCCCAAGAGACTTTAGAGAACCTGGGATTTTTAAAATAGTAAAAACTGAGGCTACATCATCAACCAATCAAGCTGAAATCCTAGATCAAGATCCCAATACATATTTATTGTCCAATCCAGAATTTGACAACTACATAGATCCCTCTTCTATTTTTACTGAACCTATACCTGAACCAATTCTTGAATTCCTATATTCAGGAATGGCTGATGCACAAAGTGAAATAGGAGAAGAAAACCGTGGAAATGAGAGACAAAGGCAAGAGAGACAAAGACAAGATTAGGGGGAAATTAGACAAAGAAAAACATTTCCTTTCCCAATCTTACATACAGAAGATGGAACAAGGGAACCTAAATCAATCTCTATTTCTGTATTGCCTACTTTTCATGGAAAACCCCATGAAGATCCTGATGCTTTTCTTTTTGAATTTGAAGTAGTATGTCAAGCTTATTTTTACACTACCAATGAGCAAAAGTTAATATTATTTCCTTCTACTCTTAAAGATGCCACTTTGAGATGGTTTATGGGTCTAGGAGAAGGAGTTTGTAATCGTTGGGATGGAGAAAATGGATTAAAACAAATATTCCTTGAAAGATATCAAGATTATTGTAGAGTTAGGGATAAGAAAGCTGAGATTTTTCATATGAATAAAAAAGAAGATGAATCTTTGGAAGATTATCTTGAGAGATTTCAATTTGTAGGATCTAGAATAAATATAGATCTTGAAGAAGAAATCCTAAAAGAACTTTTTCTGAAAGGTTTAAAGGAAGATGTTCTTGAAATCTTAAATCTTATGGCAAAAGGAGATATTCATTCTATATCACTTGAGGAGATTATAAATATTTGTAGAAACTATTCAAGAAACAAACCTTTGAGAGGTAATAAATACATATCTACAGGAGTAGGAGTGACAAGAGCCGAAATTGGAAATATGTTGGAAGGTTTAAAAACTGATTTATTGAGTAATTTTACCACATATTTGGATTTAATGGATAAAAATACAAAGGATAGTGAAGAAATTTACTGCCATAGATGTAGGAAAAAGCACAATTCAAGAGAATGTCCTCTCAACATAACAAATATCTCCAATATTTCTGCTTGTTGCCAAATTTGTGATAAAGATCATAAAACTAAAAAATGTAAGTATATCTCTGTTGTTAAAGCTGCCATAAAAGAACCTGAAGTAGAAGAGGCAGAAGATGTTTATTTTGTTGCTCAAAGAAGAAATGGTCCATTTAATGGCCCATCAAATTGGTCAAACCCTAGTTATCCCAACCAACAAAGGCCTAATCAATGGTCCAATACACCAAACTGGACTAATTGGAACTCTTACAACCAAGATTGGAACATACCCCCATGGGCTCAATTTATGGCTAACTCTTATGGAGGACAACCCCCATGGAATCAAGGAACACAAAATCAAAATATGCCTGGTTGGAATAATAGTGGCCAATATAATCAAGGTGGCACTAATTGGTCTCCAAATACAATGCAACAACAAAATTCTCAAAATCAATTTAGGGGACAAAATACTCAGAACTCACCTCAAAATAGACTTCTACCACCTCCAAACAATAATAATAATCCTCCTAAGCAATTACCTCTTCCAGCTCAACCAGTTCCTAACCCTAATAACAATAAAAATGTCCAACAAGTCTATGAAACAAATGAAACATGTTCTATATCTATAGCACCATGTCAACAAATTCAATTAAGATCAGGAAAGGTGTTGGAAGATAATGTCACTCTCACAAAATCTGATGATCCTATTGAAAACTTGGTTGAAAATGAAAATGACAACAAGAAGGAAACAGAAAATCAACAGGAAAATATTCCAACCAAACAACAAGAAATCCAAACAAGTAAGGAAATAGAAGTACCATTTCCTCAAATACTGGCAATACCAAAAGAACCATCCAAGCCAGCCTTTAATTTTCTTCAAGAAATAGAAGGCGTTACTATTAAAATTCCTTTATTACAAGCTATCAAGGATATACCCATTTATTCTAAACTTATCAAAAATATATGTTCAAAGAATAAAAAGAAGAATGAATTTCAAACTATTCAAGTCATTGGACAATTATCTGAGATGATGATAGGAGATAGGTTAGTACCCAAATATACAGATCCTGGAATACCTATACTCACTGTGCATATTGGAAACATAACATTACAAAATGTTTTGGTTGATTTAGGAGCTGCTATTAATGTTATGACCAAAGAAACAACAGAATCCTTAGGGATGCATAAACTACAATTAACTTCTATTGTGCTTCAACTCGCTGATAGATCTACTATTAAGCCTGAAGGAAAATTAGAAGACATTATGGTCTCAGTAAATTCATGGGAATACCCTGTAGACTTTATAGTCCTACAACCCAAAAATAAATTAGGGGGACATCCCTTAATTTTAGGATGACCATGGCTTGCAACAATTGATGCTTACATTAGTTGTAGATCAGGAAACATGACTATTTCTAATGGCAAGGATACAAAAGATCTTAGTTTATTCCCTAAATCACCAATAGAAGAAGAATTTCCAAAATAGTTGTGGTATGATTTTCCTCATGAATATGATGATATTCAAACTTTATCAGTTAATGTTCTAATCGAAGAACTTGAACAAGAAGTTGAGGGACCCTTACCATTATTGTTAGAAAATCAACAAGAAGAACAAGGTCAAAACAATAGTTATTTATCTGAATCTTCTATTTATGAAGCAAGCACAAGTCAATCTCAAATGGAATCATATGGCTATGATTTGAATATTTTTGAACATGAAGTAAATGGGATAGATGCAAATACAAAAAAATGTAAACAAATAAATATTATACCTGGAAGAACTCTTAACATCAATAATGAACTCCTGAGCATACAAGAGTCGCAATTGGTAGATATGCTTAAAAAGCATCAATCAACATTTGCATGGAACTACGAAGACATGAAGGGTATCCACCCGAATGTATGTACTCATCGAATATTTATTCAAGAAGGTTGTAATCCTGTAAGACAACCCCAAAGATGATTAAATCCAGCTATGAAAGAAATAGTTAAAGAAGAAATCATTAAACTCTTAAATGCAGGATTTATATACCCAATTTTAGATAACCAATGGGTATCACCTTTGGTGATAGTCCCTAAAAAGAATGGTAAATGGAGAATTTGTGTTGATTATAGAGAATTGAACAAAGTAACCAAGAAAGATTATTTTCCCTTACCATTTATTGATCAAGTCCTAGATACCTTGGCTGGAAAGAAATATTTTTGTTTTCTAGATGGTTTTAGTGGGTATAATCAAATCTCCATAGCTGAGGAAGATCAAGAAAAAACAACTTTCACATGTCCTGTAGGAACTTATGCTTATAATGTTCTACCTTTTGGATTATGTAATGCACCTGCAACTTTTCAAAGAGTTGTGTTAGCTATCTTTGCTGATTTAACAAATGAATGCGTGGAAATTTATATGGATGACTTTACAATATATGGTACTACTTTTGAAGAAACTTTATTAGGATTGCAAAAAGTTTTAATAAGATGTCAAGAGCAAAATATCTCTCTAAGTCATGAAAAGTGTTTTATGATGATGAGAGGTGGCATTGTTCTAGGGCATTATATATCACAATATGGTGTTAAAGTAGACCCTGCAAAAATACAAGTTATTCAAACTCTTCAACCTCCAAAGACACAAACCGAGGTGAGAAGTTTCTTAGGACACGCAGGATATTATCGTAGATTTATTAAATATTTCAGTAAAGTTGCTACTCCTATGCTTAAGCTCTTAACTAAAGACAGTGAATTTAATTGGACAAATGCATGTCAAAAAGCCTTTGACGAAATAAAAGAAAGATTGACTACTGCTCCAATTTTAAGAGGACCAAATTGGGAATTACCATTCCACATACATTGTGATGCTTCAGGGTATGCAATAGGAGCAGTATTGCAACAAATAGAAAATAAAATACCTTATGCTATCTATTATGTAAGCAAAAATTTGCATGGAGCTGAACTTAATTACATTGTTATAGAAAAAGAATTTTTAGCCGTAGTTCATGCTCTCAATAAATTTAAACATTACATAACAGGGTATGAAGTATTTGTTCACACTGATCATTCTGCTATTAGATACTTAATGAACAAAGCAACAATAGGTAGTAGAGTGATTAGATGGCTTCTTTTACTACAAGAATTCAATGTCACAATTATAGATAAGGCAGGAAAGGATAATGTTATTGTCGATCATTTATCTCGCATGCAAATCCTTGATGACAATGAGTTAATACCTGATAATTTTCCAGATGAACATTTATTTGCTCTTTCTATTTTTACCCCTTGGTATGCTGATATTGTAAATTATTTAGTAACAGGAAGAACACCTCAACATTTTACACCTCATGAGCATAGGAAATTAATACATCAAAGTATTCCTTTTACGTGGATTCATGGAAATTTATTTAAAAGATGTCCAGATCAAATAATTAGAAGATGTGTACAAGAAAATGATGTATATGATATTATTAGGGCAGCACATGAAGAACCTTGTGGAGGTCATTATGCCACCCAAAAAATAGTTAACAAAATACTTAGAACTGGGTACTTTTGGCCTACTATGAATAAGGATGTTCATCGATTTATTGATAGATGTGATGCTTGTCAAAGAGCTAGCAAGCCTACACCCTCTATGGAAATGCCTTTGGTTCCACAAATAGCTCTTGAACCATTTGAAAAATGGGGAATTGATTTTTTTGGACCTATAGACCCTCCAAGTGATGGTAATAAACACATACTTGTATGTACAGATTATGTTACCAAGTGGGCTGAAGTTAAAGCTCTTCCACGAGCTCAAGCTGAACCAGTAGCTGATTTTCTTTATGAAAACATAATGCAACGCTTTGGAGCACCAAGAGAATTAGTTTCAGATCATGGACCTCAATTTACCTCCAATGTGATTGATTATTTTGTTAACATTTATCAAATAAAACACAAGAAAACTTCACCATATCACCCTCAAGCTAATGGACAAGTAGAAGTTACAAATAGAGAGCTTGAAAAGATTATCACAAAAACTATAACTGTTAATAGGGGTGATTGGAATGAGAGATTAAAAGAAGTTGTATGGGCATATAATACAACTTGGAAAACTACCACAGGTTTATCACCATATGAAATGGTTTATGGAAAACAAGCCATCATGCCCATTGAATTTGAAATAGAAACATTACGCACATCAGTACAACTTGACATGAATTTGGATAATGCACAAAAAGAAAGGTTGGAAAAGTTAAATCTTTTGGATGAAAGAAGATTAGAAGCCTTGCATAGAACAAAAATAACTCAACAACAACGTAATAAATGGCATGATAAACACATTGTACCACGTACATTTCAATCAGGAGATTGGGCCTTGTTATTTGATTCTCGTTACCAAGATTTTCAAGGTAAATTGAGAACAAGATGGCTAGGACCCTATGAAATTGAGGAAATATTTGGAAATGGTACAGTTAAGCTTAAGCCTATAGATGATTCAACAAGAAAATTATTAGTAAATGGCCATAGGCTTAAACTTTATAAGAAGCCATTATCTAAGGAAGAATTCATACATCAGTTTAGACAACATACTAATTTGCAATGTATTTCTGAACTACAATCAACTACTATTCAAT
The DNA here is from genome assembly GCA_028583015.1 of Wollemia nobilis. NCBI lineage: Eukaryota > Viridiplantae > Streptophyta > Pinopsida > Araucariales > Araucariaceae > Wollemia > Wollemia nobilis. The sequence goes on from JAQPPZ010002549.1 coordinate 15,368,721, forward strand.
AAACTCTTTCTTTGAAAAATATACATATATATACATATATGTACATATACATATCTATACATAATAATGTAATTATTATATCAAAATAAAAATGATTATGCTTCCTTTATTTCATCATGAAGTATCTACATTTCTTTTTATTTTTCAGTCTTCAAAGTTTTTCAAGAAAATTCTTTATTTCAAACTTTGTAGAGAAATGATGACCACATGATGTATAGTACCTTGTTGCTAGATGAAATCTAGGTATTTTTTTCAAATACTCAAATTATATCTGGTATATTGAACAAAATTTTCATTGAAAATAGAACAAATATTTTGAAATGTTATGAGTAACTTCTAGATGATTAAGTTTTCTCTTTTAACCACACACACATACACATTTAAAAGACATTGTGAAGTTTTGGAAAATTAACTCATGTATTATATTTGCCATAAGTAAAAATTTTCCCTTGCTTATCTATTTATACGCATGGTCTAGATTACTAATGAATTGGCAAAAGGACAAGCTCGCCCTCTTCCATAAAAAAAAAAAAAAAATCCCTTGCTCCTCATCTAATCGAGCAAGTATCCCCATAAATTCTTGTTTCTCCTCAAAATAAACAAGAATCCTACAAAGAAAAACATATATTCTTGCTTCTCTTCAAAATAAGCAAGAACCTCAAAAAGCACTACAAAATCCCTTGCTAAGCAAGTATCCCAAATAAAGCATAATAAAAAGGGGCAAAAAGAGCTTGAATCCCTGGAATTCTTAGTATTTCAAATACCATGGGATATTTTTATTAAAGTATCCTTACGTATTAGCAATAAGTCTGGACAAGACCTCTAGATGCTTATAAGATCAACTAGCTTTTGGCATGTATAATCCTTGTTGTTTTTAATCCTTACTCATAATGGGGAATGAATCTTCACTGCACACACAAGTTGGTTTTGGAAGAAAACTTGAACATACTAGGATAACTTTAACACTAAATTGATTTGTGATAGAAGTAAATGGAGTTTATTTCAGTATGCCTAGAATATTGTTTGATGACCTTGAAGAATCAACCTAGAAACATCCTATGCAAAGCCCAATAGTAAAACATTATGACAGTACTATGATTTCAAAATTTTCTACAAAAACATGGCTTATATCCATCACATTTTCCACATTACATACTAGATGACCGACATAGAAACTTCTTAATGACATACAAAAGTACAATCTCAAAAATTATAAGTAAACCCCCATATATAAATATATTATTATTACTATCCATAAAAAAATACCCTTTCCCCTTGTTTTGGCTATATAGCCAAAATTAAAGTTTGGGGGAGGATAAATAAAGACATACATAGCTTATAATATAGTTTGGAGGAAGAAATTAATATTTTTAGATGCCTTATTTTCTAAGTATCTTCCTAAGTGTCTTTCGTAAGTATCTTCTAAGTGTCTTCCTAAGATCTTCTAAGTATCTTCCGTAAACATCTTATGTAAGTAGTTTCTATAAGTATTTTTCGTAGATACCCTCTATAAAATAATAATTGTTTTCATATAGGTTTATGTAAAATACCATTATCAGTAATATTATTCCGTAATATTTGTAATTATCATTTGTAAAAATCTAATATATATATAATATAATAAAATATAATAAATAATCATACAATAATAAAAATTATATAACAAATATTAATATATATACACTTAATATATTTTTAAATATAACTATATTAACTTTATATATAATAAATATATATTAATATTATATTATAAATATAATTATATTTAATATATACTATAATATTCGAAATAATATAATACATATCTTATATATCATATATTATAAAATATATATAATAAACTATATAACTTATATAGTATATATTATTATATATTATAATATATAATAAAACTTATATCTACATGAAGAAAGGTGTGAAAATCATTGCCATGTATCAGATTTTAAAATACTCCAATCGTGTATACGCATGTAGAACACAACATGAACCGTCGATCCTATAACCTAATCAACGGACCATGTTAGAGATTTTTTTTTTCTCCAACCAATAGAATGCGAGGACGCGGATAAGATCTCTCCACCATTGATTGCATGGAAATCTATGGTCATAATCTAATTCGAACAAACACAAGGTAAACTTGTTAATATTTGCATCACCATTGATTTTAGGGTTAGGCGGGTTGACGAACAACCTGCGTCATTGATCAAACCTTGCTTAAACCACCTTTGTTTTCAATTCATAATTAGGGTAAATTCTCCACCGACGATTAAATTATAGAGTATAATAAACCTCCACCATCGATCATAGCTCAGGGTAAATGTCGATGAAATTTTAGGGTAAAAGGTGGCCAGAGTTCTCACCACCAAACACTTCTATTTTTCGATGTTGCATGCGACCATGCAGACGAAAATCACTAAAATTTTTACCTGATTTCAACCAAATTCGTAGTGTTTCTTGCAATTAAGATTGATGTGTTTTAGCTCAATATTCTACAATTTCCTTATATTCGGAGAAACTAGGGAGGCCGGTAATGAAAGGTGGCTAAAAGCTTAATTACGTAAAGGTGGTCAAACCCTTTCCTCTACGATTGCGATTGCGATAGGTAAAAATACTTTTCTTTTTCTTATTACTTTTCTGTTCTTTATTATTAAAAAGGATTTCCTTTTATTTATATTCATTTTAATGAGGATTAGGCAAAACTAAATTATACATTAGGTTTTCTGAGCAAAATTGGAATCTACCATTAGGGTTTCTGCTAAATCCATAATTATTTTTTTAGGGCAGAATCTCTGTTTTAGGACTGAAATTATTTGAAAACCCTGAAATTATTTGGAAAACCCTGAAATTATTTAAAAAAATCCTAAATTATTTAAAATTTTATTATTTCTTTAAACCATTGAAATTATTTAGGAGAAATGAATTTTCTTTATTTCTGGGCAAAATTCGATTATAATTTTGGGAAAATGTTGAAAAAATGCATGAATTCCCTAAATTTAGGGAAAATTAAAGAAAATTTTTTTTTTTTTTTTTTTTTTAAATAAAAAAAAAAAAAAAATTTTAAAAAAAAAAAAAAATTTTTTTTTTTAGAAAAATATAAAAAAAAAATTTTTTTTTTTTAAAAAAATAAAAAAAAAAATAGAAATAGTGTGAAATTTTATTATTATATGTTTATTTAAAATATATATTTAATTATATAAAAAAAAAAATTTTTTTTTTTTTTTTTTTTTTTTTTTTTTTTTTTTTTTTTTTTTTTTTATTTATTAATCTATAAGATTTTAGATTATGTGATGTACACTCTACATATTATTATTACATCTTTACGTTTTATTTTTCTAGAATGTATTTTGTATATTTTACATTTTTGTTTTGCTTTCTGTACATCTTACGTTTTTATAAATATACCTTGTATTTTCACTTATATGTTGTATTCTATACATTTTTGGTATTAAGTATAAAATAATAATAAATATATATATAGAAAATAATAAGGATTCCTGCTGGCCTCTAAAACAAACTCTGTGTACTCGAATATTGCAAGATTTTTGGGTGATTAAAACTTTCTCAATCCCCAGACACCACGATGCCTAAACCTGTGTTCCAAAAGCGTAGTGAGCCATCCTCTATTGATACACAAAGTCCGAGCGATTTCGTAATTGAATTATTCAAAAACGCTCGCTGGTGGGAGGCACTTACTAAGTTTAAAGGGCATGATGTAGGGGTAGCAAAATAATTTATTTTAAATTGTAACCCTGATACGATGGTCACCCATGTTGGAGGTTTGCAATTAGAATTAAACCCAAGTCTGATTTCTGAAATTCTAAATTTACCTGAGGTTGGTGCATCTTTCTATAAAAACTCAAAAAGTGTCACTCAGTTGGTAAATAAATTTGATGAGAAATGCACAATTTTAAGGGATAAAGAAGGGTCAATCAAGGGAGTTGCAACCTCTACACTTCCCCTTTTATGGTAGGAGGCAACTGTCCTCATCATCAAATTTTTCACTATCGAAGGACGAATGTCCATTCTGTTAGCCTATCATATTCGGATGTTGATTAATTTGAAATATCCAGATAAAAATGATTGTGTTATTAATCTTCCCTATTTCTTGTTTCAGTCATTGAAATCAATAGTTCTAAGGGTTAAACCAAAAGCTCCTAAGGAAAAACCTAAGCTGCACTTGATCTCTCACCATGGTCTGATTAAATTAATTATCTTGAAAAAGGCTCATGAAGTAAAGGCATCTTGGAGCCGAATTGTAGAAGAATCTAATGTACCTGAATATTCGGAGTCTTCTGAATCCGAAGATGATCAATCTCCAGAAGAAGATGACTCTGACAGCCATGATGAAGAACCTGAAATCCCAAAGAAAAAATGTAAAGATATGAGATTTAAAATTCAACCTAGAAAGCAAACAAAAATTGTAGAAGATTCTGAAGATAAACAAGAGCCAGAATTACCTGTAAATGAAACTATTGTAGAAACCCTGTCATATCTCAAAGCACAAAATACAGTTCTTCAAATGAAAATTGATAGGTTAAGAGAAGATTTTATAGAATAGTATAAAATTGTACAGCGTGCTCTTTCTGTTCAATTTGAATTAATTAAACAACTTTATGTGGATAAGACTGTGAGACCTATGGACTCTGTCAACCGGCCACCACCTGTTGAAACTTCCCCGCCTAAAAGTTCTACCTCCAAGAAAAAGCCTAAGAAATCGATCAATTTTAGTAAACAGATATCTACTAATAAATTAATTGACTTTTCAAAGGTTCTTGAAGAGGATAGTTCCCAACAAACTCATAATTTTTCTCAATAACATCAATCTATAAAACCGAATGTGCCAACTAATAAAGGAAATGCATTAAAAGGCCTTGTCTTGAATATAGGGATGCCTTTGGAAGATGATCTGATGGTACATAATGAGGAACTCCATTCTTCACAAGCAAAGGATGCAGAGCAGAAGGGAAGTGATCAAGAGGTCGAACATATTAAGACGATTATGGTGGAGATGCCAGTTACAACCACTGTAGCAGTTGCAGACCAGAGAGCTAAGGGACAGGTACAACAGGTTAAAAAGGAACGAAAACTACCGGGAGCAAGACCCCGATCTTCTAGAATTTCTTCTAGACTCTTATCGCAACAGGCTCAAAAATAGTAAAACAATGACAAAGAACTTTTATTCAGACTTATATTTTATTTTATATGGTATTGAAGACAATTTTTATTTGTATATTTGTATATAAGTGGATGGACAGTTAGTATTGCAAAAAGATAAAAATATTTTCTTTGCTATTAAAATATTTATAGATTGCATTATATATGATCTGTAAAAATATCATTTCATTTTTACTTTATCATTTCTGATTATTTTTGTTCTTTGTATTTATGTTTTTTTTAAAGAAATTTTTTTTGTATCTATGCAGACTGTTACAGTTTTGATTAAAATATATGTTTGTTAGATTGTTATAGTTCTGATTAAAATATATTTGTTAGATTGTTACAATTTTAATTTTTGTTAGATTGCTATAGTTTTATTTGAAATATATGTTTATATTCAGACTATTATAGTTTTGATAAAATATATCTATCTGTGTGTGAACTATTTTGAAAATTTTGACACAAAAATGTATGTGTTATAAATTCTAATACTCATTTAGAATTCTGATTATAATGTCATTTTTTTGAATATGTAATGCATGCATAGAACTGTTATTTCCCTTTCATTTAAATTTTTCTGTATGCATGGGGACATGCATAAACTTCAGTTTGGGGGAATGATGAGTGGTCATTCACCATAGATTTTTGTATCAAAATTACTTCATTTACCTGATTAATTGATATATTTATGTAAGTTATTTTTAATAAAATATAATTTATTAGTAAAAATGATTAATTATGGTAATCTGACATTTATGTTTGATTTGTATCAAATTTGTCCGAGTTCTAAGAAAAATACAGGAAAAAGCATGGATGATTGATAAAGAAATCACAGAACCTATGGAATGCACCTCGGACGAGAAGAAGAACCATAGCAGTTCGGGAAACAACAGTAATTGATCTTACTAAAGCATATTACTGAAGCATATTACTAAAGTATATTACTGAAGGTAGTTACTGAAGGTAACTACTGAAGGTAACTACTAAAAGTAATTACTGAAGGTAATTACTAAAGGTAATTACTAGAGAATGTTACCAACAATTACTATTGACCGTGGATGACACAATCAAGTGGACGACACATTACAATGGATGACAACAGATATATTTTCAACCTACCTTGCTTCTCGCATAATTATCTATGAGAATATCTCCAGTTGACAAAGTTTCATAATATTTGTAATGAGTTTATTTTGGGACATTTGAAATGTAATCGCAAAATATTGTTAAGACTTCCTGGAATAAAGGAAGTAAAGTCTTAACATCTATCTTGCGAGTTAGTTAGAATAGATAGTATCTTGATAGGATTATGTGTAGATGCCACTTGGACCAATAAGAACATTTATAAGTCCAAGTCAAAATAAGAATTATATTAGGTTTTAGATTATTGTTGATTCATGTACAGTCATCAATCCACAAGTTACGCATGACAAATACGTGGAAGAAACTATTCAACATTGTATTAGTTTTAGTATAAAATTACATAGAGGACCTTGAGAGAGGTCCGGGTTAGCTGCATTGGAATAATTTTGCATTACAGTTTACAGTCTATTCTAAGTTAAGTTACAATTCTGAGGAAGCATGTACAGTTGAAGCTCCAACAATAAAACAACATTTTCTTCAAATATGGTATTTTGTATCAACTTTGTAGTTTGTTTAATCTCTATTTTGTAAATTGTAGACTTATTACTTGCATTCATAAAATATGCATAAATATTAGTATGAAACATAAAACTTAGTTACTGATAAGGTAAATTAGGGGAGAAAGACTTACACTGCCACTTTAGGAGGCAGGGCCCACTCCTAATAGACAGTCCCTGAGCTCTCTCGCCCTTGCATTAGATTAGGATTAGTTAGATTTGCATTCTAATTTATATAAAATAAAATAAATTGCACGAGGATCCTCATATCATAAATTAGTTCTTTACATTTAGATTAAAACATATCATAAATTAATTGCAAATAATCAGATGCATCAGTAAATTACATCATTAGTAAAAGTTAGATTGCATTTATTTACCATATCTTGCATAATTCATCCCTGCATAATTTTTATATTTCTTTTTGTACACGTGTACGCATGAATTCTGGAAAGAAAATTGAGCTAGACTTAGTATTAACTCCTACGATATAATCTATACGGGATTGCTACTTTTTAAATCTAACCTTGATTTCCCTCGGATTGATAAAATTAAATGTAAGCTTCTACAACCGATCAGTGTTATTGGTCTCTGATGATAAAAGTACTTGCCCCACTGAAGGTTTTTCTTGATTAAATATGAATTACCTATATCAATCCTATCAATGGGTTCTTAGTCATATTAAAGGTTTTGGATAATAGGGGGTAGGAGGCCAATTTATTTACAAGCCCTATAGTATCTCATAATACTAAGGTTATATGGAGTCTATAAATTCCATGCTAACTTGTTCATTAAAAGGAAACTAGTAATCCCTCTTGAATAACATTTTTAGACCCATAGCATCACATGGTAAATCAATCAAACAAAAATTATTATATTGACCATTAATATATTGGCTAGAATTCAAAATAACAAGTTATCACTATTTGAAATAGCTAGATATATAACTAATAGATGGTCTTATATAAATTTGTAGAAAATTAGAGAGCCAACCTGGACACGTAGCTTCCCACTTGGTTTTCATGGTTGCCTCCTCATATCACCTATCCTTACAACTCCTTTCCTCCACTACACATCTCTTCAATGTTTTTATTTTTCACAACATAGTACATTCTTTGGGCTTTTTGGTTTATGATCTACCAAGGTAGAGAGTGTACTCCCTAAGCCAAAGATTTACTCCCTCATTCCATTGATTTTCTCCCTTTTTATAATTATTTCTAGCTCCTCTTCCTTCATGAGCAATATGGTAGATTTATTATTAAAATACTATAAAGGAGCCTTTTTTGGAGTTCACCCAAATAGTGAGATTCTTTCTTATCATTTAAAAATTAGGGACAAGACAAGAGGGGATAAGGTGGGAGTACCTTGCTCAATTTAGGCCTTCCCTTTTTCCCTAGTGCAACTACAAAGCCTGCATTATTACTATTGGGAAGGTGTCATGTTGAATGGAGAATAGTCCATCCACTAGACAAATATGTATATTATTATTATTAATTCATGACATTTATTTTTGGGCTTAATTTAAAATTGGATAAATCTTTATGGACACCTAATTCTAATAAATTAGGTGTATCCTAATTAAGTCACTTTTGTAAAAGACAATTTCCTCAAATTAATCTTTTTGCAAAAGTCTTATTTTATTTCCCCAAAACCTTACCAAAATCTCAGTTATATTCAAAAACCCTTCCAATTAACTTGGTAGAGTATAATTAGCTTTTAATTAGGGGTTTATAGAATAATTAGGATTTACTAACCCCTAGGTTTTATCAATTAGACCTTTTATTAATGCTTGGCAGCATTAGTATGGTTTTGTCAATGTTAAAATTCAAGTATTAATTGATCCTTTGGATCAATTAATGTCTTCTAGTAATTCCCAATGGGTGGGATGTGACATACTTCCTCCTTGTATTAAACCTAGTCCTCTTTGTCTCTCATTAGTTCCTAACTTAGTTAATGCAGAAAATCAATAAAATTAGTATTAATTCTTTACAAATCAGATAGAATCGTCATCCTTTTCCTTATTTCCAACATCTCGATCTTGATGGTAAGCAATATATTCCATCCTTGAGAGTACCTAGATCTACAAAAGTGCAAACTATCAGCAGTACCATATTCTTAAAGCAATAAATAATCCATATTGCATTATTATTAAGTATTGAAAACCTCATCAATATACAATTTTCATCATGAAAACAAAGCATCAAGGCATCTATCATAGCATAGTCAATGATAGTAGATTACTGCAATAAGAGAACTACAAAATATTTCCATAGTGATGACATGAATTCATGTTTTTAATAATAAACTAGACAAAATATATCTAATTAAATGCATCAAAAACTCTCATAAAGGATCATCACACTATGCCTTAATAGCTCCTTCTTATAATTTAATCCAATATACATAGGTGTCATCAAATGAAAAGACATAAGTTCATACTTCTTTCTTCAAGATACCCATATATCTTGAAACCATCTTGTCAAACTTATTTACCACCACCTAGTGCATTACCCTTGATGTCCCCTAGTAATCATCTTTGATTAGCCTATTGTAATATTTGTATCTCAAGAGACACAAATATCAAGTGTGTTCTTCAAAAGAGCCTAAGGTACACCACTTAAGATACACAAAACATGGAGGGTTCGCTTAGCTCTTCCACTTTGATTCACCAGTGGTTCAGTACTTAGAGGGGAAGAACTTGAACATGTGTAGTCTCTAAGTAACAAAATCCAATAGCAATGATCGTCTTATGATTCTTACGATGCCATATTGATATTCATTGTCATACTTACCCCCTATAGGATATCATGTAAAATTTTCATACCAATCATACAATCATTCATCGATAGTACTTATGAACACACTTACTCCATGTAAGATGTCATAAAAATCATACTATCATTCATCAATAGTACCTATGACCATACTTATTCCATGTAATGTGTCATAAAAATCATACTATCACTCATCAATAGTACTTATGACCACATTTATTCCATGTAAGGTGTCATAACAATCATACTATCACTCATCGATGATACCTATGACCAAATTTACTCCATGTAAAGTGCCATAACAATCATTAGAACATGATTTCTTCCATGTTAAGAGGGGATCATGTACTCTTCTTTAAGGATGGATTCCTCATCTATACCTCCTAAGAGTGTTCCCATATTAAAAAAATTCATGTCTAACCTTGCTCATTTAAGTTAATTTTAAATCTTAACTAGAATAAAATTCTCTTTCATTAAGTTTGTTAGACTCATATACAGATGCATCCCAAAATACCTCTTCTTACCCTCAAAGATATTTTTCACCTGATATCTAGTCACTGTAGACAATGTTCAAGTGATCATCATGTCAGATATGGTACTTAGTCCAAGCTTACCTACTTAGGACCTTCCAAAAGCTACCTACTTTTTGGAACTTTTTGAGCCACTACCTTGAAGAAAATAAGAAGACTTAAGTATTAGGGACCATCTAGTCCAACTCTTAATGAAATAGAATCAAATATAATAATCTAATTTACTCATTAGATAAACAATGCTTTATATTACATAAGCAAAATCCCTCTTGGGTTATAATTATCATCCTTATAATGAAAAATGGGTGGCTTTCAACCACTTATATAGCTCTTAAGGCTACTGCCCTTTGATTCTATCACTATTTTATGCTGGACTTAAACCCTCAATTGGCTAAGGTGGTGGGTTCATTGTTTCAAAGGTTGCCCAACATCTACCTTGGGTTGTTCTTTGAGTTGTTATGTAGTTCTCACTCAACCATACTATGTTCCAATTATTTGTGGAGATGGGATGATTAGTCCATGGCTTACCAGTGCCCCATAACAAGTTGTCAAAAATGCAGTCATGTATTCATCACTCGCCTGATGTAGTTGTGTGTTTTTTACGTATAAAGCTACCATGGTTTTGGCTCTCTAGTCATTTATTTGTTCTTCTATTGACCTAAGCCTATCCCATTTTGCTATGGCTGCATCCCTCTCAACCTCTATTCTTATCCATTATTGGGCCTATAAATCTTTGTGGGCCTACCCTCTTTGTTCTGGTTGTTCAAGAAGCTCTACTCTAACAACTGTCTCTATTGTGCCTTTCAATGTTCTACCATATTCTTGTATAACCACATTTTTTCTAAAAACTACATTATCTCCTTGGCTCATTCTGGCACCATCGAAATCCATTTCCTACCTTTAGAGAGTATGTATCAGTAGATCGAAAAGCACTAGGAGTATGATCATAAGGATAACTATGGGGCTTGTTCCCATTGTGCTCATAAATAGCAATGCCAACCCCAACATAAGTGCTATCGTATTGCATTCCATGGGTAGAACTCTTGCTTTTCGAATTTTTATGGAGTAACGCAGCTTTAGTTCTCCCTAAAATTTTAGTTGGTTGGTCAATTTTTTGGTACACAAATTTTTATCAAAAATCTGATCGAAAGTACCATGATTCTTCAAATTCTATTTGACACCCAATGTTGATCGAGTCTCGATTGATGTAGATGTACTATATCAATAATCCCATCCTAGTTTCTTTTCCAAATTTCTCAAGGTAATAATTCTCCTTATTGAAACACTTATGGTTATATCACCTTTCCATAGGTATCCCATTAATGCAACCCCAAGGTGTCTCATCATTACCCTTTTATAGGCTTCATTGGATGAGTGCATGTTTGCCCATGCATATCTCCTTTATATGTTGCATCCATTATCATATTATTTCCAACTTTTAAGGTTGTATTTATACGTACGCAAGGTACTATTGCCAAACTTCGATCATGGTTATTTATTTGATAATAATATAGATTAATATTAAGTTGATTTTAGTTATCAACTTACCTTGTTAATTGATAGAGTTCATAGTTCTTCTTACATCATACAGGAAACTACTTCCTGGTATGCATATTTACTTAAACAAGATACATATTTACCTTATGCAAGGGATTCTACGAGTCACTTTTAATTCTAAGGTAACCCTTATCTTCCAGGATTTTTTCCTGTGATCACAAACTTTCTTATAGTTATTCTTCTACTAATTCTATAAAATTTCTTGACTAGGCTCACCATACCTGTAGTCACTTCTTATCATTTTTCTACTCCAAATACCTTAATACCATAACTTTATTTCTTTTTTATATACAATAGAGGTTTTCTATGCTTAAAACAATTTTTGAAGGTTTATGCCCTAATTTTTAACTGTATGGATAATAATACCACATGCATTTTGTGGGGGGTAGTCCCTTGTTTAAATAGCATAACACACCTTACTATAAATGACCATCACCCAGGTGGTTGGGTGGTATACGTTTCTACAGAGTCAGGGTACTTGGAGAGGTTTGGTGAAGTCTCATGTGGCAGTTATTATTGGGGTTTCACACCAAAATTTCATGTTAAAATATATTTCTATTGAGATTTGGGTTATTTCCATGCTTAAATGTGAAGTTTGACCATCTTTGCTCTCCTTCACCATACCGGGGTTTCATGCCAAAATATGGTTCTAGTAATATTTGAATAGTTTCCATGTTCAATAATGGTTCTACCATTTTCTACACCATAGCCTCTAGTTGAAAATCATGAGTGTATTGTAACATTGATTAAATTGTAAATAAAGAAAATATTCTTTTGTTGCTCTCTATATTTTACTTAGAATCTTGTCTTATTGCAAGGTAGTATTGCCTTTGTGTAAATTTGTATGGGGTTCTTACCTTCCCACTTCTTATTATTCTATGGATTGTTTCTCCATGGATGACTTCCAATTCCAAACATTCTTAAGAAACTTTATACCTAACATGGCTAAGTTTATGATCAAGGGGTTACTTTAGCACACGCTCCATGTGGTTCTTTTAAATATGAATACTCAAGTAAGTCCAAGGCTACACTTCACATAAATCAATATGGTCAATGTCCATCCTATGGATAGAAGTTGCCGACCCTCCTATTAAGACCAGTGGTTAATCAAACATACCATGCTCTTGGGAATTCTCTTGTCTATTTCAAAAATAATGCCCATTTCCATTTCTATCTTAAGCTAGACTCATGTTAGATCTCTTTCAACCTATACATTAGGTGTACTCCTTGAAGACTAAACGTCCTATCATAAATATAGAACATTAATCATTTGCAATGCTTAAATTTCTTCCCATATAACACAATGGGAGTTAAGGGGATTATCACACAAACCTAATAGACACTCAATGTCTGCCATTTTACCTTGTTCTATTCAAATTTTAATCTCCATGATATGAGACAAAATCTAAGCTTCCCCCCCCTCTCACTTGATCATTATTAAATCCATTTTCTATACAAAACTTTAGTAAGGAAGAGACTTAGCTTCATACCATAATTTTCAAGTATCTTTTCTCAATTATCTCTTGGGTACTCCACATGTTTTTGGGAGGTTCCCTCACTCTTCCATTCTGATTCACTAGTGAATACAGATATGGGAGAAAATATTTGCATATTGGTAGCTTCTAAGCTCTTATTCTTCCCTTACTATGTATTTATCAATTTAGTGTTCATCAAGAAAAGTTATCAGTTTACATATAAAGACCACATATTTTTTAGTCTAGACCTATAATTAGAGCCCATTAGCTATCCTGGGCTCTAATACCAACTGTAACAACCCAAAATTACCAACCAAATTGGAGATAGAAAATATTTTTTTTGAAACTGTCAAACATGTCAAGTTTTACAACCAAGTATGTTTGGATCAACATCAAGTAGGGTAGAAAGTAACTAAGAGGATTACGACATGATCAGTTTCAACTCTTGTGATAGGAGTGACCATATCCTATCTAAACTTACTTCCCATAGATATGTATGATCTCCTTGGTTTAATTGTTTCTATCTCTAGATTCATTAGGAAGTTTAGTTTCTTAACCAAAGAATGTAATTTCATTCTTACTTCCTAAGTCTATTATTTGCAATGGAATATCATGCATTAAACCATACGTAAATATTGCTTTACTTTCATAAACCTTTACTTGATTCAGAGTATAATCCATTACATCATATGATAGAGTCATTCATTGGAAAATACAAAGGCATCAATTGTTATAACCTCAAGTTCAACTATAATCTATTTTCATCCATGGAACATTGCTTGTTAAAAAACTTATGCATTATATAACATCCTAGTGATCATCATATAATAATGTAAATGCTTCACATAACATTTTAGAGATCATATTATAAGAATGTAATTGCATCATTCCTTTGGAAAACAAACAACATTTATTTTCCCATATTATTCAATATCCACAATCTAATTAACCATATTGGAAAGCAAATATAACATCCATGCATAACAACAATGTTCAAACCACAAAATAGAGGTTCACAAGCATATATCCTGGGAACCCTCATGATGAATAAACCCAGCCTCCAAAATATGTTTCTCCTATCATTTCATAAACTTAAATTGTCATAAATACAAGTATAGAAAGGCATCCCATGGACCCTTTTCTAAATTATTTATGCAATTAAAGGGACTAATATGTTCCTTGTTAAATCATGATGCAATTAAGGAAATTCCATTTCCTTTCTCTAAGCCATCAATATAATACATAAGAATATCACAAATTCTTATATCTACATGTTTATGAATAATCATCGGTTTCATATTAAGGAGAAATTTCATAAATTATTTAGAGGGAACCCCATAATTCCCTCAATAATGAACTCAAATGAATAACACAAGATTATACTTAGAGGGGGGTGAACATTATAAGATAAAACTTTTCTCTTTTCTTTCCAAATCAATAACCTTATATAATATGAATGTAATAATAAAACAATGTAAAAATCACCATACACATAAGAGACAAATATTTTATGTGGAAACACCCTCTCAAGAGAAAACCATGGAAAAATATTGCTTATATATTTCTTCAATAAATTTTGTGGGCACCAACCCATGGGAGACAATAATTCCCTATACAAGTTTATGGACACCAATCCATAGGGGACACCAATCCCCTATACAAGTTTATGGACACCAATCCATAGGAGACACCAATCCCTTTCTGCTCAAGTTAATGGACACCAATATACAAGAGACACCAATCCCCTTGCACAAGGTCATGGACACCAATCCCCTTGCTCAATTTCATGGACACCAATCCACAGGAGACACCAATCCCCTTACTCAAGTTCATGGACACCAATCCACAAGAGACACCAATACCCTTGCTCAAGTTCATGGACACCAATACAAAGGAGACACCAATCCCATTGCTCAAGTTCATTGACATCAATCCATAGGAGACACCAATCCCCTTGTTCAAGTCTACCCCAAAACCTTCTCATAAAACCTACTCTCAAAAACTGCTCAAATATATTCCAAAACATGCTCATCAAAACTGCTTAAATCTTCTCTAAAACTTGCTCTCAAACACTACTTAAATTTGCTCCAAAAACTACTCAAATCTACTCCAAAACCTACTCTCAAATACTGCTCAAATCTGTTCCAAAATCTGATCAATAATAGCATCATGTTTTTCACCTTTTCTTCAGTGTGCTTTCCTCAACTAAAGCAATTCAGACATATTCTACCCAAAATTTGTTTAACCTCTTGAACATATAGAGAATGATATACTGGTATTGGAAGCTTCAAATGGCCACATATGTTCTTCACATTCATTAAGTCTATCGCTTCCACATATCTCACATTTATTACATTTTAAAGGTAGCTCTAGTCTAGCACTTGATAACTGACCTTGTAAATGTTGATTTGTAACTATCTTGTGCACCTTTCCTTTCTCCTTGTAGATGGTTAAATTATCCTTCTTCTTCAATCGAATGCTTGGGTGAAGATATGCATTAATTTTGTTAGATATTTTGAGTGATAAGTTGTCATTGATGTCAAGAGTGAGTTGTCATTGATGTCAAACTTTCAGCACCAGTAAGCGACAGTTTTAGTTGGCAACATCCGTTTCAGTTTCAGTTTCAAGATCTGGTTCAAGGAAGTTAGATGAGGTCCAAAGTGCAATAAAAAGCCCAAATAAATAATATTATAATATTATTTTATAATATTATGCAAAGGAAGTTTAAAATTAATTTTAAATTAATTTATTATTTAATTTACTTAACTTATAAAGTTATTTAATTTAATTATTAATTATAAATTAATTTAAGCTAAGGTTAAATAACCCTAATGTGGGTTATCAAATTTAATATTCAAAATTCAATTTTGAATAAAGCACCACCGACATGAGGAGAAATTAAAAATGTGTATATAAGGGGGGAACTCCCACCCTACCAAACCTTACCATGCATTCGATTATTATTGCAAGCTTTAGAATTATGAGCCTTACAAATTGTGCTACGTCCAAAGCAAGGAAAGGGTGTGCAAGTTTCGTGAGAAATAGACAATGAGTGGAGGCATAAGAGGAAGGGGTTCTACCTTCCTTCATGTGGGCATTCGTAGCCCACATGGTGGGCTCCCAAGTGCTAAGGTGCTTAGGATAGAGGAGACAACGGATCGAATCTCCTCGAATCCCTTTTTTGGGGAAGAAAGAGGTATGCTTGTAAATTGGTCACCAAAAATTTCAAGAATATAGTATGAGCATTTAAAAATTAATTTTTGCATATTTAAATTGGTTCTAAGGTTTCTAAAGGAGTTATAAGGGTTTTTGCAATATTAGATTTTTAATGTAGTTTGCTCAAATATTTTAAAAATATTGTAAGGTGTTTGGTTGATATTTTTATGACGTTGGATATTATTTTAAGTTGGAGTTTATAAGGTGTATCAAGGAAATTATCTTTATGTATGTTATAATGAGTGCTAATTTTAAAAGGGAGCAATAAGGCATAAATTGAGTTGTGATTGTTTTATGTCCAAGGAATATTTTTGGAAAGTGTTGAAGTGATATTGTTGTGTTTAACCATTGGAATTGGAAAGAAGAAATTTTGATTAAGACAGGTTTTCTAAAGGTAATTCTACATCCAACAAAAGGTATGGGCATATTATTCCTAGTAAGTGATTATTGAAAATTATGAATGTAAATTTGGAGTGAAAAATATTGTTTGGTTTGCATTGTTGAGAGTGTTTTGAATTAATGCTTCAAGGTTTTCTAGAATTAAGAGTTGTTGATAAAACCTTGTTTTATAAGCATTGTTGTTGAAGTTTTTGATTTGAGTGAAGAACTTGAACTAGGGTTTGCAAAGAACATGAGTATCATTGTTATGTGAATATTATCTTATAAGAATTGTTGTTGAAGTGAGTTTTTGAGTGAAGAACTTGAACTAGGGTTTGGAAAGAACATGAGTATCATTGTTATGTGAGATTGATTGATAAAGAATTGTTGGAAATATTTGAGTGAGTATTCATAT
This sequence comes from Wollemia nobilis, assembly GCA_028583015.1. Lineage (NCBI taxonomy): Eukaryota > Viridiplantae > Streptophyta > Pinopsida > Araucariales > Araucariaceae > Wollemia > Wollemia nobilis. The sequence goes on from JAQPPZ010002549.1 coordinate 15,385,863, forward strand.
GCTTGGACTAGAGTTTGTGAGAAAGGATCATGTCATTGAGTGATTGGTTGAGTAGAGTTGGTTGAGCCTAGTCAAGTGAAAGTGTGAAGTGACTATTCAAGTTTTATGAAATAAATTATTCTATATTCTAAATTTATTTGAGAAATAGGTTGAGTATTGATAAGTGTGAAACATATTGAGTCTCTAACAATTCTCTATATGTTTTTGTGATAAGAGAGTGATTGAAAGTGATTGAGTATTGAGGTGAATGTGAAGCATATTGAGTCTCTAACAATTCTCTATATGTTTCTAAGAGAGTGATTAGTGTTGTGATGAATGTAGAGCATAATGAGTCTCTAAAAATTCTCTTTATGTTTCTATGAGTTTGAACAAGTTCTAGTGAGGACTTGTTAAGAAAATTTGAGGCAAGTCTTTGAGAAGACTTGTGGACATATTTGTATGAACTTTTGTGAAATCTTACATTACATATTGAGAGTAGATTTGGAGAAGTCCTAGTGAGGACTTATTGAGAAGAGAATTGGACAAGTTCTTGTGAGGACTTATAGAATATATTTGGACAAGTTCTAGAGAGTACTTGTGGATAGATTAGTGTGAGCTTTACTAAAATCTTACAAGGCATATTTGAGACATGTCTTTGAGAAGACTTGTATGCAGAGTTGATTGATTGATTTGTCCAAATATTTCGTTAAGGTTTGGGGCATTTCTAGCAAAGTTGATTTGAGATTGGGTTAAGCTTTGTGTTAAGGCTTGAGGATAGATATTGAGGACAAATATGTGCTAGACCAAAGGACTATGTTTAGTGTATATCAAAGGACAGATTTGTGCTAGATCAAAGTATCGTGTTTGGTGTAGATCAAAGGATAGATATTGAGGATAGATTTGTGCTAGATCGAAGGATTGTGTTTAGTGTAGATTTGAGACAGATATTTGAAGGTGATAGAGTATAGAGGATGATAGTATCCAATGGATAGAGATCCATTAGCCAGGGAAGTGAGGACAGGTGTCTTTAGTGGATAAAGATCCATTATCTAGAGCATTGGGGTCAACAATTCTTCTAGAAGATCACCAGTCAGAGCTTGGAGAAAGGAGTTCTCCTATGGATAGAGATCCACAAACTTGATTAGGGGATTGGTGTCTCCTTTGGACAAAGGTCCATAAACATTGTAATAGAGAAAGGATTACCAAGAGATTTATTAAGAAAATATTAGTGAAATATTTTCTTCGTGGAGTAGCCCACATTGGGTGAACCACGTTAAATTGGTATCTCTATTGTGTGTGATGATTTGTGCATTGCTTTGGTTATTGCTATCGATATTTTCATTAGTTATATTGAATAATATTGTTTGGAAAAGAAAAGTAAAAAGAGGTCTTATACTGTTCACCCCCCTCTCAATATAAGATTATGTTCTTCAATTGGTATCATAGTTGGTTCCTTTGAAAAAGGTTTAATAGCTTGAAGGAAGATCTACAAGAACATAAATTGCAAAGAAAGGCAAAGGCAAGACCATGAGACACAAGAAGAAAATAACACACATGGTCATGAAAGAAAAAGAAGATGAATTAAATATTGTTGTTTTGGGAGGTAAAATGGAGATAGATTCAAGAGATGAATCAAGCAATGGAGAAATAACCAAAATGATAAATTTTTGTACCATATGTAGGAAGATAGGTCACCATGTAGCTTATTGTCCACAAGAAGGTGAAGAATATTTTGTCTTTGGTCAACTTGGTCATGATGCAGGTTACTGCAATGGGTTTAGTAGCGATGAGGATGAATATGATACTCTTAGAATTGAATTCCTAAAGGATGGTTCAAAAAGGGATAACAGGGACAGTCAAAACATATATCAAGAAGAAACTCCACTTTGGATGATAGAAGAAATTGAATATCAAAGAAAAGAAAAATAAAATGAGGAAGCTACTCTTAAGGAACTTGTTGAGTTATAAAGGGAGAACTTAGAATTAAAGGCTCAAATACAATAGGATGATAAATGTAAGATAAATCTTCTACAAGATCTATCTAACATGAAATTTAAAGTTGAAAAGGTAAGGAGAGCTAAAAAGGATAATGTTGAATAGTCAAAGGTAAAATCACAAGAATGTAAAAGAATTTGTGTTGATATTGAAGAATTAAAAATGGAGAACTCAATATTAAGGGTTTAAGCTCAAGAAGATGAGAAAACAAAAGCAAAGTTTCTATAGGAACTCACCAACTTCAAAATCAAAGTTGAAGAGGCAAGAATAATGAAGAAGGTTTGGCCAAAAAATTAAAGATAATATATCTAGAGTGTGAAATATTAGAGCATGAGATAGTTTCACTAAGGATGGAAGTAAGAGGTTCTAAGGACAAGCTATACAAGATTGAGGAAAACTCAAAAACTTTGTATAGTATTATCAATGCACAAATATAATCAATCACCAAAACAAGAATTAGTTCTGAAGAAGAACAAGGGAAACAAGAAGCAGAAAAAGGAGAGTCAAGCACCAAAAAGGAAGAAGTTGCAAAAAATAAGAATGAAAGAGAAAGTGAGACTTCTAAGGATAAGTTGGAAAATAGAAAGATCAACAGGGAAAGGAACAATGCACAAATGGGAAATAGATGGAATAGGAAACAACACATGGAAGAAGAGACTAAGAGACCAATAGAGTCAAGATAAGTTTTCTTCAATGGACGATGCTTCTCATGTCCCAGGTTTGGGCACAAGTATTCACAATGTAGGACACATGGAAGACAAGAATATATGAATTTTAAAAATGAACATCTCTTTCAAGGGTATTGTTACTCTTGTAATAAGTTTGGTCATAAGGCAGTTAATTGCAGGGTTAATGACAGAAAAGGATATGGCTTCACTAGGATAAATCCTAAGACATTTGCACCTCCAGGGAATAATAATATTAAATGTTATAAGTGCAATAATGATGGACATAGAACAAGATTGCATAAAGCAAACATTCTAGAATAAAGCATGAACATGAACATGAGCTGGAATATGGGTATGAATAGGAACGTGAATAGGAACAGGAACAAGAATATGGGTATGGACAGGAACAGGAACAGGAATATGGGTATGGACAAGAACAAGAATAGGAATATGGATAAGAATAGGAATAGGAACAAAAACAAGAATATGGATATGGATATAAATAGGAAAAATAATGTAGACATGGACAGGAATAGGAACAGTCAAATAAATTATAAATATTAGATGAGAAGGAAAGAGGACAAAGGTAAAGACCAATGCTTGTTGGGAGTAGAAATACTCCTACCCTAGAATTAACCACCTCAAGAGGAGGTGGGGAAGGGGATAATCTAAGAGACTCATTCTTAGCCCCAAGCCCCAAAGGTGACCCTTTTCCATTGATGTCAAAGAGGGAGATATTTGGATTAAGGAGAAAGCATTGAGTCAGGGGGAGCAGATTCCTATGGGGAGCAAAACAGGAAAAAGGTCAAGATTTGTTAGAAAGAATTTGAGTTACCATCAATGAAAAAGAGGGATATTGTTGGACATTTTGAGTGATAAGTTGTCATTGATGTCAAGAGTGATGTCAAAATTTTAGCACCATTCAATGGCAGTATCAGTTAGCAGCATCCGTTTCGGTTTCAGTTTCAAGATCCAGTTCAAGGAAGTTAGATGAGGTCCAAAGTGCAAGAAAAAACCCAAATAAATAATATTATAATATTATTTTATAATATTATGCAAAGGAAGTTTAAAATTAATTATAAATTAATTTAAGCTAAGGTTAAATAACCCTAAGGTGGGTTATCAAATTTCATATTTGAAATTCGATTTCGAATAAAGTGTCACCAACGTGAGGAGAAATTAAAAATGTGTATATAAGGGGGGAACTCCCACCCTACCAAACATTACCATGCCTTCGATTATTATTGCAAGCTTTAGAATTGTGAGCCTTATGAATTGCGCTATGTCCAAAGCAAGGAAAGGGTCTGCAAGTTTTGTGAGAAATAGATGGTGAGTGGAGGCATAATAGGAATGGGTTCTACCTTCCTTCATGTGGGCATTCGTAGCCCATGCGGAGGACTCCCAATTTATAAGGCGCTTAGGATAAATGATACGACGGATCGAATCTCGTTGAATCCCCTTTTGGGGGAAAAAAGAGGTATGCATGTAAATCGATCGCCAAAAATTTCAAGAATATCGTTTGGGCATTTAAAATTAATTTTTGCATATTTAAATTGGTTCTATGGTTGCTAAAGGAGTTATAAGGATTTTTGCAAAATTAAAATTTTAATGTTGTTTGCTCAAATGTTTTGAAAATATTGTAAAGTGTTTGGTTGATATTTTTATGATGTTGGATATTATTTTAAGTTGGATTTTATAAGGTGTATCAAGGAAGTTATCTTTATGTATGTTATGATGAGTGCTAATTTTAAAAGGGAGAAATAAGGCATAAATTGAGTTGTGATTGTTTTATGTCCAAGGAATGTTTTTGGAAAGTGTTGAAGTGATATTGTTGTGTTTAACCATTGGAATTGGAAAGAAGAAATGTTGATTAAGACAGGTTTTCTAAAGGTAATTCTACATCCAACAAAAGGTATGGGCATATTATTCCTAGTAAGTGATTGTTGAAAATTATGAATGTAAATTTGGAGTGAAAAGGATTGTTTGGTTTGCATTGTTGAGAGTGTTTTGAATTAATGCTTCAAGGTTTTCTAGAATTAAGAGTTGATAAAACCTTGTTTTATAAGATTTGTTGTTGAAGTGTTTGAGTTGAGTGAAGAACTTGAACTAGGGTTTGCAAAGAACTTGAGTATCATTGTTATGTGAAGATTATCTTATAAGCATTGTTGTTGAAGTGAGTTGTTGAGTGAAGAACTTGAACTAGGGTTTGGAAAGAACATGAGTATTATTGTTACGTGAGATTGATTGATAAAGCATTGTTGAAAATATTTGAGTGAGTATTCATATGCTTGGACTAGGGTTTGTGAGAAAGAATCATGTCATTGAGTGATTGGTTGAGTAGAGTTGGTTAAGCCTAGTCAAGTGAGTGTGTAAAGTGATTATTCAAGTTTTATAAAACAAATTATTCTATATTCTAAATTTATTTGAGAAAGAGGTTGAGTATTGATAAGTGTGAAACATATTGAGTCTCTAAAAATTCTCTATATGTTTCTATGATAAGAGAGTGATTGAAAGTGATTGATTATTGAGGTGAATGTGAATCATATTGAGTCTATAACAATTCTCTATATTTTTCTAAGAGATTTATTGAAAGTGATTGAGCATTGTGATGAATGTAGAGCATATTGAGTCTCTAACAATTATCTTTATGTTTCTATGAGTTTGGACAAGTTATAATGAGGACTTGTTGAGTAGATTTGAGGTAAGTCTTTGAGAAGACTTGTGGACAGATTTGTGTGAGATTTTGTGAAATCTTACAATATAGATTGATAGTAAATTTGGATAAGTCCTAGTGAGGACTTATTGAGAAGAATTGGACAAGTTTTAGTGAGGACTTGTAGAGCATATTTGGACAAGTTCTAGATAGTACTTGTGGATAGATTAGTGTGAGTTTTAGTGGAAGCTTACAAGGGATATTTGAGACAAGTCTTTGAGAAGACTTGTATGTAGAGTTGATTTATTGATTTGTTTAAAACTTGAGTTAAGGTTTGGGGTAGATCCAGTAGAGTTGATTTGAGATTGATTCAAGATATGTGTTAAGGCTTGAGGACAGATTTGTGCTATATCGAAGGACTATGTTTAGTGTAGATCAGAGGACAGAGATTGAGGATAGATTTGACACTTTGACTTGTTTTAAAAAAAATCCTTCTATTTGTGTGAGACTATGCTCTTGTACTTATTCCCACAAGTACTTCAAAAAAAACACTCTTTTCTAACTCATTTCAATTCCTTATTCCTCCCATTCAACAATATTTATATCAAATAAAAATAAAAACGTCAAACTCTTTTCTAACTCATATAATTTGTCTACTAATTCCTTATACCTCCCACTTTATAAAAAAAAAAATATTTTCCTTAAATAATTAAAATCACCTTGAGAAAGATACCTCCAAATTTACCTTATCAAGATGATAATATTTCTTTTGTATTGCCCTTCAAATTTTATATATAAAAAAAATGATTTTAATATCTCTACATGTGCGATCAACTCATAGCAGGTCAACTACAAAGCATGCAAGATAATTTCCCATCAACTGTCATTGCCAAGACTTTTAGATTTCTACCATGTGGTCCACACAAAGCGCTAGTGCCAATGCCATTCAAGTAGGTGTACCTACGTACAGTAGGACATCATGGATACCGTGAGGTGGTCACAATAAACATATCATGCAATAAACCTTATATCATATCCCATGCCTTCGATAGGGCAAATGTGGGATTTAGAAATTTCACAAAATATGTCAACCAAAATGAAATCATTCATCAGAGTATAACCTTAGAAAAATTTTATAAATCAAATTGCTTGTCTGATATTCATTCACTGAAGAATGTCTTTATGTCATTAATTTATCTTGATAACACTATAATATCCAGGTTCTTTTCTCTCCTCTCACTTCCTTCACGTGTTCACAACTGGCATTAGTTCTGATATAGTCTTGAAATATTTCACCTTCAAAACTTTGGTGCTACCTCTATTGGGGTTCCTTTTCACTGTTGTTGCACAATACTCCTTTTTAAACCTTCACTACACTTGATCTTCTCACTACCACTACTCTCGATTTTGTTGAGCCCATGCAATGATCACCACCTTCGATTGATGCATCACAAAACCTTCTCTTCACTTGTTTGATATTTTCACTACTATTGTACTTGATTTCACTGAACCCTCGCAACAATCACCATGACCAACCAGTTCTATCTTCACCATGAAAAACCAACATAACTTTTACATTGATCAATCATCTCAATATTTTCTTTCTCAACATCTCTTTGTGGTACAATTATCTACAACTTCACTGTGTCCTTCGGTCTAGCATACACATGAGTGATGACACTCTCTTCACTACAAATAGCATAACCTTCTCCTATTTCAATGGCTTCTTTCAACACGATCAATTTCAACTTCACTGTATCATTTTGTTGAATATCCACTTTGCTTGAAACAATCTCCTTGCCTCAAGCTCCTCTTTATCATGTCATCTATTATCGTAAATTTTTATCGTATTTTCTTCATCTTATCCAAACAATGCACACACCAAAGGTATTTGATAATTTATCATTTGAATTGTATTTTGGCATGTATATTTATATACTCAACCTTTCATGTGGTGCTCAAGTCGGCCCACTTTATTTTCACAATGTCTCTTATATAATGTTTAAATCTATGATTTAAGTGTTTGAATATTTCAACTTTTATTCAACATCTTTTAAAATATTTTGATTTAAATATAAACCTTCCACTCTATTTAAACTTTTATATATTTAAATTTTTTGATTTAAATATACACCTTCCATTTTAATATTTAAATATTTCATTTAAATATTAAGGCATATGAAATCACCTTTGAATATATCTCTGCCTTTATTATCAATGACAACTCAACATTTTATCCTTGAAGATATTTCTGCCTTTGACATCAATGACAACTCAATATTTCTAACAATCTCCCCATTTGTCAATGATGGAAACCCTACAATGAAATTTTCCTTTATTACAACATGATCATAAATTGATCCCTCTAACAAGATACTCCCCCTTACTAAAATTCTCCCCCTTTGAAATCAATGGCAAAGGTTCCTCAAGACTATAAGATAAGACACTTGACAACACTCCCTTACTCCCTTCTCTTCTTTGAGACTTCAATTATGATATGGGAGTAAAACTCCCAAATTACTATGCTCCTCTTTTTGTTTTATTTTCTTTTTCCAAACTTTGGAGGACATACCCTTTTGAACATTTTTATCATCCTATTTTTTTCTTGACTTCGAAAGTTCAAGTAACATTGTTCTGCACCATCTAGCTATATTTCCAAAATTATTACATTTGTAGCATATGATGTTGTAGTCCATGAGACATGCAAATAAATTAAAATTCCTCTTGGTGAAAACAAAATCATTCACACATCCTGCAATTTACAACTTTATGACCAGATTTGTTACATAAGAAAAAATAACCATGGAATAAATATTGAAACCTATTTGATTGCCTTGGAGGAAATTGCCACATGGTTCTCTCATTGTTGTTTCTGTGATGGTACTTGGACCATGACGATGCTTCGTTTTATTCCTTCTTGATGCTTCCACTTCTCAACACATCAGCATAGGTCTTAGGTTCCTATTTAATCATTTTCATGGATGCCTCTTTTTTGTTTGAGCTTGAATCCTCCTTTTGTTTTCTTTGACCTTCTTCAAAACCAAGTCCAATCTTCGTAGTCGAAGATCTCTATTTTTTGATAATATCACCCATGATTTTTTTGCTTTTCCTAAACCTATGTAGCTTATCATTAGAATCTTCCACTTCCTTCCTTAGAGAGACAACCTCATGTTCCAGTTTTTCATATTCCAATTCTTTTGCATTTAACTGCTCAACCATACCTTCTTCAATTTTATTTACCTCTTCAACTTTAATATTCAAGTCAATGAGTTCTTGTGCCAACTTGGTCTTTGTCTTCTCATTTTCTTGTACTTGAGTCGTCAATATTGAGTTCTTCTTTCTAACCCTCTTCAACTCTTCAAGATCAACAACAAGTTCCTCTTCTATGTCAACCATGGCTTCTTTTTCATTTTTTTGAATCTTTCTCTTCTTCATAGTATTTTAAAACAAGAGCATATTATGTCTCTTCTATGTATAATAATAGGATTTATTCTCTTTCACTACCAGAGAGGTTTTCATCATTACTATTGGAGGAATTGTTTGCTTCTTCAACATAAAAACTCTTCTTGTATCTTTGAAATATTTTTTGCTCATGTTTGCTTTGACCATGTCTGTTTTTCTTTTCATGATAGAATTTTCATTCTTTATTTTTATTAAATTCCTTTTTTTCTTCATTATACTACTTATAGATTTTGGGCAATTAGATGCATAGTGACCAAGGTTACCATAATTAAAACATTTCACAAAATTCATACCTTTGTATTTTCTTGGACCCTTCTTATTCTTTCACACAAAATTAGCTTCTTCTATGTTGATTGATTCTTCACTTGATTCTGGTTCCTTATTCTTTGTCTTCTTTGAAGCTTTAAATGCTAATTCTTGTTTGGATGTTTGATATTTTTCAATCCTCATCTCATAGGCTATGATAATTCCATGTAGCTCATCCATGCTTAAGGTTTTAAGATCCTTCATCTCTTCTATTGCTAAAACCTTTGCATGAAACCTCATGGGAAGTGACCTTAAGATTTTTTGAACAATCTTAGAGTCTTCAATATTTTTCCAAGTCCACTAATGGTATTGACAACGTCATCAACTAGGAGTAGATACTTGGCAATATCTTCCTCATATTTCATCTTTAAGTCTTCAAATATCCTCTTGTGGGTTTGAATTTTTGTCATTTTAACCTTGTTGTCTCCTTGATATGTTCTTTGTAACTTGTCCCATATTTCTTTTGCTGAGGTGCATTGCATGACTTTCACAAACTTTGATTCACATAACCCGCTTAATATTGTATTCATTGCTCTGGCATTATTTTCAAATGGTTTCTTGTCATATCTATCCATGGGGGAGTTGTAGGTGGTATGAACCCATCCTTAATGGATTACCATATATCATAGCCATGTGCCATAAAATAATTTTGCATCCTTATACTCTAGAAAGCATGGTTAGTTCCATAAAATAGTGGTGCCCTATTTGATGAAAAATCTTCTTGGCTAGCCATGTGTGTTCTTGTAATATATTACTTCAATATGTTAGGCTTTCACAAAGGAACCCACTCTGATACCAAATTGAAGAACACAAGATTATACTGAGAGGTGGGGTGAAAAGTATAATATAAAACATTGCTCTTTTCTTTCCAAAGCAATAAGCTCAAATAATATCAATGCAATACTGAAAAAATGCACAAATCACCATACACATAAAATACAAATATTTAATGTGGAAACACCCTCTCAGGAGAAATTCATGGCAAAAAATTGTTTATATATTTATTCAATAAATTTCATGGGCACCAACTCATAGGAGACACCAATCCCCTATACAAGTTCATGGACAACAATCCACAGGAGACACCAATATCCTATAAAAGTTCATGGACACCAATCCATAGGATACACCAATCCCCTTCTGCTCAATTTTGTGGACACCAATCCATAGGAGACACCAATTCCCTTACTCAAATTCATGGACACTAATCCATAGGAGACACCAATCCCCTTGCTCATGTTCATGGACACCAATACATAGGAGACACAAATCCCCTTGCTCAAGTTTATGGACACAAATCCATAGGAGACACCAATCCCCTTCCTCAATTTTATGGACACCAATCCATAGGAGAAACCAATCTCCTTGGTCAGGTATACTCCAAATCCTGCTCACAAAACCTGCTCAAATATGATCCAAAAATTGCTCTCAAATATTTCTCAAATCTACTCCAAAACCTACTCATAAAACCTGCTCAAATATGCTCTAAAATTTAATCTCAAACACTATTCAAATCTGCTCCAAAACCTGCTCTCAAATACTATTCAAATCTGTTCCAAAATATGATCAATAATAGCATCAAGTTTTTCAACTTTTCTTTAGTGTGCTTTCCTCAAATAAAACAATTCAAACACATTCTACCCATAATTTGTTTAACCTATTGAACATATAGAGAATGATATACTAGTGTTGGAAGCTTCAAATGGCCACATATGTTCTTCACATTCATTAAGTCTATCACTTCCACATATCTCACAATTATTACATTTATAATGTATCTCTAGTATAACACTTGATAACTGACCTTGTAAATGTTGATTTGTAACTATATTGTTCACATTTTATTTCTCCTTGTAGATTGTTGAATTATCTTTCTTCTTAAATAGAGTGCTTGGGTGAAGATATGCATTAATTCTTTCACTCTATCCTTGAACTATTTGACACTTTGATTTATTTTAAAAACAATCCTTCTATTTGTATGAGACTATGCTCTTGTAATTATTCCCACAAGTACTTAAAAAAAACAAACTCTTTTCTAACTCATTTCAATTCCTTATTCCTCCTATTAAAATGTATTTGCCTCAAATAAAAATCAAAACATCAAACTCTTTTCTAACTCATATCATTTATCTACTAATTTCTTATACCTTCCACTTTCTAAAAAAAAAAAAAATCCTTAAATAATTAAAATCACCTTGAGAAATAAATGAATTCACTATACTTCCAAATCTTCCTTATCAATATGATAATCTTTCTTTTGTATTGCCCTTAAAATTGTTAGTGTAAAATTTTGTCTATATTACATTATTTAGGTTTACTGTTAAAACTCCTGTAACAGTTCTGTTTACACCGGTGCTATTCCCGGCATTGTAACAACTGTTTAATATGCTTAATACAATACCTCCAGTTGTTCGTTGTTCTAACATGGCATCAGAGCCTAGCTGGAGATTGAAAAAAGTTTTTTTTCATCGCTGAAGAATTGATGAAAGCAGGCTGGACTGGAGATTTAAAAAAAAAATAGAGGCTGGAGGGCAGCCACCTATGGGAGACTGGAGACCTGCACAGCAGCCCCTCCACCCCCGTGCCACCCACGCACCACCCCGTGCAGCCCCTGCTCTATGTGCCACCCCGATGCCACCTCGCATAGCCCCTCCTCCCTGTGCCACCCCTGTTGCCACCCGCTCCCATGTGCCACCACCCTCGTGCACCCCTCCCTTGCATGCTGCCTACGGTTGCCCCAATAGCGTGACCCCACTGTAGTCACGCGATAGCCATGCGATTGCTGCAAACAATTGCCTACAGTAGTGGACGTCATAACCCATATCATCACTGCAGTAGAGGAAGTCATAGTACCTACCACTGCCTGCAGCAGAGGAAGTCGCGGCCCCTACCGCTACCAGCAGCAGAGGAACTTGCGGCCCCGCGTGCTCACTACTATGGCCCGAGTGGTATAAGGGGCCCGACCTGGGTTCCTATACCCAGATCAGCCCATGGGCTCACTGGCAAGTGAGCCGCATGGTGGGTTCTGGGAACCTAGAGGTCATGGGTTCAAGCCCCGTTGACCCCCCCCGTTAAAAAAAAAAGAAGGTAAATTTTTTTTCATTTATTTATTTTTTTTTATTTAAGGTTAAAAATTAATTTTTTTACTTTAATTTTTGTTATTCCATAGTTTTTTTTTTTTACTATGGTAAATTAAAGTAAAAAAAAAAAAAAAATTTAACCTTAATTATAAAAAAAAAAAAAACATTGTGAAAATAATTTATCCGAAGGGGGGAAGTGATTTTTTTTGGAAAATCAAAGGGGGATTGAGTAATTTTTTGAAAAAAAAAAGCAAATTTTTTTTGGCATTATTGTAAAGGTGCATTTTCGGCCGCACCCGACACCTAGCGAGTAATTCCTGAGGGCACTTTTATGTTGTAGGTTGCATTTTATTTGTGTTTTGCACTACTTCATTAAAAGTTAAAAATCAAATTCACTCCCTAAGTCTCCGGAATAATTAAAACCCATTCGTGCAATTTATTGCACTGCAGTGTTTGGTATTTGTGATACCTCTGGCCATCACTTACAGGTAAAGCTATCGTGATTATGCTACTATATCCACCGCCTAATATAGTTGCTAAAACGACGTCTGAGATTGTTCTCTATAAATCGTCAAGGAGAGATAAGTTTGTCATTTTGTATTTTTTTTACTCCATCCATTACCCTAATAGTTCTTATGTTTAGGCATAAATCTTGATGAAAGTTCTAAAATCCAAAGTATTTAGGGGAAGTTACGCCCCACGCATGAGGATTTTAGACTTTCTATGGTAGGTGCCATCAACAAGACTATTCCCTTTCAGTACTGCTTAAGTACCACATATCGTATGATCTCTAAAAATTACCTAAAGTCTCCCTCACATAAGGGCGGGTGATTTTTTTATCTTTCTAAATACCTATAGTCTCCCTCATTTAAGGGCAGGTATTTTGTATGGTATAACAACCTAGCATAAGGTATATCGAAATGGGGACCAATTTGTGTTATAATGAACCTTCACCATGTCTATAAAATTAATGACTGATTCTCATCAGTTGTTGAAAGGTCCTAATTACACACCATGGAAAAACAAGATGAAGGTAATCCTAGCAATGGATGACTTATGGGATGTTTTATCTGCAACAAAAACAAGACCTTCATCTGCTACTGGCACTACAACTCCATCTGTCATTCAGAAAGACTTTGATAAGAAAGACAACAAAGAAAAAGTGCTCTTTTTACTTGTTGTGTCTGATGAAGTTCAACCCCATATTGCTGACTCTAAAAATAGTAAAGAGGCATGGGATGCCCTTAATACTATATATGAGGGAAATAATGATTCCACTATTCTATTTCTTTAATATCAATTACATAGTCTAAGCATGAAGCAGGGGGAGACAGTTGAATTTTTTCTTTGCAAAGTGTTTGAATTGAAAGCAAAGTTGAATTCTTTGGGAGAACCAGTTGATGACAAGCTCCTTACCTCAATTGTATTGAGAGATTTACCTAATTCTTATAGGGTTTTGATCACTTCCCTTTAGGTTTCACAATGAAAATTTACTTTTGTATAATTGGTTAATATGCTTCAAGAAGAGGAGGCATGCCAACTACAACGAGATGATTCTTCTAACATTGCCCTCTACATCAACAGGAAAGGGCAGAACCAGAAGAAGGGTAATTTTTAGAAGGGAGGGAATTCACAAAAGGATTCAAAAGGTAAACAAACTCAACAACCTCAATAGAAAAAGAGATATTGCAAGATCTGTGACAAATAAGGTCATGATACCAATAGATGTTGGCATAAGAATAAACAATCAAAATAGAAAGGCCGGAACAAACCACAAAATAACAAACAACAAGTGAATTTTGTTGTTGAGGAATCTGACATGGATTATGAGAGAGCCCACAAAGTTCTCATGACTACCACAATGTCCAAGTAGACGGATCCTATATGGTATGTTGATTATGGAGCCGATAAGCACATGACTGGTGACAAATCGTGGTTTGAGTCTTTTGAGGCCAAAGAGGGCAAACCGATCACTATTGTCGATGATAAAACCTACAAGGTTTAGGGAGAAGGAACAGTCTATGTCACTCTTCCTTATAGCAAGTGCCATATTGAGAAATTCCTCTATGTTCCAGGACTCTCAAACAACTTATTGTCAGTGACACAAATTCTAGATAAAAATATGGTTGTAAATTTTAGTGTTGAGGGGGGGAAGAAGTGTTGTTCTATCACCAAGAGAGGTAAGAACATTGCAACCACTTCATATAAGCATGACTTATTTGCCCTAGATACTATATCTTATCCAGATGTAACCATGATTGCTTCTACAAAGGAGGAAACTTCCCTATGGCACAAGAGATATGGACATTTGAGTTCTGGTTACTTACTTGAGTTAAGTAAGTATGAAATGGTAAAGGGTCTTCCTTCCCTTTCTACCACTTTACCAGCTTTACTCGACTGCTTGGTAGGAAAGCAGCATAGAGTGCCTTTTGAAAAGAGCTCTACAAGAGCAAAGAAACCTCTGGAGTTGGTTCACATCGATCTGTGCGGTCCCTTAACTCCCAAAAGTTGTGGGGGTAAGAGGTATTTTTAGTTATTCATGGATGATTACTCACGAAAGATGTGGGGATTCTTTCTTCAACTAAAATCTAAAGCATTTGGATTTTTTTAGAAATTCAAGAAATCTATTGAAAAGGAGTCAGGGACTTCTATAAAGAACCTCTAATCAGATCGATGGGGGGAGTTCACCTCTAAATAATTCTTTGATTTCTTGAAAGAAAATGGGATCACACAATAGTTAACTACTACTTATACTCCTCAACAAAATGGAGTTGCTGAAAGGAGGAATTGTTCCATCATGGAAATGGTTCGTTGCATGCTCACAGGAGCTAGTCTTGAGAAAATATATTGGGCATAAGTTGTCACCACAACAGTATATCTATTGAATAGGGCACCCACAAAGGCCCTACAAGGAATGACTCCACAGGAAGCATGGAGTGGTAGGAAACCCTCCATTTCTCATCTACACATTTTTGGATGTAAAGCTTTCATGCACATACCAAAAGAGAAAAGGAAGAAGCTAGATGAGAAGACATTGAAGTGTATTCTTATTGGCTATGATGAGCACTCTAAGGGTTATAGTTTTATTTATCCCTTGAAAAAGAAGATACACATTAGTAGAGATGTAGTTTTTTATGAGGCTTTCACATCAGAAAACACATCAGATGTATACCTAGACCTTGTGGAAACTAAGGTTGATAAATCTCCTTCATCAAAGGTTGGAGGTCCTTCTTCATATTCTTCAACACCTCAGAAGAAGAATCCAAAGTGGTATACAAATACAATCAAATATTCTATGCTATTCACTCCACCAAATTTGACATTGGATAGGCCTCGTACTCGCAGCATGGCTCGACAAGAGAAAGCTGCAACAGAGAATACTAGGGTTGATGATCTGTGTCAATATTTTGAGGAAATTTTTGTAGATCCAGAGAGAGATACAGAAGATATAGATATTGATAATGATAATGTGTTTATGTCTTCAATAGATGATCTTGAACCTGCACTAGTGCAATATGCTCTTGGTGAGCCTCAGTGGAAGGCCGCTATGGATGTAGAGTATAAGTATTTTATGAAAAACAAAACTTGGAAGCTTGTCAATCTACCATACGAAAAGAAAACCATAGGCTAAAAATGGGTGTATAAAGTTAATTATAAAGCACATGGGACAATAGATAAGCATAAAGCCCAACTTTTTGCAAAGGGCTATGCTTAAAGAGAAGGCCTTGACTACGAGGAAACTTTTGCACCTACTGCTCGGATGACAACCATTCAAGTTCTTTGTGCTATGGCAACACAATATGGGTGGAAAGTACACCAAATGGATATCAAGAGTGCTTTTATAAATGGTGATCTCCAAGAAGAATTCTACATGACTCAACCAGAAGAATTTGAAGTGGAAGGTCAAGAGCAGAAAGTTTGCAAGTTGGTAAAATCCTTGTATGGTTTGAAACAAGCTCCTCAAGCTTGGTATATAAAAATGGATAATCACCTCCTGTAGCATGGATTTAAGAGATGTCCATCATATGCAAACCTCTATTTTAAGAAACAAGGTTCTGAAATAGTGTTGCTTGTACTCTATGTTGATGATCTGCTCATTACAGGGAGTTCAAAAACTATGATCTCTCTTGTCAAAAGAGACTTGTGTCAATCTTTTGAGATGTCGGATCTCGGACTTCTCCATTATTGTCTTGGTCCGGAAGTCAGCCGGAAGGAGCACTACATCAAAGTGTCTCAGAAAAAATATGCCAAGACCCTATTGGAAAAATATCGCATGACTGATTGCAAGCCAATGTCAACTCCAATGGAAATAGGAATTTAGTTATCATGATATGATGATTCACCTCAGGTAGATGGTACTCTCTATTGATAGTTGATTGGGAGTCTCATATATCTGACCAACACTAGGCCAAATATCGTATTTGTTGTCAACTATCATTCGAGGTTCATGTAGAAGCCTAAGACTACACATTGGAAAGCAGCAAAGTGAGTTCTTCACTATGTTCATGGCACAATGGAATATGGCCTAGAATACAAGAGGAACAACAAATTCTTCTTATAGGGATACACAAACTCCGACTATGCTAGATCATATGATGATTGTAAATCAACTTCAGGATATTTGTTTCATCTTGGATCTGGTCCTATCTCTTGGCACAACAAGAAGCAACAGGTGGTTGCTATTTCATCAACAGAGGCAAAATATCACACCGCATGTGAAGTTGTGTGCGAAGTGATATGGTTGCGTTGCATCTTGACAAGTATGGATCTTCCATAAAAATTTCCAATACACTTGTTCTACGACAACATGGGTGTTTTGAATCTTGTCAAGAATCCAGTATATCATGAAATAACCAAGCACATTGACACTCAATGTCACTTCATTTGAGATGAAGTTCCAAGGCACCGAATTTAGCTTCCCACAAATGCTCAAGTTGCAAAAATTTTCACTAAAGCACTTGCACATGTCAAATTTGAATTTTTTCACAGCTCTCTATGTATTGCAAAATGATGTTATCTGGGGGGATGTTAGTATAGCTAGAATTTATTCAATTATACAAATAATGTAATAAGGGGGGATGTTAGCGTAAGATTTTGGGTGTATTACATTATTTAGGTTTACTGTTACAACTCCTATAACAGTTCTGTTTACACCGGTGCTATTCTCGGCATTGTAACCACTATTTAATATGCTTAATACAATACCTCCAGTTGTTTGTTGTTCTAACAAAAATATACTATCAAATAAAATTATTTTAATATCTCTACATCTGTGGTCAACTCACAGTAGGTCAATGACAAAACATGTAATATAAATTTCCATCAACTGTCACTACCAAGACTTTTATATTTCTACCACATGGTCCACACAACTAGGTGTGCTCATGTAAAATAGGGTGTCGTGGGTACCGTGAGGTGCTCATAATAAACATATCATGAAAGAATCCTTATATCATATCATATGCCTTTGGTAGGGCAAATGTGGGATTTAGAATTTCCATAAAATATACCAACCAGAATGAAATTGTTCACCGGAGTATAACCTTATAAAAATTTTATAAATAAAATTGCTTGCCTGATATTCATTCACTGAAGAATGTCTTGACATAGTTGCTTTATATTGAGAGTGTTGTAATCTCCAAGTTCTTTGCTCTCCTCTCAATTCCTTCACATGTTCACAACTAGCATTAGTTTTGACATAGTCTTGGAATCATTCATCTTCAAAACTTTTGTGTTACCTCTGTTGGGGTTGCTTTTTATTATTTTTGTACAACACTCCTTTTTAAACCTTCACTGCGCTTGATCTTCTCACTATCATTGCTCTTGATTTCACAATTCCCATGCAACGATCACCTCCTTAGGTTGATGCATCATAAAACTTTATCTTCACTTATTTGATCTTTTCACTACTATTGTAATTGATTTTTCCAAACCCTCACAACAATCACCATGAACAACCAGCACTATCTTCATCGTGAAAAACCAGCATAAATTTTACATTGATCATCCATATCAATATTTTCTTGCTCGATCTCTCTTCGTGGCACAATTATATGCAACTTTACTGTGCCCTTTCTTCGAGCATACTCATGAGTGATGACACTCTCTTCACCAAAAATAGCACAACCTTCTCCTATTTCAATGGCTTCCTATGACACGATCAACTTCATTGTATCCTCTTGTCGAACATCTGCTTTGGTTGAAACAATATCCTTGTCGATTGCCACAAATATTTATCGCCCACGTTCTTTTCACAATGTCTCTTATATAATATTTAAATCTATGATTTAAATGTTTGAATATTTAAATTTGTATTCAACATCTATTTAAATATTTTGATTTAAATATAAACCTCGCACTCTATTTAAAATTTTATATATTTAAATATTTTGATTTAAATATACACCTTCCACTTTAATATTTAAATATTAAAGCATATGAAATCACCTTTGAAGATATATCTGCCTTTATTATCAATGACAACTCAACATTTCATCCTTGAAGATATTTCTACCTTTGACATCAATGACAAATCAATATTTCTAACACCCACATTCATTCTCCAACCTATATGTCATTGTTCCATTTAAATCAATGTGATATAATAATTTTCTAAGGTTTCATAGCATATGGAGAGATCCCATACTCTCTTAATATTAGACTTCATATATGATCTCCCACATACATTAACATTTCATAATTTAGACAATACTCTCCATATTGTCATTTGGTCAAATAAAACTATGATCCTTCAATAGGATCATCCTTTGGTTCCTACAGTTTGATCACCAATTTATTTCATGATCAATCCATAAGGTTACCCTAAGTTTTTCTACAAATTCATCCTCAATTTGCATCATAAACTTACAATAGGGTTGGATTATAGTATTTACAAATTTGACCCAAATAATCTATCAAGTACGATTATGCTATAGTTTTATTCCAATTCTCACACCAATTTGACCATAAATTCTATCACAAATTTGTTTCATAAACTATCAAACTAGATTACGCTATAGTCTCTCCTCATTTGATCACAATTTGTTTTATACCATAGTTTTCATTTTATCCGTAGGATCATATTATGAAATTTGACCAAATTGTCTTGTAATATTTCAAATAATATTACACCTTAAACACAAATCATCCTTGTAATCTATCAAACAAGATTACACCTTAAACACAAAATAACCTTGTAACCTATCAGACAAGATTCCATATTAGCCATATGTAAATTTGTCTTTATAGTTTGGGGTTATTATTAAGAGTGGATTATAAAAAGCATGCCTTTGAAAGCAAATACATTTGCATTTGAGTCCACCTATTGGATATATCTAAGGAGTTTTAAATTAATCTATACAGAGAAGGTATCCCCACCATTTTAAATATCTCCTTTTATTTTTCAATTAGTCATTTGAATATCACATGACAGCTCATTGTTTAGAAAGTTTGACGAACCCTCATTCTTATATTTAATATTTGATACATCAATCTAGTTATTTGTTAGCCCCTTGTTATCCATAAAAGACTTATTTGATATTTTTCCGTTGAACTAAATTGGGCATACATAGGTTTTACCCTTTTTAACCATAAGAGTAATATTTATCCCCATGGGTCAAACCCTTGACAGTCAAGGACCTCCAAATATCAATATTTCCTTTGTCAACCACTATTGGCTACCTACCAATGTCTTGTTATATTACTACAATTAGTATGCCCATCATAATGTAGTCATGTGATTCTTGGTATTTTCCTCCTTTTATAGCCTTTCAATGGATGTCTAGCACTAGCTTTATTTACACGGTTGATGACCTAATGGTCACTTAGAGGTATATTTAGAGGCATATTCCCCCTTGGTTTTTACTTTAATCAATTTATGGTTACAAGCACCCAACGGGTAAATGAATCAATGATGGTCAAAAGTTCATAATGGTCTAACTCACACTAGCGGTCAATTGTTCATAATGGATCAATTCAAAGCCCAATTTTCTCTTAGTGTATAACCAAAAGGGAGTTTCATCATTGATTTCACCATCCCATGGTGGTCAAACACAAAAATCACCACCATTAGCTATCTAATGTAGATAAGACACATAGGTAACCATAACATATGGCCAAGAGATGTAAGCTTAGCACACCACATGACAAAGCAGAAGGGTGACAAACTTAGATGCAAGGTTTTTATGTTCACCATAGTATGGACATTACTTCTAGGGAGATATCTCCTCTTTGAAACACATTCTCTCATTCAATGCATCCCATGTGGTATTATGAGATCATGGAAAACAACAATATCAAGAAACTATTTCTCAGCAAGAATAATGAGCCCTTCATTTAGTTGCCTCCACCTGGTACAACTTACCACAACCATGATTTGATGGTTGATTACCTTTAGGTGCCATAATATTTATAAGGAGTATTTTACGTCCTGACATGTATCTTATGTGGCAATACCTATGGTAGGCATTGAGGGCCCTTCCACCTGTACTTCTCTAGGATAGTGCACGATAGGGACTCGAATAGTGATCAATCCCTCACCTTACTATCACCAAATTCTAATGGATATACCAAAACCCTAAGGAGGCACAAAAAACATGATTTCATGGCTTTATACTTTCTATGATAGAGTGCAACAGGGTCCACTAAAATGCATTGAGATCAAATGAAATAGAAGCTCATAATTTAGAATTAGAGCGATCGATTGAAAGCATGATCAATCTTGGAGTACAACATAAATTAGAAAATTCATAGCCTTTTATTTAAAAGTTTGAAACCTCAAATAAAGGTTTTAATTTTGGGTAAAATGTGATGATGGTTAGCAATATTTATGATCATCTTAGCTATGGTATACTCAAGTAGAACTGTGCATAGGGAAATCATTCAGACACACCTTATTTTTTGTAGACACCTAAAATGAGTCATGTCAAGGGCAACTACTCATATGGACATGCTACAAGACCATATGGAATATCTTGGATAGACTCCAAGATAGAGGAGTGGTTCTAACCACTCAATTTGGGCTCCTTGGCCTAACCAGTTTGAACCATAGCCCAAACCTACGATTTACAGTCTAGACCGTAGTTGTGACCTACGGTATTGATTGGAGTTTAGTTGGCCTTCAATCTGAGCCAAATTTTTTGGAATGGCCATTTGATCTAGAAGAAGGTAGTTAATGGGCAGAATATTCTAAAGGCTTCCATTCCAACTATCATAACCACCTCTTCTTGATCTTGGCTTCTCCAATAAGCCACCCCCAATCCTAAGGCATCCTATAGATACCCCATCCAAATGGGGAGAAGGTATAGATTATTTGTATAGTGAAGCACTGACAAATTATTGAAAGAGTCTAAATTGATCAAGCGAGCAGCAAAGCCCTATCCGATTGCATACTGAATTCATGCATTTAAAGGCCACTTGGCTATTCACCCAATGATCAATTTGCCATGGAATTTCTAGGAGCCTATAAGGACCAAGAAAACAAAGGCCCATCACAGTGATTCAACCACCAAACCTGTCAGAAGGACATCGAAGGTGACCCTTAAAAATCAATTGGACAAGGAGGTCAATCCCACTACCCTTGGAATTGAGGGTAAGCCTATCAGAGTGCTAACCATGACTGTCAGCCATGGTTTATAGTGTAGACCACTTACTAGAGTTGTGGTTTGCAGCATAGGTATAACCACCTTCCTATTTTCATTTCTATCTGGCTAATTAGGTTAGATTAGTTGTTTTCATAGTTTAAGGGTAGTTTAGCAAATTTTTGACCGTAGAATTAGGTTAGATTTACATATTTATGTTTATACTTCAATTAGGACTTAAATGGTTTCTTTATGCATGTTTATGCTTCATTTTATATATCTGATTCATGCATAGTGTATCTGTTACTTTTATTTATGCTATTATATGAATCTTGATTCGATTTGCATAGCTTATAAGAAATTTGCATGTTTTATTAATTATGCATGTTTAATGGTGTCATTATGTAATTTACCTAAAAGGGCCTCATCATGAGAGGCTGCCTATATTTTTAACATTCTTGTGTTGTTTCTTGACCATAGGGAACAATTTCAAAGGAGAACCAACTATCAAGTTCCTTCCCCATCACAAATAAGAGGGCATCTCCACCCTAGAGTAGTTTGTGTCATCCTGAAAGGCATTTTTAAATCACACCCACCCTTAAGAGGGAAACAATTATGCACTCCTATTGTAATATTGTATCAAAATTATTATCCCTAAGAGGGATGTACTTGTAATTTGATTTTGACTTCAAATACAATGGAATAAAGCATTTTTGTTCTTGATTCATTGTTGTCAATTTCTTTTTCTTGTATGCAAGTTACATTTTTATCATTTATTGCAATAGGATGCCATTGGGTGTGAGCCTTTATAGTGGTTACAAAATATGATCATGGTGGAACCCCGTATTTTTAGGATTTGACTATGATTTATTGGTTTTTGCACTTGCAAGTATAGACCATAGCTATCAACTATGGCCCAAAAACTAAATCGTAGGTACAAGGCACGTTTTACAGTCAAAACTGTACATCAGACCTGCGATATCCTACTAAAAACACAGACAATAAAATTTAGAATATCATATAGTGCAAGACTTGAGGTAGGTCCTATTTCTATTACTTTTTTGCTCTTTGTTTTTTTATAGTAAGGTTAATTCAAATACAAACTAGGAAATGAATTAAGAAAATGGTAAATCAATTGTCCTAGTTTGCTTTCGTATTTTGCTTTCAATAGAAAGGTGTTGCTAGGAACATCGAACCTTTGATTGCATTACACCCTAGGCTATAGCGTACTTGATAGAGATGTGTGGATGGTTTGCATATGTGAGGCCCAATTAGTGGCTATTTAGCATCATAATGTGCATAGTCTTAAAGAGCATCTAGAATAGCTTACATTTTTTGAATTTGAAACGTCTATCACTTGCATAGCATTTATAAAATGAGCATATATGATATATGATGCATTTATTTTACGTACATTAAAATGACCCACACACACTACTTGGAACTTAAATGCTAGTGAGTTGAGCTTGACATCCAACCACTAGTAGGGTTCAACGACAGTGGGCGTAACTTCAATCCGTTGGTCCAAATCCTACAAACCCTTGATATATAGACCAATACCAGATCCAAGAACCTTTCGTACCCTAGAAAATTTATATGTATTATCTTTGGAGGGTATAACACTTACTGGGGGAAAATGGGTGAGGATCTGGGAGGACCTGTACTCCTTGTCCGGGTGTGGACTTCATTACCACACACGAGAGATTTACGCGACTTGGAGTTCATAGCCAAGTTTTCAAGCTACGAGCATATAGGTGAAATCCATTAAACTAAGAATAAAATCCAACAAGTTTTGCAAAACACGATAAGAGTTTCTACACTAATACAACAAATCTTGAAAACACATCAAACAGTTTAGGACTCACTTTTAAAACTTAAAATGAGATAATCAGTATTGTATACCTTGTTTGCTTAATAATAATACATTTAGACTCTAGGTACACAATTGTGGATACATAGGGTGGTTGGAAAAGTTCCAAAACCATCACCGATGACCAAACCGTAACCAATTCATAATAATACATGTTAATTCCTCAACCACATGAGCAAACTAAATTTTGTTCATCTAGCATTCGAGGAGATAACTCGACACGATGGGAGCCAGTAGAGCAAACCTTAGATAGAGGAGCTTCAGTACACTCCTCTAGGCACATAATAGAATAGGAAACCTTCCAGCATGAGGGTGTTCCACTTGAGAGCCATTACCAAGACCGCAATGCATGCGCATCCACAAGATCGATCGAAGAGTTTATTTTGCAAGGAACCAGGTTGGTGCCCCTATGTACTAAGTCCACTGGAGTATCTATGGCTCCATATTTTGAGTATAGAAGGACTAGAGACCCGCCCATTTAGGGGTAGGCAGACAGGCTCACTATCGAGCATAGGTCTAACCATACTCCCATGCGTGGTCCACCATGCAAGATCACCATTGATATATCAAAGGTGGGAGATAATGGCACACCATCACATGAGCGATGGTGGTCTAGGAAGCTAGAGGGTCTAGGTAGTATTTTAGAGTAGCTAGGCTACAAGCCTTTTGCTCCACCCACTCAAGCCTCGAGTGAGCATAGCATGAGTGTCATCTACACTACTAGAGAACATGGGGAGGCTTCTAAGCACCCTCATGTCACACACCCACTATCTATGCATGGTGGTTCATAGTATAGGACATAGTAAGAGGCCAATTTCATCTTCATAGATAGAGGAAAAGGCATGACACATTATTATGATGGGTACAAAACCCACAAGGTCGCTCGTACAGAGAAGGGATACCAAAGGCCTCCCACGGTTGACCAGATCAATAGATCACATAGACTAGCATCAGAGAAAAAATACCAACTCCTCAAAATCAATTGGATGACACTTGCCTAGAGAGGTGGTGCATCGAAGATGAAAATATTTAGGCATAGAGGCTCATAAGATAGAGGTTATATGAGCAGCACATGCGCAAAGAATGTATCCTTGCCTAGAAGGAACACGTGGAGTAGGAGGATAGGTTATATAGGGTTGGACTATATCCTCAATATGAGCATAGATATGCTCATACTCATGCTAAGGGAGCAGCCATTGTCGCTCGATAATCAAAGGCAGAGGCAGCATGAAGTAGTAGCGGGAGATGGATATGAGCAAGAATATCCTAAGAGCTCCCAAGTTGAAGAGGAGGAAGAGCAATGCCCTCCATCTTGCACAAGGAAGATAGTACCTCCTAAGCCACCTACACATCAACTTAGGGAGGAGGAATTTCTATCTTCATAGGTCTATAAGGCCTTATCCGAGAATATTAAAGCCATTGAGAGACAAGCCATGACTATTCAAAAGCCAACATTGAGAAAAATCCATAACGAGCCTTTGGATCCTTCAGTGCCTACTTTGGCTTACCCTAAGCATTTTGATATGCCCAGGTTGGAAAAGTTTAAGAGTGATGAAGATGCATAAGACCATGTCATGAGCTTTCTAGATGCTTGTTTTTAGATTGCAAGCAATGATGCATTATTTTTGTGTACGTTCATCATGACACTTTTAGGGTCGGCCTGAGAGTGGTTTAATTAGCTAAAGAAACATAGCATAACTAGATTCGATCAATTAGTTGACTTTATTGAATGCTATTATTTTAGCATCAAGAAATAGACCAATATTTTCAATTGGCTATGCTAGCTTAAGTTGCCATTCCCTATTCCTGCCACAAAGTTAAACCAAATTTTTATGAAGAGTTGTGCCAAGCACATCTCGTTACTGCTACAGCTACAACAATATCCTACATTCAAAGAGGCTTTGGCACAAGCCAAGGTGATTGAGGACATCAAGTTGCAAGAAGGCAACTTGAAGCTCAAAAATAAGAGAGAGGGACAAAAGAAGAGTACCACAAAAAAATAGGGCAAGAAGGCCCATGTAAATCAAGTGGTATTTAATCTCCAATAGGAGGACAAGGGGCAACATAAATAGAACTATCAAGCCCAACCTCCCCCTGCACAGTATGACAAGCACAACAACAATTATAAGGTCAATAACAAAGATCAATTCCCACCTCGCTAGTTCACACCATTGAAGGAATACTTGACATCGATTTTCCATCATTTATGCGAGGCCAAGGCAATCAGATTTCTTGAAGTCAAGATGATATACCTAAATCAACCCAAACCAAAGGGGTTCCAATATGATCTAATTTGCATATTTCATTGAATGAAAGGCCATGACATCGATGTGTGTTGGTCTTTCAAACACCTGGTGCAAAATATGATTGAAAAGGGTGAGCTTGTAGTGCCACACAACCCACAGGCACCTAACAATAAGAATATGGGGATTTACAAGAACCCCTTACAAAATCATGAGGTGCCTCAAACAACGTTGGTCAAGTTAACCAGGTGCGAGTCGAACCACCTACCCAGGGGTTCATAGTTATGGTCAACATTGTCACTATGCATAGGAGATACAAACAACATAATCAACCTTATGCTCCAATTCAAATATAAGCCACATCGAATCAGTGTCCAACACAAAATATTCTAGGCCCACCAACAATACCGATGGTGACCATAAGGAGTGGGTTGGTCCAAAACCTATAGACAACTCCTGCAAAGTTGTCAATATATGAATTAATATAGTAGTCCTCAAGGCATAGGGACACTCTTATGGACATTTTTATGTCCATTGAAGTATAGGCCTAGGATGCACAGGCATTTACCAATTTCGTAGGACATGTACAACGGTATGAGGAACCGATGATCTAATTTTACGATCATGAGATAAGGATGATTTCTACAACTATGGCTGACCCATTGTTGCACATAATCGCATGTGTGAATCACATGCCATTTAAAATGGTCTTGATCGATACTGGCTCATCGATCAACATAATAACAACCAAGGCACTGAGTCATTTGAAGCTACCTAAATCACACATTGTGCCAACTACATTTACATTGAGAGTGTTTAATGATGCACTATGTTCAACTGTCGACATAATTATCCTCCCCGTGCAGGTGGTCTAAAGACCATTTAAGTAATGTGTCATGTGATAGATGGGGCCATGCAGTACAATATTTTACTCGATAGGCCTTGGATTCATAAAATACATTGTGTCCCCTTGATACTGAATCAGTGCATGAAATATATTCATGAGGGGTTGGTTCACGTAGTGGCATTGGATGAAGAGCCATTTAAGTTTGTGAACCTAGAAAATTTGCCTAGGGGTTGCATACTCATGTCAATGCACCTAGATGTTTGGTCGTCATCACCAACAAATAAAATAGGAGGTAAACTAATAGTGCATGCTCAACCAATGCCATCTATGTCACACAGATCAGAACACACCACTACCACTTCCTTAAAACCATCGACATCAGTCATGCATCGATATGACAAGAAATTGAAGGTGAAGATGGATGAGAAATAGAAAGAGCGTGAGCCCAAACCAATTGCCAAGGATGTTCCCATTCCCATGGAAGTTGAGGAACCCTAATACAAAGTCGAGGAGGCACCTTAGCCTACATCACCTACATCTTTAGTAGGGTCATCTGCATCACAGGTGATGGTACATCTCACTAATACCAAATTATATGAGTACCTTGTACAAAATGTGACCTTCAAACCAATTTTGAATACTATGCAAGAGATGGGATGACCATCCACTCATCATTTTCTGGTTGGATCGGTGGTGCCATTAGGGTAGTTGCCTAACCAAACTAACTTCATCTATGTGGGGCTAGATCAGCTTCCAACGCAAGAGCCCATGGATGAAGATGACAAGTAACCCTTCACAATAAAAATTCATTATTTTTCTAATCTAGAGTATGCCATACGTATTTTTGAGCTATATCATTGGTATGGATACGACCTTGGTCTCTTTGAACAAGGATGGAGGACTCCGTTGGAACCTCATTATCAGTTAGTCACTGATAGATTCGGTCTAGGGTTACAAATACATGGGTAGGACAATTTTCTCACAGCATCCCTAGATCTTCTATATCTCAACATGGAAAATGATGTGGATTTTAATCCATATCATCTAGATCCTTCCAAATTCTAGAGGAATCACCCTATAATATTTGTCATCACCATTGAGTCACTTGAATATCATTGTGAAGGGCTCCTTGAGTAGACTGACATAGAAATGAACCCTAGAGATCAACTGGGATACCAAACCTGTGATGCATTCGATGACACATATGAACAAGGGTGTAACCCCATTACTGAAAGCAATCTCGAGCTAGGAGATCTTTGTAATGAAGATGGAGCAAAATCCACCTCCGATATGAGTGGACTAGGCTCTGACGTAGACGATGATTCCTCAAACGATAATGAATCTGAGGATGAATTCAAAGGCACTTATGTAAGGCATTTATATGCATGTCATCTATTTCCTATTGAGTTGGTACAAGATACCAAAGAGACCAATCCTTCCCAACGTTGATCATTTAGGGGAAGAGACCAATCCAATTTTCTCGATAGCATCGTACATGAGGTATAATTATCCATTTTTTCTAGATAGCGATGATAGCATGCAAGAATTAAGATTCATTGGATATCATTTGGAGGAGCGTCCTCTAGGAGTGGGGGTGAATGAAGGATTCTATTATGATAGTGATGAAGAAGATGAGCTAGATAGGGCCTACCTTGGCCCTCCTTATTTGCATTACCATCATCAACCCATCAACATCGATGAGGCCTATTGGCAGCTACATGTTAGTCCATGTTTGAGAGCAAGACAGTTAAACTTGGATCAAATCCATCGGTTGTTTAATCCCCTTCCACTGACCTACATGAAGCACCATGATCCAAATGATCATTTTCTTCATTCAGTGCATAGGGAGGATCCGATTATTCGTAGACCTCACAAGGAAGACCCTTTTGTGCTTGTGCCATTAGAGCCAGATTGTGGGTATGAGGACTATGCAAATTTTATAGAGGTTAGTCTATGTGGTCCTGGAGATCAATTCCATTCCATAAACATGGTCTCCATTTATTTGACCACTCCACTCCACAATCCAATAGATCCATCTAAAATGTTGTATCTTAACAAAGTTGCTATCGATTAGGATCACACCGATTCACCTATTGAGCCTATGGATTTCTTACCCAATGAAGAAATGTTGCAACCTTTCCATTTTGCACCAGGCTATGCATATGATGTTTATCATGCCAAAAATACTTCCAACGTGGAACCAATCAACCCGACTGATGACATCCATCTGATTCCTTCACCTCACCAACTTGAGGAGAGATCGCATATGTCAGTAGAGGAAACCTTTGAGGTGGATATCAGTGATGATCCCACCAGTGCAAATAAGGTTAAATTTGGAGAGAGTCTCACTCCAGATGAGTGGGCCACCCTCATCCCTCTACTGAAAGAGAGACCAAATTTTTTTGCTTGGTCATATAAGGATATGCCAGGTCTAGACCCAAAATTGGTTACTCATAACCTTTCACTAGATTTGACAAAGAAGTCGATCAAGTAAAATCTTAGGAAAATGCACCCAAAAATAGCCTTAATGGTGAAATGTGAGCTACAAAATTTGTTGGATGTGGAGTTTGTGATTTCCATCGATTATCCAGAATGGGTGTCCAATATGGTACCCATGGAAAAACTCAATGGAAGAATCCATATTTGCACGAATTTTAGATACCTAAATAAGGCAACACCCAAAGATTCATTTTCGTTGCCCAATATTGATGCTCTCGTAGATGCAACTGTAGGTCATGAAATGCTCTCCTTAATGGATGGTTTTTTGGTTACAATCAAATTTGGATAAAACCCGAAGACCAACATAAAACCGCATTTATAATGCCATGGGGAACATTTTACTATAAAGTTATGCCATTTGGCCTCAAAAACGTTGGTGCCACATATCAGCGAGCCATGACATATATTTTTCATGACTATATGCAAACCATTCTTGAATATTATATCGATGACTTGTTAGCCAAGTCATTGCTATGAGAAGAGCATGCAAAGGTCTTAAGGAAAGTCTTCGATCTCCTGATAGAGCACAACGTTAGGCTGAATCCTAAGAAGTGTATATTTGGCATAACTTCTATAAAATTACTAGGGTTCATCATCTCCAAGAGAGGCATCAAAGTAGACCTAGTGAAGGTCAAGGCCATTTTGGAAATGCATCCTCCCACCAATATTAAATAATTAAGGAGCCTTCAGGGTAAGGTAGCCTCGATAAAATAATTTATCACCCAACTATCAGATAAATATCAACCCATGAATCGACTGCTACATAAGGATGTCCCATTCAATTGGGATGAGGACTGCAAGAAAGCATTTGTTGAGATAAAGCAATACTTGGTGATGTCACCAATGCTAGCTCCACCAAGGCCAGCGGTGCCTTTTCTACTATATATATCGACAACTGAATTTGCACTAGGAACCATGTTGGACCAAAAGAATGTGCAAGGAAAATATTAGGCCATATATTACATTAGTTGAACTTTGGTGAGCTATGATCTCAAGTATGCATACGTGGAAAAATTGTGTTTAGAAATAGTGTTCGCTAAAAAACAATTGCGACACTATATGTTAAGTCATATGACGTATGTTATATCCAAATAGAATCCTTTGCAGTACATGATGAGTAAGACTTATCATAATACACGTAATGCAAATTGGATCATGCTTTTGATAGAATTTTATCTAGAATTCATAAGCCAAAAGTCCATTAAGGGATAGGTCATAGCAGATCAATTAGCTGAGGTGCCACCATCAAATAGTAGGCCTCTAACAATTGAGCTTTCGAACGATGTAGTATTCATCATATATGAAGCTCTCAAAATTGAAGAGTGAGATAACAATTTTGATATGACTCTATTATTCAATGGTTCAAAGTGTGAACAAGGGGGTGGTACTGAAATAGTGTTCTTCACACCGCAAGGAGCTCCAATACCCTTGTTGTTCAAGTTGGATTTTCTATGCACCAACAACAACGTTGAGTATGAAGCCCTACTGTTGGGTCTCCACACAGCTATAACCATGAATATTTAGAGATTGAACATCTTTGGTGACTCCTTGCTTATAGTTAATCAAGTCAATGGGATTTTTCAATGTCGATGTTTCGTACTAGAAGCCTACAAAGATCTAGTTGACACATTTTTGGCCAAAATTGAATGGTATGACATTGAGGCAATTCCTCGATTGTTAAATAGGTTTGCAGATACCATGGCTTCTCTGGGATCCTTAATCCTTCAAAATTTGTCTACTGATTTCACTACCATCCATGTCAAGATGCTCTCTCATCCAGCAGCAGAGCGTGCAACCTATAATAACAGAGAATTGGTCAACACGATCAGTGTAGAACCACAAGATGAATGGTTCTCCAAAGTAGAGGATTTTCTTAAGAAGGCACCTTGGGGGTCATTAACATCTCAGAGTCCCATTGGGAGTGGTACTACCATTTACCACAAGGTTTTTTCCAAGTATGCATTTGCAAAAGTAAATACTCAAGGGGAGCAAGTCGTCTTAGCAATCGAAATTGAGATTTATCAAAATTGGATGTCGCAAATTAAAGACTTCCTAAAGCTTAGTATAATCCCAGAGGGATTGGAACATATTGTAAAGCACACATTTAAACATAAAATGACAAAATATGTCTTAGTAGGAGACATCTTGTACCGAAGAAGCTACGATGGAGTTCTCTTTCGTTGCTTAGAGCCCCAAGAGGAATCATGTGCAATTTTGCAAGCCCATGATGGTACGTGCGATGGCTATTTTAGCAACATAGCCATCGTCAAGTGCATCCTTTGAATGAGTTACTATGACCCACTATGGAGAAGGAGTGCAATGCGTATGTCAATAAATGTGTTAAATGCCAACATCATGCTAATATTATGCACTTGCCATCATAGGCCTTACAACCCATCCAAGTGGCTTGGCCATTTGCTTAGTGGGTATTGGATCTTATAGGCAAGATATCTCCTCTATCATTGGGCTGGAATAAATTCATAATCACGACTAGTGAGTATTTTACAAAGTGGGTGGAAGCAATACCCTTAACAATGACAACTAGAGCTCATATAGCAAAGTTTATATTGGAGCATATTATAAGTCATTTTGGGATTCCATCCAAAAAAACATCGAATAATGGAACGTCTTTCAAGAAAAAAACTGTCAGAGCTTTAACATATAAATATAGAATCAAAAATAGTTTTATGAATCCATACTATCCATAAGCAAACAGGCAGACTGAAGCTTCAAATAAGATAGTGGTGGCCATCTTGAAAAAGACGGTACAAGAAAACCACAAATATTGGCACATCCAACTGTCCCTTGCACTATGGGCTTATAGGACTAGTATTTGGATGCCCACTAGGGCAACACCATTCTCACTAGTATATGGTGCTGAGGTCATTATGCCCTTGGAATTAGAAATTCCAATGCTACGCGTCACATTAAAAGAATTCATCAATGATGACACTACGTAGCAAGCTCGACTTGATCAATTGATGCTACTCGATGAACGTCACGTGAATGCCTTGGAGCATCTCCAAGTTTATTAGGAGTGACTAAAACAAGCTTACAATGTCAAATTCCACTAGAGAGACTTTGAATTTGGGGATTTTGTCTTGAAAGAAAACCAACAGAACTCAAATTTGCTGCCAGATATGCAAGACAAATTCATGGCTAATTGGCTAGGACCCTACATCATATCTAAAAATATTGGTTTAGGTACCTATCACCTACCATCTCTAGGGGGTGTTGAAGATCCTGAAGCTCTCAACATCATCCATATTAAGGTATTTTATTCTTGAAGAGCATAGTAAAAGGCTCTGAGAGTCTCTTGTAACTGCTCGGTCATCCTAAAAAGCTCCAAACACTCTCACGAGTGGTTTGGTCAATAAAAAGTCTCCAAATGCATTCAAAATATTTGAGGTTTTGGTCAAAACCACTCGGTCATCCCAAAAGGCTCTAAGGGTCCCTAAAACCACTTGGTCATGTTAGTTAAAAGCACCAAGGATTTTTTTATAATCACTTAATCATCCTAAAAAGCTCCAAAGGCAATTGTTAGCCCTTTGGTCAAATGCAAAATGTACCAAGAGTTTTTTTAAAACTACTTGGTCAACCCCAAAGGCTCCAAGGATTCTCAAAATTGCTTGCTCATCCCAAAATGCCCCAAAGGTACCCATAATCCCTTTGGTCAATCCCCAAAGGCTCCAAGGGTTCTCAAAATTTCTTGGTCATCCCAAAACACCCCAAAGGTACCTATAATTACTTTGGTCAATCCTAAAAGCTCCAAGGGTTCCTAAAAATCACTTGGTCAATCTAAAAGCTCCAAAGGCATGTACTCATCGTTTGGTCAATTATGAGGCTCAAAACCCATAAAAATTATAAAATCAATAAAATCTAAAAAATTGGTAAAGCATAAAATCCAAAAACATTTGCATTTGCATTTGAATTTTGCATTTTCATTTTGCATTTACACATGCATTCGCTGCATTACTACATTGCATATAGGCATTCGTCATCCGTTGCATTTCATAATAGAAGGAATTGTGTTTGTCAATCTTACAAACGATGCAAACACAATTCATATCTGTGTTTAAATCATGCATATCTGCATTTATCATGATCCATCATTCATGTGAGTAATTGTGTTTTTCAAAACAACCTATAATGTTGCTATGGAGATATACTAGGGTTTTTTGGTCACTCAACCTTACCTAGTGGGATTATCAAGAGTTGGTAGAAAGCTTGCTTTGCTTTTGTAGCTAAGGTTTAGTTAGTATAGCCCTTACCATATTAGAAGCCTATCACTAATCAAAAAATTTAAACAATCATAACAAGGACTAGGGGAAGATGAAATCTACGAAGCAGGACCAGTTATCCTGAAGCGAAAAGAGTTATTCTTGTTTATCCCTCTGTGTAGAAAGTATGGAAAATTTTGGTAGTTGGCAAAAGGACATGTTAGTTCCCTATTCAAAATCCCTTTATTACAATAAAATGAGCAATATCCCAAAGAGATATACCACATCAATCCTCATGATTAATACCCTAGATCGATATCATATATCGACTCCCAAGAGTGGTATCCCATATTGATATCATAAGATTGATATTCTCAATCGATATACCAAAAATAGTTTTTCCAAGTAAATCCTCCCAAAGGAAATTTTCTAAAGAAAAGTATCAAATGTAAATGTCAAAAAGTGAAGATCGAGTGAAGATCATAAAATAAGCTTAAATCAATGTTCAAAGTGAAGATCAAATGAAGATCATAAATCAAAAGTTTGAGCGAATATCAAATGAAGATCCAAAGATAGTTCAAAAAGAATATGGAATCTACTCCTTTGCTTCACTACACATGAGCAAGTATCCCGAAAATTGAAGGATAGAAAGAAATGAGCCTGAATCCCTAGAATTGTCATCACTACTATACCTTATGCATGATGATATGTCTAACGCATTAGCATCTTGCTTATGAACAAGACCAATATTTGAATGTGGAAGAGCTAGCTTCAGGTGTCCTGCATTACCTAGTGGTTTGGTCCAACTAAAATCTGAACTTGAGATTGGATAAGACATTTGTGGAACCCCTATATTAACAATGGGCTAAAAGAATCCCGCTTGACATCGGGGAACGCTCGTGTCTTATCTTAAAATAATCATTTGCACACACATGGATAATGAATAGTTAGGGTCTATCCTAGCAAAATCCTTTTATCGTAGAAGTCTAGTGTGGTTAGTATGCAACTTTTGATAAGTCTATTAGGGTGTTTGAGTCTTATGGAAAACCTCAAAAATTTCTCCCATAGCAACAAAGTGTCAAAAATGGCAACCATATAAATCATCAAATTGCAAAGTATCAAATCCATGATACATCATTACATAAAGCACAATAAACATATAGGATAGATACCGAATGTATATTAGAAATAATATTTAGACGACCACTGACTATATCGTGCACATTTTTTAAATTTGCAAAAGAAAATCGAATGACACATTATATCATTCGCACCATAAACATCACATACCATTGCATTTCATATATGGGTGATTAATTGATTAAATTCTTATCTTAAGGATTTTCAATTACATTCATGATTTTTATACATTCTATGGTGTCATCCATTAGATTGATAAACATATGTGCATTCTTTCCTTATGTTTTAAGTGATTAAAGCATACAGGTTCATTTATATTATATTTGCATCATGTAAATAAATAAGTACATACATTAATGCATACAAGAAAGCAATATCAAATATGCATTAAGAAAAGAACATCACATCCATATGCATCCATCACAAAAAGCACATCTAAGCATCTAGATCACTGCATATCATCATCATAAATTAAAATGCTTTCTAGTGCATTTCATCCATACATCACATCATATAGCATCAACATAACATAAGCATTGCATCAATGTGCATCACATAAATATAAAATCAAAAATAAATGAGTACACAATAATGATCCATAAAATAATGATCATTTGTATGATATATAAATATGTGTCTTAGAGTACATAAGGAGTACAAAAATGCTCATGAGCTACAAATGTGTAGGTCCTCAACCTTACACCAAAAATAATATATATCAAAAATGTATCTTGCAAATAGTAGAGCTCTAGCTCTGATATGCTCCCCCTATACTAGAGCTCTCACCACCTCCCTTAGCACTATGCTCAGAAGCCTACTCTATCTGCTGCCCTGTTATCTATTGTGGATCTTGCTGAGTGCCCTGAGTATTGCTTAGCCCAAACAGGCCTAGCACTCATCCAACTGCAACCTATGCAATGGGAACCTATGTGCACCAAGACCTATGGTTGGATGTTGCAGTAGACTACCCGACCTCCCTGGTCCTGGTATGACTATTACTGCCATGTGTACTAGAGGACCTATGTGTCCTATCGCTTTGATGGGTGTGATGGCTTGAGCTAGTAGTATATTGTCTTGTAGTCCAAGATCTAGTCCGTTGGGAATCTAGAGTGATGAGCACCATAAATGCTCATATTTTGTACATATTTCTTTGATCAATATGCGGTTGTATAATAATGATTGCATACTTTTATGAATGATTATATAGATATTTGATATAATTATGCGTGTTATCTAATTTGTGTGCTTTTAGTATGTTTTGTGGAATTGCAGTTGATTTAGTTAGATTTGGAATAGTCGAGGTCTTTTGATGGACCTGGCACTTTATTTCATCGGGGGTCAATGTAGAGAACATAGGCACCTCCCTACAACCAAAAGGCACCAAGGGAACAAGCACCTCCTTGCAATTAGAAGGCGCTAAACCAAATATGAGTGCCTCCCTGTGGTCGAAAGGTGCCAACTGAATACGAGCGCCTCCCTGCAGTCGAAAGGCACCAACTGAATATCAGTGCCTCCCTATAGTCGAAAGGCACCAAACCAAAGATGAGCACCTCCCTACAGTCAAAAAGTGCCAAATGAATATTAGTGCCTCCCTGCAGTTAGAAGGTGCCAACTGAATGCGAGTGCCTCCCTGTAGTCAGAAGGTGCCAACTGAATGCGAGCGCTTCCCTGTAGTCGAAAGGCACCAACAGAAGGCAAGCACCTCCTCACAGCAGAAGGCACTAATATAAGGCAAGCACCTCCCTGCAACTGGAAGGTGCCATGATAACAGGGTACCTTCCTTATAAGGAAGGTGCCACTGATTCTTTGCCCGTTGACCAGAATTGAAGGACATGGACAGCAGCGACTGGTGCAGTTCTAGCTTTGCATCATGCAGAGCTAAATTGGAGATAGCACTAACGTATCAAAACATCTTATGGATGCCAGGAAAAGCACGAACCGAAATGAACATGTTGCCATCAAAAAAGAATGCCAAACGTTGATTGCATTCGCCAGACTATTCTAATTTAGTCTGGGAAGAATAGACTATTGTAACCACTTTTGTAATAGAAGTTCTGTGGGTGTGTTATATAAACACACACAGATCATTATGAAATAGATCTAGAGATATAGATATAATAAGGAAAGATATAGAGAGATATATAGAAATTCCATTTAGAGCTACATTGTAATGCGTTGATAAATATATTACAGTTACAGAAGTTCTAAAGCGCGTGTTCGATCGGGAAGAAGCTGCTGGAGCCTAGGCCCACTCCAAGCTAGTATTTCTTCCCCATTTCCTTCTTGTTTATTTATGTTAATTAGTTTATTACTTTCATAGGAATGTTCATTAGTTTGCTAGTTCCAGTATTTGCAGTAGATTCATTTTTAGGAATGTATACATAGTTTATTTTTGTAGATTTAAATTACGTTCTTCTTACGTAATTTATTGAGTGTAGGAATGATTGAAAACCATCTCAAGAACACACCCCAAGCGTAGGATTAGCAGATTCACCTCTAGTGGTATTTTAGTAACCTAATTCTGACTCTTCACAAGTTTACGAATCTCCCTAGGTTGATAATTAAATGCACGGGAATGTGACAAAAATAGGAAACCATTCACCTTGTTTGGCTCGCAACATTTTGGTGTCGTTGCTAGGGAAGCATCTTAATTTGATTACTTACAATACCCTGAAACCTTCCATATGACCTTGTATGAGTTCTTCGAGAAGAAGAGGACCTGATGGTCACTTTATAAGAACTAATCCATTAGGACCTGAGTCAGCCGAGCATTTTGGATTTGAGTTAGACTCACCCGACCTACCAGCAATCCATTAGAGTGAGGAACCACACTTTGTGCAAAGTGTCATCTCATCCCATAAACAAGGGGATGAATGAATCATCACAAATCCCTTGTTTAATAGGACTCCTCTAGAGGAATTCCTGTTGTGGAAATATGTGGAGGATTAGACGATCTCACTAGACAACCTTAGAGCATTGACTTAGAAAGTTTTAAACGATCGAAATGCCATAAACGTTGCATTAGAAACCACATTTCCTAAAGAAATGGTAGATAATGATGAAGTATCATCTGGATTTAGTTTCCCAATAGAGGAGGGAGTAAGAGATACCAAAATGAAAAACATATCCCCTGCTCACCTTTTGTCCTTCAAAGGACACCCGACTGAGGACCCTAACCTATTTTTATTCAAGTTTGATGTTTTGTGCAGGTCTATGGATTACAAATCAAACATGCAGAAGTTGAAATTATTTCCTTCTACATTAGACGATGTAGCTCTACGATGGTTCATTGGTCTGGGAGACAAACACATCACCAACTGGGACCAAATGAAGAAGCTCTTTCTAGAGCAATATCAAGATTTCGGGAGAGCAAGAGACTCTAGGGAGGAGGTCCTGAGCATGATGCAAAGAGAAGATGAGTCTCTCAAGGAGTATTGGGAGAGATTCATCTTTAATCTTCAATGGTCCCCTCACTCGAAGCTATCCGATAAGTCCCTCAAAAGCATCTTCTTGAGGGGTCTTACCAATGAGTCACTGGAGGCTCTCAACATGATCTCTAGAGGTGATGTCTATCAGCATGCTATGGACAAAATCTAGAAATTATGTCGAAACTACTCGAGAAGGTGAGGCAAAATCACCACCAGGACCATGAAGGTGACTGCTTCAGTCACCAAAATAGAAATAGGCAACATGCTGGAGGATTTGAAGAGCGAAATGCTTTCATCTCTAGCACTGTAGATGGATACGTTGCTGTTAGAAAATAAGAAACAAGAAAATGACACAGCATTAGCCTATTTTTTCCCAAAATGTAGAGGAAGGCATGCAATGAATGCATGTCCAAAAAACAAGGTCAGAATATGCACAATTTGCAAGCTGAATCATAAAACTCGATTGTGCCCACAATTGCCCAGTAACCAGGAAGCGACTGAGAACATGGAAGCCTACTTCATAGGCAATAGGAAGAGTTGGCCATAGCCCCCTGCAAAGAATATATCAACTGGAATGCCATCATATGGGGGAGGGTCATGCATTCACCAAGGACCCCCTCAACCACCTAATATGGGGTGGTGGGGACCGTCACCCTGGACGAATGCACCCCTAGCAGCATTCCTAAATCAGCAGCCATGGATGGCATATCCATATCTTGGGCAGCAGTGGAGATGCCACAATGCATGGAATCGAACTCCATAGAATTTAGCTTCTGCTCACATCCAATAGAACTTACCAACATTGCCAGCAACGAGACCTACGTAGCTACCAGCACAACCTACAGCAAACCCGAACAACAAAGTAAATCAGTCGGCATACAATGTAGAAGGTGAGATGTATCATATGTACAATATTTAGCTTAGATCAGGTAGGCATCTAGGAGTAGAGACACCACCTCTAGTAGAAGAGGAGGAAGAAATAGTAGAGACACCTCCACTGGTAGAAGAGGAGGAAGAAATAGAGGAGACACCTTTGGTAGAAGAGGTAAAGGCACTTGAGAGAGCGGAGGCTCCATTTCCTAGCCGGCTGTAGGAACAAAGAAAAACAACATAGCCAAAATTTGACATCTTGTTGAGCTTGAAGAATCTCATGATGACAATACCATTATTTCAAGAAATTCGAGATGTCCCCATTTACACCAAGGCAATTAGAGAAATGTGTCTAAGGAGACCGGGACGAAAAGCTACCCAAACTATCAATGTCGTGGGTAAACTGGAAGATCTAATGATGGGTAGAATACATCATCTAAAGTATGCAGATCTAGGCAGCCCAGTGCTGACCGTAAAAATTGGAGGACATTCCCTATCCAACACATTGGTTGACCTTAGGGCAGCTATCAACGTGATGCCTCAAGAGACCATGCAGAGGTTGTGGCTCACGAACCTAAATCCAACCACAATAGTGCTGTAGTTAGCCGATCGATCAACCGTATCACCGAAAAGGATGTTGGAAGATGTGATCGTAACAGTCAGTGCATGGGAATATCCAGCCAATTTTTTAGTTTTGCAAACCAAGACCAGGCTGGGTGGTTACCTGCTCATTTTGGGGAGGCCATGGCTGGCAACAGCTAACGCCTACATCAGCTACTGGGATGGGCTAATGACCATCTCCAATGGGCAAAACATCAAAATGCTGACCATCTCACCACCATATCAGTCTATGGACTCGATAGAATAACCCAGGATCACCGAGCATGGAACTACGGAGCTGTCCATAATCTAGCCGATGATGACCTTGGAGAAGGTGGCAGAAGAGTATGAGGATGGTGCTATCATGGAGTTTCTCCATGGAGAATCGTCCACCCTCGCACGTGGATTGCCGTTGACTGGTTCCCAAGATTAGCACATCCAAAAAATACATGTTGTGCTAGGGAGGATATTAAACACCAACAGCAGGTTGACGCCCACACAACTAGAAAAATTGGAGGAGTTTTTGGTAAAACACCAGCAAGCATTTGCATGGGACTACATAGATATGCATGGCATTAGCCCAAAAATATGTACCCATCGGATTTATTTAGATGACCAGGCAACTCCTAGTTGGCAGCCACAGAGAAGGATGAACCCAGCAATGAAAGACATTGTTAGAGAAGAACTGCACAAACTTCTAGCTACTGAACTCATATATTTGATTTCTAACAGTGAATGGGTATCACCATTAGTGGTGGTCCCTAAGAAGAATGGGAAATGGCGAATCTGCATGGACTATCGAGAGTTGAACAAGGCAACTAAGAAAGACCACTTCCTACTCCCATTCATCGATCAGGTCTTGGAAACACTCTCAGGAAGAAAATACTTCTCCTTTCTAGATGGTTTCAGTGGTTACAACCAGATCCAGATAGGGGAAGAAGATCAAGATAAAACAATGTTCACTTGTCCATGGGGAACGTTTGCCTATAAGGTATTGCATTTTGGACTGTGCAATGCACCGACCACCTTTCAAAGGGTGATGCTTAGCATATTCTCTGATATGATAGGAGACAGGGTGGAAGTATACATGGATGACTTCATCGCCAATGGAGAAACCTTCGAAGACGCAATGACAAATTTGGAAAGAGTGCTCGACAAGAGCAAGGAAAATCATTTGTCCCTAAGTAATGAAAAATGTTTTATGATGATGCATGAAGGCATCGTGTTGGGACACCACCTCTCTATGGAAGGAATAAAATTAGACAAGAGGAAGATTGAGGTCATCAAAGACCTACCTAGCCCCAGAATGCAGAAGGAGGTAAGAAGTTTCCTTTGATCAGCCGGGTACTACCGACGATTTATTGTCAAATTTAGTAAGATTGCCAAACCACTGCACACCCTACTTTCTAAGGATGTAGAGTTCAATTGGACAGGAGACTACGAAGAAGTGTTCCAATTGCTGAAAGAAAAATTGATATCTGCACCGGTCTTAAGAGGACCGAATTGGGCCATACCGTTCCATATTTACTACAATGCATCTAACGGTGCGATCGGAGCAGTCCTCGGGCAGAAAGACGACAAAGAATTTTATGCCATCTATTATGTCAGTAAAAACTTGGCGGGAGCAGAGCTCAACTATACAGTGATAGAAAAAGAATTCCTTGCAGTTTTCCATGCAATAAACAAATTTTGCCACTATATAATGGGATACAAGGTCTTCGTCCATATGGACCATGCGGCTATCAGGTATCTGATGAGCAAGCTGGCCATTGGTGGTAGAATTATCAGATGGTTGTTGCTATTATAGGAATTCGACATCACTATAGTCGATAAACCAGGCAAGGACAA
The DNA here is from genome assembly GCA_028583015.1 of Wollemia nobilis. Lineage (NCBI taxonomy): Eukaryota > Viridiplantae > Streptophyta > Pinopsida > Araucariales > Araucariaceae > Wollemia > Wollemia nobilis. Next base: position 15,427,149 of record JAQPPZ010002549.1, read on the forward strand.
TGTCGTGGCAGATTTTTTGTCCAGATTGATACTAGTAGATCATCAAGCAGTGGAATATCAATTTTTGGATGAACATCTGTTTGCTATTAGTGAACAAACTCCATGGTATGCAGACATAGCCAATTATTTGGCCAGCGGAAGGACCTCACCTACTCTCTCCTATTGAGAAAAGCAAGCGGTCATAGAGAAGAGCGCATCATTCCTTTGGATGGATGGTCTCCTATTTAAAATAGGACGGGACCAAATAATAAGAAGATGCGTAGTAGAACAAGAGTTTTTAGAATTACTCAAGGCATGTCACGATGAGCCATGTGAAGGACACTTTGCAAGGAAATGAACTGCCTATAAAATCCTGTAGGCTGGGTATTTTTGGCCCACTCTATTCAAAGACACGACAGCGTATACCAGCAAGTCTGACGAGTGCCATAGGATGGGTAGACCAACCCATCGAGATGAAATGCCCCTATAGCCCTAGGTACAAATACAACCTTTCGATAAATGGGGCATGGACTTCGTGGGACCATTCAATCTAACTTTGATGGGAAGGAGGTTTATTCTAGTCTGCACGGATTACATCACCAAATGGGTGGAAGTGCAGGCATTAAGGGACTCAAAGGAAAGAACGGTCACCGATTTCTTATTTTCCCATATTTTCACATGATTTGGGGTTCCTCGGGAGATAACAATAGACCAAGGGCCCCAATTCACCTCCAAATTGATTGAGGAGCTGATGCAGTAGTATAGAGTTTGGCACAATAAAACCATGCCCTACCATTCACAGGAAAACGGGCAAGTAGAAGTGACAAACAGGGAGATAGAAAACATCCTAACCAAAACCGTGTAGCAACACAAGAAGGATTGGGCCACATGGTTTTCGGAGGTAGTTTGGGCATACAACACCACATGGAAATCCACCATAGGATGCACACATTTCCAATTGGTCTATGGGAAAAATACGATGATGCCCATTGAGTTCAAAATCAAAACTCTGAGGACGACTTCAAAATTAAATTTGAGCTTGGACGAAGCTCAAAAATAGAGGATTCACCAGCTAGATCAGCTGGATGAAATCCGATTGGATGCTTTATAGAGGACAAAGATTATACAGAAGTAGAGAAAGAAGTGGCATGATAACCACATCAAGCTGAAGAAGTTCCAGGTAGGGGAATGGGTACTGTTGTATGATTCTCGATTCCAAGAAAGGAAGGGCAAACTTATGCAAAGGTGGATGGGGTTGTATGAGGTGGCAGAGATCATTAGGAATAGGGCGGTGCACGTTAAGACAATTTATGGTAGCAACACCATGTTCACAGTCAATGGCCATCGACTACACCCCTATAATACATCTGAAACATTACAGGTGGAATCCAGAGTAGGCGTGGGCGAGTCCCCATCTTGCTAGATCTGGACCAAACTCTCACAGGTGAAATGGTGGGCACGAAAGTGCTGACCCAAAATTTTTTAGTTAATATAGTTTTTTTTAATGTGTGTTTTTGCAGGGATGACGCCTGCATGCAAGCTACAGGCATCCTAATCCAGGGCCTAACAGGCATGGAACGCATCTAACTACCTTTATTTTCATTTATTTTTTGGTTGCTTTTTGTAGGTGGAGGACCTGACAGCACGAGAGATAGGTATCTAGGAAACCAAGCCTGATTTGACTCAGCATTTTGACACCGGCTCGTAGGTAGAATCTAGGCAGCATAAAAAAACTAGGAAGGCTTGATCACCCTTTTTCCAGTCAAATCGCCATCCAAAAAAATATGCCTTATGACAGTCAGAAGGCACCAAGTCCAGAAGAAGGTGCCTTATGGTAGTCAAAAGGTACCAAGTCCAGAAGAAGGTGCCTTACGATAGTCAGAAGGTGCCAAGTCCAGAAGAAGGCGCCTTACGATAGTTAGAAGGTGCCAAGTCCAGAAGAAGGTGCCTTACGACATCCAGAAGGTGTCAAGTCTAGAAGAAGGTGCCTTACAACATCCAGAAGGTGCCAAGTTCAGAAGAAGGTGTCTTACTGCATCCAGAAGGTGCCAAGTCCACAAGAAGGCACCTTACCACAACCGAAAGGTGCCCATCTAGAAGAAGGCACCTTATTGCATCTGGAAGGTGCCAAATCGAAAGACAGTGCCTTCCACCTATGAAGTTAGAAAAAAAAAAAAGAGCCAACCGAAGGCGCCTTCCAACATCAGGAAGGCACATGCATCCAACCGAATATGCCTTCCAACATCAAGAAGGCGCATTCGCCGAATACGCCTTCCAACATCAAGAAGGCGCATTCATCAAGACAAATGCCTTCCAACATCGGGAAGGCACGAACCAGAAGGAGGCATCTCCAACATTGGGAAGATGCATGTAGGCAAAAGTGCCTCCCAGCAAATACAAGTGCCTCTCTGCAGCCAAAAGGCACATTCATTCGATGAAGAGCACCGACAACATTGGAAAGGCGCTACAAGGGCACCATCCACATGGGGAAGGTACCAAAGAATGCCTTTCGCATACAACATTTACATCTATCGGACACCTCGAGCAAAATGAAGCATTGCACGAATCAGTGACATCAAATGACCACACCCCTCCCTCGTGTCACAAGTCAACAAATCAACAACTACCACGACAACTGGAATGCAGAATCAGGTACGCGCATACTAAATCAAACTATTTATATAATTATTTATAAATACGTAGTACTAAAAAAATATCGTTGTCATAGAGATCATATCCCCCCATAGCCGAAACCATGTGCCAATGAGAGGGCACATTCCATAACTACTAGGGTTAGGCGTATTTTCTATAATAAGGCGCCTTCCTATAGAAGGAAGGACAAAAAAATATACAACACTAGAAGGCACCATGGGAGGAAGGTCCAAGAACCATGCGATCAAGAAGAATGAACCCAGTGATACTTATGGAATCATAGGGGTAGTGAAGACCCAATTCAAAGCTGAGGGGTGGCTCGAATACTGCACCCTGGTCAGTCAGGGCTAGGATGTGGAGGAAACTAGAGAATTTGCCACCTCTTTGAGGGGCGATGCGGCCCAAGTATGAGAGGTGGAAATTCCAGTCACCCCTGAGTTCATCTCATAGGAGACTGGATTTCCTCTCACGAGGGAATGTGCATACAAGGGCGGAGTGTTAAAACTATATGCCAAAATACTACTGCCAGGAGGAAATGTGTAGATAGACAGGGAGGGGTTACTCAAAAATAGTCTCCCCATGAATATGCGAAAGATGTTTGAGCAGATTGCTCGATTCTTCACATGCATAGGGAAGTATACCCATCTGAACATTAATCATGTGCACTTCCTTAATAACCTAGTGCATGGGAGGAAATTAAATATACCCTTCTATCTGGCGACTGCTCTGAAAGATGAAGCGGCTCGGTACTAGAAGTGTTGGCAATTTTGGGAAATTTTGGGAAATTTTGGGAAATTTTTATTAAAACCAATGGAGGTTCTCTTTATTATTTATTTAATTATTATTTAAAACCCTTAAAGTTTTTAATTAATTATTTATTTAATTAATTAAGGGAGAAATTATTTTTAATTTATTAAAAATACTTAAAGGTTTTTAAACCTTTTTTATTCTTAATTTATTAAAATTATTTAAGGGTTTTTAAACCCTTTTTTGAAAACACTTTTGATTAATTTCGAAATGGTATTTTTTTTCACCGATGTCAAGGTGTCTTCGAAGAGACTATTTATTCTCCAACTCCTAAGGTTGGAAGGCGAATGAATTCAAAATTCCTTGAATGCAATTTGTGGTGTTTGTGCTCTGTATTCGCTATGATCGAAGGAAGACTTAGGAGCACATGCGGTTGAAAAGTCTTCGAGAGTTTTTTTGAGGGTGAAGTGGAGGGAAGTTCACTTGTGAACTTTGTAGCCCATGTGGGCTAGTGGCAGCGAAGGCTGCTGTTGGGCGCTACATTGGTGGAGGTCACCGTTTCGAGTCTCACGGGGGTGCTTTGCTAGAGTAACACACGTTTTTATTAAAACATCTTTATGCCACAAAATTCGGAGTTTCTTGGACAGCGATTTATAAGGTGTGATTAAATTTTATGAGTTTTGGCTTTTGTGATTAGCATTGAATAAAAGCTTAGGAGAAATAAGGGCATATTTCTTTGGATGTATTTTTAAGATTATTCTTTACTATGCTAAAATTAAAAATGGAGGTATAAGGTGTGAGTCTGTGATTGTTGATTTATTGGCATGTTATGGTGGTTGTGTTTAAATAAGTGGAGCTAAAAGGTGTAATAAAGGAAGTTTATATTATTGCTCATTTCTTTTTATTCTAACCCTAACTTTGTTGGAAGTTTGAGAGTTGTGTGTGGTGACAACTTGAAGGTTCAATTATCTTCTACTCCAATAAGGTATGGGCACATTCTTCTTATGAGTATGATTGGTGTATGTTTTTTGAAATAAGGTTGGAGTGAAAAGGTATTCTACTAGGTATCCTTTGGCTAGGTGTAAATCCTATTTTCTGGTTTGTTGAAGACTACTTATGCATTGTTATACTTAAGGAGAGTTTTTGGTGAATGCATAATTTCTGGTTTGAGATAGTGGAAGCTTTGTGCACTAGGGTTTATATTTGTGACTCTAGCTACTTTCATTGAGTTGGTGGAACCCTTGGTTGGCTATTTTGAGTTTGATGGTTGAGTTTCTTCCATAGAGGTTGTTTGATCAAGTTATTGCTTTACTTGATTCATGATATTGGGCTTACTCCATTGAGTTGATTTGAGCAAGTTATTCTTTGCATTTGGTGATATTGTGTTGGTGGTTGTTTTGTTCAAATATATTTGGAGGGAAAAGGATTTCTACTTGTTTCTTTTTCTTGTGATGATTGGTTGAATGCTTCAAGGTTGATGTTGAGTTGAATGGTGTTGGTTGACTAAACCTTGTTTGATGAGCATTGTTGTTGAAACCCTAATTGATGGTGAAAAGAACATGAGTATCATTGTTATGTGATTCTTTGCATAGTTGGCAATTGTTGGGGTTTCATGTTCTTGAAAGAAAACATTCTATCCTATCCATTTCAGATATTGAGTTGAGTTTTTAGATTTGAGATTGAGATTGAGCTGAGTTGATTTGAGTTGAGTTTTGAGATTGGGATTTGAGTATAGAACATATTGAGTCTCTAAAAATTATCTTTATGCTTCTATGAGTTTGACAAATCACATTGGGTCTCTAACAATTCACTTTGTGATTTCCTACTAAGAAAGTTTTTCTTGGTGAGCTTGCTGAGTTTTTGGACAGGTTTCGGTGGGGACTTGTGAGCAGATTTGGATAGGTCCTAGCAGAGGACTTGTGAGCTGAGTTTGATAGTTCTATCAGAGAACTTGAGGATAGAGGTGCATTGGTTCTATGAGAAGAACCTGAGGACAGATTTGGCAAGTCTTTGAGAAGGCTTGTATGTAGAGGATTGATTTGTTCAAGAGTTCAAAAGATCTAACAGACAGAGGAAGACTTGTACTAGATCGACTGACTATGTTTAGTACAGGTTGTTGAGCTACAGTGGACGTGATCATAGAAGGAAGAGGTCTCTTAGGCTAAGCATTGAGGATAGGAGGTCTTCGGTGGAAAGGAGTTCCATGTGCTAGGAAGAGGTAGAGGCAGTTGATCTTCTGAGGGATCATTTCCAGAGCAGAGGGGAAGGTATATCCTTTGAGTAGAGGCTCATAAATTTTGATTGGGGGAAGGTATCTCCTTTTAGCAGAGGCTCATAAATTCTGATTGGGGAAAGGTATCTCCTTTGGGCCGAGGCTCATAAACATTGTAATTGGGAAGGATTCCCAAAGAACTTTGAGATAACTTTTATAGAAAAGTTTTGTGGACGTAGCCCGACCATTCTGGGTGAACCATGTTAAAATTGGTGTCACTTTGTGGATGATATTGTGCATTGCTTTGATATTTCTTTGGGTATATTGCTTTACTATTTTGAAGTATAAAGGAAAAATTAAAAAGAGGTCTTATACTGTTCACCCCCCCTCTCAGTATATGCTTGTGTTCTTCAAGAAGGGGGCACTGTCCACCTTAGCCCACCATGGGCTGATATCGACATTGGTCTGCCACGTAGAAGCACAAAGACAGAATTGCGACATAGAGGGAGATGGTGGCCAAATAGAGCAACACAATGTGGTTTCCGAATTAGGGCAAGGCAAAGCATCCCCTATAGAGGAGATAGCAAACATCAGGCAATTGGTGTCACCCTATTTTCCAAGAAGGGCAGAGCAGTCACCGGTGCCCAAAGACATAGAGTACAAAGGGCATTCCCCAGTGCTCGAGTATGAGGAGGAAGGAGCACCACTCACTGGTGGTGAAGACAAACAAATCCCCAAGAGGAAATGTCTATGACAATTCCTCTCGATAGAGGAAGGATAAAGTGACTCGGAGGTAGATGTTGCTGCCAAAACCCTTTGAGAATTAATGAACCAGAGCCCACAGAATGAAGGAACTTCCAGGAGTAATGACCAGATCGATGCGGCCTTGGAGGAGGTGCTCAAATGGCAAACTGATTGCTGGATGGCATAGCAGACTCTGGAAGATTGCCAGAACTAGCATAAAATGGAATTGGAGGAAAGGGATAGATGAATCACTCAGCTCGAGCAGCTGGTTCGGCAGTTGCAGGAGGAAAATAAAATCCTCCAAGACAGAGGAACAACAATACAGGAGGCAGCCACTCATATTTGTTGGGTAGATGAAGTGCCGACGAACTCTCCCACATCTTTCGAACGAGTATTCTCTTCGGGGGAGATTTGATCGGATGCCCGACAGAGCAGCCCGGAGGTAGGGGAGGATTCCTTTGTTTTCAAGGGTGAAAAGGAAGGAAGTCCTAAGATGCTCCCTGTCATTTTCCTGAGTAACACAGAGCAGGACGAAGGTCTCCTACAATAGATAGGACCAAAGGACACAGAGGACCTCCCCAGGCCTGAAGAAGGAGAAGAGCCTGAGGGGTCGACACCAGGTAGACAGGAGAATGAAGGATCACCCCGAGAGATAGTAGCATAGTCGATCCTTTAGAGTAAAGAGAAGTCCCCAAAGGAGAAAGAAGAGACCCTGGTTTGAGCCACCACATTTTTTGTAGAGGCCAAGGCAAAGAGGCCCAGGATGGCTCGATAGAAGGTGAAAGTGACCTTCGTCGAGTCAGAGGAGGACGAATGGGACATGAAGCTATTTGCCAAAAGGAAAAAATATTTTGAGCAGCTGCGCAATGAAATGAAAGCAACCAAGGAGGCTAGGAAGGCATCCTCGAGGGTAAAAGGAGATTATGGCATCTGTGTCAATCCAATAGAAGACAACCAATTTTGGGACATCTATGGTTCATCCCGAGGGTGGCCTTCCATGATGTGTAAGTACTTGGAATGGTGGGGAGTATATGGCCCACAATTAGAGGCCACTGCAATTGTAAAGGAGAATGCAGGGCTTACCCCTAAAGTGGTCAGATTATACAAGGCCCAAGTAGTGCCTTCCGGAGAGTATAACTCAGATATCCCTCTGACAGTGGTCAAACCTCCAGACAACGACCTCTGGCAAGCTGTCGAAGCTGCATTTCAATCAGTAGGAACAATGTTGGCTAGACAACCACCAATAGCAACCAGAACAAGAAGAGGATAATTGATAGCCACAGTTTCCCATAGGCAAAGGCAAACCACACCTTCACATGCCAGCATGAAAAGATAGACTCGGGTCGCAGGGGCAACAGAATCCTCCAAGAGATGGTGATGATGAAAAGTCAGAAGGCTACCTACAGTTTGGATGCCATGAGGGCGTGACATATGTTAGGCATGGGGGGATGATGAGCACCAGAAATGCTCATATTTTGTACATATTTCTTTGATCAATATGCGGTTGTATAATAAGGATTGCATACTTTTATGAATGATTTTTTAGATATTTGATATAATTATGCATGTTATCTAATTTGTGTGCTTTTAGTATGTTTTATGGAATTGCAGTTGATTTAGTTAGATTTGGAACAGTCAAGGTCTTTTGATGGACCTGGCACTTTATTTCATCGAGGGTCAATGTAGAGAACATAGGCACCTCCCTACAATCGGAATGCGCCAAGGGAACAAGCACCTCCCTGCAATCGGAAGGTGCCAAACCAAATATGAGCGCCTCCTTGTGGTCGAAAGGCACCAACTGAATACGAGTGCCTCCCTGCAGTCGAAAGGCACCAACTGAATATCAGTGCCTCCCTGCAGTCGGAAGGTGCCAAACCAAATACGAGCACCTCCCTGTAGTCGGAAGGCACCAACTGAATATCAGTGCCTCCCTATAGTCGGAATGTGCCAACTGAATGCGAGCACCTCCTTACAGTCAGAAGGTGCCAACTAAATGCAAGCACCTCCCTATAGTAGGAAGGCACCAACAGAAGGCAAGTGCCTCCTCACAGTAGAAAGCGCTAATAGAATGCAAGTTCCTCCCTACAATCGGAAGGCACCACGATAATAGGGTGCCTTCCTTATAAATAATGTGCCACTAATTCTTTTCCCGTTGACCAGACTCGAAGGACGTGGACAGCAACGGCTAGTGTAGTTCTAGCTCTATGTCATGCAAAGCTAAATTGGAGATAGCACCAACATATCAAAATGTCTTACATATGCCAGACAAAGCACAAACTAAAACGAACATGCCACCATCAAAATAGAATGCCAGACGTCGATTGCATTCACCAAACTATTCTAATTTAGTCTAGGAAGAATCGACTATTGTAACCACTTCTGTAATAGAAGTTATGCGGGTGTGTTATATAAACACACGTAGATCGTTTTGAAAGAGATATAGAGATAATAAGGAAAGATATAGAGAGATATATAGAAATTCCATTTAGAGCTACATTGTAATGCGTTGATAAATATATTACAGTTACAGAAGTTCTAAAGTGCATGTTCGATCAGGAAGAAGCTGTTGGAGCCTGGGCCAACTCCAAGCTAGTATTTCTTCCCCATTTCCTTCTTGTTTATTTATGTTAATTAGTTTATTGCTTTCATAGGAATGTTCATTAGTTTGTTAGTTCTAGTATTTGCAGTAGATTCATTTTCAAGAATGTATACATAGTTTATTTTTGTAGATTTAAATTTTGTTCTTCTTACGTAATTTATTGAGGAGTGCGGGAATGATTGACAACCATCTCAAGAACACCCCCCAAGTGTAGGATTAGTAGATTCACCTCCAGTGGTATTGTAGTAACCTAATTTTGACTCTTCGCAAGTTTACGAAGCTCCCTGGGTTGATAATTAAATGCACGGGCATGTGACAAAAATAGGAAACCATTCACCTAGTTTGGCGCACAACATAGAGCATACGGATCCTTGGGAACCTTTGCACCTATCATTTGTATATACCCAACTAGCTAGTCCACTTGAGCAACCCTGTATGCATACCTATCATTGGCACTCATCAACAAACCCTACAAGCATTGAATATCTGCTATTGGATCTCGACCACTAAGTAGTGCTACTACTGGTCCCATTAGAGGCCCCATAATTTCTTGAGAGGATGGAGGATCCCCCTTTATGCCCTAATCAGATCTCGCTCTACTACTATCGCATCCCTCTATGCCAGTGCCAAGTCACAAGCATGGGTGAGCTTGCCAAATTGGTTCTCTACTATGGTAGCCCATATTATCAGGCTAGCAATTTTCTGCTCTACCTGTGTTAGTCTATGATCTTTTTTAGTCAACTATGCCTATAGAGTAGTGATAGTAGTGTCTCGATTCCTTTACTATGATTGGAATTTCCCTAAATAACTTTGGAAGTCAGCCACCTATGCCAAGAATAGTCCCTTTGCACTATCAAGAGGGACCTCACCCTCCTCAGGAGCCTCATCATTAGGGTCAACCTTAGGATCCTCCTTAGTGGTAGCCTCTGCACCCCAGCCATCGTTTATCCTCTAGCGCATGTTATGCTCACTAGAATCCACCTCTACCCCTACCTGATATAAAGTTGAGCCCAGAGGCCCTATCCCGTACCAACAGAACATATACCACCATCCATCATACTTTGGAGTGGTCACAGATCTATCAACTCTAGTCTCTTGGAAGTAATTTGGAGTGTCACCTAGAGTAAGAGGCTGGATCCATGGAATATCCCTCTCAAAATACAGATGCCTATAGGCAAATGGGATCTCTAGGATGTCCTAAACCATTCCAAATTGATGTAGTACATGAGAGAAAAATTGGTACTCTCTAATCTCAACCTTATGGTCGAGTAACCATCTATCCTGGTGAGACTGTATAAGCCACACACCGACCTTAGGCCAATCAGGACACTCCATGTAGGGTCACCACTCGACATCATCTATCCTAAGTCCTACGAACCGTGTGATATAATTTTGGACATCGCTAGCATGGGTCCTGATTCAAAAGCCCTCCTCCTCTTAAGGCTAGTAGGAAGCATATCATTGATGTGCATCATCGATCTCTGTAATGTGTAGGGGTAGCTCCCTAGGATGCTCTATCCTGATATGCTACCAACCCCAAGTTTGAAGCAATATACTACAACTAATCCCTTGGTGGCTCTGGTTAGTGATCTGGTATAGCTCTCGATACATCTGAGACAATAAAGTGCTCCCCTAGGCTAGGAGCAGTGGATGTCAGATAGAGATCTAAACAACTCTATGCACAGTGGCAAAGAGGTTCTAGGGAATCCTCACACCTGAGGAGTTTGGAAGCACAACTTGCACCACCAAGTGCATGAAAATAGCCTCACACATGGAGAATAAATTCTTACCCTACAAATAGCTGATGTGGACCCCTTCGTGGTCAATGGTGCGCTGAGCCTCCTCGCTTTGAGTGCCAAAGATGGCATCTAATACTGACTTCTTAGTGCTAGAAGTCGAAGAGACGATGGCCTCGTCATCAATGGGGATCCTAAAGATCCTATAAATTTCCTCTAATGTAACTATCATTTCACCTATAGGCAGGTGAAAAATTTTGGTCCACGCATTCCAGCACTGGGCCAACACAATAAAATAGGATTGATATACCCTGATATTGGGTAGATCCAGTATGTAGCCAAAGCCGATAGCTCTGAACCACTCTCACTCACTATTAGTGATCTCTCCATGGAGATTCTTTAGAATGTCAGGATTTCAAGATCTAGAGGTAAATCTCTAAAATAAATAGCATTATATAAGAAAAAATCTAACTAAAATGAGCAAAACATTTAAAAAATGACCTAAAAATCATTAAAAATAGTTAAAAACTGATAAAATTGTAAAAAAATGTCATCATGCAGGCTAAAAAATCAAATTTGTTAATCGGACAGGTCAAGAATGCATTAAATTATATTAATTGCCTTTTAAAAGTTAGAAAAAATAGAAAATTTATAATTTTTTCTAAAGTTGGCGAACCGCGGGTCAACCCTACGATCCGCATGCGATCAAAAAATGACCATTGGAATTTTGAATGTTGACCGCAACTGGAAGTTGTGGCCCCCAATTGACCAATTGGGAATCGCAGTTGGTACCTACGGTCTCCAAACAAGATCCTGCCTGGTGCGATACCACGACTAAAAATGGGAAAAAATCAAACCTAAGCTACCCTAGCCTACGATGAGGTTCATTGCCAGCAATTTAGTGAAATTGATTTACCAATTATTTAAATGGGTTCATTTTTAATGGTAATGGATGTGAGGTCTTGGTTTTTGAGTACCTTGCCCTCGCCTCATCCGTTGTGGCTAGAAGAAGCTTGCCCATGCTCTGCCATCATCTTATGAGTAGGTGTGCGGGTAAAGTGTGGTAGATGTCAGGTGAGTTCTCAGTTGTCACTATCAAAGATCCAGTTTTGCAAGTTGCTATTAGGAAATAATGAGGGACAATTGAAAATTGGACTTTTTATAGATTTCTCATGTTTCGCATGGATCACAGGCCCTAGTCGTGGTTCCCAAAATTGCAAATGGGAATCGCAGACTGTAGCCGCAATTTGTAACTAGCAATAAATTTTATAAATTCCCACCATGGGAAGGGCCAAACAGATAAATTAATGCCTCCCATTGGGTCATAACTCAATAAAAGTAAATTAATTTGGAAATTTGGTGATAATCAAGCACCGAGATCCAATTAAAAATAAAAAATCTAGCTAAGATTATAAAGTACATTCAACCAAGGTCATCACTATGAAAATACTTTCATGGAGCGATGCACCTCCCAACAAAATAAATAAGTTCAATTCATAAATCAAAACATTCAAAAAATATCAAATAAATATAAATATCAAATGCACCTCGTATTTAGTAACTTACCCTATACACTTGGCGGTTGCAACGACTTGCAATCCATGCAATCCGACAGGATGAGTAAATTACCATAAGGACATTTGGGGAAAAATTGTCATCATTGATCTGATATGCTTATTTTCAATCCCTAAGAAGGCCTTCACGGTCGGACTGCTCCACGGGAATGAGACGTTGCATGTCATTTCTTCTATGACCTCTTTTTCAGCATATCATCCCCCCCCCCCCCCCTCTCCCCGCCCCCCCCCCCCCCCCCCCACCCGCGCGGCCCCCCCCCCCCCCCCCCCCCCCCCCGCCCCCCCCCCCCCCCCACGGGGGGGGGGGGGGGGAAGGGGCCCCCCCCCCCCCCCCGCCCCCCCCCCCCCCCCCCCCCCCCCCCCCCCCCCCCCCCCCCCCCCCCCCCCCCGCCCCCACCCCCCCACCATCACAAAGCCGCGCCGCGCCGGCCCCCCGCCCCCCCCCCCCCCCCCACCCGCCGGCCCCCCCCCCCCCCCCCCCCCCCCCCCGCCCGCGCCCGCCCGCCCCCCTCCCCCCCGCGCAGCGGCCCTCCCGCCCCCCCCCCCCCCCCCCCACCATCCACCACCCCCCCCCCCCCCCCCCCCCCCCCCCCCCCCCCCCCCCCCCCCCCCCCCCCCCCCCCCCCCCCCACCACCCACCGCCCCCCCCCCCCCGCCCCCCCCCCTCCCCCTCCCCCCCCCCCCCGCCCCCAGCCCCCCACCCCGCCACCCGCCCCCCCCCCCCCCATCCTGCGCGCCCGCCCCCCCCCCCCCCCCCCCCCCCCCCCCCCCCCCATCCAAACGGGGCAGCCCCAGCCCGCGCGGCCAACCCCCCCCCCCCCCCGCCCCCCCCCCCGCCGCGCCGCCCCGCCCCCCCCGCCCGCCCCCCCCCCCGCCCCCCCCCCCCCCCCCCCCCCGCCCCCCCCCCCCCCCGCGCCGGCCCCCCCCCCCCCCCCCCCCCCCCCCCCCCCCCCCCCCCGCCCCCCCCCCCCCCCCCCCCCGCCCGCCCCCCCCCCCCCCGCCCCCCCCCCCCCCCCCCCCCCCGCCCCCGCCCCCCGGCCCCCCCCCCCCCCCCCCCCCCCCCCCCGGCCCCCCGCCCCCCCCCCCCCCCGCCCCCGCCCCGCCGCGCGCCCCGCCCCCCCGCGCCCCCCCCCCCCCCCCCCCCCCCCCCCCCCGCCCCCCCCCCCCCCCCCCCCCCGCCCCCCCCGCCCCCCCCCCCCCCCCCCCGCCGCCCCGCCGCGCCCCGCGCCGCCCCCGCCCCCGCCCCCCCCCCCGCCCCCCCCCCCGCCCCCCACTCCCCCCCCCCCCCCCCCCTCCCCCCCCCCCCCCCCCCCCCCCCCACCCCGCCGCCGCCCCCCCCCCCCCCGACCCCCCCCCCCCCCCCCCCGCGCGCCCCCCCCCCCCCCCCCCCGCGCGCCCCCGCCCCCCCCCCCGCCCCCCCGCCCCCCCCCCCCCCCCCGCCCCCCCCGCCCCCCCCCGCCCCCCGCCCCCCCCCCCCCCCCCCCCCCCCCCCCGCGCCCCCCCCCCCCCGCGGGCCCCCCCCGGGGGGGGCGGGCCGGCGGGGCGCGCCGGGGGGGGGGGGGGGGGGGGGGGGGGGGAGAAGGGGGGGGGGGGGGGGGGGGGGGGGGGGGGGGCGGCCGCCGCCCCCCCCCCCGCCCCCCCCCCCTCCCCCCCCCCCCTCCCCTCCCCCCTCCCCCGCCCCCCCCCCCCCCCCCGCGCCCCCGCCCCCCCCGCCCGCGCCCGCCGCGCGCCCCCCCCCCCCCCCCCCGCCCCCCCCCCCCCCCCGCCCCCGCGCCGCCGCCCGCCCCCCCCCCGCCCGCCGCCCCCCCGCCGCCCCCCCCCCGCCCCGCGCCCCGCGCGCCCCCCCCCCCCCCCCCCCCCCCCCCCGCCGGCCGCGCCCCCCCCCCGCCCGCCCCCCCCGCCGCGCCCCCCCCGCCCCCCCCCCCCCGCCCGCGCCCGCCCCCCCCCCCCCCCCCCCCCCCCCCCCCCCCCGCCCCCCCCCCCCCCGCCGCGCCCCCCCCCCGCGCCCGCCCCCCCCCCCCCCGCGCCCGCCCCGCGCCCCCCCCCCCCCCCCCCCCCCCCCCCCCCCCCCCCCCCGCGCCCCCCCCCGCGCGCCCCCCCCCCGCCCGCCCCCCCCCCGCCCCCCCCCCCCCCCCCCCCCCCCCCCCCCCCCCCCCCCGCCCGCCCCCCCCCCCCCCCCCCCGGCCCGCCCCCGCCCCCCGCGCCCCCGCCCCCCCCCCCCGCCGCCCCCGGCCCCCCCCCCCCCCCCCCCCGCCCCCCCCCGCCCCCCGCCCCCCGCCCCCGCCCCGCCCCCCCGCGCCCCCCCCGGCCCCCCCCCCGCCCGCCCCGCGCCGGGCGCGCGCGGCGCGCGCCGCGCGCCGCGCCCCGCGCGCCGCCCCGCGCCCCCGCCGCCCCCGCGCCCCCCCCCCCCCCCCCCCCGCCGCCCGCCGCCCCCGCCCGCGCGCGCGCCCCGCCCGCCCCCCGCGCCCGCGCCGCCCGCCGCGCCGCGGCCCCGCCCCCCCCCCCCCCCCCCCCCCCGCCCGCCCCCCCCCCCCCCCCCGCCCCCCCCCCGCCCCCCCCCCCCCCCCCCCCCCCCCCCCCCCCCCCCCCCCCCCCCCCCCCCCCCCCCGCCCCCCCCCCGCCCCCGCCGCGCCCCCCCGCCCCCCCCCCCCCCCGCCCCCCCCCCCCCCCCCGCCGCGCGCCCCCCCCCCCCCCCCCCCCCCCCGCCGCCCCCCCGCCCCCCCCCCGCCCCGCCCCCCCCCCGCCCCCCCCGCCCCCCCCCGCCCCCCCGCCCCGCCCCCCCCCCCGCCGCCCGCCCGCGCCCCCGCCCCCCCCCCCCCCCCCCCCCCCCACCCCCCGCCCCCCGCCCCCCCCCCCCGCGCGCCCCCGCCGCCGCCCGCCCCCCGCGCGCCCCCCCCGCCCCCCCCCCCCGCCCCCCCCCGCCGGGCCGCCGCCCCCCGCGCCCCCCCCCCCCCCGCCCCCCCCCCCCCCGCCGCCGCCCCCCCCCCCCCCGGCCCCGCCCCCCCCCCCGCCCGCGCCCGCGCCGCCCCGCGCCCCCCCCCCCCCGCCGCCCGGCGCCGGCGGCCCCCCCCCCGCCCCCCCCGCGCCGCGCCCGGCCGGGCGCCGCCCGCCCGCCCCCCCCCCCCGGGGCCCCCCCCGGGGGGCGGGGGGGGGGGGCGACCCCCCCCCCCGCCACCCCCCCCCCGCCCCCCCGCCCCCCCCCCCGCCGCCGCCCACGCCGGGGAGGGGCAAAGAGGGGCCCGGCAGGCGCGCCGCCGCCCCCCGCCGCACGCGCGGCCGGCGCCCCCCGCGTCGCGCCCCCCCCTCGCCCCCGCGCCCCGCGCGCGGCCCCGCGCGAGCGCACCCGCCCCGCGCCCCCCCGCGCCACCGGCGGGCGCGGCCCCGCCCCGCCCCGCGCGCGCGGGCGCCGCCGCGCGGGGCGGCCCGCCGGGCCCGCGCGCGCGCCCGCGCGCCCGCGCCCGGGGGCGGCGCGCGGCCGGCGCGGCGCCGCGGCCGGGCCGGGGGCGGCCGCCGCGGGGCGGGGCGCGGGGCGCGCACCGCGCCGGCGGGCGCGGGGGCGCGCGCGGCGCGCCGGGCGGGGGGCGGGGGGGGGGGGGCGGCGGGGGGGGGGCGGGCGCGGGGCGGGGGGGGCGGGGCGGCCGGGGCGCGGGGCCCGGGCGGCGGGGCGGCGGCGGGGCCGGGGGGGCCGGCGGGCGGCGGGGCGCCCGGGGGCCGCCGCGCGGCGCGCGGGGCGCGCGGGGCCCCGGCGCCCCGGGGGGGCGCCGCGCCCCCCGCGGCGCCCGCGCCCGCGCCGCGCCGCCCCCCCGCCGCGGCGGCGCGCCGCGGCGCCCGCCGGCGCGGCCCCGGCGCCGCGCCGCGCCGCGGCGCCCGGGCGCGGGGGGGGGCGCGGGGCGCCGCGCGGGCGCGGCGCGCCCGGCGCCCGCCGCGCCGCGCCCGGCCCCCCGCCCGGCGGGCGGCGCGCCCCGCGCCCGCCGCCGCGCGCCCCCGCCCCGCGCCGGCGCGCGGCGGGGGGCGCCGCGGCCCGCGGCCCCCCGCGCGCGCGCCGCGCGGCGCCCCCCCGCGCCGCGCGCGGCGCCCCCCCCCATTGATAATTTGATTCAACACAAATCTGATTGGATTTGTATCATTTTGATTTCCTAAGATGGCTATTGTAGCCTGACTGCTCCATGGGATCAAAATGTGCAAACAATATTAATAGTTGGAATCAAAAGTTGAACTAGGCCTAGTCAATGCATTAATTTGATCAAATCTAAGTTTGTTTAGATCATCCATGGTGGTCAAGTGACATCATCGCTTCATACATTGTCATTACTCTCATCAAATCATCGCTTGAGGGGGTAGTCATAATATCATATCATAATCAAAATCAACAAAAGATCCCTGAAATCGTAGATTCCTTGATCTTGTCAAAATTGTGTTCGTCCTTGCCAATCATTATGAACAACTATCATAATCTTACCCCTTTTCTTTTGGAAAATAGCAAATATGATAATTAGTTTGTAACTGTCATCCTTTATGTTATATAGGCCTAACTCCTATTGTAGTTCCAAATATACTCGAATGTCTGATGACGAGTGCAAAATCTTTCAAGTTTAAGCCTCCAAAGAGTTGGAAGAAATGATTCCAAGATGCACGTCTTTTTACTGGACCTGGGGCATCTAATGTTGATCTGACTAATGATCATCATAGAACCTTTGACATCATTTTAGGAGGTCTATTTTTTCTCAGTGTTGTTCAATCTCACAATGCATCTCAAAAGGGGCATCTTTAGACACCTAAATGCATCATGCCGAAGGTAACTACTCATATGGACATGCTACAAGACCATATGGAAGATCTTGGATAGAATCCAAGATAGAGCAGTGGTTCTAACCACTCGATTTGGGCTCCTTGGCCTAACTAGTATGAACCACAGCCCATACCTATGGTTTACAACTGAACCATAGCTGAGACCTATAGTTTATAGTCTAGACTACAGTTGTGACCTACAGTCTTAACTAGAGTTTAGTTGGCCTTCAATCCGAGCCAAATCATTTGGAATGACCATTTGATCTAGAAGAAGGTGGTTAATGGATGAAATATTCTAGAGGCTTTCATTCCAACTGTCCTAACCACATTTTCTTGATCTTGGCTTCTCCAAGAAGCCACCCCCAGTCCTAGGGCATCCTATAAATACCCCCTCCAAATGGGGATAAGATACAAATTATTTGTATGGTGAAGCACCGACGAATTATCAAGAGAGTGTGAATTTATCAAGTGAGCAATGAAGCCTTGTCGGATTGCATATTGAATTCATGCATTCAAAGGCCACTTAGCTATTAACCCAATGATCAGTTTGCCATGGAAGTTCTAGGAGCCTAGAAGGACCAAGAAACACAAATATGAGCAAACGAAGGCCCATCACAGTGATTAAACCGCCAAATCTGTCAGAAGGATACTGAAGGTGATCCTTGAACATCAATTAGACAAGGAGGTCAAGCCCACTACCATTGGAATTGAGGTTAAGCCTATCAGAGTGCTAACCATGGCTTTCATCCATGGTTTACAAGGCAAACTACTTACCAGAGCTACGGTTTGAAGCAGAGGTATAACTACCTTCCTATTTTCATTTTTTTTGGCTAATTAGGTTATATTATTTGTTTTCATAGTTTAAGGGTAGTTTAGCAGATTTATGATCGTAAAATTAGGTTATATTTACATCTTTATGTTTATGCTTCAATTAGGACTTAAATTATTTCTTTATGCATGTTTATCCTTCATTTTATATATCTGATTCATGCATAGTGTAGCTGCTACTTTTCTTTACGCTATTATATGAATATTGATTCAATTTTTATAGCTTAGAAGCACTTTTCATGTTTTCTTGATTATGCATGTTTAATGGTGTCATTATGCAATTTACCTAAAAGGGCCTCATCATGAGAGGCTGCCTATCTTTTTAACATTCTTGTGTTGTTTCTTGATCACAGGGAACATTTTAAAAGGAGAACCAACTATCAAGTTCCTTCCCCATCATGAAGAAGAGGGCATCTCCACCCTAGAGCAGTTCATGTCATCCTAAAAGGAATTTGGAAATCACACCCACCCTTAAGAGGAAAATAATTGTGCACTCCTATTGTAATATTGTATCAAAATGATTATCCCTAAGAGGAATGTACTTGTAATTTGATGTTGACTTCGAATACAATCGAATAAAGAATTTTTGCTCTTGATTCATTGTTGTCAATTTCTTTTTCTTGTATGCAATTTATATTTTTATCATTTATTGCAATAGGACACCATCGGGTGTGAGCATTTCTGGTCGTTACAGTTTCTACATATATTGGTATAGTAAGGTAGCTTTTCTCGTAGATCCTGTAGTTCAAAAACCCAGCTTTAAACTAGGATTAGACTTCATAGGAGGGCACCAAATTATTGAATTTTATCATAGATGGTCAACTCAATTGCCGAATATATCAAAAGCTTCAACATGATGGTTGAATGGTTACAAAAATCCAGATATCATCTTTCGGGAGCCAAAAATTGGCATTCTCCTTCTTGAAAATTTTGCTAAATATAGAGTAATTTTAGAAGACCGCTTCAGTTTCTAATAATGACTTAGTTTTTCCCTCATTATTGAGGGTTTATTTAAGGCCTTATAGTGTAGAGGTATATGACACGTTTACAAGGTGGTGGTCAAATAAATCATGAATCACCTATGGATGAGTATCCCACATGCACAACACTATGGTTTGGTTATAAAATAAAAGTGCCCATGTGCTATATTGGTATTAACCACCAAGCGATGGTTGAAGTGGCTCTGCTAGTGGTGTTTTTGGTCTCTGACAGTAAAAGTGCCTACCCCACTAGAGGTTTTTCATTATTAAATATGAATTACCCATCCCGAACCTATCAATGGCTTCTCGATCAAATTAAAGTTTTTTGATAGTATCTCGTAATACTAAGGTTATATGGTGTTTATAAATTCCATGCTAACCTATTCATTAAAAGGAAACTAGTAATCCCTCTTGAATAATATTGTCAGACCGATATCATCACATGGTAAATAAATCAAACAAAAAGTATTATATTTACTATTAATATATTGACCAATAATATATTGACTAGAATTCAAAGCAGTAAGCTATCACTATTTGAAACAACTAGCTATATAACTAACATATGGGCTTATAGCAATTTGTAGAAAATTATAGAGCCAACTTGGACATGCAATTTCCCACTTGGTTTTCATGGTTGCCTCCTCATATCACCTATCCTTCTAGCTCCCTTCCTCGACTACCCATCTCTTCAATGCTTTTCTTTTTCACAACATAGTACTTTCTTTGGGATTTTTGGTTTTTGATCTACCAAGGTAGAGAGCATACTCCCTAAGCCTAATATTTCCTCCCTCATTCCATTGCTTGTCTCCATTTTTATAATTTTTCCCATCTCCTCTTCCTTCATGAGCAAGAGGATGGATTTATTATTTTTTTTTGAAAAATAATTTGAAAAAACTTGTATTAAAACAAAGATCATTTACAAGTTGGGATGAGACTTTTCCCAACCTTAGCCAAAGAGAACACATGTTTACAATAGTAAAAGAAGATTTGCATTGGAGCCAAATATCTTAAACTATATTTCTACAATGACTATTCACCTATTTAAAACTATAAAAGAAGATCTACATTGAAGCACAAATCTCCTAAATAATATTTTTGGATCCAAATTAGCTAAGCACTGGATTTTCTCACCAACCTACCTAATCATCTCATCCTCAATAGCCATGTCACTGTGCCACTGAACCCCTACCTCCTTCTCAGTACCCATCTTAGCTAGGAAGTCTACCACTTTATTTAGATCTCTACTCACATAAATTGGAATCACATCATCTAATTCCCTCCATAATTCCTTAATTTGAGTGACAAGAATACTCAACCTCCATGTTTTCAAAGCAAAGTTCCTCATACAATCTAGAGCTCCAACCATTATTTGAGAATATGATTCTAGTATTATCCTCCTATAAAATTGTTTTACTACCCAAATAGAAGCATATTTGATAGCTAAGGCTTCTGATTCATTGTTTGTGGCTCTTCCCAAGCCTTTTAGTTCCCAATAGAGCATTGTTCCAACATGATTTCGGCAAACCACTCCAATTCTAGCTCTACCCGAATTGCCTTTTGCAGCTCCATCAGTATTAATTTTAATCCAACCTTCTGGGTGTGGTTTCCAAATAGCTTTTTCATGCCCCTCTTGAACTTAAATTGCCTTCTTCATTGCCCCAATAACAACCTAATTTTCCTCTTTAGCATAGTCTGCCACAGTTTCTATGAGTTTGCTCCAAATGACCTGCCAAACTCCATCTAAAGAAGAAAAAGTTTCTCTAAAATTTTTGGTATTTCTCTCCAACCACACTTGCCACAAAATGAATTTTAATACAAGCTCCCAACCAATACAAAGAGCTTTATATTTAAATCTACCCCTCTTCCATTTTCTCAAATATTAATCCGATTCAAATCACCATTAACTTGAATTAAATAATATAAAAACCATCTCTCCCAGATCTGGCATGTTAATGGGCACTCAAACATCAAGTGATTAGTTGTTTCCTCACTCTTGTAGCATAAAACACATTGATATGGACCAATGATTCTCCTACATATGATATTATCAAAAGTAAGAATTCCATTATGCATGAACTACCAGGCAAAAATTTTTACTTTTGACCAACCCTTGGACTGCCAAATCTTTCTCCAATCCTCAACCTGATATGTATAAGGAGGAGTCTCTAGAAGGATCTTATCACATCCATCCTTCACTATGTAGACACCAAGGCTCCCATAGCCCTAATATAATTCATCCTCCTCATATCTACCTCTAAGAAATATTTCTACCAAGATTTTAGTCATGATGGGTGTCAAATCCGGAGGGATTGAAATTGGCCACTCATCCAACTTCTTAAACTGCTTAAACTTATAATCCTCCAACTGAATAGTGTTGAAATAACTTTAAACTTGGACCCACCCCTAGTTTCTATGGCTATTTTTATTGGTTGTAGTTCAGGAAATTCAACAATGATAGGTGGGTATTGATCCCATGAATCTTTCCAAAATCGTGCCTTCTCCCCTCTCCCTAATTTCAAAAATAATCCATCTTTTACTACCTAAGATCCTAACTTGAGATCCTGCCACACTAAGGATCCATTACCATCCAAAGGGAAATGATCCACATCATTTGGGTTTACCTATTCCAAATATTTACTAGTTAATATTCTACTAAATAAAGAAGTTGGTTGGGAAATCCACCTCCAGTAAAGCTTTCTAGCCAAAGCTTTATTATTTAACTTTTATCTTCTCAGTACCAAACCTCCTTTTACCTTGGGTTGGCTTACTTTATTCCAACCTACTAAGGCGCATTTCCTCTCTCCTTTTACTCCTTCCCATAAAAATTTTCTAGCCATATTGTCCAACTCTTTCCATATGGTATGTGGGGCAGGAAGGATAGAAAATTTATAAATTGGGATCATCTGAATGACTGACTATAAAAAAGTTAATGTACCCCCATGGCTTAACCATTTGTGAGACCAATGATTAATTTTGTCCTTTATACAGTTTAAAATATTCCTCTAGATATCTATTTTTAGTTTTTAAAATGCAAAGGGATCCCCAAGTATACCACTGGGAGATAAGTCCTTGTGAATCCCAAGATCTCTAAAATTTTGTCCTGAAGCCTTTGATCAAGATTGAAAAAGACCACTTTGGATTTTTTATCATTGATGAATTGGTTTGTAGCCCTAAGATATACATTAAGTGTATCTCTAATCATTCTTATTCCCTAAATCTTTCCACTCCCACCAATCCTGTGTCATCCACAAACTGTAGGTGAGTCAAAACTTCCTCACCCACCTTGATTTCTATTAGCAAACCTTGTTGTCTTCTCCTCAAGATGAGTCTACCCAATCCTTTAGCCAATATGAGAAAAATATAGGGAGAGAAAGTATATCCTTGATGAAGGCCTTGAGTAGCTACAAACGATTGCGAGGGAAGACCCTTGATTAACACTGAGTATGTCGGAGTAGAAACACAACTCATGACCCATTCTATCCAATCCTAAGAGAAACCAAAGGCTGCCATCATCTTTGACAAGAATCTCCACTCCATACTATCATAAGATTTTGACATATCTAATTTTATGAACATTCCTCTATTACCATATGTTTGCATTGAATGGATTGCCTCCTAAGCTAGAACCACACCATCCAAGATTTGCCTATCCTCTACAAAATCCCTTTGCTCTGAGGAGATAATTCTATATAGAAGAGGTTTTACCCGCTCAGCCATTACCTTTGTGATTATTTTATATATAACATTGCATAAGGAAATAGGTCTATAATATGAAATATGTACCCCCTCCTCCCATTTTGGAATTAAGGTAATGAAAGTATGATTTAATGATTTAAGAATTATTTTACTACCTTTGGACTCCTTTGTAACAGCCATTACATCCTCCTCCAAGTTATCCCAAAAGACCTGAAAAAAATCAATTGGAAAGCCATCTGGACCTGGTGTTTATTTGTTGCTCATTCCAAAGACTACATTCTTCAGTTCCTCTCTATCAATGGGTTTAAGTAGGGCCTAATTTTCTTCTTCAGAGATAATAGAGGGTATGACAACAATAACTTATTTTTGAGCCTCTTCATATTGCACCATACTTTCCTTAAATAGTTTAGAAAAATAATCCATTGAATGGAAATGCATACCTAGAATTTTATCAAAGGAGTGTCTATTATCATCTTGAAGAGCTTCCATGTTGTTCATTTGTCTCCTAGCACAAGTAGTATGATGGAAAAATTTGGTATTTTTATCACCTTCTAATAACCAAGTGGTTCTTGCTCTCTATTTCCAGTAGGTCTCCTCTTAGTTGTCAATGTCCTCAACCGCTTTACGTAATGCATCATCCTTTTCTTTGAGCTGCTCTGTAATTTTTCCTTCCCTAAAGTGTTTTTGAACCTCATCCCATCTGGCCACCAATGGAGCTCTTTGGACCTGGAAGTCTGTCTTGTTAGCTCGCCTCCATTTTTTTAGTTGATATTTGACATAATGAATCTATTTGTGGAATCTAAACATTGTTGTCCCATATGTTGGGTGACCTTCTTCCCACCACTATGGAATTTTATTTTGAAGTTCCTCTTTTTGTAACCAATATTTTTCATATTTAAATGGTTTGTGATGCTACACTATCTTGATATCTCCTTCCAAAAAAATGGGAATGTGATCTGAAACTGGACCCTCCAAAATCTGAAATTTTATATTCCATTTTACAAATGCCTCCTTTGAAACCAAAAAAAGGTCTAACTGCACCTTCCTACTATGTGGCTCCCTCCTCTTATTAGTCCAAGTATAGTTGGTTCCAGGGCATTTAATATCCACCAAGTGTATTGCCTGGACTTGGGAAATCATAATTCGATCCCCTAGGTCCAAAATTGGGGTCCCCCCTTCCTGATCTCTAGAGGATAATTTAGCATTAGAATCCCTAGCAATAATATAGTCTAACTCTTCCCTTGAGACTCTCATGTTATGCACATATTTCCATTAATGCATCTAACCATCTAGGTTTTGAACCCCATAAAAATTTGTGATTAAAACATGTTCAGCTATGACATTATTTCTAAAATGTGATGTGAGAACACCCCTCCAAGCTATATGTTCTATTGCAGTCCATTCAAGAGAGTTCCAAAGAGTAACTATACCCCCTGAGGTCCCTTGGGCAACAATTTTCATATGACCAGCACCCCTCCAAAGTCAGTTAACTATTTTACACATAAGATCCAATGATATTTTTATCTCCTGGATAAGCAAAAAATAGGTTTTACATTTTTCTAAGAGTCTTTGAACATCATATTGATGGGTTCTACTATTTAAACCTCTAACATTCCATTATTGTATAATCATTGGTTACCTTGAGAGTAGTAAAAATCTATTGGCCTCATTGATCCTCCAGTGATCAATTTGTCTCCTTGAACTGCTATCAATTACTTATTTGATTTTCTACCCACTCCTTAAGAACTGCTCTTTTTGATCTCTTTTCCACCTGATTTATCCCTAGAGTTGGCCTTTCTCTATTCTTTTCTGCTATGCCCATGCTGACATCCTTAATTATTGGTTGCTCTGGGTTATGCACTATCAATACCCCTGCACTCTCTGATTGCAGTAAGTCAATGTACTCAATTACCTGCTTTATAATGGGGGCAGATGAAAGAGGAGCTTGAACATGGTTGTTATTATTTTCATTATTCCCATCCACTCCTTCCATAAATTTTTCTTCTTCTTGGTCCATTAGTGTCTTAAATATCTCATACCTATTGGAGGACTTGAGTTGGGTTTGCTCTTTACCATATTTTTTCTTTTGGGTTGTTCAAAACCATCTCCCTATGCTTCTTTACCTTGAGAAATATTGGTTGGTTCTTTGTTGATTGTTGACTTACCCTCCTTAGGAATAATTTGCATTCCTAGAGGAGCCTCCATTTTTATGTTCATATTATTTGGGCAAGATCGGGCAAAATGCCCATATTTGTGGCAAAATCTGCATCTGAAGGGTAATTCCTCATAATCCAGTTGTTGAATCCAAGATAGTCCTGCAAGTTCAAGTTCCACCTCTACCGGTAGAGGTTGGCTAAGATCCATTTCCACACATAATCTTGCATAAACAATTGTGTTTCCTTCTATTGTGTCTTTGGAAACACCCAAATGTCTTCCAAGGGAATTATCAATAATTTCCAATACCTGCTCACTCCAAAACTCCATTGTAAGTGCATACAAACGAATCCAAATCGGGACAACAATGGGTTCAATTCGAGGATCAAATCCCACTCTCCAAGGTTGAAAAAATAATCCTACTAGACCATGATTCCTCTTTTCTAATTTGAAAGCCCTATTTCTATCGGCAAGTGAAGAAAAACTAACAATAAAATATCCATTGCTAATAAACCACAAAGAATACTCACCAAGAGGATCCTAGTTTTGCCGAACCCAAGAATGCAAAAAATTCAGGATAGGGTGAATACCCATGAATTTATAGATCAAATCATGATTGGCTCTATATAAAACTATTTCTTTGACCATTATTTGCTCAATGACAATATTTGGCCTTGATTTTGACTATGGTAAGCATCCATTAACTCGTTGAGATGTTGATCTATTTCCAACAGTCGTAAAGAGCATTTTTAATACAATTTTTTGTGCTTCTTCAGCCTTTGATGGAGATTTATCCTTTAAAAAATCTGCAAAAGAACTATGTCTCTCTAGAAGAGGATTAGTAGGTGTCCCCATTGGGCCCTCCTGGGGTAGCAATCTTGTCTTCAAATCCACAGTAACCAAAAATCTCTTCGGCTACCCAACTGATGCTCTAGTTTTCTTTTCCAGAGCTCTTGCTTGTTTATTTAGTTCTCATATTTTAATTATAAAATATCAAGGGTGGATATATTATTAAAATACTTAAAATGAGCCTTTTTTGAAGTTCACCCAAATAGTGAGATTCCTTTTTATCATTTAAAAATTAGGGACAAGCCAAGAGGGGGTAAGGTGGGAGTACCTTGATCAATTTAGGCCTTTCCTTTTTCCCTAGTGCAATTGAAAATCCTGCATATTACTATTGGAAAGGTGTCATGTGGAATGCAAAATAGTCCATCCACTATACATATATATATATATTATTATTATTAATTCATGACATTTATTTTTGGGCCCAATTTAAAATTGGATAAATATTTGTGGACACCTAATTGTAATAAATTAGGTGTATCCTAATTAAGTCACTTTTGTAAAAGATAATTTCCCCAAATTAATATTTTTGCAAAAGTCTTATTTTATTTTCCCCAAAACCTTACCAAAATCCCAATTACATTCAAAACCCTTCCAATTAACCTGGTAGAGTGTAATTAGTTTTTAATTAGGGATTTTATAGAATAATTAGGGTTTACTAACCCCTAGGTTTTATCAATTAGACCCTTTTATTAATGCTTGGCAACATTAGTAAGGTTTGGTCAATGTTAAAATTCAAGTATTAATTGATCCTTTGGATTAATTAATGTCTTCTAGGAAGTCCCAATGGGTGGGTTGTGACACTGGGTGCTATTGGAATTATTGAGATGGAGGTAGTGGGTGTTGTGGGGGTTCTTGGTGGTATTGAGGTGGAATTTGTGAATATTGTGGTGGAAGTGATGAGATTTGGTGAGATGGAGGTTGTGGATTTTATGGAAGTTGTTGTGGGTGTGACATTTGGGATGAAGAAGAGGAGGGGATGAAGCAGATGAAGGTGGGGTTGAAATCATACCTACCATTTGAACAATAGTGATGACATCAAGGATGATTTTAGAGATGATGATATTGTAGTCATACCTCAGTAGAAAATGGGAGGAGTTCTCTAAAAAGGGGTGAGTAGTAGATGGTGATGGAGGTGGATTAGGCACATCACAAGTTATGGTAGGTAAGGGATGACTAGCCATAGTGTAAATGACATGTTGATAATATATCGATGGTAGATTGGAGTAGGAGAGATCATCAAGAAGAGTGGTGTCCTCATAGGTCTTGTCCTCCATGTGGAATGGAGAAGGTGATGCAACATGTAATATGGGACTTTCCTTAGGTGCCTATGTCTTGATTAGAAAATTAGGTGGTGCAACATATGTAACCCCTCAAACTCAAAATGTGGATTATGGGTCTAGGAGGAGGAGACGCCAACAACCATGATAGTAAGATGAGCAGCCTTAGTGTCATGGTGGAGAGCCTCATGCATCTAGCTATGCATAACCAGCATGGTGATGTGTGTACTAGTGAAGGAACAACCAAAAGATATGAAATTTAGACTTTTTATAACTCTATGACTTGTTCTGAGACTTTTTGTTCTAGAAAATATAGGTTTGCATGTGGGATGCAAATTTTTTTTGTACCCAAAATTTCACACGTGGGGTACAAACCTCAATAAAATAGATAGAGGATATAGATGTGTGTATTTTTGGACCTCTGTGTGTTGTGTGTTAGTTTCTATAAATTTTTGTAGCCTAGAATCTAAGTTCACACGGGGGTGTAAATTTATTTGTTCCCAAAAGTTTTCACGTGGGAGTGCAAACTGCATGAAAATAGACTGTGAAGTGTACTATGGAATTTTAGACTATGGAAAAACTTTAGCAAGTGATTTGTGAGAATTTTTTGTATGTTGTTGTAACCACTTTCATGAATCAAACAATAAGCAAATGTTTTTGGATTTTTGTGTATTTTGATGATAGTACTATATTCGACCTAGCAATAAACCATAGGAATGGATGGATTCTACACCAAATGGGTATGTCATAGCATAGAACCTTCTACAACACCCAAAGGTGTGTAGAATGGCAACCTAAATGGAATAAGGTACAATAAAATTATATCCAAATGGGGAGACTCAAAATGCTCTAATGAGTTAAAAATCCTCTCGCAAAGAGAGGTCGCACTGTCAATGTGCTTCTACTAGCCCAACCAGGTGGTCGCTTAACCCTCATATTTAAGGCATGCACAGTAATGATCAGCTGCACCCACTAATTATTTTTAAAATCCCTATGGTAAAGGGGCTTTCTAAAACTATCTACTTCAAAGGGGTCTTCCAATGATTAATTCTAGAAAATCAACACTCAAGAGTAAGGGATCTCCCGGTGATGAATGTTAGTCAACCAGTCATAAGGGGCTACTATGGTGACTACAAGGGGCAAGCTAGTGGAAGGAGATGAATTCCAATATCACCAAACTTAAGTGGTGATTGTTGATGAAGGTCAATATTACCACTGTGAATGTCACGTGGTTGTGTGGGTTTGTGTTTTATGTTGATAGGTTTAGAAGAAAAACTACCCTAAATGCCTTTTTGAAATAAATATAGCTTAAGATATGTTTTCAAATGAAATATAACCTAAAATACACTTTAAAATAGAATTAAGTGGCTAGAAAGAAAACTAGATTAAATGTGTCCTCAAAAAATCAAATCTAATCTAATGCTATGAACTGAAGACTGAATGGAAATGCTTTTTGGAATAAAATCTAAGCTACAATGCATCCTCATGAAATCAAATCTAGCCTAGTACTTGGACATGAAATATAGGAATGGAAATGCTTTTGGAAAGGAAATCTAAGCTACAATTCTTTTTGAAAGTGAATTGAAATGACAAAGTGTATGCGAGAAGTCAAATTTTATCCCAAGCGATGAGTTAGCCTTGAAAATATAAAATCAAACAATGTTCTAACAAGATACCTACATCCATGCAGTTACAAAGTCCTCTATCTATCTTTGTGTATAAATATTGTATAGTTTTGGGTGGTTCACACCTCAAGGTGTAAAATTTTTGCTGATGAAAGTTCGCACGAGGGCATGCAAACTTGAAAATTTAAGATATGCTGATGGGTTTTGTGATTTTGATGGCTGATTTTGAGTTTTTGAATGGTTCTGATAAGACTTCTTGCATAAAAAGACAACTAAAAGTTAGATTTATGGTCAAAAATTGTCACAAAACCCTATGATATGAAGCATAAACCTTAAGCAAGCAAATACGGGAAAGTGAAATTCTAACTATGTGGCATGTAAAAATACAAGGAATGATTTCACCTTGCATACATTATGGCGAGAGGTGGTTTGGGATCTAGGTATGAGGGATATCAATCCCCATGTGACAAGAGGATTTTAACCTCCCCTAAATTACCTTGCCATTTGATGTGGGTGTTTGAAACTGATACCTTGTGTGTCAGGAACCAATTTTGGAGGTAGATTGCAAAGTTCACATGCCCAAGTGTGGACTCTCTAGACCTTAAAACTCTTCTGGTGCACCCATAAACTTTAATGTTGGGCTTGAAGTGTGTATTAGGGCTTTGATGTTGGGCTTGAAGTGTATCTCAAGGCTTTGATGTTGGGCCTAAAGTGCATCTCAAGGCTTTAGACTTGACCTGAAGTGTGTCTCAAGGGTTTGGTGGGGGTTTTTTGGAGTTTGTAATACCTATCACATAGAAAAATAGTCCACATAAAAAGTGTTAAATATTGATCAAGCTAATGCTTAGTGGGGGTCCCACTAGGCGTACCATAATGAAACCATTCAAAAGACTAAAATTTCATTATATGTAGAATCACTGCTTTCTATTGAATATAAAAGAAGGTTACATGATGAATCCTTTAAAAACTATTGCCCTGAAGGCTACAAATGGGTCTTCCCTAAGGAAACCCTTCTCAATGTGACCAAAAGTAGCAAGATTCATATTTTGGATATTCCTCAGTGTAGGTGGATTTCTTGTGTGTGGGTCACTATTGGTTTGATCTATCCTTTGTACCTGTTGGACCTACAAAATATGGTTAGAATGTTTTGGGGCCTACCTCAGTAAAACCCCATGTTTATGAATATAAAAACACATTTAAATAAAGCTTAAAATATGACTAAAACTATATAAAACCATGAAATAAGTCATACTTACCTATTTGGTGAACTCGGATTTGCTATAGAAAAAATTTGCACTAGTGGTTGCAAACTTTTATGGACCTGGAAGTTCACATGGGGTGTGTGAACATAACTATTTTTTATATAATTCACCAAATATGCACTATGTGTAGTCCTGATGTTGTTGCTCCTTTGCTCTTTCACCGGGTCACCTTCAAAAGTTGCCTTCATTATCGATAACCTATCTAAGTCACAAAGAACATGATGAATATAATAAAACCCTAGTACTATGTGGATGTGATGGATGATATGGATTTGGAGTGATTTTAGCAGAGTTTCTATAAGCTAAACTTGGAATCCCTAAAATGGTGAAAATGGCCTTCTACTTATAGACTTGGTCAGTGTTAGAGGAGGGGTTGAGGTGTCCCATGAGGTATCCCCTATGAGGTGTGTGTGGTGAGGTATCCTCCTAAGAGGTGTCCCTAAGGTGTCATGCCTTATAAATGATATTGGGAGAGATAATCCCTCACCCATATACAAGTTGTTATGACCTTGAGAAAAGTATCCAAATGGCATTAGTTGAAACCATCTTGGAAATATCTTCTATTTTGAAATTTATTTTTATGTGCAAAAGTTATGGTTTATCATTTATTGCCTAGGAGAGTATGAGATGAAAAGAATATCTAGGCTGAGAGGTGGCAAGGCTAGGCTAGGCTAGACTATGTGAGGTGGAAAGGCTAGGATAGTCAAAGTAGACTAGGTGAGGTGGAGGGTTAGAATTAAGCATGATTAGCCTAATTAACCATAGGATTAGTCATAAAGAAAGTCTTTTACCAAGAGTGTTGACTTTTTGTTCTTAAAGTGTTTTTTGACCATGGTGGAGAATTCAACCTTGGTTGAATTGTGAATGAGGTCACATGGGGAACTATGATTAAGTGTAGGAAGTAGCTTAGCTAACACAAGAGGGCTAAGGACAATGAATACTGTTTTTAATAAGTAAAATAGTGTTTTAAAACCAATTTATGCAATTTTGAGGGTTTTGCAAATTGATCGGCCATGAAGATGAGTAAAGGGATAATGTGCAAATTTTGGGTGTCTATAGAATGAAACCATTCAAAAGACTACAATTTCATTAAATGTAGAATCATTGCTTTCTATTGAATATAAAAGGAGGTTACAAGATGAATCCTTTTACAAATTTTTCCCTAAAGGCTACAATTGGGTCTTCCCTAAGGAAACCCTTCTCAATGTGACCAAAAGTAGCAAGATTCATCTTTTTGATGTTCCTCAATGTACCTATGGGAAACCATTGGTTTGATATATCCTTTGTACCTATTGGACTTGCAAAATCTAGTTAGAATATTTGATATATCCCATGTTTATGAAGACAAAAAGACCTTTAAATCAATCTTAAAACATGACTAAAACTATATAAAAGCATATAGAACCATGAAATAAGTCATAATTACCTATCTTGTGAACTCAGATTTTCTATAGAAGAAGTTTGCATGGGTGGATGTGAACTTGTTGAGACTTATAAGTTCACATGGTGGGGTGCAAACTTAATTGTTTTCAATAGAATTCACCGAATATGCACTCTATGTAAAAATGATGTTGCTGCTTCTTTGCTCTTTCATTCGGGTCACCTTCAAAAGTTGCCTTTGTTATCAATAACCTATCTAAGTCACAAAGAACATCGTGAATATATTAAAACACTAGTACTATGTGGATGTGATGGATGATATGGATTTGGAGTGATTTCAGAAGAGTTTTTGTAAGCTAAACTTGGAATCCCTAAAATGGTGAAAATAGCTTTCTACTTATAGACTTATCTAGGGTTAGGGGAGGGGTTGAGGTGTCCCATGAGGTTTCCCCTATGAGGTATCCTCATAAGAAGTGTTTCTTGAGTTGTCATTATTCATAAATGAGATTGGTTGAGAGAATACCTCACCCATATACAAGTCATGATGACCTAGAGGAAAGTCTCCAAATGGCATTAATTGAAACCAACCTAGAAATATCTTCTAATTTGAAATTACTTTTTATATGCAAAATTCATGATTTGCCATTTATTTCCTAGGAGAGGGTGAGATGAAAAGAATATCTGAGTGAGAGGTGACAAGGCTAGGCTAGGCTAGACTAGGTGAGGTGGAAAGTCTAGGCTAGTCAAAGTAGACTAGGTGAGATGGAGGGTTAGAATTAAGCATGATTAGCCTAATTAACCATAGGATTAGTCATAAAGCAAGTTTTGACAAAGAGTGTTGACTTTTTGTCCATAAAGTGCTTTTTGACCATGGTGGAGAATTCAACCTTGGTTGAGTTATGAATGAGGTCACATGGGGGCCTATGATTAAGTGTAGGAAGGAGCTTAGCTAGCCTAAGGGGGCTAAGGACAATGAATAGTATTTTTAATAAATAGTGTTTTAAAGCTAATTTATGCAATTTTTGAGGGTTTTACAAATTGATCGGCCATGAAGATGAGTAAATGGACAATGTGCGACTTTTGGGTGTCTATAGAACCACATGAACTTGCCCTTCATGTAAAAATTTAATACACTAATACAAGATGGATGGAACGCACTGCATGTCCCTCATCCAAGGTTTCCCAAGCAGTATATTGTACTGCCTTGCACCTTCCAATATGTGGCACAATGTAGGTATGTTATTTAGCCCCACCTAAATAGGGAGGACTATCGTGCCAAAAATGTAGTATAAGGTGTCATTGAATGCTTGTAGGATGAATAAGGATATTGTGATGTGTGATGGTGGAAGGTTGAGATGTTGTAGTGCAGTCATGGTAATGATACTAATAGATGAACCCATATGAATCAAGACTCACTTATATGGAATCAAATTCACACTATCAATGATGTGTAGTGGAGGATTAGATCCTTTAGTGGGAGTTGGTTTGAACTCATGATTGTAAAAGGTAATTACGGGTTTCTTGCAGCATTGGATAGGGTTTGACTAAGACAAGGGTTGTGATGTATGACGGGCATTGGTTGGAGATACAAGCTATGTAGCTCAGTCATGATATCTCCTATTTTCGAACACAATATTGATCATGTCAAAAAACCCTCATTGGGTAGGGCTGCATGGACTTCATTAATTTATTTGATTTGATATTCATTTATCTCATGCTTACGTAAGGGATTTTTAAATATAACTTTTTGTTGGTTGTTGATAGCAATAGGATTTTTTATTTGAAGTTTGTTCTGGTCAATCATATCTTGTAATTTATCCTTAAATGTGTAACATGTCTGGATATTATAAACCTTTTTTTGATAGTATAGGAAATATAGGTAGTCTCTATACCACTTTGGTTTTGTATGGATTTATAGCCTTTGCCTCACATAATCAATTGAAAAGAGATGCCAAATACTTAGGCAGTGGTGTATAGTTATGAGGCTTGCAAAGCAGTTTAATATGTACATAATTTTGCTATGATCGATTGTAATTTTATGTTGGAGGGGGTTGCACCTAATAGTTAGGTGGTTTAGGTGCTTTCTCAGGCTTTGTAACATTCAAGACAACATGGTTGACCATAGGTGGTTTTTGTTGTGGATAGTTTCCCATAGGATTTGTTTCCATTCTCTTTTGTGGAGTTTAATGTCTCCCTCCTCGACCTTGATGTCCTTGATGAGTTTGGATTTTTCCAAAGCCTCATTGAATGTATGATATTGTTGTAATTGTAGGAGAAATGAATTTTTCTTTGAACAACTTCTCATGAACATTCAAGTTAAAGGTATAGTGAAAGGCAATTTGGACATCACCTTTCTCCATTTTTTGCCATAGTCTATGATTGGCTTGTCATCAAATTGTATAAGGTTAGACAAGTTAGTTAGGTTGTATTTCTTCTTAACTTCGAATGAAATAT
This sequence comes from Wollemia nobilis, assembly GCA_028583015.1. Taxonomy (NCBI): domain Eukaryota; kingdom Viridiplantae; phylum Streptophyta; class Pinopsida; order Araucariales; family Araucariaceae; genus Wollemia; species Wollemia nobilis. Next base: position 15,460,688 of record JAQPPZ010002549.1, read on the forward strand.
GTTCTAGGAAGGCATTTGCGAGATGCTCAAAAATACAGATGCTACGTCTTGGCAAATGGTTGTACCATTCTAAGGTTGGGTAAAAAAGTGTTATCAATAAAGTCCTTAGCAACAAGGCATCATATTATTGAAGTTGAAAACAAAGATTCATAAAGCTTTTCATGGGTTATTGTGCATCCTCATCCCCTTTGAATTTATCCAATATATACATTTCGAAATGCTTAGGACATGGAGGACATGGTACTGAGTTATGTAGTGGTTGGTTACACAATTGATGCAACATGGAATTTTTGTAACCCATCTCTTATTTTTCCAATGAATTTATGTTCTATGTGAGCACCTTGTAGAATTAAGATGATATTATCTCATTTTCTTGTATTGTTTCTTGTAGAGGAGGAGGTAGAAGGTTTCTATTATAATGGTATGATTGGACATAATCATCATCCACTTTCTTAGAGAGTGTCTCAAGATACCCTTGATCTTGATATTAGAGTTCTAAGTCTTCATAGACCTCATACTTGGGTTGATGATTTTGATGTTATTGAGACTTATGAGTTTGTGTGGGCACATGAGGAGGGTGATTAGGTCTAGGAGGTAGGTCATGGTGTTGTGCAACATGCCTTTGGTGATTTTCTTGCCTATAGATGCTAGGTGTAAGAAATTCCTCATGAGCTTCCTTTTGTAATCTTTCTCAATGTAAATATTGATGATGCAACCATTGTTGATGCACCTTATGATGTTATCGTTTGGTACAATCTAAGTGTTATTGATTATTTTGCAACCTATCGAACCATAGTTGTTTTGTATTTGGCCTAGGTAGTGGATTAGTCATGTGAGGCCTACAAAATATTACATAAATGAAAAGGGACTTGGCTTATTCTATGGATACCCTAGGGTAGGCTATCATTTTTCTATGATCGAAGGAAGTCGTGTTAACATGGTGTTTAGTTTTGAAGGTCAAGTCTTCATAATTATATGGTGTAGAGGCACACCATGCTTGCATGGAAAAATATCCATGGTGAAAAGCAAGACAGCTTGGGCCTCCCTCTTCCTCATATTCAAGATAAAGGTGAGAAGATGAATTCATGTTCCTATATTAACAATGGGAGCCATTTCTATCCAGGTGAGCAAGTGTTTGTATCATATATGATCAGTCAAGTGAAGTGTCCCACTCATCCAAGCTAGGTGTTGGTGTATAATCTATATCATACTCAAAATTGTGTATGGATCAGGTCAATATGAGAATCCATGACACTCCCATACTAGTGCCATCGATGGGTGGTTTATGTGTAATAGTGGCATGAGATCAACTTTGACCAAGAAGTGCATCTTCTTGATCATCTCAAAGGTCTAAAGATATCTCTTGGATTGGGAAATCCTAAAGGTATGATTCCCTATAGGTGGTTCTAGAATTACAATGAATACCAGAACACCATTTGGGAATGACTAAGTCCTTGGGACTAAATCAAAGGTGTTCTAGACTTCCTTGTAATTTTTTTGAATTATCAACTCGTGATTGAGCTCAGTTGCACATAGTTACCATGATTTTTGATTATGTAAACATAGAGGAAACAAAAAAAGTATATAAATATGATTATTTATTTTAAATATTATTTGTGAATCCCTATATTTTTTTGTGTTTTTATGTTGAAACCCATAATCCTATGAGACTAAAGGTAAACAAAATAGAAAACCACTAAAATGTAGCTTGAGCACATCTCCCTGTTGGATAATGATAATCAAATGGCAAAAAAAATGTCTTCCTACTGGATATCGGATCAAGGTAACCTAAGGAATTAAAATCATCCCACTAGGGAGGTTGTTCTATCTGATTTCTACTACTAGCTCAAAAATGAGTTTGCTTCAACACTCTAGCATGTATTGGACAAAAATGATAGCTATGTTCCACTTATTATTTTACCCCATGGTAAAATGAAACTACCAATATTTTCCATTCTAGGCACACCCAAGAGTAGGAAACCTTCTAGTGATGAAGTATAGAAAAGCCACTTGCTTTTGTTAACTAGGTTGCTAAGGTGTAAGCCAATGGATGGAGATGAAGCCCACCATTGTTGGTCTCAGTTAATGATTGGGGATGAATTCCAACTTGTTAATGTTAAATTGGTATGTGGTGTGTGGGGTTATTTTTATTTTATGCAAAATCAAGTAAAAAGCATAGAGCATACAATGTTCTCTTGCTAATACATAGAAATAATATTTTAGATTCATATTTCTAAATAAATGAACATTTTAATTTTAGAAACCTATCAAATATAAAACCCTACATGGATAGCCTTTTAGCATAGATTAAGCAATCAAGCACAATAATCAATCAAATAGAGGTCATATGACATAGAAATGGTTAGAAAAAGGGGTCATATAGTATAGGAATGACCATAAACAAATGTCATTTGACCCAGGGACGATCACAAATAGATTATTTCAAAACTAAAATATCTTCTGTAATTTATCTACTTAAGCATAAATATTTTAATTTTCTTTATTGAAAATAGGAAAGTAAGGATAGGATAACTCACAAGTGTAGCCTAAGTTTGTTGTAGATGATGTTTCTAACCTTTTATAACTTCTACTCTTAGGTCATGTCTACAGTGGACGGTTGCACCTACTAGCCATATCTGTTAGGGATGGTGGTACCTACAATTCAAAAACACCAAGAAAACAAGAATAGGAAATAAATTTTGTGAAATATGGGCAAAGTTTTGATCATTATCGCCACTGAAGATATGAAAAATACCATACATCCAAGCACACAAATATTGAAATATAGCAATAAAAATGAAACCACAAATATTAAGAACAAGATATATATAATATGAATGATGGTGTCCTTTTATTAATAATAATATCCATTCCTTTTCATGAGGTTACAATAAAATCCCTCTTAGGGATATGCTACCTTTCTTGATACAATGATTTACAGTAATAATTCTTTGGATTCAATGTGCAGGATCTTCTTCAATCCTATAAACCATATTGAAGATGGTTTTTTGTGACCTCCAAAAGGGGTCATGATATTGATTCTTTATGTTGTGTTCTCATAGATACCTTTAATATGCACACAAGAAACATATAAAGCATTAATAAAATATGTAGATCCTTTTATGATAAGGACCACAATGATGACAAAATAAATCAATAAGGAAACTAAAATTCAACAAGATATATGAATGATAATGAAATTAAGCTATGCTAAAATATAAATTTAAATGCTACTAAATCTAATGACATAAAGAAAACATGGAACAGATCTTTGCTCGGGAGTTCATCTCTATGAAGGATGGTCCTATCTACTGATCATCTCTATAGTGGATGGCATCACCTACGGGAAATATATGAGAGAGATGAGCACTAAGATATGATATATTTCCTTGTAACCATTATGACATGATGTTGGATTTGATCTGTATATTTGATGTTTAAGGGTGTGCTCATGAGGAATGACTTAATGGTGGGATTTGATATTGAAGCAAGGATGTTGAATGGTACATAGGATGTGTATGTGATCTTCAAACTCAAAGGGAATACATTGACATGCTTTCCATGGATAAAGGATGCAAAGGAAACTTGGAAGCTTTTGTGGTTGAAATTCGACAAAACTTTGTTACTTGAAGATTGTAAGCTCCTTGATCTTCGATTCGGTAACACTTTATTGCATCAAAACTAAACTCTTATTAATGAGGTATAGGGGCTATTAAATAGACCTCCCAATGGGATTCTAAAGCTTCCTTGAGAAGCCAAGAAATAGTTGAAGATTAAGAAACATAAATGCTTCTTGATAATCATTGCATATTTGCCCACATTTGGTAATTGTAATCACTTGAACCATTACTTGGGATTGGGATTCTCATTATTTTAGGCATGGTCATCTCAGGGTGGGAAGGTCATGAATTCTAGTCATATAATGGTGGGATAATATTTTGAGGCCATCTCTTGGTAGGAAGGTCCTTGTTGCAAAGGGAAATTCCTACCTATTTGATTTGTGAAACCCAATATTAAGCCCTAGGGCTGCCCAAGGTGGATAATATAGCCTTAAAAGGTATCATATAGGTAGTATCATCAATATTATGTGTCTTAGGTATCTATATTTAATTATGCTACACATGATTTAGAGCTAGCTTCAATGGTGCATGATTTAAATACCTAGTACCACTACTTGGTGGGAAGGCCCTTTCAATTAAATACTAACCATCAAAGTTCAAGGTACATATTTACCTAACCTATACTTAGTGTGAGATAGAGAATATGGGTTGATTTTATCGTTGAATATAACTTTGAAATTGAGTACATAAAATGGAAAGAGAATAATGTTTCTAATGCCATGAGTAGAAGGAAACACATAACAACCATAACTAGAAGCCACATGGACCTAATGGATCAGGTGAAATAGGAGTAATATTAGAATGAGTATTTCTAGGAAATTCAAGATAGGATGAACAAAGACCTTGAGGGTAATAAGGAATTTGGTATGAAAAATTATCTCTTGTGCTACAAGGGTAAATTCATCATACTAGAAATGGATTATTTGAGAAAGTTAATAATGCAAGAAGCCTATAAGTGTACTTATTCTTACCATATTGGAGGGGAAAAATGTGTGAAAATATGAAAAGAACCTTCTTTTGGATGGGAATGAAGAAGGATATCACTTATTTCATCGCTCGATGCCTTGAATATCAGAAATTCAAGGTGAAACAAAGACATCCTACAAGACAATTGTATCCACATGATGTGCCTATGTATGAATGACATGTGATATCTATGGATTTTATGGTTCACCCAAAATTTGATATCAACATGATGTAATCATGGTATAGTCATATTGACTTAGCTTGCACATTTGATACCTAGAAACATCAATGATGATGCTCAGGTGGTGGCTAACAAATTTTCCAAAGAGATATTATATTTGCATGGATTTCTAGAGGTAATCATTTTAGATAGGGATTTTAAATTCACTTCTCAATTTTTTGAAAATCCTTTATAGTGCAGTTGGCACAAAAATGAATATGAATTTGGCATACCACCCTGAGACAAAGGGCCAAATAGAATGGGTAAACCAAGTACTAGAAGACATGATCCTCATGTACTGCATGGATCACAAGTCTCATTGGGAAGACTACCTACATCTTTTAGAGTTCGCATACAATAATGGACATCACTCCTCGCTAGGAATGGCTCCTTTCAATGCCTTTTATGTGTGGAAGTGTAGAATACCATTATATTGGAATAACCTAGATGACCGAGTTGTGTTTGGGCAAAAAATGGTCGAATAAATGGAGGATCCGCTAAAGGTAATTAGGCAAAGACTTAAAGAAGTTTCTGATAGGTAGAAAAGTTATGTTGATATAAAAAGACTCCAAGAGAGTACTCCATTGGAGACAAGGTATATTTAAGGTTTAAATTGAACAAGAGTTCTATCAAATCCATAAATTTGAATCCATGCTTTGTGGGACCCTTTGAAATCACTAAAATGATCAATTTGGTTGCATACCGACTTGCCTTACCACCTAACCTATCCAAGATCCATGACACCTTCTACATATCCTTGCTTAGGAAATATGTTGCTGACCCTAAACATGTATATGATGTTTATAGTTTAAAAATGGCAAATTAGAGGCTATTAAAGTGGTACTAGTAAAGATTCTTGAGTTTCATTCTAAATCTATGTGAAATAAAACTCTTGAGCAATGTATGGTCCAATAGGACTAGTTTTTTGAAATAAATACCACTTGGAAAAAGTGGAGGATATGCAAAAAAAATTCCCTTATTGTTTGAAATTTTTTAATGTAATAACTTTTATTTTGAAAAAACTAGAAACACCCGAGACGATGTTTAGTCCTAGGGGGTAGGATGTCATGATTCTCCATGGAAAACTATAGCACCCTAAAATTGGCACAGTTAAACCTTAGTAAAAAGATAAAAATTTGAATTTTAAACCCCAAACCGCCCGTTCATCGCTCGTTACCCGCTTTCCTTGTTTTCCATGCCATTTTTAGGATTTGTTTTGACCGTTGGACGATATCATCGATGATCAGATGAAATTGTCCTAGATCTGACGAATTCGTCTGGAACAGAACATCCAGATGATTTCATCCCAAAACCAAATTTTCATAATTAGCTTCTATTTCAATAACTTCTCTAACTTGGGCAGAAAGCGTGTCTGCGTAGTTAGAGTCTCCCCCATTGGAGATCTCCCAAATTGGGATGATCTCCAACCTCCTAACCTCTCCCTAATCCTATATAAACTAGGATTTTCTTAGTTTATCCCCTTGAACCCCCTAGCTGATGGATTTCCCTACAAATTTAGTTCCTTGTGCCTTAGAACACCTTCATACTTTTGTTTGCATTGCATATTTCAAGTTTTCTTGCAGGAATCTTACTGTTCTTCAGCTGGAGCAAGCTTGGATCGTCGCAGGTGATTCCAGATGATTTTTGATGATCCTATCATAGATCGGCGATGATATCGTATGATTGGAGGTGATCTCGACTGTAGTCCAGATTAGGGGCAATCAGAGCCTAGAGTTTGCATTTTCTTATCGTTCCTCTGCATTTCTTTATACATTATCTTAGTTATTATATTTATGCATCCTGGAGTTCACCTCATTTAGTATAGATGCATGATAAAGTCATAATAAATTGTCAAATTGATGCATTTCCTTTTAATTGCTATCTGGATTTATCATTTGGGCAAGTTTACTATTATTTCTATCATTTCCCCTTGCTTTTGTAGTTGCATTTTTGGTATTTTGTATCTGTTTCTATGATTGCAGGTTTCTGATGAATTCGTCTGATGAATTCATCAGATCGACGATGATCTAGTATGATCTTAGATGACTGACTGAGATCTGAGATGATTCTATGCAATTCCATATTATTACATATGATTTGAGATGATTTGGACTTCTACAAACCTTAGAATCTTCATCATACATCCGAAATCAGGTATATTATGTCCTATTTAGCATATTCTCTGTGTTTAGCATTTATTCATGTTTTTTGTATTCATATAAATCAGCATTGGCATATAGAATAGTTTATATTCATCTTGGCCAAACCTAGGAATTGAATGATCAAAGCACAACATGAACACATCAAACCTACTATCAACCTAGGCATGGAAACTACCACTAAAAATTTTCCTGGTGAACCCACCATCCATCAAAAATTCACCCTTATACCCCTCCCTCGAGAGGAAGGACCTTCAAAGGGCCTCTCAGTCTGAGGTATTATCCCATACTTCTCGCATACCCCTTATGGGCATGGATCCTATAGCCTGAAGGTAAGGATGCAAAAAATTTGGAGCGATACATTTTGGTGAACCCGACGTGAAAAACTAAAAACCTTTTGAAAACAATCCAAAAAAAAAAACAAAACATAAATGCATTTAGAATCAAAGATTGCATATCATATTTAGATGGTAGATTATAATAAAAGACGAGTTGTCACCATTAATGTTGAGAATCAATTAGTAGCTATAGAGATTACTTCTATACTTAGAGTACCTCAAACAAATAGGGTTCAACCTTTATGGGATGAACTTAATAGGAGATTGAATATCATTTAATCTAGATCAATCGAACTTAGGCAAATCAAGAGGTTTGTCCTAGATAGAATCCTGGATCCTGATCAAGTGACCTTGTATCATGAGCTTCAGAGAGCTTGCCATAGGTGGTTCATAGATAAAAGAGCCCTTGTGTCTTTTGAGTTGTACACCTTTGAGGAATACCTCGACAATGTAGTTGTAGTACATAAATTTCTATCTCGTATAGAGGATCAAGAGGTCGTCCTTACGGATAGAAAGAGATGGAATAGAGTTCCTAGAGCTGTGTTATATCGAGAGTATTGCCATGAGCTCTATTTTTACAAGTCGAAGTCAGAAGTAGATAACATTACCATAGCACACTTTGTCAAATTCTTGAAAAACCATTTCCAATTTGAAGAGGAGCATTTCATGACTCCTGATGAACTTGATCCTATCAATGACATCTATAAACTATTTATAGAAAACTAAGCCATTATTTTATTATTTCTTGCATTTAGTATGTTGTTTGTTCTCTTTATAATATTATCATAAAAACAAAAACAAAACAAAAACATAACAAAAATCAAAACATTTTCTTTTAAGTATTATAGTAGGTATATAATTAAAATATATACCTCCCAAATTTGTTGCAAATATATTAATATATATTTGCTAAAATCTAAATTTAAGCATAATGACTAGACTTAGGAATGGAAAACAGACTGAAGTAGAAGAAGATTGGTTAGGAAAACCAGTAAATAAACCAGATGTCCTTCCTGAAGACCCAATTCTAGAAGAAGGAACCCTAGACCAACAAGAAGAAGAATTTGCTGAAGGAAATGAACAAAGAGAAATTGTTAGAGAGGAAGGATCCTCATCTCCTAAAATATCTTCGGAAGGAGCTGTTACTTTTGAGAACATGGAACATTTCTAGAAGTTCCTCAATACTAATATTGGCACTCTTAATAGAGAAGTCCATATGGACAAGGATCAAATTAGTGACACTCAAGCAACCCTAGAAGACATATATCACACACGCACTAATCCCTTGTCCTTCGTTGATCAAGAAAGTGATCAAGATGGACCATCCAATTTGGATATGGCCACTATAATCCAGAACATGCAACAACAACAGGTTACCCAACCACCTAGAGTGCCTATTACCAAGCCTAGGGTTATTCCCACACAAAAGAAACCTTCATTCACTGCTCTATTTTGCCAAGTTATTGATCAACATACCTCAAATCAACAAAAGCCTAAAAAAAAACCAAACACCAATTTCTAACAATATGGGATACAACATAATGCTACAACAAATCTTCTTCATAATACTCTTCCTACCAACCATTTGCATAATAGCAATATAGCATCCAATCCTTACGTCATGCCATCATACGCTCAAATACCACCGAACCAATATGGTGGACAAACTGGTAATCTGGAAGCCATGGTGAAACAGTTAGTCTCCCGCATGGACCAGATAGATCCCTACTATCCTTCATACAATTATCGAGAGATGTGTAGTCAGCCTCTAGATCCTATAGTTGTAGCACAACCATACCCTAAACACTTTCCTATGCCTGTCCTACCTATATACAAAGGAACTGAAGATCCCATAGAGCATCTTCATATGTTTAGGATAGCGTGTCATGATATATCACATGATGATTTGTTATTACTAAAAATATTCCCAAAAAGTTTAGGAGGGATGGCATTAGAGTGGTATTACCAATTACCCACTCATTCTTTGAGGAATTTCGAAGAGACAACCGAGTCTTTTGTGCATCAATTTAGTGCCTACATCGAAAGGCATGTAACCATCAAAGATTTATACAACCTAAAACAAGACAAAGATGAATGTTTTGCTGATTTCCTAGCTCGGTGGAGATAGTTGATAGGAAAATTGCACTTTGTGTTACCTTATCGGGAAATGCTTGATATTTTTATTAATAATTTACAAGAACAACTATCCTATGAGTTATCAACTACTACCTTGACCACCTTTGATCAAGCTATAGATTTATCTCGAAGAGTGGAAGATGCTCTTATTAGGAGAGGTCATATTAAAAAGAAAGATGATGAGAAAACATCCAAAAATCAATATAAAAATAAACAAGTTGTGGGTGATGGAGTCACTGATAGTAGAAATATCGCTACTATTAATGCTATGAAAAAAATAGAGAAGTTCATACTGAAACCTCCTGATAAACCACCCCGAGAATTTACTAGGTTAAATCAACCTTTATCAACTATTCTCCCGCAATTACTAGCACGAGGTTTGATCCAATTACCAAATATCTGAGAACCTGATCCAACTATACCCGAATACAAAGCTGATTTACACTGTGATTTATACTCTTGTAAAATATTAAAACATAAAATACAAGACCTGATTGATAACAATGAGATGGAGGTGCAAGCCTTCCAACCTAAACAAAATCCTCCTAATAATTCTCAAAAGAACATCCCTCAAAATCAGAATCAAAATGCCAATCAATCATTGGACATATTTCAACATCCTTTACCAAAGCATGGTAAAGAAGTGGCTAATCAAATTGAGCACCATAATGTTCCCCCTCCTACCCAATATGTAGGAACTATTAGTGGACATTCACCTACTCATGATGTGGAAGTATTTGACACAACTTTATCCATGGTTACGACCAGACCTCTATATAATATTCGGACACCTGATCTTAGTGATACAGAATACGAGACTGAAAGTGACATGGAAATCACCTCAAATCAATCGAATAGTTCTGAAGATGAATCGGATCCTATTCAACCTATCACAAGTTCTATGGTTCCAGAAGAACCATTTCCAAGAAGAGTCACTACTCGACCATCGTCTCACCAATTACTTTCTAATGAACAAGCCATAAACGCTAGACCAAGGCCTATTCATCATCCTCAAAATAATATTGTAGGTACCATCGGAGCTGTTACTCGATAATAGGCTCAAAATTCTCAGCAAGATCAAACTCAGAATGATGGATCAACTCCATTTGTTTTGAAAATTCCTAATAAAGGGAATCATGCGCCTAATGTTCAACCTAAGCCTCCTTATAATATTAATGAACAATTATCAAATACTACAACTAGAATTTCCCTTTTGGACCTTTTAAGATCTTCTCCTACACATAGGGATGAATTAATGCTCACATTAAGCCAAATGATGGTACCACAAAATATTCAACTTGAAGCCATGTCCAATACTATCATAACGTACGAAGTTGATTGTATTGACTTTCGGGATAGAGATATACCACAACATAGTTTACATAAGGATAACCCCTTATATATTACTGCCCTAATTGGAGATGTAGTAGTTAAACGAGTCTTGATTGATAATGGTTCATCTTTAAACATTTGCACTTTTGACTTCTACAAAATATTTGGGTTTAGAAGTGACAAAATGAAAAGAACTGACATGATCATAAAAGCCTTCAATGACAAAACACAAGAAACATGTGGAGTTATTACTATTCCATTGCAAGTTGGTCCTAGAACCTTAGACACGACCGTATTTATTGTACATTGCCCTGCATCATACAATATACTCTTGGGTCACCCTTGGATCAATGCAATGCAAGTTGTTCCCTCAACTTTACATCAATGTGTTAAATTTGAATTTAAAAATTAGTTGGTTACCATTCATGGTGATCCCAGACCCTTTGATATGTGTGCTTTGGCAGACCCTATTGGAGTTCAATTTTGCCCTGCTTTATCATCCACACATCCTAATTCTAATCATCCACCTAAACGTGTGAAACACACACTCATAACATCATCTACTCCATCAACTACACCTCTACATATAGTTCAACCGTCTTCCGAACAAACCACATTAGGACCCCAAAAAGATCCTAAACTCACAACCAATGTTTCTTGTTTTACTCCTATAACTTCCATACCTATAAAAGACTCATCCATCAACATCCCTACAACATCTACATCCACTAAAGGCATACTTTCTACATCCGACGATGTAGGGAATGTTCCTTCTACCTCTTATGCTCTTACTGACGAGCTTTTACCCGATTTATCTAAAATTCTTATATCAAAAAAAACAAACGTTGCTATGCAAAATTCCCTTATTTTAAATAATTTTCCATCCTCTCCTCACACCTTGGGTCTCCCATAGCCTATGGGAAGTATTTACCAAGTCGGGAGTTGCACTTTTATTTATAAGGGATATGACTGGGGAAGAATACCTAGAAACATTAAGACACATTATGATGGATATGCTCGATGTTATTTTGCTAATGAGTATATTAAAGCTAAGCCTATAATGCTTAAATTAGGATATAAAGGGAAAGGTTTGGGACCTTTCCAGAATGGTATGAAAGAACCTTTTGAGGTAGAACCATGGCCTGCCCGATGTGGTGTGGGCCTATTTCCTAGTAAAGTTCAGCCCTTCCCATTCGAGGATGATGACCATCTCATATCTTACCAAGATTATTTGGATGAACGTGATGCTTTGTGTTTAAGGAATAACCCATTTACGTGTAATATGCTATCCATAGCTTACCCTGAGATGATTGTTGAATCCGATGATGAGTTGGAGGGGGATATCTTCCATGATGTCTCCGTTGAAGAATTGTTACATAACAAATTTTATTTCGATGGCTCTATACCTAGTATAGCCCAGCTTGAGGCCACGACTCCTCAAGATGAATTATCCAAGCTAACCTTGGAAGAATTACAAGAATTAGGCATTTCACCCGCCCCATCTAATTTTGAGAGAGATCTACATATGGAAGTTGAAAACATTATAAAAATTAACATTGGAACCGAAGATAACCCTCACATAATCAACATTGGATCAGAATTGAGTCAAGAAAAACAAGATAAATACATTGCATTCCTTAAAGAATATGAAGACGTCTTTGCTTGGACATATGAGGATATGCCAGGATTAGACCCTTCCGTAGTTATGCATCACCTAGTAGTCCATTCGGATGCTAAACCTGTTAAACAAAAACTTAGAAAAATGCATCCTAAAGTGGCCTTACTAGTCAAAGGGGAATTAGAAAAACTCTTGAAGGTTATTTTTATACAAGCCATTGATTATGCTGAATGGATTTCGAATGTAGTTCTAGTAACTAAGAAAGAAGCTACCAAAGTTAGGGTTTGCATAGACTTTAGAGATATTAATGTTGCATGCCCTAAAGACGATTTTCCTCTTCCCAACATGGATTAGATCATTGATTTTACTACTGGGAGCAGAATGATATCCCTAATGGATGGATTTTATGGTTATAATCAGATCAGGATAGCTCCTGAAGATCAGGATAAAACAACCTTTATTACCCCTTGGGGAACATTTTGTTGGAAAGTTATGCCATTCGGTTTGAAGAATGCAGGTGCAACATATCAACGAGCCATGACTTATATCTTTCACGATATGATGCATGATATTCTACATGATTATGTAGATGATATTATAGCTTGTTCCATCAAAGAAGATGATCATTTAGATGACTTGAGAAAAGTATTTGATCGATTAAGGGAATATCTTATCCGACTAAATCCAACCAAATGTATATTCGGAGTTAAGTCCGATAAATTATTAGGGGTCATAGTTTTTTTACATGGCATTGAAATTGACCCTCTCAAGATTGCGGCTATCACTGATATGCCTGCACCCACAAATATATCTGAATTACGAAGTCTACAAGGTAAGCTTCAAGCTATTCGCCGCTTCATTGATAAGTTGGCAGACAAAACTGGACCCTTTCTTAAGCTTCTTAAGAAATATGTCTCTTTTCATTGGGACGATGAATGTCAGGAAGCATTCAAACTCCTCAAACAATATCTTCTTAAACCATCGGTGCTTTCACCACCTAGATCTGATCATCCATTTATCTTGTACATCTCTGCTTCAAATTTTGCCTTAGGAGCTATGTTAGCTCAACTTGACGATGAGAAGAAAGAACGTGCTAATTATTACATTAGTAGAACCTTAATCAGTTATGAAACTCGTTATACAATGTTAGAGAAGTTATGTCTCACAGTCGTATTTTCTACATAGAAATTATGCCATTATATGCTCAGTCAAAAAATGTATGTTATTGCTAAATTTGATCCTTTGCGGTATCTCATGAGTCGACCGTACTTATCTGGTCACACAACCAAGTGGGTTCTTGCGCTAAGCGAGTTTGAACTCATGTTTATAGGATAGAAGTCCATTAAAGGTCAAATCATAGCAAATCAATTAGTTGTTGCACCCTTAGAGTCTACCCATCCCCTCATCATTGAGTTTCTTGATGAATGCCTTAAATTAGAGGCAGACCATCCTGAGCAATGGTCCCTATACTTTGATGGAGCCTAATGCATGAGTGGGGCTGGTGCAAGTATTATTTTAATATCTTCGTAGAAACATCTTATACCTCTGTCCTTTAAATTAACATTTTCTTGCACTAATAATACTACTGAATATGAGGCTCTAATCCTTGGATTACGAGCCACCTTGGCACTAAAAATTAAAAATTTATTGGTTTTCGGTGATTCTCAACTTGTCATAAATCAAATCAATGATTTTTATCAGACTAGAGATGATAAATTACGCCCATATAAAGCATATGTCCTACAATTATTAGCTTTATTTGATCAAGTTACCTTGGAAGCTATTCCTCGAACTAGCAACCGTGCGGATGGTGTTGTGGCTACAGCTGCATCTCTTTTGCCCTTGGAGTTAGATGATGAATATGCTACCATCATTATTCATCGACTCCAAGAACCCGCTTCAAATAAATCATGCTTAGAACCTTTGGATGTGTTTCTAATCAATGAAACTACTCCTGAACCATGGTACACTGATATATTTAATTTTCTTCAAAATGGGACCTTTCCTGAAGGTTGTAATAGCAACTAGTGTCGGTTATTACGTAGATGAGCAAGTCGCTTCATAATTATTGGTAATACATTGTATAGGAGATCTTTTGAAGGCATCCTATTGAGATGTTTGAATCTAGAAGAATCTAGATCAACTTTGAGTGAAGCCCATGATGGATCTTGTGGGGGACATTTTAGTGGTAGCGCCATTGCTAAGAAACTCCTTAGGATAGGATATTTTTGGCCTACCATGGAGAATGATGCACATGATTATGTGTGCCATTGCGAGAAGTTCTAGAAACACACTGACCTTGTCCATGCGCCTGCACAAGAACTGCAAGGCTATTTCATCTCCTTGGCCCTTTTCAAAATGGGGCTTAGACATCATTAGAAAAATCAATTTTGTGTCATCAGATGGACATAAATTCATCATAACCGCCACTGAGTATTTTACGAAATGGGTTGAAGCTATGCCCTTAGCTTCTTGCACTGGAACCCAAGTTTCCAAATTTATTTTTAATCAAATTATTTGTAGGTTCGAAATTCCCTGCAAATCTCATCTCGGATAATGGAACTTGTTTCAAAAATAAATATGTCAAGAAATTATGTCAAAAATATAAAATTCAACATTGTTGGTCCACTCCCTATTATCCTCAGGGTAATGGCCAAGCAGAAGCATATAATAAAACATTAATCAAAATCCTCAAAATATTGGTCAATAAATCTAGTCGAGATTGGCACATCCAACTATATCCTGCTTTGTGGGCTTATCGAACTAGCGTTCGCACCCCCATAGGTACTTCACCTTTTGTTTTGGTTTATGGCACTGAAGCTATTTTTCCCTTTGAATTAGAAGT
Organism: Wollemia nobilis; assembly: GCA_028583015.1. NCBI lineage: Eukaryota > Viridiplantae > Streptophyta > Pinopsida > Araucariales > Araucariaceae > Wollemia > Wollemia nobilis. The sequence goes on from JAQPPZ010002549.1 coordinate 15,475,922, forward strand.
TCCTTCTTTGGCTCTACTACTTCAAGATACTGAAGTAGGAGATGAATATCGTGCTGGCAGACTTAGTCAACTGGAACTCCTAGATGAGAAACGCATCAATGCTTTGGAGCATCTTTGTGCCTACCAAAACAAGCTTAAACGAGCATACCTCAAGAAAGTTCATCATCGATCCTTTGAGATCGGTGACCTTGTCTTAAAAGAAAATCAAAAAAATACTAATGCAACTAAAGACCTTAAAGGTAAATTTGAGCCTAACTGGCTTGGTCCATATGTCATCACTGCTAAATTTGGATCGGGAGCATACCGATTAGCTACCTTAGATGGTAAAGATCTTAAAGAACCTATGAACATTATGCATCTTAAGCGCTATTATGCATAAAATCTGGGCATTTCATCATTGTATATATTGTTATTTTGCATATTGTTTCATTTTCATCATCCATATAAAAATTTCAAAAAAAAAAATAGTAATAGTATTTATTATTTCCATTCATAAATTAAAATCAAAATATAAAACTTCAAAATCATCAAAATCTTCAAAAAACATCTTTTATTTTTGTACCTGTCAATTCTTGTAGTATTGCAGTTATATTTTCAGTTATTTTGGATAAATTAGCATTTATTTGGAATCCCGCACTTTCACTCTCACATGCATAAATATCTTGATTTTATTTGGTATGATTATTAATCTCTCTCATATTAAAGTCCACAGTTGAATTAAATAAAGTTTTGAGCATAGAGAACTGATCTTGTTATTTACTTGAACCAAGTACATCTTTTCACATTAAAATGATTTCATTGCAAATTCGATATGATGCTACATAGTAGAAGTGGTTTCTTGAGTGAAAAGTTTCCCCTGCTATCCTATCATGCACATGGTCTAGAATATTTGAGAATTGACAAAAGGACAAGCTCACCCCTACCTAGAATAAAAATCCCTTACTCTACAGCCAATCCGAGCAAGTATCCCTAGCATAGGAAGAAAAATAAAAGTCAAAGAAAATGAGAAAAAGAAAAATATCATTTTGTACCATCGCAGCAATATTTCAGCATTATCTCAGTTCCAAGCAAACATACAAAATAAGAAGAAGAAGAAGAAGCAAGAGAAAAAGCAAAAGCAAACAACAAATAAAATCCCTTTCCCTACCCCTTGAAAAGAAAAGAAGGGTGAATGAGCTTGAATCCCTGGAATTCTCAATTATTCTAAAACTATGAGGTAAGCCCCATAATAGGCGGTTTGTGCCCAACCCACTTGGCCTTGGGTAACTCCTAGCGTGGTGATATGTCTGTCACATTAGCGACCTTATTTTGTATAGACCTATGTCGGCTTATGGATTAGCTAGCTCTTGATGACCCGACTTACATAGTAGTCTGGTACGATTACATGCATATAAATCATGGTCAACGAACACTTATTTGGTTAATTCAAATTACTTGTATCAAATTATCTTGCTCAAAATTGGTAAATGAACAATACAATTGCACACACATTTGTATTTGAGAGATTTTTGTATCATTATGATAAATCAAGATCGGCAATGAACTCACATATGCACCTGAGGGTTCCTTATAAATCTACATTTGTCTTTGAGATAATGTAAAATATTTTTGCAACTCTTTTTTGGAATAATTTTATCTTCTTATTTCAGAACATCTGTTTAGTATAAAAACAATTACATACATTGTTTTCAAAAATCACAAAATTCTTTCAAACAACATATTACACAATATAGTAAATAAATTCAAGTTTATATATTATTATTTTCTGTTTATCTCAAAATCAAAAATCAATAATGCAATAAAACTAAAATATCAATTTCTTCTTTGGATTTCGTGATGATGGTATAAGTCTATACCCATAATTCTATGCCTAGCGCAAACCATTGTTCTCATTCTATTTCCCATTCATTTTAAAAATTCATAAAAACATATGACTTACATCATTATGTTACACAATTGAGCTTTAAAATGAATGAACACTTATTCTATTTCATTTCATTATGTCAACATTCAATTTTGCAATGATGGTATAGTTCCTAGGGACTTATTCAAAAAATTTATCACACTTAGGAATTTATGCCTAGCAAAAATCATATTTCTTTAATATGTCATGCATAATATTTTTATGAAAATCTGAAAAACAAATCATCACCATCATAATTTCCATCATCACAACACAAAGTCTTAAGACAGTCTCTTAAGCACTCTTTTACTTTTAACAATATTTCTATCTTGGGATTAGCTTGACGACCTAGCGAGCAACGACTCCATGAAACGGTCTATAACAATGACAATGTCCTTTGAAATTATTGTTAGAAGTCTCTTTTATTTTTCATCAAATCACACCACAAAACAACCAATTTATCCACATCAGATTATTTCATTTACAATTTTATGGCATGACATAACATTATAATTTATTTCCAATGACATAATTACATGAATCAACAATTTAAAACTTAAAGCATCATAATACAACATATATACACAAGTCATACCATCAAAAAGACAATCTATATATATCATCAATCAATTATGTACATCATCTGGATTGGTATGCCACAATCAAAACCCTGGCATACTCAATCCCCTCAAAAAGTAATAATAATACAATCTGCACTCTGTAGTAGTTAGCCTCGAGAAGCCCTTGAGCTCTCAGCCTCATCTCCTCCCCTGCCCTAACATGGAGGAGGTGGTCCCATAGAGGTCCGGGCTGTGTCTTGGGTCCTCGCCATCGATCGTGAGGATGTCCTCGACGATCCCATCATGATCGGCTCTGCAATGGGGGCTGGAAATGGTATCCTCTATCCCTCTGGGACCACGTGATAGTATAACCCCTGGTAGAATGCGGTTTGAGCAATAGACCATGCCAGATCCTGAGTGCTCGCCCCTTTGCTCTGAGCCCTGAGCCATGTAGCCTCATCCTATAGTATCTACACCTGAGATCAGAGGTGGGTAACCTTAGCCTGGAGAGCCACCATCTCGCTGCTCTCCCCCACCTCGACACCCTTGCCCTTATCGGGTGATGGTGGTCTCTCCCCCTGCTAAGAAGGGAATATCTCCTCCCTCCTCCCTGTCTGTTGTGGCCTCTATGGAGCCCGTGCCATCCTATGGTGCCTCTCCTATGAAGACCGTCGTTGCTCTCTCCCACTGTGACCGCATGTTGCCTCAATAGAAACCTGGCACCACCTCCCCATCCATCGCACCATGGCATGCACCGGACCTTGTGCCCTCATCATTCGAGGAGGGCGGATGCCTACGTACCAGGCATCGTATCCATTGACAACCCCAGCATCGTCACCATCCACTGGCTGGATGGGGGCATCATCTACATCCTGGCTCTAGAACCGTTGCATGTCTGGAGCCCCACTCAGTGTAGTACTATCCTAGACAGTTTGGGAGTACTCATAATCCCTGAGAGAAGGGATCCCCTACTGTAGACCAAACTATCGTAGAACCCGATTGTAGCGGTGGAGCTCTACCTCTCCCCGCTCCATCCTTAGCCAGCAGACTCGCCTGATGCAAGCCAGCTCTTGCCCATCCTCTGCCCACCCTGGGTGCTCTCACCATGGCCTCCAAGTAATCTGGTTCGGGATGAGGTCATCTAGCAACCTCCGTGACATCGATAGATCTATCCACCATTGTGACCCTCTCTGTAGCCACCAATAGAAAACTCGGGGCCTCTCTTGGTCAAATCCTGTTAGTGGGAGTCCTACTAGCCTTCGTACCGTGATGTGCTCCTAGCACAAAACCTATAGCTACGATGTCAAAACTAGACATCGGCCTCCCTTGTATACGACCCCATGTAGGATCCTATACAAGCGATATAGTACAAAGCTGCCCCATGCAAACCTATATCCATGGTCTCTCATGTCATAGACCACATCTAAAAGGAGCCATGGTAGCCTACACCCGCTCTGGTGGCACAGTAGTAAGCCACCTACCACCCCTGCCAAAACCCGAGTCAGCCTAGATGCCCCAAGCATCTGCCTCAGAGACTCGATGTTCACTCTGCCCTTCTCTAGGGTGAAGCTCGGGTCTTCGCTCAGCCTCATCATCGCTTGGCCCTGATTGGCCATAGGAGTCATCAGCCATCCCTATATGGGGATCCTCAAGATCCTCCATACATCCTCTAGTGTGGGAGCCATCTCCCTTGTCGATAATCAGAAGTAGGACAACCTCGGATACCACCTCTCTGCTAGGGTTGTTAGTAGCCCCATGTCCGTCGATACTTGTGGCATCTTTGCCACATGCTGCAAACTGACTTGTGCTAGTCGGTCACATTCTTCCTGGTCGAGCACGGCTATGTCATCTCTCAGCCCCTCGTATTTCCACTCCTGACTCTTTAGTAATCCCTTCTGCAAAACAAACAATAAAAGAATAAAATTCATTAATAAACCAATCATTAAAATCAAATTAAAAACATTTTAATCAAGCCTAATTTCTTAAAAAAATAATGATATCATCCACCATTGGATGATATCGTCCCAAATTGGTGAAAATCGTCCTTTGTAGGACTAAATCATCTCCTATTTTGCAACTTGAGGATCGTCCCTTTTTGGACGAAATCACCCCTAGTTCACCGATTTCGCCCTCAAACGAAATTGACGATCTAGAGACTATTTCGATGAAATAGGGATGATTTCTTCCCAACGTTGTCGATGGCCTAAAAACGGCCGCGATGCCCCAAACAGTCAAAATTTCAATCAAAAAATTGCACAAAACAAATTCAAACATAATTCACTAGGATTAGATCCTTACCCGTAGCCCACGTTGGACCTCTATCGATTGGTGCACTGTCTCAACCATTTTTTCTCTGTAGAGCTCTAAACTAGTAAAAATGAATAGTAAAAATGAATTAGGGTTTTACCCTATTTTCTTAATTTTATTTTAAAATCAACAACATTTTTTTTTTTTTGCTTTTTCACGCTTTTACCTCAAACGTTCGATTTGGGTAAAAACACGGAGGGGGCACCATAGTCAACAGTAGAATGATTCGACCAAGAATCGTCGTCTAAGAAATTGAGTAAATTTTTGCTTTCTCATAAAATAGGAAGAACTCGTATTTAACGCATTTTCTTCAAAAAATTCGCTAAAGAAGGGGCAAAATGTAGCACCCTAAAATTGGCACAGTTAAACCTTAGTAAAAATATAAAAATTTGAATTTTAAACCCCAAACCGCCTGTTAACCGCTTGTTACCCGCTTTCCTTATTTTTTGCACCATTTTTAGGATTTGTTTTGACTATTGGACGATATCGTTGATGATCAGACGAAATCATACCAGATTTGATGAATTCATCTGGAACAGAATGTCCAGACGATTTCATCCCAAAACCAAATTTTCATAATTAGCTTCTATTTCAACAGCTTCTCTAACTTGGGTAGAAAGTGTGTCTACACAGTTAGAGTCTCCCTCGTTGGAGATCTCCCAAATTGGGATGATCTCCAACCTCCTAACCTCTCCCTAATCCTATATAAACTAGGATTTTCTCAGTTTATCCCCCTGAACCCCCTAGTTGACGGATTTCTCTACAAATTTAGTTCCTTATGCCTTAGAACACCTTCATACTTTTGTTTGCATTGCATATTTCAAGTTTTCTTGCAGGAATCTTACTGTTCTTCAGCTGGAGCAAGCTTGGATCGTCGTAGGTGATTCTAGATGATTTCGAATGATCCTGTAGCAGATCGACTACGATATCATACGATTGGAGGTGATCTCGACTGTAGTCCAGATTGGGGGCAATCAGAGCCTAGAGTTTGCATTTTCTTATCGTTTCTCTGCATTTCTTTATACATTATCTTAGTTATTATATTTATGCATCCTGGAGTTCACCTCATTTAGTATAGATGCATGATAAAGTCATAATAAATTGTCAAATTGATGCATTTTCTTTTAATTGCTATATGGATTTATCATTTGGGCAATTTTACTGTTATTTCTATCGTTTCCCCTTGATTTTACAGTTGCATTTTTGGTATTTTGTATATGTTTTTGTGATTGTAGGTTTCTAACGAATTCGTCAGATTGACGATGATCTTGTATGATCTCAGACGACCGACTGAGATCTAAGATGATTCTATGCAATTCCAAATGATTATGTATGATTTGAGATGATTTGGACTTCTACAAACCTCAGAATCTTCATCAGACATCCGAAATCAGGTATATTCTATCCTATTTAGCATATTCTCTGTGTTTAGCATTTATTCATGTTTTTTGTATTCATATAAATCAGCATTGGCATATAGAATAGTTTAGATTCATCTTGGCCAAACCTAGGAATTGAATGATCAAAGCACAAAATGAACACATCAAACCTACTATCAACCTAGGCGTGGAAACTGCCACTAAAAATTTTCCTGGTGAACCCACCATCCATCGAAAATTCACCCTTATACCCCTCCCCCAAGAGGTGGGACCTTCAAAGGGCCTCTCAGTCCGAGGTATTGTCCCATCCTTCTTGCATCCCCCTTTCGGGCGCGGATCCTATAGCCTGAAGGTAAGGATGCAAAAAATTTGGAGCGATACAAAAAATTTGTGGCATAGAAAACAATGTATTAATTAATAATATTTTAATACGTAGTGTTGTGTAATGGATCAGCTATGTGATGTTTAGGATTTTTAAAGAGCATGGTATTGTTGACATATTGCCAGTATGTAGGATCAGGTACACTCATAGGTGGAAGAAGTAAAATCATCAACCAAAAATAGGGGTGTTTGAGGTTGGGGAAGTGATGACAAGGCATCTTGAGGGTAACATGGATAAATACCTTCATATAGGTATGTATTATCGATTAGGGATAAACGTCAATAGATAGCTATCTTGAGCCTCAATTTGATATCCTAGTAGCTATCATAAATTCTCAAGTTGAGATAGGTGATTAAATTGATGAAAAGACTCCCTCTTTGTCTATTGCATATGTTTGATTATCTTTTACTTCATCACTATCTACATTGGTGTTTTAAAAAGGAAAGGAAAAACATGCATGCTTTGGTTTCTTTTGAATGAAAAGAAAAAGAGCTCCTTATTTTTTAAACCCCTAAAAAATAATAGCATGATGTTAGTATTTGATAGGAAAACTTTCTATTCTATGTTTTATGCCCATGGGAAAAAAAAAAAAAAAAAATATATATATATATATATATATAGTGAGTCATTATTTTAAATGATAAAGGTTATTTCATTTAGATTGTTTTATTTTAAAATAATAAAGAAAATTTCATTTATAAATAAGGAATGTTTTTATTATAAATGGCAATAGAATTTCATTTGTAGATAATTAATGTTTGTATGTTGATAGAATTCCATTTGATAAAAACAATAATATTTCCTTCAAATGATAATAGAATTTTCATTCGGATACAGTAAAAATTTAATTTAAATAAAATATAACTTTTGTTTAAAAATATTATGAAGCTTCATAGTGGTGACTTGCGAGATCAGATTCAAAATACCGATATTTCAAAATATTTGATCGAGCTAGAGAAGAGAAGCTTCATTTTTGACAAAGGTAAGGTCACATTAATGGAAAGCTTTGGGGAGGATTGAAATATAAGCATACAAAAATAGTTTACCTTGTTTGACCACCTAAGGAGGAGTCAGAGAGTAATGACAAGATGGTAAGAATGTTGATAAGTTTATTATGGTAATAAGAAAGTATGAGGATTGGTTCCTTAAGGAAGGGAATGACGTCAAGGAAAAGGGAGAGGGGAGAATTTTTTGGGGTATGGATTGGAAAGAAAAATAACATTGATTAGGAGGTGAACGTAACAACTATGATGGAAAAATGAAGTAGAGGATGAATGAAGAGGAAATCAAACTCTCCAATGTGACAACAATATTTTATGGCAATCAATGAACATCTTGGGAATAACTAAAATTGGTTTGAGCTATCATATTAAGTTTAGATTTAAATTCTTGGGACTACTTGCTAGTTGTTATATTTTTTGTTGGTCAGGTTGTTGTCCACATACTCCCACTAGTTTCCCCACTTTATTGTGTGTCTTTCTTGGGTTGTGAAGATGATTCCCTTTTACCTAGACCATAGAGTCATTGGGATGGCTATCCTTATCTCCTTCTAGTCGTCAGAGTGACTTAGACCACTAGGTTCTCTTGATTTACATTAAATCCCCTTAGTAGGTCACTATTTCTATGTGACTGGGATAACCCCTTGTGGGTATAGTGTGGGAAGAGCTAACCAAGGATTGGTTTTCTCTCTATTAGATGTTATCTTGCACGTAAAACTAAAGTGACATCTTCATATTAGGATCCCCTTTTAGTGATAGTGTGGTAAGTATAATGATGGTGCTAGTTTCATGCTATGGTGTCTATGTCATTCCTTGTTTAGTCACATAGTGGTGGTATTGGTCAATTCCCATAGCTTTGGGCTAAACCTTATTAAAATCACTTCCTCTTGAGTCACACCCTAGTGGTTTTGGTTGGTTATTGTAGTGGTGGAACCTGTTGTGTGCAATTCCTAGGTTTGAGAGGTCGTTGTGTATTTTATCTCCATTGCATAGCTTCTTGTTCAAGTCATGGTAATACTTGTTTAAAATTGAAAGTTCCTCCTTTTGGTTGACTTAGATTAAAAAATATTATCTTTACCCTTGTTTGGAGCAAACCATTAGTTCATGGTAGAAGAGCCTGATGTGTTCTACCATAGGGTAAGTTGTTTCCATGAAGCTCTCTAGGAAAGTTACCTTTTTTTTAAAATAAAACTATTTCAATCGGGTTGTAACTATAGACACCAAAATGGTACCAATCCAATTATGTGACTACAAACACTGATTGCATTGACACACACAACCCCTAGGGCAGCCCCTAGAGGTTGAAAAGTGGTCCTAACCACTCTCACAATAGTTTTGGAAGGTCAGAGGTAAATTTGGCACCTTCATGCACTCTGCTTCATACTCGTTCCACCCAAGGACGATTACAAACTGGTATTTGCCTCACCCAGGGACGATTAGCAGTATTCACTCTAGGGTGGTGTGAATAGCAGGTTTGACAAGCAAAAAGTCAAATCTTGACAAATGGCAGCTTAGATACACCACTTAACTCTTCCTTCACTACATGGGAGTGTGAGTGAGAATTTTCAAGCATTAGAGGCAGTTACAGGGGCAATCATGGAGCCCCTAATCAGGGAGGAATCTTCTCCCCCCTGGGAAGCCATGATTGCCAAGTGGGGCCTCTGCATGCTCAATCACAAGAGACCTCTAGGTCTATAAATTGGTGAGTTTTCTCACCATAAAATATATATAGAAGGAAAATTTTGAGCAATGAAGTGCTGCCATTTTACATCCACATACACCTTTTGATTTGTGCCTTTCACATCCTTGATCTCTTTTGGAAGGGAGGTCATAGGGTGGTTATTGGAAGCACAAATACGGAACCAAAACCTGACATTTGGCCATAACATCCTACAAAATTTGCCAAAAACACCCCACAAGAGGTTTTGGACCCATCCCAAGTGGATTGGTGCCGAAACCGGGCCCAAAACGGTGAGCATCCTAACCCCGAGTGCCCCCCACACTACTGTAGTCCTAATCGCCCCACCCCAAAATGATTAGAAATATGTAGAAAATTTCCTTTCTGTTATTTTTGCATCTGATTTTATGCTTCTTAGATTGGTTGTCATTCAAATTTCACATCATTTTGAGTATTTTTTATCATGTCTTTATCATTTCCTGCCTTTACTAACATGCAAGTAGCATCACCAAATTCCTGGTGATAGAGGCCAAATTGGGAAAATCTGACCTTCTGGGTCTTCCCAAAATACCCCCATTTAGCTAACCCCTAACTTTGTAGGTGATTTGGAGCTTCCCAGATGTGACATTTGGGACAGTGCTATCTGACATTTTGTTGTAGGTCTATTCATCCCGCCCCGAAGCGAATACGAATATGTGATGAATTTTTTGATTGTTCAATTTGCAATGCCTTCCTGGTGATGTTTTTATGCCCCTATCAAGTTTTTAGTTCATTTGGATCTATTTCAATTATAATTTTATTTATATTTTGCATGTACTAATTGGAGACGTGGGGATTGCATGTTTTATTTTATCTATAGGTGTTACTGACTATTTTCTATTTCCTTAAATGTAGGGTGTCAAAATCAAAGGAGTAGTAAGGAGTCAAGATTCATCAATGCAAGTGATGATGATGTTTGGTCCACCCACTTTACATGTGGGCACGTGAAATAAGGAATAGCATCCATCGATGTGACAAGAACACATTTAACGCTCCTAGCCCCTAAAAATGGAGGAGGTGAATTGTAACCGAGTTCTGAAGCTTATTAATGAAAAGGGATGTCTTCCATATTGGCTTTCCATTTGGTTTCAATTCATTTATGCTTCTTTCTTTTCATGCACTTTCAATTCATAAGATTTAGCGTTATTCTTGGTTTCGTTCACATCGCATTTGGATTTTTCCTTTTTGTTTCTGTATCCTCATGCTTTCATCATAACATATGCATCCATCAATATAAATTAACATGTATACATACACATTCATCAATAATTGTGCATAACATCAAATCATGACACGTGTATAAATAAAATAAAGTCATTTGTATATATATCATAAAAAATGCCCGTAGGCTACAATAAACTAGTCCTCTGACCTCGCAACAAAGCAAAAACTCAAAAACCCCCAAGCCTAGGGCATCAGCCACCATGATCACGTAGGATCGGTGCAATGGGAACTACCCCCCATGGTGTGGGTCCTATGGGACCTCTTAGGGTGGCTACTGCTCGCCCCACATCGTGGCCGCTAGAGCTCCCCTCATCCAATTGCCTACGACGGGATGATGCTGACTGCTCAGTATCGCTGCCCCTCATCCAGCATGAAGACCCACCTCCAGAGGGCTCAAGTAACCACCCCCTGAGGTGGATAATCTCTCCCTCCAAATCCATCCGATGTTGAAACCAATCCACCTTCCACTGACAATACAAGGCTACTACATTGTCGTGTTGCACCAATGCCTTATACCTCTCTACCACCTGCATCCATAGAAGATCCCTCTCTCGTGTAGCATCTATGTCCCCATATCGTAGGTGGTACATAGCAAATGCATTCTCTTGCTCAGCCAACTGAGTTCATAGGAGATCCCTCTCCTGTAGAGCCTCCTCCAACTCCTCATCTCACCTCTGTAGTAGGTCCTCCAATCGTGCTATCTCAACATGATGCCTCACCTCCACACCCTCCGGGACTACCTAGTGCATAGGCAAATTCAAGACTATGGGCTACTCAGGATCCCACTGCTCTGAAACATCCTACATATCTAGCTGATCTAGAACCCCAAAATCCACACCCACATCATCCACCTCCACCATATTCGCATCCTCCAAAGAAGCTCCCCAATCATCTCCTAGTGCCTCTCCACCCTCCTTTCCTACTGCTAATGCCTTTGCATCTCCCAATGGTCCCTCTCCCCACCATAACTATAGTGTCCACCACTACTCATACTTAGCCGTCACCTCGACGTCGTCCACGTCAGGCGCATCGATAACTGTATCTACCTCCTCCCCTAGTGGCTCGATGATTGGCTAGGCCAAGGTCCTCTAGTCCCCCCGATGATGATAGATCAAGGGATCACCAGGCAACCCTTGGTGCACCCCAAACTGTCATGTCACTCAAATGTACGGGAAGTACTCCTACTTAGTCTCGTGTTGCCCGATCAACTATTTCCCCCTGTGTACCCATTAGAGCCACTCTACAACCTTAGGCTAGGCTAGACAGTCCAGGTATGGGCACCAAAACACCTCCTTCAGAGTAAGCCAAGCGAAGGCATCGGTATAGTGCCCTACAAAACCTACCCACCACCGACTCTGCCCCTACTCCTTAGACCACCACCACAAAGCCGCATATCCTATATCTCTATCCACCATCTCTACCCAAGTAGTCCATGATGACCCCACTGGCCTCTCTACCACTATGTGCTGCCAATCCTAGCTCTGCAATAGATAGCTATAGCCAATCCCCTTCTGCCTTCGACAGTGGACCTCATACAACTCATCATGGAGATGTGCTAGCAGTGTCTACCCCCACCTCATAATCAAGGGCTCATGCATCGAACAATCCACCAGCCAAAATACCACATCCAGTAGGTTCCATGGGAACCTCGCACTCGAAGAGTCGGGTAGTAGAATGTTGGAAATGAGGCCCATCAGTACTGCGTGCCTCACTCCCAAAACACCCCTCTCTAGCCACCACCATACCAGAATGCCACCAATATGGCAGTCACCCTATGCCCTCTCCATTGGGTTATCCACACCCACTTCCTCCCCATGCCCAAATCAGCATGTCAACACTGTTGTCTATTGATCCCGTAGTGTTGTCCTGATCGATAGTCCATCTATTGAAATTCATAGAATCCGATAGACGTCCTCCAAGGTCACTATCATCTCCCATATTGGGAGATGGAAGGTGTTGGTCTGTGGATCCCACAAGTTGATCAGGGTTGTCAGATAGGCTCGATCCCCGACCATAGGCTCCAATTGAGTCACATGCTTGAGCCCAAGGGCATCAAGCCACTCCTAGTTAGCCAAAGTCAGTGTCTCCCATGCTTATGAGAAAATCATAGGCACAAGGTACCGAATCTTCACAAAATGCAAAGAAAACAAGACAAAAACATTTAAAAAACATGATAAAATGTACAACAATCACATGAATATACAGAAATGCATAAAACAATGTATAGCTAAAAACAAACAAATAACAAACAACAAAAATCAAAACAATTCAACAAACAGTTGTTAGTACCTAGGGTTTTAACTCTACTTTTAAATTGATAACTAAAAAACAAAACATTAAAAAAAAAATCAAAATTGTATGTCAGTACCTAGGGTTTTAACTCTAGGTTTAAACTGATAACTAAAAAAACAAAACATTCAAAAAAAAAAAAACACAAAAACAGTAAAAAACAATTTTTCAGTTCCTAGGGTTTTCACTCTAGTTCAAATTGATAATTTAAAAACACAAAAATAGTCAAAAATAGTCTATCGCACTGCTAAATTTTTCCCGCCACCACGAGTTCACGAAACGGATCGAGCGATGGAGCCAAAGTGAGACCGGTAAGTGCTCTTCCTCTTTATTTTGTTGTATTTTATAGTGTAAAGCCGCAATATGCTCTATTTTGTTTTCCGAGTTTTTGTTTAGAAATGAAACCCTAAAAAAGGAATTTGTTTTTTTTGTGTGTGAATTTGTGTTTTGTATGGCTTCATTAGAACTTAGGTTGAAACCCTAGTGGAAACCATGTTTATCATTTTGCATTTGTAAATGAAAAGAAACCCTAGTTTAACAAAGATCAAAACGTAGCTTAAAAACTTAGTTTAAAACTTAGCTTAAAAACTTAGTTTAAAACTTAGCTTAAAAACTTAGCTTAACCCTAGTTGTTGTTTTTTGTCAGTGTATACTAAGGGTAAACCCTAGTTTAACTGAAAAATTTGTTTTTGTTTATTTTTTATTTTTTTGTTTTTGTAGTTATTTGTCAGTGTAGACTATGGGTAAACCCTAGGTTAACTGAAAAATGTTTTATTTGAATTTTGTTTTGATTTTGTTTGTACTAATCAGTTTAAACGTAGAGTTAAAAACCCTAGGTATTGATAGACTATTTTTTACTATTTTTGTGTTTTTAATTTATCAATTTGAACTAGAGTGAAAACCCTAGGGTAGGTTGTCTCAATGAAGCTCTCTAGGAAAGTTACCTTTTTTTTTTAAATAAAATTGTTTCAATCGGGTTGTAACCAAATAAGGGGTGGTGTTGGTTTAGATTTTTAGTTAATGGCTTGTTAAGAATTAAAGCAGTGAGGATTTAATGTAATAAATTATGGACTATTTGATTTATTTTTAAATTGAAGTAGTGAAGCTTTAATTTAGTAAATAAAGGAAAGGTTTGTTTTATATATTAAAGTAATGGGACTTTGGTCTATGAAATGAAAGAAAATGATTTATTTTTAAATTGAAGTAGTGAAGCTTTAATTTAGTAAATAAACAAAATGTTTGTTTTGTAGATTAAAGTAATGGGACTTTGGTCTATGAAATGAAAGAAAATGATTTATTTTTTAAATTGAAGTAGTGAAGCTTTAATTTAGTAAATAAAGGAAATGTTTATTTTATAGATTAAAGTAATGGGACTTTGGTCTATAAAATGAAAGAAAATAATTTATTTTTAAATTGAAGTAGTGAAAATTTAATTTAGTAAGTAACGAAAAGGTTTATTTTGTAGATTAAAGTAATGGGACTTTGGTCTATGAAATGAAGGAAAATGAATTATTTTTAAATTGAAGTAGTGAAGTGTTAATTTAGAAAATAAAGGAAATTATTATTTTTTAGATTAAAGTAATGGGACTTTGGTTTATGAAATGAAAGAAAATAATTATTTTTAAGTTGAAGTAGTAAAGCTTTAATTTAGAAAATAAATGAAAGGATTGTTCTATAGATTAAAGATATTGGACTTTAATTTATTGAATAAAGATAAAATTTTATTAAAGTAAAATCGTGATCTAAGGTGTGCATGTTGAATGACTTTCTAAGGGTATTAGGAAGGTGAAAATGAAAGCAATGATTCTTTTATGATACCAACGATGCAATAAATGGTTCGAGATTTGATTACATTTGTATAGTTGAAATTTGGTAAAGTAAATGTTAGATGCATTTAGAGGCATGCCTATCCTGAACCATGAGTGCCCTGATCCCCTATTATCCTCAAATGATCGATGGATAGAGAAGAATATCCAAAGAGGAAAATGGGACTAATGCACCAGTTTGTTCTCTAATTACCATTTACATACTTATGCTCAAATATACTAGATTTGTAGGGATACATTCCTAAATTATCATGATGTATTACTTATTATTTAAACTATGGAGGTTTTACCTTACTATGATGTATGTAATAATTGTGGAATGATGAATATTATACCTTTTAAATTTACTATTTAAGCTATTTATGTTTTGTATTATATTATCTTTCAATTAAGGTTTACCTTCTTTAAAATTATGCTTCTTTCCTAGTATCTCTTGTATGCATTCAAGGTTATTATTTGTTATATTTAGTATCTAGAATTGTTCTTGTTTTCTTGCTAAAAAAAACACTAAGTAATAAGTTCTAGGGGGAACTTAGAGGATGATCTAAGCGATTGAGACCGCCTTAGGGTGAACATA
Organism: Wollemia nobilis; assembly: GCA_028583015.1. Taxonomy (NCBI): domain Eukaryota; kingdom Viridiplantae; phylum Streptophyta; class Pinopsida; order Araucariales; family Araucariaceae; genus Wollemia; species Wollemia nobilis. The sequence goes on from JAQPPZ010002549.1 coordinate 15,491,084, forward strand.
GTAAGACCTAAGGTATTAATACCCTTTATAAATAATGATAACTAAGTTTATAGGAAGTCTATATCTAAGCTAAGATAGCTCATCATGAATATGAGATGAATAGATTAACTCACAATACTCATAGTATACCTACACAGACTGGCTTGTGTATGGTATGGTGATGCATGTATACCTTTGATTGATTGAAGGTGATAATTCTAGATCATCAAGGATGATGATATAGATAGGTTTATTTATGGTAACACAAGATACGCCCACACAGATGGACTTGTGTGAGGCTATGTTGTGAGATATAGCTTTTAGGAAAACTTAGGGGATTTAAACAATAGGTAAATATTAATTGGTTAGGGTTTTATGAATCCTTCTTAGTTAAAAAAAATCTTTTATTTTTGTGTGTTTTCTTGTGGTTTTATTTCATGATAATTACATCCTCTCAATATACGTGGTTGTATATGAGAGAGACTTGATGGCTTTAGCACCATTCCATCATATCATGAGAGAGAGAGAGAGAAAGAAACATATATTATTGAGAATGAAAAATAGATACATTCGAGTAAGTGCATGAGACCCTTTATGTAGGAATATAGGTTCCTTGAACAAAACTCTATCTAACTATGTAAGGAACAACTTGCACACATACAACTTGCACATTGACACTTGTGCATTTACTATGTTGCATAAAGTAACTAGATAACTTCCCCATAAAGTAATCTGACATAACAAAATGATGTAATATATTCTAACACCCCCCTATATTACATTATTTGGTATGAAGTTCTCTTGAATCACATAGATAATATTTAAATGTTTGGAACTTAATTTTTTCGATTGCTTTTGTAAATATGTTTGCCAACTGATCTTCTATAGGAACATACTTAAGTATGATGTGCTTGTTCTCTGATTAAATGAAATTGGGCTTCAATATAATTTTTTATTTCATGTATTATTGTATTCTTGATCATATTCAGTACTCCTTGACTATCATAGAATATCATAGTTAGAGTTCGTTTGATTCCCATGTCAGATAGTATGTATTTTAACCATAGGGTTTCACAAGTTGTATCTCTTGCTATTCTATATTCTGATTTAGTTGATGATTGTGCTATTGTGTATTATTTCTTGTTGTGCCAAGATATGGGTCCTGATCCAATATAGAAGACATAACCTGAGGTTGATTTCCTTATCATTAATAGGTCCAACATAATTTGAATCTGAGTATCCTTGTAGATAAAAGTCTTTGACATTCTTCACATAAGTTAGTCCATAGTCTATAGTCTTCTTGATATACTGTAATATTCTTTTTGTAGCTTTCCAATGACTTTATCTTGGTTCTTGCATGAACCGTGAAATATAATTTACTCCACATGGTATGTTTGGTTAGTTTTTTTTTGAAGTATAGAAGACTTCCAATCAACTAACGATACATTGTTCTTGAAATCAATGGTGTTTTATAATTTTTGGATAGTTGAACTCCTTGTTCCTGGTGTATATTTGGGCTTACTTTCTGTCATATTGTATTTTCAAGAAGAGCTTTTACATATTTTGATTGAGTGATAACTATTTTGTCTTTTCCTTGATAAATCTCTAAACCAAGGCAGTAGTTCATTAGTCCCCAATCTATCATTTCAAATACCTTTTCTAGATCCTTTTTAGTATCACTTATTAACCTTTCTAAATTTCCAATAATTGAGGATCAAGATATCATTTCTAATATTCTTGATATAGAGACTTGGATCTATTGTAGTTATATTAAAATTATGATGTAATAGATGATTATTGATCTTGATGTTCCATGCTCTAGGAGCTTGTTTCAACCCATATAAATATTAATTTAGTTTGCATACTTTCTAACCTATCCTTGAATGACAAAGCCTTTAGGTTGTGTCATATAGACTTCTTCTTCTAAGTCACCATTAAGGAATGCACTTTTTACATCCATATAATGGAATTTCCAACCCTGATGTGATGCTATTGCATAAACTATTTAGATAGTAGTCATTCGAGATGTTAGTGTGAATGTTTTTTCATAGTCAATTACCTCTATCTGTTTATACCCTTTGGCTACTAGTCAAGCTTTGTACTTATCACGTGTTCCATCTACTTTGTATTTGACTTTGTAAACCCATTTGCACCCCACAATTTTCTTTCATGGATGTAGGTTTACTAGATCCCATGTCTTATTATTCTTAAGTGATGCATATTCAAATTCCATGGCTATTTTCCAATGTGAGTCTTTCAATGCTTGAGAAGTTTATATTGGTTCCACTGTGTTACTTAGCATTCCTCTACTCATTCTGGTCATGCTATAATTTTGAGGTCCTATAGATAAGATTTGGCATCCTTTCTAAATTTTATTCTCTAAGAGTATCTTTGAGTCATATTGGTTATTTTATAGGTAGTACAGTTGATGCTTCTATATCTCGTTCTTCTAATTCTAGCTCTATGCTCATTGTGTCTTCTTCAGGTAGATTTAGGAGAACTTTTGTGTCACCACTGGATTCATATGCTTTAATTTTGACTTTTTCATCAAAGATCACATATCTTCTAATGTAAAATTTCTTTGTAGATGGATCTAGTATTTTGTATCTCGTAGATTCATTATCATAGCCAACAAATATCCTTGTCATAGTTTTGTCGTCTAGCTTAGTCCTCATCTATTTTGGAATGTTCATGTAAACCTTGAATCCGAAGATATTTAGTCTTTCTATATTGGTATTTTGTCCTAACCATGCTTATTCTGGTGTAATATGCTTGAGTACTCTTGTTAGTAGTCTGTTTTATATGTAGATTTTTATTTTTACTACTTTAGCCTAGTATTTGTGATCAAGTTGTGCTTATTTTAACATACATCTTACCATTTTCATTATAGATCTATTTATTCTTTCTACAATTCTATTTTGTTAAGATGAGTATGATGTAGTAAGCCATATTTTTATTCTATTGTCTTCAAGAAATGAGTTAAATTATTTAGAACAAATTATCCTCTATCTGAACGAAGTGCTTTTATGGTATTTCTTGATTCTTTCTCAAATTGAAATTTGAACTATTTGAAATAGCTAAATGGTTTTGATTTGTACTTCATGAAATATACCCATATTTTTCTAGTATGATAATCAACAAATATCTAAAAGTATTTATGTCCTCCAACACTATCAAATTTCATTGATCCACATAAATTTGTATATATTATTTCTAGAGGATGTTGAGCTCTATGTTGAAAAATTCTGAAAGGAATTCTATGTTGTTTTCTTGCTAAACATTCTGCACATACAATAGTTTTTGGATATAAATTGTGTAATCCTTCTACCATTTGATATTGAAATAATTCCTTCATTGATGCCTCACTGGTATGTCCAAGTTGTTTGTGCCATATTTCTAAGGCATTGGATGAAAAAGTTGAGTGAATAGCAGTATCTAGAACAAATAGGTAATTTTTATATGATCTTGATGTTATCATTCTTCCCTGTCTAGAGATGTAAAATTGCTTTCTATGAGTGAGAACCTTGAACTCAATAGTTAAGTCTTGATCCATGAGCTGAGAAACATAAATAAGATTGATAGTTAATCCTAGAACATAAAATAAATTTTTATTATACCTCTTCCATCCTTAAATTTACTGGAATATTTTTTATTCTTTTTACTTCATACATTTTGCTATCTGTTACAGCAACTAGATTTTCATTTATTTTCTTCAAAAATTTGAACCAATGTATGTTTCCTGTCATATGCTTACTTGCACTTGAATCTATATACCAACACTCAATTATGTTGTTATTGTTGGGATTTATGGAATAATTTATGTCTCCCTAGTGATTTTGGAATATGATATAGTGCTTTTTTAAAATATAGTTCAATTTTAGTTGATTTTGTAAAGTTTTTTAAAGATAAAAAATCAACTTCTTAACACCTTATTACTCCTATTGATCTAAGAACTTTTTAATTTTGAAGAGGTTTTAATGTTGGATTTATTTTGTCCCTTTTGAGAAGTTTTTGAGACAAGAATATTATAAATTTCTGACCTTAGAAAAAATTAATAACCTCTTTTTATATTCCTTGGATTGTATTTAATTATTTCTAATTTCAAATAACCTACTTTGGTGTTGTAGCCCTTATAACTCCCAAATTTGTAAAATTAGAACATATTAATATTTGCAAACTTTAAATGGATTAATTCCAAGTAGTATCCCTTATTTATCCTAGGTTATATTTTGCAAATATTATTCAAATTTGATATTTAATTTCCCTAAATTTTTCTTTCAAATGAAGATTGATTCCTTTCAATAATTCAACCTTATAATATAACCTTATAACTCCCTTATTTAAGAAAAAAAAATTAGATGGGAGATTTTACCTTTATGAAATCAACGATAGTCTGTCCTTCTTGGGTGATATGAGCAATGGTAGATTCTCCAAATTTCTATTTGCTTCAACACTCACTTTAATGCTTCCTTAACCCATTTGACCAAGATTAATGTTCTTCGCTGCTTCTAAATGCTCTGGACTACTCTACGAGTTGTTGCCAAGTTGTTGTCGTGTTACTATCAAGATGATGTCATGTTACTATCAAGATGTTATCGAGTTGCTTGTGACTTGATTTCTATCATTGCTTCCAAATTGCTTGTTGTCGTTTCTACATCCAAGTCATATTTAATAGGTGATCAATGGTGTGACAAGTGTCACAACCATTTTTTCAAATGCTCCAAGAGAGATTTGGATTTTTTGTGGATACACAAATCGTGTCTCAATGCTTGTGACAAGTTTCACCTTCACTTGAGATTTTTTTCTTCACTCCCTCTTCATGCACTATCGAAGAGATTTTTTTGCTTCCTATAGCACTTCTTGTTGTACGCAACTTTTTTGCCATCAAGATAACATTGTAATGTCTCCTTCATGGGTATTTCCTAGGGTTATTTTGGATAATGACAAGTGGCATCATTTTTTATTTGTATACCCTTGTATTATCAATGCCTTCTTGTAAGCCTTTCAACCTATTATTCCACCTTGTTCTTTGTTGTACTTCTTTGGTGTTGAGATGTTTCTAGCTAACCAATGCTTAAGGTGGAGCTTTGGTGGAGATATACAGGAGCTTTGGTGGAGATATGATAGCACTTTTATGAAGACTCCATGATGCTCCACTTATGGTAGGAATGCTCCTTGATTGGACATATGCTTGCTTTGATTTCATTTTCTTATACACTGCTTGATTTCTCCCTAGATTGTGCCTTGTCTTCTATAGGTTCGATCATACAATATTCATAGAATATGAGCCAAAATGAGTGGATCTTTGCTATGCTTGGGAGAATGCTAGTGTTCGACCACCTTTGACTGATTCAACCTACTTATAGTGTGCCTTTGAGGTAATTTACAATATACCATTTTTTACATAGAATGAGTTATAGATATGCAATCCAATGTAACAATATTTGTAAATAAGATGTCTTTTGTACCTTTTCATGCACTCATTTTTGCAAGTCTAATATTTTAATTTATATGGTAGAATTTTGAAACCAATGTAGAGGTTTTGAGGTTCTCTCTTTTCTTAGACACCTTCCTCTTTTTACTTGGATATTATGATGACAAATATAATCTTAGATAGAAGTAGATAGAATCTCCTTATATGATGCAATTTTCTGCACTTTTCTCCTTGCAACTAACCATGTAATTCTTTGGATTTGAGACTCACCAAGTCTTAATATTTGAAGCTTCTATTTCTAATTTTGGTTAGTCATCTTACTCTCCAATTTTTGGAGGATTATAACCTGTCTTGGTGACTTCACTTGGCCACTATGTGTTACATATTTTTGTGCACTAATAGTGTCTTTATACACTTTGACAATTTTTTGTTTTATTCCCTTATCAAGAAAACAAACAATAATCCTTTTGAGAGCAATAAAATAGTGCAAATGAATCTAAAAGACTTTCTTTTAATGCACTAAAAATTTTACCTTATCACTTCAAACAACTCTCAAATTAATGCACTTAATTACTACAACTAATCAATATTATCTATAATGAATCTTCAAGATTTATTTTGTAATTTCACTATAATTAATATTGTGGGACTTAGTCTTTTTTTTTACCTTTACAAAGTAGATGATAGGTAGTTGATAGAAGTAATAATGAAATATTATCAACTCCTAATTAATGTGCAAATGAACCTTAAATTTTTTTTTCTCTTTTTGCACTTTTGAAGACTGTAATTTAATTTTCTTCTTGCAACTTTAATCCAAATTAAGGTGCTTTAACAAATATGATAAGTAATCCAATTAATGAATCTACTTGCACTAAAAGTTGCTTACCTTTTTGAAATTTTTTGTAGCTCTTTTTCCACTTTTGTAGAGGATGTATATCTTGGTGTCTAAGATCACCAAGTTGCTACTTCCAGTAGGATCTTGCAACTCTTTGTAGATTATCCAGAACAACTCCTTCTTCACCAAAAGTTGGTCTCAAAATTTATTTCACAATATTAGGATTTGGTGGCTTTTTCTCCTCTTACGGTATCCTCCTTCTACTATAGATTTGGAGAAGTCTTCTTGTCGAATTATGACTTCAAGAAAGACCTTCTTCTAGTATTTGGCACTCCTTGTGAAATTCTTCTTCACGGATTTGGCACTTCTTGCCAATGTTTTCTTCTCTTTGGCTTTTTGTTGGATGGTGACAATTTTTCCAAGTCCTTCACTATCATGGGATTCTCCTTGGTAGTGGATTTCTCTAATAAGGCTCTCCTTGAACCCAAAAATTTACCTTTAATAACTTTAAAATTTTATACCTAAGGGCCTAGCCCATTGGTCAAAGCACTCCCTTGGGAGAATGGAAACCATGTTTCGAATCCCTCAAGCCTCATAGAATTGAAGAGCATGTTGCACCAGCACTTCCAACTACATTAAAAAGTTCACCTAGTGCAACTAGAGGTTATTGTGGGAGCAAGGAGTAGGATTCGAACCCATGATGAGATGAAGGAAAAATCTAAAAAATTATTGATTCCTCTAGTATACACAAAAAAAAATTAAACTTTCTTTCAAACACCAACTTCCCTCCTTATGCAAGTTATAGCATAAAATTAAAATCAATTTATTTTAAAGGTATTATACCTTTCATATAAGCATTGACCACAATCCGTATGGTACTTACTTAAAATACATGTCAAATGCCATAATATGCCTGTTAATTTTAATTTTTCTCTACATGTTTCACTCGCCTACATTATGTCTCAAAATTTTGCTAATTGGACCTTATTCCACCTCCAAATATAATTTTGTATCATCTTCTAATTGGGTATTTTCTTGTTGCATGCACTTTCAGTTCTCCTTGAGGTTCGAAGGCCATAATATTTTAATTTTCCTTTAGATTCAGGCAGAAGTATATGGAAATAAAAACATAATTAATGTGACTCAAGCAAAGTGAAAAATAGGTATATGGGAATAGAAACATAAATAATATGAATCAAGTATAAATAAATATATAATAATATCTATAGGACAAGAGGAAATTTTGAGAGTAGATTCCTGACATGCCCTAGAATGTCTCCATCAATTTTAAGATCATTTGGAGTAACACATATCCTAGCGCATACCTATGTGTGAACGAGATTTTTGGCAAGAGACTATGTGAGGGTTTCAACTGGGTTGAGTGCAAGCAGCTCCAGAGGTTGTTTTTTGGGGCCTTCGGGCCGTAGTGGCTAAAATTTTTGTGGTTTTGCTCAATATTTTAGCAAGATATGTTGCAAGGGATCCAATATGGGTTAGAAATTTATCTTTCAATAGATCATGTAGTGAACTTGATTGAAAATGGCTTCCAATTTGCTGTACAAAATAAAAGTGACAAGCATACCTTTTCTCAACGTCTAGGGCATGGATGAAAGAGATCACAAGATAAGTTTCAAGTATCTAATAAAAAAATAGTTCATATCTCAAGCAAAGTTTTTACTAAGGTGCACCCCAAAAATAAATCCACAATGGAAACCCCTTTCAGGGGTAAGGATTCCCAAGACTCAGTCCCAAAAATGAATTTTAGGGATGTCCTCCATGGTGGACAACCTCAACCTAATGCATAACATTAATATTGATCCAAGTAAAATTGAGTTAGGATGTCTTAGAGCAGTTGATGGAACTCCTATTGTTAAGCTTGATATGGGTGACATTGAGACTAGAATTGAAGATCTAGAAAAAGAGGACTAATTTTTTGTTTCTTGGGTTTTCATCTGAGTCTATCTTATTTCAAAGTCTAGGTTGCAAAAATTTAGAAAACTAAAGGTGAGTTACAAATATCTATTTATCCAAAAGGTTATTTTCTTGTTTTATATACTAATAATGAAGATAGAGAAACAATTTCAAGGGGGTCCTTGGTTCTTTGGAAGGGTAGGGCCTTTTATGAAACCCTGACATACTAAATTTAAAGCCAAATAAGAGATACCTTCTACAAGTCCCGAATGGGTTAGACTCTTTGACCTCCCAATTACATTCTGGAATTTGGCTATATTTTCTTCAATTGGAAACTCTTTGGGAAATTTTATGATGACTACTAATTGTACTCAAAATTTTGAACATATTATTTATGCTCGTATTTGTGTTCTAATGGATTTTGACAAACCCCTACCTAAAATGATCACATTACAATTTGGGGAGGACACTTGGGAGCAAGTAGTGGACTATGAGAACATTCCTTTTTGTTTTAGAATTTGCCATGAATATGGTCATTTGGCTAGTGTTTTCCCAAATAAAATTCTAGATAAAAATAAAGAAGATACAAATTCAATAGGTTTCCAAATTCCTAAGAAGAAGAACACTAAAAAAAATTAGTTATGAAGGATCAATCAAAGTTATCATCTAATATGTTTGAAATTATTTCCACAAATGATGTCCTAGGTGAGGAAGAGGAAATAATGGAAACAAAAATATTAGAAACATAATTTAGATATGAAAGGAATAACTCAGATACAAGCCAACAAATCAAAAATTTCAACAAAAAAAGGGAGAAAATATATACAAGGAAAACAATATTTTCAAAGGTGACACTTCAAATAATACATGTCCCAAGATAGACTATGTTGAACCTTCCAATAATAGTTTAGCTTTATACACACATTATTCAAGGTTAAAAGACATACCGTATTCAATTGGAGTAAGCCAAGAAATAGGGAAAAAAAATTGAAGATGGATTCTAATCAAAAGGTAGGCCCTAAGACCAATCAATAGTATATGGTAAAAGAAGGTGAAAAGCTTGTAGAGAAAGGTAAGATTAATTCCCTTACCAAATATTTTAGCCCTGGTATTAATGAATATCATCACTTGGAATATTATAGGACTCAAATGGAGTCTTTCAAAACAAAATAAAATTAGAATAATGATTTAGATAAACCATCCTCATCTTGTTTTCCTTCAAGAAATGAATATGTCAATAGAGGAAATGGGTTCAATTGCTAGTAAAATCTTGCCGGCTAGAAAATTTATTCCCTTAGTTCCTAGGGGACTTTGTGTGGCATTGCTTACATTTGGGACCCAAAAGAGGTAGTTATTCACCATATGGTTGGCAACTATGATATTTTAGCTATAGCTATTAAAAGTAGACATTCCAACCAAATTTTGCTTTGCATAAATGTTTATGCTCTGACTTATTTAGAGGAAAAGAGAAGATAGTAGAAGGATATAACTTATATTATCTCTCATTTTCCTGAATCTTGGATCTTAATGGTATGAAACTAAATGGTGCGGGAAGCAGGATCGTTTTTATATTGAATCACTTTTTGATTGTAAGGTAGAAAACCCACAATAGACTTAATTTATATATTTTTTCGATGATGCCTTATTATCATATGTGGATTGCATTTAAATACCTAGTCTAATAGTTGTAAGAGTGAAGGGTTGTGACCCTAGAATATAATGAATAAATAATATAAGTAATTAGGAAATGTTAGGAGGGTCCTAACATGCCACCCCCCTTAAAGGAGCTTTGTCCTCAAAGCTAGAAATTTGGAAATTGTTGCTGGATATCTTGAAAATTTTCCCACGTTGCGTCTTCTAAAGGTAGACCTTTCCAATGGATTAAAACTTCTATGATATCGCGAGTACGAAGGTGATGAGAGCGACGAGCCAAGATAGCTTCTGGCTTGACTAGAAGTACTCCATCATCGGAGAATTCAAGGAGAGTGGGTTGTGTCGTGATATGGGCTTCCACTACGAGCTTAAGGCAAGATACATGAAATACGAGGTGAAGTTTGGAAGAGGAAGGAAGCTCTAGTTTGTAAGCAAAGGTCCCAATACATTGGAGAACTTTATACGACCCATAAAATTTGGGTGCTAACTTCTAAGAACCTTTTTGTTTAAGAGAGGATTGACGGTAAGGTTGGAGACGTAAGAAAACCATATCTCCCTCGTGGAAACTACGTTCGCTTCTATGTTGATCGGCTTGCTGCTTCATGCGATGTTGGGCGGTGTGTAGGTTCTCTTTTAGGATCCATAGTATGTCATATCTATTAGAAAGTTTCCGTTTCCACCGCATGGACTTTTGTAGTCCCTAGAATATAGGAAGTGAGGGATGGTGGTGTTTGACCATATAGTGCTTCATAAGGAGTCATTTTGATGGATGTATGGTATGAAGTGTTATACCACCATTCCGCTAGTGAAAGCCACTTTACCCAATGGAGTGGTTGAGTAGAAACAAAACATCGAAGGTATGTTTCCAAGCATTTATTTACAACTTCTGTTTGGCCATCGGTTTGAGGATGGTAAGCGGAGCTCATATGAAGTTGAGTACCTTGTAATTTGAACAATTCCTTCCAAAAGGTGCTAGTGAAAGTTGGGTTGTGATCACTAACAATTGTGGAGGGCATACCATGTAATTTAAATATGTTATCTAGGAAGAGGTGGGCTATAGTGCTAGCGGTATAAGGATGAGCCACGGAACAAAAATGGGCATATTTAGATAAACGATCAATGACTATGAAAATGGTTGTTTTTCCTCCTGATTTTGGTAATCCTTCAATAAAGTCCATAGAAATATCTACCCATGTTTTTGTGGGTATAGGAAGAGGTTGAAGTAATCCTGGAATAGCGAGGGTCTCCCCCTTTTGTCTTTGGAAAACTTCACATTCTTTTACAAAGTTTTTGATGTAATTTTTCATTCCTACCCAATAGAAGGAGGTAGTGGCTCTTTTGTAGGTTTTTAAGAACCCCGAGTGGCCTGTAGTGGGTGAGGTATGTAACTCATGAAGAAGTTTTTCATGATAAGCTGAATTGGGGGTGAGGACCATCCTCCCTTTGTATCTTAATATATTGTCCTTCCAAGTGTATGGAGTTTTGCTACCATGATTATGTTGAAGTTGTTAAATTAAGGCATGGATAGTAGGATCATTTATCCATTCTTCATGCACCTCATCTACCCATTTAGGAATAAGGGAGGAAAGAGCATGGACTTGAGGCATATCTTCAAATTTTCTAGAAAGTGCATCGGCTGCCATGTTGTCTTTCCCTTTTTATATGTAATTTCATAATCATAGCCAAGAATTTTAGTAACCCATTTTTGTTGTTTCGGGGTATTAGTCCTTTGTTCCAAAAAATGCTTCAAGCTATGATGGTCAGTGCGTATAATGAAATGTTGGCCAATAAGGTAAGGCCTCCAATGTTGAATAGCATGGACAATCACCAACATCTCTTTTTCATACGTAGAGTGAGCTAAATTCTTAGGAGAAAATGCTTTGCTTATAAAAGCTAGAGGCCTTTCATCCTGCATGAGTACGGCTCCCATTCCTATTCTTGAAGCGTCACTTTCAATGACGAACGATTTAGAAAAGTTGGGCATGGCTAGAATAGGGGTGGTACACATTACAGTTTTCAAGGTGATAAAGGCCTCATCCACTTTAGACGACCATTTGAAAGCATTTTTCTTAAGTAATGTTGTTAGAGGAGCAACGATTTTACCATAATTTTGGACAAATTTTCTATAATATCCCGTTAGTCCAAGAAACCCACATAGAGCTTTTAAGGTTTTTGGAATAGGCCAATTTTTCACCTCCTCGATTTTGGAAGGATCTACCATAACTCCTTCCTTTGAGACAATATGCCCTAAGTATTCAATTTATTGTTTTCCAAAGGAACACTTTGATCTTTTTGCATAAAGTTGATTTTCCTCCAAGATTTGGAACGCTTGTCTAACATGGTCCAAATGTTCTTCCCATGTTTTGCTATAAATCAAAATGTCATCAAAGAAAACTAATATAAATTTATGAAGAAAAGGGTGAAATACCTTATTCATTAGACTTTGAAAGGTAGAAGGAGCATTGGTCAGGCCAAATGGCATCACCAAGAATTTGTAGTGCCCTTCGTGAGTGCGAAAGGTTGTCTTAGGAATATCCTTTTCATTGAATCATATTTGGTGGTAGCCTGACCGTAAGTCTAACTTGGAAAAATAAGCTACCTCGTGGAGTTCATCTAATAGCTCATCTATGACCGGAATAGGAAATTTATCTTTGATGGTCATTTTATTAAGCACTCAAAAATCGACACATAAACACCACGATCCATATTTTTTTCTAACTAAAATAATTGGAGAGAAGTAAGGGATTTTGCTAGGTCTAATGACTCCTGCCTTAAGAAGCTCTTGTACTAATTTCTCTATTTCAGTCTTTTGGAGGTATGGATAACGATAAGGTCTAATATTAGGAGGGTGATGCCCTAGAAATAGTGGAATAGTGTGATCGTGACTTCGTTGTGGAGGTAGTCCTTTTGGTTCATTGAATACCGTCTTATGGTGGTCTAAAATATTTTGTAACTCTGGTGTCTCGTCTTCTTTATGACTAGGTTGAATTGAAAATAATTGGGTGACCATTCCTTTTTTTCCTCTTCAGATAATTTTCTCCATTCTATGCGAGCTAATGATTTGGGAAGGTCCTGATTTCAGGCCTTGGATAATATAGGTTTGGTTCTTTGTTGTGAATTTCATCCATAGTTCATCAAATTCCCATTGGACTACGCCCAAGGTTTGTAACCATTGTATGCCTAGTACAATGTCGCACCCACCTAGGGGTAGGACGTACATGTCGCATTTCATGTTATAAACCCCCATAGTTTTATATTTTTGCATTTTCCTTTGCATGCAATTTTTTTGCCATTTCTAATCATCACTTTGAAGTTATTGCAAGGGTATATAAAACAATTTGCTTGTTTAGCCACCTTTGGATCGATAAAACTGTGCATGCTACCAGAATCTAGAAGCACGGTAAGGTTTTGTTTCTTAAAATACCCTTTAACTCGCATTGTTTGAGGGGCAAAAAATCCGGCAAGGGCGTTGAAGGAAACCTTTGGTGCATTTTCTTTGTCACTTTCAAGTGTGTTGGATAATACCTCTACTTCGAGTTCAGGTTCCTCTTCAGTAGAATTCCCTTCCTCTGTGGCATCTAGAATATATAATTTTCATGAGGCACATTTATGATTTCTATCAAATTTCTCATCGCAATGGTAGCAAAGACCCTTAGCTTGTCTTTCCTTCATTTCCTCGAAACTTAGACGCTTAATTGGTAGAGCAGGGTTAATTTTGGGGGTTGTGTAGGAGTTTTGGGTTCGTACATTTTGCACTAGTTTGGGGTTGGTATAAGTGTTTGATGGTTTCCCCCAAGTTGGTTTTGTGAACCAATTCCGTGCCTTGATTTTGTCCTCTGCTAATTTCGCCAAGCCGATGGTCTCTAACATGTTTGTAGGGTTATACATTTGCACCTCTATTCAAATTTCTTCTTTTAATATGCTGACAAAACATTCTTGAAAGAAGGCAGTATCTAATCCGGATGTTCGATTAGCTAGCCTTTCAAATTTTGCTTGGTATTCGCTTATCGAAGTGGTTTGGCATAATTTAGTGAGGGCCCATGTAAAGCTTTGAAACTTGCTAGGGCCGAATCGCACTAATAGATTCTGTGTAAAGGTTGACCACATCGGAGTGTCGTTAGTTTTCTCGAACCATTGGTACCATTGGATGGCATCGTTTTCCAAGTGGAAGGAGGCGATATGCACTTTTTGCATTTTTGGAATTTGATTTAGTGAGAAATATTGCTCTACTCGGTAGATCCAGTTTGTAGGGTCTCCTCCAAATTTTGGGAAGTCTAATTTGGTCGTTCATGGTAGAATGGAAGTTTGTGGACCTCCTAACATTGCTCGGTTTGATGACCTGTGGTTGGGTGAATTTGCATGTGTTGTTGCTTGATTTTGACTGATGGCATCAATTTTAACATCCATTGCAAATATTTTCTCAAAGAGTTCTCTTGTAGTACGGGTATTCTCCTCTCTTTCCTGTTGAACTTCTTCAGTGAGCCTTTCGTGTTTCTCATGAATGGAATCCAGTGATCATCGTCCTTCAACCATTGCGGTTGGTGTAGGTAATGATCAATATGACTTGGTACAGGTGAGCAAAAAAATAAAAAATAAAAAAATAATTTTAATTTTTTTCCTTTGCATTTCGGACGTCGAAAACCTTGATGTTGCGTTGAAGATTTTAGCTTTTTCAAAATAGCCACCGGTCACCACACGAAAGGTCGAGCAATTTGGGTGTAAGACAACTTAATTCGTACCTTAGGAGAAGGTTTAATTTTCTACGAGGATTTTGACATGGATCCGTGAAGCGTGAATGTTGTTTGCGTCCTCGCGAATGTGGACTGGCTGAAATGTGCGGTGGGAAAAAATTTTAATGGTGAATTTGCTCCTTGATCTAGCTCTGATCCAAATGGTATGAAACTAAATGGTGCGAGAAGCAGGATCATTTTTATATTGAATCATTTTTTAATTGTAAGGTAGAAAACCCACAATAGACTTAATTTATATATTTGTTCGATGATGCCTTATTATCATATGTGGATTGCATTTAAATACCTAGCCTAATAGTTGTAAGAGTGAAGGGTTGTGACCCTAGAATATAATGAATAAATAATATAAGTAATTAGGACATGTTAGGAGGGTCCTAACACTTAATAGGAGGAGATTTAAATACCATCCTCTCTAGATGAGAAAATGAGGGGAAATAGAAACTTGGATAGGAGCATTGACCTCATGAATGAATATAATGCAAACCTTAATGTTGTGGACATCCATATAGATAATGACCTTATGACTTGGTCTAACAAAAGGTAAGGCTTAGCTTGTATCATGGAGATATTGGATAGTTTCCTCCTCTTTGATCATTTCTTAATCCATGGTCACATTCCTAAACTGAAGACTCTTAACAATGTTGGTTCAAATCACTGGCCAGACATGGTGGAAATTTGAAAAACCAATGTGAGTTTCTCTGCTTTTTTATTTCAATTAATGTGGCTTAGATATAGTTCCTTCAGACATTGAGTGCAATAATGGTGGAAGGAAGGTAAACCAAGATATGGGACTAAGGTGTCTTATTTTACCAAAAGGTTGCAATATATTAAATCCAAAATCAAGACTTGGAACTGGAAGGAGTTTGGGGATGTTCAACATAAAAAACATGAATTTATTTCTCAAATTTAAAATTAGAATAAGAAAATCCATTTAGATGGCCTCACAAAGGGCAGAAGTATAGATGAAATTAGACTCACAGCTTAGTTAGAGGAATGGGAAAAAATAGAAATCTTATGGAATCAAAAATATAGAATTCAATGGCTCAAAGAAGGAGATCGAAACACAAATTTCTTCCACAAATATCTTCTATATTGAATATCTCACAACTTTATTTCTTCCCTAAATTCAGATTTTAGAGAGGTTGTCTACACTTGGGATGGCATGAACTCTATTGTCGTGAATTACTTTTCCAATATTTTTGCTGCTACTCCTCTTGACTTGGCTTCTCAACAAAATGTTCTTCAAGCGATCCATTCTCTTATAACTTATAAGGATAACTCTATTTTGACTACTCATGTTACTACTAATGAGCTTCAACAAGTTGTTTTTAAAATACAAAATTAGAAAATCCCATGTCCTAATGGTTTTCCCATTGAGTTCTACCAAGAGTTCTGGGATATCCTTCATGCTGATTTATTAGAGGTGGTTGATGAAGTCAAGAAATCCAAAGCAATTTTGAAGGTTATAAAAAAAATTATATAATTCTTGTCTCAAAATCTCAATAGGCTTATCATATCTCAGCTTTTAGACGTATTTCTTTATGCAATGTTCTTATCAAAATCGTTACTAAGATCATGCAAAAAAAGGTTGAAGCCTCTTTTGCATAATATTATTTCCCCTGAATAAGAAGGTTATGTGGAAGAGTATAAAATAATAGATGAGATAGTTCTTTCTTAGGAAGTCATCCATTCTATAGAAATGCAAAAATCTCCTTCTATGTTCATTTGTTTAGACTTATCCAAATCTTATGATAGAGTGGATTGACACTTCCTTATCAAAGTTTTGAGGCAATTTGGTTTCTCTCAAGATTGGATGGATTGGATTATGGGTTGTATCTCTTTAGTATTCTACTCAGTTCTTATGTAATATAGGCCTTCATAACTATTTCCAACTTCTAGAGGTATTAGGCAAGGTGAACCCCTCTCCTCTTATTTATTCATCACTCTTGTTGAATGCTTGGGTAGGACTATAACCAATAATAGAGACAAGAAAACCCTTGAGGGAGTTACCATTTATCATGGAGCTAAGCCTATACCTCATCTTCAATTTTTTTATGGCTCTACTCTATTAGATAAAGCTAAAGTTAAGGAAGCTTCTAAAATTAAGTAAATCATTAGTTGTTTTTCTAAGGCTATCAGGCAATTGATCAATGAAGAAAAGTCTAAAGTTATTTTATTTCACTACTCTACCAGATAGGAATCCATGGTCTTGGATAAATTAAGATATAATAAGACCTCCCTTTCGATCACTTATTTAGGCATCCCTATCAATAATAAAATATAGAAAAATAAATACTGGAATTGGTTGTTGGACAAAGTGTAGAAGAAAATTGGAAAGTGGAACAATAGGTGGATTTATTTTGGGAGCAGAATTACCTTGGTAAATTTTATCCTTCAAGATATACCTATTTATGTTTCTACCATGTTGAGTATACCAAATTTTATTCTTCAAGAATTGGATAAAATTAATCATCGGTTCCTCTGGAGTGGTACTAAGGAGAAAATAAAATGGGCCTTGGTGAAATGGGACACTTTATGTCTTCTTAAGAATGAAGGGGAGTTAGGATTATGATCTGCAATTAATAAAAATTAATTATTATCTACTAAATTGTATTGGAGGATTTTACATAACCCCAATGCCCTTTGGACCAATAATATCCATGCTAAATATGTTGAGAACAAAATTCCTGAAGACCTTGTTCGCTATCAATTGCCTACCAAAGGTTCTCCCATTTTTAGCGGTTCTTAAGACTGGTGAGGATTTGATTAAGAAAATGTTATTTTATCATTCATAATGGTTAGTAGGTAAATTTTTAGATATATTTTTAGGATGGTAACCAGCCTTTAACAACTCAGTTTCTTGATTAGAGACCTTGGATGGAGGAGCTTCATCGAGCTAATTGGATAAAGGTGGCTAATTACTATCGATACCATATTGGTAATTCAGAGGTTGGTAGATATTCGATCCTTATTGAGGACTGGCCTATTCAAATTATAGAAATTCAAAGACAAGACATCCAATGCATCCTGCATATGATATCTCTCTCTTGATCCTGTGTTAAAGATTATTTTGTATGGAACAACACTACTAATTTGAGTATTCAGTTGCTCAAGGTTATTTGGACTTATGCCATAATAATACCAACCAATTTTAATACATATTTTCTCATTTGTGGGCTCAAAATATATGACCTAATATGAGGTAATTTATTTGTATTTTATTGCATCATAGGGTGTTAACTGGTGAGCGACTTATGAAACATAGTTTTCATGGCATTTTTAGATGCAAAATGTGTAACAAGAAACTGGAAACTCATAGCCATATTTTTATTGAGTGTACCTTAGCCTCTAAGCTATGGATGAGAATGGCCATCTTACTTGGCTTACAGTGGTCCAATTTTTCTACTTTTTAATAGTTTTGGAGGGATTGGCCTTAACAGGAGGGTGTTGATCATTTCATTAGGAAGTTAGTTTGGATGGGTTCTATCATTCTACCTTGGAATATCTAGAATGAAAGGAACAACAAATTTTTCAATCAAGAAAAAAAGGATACTCACTATATCTATAAAAATACCATTGCCAACATAGTTGAATCAATCCAACATCTCCTTAATCACCCCTAAAACTCTCACAAAAAATGGGATCAAGTGATGCAAAGATTGAATATTAACTCTTCTAAGGGCAACTGACTTAAAGGAAATGTGAGTAGTTGCAAGATGGAAAGAACAAGGAATTAGCAACCTCCTCCTAAGGATTATGGAAAATTCAATATAGATGGATCCTCTAGGGGGAACCCTAGAAAAGCTAGTGCAAGAGGAATTGGTAGAATTTCAAATGGCTCTCTAGTTTTCACTTTTTCTAATAATTTGGGTATCCTTTCTAATAACTGTTGCGGGCCAAACAAGGTGAATGGTTTCCTATTTTTTTCACATGTCCGTGCATTTAATTATCAACCTAGGGAGCTTCATAAACTTGCGAAGAGTCAAAATTAGGTTACTACAATACCACTGGAGGTGGGTCTGCTAATCCTACGTTTGGGGGGTGTTCTTGAGATGGTTGTCAATCATTCCCGCACTCCTCAATAAATTACGTAAGAAGAACATAATTTAAATCTACAAAAATAAATTATGTACATATTCTTGAAAATAAACCTACGACAAACACTGGAACTAGTAAACCAATAAACATTCCTATGAAAGAAATAAACTAATTAAAATAAATGAATAGAAAAGGAAATGGGGAAAAAATATTGGCTTGGAGTGGGCCCAGGCTCCAGTAGCTTCTTCTCGATCGAACATGCACTTTAGAACTCCTGTAACTGTAATATATTTATCAACGCATTACAATGTAACTCTAAAATGGATCTTTATTAATTCCCTCTATATTTTCTATAGATCTCTTATATATATCCTCAAAACGATTTGCGTGTGTTTATATAACACACCCGTAGAACTTCTATTATAGAAGTGGTTACAACAGTCGATTCTTCCCAAACTAAATTAGAATAGTCTAGTGAATGCAATCGACATCTGGCATTCTATTCTGAAGGCAGTGTGTTCATTTCGATTTGTGCTTTGCCTGGCATCAGTAAGACATTTGGGTATGTTAGACACTATCTCTAGTTGTTATCGTCCATGTCGTTCAACTCTGGTCAACAGGAAAAGAATCAATGGCATCTTCTGATTGTAGGGAGGCACCTACCTTCTATTAGCACCTTTCGGTTGTAGGGAGGTGCTTACCCTCTATTAGTGCCTTCCAACTGTGGAGAGGTGCTTGCCTTTGGTTGGAACCTTTCGGTTGCAGGGAGGCACTTGCATTCAGACGGTGCCTTCCGACTATAGGGAGGCACCTATGTTCAATCGGTGCCTTTCGACTACAGGGAGGCGCTTGTATTCACTTGGCGCATTTCGACTGCAGGGAGGCACTGGTATTCAGTTAGCGCATTCCGACTACAAGGAGGCACTGGTATTCAGTTGGCGCATTTCGACTGCAGGGAGGCGCTGATATTCAGTTGGCACCTTTCGACTACAGGGAGGCGCTGGTATTCAGGTGGCACCTTTTGACTATAGGGAGGCGCTTGTTCCCTTGGTGCCTTTCGATTACAGGGAGGTGCCTATGTTTTTTATGTTGACCCTTAATGAAATAAAGTTCCAGGTCCATCAAAAGGACCTCGACTGTTCCAAATCTAACTAAATCAACTGCAATTCCACAAAACATACTAAAAGCACACAAATTAGATAACACACATAATTATATCAAATATCTATATAATCATTTATAAAAGTATGCAATCCTTATTATACAGCCACATATTGATCCAAGAAATATGTACAAAATATGAGCATTTCTGGTGCTCATCATCCTCCCATGCCTAACATATGCCACACCCTCGTGGCATGCAAATTGTAGGTAGCCCTCTGACTTTTCATATTCACCATCTCTTGGAGGATTCGGCTGCCGCTGCGGCCCGAGTCTGTCTTTTCATGTCGGCATGTGAAGGTGTGGTTCACCTGTGCCTATGGGAAACTATGGCTGTCAGTTGCCCCCTTCTTTTTCTGGCTGCTACTGATGGTGGTCGAGCCAGCATTGTTCCTACTGATTGAAATGCAACTTCGATAGCTTGCCAGAGGTTTGCGTCTGGAGGTTTGAGCATTGCCAGAGGGATATCCAAATTATCCTCTCTGGAAGGCACTAGTTGGGCCTTGTATAATTCAGCCACTTTAGGGGTAAGCCCTGCATTTCCCTTTGCAATTGCAGTGGCCTCCAATTGTAGACCATATACTCCCCACCATTCCAAATACCTCCTCATCATGGAAGGCCACCCTCGAGATGAACCATAGATGTCCCAAAATTGGATGTCTTTCACCAGATTGACGTAGATGCCAGAATCTCCTTTTATCCTCGAGGATGCCTTCCTAGCCACCTTGGCTACTTTCATTTTGTTGCACAACCACTCGAAATATTTTTGCCTTTCAACAAATGGCTGCATGTCCCATTCATCCTCCTTTGACTCAACGAAGGTTACTTTTGCCTTCTGTCGAGCCGACCTGGGCCTCTTTGCCTTGGCCTCTATAGGAAATGTGGTGGCTCAGACCGGGGTCTCTTCTTTCTCT